>CM029675.1:12965191-15942318 GCA_017311315.1 Dendrocalamus latiflorus
GGATTTGGACAATGAAAGGCTACCTTTATCATGCATGAATAAGGCTGGGAGATTATGTCTTGAACAAACCTATCTAACCTGACCGGCCAGTGATGGATAGGCCCCCTGCTAGCTCGATATTCAGTGTAGCATAAGTTAAACAAGCATCCCACACCTGAAAGTTGCCCCACATAGGCCTTCCCCGAAACCCCCAGTCACTAATGTAAATAAAGTAAAAAAGTAGATGATATGATGGGTCAATCATTTGCCTCATTAGTTCCAACAGTGGCAGCTGCGGAAGAGCTTCTTTTTTTTTGAAAAGGCTAAATCCCTTTCTGAAATCCCAAACCTTCCTTAGTTTGATGAATGCAACTAGATGAAATTACTACCCCCTAATTATTTTTCGTATCATAGACTACTTGCCATACCATAGAAGACTCTTCCTTAAACAATTAGCTAGACTAATTTATTGAGGCTACCGATTCATCCACCTAATGACAATGCTTTGATTTCGATCTTGACTTCTTTCTTGGATGCCTGAAGTTTGTGTTCGCATTACTGGGAAAGAGCTCGATTGAAAGGTACGAGTTGCCGATGAATCAAAGGAAAAGCAGGCCTCTTTTTCCTGTATGTATTGGTCGCCCGTTATGATATTCCTTTACCAGAATGAAAGAACTCGTAAAGGAATTACGAAAGGTTCATAAATGCTATTATAGTCCCTCCATATAGAAGATAAAAGGAGAGCATACTTCTTTTCATTTGCGCACTTTCTTGTGCTTTTGTCTTTTGTGTAAGCACACCTATTTTGTCTTTTGTTTAACCACGGCTTACTTGAAGCATATTTCTTTTCATTTGTGCACCTTTTTGTGCCTTTTCTTTTGTATAACATGCCAACTTGAGTAATCATAAAAAAATTGTAACATGAAACATACGGGCCTCATATCCAATATTTAAAATAAGACTTAAAATCATGCTAATCCTTTTAGATGAACATCTCAAAGTACTCCTTTTAGATGAACATCTCAAAGTACTATTTATAATTAATCTAGTCAAAGTGTTCTTCCATGCGGTGCTTCAGTTTAATTGTAGTAAATTAATTATAACCAGCCATGATCAAAGCTACACAACATATGAGTAAATATGACAAAAAAGCTCTATTACTTAGTTGACTTCCAAGACTTGGTCTTGATGAATTATATGACAAGTATAATAAACAAAGCTTCTGATGCCACAACAACCAACAAGCTCCCTCTCAGAATAATCTCATAGGATGCATTACATCTAACTCACTCCACAAACGAGCAAAATGAGAAGAATCAAGTGGTTTGGTGAAAATATCAGTGACCTAAGAATCAGAATCAATAAAGTGCAAGACAACATCTCCCTTTTCCACATGGTCTCTAAGAAAATGATAGCGAATATCAATGTGTTTGGTTCTTAAATGCTGCACAAAATTTTTAGTAATGCTAATTACTGTAGTGTTATCACAGTAAAGTGGAACACTATCCAAATTTAAGCCAAAATCCTTAAGAGTAGCTGTCATTCAAAGCAATTAAGAGCAATAAGAAGCAGCAGCTACATATTCTGCCTTAGTAGTGGAAAGAGCAACAGACATCTGTTTCCTAGAAGCCTATGAAACAAGAGATGTACATAAAAAGTGACAGGTGCCAGAAGTACTCTTCCTATCAATTCTACAACCCCAAAATCTGCATCTGAATAAGCTCTAAGGGTAAGACAAGAGGAAGAAGAGTTCCATAAGCCAAATTTAAGGTTGATTGGAGATACCTGAAAATTCGCTTTACCGCTTGACGATGTGATGCATGTGGGGAAGTTCCAAAGCGAGCACATAAACACACAACAAAGTATATATCTAGCCTTGAAACAGTGAGGTACAAAAAAGAGCCAATTATGCATTGGTATTCCTTTTGGTCAATAGGCTCACCATGTTTGTCCGAATCCAACACAGCCGTAGATCCCATGTGCGTGAAAATTGGTTTGACTGATCCCATGTCAAAGTGATGAAGTAGATCTTTGGTGTACTTAGTTTGATGCATAAATATACCCAACTTTGATTGTTTGATCTGAAAGCCTAGAAAGAATGTGAGCTCTCCCATCATACTCATCTCGAATTCCCTACTCATAGTGTCTAAAAACTTGGAAACAAGGGCATGAGATGAACTACTAAAGATGATATTATCCACATAAATCTGAACGAGTAAAAGATTATTGCCATGCTTGAGAGTAAATAAAATTTTATCTACCTTGCCCATTTGAAAGTCATAGTTTAGCAAATAAGATTTAAGCATATCATACCATTCTCTAGGTGCTTGTTTTAGACCATATAATGCTTTGGACAATTTGTAGACATGATTAGGAAATTTTGGATTCCCAAAGGTAGGTGGTTGTCTTACATAGACCTCCTCCTCGATATAGCCGTTAAAAAATGCACATTTCGCATCCATTTGATGTAGTCTAAAACCCCTTGATGCAGCAAATACTAACAAAATTCTAATAGCTTCTGATCGAGCAACAGGAGCAAATATTTCACCAAAGTCAAGACCTTTTAACTAGGTAAATCCTTGAGCCACAAGTCTAGCCTTATTTCAAACAACAACACCATCCTCACTTTGTTTATTCTTAAAAACCTATTTAGTTCCAATAACATTGTGACCATGAGGAGGTGACACTAAAGTCTAGACCTTGTTATGCTCAAAATTTTTTAATTCCTCAAGCATGGCATTAATCTAAGACTCATCAAATAAAAGCGTGACTTACATCATGGGATTCAAAAGAGGAGACGAAAGCAGAATGAGCATATGATGCATTGGAGTTATACCTACTGCAAAGAGTTATCTCATTTACCTCACCAATCATTTGTTCTGGGGGATGACGTCGTTGAATGTGCAAAGGAGCTTGCAGAGTGGTGGTAGATATGGTCATTGAAGTAGTCATACCAGTTGTCGTACTAGACGTAGATGCAGCTGCAGTAGCTGAAGTCGTAGGAGTGGTCATAGCGACTGTTGTCGAAGGTGCAGTCACAGTAGCTGTAGTCGTAGGAGTGGTCGTAGCGACCGTTGTCGTAGATGCAACCATAGCAGCTGTAGTCGTAGGAGTGGTCGAAACGTTCGAGCGATGAAGCATTCGAGTGATCGAAGCTTTTTAAGCGGAGGGGGATTTTGACTACATGCAAAGCGATCGTAGCGAGCAGTCAAGCAAGCGGTCGAAATCTACATCCGGTAATTTAGATTGCTTTTCTTTTGGTTTGAGATTTGTATTCAGGTATAAAAAGCGAAGGTAATCATTCACCCCTATCTGATTGCGCCACACGATCCTACACAATTATTTCTATGATCATCTTTTGCATATCACTAACACTAACACGTTTGAGAGGATAGCAGAGGCACCCAAATCAGGGGATGACGGACGGGCCTGCTTGGATAAAGGCCTGTCTAGGTGCCTTGCCAGCTCCCCTCAAGAGTGGTACCTGAATTAGCTGGGTGGGGCTGTGTAGACCCTCGGGCTTGTTTGATATGGCTGCGGCTTATGGTTTTTGATTGAAAATTTATAATTTTGGCTGTTTGCGATAAAGATTATGGAGGGAGAGAGATACTCGTATGTGATTTTGGCCAGTACAGATGTTGAGTTTTTAACGTGTACTACAATTAACTTATAGACCCCATCTTAAAAACATATTCTACTTAAAAGCTAGATACCACAGTAAAACCTAAAAACCACTTTTAAAATTTGTTTAGAACAGGCCCTCGTCCGACCCCGAATTAGCTGGGCCTTGTAACATGGAGATTGCCTACACGCCTTAACTCCTTTCCTTTTCTTTGATGGATTCCTTTGTACTATTTTGGTTTTCGTCATTTTGCGGGAGGTGATCCTAGCCATTGATCCATGTACGTGAAGCGAACCACACCGTCCCTTCAGATGAAGCAGCTGCCATCGTGCACCATCAGATCTGGTGTCTTTGAGAAGAACACCGTCGCCGTTCATCAGCTTCCCCGTTCTCGACAGGGAGATGGAAGTTCTTCTTGTTGAGTTGATCTTTTACCGAATTGAGTTGAAATTTTGTAGGACCGAAATGGCGACAGAGGGGGGTGAATGTCGATCTTTAAAATCGCCCCCAACAAGTATCCTCACTTAAGCTTCTTCTCCAATAGCTATGGGAGCTATGAAGATAGAAAATAAGCCCTCACTGGAAATCAAAGAGACAAGGATAAACCAGATCCAGAAAGAAGCAATCAAGAAAAACAAATTCAGCGCAAGTCTGGCTGCAAGAGGTAGTACCGCTGTGACGAGCGGTAGTACCTCTGGGCGGTAGTACCGCTATGCCGAGCGGTAGTACCTCTTGCCGGAGACATTCGGACCGTCCGAACGTTTCATCGCTGCCGATCGGACTGGTCCGAACATGGGCGGTAGTACCGCTGAGCCGAGCGGTAGTACCTCTGAGCGGTAGTACCTCTCCAGGAGCGGTAGTACCTCACGAAAAATTTCAGCAAACAGGATTTTCAGGCAGCAGACCGAAACTTCGGATTTCTGGCTAAATTGAGGGTTTGCTCTCAATCTCTTTGATCCAAAGCCTTACTACAACGTACCAAATAGTAAGGGGACCCTGAGAAACAAGAGAATCAAACCAAAAGGCAAGAGTTTCAGATTATGGGTAAAAATATGAAATTTTGCAAGACCCGAGCCAAAAATCAAATTGCTTCCCAACCTTTGATTCTATGGCCAAGAGATTTTCAAGATATGTTAGCAATAGCCATAGAACTCCTCAGACAAAAACTCAGGGCATTTCCTTAAGAGAATCAAGAATTCAACCAAACCCTAGAAAAGCTCTGAAGAACAGGGAAGCCTCAAAAATGAAATCTTGAGATTAAATGAAGTTTGCTCTTGGGAAACATGATCAAATGATCTTGGAGAATCATCCCAACCTAGAGCAACCCATTTTGGGCCTTCTCAACAAGAAAAACACAAGAACTCAAAAACTCAAGAAATCAAGAAATGAGGCATCGAAGGGAACCAGAGAGCACGGGAGAAGAACTTCAAATTTCATTCCAACCATTCACATATTACAAGGGATACAAGGAACTACGTCCCCATACGCATGGACATTCGGAGGAATGATTACAAGGTAGATCAACTCTCCCTCTTCCTCTCCCTAAGCCAAGAACTCACTCACTACATGCTTGGAGTGGATGAACACAACGTACAGACACAGGGAGACACAGAGGGAACACTACTCTGCCTCCACCAACAACTCTCAACAACTAAAGCCTAAAGCCAAAACAAACTCTAAAGCCTATTTTGACTAAAGGAAACCCTAAAACCCCTTCAAGTGTTCAAGTGGGCATGCAGCCCCTCCAACCTATTTATAGCCCACGGCTAACGGGTCTCCACCCCGTTACGCCCGCTAAATCCAACGGAGCCCGCTCCCGCTTGTGCAGCCTTGCGAAATTCCCGTTTCGCCCCTCCTGCACCTTCCGGGAAGCTTCCGCGCTCCTTGTCTCGCACGCCTCGCAACCACCTCGAGTCCACGTCGTCTTCGACACATCCCGACCGTTCTGACCTCAGCGCCACCTGCGCCTAGTCCGGTCCACCGTGTCTCGCCACAACTCCACCCGATATCCTGTAGCCACACAGACAAGAAACACATCAAATAGCACCGCTCGATACATGAAAGCGTAAATGGTATAAACACAGCATACTTACACACACTGAAGTCAAAACCTGTCGAATCATCGGACTAAGTATCCTAATCCCATACGACAAAGTCTGACCAAGTCCGACCGAGCCCGTTGCACCATGCAACGTCAAGGTCCAAAGCACCCAAACCAAACTCGACTTGCCTAAAGCGATGTCAATTACTCATCATAAACACGGGATGACCTCCACATGGTCTCTCAATCCACATGGTCTCTCAATCTCCCCCTTGATGAGTATATTGACAAACCCAGAAAAACACAAAGGTGAGTTTGAGTTTGAAGAGTCCAACATGGTTCAAAGAAGAAAATGAAGCAAGTGACCATGTCGACAGAAAGATCACTAGAGCAACAACTGAACGAGCAAATTGTTCTCCAAAGCTCTAAGATGATCCCAAACTAACTTTTTCTTCTCTATTCTCCCCCTTTTGGCAATAAACACATCATGAATACAAAAGAGAGAATAAGATCACAAACATGGATGAAATGGCTGAAGTTTGATTATTCCTAAGCATTTTGAGCCATGAGAATTATCCATAATGACCAGAATGAGATACACCAAGCCATAACTCAATAAAACGCTATCTAGATAATGACAAGATATGTATATCTTAGCGAGAACACATAGATGCAATCTGAAATATAGTGTATTATGAGCATGTCAAGTCATCAAAAATCCAAGTCTAGCTAGAGATATCCAAGGATGATGCAGGCCATGTCAATAAGCTAAGCGGAATAAGGAAGCTAATATTGAGTCCAAATAGAGTGCTATAAGCTCAAGATTGAAACATTGGTTAAGTACTTGGTTCTTTTGTAGCTTAAGCAAATTCAACACGTAAAACATTGTCTTTTTAAAGCTTATGGTTGTTTCCAACCCAATTTTTTTGTTATGTGCTAGATCTCAAGCCTTATGCGCCTACTTCAAGCAAGAAGCTTAAGAAGATAGTCTAGGTCATCCAAAACTCCCCTTGAGTTCATGCCTAGTGCAATGGCAAGCCGTCTCATGAGAAAGAATTGGTGAAATCAGTTTTTCGCACAAAAGAGATTGTTTTGCTTTTTAAACATGTTGTACTAACTTATGCATCATCAAGAACTAATATAGCTCAAACTAAGGCTCAATAGAGATTCAACGCTCAACTTAGCCGATTTAACATGGCATGGATCATAAAAGGATCGCTCAAGAAAGACTAGACTCAAATGCTAGCATGACAAGTTTTAAATCAAGTTGAGCAATTTTAATAAACTTATCATGGCAAAAGTTAGTCTACACATATGAAATCATGATAAATCTAGCATATAAGCACAAGTCATGGCAAGGTGTAAAGCATTGTGAACAAGTCATAACAGGATAGTAATCAAGGCTCAATGTAGTTATATTACAATGCGAAATGCTAAAATGCAAGAAAATCCAGCTCCCCCTCAACATGAGATGCAACTTTTAGTTCAAGTTGAGTTATGTCAATACTAAGCTCTAGAAGCTCCCAAATGAACTCCCCCTGAACCAAAGCAATAAATCGAGAAGCTGGGAAAGAAAACAGCAAACAGGCAGTCCTTAAAGCATAAATAAGATATAGAGACAACTATGGCTCAGACAGACTCTCATCTACCCCATATGACTCTAGGACTATTAGCCGGTAATCTAGCACACTAAGGAGCAAACACGTACCCTGTCTACCCGAGGGTGGCCCGACCCTCGCTAGAACCTAAAAGCAGTGAGTAGGCTCAACCTAGTGAAACAGGAGAAGCGGCTAACAGACAGAACCCTAGATCACAAGACGAGAGGAAGACGTCTAAGCAACTAGACTAGAGAAACACTCTAACCTGTGCTGGAAGGACTAAACCTGAATGCACCCAAAATGCAATGCAACAGATAAGAGTAAGAGCATAATCAATATAATAAAGCAGTAAAGCAGAAAGCTCCCTCTCACAACAGTCCATAAGGACAAACCACCCCAAACTCTTCCCGCGGAGCTGAAAACCTCGAACTATCCAATGGCTTGGTGAAGATGTCAGCCAACTGGTGGTCACTCTCCACAAACTGCAGCACTATATCGCCCTTCTCTACATGGTCTCTAAGGAAGTGATAACGAATATCGATGTGCTTGGTCCGAGAGTGTTGCACTGGGTTCTTAGCAATGTTAATCGCAGAAGTGTTATCACAAAAGAGTGGAACACTGTCGATAACTAACCCAAAGTCCCACAGGGTCGAAGCCATCCAGAGTACCTGACTGCAGCAGCTGGTTGCAGCAACATACTCGGCCTCTGCGGTGGACTGTGCAACACCGGACTGCTTTCTAGAAGACCAAGAGATGAGAGAAGTGCCAATGAATTGACAAGTGCCAGAAGTGCTCTTCCTATCTATCCTACAGCCAGCAAAGTCTGCGTCCGAGAAGGCTCTCAAGGAAAGACAGGATGAGGAAGAGTACCAGATACCATAGTCAATGGTAGCTCGGAGGTACCGAAAGATGCGCTTCACCGCCTGGCGGTGAGATACGCGAGGAGAGGCCTGAAAACGAGAACACAGACACACAGAGAAGTGTATGTTTGGTCTCGAGGCAGTGAGGTAAAGAAGGGAGCCGATCATACTTCTGAACTCTTTCTGATCAACTGGCTCGCCGTCCTCATCTGGGTCAAGATAGGCTGTAGAAGCCATGGGAGTCGACACAGGCTTACCATCACTCATGTCGAAGCGTCTCAGGAGGTCACGAGTGTACTTCCCCTGATGAAGAAATGTACTCTCCCGAGTCTGCTTGATTTGGAAGCCAAGGAAGAAGGTCAACTCGCCCATCATACTCATCTCAAACTCGATGCTCATGACATCCGAGAACTGTGAAACCAGAGTATGGGAAGAGCCGCCAAAGATGATGTCATCGACATAGATCTGGACGAGCAGAAGGTCATTGCCATGACGGCGGATGAACAAGGTCTTATCTACTTTACCCATTTCAAACCCATGACTCAACAAGTAGGACTTAAGCCTCTCATACCAAGCTCTGGGGGCCTGCTTAAGTCCATGCAACGCTTTGGAAAGCTTGAAGACATGGTTTGGGTATTTGGGGTTCTCGAAACCTGGAGGCTATCTGACGTAGACTTCTTCCTCAATAAAGCCATTGAGGAAGGCACTCTTGACGTCCATCTGGTAAAGCTTGAAACCCTTAGAAGCTGCAAAGGCAAGCAGGATTCTAATGGCCTCAAGTCGAGCTACAGGGGCAAAGGTCTCCTCGAAGTCTAGACCCTCAACCTGAGAAAACCCCTGAGCTACCAGTGTAGCCTTGTTTCGAATGACTACCCCATCCTCACTCTGCTTGTTTTTGAACACCCACTTGGTTCCAATGACATTGTGACCTCGCGGGGGCTCAACAAGCGACCAGACCTTTTTTCTCTCGAAATTCTCTAACTCCTCATGCATGGCATTGACCCAAGACTCATCGGAAAGAGCATGCGAAACATCTTTGGGCTCAAAGGAGGCAATGAAAGCATAATGGAGACAGAATTGAGATAAGCCAGATTTTGAGCGGGTAACACGCTCGAAAAGGTCTCCAATGATCTGCTCTGAAGGATGAGCTTTCTGGATATGTCTAGGAGGTCCAGGATGAGATGAAGAAGTGGCCTCTACCTCGTGAGCTGACGGGGTAGGAACAGAGCCACTAGCTCCAGAAGAAGCAGAAGGCATGGGCTGATCTCCTCGAGGTGCAGTGGAAGACGGCACCTCAAGGGGTGGATGAGGGACTGGATCGGGTAGACAACCCTCATCTCCATCATCCTCATCATCCACAAAGATGGTCTCGGACTGCTCTAACGAACCTGAGATATCGGGCCTAGTCCCCGGACTGGCCTCATCAAAGGTCACCTCACAGGTTTCTACCATTTTGCTAGACTCGCAGTTCCAGACCCTATAAGCCCGCGAAGAAGGCGAGCAACCTAGAAAGATCCCATCACAAGAGCGTGACTCGAACTTGTCTAGATTTCCGGACTTCAAAATGAAGCACTTGCAACCAAACACACAAAAATGAGAGACGCTGGGCTTTCGCCCATATCTCAGCTCATAAGAAGTGCGGTGCAAGTGTGCCCGAAGAAAAACTCGATTTGAGACATGGCACGCAGTGGCTATAGCCTCAGCCCAGAACTTCCGTGGTGTAGAGTACTCATCAAGCAACGTCCTGGCCATCTCAACCAAGGTACGGTTCTTCCTCTCCACGATGCCATTCTGCTGTGGGACGTGCGGAGAAGAGAACTGGTGCTCTACACCTGTCTCAACACAGAACCTCTCAAAGTAGGAATTCTTGAACTCCGTGCCATTGTCACTGCGGATCGCTCGTAAGGCACCCGGGAGCTCAGCAGAAAGCCTACTGAAAAGACCTCAAAAATGTGAAAACGTCTAATCCTTCGAGGCTAAGAAAAACACCCAAGAATACCTCGAGAAGTCATCGACTACGACAAAAATATACCACTTCCCTCCTGCTGACTGCACTCGAGCTGGTCCTACTGTATCCATGTGGAGCAGCTGTCCTGGTGCATCGGTCATAGTAACTGTGATCGGAGGGTGAGAAGCGGCAACCATCTTGCCGTGCCGGCATGGAGCACAAACTAGATCTTTGACCATCTTGAGTTTCGGCAAACCACGAATGAGATCGTGGCTGCTAACTCGAGTCAAATGGTCAAATCCAATATGACCAAGTCTCCTATGCCAGAAAGAAAGGTCGCGGGACTCAGAAACAACTAAACACCTGAGAGGATCACCAGAAGACTCAGAGAAATCAGCACGAAAGATTCTCCCAAAACGAGAAATCCCGCAAACTAGACTACCCGAAGAATCAAGAATTTTACAATTGTTTTTCTTAAAGCTCACCTCAAAGTCGTCATCGGTAAGCTGAGAGACTGAAAGCAAATTATACTGCAGCTTACTAACCAAGGCAACATCTTTCAAAATGAAAGAATCATTAATGCGCACTGTACCTTTGGCGATGACACGCCCAGATGAAGCATCTCCGAAGGTGATCATCTCATCACCTGGAGCACGGGCAAGGGAAGAAAACCAATGGGAATCTCTGGTCATGTGTCGTGAACACCCGGAGTCTACGAGCCAAACCTTTCCCTTCCCTGCCCGGCGAACCTGAGTCAAACAGAGAGTAAAGTCTCAGTACTGGGGTAAATCAAGAGTGATTTTGGCACCCAATACTGAACGACACGTCGAGTAGCAGAAGTAGCCACACACGACTGACCTCTAGCTACCCTACGCTCTCTGTCACTCAAAGCAGAAGGTCTGTGAGCAGACCTGAAGCTATTGCGGGGTCCGACTGCTACGGGAGAGCGAGTCGGAACACCGGCAACAAACTGATCACGCCGCAGGTAGCTATCTCGATGGAGGAAACGAGATCTACCCTCAGGACGGCGGAAGTCACGACTAGGAGCATATCGAGGATGAAACCAGAAAACTTGGAAAAACCAAGTCCTCGATGTTGCCCAAACCTATCAGAAGCATCTGAAGCAAACCTAGACCTCGTGTTGGTGTTAGATGCACTCAAAGTCTGGGGCTGACCCTGAATACGCCTAAGAGCTGCAACACGGTCTCTCTGCGCGATCCTGGCGCGCCTGAAGCATCGGTCGATCATATGTCCATCCTTCTGACAGAAGGTGCAATGATACTTCGCCTTCTGAGAGGCTGAAGTAGCATGAGATGGCTTCGCCTTCTGAGAGGCCGAAGCTGCAGGTGGACTCACCTTGTTGTCAGAAATCTGGATTTTAGATCGCAATCTGGATTTGTGTTCTGCCTGAATGGCGGTGCGGTGAGCTGGAAGAATTCTAAGCAGGAGACGGTTGCTAATTCTACAACAGAAGCTGAGTACATAGCAGCTTCTGAAGCTGCTAAAGAGGCTGTTTGGATCAAGAAATTTGTTTCTGAGCTTGGTGTGGTGGCTAGTGCCTCCAACCCAATGGACCTCTACTGTGACAATACTGGGGCCATTGCGCAAGCCGAGGAGCCTAGATCGCACCAGAAGTCCAAGCACATCCTACGGCGATTTCATCTCATCCGGGAGATAGTGGAGAGAGGCGATGTGAAGATATGCAAAGTACAAACGGATTTGAACATTGCAGATCCATTGACAAAGCCGCTTCCCCAGCCAAAGTATGAGGCTCAGACTAGGGCAATGGGTATTAGATACCTACATGGTTGACTCTAGTGCAAGTGGGAGACTGTTAGTGATATGCCCTAGAGGCAACATGGAGATGTTATATATATCACATACTATGTTTATGATGCATTACTTTGTTCCTTGAAATAGACATTATCATTATTGATCAATGAGTATGTGACTTATTCATGAGACTCTTAATGCTAAAATGTTGCTATTTCTAAATGATCCCTGATCACATATCATATGAGGAACAAATATGATTCAAAGATCAGTATATGTATTGATTGATGATCATGTCTCATGTCTCACGGTATGGTGATACCAAATCAATAATATGGACATGTGTTAGTGAATATATGTTGGATAGACCCGCCATGAGACACTGCAGAGATTCCATGTGTCATCAGTTGGTCTCAAGTAGTGTTTATGTAGAATCCTTAGACTTGAGATCATCATGGTTCCCAACATGTGTAGTAGCCCATTTTGGGACTACTAACCACTACTCCGTAACTGGGTAGTCATAAAAGTAGTCTTCGGGTTTGCTATGAAACATGTAGTGGGATGTGAATGATCAAGATAGAATTTGCCCCTCCTTATGGGAGAGATATCTCTGGGCCCCTCGATGTAATGGATTATGAAAGTGCATGGCCATGCCAAGGTGATTGAGGAGTCAATCACGAGTTTATAATCCATCACGGAATCGAGAGAGTGATTGAGCTATTAAGAGGATGACACAGGTCTCGCCTTGAGCTCAATCTATATCGTGAGGCAAAGGGATTCGTACATGAGAACATTACAGGTTCAGCCGATATGATCTTTACGTATACTTTGGGGTTAATATGTCTTACTAGAGGCCGCTATTAACACGGTGACCGGAAAGGCGTTTTCGGGTCGCGACCAAGTATACGTGAACCTACAGGGTCGCACACTTAACGGGTTGGAGCACTAATTCGAATGTGATTCGGATGTGGGCTCAATTCGGATAGAGATCCGGATAGACTCCTATTGGGCCTCGGTCCACGAGGCCCAAGTGAGGAGGTCTATATATATGGAGGCGAGGGGCTGAGGGGTGCATGCTTCTGTTAATCCCGAGTCAAACCCTAGCCGCCACCTCCCGAACCAAACCCTAGCCGCTCGCGAGTGCTGGTACACTCGCGATCGGTGTTCCAACCCCGGACGTGTGGATACTGGTGGAGGTGTTGCTCGTTGCGGCGTTGATCGGCATCAACAACCTACAGATTGGATCTGCTCATGGTGTGGTTGATCGCGTGGAGGAGACGATCTGTTCGAGATGATCGGCTACTTCCACTACTACCTCGACGCGCGTGGTTGGATCGGCTTCTCCAACTCTTCTTCCGCTGCGCTGCACGTCTAGTGGTAACGATCCATGATCCCTCCTTAGCATGATGTCCTGGTGTGCGCGGTAGAAAAGTTTTGTTTTCTACTATCGTAGCCTACGCGCATTCCTTCACATTCTCCACCTTAATAATATCAAGCTTGGAGGACACACTATCATGCGAGGTCCTTAGTTTCTCCATGTCACCCAACAGAGCACATCATGTATCACAATCATCACGGGAGGGAGCAGATGTAAGTGAAGTAAGCTCCCGTGATAGTCTATCTACTTCCTTCTCTAACTCAGTACACCTAGCCCTAACTCTAGCATGAAAACCACCTAGCTTAAGAAAAGCATGATTAAGCTGGTCGTAGGTGGGGCATACCTCGTCCGAGTCGGAGTACAGCTCGCTGTCGCTCAGTTCGCCCTCGAGGGCCATGAAGCACATGCCGGAGAAGTCGTCGCCGCCATCCTTGGGCTCTGGGTCACCCGTCCCGTTGTCGTCGCTCCATCCCTCCACCTCGCTGAGGTCGAGGTCGTCGAAGGCGGTGAGGACGCGGTGGAAGAGCTTCTTGGCTTTGCCAAAGTTGCGGAACTTCTTCTTGCCTTGTGCAGGAGCTGGAGGCTTCTTGTTGCGGTTCTTGTCGGTGTAGTCGTTCTTGCCCGAACCGCCATAGTCGTTCTTACCTTTCTCCAGCTTGGGGCAGTTTGCCCGAATGTGGTTGGGGCCACCACACTCGAAGTAAATCACCGGTCCTCCTCTCTTTCTGTCACTCCTCCCCTTGTAAGCATGGGAGAATCTTCGAGCAAGGAGAGCCAGCTGCTCATCCGCAAGCTGCTCTAACTAATCATCAGTTATGTCACAGAGAGCAGCAAGGGAGAATCCGCAAAGAGAATCAGAAGAAGAGGAACCAGAAGCCAACGTGGGATCAGTGACCAAAGCCATCGACTGTGACTTCGACCTACGAGAGACAACGTCAATCTCTTGAGTCTTGAGACGCGAGTACAGCGCGTCAAGAGTCAAGGTCGAGAGGTCGGTCATGTCCTTGATGGTGGTCACTTTCATCTCCCAAACACGCAGATCCAGTGTTGCGAGCATCTGACGAGCGTTGTCCGAGTCGGGGTATGTGAGACCGACCGCTCGGAGGTTGCTCAAGATTTTGTGAAATCGCGAAAAGCACTCGTCCAGGGACTCACCAGCAAGCATCTCGAATTTGTTGTATTCGCACTTGAACTGGTCCTGTCGAACCGTCTTAATCTGGGTGGTGCCCTCATGGTATGCGTCGAGGGTCACCCAGATATCGTAGGCGGACGACAGGTGAGAGATGCGATCGAATTCGCTTCTGCTCAAGCCCTGGATAATGATGTTCCTTGCCTTCGCATTTGCCTCAACATCGGGCATGTTGCCACGTTGAAGGCGACAGAGGGAGGGTGAATGTCGATCTTTAAAAATCGCCCCCAACAAGTATCCTCACTTAAGCTTCTTCTCCAATAGCTATGGGATTTATGAAGATAGAAAATAAGCCCTCACTGGAAATCAAAGAGACAAGGATAAACCAGATCCAGAAAGAAGCAATCAAGAAAAACAAATTCAGCGCAAGTCTGGCTGCAAGAGGTAGTACCGCTGTGACGAGCGGTAGTACCTCTGGGCGGTAGTACCGCTATGCCGAGCGGTAGTACCTCTTGCCGGAGACATTCGGACCGTCCGAACGTTTCATCGCTGCCGATCGGACTGGTCCGAACATGGGCGGTAGTACCGCTGAGCCGAGCGGTAGTACCTCTGAGCGGTAGTACCTCTCCAGGAGCGGTAGTACCTCACGAAAAATTTCAGCAAACAGGATTTTCAGGCAGCAGACCGAAACTTCGGATTTCTGGCTAAATTGAGGGTTTGCTCTCAATCTCTTTGATCCAAAGCCTTACTACAACGTACCAAATAGTAAGGGGACCCTGAGAAACAAGAGAATCAAACCAAAAGGCAAGAGTTTCAGATTATGGGTAAAAATCTGAAATTTTGCAAGACCCGAGCCAAAAATCAAATTGCTTCCCAACCTTTGATTCTATGGCCAAGAGATTTTCAAGATATGTTAGCAATAGCCATAGAACTCCTCAGACAAAAACTCAGGGCATTTCCTTAAGAGAATCAAGAATTCAACCAAACCCTAGAAAAGCTCTGAAGAACAGGGAAGCCTCAAAAATGAAATCTTGAGATTAAATGAAGTTTGCTCTTGGGAAACATGATCAAATGATCTTGGAGAATCATCCCAACCTAGAGCAACCCATTTTGGGCCTTCTCAACAAGAAAAACACAAGAACTCAAAAACTCAAGAAATCAAGAAATGAGGCATCGAAGGGAACCAGAGAGCACGGGAGAAGAACTTCAAATTTCATTCCAACCATTCACATATTACAAGGGATACAAGGAACTACGTCCCCATACGCATGGACATTCGGAGGAATGATTACAAGGTAGATCAACTCTCCCTCTTCCTCTCCCTAAGCCAAGAACTCACTCACTACATGCTTGGAGTGGATGAACACAACGTACAGACACAGGGAGACACAGAGGGAACACTACTCTGCCTCCACTAACAACTCTCAACAACTAAAGCCTAAAGCCAAAACAAACTCTAAAGCCTATTTTGACTAAAGGAAACCCTAAAACCCCTTCAAGTGTTCAAGTGGGCATGCAGCCCCTCCAACCTATTTATAGCCCACGGCTAACGGGTCTCCACCCCGTTACGCCCGCTAAATCCAACGGAGCCCGCTCCCGCTTGTGTAGCCTTGCGAAATTCCCGTTTCACCCCTCCTGCACCTTCCGGGAAGCTTCCGCGCTCCTTGTCTCGCACGCCTCGCAACCACCTCGAGTCCACGTCGTCTTCGACACATCCCGACCGTTCTGACCTCAGCGCCACCTGCGCCTAGTCCGGTCCACCGTGTCTCGCCACGACTCCACCCGATGCCCTGCAGCCACACAGACAAGAAACACATCAAATAGCACCGCTCGATACATGAAAGCGTAAATGGTATAAACACACCATACTTACACACACTGAAGTCAAAACCTGTCGAATCATCGGACTGAGTATCCTAATCCCATACGACAAAATCTGACCAAGTCCGACCGAGCCCGTTGCACCATGCAACGTCAAGGTCCAAACCACCCAAACCAAACTCGACTTACCTAAAGCGATGTCAATTACTCATCATAAACACGGGATGACCTCCACATGGTCTCTCAATCCACATGGTCTCTCAAATTTTTATTCAGATCGAGTCAAAAGTTTGTCGAATCGAGGTGGAAGCCTGTAAAATCGACTTGGATGTTTTTTGTTCGGTCGAATTGATAGTTTTTTTGGATCAAATTGAAAGTTTTATGCATCTAGTTGTGTCTAGTTGATAGTTTTTGGAATTATTTTGAATTTTTTTGGGTGGGGGAGGGGAATGGAGTTGAAGTTCCGTACACTACTATAAAAAAAGGTTATATTAGACATCTCATCATAGACGATTGATCAAAACCGCCAGTATTAAATGTAATCACAAACCATTTAGGTTTAGAGATCGTCTGTATTACTACCAGTGTTAAAAAACATCTGTAAAAAAATAATATCACATATGGTTTTTTATTTAAACCATCTATGATAACTTTTTTATAGTAGTAGTCGTCGGAAGAAGGGCACACTCGTGAAATAGATGCTATCTTACTCTTTTTATCTTCTGTATTAGATGGATAAAACAAACACGGAGGTCTGAACTCTACCTGTGGAAGTAACGATTGGTCCGATTTGTCATAGTTTAGCTCTACGAGGATAAGCTATACCACTACTACAGAAATCCACATTACAGACGGTTCAGAAACGTCATCACAGACGGTTTTCTGAACCGTCTGAAATTATGGGTCAGTGATAATCCAAGTTATCACAGACGGTTTTCGAACCGTCTGTGATTATGCGATATCACAGACGGTTTTTTATTAAAAACCGTCTGTGATTATCCGATATCACAGACGGTTTTTTATTAAAAACCGTCTGTGATATCGGATAATCACAGACGGTTTTTAATAAAAAACCGTCTGTGATATCGCATAATCACAGACGGTTTTTAATAAAAAAAACCGTCTGTGATATCGCATACTCACAGACGGTTTTTAATGAAAAACCGTCTGTGATACTCCTCCACCCCAGCAGAATCTATTTCTGTTTATAGCTAGCCTCAGGAAATGCTAGCCATGCCCTCTGAAACAAGCAGATAATCACAGACAAAAAACATACAATTCACACATCTCATTTCCTTTCAGATACATTTCACAGACATAAAACATCACATTGACATCGCACTTCATTTCACAAACATAAAGCATGCATCCATTTCGCAAATCGATTAATTGAATTGAAATGAAATGTCCATTAACACATCTCATTTACAAAAGATGTGCACTGCATTTGCACTTAGTGATAAGATCAATAAGAAATCATGGTGCGCAGTGGAACCGTCCTCCTGGCGTTATGACTTGAGTCAGCAAAAAGTACGCCAACTCTCCTCGAATCCCTCCAAGAACAGGCTGTTTCAATGCAGTTGACGGGATGGACGCAGCCTGTCGATAGGAATATCAATGTGCGTATATATGTAACGTGTTAAGTATGAAGTAATTATGAGAAGAGTGACAAACCTTGCGATTGGTGAGCCTCGAGGAATCGAGGAGTAGTTCCATATGTTGGCAAACGTAGTATCCACATGTGTTGCCCGGCTCCTGCTGGTGACACTGCAAAAAATGGAATGTGTTAGTTCAAGAGGCATTAGTACCAACTGTTGCATAGGATTAATTAATGTGAAATAGCGAATACCTTAAAATCTCGAACATGTGTCAGCAAGCCTTTGGCCCCGCGCTTCGAGTCACCTCCCTTTTCAATGTAGGTGGCAAACGCCCTACGTAATTCGAAAAAGTTAACCTTAATCATTCGGAAGGAAAAAAGTACAATGTAGATATGTATGGGGAATATGTGCTTACCTATCGATTACTTGGCTGAGAACTGTGAAGTCCATTTTATTCTTACTTAGGGAATCAAGGTAAAATACCTTGTTCCATTTTGGTACAATTACTACTAAAATCCAATGAAAGTTTTGAAGGAAGGGCATAAGTACATAATCCTTCTTGACGCAACCCAGCAGTCCTGCTGCAATGTACCTCTCGACGAGGGGTGTATCCTGGTCAATGGTTTGCTTGGCGACCAATTGTGGGTCCAAGAAACCAACTGATAAGTTGGATGATCTAGCTTTAATCAGCATGTGTCTATATATATACACACGAAAGCAAAAAATTAGATATGGCATTTATCGGTATGACATTAACGGAGACTGTGATTGTACACACTTACAGCGTCCAGCATCGAAGGATTGAGACGTCAAGAGCGTTGAACGTGAACAGATCGAATAAATCCTCAAAGGCGACCACGAACATACACTCTTGAAGACTGTGGTGTAAATCATCCGACGTGAATTTGACAGTGATACTTGAGGTCCGTTCTCCCTCTAGCTTATTGGACTGCAGCATATACCACATGTGCAATTGCGTGCAACTATATGGTAGCTTTTCGAGGTATTTTTCCTCGAGCAACGGCTGACCAAGCACGAATTTGCGGGCCAAAGGTAGGTACGAAATATCATCATTGGTCTTCTTTGCTTTGCCCTTGCTGCTTCGGCTATAGGCCGACTTAACGGCAGTCGGCAGCAGCGGTGCAAGTTGCTCTGGCGAGAATAGGACCCGTGGAGATAGCACCGGTGCAGTATCCGGTGGTGGAACCGACTGGTCTTGTAATGGAGATGGCACCAGTGCAAGTTGCTCTGTCGAGATTATGACCAGTGGAGATAGCACCGGTGCAGTATCCGGTGGTGGAACCGACTGGTGTTGTAATGGAGATGGAACCAGTGCATGTTGCTCTGGTCCTGCCACCGGTGAAGAAGACTCCAGGGAGATGTCGCTTTTGGGCCACTGGATGAATGTTCCGATGGCCTGTCCTAGAGTCATGATCTCGTCGTGGGGGGCTTCGGTAGCGGGACCACCTCAAAATTGACATGCACACCATCCACATTAACTTTTGCGAAGCCTGGCGCTAAAGCTTGACCGTGCACCATGGCCCCGATACCAGACGAATATGCCTGGCCCCAAGCAGCGTACAAGGGAACGGAGCCATATCTCACTTGGAGCTTGCAATTCGTAGGCTCCTACATAACGATACAAAATTAGCTACTCGAATAGGCCTACCAATGGAGCAAGCATTCGAGAGGTAATAATTATTACCTGGATGTCGTCCACAGGAAATTTGGACTGGATTTGCGTCGGATTGGATGCGCAGCTACTCGGACGGTTGTGCGGGCTAGCTAGCGCAGCAGCGGCGGTGGCGGCCTGCTGACTTTCTGTCTGTTTCCGCACCTCATCTCTGATTGTATCAGCCATCGAACCCAGTAGCTCCTCTTTAAGAGATGCCTTGATCTCTTCTCGTAGTTGTGCGTCACGCTCGCCTTTGTTTCTCTTCCTGCGCCGATACATGTCAGAGTCATCTTGGAAATCATGTTTCCATGGAACGTAAAGTCCAAGGCCTCTCGTACGGCCCGGGTGCTCCTTGTTTCCCAGGGCCACGGAGAGCATATCATTCTCTCTTGTTCCCTGGAATGATCCCTCCGTAGATTGAAAACTCAGCTCTTCCTGCAAGAGCACGACATGTCATTTCAATTCGTACGAAGTTGTGGAGTAATTACAAGCTACGTAGTTCGATCGATATCTTACCAGGCGCTGGGACACTTGCTGGTCTGCAGGGTTTCGAAAGGAGACTTCCCCCGATGTCATTGTAGATGACTTTGCTCTAAGCCAATTTCGAGCGCGGTCATCCGGGATATTGCAAAACGGCGGGGCGATGTCCTCTGCAGCTGCCAGCTCATCCTCCAACCTCCATTGCGGGATTTTACCCGCATACCCAGCTGTGCCAAGTCTGTGGGGGTGCGTGTTTTTTGCCTGGAGGGCCTTGTGCGCCAAACTTGTACTTTTGAACTCTTCGGTCGTTTTCATCGCCTTGAACTCTTCCCATTGTGGTTCCAGGAATGGGTATGTAGTCAAAGGCATTTCGTCCGTCTCCACTTATTTCTTGACAAGCGTGCTCTTGAAGTTCTTCCATGCTTTGCACGCCGCTTGGTAGGTTTGTCGTTCCACAGCGTGTAAGTGTTCTTCTGGGAACTCGAACGATGCCAAAATTTCGGTCCACAGCTCACGTTTCCGAGTGTCAGGCACGTTCTTCCACGAATTGTATGTGATCTCAATTCGTTGTCGTGCAACTATTCCGACCATGGTTCGGAATGCGTTTACCGCTTGCTTAGGAAGGATAGGGACCCCAGCTGCGTTTACCGCTGTGATGGTCTGTCGTCTCTGAGGCTTCTTTGATATCCCTCTTCCTTGGTGTCTTGATGTTGGAGCGGACGCCTCCGGCGATGATGCTGAAGAATGCACGGGTGACATGTTGCTCATTTTGTGGGTCTATTAAGATAAGATGAGAATGTAATCATATTGAATTGGAAGAGAGGAGTAGAGGGGAGGGGGAGAAGGGAGGGGGTGATATGGACATAGAGAGGGGGTGATGTGCCTATCTTAGCACCTACTTTAGTTGCTAATACTATAAACCAAATAATAGAATCAATAACAGTCTCAACATGAATATGTGCTCTCAAATTGTAGGGTTGCACAAGATTAATCTTGGCCGTCCCGCTACTAAATCATATACTCTTCCTTGATTGGTTATGCCAAATAATGAATTCAGTCTTTTGAGCTCTAGATACAAACTCTACAATCTCAAGATCAAGATATATTCAGCACGCATATATTCAGACAGGAATATATGGAAGATTGTATATAACAGATAACAGCTATTAGAGCTCAAAGACCGAATGAACCAATCTATTAGAGCTCAATTTAATAACATGCCATAACTGTAAATTCCACAGGCAATCTCAGTATATGGAAGATTGTATATAACAGATAACAGCTATTAGAGCTCAAAGACCGAATGAACCAATCTATTAGAGCTCAATTTAATAACATGCCATAACTGTAAATCCCACAGGCAATCTCAGTATATGGAAGATTGTATATAACAACTATTAGAGCTCAAAGACCGAATGAACCAATCTCAGTATATGAATTTATCATCATCGAGCAACTGTAAATCCCACAGGCAATCTCAGTATATGGAAGATTGTATATAACAGCTATTAGAGCTCAAAGACCGAATGAACCAATCTCAGTATATGAATTTATCATCATCGAGCAACTGTAAATCCCACAGGCATCAGTATGAAGTATCAAGCATCAACCCTAACACTCAGTATGAAGTATCAAGCATCAACCCTAAACCCTAACAGTAAGCATGAAGCTCGGGGAGGGATTTGATGACCTTAGGGTTTTGGTGACGGAGGAGGAGGAGGAGGCGGCGGCGACGCAGGAGGATGAGGCCCCGGGCTCGGGGAGGCGACGACGACGACGGGCTCGGGGAGGCGGCCGGCGACGACGGAGGAGGAGGAGGAGGCGGCGGCGACGCAGGAGGAGGAGGCCCCGGGCTCGGGGAGGCGGCGGCGACGACGGGCTGGGGGAGGCGGCCGGCGACGACGGAGGAGGAGGCGGCGGCGACGCAGGAGGAGGAGGCCCCGGGCTCGGGGAGGCGGCGGCGACGACGGGCTCGGGGAGGCGGCCGGCGACGACGGAGGAGGAGGAGGAGGCGACGACGGGCTCGGGGAGGCGGCGGCGACGACGGGCTCGAGTGAGGCGGCCGGGGAGGGCTCGAGTGAGGCGGCCGGCGAGGGCTCGAGGGAGGCAGCAGCGAGGGCTCGGGGGAGGCAGATCGGGATTTAGATATTAGAATAACTGCATAATACACGGAAAACCCTAGACACGGGTATATATAGCGGATTATTACAGACGGTTCTAAACTTAGAACCGTCTGGGATATGAATATCACAGACGGTTCTAAACTTAGAACCGTCTGTGATATGAATATCACAGACGGTTCTAAGTTTAGAACCGTCTGTAATAATCATACTATCTCAGATGGTTCTACGTTTAGAACCGTCTGAGATAGTAGGCTTATCACAGACGGTTCTAAACTTAGAACCGTCTGTGATATTCATATCACAGACGGTTCTAAGTTTAGAACCGTCTGTGATAAGACTGTGCCCAACTGTAGTCATTCATGATCAACAGCCAACCATCTGCATTCATGATCAACTACCTACCAGCTGCATTCATTTACACATTTTATCAGTCTGCATTCATTTTTGTCACACCTTTTCACATATACATCTCAAAATTGACTACATCACACATTTTCACATATACATCTCAAAATTGACTACATCACACATTTTCACATATACATCTCAAAATTTTCACATATTTCCTTTAAAAATTAGCCCTTCATCATGATCAATGCGTACGTAACTAGTTTCGTCACGTTGTTGATCGTCGACCCTTATGCCATTTCCAAAAGGAGGTAACTCGTCAAATTGATTGTATTCCTCCTCGTCCACTACATTCTCCACTCCAACAATTCTCCTTTTTCCATGAAGAACTACATGGCGTTTCTTATTTGCCGGGTCGGTTACATAGAAAACTTGAAAAACTTGATTGGCGAGTACGAATGATTCGTCTTTGTACCCGACACGTTGGAGGTCCACGGTCGTGACACCGTACTTATCAACCTTCACCTGTGGGAGATGCACCCAACGGCAGCGAAATAAGGGGATTTTGAAAACCACATAGTCGAGCTCCCAAATCTCTTCTATGAAGCCATAGTACGAGTTTCTCGACCCATCGGTACTGAATGCATCTATGCGGACACCGCTGTTCTGGTTAGTGCTCTTGACATCCTGAGACTGCGTATAGAATGTGTACTCATTTATGTCATATCCTTGCCATGTCACAACTATAAATGTCGGCCCTTTTGCCAACCATGTCAGCGTCTCACTCGGCGAGCTCCTAGCGATTTGCTCCTTCAACCATTGGTTGAACCAACGGTTGTGTTGCCTCATGATCCAAACATCCGGCCGCTTCGGATTCTGTTGCCGAAGCACATCCTTGTGCTGGTCCACATAAGGGGCCACTTCAGTCATGTGTTGCAACACCGTGAAATGGGCTTGAGTATACGTGTCCATATCTGGAGTGATTGCTTTCCTTCCGATAGTTCCGAGACCCTTCAGCCTCCCCTCATGACGAGATTGAGGGACACCTATCGGTTGAATCTGAGCCATATAATCAACACAAAACTCAATGACCTCTTCGCTTGCATAACCTTCGACGATGCTGCCCTCCGGCCGAGAACGATTCCGTACGTAGGACTTGAGAATTCCCATGAACCTCTCAAATGGGTACATGCTACGTAGGAATACGGGCCCGCATATTTTTATCTCCCACACAACGTGAACAATGAGATGGACCATGATATCGAAAAATGAAGGAGGGAAATACATTTCAAAGTGACATAGAGTCATCACCACCTCGTCCTGCAGAGCATCTAGTCCTTCGAGATCGATGACCTTCTGAGCAATTGTGTTAAAGAAATAACATAGCTTCATGATTGTCTCTCGGACTTTGATCGGCAAAATATTTCTAATTGCAATAGGGAGCATCTGTGTCATCAGCACATGACAATCATGAGACTTCATGCCATTTAACTTCAAATCTTGCATCGAAACAAGTTTCTTCACGTTGCCGGAGTAACCAGATGGAACTTTGACACCATGCAAGCACTGGCACAGTTCTGTTTTCTCAGCCTTGGACAGAGTGTAACACGCAGGGGGAAGGTACGTTCGTCCATTATCAGTGTGTGTCGGTGCTAACTCAGGCCTGATGTCCATGTCAGCCAAGTCAAGCCGTGCGTTAACGCCGCCCTTTGTTTTATCACGGATGTTCAGTAAGAGACCAATCAAGCTGTCACACACATTCTTTTCTACGTGCATGACGTCGATGCAGTGCCGAACATCTAGGTACTCCCAATAAGGTAAGTCCCAAAATATTGATCTCTTCTTCCAGGTGTTCTTCTCATGAGCCCTCAATTTACGTCCCTTTCCGAGGACAACATCTAAATCCTTAACCATATCATAAACCTCGTGTCCCCTTAAATGCCTTGGAGCTGAACCGTCTTTCTTCTCTCCGTCAAATTGTTGCTTCATCTTGCGGTATGGGTGAGCCCTCCGAAGGAACCGGCGGTGACGCATGTAGACGGTTTTGCGTGAGTGTCTTAGCCACACACTCTCGGTACCATCTAAACAGTGAGTACAAGCTTTGGCACCTTTTGTACTATGGCCTGATAGGTTACCAAGGGCAGGATAATCATTTATGGTGCAGAACAATAAGGAGCGCAGAGTGAAGTTCTCTCGTTTGTATGCATCCCATACCTGTACCCCTTCGTTCCACAGTACTTTTAGATCTTCCACCAACGGTGCTAGGAACACATCGATATCATTCCCAGGTTGTTTTGGCCCTTGAATAAGTATCGACAGCAAAATGTACTTTCGCTTCATACACAACCAAGGAGGAAAGTTATAGATGCAGAGAGTCACGGGCCATGTGCTGTGTCGGCTGCTCATACTACTGAAAGGATTCATTCCATCTGTACTCAGTCCAAACCTTATATTCCTTGGTTCTGCACCGAACTCTTCAAAACTCCTATCGATGTTTCTCCACTGCGCGGAATCAGCAAGGTGTCTTATCATTCCATCCTTCTTGCGCTCCTCCGAGTGCCAACGCAGCAGTTTTGCCTCCTTTGGATTTGCAAAAAACCTTTTCAAACGGGGAATTATAGGAAAATACCATGCCACCTTAGCAGGAGGTCCTTTCTTCGCCTCTGTTCCCTCGCCATCATCTGATTGATTGTTACGTTTGTATCGGGATGCGTTGTACACCGGACATACATGCATGTTTGCATACTCTTTACGGTAGAGGATACAGTCGTTCGGGCATGCATGTATTCTTTCTACTTCCATTCCCAACGGACAAAGAACCTTCTTGGCTTTATACGTGGTTTTAGGCAACTCATTTCCCTCCGGAAGCATGTCCGCTAAAAGACCTAGCAGCGCCGTGAAACTCTTGTCGGATCAACCGTTGCTTGCCTTCAATTTCAACAGTTCAAGCACGGCCGACAACCTCGTGCACTTGCAGCTCGTGTACAAAGGTTTCTCTGAGTCCTCCATCAAGCCACGGAATTTAACATACTCTCTCTCATCATAGTTCTCTTCTACATCGCGAAGCATCTGATTCAGATTATCATCGTGCAACCTATCCGAATCCGAGCCACAATCGACATCAACCGGCGGCATGTCATTCACTTCACCGGCGATGTCATCCGGGGGCATATCATTCACTTCGCCGGCGATGTCATCCGGGGGCATATCATTCACTTCACCGACGATGTCATCCGGCGGCATATGATCATTCACTTCGCCATGACTGGTCCAACACGTATAATCTTTTTTGAAACCCCTCCGAATCAAGTGCGCTACAATTTGCCCTCGGTTCTTAAACATCTTCAAATTCTCGCAGTCAGTGCATGGACAGCACATATATTCCACCCTCTTATTCAACATATCCTCCTCGGCGGCTCTTATAAAAGCAGAAACGCCATTAATGTACTCTTCACTCACACGGCTCGCGGCATACATCCAGCTTCGGTCCTACGTTACGTACATATATAACAACTTAGTATTAAAATCTAGATTAACTAATTATAACTACATATATACGGGCCACATTTATTATATTATATTGAGACTTAATTTGCTAGCTCAATTCATATTACAAACACAACAGCTATTATATAACCAACAATTTTGCAAATTAACCATCTTCAATAACCACTAATGGATTACTACCTAAATTTTAATGCAATTAAAGAAAAAATAAATTACATTACTAACCATATCTAGAGCAACCAGGAAAGACTGAATATTCAAAGCTCAATCTCTGCCTCTTCCCACCAAATTAACTGGCCTGAAATCGCCTAGCTTCCTCCCGAGTGAAAAAGTGCGCAGCAGTGGATAGATCTGGATCGAAATGAAGACAGATGCGGTCTGAGCAGCGCAATAAATGCCTTAGCCATTATCACAGACGGTTTTTAACTAAAAACCGTCTGTGAATTATCACAGACGGTTTTTGATTAAAAACCGTCTGTGATAACTAGCTTATCACAGACGGTTTTATATTAAAAACCGTCTGTGATAATCTGGGATTATCACAGACGGTTTTTAATACAGACCGTCTGTGATACTTCGGTAATAACCGCCTGTGATAATCCATTTTCCCGCCACAAATACCACAGACGGCCTCCTAATTACAACCGTCTGTAATAGTGTTCATCAGAGACGGTTTCACAAAACCGTCTGTGATGAGGCGTCTACTATGAGGCTTTCTGTAGTAGTGTACGTGCCTAGCTAGTATTGCGCTTTCGTACAAGCTTATCGTATGTGCGCCTGCTCAATTGGCCCGGTAGATCAAGGTAGGGCACATATAATTTGAGTCCTAGTAGAAATCTCTGTCAATCCTGTGAAAGTCGCAAAACTAGCTGGCATACAAAGTAGGGAACTCCAACATGCGAATTAATAGACTTTTCGATGTTTCAGATGTTGGATAGTAGTAGCTCGTTTGTAAGCACTCGTTTGGACGGCTCACATATGCGTTTACTGTGTGTAGAAGCGATCCTCTTGTCTCTACGTGTGCTCTTGATGGATGTAACCATCTTGGATTGTGCTTGCAATTTGCTAGCTGCCTCCCTGTCTTCTCCATGGCCATTCGTGTCATTTTCATTTTTTTTTACATGTTAGGAACGTGGTATTTTCTCTCCACAAGTGTTGCACCTACGTTTGGATGGACATACTTACTCTGTCTTGTAATATAAGTCCAACATACACACCAAAAAGATACTAAATCTAAGAAAAAGTTAATGTCATTAAACCATACATACACAAGTACTTGTTCACTTTGGTAGCATTAAAGTAAGGATATATATAGTGAAAATATTATAATAATTACACATTTGATTTTTGCAATAGACTTATATTATGAGACAGCGATTTCCAAAAATATCGACTTATATTATGGGACAGAGGTAGTATCCCTTAAGTGAAGGCCATTTCCTACATAAATGCTTTTGATCAATTTCAGTCATTTAGGTCAATTTTCAATTAGGCCGAGTTGTCACAAGCATACTCTTGCTTTTTCTTACATATACCTTGACACATAAGCTTTGGCAGACCCAAAATTTTTGAGATAGAAATGCGAAATTATCATAAAATAATTTAATAGAAAAGTTTGTAAACACAAACACTACTACAGAAAACCCTATTACAGACGGTTCAAAAACGACATCACAGACGGTTTTCTGAACCGTCTGAATTTATGGGTCAGTGATAATCAAACATTATCACAGACGATTTTCGAACCGTCTGTGGTGTAAATATCACAGACGGTTTGTAACTAAAAACCGTCTGTGATAGCTGATAATCACAGACGGTTTGTAAGTAAAAACCGTCTGTGATAGCCGATAATCACAGACGATTTTTAACTAAAAACCATATGTGATTATCAGCTATCACAGACAGTTTTTAATGAAAAACCGTCAGTGATATTGATATATCACAGACGGTTTTTAGTTAAAAACCGTCTGTGCTATTCTCTTCTACCCCCTAAATCTATTTCTGTTTATTGGCTAGCTTTAGGAAATACTAGCCATGCTCTCTGAAACAAACAGATCAACATGTACATGTATACATTCAATTCACATCTCAATTCATTTCACAGACATAAAACATCCATTTCGCAAATCAATTAATTGAAATGAAAACAAGCAATATAGTATGAAACACAGTACATATTTTATTTTTATTAAGATTAAAGCCTATCATTACAATATCCCAAAACAACAAACATGTTGCCCATCTAGCTAACACAACAAGAACAGAGAAAAGCAAAGATCCTCTATGCCTAGGCCTTCTCGTCCCTGATGCAGCGCACGAGCTGGATGTCTTTAACGTCCACCATTGTTAAGAACCGATGGTTTTTAATAAAAACCGTCTGTGATACTCGTTTTCTCCGACGCCATCAACACAGACGGTGTCCAAATTAAAACCGTCTGTGTTAGTGTCGGTCACGGACGGTTTTGTCAAACTGTCTGTGATTTGGCATCTAGTATTAGGCTTTCTGTAGTAGTGAAAAGTTAAAGTATTCATATTAACCTTTATTTTAACAATTTAAGTGGAAGTCATACTAACCTATTTATTTTCCAAACCCTTGCTAAAGACTAATTATCGGTTGGGCTTCAGCTTCTGGCTTCCGGCTTATTTTTCACTATTCATAAATTTCGTCTTTTTCTGAACTTTTGGCTTTTTGTTGAGCTTTTTTGCCGGTTCTTTTTTCCCGTATGTGTTTGTATTATACGTAATGGGCTAACATATTTTTTATATTTTTTAATTTTTTAAATTTAATTATGCTAAATAAGTCTCTGTCAGCTACAGTGTTTTCAGCCATAAGCCACAAAAAAAAGCCCAACTCATCACCACCTAAGTATCCATTTTTTTTTCTGATACCAAACCTAGGTATATATGTGCGCCGATGCAGCCGATCAATCATTGACATTGTGCGTAGGATGATGACGCGGAGAAGAACTGTTGATATACAGGAACAACACTGTGGATGTGCCATCTCTGCCAGACATTGTATTCCATGCATAAAGCTGCGTACCGTAAACTGATCCTGCCTGGCGAAAAGCCGGAATCACGTGGAAATAATTTCGAATATATCTGTCTTTCGCGGGCGGGGGAGATGGGGTGGCATCTTCGTCCTGGAATCTACCGTCACGCTTGTTTTGACACCGGCTAATCGAGCAGAGAGGACGTGAAAACGACCAGAATGTTTTGGGGGTAAGTATTCCTCATTTGTCCTTCAGGGTGATGAAGATATTTAATTTAAGAGTGTACCTGTAAGATGTGTTTTAGAACATAGTTCTCGCTCTCTTCTTCTTAACTAATGAACTGGAATACATGCTGTCAAATTTTATAAAATCTAACCATCATTAATTTTAAACCTAGCAAAAAAGGAGAATTGGATCATATACCCTCCCTTTAGTTGGGAAATTCAGGATTTACCCTCCGCATCTCAATGACACGTGGGGTCATCATAAGTCACTGACACGTGGGACAGGAGGGTAAATCCTGAATTTCCATCTAAATGGAGGGTATATGATCAATTGGGGGAGCAAAAAAATGGCTCTAGAACGCTGCAAAACTTATATCTACTGTAGGACACGGCAAATTGATAATTCATCGTTGACACTACAAAATCGTGATGATTTGCCCAAGCACGCTGCATCTATTAAAACATTACCATTACAAAATTTAAGAAAGAGAAAGGGGTGTGAAAAGATTCATTGAAAAAGGAAATTTTAAAAAATTTGGTCATGTAGACTTGATAATTTGACTATTGATAATTCAACCTTCTAGACTTTGTTTTAAAAATTGTTCGACAAATAGGACTCTTCAAGCCGCTTCTCCCTCTTATATTTCAAGATAGTATTATTTTAATGTGTGTGGTCTCCGGTGTGTTCTAGTAAATTACCACAATTTTGTAGATTATCGATTTTATGTTTCGGCAAACATCATACTTTTGCGATAAATTAATAAAATTATTGTATTACGAAAGCACCATAATCTTATTAATTGATATGAATGTAAAATAAATGGTCAAGGTCATATCCTCAAGACAGTGAAAAGCCAACAAATCATTTTTTTAGAGAGAAAATACATGAAGGACACATACCTCACTCAAGCCACACACACATTAGAAATTTTGAAGAGACTCCAACGTATTAGAGAGTGTACGCACACACTTCTATATAAAACCATAAATACGTGTACTTTAATTTAAATAAGACACAATGTACCAATCATGTACAAGGATCAATTTCGAATAGGTGAGAATGAACACGCTCGCTCCACTACAAGACCACTACCCCGTTCTTTAATAACGTCATTTGAAAAGGAAAAGAGGGAGTAGATGGTAAGATGTGCTTAAACTTTCTTTTCTTTTGACACACACACAGAAATTCCTAACTAGGTGGGAACGGTAATTCTAATGGCAGGGAGCTATCAACATTAGTTTTTTCAGAGGAGCAATCAACATTACTGTGCTATTAGTTGAATGAATGGCACAGTACAAACGCGACAGTATCGAAATCTCTGCAACACCCAAGTTTATCTAAAATAACATTGATTCTAGATTAGACGGCTGTACTGTAAAAGAGTGGCACGACACTATAGCACCGTGACGACTAATGGTGCGATGGTACTTTCTCATGGCAGAGGATCCCAAATACACTTTTCTCGGTTATAAATAATTCGATGCCGTTAAGCACGTATACCGTAATTAAACGTGTGCAAATTTGTACACCTCACTATCCTACTAGCTTTTCCCATCTTGTGAACATGATCAACATGCGTCTTCTTACACAACTAGAAGCAAATTTAATCTGACAGCATCTGCAAGGCTCATGATTTAAACAGTACAAAATAAAAAACAAAATTAATTTGACAGCATCTACTAAATAAGCAAATCCATCAGCAAATCCACCCGTGCATGTAGTTTACAGGTGAAGCGAGGTGTCCACCTCCACATCACTTCTACAGCCCGAATTCTGCACTGGTCTAGCAACGTTGACAGACGGCGGCAGGCTGGCCTCGGCAGCGCCGATGGTGCGGAATCCAACGCTCGCTGCCGCCCCGTGTACCGGCCTCGGCGGCCGGACGAGCTCCGGGTGCAAGAACGACCTCGGTTGCTCACTGCTTGACGATGCTGCAGCAGCTGGTAGGGCTGAGCTGGTAGTACTGCTAGACATCATCATCTGCAGCTGCTCCCTTCCCTCTCTCATCTCCTTCACCTTCTGCAGGTTCCTGAACCTCTCCTGGAGGAGAGCAATGGAGGAGGAGGCCTCGTAATTGCCCTGCCTTCTCATGGGATTGGAGATAGATAAATGGAAACGTTCTATGCTTCCTTTTTAGTTCCTCTCTATATGTGTGTCTGTTTCTTCGTTGGCCTTGATTAATGGAAGGTTTCTTGTTGGGGTTTGGGGTATTTATAAGGGGAAGGGAGGGTGTTTGTCCTTGTTCTCTTGCACTCATTGCATGTATTTCTGTGCCAATTTCTGGTGGATCCAACTAGTTGATGTGGAAGTGGCAGCTAGGTGGATCAGGATGCTATGCCCACATGCAAATTTTACAGATGATCTCTTCTAGATAGATTTTCTAACCAGTGAAATACCACATTTCGATCCATATATATTTGTTTTTGTTAGGTCTACCCTGAAAATGTGTAAGCTTAAAGCAAACAAAGCAAGAAGCAAATAAAAATAACGCAACTCACAATTAGCTAGTATTACTTTTCATTATTGTTGAGGTCAGGTTTGTTCAAAAACGGTTTTCCAAAACCGTCCAACCCGTTGGCACTGCACAATCTTACCTACGCATGCATGCAGCGGCCTTTGTGGATAGTGCGTTTGACAAACCATTTTTGAACACCCGTAGTTGAGACAAGGATATATTTGGTTGGATAAGCTGCCTGTGTTAGTTTCTCATTCCAAGTTGCAAAATCGTAGTACTATTTCTATCTCACAATATAAGTCTAAGCTTACCATACGCATAGATCAAAGAAGCATTAAAATTTAAAAAAGTTAATATTTATTAGATTATACATATCTCTATTAAATAACATACTACATACTTATCCACTTTTTCTGCATTAAAGCAAGGATATTGAGTGAAAATATTGTAATACCGCACTTTGATTCTCTCAATCAACTTACTTTGTGGAATGACACTTTCCAAAAAAAAAAAGACTTATATTGTTATACGGAGGGAGTAGTTAACATGTATGTAGAAGCTGTAAAGTAGATTTTATTTTATTCTATTTCACATTTGTTTCAAGCAACAATTCTTTTAGCCTTAAGATGGTGCACATCAATGAAGCAACTAAATTAACTAAGGCCCGCACTTTCTTGTACTACTGAACTCTACTCTGTATTCCATTGAAGGAGCAAATTGAGCTTCAATTATTTGACGTACTATCTTTTACTGATGGCCTTGTTGCTCCTAGAAATCTCTACCGCGATGTGAGAGAAGAATTACTAAATAGGGATGGTCCAAGAAGAATTAACCGATTGTTGCCATCCCAATTGCAAAATGAATCATGCATCTTCCTGTGAAGTTAAGATGTTGGTGTAGCATTTTTGTGAAGAATCAGGAAGAGGTGAAAATCCAAGAAAGAAAAGGCCTGGGTGAACAGTGTAGTGGTTTAGTGAGTGGATGTGAGGACTGAAGAGGGGGGCAAGCCTTACTTTTTTTAAAGTTGAGTAATGGGTGGTGAACAGGTAGTACAAAACAAAATGGAAGCTAGTGCTTGGCAACGAGTTGTAGCTAAGGAATATGGCCATTATGATTTTTGTAGTGATGTTTTGTCTTGTAACCCTTGCCTGCTAGGAAGGGGTGGGGCCTTCAAGTTTTTTTTCTTTTAGGGAAATTTTGTATTTCCATGCAAGTGGAACAAAGTTTGATTCTACCACAGAAGACTGATCTTTCGTTTTCTTTGCCACTCTTCGTTAGACCACGTTTTTTTAAATGCACTGCCATATTAATCTCCATTAGTTAGTTGTCGGGTCTGTTTTTTTGGCTGTTTGTGAGAGAGAGTATGCAGTAAGAAACACTCGCGTACTGTTTTGACCGATCTAGATGAAGTCATCACAGTATCTACTATAATCAACTTATAGACCTCACCTTAAAAAGATACTCTATTTAAAAAGTAGTTACTGTAGGAAAGCCAAAAACCATAAGATAGAAGTTGAAAAGAAAGACCCGCAAATCGATTTTGATGGGTGAGGAGATGTAAGATTTTATACCTTGTCTAAGGGGCCTAGAGGATAGAAACCGAATGATATCCAATTTCATGTAATCAAAATTTTAAATCCAGAATTAAGCTTGGAACATACAATTCGGATATATCTTCAAAATTTGTACATTATTATTTGTTGTTCAAAAAGTTATAACCTAACTAAGGGGTTAGTATAATTTTTGTTATGGTTCTAAAAGAAAGGCTGCCTAGCTATTAATTAATATTATATAAAAAACACGGGTACATATCTATTGCAAACTCCTCACTAAGTGCTATCGTGCTAATCCTTTTGATTAGGGCATCAAATTAATCAAAAGGTTCGTGAAGGTAGCCTGTATATCTTGTGAGGCGGTGTATACAGTGAAAATGCGAATAAGTAAAAATTCTGTGAAAAAACAAACTTAGAAGTTTTGAAAATCTCAAAAAATTATGATATGCAGCAGAGGGCATTTTATATATCTCTGTAAAATTACAGATTAAACTCAATAGAATTTTCCATATATAATATATATATACTTTATGAAATAGTGTTTTCACTACTTTGATTAAGTATTTTTCTTTTTCATATTTCACAAATGCGATTGAGCTTGATCATTAAATTTTGTAGAGATATAGAGCATATATATACCCTCCCCTACGTCTGGCAATGTTTTGAGAATTTTTAGAATGTCTAATTAGGTGAAAATGCAAATTTTCACCAAATTCACATTTTCACATAATATTTCGTTATCTTACAAAGTTTCAAGCCTGTAAGCATAGTCGGTGCCAAAAGGAATGGAAAAAAATGTGAGGTTTGTTGTGAATATTAACATTTCCTTGAGCCTTTTTTTTATGATTGTCAGATTTTTAATAAGTTGGTTCTCTATGATGCAATCTTTTCAAGTTGATTTTATCTCCACATTTTCCAAGTCTAAACTTAATATTTTCTTTATTTGCAATGTTATATAGTGGTAGAAAACACAATAATCGATGAACTGATCAAAAGAGTAGTATTATAGCGCGTGGTAGGGGGTTTGCACTTATGACCTGTACTTTATATATATAACCTGAACTTCTATATCCACCACAATCTAAAAAGAATAAGAATTGCTAGCCTAATTTGCCTCCCCCAGTTTTTTAAGGCTCCCATTGTTTAACTATTACTCTATTAGTCTGATGTCATGGATTGTGACAGGAGCTCTCCAATGACGGTGAACCGTTCCAACTCCGGATTTTGAGTGCCAAGTCTTTTGTCAATGCTTATGCAGGGCGTGATGCTGTTTTGTAGCTTCCTGTTGTTCGGTTGTGGAGTTGAATAGTGGTGTTGGGACATGCATCTGACCAATCCAGTGACCAACAAGCCAAAAGAGCAGTTAAAGATTGATGAAACAAACCATTACCACTTTGAATTCCATATTTTACTAGCTGCAGTTGGAGGTGGAGCAAGTTGGACTTTTCTGGGGGGCAGGTTAACCTGGTTGATTTTGGTAAAATTTTATGGGCTTTGTGGTGATTAAACTAAAGCAAAGTGCATGGTTCATGATCATATTAAAAAAAACTAAAACGGTACATAGTAGAAATGGTCATGACTTGGGATATAGATGTCAGCATTCCATCTTGAACGTTCCGTCGCCAGCATGCATGGTATATGTTGTAGGGGTGGCCTCCACCTGAGCCCAGCAGGCCTGTTGGAGGAATGTAAGACCCAAAATAGGACATGTGTAATGACATAAGTGCCCCTGAGGGGAATACTCAGATGTAAGGGTATAATTGTAAAAGCACTCCCCATGTGGATATATATATATATACAACACAGGCCACGGGGAGAAACCCTAAGCCATTGCTCACCTAACTCTCCACTACCATACTCTCTCTCTCTCTGTTTGGTCTGTAACCACAACAGTTGGTGCCGTCCGTGGGGAGGACAAGAGCAAGCCTCCAGATCCGAAGAAGGATGGCACCAAAGAAAGCTTCATCGTCGGCGGCGAAGAAGAAGGCGGGAGCGGCGGAATTTCGTGTCAATACCAGGGCTTCGGCGTTGGCAGCCGCAGGTGTGGGTGGCGATGCGGGTGTGACGGTCGCGAACACCGGCGTTCACGCCGCGACGCTTGACCCCGCCACCACCGCCGTGACGCTCGACCCCGCCATCACCGCCGCAACGCTCAACCCCGCCACCGTCGACATGACATTCGATCTCGCCGCCACCGCTGCGACATTCAATCCCACCGCCACTGCCGCGACGTTCGATCCTGCAGCCACCGCCGCGACGTTCGACCCCGCCCCGCCACCGCGATGACCAAGCCCGCCACCGCCGCTGCGACAGTCGAAACCGCCCCACGCGTGGTAGGTAACCCCACCGCAGGTACCGCGACAGTCGGCAGCAGCGTTGCTCGGGTGGTCGGAGGCAGCAATGCCCGTGCCCACGCTGGCACGACGTCCGCTCTCCCACCCGGTGCAGGCACGGTGAGCGGTTCCGGCGGCAACGCGGGCTTCGTCACTGGCTCCAAAGTCCTTCAACCAGCGCAGCGGGCAGTCCGGGAGCGCAGGCCGTGGTTGCCGCCGCTCCGATCGCACCACCAGGCGCGCCGATGGCCCCAACCACGTCCACAGTGGAGAATGCCCTACTGGCGGCACTAAGCGCGTTTCAACGAGAGCTAATGGATCTCCGCGGGGCCGTGCGGGATATGGAAGAGGCTCGGACTCAACAGGCCTCGCCGGTGGTCGCATCAGAACCTACAACGGAGAGGGCGGATAGCCGTGTCCTGCCACGACACGTAGACCCGGAGTCCCCACTCTCCGCGGGCCTGCAGCAGGCGGCATGGCCGGAGGACTTTAAGTTCCCGAGTGTCATCGAGGCGTACAAAGGTGACACGGACCCACGGTAATTCGTGCGCGTGTATGAGACCGCCATCGAAGCCGCTGGCGGAGATGACACCACGAAGGCGAAGGGGCTCCCCCTCGCATTGCAGGGGATGACGCTCTCTTGGTTCTTCACCATCGAGCCAAATTCTATCTACGCGTGGGAGTAGATCCGCGACCGGCTCTATAACAACTTTCAGGGAAACTACGTCGAGCGTGTCGATGCGGACCAGCTCTTCGCAGTCAAGCAGAAACCCTCGGAGAGGCTCTGGGACTACTTCAAATGCTTCACGAAGGTACGCTGCCAGGTCAAGGATGTTAATGAAACAACCGTCATCAACGCAGCGATACAAGGTCTCCGCCCGGGGCCGATGGCCGAGTACAACGCGTGGAAACCGATCAAGACAGTGGCGAAGCTCTTCGATAAGATGGAAGAGTACGCCAGAGCGGAGGAGGACGCGTGGCGGCGACACGGCGACAACTCTGACACCAACCAGGCGGAGGGCTCGGCGAAAAATGATGGCTCGCCGAAGGATGGCTCCTTGAAAGGTAAACGTAAGCACGAGCCATCGAAGGACGCCTCCGACCGCAAGGATACCCAGCACAAAGACTCATCGGGCGACAAGCCCAGGCACGACCAACGCAAATCTCAGAAACCTCACTATGTCTTCGACATCGAAGGTGGCTCCGAAGATAATGCGCCCGCAGGTCGTGGTGGCAGAGGACGTCGTGGCCGGGGACGAGGGCGCAGGCGGGGTCGCGACGATAGAACCCGCGGGGAGTATGACGACCAGCACCGTGGGCAGTGGTGCGAGGTACACGGTCGGGGCAACCATGACACGCATGCGTGCACCACTATCGCAGCACTCCGGCAGAGCGTCGCTAGAAATAGAAACCCTGAGGCCGTCCGCCCGTCGTGGCTCACGTTCAACACCCCCAGGATCAAGGGATGCAACCCCAGGAAGGCCCCCTGCGGATTCAGGCCCATGTACAGCAACCTCTGGAGGGCCTCCTACAACTGCAAGCCCTGGAGGGAACCCAGCGCAGGATCATAAACGTCATTTCCAGGGGATTCTCGTTGGAGTTTGCCTCGGCGCGGCAGCGGAAGGCCTATGCGAGGAGGTTGCACCATGTCGTGGCATACCCAGCGCAAGCACCGCCGGAATGGGCGCAACACGAAATCACCTTCACGTCCACTGACGCTGAGGGCGTGGAATTCCCCCACCAAGATCCCCTAGTCATCCAGGTCATCATCGCAGGCTACGACGTTAGGCGTGTCCTGGTCGATGGAGGAAGCTCCGCGAACATCTTGTTCGCAGCGGCTTTCGATCAGATGGGGATCCCCCGAAGTTGATTGGGCCCCACGAGAATCCCATTGTAGGGCTTCGGAGGCCAGCCCCTGCGGGCATTGGACCAGATATGCCTCCAAGTCTCATTCGGTCGAGACGATAATGTGAGAAGTGAGGACGCCACCTTCGATGTCATCGACATTTCGTACCCCTACAACGCTATATTGGGGCGGCCGACCTTTAACTCTCTCGGGGGCAGTCCCACACCACGGCTTCTTGTGCATGAAGCTCCCTGGACCGCGGGCCATCATCACCGTCCACGGTGACCAGGATATGGCTTGGCGCATAGAGCTCGGCACCGGAGGCCCGCACCGCGAGGCTCAACGAAATGCTTAGGCCGGGTGTGCAAGCGCGAGGATCCTTGGCGGCTCTGAAAGGCACCTCGCCAAATTCTCGCGTGGATTGCTCCAGCAGCAGCGGCTCCCACCATGCCCCGCCTCGTCACCGGGCAACGACAGCTGCGGCCGTCTCCGTCTTTAAGCGGTCAGTGGTCAGTACCTTACCTTTTGTAATCGCTCACCCGCGCAAACGGGAATTTAATAAAGTTCACCGTTTGCAAAAAGTTGTCTTGTTTCCCACAAAAGCGTGCGAAGGCTTACCTTCGCGCGCACTAAGACATGCATTCGCGCGCGCACTCTCCGTGAAAAAACACGGGCATGAGTATAAACAAAGACGCGTGGGGGGACGCCTCCGCGTGCACTCTACGGAGTATAAATAAGACGTAGCGTTGAGGTCCGCCTCCGCATGCAACTTCACCGCCCGCAAAGCGCGGAGGCTTGCCTCCGCGCGCTGTCTACGAACTCTAAATAAGACGTGGCGCCGAGGTCCGCCTCCGCACGCACTCTACGGAGTATAAATAAGATGTAGTGTCGAGGTCCGCCTCCGCACGCAACTTCACTGCCCGCAACGTGCGGCGGCTTGCCACCGCGCGCATTCTACGGACTCTAAATAAGACGTGGCGCTGAGGTCCGCCTCCGCACGTACTCTACGGAGTATAAATAAGACGTAGCGTCGAGGTCCGCCTCCGCACGCAACTTCACCGCCCGCAACGCGCGGAGGCTTGCCTCCGCGCACAGTCTACGGACTCTAAATAAGACGTAGCGCCGAGGTCCGCCTCCGCACGCACTCTACGGAATATAAATAAGACGCGGATGTTGTCCCTGCGCACTCTACTGAGTATAAACAAGACGCGGATGCTCCCGCGCACGCATAGGTATTATCTCTATGTGTACTCTCCGGAGTATAAATAAGGTGTGGTTGATAGTCCCACACACTCTACGGAGTATAAATAAGACGCGGACGCTCCCGCGCACGCATAGGTATTATCCCTATGCGTACTCTCCGGAGTATAAACAACGCGTGGTTGACGCTTCCTGCACCTTGAGTCTTGATAAGACGCACTAGCGGCTCGCCTCCGCATGCACCTCGCAGCAATCGCGCAAAAGCTAGCAGAAGCTCACTTCCGCATGCACCTCGCAGCGATCGCGCAAAAGGCAGCAGGGGCTCACTTCCGCATGCACCGCACCTCACAGCGATTACGCAAAAGCTAGCAGAAGCTCGCTTCCGCATGCACCTCGCAGCGATCGCAAAAGGCAGCAGCGGCTCGCCTCCGCATGCACCTCGCAGCGATCGCGCAAAAGGCAGCAGAGGCTCGCCTCCGCATGCACCTCGCAGCGATCGCACAAGGGTAGGGGACGGAGCACTCGCGCGTCTACCTCGAAGGGTAGGGGACGGAGCGCTCGAGCGTCTACCTCGACTAAGGCGCCAGCTCCACTGCCGCCACCTCAAAGGGTAGGGGACGGAGCGCTCGCACGTCTACCTCGACTAAGGCGCTAGCTCCGCTGCCGCCACCTTGAAGGGTAGGGGACGGAGCGCTCGCGCGTCTACCTCGACTTGACGGACCGAAATGGCGACAGAGGGGGGGTGAATGTCGACCTTTAAAAACTTGCCTCAATTCTTCCACTTGAGTTTCTCTTCCAGTAGCTATACCAGCTATGAAAAAGAAAGGCTCAAGGTCTCTGGAACTACAAACATGCAATGGAGAGGATAAGACACAAGAGAAGCCAAAGTAGGTATCCACAGACTCTTTTCTCTCCCAAGGCGACAAAGCTACGGAAAGAAGAGATTCAAACTTTCTGGATCCTCAAACCACCAGAGAAGAGAACAAACCATTAAGCAACAGAGAAGAGACCCAACACTTAGCATAAAAAGAAGGTTTCGGCAGCAAACACCAGAGGCCGGTCAGACTGGTGTTGATGGGCCGGTCAGACCGCCCTTAAGCCGCCAGTCTGACCGCCCATTGGTTGCCGGTCTGACCGATGTGACCTAGCCGGTCTGACCGCCTCCATCCCACCGATCAGACCGCCCTACGGATTTCAGGGCAGACAGCAGGCCCGATTTTCAGACAAAAAACTTAGATTTCAAACTGCAATTAAAATTGGAGATTTCTCTCTGGAGATTTCAGTCCAGAACTATGAGAAAACCCCTTAAATAGCAAGGGGTGCACCAGGAGCCACAAGAAGCCTACTCTCAGCCAAGAAAGAGGGATTTGGGATAAGAACTGAAAACCTACGAAGTGCAGCAATAAAACTCAAATCCCCATCTCATCCTTGATCCCTTGACCATGAGACTTTGAGGATAACAAGTTAATAGCCTCTGGGCTTTACATGCCAAGATCCAAGCCTCTCAAGGAGGAAATCAAGAATTTCACCTAAACCCTAGAAGAGAGAAACTGAAGGCTCAAGAATTGAAAAAAAAATGCATAGGGAACACCAAAACTCAAAATGCTCAACGGTCTCAAGTTCTTTGTTAATGAAATTTTGCAGTCAAGTTAGCAATAACAAAAGGACTTCTCAGACCAAAAATCAAGCCATCTCCTAAAGGGAATCAAGAAAAACTCTAAATCCCTAGAAACAAGAACAGGCAAAGCAAGAACAGAGGAGGCCAAGAGAAGAAATCTGAGATTAAACTCGATTTGCTCTTTGGAAAAACTGATCAAATGATCTTGGAGCCTATTTCCATCACAGAGCAACCCATTTTGGTCCTTCCCACAAAGAACCAACTCAAATCTCAAATGGTGAAAAATCACACAGAAGGGGATGAACAAGAACACAGGAGCACAAACGAGAAACTTCAGAAATTTCATTGCTATGAAACATTGATTACAGAGGAGTCCACATACGCACGGACATTAGAACAAGAGGAATGATTACAAGAGTCTCAATCCATCCTCTCCCTCTCCTCTAGTCTCAAGAACACACACCCATACATGCTTGCTAGAGAGGGGACTCAAGAACACATCGAAGGAGACACACACACAGAGGGGACACAGCCCTACCCTTCTCACCCATTTCCAACCACTAAAGAGCAAAGGCAAAACCACCTTCTAAAGACTCTTTTGACCAATGGAAACCCTAACTCTCTCCCAAACCCATGAGGGGGCATGCAGCCACTCCCTCCTTTATATAGCCCTTGGCTAACGGGTCTCCAACCCGTTACACCCGCCAGATCCAGCGAAGCCCGCTCCCGCCTGTGCAGCCTTGTGTTTTTACCGAAACGCCCCTCGTGCACCTTTCGGGAAGCTTCCGCGCTCCTTGTCTTCCAAGCCTCGCAACCACCTCGAGTCTCCGCCGTCTTCGACACATCTCGACCGTTCTGACCTCGACACCGCCCGTGTCTGGTCCGGTCCCCTCGTGTCTCGCCACAACTCCGCCTCGACGTCCTGCAGCCATCACAGACAAGAAACACATCGAATAGCATCGCTCGATATATGAAAGCATAATGGCATCAACAAATCATACTTACCCATGATAGAGCCCAAACCTGTCGAAACAAGAGAATATGCATCCTGAGCCCGATTGCACCCCACAATGTCACGGTCCGAACCACCCAAACCAAACTCGACTTTCCTAAATCGATGTCAATTACTCATCATACACACGGGATGACCTCCACATGGTCTCTCAATCTCCCCCTTGATGAGTATATTGACAAACCCAGAAAAAGCGCAAAGTTGAGTTTGAAATGCAAGAAAGAAGTCAAACATGGTCCAAAGGAAGGAAATGAAGCTAATGACCATGTCAACAGAAGGAAACACTAGAGCAACAACTGAAAGAGCAAATTGTTCTCCAAAGCTCTAAAATTTTCCCAAATAGCTTTTTATCCTCTATGCTCCCCCTTTTGGCAATAAACACATCAAGGATGCGAAGGAGAAAATAAGATCACAAAGATGGATGAAATGGCTGAAGATTGTTTATTCTAAGCATGTAGAGCCATGAGAATTATTCAAAATGACCATAATGTATTTCATCAAGCCATAACACAATAGAATGCTATCTAGATCATGACAGGATATATATAAGCCAGCTAAACCATTTAAGTCACAATCTGAAATTTTAGTGCAAAGTCTAAGCATATCAAGTCATCCATGATCATAGTCTAGCTAGAGGTATCCAAGAATGATGCAAACCATGTCAATAAGCTAAGCGGAACCAAGAAGCTAATATTGAATCAATTTAGAGTGCTATAAGTTCAGAAATGAGACATTTGTGTAAGTACTTGGTTCTTTTGTCATTAAGCAAATTGAGCACAAGTGACATATTTTTCTTTGAAACTCATGGGTGTTTCCAATCAAAATTTTTAGTAATGTGCTAGATCTCAAGCCTTATGCGACTACTCCAAGCAAGAAGCTTAAGAAGATAGTCTAGGTCATCCAAAACTTCCCCTGAGTTCATGCCTAGTGCAATGGCAAGCCGTCTCATGAGAAAGAATTGGTGAGATTAGTTTTTTTGCACAAAAGAGTTCTTTTTTTTTTGCTTTCATAAAAGATTGCACTAACTTATGCATTATCAAGAACTAACATAGCTCAATCTAAAGCTCAATAGAGATTCAACGCTCAACTCAGCCTATTTGACATGGCATAAATCATAAAAGGATAACTCAAGAAAGACTAATCTCGAGAGCTAGCATGACAAGTTTTAATTCAAGTGGAGCAATTTTAATTAACTTATCATGGCAAAAGCGAGTCTACACATATGAATTCATGATTAATCTAGCAAATAAGCACAAGTCATGGCAATGTGTAAAGCATTGTAAACATGTCATAACAGGATAATAATCAAGGCTCAATGTAGTTATATTACAATGCGAAATGCTAAAATGCAAGAAAATTCAGCTCCCCCTCAGCATGCGATGCAACTTTTAGTTCAAGTTGAGTTATGTCAATATTAAGCTCCAGAAGCTCCCAAATGAACTCCCCCTGAACCAAAGCAATAAAATCGAGATGATGGCAAAGAAAACCAAACAGGCAGTCCTTAAAGCATAGATGAGATGAAGAGGATACTATGGCTTAGACTGACTCTTATCTACCCCATATGACTCTAGAACTATCAACTGATCATCTAACAGACTAAGGAGCAAACACGTACCCTGTCTACCCGAGAGTGGCCCAACCCTCGCTAGAACCTACAAGAAGTGAGTAAGCTCAACCTAGTAAGAAGAGAACCAGCTAATAAGCAGTATCCTAGAATCACAAGATGAGAGGAAGAAGTCTAAGCAACTAGACAAGAGAGACACTCTAATCTATGCTAGAAGGACTAAACCCAATGCACCCGTATGCAATGCAATCAGAAGGAAGTAAGAGCATAATCAATATAATAAAGCAGTAAAGTACAAAGCTCCCCCTCACAATAATCCATACGGACAAACCACCCCAAGCTCTCCCCGCAGAGCTGAAAACCTAGAGCTATCCAATGGCTTGGTGAAGATATCAGCCAACTGGTGGTCACTCTCCACAAACTGGAGCACGATGTCACCCTTCTCTACATGGTCTCTAAGGAAGTGATAGTGAATATCGATATGCTTGGTCCGAGAATGCTGCACTGGGTTCTTAGCAATGTTAATCACAGAAGTGTTATCACAAAAGAGTGGAACACTGTCGATAACTAACCCAAAGTCCCGCAGGGTCGAGACCATCCAGAGCACCTGACTACAGCAACTGGCTGCAGCAACGTACTCGGCCTCTGCGGTGGACTGTGCAACACCGGACTGCTTCATCGAGGATCAGGAAACAAGAGAAGTGCCAATGAATTGGCAGGTGCCAAAAGTGCTTTTCCTATCTATCCTACAGCCAGCAAAGTCTGCGTCCGAGTAGGCTCTCAAGGAAAGACAGGATGAGGACGAGTACCAGATACCATAGTCAATGGTAGCTCGAAGGTACCGAAGAATGCGCTTCACCGCCTGGCAGTGAGATACGTGAGGAGAAGCCCGAAAGCGAGCACAAAGACACACAACAAAGTGTATGTCCAGTCTTGAGGCGGTGAGGTACAAGAGAGAGCCTATCATGCTACGATACTCCTTCTGATCAACTGGCTCGCCGTCCTCATCTGGGCCAAGAGAGGCTGAAGTAGCCATATGAGTGGACACCGGCTTGCCATCACTCATATCAAAGCGCTTCAGGAGGTCTCGAGTGTATTGCCCTGATGCAAGAAAGTACCCTCCTGAGTCTGCTTGATTTGGAAGCCAAGGAAGAAGCTCAACTCGCCCATCATGCTCATCTCAAACTCCGAGCTCATGACATCGGAAAATTGGGAAACGAGAGCATGCGAGGAGCCGCCAAAGATGATGTCATCCACATAAAACTGGACGAGCAGAAGATCAGTGCCATGCCGGCGAATGAACAAGGTCTTGTCTACTTTACCCATCTCAAACCCATGACTCAACAGGTAGGAGTTAAGCCTCTCATACCAAGCTCTAGGGGCCTGCTTAAGTCCATACAGCGCTTTGAAAAGCTTGAAGACATGGTTTGGGTATTTGGGGTTCTCGAAACCGGGAGGCTGTCTCACATAGACTTCTTCCTCAATAAAACCATTGAGGAAGGCACTCTTAACATCCATTTGGTACAACTTGAAACCCTTAGAAGTCGCAAAGGCAAGCAGAATTCTAATGGCCTCAAGTCTAGCTATAGGGGCAAAGGTCTCCTCGAAATCTAGACCCTCAACCTGGGAGAACCCCTAAACTACCAGTCTAGCCTTGTTCCGAATAACAACCCCATCCTCACTCTGCTTGTTCTTGAACACCCACTTAGTCCCAATAACATTGTGACCTCGAGGAGGCTCAACAAGCGACTAGACCTTGAGGAGGCTCAACAAGCGACCAGACCTTGTTTCTCTCGAAATTCTCCAACTCCTCATGCATTGCATTGACCCAAGACTCATCAGAAAGAGCATGACAAACGTCTTTGGGCTCGAAGGAGGCAACAAAGGCAGAATGGAGACAGAAATGAGACATGCCAGATTTTGAACGAGTGACTCGCTCAAAAAGGTCTCCAATAATCTGCTCAGAAGGATGGACTTTTTGGATATGTCGAGGAGGTCCAGGATGAGATGAAGAAGTGACCTCTACCTCATGAGCTGACGAGGTAGGAACAGAGCCACTAGCTCTAGAAGAAGCAGAAGGCATGGGCTGATCGCCTCGAGGTGCAGTGGAAGAAGGCACCTCAAGGGGTGGGTGAGGGACTGGATCAGGTAGACAACCCTCATCTCCATCGTCCTCATCATCCACAAAGATGGGTTCGGACTGCTCTAAGGAACCTGAGACATCGGGCCTAGTCCCCGGATTGGCCTCGTCGAAGGTCACCTCGCAGGTCTCTACCATTTTACTAGACTCGCAGTTCCAAACCCTATACGCCCGCGAAGAAGTCGAGTAGCCTAGAAAGATACCATCACAAGAACGTGACTCGAACTTATCTAGGTTCCCGGACTTCAAAATAAAGCACTTGCAACCAAACACACGAAAATGAGATACACTGGGCTTTCGCCCATATCTCAACTCATAAGAAGTGCGGTGCAAGTGTGCCCGAAGAAAAACTCTGTTCGAAACATGGCACGCGGTGGCTATAGCCTCAGACCAAAACTTCCACGTTGTAGAGTACTCATCAAGCATCGTCCTGGCCATCTCGACCAAGGTACGGTTTTTCCTCTCCACGACACCATTCTACTGTGGGATGTGCGGAGAAGAGAACTGGTGCTCTACACCTGTCTCATTACAGAACCTCTCAAAGTAAGAATTCTTGAACTCCGTGCTATTGTCACTGCGGATCGCTCGTAAGGCACCCAGGAGCTCAACAGAATGCCTACTGAAAAGACCTCGAAAATGTGTAAACGTCTCATCCTTCGAGGCTAAGAAAAACACCCAAGAGTACCTCGAGAAGTCATCGACCACGACAAGGACATACCACTTCCCTCCTGCTGACTGCACTCGAGCTGGTCCAACTGTATCCATATGGAGCAGCTGTCCTGGTGCATCGGTCATAGTGACTGTGACCGGAGGATGGGAAGCAGCGACCATCTTGCCATGCCGGCAAGGAGCACAAACTAGATATTTGACCATCTTGAGTTTCGGCAAACCACGAATGAGGTCGTGGCCGCTAACTCGGGTCAAATGGTCAAATCCAATATGACCAAGTCTCCTATGCCAGAAAGAGAGGTCGCGGGACTCAGAAGCAACTAAACACCTGAGAGGATCACCAGAAGACTCAGAAATATCAGCACGAAAGATCCTCCCAAAACGAGAAATCCCGCAAACCAGACTACCCGAAGAATCAAGAATTTTGCAAGCGTTTTTCTTGAAGCTCGCCTCGAAACCGTCATCAGTAAGCTGAGAAACGGAAAGCAAATTATACTGCAGCTTACTAACCAAAGCAGCATCTTTCAAAATGAAAGAATCATTAACGCACACTGTACCTTTGGCGATGAAGCGCCCAGATGAAGCATCTCCGAAGGTGATCGTCTCATCACCTAGAGCACGGCAAGGGAAAAAAACCAACGGGAGTCTCCGGTCACGTGTCGTGAACACCCGGAGTCTACGAGCCAAACCTTTCCCTTCCCTGCTCGGCGAACCTGAGTCAAACAGAGGGTAAAGTCTCAGTACTGGGGTAAATCAAGAGTGATTTTGGCACCCAATACTGAGTAACACGTCGAGCAGATGAAGTAGTCAAACACGACTGACCTCTATCTACCCTACGCTCTCTGTCTCTCAAAGAAGCAGACGGTCTCTGTGTAGACCTGAAGTTGTTGCTAGGTCCGATTGCTATGGACGAGTGAGTCGGAAGCACCGGCAACACGCTGAACACGCCACGGGTAGTCATCTCGACGGGGAAAATGAGATCTACCCTCAGAACTGCGGAAGTCACGACCAAAGGGAGCATGAGGACGAAAACCAGAAAACTCAGAAAAACCAAGTCCTCGATGCTGCCCAAACCCATCAGCTGAAACAAGCCTAGACCTCGTGTTGGTCTTAGGTGCACTCAAGGTCTGGGGCTAACCCTGAATATGCCTAAGAGACTCAACACGGTCTCTACGCGCGATCTTGGCGCGCCTGAAGCATCGATCGATCAGATGTCCATCCTTCTTCAGGCATCGATCGATCAGATGTCCATCCTTCTGACAGAAGGTGCAATGATACTTCACATTCTGAGAGGTAGAAGTAGCATGATGAAGCTTTGCCTTCTGAGAGGCCGAAGCTGTAGGTGGAATCACCTTGCTGTCAGAAATCCCTTGGACAAAGCCCGCAGACTTAAATTGGACTTTCTCGGTCCTGGGCTCAGTCTCGATCACACCTGGTGCTATGGGTCTGAGCATGGCAAGTGGATGCTTCCTCATGTCCTCATAGAAATCATATCCTAGACCCTGATTAAATCTGCAAATCTTGGATTGGTCTAGAATAAGATTAAGCTTCTTCTTGCCTCCTACAAATCTCTCGAGAGTGTTCATAAGATACTGACACTCCCGAAAGAGAGAGGTGCAAGAAGAGCAGGGGGAAGAAGAGACAGCAGAAGGTAAGGGAGCAGAAGAAGATCCAACAGTAGAGGAAAGAATGGCTTGTGCACGCATAGCCGACTCTGAGGGGACAGTCTACTACTAGCTAGTTGGTTCACGTTGCTAAGCGTCTCCACCATACCCTTGGGCTCCTCCCCCTTCTCAGCAATCACATTACAAGCAGAAAGTGGCTTCTCTAGAAGGTCCTTAGTTAACTTCACACATTTTTCATCCAATGCAATCAAGTCAGATTTTAGTTTCTTACAATTAATGCATGGTGAGCTAACATGGTCCTTAGAAGCAGACTGAGCCAATCTATTATTGTCATCAACTAATTCTTGAAACTGCTTGGAGACAGAATCAAGTTCAGCAGTAAGCTTGGGACAATTCACACACGAAACAATGGGCTCAAGAAGAAAAGCTTGTAATTCAGCAATTTTATGATCCGCCCGTTTTAGGTTCATCTTCAGATTATTGCAATTTTCACAAGTCTCGGGCAGATCGAGAAGCATGGTATATAAACCTCTAAAAGCATTGTTCTTATCCTCACATGAGGTGCAAGCACTAGTCTCAACAGAAGTAGATGAAACAGGAACTACCCTACTCATCTCAAGCTTAGCCAAGAGACTAATATTCTCCACCTTAACAATATCAAGTTCAGAGAACAGACTATCATGCGAGGTCCTTAATTTCTCCATGTCACCCAACAGAACACAGCATGTATCACATTCATCACGGGAGGGAGCAGATCTAAGTGAAGTAAGCTCCCGTGATAATCTATCTACTTCCTTCTCCAACTCGCTACACCTAGCTCTAGATCTAGCATGGAATCTACCTAGCTTAAGAAAACATCATTAAGCTGGTCGTAGGTGGGGGATACCTCGTCGGAGTCGGAGTACAGCTTGCTGTCGCTCAGTTCGCCCTCAAGGGCCATGAAGCACATGCCAGAGAAGTCGCCGCCGCCTTGGGATCTTGCTCGTCTGTTCCATCGTCGTCGCTCCACCCCTCCACCTCGCTGAGATCGAGGTCGTCGAAGGCGGTGAGGACGCGGTGGAAGAGCTTCTTGGCCTTCCCAAAGTCGTGGAACTTCTTCTTGCCTTGAGGATGCGCTGGAGGCTTTTTGTTGCGGTTCTTGTCGGTGTAGTCGTTCTTGCCCGAACCGCCACAGTCACCTTTGCCCTTCCCCAGCTTGGGGCAGTTTGCCCAAATGTGGCTGGGGCCACCACACTCAAAGCAAATCACGGGTCCTCCTCTCTTTCCGTCCCTCCTCCTCTTGTAAGCATGGGAAAATCTCTGAGCTAGGAGGGCTAACTGCTCATCCGCAAGCTGCTCTAACTAATCATCAGTTATGTCACAGAGAGCAGCAAGGGAGAATCCGCAGAGAGTATCAGAAGAAGAACCGGGAGCCAAATTGGGATCGGTGACTATGACCATCGACTGTGACTTTGACTTGCGAGAGACAATGTCAATCTCGTGAGTCTTGAGACGCGAGTACAGCACATCAAGAGTCAAAGTCGAGAGGTCCGTGGTGTCCTTGATGGTAGTCACCTTCATCTCCCAAACACGAAGGTCGAGTGCAGTAAGCATCTGTCGAGCGTTATCCGAGTCGGGGTATATGAGACCGACCGCTCGGAGGTTGCTCAGAATCTTGTGAAAACGCGCAAAACACTCATCGAGGGACTCGCCAGCGAGCATTTCAAACTTGTTGCAATCTTGCTTGAACTGGTCCTGTCGCACCGTCTTTATTTGGGTGGTACCCTCATGGTAAGCATCGAGGGTCTCCCAAATATCGAAGGCGGACGAAAGATGAGATATGCGGTCAAGCTCGCTATGACTCAAGCCCTGGATTATGATGTTCCTTGCCTTAGCGTTTGCCTCAACATCATGCATATTTCCAGCGTTGATGTTCTCATCGGCAGGAACAACAAATCGTACCTTGACCTTATGCCAGATGGCGTAGCCCTGAGCCTGAATGTAGGTCTCTATTCGGCTCTTCCAGAAGGGTTAGTCGATCCCATCGAAGACCGGGGGCTTGGTTGAGTACTTGTCCGTCGCCATGGCTCTAGAGACCAGTTAAGATCTACTGAGAAGAGCTAACCAGCTCTAATACCAATTGATGGACCGAAATGGCGACAAAGGGGGGTGAATGTCGACCTTTAAAAACTTGCCCTCAAGGCTTCCACTTGAGTTTCTCTTCCAGTAGCTATACCATCTATGAAAAAGAAAGGCTCAAGGTCTCTGGAACTACAAACATGCAATGGAGAGGATAAGACATAAGAGAAGCCAAAGTAGGTATCCACAGACTCTTTTCTCTCCCATGGCGACAAAGCTATGGAAAGAAGAGATTCAAACTTTCTGGATCCTCAAACTACCAGAGAAGAGAACAAACCATTAAGCAACAGAGAAGAGACCCAACACTTAGCATACAAAGAAGGTTTCGGCAGCAAACACCAGAGGCCGGTCAGACAGGTGTTGATGGGCCGGTCAGACCGCCCTTAAGCCGCCGGTCTGACCGCCCATTGGTTGCCGGTCTGACCGGTGTGACCTGGCCGGTCTGACCGCCTCCATCCCACCGGTCAGACCGCCCTACGGATTTCAGGGCAGACAGCAGGCCCGATTTTCAGACAAAACACTTAGACTTCAAACTGCAATTAAAATTGGAGATTTCTCTCTGGAGATTTCAGTCCAGAACTGTGAGAAAACCCCTTAAATAGCAAGGGGAGCACCAGGAGCCACAAGAATCCTACTCTCAGCCAAGAAAGAGGGATTTGGGATAAGAACTGAAAACCTACGAAGTGCAGCAATAAAACTCAAATCCCCATCTCATCCTTGATCCCTTGACCATGAGACTCTGAGGATAACAAGTTAATAGCCTCTGGGCTTTACATGCCAAGATCCAAGCCATCTCAAGGAGGAAATCAAGAATTTCACCTAAACCCTAGAAGAGAGAAACTGAAGGCTCAAGAACTGAAAAAAATGCACAAGGCAACACCAAAACTCAAAATGCTCAATGGTCTCAAGTCCTTTGTTAATGAAATTTTGCAGTCAAGTTAGCAATAACAAAAAGACTTCTCAGACCAAAAATCAGGCCATCTCCTGAAGAACTGATCAAACGATCTTGGAGCCTATTTCCATCACAGAGCAACCCATTTTGGTCCTTCCCACAAAGAACCAACTCAAATCTCAAAAGGTGAAAAATCACACAGAAGGGGATGAACGAAGAACACAGGAGCACAAACGAGAAACTTCAGAAATTTCATTGCTATCAAACATGGATTACAAAGGAGTCCCCATACGCATGGACATTAGAACAAGAGGAATGGTTGCAAGGGTCTCAATCCATCCTCTCCCTCTCCTCTTGTCACAAGAACACACACCCATACATGCTTGCTAGAGAGGGGACTCAAGAACACATCGAAGGAGACACACACACAGAGGGGACACAACCCTGCCCTTCTCACCCATTTCCAACCACTAAAGAGCAATGGCAAAACCACCTCCTAAAGACTCATTTGACCAATGGAAACCCTAACTCTCTCCCAAAGCCATGAGGGGGCATGCCGCCACTCCCTCCTCGACACCGCTCGTGTCTAGTCCGGTCCCCTCGTGTCTCGCCACGACTCCGCCTCGACGTCCTGCAGCCATCACAGACAAGAAACACATCAAATAGCACCGCTCAATATATGAAAGCATAATGGCATCAACAAATCATACTTACCCATGATAGAGCCCAAACCTGTCAAAACAAGAGATCCTGAGCACTTTGACTAGGTTTGACCAAGTCCGACCGAGCCCGATTGCACCCCGCAATGTCACGGTCCGAACCACCCAAACCAAACTCGACTTTCCTAAATCGATGTCAATTACTCATACACACGGGATGACCTCCACATGGTCTCTCACGACTAAGGCGCCAGCTCCGCTGCTGCCACCTCGAAGGGTAGGGGACGGAGCACTCGCGCGTCTACGTGGACTAAGGCGCCAGCTCCGCTGCCACCACCTCGAAGGGTAGGGGACGGAGCACTCGCGCGTCTACCTCGACTAAGGCGCCAGCTCCGCTGTCGCCACCTCGAAGGGTAGGGGACGGAGCGCTCGCACGTCTACCTCGACTAAGGTGCCAGGTCCGCTGCCGCCACTTCGAAGGGTAGGGGACGGAGCGCTCGCACGTCGACTTCGGCTAGACCCAGATTGCAGCGTACAAGCGAGCGCGTTGTAGTATCCTGAATCTACCACGGGACTGCATGGTCGTAAACAAGGATGGAGACACAAGCGATATTTTCCAACCAAACCTTCCCCCCTCCTGTCTACATTCATCGGAAGATGCGTACAAAGGCATGCAATAAAAATGCACAAACAGCCTCGGGTGCTCGAAGCCGCTACTCGGCCGGCTCCTCCTTCGTGCGCGTTCGCGGTAAGGCTTCACTCGACGAAGCCCGGCCCGCCCAGAAGTCCAGTGACTCCTCGGCCCTCCGCCAGCGCCGAAGACGCCGTCGGGTCACAAGGTCACAAACTAGCAGCTGGCCCTGGTCGGGTGGCTGCTCGGGACATGCGGGCACACAAGCTAGTCAAAACACCGGTGAGGCAACTTGTACTTTATTTATAAGAAAAAGGGGGGCTTGTGTTTTACAACACACACCAGCGCACGGAGACTATGGCGTCACACCTGTGGGTTTGCGTCGCCCCCCGAATCTGCGGGGCCGCCCTCGTCGCGATGCAGGACCTCATCCAGCCACAGGCCGAGGTTCCCCTCGTTGTACAAGCTGTTCCGCAGCTCGATCTTCGCCGCAGCCTCCCCGATGTACTCCCAGATCCTCTCATGGAAAAATCGCACGGGCGGCGAACAGCGCGCACGACATCAGACGTCACCTCGGCCCCGGCCGGCAGCTCCAAGCGGGGATCAGCCAGCTCGCTGACATGCTGGCAGCCCCGGTGTCGCAGGAGCGCGCATATCAGGCACGAGGTCACGTAGGAGCAGTGGTTGCCGAAGGTTGTCGCGGAGTTGCGGGCAATATTGGCCACGTCCCCGATCCGTTGAAGCGTCCGCGACAGCTCCTCGGGCCCGAAGGAGCAGGGCGGTACTTCGACGATGAGATCTTCAAGGGTGACCTCCAGGGCCAGCATGGCATCCCACGCAGCCACCGAAGTGTCGCCCAAAGTCCGGTCTCGCTCCGCTAGAGATGTAGCAAGCTCGCTCTTCTCCTTCTCTAGCGCAGCGATTTGCTGGAGTAAGCCATCTCGCTCCTCCGCAACCTCCCGTCGCGCTGCCTCCGTGGCCGATAACCGTGCTGCTGCCACGAGCGCCTCGGCGTACGACTTCGTCTCCGCACACTCTGCTTCTAAGTGGCGGATGCGGTCGTCCTGGGCGGACTGCGTCCCCCTGGCTACGCCCAGAGCCTCCTCGGCGGCTCGCAACTGGTCCTCTAGTGACCCCTTCTCGCGGGCATGCGCTGCTTGCAACGCCTGGGCCAAGACGAGGGTCTGTATGACAAAAGAGTCAGCGAGCTTCTACACGACCACGTATCGTCATAAGGTCAGATACTTACTCTCACTCCTGATACCTCCAGTGCATCCCCAAGGCGCCCCGTCCCATAGGTTGACAGCGCCTGCTGGTCAATACTTGTGGCCGCATCATCCGCGACCCCGCGCCCAACACCTCCGGGGGAGGGACGAAGTCCACCAGGCTCGGGTGCGCGGTGTTCGCGTCGCCAATCTCGGGAGCAGCGGGCGCCCTTCTCAAAGGAATGTCCCCGCGTCCCGGAGATCACCCGTCCTCGGGGATGAGTGCCGCTGCAAGATGTACTAGTTAGTCCTGTGAGAACACGACAAAGTTACACCAAGGTATGCCAGGGTAGCCTACCTTCGGTGGCAGGCTCGGATGGGTTAACAGGGACGCCAGTCCCCTCAGTCGGAGCCTGCCCTGGGGCCCGGGGAGTCTCCGTATCGGGGCCCAACGCCGACAGCCCCCGTGCCCTGGCCGCTGTGATCTGCGAAGGGGCCGGAGGGACACTGGATATGGGGGCTTCGGTGTCGGAGTCGGGGTCCCACAAGCTCCCAACACGGGCCGCCATGGCGAACCCCCTCGAAGTCCGATGAGGGTGGGATCGCAGGTGTGGCCGCTTTGCCTTGGGAGGAGGCAGGGGCCCTACCCCCGTAGCCGTCGCAGAAGGCTCCACAGTAGCAACACTCGCAGGCGGGGGCCCCACCCTAGTAACCTCCGCGGGAGGCACCTCCATCTCGGCCACCATTGTTGGCGGAGACCTTGTTCCACCGGCCCCCGTGGAGGGCAGCTCCGACACTATCACCGCCGCAGGCGGTGACTTCGCTCCGGTGCTGCCAGCAGACGGCAGCTCCACCTCCGCGACCATCGCGGGCGGCGGGGCTTCCCCTTCCCAGTCGTCCATGGCATACTCTCGGTCCCTGGCACCGCCCTGAGACCTCTCGTCCTCGTCATCCGCGCCCATCTCCAGGTCTGAATCGGCGTACTTTGTCGAATCAGACTCCGCGCCTGCTGCATCGATGGGGGCAACGGCAGCCGCCGCGCAGGCCGCGGTCGCAGAAGCCCGAGTCTTCCCGCGAGACGGCGCCCTTTTTCCTTGGGCATCGTCATCGTGATGTCGCAGCTGGCTCGGGGCCGGAGGGGCGTGTTCCAACACGCGAATGCCCAGAACCTCACACACGCGGTTTATCAGCCCCAGCCCCGCCTCCGCGGTGGCAGCTGTACGCTGCTCGTGCTCCCTGACCGTATATGGCCCAAGGAACATGCTTACCGCGCATTCTACGTCCTTCAAGCGCATTCCTAGGCGAGGCAAGAAGCATGGTTAGACGCGATGCAGCAAGCACGAATGGAAAGGAGGACACGGCCAAGGCTTACGAAGGTCGGAGGGCGTTGGAAGCAAACAAACGGACGGGCGGACGTTATCGTCCCGAAGTTTCCCGGCGGTGAGGCGCCACTCATAGGCGAGCGGCGCCACGCCGTACATAACGTACTCCTCGGTGAGGTCGTGCATGTTGAAGCGGGCGATGACCCCCACGAGTCTTCGTGCCCTTCGCCTATCCTCGCGGACGAGCGTTATGCTAGGCGTGGTGTTGAACGCCATCGGCTGGCCCGTACACTCGAGGCCACTACTGCTCGCCACACGGTGGTAGAACCACCGTCTTGTCCAGCCAGACTCCCACTTCGCTCGAGTTGAGTTCGCGGGGAAGAGCTTCCCACACGGCGATCGTAGAATGAAGTTGACGCTGCCGAAGTTCGACAGCGTCCCGTCCTTCTGCTTCTTCGGCTGGCACCGTGCATCATGCAGATAGGCGAACATCGAGGCGCTAGGCCAGCACGCCTCCGAGCGCAAGGCCCAGCTGTACACGGCAAGGTGAGCCGGTGCGTTCGGAGTCAGTTGCGCCAACTCCAGCCTGAAGGTCCGCAACACATCGCCAACGACCATTGCGGCCGGGATGCGAAGCCCGGCTTCAAAGTAGGCGACAAAAACGATCGCCTCCGACTCCTCAGGTCACGGTTCTACCTCGTCATCGACGGGTAGCCGCACCGCCTGGCAGTCCGACAGCTTCCCCTCACGCAGCAGTGTACGGATCGTCTCCTCTGTCACGAGCGTCGAACCCAAGGCGCTGGAGTACGGGCCCTCCTTCCTCTCCGTCGCCACCCACCACTTGTCTGCCGCCGCCGGGTTGCGCCCCTCGAGCGTGTACTCCACCTCAAGCGGCAAGGACCGCCGGCGGATGGCGTAGTCGCCGACCATTTGAGCATGCTCATCGCCACGCACCATCGTTATCCGGAAGCCAGATGACGGCGGAAGGGAAGGGTGGTGGCAAGAAAAGCAAAGCAAAGGAGGAGACGAGACAGACGATCAGAAAGCGTGTGGAGGAGGCGCAGATGTGGTACCACGGGGGTATTTAAAGACCCCTCGTCTCCCGCACCACCAGTAAACGTAACCGGCGGATGACGAACCGCTCGCCTCCCCACGACTGGAGTCGAAGCGTCGCGACCGAAGCCGAAGTGTCGCGACCACAGCCTCGCGATCGCCCACGTGAGTCGCGATCTCCCACCTGCTCCTGCCAGCCCAGGGGTCGGCGCGATTCCAGGAGTCATTAAAGCGCATTACCGGAGCGCGGAGCCGCAACCACCCCGCGCCTAGGGGAATCTATGGCGCAAAATCTGCCTCCACTCCAACTTCGACTTCGACTACGACTTCGACTCCGACTCTGACTTCGGCCCGGAGGGCAACCTCGACTCCGTATGACTTCGACTACGACTTCGACTCTGACTTCGGCCCGGAGGGCAACCTCGACTCCGTTCGACTTCGACTACGACTTCAACTCCGGCTCCTACGCAGACTCGACTTCGACCTTCGGCCCGGAGGTCAACCTCGACCCCACTACTACAGGGCCTTGTGGACGACGAGGACTTTGCCAACCCGCCCAGTGCCATACCCTCGCGGCAGGGCGAACACTACACCAAGCAATAAGGCTCCGCCGAACGTCGGGAAAGCTCATAGGCCGCAGGGACGGAGGGGGGCCAAAGGGCTCGGCAACATGGCTTCGGCCCGTGAAGCCCTTCACCATGAGAGGCTCTTGTTGTAGGGGTGGCCCCACCTGAGCCCAGCAGGCCTGTTGGAGGAATGTAAGGCCCAAAATGGGACATGTGTAATGACATAAGTGCCCCTGAGGGGAATACTCGGATGTAAAGGTATAATTGTAAAAGCACTCCCTATATATATATATATATATAAGCCACGGGGAGAAACCCTAAGCCATTGCTCACCTAACTCTCCTCTACCATACTCAGTGACCTTTGGGACAAGTTTTATTTTCTTCTTACATTTGATTTTTTCTGTGCAAAAAAATTGATTTATTTAAAAGAAAGTGTTTCTATCTTTGTACTTTTTTTTAAAAAAATGTTTGTACTAGTTTTTTTGTAAGAAGCAATGAGCTTGACAGGCCCATTTGTGGGACCATGTTCTGATCGAAAGTGGTCTGTATGGAGTGTCCATGAAAGTGGGCCTTACTTGGGCTGTATTCTGTTTGCTTCTAATGTACTGAAGTACAAAAAAGGCAAATAGCATCTAAACAGTATATGGATGTTATCACAAAAAGAAAGTATATGAATGCTGAAATACATGCTTATACGAATTACCTGCACTTGTACCTCTACCTAAATAACCCTTCTTTTATTAGATCATCTGTGCAAATAATTGTCTGACAAGTCGACATTACTAGCTTGGTCGTACTTTAATAAGCTCCATTTTAGGCACACAGTAAGATTGAAAGGGCAATAGTACGCTCATTACATATACATGCTACAAGCATTAAATGGAATGTAGGAAACAAAAAAAAATGCAGGAACAAGAAAAACATAGGAATTTGATGTCACGTCTAGTGGATTTCTATATTAATTGGAACATGATAATCATACAACATCTTTACAGGAATTTTGTAGGAAAATCTTTCTTGATTAGAGATAGAAGGGGGAGAGATTGAGTGATTTTGCCTTGGACTTCTCAAATGAATTTCAACATGAGGTGTTAGCTCATGTTTAGAATACTTTAAAATGTAGGGGAAATGAAAATTTCCATAGGAATTCATTGGGCCATCCTTACGTTCGAAAGGCCCTCATAAGAAAAATTCCTACAGAATTCTAATGCTACAAAATTGCTCCGAAATTCCCTTTTCAAACAAGCCTAAAATGAAGGGAAAAGTAGTTTTTCTACCTGGAGGCTTTTATGTTATGGGACTATTAGGAGGCTGGGATACATATACCACAACAAACCTAAGAATTGCTATATGAGTACTATGTGAAGTAAGCACTGAATTGACTAATCATGCATTGGACAAATGGGTTTCTTTCACCACCCATTTTTCTGAACAGGTGGTTTAAAAGCAGCCGATGAGCAAAGGCATCCAACCCAAGTAACACCAATTTCTGGTGCAGGCTTTCCTCCAGTTGTGCACATGGCAGCAAAACCAACAGCCTTTTCTTGGCACTGGAGTGACACCTGAAGGAAGGGGCAGCAACTGTGCCTTGCATTGCATCCAATCCAGCTCCATCCACCCTTTTCTACTGTCTTTTCCCAGCACAGGCTCAGCCACAGTGCACGAACACATGAATGATGTTGGAGTTGTAGGCCACAGAGCTCCACTAGCTGACTAACTTGCTAGGCACCTAGCTAGCTGGGTAGCTCAGCCCAGCTGCAGCCTTGCATATGCACCAGCAAAGGCTAGCTCTGAAAAATCATGAAGAGGCAGCCTTTCTGTTCTGTGTTTGTGTTTGTGCCTGTGACTTTGAATGGCAATAATGGTTAGTTGTATACGTGTAACTTTGTCACTGATCTCCACATGGAGAATATGCCCAGGATGCGACACGTGTCCCCAAAATTTTGAAAAATTGTAAAAAATATTTTTTAAGTATAAAAAGTAACTTTTTACAATTTTTAAGTATTTTTTTGGATTTTTACTTTTATTTAAAAGTATTTTTTCATTAATTAAAAAAAGACTTTTTACAATTTTTCAGAATTTTTTAAGTATTTTTTTATTTTTGGGGGACACGTGTCACATCCTTGGCGCCCCCTGCACATAGCTATGTGCAGGGGCCCCTGCACCTGAGCCGAGTCCTGCTGCCAAATCATAACAATGACATCATCTGCAGCTGATTGGAACATGGTGTGTTGTTGTGTTGTGGGTGTCTCTAATTATTTGGGCTATTGCTGTACGGATCAGCTAGATGTCTCTACTTCTGGGTGTGGATTATTAAGATTTTTAGAAGCATATCTAGAGTACTACCACATTAGTATGAGTAAAGATAATAAGAAGAAAACTTCTTTCATCACGCCATATGGCATTTTCATTTATGTAAAGATGTCATTTGGTCTCAAAAATGCTGGTGCTACTTTTTAGACGTTAATACAAAGAACCTTTAGTCCGTAGATTGGTTGTAACTTAGAGGCCTATATTGATGACTTGGTCTTGAAAAGTATCAACATCTAGGATCACATCTCCGATCTGCAAGTAACTTCCACTAACTTAAGAAGACATAACTTTAAATTAAATCTAGAGAAATGTGTGTTCGGAGTTTCCTTTGGAAAGCTTATTGGATTCCTAGTTTCGGCTAGAGAAATTGAAGCAAATCCAGAGAAATTGAAGCCATCGAGCAGATGCGCCCTCTGACCATAAAGAAGGAAGTGTAAAAACTAACTAGCTGTATGGCAACGCTAAGTCCAAAAATGATTGCCTTTTTTTAAGCTTCTTTGGAAACACGAAAGTTTTGAATGGACTAAGAAAGTAAACGATGTCTTTGAGCTTAAAAAGTACCTTATGAGTGCCCCGATCTTAGTCTCTCCAAGACCAAGAGAAACATTGCTCTTATACTTGGCTGCAACACCACAAGCGGTCAATGCCATATTGGTCGTTGAGCATGACAATATCCAATGACCAGTATATTACGTAAGCGTAGTCTTACATGGACTAAAAGGACGATATCCAAAGATACAAAAGTTGATATATGTTCTCCTTGTGACTTCAGAGAAACTAAGGTATTACTTCCAGGCCTACAAAGTGGTTGTTTCGACTGGTTACCCTCTTGGTCAAGTTCTCCAAACAGGGGATCATTAGGATGTATAGCAAAATGGGTGGTTGAACTTAGGGAGTTCGATCTCCATTCCATTTCATGAGCAGCAATCAAGTCCCAGGTTTTAGCAGAATTCATCGTCGAGTGGACAAACCCTGAACCCACCCGAGGGCTTGAGTACGAACACCATGAGTGGACTATGTACTTTGACGATTTCTTGTTGTTAAATGGCTCGAGGGCTGGGAAAGTCATGATATCTCCTACTGGAGAGAACATAAAATACACCATTCAGCTAAACTTTCCTGCTATAAATAATGTAGCAAAGTATGAGGGTTTACTGGCAGGAATCCAAGCAGCCAAAGCACTCAGGATTCACAGACTACTAGTGAAAGGTGATTCTCAACTAGTAGCGAATCAAGTTAGAAAAAGTATCAATGCTCGAGTGTTGTGATGTTATCTTATCTTGCGGAAGTTTGGAATCTTGAAAGGCATTTTCTTGGTTTCGAGATCCAACATATTCCTATAAAGGACAATTTTCTAACAGACCAGTTGGCATGGATGGCTTCCTCAAAATCACTCTCTCGTCTAGAGTTTTTCTTGAGCAACTCACTAAACCCTCGGTAGTCGAGTATTTCAAAGATGCTCCACTAGAGGTCATACAGATCGACCCAATTATGATCAGATAACATCAATATACGAATATCTTCAGCATGACACATTTCCTGAAGATGACGTAGAGGTTGATTGTACAGCTCAGAAAGCCAAATCGTACACTCTGATCTAATGTACCCTTTACAAACGGGGAACTCACGGAGTGTTGATGAGATGCATATCTCAAAAGGATAGTTTGAAATCACTATCTAACATATATGGAGGAGTCTGTGGAGCATATCATTCCTACAGAGCTCTGGTCGGTAAAGCCTTCTGACAAGGATACTACTGGCCAACTGCCCTCCATTATGCAAAAGACCTTGTGACAAAATGTGTATAATGTCAGTTTTATAGCCGATAGGTATATCAACCTGCACAAGTTTTGCAAACAATATCTCTTTCTTGGCCTTTTGCAACCTAGAGCTAGACATTCTAAGACCTTTCCCAAGAGCACCTAGGTGTTTTGAATTCCTTTATGTTATAATTGATATATTCACAAAATGGATAGAAGCTGAACCAGTTGTTAAGATAACAACTAAAGCTACCAAGAAATTCATCACAAAAAATGTGATTACATAATTTGGTGTTGTTAGTCGTATAATCATAGATAACAGTACCTAGTTCTTGAGTAGGAATTTTCAAGCATTCTATGAGAAACTAGGTATCAAGTTATGTTACGCCTTAATGACTCATCCATACTAATACAAGGTATCAAACATCGAGTGTTTGACCAGTTAATACAATGGTTAGGGGCTTGGGTTCAAGAATTTCCTTCTGTATTATGGGTTGTTCAGACCATGACCAGTCGTACAACTAGTGAAACACCATTCTTTCTAGTTTACAATGCAGAAACCATGCTTCCTTTTGAACTAAAGATTGGCTCAACTCGAACCGATCATTATAACGATAATGATCAAGAAGAATAATGAACAAATGACATCAATTTCCTTGAAGAACAATGAAACATAGCCTTGATATGATCGGTGGTCTACGAACAAGCCATGCGAAGGTACCACGGTCGAAAGGTGCAGCCTCGGCCTAGCTATAGGTGATCTGGTTCTCAGAAAATTTTAGAGCCGGACAAATCACAACAAACTTTCGTCTAAATGGCAAGGTCCATACACTATGGTCGAAGTCATCTAACCAGGCTCAATACGATTGGCCATATCGGACAGGCATGTTCTGTCTAATTCTTGGAACATTGATTAGTTGCATATGTTCTATGTGTAAATGTACTTTTTTATTTTAATATTTCAATAAAGTTGCATTATTTCTTTCATCTCCGATGAGTATTTTTATTTGTATTTCATTATCCCAAGTTTGGTCACATACTATTCTTGTCTGAGCTAGTTAGATAGATCTATTTTTCTTTTAACCCCCTTCTAAGGGATGTCTTTTACTTTGGCTTTGATATGTTCATCAAATGCCATGCGGACTCTTATCATGACATTCACATAGATGGTTCCTGTGATAATCTGCACACTCTTTTTTCAAAGAAAAACAAGTAAAAGAAGCATCACACAGACAACTAGGCATAGTTGCTTACAAGCTCAGGGCCTTGAAGGCTTTTTCTTTCACTTCGACATCCTATTCTTCTCTTGTTTAAACATGATCGAGACATAGAAAACCTCCCAATTGAAATCTCTCCTCTTCGCACGTGGTCCAGTCGACTGGAAGGAGTTTTCTAGTGATGCATGGTCTTTTTCCTATGATCTTTGTTACCAGTTAAAACTTGAGTATGGATACTTTTTGAGAAGTATTGTGCATGTTTTTAGTTCTCAGCAATCTTATGACCAGTTCAGATAAAGTTTACAAATAAAAGCACTTATCATTTTCGCATAATTCTTGAATAATTTCTTATCGTTCATATCATCAACAAGTTTTATGTCTAAGTAGTTTTCAACCTTATGTTGGACTATATGGTATTTCGATTATGGAAATGGTATCTAAGGATAGTTGAAATCAACTAGTGACTATGTTCAATGTGATTTCCTAGTGATAACTTGATCCTTTCTACAATATAATCAGCATATACTTAGTCTATTGGCCAGAGAAAACTACACTATAATTCTTGGTTTACTACTTTCTTAGTAAGTATTACTACCAAACAAGCAGTTGGGGTACTAAGAAATATATGGGTACTCAACAAATTGAGAAATTGATATAAGCTTTACTAATGATAAAGGTAAGTTCTTTACATTGTAATTTTGCATAATATATAAACATTCGTCTACTCATTGGAACCATCGGACTGGTTGCTGTTCGATAGAGACCCGACCTTCATATCCTTAGCAACCTTGTTTTCAAAGGCCTTCACCTCTTCGAAGAACTTGACCCATCCTCCTCTGAGCAGTTGAAATCTATTTTGAGTACTTGGAGGTTAAGTGTTGGGTCATAAAATTTAAGCTTTGCCAAAGTAAAGCTAACTCCAGTAGACATGACATTTCTCATCGTCTACTCGTGGTTGATCCAAGAAGTAGCGAGCATGTCTTGAAGGGTTTTGAGTTATTTGCCAATGTAGTTCACCTTCTCGGCCAGCTCCCTTGAAGAGGATTCAAATGCTTCTGCCTCCATGTAGGCAAGCATCTTGTTGAAGACAATGATCTTCTCTTGAAGGCTCCTTTCAAGTTTTTTCTCCTTATCCTCTTCAAAACCAAGAGTTTTTTTTCTAGTCTTTATAGCTCTAGGGATTTCTCTACATGAGTATCTCAATGATAGATAAAATAAACCAAAACATATAATAAACTGGTCGAATTAACGATAAATTACCTTGATTCTTCTTCTCATAAGCTTTGACAACTTCCTTGTGCTTGAGGATGTTTTCATTGAACCTAGTCGACCATCTTACACATCTCCTCAAACATCAAAATGATGTCTCCTTTAGCCTTAGTCTATTTTTAAAGCTTTCTAATTCTGTCAACCACGATAAGGAAATAGTTAAGAAAAATTAATGGTTAAGAAGTAGTAGAAGAAATTTAAAGATGATGCCTACTCCTCAATTGAAGTTTTTCCTTTTCCAAGGATGACGCTCGTCTGGTCAGTTCTCCAACCATAGCAATGCTGTAACATCCCGAAATTTTGAATATTGGGAAATGTATAGTCCTTGCATTATGTTGGAACATATTTTCTCGATATTTGGATTTTATTGGATTTACCTTGAATTTTGGTTGAGGTTCCAATAATTGAAGAAATTTATGAAAAATAAAACTAATAGAAAGCCAAAAAGGAAATGTGAAAATAATAGAAATTTGTATTTTAAAAATTGAATCTGAAAAGATGATCCATCAAAAGGGAGGGTTGCAATTTGAATAAAAAATTTAAGAAATTCACTTTGGGCTTAGTAATAATAATAACAATAAATAAAGGTAAATGAATAATATATATATGTATATGTATGTATATGTATATACCATACTAAATGAATAAATAAATAAATACAATGATGAGGCTAGCAATAAAGAAATAAGAATAAGTAAATAAGTAGATAAATAAATGGACAAAAACATGAATATATATATACACATGTACATATGTATATAAATAAATAAATAAATAAAAGAAGAAAAGCTTTCGGCTTCGCCAAGCCAGCCTAGGCCGGCCCACTACTTCTTTGTTCTCCCTCCGCTCGCGCGGCAGAGCTGCAGCCTCGCCGCTCCGTCACCGCTCGCCTCCTCACCGCGTCTCACGAGCTCCGGGTTCACCATCGCCCATAGTCTCCACCGCCACCGCCCATAGCTTTCTGTCTTGTCACATCGCCCTGGTCGGCGCTTCGGGAGAACTGTTATCGCCCACAGTTCTCCCACTACTGCCCACAGTCTCCCGCCGTCGCCCACAGTTTTCCGCCCCGTCGCGTCTGCCTCGACTAGTGCGATGCCAAGCCCCTGTCACTGCATTGTTGTAACATCCCGAAAATAGAATTTTGAAAAATGTGAAGCTCTTGAATCATTTTGCAACATATTCTATTTGAATTTGGAATTTTTATGGTGTTTCTTAAATTTTGGTTGAGGTTCCAAAAATCGAAGAAAGCTCCGAAAAACAAAACCAATATTAGTAACGCCATAAAAGGAAATATGCAAATAATAGAAAACTAAAATTTTAAATACGAATCTGAAAAGATGATCCAGCATAAGGAGGGAGAAACCTGGGTTAAAATATAAAATCTCATTTTGAAAATAACAGCATAAATAGCATACAAAAAAACCCAAAGTTAGGCATTCAAAAATGTGTACAAACAATTCACTACAAAATTTAATTGAAAATAGAAGACTATTAGATTTTGTAATTGAACCAAGACTTGAATTGAAAATAAAAAAATAAATTACATTAAATACAAAGTTTAAATAAAAACATAAATTTTCAGTAACATGCCCAACTCCAAAAATCAGTAAACGCAAGTGCAGATTAAAACTTAACTTTAAAAATCAGAATTCCCAAATAATACTTTAGCCTCTTTTTCCCTTTTCTTTCTCTCTCTCACCTCCATGTGGGCCCAATCTCCTTCTCTCTTTCCTCTCTCTCTTTTCTGCCGTGTGGTCGAGCGCCCTGATTTCCTCCCAATTTCCCTCACTGACAGCCGGGCCCGGGCCACTCCTCTCTCTCTTTCTTTTCTTCCTCCCCCGTGCGCCCGCGCCACCTTCTCCCTTTTCTCTGCTGCGCGCTACCTTCTTCCTCCCCGTTTTTCCCCGCGGTCGCCCCCGGTTTATCCTGCGCTGCCCACCGTTTCCACAGCCTCCCCATGACCATAAGTTCCCCCCCCCCCCGCGCGCCATTCCCTTTTTCCCTTCCCTCCTTCCTCTTCCGCCTGTGCGCAACCGCTGCCGCCATTCCCACCGCCGCTGCCTCCTCGGTCAATCTCCCTTCAATTCCTCGCCTGGGGAGCACGTTCTCACCGCCCCAGACCTCCTCCAACCGACGCCGGAGCTCCTCCTCCACCCTAGCTCACCGGCACCGTGAAGCTCCCCCACGCCGCCCATGGCCTTCGTTGTCAGCCGACCTCGGACCTCCTCCGGTTCAATAAGCAGCATGGTAAGCACCCACCTACCCCGTCTCCATCTCATGCCCACCCGAAATCCCTCCTTCTCCCTCTCCGGTGCCGCCGCCCCAAGTGCACCTCGCCGCTGGCCGCATCGGACTGCCGCCTGCCCGCCCGCCTCGCCGCCACTCCGGCCAATGCGCCACCACTTCTAGCCTCCCTACCTCATGAGCAGTCCATTTCAATGAACGCCAATGTCCCCCCAGCCACCACTCACCGCCAGCAAGGCAGCTCTGCGCTGGCGCAACTTTCCTCTGTTTTGCCCCAGCCGTGGATTGCATTTTCTAAATAGTCCCCTCTGTTGAATCAGTAAATGGGCAATGGCCTAGTGGTCAACCAAGCCGTGCGTTAATCCACAGATCCTGGGTTCGAGTCCCCTCCTCCCCTGTCTCCCACTCTTTTTGTTCTATTTTATTTTTAATACATTTCAATTAGGAAATTATTTAGGGAAAATTTGGGAAAATCAGAAATTGTTCATGGAAACTAGTAAATTTAATTTGGGCATAAATAAGATTATTTAAGATTTAATATTAGACTAATTATCATGTATGAATAATTAATGTGCGTTTATTATTTATTTTAAATCTAATTATGAATGAAAGGCATTAATAAAGGATGGTTTTGGTTAAATGCCTAAATTTAATAAAGATTCCAATTAAAAAGGCATCCAAGTTAAAGTTAAAAGAAATAAATTGGATATTATGTTTAACTATAAAAGCAAGGCTTTAAATTAAAAGTTACCCTTAATTATAATTAAAATATAAGCTCTAACATTTAACATGCCGCCATTAAATAAATCTCAGTGGTAGATTTAGTCTAATTAACCATATTGAAATATAACCCTGCATTGCAATCTTAGCCTCATGTAAATAAGAGCTTAGTTAAGATTAAAATTATGCCAGACGTCAATTAAAAGTATGAAATGTCAATGTTAGTTGGTTCTCAGAATGCCTCCTGGTAAAAGGTCATATTAGTGTACAGGTACTAAAATATAGTAGCCATGGGTCATCAATAATTAAAATAATCTCGCTAATATGTAATCTAAAGTCCAATGATACTAGGCATAGCTAGGGGTGGTATTTTTATCTGAGTTGTAATTAAGAACTAGAGTAGCTCAGTGGTCACCCTAGAATAGCTCAATGGTCACGGGTCAATGAAAAATAGAAATCAGCTAGTGTTAACCATTTAAATAACAGTGACTAATTAAACATCCCATGTGATAATAAATTAGGGTGTTAATCATTTATTTAATAAATTGATTATAATCATTTAATTAATAAATTGATTAATTGACAGAGAAATTCACATAAATATCTCAGTGTGAAATGCCATAAACACAAACTCTGAGATTAATTCGATAAGTTAAATTGGTGTACACCATGAGCGAAACTCATAACCTAATTCTTAAAAGATAACCCCCCGGCACATAATACTCAACACCTCCAGAAAACTTATACACCGATTCATAGGTCTAATTTCACTCATGGAACTTCCTTGATAAATACCAAAAATAATAAAAGAGATTATTAATTAAAAGATCGAGTTATCGTATTCTACCACCGCCCTTGCCTCAAATCACCCGAATCACCCATTAACTCATAATAAAACTAAATTGAGTTTATTTGGATTTATGTGGGTCTTTTGAGTTATTTGCTTTATTTGTATTCAACATCTAGCACGTAATTAGAAATTGGAGTCCTGAAGAAATCAAGGGATCAAGCATGATCGAGAGCGAAGCGAAGATAAAGACCAGAAGCTCAAGAGAAAGCATTGTGTGAGCTCAAGACCACGGTAAACTGCGCAAGGCGAGTCAATACTTTGATCATATTGAATCTACCTTTTCTGCAAATTATTTCCATTTTAAAATTATGAAATTGCATGCTGTTATTTTATGTGCAATTGTATATTTGATTTTAAGCTTCTAGTTATATGCCCAATAATGAACTTGTTAGTATTACACTCATTTGAGACTTTTGAATATCTGAGCCTTGTCACCTTAGCAAAAACTATAATGGTACGACTTTCGAAAATAAGTCCGTAATCATATGCTACTTCTTTGTATTGCCTAGGTACTCGGAGGCACCAAAATGCCCCAAGCATCACTTTTAATCATGAATAACTGATTTGGGAAGTCATGGTGGAAATGACTGGTGTATTTTAACATGATTATTTTATGCTCCCAAAAACCTCAACTTGCTTGAATATCTGGGCGGATGGTATGGGGGCTGGTATGTGGTGCAGTGGAAGCACAAATTATGAAATGTGGTAGAACCGTCTAGGTAATCGTAAGGACCGAATCTTGTCATGATATCCTGTGTAAAACAGTACAACCACAAGTCTGTAAAATACAACTTGGCTCAGTAAATTTGTCGAAACTCCCGGACTCATCTCACCGGTAGTGGTTAGGAGTGGATATTGCAAGGGCAAGGGGAGGCCTAAAGGGACACCGAGTGGAAGGTGAAGTTTTTCAGTCATACTAGCGTTGTGGGGAGTGGAGCTTGAATGCGCTAGTAGCCGTGGTGAACATCCCGTGCAACGTCTGGGACCCACCGTAAGTGGGAGCAGCCCATAGGGTGAGATGACAAAAAGAACTAGATATTTTTGAAAAGTCACTGTGATGGTCTACTCAACCACATGACTAAGGAATCGTGTGGGGCAATGAGCTGTTGTCTCTTGTGGTGAAAGTGTACAAACTCTGCAGAGTCAAAACTATTCGAATAGAAGTGCCCACGGTCAAGGGCGGACATGGGAACTTAGCCAGATATAGTTCTATTTTCAAAATGCTTTGTGGGTGGAATTGGAAAAGTGGATGGCCGCAGAAAGCTCTAGTTTGAATTGCCTTGGGTGTCGTCCCAGCGATATGGCAAGCGGTTATAACGCTGAAAGTTAGCATATGGTGTAGAAATCATGTAACGGTAGATGGAATCTGGATCGCTATTATTATTGCATTCTTTTCACACATTATGTTTTAGTTCAAACTGCTAAGTCTCAGAAAATTTCTATGTATCATATATTAAATGCAATTTGAGGCAAATAGAATAACCCGAGCCTTCCTTTGATAAGCCATGCATATTATCTATTTGCATCTTGTGTATTGGCTTACGGAGCACGGTGGTTTGTGCTCACCCTCGTTCCTGCAATTAATCCAGAATCAGGTGTCAGATCGCTAAGCTTCAGCCATACTCTTGGTCATGACGGCGAAGAAGATGAAGACATCAAGAACTAGGTCGCGAACCCCTAGTCGGCTGCTTGTGGGCACGTCTTGAGGGTCCCACCTGTGTGTTTCATTCTTCCGCTGCTGTAATTTAATGATTTCAGCCTAATCGGCTCATGAGTAAGTCTATTATTATATTTATGCTTTCGCATGATATGTATTTTGATGACCAGCACTGTATCTGTGAGTACTATCTACTGATCCAGGGAATAGTGTGATGGAATCATAGAGGAGTCTAGATTGTAAAATCTGGGTCCTACAGTTGTCCAGTCACGCCAGTGTTGCCGCCACTTGACATGGACACGACCGGTCGACTGCCCGCCTGTCGCTAGTCCTCCCAGCCTCCATTTGCACCGCGCCGCTCCCCTCTGTCTTCCACTTCCATGAATCAGTTTCCTGCGCTTCACAGCTCGCCAGTGAATCTCTTCTTCCTCAACGCCGGCTGAGGGGAGAACCACCGATTGGCGCCACCGTGGTCCTATTCCGCCCAACCAGAGCATCCTCGGAGCCCCGTAATGCCATCCCCGCCGTCGGCCGGACCTCTCGGTGCCCGAGCTGAGCCTGCACCATGCACCTCCTCTGCTGCCACCGCCTCATGCCGTCGAATCACCACTGCCACTCCCGAGCAGCGCTGATCCCCGAGGTAGCTTCCTGAGTTCACCGAGATGCTCGCTTAGGAATTAATTGGGCTTCTATGCCGTGCGCCGCTGTAACCCCTCTTCCCTTGTTCCGCCGCCGCCCTCGGTCATCGCCAATCGCCGCCACCGCCAGATTGGCCGGTGAGACCGGGCCCAGATGTGCACGCGGGCATGAGCATCCCACCACTTCCTCCGCCGGTGGTGAGCTCGCCGTTCCTCGGCTGGAGAAAGAAGGAGCACTGTAGCGGGCTGGTTAGGACATAATTAAATGCTAATAATGGTTAAGATAGGTCATTAATGCTAATTGTGAATAGTTAATGCAGATCACTCACTGACATGTGGGTCATACCTTTTAAAATTAAATAATACCCAGCCCCACCTGTCATAGACATAAAGGAAGATAATAAAAATAAAAGAAAAATTAAAAAAACTGATGTGGGTCCCACCTGTTAGATTTTATTTATTTTTCGGATTTAATTAAACTAAGAACTTTAAAAGGGCATAACTTATTCATTTTAACTCCAAATTGAGTGAAATAAACTTCTAAATTCATCTACATTCAACCTCTATCCAATGGAACCAAGAACCAAAACCATAATTTTTGAAGCTCATTTGAATTTTTGCGAGAATTTGTTTGATTTGCTAATTTTTATCGAAATGTTTGCATAACGTAAAAATAGTGTACGAGGCCTAGGAAGAAGAAGCTAAAGCTGAAGCAACCCTCGATGATCAAAACCAGGACAACTGTGACCAAGGTGAGTCAATACTTTGATCATGTTGAATCTACATTTTCTACACATTAATTCCGTTTTAAATTATCAAATTGCATGCTGTTATTTTATGTGCAAAATTTATGTTGATTCCAGCTTCTAGTTATATTCCCATTACTGAACTTGTTAGTATTACACTCAATTGGAATACTTGAATATCTGAGCCTTGTCATCTTAGCAAAAATTATATGGTACGACTTTCGAAATTAAGTCCGTAATTATACGCCATTGTTTAGTACTACTTAGATAATCGGGGGCACCAAAATGCCCCAAGCATCACTTTTTAATCATGAGGAACTGATTTGCGAGGTGATAGTGGAAATGAAGGGTGTATTTTGACATGATTATTTTATGCTCCCAAAAACGCCAATTTTGCTTAAATATCTGGGCGGATGGTACGGGGCTGGTATGTGGTGCAATGGAAGCACAGTGTATGGGATGTGGTAGAACTGCCCAGATAACCTTAAGGACTGAATCTTGTCATGATATCCTATGTAAAACAGTACAACCACAAGTCTGCAAAATGCAACTTGGCTAAGTAAAACTATCGAAAACCCCGAACTCATCTCACTGGTAGTGGAAAGGAGGGGAATATTGCAACGGTAAGGGGAGGCCTAAAGGGACACTGAGTGGAGGGTGACGTAACCAGTCATGCTAGAGTTGTGGATATTGGAGTCCGAATGTGCTAGCATCCGTGGTTACATCCCGCGCAACATATGGGACCCACCGCAAGTGGGAGCAGCCATAGGGTGAGATGTTAAAAGGGGCTAGATACTTTGAAAGGTTACTGTGACAATCTACTCAACCACATAACTAAGGAATCATGTGGAGCAACTAGCGGATCGTCTCTTGTGGGTAAAGTGTACAAACTTTGCAAAGTCACAACTATTCGAATAGCCGTGCCCACGGTCAAGGGTGGACATGGGAACCTAACCAGATATAGTTCTATTTCAAAAAGTTTGTAGGTGGAATTGGAAAAGTAGAGGGTGGTGGAAACCTTGATTTGTGTTGCCCTGGGTATCGTCCCAGTGATAATGTAAGTGGTTATAACGCTAAAAGATTAGCATATGGTGCAGAAACCATGTAACGGTGGATGGTATCTGGATCACTGTTATTATTGCCTTCTTTCTCATATTATGTTTTAAGTTCAAACTGTTAGGTCTTAAGAAATTTCTATGTAGCATATTTGAAAGCAATTTATAGCAAATAAAATAACTCGAGCCTTTCCTTGATAAGCCATAAATGTTACCTATTGCATATTGTGTGTTGGCCCGCAGAGCATAGTGGATTTGTGCTCACACTTGCATTACCAAATCAGAAACAGGGACACAAGACCACTATGCTTATGATGATACCCCTGCCGCGGATGGAGGAAACAACGAAGGAAACTAGGGCAGCTATCTCGATTTTGGGTCCTAGACAAGTAGACTTAATAGAGATTGTGTGCACATATATTACCTAGGTTTAGATGATATATGTTGCACACATTTACCCTCAGTCACTTGCCTGTGGATGATGGTCTTACTTGGCTTTTTTCTTCCGCTGTTATTTTTGTAATGTAGACATTTGGCCTATTTGGCCCCTGATGTAAAACTATCGCCCGACGCGGTGTATTTTAAACTCTGTTGTGTAATATTATGGTTTAGTATGTTTCATGCGATGTATGAGTTGATACAACAATGTACCTATGTGCACTATCTACTGATCCAGGGAATACTGGAGAGAATCACAGGGGATTCTGGATTGAAAAATCTGGGTCCGACAAACGCTCTCCACCATGTGCTACAAAAATCAAAAAAGGATACTTAAAAAAGTTTAAAAAACTCCAAAAATGCTTCATAAAGTGGTTGTGGGAACTTATCTGGACTACTTCGTTCGCATAGGTGGCACAAAGCACCTTAGGACTTGTTTACAATTGACAGTCAGAGATTTTCTTCCACCAGAGCTCCTCGAGTCTTTTTCAGAGCCAGTCGAGGTTGTCCCTTGGGTGAGGAAACTTCCTAACCAAGGAAGAGCTCTCACCTTAAGAGCTTCAAAGAAAGGAGAAAGCATACCTGCTCCCTCCTCTTTGACTACTTGTTCCTCGGCAATAGTCAGATGTTGCCGATATTTCTCTTGTACTTTTATATCGTTTAGCAGGGTTAGAGTCATCAAAGGATCCCAACAAGTAGCAGCAGACGCTGATTTCTTTGCCAGCTCGGGGGCTGTCTCAACTACTCCCTTCTTGGAAGTTTCCTCATGAAGAATACTCAGATATGGGCTAATCGGAGTACTAGAGGTGCTACAAAGAAAGAAGAATGAAGTGGTACAAGTGATAACTTCAGAATGAAAAAAAATCCAAAGGTATGATTTTACATGAATTTTTACTAGTACATACCTGGTCTTCTTCTCTTTGAAGTTAAAACGCCTTGGAGCATAGTCTAGAAAGCTTGCATTCCTTTTCTTCTCCCCGACCGCTTTACTAGTTCTGTACTAGTAGGGTTGGTCGGACTTTTCAATTCCTTTCACCGGATAAGTTTATACTTAGTCAGATCAACCATGGGGTGACTCCTTCGACTGCTAGTGTAGTTGCTTTCTCTGGTGCTTAAAGGATGACAACCTAGTCGGTCATGATCACTTTGGAACCCATGACTGGTGAACTTTGTTCTACAGTCGCAATGGATCTGATCATTGGCTCCTCCCTCTCTTTCGCCTAGTCACTAACGTTAGCTCGGCGATGCAGTTCTTCATCTAGGAACTATCATAAGAGCATTGCAACATACCGATAATAAAATATACAATTGATGAAAAGGGTTATCATTTTTATTTTGAGTCTTTTAATCCTCTCTTCTAGAGAGGTAGCAGCCAAGATTAAGGTCACCTCTGCCATCTGGCTAGGTTCCTCCACACAGTTCATTTTGATCCGCTCTCTCACCTCAATAGAGGATAGGGCTACGAAATCAGATGAAACTTTAAGGTTAAAAAGATTCAACCAAACAAAAATAAAAGTCAACTGGCTGGATTTTTTGAGATTTACATTCCGTAGAATCCCTAGTTGAGTCATTCACACCAATGTACCAAAGCATGGTGCGATCGTGTGATTTCAGAGGACTTATCCAGTGCATGGAGAAATTCTTCACCACATGCTATGAGGTAAGACTTGTCACCCTGAGATGGTGGATGGCATCGACTCATCGCCCCACCTTTCCCTCCTTCGAGGATGATTTCCATCTTGTGTTCTCAATGGCCACTCGACTGGTGAAAGAAAGGCTGTTGTCCATGATGAGCATCATGTAGAACAACAGCTTCTTCCATGACGACCATGAAGATTTAAAATAGATTGGAATGTATTCTTCAGCCTTCCCATTATGAAGGCGCAAAGTGTAACCTCTAGATGACGTTGCTGATTTTCCCAACTTTGTCATCCTATAGAAGTATACGAGGAGCGCTAAGCTTAGTGGAGTGGTTTACCAGCACAATTCTGTAGTACTGCAAGACTTGGGAGAAGGAATGGGTGTGTTGGCAATCGAAACCCACATTCGATGTATGCCTAGAAGATCGGAATCTCGCCTTCATTCCCACTTAGAAATTTCTCCCCAACAGCTGATCTCCATGGGACTAGAGCCTTGTCAAGAAGCATCCCTTCCTTCTCCATGGCCTTGAGCTTCTTTGATCCAAGATTCAACATTGGCCAGTTGGTGATTAGATTCGACATTTTGGCTGGGTGGTGGAAGAAAAGGGGATCAAAAGGACTCAATTGTACAGGTGAAGAGCGCAAGGGTAGAGAAAAAGATAAAAGGTTTGCTGAAAGCATGAAACCTTGAGGTGGTGCGCTAAGGGTTTTATTAGAGTTTCTCTCCAACTACAAAAAGGGATTACCCATTTGGATGCCCAACGGAAACTAAAACCTTTTAGTTTCCCAGTTAGTTTCTCAACTTCAAAGTGAATACGAACCGCTTATCTACTCTTCCTATTTAAAGGAGTAGTTTTTCAATTAAAATTTTGATTGAAAGATTATAAATTCATTTAAAAGTTTGGAGGCTAGTTGACGAGGATTGAATAAATCCCTAAATACAATTTTAATATATAATTAAGGCCAAGGGACCTCTACGGTCGTAAACCTCCAAAGGTTAATTCCCGAGTACCCTAGTCAGAGAATGAGTGTTACCCGACCGGATGACTGCTCAGAGAATCTATGAACTGGTCTCTGGACCTGATTCCAGGGTATTTCTCCTATGCGATGGATGGAACATATGCCTTATCCACTCTAAACAACTCGATGCTTCCGCCCTGAATCTCTAACAACAATTGCCATGCAGTTGTTGCCCACGTTCGTCTCCCGCTAACAACAACCAGCAATTAGGTATTCTCTCTCTAACAATAACTACCCCCTAAACCAGACGTGCTAGTTCCACAAGGCATCTTTCCCAGCAGATAATTGGCATCTCTTCATTGGTACTTAAGGTTGGATGATGAAGACAATTCATATCTAATTCAATTCAGTGTAATTAGGACTAGTCTCTTGTCTTGTTGAAGGCACCTTGTAAATAGTTCACTGCAATAAAGAGCATCCCTATTCTCTCATATGGAGTTTAGCCATTTTTCTTGTATTATTTCATAAGATCGGCGATTGATCATTGATGATAGTCCAAAGCTGAGGCTGGGTAGGTAGCTACTGCTAGTAGTTGCTCTCTGATTCTTTAGATCTTATGTATTCTTGGGAACTTTGGGTTAGATTTAGATAACGTTCCACTCTTCTGTTATAATAATAGTGCCATTAAAGTAGCTAAGAACCCAGTGTAGCATTCTAAGACCAAGCACATAGATATTAGGTATCACTTCCTTAGAGACCATATAGGGAAAGGGGGATGTTTTCCTGCACTTTGTTGAGTCTAAACTCTAGGTTGCTGATATTTTCACAAAGCCTTAGGATTCTTCTCAGTTTGTCTTCTTGCGAAGAGAGTTAGGGGTTATTCACCCTATGGGACTAATTTGAGGGGGAGTTCGCTTCATTTGCATGAATGCATAATATACTGCATATTTACCTTCTATTCTTCTATTGTAATATAATCTAAAGTTTTGTCTATTATCTATGTTCATTCTCTACATCTAGTTATGCTACTTTATTGAGCTTTCTTTATCATGTGTAGCTTAGCTTGTGTCATGGCTAGTTCATTTAAAATTGTACAACTTGAACTAAAGTTGTCTGGGCTGGATTTTTGAAGATTATAGTTTTAGTGGTCATTTTCTGATTCCTGCCATAGCAAATTGCTTAGTTGAGTTCTGAATCTGAGTCTAGCTTGGGTAGAACCTTTTAGTTCAATTGTGAAGTATTTAATAGCTCTAACCTTTTCCATTGCTTTAGCTGATATCAATTGTGCTTATAATTGCATCTCACCATTTCTTTCTTGTGAGATTGCTTGCCATTCTACTTGGCATGAACTCAAGGTGTGTTATCTATGATCAAGACTATTTTCTTAAGCTCTTTGCTTGATAGGGTCAACAATAGCTTGAGATCGATCAAATTGACTGAATGAAATTAATTTAAATTGGTTGAAACTTAGGAGGCGGTTGTAAATGGCTCCAAGAATAGGACTTGCTTTATCGAGATACACCATACATATGTGAGTTACAATTTGGACTAAAACTTAGGGAGCAGTTGTAGATGGCTTCTAGCCTAGGACTTGCTCTACTAAGATAAGTTATTTATCTAGTCAATTGCAATGTTCAAAGAGGCTATTAGGTTAAGTGAGTCACCTTGGAGTTCTTTAGCATATTTCATGCATGACTTAGTTTCTTAGCTTATTTTGTACTTTGCCTTGTCATGACTCAGATTAGGATATCTCTCTAGGTATACTTTTGATTTTGAGATAGCTTGGTATGTCTTTAATTCATATAATCACTTCTAGCTAGTCTTAACTTGCTTTGCTATATATGTTCATACATGATTTTGCAAGCTAATTAGCATGGCTTAGTGAAATAACTTTTAATTGACTTGGATAATTTTCAAAAATCCCAATCTAACTAAAATCTAAAATTACCAAAAATACTCATATTTTCCTCTTATTCTTCATTAACTCATCCTTTCTTTACTTGATGAATTCATTAGGGGGGATTATGACAAAAAATGTATTAATTGAGTAAGGGGTTTTGCATGAATTGCCCTAAGGGGGAGAAAATGAAGGAGTCTTGGATTTTTGAGGTTTATTGCAAAATCTTGATTTTTCCAAACTTCTTAGCACCATGATCAAGGTCAATATGAATAATTGTTTTTTTCATATGGACCTAGACTGATAATTTTCCATGTTTAAATCGCTTTGAATTGCTTATATTGAAAACTTGCTCTTTATAGTTTTCACTCCATTTTCTTGCACACTTGGCTATTTTTGACTTCTATTCACTTCTTGAGCCAAGTTGACTTCTCTTTTGCAAAATACTCTTCTAAATTCTAAAACCAACTCAACATTGCATTTTGGGAGATTGCCAATATATTCATCAAGGGGGACATTGATTGAACATAGTTGTGATGAAAAATTGGTACTTTGGTTGAGTTGAATTTAAATTTTACAAAAGTTTTAGAAAATTCATATTTCATAGTTACTGTCAGTCAAGGGCAGTCTGACCAACTGGAATTAGTGGTTTGACCGCAATCCAGTGTGACCAAACTCTAGTTGGAGGTCGGACCGTCGATGTGGTGTGACCAAATTCTAATTGACGATTGCTTTTTCCAAAGAGCATGTCTTGGAATTGGGCATGTGTGGCCCGATCGACCAGTGTTGGCAGTTGGACTGGAATCAGGTCAAGTGGTGTGACCAGCATTGCAGATGCGGTCACACTGGTGGGCCGATTAGACATGCTATTGGTTGGCGGTCTGATCGGTATGGTCAGAGCGGTGGGTGCAGCTAGAGAGCAATGAAAATGAATTTTGAGTTGGATGAGTGTGTGCACAACATGGGTGTCATTGGTTGGTTGTGTTGAGTTCCATGATGCATTGTTTTCACTAACGTCAGTAAAGTGCATGGAACTAGTGCTCGAGATGGTTGCTTGGTCTTTTAATATGTAGGTGGGATGGAAAACGTTAGCAGTCGATAATAATGGACCGACACTTGGTGGAGGAGCTGAGATCCGAGTGATCGTGTAAGTCTAGGTGAGGCTAAGTGGCTCTAGTGCGAAGCAAAGAGAAGATAAGAGTCATGAAGAGATGAATTGGTGCATATGGTGTGCCAAGTGATGAGATGATGCACGTAGAGTTGATTTGGGGGAGACCAAATGCGCAAGGATGTCATGGTTAGTCATTGGGCACTATGGGCTATGTGTCAACACACGTGGAGATGCTTTGAGGAAGGTGAAGATGGAGTCAAGGGAAGGTGTCCAGAAGCTTCATCGAGGGTATTTTGGTAGTTAGCCAAATACTAGGTTGGTGCTTTGATCAAAACTGTGGCATAGGGAGGCACAATGGAGAAGTGGTTTAGGTCAAGGAGAGTTAGAATTGACAGGTGGATCAATCACTAAAGGGTTAGCGGGTTAAAGTCCTGTAAATACTTTTAGAAGCATGCGTGAGTGTGTAAAACACATGTTAGTTGGGTTGATGTGTTTCCTCAGTAGGCTTAATGGGTTGAACCCATTAGAGTTACTGATGGTTATTATAGGGGAGGATAGGAGGTGGTAGATTCGAGGATTATAGGGTTTAGATTTTTGTTCTACCACCTTGTCTCCTTCTATGGTTGTGAGAGAGAAAAATTGAGAGGGGGAAGAGTGGAACTTTGGCTGCACCTTGTAATCATCCATGAGTATGTGACATGCATCATTTTTACATATATTTACTTGTCATTTACCACTATTATTTTTCGCATTTTGGGACCATTTATCGTCATTTACATACTTTTCCTATAATTAATTGCTCAATTTGGATCATTTTACATTTTTTTGCAATTTTCCATAGGCTGGCACAATTGAGGCACATTCACTCCAAAGTGACATGCTAGGACTGCTCCATATATATGTATGCCTTGCCATAGACGTGTAGGATCTTGTCGTGAAGAAAATGGAGCTCTGGAGGTCTAAATTAGAAGAAATCAAATGGGGGAAGGACTTGATTGCAATTCCTAACAACCTAGAGGGCTAAATTGCAAAATTGATGAATCCCCAATCTCCCCTCCAAAAACATAGCCACCATCTATGGGGAAATCAAGCCCAGCATTTCCTTCTTTCCTAGCCTCATTTGCTTCCCCCTTCCCCTCTTCTCCAGCTACGGCACCGACGAGGTCGGGCCATCTCGCCGGCGGACGCCAGCCCCTTCCTCCTCGCTCTTCCTCTTTTGCTTGCTACCTTCTCCATCCTCTTCTACACCACCTGCAGCTCGTTGTGCCCCCCATTGCCATCCACCACGCCGCCGCTTCTCCTTTTTGCCCCACCTCGGTGCCATCGCTCTACGGCCACCACCGATGAGATCCACCACAACGTGCTGCCCTAAGCCTGGCTTGCTTCTTCCTTAGCCTGGCGAGCACTGGGCCGCAACTCACCGATAGATCTCCACCACACCACCCTTCAACCAGCCACCACCAGTTCCCCCTTTGGCCGCCGCCTCTCTCCACTCCCTTCTTTGCTCTACATCCACCTCAAGCTCTCTCTTTCTTCTACCTTGGCCCCCTATTGCTTCTCCTTCCTCCCTGCTATGACTCCACATTGCCACGAACTCCAGTCACCGAGCCTAGTTTCTTCTTCCTTGGCCTTAGATTTTTTCTACCTTTAGCCTCCCACTGCTCTCTCTCTCTTCTCCCCCTTTTCCAGCTTCGATTTCAGCGAGCCACACCACCACCACCAAATTCGTAGTTCCATGAGTCACCTCACCCGTAGCCCATTGCCTCTGCTCGGCTCCACCGACACTGGAACCTCATCACCAACATCACCAACGACACCATCACGACACCAACCTCGGCGACTGTGACTCCATCTCCAACCACGCCGGCACCGCATCTACTCCACTACATCCTCCATGGTGCCGACGCTGCTCCTCTTCTACCACCTCGACTTCTTCCTCATCGGCCCCATCTTCAACCACTCCAGCATCCAAACTACTACATCTTCTTCCTCGGTTGACTCCTCATCTCCCTTTATTCTTCTTTGTTCTGAATGTTATAATTAAACTATGTTGTGGATTAATTTGTGCACTATGCATGTGGATGTGATTGTGAAATGTGAATTTACATGTCTACTGCTCATGTGAGTTGTGATCTTTGTCAAATGTCAGTGTTAGTTGTTTCTGTGGATCTGTGTGTGGTCAAGTTGCTTGAATTATATATTCGGCGACTATTTCCCTTCCCATTGTTGTCTTGACTCCCTTTATGCATCTAGATCCTCCCTTGTGCTTCTTGACTTCACTATTTTCTTTTATCTCGCGGTCGGTCGGTAGTTAAGTCATGCGTGCGTTCATACTTCTGTGTTTTGTGTTGTCCTACTATCGTCGTATAGTTGGCTGTTGACTATTTTCTCCCTCTTTCTCTCTTGAGTCCCTTTATGCTTCTCAACTCCCCCAGTGCTTCTCGACTCCCTTCTTCTTTCTCGCGGTCGGTAGTTAGTTAGGTCGTCGGTTACTAGTCAAGTTCGTTCATTTAGTCTCTCATCCTGTTGTTCGTTCGGTCATGCGACTTCAATTCACATGGGCGTTCATCCCGTCATTTTATCATTTAGTTTGTTTGTTGTTTCATCCTTGCGAATTAGGGTTCATTTGATTATTTAGATAGTTCATTCGTTCGGTCGATTCAATAGTCATTTTAGGTTTAGTTTTTAGTTTTATCCCCCATTTCAATTGACCTAACTGTAGTTGAGCACCGATAGCCTTAGTCTAGTCCCTGTGGAGAACACGACACTCACCGCTATTTCAGTGGCAATCTGTGCACTTGCGGATGTGCTATTTTTACGTGATCAAGTATTTTGGCACTGTTGTCAAGGATTAACTTAGAGTGACAGTGTTAGGCTATAGACTAGGTCATTGTTTTTTCTTTTGCTTGTTTTGTATTTGTGCTGACCTATCTTTCATATCGTCATTGTTCATATTTGCGATATATCGCTAATCCCTAACCCTTTTCCTAGTTATTTCTATTTCTTTTTGTGGTTTTCTAATCTTGTCCCATAGGGTGATCATTGTAGGTTTATATTGAGGATATGGCACTAGTTCATGATCTTTGGGCTCCGAGTTGGTAGAGTGCTATGCCTAGGCTAGTTTTGCTAGCAATTGAGACTGAGGAATTTGAATTGAGGTCTGAACTTATTGGTTTGATTCAGGAGACCTGTTTTGGAGGATTACCCACTAATGACCCTTATTGGCACATTCGCATATTCTTGGAGTATTGTGATACAGTCAAATACCATGGGGTTTTTAATATGGAAGATCTCATGCCCGAGATCTTCATGAGTAAGAAGTAATTTGAGTTTTAGGGTTTTTAATGTTCTTGTGATCTAGATTCGATTCTCTTCAATTTAGTGAACTCGAAACCAAGAATGTGATTCTTGACTTTTTTAGGTTCCTAATGCCTTGAACAAGTCTCATGGAAAATTTGGAAGTGTTTGAATGAGAGATTTGAGTAAGTTCTTGAGATTTGAGATTGGTCCCAAGGGTCTTTCAGGTGTGGGAATAGGGAACCAGTCAGATTGGCACTGGACATGTGGTCAGACCGACTCTACCATTCTATCCAATCTTGTGCCTGTGGTCTAACTAGCCTTGGATTGCAGGGTGTTGATTTTGTTGGTCTAGGTCGCTAGTCTTGTTTTGTAATGCATGGTACAATCCAAACTTGGTGACTCTTATAGTCACTTGAGTAAAGATTTTGAATACCGTTGGGAAAAAACTTGAACAATCATTCACCCTCTTTGATTACCGGCATCGGTCCTACACAAGAACACCAGTAATCCTAAAACTCAAATTATTTCTTACTTGTGAGGATATAAGGCATGAGATATTCCATATCTGTTCTCACATGTCCTAGCAAGGTAATTTAAGCAAGAGTTTTGGCTAGAACTTTCACAAACACGAAATCATAGATGATTAAGCAAAGACAAGCAAGAATGGAAACAAGAACATGATTGAGGCAAAACTTTGATCTATTTCCAGTAGAGTATAAAGTTTATATACTCATAGATGATTACAAAGGTGTAGTTAAAGCACCACTCTTTCCTTGATCAAGTTTTGTCTCTCATAACCATGGAAGGAGACAAGGTGGTAGAATAAAAAAATCTAAAACCTAGAATCCTTGGATCTAACACCTCCTCTCCTCCCCTTTAATAACTAGCATTAACCCAAATGGGGTCTAACCCAATAAGACACCAGGAAAGCCTATTAACACCACGAACATGGGTTTTACACACTCACACACACACTTCCCAAAGCATTTACAAGACAACACACTAACACCTTAGTGATTGATCCACTTAATAATTCCAGTTCTCCTTGACCAAAACCACTTCTCCTTTGTGCCTCTCCACACAACGGTTTTGATAAAGGCACCAATCCAGCTTTTGGTCATCTAACAAAATACCCCCGATGAAGCTTTCGGACACCTTCCATTAACTTCGTCTTCACCTTCACCTAAAAGTATCTCCGCATGATTTGACACACAGCCCATAGTGCCCAATGACTAGCCATCACGTCTTCACACATTTGGTCTCCTCCGAACCGTCTCTACATGCATCAGCATCATCACTTGGCGCACCATATGCACCAACTCGTCTCTTTACGATCCTTGTCTTGTCTGTACTTCCCGCTTGAGCCATTTAGTCTCACCTGGACTTACATGACCGCTTGGACCTTAGCTCCGCCGCCTAGTCCTGCTCTATTGGCGTTGACTGCTAACATTCTCCAAGCTGCCTACACATCCAAAGACCAAGCAAACATCTCAAGCACTTGACTCACGTTAGCCAAAACCATGCATCATGCAATACAACACAACCAACCAACAATACCCATACCGTGCACACACTCACCCAACACAAAAACCATTTTTAGTGTTCTCTATCCATAGCCACTGGTCTGACCGCAGTCCCTATGGTGGTCAGACCACACTGGTCAGACCATTGGCTACTGGCCGGTCTGACCACTTACAACACTAGAAAACACCCTCCTTGAAATTTTAGTTAAACTCTATCAAGGTTTAGCTTTAGTTTCCAATTCTAGCGGCACCTAGTACAAACTCATCTCCAAACAAGCTTGCTCAAGTGTTTGGTGTTCAATTGGTTGAAACTCAAGAGGCAGTTGTAGATGGCTCCTAGTATAGAACTTGCTTTGCTGAGAATAGACTATGTAAATGTGAGTTACAATTTGGACCGAATCTTAGGGGGCAGTTATGGATGGCTTCTAGTCTAGTACTTGCTCTACCAAGATGTGTCTCTAATCTAGTCAATTGCAATGTTCAAATAGGCTTCTAGCTTAAGTGAATCATTTTGGAGCTCTTTAGAATATTTTTGGTCTTACTTAGAATCTTATATCGTTTGGCACTTTGCCTTGTCATAAATCAGATTATGATCTCTCTAGCTATACTTGTGATTTTGAGATAGCCTAACATGTTTTTAATCCATGCAATCACTTCTAGATAGTCTTGGCTTGCATTATTATATATGCTCTTTCATGATTCTGCAAGCTAATAAGCATGACTTGGTGAAATACTTTTTAATTGACTTGAATACTTTTTATAACTCCCAATCCAACTAAAAATATGAAATATTACCAAAAATAGTCATGCTTGCCTCATAGTGTTCATTAACTCCTCTTCTTTACTTGATGAATTCATTGTCAAAGGGGCAGAAATTGTGGGGGAATGAGGAAGTTTTCGGGTTTTGAGCTTTTCTGCTATATCTTGATTTGCTTAGCTTCTTCTTTCCATGATCAAGGTCAAAATAAACAATTGTTGCTTCATATGGATCTAGAGTAAGAGTTTCCTAAGTTTAAATGACTTTGGAGTGCTTCAGTCGAAAACTTCCTCTTTCTAGTTTCTTCACTCCATTTTCTAGCTCACTTGGTTATTTTCGAGTTCTATTCATTTCTTGAGCCAAGTGGGTTCTCTTTTGAAAAATTCTCTTCTAAACTCGAAAACCATCTCAACTTTGCATTTTTGGGAGCATTTCCAATGTATTCATTAAAGGGGAGATTGACAAAGCCATGTACAAGGTCTAGTATATGTTTGTGATGAATAATTGACGCTTTGGTTGAGTTGAATTTGAATATTGCAAAAGTTTTAGAAAATTCTAATTTAGTTTGTACTGTTAGGGTTTGAGCGGCATGTTAGCCATGGGGTCAGTAGTCTGATCGTAGATGGCCATTGGTCTGACCACCTGAGGCGAGCGGTCAAATCAACCATGGACCTTTGGGAAATTGAATACCAAACACTAGTGTAGACTTGTTTGGGGTATGAGGTTGCACTTGGTGCTACTGAAATTGAAATTGGAGCTAAATCTAGATAGATTTTAATCGAAACTCCAGAGAGGGTGTTTTTTTGTGAAGGTAAGCGGTTAGATTGACCAGTCGCCGGTGGTCTTACCGACATGGTGTCGGCAATTAGACCGGCCCCAACAGTCTGACTACCCTGGTAATGGCAGTCGAATTGACTGTTGGTGAATTCTTTTTATCTAGTTAGGATTAGTGGTGATTGAGTGTGTGCATGGCATGGGTGCCATGGTTGGTTGTGTTATGTTGTATGATGCATGGTTCCCACTAACGTGAGTTAAGTGCATGGAACTTTTTGCTCGAGATGATTGCTTGCTCATTGGATGTGCAATTGGCTTGGAGAATGTTAGCAGCCGATGAGAATGGATCAGAACTAGATGGGGGAGCTAGGGTCTAAGTGATCATGTAAATCTGAGTGAGATTATGTGGCTCAAGCAGGAAGCACAAAGAAGACAAGTATCATGGAGATATGAGTTGGTGCATATGGTGTACCAAGTGATGAGGCCGATGCATTTAGAGACGATTTGGGAGAGTCCAAATGAGTGAAGATGTGTTGGCTAGTAATTGTGAACTACGGGTTACAAATGAAAGCATGCAGAGATTTTTTGAGGTGAACGTGAAGATGGAGTCTAGCAAAGGTGCCAGGAAGCTTCGTAAGAGAATTTTAATAGCTGGTCAAAACCGAGTTGGTGCCTTGATCAAAACCACTGCACAGAGAGGTGCATAGGAGAAGTGGTTAAATTAAGTAAAGCTGGAATTGACAAGTGCATCAACCGCTAAAGAGTTAGTGGACTGAGTCTTGTAAACACTTTGAGAAGCGTATGTGGGTATGTAAAACCCTTGTTAGTGGGATTGATGGGTTTCCCCGGTAGGCTTAATGGGTTAGCCCATTAGGCTTGTTGCTAGTTATTTAGAGGGGAGGAGAGGAGATGGTAGATCAAAGGATTCTAGATTTTAGTTTTTGTTCTACCACCTTTTCTATTTTCATGATTGTGTGAGAGAAAACTTAAGACAAGAAATAGTGATGTTTTGGCTGCACCTTGTAACCATCTATGAGCATGTAAACCTCATCCTCCACTGAAATAGGTCAAAGCTTTGTCTCAATCATATTCTTATTTGCGTTCTTACGTGGTTTTGCTTATTATTTAGCTAGATTTGTAATTTTAGGTTCGTGGGAGTTTTAGCCTGACCTCTTAATTAAATTACCTTGCTAGGATATGTGAAAATAAATTAGGAAAACCTTATAACATAGATCCTCATGAGCAAGAAGTAACTTGAGTTTTAGGGTTTTATGTTTTTATGAACTACACTCGATTCTCTTTAATTTAGTGAACGTAAGCCCAAGAACCTTGTGATTCATGATTGCTTTAGGTTCCTATTGTCTTGAACAAGTCTTACGCAAAATTTGAAAGTGTTTGGATGAGAATTGAACAAGTTATTAGGATTTGAGCTTTTTACCCTAGAGGTTCCTAGGTCTAGGGAGAGAGGACATGCCAGATTGGCCCTAGAACTGCCGTCAGACCGGCGTGCCAGTCAGACCGATCACAAGCCGGCTGTCCAATCGGCCAGCGATCAGACCGGCCTCTCAATGGCAGTCTGACCAAGCCTGTGAGGTAGACAACTAATTTTGTTGCTTCTTGTCTCTAGCATCATGTTGCTTAGCCTAGTTGGTGTGAACTGAATTTGGAGATAGTTACTTGAGTGAAGATTTTGAATACTTTAGAAGAAAAAGCTTCCGGAATTATTCACCCTCTCTTATTGTCAGCATTGGTCCTATAGAAGCCGTCATAAACATTACTTCATTTGTCAATATTTACGTTGCTATGTTTTTCATTTTCTTGACATTATTTCTGGACTACTTGCTGATGCTGTCTTGTTTTACATGTTGAACAGTAAAAGCAAGCTGAACATGGTGCTTGTTGACAAAGAAGGTTGGGGTGAGGGTTCAGGTTTGGCATTTTTCCATCGTCTTGTAGATCTTCGACTGAAGGGCACACTCAAGTCTTGGCAAACTATGCCAAAGTTGTTTCTTTTGGCAAGTTCAATAAGCCCTGCTGACTCAGATTGTCTGAGGTTGGCAGGATATGATGATAGCATAAGAAAACCCCTTGGTCTTAGTACAGTTGCGGCTTGTCTTCATAAAGCACTAGGGGTTGGAGTTACAAGGCCGCAGATTAGAGATTAATCTTTGGTTCTTCGAAGTGTACTAACAGGTAAACACATTCTAGTTGCGGATGATAATGTTGTCAATCGTAAAGTTGCAGCTAGTGCTTTGAAGAAATATGGAGCTATAGTTACCCGTGTGGACAGTGGAAAAGAATGCAATTGACATGCTCCGACCTCATAAATTTGATGCTTGCTTTATGGATGCTCAGATTGTTGGAAATAATCCTACCTAATCCGTTTTTGAGTTGAGTCCGAGTTAGTTTGGAAATAGAAATTTATGTTTCAGAGTCGATTTCTGTATCCAAGTATAATATGTAAAAGTTGTGTTTAAATAGTGAAGAAAACCAAAGAAAAGATGCAGCGATTCGAGTACCACCAAAGATTTTGTGTTATTGTATTGTCTCTATTCATAGCTTTTGAAAATCGACTGTGGTGTGAAGAAGAAGACAATTGGACCAATCCAATTAGCGAAGATGTTAGGACCATCCGATCATCGTCGAAAAAGTTTGGACCGTCCGATCAACATTAGAATGTTCAGACCAGTCTGAACAGCATCGCGTGCGATCAAAACAGTCCAAAGAGAAACCTGATTTACGACCGTTGATTTAAGATTGGACGACGTTCGAGTGGTGTTGAAGCATTGGACGGTGCGGAGTGGTTGTAGCCTCATCTTGAGTGGTCGTAGCCACACTCTGAGTAGTCATAAACGATAACGAAGTGGTCGTAACAAATATCACATGGTCGTATCCAACATCTAGTATAAGAGCAGGTGCCGATCGACTTGTAGAAGGAGCAGCACATGGTAGGGAGCAGATATTCATCAACAATGAAGGAAGGACCAAATTTTCTTCCATATCTAGTTCTCAACTTAGAAAACTAGCCGGCATGGTCTATGAAGATGTGGGTGAACATGCATGCCCAAGGGGTCTGGGATGCAGTGGCTTATCTAGTCAACGCTAGTGAAATGGTCGATCCAAAAGGAAATGCTAAGGAAATCAACATGAAGACCGATCAAACTACTTTGACGCTCATCTATGCTGCCATACCCGACTCAATGCTCAGTCAACTTGTCGGAAAAGATATAGCATGAGAAGCTTGGACTGGTCTTCGAACTATGCACGAAGGTGTGGATTGTGTGAAGAAGGTTTGACTACAACACTCCGAGGAGAATATGAGGCACTACATATGGGTGAAACTCAGTCAGTAGATGAATTTACAAGTAAATTAACTGATATGGTCAATGAGATTAGATCTCTTGGAGGTACATTGGAGGAAACTACGGTGGTCGAGAAATACTTACGTGTCCTACCCGAGAGGTTTGTGCCGGTGGTCACAATTCTTCTATATTCAAGTGATCTTCAAAACATGAAAATAGAGGAGATAATGGGATCTCTCAAAGCTCATGAGGGATTGCTCAAAGGGTGTAAGACCAGGATTGATCAAGCATTGCTAGTGAAAAGTGAAGAGAAGGGTGAAAATAAAACTTGGCGGGATTCAAATCCAAGCCAAAGAGGAGGCCGAGGATCTGGCAATTGGCGTGGACGTGGTCATGGTCAAGATGGCCATGGCCTTGGTCAAGGAGGTTGTGGTTTTACTACTGATCGTGGAGAGAAAGCAATGCAAGGTGAGTCCTCTTACAACCGAGGCAAGCCAAGAGTCAAATGTTTTACTTGTGGCAAAGAATGCCATTATGTTACAGTCTGCAGAAGTCATATTAAGTGCTATGAGTGTCAAAAGTTTGGGCACTATACTGTAACTGCCGTTACAAGAAAAAGAAGGAGGCAAATTTAATTCAAGCCAAAACAGAGTAGAAGCCAACACTTCTATTGTCCATCTGTGAAGAGAAAAATACACAAATTATGATGTTAACTGAAGAACATGTCTAGCCACAACTACTGAAAGTTGGAGAAGAGATGGAGTCCAATCTTTGGTATCTCAACAATTGTGTTTCAAATCACATGATTGAACAGAGGGGAAAATTCAGTGAATTGAATGAAGGCTTTTGAGGCAAAGTGAAACTTGGAGACGGATCAGTCGTTCTTATAGAGGGAAAAGGCACTATTTTGCTTCAAAGCAAGAACAAAGAGCAGAAAGCATTGATAGATGTCTATTATATACCTTGATTGTGCAATAACATCAATAGTTTGGGTCAATTGACTACAAGGGATAGCGGCTAATGAAGGTGATGAGAATTCCAAATTGGCTATATAAGATTGAGTTAAATGCAGTCAAGCTTATCTGTTTCAATGCTCGGGTGGATGATATGGCCTGGTTATGGCATGATCGACTTGATCATGTAAATTTTCAATCTTTGAAGCAGATGACTAAGAAAGGGATGGTTCATGGTCTGATGCCTATCAGTCATCCATCTGAAATATGTGAAGGTTGCATTATTGCCAAACAAACAAGACTCTTGTTCCCACAGCAGGCACAATATAGAGCTACACAGCCGCTGGAACTGCTTCACGTTGATCTTTGTAGTCCTATTACCCCTAAGTCGAATGGAGGCAATAAATACTTTCTACTTCTTGTTGATGATTGTTCTAGAGTAATGTGGGTATACATGCTGAAAAGAAAATGAGAAGCCAAGGACATGTTTCAAAAATTTGTGACTCTAGTAAAAAATGTGACTGATCACAAGCTCAAGGTAGTGAGATTTGATCGTGGGGGTGAATTCTTGGCACAAGAATTCGTATCAATATGTGAGATGAAAGGAATTAGAAGAAATTTCATAGCTCCTTATAGTCCATAGAAAAATGGAGTAGTCAAGCAGAGAAACCAGACAGTTATGAATATGACAAGAAGTTTACTCAAAAGTAGACTAATACTGGGAAGATTTTGGGTTGAGACTGTAAGCCATGCTATGTATATTCTCAATAGAGTATCCACAAAAGCCCTAGGAGGGAAGACTCCATATGAAACATTAAGTGGAAGAAAACCAAGTTTAGAACACTTGAGGGTATTTGGTTGCTTGGTATATGCAAAGGTGCTCACTCATATGATGAAATTAGATGACAGATCAAAGGAATTGATCTATTTGAGAGTTGAGCTAGGAACCAAAGCTAGTCGGTTGTACAGTCCACATGAAGACAAAATTGTTGTGAGTCGTGATGTGATCTATTGCAAAGATTAAGCATGGGAGTGAAGGCAAAGCCATCAGAAGAAATCAGTTTGCAAAAGTGGATTTCTTTCTCAGTCATAGGAGAAATAATGATGAAATATGTCATTTTCATTTTCAAAAACCGGTTACGCCCATATCAAGTGCTTCGGCCAGTCCACAAGTGGCTACAGAGAATGTTCCAGCTTCTCAAATTGATCAAGAAGAGGTAGAAACCACACCAAGCAAAATACCTGTTTATTTAAGTCTTGCTGAAATTTATGAGTAGACCGAACCCATTAAGATGTTTGAAGAATTGCAAATGATCACTACTGATGAACCAATGGGATTTTAGTAGTCTTTAAAGGAAAATCATTGGAAGACTGCTATGCAAATAGAATTTGACTCCATAGAAAAGAACAGAACGTGGATCTTGACAGACTTACCCCATAATCATAAAGCCATAGGGTTAAAGTGGATATTCAAAGTGAAATGAGATGCATATGGCAATGTTGTTCATCACAAGGCAAGACTTGTAGCAAAAGGCTATGTTCAGAAAAAGGGCAGACACTATGAAGAGGTATTTCCACCAGTTACAAGATTGGAGACAGTGAGATTGATATTTGCTCTCACTGCTCAATATGGTTGGGAAGTACACCACATGGTCGTCAAATATGCATTCCTAAATGGTGATCTTACCGAGGAGGTATATGTATCACAACCAGAGGGTTTTCAAATGAAAAGATAAGAAGGCAAGGTTTACCAACTCTTAAAAGCCTTGTATGGTTTGAAGTAGGCGCCTAGAACCTGGAACAAGAAACTGGATAATTCATTGATTAACCTTGGTTTTGAAAGATGCAAGCAGGTTCCAGCCTTATATACAAGAAAGACTGAATAAGACATGCTAATACTCGGCATATATGTTAATGATTTATCACAGGAAACATGTAATCGCAGGATTGAAGAGTTTAAGAAAAAGATGATGTAGCAGTTTGAGATGAGCGATCTCAAACTTTTGACTTACTAGGAGGTGAAACAAAGTAAGCATAAATATTATAATCAAATAGTCGAATTATGCAAAGAAGATACTTGAGAAGGCAGGTATGATGGGATGCAACCCTTGTCAGTACCCTATGGAGTCAAAATTGAAAGTGGACAAAGGTGAGACAGGAGAACCAGTCGATGCTACTGAATTTCAAAGTATAATAGGTTGCCTACGGCATTTGATACATACTCGACCAGACCTTGCATACTCAGTCGGAGTACTTAGCAAATTTATGAAAAAGACCAACAGTACAACACAAGCAAGCATTAAAACATGTGCTAAGTTATCTAGCAAGAACTATGGGTTATGGGTTGATTATGTTAGGCATGACAACACACCAATGTTTGAAGGACTTTATGATAGTAATTTGGCTGGAGATCTAGTTGATCATAGAAGCACGACTGGGATGGTATTCTATCTACATGGAAACGTGATTACATGGTGCTCAGAGAAGCAAAGAAGTGTAGCATTATCATTACACGGAGAGGAGTTCATGGTAGCAACTTCAGCTGCATGTCAAGGTATTTGATTGATGAGATTGATTCATGAATTGACTAAACAAACCATCAAGCCTTTCACATTATTTGTGGACATTAAGTTAGCATTAGCGCTTATGAAAAATCTTGTGTTCCATGGAAGAAGCAAACACATTGATACTCAGTATCATTTTATTCGAGAATGCATTGAAGAAGGGCTGGTGGCTATTTTACATGTTTCAACAAAAGAACAGAAAGCGGATGCACTTACAAAGGCATTGGGACAAGTCACTTTGATTATATGATTAATCTACTCGCACTACTACAAAAAAAGGGTCATCACAGACAGTTCGGAACTATTATCATAAACGGTTTTCTGAACCTCCTATATTTATGTGCCAGTGATAATCAGAGGTTATCATAGATGGTTTGTAACTATAACCGTCTGTGAAGAAAACTATTACAGACGAATTAAACCAAAAGCTGTCTATGATACTCACACATCACAGACGGTTCTAGTTACCAACCGTCTGTAATTGGTGAGTATCACAGACGGTTGGTATATAGAACTATCTGTGATAGTCCTTCATAGACGGTTTATAGCACAAACCGTCTGTGATAGTTCATTCTATACCTATGCCCTTTGAAAACAAGCAAATACAATGGCAAACACAACAGCATATTATATTTCCATTAAGATTAGAATTGTTGGACCCAGATTTTTCAATCCAGAATCCCCTGTGTATCACTGCACTATTCCCTGGATCAGTAGATAGTGCACACAGGTGCATTACTACATCAACTCATACATAGCGTGAACCATAATATTACAAAACAGAGTTTAAAATACACCGCGTCGGGCGACAGTTTACATAAGGGCTGAACAGGCCAAATGTCTACATTACACAAATAATAGCGAAAGTAAAAGCAAAAGTAAGACCATAATCCACAAGCAAGTGACTGAGGGGGTAAATGTGTGCATCATTATTATCTAAACCTAGGAACTATATGTGCACACAATCTCCATAAGTCTACATGTCGAGGACCAGAAATTGAGATAGCCGCCCTAGTTTCCTTCGTCTTTTCCTCCATTCGCAGCAGGGGTATCTTCATAAGTGTAGTGGTCTTGGGTCCCTGTTTCTAATTTGGTAATGCGAGTGTGAGCACAAATCCACCGTGCTCCATGAGCCAACACACAGTATGCGATAGGTGACTTGCACGGCTTATCAAAAAAAGGCTCGGGTTATTTTATTTGCTACAAATTGCTTTCAAATATGCTACATAGAAATTTCCTAAGATTTAGCAGTTTGAACTTAAAATATAATGAAGACGATAATAATAGTGATCCAGATACCATCTACCGTTACATGGTTTCTACACCATATGCTAACCTTTCAGCATTATAACCGCTTACATCATCACTAGGATGGCACCCAAGGCAACACAAATTAGGGTTTCCACCACCCTCTACTTTTCCAATTCCACCCACAAAGTTTATTGAAATAGAACTATATCTAGTTAAGTTCACATGTTCGCCCTTGATCGTGGGCATGGCTATTCGAATAGTTTTGACTTTGCAGAGTTTGCACACTTTACCCACAAGAGACAATCCGCTCGTTGCCCCACACGATTCCTTAGTAGTGTGGTTGAATAGGTTATCATAAAAACTATTTAAAATACCCCGCCCCTTCCATCATCTCACCCATATGGGCTTCTCCCACTTGTGGCGGGTCCCATAAGTTGTGCGGGATGTTCTTTCCCTATGCGACTAGTAGTTGGACTGCCCACACCGACTAGCACGCCATGGAAAACTTCACCCTCTGCGAGTGTTCCATTCAAGTCGTCACACAAACAGCCATTTGCACTATCTCACCTCCTCCATCGATGAGATGACTTTCAGGGTTCAATAAATCTACTAAGCCAAGTTGTACTTTACAGATTTGTGGTTGCACTTGTATTACATAGGATGTCATGGCAAGATTCAGTTCTTAGGGTTATCTAGGAGGTTCTACCACTAACCACACTCTCGTGCACCACTTGCACTAGCCCCTAAACCATCCGCCAGATATTTAAGCAAGTTGGAGTTTTTGGAAACATAAAATAGTCATTTCAAAAATATATCTGTCATTTCCACCATGACTTCCCAAACCAGTTTCTCATAATTGAAAGTAATATTTAGGGCACTTTGGTGCCCCCGATTATCTAAGCAGTACTAAGCAATGACGTATAATTACGGACTTATTTTCGAAAGTCGTACCATTATTATTTTTGCTAAGGTGACAAGGCTTAGATATTCAAATGTTCCACATGAGTGTAATACTACAAGTTCAGTAGTGGGTGTATAACTAGAAGCTGAAAATCAACATAAATTTGCACATAAAATAACAACATGCAATTTGATAATTTAAAACGGAATTAATTTGTAGAAAATATAGGTTCAACATGATCAAAGTATTTACTCGCCTTGTTCACAGTTGTCCTGGTCGTGATCGTTGAGGGTTGCATCAGCTTCAGCTTCTTCTTCTTGCGCATCGTACGCTATTTTTACATTGCGTGAAAATTTGGATACAAATTAGCAAACCAAATAGTTCTCATAAAAATTCAAATGAGCTTCAAAAATTATTGTTTCAGTTCCATTGGATAGAGGTTGAATTTAGAAATTTGTTTCACTCAATTTGGAGTTAAAATGAATAAGTTATGCCCTTTTAAAGTTTCAGTTTAATTAAATCTGAAAAATAAATAAAATATGACAGGTGGATCCCACAGCAAGTTTTTAAATTTTTCTTTTTATTTTTATTATCTTTCCTCTGTGTCTATGAAAGGTGGGGCCAGGTATTATTTAATTTTAAAAGGGATGGCCCACATGTCAGTGAGTGGTCTTCATTAATTAATCATGATTAGCTTTAATGGCCTATCTTAACCATTAATTAATGATGTCTTAAGCTAATTAATCTCTCTCCCTCTTCGCTACAATGGCTCCTCCCTCCGGCCAAAGAATGGTGAGCTCGCCATCGGCGGAGACGGTGGCGGCCAGCCATGAGCATTCAAAAAATGGGATGCCCATGCTTGCGTGCACGTCTGGGCCCGGTCCCACCAGCCAATTTGGCGGTGGTGGCGGAATAGGAGAATAGGGGTTACGGCTGCACATGGCACGGAAGCCTAATTAACTCATATGAGAGGGCGCACGGTGCGGGCTCAGCTCGGGCGGTGAGAGGTCCGGCCGACGGAGGGGATGGCATTGCGGGGTTCCGAGGATGCTCCGGTGGGGATGAATTGGACCACGGTGGAGCCAATCGGTGGTTCTCTCCTCAGCCGGCGTTGAGGAAGAAGGGGTTCACCGGTGAGCTACAGGCATGGGAAGACCAATTCGTGGAAGTGGAAGACAGGGGGGAGTGGCGCGGTGTGAATGGAGGCCCGTACGGGATTTATAGCTGGCGGGGGAGGGCTGGCGAAAGGCGGGCGGCCAACCGATTGCGTCCATGTCAGGCGGCGGCGACACTGCAGCTCCTACGCGAGATTGCGGGTAGATACGGGCGTGACTGCATGATGCAATGACAGGGCTTGGCGTCGCACTGGCCGAGGCAAAAGAAATGGGCCGGCCTGGGGCCGACTCGGCCAGGCTGAAAGCCCCCTTTTTTTATTTATTTACTTATCTATATACATATGCACATGTATGTATATATGTATCTATTTTCATATTTTTGTCCAATTACTTATCCACTTATTTACCTATTCTTATTTCTTTATTGCTAGCCTCATCATTGTATTTATTTGTTCATTTTAGTATAGTACATATACACACACACACACACACACACACACACACACACACACACACATATATATATATATATATATATATATATATATATATATATATATATATATATATATATATATATATATATATATTTTATTCATTTACCTTTGTTTATTGTTATTATTATTACTAAGCCCAAGATGAATTTTAAATTTTGATTCAAATTACACCCTTCCCTTTTGATGGATCATCTTTTTAGATTCAATTTTTAAAATATAAATTTCTATTATTTTCACATTTCCTTCTTGGCTTTCTGTTAGTTTGATTTTTCATAAATTTCTTCAATTATTGGAACCTCAACCAAAATTCCAAGTAAATCCATTATAATCCAAATATCGAGAAAATATGTTCCAACATAATACAAGGACTATACATTTCCCAATATTCAAAATTTTGGGATGTTATAAGTCTACCCCCCTTAAAAAGAATCTTGACCCCGAGATTCAGCCTAGTCTGTAAATAAGTGTGGGTAATTTCTTTTCAGTTGATCTTCACGTTCCCAAGTGGCTTCCTTCATGGTCTGATGGCTCCATTACACTCTGCATGAACAGATAGTTTGGTTCCTGGTCTTCTTTTCTACAGTGTCTAAAATCTTGATGGGGCGCTCCTTGTAGGCTAGGTCACTCTCGAGCTCGATCACCTCCAACGGGGTTTTATCTTCTGGTACTCGAAGACACTTCTTAAGTTGAGACACATGGAAGACATTGTGTACGTCGGCTAGATTCGTGGGCAGCTCTAGCTGGTAAGCAATTTCTCCCTTCTTGGCCACAATTTGAAATGGCCCAAGATAATGTTAGGTGAGTTTGCCTTTGACTTTAAACCGCTTAACTCTTCGGGTGACACCGTCAAGTAGACATAATCTCCAATCTCGAAACTTAAGGGCCTACGCCTCCTGTCTGCGTAACTCTTTTGTCTTGACTGAACTGCTTGCAATCAGTCCCTAATTAGGCGAACTTTCTCTTCAACCTGCTTTAGAGTATCAGACCCAAAGATATAGTCCTCTCATACTTCTGGCCAATGCAGTGGGGTCCGGCACTTCCTCCCGTATAGGGCTTCTAACAGGGACATCTGTAGGCTAGCTTGGTAGCTATTGTTGTAAGCAAATTCAGTATAAGGCAAGCATTTATCCCAATCTTTAGAGAAATCTAGGGCACAGGCTCGAAGCATATCCTCCAATATTTGATTTACCCTCTCTATTTGGCCATCAGTCTATGGGTGATAGGAAGTGCTGAAATCCAAATGGGTGCTGAGAGCTTCATGAAGATTAACCTAGAAGTGTGAGGTAAACTGAGAACCTCGATATGAAACTATCCTTTTTGGCACACTGTGTAAACACAAGATGTGAGACATGTACAGTTCTGTCAGTTTGTCTCCTTTGTAGGTGGTCTTAACAGGGATGAAGTGGGCGACTTTGGTTAACCTATCTATTATAACCCATATGGAGTCATAATCTGATCTGGTTCGTGGTAGTCCAGTGATAAAAACCATTCCAACTTCCTCCCACTTCCACTGAGGTACTTGCAATGGCTGTAGTAATCCTGCTGGCCTCTGATGTTCAGCCTTTACTCTTTGACATACATCACAGCAAGCAACATGTTCGGCGATGTCCCTCTTCATGCGTGGCCACTAGTACCACTGCTTCATGTCTTGGTACATCTTGGTACTCCTGGGGTGAAGGGACTACGCAGAGCTATAGGCTTCCATAAGTATCAGGTCTTTAAGGTCCTTCTGGTGGGGAACAAAGATGTGAGAACCATACCTTAGAACACCTTGCTAATCCACAGTTATTTTAGGGCCTTCCCTTTTTCCATTAATTTTTTAAACCTCAGAGCGGTTGAGTTCTCCTTCTGTTCAGCTATGATCTATTCTTCTATACTTGGTTGTATCTCTATGGCCGCTATGGTGCCTTGTTCTATTATTTCTAGATTGAGTGCTGTCAGATCCCAGAGCGACAACTCTAGAACCCTCTGTGTAAATCGCACTAGTCCAGGATTAGCTAGTGCACACAGTGATAACAGCGATACATATCAAGCAAATGACAACATTATTTAACTGAATATGGGTCTGATGGCCAAAATTTATATCAATGGCACATAAGCCAAAATTAAATATAAATAGCGGAAGGAAAAACCAAAGTGGAAGAAGCCCACTAAGCCTTCTCACAGGCAAACGACAGTAAGACGCGGCCTATACATTCTGATCCTCACCGAAGTCAATGCTGTCCTCTGAAAAATAATGAATTGGGCAACATGAGCACATAAAGTACTCCACAATTTACACCAGGAGGTTTAATAGAGTTAATGCATACATATGGATTGACAAAGGAAGGCATGATATGGTCAATTTGAGCAAAAAGCAGAATTGAAGTAATTATTGTAAGTAGATTCAAAAGCTGAATTTGATACCATAAATAGAAGCAAGATTTTAACCAAATAATTTCATTAGTGCAGGCTCCGACTAAACACCAACCTATCTACGAGCATCCCACTTGGACCATCTTTTCCAAAAAGATCTCATATGGATTCCATCCATCCATAAGGTTTTCATAAACCATTTTGAAAAACAAAGTCTAATCCATGAAAAACTTTACTCAGTTTGCCCATGATCGTGGGCACTACTATCCAGGATAGATTATACAATCTGCAGAGGTTGTACAGCTTTACCCATAAGACATGATCATCTCATATTGCCACCGGATAAACACACTTCCATTGGTGTGCGGCGAGGAGATCATGACAAGGCCTTTACAATGCAAAGCCTTCAACCTGGCCAAGCCAATACTGAGATTTCACCACAACTTGAATCCACAAGTTGGAGCCCCCTCTTGAGCCGAGTGAGACTTCTCATGGCCTACGCCATGCTCACCTTCAACCTACAGCGAGACTCAGGTTGGGACCTACAAATTAGTCAGCCAGAACTGTCCCATACTGGCCTTGTTGTTAGGGGTGCAAACGGGTCGGGTTAATCCCGACCGATCCGGCACCGAATCCGATTGGTACCGAATCCGGAGAAAAAATATGGGTTAGGATATGATAACAGCAATATCCGTCCGAATCCGATACGTCTTCAAGTTTGATTTCAGGTTAGTACTACTATTTGACGTTTCATTTTCTTTTGCAATGGTAAAATAAAATCTTCCACGTCAGCTATTAAGTAGTAACATCAAGTTCTTGACAGTACGTCCTCCTACTCCATTTGCTGTACTGCATGCATTCCTTACAAACGGGTTAATCCCGACCGATCCGGCATCGAATCCGATTGGTACCGAATCCGAAGAAAAATATGGGTTAGGATATGGTAACAACAATATCCGTCCGAATCCGACCCGTTTGCACCCCTACTTGTTGTAGTACAAAAAGGGCTTTGTAGCAGTAGCTTACAGACCGGTCCTTAACTGACTTAGGCACCAACCACATACCCCTTGTGCCTGGCAATCAACATTGTGTCACCAAACAACAATGCATGCTAGCAAGCACCCACCAACTAACCATTTGCCTAAGTTTAAACCAAGTTTTCATATTTTGTTTGAAAATATTTCATAATCATTCTTGACTCACCAAAGTCAAGAATATATTTCAAAAACTTATCATTTTATGTGAAAAGGTATCCCAACCTATGATTATTCTAAGCATGTCTAAGCAATCCTATAAAATGTCCAGTTAATACTAATGTATCAACTAGGTTTTTCTCTATGATGATAAGGCATAGAGAGTTCTATGTCAAATTTGGCCATAAACAAAGGAATTGTGTATAACTAGAGTTTAAATCGAATTTAAACTAGGTTTGAATAAAAGTACGCATGCATAATAATTTTAAAATAACATAAATAATTTAAATTAGTCAGAGCAATATGTTCAAAGGTGTAACTTGCCTTGCTCAAAGTCCTGGTGCTGCGAATCGTCGAAATCGATCTCTCCGAATTCGTCGTACTCTACACGCGAAGAACTAAAGCGAATAAATTCAAATAAAATCCAAATAAAATCTGAAAATTATAAAATATATATTGAAGTATAGATTACAATTTTAGATGAATTTAGGCGAAAGAATCAATGTATTCGGAGTTCATATGAGGGAGAACGAATATCGGGAAGTTTTGGATGTCACATGAAATGATAACAAAATCTGATAATTACTTTTTGAATAGTACAGTGTCGATTGATTGTGAGGTGATGACGAACAGGCAAAATGGAACCCTGCTGATGAGGCGAAGGTGGTGACGACGTGGGTACAGCGACGAGAAACAGCGGTAATCACCGGCGGTGAGGGAAAAACGGTAATGACGGCGTGGTAGCGATAACGACAGGTGGGAGAGAGATAGTTCCGGGTATGGAACGTGGAGATGTAGGGAGAGCACGGGGTAGAACACGGTATGGTGAAGCTAGGAAAATTATTAGCTAGGCTAAAAACTCATCGGAGATGATACAATCGACGGCGGAAGTCAAAAACGACCATTTTCGCGGAAAGCTCAATTTTTGTCGATTGGCTCCACAAAAAAATTAAATAAAAATGGTAGATAAATTTCATGGAAGCAAGGACACGATATGACACAAACAAAAATCGAGTAACTCACCAAAAAAGCAGTGTACACGAAGAAGCGATTTTAGTGCCGTGGCTCAGCAAGGTCGGCAAGGACACGAGAATCTTCAGGTGATGGCGATGGAAGCACGACGTAGAACGCGTCGAGGCAAACTCAACGGTATAGATGGCTCGGCCAAAGGATATCGGATGCTGGCGGAACACAGTGGAGAAGACCTTCGGCGACAGCGGGTTGACATCAGCGTTTTGAGAAAACAGAGAGGAGTTAGTAGGTGAGGTTTGCGGCAAAACGAAGAGAGGAGTTAGCAGGTGAGGAGTTAGCAATGCTCACCTCGGTTGTGGTGGAATATGCACAGTCAACCAACGGCGACGAGAGACGCGACGGTGCGATTTGGCCACAGTGCTCCGGCGATGCTCCAGCGAAGCTCCGGCGAAGACGAGGGAATTAAGCACCGCATAGAACGCACGAAGGTGAAGCCGATGGTATGGTCAAAAGTGGCGGAACTCCACTGTAGGTGGAGCAAAAGGAAGAGGCCATGAGCAGCGGCGGTTGGTGCGGTGGCAATGTGATGGCTGGCGCATGGGGCAGCGATGGCTTTGGTGATGCTTGTGCAAGGTAGAGAAGAGAGCCTAGGGATGGCATGAAGAATGCCTCCTATTTATAGGGCAAGAGCAACAGAAAGGAATTAATTAGGCCATTTTAAGCGCAACGACGGTTTTCAATTTTTAAAGGCTAGAAACTGAAAACTGATGAGTTTAATGGCTAAAAACCAAAGAAGAAATGATGTCCAGCAGTGAATAAGGATGTTCTCCATGCATGCGAGTTAATATGGTTGGGAGGTAGCTTGCATGCAAAGGCTCACGGTTGAAGAAGCGAAAGGGAGGAGAGAGACAAGCAGGGAAGGCTATTCCGAGGCTAGAAGATGAATAGTAGAGTAGAGAATATCATGCTAGCAATAGATGATTTATTCAAAAGAACAAAGGGGGAAAAGTGGCAGATGTGGATTGGGAAATCACATGTTAAGCATGCTGCTGATATGGACGAATTCGGATGGGTGACTTCCTGGAAAGGTTTTCTTTTTCTCTTTTTACCAACTAAAAGGACAGGAATGGCAAGAAAAATGATAGTTGATCCCAAGAAAATAGAACAAATATTTTTATGAATATTTTGAAATTTTCAAGATTCAGATTTGAGTTTTGAAAGAGAACTAAAAATTTGGAATGAAACTGATACTTGGAAAAAGAACTGGGTTTTGGAATTTGAAATTTAAATTTTTGGATTACCAAATAAACTTTAAAAATTTAAGATTCTGGTATAAATGGATAGATTGGTATTTTTGAAGAATTTAGAAACTTGAATGGACTCAATCGGAGTTAAGATGAAGGAGAACACGCCAGCATCAAATTCCATTTATGACGTCAGCATCAAATTTTATTTTTTGGAAGAATTATTTTTACATTGAAAATGATTTTATTTGACTGACAAGTTGTAACATCCCAAAAATTTGGATGCTAAAAAAATGTGGAGTTTTAACATTTTTCTTGCATTTAGCTAGCATTCAAATTTCTTCTGAATATTTATTTGCAATCTTTTGAGTTTGGTGGCCTGCAAATTAATAGTCAGGGATAATCCCAAGTGCAAATAATGAACATGTAAACATTACAGATCATGAATTCAAAGTAACAAAATCCTGAATTCAAATTTCAAAGTCAATAAAATAAAAACCAAGGCTGGATATTCAAAATTTAATTATACAATTTAGAACAAAGTAATATCATAATTAAAATCCAAGGGCAAATAATTAAAATCCAAAAATAGAGGAATGTTAGCTTTCGTATCTAGATGTTTAGCCCAAGATTGGAATTGAAAAAACAATTTGAACCCAAAAACTTAACTGAAAATTTAAATTTGAAATGTCATGTAAAACTCCAAAAATCAGTAAATCCTAAAGCATATTAAAATTTAAATTAAAAATCTAAATTTTAAAAGTGGGCTTAAACCTTTCTTTCTCTCTCTTTTTCTTCCCTTCCCTTTTTCCTCTCACTTCCATGTGGGCCCCCACGTTACCTTTTCCTTCCCCCTGGCCGAACCGGCCTAGCCAGCCGGCCCGCCCATGCCCACGCCCCTGCCTTCCTCCTCCTCCTTCACGCGGCGCTCCGACAGGCCGACCCATTCGCTCGGACAGCGGCGCCGCAGCCCGCCTCCCCCGCGCGACGACCTCCTTCGGACCGCCGGTCCCCGGTGCCACTCCACTCGCGTCACCCCGGGCCCACGCTGTCTCATCGCCACACAGCGCCGCGTCATTCTCTGTCGCCACCAACTCGGACGTCGCCGCCCATGCCGAAGACCGGAGCTGCGCCCGCTTACGTCGGCCACAAGCTGCCGGACCACGGCCTGCCCGCGCCTGCGCTCAACTGCTCCCGCGCCCAAGCTTTGTCACCACGCCGCTGCACCTGCCCCATCGTCCCTGTCTGCGCGCGCACGTCGCCACTGCCCCGCCCATGCCCTGCCACGCCCGTGCGCCATGCCGCCCTCTGCGCATTGCACGTCGCCGTCGTCATCCAGCCCTGAGCCCGGTCGTCGGCCACAGTATCTCTACGGCGTCTCCCTCTGCTCCTATAAGTAGCTTGGCCCCTCCCGTTGCTTCCCCGCACCAGCCCCCTTTTCCCCCTACCTCCCTCCTATCTTCAACCCGTGCGCCGGCCACCGCACGCTATCGCCGCCCCAGCCGCTCCGACAGACCCACGTCCAATTGACCCCGCCAATGAGTGCTCCCAAAGGCCTTCTTCCTCCCCTCCCACTTAATCGGTAATCCATGTGCCGAGCCCGCCGGAATTCCGTTTTTCCCCAACATCGGCCACCGCCGCCGTTCCTACCACCTCATCCTCCTCGGGCTGCCCCTTCTCGATTCCGCGCGGTGGGAGTGACTACTCGGTGCCTTTATCCCCCTCCAAGTGACGGTGGGACTCCTCGTCGCCGGAGTTCTTCCCGCCGCGGCGACCTCCCCGCGCCTTCCATGGCCGCCGCCGCCGGCCCACCACGGCGCCCTTCCGGCTCGGCCAACAGCGGGGTAAGGTTTCTCTGCGTCCCCTACTGCTCACACGCTCGCCAAACTCCCCTCTCTTCCACGCCGGCGCCACCGCCCCGTTCCACTCCCACTTCCGGCCGCCAAACCTCGCCGCCGGCCAGCCTCGGGGCTCCTCAGCCCACGCCAGTCCCTCCATTGTCTTCCTCGACACCATGGGGATGCATTTTGGCTGGTTTCCACCTCCTTCCGGCCGCCCCCCCCCCCCCCTCGCCGGTGACGCCATCACCACCGTGAACCGGCCGCCTCCCCTGTTTCTTCCCCCTCTCCTCTGTGCTGGCCGAACAGAACACCCCCCAAATGTCTTTTCTGGTGTGCATGACATATGGGCCCAAGGCCACTCAAGGCAATTAGACTCAGCTCTTGCTAGCTAGTTAAGAAAATCCAAAAATCAAAATGTAATGGCACACACATATAAATGGTTGTCCATGCAAAATAAGGTTACTAAAGAAAACAAGGAAAGGGTTGAGCTATGAAATTGAAATAAAGAGTTTTGCAAGATGAGAATGTCCTAGCCTTAACCTTTGATCGATTTGCATGCCATTTTCGTTAACCCGTTTTAATTAGAAAATAAATCCAGGGAAAAATTGGAAATAATTCAAGAAAGTTAATCATCTTGATTAGGATACAAAATAAGATCAACTAAGATTTAGTATCTAGTTGTTTACTTTATAAGCAATTACCATAGCTGGAATGTTTATTGAGGTATAAATACCAATTAAAGGCATCAATAAAATATGATTTTGTTTAATGTCCAAGTAAGGATCCTAACTAAAACTATATCCAAGTTAAAGTTAGGTGAAGTTTAAATAAATAAATTGAAGTGCAAATTAAAAACATAAATAAAATATGATGTAGGGATAAATTAAGTTAAACCCTAGCATTAAGATTCATGCAAAATAAAGATGCAGAGTGGGATTGTTATACGTCAAATCTAGATTTACTTTAGGGGTACCTCTGATTAATAGAAAATGTAGTCGTCTAAAACTCCTATGTTTTTAACAGGTACATAAATTGATAGCAACCTTTAATTAATAGGGCGTCCCCAAGAAGAAGTGTCCTATTAGAAAGATATATATGCATATATGCGGCAATTATAATAAAGTAACCCCCTAGGTTATCAAATGTTAAAACTAATCTACCTAATGTAGCGACGTGAATAGTAGTCATCACTAGCGTGCCATCGATAAATAAAACTTAGTGTTAGATTTTGCTAAATAGCAAATATTGAAATGTAACCTTGTAAGACAAGCCTTGCTAGATAAATAAAGTTAGATTAAAAATAGAGCTAAATCTAATAATAATAACAAAGGTGTAGACAAAATGATAATGGTGCCCCAGTTAAATCCCAACGTTAGATTTAGTACATAATAATGTCAAGCATGATTGAATATTGCAAGCTACGACCCGTATAAATAAATTCTAATTCAAATTAAACTAAGCCTAGTAATAACTAAGGATACATAAAATGTTGAGCCATAAAATGCTATAACACCGGGCTCTAATATTTATTCGGTAAACCCAAAAATTATATACATCGCTATATATAACAAATGCCTTGAAGATTAACGCTTGACCAAAAACAAAGCTCATCTAAAGCTCGTACACCGAATCATATGTCTAACCTAGCTCATGGAACTTCCTTGATAAATATAAAAATAATAAAAAGAAGTTATTAAATAAAATAGGGTAAGCCATAGCATTCAATGGCCGGCTCAACCTAGTCCTCAAATCTAAAGCAGAATAATCTCGTCAATAATTCTGTTTCATGAACCCTCCTTCATTAAACGTCCTTCTACCAATCCTCGCTTTGTTCCAACACTTTTTGACTCCATCGACACTTCACACCTCATCAACCTTGCCTCAAATCAACTAATAACCCATAATAAAACTAAATTGAATTTATTCGAATTTATTTGGATCTTTTGAGTTATTTACTTTTATTTGGATTCCGTCGTTTATTGCGTAGTTAGAAACTGGAGTCCCGAAGAATCAATGGATCGAGCGATATCAAGAGCAAAGTGAAGATAAAGACTAGAAGCTCAAGAGGGAGCATTGTGAGAACTCAAGACTGCGGTAAACCGCGCAAGGCAAGTCAATACTTTGATCATGTTGAACCTACATTTTCTGCAAATTACTTTTGTTTAAATTATCAAATGCATGATGTTATTTTATATGCAAATTCATGTTTAATTTAGAATTCTAGTTAAATGCCTATTATCTAACTTGATTAGTATTGCCCCTCCTTTGGAATATTTGAACATGAGAACCTTGTCGCCCTAGCAAAATTATAATCATAACCTTTTGAAAATAAGTCCATAATTATATGCCATGCTTAGTTTGCTTAGATACTTGTGGGAGTAAGAACGTCCAAGCATCACTTTAATCATGAGAAAATGTGGTTGGGCAGTCATGGTGGTAATGACTGGTGTATGTTGGATATGATTATTTTATACTCCAAAAAATCTCAAATTGCTTATTTGTCTGGGCGGATGGTTCGGGGGTATGGTGCAGGTGTGCACGAGAGTGTGGTTTGTGGTAGAACCGCCCAGATAACCCTAAGTACTGAATCTTGTCATGACCTTCTGTGTAAAACAAGTACAACCACAAGTCTGTAAAGTACAACTTGGCCTAGTAAATTTACCGGACCCTGAAAGTCACCATCATCGGTGGAGGAGTGAAGTGGTGTAAGTGGCGGCCTGTGTGGCTGTAATACCCCAAAAATTAAATCGGGAGAGAATAATTAAATCGGGAGAGAATAATTAAAATCGGGAGAATATTTCTTTTAGCAAAGCGATTGAACAGGAGTAAGAGGGGTTTTAATGTAATACTCCAATTTATTCTACGAAAGAAAGCGTTCAAAAGAGAAATTAGACAAAAAAAAAGGGGGGGTTTCTGCAGTTTTTCGGCAACTTGGGCCTTGGGCCTTGGCCCAGGAGGCCCATGAGGGGTCGGCCACCAATAAAAGGAAGGGGAAAACCCTAGATGCCTGTAGCTACAGTGCCGCCACACTGTAGCACGGCTACTGTAGCACACCTCTCCTCCATGGTGGTGCCCCCCTCCATTGGTGCCTCCCTTCCTCGCCGTCGGTGCTCCCTGCTGCCGATCAAGTGAAGAAAGGAGAGGAGATCAACTTCGTGGGGGAGAGTTCATCATCTTGCTGCGATTCTACAAGGTTAATGTCGCGTGATCTTCGTTGTTTGATGCGTAGTAGTTGTTGTTGCGGTTGATGTCGTTTGGTAGATTGATTTGCGTCGGTTTAATAGATCGCGTTCTGTCCAGATTATTGTGCGGTCAGTTTCGTGTGTTTAGAGGCCGAATAGGAGTTGTGGTCTCCTAGAGTTATGTAGATAATGTTCTTAGCTTTCAGTGGCCGCCAAGAACGCCAAAATCGGATTAACGGTTAGAAAGTTATGAATTGTTTAGTGCCGCTGTCTGGTTAATCTGTCAACATCCTGACAGTCTGTAGAAAACTGAGTTAATCTATTAGGTAAAGACGAAATCATAGGATCTCAATATAACGACTATTGTAGGTAATTTCCATACTTTTTCAGAGAGATAAAGAACGCAAGATTTGGACTTTCGCAGCAAAAGTTATGGTGGTTTTAGTGTACTATCCAGAGAAGCCGACGTGAAAATTGTTGTTCTGTAGTTTGGCTTGGTAGGGGCAGTGGATGGCTTAATCAAAAGGGCTCCCCAAATAAGTTTATTTAGGTAATTTAATTACCTTTCCAGAAAGTCTAAGAACACCTCATTGGACTCCTGAGCAGAAAGTTATGTATTTTAGAAGTTGACTGTCCACAGAGGGGACAAAGCGACATCTAGAAATTGGGGCTGGGTTCGCGCTAAAGGAACTTTCGTGAGTCCGTGTTTACTTTTATGGTTTGAGTGGTCCTCTATTGCTGTCTTAGCATTTCTTAATTGAATGTTTAGGTGGGGGACTGGTTCCGGAGGCGGCACCCTCTTCTCGTCCTTCGTTCCCGCTCGGTTGAGGCAAGTGCATTGTTTGATCCTTGTTTGTGATTGCTTGGATATGAATGCGGGTTTGATGCTTGTTAATGTCGTGTGGCTATTGATAAGTGTGCATAATCAGAGTGGTGAATGTTCAAACTATGGATATGCTTTATTCATGAATGTTGTTATTGCCTTTATTCATGAATGTTGTTATCGCCTTAATTCACGAATGTCGTTGTTGCCTTTATTCATGAATGTTGTTACCGCCATTGGTGCTTGATGGTGAAAAGAGATGGTGCATATGCATTTTGATATCATGTTGAAGCCTGGTCTTGTGATGACCAAGTATAAACATCTTTGAGGTCCCCGTCATGAATGTGACGGGCTTGAGATCCCCACACTCGTGGAGTGTGGGCATGAGGTCCCCAATACTTGCGGAGTATTGGGCAATTGGTCCCTGTGCGTGCGCGCACAGGCATGGGTATGCAGCGACGGTTGCATACTTTGCATTACCAGTGTAATGCACAAAGAGATAGAGAAAAGGAATCCTTGAGCATTGCATTTGCATGTGGAATGATTTAGTGATGTGCTCCTGAATATGGATGCTGACGCTATGGATTGAATTATGCGTCTGTTTATTTATGTACTTGTTGAGTCTGTGGACTCACTCTTGCTTTCTTGTTGTTTTTAGGTACCCAGTTCAAGTGCAGTATGCAAGGGAGGGAGTAGCGTTATGCTTTGCACGCACACTGTCATGAACTTTAATTCTCGGACCATGCCTTATTAATTAAGCTACTGATCAAAGATTTGACCTGTTTATGTTATCGTATCGGATTATTTGTAATAATGATGAGTAGTCTAGTTGGAAGTTTGAGGATTTGTTCAGTCGATTAGTAAGTTCATGAGTACTTCTTGTTGATCTTGAATATTGCAGTACTCCGTTATAACTCCCTTTTAACTGTTGAAACTCATGTGATGTTAGAAATACAAAGGAGACTCTGCCGAATTTTAGTAAAGTATCTTAGTTTAGTTTTGTGTAAGGTTACTTTAGTAGCATTCTTGGCTCTTGTGGAGTTGGGGTGTTACAGTGGCAGGCTTGAATGGGACATCCGCGGAGGGTGAGGTTCTGCTATGGCGTGCTAGCAGTGTGGTAGTCAGCTGCTAGGCGTTCAGAAGGAGAATATCCCGCACAACGTATGGGACCCACCACAAGTGGGAATGACCCATAGGGTGAGATGATGGAAGGGGCGTGGTACTTTGAACGGTTACTGTGATGGTTCGCTCAACCGCATGACTAAGGAATTGTGCGGGCAACGAGTAAACTGTCTCTTGTGGGTAACGTGTGCAAACTCTGCAGAGTCAAAACTATTCGAATAGCCGTGCCCACGGTCAAGGGCGGACATGGGAACTTAACCAGATATAGTTCTATTTCAAAAACTTTGTGGGTGGGAATGGAAAAGTGTGGGCAGTGGAAAGCCCTGATTTGAATTGTCCTGGGTGTCGTCCCAGTGGTAAGTCAAGCAGCTATAACGCTGAAAGATGCTATATGGTGCGGATGCCATGTAACGGTGGATGGAATCTAGATCGCTATTATTATTGCATTCTCTTACACATTATGTTTTTGGTCAAAACTGCTAGGTCTCAGGAAATTTCTATGTATTATATTTCTGAATAATGTTAATACATCTCACAAAGTCAAATGTCAGGAAGAATAAATAGAGCCGTAAGAAAAGAATATGGATGTTTGTGGTAAATACATACAGTTGTTGGTGGATTCAGGTCGATCATAAAAAAAAGGTGAAAATGATAATGCGGATTCTGGGATAAATAAATTGGTGGAGCCTAAATGAATATATAGGCTAGATAGATGAATTAAATGATTTTTGGGGAATTAGGGAGTGCAAAGGTATTTGTTGGATTATGACACTGATAATTAATATAAATTCTTGGAAGATACTGGCGATAATGGAATTTGATCGATTACTAGATGAGTCAATTGAATTGTTGGGAATTTGGAGATATGATAATTGGAGTATAGATTTGATCAATGATATTCTTGGTGGATGTATACTAGCGAATCGTAAACTTGATCAATGATATTGTTGGTGGAGGTATACTAGGGTATTAGTTAGAGATAGATAATGGAAAATAAGATTGATTATTGGAAGAGCAAATTGTGGTTGAGAATCAATAACAAAAGGAATGGGTTGTTAGAGATTTGGGAATACAAAAGATATTGGTGGAATGTATAATTGATGATATTCGCTGTTTGGAGTTTTAGACAGCACTCAATATAGAAAGTGTGTGTTCAGTGGATTAATTGAATGATATTAGATAAATGACGTCACTAGCTGTTCGGAGATTTAGGCAGCAATTGATTGGTGGATCGTATAATTGATGTTATCCGCTGTTTGGAGTTTTAGACAGCAATCAATATAGAAAGTACATGATCGGTGGATTAATTAAATGATGTCACTTGCTGTTTGGAGTTTTAGACAGCAATCCGTATAGAAAGTGTATGATCGGTGGAATAATTAAATGATGTCACTCGCTGTTTGGAGTCTTAGACAGCAATCAGTAAGGAAAGTGTGTCTTTGATGGATTAAGTCAATTATGGCAATCGCCGTGTGGAGTTTAGGTAGAATTAATAACACTATGATTTAATAATAATAATTCTACCAAAAGCGAATTTTGGCAAATAAAATAACCCGAGCCTCTCCTTTGATAAGCCATGCATACTATTTAATTGCATCATGTGTGTTGGCTCGCGAGCACGGTGGTTTGTGCTCATATTCGCTTTTCCCACAAATCCAGAATCAGGAATCAAATCACTACGCGTCAGCAATACTTTTGGATCATGATGGCGAAGAAGATGAGGATGTCAAGAACTAGGTCGCGAACCTCCAGTTGGCTGCCTGTGGGCATGTCCTGAGGGTTCCACATGTGTGCTTCGTTTCCGCTGCTGCATCTTATTGATTTCGGCCAAAACGGTCCGTGAGTAAGTTTACTATTATATTTACGCTTCCGCGTGATATGTACTTTGATATTCAGAACTGTAATCTGTGAGCATTATCTACTGATCCAGGGAATAGTGTGGTGGAATCACAGAGGATTCCGGATTGTACTTTGATATCCAGGGAATAGTGTGCTGGAATCACAGAGGGCTCCTACACAAGTGGGGCCAGGTTTATGGTGGACTGGGTTCACGGATTGGCCCGGTTTACCGTGGACTCGGTCCACTGCTGATGTGGTGGCCGGGCTAACATGGCTGAGCCTGGCACCAGGTGGCTGTCATGCAGCTGCCATGCATGCGTGAGCGCTGACGTGGCGGCGCCGGTAGGAGGCGGCGCTCGGGCCCATCAAAAGCCATTTGGCTAGTCAATTCTAAGAGCAAACCACGTTTAATATCAGATTTTGCTTCTTGGGCTCCTCTGTTCTTCTTTTTCATTTCTAGGGTTTCTTGGTCCCCTTTGATTCCCTTCATGAGATGGCATGAAACTTGGCATCTTGAGTCCTGAGGCTATTAATTAGCTATTCTCAAAGTTTCATGGGCAAAGGTTCAAGGATTGGATGGGAATTTGGATTTTTGATGCTGCTCTCTGAATTTTTAGATTTTGTCCCAAATCTGAAATTCTTGGTCATGAGTTGGATTTCTTTGGTCTCCTAGGTTCCTATGGCTATTGTGGTCATTTCCTTGCTGTTCTGGACCAAAAGGATCAAGGAGAAACCCTGAATTGATCTGGTGTTTGGAGTTTGCAAACTCTGCATTCTTGTTGTCTGGTTTTCGAGCTCTGCTACTCTCTGAAATCGCTGACCAATCAGACCGGAAGAGAGAGGGCGGTCAGACCGCTCGTTTGCCTGCGGTTAGATCGGCGGTCTTATGGCGGTCAGACCAGCATATGCTTGGCGGTCAGACCAGCCCTCCCATGGCGGTCTGACCGGCCCCCTTTCTTGCAGGCTCAGTTGTTTTTAAGTTTTTGAGGGTATGCCTTCCAGGTTTTCATCTCATTGCCTTGGTTCTCTGTTCTTCATGTTTTTCCAGTAATCTTTTTGGAGGCAAGTTTTAAAGTCGACATTCGCCCCCCTTTGTCGCCGATTTCGATCCAACAGAAACTTTTTGAAATAAGCAGCTGGGCTGTTACAAACTGCCCCCCTTAAAAAGAATTTCGTCCTCGAGATTCAGACAGGCTTGCGAAGAAATGGGTTTGGATCTTACCCTATATGGCTTGAGCTAAGATCTAGTTCAGACTTCCATTTGTAAACTTTTGTGGCCTTCTGTTTGCTGACTGGAGGTTGTTAGCAGTTAGTGCTCCAGCTTGGTGCTTCCAAAGATTAGGAGAGAGGAGACTCAAGGCAAAGGGGGAACAATGGACGTTTTGTGCAACCCAAAACAAAACCTTTACTAAGCAAACAACAAGCAATAGTTATGGCTGCCAACAAAAGAGGAAACTAACAGCTCATAACTTCATCTACTGTCTAGCTTAACAACTTAACCTAAAGAGGTAAGGGTTGTCTTGGTGTGAACCGTCGCAGCTCACAAGGTATGAAGCATGATCCTTCAAGGCGAAGATTGAAGTGGTGGCAAAATCGAAGAATTCCAGCTGTTGCCATAGGTTTTTCAAAAATGACATAAACATGAGAAAGGATTGAGAGATAAGGCTAAGCAAGAGATTGAGTGGTATGAATAAGAAAAGCTTTTGAAATTACTCATTATTTAAAATAAATCCTTAAGGTTCAACCATTCTATTCTATCTACAGTCACGTCTTAGAGTCATCATAGCTCTGATACCATCTATGTCGGATCCCAGAGTGACAACTCCAGAACCCTCTGTGTAAATCGTACTAGTCCAGAATCAACTAGTGCACATAGTGATAACATGGATACATATCAAGCACAATGACAACTTTATTTAACTGAATATGGGCCTGATGGCCAAAGTTTACATTAACGGCACATAAGTCAAAATTAAATATAAGCAGCTTAGGGTGTCAGCTACCACATTAGCCTTGCCTAGGTGATAATGGACACTTAAGTCATAATCCTTAATCAAATCCAACCTTCTCCTCTGTCTCAGGTTGAAGTGTGACTGTGTAAAGAAATACTTGAGGCTCTTGTGATCGGTATATATATGTCACAATGGTTACTGATCAAATAATATCTCCAAATCTTTAGGGCATGCACTACTGAAGCTAACTCCAAATCATGGGTTGGATAATTTGCTTCATGAGGGCGAAGCTGTCTGGACGCATATACCACAACTCTGCCTCCTTGCATCAGCACACATCCAAGGCCTTGATGCGAGGCGTCACAATACACCTCAAAGTCTTTGTGTACGTCTGGCAGGACTAGCACAGGGGTGGTAGTTAGTCTCTTCTTTAGTTCCTAAAAACTTTCTTCGCAAGCCTTTGTCCATTCAAATTTCTACTCTTTCTTGAGTAGTTGTGTCAATGGCCTGGCAATCCGGGAAAATCCTTCTATAAACTTCCTGTGGTATCCTACCAACCCAAGAAAACTTCGCACTTCTGTGACAGTAGTGGGCTGTTTCCATTCCATTACGGCCGCTATCTTTGCTGGGTCAACAGATACTCCTCCAGTGGACACTATATGGCCTAGGAAGCTGATATCTTTTAGCCAGAATCACACTTGCTATATTTGGCGTATAGCTGGTGCTCTTTTAGCTTCTCCAGTACTAGGCGTAGGTGCTCTGCATGTTCTTCTGCATTCTTGGAGTAGATGAGAATGTCATCTATGAACACCACCACAAACTTGTCTAGATACTCCATGAAGACCATGTTCATGAGATTCATGAAATAGGCTGGGGCATTGGTTAAACAAAAATACATGACCGTAAATTTATACAGTCCATATCTAGTGGTAAAAGCTATCTTTGGAATGTCTTCAGCCCTAATCTTCAGCTGATGATAGCCTGACCTTAAGTCTATTTTGGAGAATATGATAGCTCCCCCGAGCTGGTCAAATAGGTCATCAATTCTAGGAAGGGGGTACTTATTTTTTATGGTCACATCATTCAAGGCTCAGTAATCCACGCACATCCAGGTAATGCCATCTTTCTTCTTCACAAATAGTACCGGAGATCCCCAAGGTGAGGAACTAGGCCTGATGAATCCCTTGTCCTGCAATTCCTGGAGTTGTTTCTTCAGCTCTTCTAACTCATCAACAGTCATTCTATAAGGCCTCTTAGAAACTGAGGCAGCTCCAGGCTTTAGGTTGATGATGAACTCAAGGTCCCTGTCTGGTGGCATGCCTGGCAATTCTTCAAGAAACATCTTAGGATAATCATGTACTATCAGCATTCCTTCCAAAGATATGTCCTCAGTACAGAAAATGTACCCATCAGCACTCCTGCAGCTTCTTGAGCTTCCTCAGCGGTGATATGATTGACCCGACCACGGTTAGGTGTTGAGGCAGTCTTGCTGGAACGAGGGGTCTGATATCCCTTGTTGGGCGCTAACGCTTGGCCTCGAGCAGGTGTGGTCCCCGTATTGAACTTCACTGGCGCAACCTTGTTATAGGGGCACTGGCTAATGAAGTGTCCCTTTTCAACATAGCCAAAGCAATTCCGATTGGTAGCTGGGTTCACCCCAAAAGTCTGGCCTATTGGGCATGGGGTTTGGAAAGAGCTACCAATAGGACGAGGTATTGGAGTTGGAACCATGGGTTGACTTGGCCTTGAGAATGAGGGGTTGTTATAGAATTTCTGGATAAATTTCCCTTGGGGTCGTTGGGCCACTTGCTTGCGCTTGCGACTAGCTTCCAAATTCTTCCTCTCGTTCTCTAAGATCAAGGTTTTGTTCACCAGTTGGTGGAAACTCGAGAAGTCTTGCACGATCAGCTGTACCTATAGGTCCTCATTCATTCCTTCAAAGAACCTATCATTCTTTTCCTCCTCGCCTGCCACATCCTTTAGGGCATAGCAGGCGAGCTAGTTAAATTTGGTGAGGTACTCGTTAACAGATATGTTTCCTTGCTTTAAGGTGCGGAATTCATTTTTCTTCATCCTCATTACTCCCGCAGGGATGAAGTTGGCTTTGAAAGACGTCTTAAATTGCATCCATGATATGGTCTCAGAGTTATTTCCAGTGGTGGCACCTTCGTGACCCTTAGTGGATAAATAGTTTTCCCACCAGGCTGTTGCAGCTCCCTAAAGGTGGTGAGCGGCGAAGACCACTCGATCTTCCTCTGCACATTTGGCTAGTCAAAGCTTTCTTTCGGTGTCTCTAAGCTAGTCTTCAGCTTCTAGAGGTTCGTCTGCCGAGGCGAATGTAAGTGGTCAGGTCCTTAGGAAGTTAACCAAGTTGAAACTATGGCTGCTGGTGTTGACCTGCTATCTGGCATATATGGCTTGTAAAAGCTGTGTTCGTTGCACCATGACTTGCGCCATGGTGGGGTTGACCAGCAGGGGTGGAGGATTGACTCCTTGGTTCTAGACTCTACCCCGACCTGCAGGCTATGCTTCATGATTGGCATCCACTTCAGCTTGAATGTTGAGGTTAGCACTGGCCAGGGCTCGTGTGACTCTCTGACTGGCCATCTGCAGTTATAGCTTCGCAATTTAGATGCTAGTACTAGACAAGTGGGGGTATCAACCTATAACAGTTATATAAAAACCAATCGAGTAAGATAAACGACAAAACAATCTTTCAACACAAAGCCTAGACTTCGCCATACATTAGTCATAAAATAAAAGATCACATAGCTCAGCTCATACAGCCCTCAGGCTAAGCTGAACTTCATGGTTATAACATAATACTTAAAGTTCATAACATTCATGTCTACAGTGCTAGGGAACTAACATATCTTACTACTTTTGCAGGGGTTAGTGCTAACTATCATCATACAACATCTAGCAAGCACTACGCTAAACTATCTACTCCTCCATAAAACTAGCTCTGGGGTATGAGGGGTTGTAGTCCGGTGACAGAGAGCAGGAACGACTGCCACTGAAGTCCGATGAGTCGGAGTAGGAGCGGGAGCAGCTGCGGTCACGACGGACCTCCCCCATGCGGATGGCTGACCAGGGTCTGGGGGTCGCACGCTCCTCCCTCCAGCCGAAGAACGGCAAGCTCGCCGCCAGCGGAGGCAGGGGCGGCTGGCCATTAGCATTCCAAAAATGGGATGCCCATGCCCACGCACATGTCTGGGCCCGGTCCCACGGGCCAATTTGGTGATGGCGGCGGTGGGCGGTGACCTCGGGCGGCGGAACAGGGGAAGATGGGTTACGGCAGCGCATGGCACGGAAGCCTAATTAACTCATAGGAGAGCATCTCGGCAAACTTAGGAAGCTACCTCGGGGGTTGGCGCAGCTCAGGAGTGGCTGTGGTGGTCCGGCGGCGAGAGGTGGCGGTGAGTAGAGGGGGCGAACGGTGCGGGCTCAGCCTGGGCGGCGAGAGGTCCGGCCGACGATGGGGATGGCGTTGTGGGGCTCCGAGGATGCTCCGGTGGGGCTGAATTGGACTACAGTGGCGCCAATCGGTGGTTCTCTCCTCGACCGATGTTGAGGAAGATGGGGTTCGTCGGCAAGCTACAGGCACAGGGAGACCGATTTGTGGAAGTGGAAGACAAAGGGGAGCGGCGCAGAGCGAATGGAGGCCCGTACAGGGATGTATAGCCGACGGGGGAGGGCTGGCGACAAGTGGGCGGCCGACCGATCATGTCCATGTCAGGCAACGGTGACACTGCAGCTCCTGCGGCGAGATTGCAGGTAGATACGGGCGTGACTGCATGATGCAGTGACAGGGCTTGGCGTCGCACTGGCCGAGGCAGACACGACAGGGTGGGGGAACTGTGGGCGATGGCGGTGGATACTGTGGGTGGAGTCGAAAGAACTATGGGCGACGGCGTTTCTCCCGAAGTGCTGACCGGGATGACACAGCGAGATGGAAAGCCGTGGGCGATGGCGTTGAAAACTGTGGGTGACGGCGTCCGGCGGGGCTCGCATGGCACGGCGAGGAGGCAAGTGGCGAGGCGAGCTATGGTGTTGCTGTGCTAGCGGGGGAAAGAAGAAAGAAGAAATGGGCCAGCCTGGGCTGAATTGGCCAGGCCGAAAGCCCCTTTTTTTATTTATTTACTTATCTATATACATATCCACATGTATGTCCTTCTTGGCTTTCTATTAGTTTTATTTTTCATAAATTTCTTCAATTATTGGAACCTCAACCCAAATTCCAAGCAAATCCATTAAAATCCAAATATCGAGAAAATATGTTCCAACATAATACAAGGACTATACATTTCCCAATATTCAAAATTTCAAAATGTTACAAGAATCTACCATTATAGCATAACAAGATAATAAACCCAACTCTTTAACACGGCAAGAATATATAAGAAGCAGAGATCCTAGCAGACCATAGAAGATAGATGCATCGGATGATGGCCGGATATCACCGACAATAGAGAGGCGACGGTAGCGCCACCTTTGTGGCATGACAGTGGGACTACACAAGACACTCTTACGACACTTATGACAAAAGTGTGTTGTGTAGTCGACCATGGTGTCACAACGGAGGCACTAGCTCACTGTGGTAGTCGGCGTCGTCGAGGAACAAGCTAAATGCATTGGATGGTGGCCGGATATCACCGACAATGGAGAGGCGGCGGTAGCGCCACCTTTGTGGCACGACGGTGAGACTGCGTAAGACACTCTTATGACACTTACGACAAGAGTGTGTTATGCAGTCGACCGTGGTGTCACAACGGAGGTGCTAGCTCACGGTGGTAGTCGGCATTGTCGATGGGAGGATGCATGAAACTATATAGTGGATGAACTCACTCGTGACTACCGGTGGAAAGGTAGATGGAGAGTAATTAATAAGGGCCGAGCGGTGGGAGGAACCGGTGCCTGTCATCCAATGTGGAGAGAATGGATGGGTGAGATCGAAATCCTAGGGGATACGCCACGGATCAGTGACATATCATTATCAGAGACAGTTTGTTATATGAACCATCTGTGATAATGCACATATCAGAGATGGTTTGTTATACGAACTGTCTGTGAGAGTTTCATAGATGGTTCTAATTAAAAACCGTCTGTGATAATGCGTATATCATAGATGGCTTTTAATCCTATCCGTCTGTAATAGTTTTAGAGACTATTTTAGCCATGAACCGTTTGTAATAATCAAAGCACAAGTGGCTCCACATGAAACATCTGTTATGAGACTTCCAGTATAGCTTGTTTTTTAGTAGTGTCGGTGTCAAAGAAGTTGGTTAAAATTGGCAAGGATTAGGGGGTGTTCGTTGGAAATAATCATATCGAATCCATTTTTGAGTTGAGTCCGAGTCAGTTTGGAAATAGAATTTATGTTTTAGAGTCGATTTATGTATCTGAATCTAATTTGTAAAAGTTGTGTTTAAATAGTGAAGAAAACCAAAGAAAGGGTGCAGCGATTCGAGCACCCAAAGATTTTATGTTATTGTATTGTCTCTGTTCATAGCTTTCAAAAATTGACTATGGTGTGAAGAAGATGATCAGACCAATCTGATCAATGAAGACGTCAGGACCATCCGATCATCATTGAAGATGTTTGGACTGTCCGATCAGCGTCGGAACTTTCGGAGCCCACGTGGCAGCCGCGTGGCAGGCCTGTGGCATGCCATGGTGGCCACGTCAGCCGGCCCCTGCCACATCAGCATTTCAATTCAAAAATAATCCCGCCAAAAATTAAAATCTCTGCTGACGTCATAAATGGCCATTTTCATTATAAAAATAATTTCAGAAATTAGCCTTTTTCATTTTCTCTCTTTTTAAACTTTCGGAAGCCCGTATTTCTTCATTTTAACTCCGATTTGACCCGTTCAAATTCCTAAATTCTTCTAAAATCTTAAATTACTGATTTGACCCTTATTTATTTTTAAATTTAGTTTGAATTTATTTGTTTGGTTCATCGCGCGTAGATTACGACGATCTCGGAGAGAACGACTTCGACGACTCGCACCAGGACCCTGAGCAAGGCAAGTTACACCTTTGATCATGTTGATCCCAATACTTTAAATTATTTATGTTGATTTTTAAATTATTATGCATGCATACTTTTATTCAAATCTAGTTTAAATTCAGTTTAAATCCTGGTTATGCCTAAATCCGTTGTATAGCCAAATTTGACATTGAACACCATTATACCTTATCACCCTAGATAAACATTGGAGTTGTATAGCCAAATTTGACATTGAACACCATTACACCATTATGCCTAAATCCGTTGTATAGCCAAATTTGACATTGCAACATGTGTAAAGATTGGAAGATGCCGTTTTACACTATATCAATAGACCGTCAAAGATTAAGGTCGATATATGCCTAAAGTGGAAAGTTGCGCCTTATGTCCTTAAACTTGTATAAAAAATCTAAGGACTATATTATATATCTGTCATTTCAAAAAAAAACTCTCACAATTTGCAAGTTTACAACCCTATTTACATGTAGGGGTGAAAAGTGGATACGAATTGTCCGTATTATCCTGTTACCGTATTCGATAGGATGCGAATATAGTATAGGTTTTCCCATCTGATTACAATTTCTATCCTATTCGTATTCGAATTAACATAAAAATTATGGATATGATTATAGTATGGACTTTTACTATCCGGAATGTTATTTTATTCAGACTATCCGTATTCGTATTTATATTCGACAAGTAATATGCAAATTTTGTTATAATACGACAAATTAGTTGGATATGTTTTTTAATTGAACGTGAATTCATGTTTCTTTAGGTGAAGCAAATGAATTAGAATGATTAAGTGTAATTGTACAAGAATAAAATATCATTAATGTCTTTATACTATATATAAGTTATGAGAATATCTGAATCCGACATGATTGAGTAGATATTTGATTCAAATTCGTACTTGACGTTTGTCCAGTCCATATTCGTAATCGACGTTTGTTCAATTTGTATTTGAATTCAAGAAAAAAATATGGATACGAATATGGTTTAAGAACTATCCGATCCGTATTCGATATATTTTCACCCCTATTTACATGAAGATAGGAGTTTGGGAAGAAAACAAGAGGAAGAAGGCAAATATGTCTTTTCATATGTTTTTAACCAAAAAAATCGAAAACTGCTAGAATACGAAAAGTGATAAATTCGGACCATTTCTATAAATTGGATAGCAAATCCTAGAAGCCAATCTTTAGAGTGGCAATCTTCACAATACCAAATACGTGTGGTCAAACAGTTTTTACTTTGACCTTCAATAACTGTAGATTGATTGCAAGGAAATTACACACGGCTAAAGTACCCATGGTTTTTCTTTAATAATATACTTTAGGCGTCATGAAATCTGAAGATCGGAACTCACTTAATGTAGTGATTTCCGTTTCTGCGTTTCCTTTTAAATAGATTTTGGACTGCTACCTTTGTATACACGTTGACTGTAGGGATGGGATTTACGCATTCAATTTCTGGATGTATCTCCAACACCTTTTCCATAATTTCAATGGCACAAAAGTATGGACAACATTGGGATATCTTCACATATCTCATACACAATCTCTGTCTGATCGACACATCACGCAAGTGATGTTAGCATGGCCAAATTTTCAACTCATTCATTTATGGGTTATTTAGATTTATGCCACTCATTTATACCCTCTGCCCTTGGTGTCTGAGCTTTTTACATATGCATATATACCACGTACCCGTCAAACGAAAGCCTCCATAGCATCTTAGGTTGGCAACACTACAGTAGGATTGGGAGGAGTCAGGAATGTGGCAAGGAGGCGGAGGTGATGTCGATGGCACCACCGTCGCGGACAGTGACGTCCCGGCCGTGCGCTACCCTAGGGTCGCCATCCGGCAATTGTCGGCCGGCGTGGAGCGTCGTGTGCGCACCGCCGAGGCGGCCCTGCGGTGCGCGGTGTGCGGCCTCGCCGTGCTCGCGGCCGTGGTGCTCGTCGTGGACAGGGAGTCCCATGTGTTCTTCGGATCGTACGTGAAGGTGGCGCGGTACACCGATATGCCATCGTTCGTGTAAGTGTGCAAACCGTAAGTCCTGCACCGTCCGATCTTCCCATCTTATGATCCTGACCGGTCAAAACTGTACACCGGTGCTGCAGGTTCTTGGTGATCGCCAGTGTGATAGCTGCGTGCTGCAACCTTGTGCAGGGCGCGAGGTGCCTGGTGAGCACAGCGAGAGGCAGTGCACTCGTCAGTAGGCCACTGGCATGGGCGATCTTCTCGTGTGATCAAGTGATGGCGTACGTGGTGATCTCTGCAGTGGCGGCTGCACTGGAGACGGCGGCGATCGGCAAGCGCGGCCAGCCGGAGTTCGGGTGGATGCAGACGGCCATGCTCTACAAGAGGTTCAGCATGCGCGCCGGCGTCGCCATCGTCTGCGCGATCGCGGCCAGCGTGGCCATGGTCGCCGTCTCGGCCGTGTCGGCGTTCAACCTCTTCCGGTTGTACGGCGACGGCGAAGGAAAGAACAACTGAGAACTAGTTCGTATTGTTCTTGGCTGAATCATGACGTGCTTCAATTTTGGGTAACCAATAAAGTTTGTGTTGAACAAAATAAGAGAACATTTTCCCCCATAATTGCTATACATGTGTCTCATATTTATTTTTTTTGGGAAAGTCCAATCGAATTTCTAACATTTAGATATGCACTACGATTTATGTGTGTTCCCCCCCCCCCCCCCCCCCCCCCCCACCTTCTTCATCTTCAACAAGGCCGTGTGCGTTTGAGCGCCGGCGAAGCTGGCTGGCTGCCGAACATGTGATACCATCCTATCGATCTCTCGACCGAATTGTAGGATCCTTGGGAAGGACCGGAGAATTTTTTTTTTTAGAGATCACAAATATTGGGGAATGAACAGCGATTTCATAAATTCTTTTTGTCTCAGACTTATAAGTGCTCCCCCTTTTAACCCTCCTTCCATTCACTTAGATCAGGGACAGGGTGATGAGGCCATAGGGTCCCGATCTTCCGATAGGATGATAACTATCGATTTTGGTGGAGATGACTCTTGCGATCCGACTACAACCGTACGAGACGTCACTTGCGCCTTAGCAATCGCTGAACCACACCCAAGTCGTTATCAACCGTGCCAAGAACACGGTTGACCTGACCACGAAGGTCTATTCCTGCATGCAATCGAAGAACAAGCAAGAACAAGGATAGTGAGCAACCTGAATTTGCTAGATATAAAAGTCGCACAAGGATAGTTGAGGTTCTGTAACACGAATCTGTTGGTCTAGCCGACACAAGAGAACGTGGAGTTTGCACAAGGGGCTAAACTGATCTAAACAAAACCTAAGTCCTAGAAATGGAGGCGGCGGCTCCTATATAGTGAAAACAACCAGGGGAGGCGTCCCAAAGGGTACACCCTAGGGTTACAAGGCCCATGGGCCCAAGTGGAGGTGGCGCAGCACCCTTTTGACTCGGACTCAGAAACCTACGTAAATTGTTTTGATGATTCCGGCCGGCTCGGATGGAATTTGAAGATGAGGTTGGATCCATTGGAAAGTAGACTTGATAAGCTTTCCATGAAGTACAAGAACGTCCCAAACGGAGTCCGTATGAAGAAGTTATGTCCGTTTAAACTTGCACCATTGCAGCAGTCCGAATCCGATTCTACTACGTGACCAACGTGGACTCTTTTGACGATTGCGGCCGGCTCGGATAGAATTTGAAGATGAGGTTGGATCCGTTGGAAAGTAGACTTCATAAGCTTTCTATGAAGTACAAGAACGTCCCAAACGGAGTCCGTATGAGGAAGTTATGTCCGTTTGAACTTGGTACCATCGCAGCAGTCCGAGTCTGATTCCAAAACGTGTCCAACTCGAATTCGTGCTTGACTTGGTCCCAAAGTGACGTGGTGACCTCCATTATTCCTTCCATGCATGTCCAGGACTCCATGTCCCTTTCCTTCATCCTTTCCCAAGTTCCTAAGCACAATTAAATCACTTGCATTAGGTAGCGGTCTATTCTTAGTAACATATGAAGGCTGAAGAAACGAATTCACCTTTAGTTCAATCTTGATATTGGGCGCTATTGTCGTATGTGTTTGTGGCGTGGTCACATCATCCTCCCCTTCTTGATAGAAAAACCGTCCTCGGTTTTATCATATGTGTAGCCTCACGTATTGCATGATCTTCATCATAAATGTCGGTACATAATAACAAACGCAACAAACTCTCATTATGTAATATCATAAGTTCTTTGTCAAACAAAGTGAAACCTCTTTGAAACGAGCTCACCTTATAATTTAAGCGATGCGTAGGAACTCTTGTAATTAGGACAACAAGCATAGCAAATATGGTTGTATCCATAGAGGTCATGTCCTCATCATCCTCCCCTTCTTGAAAACAAAGCCGTCCTCGGCTTTTGATAAACTGAAAGTATGGTAACAAAGAAGCCAAGGTGTATGCATGGTATATGTATATGTCATCCGTTTTAACGGTTCTTCGTTGTTGCACAATTAATGCTATAACACAGCAGCAATCATAAAAGCTCATTGTATTATTAACCCAAAAGTAATCATATATGTCAATGACCAAATTAAAATTTCTCACACAGCAATTATTGCAACTAGATTTGCAAATGTAAGTGAAGCATTTATGCAATTGAAATATCTGAAGTTGTAAACTTGAAGTGGTGGCACATATGGGCGAAGCTACAACTTTTGGAATTAAGCATAGTTCATCCATATAATCATATCCCAATGGAGCAATAGCAAATTTATCCAGCAAGGGTGAAGAGATTTGTGTGTTCTTCCATAATTCATCATCTTTATTCAGATTGTCCATACTAGATGATGCAAAAAAAGATGAACACATAGGCATTGGATGCATACTAAATTTTACTCCCCTCTCATATTGAACAAGATTCAACACACAAGAATTGTTGTCTAAAACAGCAAGCTTCAATTCATCCATGTGATCACAAGTTATGCATATTCGATATACAAAAAATTGATTGTCTACACCATAATCTCCAATCAAATTAAACTTATACCCAAGGGTGTAGGCACTAAACAAGAATTTCGAACATGCAAGTTCAGAAACTTTCTCCATAGCACAATCCAAACTAACGGCCTCATTAAGCTTGATATAGCACAATGCATCAGCAGGGGATATTCTATCAAATACTTCCTTATGTGTAATTAATTCGACATGTGCAAAATTATGAGAATTTAGATCAGCACATGGTTCGTTCAAGTCAACACAAGGAATTTCACAAGATTGCACTACAGCAGGTATATACTCACAAGGTTGATCTATGTCTTGTTGTGGCACCAAATCAGTACCTTTGTCATTATCGTCCTCATCAGATACTGTAGGTACCTCAAACTTCTCCTCTAATGGCATAAGATGCACCAGATCATTCTTCACCTCTTCAAGTATCACGGTGATATCTGTAGATGGAGTAGGAGCCAAAACAATATCAATATTTTCAGTTACCTCAGATTGCACCTCGCTTGTGACCGTGGGTGGTGGCGGTACAAAACGATATTGCAATTTCTTCTTCATCTCCTCCCATGTGTAGATGTAGTGGAACTCAAGATTCGACCACCAATGTTGAACATCACCAATCAGCGCCGTCCTTGCCATGCTCATCTTCTCATACGGATCAAGATCTTGTCTTTCAAAGTAGCTATCCATCATAGTAACCCACAAGAAGTAGTCCGACGACGTACTCTCAGCGGTGAGTGGCAAGATATATACCGGTAATTGTTTCCCTTCGAGTTCAAATCTGCCCGCGATGACATCATAATCTACCAATTTTCTCAAGCCTGTCATTGTTAGTAGAAAACAAGGAAACAAATCACAAGTAAATGTTCCTATCAACTACTAGGATATGGAGGCTCATATCAAGTCACACATCTCTCAAGCTCTTACCAAATTCTTACGAGTTCTTACCAAAGCAAACAGGTGGTGCAACCGGTGGCTGGTTCGTGATAAATCTAACTCCAGTGATGAGTAAAGCGATTGCAAGGTACAGCGAGACCTGTTCGGTTAGTAGAAAATTGGAGCTTGGATAGGCTATGTATTTTGTAGCAAAGGAAAACAATCAATTAATTTCAGAAATTGCACAGAATTGAATTATAGTTCGTATCTAGCACTTAGCCTATGTTGCTGATCACCCAAGGATGGAAGAAGGCTAAAATATGTGTATGGCAATGTATGGGAGTGGTAAATACAAGATAATTCAATCGAATGCAATCTGCAATTGAAGAACACAAGGATTGATCCAAAACTTGAAAACTGAAGATTTCTGTCCACTGGACAGCACGTCGGTATTTCGGCCGTAACTTTTTTTCAGTTGCCTTTTTTTCAATGATTCTTTTTTTCTCGGTTTTATCACGGCTTTTTCTACAACTTTTGTTTTGGGGCCAAGTTCTGGAAACCGACCAAAAAAGTCGCACAAAATTCACAAGTGCCGACTGTTGCAGATTCAATCTGGAATTTTGGGTCAACTTTCACCGCTTATATCTCTTAACTGCCATTCTGGAATGACGTGAAATTTTACAGATAGATGGGCAACGAAGTTTAGAATCTAATGGCGGTGGTCTCACTCAAAAATAATCTCGGAATCAAAAGTTATGGTGTTTTTGGTGGCGGCTGCAGAGAAAGGAAAAATCAGCCGAATTGGAATTAGGGTTTGGGGTGGGGATTTTTTTGTTTGGATTTTTTATGGAATCAAGGATATGACCAGCAACTAGACAAAGCTAAAACGGACACAAATTCAATTTAGCAAACCAAAACTAACAGATTGAAAGGCACAACGGGGTTTGGACAGCGGAAATTAACTCTTTTTGTGGGGCAATTTTTCTGGACTATGGGAAATAAAGATCAATCTACTAACTAGGGATACAAAGAATTCCTACCGGTCAACTGAAGCTCTGATACCAACTGATGAGGCCATAGGGTCCCGATCTTCCGATAGGATGATAACTATCGATTTTGGTGGAGATGACTCTTGCGATCCGACTACAACCGTACGAGACGTCACTTGCGCCTTAGCAATCGCTGAACCACACCCAAGTCGTTATCAACCGTGCCAAGAACACGGTTGACCTGACCACGAAGGTCTATTCCTGCATGCAATCGAAGAACAAGCAAGAACAAGGATAGTGAGCAACCTGAATTTGCTAGATATAAAAGTCGCACAAGGATAGTTGAGGTTCTGTAACACGAATCTGTTGGTCTAGCCGACACAAGAGAACGTGGAGTTTGCACAAGGGGCTAAACTGATCTAAACAAAACCTAAGTCCTAGAAATGGAGGCGGCGGCTCCTATATAGTGAAAACAACCAGGGGAGGCGTCCCAAAGGGTACACCCTAGGGTTACAAGGCCCATGGGCCCAAGTGGAGGTGGCGCAGCACCCTTTTGACTCGGACTCAGAAACCTACGTAAATTGTTTTGATGATTCCGGCCGGCTCGGATGGAATTTGAAGATGAGGTTGGATCCATTGGAAAGTAGACTTGATAAGCTTTCCATGAAGTACAAGAACGTCCCAAACGGAGTCCGTATGAAGAAGTTATGTCCGTTTAAACTTGCACCATTGCAGCAGTCCGAATCCGATTCTACTACGTGACCAACGTGGACTCTTTTGACGATTGCGGCCGGCTCGGATAGAATTTGAAGATGAGGTTGGATCCGTTGGAAAGTAGACTTCATAAGCTTTCTATGAAGTACAAGAACGTCCCAAACGGAGTCCGTATGAGGAAGTTATGTCCGTTTGAACTTGGTACCATCGCAGCAGTCCGAGTCTGATTCCAAAACGTGTCCAACTCGAATTCGTGCTTGACTTGGTCCCAAAGTGACGTGGTGACCTCCATTATTCCTTCCATGCATGTCCAGGACTCCATGTCCCTTTCCTTCATCCTTTCCCAAGTTCCTAAGCACAATTAAATCACTTGCATTAGGTAGCGGTCTATTCTTAGTAACATATGAAGGCTGAAGAAACGAATTCACCTTTAGTTCAATCTTGATATTGGGCGCTATTGTCGTATGTGTTTGTGGCGTGGTCACATCACAGGGACCCACTGGCCATTGTTCATACACCTTGCCCGCTCATTCACTCACGCCTAGCCCCATGGTGCTCTCCTCCGCCATGCTCCTGGCTAACATCTGGGCCTGCCGGTTAGTCCGTGCTTAGAGTTGTAAAAAAGGGCAGGCACGACAAACCACACAAACTTGGTTCGAGTTAAGAGTTGATTCAAACTCGACTTGACTAGAAATCAAGCCGAGCTCAAGCTTGCATCTAAGAGCCTGTTTGGTTCACGTACGAGTAGAGCATGGCTTGTATCTGAGAGCCAGGTTCTCGTGGGACAGGTTGAGCGCATGCAACGCTGTCGTGTTTGGTTCACGTACGAGTAGAGTCTGGCTGAGAAGAGATATTGTTTGGTTGCCTGTACGAAGATATGTTGCATGAGATAAAAATAATATAAGATTATGATTATGATTATGAAGATATGTTATATGAGATGTTCGTATCTTATTATATCTTAAACTTCTTCAAAACACGTTAATAATACTTGATATTTACTAATATACACTAATAACATCATCATCTGACTAATCACCTGCATCCCGCGAGCCTGGCTCCCCAGAAACGCCTGATTCCCACGTTTCTCCAGAGCCTGGCTGCGGGGGGAATCTTGCATGAGCAGAGCCAGGCTGAACCCAGCGACCAGGCAACCAAACAAGGAGACCCTGCATCCGGCCAGCCTGGTTCAACCGGATGCAGGCAACCAAACAGGCCCTAAGTTGATGAGGTCTACTCAGTCGAGCTCGAGTAGCTTGATAAACCGAAGGAGACTTTAAGGCGCCATTCGGTTGGGTTGAAATAAACTGACTTATGGCTGAAATTGTACCATAGCTGGCAAAAGTTTCACTGTAACTGATGTGGTTTATTTGGTGTAATTAAATTTAAAAATTTTAAAAATAAAAAAATAAGTTAGCCCATCATGAATAATACAAACGAATACGAAAAAAGAACTGGCAAAAAAATCCAAAAAAACCAAAAAAGACGAAATTTAGAAATAGTAAAAAAATAAGCCAGAAACTAAGAGCCTAAACCGAAATGAGCGGAGCCCAAAAATCACGTGTAGTACAGTGCGCTTTAAAAGATCACATGTAGTTCAGCTAGTACAATTACTCCGGTTCGTTTTAGGGGCTGATCTGCAAAAGCCAAATGCATTGTATTTGACTCACCCATGAGACTGATGTGGATCCACCTAGTAGGCTAGCTGAACCACATTGTTTTGGCCCTGATCTTTCACGATACGCCTTGCTGGATACCCTCCTTGTTTTAAGATTCTTGCACACCCAAGAACAGCATACACCTCCAAGATAAACATTCTCCTACGCACACCACAGCACGTGAACAAAGGGTAGAGAAACCAAAGTTTCAGCGAGTAGAATCCAACACCACAATTGGATTCAACACACCAAGAACAATTCCTCGATGGAAATCTCAAGAACACGCCAACAATGGCCACCAAACCATAGTGATTTTCTAATTTCTATTTCTTAATTCATATCATATCATAGCCTAAATTACAATGGCGCTAAGACTTGGCCTTATATAGGAGCACAATGCACGGCCTTGACTAAAACTTACGCACAACTTGGCCTAAGGCCGAAACAAACTCTACTACGAACTAAAAAGGAAATACTAAACTGCAGCCATCGGATTCTTTCTCACTTTGCAATGTGACCATGAGGATTTCATGGCTGGCACCTTATACATTATATGGGACTTTGAATTAGCTTTCCAATGAGTCCAAGAATACCCCAATCAGACTCTGTTTGTGAAAGTTATGTGCATTTTAATGTTGGACTTCCTATCTGACCCGAACCGAATTCGAATTGATTTCAAATCTTTGTATGTTTTCTTTTCTTATTCAAGAGACTTCCAAATCCGTTTGGAACCTAAAAAAATAAGTTTCAACCTTTAAAAATCCATGATGTGGTCGGATTTTACCCTTACTTGCATTGCAATACTCGGATTATTTATGTTTGGCAAGTCTCGCATGTCTCTCTGGACAGCTGTGCAGCATCTAATGAAGTTGTCATAACTTTGTGTAGAAAACTCCAATCAAGCGCCATTTGATTCGTTGGAAAGTAGACTTCATTAGCTTTCTAAATATGTATTTTGTCCACATTAGAGACCTCATAATTGGCGTTCAAAGCTTCTTGAACTTTATGCACAAAACTACAAGCATTAAAACTTGATTGATGTTGTGTCTTCCTCTTGAGCCAAATGAACTTTCTCTTTCTCTCTTCACCATGATTAGGCCCACATAATATATGCATAACTCCATCCAACCCAAGATTCCAAACTAGGGTTTTCTCATGGCGGCCGGCATGGTTCTTCTCCTTATCTTCTTCATGTGCCATAGTGATTACATTCTTTCTGTTTTCGCCATCCTCACTTCCCTCCCCCTTGGTTTCGTCTTGTTGGATCAAAACAGCACTAATCAAAGTTGTAGTGCTACTTGGTACCACATCAACTATTCGAATAGCCGTGTCCCCGGTTATGGACAATGCTCGGTGATTTCACACGAGGGGTAGAGTTTTCATAAAAATCTAGATGGGTTAAGTTGGGAAGTGAATGGTTGATTCACTCGTGGTTCATTACGTGAATGGTAGTTCACGGGTGGTTCATTGGAGTAAATAGTCAGTTCACTTGTGGTTGCTCTTAATTCCTTTGATTATTTACTTATTAATCATTTTCAAATTTTTGCTTTTAATCTATTTATGGTATTTACTTTAAATTGTTGCTTTACACAAATTAACCTTTCAGTCATCCATTGGTAAGCCTTGCATACTATATTGCAATCTTTGTTACAAACGACTTGCTGAGTACTCTCATATACTCACGGCTCTATCCATATTTGCTCAGTTGAGGAAGAACGACCAAATCAGCAGGAGGTACTAGAAGGAGGATACTTCGACGACTTCGCGGATTAGGACTTCGCTTCCCAGTCGATTGCCTGTGGGCATGTCGAATGGCTGCTACGCTTATTTCTGTTTTTCTAGTGAATCATGATATGGTCGATATTCATCTTTGCCTATACTGTGTGCACTAGCGTGATCCTAGACTAGTGCAGAATACACAGGAGAGTCCAGATTTGTATATTCGGGTCTCGACAAACCGGTGCACCAAAATTGCCACCGCCTGCTGTCTCCACACCGCCGAGCCCGAAGCCAACGAATGCACTATGTGGAGGCCGACCGTTGCCTTAGAGCACCACGCTGCCTCTAGATCTGAGGCTGCTAGCCAGATCCATCGACGATGCATTGAAGCGCAATGGGCACAAAGCCACGGTGCATGTCCGACCGCTAGTCGCCGGTGCTCGAGGACACCAACCCATCCCTTTCCCCAACTCAAAGCCGTCGGTGCCACACCAATCGTTAATTGGTAGTCGCTGCCACGACTACCAAACTGGCCTCCGCCCACAACTGCCCGCTGTGGCTACCCACCGACCACCTGCGCTCACTGATACTACCGCTCCCACGCCGGAGGCGCCCGCCGCAACCGTGCCCGAAGCGCCCACCCCTGCCATCGCGCTTTGCAGCTGCCTCCACTAGAAGACATGGGCTAGGGTATATAACCCTAGCCCTGTGGACAGTGATGGGCCGCCGTGCTGAAACCGGGCCAAAATTGGCCCAAAAGGAATTAAAGAGAAAAGGAATTTTGGCCAGTGGGATTTTTCAAATTAGCCCTTATAGTTTTAGTAAATTAAGTTTTTACACTGAGAATATGAATATGACAATAAACTTGACCGTGAAGTTTATCAGATTTGTAATTAAGTCCAGTAGACCGATTTTCACTCTAGAAAATTTATTTCATAGATTATTTAAGCGTCATGATAATCTAGTTAGCTTATGGTATTATTGTTTTATGTTTCTAGAATTATTTTATTCGACATATTATTTTTGGTTATTTAGTCATTCTGAAAAATTGCTTATTAAGCAGAAAATTGTTAAAATTGCAAAAAATTCCAAAAATATCCTAAATAATGTCTATTGAATAGATAAAATCCACACCTTACTGATTTAGCAATATTCATGCTGTTTACCTATAGTAAATTTAGAATTATGCATGAATAATGTAGGAAATGTCTGACATTGCTAAGAAGGAGTTTGCCGAGCTCGCCCTAGACAGTAGCACTACTTCACATAGGCCATGGATGCTAAGATCAACTAGACAACTAGATCACTTGGTGCCGCCATAACCCAACCTGCAGCTAGGGCTCCCACCATTTCTGATGCCACCAAATGTGCGGCACTACACTTCTTGAGGCACCACATCCACCTAGACTTGAAGTTTGAGTACCTACTAGAAGAGGACCCACTAGCACTGTGGAACTCCCTGAAGGAGAGGTATGACTAGTAGAGATCCATCATGCTGACTGAAGCACAGTGTGAGTGGACCAACATTAGGTTCCAGGATTTTAAGAAGGTGTCTGCATACAATTCTACCATTCATAAGCTTTTTGCCAAGCTTAGGTTATGTAAACAAAGATCATAAATGCTGAGATAATAGACAAGACTTTAAGCACTTCCACCCTACACCCAGGACACTCTAGCAGCAGTGTCGTTAGGCCAAGTACAAGAAGTACTCGGAGCTGATTACCACTCTTCTCGAGACAGAGAAGAATGATGAGTTACTAATGAAGAACTATCAAACTCGTCCCACGGGATCACAGCCACTACTAGAAGCTCATGCTAATTCTAAGAGGACCAGTGGTAGCTAGGGCTGCGAAAAGGGACCCATGCAGAGGGGTGGACAGTGGAAGAAACTGAATGTACAAAAGGAAAATAGCAAGCCCTGCTAGATGGTGCAAGGGAGAGGCAAGCAACAGAAGCCAGACTCAGGTAGCATGAAGACCTACCCTCCTATGCCTTGCTACGGTGTGGTTGTATGGACCATTGTTCCCGTAATTGTCGCACCCCGAAGCATCTGGTAGATCTCTACCAAGAGTCAGTTGCTAAGGGAAAGAAGGCACTAGTGAAGAAGGTTGCAGAGTCACAGTTTATTAATCAGCCTGATGCTGATAAGGGTGATGCCCTGAGTACAGTGATGGAGCTCAGCACTACAGCAGGGGGGTGATCACATGGAGTTGACACATATGGCAACTTACAGTAGGCCATAGTCAGTTTTCCCCGGGCAACTCCAGATGTCATAGTTTCCTTAAGTTTGCTTTATCAATTTAGGTTATTCTAGAAGAATAGTGGATTGTTCATGCTCTTATGAAGCATTAATTGTCTAGGATTTAAACATTATTTCTTAGTGAATAAAATGAGTTTCCTATTCTTTTAAAGCTTTATTCCAGTTGAATTACTGTTTGATTATATTATGCTCTATATAGAACAACTCATTAATTCCGATGGCAGGGGAAGAGATTTGTCTGGTAGACAGTGGAACCACTGACTTAATACTAAGGGATACCAAGTATTTCCATATGTTAACAAAGAAAATGGGAAATGTCATGACCATCGCTAGAAGCGATGCTCTAATTGTTAGCACTGGAAGAGCCACAATTATTCTCCCAATGGGTACCCGAATTGTAATTGAGGATGCTCTCCTGTATGCTAAATCAAAGTGTACGCTATTAAGTTTCAAGGATATTCGCTTGAATGATATCCATGTCGAGATAGAAAATGAGGGTGGTACATAATACCTCCTCTCGACCAAATTTGATAGTGATCAGAAACAAGTGGTTGAAAAACTTCCATCCTTCTCATCTGGGTTATATTATACTTACATAAAACCTGAAGAATATGTTGCAATGAAGATAAAGTATAAAGCCTTGGAGCCCTTTTAGATCTGGCATGATCGATTAGGGCATCCTCAGGTAGGAATGGTGAGAAAAATAATAAGTAACTCTATTGGTCATAGCTTAAAAACTCTATCCTTTTCTAAACCTGAATATTTCTTGTGCCTAGCCTGTGCCAAAGGAAAACTCATCACTAGACCCTCTTACCTGAAAGTAGAGGCAGAATCACCTATTTTCCTGGAGAGAATATAAGGTGATATCTATGGTCCTATTCTACCCCTGCTGGGCCCTTTTAGATATTTTATGGTGGTATTAGATGCTTCTACTAGGTGGTCCCATGTATGCTTACTGTCTACTATGATCCATGTCTTCACTAAATTTATAGCTCAAATCATTAAGTTGAGAGCCAACTTTCCATATGAAAGGATTAAGTCCATTAGAATGGACAATGCCAGTGAGTTCACCTCTAAGGCATTTAATGACAATTATTTAGCTTTAGGCATTAAGGTAGAGCACTCTGTACCACATGTCCACACTCACAATGGACTTGCAGAATCACTCATTAAAAGAATTAAGCTGATTACTAGACCAATATTGCAGAATAGTAGGCTCCCCACCAGCTGTTGGGGTCATGCAGTGTTGCATGCAGCAGCAATAATAAATTTAAGACCAACTGCATACCAATAGGTTTCCCCTTACAATAGTGCATGGGAAAGAAACAAGTATTTCCCATCTGTGAAAATTTGGTTGTGCTATATAGTGTTAATTTCACCACCACAACATACAGCCATGGGCCCCACCGGAAGTTAGGAGTATATGTTGGCTTTGAGTCCCCATCGATTATTAAATATCTTGAGCCTACTACGGGAGACATGTTTACGGCCCGTCACGCCGATTGCATCTTTGATGAAGATAATTTCCCGGCAATAGGGGAGGAAAGTACCTTACTGATGAAAAATACCAAGAAATAGATTGGAATGACTCGAGCATTCAAGCCCTGGATCCACGCACTACAGAAGCTAAACTAGAAGTTTAGAGAATAATAAACTTGTAGCAAATATCAAATAATTTGCTAGATGCCTTCACTGATCAGAGGAGTAACAAAGTCTTACATACCAGTAGTAAATGCTCCGGAGAGAGTGTAAGTACCCTAGAAGGATAATCGAACCACTCCAACCCTCATGTGAAGAAGAGGGGGAGAACACCGGAGAATGAGGCCTCAATTCCGCGAAGACGTCCGTAGAACAAGAAACTAAATGAAAATAAGACAACTCTAGAGTCAATAGAAGAGACTCAACCTGACGTTGAGAAAATCCCTGAAGAGAATGATCCTAAAGATAGTAACCCCAGTACTATTGCACGTGCATAGTCTAATACTAGGATTTCAGAACAACCAGACTCCGTCATTGTAGGAAATCACGAGGAGCTGGATGAAAGAAATGAAAAAAATATCCACTAATTTTGTTGAGTTAGGAGAACTATATAAGAGAAAGACTATAGTTGTCAACATCCATTTCACCTCGAATATGGCTAGAAACCTTGAACTGGATCCAGAACCAAAGTTCTTAGTTGAATGCCAAAAGTGTTGAAACTGGGGTAGGTGGAAGGAAGCAATTAAGGCAGAAATACTCTCACTAAATAAAAGAAAAGTGTTTGTCCCGATTGCTCGAACACCGCCCAAAGTATTCCCTGTAGGATGCAAATGGGTTTTCGTTTGGAAGAGAAATGAAAATAATGAGGTTGTGATATACAAAGTGAGACTTGTAACACAAGGGTTCATGTAGAGACTTGGCAGTGATTATGATTAAATTTATTCTCCTGTGATGAGTGGGATAATGTTCTGATATTTAATATCAATAGTAGCAGGTATGAATTTAAGTATGCAGTTAATGGATGTAGCCACCGTATATCTATATGGGTCACTGGATTTGGATATTTATATGAAAGTCCCAGAAGGAGTAAACATTCCGGATCAAAATAAATTCAATCGAAATATGTACAGCATCAAGTTGGAAAGGTTGTTGTACCAATTAAAATAGACTGGAAGAATGTTGTACAACCGGCTTAATGAATTCCTCCTGAAGAAAGGATACATTGACAGTGAAGACTGTCTCTGTGTGCTCATAAAGAAATCCCAGAATGGATTATATGTTATTTCAGTATATGTCAATGATCTAAATATCATCGGAACGACAAATGACATAAAGGAAACAAGTTCCTATCTTGTTAAAGATTCTGAAATTAAGGATTTAGGCCGAACCAAATTTTGCTCGACTTGCAGCTGGAGCACCTCCCTGGAGGAATTTTAGCACCTCCCTGAAGGAATTTTAGTACACCAATCCCCTTATACCAAAAAGGTTTAGAGAAATTTAACATGGATAAGTCATATCCAGTGAAAACCCCAATGGTGATTCGATCCCTAGAAGTGGATAAAGACCCTTTTAGACCAAGGATGAAAAATGAGGAAATTCTTAGACTAGAAGTTCCATACTTAAGTGCCATTTGGGGCACTAATGTACCTGGCTAACTGCACAAGGCCAGATATTGCCTTTGCAGTAAATTTGCTAGCTAGACAAAGCGCAACTCCAAACCGAAGACATTAGGCTGGCATTAAAACCCTACTCAGGTATCTTCAAGGTACACAAGATCTTGGATTATTTTACCCGAAGATCCATGACTTAATTATGGTTGGATATACAGATGCAGGATATCTATCTGATCCACATAATGCAAAATCCCAAACATGATTTGTATTTCTCTGTGGTGGTGCAGCCATTTCTTGGCGGCCATTTAAGCATACCTTGGTAGCTATGTCTACCAACCACTCAGAAATAATCGCATTATATGAAGCCTAACGAGAATGTGTTTGGCTTAGGCGGATGATTAGCCATATCAAGAAGTCATGTGGCATGAACACCGTCAATGATCCCACTATTATCTATGAAGATAATGCAGTTTGTATTGCACAGATGCAAATGAGCTATGTTAAGAGTAATATCACGAAGCATATTGATCCTAAATTCTTTTATCCTCATTAGCTGTAGAAGAACGGAGAGATAAAGGTGTTAAAGGCTATGTCTTATGATAATATAGCATATTTATTCACAAAATATCCCCAACCTCTGGTTTCCATAAATGTGTTCAAGGCATAGGGATGAGATGGCTTGAAAGTAACAAGGTTCAAAAGGAGTAAATGTCTGAACTATAACCCTTATGTAAGACCAAAAGACTTACATGATTCTGAAAATCGAAATGTTGTACTCTTTTTTCCTTTGTGAGTTTTTCTTGAAGTTTTTTCACATAAAGGTTTTTAATGAGGCAACAAGTGCGTCACAAGGAACGGATGCAATGTACTCTTTTCTCCATCCTTTTTTTCCCATTGGGTTTTTAGAAGGAGTTTTTAATGAGGCATGTACATGCTATAGTATTCATCTAAGGGGGGAGTGTTACGAAATCTAGAAGGTTACGGTATGAGAAAATACCGGAATTACCTCTAGTGAGCTTAGACTTTAAATAGAGAAGCCATTGTATTATGTAAATAGATATGAATAATAAAGACTACGTTATGATGTTCTCCCTCAATTGATGCTCTTATGATTGATCTATTGCGTTCTTGATTATTGTTTACGTGCATTGCGGTTTATCTATTCTATAACGATTTCACAACACCCTAAATAGCTGAATCGTGTAAACTGCAAAACACAACGCGTTTAGACACCGACTCGTGGGCTCTACGACAAAAAGGCGTGTTCAGATTTCAAGCGAGAGAAGCTACAGATTACAAGCGAGAGAAGCTAGTATAGCAAAAGAGCATAACTACCGAGCCAAAAAAATATTCTCGTGAACGTGCGAACACGAAACTGGACAATTGACGGCCCAAGTGAAAACAAAACAGCCTAATAAAGATGTCAAGCCCACGAAGTCGTCAAAAGGCCACGCGCGCAAGGAACCATCCTTGTTCGGGAAAGTGTTGCTACTTTAGTAGCGAATATTCACAGCAAACAACATGGCAAGTTCGTTTATTGAGGATGAATTCTTTTAGACTAACGATTTATAGCTTAAATATTTAAATTTTGATTATTTATAAGAGACAATACGTAAAGAGAAATAGCCGCGTGCGATTTCGGCCAATAACATTTTTTATTATAATTTTTCTATTGACCCCGTCTCAAAAAACCGCACCATTTAAAAGCTAATTACTGCAGACAGTACAAACATAAAACAACTTTAAAGCCAAAAGAACTCAGCCTAAACCACCACTAATTAATGCCGTAGACTAGTCTAGTCATAGTCAATTCGAAGGGCAGAACTGTGCGGTAGAACTGTTCACGTTTTTTTCCCGATTTTGACAATCCAACACTGTTTTTTCAAAAATAGCCTCCACGCCGAGATCAGATGGCACGGCAGTCGATACGTGTCACCTACCACGTCGGGATAGCTCGGCAGGAGGGGCATGGTGTGGCAGGCCACTCGAGCGCGGTAACCAGATGCATGGTGCGGCAGCTAGACGATCCAGGGCACTGCCAAGCCACCCCTGCTCGACAGTAGCTGTTGATCCACCCTTGCGCAGCAGTGGGCACAACGGCTACACGCGCTTGGCAAAACATATGAATGGACACAATATAACCCATACATACATAGACTTCTCATGACTAACACTTGAACGGACTCCCGCCTTAACTAATGCCACCAAAACCAACTCAGCACAAGGGTCGATCTGATCGTGACACCCACGCCGACCAGACCGTCAAGTCCACACCAATTAGACCACTACACTTCAGTCGTACCACAATTACAATGCCGGTACTACCGCACTAGATTTCAGCCCAAAAAGACCTTATCTAGAAAACAGCGACAAGTAACCTCAGGTCGGTACAACCGCTTTGGCCAGTCATACCGTGACACAGGCTGGTACTACTACTTCGGCTAGTCATACCACGGCAATCTTGCCGGTATGACCACTAGCTTCAGCAGTAACTTAAAATACAAATTCTCAAAATTAAATTCAAACAACAAAAATAGGCACAAGCAATATTAAATATTTATCACTCTCATAAGGCTGTAAGTGCATGGTCTTACATAGGCCCTCGCATGTGTAACTACATTTTTTGTCTCTTTTCTCCATTATAGCAGCAATGGTAGATGATGTGTATCACCTGCCATGCTACCCAATTGCAGCATGTCCTACTACAGTGCTCGAGCGTAGCAGCTCTACAATGCTGCACCACTACGGCAGGATTAGTTAGCCCACAGAAGCGTGCATAAAACCAGCAGCAATGCTCCTACCTAGCATGTTAGGTTCTGCTGTGATGTCATATCATAGTAGATTCATAGCTACCGTGCTCGTGAGTGACTTACCATCGTCTAAAGTATTGCTACGGTAGAGGAGCACAGCACGTACACTCGCTGCTACCATGGTTATCTAAGATGTCAAAAGTGCGATTTCAAACGAGAGGAGACCAAAATTGAAAACAAAAGGGCCAGGGGCCAAAAGTGTAACGGCTTCGAAACTTCCCATGGAGAAATTTGATAGGAAGGTCATGTCATCCATGTACACATCGATCATATCCCGTAATGTAGAATCTGGGAATAGATGGTTGGGCTCTCTACATACATACCTTCTTTTCGGTTTTTAAAGGTTAGTTTTTTTTTAATTTTTTTATAGTAACTAACTTTCAAATTAATCATATCTTTACTATTCTAAAAGGAGTTGGTGGTTGGTGCGGCATCTCCCACCCTTCCCACCTCTCTTGACAAAAAAGATACTTTGTCTGACGTGTGGGCCCACCCACCCCTCCCACGCTCGTGCGCCCTACCTCCCCCCCCCCCCCCCACCCCCCACGAACCCGTGCGCTCCCCCTGATTTCTCCCTCGCCTCCTCCCTCCCTCCTCCGCTGCCGCCTCCTCCCCCGCCCTCCGCTCCGCCGCCGCCTCCTCCTCCCCCCCCCCCCCCGGTCCTCCGCTCCGCTGTCGCCTCCTCCGATCCGCCCTCGCTTCCTCCTTCCCACCCCGCGCTGCCGCCTCCTCCTCCCCCCGCTCCTCCGCTCCGCCCTCGCCCTCGCCTCCTCCTCCCCCGCTCCTCCGATCCGCCCTCGCCTCCTCCTCCCCACCCCGCGCTGCCGCCTCCTCCTCCCCCCCCCCCCCCCCCGCTCCTCCCCTTCCCCTACGCAACCGCCCCCAGAAAAACCTCCTCTCCGCCGCAACGCTGTCATGCCTCCTCTCCGCGGGAGATTCAATTTTTTGCCACTCTTAAGATTGACCAATTCACTCTGTCACTTACATGTGGGGTCACCTGAGTCACTGACAATGGGCCAGGGTGGCAAATCTGTTGCCACTGGACTCATAAGAGTGGCAAATGATTAAATTTTCCCCTCTCCGCCGCCCCCTCCCTCGGCGCCGCCGCCCCACCAAACCCCAGATCTAGAGGCGGCGCAGATCTCTCTCTGCCTCGGGCTGTTTCGTCTTGCGCGCGGGACCTGCCCATCGGCGGCGGCATCCTCTGCAGCGTGCCCCCCGACGTCAAGGTGAAGGTCTACCGTGGCATCCCCGAGCCCCAAGCTTCCTGGCTGTAGCACACAATTTTTAATGTTTAGATGAAATTATGAAAATCCACTCCATTTTTTGGCTGGAGATGGGGCTCCATCGGGGCTACGACGGCTACGTTGATGTTGGTTTCGCCAATCTTTCATTTAGATTGCCCTTTCTGTTCTTTCAGTTTGCTTATCATTTTTGTATCCTTTTCAGGCTAGGTTTTGCAGCCGTTGTGCTTTGTTTTGGTTGGCGTCGTGCTACCTGCAATGTGTGTTTCTAGGCGTGAGGCAAGGTTTGGTTATAGGCATGCCGGTTGCGTGTGCTGCAGCCACTGGGGAGCTATTCAGTGATGCTCTTATTTCAAGTCACTTAATACGTTGCTGGTTATGTGGAGGCTTTGTTCTATGGTTTTTCTAGCTATACTGTCTTCCCAAAAGTGGAATAAGCATCTTGGTAAGAGGGCAGTCAGGGCACTAATTGTTCCTTCTAGGTAAGTCCTTCATCTAGAACCTAAGTCATTTGTGTGAATGCAGGAAGCTAATTTTTTTTTATTTGGCCTTGCATTTTTCAGTTAGAATATTCCATGCAGGCATTGGAGAGTCATGTATTTGCACTACCTTGTAGATGTTTACTATGCAGCTCGTTTGTCGATCTTTTATCTTGAGAGAAATCAGTCTGCATATTGTTTCAGATAAGCCGGTAATTTCAGCAGTTTCTACATTGTTGATTGCTTAGATCTAGATATGGGTCATGTGGTTAGCTTTCATATTTCCCTTTTCTTTAGGGATAATAGATCCACATCTAGGATTAATTAAGGTTCAAGATATTATAATGTATTACTCCATTACTTGTCAGAGATTACCTAGCACATTGTTTATTATTTAGTTGCAAGTCATTGATTGCCCTCCCTGTGCAACTGCCTAAGCTGAACCTTGGGCTCTTTTCCATCTAACAATAATTTATATGTTAATGTGTGTTGGTGCCTTTGCTAGCTATAAAGGTAAAAGGCAATGTTTTGCCTATCCTACAGGGAATTACAATGTATTCAGGCGTGAAAGGTTTAGGTGTTAGCATTCTGTTTTTTCAGGCATACCAATGCTATGTGTAGTATTTCATCTTCCACAATTCCATTTTGAATGTGTTTTTATCTTCTTGCTACATCATATAGGGATTAATAACTACCTCTTTCCTCCTGAAGGCTCATAGATTGCATGTCAGAAATGAATTATCACTTGGGATATCCCAGAGTCTTTGTAGTTTGTGTTAAGTTTTACGAAGGGAGTTTTCTCAAATGAAATGCTTGGTGAAATAATATCGTACTTTTAAAGAAATGTTGTATGAAATACATTTTGTTTGAGAGTTATGTAGTTCTTACTAGCTTCTTTATGCTTATATCTCACCACACACAACTATCAGACTAAAGTATTCCCCAATCCTCAGTCCTGAAATAGATATTTCCTTTTGGATTTACTTATTCAAATTTTAGAACATATTTGTATGCATGTTCTAAAAAATGTTACCACCCGTTAGTTTCAGAACATATAATATGATAAAAATTTTAAAATCCGTAGGCATTCAGTTTTGTTAGATGGAAAATGTATGGCCAAACAAATACCTTACTTTCGCGTTTCTTAATTTTATGATCAAATGCAGTAACTTACTTTCGCGTCTCTTTATTTTTTTGATCAACTAGCTGCATGTCTGTGCGTTGCTACGAATATTAAAAAATTTTAGAACATATTTGTATGCATGTTCTAAAAAATTTTACCACCCGTTATCAGAACATATAGTATAATAAAACTTTAAAATCCGTAGCAACGCACGGGTATTCAGCTAGTATCCCGTAATATAGAAGCTGGGAGTAGATGGCTTGGGCTCTATACATATAAATTTTCTTTTCAGTTTTTAAAAACTATTTTTTGACTTCTGTACAGTAACTAGCTTTCAAATGGAGTGTCTTTTTAATATATGGTCTACAAGTTGATTGTAATACACACTGTAATGACTTCATTTATATCAGCCAAAATTACACGTTTCTGTTATCCCTACTCTCTTACGAACAGTCTAAAAACCATAAATCCTAAATCAAAGCAAAAAAAAAGGAACAAATCCATAGCTAAGGCCAAATTAAGGGCTATTAAAGGGAACTTTTTTGCTTTGATTTACTGTCAAATCGTTGTCAACAAGCTTTAGGTGCTGCTTTTTTGGGTTTATTTTTCACTATTTGGTACTATAGTTGTTTTATTTTGCACTGTATCTATTGGTGGCCTTTTTGACATAATTAAATTTAAAATGGAAAAAATATGTTAACCTATTACGAACAATGCAAAGGAATATGGAAAAAATAAAAAAAAGGGTCAAAACACCAAAAAAGACGAAATTAAGAAACTAAAAGTTAGAAATCAAAAGCCTAAAGGTGAAGCCCATTCATTCAAAGTTCAAACCACACTCTACAGGAATTTTCGCTTACTTTTTGGACACCTACAACCGTTGACCAATAATTTATGTTCAAAGTATATATGGTCTCTTATTTTCAACTTATAGTTTATAACTTGTAATTTCTTCAAACAAACAAATGGGATGTTTTCTCTATCACCTTTTCGATATAGTTTAACGAGACAGCATTTTCAAAGTGGCTTATCGATATTCAGTTCGTTCATACAAGTACTCGTACTACGGCAAAAATCTACTAGCCACAGTTATAAGCTATCAGCCATAACAAAAATAGAACCCACCTGATATATAAGGGTGCAAACGGAGCGGATATAGACGGATATTGCTCATCCTGTATTCTTTTCCATATTTTTTTTGTCGGAGTCAGAGTCAGACACGGATAGTACCGGATACGAATACGAATGGGGATATTCTCGGTCACGAATACGGAGTGAATACATGCCGCTCCGAATACGGTTAGTTTCGGTCACGAATATTTGATCGGATAATGTGCGAAAGCAAATTTCACATGGTGACAGGGACAAGTTAAGCAACTAGTAAATTCTAACTAGAAAAGTAGTAAGTAAATGATAGAGACTAGTTAAGCAAGTAGTAGCTAACTAGCTACATGTCACATAGTTCAAAAGTACGAATTGCCCATAGCCAAGTAGAGTACATCACTAGTTTATTTAACTTCATTACATTTAGCAAATAATTCTACAAGGCCTTCGTGCCCCTTAAGGTCTTATATCAAGTTTTGTGAGGACATTTATTACAGTGCACCCAAAATTGTTTCTCCTTTCCACCATTTTTGTGTCAACAGTCACCGTGTATTTAATATAGTGGTCCCAAATCTTCGAGGTACACTTCTTCTGCTTCTTCTCAGCAGGCTCAACTTCTCCGATGCAAGTTACAATCCCAGTAATAACCGTATGCTTATTGCTTAACATAGATTTTCAATCAGAAAGCATTCTATTTCTTACTGAACAAGCGTAGAGTGTAAAGGAGAAACTATTCGGTAACTATCCGTTTCCGTATCCGGTAACTATCTGAAAAAATATCCAGATAGTTCCGTATCCGTCAGATAATGCTTTTTCCGAATCCGTTAGCGTATCTGACAAAAAAATATCAGACTCCGTTTCCATATCCGACAAAACCTTCGGATATCTGAAAATTTGCTCCGAATTGTATTCGAATTAAAATGGACGGGCGGACGGTCGGAAAATATCCGCTCTATTTGCACCCCTACTGATATAGATTGGACATGTTTTTTTATCAGGTTGGACATGTTGAAGAGATGATAATGTAAGTACTTACTTTAACAACAGTATCAATTTTGTAATTTCTATAAATATTATAACTAAGATTAACCACAAATTAGTATGTGGAAAATCAGAGGCATCATTTTAAGTGATACGGAGGGACTATATATCTTCGTCATTGCTTCTAGATCCTTCCAGTCAATCATCGTAAAAGTTCATATACAATTAGTGTAAACGTTATAATTCACTAATGCCACACCAGGTATATGGGGAAAAGTGAAAATTAGCGAAAAATTTTGTGCATTGTTTTATTTTACAAGGATTATATTCATGGCGGTACAAGGATCTATACAAGTAAAGCATGTGTTATCTTCAAAAGAAAGGATCAAAAATAAATAAAAGGAGAAAAGAATGATGGAAATATGGCTAATATTTTAATTCCAAACATCAACAAGGAGCATATATTACAATATATTACAAAATACTAGTGATACAAAGTTCATAACTAACATTAGTAGATAAATTATATTGTACTTCAAATATATATAAAAATAGAATTATATCATAGTCGATCGGTTATACAAACGACTTACAATAGGGTTGATAAAGAAAATGAAGCAGCACAAAAACGTGTGATCGTGAAAGTAGTCGACGTTGTCAAAAAAGACGAGTGGTCACACAGGTTGAGCTGCCCAGAAACTTTATTACCACTCTGTACATGTTCTCTTTACAGCAATGGCTCAGAGATAGCTACTCTTCCTTCCTCCCAATGCACGCCAGAAATGCTAGCGAGGTTCGGCAGCTCAACAGATCCAATGCAGATTCATTAGGGAGGAAGAAGACCAAATAATGGTAATTAAGTAGTCTCCTGACCGGTTAGAGAGAGAGAAGTATGATTTTAGCCAAATAGGCAAACTTAGTTCATGGTGAGACTGTATCACCGCATAGGCACATTCTTAAATCACTAGTCACATAATTTTTATGTAAAAATATGTGAATATGTGCACGTGTTTAATCAAAGCTCTTGTTATGCCACCTCATATTATGTGTCACATGTTTTATATAGTGCCAATGATTATAATTTATATATTGCTATCCTCTTACTTATTCAAGCAATATAAGATTAAACTATGCTATTCTTTGAAATTTAGAAATGAATGGCCATTTATCTCACAGGCCCGATTCTTACAAAGAACACTTCAGTCAACCCCGATTTCGTTTACCTAGAGTTCGTGTGAACACACAAATGATTTTCTGTCAAACATCCTAAGAATCTCCCTGAAAGGAGGCATGTGGGCCGAAAGGTCTGGCTATTCAACTTGTATTATTGAATGCACATTCTTCTTATCCAAATTTGATAGATTTGGAGCATGTTTGGATAGGTGAGGATTAGGACCAATTTCTTCATTGAGAAGATTTTAGTTTAATTTGTCTATCCAAAGAGATTGGATCTAATCCCCCACCTATCCAAACAGCCCTGAAGGAGAATCGGATAGAGAATGTGCTATCAACAAATCAATAGATAATATTATTATCACTAACTCATGCAGACAAAAAATTTGCAGGACCTATGCTTTGCTTAGAAACACTGGAGTTCCACGAAAAATTTCTTCTAAACATGCCAAATATGCAATAGAGGAGATGAATGATGCCTTAAAATATTTTCCCAAGTATTCACCAATTCTTCACTTTAATAGCTACAAAACTATGAATATTAGGTTGAAACGCCAATACAAAAACTAGCGAACCAAGAAAGTAAACTTTGAAGAAAAGATTGGCAAAATCAGTAGTACCGCTACAGTACTGCGGTATTGCCATTTGCTATAGCAAAAACCGTATTACCGCTACAATACCCATAGTACTATCGCTGCTATAGTAAAATCATAATGAACAGTGATTTTTTTATAGGATATCATGAACCTATTCCAACAACTGTCATGAAAATCATTGCCAAACATGGGACCTTTTTCAGTTTAAAAACAGATTGCACCAAAAACGGTGAATGCGACTTACTCGTGGGTAGATGATGACCAGGATGGGTCTAGATGTATTTCTACATATCACAGCAAGTTAGAACACCAAATAAATTATGTTAAAAACCCATTAGATCAAGAAATCACTTGAAAGATCAAAGACATGCAAAAATCGAGTTTTTTTATGATCTTGCTACCAAAAATCTTGGATGGGTGGAGAATTATTATTCCCAGATGCTATCTCTATTTCTTATATATCCTTATGACAACAAGATTAAGAAAAGAATAAGAGAAGAGGAAAACCAACTAAATCAAGAACAAATCAATCAAGACAAGAGATAATCATAGAGATGATCAAGGATTGATTCTATTGCTACTTAAGGAAGAAAATTTTACATCCACTACATCTTAGAAGATAAGAGCACACCAAGCACTTAATTTTCAAACCCTAACTCTAAAGAAGAGAACATAAGAGATGTAAGTTGGATAGTTAATCATAAGTCTCCATCCCAACCCCTTATATAGATGAACTAGCCAGCCAGCTCTAACCTTTAGTAGATACTATTCACGTAGCACAATAGAAGAAACCCGATAACCTATGCACATGGATTTTACTCATACATGTTCAATTCTGCATACTTTTCAAGCATATAATCTCGAATCTGCTAAGTACAGTTAATTAACACAGGAAGATGAAATTTTGGTACGTACCAAATGGAAAGAGTTTTGTTCAATTTATCAAATGGAAAAAGGTAGTTTGTATTAATGGGATAATACTTGTGCTTGGACACGTAGTATGATCAGTGGCTAGGAGGATGCAATGGTATCTATAAATCCGTTTAAGGAATAGATTAACTGCGTATCTAGAGCTCCTCGTACTAACGGTTTAATTAATCAAGGCACTCCACTAAACGGTCCTTCCTCTCGGCTTCTAAAAACTAATTTTTGATTTTTCTATAGTAATTATCTTTTAAATAAAATATCTTTTGAAAACAAGGTCTATAAGTTGATTATAATATATATTATAGCGACTTCATTTTTATCGACTAAAATTACACTTAAGTTTATATTACTTTATACTCTCTTTCATAAATAATCCAGAAGTTATAAACTGTAACCATAACCTATAAGAGCATCTCCAATAGTGACTTATGAGCTAGCTTTAAACATATTATTTCATATTTTAATAAAAGAGAGAGAAAAACTATCTCTTGATCAAGAGCTAGTCTCATACACACATTCCAAGATTATGTGAGAGTGTCATGTGAGGCTATTTATGTTATGAGCTATGTGCTAAAAGTTAGTACTATTGAAGAAGTTATCTTAGAGTTAGTAACTAGCTTATACTGTTGGAGATGCTCTAACCGAAAAACAAAAGAACAGCCGTCCAAATACTACAGTTGGTAGTGGCATCTTTTGGCATGGACACGTAGTATGAACACCACTTTGACTTAGAGCTTGACACATGGTATGAACACAGCTACAACCACGATCCTTGGCTTTGCGCATCCGGACCATTCGTCCCCATGACACGTAGCGGCCGTGCGGCGTGCTCCCGTCACGTGGACGACGTCAGCGGCGGAGCCGAGCCGAGCCAGAGCGTAAAGGCACGCAGTGGCAAGGGCCTGTAACCGTGGTTGAGTTGAGAGCGCTAATTGCGGGCGCCTTAACCGTGGTTTGCGTCCCAGGCGAAACCAGCGACGCCTCTCTTACAAGGCTCCACCACCGTGTATTCCCTTGACACGTGGGCCCATTTCTGTCAGTCCCACCTGTCGGTGGCTGTAAGCCGTGACTCAGCGTGACTAGCGCGGGGCCCACCTGTGTGCGCACCGCCGCACTGACAGGTGGGCGAATCTCGCACACGGACCCAGAGATCAGTGAGTGTGTATTGACAGTGTACACTGACCGGTGCTCGCAGCATTTATGACGGCCGGTAGCGACAGTAGTGAGAGAGGCGGGCGCGGGTATAAATAAAGCTCTCGCGCACGCGGCTGCCTACCCGGCTCGGCAATCGGCACGCATCGCCCGCCAGCTTCGCCTGGCCCGCTCGCTCGCCCGCCTCACCACACCACACCACCTCTTCCCGCACCACCACCAACGCAGGCCGCAGCGCACCAACGCGCCTCAACGCTCGCTCGGGGGGCGCGGGATTTTGGCGGGTGGGGGGGGGGGGGGGGGGGTGATGCGACGGCGAATTGCGGGGGATTCGGTTCTTGATTCGAGGTGCGATTCGGGAGCGGAAGCAGAATGTCGGGTTGATTCTTGATTCTTTCTGTGGGGGGTTTTGGGTGTTTATTTGGAGAGGAGCCCTTCGATTTGCGCGTGTTCTTGTTTTTCTTGGGCGCTAATTGAGTTTTCCGTACGGTTGTTTACAGGAGAATTTGGTTTCTGTTATCCTGCTGGGATCGGGGTTTAGTTTAGTTTTTGTTGGAGTTCTACTCAATTTGCTTCGGTTAATCTGATGATTACTCACTTGAATGTTTCTTGGGTGCTCTTGATTTTTCTTATTTGTTGTTTATATGTTTGTTTTTTCGTCAGATGGACCATTAGTGTTTTTTCTCTGCGTACATGTAAAAATTGTAAAGAAAAATTCCATGTGTAAAACTGCGTGTGCTCTGTTTTAGTCTCTCTTTCCCCCATCTGATGTTGCCACCATGGTAGTTATAAAGTTATTCCAGCAAGAAATTTGCTAAATAGATAGATGTTGCCACCATATTCGATTTTCAAGATCGTATGAGTCAACTTGCCCTGTTCGGTGACCTTGGTATAAGGATCCATTGATGGCTATTTTTCTTTCTTTTCGTTGTTTAAATCCAAGAAGCGCTGGCTATTTTTCTTTCTTTTCGTTGTTTAAATCCAAGAAGCACTGAGGCAAGAACCTTGCTAATCATGGTGGTGAGCTCTTTGTTTGCGTTACCACATAGTGTTCAATTTTCAAATTGGTAGCTGTGCATATTGTCGCTGTATACACAATTTTCCAAGGAAGAGCACCAATTGTTCCTAAAGGAAATGCGTACCAGCTAATTTCCGTGAATCTGTTTGACCACAAAATAAAAGCACTTCTCATTTTGATTTTTCTTAGAGAAACATAGTATTTATGGCATTTTTGACATATAACATTGCAATATTGCATGTTAACTAGAGATATCATGTGTTTCTTGTTATAGCTCCGGACTGAAATTGGGATCTTATTCCAGGACAATCATGTGTCCTCCAATTCCTAGGCTAGCATTACTTGACATGAGCATCAGTAATTCTTGGAGCGATGAGGAACTTGTTCGATTCTTGGCAGAGAGGAAAGCCGGGGACCCTCTGCCGCAGAACGTGCTGGTGGGCATGAACTTTTCTCTCATTGATCCACGGGTCTCCCCTGGTTAGTATCGAGTCAAATGCCCAATATTATAATTACGTTATGTTTCTGGTGTTCTAGTTACTCATGCATTCTGAATTCATGTTGCTTTTCATCAAGATTATGATTATGTTGTATGTACGGTCAGATTTTCTTAATCCAGATGTCATAGATTCTGATGCTTGCTCTGATTTGTCCCTTTGACATGCTATTTTAGTTAGTGTACTGTATGATTGGGGAGTATGAAAATAGTGCTACGCAAATCTGCAATACGACAACAATTTTAATCCGAACTGATAACTGGTTGGCAAAAGAGGTTATGGCTTCATGGAATTATGATTAAGCAGCATAGAACTGATAACTGTTTAGGGTTAAGCAGCATAAAAAAGCTTACTCAAACCCTAAAAAATGTGCTTGAGCCTCTGAAGAAAGCACAAAGAATTTTTGTGTGCACACAGTCTTAAGCACTGCTGACTGTTGCCCACATTACAGAGATTACAGTTGGATGTTATATGAAATCCTTGGCACTTATTGGCCAGTTTGTCAACGTTACTTGCAACTCGTACACCACCTGCTTGACTGCTTTCACTGAGAGTGTGATTAACTGATTACTCTCTTCCGTGATTAAATAAATCTGTTTAATGCATTGGTGTCTCGATTGGCTGGAATTTTTGAACTCTGTTGTCCTTATTAAAGTATGCAATTTTCCAGCGTCATATGTTGCCAGCTAATCCTAAGTTTCAGACATGTGTACAATTACTGTATACCAGTGGTAATTGTCTGCCCAATCTATGTCTTCATCAACCCCCTAAACTATTGTTTAATTCAAACAGACCATGTGCTAAGATTGAGCACTTGAATTCGTTTTCTACATTAAAATGTACACCTTAGTTTCTGTGCTATGTCTATACTGTGTTGGTATATATAGCCAATCTCACATTATAATATATTACTGGATCTCGGATGCATAGTGCACTGTCTGCTAAAATCATGTTGGAATAACTTTCTTGCATATCGTTACTTATTAATTACTTCAGGGTTACAATTTGTTAGCATGTAGTTTAAGGATTTGAAGGCAAGTTTTGTGAGTGAACGACTAGAAGTATGATTTTCCCTATTTGACATAGCAGAACTGCAGAAGTCCATGTTTTCTGGCTTATAATCTTTGTTAATTGTGATAATAGATTTGCTGGCAAAATATCTGAAAGATAACTCATCTTGCAGGAAACATATGGTACATGAACTGGTCAGATGACCAGCAGCCTTATGACAATGGTGAAAATGCTATTAGAAACGCGGAAAATGGATACTGGAAGTCTGTGGATGCTCTCAGAATACCCACAAGTACAGCTATTGTGGGTGTGAAAATTATTCTGGAGTTTTATGAAGGCCAAGCACCATCTGGTAAGAGAACTGGATGGGTAATGTATGAATATGAGGTAAAACATAATGATGAAGCCAATGTACCACAGGTAGCCCATGGTTTCTCCTAGTCATTTTGTGCATATCCTGTAAGCTTTTCTCCAGGGTTGATGATTGATGGCTTTTGTATTTCTGACAGGACTACAAGTCTTTGTGTACAATATTCTTGCAGGGAGACAAAAAGTTCAATGCTGAAGATCCACAGATATCACTGAATGCAAATGCTCCTAATGATCACCTGGAATCTTATCTTCAATATCTTGCTGAAATAGAAGAGCAAAATGCTGCAATGAACTCCCAGGTTTGCATATTTTCTTTCTTGTATAAGGCGTCCTTTAATTAGCAATACCCTGAAACTTGTAGTTTTCCTCATTTGTTTCTCCTCATTTTAGTATAATTTATGGTTTTGAAATCCATGCTGGTCTGTCATTTAAAATTGGGAAATAGCCCCGCAGGTTCCTCTTATAGTAATTCACCTTTTTATTTGAAGTATTAAGTTTTTCAGATGTTTGGTTTATCAGGGCAATCTACTGATTCTCTGTCACTGTCTATTTGTTTTTTCTTGCACTATAAACTTTGATGATATGATCAGATATGGGAGTTTTACTTGTAATCTTGATGAATCTTCAATTTACATATGCCAGATTGTAGCTTCAAACCAGCAGAATTTCTCTTCCAGCAAAGGACAGGATGAACATAAAACTCATAATGCTGCAGATGCCATAGCTTTTCATCATGCTCTTGCTAATGAGGCCTACATAGAAATGAATGACATACTAAGCTCAGAAGCCTCTTCATCAACTTCAGAATACTCAAGTAGATGGTCTATGATTTCTGTAGAGTACTTCGATTCTGATGCATTCCTAAGGGAGATTTTGAATGACTGTAACACAACTGATGAAAAACATAAAGTCTGCAAGTTTAGCATAGCTGCACCTACTAAATCGGATCATGTGGTTATCAGTCTGCCAGAACAAGGTAAGATAACCCTTCTCTTGCATTTTTTGAATTTAAGAAGTAGCTACAGATCTTTGTATGGTTTGTTCTAGAAACTCTGAGAGTGTAACCATATGAACCATTTGGAAACTTGGAACCACGAAACTTTGCAACTAGTAAGTCCCAATGTAATAGACCCCACCCAACTAACAAGCCTATGAAACTTTGAACGAAGCTAAATTCACAATTGCAATTAGTCCCATTGTGACAGTTTTTTTTTTCTCAGGCTGTCAGTTTATCTTTGCTATTTGTAAATTCTTGATTCGGGTGCCTTTTCGGCAGTATTGTTTTTATAATAGTAAGGTGTAAATGCACAATCCTTTATACTACTCTAGACAGTTACAGGAGTAACAGGACCACTTCATTGACTCCTCACCTTCCTCAACTTCTTTTATCCATCTTGTTTGTACCATAGTTTGCTAATAGGTTTTAGGCTGAAGTTTGTATCTTTGTACTTGAAGGGTTAGTTCACAACCATGATAACAATGCCACGGTGTCTCGAACTTCACTGGAAAAGTCAGTGCCAGAAGGTGAAATAGATCAACATTCAAATGAGTGTCCGCAGCACAATCCTTCTACATCTTCCTGTTTCCCAAGCAGTCATGTGAAACGAAGCCGTTCAAATAGTTCTAATAGCTCACAGGGCAGCACCAAGTCTCCCCAGAGAGATCGATCTATCCGTAAATTTGGAAAGATAGGACAGAAGTACTGCTGCTTCGGATCATTCTAGTCCAGTGCATAGCATTTCCTCTATTTTGTACAGGATGAAACATAGGGAGGTCAAGTTTTCCTCTTGATCGTTTTAAGCACATGATATTATGCTATGCTATTGTGACATTGGCCGATTGCATCAGCAAACTGTTGCCGGATCTTCTGACAGATCTTAGTCAAAGAAGAGAGCAAGTTTTGAAGCAACAGGGAACAACACTTGCACACACGGGAAAATTTCCAATTTTTTTGTTGTTCATATAGTGTGAAGAATATCATGACACTGATGATTCTGTCAAATTGAGACGAGTCACTTCATATCATTTTCGATTGATAATGTCAATTCTTGATCGATTTTCATTTTTAGTTTAGTGAAATGAGATTAGTTGTGGTTTCTGATTCTTGTCAGGTCCTCCTCTCTTGTACAATTTTGTATGATAGAATTTCACCTTTTGGTAAGTAATGCTGATTGACCAATACTTTGCTATTCTATATGCTGATGAAAGGTAGCTTGTATGGTCAGTTCTTTTTTGTTTTGGTTTATGGTTTTTAGCTGTGTCTTTTAGTTTTTAGGCTATTTATGAGAGAGAGAGTACAAAGTAACAAAAACTCGCGCACAGTTTTGATCAGTATAAATGAAGTATTAACTTATAGACACTGTCTAAAATGACACTGTTTGAAAACTAGTTACCGTAGAAAAGCGAAAAAATAGTTTTAGAAGCTGAAAAAAACAAGTGTGTGTGTATTTTGCGAAGCAATTCTCTGTGTAGCCTGTCGTTGAAAATAACGGATGGAACGTAAGCTCAGTTGCAGCGCTGTCGGCACTTTACTCTGAATTTTTTCAACAGGAGTTGAATATTCAGAGTCTCCTGATTTTTCTTCCTCAGTGAATTTGCTTTTAGCAGTAAGCACTATGAACACTTTGTCGGGGGTTCAGTAGTTTTGTAAATTTTCTTCTGCTTTTGTTTATCATGTGGGGGTGCAATTTTTTACACTAAGGGAGCATTTTATTAGCTTTGAGCAGGATTACAGTTCCCAAATCAGGGACGAAACCAAAATAAAAATGGCTGGGGTTCACCGCTTTGTCATACATATAGGGCCTATTCGTTTTAATTTTTGGCTTCTGACTTCTCCAGAAGTTAAAAAGTCAAACACCGAAACAGGTTGGCATCTTGAAATGGATTCTCTAAACAACTTCTCAAACATAAAATCGTATGCCATCTATGTCGGTATCTCCGTCGTTCGCTACTGTATAGAAAAATACAGACAAATATCATTAGCCACACCCAAAAAAATATCTCTATAATTACATGTATAATTGACCTCCGATTTACAATGAAGTAGGTGGGTATTTCAATTTCTAAAAATCCAAATTGAAACTCTAATTTTGAACCTTACAATTTGACAAAAAAAACTAACTAGCAAGCATAATATTCAAACTATAACTTATAAATTCAGTCCATTTAGTTGAAGAATATGTTAGAATTGAGTGCCTTGAGAAGCCATGAGCACCGCTCGGGCGTAGGAGAAACTTGTTTTACAATTACTGCGCAACATTATTACGTCTACCGATAAAATAAAACTTAACAAAAAAAAACTGCTCGGCTCCCTGATATCCGTCAGGATTGATGTAGCCTCCGATCTGAAACTGATCGGATTCTGCCACACACTCTACAAGTGATTTATTTATGAGTCTCAGTCTCCGACACTAGATGCATATCATAGGCATCTTGTCATAATATGGTTGTCCTCACGGTTTAACGAACCGGCGCGAAAAATCAGCGGGTCCGGTTTTTTGTTTCCCGTTCCGGTTTGGGTTTCTAATGTTGAGAAATCTGGACCTAGGACCAGGAGTCCTAGTCTATTATAGGCATCGGACACTCCATCGTAGGTTATAAATACGAACCTATACTGCATATTATGTACACCTGATGCAATTGAAAGCAATAAAGAAAGATCAGGAGTTCTCTCTACCTCTCTATGTTCAATCTATTATTCTGTCTTCTGTGATTGATTCATTCTTGTTCTAAGCAGAGAAATCGATCGGACTGGTTATCAACGACGCTTCCTTAACATCTAAAACCTTGTATGTGCTTGCTTATGCTAGTCCAGTGATGTCTAGTATATTTTTTAGGCGTAACCCAATCTTAGTAAGTCATTATGCGTGAAGTTCTATCTATTCTACTGTGTATTTGCTCGTCTGGTGCCCCATATTATCACTTACCAGGGAGTAAGATCTGGTGGTTGCACGCAAAAGAGATTCTTATTGTTTTGCAGCCATATTTGCATGTTCAGTTCCAGTTGAATTACTAAATAACATCTAGAAAATTACTCGACAACAAAAGGTATAGTCCGATGATTCATGCCTTGTAGAACTGCATGTCTCAAGGTTGCAAATAGCTTATAGCGGTATTTAGCGGTGAGGGGTCCGTTTAGCGTCTCACGATATAGCGTGATATATCTGCCGATAAACAATAAAAAAAGTCATGATTATAAGATCAATTTCACAAAAACATTGCATAGTTAAATATTTTAATAGGACGTGCAGGATGAACCCCCCAAAGGTGAATTTAGAAGTGACGGATATCGGTGATATATGAGTATGCTCTTTTTCAGTTTTTGACTTCAGTTTTTAGTTTTTTCTATAGTAACTAATCTTTAAAAGAAATATTTTTTTAAGATAAAGTCTATTAATTAATTGTATTACATACTCATATGGACAACCTAAAAACCACAAACCACTTCTAAAAGCCATAAGTCTCAGCTAGAAAAACAGGCCATCGTGTGCGTGAGAAAACTTTCTGGATCAAGTTCTTACGATGTCGTCATAAGTTGTTGCTTCGTCCATCGTCTATGACATGTCCAGTACACATGTATTTCTTTTTCTGATCTTTGTACATTAGCGTAAGGAACTCAACTATTTTAAGCATGTGCTGCCAACCACGTTGGGCATTAGAAAAAAAAAGCATTAGAAACACGAGAACACGTGGGAGGAACAACACGTCTTAAGATGGCCGTGCAGTCTTCCGGTTCCAGAATAACACATCAGCAAACTCAAATGATTCCCTGGCTAATTTTCAAACATTACTTAACAACAGGATTTCATGAGCTTAATGTACTAGCTGCATCTATCACAAAATGCACTCAGCATCTGGAACAAGCTGCAGATTATTATAGGGATACAGTAGTTTCAAGAGGTACGCAATAACACAAGTACAGAGATTCCGAAGTGCTATTAGGAGTTTAGGGCCACCAATGTTTCAGACATATCAGAGTTATGTTTATCTGACAAAGCATTCAGTTGATGGCTGCTATCGGCGACTGGAGTCAATTGATTCCTCCTAACTCTACTGACGCCACAACTGAACTAACTGCTGGGTTTCTGAAATCGACAACCACATGGATATTGTGTCGCAAATGTGCAAATACTACTGTGTGTGTTGGTTTCTCCCATTGCGTTCCCAAACTGACCAAAGCTTGCCAAAGCAAATTGTCCTGAATTTGGCAACACTATAAAAAAAAAGGCATAGGGCATGATAACATGCACAATAGAAAGCACGTCATGCTGATATCAAACCGCCGAATTTTGAACAAGATCGAAACAGACATAACATGGACTATTGGTGTTGAACTGTTGATGCATTATTGATTTGAATATTTTAGCAATCAGCAGGATTGCTAAGAGCTCCCATAGTGTTGAGACAAAATAGCCTCTAAGAGAAGAGAGGAAGCCGTAGAAGCTGTTTCCATACGTTACAAATTTTGGCCTTACCCACAGTGTTAAGGCAAAATAGCCTCTAAAAGGAGAGAGAAAGCCGTAGAGACTGCCTCCATACATTAGAAACTTTGGCCTCCAAAAATTAGAGGCTGGCATCACCTGCAGGCTTAGAGGCAGCCTCCTCAGGCTAAAATATTCAAAGGGCCCACTTTCTGAGGGGTTTGAATCACGGGAAGAGAGATTTTTTTCTAGTTTGCTATGCCAACCTTAGAGGCAATACAAATATTACAAATTGCAGATAAAATCGATAAGCTTAGAAATTGTCTATAGGTCCCAGCTTACAGACTATGTAGCCTCTAAACATTGTGGATGCTCTACCTCCGTGCCTCAATTAATCATGACGAATCTCAAATTGGGCTACCTCACAAATAAGAGAATCTATTTGTAAACTCAGTCAAGGTAGAGTTAGAATGACCTATGTGCAGAAAATTTCGTCATAACACCAAATAGAGTTTTAACCATGAAGCAAATAATAGCTGACATCAATTTCACTTGCTCCAAAATTTCCACAAAGTGCACCTCATATATACATCACATCAACAAAATTCACAACAAACATAAGTGGAATCACAACCATCTCTGAACAATAGTACCTTGCAATATTGCATTCTTCTCCTTAAGTTTCAGTTAGGATGATGGATGATCCTCTGCAGCACGACGGTCCTGGCGCGGCGGATGTCCCGGCTACACCGGTCCGCCTGCTCCCCCAGGTCATCCACGCTCTTCATGAACACCTCCAGCTTCTTGTTCACCTCCTCGATCCCAAGCCTCACCGCCTCCTCGTCGCGCTCCGCGAACTCCACGCAGTCCACCATGGAGCTGATCTGGACCTCAAGCCGGTCGACCAGCACCCGGATGCTGTCCAGGTCCTCGATGGCGATGAAGGTGCCGACCTGCATTGCGCTCACCACCTCCTTGTGCCCCTGGAGCGCGTCCTGGTACTGCTTCAGCAGCGAGTCGATCCACTTCCCCACGGATCCCACCGGCATGGAGGCCGCGGCGGCCAGCGCCGCCGCGACGGGCGGCGCGGCGATGGCTGCAGCCACCACCGAGCAGATGAGCAGCGCGGCGAACGTGGTGACGAAGACGATGCCGGACACGCGGCGCCAGGCGCGGACCGACCGGAGGCGCCGGTCCAGCCGGCGCTTCCGCTGCCGGAGCTTGTCCAGCATGGCCAGCTGCTGCCGGTACACGGCCTGGAACGCGGCGAAGAACTCGCCCGTGAACGGCTCGTCGGCCGCCTTGAACTGCCGCAGCTCGCCAAGCGTGTGCGCGTACCGGTCTGCCGCGGCGGCGAGGGGTTCTTGGACGTCGCCGACGCCGGCGTCGTGGTGGTGGAGGCGCTGGAAAGCGAGGTGGAGGATGAGCTGGGAGTCGCGGGCGCGGTGGAGTGACTTGTCGAGCGCGGCGAGGAAGTCGAGGGTGTGGAGGCTGCCGTCGAAGTAGTCCTCGACGAGGTCAAACAGGTCGGGGCTCCGCCACACGTCGCGCTTGCAGGCGAGCACAACGCGGACCACCTCCTGGTTCATGTCGAGCAGGCAGCCGGTGACCTCGCGGAGGGAGCCCAGCGACAGCGACCGCACCTCCACCCCGGACGCCACAGCCGAGATGGCGCGGCTCGCGCGCCGCCGCAGCGCCGTGTCGAAGGTCCGCAGCTCCGGGTCCGCGCAGCACGCCGCCTCGTACGACCCCGGCTCCTCCTTCTCCACCTCCCCATCCTCCACCGCCACCGCCGCCTCGGCGCTCGCCAGCCGCCGCGACCTCACAATGACGCCGCCGCCGCCGTGACGGTTCCCCATTGCCGGCGAAACCAAGAAACAGGAACAAGCGCTGAATCCACCTAGAAATCAAGAAACGGAGCTTCCGGATCAATCAAGAACTGTACGGAACCGCAATCTCAAGAACTGCAGGAGGATTCCACCACAAAGATGTGGGATTTTATACTTGTGGCCTCGTTGAGTGTGGAAGTGTGTCAAGATGTGGCATTTATACTTGCGGGGGGAGGTGATGTGGCGGTGGATGGCTTGTACGCATTAGGAAGGACGGAGCTGGGAAGAAAGTGGGCGGCAATGGCGACGCGAGGAAGTAACCGAAGGAATGCTTGTCTTCTCTTCTCTCCTCACCTCTCCACTCTCCTTCTCTCCACAGTTCTTCCTCCGGGGAGGGGCCTACGTATGTGTGAAACCGTAAATGTGTGTGCCCCTGCTTATTTCTCTCTCCTCCAACAGGAGTGAGACTAGAGGTGGGCAATGGGCCGGTCTAGGTTCAACGTGTTTTAGGTCGCGTCGTGCTGTGTCAGCTCGGTTTAATCACCCTGTCGTGCTGTGTTATTTTAGTCCGCCTCACCTCCGGTCAGACCTAAACACGGCCCAAAGCCCATCGTGTCGGTGTTCGTGCCGTGCCAGCTCAAGTCCAACCCAAAGTAACTATACACAACGAAGGCCATGGCGACGATGGTGGCGGCGGTCACCATCTTCATTTCTCTTATACTCGCCTCGTTAAAACTAGTTAAAATTGAATTAGTTGCGTAAAAATATGGGCATATAAATATTTCGAAGGAAAAATAACAATATGCATATAATATACTAGTCTTGTGGCGTACATGTGTGCTTACCAAATGTAGGCATATATGGAATATGATCATATTTTATGTTGTATAAATGTATAGATACTAAGTCTACCGAAGAGAGTGTAGAAATAGCAAGTGTGTATTTCCTTGATGTTAGGAAGGTCCTGAAGTTTGGAACTGCTATTATATCTGTTAAACCTCAAACCAACAGAGTGGAAGAACAATACAATTAGCAATAGCTCAGGACAAACCTTGTACTCTAGTCGTTGAAAGTCTAAGTCGATGGTACGAATCTACCATGATCGGATGTTGGAGACAAGATGAATGTGACAAGACAGCATACACCATACATCCACTTCCAATAGACAATCATATATCCACTTCCAAAAACTAGAGCTCTTAATGTTTGAAAATATAGTATATCCTAACCTTCTTGCAAAGGTTGGCACCTTATTCTACAACTCTATGGTTCTCTTTCTTGCATGGAAGCATGAATTGTGTAGCAATTTTTTTTAATTCAATTGTGAATAATAAAACCCAAAAAGAGACTCCGGAGGAAAGAAATGAATACAAGAAGCATTAACTAAACTTGAGAAACCATTGAATTAGATAAGACATAAAAGAAATAGCACCCAATATCTTATCCATTAATACAACCAATCATTGCACGAGTATAGAAGAAAATCATAAGTACGAAAGAAAACCCTTAGTAACTCTTATAAGAACTGTTGATTACTGACTACAAAAATAAGTCAATATAACAAATTTGTTGAGTATTAATATTATTTTATATCCCATCTACCTTTTCTTTTTTTCATTTTCTTTCTCTTTTTCCTTTATTTCCCTCCTTTCTTTTCTTTTTCCTTTCTTTCTTTTCTCCTCTCTTTCCTTTCTCCTCCTCTTCTTTTTCACCCAATGCTTACCTGCTCTTCTCTCCCCTCCCTTCTTTTTCTTCCCATCGACAGCCTCACGCCCGCCACCTGCCTCCTCCCCTCGCCACCCCCTCCTCCCTCGGCCGCCTCCTTCTCACCCAACCTCCCCCCAGCCGCCGCCTCCTCCCCTGACTACCTCCTTCTCCCCTAACCCCCACCCCCACAGCCATCCCTTAGCAGTCGTCGCCCCCAACTCCTTCCTCCTCCCTAGACCTCCCCCGGCCGTCTCCTCCCCCGACCCCCACCCCCACCCACCCCCTGGGCGCCTCTCTCTCCTCCCCTACCACCTCCCTCCTCTCCCGCCTGCCTCCGCACGCCTGCCTCCTCTCCCGCCTGCCTCCGCACGCCTCCCTCCTCCCCCCGACGTCCCCCTCCTCCCAGCTACCCCGAGCGATGGTGACCGCGACCTCGAGTACACCGAGAGCCAGCCCACCGGTAGCGGATGGCTGGGTGGCGACTGGGGCGCCGACAATGAGTTCATCATCAATGGCTCGCTCTTCGAGCCACCGTCGTCAGGCGTCTTCACGCGGGATGCCACCGTCAACATCAATGCCATCTCCGGTATACTCCTTCATTCCTTCCCCTCTACTCCCTCTCTCTATGCTCTGTGATGGCTTGTGGTTGTAGGGAATTAGGGATCACCACGACGGAAGGCGAGGCCAAGGCCGAGGTGACCACCGGCGCTGGCGTGCCGGCCGTGTCGACCCGAGCACAGCACGATATGCCATGTCGTGCTGCCCAAAGGGTTGGCTTTCTAGGCCCAGCCCGGCCCACTATTTGTGACGTGCTAGCACGGCCCGCCACGTGGTGTGTCCGTACCGTGCTTGGGCCATGCCAGGCCAACCAGGTTTCGGGTTAACACGGATAAATCTGGTTTAACTCCTAGCTCTAAAGGGGACTGGGACTCCAGGAGTGGAAGGAGAGAGAATCTTGGAGCTTGCAGTGCAGGGGTTGACGAGTCTGCCTCTGCCATGCTTGGTTGGGCAAAGAACCAGGTTGGCTCTGCATGGCAGCCATGGTGCTATGTGTATTAATGGGAAAGAAAGATTAAAACTGAGTGACATAAAGTCATAATTGCCTAGTAAACACTATATTTAACCTCGTACTAGACATTAAGTACTACCCGATACTGCGAACAAGGTAAACATCACGGAATGCATGAGATTAAGCGTTTACATAATGTGTACGGATAATAAGTGGTATGTGGACTTGCGTGTGACAAAACAAAGAGGATTTGTCCTATTTAGTCGTTGCTTGTACGTATATTTTACGGTAAGTTATCTATGCACATAGCTAATTCATGAGAAAAAACTGCCGGCCTTAGATACTGTGAATGATTCAATGTGAAGCATTGGGTTATTGTTGGTATGAGGCTTGATCATCTTGGGGAACTGAAATGTTTAGGCCTGTTCATATTGGTTGTTGCTGATGATTTTTTTTGCGGTTGATAGTTTTTAGCTAAACATAAATAGTAGTTGCTGAAAGAAGTGCATTTTAGAAAGAGCAGACAAGCGGTAGAGAAAATGAGATAGAGATGCGTGCGTGAGACAGAAGCGAGAGGAGTGAGGTGCATGATACGCATGTAACCCCTTGTCTTATCCCCAGAGCGAGACGAAAGCAAGAGGAGTGAAGAAGCCGTTTCGAGAAGCCGGATATTCATATTAGCTTCTGGCTTCTTTAAACAGAAACCAAAAGTTAAAACCAATATAAACAGGCTTTTAGTAATGAAAAAGGAAGAAGCTCAAATGTATACACGAAAGAGGGTGGTCAGAGGTGTGCAACTCCTCATGGTCATGGCAACAAAACATAAACTTGTAAGAACATAAATAAAAAATTTACGTGTAGCACAATGTAAGCTCCATTCTTACATCTATCTGCAGAAATTTGCTGTAGGAACTGTTCGTAATCTCTACAATATGAATATCACCACACCTAGATCGACCTAGTTCACTTGCAATATTACTATCACAACATGCATGGTAATTGTGATTTTGCCTATCGGTGTAGTTTAACTGCTCATCAAATTCCACATGACCGATGTAATTGGCATTTTATTAGGATCAAAGTTATGCCATACTGTAGTAAGTTTTCCTTGGTGTGATGGCCGTGCCAAATGTAATTGGTGCTCATCAAACTCTCACATTGGTTTTATACATTGTGTGTTTTGTGTACCTTTACATGCAAGACGACCTTGCCAAATTTTGTGTGGCTCTCTAAAAAACTGGCGTAGTCATCAAGTAATATAAAGTGTTCCAGTCATGCCAAGGCTAGCTTGCAAGTAGTACAATTTTGTAAGCAACCGAGTCAAAGCTGTGCAACATGTACTGTAGATCAAACAATCTCATTAAGCTAAATATATACCCTAGAACACTTAAGAATATAAGTAGATGAGCACCAAAACACCAAGAAAAAGGGAAAACAAAACCATCACATGATCCATCATCCGTACTTGTGGAAGGGGGCAAAAGATAGCAACCCAAAGCAATGCATGTTTTGCAAGCATTATATTGCACCCTAGCTAGCTAGCTATCTACTTTGAACAAACACTATTGCTTGTGGAGCAATGTCACGGGCTCACAGCTGTGGCACTGCGATGCCACAAACAAAAAGGAAAAGGTTGTCTGTACCTTTTTCCTTTTGTCCCAGGATGATGGATCCATATGTTGGTGCTGCTTGTTGTCACTATCTAGATGGTCAATTAGGACAACTAATTATGCACAAGCTGTGACGGGATTGTGTTGTCCCTTTCTGAATTGATAGAAGCTAGTTCCTTCTGGACTGTCTTGAGTGGACAGGGCTCCATATCTTGTTTTGATGTATATATGATGCCAATCAGAATTCATAACTGTATGTGCCTTGAAATGTGAAACATGGAGAAGAGTTTTGACACTTCAACATCATGCATGCCCATTTTCTTTTTTTCAATCTAAATATGCAAGAGCTACAATTCGTTATAGAAGATCATCTTATTGAAGAGAAAATATTGTACTGTATTCCCGTTCCTTTGCTAGCCCAAGCAATTGCCTAGCAAGCCTAGTGTTTGATAAAGCTGAAAAATCTTACTTTGGCAAGCAAACTAGGCGAAGAACTCTTTGCCCATCTCCCATGTGCGCAAGGTTTGCCATCTCTTCATTTTGTTATGCTGTGGTCAAATAAATAATTTCAAACAAATATTATTATTTGGTTCCTGACTTCCTTTTTGTTTTTTGGTCATTTTTACCATAGGATCAACTAGATGGAGCTTTGGATGTTTGACACGTTTCTGCCCTGAGATGTTCTGTACTCATTAACGGGCTAGGATTTTGTTAACGGGCAGGTGTCCAGGCCCTAACGGACCCAGAACCTTTAGTAGACTACTATTGGTCTTGTTCTTTTGGTTTTTATATTTTTGGCTTTTAGTTTATCTAAAAGTCAAAACAAACGGGATAGCTTCTTGAATCGGATTTTTCAAACAGCTTTCTAAACATAAAACCATGTGCATTGTCCGTATCCACGTCTCCATCATTCGCTATCATATCAAAAGACACAGAAAAAAATCATGAGCCATAACCCAAAAGAATAGATACATTGTCTCTAGGCTACTATTTTTCTTTTTGCTTGTTTAGCAATTGTTTTTGCTACTTTTGTGTTTGTGTCTTAACAGGCCACAATTCTTTTCGGTTATTACGTGCAGCCTGTTTTTACCTGTTGAACTGGCGTGTGTAGACATGAGACCGAGATGAACAGGCGGTTTTAAAATTTCTCTTAGGCTACTACTAAATTTAACAATGCAAAAGTATAAATAATTTGGTTTTGTACAAAAGACCTAAGTTATCTAAGTTCAACTAAGTGCGCCAACAATATGATTCTAAGTCAAGGTAAACAATCCCAGGATGACTAGCACTCTATTTAATTTAATGAATATAAATTGTTTGAATGTAAATTGAACACAAGAGAACAAACCACAATGACATACGATGTTTTATCATAGTGTTTAGAAACTTGCCGACTCCCCTAATCCACGTTGAGGTAAACCCAAACTAATTGGACCAGCTCCATGAATTAAGCCTAACCATGTCAATCCACTAAGGTTGCTCTTCCTCCACTCCAAATATGGCGAGCACTACACCACTCACAACACGCCAGGTCTTCTCACAACATTCTTGAGAAGATCACCGGACCACTACGCCTCCGAAGCCGTCTAAGAGTTGATAAACTCCAAGAGTAACAAGTCGAAGATCTTCGCTTGAATGAACCAAGAATCACAACTCAAAGACACAAAGTCCACCACCAAGTGTAATACATGCACAAGGTTATGCCTCTCTACACTCACTAAGTGCAACACATGCACAAATAAGGAAGAGAGCTTGCTCTAGGCTCAAGGAATGAAGACAATGGAACTAGAAACTTCCTCCAACAGGCCACAAGGAGATATATATACCCCCACATAAGGAATATAGCTGTTGGAGCAAAAAGTTCTTTGCAAATATTCCGAGGCCCGGTACTACAGCCAACAAATGGCCGGTACTACCACACCCTTTCTAATGGCTATAAAACTAGCTGTTACTCGGGCCATCGATCAGACCTCCCATACAGGGGCCGGTCTAACCGCCAGGTCTAGTATGACCGCAAAAATCCCAATCAAACTGCCAAGTTAAATTCTCAAGAGTCTTTGAAAAAACATACCGCTACACAACTGGTCATACCAGGGCCGGTCAGACTGCCCCTTTTGAGCAAGTTAGACTGCCCCTTGTGAGCCGTTCAGACTGCCACTTATGGGCTGGTCGGATCGATGACCAGTCAAACCACAGTCATAACACCGGTCTGACCTCGATCATACCGGCCTTCTTCGACCATGTTGGTCTTCGATCACACTGGTCTTGGAGCCGATCTGACCGTCACAGTAGTCTGACTGCATATGCCCGGTTAGACCTCTAGGCTAGTCTGACCACAATTCTTATGTCGGTTAGACCAGTTTTCCAGAGAAGGCACAAGACAACCATATTTCTTTGAGGAATTTTCATACCAAGATTTCAACTTAAATGTTAAGCACTGAAGGTTGGTATGAGCTTTTCAATAGATTATGGAACACATCCCCAAATCCTTTTTAGAATCATACCACACAAAAAAACGGCAACATGGATTTGAACCAATTTTCACATACTTTTGGTCAAAACTCAAGTCACCTGTGCCAAGTCTTTGTATGAGCCTTAACTATTTTCAAAGTGCAATTGAAAACTCTAGCATCATATTATAAGGAGGGGAAACACGAACTCTGATAATTTGCAAAACTCATCCGCAAACTTCAAGTCACATGTCATAAGGAACTTATGCATGAGCTAAAACCATTTTCAAAAAACATTCAAAAATATTAGCATCATGCAACGAAGAAAGCTAGAGCAAGTAAATGAGCTATCAACACATGATACATTCAAACTATTAGTCGCAATCCCTCTTAATAGTACTGCATCCTATACTAGCAACCCGGTCTTTCAATTACCACCAAGATCGGTAAATGATTAGGAACACATCATTAGCTCTAACTAGTCATATTTTTGCCCTGCGTATCTTCTTGAAGTTTGATGATACACATATCAACTTCAAGTTCAGGTCCTTGACTTTATTCATGATTACGTGATGTTGTTTCTTAGACTTGAAGGTAATCACCTATATGAAACCTTCTCAAGTCATGCATCATTGTGGGACACATCCTATCCATCCATCTCAATGAAAATATTAGTACCACAATTAAATTATCATTAATTACCAAAATATATCATTAACTCATAATGATAGGTCTAGATCATTTAATCACCCCTTTTTGGTAATTCATGATAATACACAAATAATCAATAAAGTAGAAATTAATTTTTCGAGTATACACCTTGTACATAATAATTGAATACTATAGGATAGGCCAGGACATGGAAGACAAAGGTTAGAACTAGCTTTTGCCCCCAGTTGATTGCCTGTAGTAAGACATAGACCCACTTTTGGTTTACTTACTATTTTGCTACTTTGTTATGAACAATTATATTTGGCCTGTTGGCTCATTATATAAAAACTGATCATAAGATCTATTTATGGTTGCTTATGTAATATAAATTACTCCTTTTCGCATGTATGGATAATATTTGTCAATATTATTATGTGAGCTAGCCACTGATACAGGGACTAGCTCAGGACACACAGGAAATTTGAATTGTCAAATCCGGGTCCCCACATGTTGGATGTGCACCATTGATGTTTAAAGATGGGTAAAAGGATAGCTATTAAGTGATTATTGGCTAGTCAAATGTTAGCGCTAAGTAAACCATACATGATCGGATAATATTGATGTGGCCTATTTATATTACATATACCTTTAAAATTTTGTAAGTTAAATGTCTCATATAAGGTACACAATATTAGTTTTGAATCATTGTATTCATCATAATGGTTGCAATGTCACAAGCAGATAGAGAATCAAACACTTAATTTTTGACCTAGAAACTAAAAAAGTTTCTAAGAACTAAATAGAATAAAGTACTTTTATACGTTCGCACGGCATCACATAGGTAGAGAAAATACAAGATGTTAGAGTTTACAAAATCTAAACGGAAGGTATGGAATATAATTTGTATCTAATTTATTAAAGTATTATCAAATTGCATAGAAATCCAAATTCAGATGAAACATGTAGCTACTAACTACTAACAGTATGTGCATACTTTCTAAAAAATTTAGGAGAAGGACATAACTGGTACCCTAGCTAGCTCCGCCTCAGCCTTAGCCCACAACGCATGTATGTGTGACTGGGAATGAGCAGCAACGGGAAAGCCAACGGCGGTGTACCGGCACAACGTTTATTCTTTGGAGGGTGTTTGGCCAGCATCTCTATCCTCTATATATCAGAGTTACGAAGGTCTCCCAAACGATGATGTGCTTCGCAAAAACCTCGATCCTCAAGCCTGGTCGACTTGTCTAGCCTCTAGGCATGCACCACTTTGTTCTCCTCTAGAAGTGCTTAGGTTTAGCAATACCCAGCTAGATCGGACGACCGCCAACAAGTAGGCTCGTGCCAAGAATCCTCGCGGGTCACCAACGCAAGGGAGAAACCTGTGATGCGCCGCTTCTCGAGTTCAGCCATGGGTGCTCCTCTGATCAGCCAGATCGCAGGCACAAACAGGGGTGATCGATCCCGCCTTGACCAACCCAATTGCGACGTGTGTGGAGTTTTGGCACAGGAGGTTGGTTTCTGTGCCTGGTGCTTGCGCTTTTGTGGTGCATTGTCTAGTGCCATCCAAAACGGCGGCCGGCACGGACACAACACGGGACGAGCTTATTAGACACGGCTCTTTAACCTATCAGTTTAAATGGATTATGTCACACTGGCCTGTGGGCTGAGAGGCAGCCCATGCACGACCTAGTGAGAAACCATGCCGTGCTAGGCCGGTACAAGCCCGTTTAGCCCAAGGGACCAAGTAGGCACAACTAGCCCGTTTCAACTCGGTTAGTCCATTTCAGTCTAAAAAACTAAAAACTTGTAAGAAAATCCTAGAAAATATATTAAAAATAAAAAACAAAATAAACCTATTTATACTTATAAAATTAACTATACAAAATTCAAAAAATATAAAAATAAAATTATATAAATATTAAAAATTGAACGGCCTAATGAGCCATGCCAGGCTAGATCGTGCCATGCCAAGCCTAGCACTATTCATGCCATATTAGGTTGGCATGCTGGGCGGGGTAGCGGCCCAAGCACGGCTTGACGCTTTATGTCAAGCCAGCCCGGCACGATGGCCAAATGGGCCGTGCCGTGCCTACGGTGGCGTGCCGTAGGCCGGCTCGGTGTGCACGGCCCATTTGGGCACCTCTGACATTGTCGATTTCACCGATGACAATACACCTATTTCTGATGAGAATGGTACTAGCTGGGGCCAATGCAACAGAGATTTGTAGTGCTTCCTTTTTTCTTATTGGTTGTTGTATAATAGATTGATAGAGATTTATACTACCTTTGTACCAGAATTTGTCCATTGAAACTTTGAACAAAATCTAACATCATCCTTTTGTGTGAACTAGGTTCCTTGTTTTCTTTTTTCTGCATAGTCAGATGTATTAACTCAATGCACAATTTATTTTTTTTGGCAAATATAATAGCCACAACTTTCTTTCTCTGTTATTTATGTTTAAAATATTTATTTATGCATTTTTTTAGCTTTGTCTACATTTTTGGCTATTTATTGGAAATCTTTTTGTAATAAAGTAGCAATGAATGAATTTTTGAGAAAATTAAAAGCTATAAAAATCCTATAATTAATTTTGCTAAATACTATATGGTATTAGAGACCTCTCCAAAAATGTTCATAATTATTGAAATTGGTTTGACAATTTTTAAAAATTGTAACTTCATTTTTGGATTTAATTAAATTAGAAAAGAATAAAAATCCATTTTTTTCTTCCTAGGTCGATTCCTTCCCTCCTTGGCTTGGCCTACTATGGTTTTGGCCAGCGTACTACCCCCGGCCAAAGCCGTCTCCCTCCTCTCCTCTTTCAATTTTTCTTCATGCGAAAGCATATATTACCGAGTGTGTTTTCTCTCTCGCCATTTCCCTCCCTCTCACTGACCAGCGGGGCTAGACCCTAGCAGTCAGACCTCTTCTTACGCCTTGTTAGACTATGTGGTGGTTGCGGATTCGGTGATGATGAATAATTGACATATGGTTTCATTGGAATTTACATTCATGAAAGTTTGGGTCGATGCGCTTCTATAATTGAGTTTTCAAGATGGCAAAACGACCACTGCAGATTTCGACCACAGACGAAAGTCTGATTAGCCTTGTGATGGATAGTCCGATTAGTAGGTTCGAATGGCAGATTTCAACCATGGCTAGCTTCAACCACGGTAAGGCACCACTGCAGATTTCGACTACGTTCGACTTTGACCACGTTAGACTTCGACCACGTTCGACTTCGACCACATCTAGTTTCGACCACGGAAGGTAATTGTAGATTTTGACCTCGAATAATGAACCGGTTGTAAGCAACATTTAATCGATCGTAAGCGATAGTGAACCGGTCTTAGCTATAGTGAACCGGTCATAGGTCGTAAGGTCATATGCTATAGTAACCGATCAATGATCGTAGATACAATACTTTTTCACAGTCGTAGCTACAGTACTTGGTCGATACTCGATAATCATAGATTTTACTAGTCAGTACTCGATAGTCATGGACTTTACTGGTCGGTACTCGATAATCAACAACTTTGTGATCGGCACTCGCAGACTTTATAGTCTGCTGTCATTGTTTTAGACTTTTCAATCGGTTGTCGTAGACCTCGCGATCAGTAGTCGAAGGCTTTTGCGATTGGTTGCCATAGGCTTTGCAGTTGGTACTTGTAGACTTCATGGTTAGTACGAGTGCTTTAATTCTTGTGATCTTTGAGTACCTCAAGTACTCGTGTTGGGTCAATAGTTAACTGATCTGATCATAGCGGTTGTCGGTAATACTCAGAACTTGGTGATCGATGATATAGTGATTGGTTGGTGGTCGTAATCGTAGTGATCGGTACTCGATGGTTTTGATTAGTAGCGATACTTGTTATTCCTGAGTGTTTCGAGTGGAGCGTTTGTAATTCCCGAGTACTTATTATTTTCGAGTACTCGTTGAGCTAACAATCATATTGAGTACTCTAAGGCTGATTTATGGATAGCGATAGGATTTGTGGTCATGGATGACCTGGTTGGTGTTGTTGGTTGGTTGAGGTTATGTTTATATGTGTGTGTGTTGATGATGGTCAAGTTTAGAAGAATTTGTACCGAGAAAATATTTCTTTGGTCTTTGCATCTGCAGGTGAGCGTGGAGACGGTCATGGTTGGTGACAAGGAGAGCCAGGACTAGGATGGGGAGATCTGAGGTCCAGACGGTTGAGAATATCATGCGAGGTGATCAAGCTAATGCTAGAGCACGTGGAGATCAAAGGAGGAGATGCGTGGAGAAGCTACAGGCGGTGCGGTCCTAGAGACTTTGACACAGAAGTTGATGAGGAGTGATGAAGATACGGGAGTTGTGATCCTAGAGACTTTATCATGTGTTGTGTTAGGAATTATGGATAGAGTCCATAACTCAGAAGATTGAGAGTTTGAATAAAACTCATGTTTGGAAGGGTTTCAAGTCCCTTCATTTGAGGAAGAGATAGGATTTCATATTCGTGTTTGAGTCAAATACGGTTTAGGGCTCTAACATATAAAAGCAGGTAGAGGCTAAGGGATTTAGCCGTGGTTTTTTAGGAAGATTTTTGTGCTAGGGTTTTTAGGGGTGATTGTGAGGGCGCTTTGTAAATCCACAAAAATCCAGCAATAAAGAACATCTTGAATCAATCTAGTTTGTGATGTGTTTAAGATTTTTAGTGATTGTTGTCATAGCGGTAGTGTTTTACTACATGCAAAGGTGATTGAGTGGCTCTACTTCTAGATTGACATTTTAAAGTACGTTCAATCTGGCCGAAGATTGGAGCTAAGTGATCTAGTGAGCAGCTGGGCGTCGAGTAGTCGATCGAGCTATTGAAACCTTCATCAACTACTTGAAGATTTTAATAAGCGGAGGCAATCATTCACCGTGCTCTAATTGTGCCATACGATTCTACACACCTCTTGCCCTCCTCTACGCCAACGTGGCCACACGCTCGCATGCCCATGTAGAGAAACTCTCTGTCGCCTGTTGTTGCACCCCGTCGCTACCCGGTGGACCCAGTCATCGCCACCATCCACCACTGCCAATCCATGCATAGGTAAGCACTATGTTGTGTCGCCGTCTCCCATCCCGATTGAGCCGCTCCATCTAGACTAAGTCAACCACACTTGTGAGCTCCTAGCTGCCTCGCCATCCTGTCCCATCATCGCTCTCTACATATCTCTGTTTCGTCCCTTATGCTTGTCACATGTACGAGAGAGAATGTGAGACACACCACTCCACTACTCTGTCACACCACACTTGCAAAAAGTCATGATTTTCTGTCAATCTTCTCTTTCATACTTAAGACAAATCGAGTGCATCATCTCCTCTAGCTCACCATTTCTAGCCTTCACTCCAAGAACCAGAGCTCTTGGTCCAGTGGTGTGCTAGGAATGACGTCATCTTCCTCAATGTTGGTGAGCACGCCACCATGCCATTTCTTCTCTGGTGAGCTTCTTGCTCGACACGCATATTACTTTTCATCTTGATCTTCACCGATGTCATCCCCGTACTTGCTTTCGTAGTTGGAGCCATGGGAAGCTGAATTCACATCGTCTTCCTCCTCTCCAACTGGCACACCTGTTCCTAGCCACCATGTTACCCTTTGTATGGTGAGCCCCTGCACTCTTCTCCCGTGTCACATTGTGTCCCAAGGCTACATCTTCAAGAACCCTTACTCAATTTAATTCTTTCCATAGAGCTTCACCAGAAATGAGTCATCATCCTCACATCTGACCAAATCTACCGCCGCACGCCATTATTGTCCCTCTGGTGAGCTCCTTGTCGATCCCCTGCTTTTGAACCATCATCAGCATGCATGTAAGCTGATGCATGGCTCCTTGTAGCTTCTCTCCTCATCGTGTTTGCTACCATTGTGAGGCCTATCACCGCCGCCCCTGCTCGCAGCCTTCTGGCCGCCTTAGACCTTCCCGTCGTCACCATCATCACCATCGTGCTTATGGTAAACCACTGAAGCTCGAGTGCTCTTTATTTTGGCTCAGGCAAAGCACTTTTGCATTCTTCCCTGTCACCGTCCATGGCGCTGTCGTGGCTGCATGTCACTGGATTGGCTCCATTGACCATTGGTTCCCATGCCAGCTACAGTAGAGTCACCTAGACTTCCTCTCGGCTTGTGCTGTGACCTGGATCGGTAAAACTACTTGTAATTGGCAATATATTTACTTGTAAGTGGCAGTAAATTTACTTACTACTAGTAGTAACTTGTGACTAATAGCATACTAAGTTGTGATTACCGACACCTCCTCTGTCCCAGCCAACGCCGTACATCTCCTCCCTCCCCACCGACACCATGCTCAACCAGGCCACCGTGCTCAATGGGCCATGTTGGCCCATTGGGTTATGTGTGCCTGTGTCGGTCTGACATGGCCCGTCTCCTCTCCGTGTTATGTCTGGGTTGGACAACAGGCACGGTATGATAACTTAATCGTGCCAGATAGGTCGTGTATAAACAGGCCATGCCCATTGCGTGTTGGGCGGCCCATTTGGCCAGGTTTGCCATCAACCATTATAAAAAAAAACAAAAGCAATCCAAACATAATATTAGCTTCATGATTCTCGGAGCAGGACACACAGTACAAATAGTAGACTGAGATGAATTTATGTTCAGACAATTTCTATTCAGTTTCAGTCTTTATTTATAAGTTTATGTGCTGTATGTTTGTTTGGAATTTAGATGAGGATATCATGAATTTTGAGGACCCGTTCTTAATAAGTTGTTTATGTGCAGTTCAGTTTTGGTTTGTGCGAGTTGAAAAAAAAATCAAATCTAAGTGATTACAATATACACGCAGTCGCAGATACTGCAAACAAAGCCAATGGGATAAAAAAAAAGCATGCTACAAGAATATCTCGATCTCTAAGCTTGCAATTGCAACAGTGTCGGCTCAGAAAGTAAAAAAAAAAAAAAGACAAACGATTCAACTCGATCATTTGCCTTATTGCCCACCGTTTTTTTTTTTGTTTTTTGAGAGGCCTAGACAGGAGTGCCAGGCTGCAGGCCAACATTTAGTCCACCAGCAGGGATCGGCCCGAACGGACCATCGCGCTCTGCACGGTCTCACCTGCTGGCAGCCTATTTGATATGGTTGTGGTTTATAATTTTTGACTAAAATTTTTAAATTTTACCTGTTTGTAATAGAGACTACGAAGAGAGATACTCACTTATGATTTTGATTGATGCAGATATTGAGCTTTTAACGTGTACTACAATTAACTTGTAGACTTCGTCTTGAAAAAATACTCCATTTAAAAGTTAGATACTATAGTAAAAGTTAAAAGACGCTTTTATAAGAACAGGCCTGCGTCCGCGCATACGAAGCCACTGGTGCTCTGCGCGTGGCCGCAGCCAGTGCCAGCACCACGCACAGCCCCGCAGACATGCATGGAGCATATACGGCCCTGTGTCGGGACTGGGTTTGGTCACGTTCCGTCGTCTGCTCGATCCGGTCATAAAAAAATGTCCTTTTAGAAATTCATTCGGTCTATAAAATATAAATTTATCTATTAATTTATATTTAAAATATTTATGATGCATGGTGCTAAGCCCAGACTAGGTTTGATCACAGTCCATGATTATTAACTTGTATACACCGTGTCGCTATCAAAAGAAGAAGAAGAAAAAACTTGCACCATGGCTACAACTGCGGCTAGGGGTGACAAAAAAAAGTTATTAGAGAAACAAATTGATTTAGTTGAAAATTACTTTAATTATACTTGTTAATGGTTAAATGTTGAAATGAATTAATTTCAAATGAATTTGAATTTTGTGCTAGCTCAACACGCTAGCTCGTTTCTAAAAATACTTCTAAATTATATATAAAATTATATTAAACTATGTTATATTAAGTTTAAAAAACTCGATAAGACGAGAACTTTATGCCTTCCATCTTACGAACGGCTGGCTTAGGCCCTTGCCTAGCCTGCGCTCAAATTTGGTCTGGCTTCTCTTTCCACAGGCAAGCAATGCGAATGCATACACACGCGTACAACGGTACAATCAATATAGTTAGTTTGCCATGTGCTACTGCAGCAGCACGCTTCGTAATTAATATATTCAGTTGTTTGTATCGTCATTCTGCTAGCTCTATTCACATAGGCCTCCATATCTCATCACTTGCCAATCCCCACTTCTACAGTCATTTCTTCCTTCATCACTAGAGTGCACCAACTACGCGCATACCACGATATTAATTTGAAGCCATGCGTGTATAGGAAGATTTGTACAATCTTTCATTTAATCCGACTCGGCTCGATCGATTATACCCTTACAAAAAATAATTTCGTATGTGCAGCTTGAATTTATAACAAGCCTATCAGATGTTGAACACCACGAAACAATGCAGGCACTGTTTTGAGGATGGGAGGCATCAGGAATACAGAGGGCAGCCATTTCTGAGCTCGACGAGCTTCTTGTGGCTCATGTTTGAGTCTAAAGGAGCTCAACCGGGGGATTCTTGATTTGCCAACGCAGGAAGGATTTCAAACCCTCAAGTGCGTCTCACTAGTGCCGCAGCCTTCACGGTATTCTTGACTCAGCTATTTTCCCGCCTCGAAATCAGCAGCCTAGCAAGTTTTTCCTGTCTAAGGTCTGTTCTTTTGGGCTTTTCAAATCGACTTTTAGCTTCTGCTATAGTACCTAACTTTCAAACAGAGTATTTTCTTAAGACGGGGTCTACAAGTTAAACTATCTACACGTTAAAAGCCCAATATCTGTACCAGCCAAAATCGCAAGTGAGTATCTGTCTCTTCGTAATCTATACCGTAAACAGCCAAAATTAAAAAATTTCAATTAAAAGCCATAAATCGCAGCCGAAAAGAACATACCCTAAATCAATAGCCAAGCAAAGGACACTAGTGTGTTATCATATGATCGTATATGCTACGTACGGAGCATTAACATTTAGCCTTAAGACGTTAATAAAAAAAGACGTTTGTGAACGTGTGTTTGTAGCATTGATGGATTATCTTTAATAATTTAACCCTTGATACCGAACTGACAGAGCTAGCTAGCGACTTGAAAGTAGGAATGCAAACGGATGGAATACAGACGGATAATATTTTTACTATATTTATTTTTATATTTTTTCTCTGACGCGGATACGAATATGGATATTTCGGATATGAATATAAATACGAATCATATCGAATACAGATACGGAACGAATATGAATAGAAACGAATACGGTCACGAATATTTATCGGAACATAAAAAACCCTTAAACCATACATCCAAAATCAATGAGAACATATAAATGGTTTATCTTGTCAAAACATTCATGAAATCTAAGCAAGTATAAGTATTTTCATCAACAATAAAAATATACTCGACAACCGATCAATAAATAGCATAAGTACCAACAACGTATAATTCATAGAGTACACACGATAGCAATTTGAACAAGCACAAGTACTAACACATATACTATTCAGGCTTAGATGTCATTAATTTGTTCCAAGCACTTAATTTGTCTCCCTTGTGCTTTCTTCTTCTTTTTTCTTTTTTGGTAGCAACCTCTTTTCAATATTATATATATATATATATATATATATATATATATATATATATATATATATATATATATTATGAATCAAAGGACATTTCTCAACATGTTTATCTTCTTTATGCTCATATGAAAAGTAGAACAATGGTACTTTTCTATACTGTGAATTATGCATAGTCATACCATTGTATACTTCAAATTCACAAATCCTAGTCTATCATCTGCACATCTCATCCATTTCCTATTCAGCTGAATAGTTTCAAGCCATCCACTGCCTCCTCTCTTCTTCACATCTTCCCTCCATTCCCCCTCTCTCTTACATTCCCCACTTTTCTCTTATGCTTGGACTCGGACTCCTCCTCAACTGTGACCACCCCTGGCCTCCACTCCTCCACATGCTACTGCCACCTCTTGCTTCTCTAGGCGCCCTACAGCCCAACCCAGCCACCTGCTTGGCTTCGGCCTCACGGCATCCCCCTGCACCTCTCTCAGCCTGGCCATGGCTCCGGTGCCTCCTCCCCTACCGGCCGGCCTTGGCTCAGCTCCCACCAGCGTCGCTGCTCTATGCTCCTCCTAGTGCATCAGCGAGGGTGCCGCCGCCTCAATAGCGGATGTGGACGCAATGGCGACGGCATGCCGGTATTCCTCGACGAGCTCAATGGCGGCACGATAGATGTCATCGGGGGTGGCAGCGTTCTCCGCACTCCTCATCCTACAAACTAATCCACTGGAACCAACTCTGCGACCAACCTCCAATGTTTCAGTTGTGGACAGAAGGGGCATTTTGCCAACTGTTGCCCACATCGCCAGATTTCACCAATGAAATTCAACTTGGGAGCCACTTCAACCCGTGGTCAGACATCAACACGGGTATAGATTTCAACTGCAAGTCGTTTGTCTGCTCACTTGACCTCCTTTACGTGTGCTTGATGAATGCTTCGAATGTTCGACCCCTCGCTTCGACCGCTCGCTACGATCGCCTTTGCACGTGATCGAAATCTCCCTCCACTCAAAAGTTTCAACCGCTCAAATGCTTCGACTGCTTGAACAAGAACACGCCAAAGACAACACCGTACTCTACTCTGTTGGATTGAACCGACGATCGTATACACCAAGCTCGTGGCATGCAAGATCGTCATGTGTTAGAACACCGCCGAAGATACAAGAAAACGATGCTCAGCAATTACATCAACGACACCGACTAACTTTCCTTGGAATAGATCTGATCTATTATTTCTATATCATATTCTATGGCTACAAAGCACCCTCACAGCACCCCTAAAAACTCTAGCACAAAAAGGCTCCACAGAGCCACGGCCAAAACCCTTAGCCTCTACCTGCTTTTATATGCTAGCGCCCTAAACAGTGTTCACCTCAAACACGGACATCTCAACCTGTGTCCTTAACAACCTACACACGCAATCGTATCTCTTCCGAAAATCAAGGGACCCGAAACTCTTCCAAATACAGGTTTTAACCAATCTCATCACATGACGAAGCCTCCAGGACTACACCTCTTGTATCTTCATCATGCATCACACATCTCACGTGTTGAAGCCTCCGGGAACGCACCTCTTGTATCTTTTCCACGCATCAACCTCACATGTTGAAGCCTCTAGGACTACACCTCCCGTATCTTCTTCACAAATCACCACCTTTGATCTCCATGTGCTCCAGCGTGAGCCCAACCACCTCATGTGACATCCTCAACTGCCTGGACCTCAGACTTCTCTATCCTAGTCCCGGTTCTCCTTGTCACCGATCATGATCATCTTCATGCCCACCTGCACATGCAAAGACCAGAGAAATGTTTCCCCGGCGCAAGTTCTTCCCAACATGGCCGTCATCAACACACATGTATAACACACCCTTGCCTATCCATAGATAAGAACTAAACCATCCATGAATACCAACCAGGTCATCCACGACCACAATATCCACGCTTTCTAGAAATCCACCTTCTGACCACTCAGCACAACCAGTCCAACCGCTGAGCATAGCCAGTCAGACCGCTATCCCAATGCTTATTCGAAGCCTATGAATACCAATCACATACCGTAAGTCTTCGAAAACTAATCAAAAAGCCTAAGACAACAGTAGCAGACCACAAAGCCTACAAGTATCGAGGTGGAAGAAAGAAACCAGGAGGAGGCTTCCAGGAAGAAGCGTGAGGGGCAATTTGGTAAAATTGACTCAATCTTGAGGAAGCAGATTCGGCTCGAGTTATGGGTAAAGTGCAAAGTTGTTGGAACTATTGGGTAAAGCTAGATGTGAACCCGGTAGTGGAAGCCTATAAATAGATGGCTGTAAAAAACTCTCCTTTGTAATCATTCATGTCTTTGAATCAAATTCAGATGTCTTGTGTTTTGTGTTGTTCTGGTTTCTTTCTTCCTCCTTGTTTCGCTTCGGTCTTTGCATTCATTTGTTCTCTGAACTTTCCTGCTGCCTTTGTTCTGATTTGAGTTCTTGTTGAGATGCTGCAAGAATAGTTTGCTTTGAACTGGGAATCTTCTCAAAGCCCCTTGACTAGCTCATTCCCGAGAGCAAAGATCCAAATAGCAGTATTGTTGTGGCTACAGACCAAACCGAGAGAGAGATGGTAGTGGAGAGGTAGGAGTGTTCTGCCTCATCCTCCCTCTCATCCTGATATATATATATACACATGGGGTATGCTTTTACAGTTATACCCTTACATGCTTACCTCCCCATCAGGGGCACTTATGTCATTACATACGTTACTCTGGTTCTTATAACCTCCTAACAGGCCTGCTGGGCTTAGGTGGGGGCCACCCCTACAACAGGAGCCTCTCATGGTGAAGGGCTTCACAGGCCGAAGCCATGCCGCCGAGTCCTTTGGCCCCCTCCGTCCCCTACGGCCTGTGAATTCCTCCAAGCGTGTGGTTGAGGAGTCCGAGGTCTGGGATGGAAGGTGCCTTATTGAAGCAGACGCGCGCGCGCTCCGTCCCCTACACTTCGAACGGGTGGCAGCGGAGGCTGGCGCCTAGTCGAAGTAGACGCGCGCGCTCCGTCCCCTACCCTTCGAACGAGTGGCAGCGGAGGCTGGCGCATAGTCGACGTAGACGCGCGCGCTCCGTCCCCTACCCTTCGAACGGGTGGCAGCGGAGGCTGGCGCCTAGTCGACGTAGACGCGCGCGCTCCGTCCCCTACCCTTCGAACGGGTGGCAGCGGAGGCTGGCGCCTAGTCGAAGTAGACGCGCGCGCTCCGTCCCCTACCCTTCGAACGGGTGGCAGCGGAGGCTGGCGCCTAGACGAAGTAGACGCGCGCGCTCCGTCCCCTACCCTTCGAACGGGTGGCAGCGGAGGCTGGCGCCTAGACGAAGTAGACGCGCGCGCTTCGTCCCCTACCCTTCGAACGGGTGGCAGCGGAGGCTGGCGCCTAGTCGAAGTAGACGCGCGTGCGCTCCGTCCCCGCGCTAAACTTGGAGCTTGGCGCCGATATTGTTGCGCGTTGGAGCTGCTGTGACCTTGCAGTCTGGTAGTGCGCTTTTAATGGCGGCTGGAATCACGCCGACGCCTGGCCTGGCAGAAGTCAGGCTGTCACGTCGTGTCGTCTGCCATTCTGCAGGTGGGACACGCGGCGACTCGCGACTGGTGCGTCGTGGGATGTGAGCGGTTGCGTGACCGCGACCGTTCGCCTCTTCCCCAGGGAAGTTGGACGTGTGTTGAAGGCGTGGAGGCGTTGTGGGCTGCTTGGTCACCTACCGGGCACGGCCCTCCAGGCCCCGACGGTTCTTCTTTCCAGAACGTGGGCAGCCGAATCGCTGTGCATTTGATCTGTCTGCGCTTCGAGCCACATGAGGGGCGAGCGGCCTTTATAAAGTGCCAGTGTTGAGGTGGAGGCGCCCTTGCTTGCTTTTTGTCTGTTTTTGGTTTGCGGCTTTGCTTCCGCCCGTGCTAATTGTAACGCCAGTTGCTCTTTTCCCTGCTTCTTTCTCGCTGGTCGCGAAGAGCGATGGCTAGCCATGACGCCGCCGCCTACCACCCCCGCAGCGGTTCCTTGCCTAGCCAAGGCGAGGTGTCCCCTCCTTCCAGGGAGCACGAGTTGGTGCCGCGGGGGAGCTCGCGCGCCAACAAGTGGTGGGACGCCGTGGAGCACTCGGGAGGCAGCTGTTCCCGTGTGCTAGGGAAGAGCCGTGTGACTGAAGGGACGCTGTAGTGACTCGTGGATGAGAGGAAGATCGTGGATCGCGATGGGGCTCGCCTACCCCGTCGGGACGAGACGGCGCCGAAGCCCCGGGCAATGGAGGCGATTGTTTTTGTCGCGTTCTTTGACGCCGGCCTTCGAATGCCCTCCACGTTGTTCGTGGGCGAAGTCCTGCGGGCCTACAAGTTGGAGCTAGCCCAACTGACGCCCCACGCTATACTCCGCCTAGCTGTCTTCACGTGGGCGATGCGGACAGAGGGGTGGCGTCCCAGCGCGAGCTTATTCACCACCCTGCACGACGCACGCTGTCGACCCCGAAAAGTTGACGGGGCGGTGTCCAACTTCGGCGGTGTGGACTTCGTGCTCCGGGCGTCGTGCGCAACGTTGTTCCCGGTGCCAGCCTCGCCGAGGCAATGGGAGTCCGGCTGGACTCGGCAGTGGTTCTACTACACTGTGACCGACAAGAGCGGAATGCAGTGCCGAGGTGGGCCGATCTCGTTTAACAGCACGCCGAGTTTGAAGGCAGAGACTGACGACACGCGAAGGCTACAGGGTCTTGTCGGTGTCGCCCGTCGAATGAGCCTGCGCGACCTAGCTGAGGAGTTCACAATGTATGGGGCGGCGCCCCTCTCCTCCCGGGGGAAGTATGTTGGACAGAACGGCCCCCGCGAGGATGGGTTCAGCCCATCCGTATCTCGCCTACTTCCGCCCTCCGCTCCTTGTAAGTTGTCCAGTACGTTTTACGCGCGCTGTTGTATCGGTTTGGTCTCCACCTGGCTGACGTAATCTCCTGCGCAGTGGCTCGGCTAGAAGATGCGGAGCGCGTGGTTACGGCGCTCCTCGGCCCGTACACACTTAAGGAGCACCAGACTCGCGAGGCCGCAGTCAAGGCGGCTAAGCAAGGGCGGGTAAACCGCACATGCGAAGCTCTAGGCATTACTGTGCCCGAACGCTTGGTGCCGGAGGAGCTTCCCGCCGGGACTCCGGGCACTCAGGACGGTGATAGCCCTGCAAGGGTGTTATCCTCGCGACGCCGGGCCCGTTCCCCGTCTGCCGTATGCGACCCCGCAGGCCCTTCGGCGACTAGCACAGCTGGAACGGGGCGTGCGACCGGCGGTGGGCCCGGCCACACTGCTTCGGAGGAACGCGTGGCGTCGAATCCCCCGGCACCCTCCGTCGACGCCAACAAGCCCGTACTTACGGCCATCGGTGAGCTGGAACTCGCCAACCCCGGGGAGGAGCACCGTTCCTGGCGACAAAAACACGGTCGATGGTGCGCTACCAACCGCGGCGGGCGGCGAGGGTGCGCCCCCTACGGAGGAAACCGTGGGGGCGACGGGAATCGTAGCTGGTGTTGCCCCGGAAGAATCACTTGTGCCGCCGCCAACGAAACGCCCTCGGACGCAGTCCCCGCCGCCAGCGAGGGGTCGGTACACCGTTGCGGGGCCTTGTCGCGGGATCACGGCGTCTGGCGCGGCCGAGAAGACCTCCTCGCCGACCACTGAGACGCCCGCCCCCCGCTTGGCCGACGGAACGGCGCCACTTCCTACCGCGACGAGAGGCGCAGGGGGTAGGTGTGAATCCCTTTCCTCTCGTGACTTCGCGAAACTCTCTCCGATCTGCTCGCTCATTCTGCCAACATCAGGCGAGACAAGGTCTCCCGGACATGGCGAAGGATCGAGCAGCGGAGGTATGCGCAAAGTCCAAAGGGCTGTGCAGGGTGCCCCGCAGATGTCCGTTGCTGTTGACGTGGCCGCGGCCTCGGTAAATCCTGACGCGTTGGGGCCGGGCTCGCTCGCTCGGACTTCCTCCCTCGCCTGGAGATACTTCGCGTCCTTGCTGCAGCCGCAGAGCGTGCCGACAACGGCCTTGACCGAGAAATGCTGTCGTCATGCGAGGGGGATCTCCTAGCGCTCGCGCTGCAGGCCTCCGAGATGAGGGTAAACATGTGCGCTTCATCTTGCAAGGTACTGCTGGGCGCCTGCTGACTTGTTGTTTTTGCCAGACGCTTGCCCTTAGCTGGTCCTTTGACGAGGCCCGCGTTCGGGAGCGGAGGGCTCTGGAAGCCAGCCTGCGTGAAGCAAACGATGCTCTCGCAGCGAAGGACGAAGAGCTTCGCGTGCTGGGGGGCGCCATGGCGGCCGCACAACTCGAGGCCACGGAAGCCAAGTGCGCCGCGGCTGTGGAGCGCGCCGCCTTTTTGCAGCAGATCGCCGCCCTAGATGGGGAGAACGCCCAGCTGGCGGAGTCTGCCGCAGGGAACAGTCTCATCTTGGAAAATGCGTCCACGTCGGCGTGGCGGGCCATGGAGTCTCTGAACCAGGCCCTCCGAGATCTGTGCGTCAGAGTGCCGGACCCTGCGCATGGGCCGGAGGCCCTGTCGGAGACGCTCGGGTTGATCGAGGAGGGGGCTGGGGTTGCTCTTCGTGGCGCCAGAACGTTTGGCGAGCACTGCGGCTATGTTGGTGCGTGCTTCGCCCTCGCCCTGCTTCACACTCGTGGGTGCCAACACACCCATGAGCTGGCGAATCCTCAACTGGATCCTCCCATCCATCCAGAAGTTATGGCGGACGCCATTCGCTTCATCGGGCCTAGCCTGCAAAACTTCCATCAACGGATCTGGGGCCGCTTTGGGGAAGATGCAGCGAGGGTCGCCGTGCAGCAGACGCTGCATGGGGAGGGGAACCTCCTCCACTGGCTCGAAGGAGTCCTTCAGGGTCACGGCGACGATGGCACGGGTTCGTCCGCACCGCGCCAAGGCTGAGCGGTTGGTCGGGTAGGGCGAGGGGATGATGTACTGGTTCGTATGCTTGTAGGCATGTAGCCCCCTTGCTTTTATGATGAAACCAAGCAGTACTTTTCTTAGCGTTACCTGCCGCCGAACGCAAGGGGAAGACCTCCGCATCTTGTGTATATTCCGCGGACTGGTGCATGTGGAGGCGAACCTCGACGCTACGCTTTCCTTTATAGTCCGGAGACTCGCGCGTGCGGAGGCGGACCTCGACGCTACGTCTTATTTAAAGTCCGTGGACTGGCGCGTGTGGAGGCGAACCTCGACGCTACGACTTGCTTTATAGTCCGGAAACTCGCGCGTGCGGAGGCGAACCTCGACGCTACGTCTTATTTAAAGTCCGTAGACTGGTGCGTGCGGAGGCAAACCTCGACGCTACGTCTTACTTTATAGTCCGGAGACTCGCGCGTGCGGAGGCGGACCTCGACGCTACGTCTTATTTAGAGTCCGTAGACTGGTGCGCGCGAGGGCGTCCCCCCGCTGCGTCTTATTTAAAGTCCGTAGACTGGTGCGTGCGGAGGCGGACCTCGACGTTATGTCTTATTTAAAGTCCGTAGACTGGTGCGTGCGGAGGCGGACCTCGACGCTACGTCTTATTTAAAGTCCGTAGACTAGTGCATGCGGAGGCGGACCTCGACGCTACGTCTTCCTTTATAGTCCGGAGACTCGCGCGTGCGGAGGCGGACCTCGACGCTACGTATTATTTAAAGTCCGTGGACTAGTGCGTGCGGAGGCGGACCTCGACGCTACGTCTTCCTTTATAGTCCAGAGACTCGCGCGTGCGGAGGCGGACCTCGACACTACGTCTTATTTAAAGTCCGTGGACTAGTGCGTGCGGAGGCGGACCTCGACGCTACGTCTTCCTTTATAGTCCGGAGACTCGCGCGTGCGGAGGCGGACCTCGACGCTACGTCTTATTTAAAGTCCGTGGACTAGTGCGTGCGGAGGCGGACCTCGACGCTACGTCTTCCTTTATAGTCCGAAGACTCGCGCGTGCGGAGGCGGACCTCGACGCTACATCTTATTTAAAGTCTGTGGACTTTGTTTTGCTCAGCGCGGACAGGGAATGCGCCAGGAACAGCAACCTTTATTGAACTCCCGTTTATGCGGGCGAGCATCGTATAACAAAGGGCTGGCGGCTCTACGCTTGTTGTCCTACTTCTAGGCGTAGTATCGCTGCAGCCTGTCTGCATTCCATGTGTGTCGGAGGGTTTGCCCTTCGAGCGTGGCGAGGCGGTACGCCCCCTTTGGCAATGCCTCCATCACGATGTACGAGCCTTCCCACTTGGACTCCAGCTTGCCAGCGGTCTCCGCCTGAAGCGCCACTCTGAGAACGAGATCCCCAGGCTTGAATCCCCACGGGCATATAGAGCGGTCCCGAGTACGCACTGTCTGCCGCGCATACTTCTCGACATGGTGGGCTGCATCTGCCCGTAGCCCGTCGATGAGGTCCAAGGGCACACGGCGCTCCTCTTCGGGTGCTTGGACGAGGACCCTGCGCGAGCCGGCCTTGATTTCCTCGGGCGTCACTGCTTCGTCGCCGAAAAGGAGCTTGAACGGCGTGAATCCCGTCGGGCGCGTTACCGTTGTGCGAAGCGACCAAAGAACGCTGTGAAGCTCGCCCGGCCACTTGCCCTTTGGCAACCCGACCAGGCGCTTTTTGATGGCAGCGGAGATGGCGCCATTCGCCCGTTCGACCGCCCCATTGGACTGGGGATGCCCTACCGAGGCGAATCGGAGGGTGATGCCCATGCTGTCACAATAGTCTTTGAATAGGGTGGCGTCGAACTGCAGGCCATTGTCAACCGTGAGCTCCCGGGGCACGCTGAAGCGACATATGATATTTTGCCAGAGGAAGCGCTGTATGGCCGCAGAAGTTACTTTAGCCAGGGCGACCGCTTCCGGCCACCTGGAGAAATACTCCAGCGCGATCACCACGAACCGGAGGTCCCCTGGAGCTCGGGCAAGCGGTCCTACTATGTCGACGCCCCAGCGTGCCAGTGGCCACACCGGAGGAATAGGGTTGAGGCTCGTCGGGGGCCTACGGATGATGCGCGCCATCCACTGGCATCCTTGGCACCGACGGACGAGGTCCTGGGCGTCGGTGATGGCAGTTGGCCAGTAGAAGCCTTGCCTGAACGCCTTGCCAACTAATGACCTCGGCGCCAGGTGGGATCCACACGCGCCCGCGTGGATCTCCGCAAGGAGCTCCTTTCCCCCCTTAGTCGAGAGGCAACGCAGGAGCGGTGCGCAAACCCCTCTCTTGTAGAGTATCCCTTCGAACACTTGGAAGGATCTTGCGTGGTGCTGCAAGCGCCGAAGCTCGGCGGGGTCCTCCGGCTCGGCGATGCCTTGCAAGAAATTGAAGATGGGCTCTCGCCAATCACCCGGCCGGTCAATGTGGTGGACGAGTGCCGCGTCCCGGTTATCCTGCGCGATGGCCGCCTGCGCTAATATCTCATAAAACGCCCCATCCGGGGAGGAGTTGCTGGCTGGCCGCCTTAGCGAGGGCGTCGGCCTGCTCGTTCTCCGCGGGGGGGATGGCCTTGACGGTGACGCCCAAAAAGTGCCTTTCCCTTGCCCTCACAGCCGCGAGGTACTTGGCCAACTCAGGGTCCTTGGCTTGATATGACTTATCACATGACCAGCCACCAAGCGCGAGTCGGTGCTTACTAGCACCCGTCTCGCGCCGACTGCCTTGAGCTTCGCCAGGCCAAAGAGCAGCGCCTTGTACTCAGCCGTGTTGTTGGTGGCGGGGAAAGCGAGGCGCGCCGAGTATAGCAAACGCTGTCCTTCGGGCGTGACGATCACCGCGCCTACGCCCGCGCCCGCGACGCCGTAAGCTCCGTCAATGGTAAGCGTCCAGACGGGGTCGTCGTGCGTCTGGACTGGTTGGGCTGGCGGGGTCCATTCGGCGAGAAAATCCGCCAGGACTTGGGATTTGATTGCCGTGCGTGAAGCATACGTCAAGGAGAAGGGGGCGATCTCGCGGCCCATTTGCCGATGCGCCCTGTGGACTCCTTGTTGTGTAACATCTCCGCCAGGGGGAATGAAGAAGGCACTGTGATCGGGTGAGCCAGGAAGTAATACCGAAGTTTTCTGGAGGCCATGACCAGCGCGTAGGCGAGCTTCTCAAGCTCCGTGTACCTTGTCTTGGCACCTTGGAGGGCTTCAGAGACAAAGTATACGGGCCGCTGCATGGCGCCCTCCTCTAAGACGAGGATGGCGCTGACCGCGGTGGCGGACGCGGCCAGATATAGCAGGAGGGGAGCCTCTGGTGCTGGGGCGACCAGAGTGGGGAGGCTTGCCAGGTGCTCCTTGAGCTCGTTGAAGGCCTTCGCGCAATCCCCGTCCCAACGAAATCCGTCGCATCCGCGGAGTGTCTTAAAAAACGGCAGGCCCCGCTCCGCCGCCCTAGATAGGAAGTGGCTTAATGCTGCCATGCGGCCCGCCAGCCTCTGGACCTCCCTCGTTGTCTTGGGCGGCTCCATACCCAGGATGGCGTCTACTTTGTCGGGGTTCGCCTGGATGCCCCGTCCGGACACGAGGAAACCTAGGAGTTTGCCCGCCTGCACCCCGAAGACACATTTGTCGGGGTTGAGCTTGATGCCCGCCTTCCGGAGGTTGTCGAAGGTCTCCTGGAGGTCCCGGCCATGCAGAGCAAGCTGCCGGGTTTTGACCACCACGTCATCAACGTAAGCTTCGACGTTCCTCCCGAGCTGGGCGGCCAGGGCAATAGCGACGAGACGGGTAAACGTAGCGCCTGCGTTCTTCAAGCCAAAGGGCATTCTGACGAAGCAGAACGTCCCAAGAGGTGTGATGAAACTGGTCTTCTCCTCGTCGTCTTCGGCCATGTACACCTGGTGGTAGCCGGAATAGGCGTCCAGAAAACTCATGAGTTCGCACCCCGCGGTGGCGTCGACCAGCTGGTCGATGCGCGGCAAGGGGTAATTGTCCTTTGGGCACGCCTTGTTGAGTGCCGTGAAGTCGATGCACATACGCCAGGCCCCGCTGGCCTTTTTGACTAGTACCGGGTTAGCGAGCCACTCTGGATGGTGGACCTCGCGGATGACCCCGGCGCGAAGAAGCTTTGCCACCTCCATCTTGGCCGCCTGCTGCCGATCCATCGACATACGCCGGAGCCTCTGCTTGATCGGCTTGGCGTCGGGGCGGACCGCCAAGCGATGCTCGATTACGGCTCGGTCTACGCCCTTGATGTCTTCCGGGGACCACGCGAAAATGTCAACGTTGTTCTGAAGCACTCGGAGCAGATCCCGTTCGACCCCCGGTGGGAGCCCCTCGCCGATGGACACAAACTGCCCCTCCGCCTGGAGCGGCACCTTCTTGACTCCGCCCTCGGGCCGAGGCTTGGGCGTCCACCCAGGGGCGGAGGGGCCATCGCCGAGCGTGCCGGAGAGGGCGTGCACCAGGCGATGCGGAACACGGCTGCCGACCTTGGCACGTCTGGCCAGGTCCTGATCGCCGAAGACGGTGATAACACCCTCTGGACCCGGGAGCTTCATACACAAAAACGCGTAGTGCGGGATCGCCTCGAAAGAGTTGATGGCGGGCCGGCCCAGTATGGCATTGTAGGGATGTGGGATATCTACGACGTCGAAGGTGACCTGCTCGGTCCAGATGTTACCCTTGTTGCCCTCCTGACGGAACGTGACCGGAAGGGACACGTGCCCCAAGGCCTGCAGTGGTTGACCCCCGAAGCCTTGAAGTGGAGCTCCTGGCTGCTCTAGCCAGCTTCGGGGGATCCCCATACGATCGAGGGCTTCGGCGAACAAGATATTCGCGGAGCTTCCCCCGTCGACCAGGATGCGCCTGACGTCGCAACGTGCTATGTGGGCCTGGATAACTAGAGGGTCTTGGTGAGGGTACTCCACACCGCTGGCGTCGCTCACGTCGAAGGTGATATTGCGGGGCGGCATCCATAATTGCGGCTGCTCCCCGGGGGCCCTTGAGGAGGAGCCTCCGGTGATGACGCTAACGGTGCGATGCTGCGCGCCCTCCGTTGCGGCGGCTCGTATGGGGCTACCGCTTGGGTGCTCCACGTGGGCTCCGGCAGGGGGCCGAGGAGGCAGAGCTCGAGACCCGGTCGTCACCCTCCACAGCTCCAGAACTATGGTGCATGCCCTTGTGTAATGATCACCGTAGCCGTGTACCTCGCACCACTTGCCATAGTGTAGGAGCTCTTGTTCTGCGCGGGGTTGGCCACCGCAATCAAGTCCGCCTTCCGATCCCCGGTCCCCCCTTCGGGAGGCGGGGTCGGGTCCTTGGCGGGCGCTCTCGGTGCCGAGGGCATGATGGGCCGCCTGTGACCTGCGCTGGCGGCGCCGAGGTTTATGCCTGCTCCTTGAGGAGCCTTCCCGTACTCCGGTGTTGCTGCCTCGGGGAGGGTCTCCCCGGGGCTCTCGGCCGTGGCCCTGCCTCGAGGGCGGTAATGCGGCGTCTTCGCGCATCCTCCTCCGCCCGCGCGTACTCGTCCATTTTGTCGAAGAGCTTGGCGACTGTCTTGATTGGCCTCCGCGCGTTGTACTCGGCCATCGGGCCCGAACGAAGGCCTTGTATGGCTGCATTAACAACGGTGGTTTCATTAACGTCTCTTACTTGGCATCGAATCTTGGCGAAGCGCTTGATGTAGTTCCGGAGCTTCTCCGAGGGTCCTTGCTTCACAGCGAAGAGTTGGTCCGCGTCGACTCGCTTGACGCAGTTTCCTTGGAAGCTGTTGTGAAGACGGTCGCGGAGCTGCTCCCACGCGTAGATGGAACCCGACTCTATGGTAAGGAACCAAGAGAGCGCCCCCTCGCAGCGCGAGGGGGAGTCCCTTCGCCTTCGTGGTGTCGTTTCCGCCCGCGGCTTCGATTGCGGTTTCGTACACGCGCACGAACTCGCGGGGGTCCGTGTCACCCTTGTACGAGTCGATGGCGCCAGGAAACTTGAAGTCTTCTGGCCACGCCGCCTGCTGCAGCCCTGCCGAAAGCGGGGACTCCGGATCTACGCGCGGCAGCGGCGCACGGCTAGACGTGGGGGCTTCGCGACTGTCCGCCCTCTCTGGCGTGGGCTCGGGCGCGATTACTGGCGCGACCTGCTAACTCCGAGCCTCTTGCATATCGCGGACGGTTCCGCGAAGGTCCCCTAGCTCCCGCTGGAACGCGTTGAGGGCTGCTAGTATGGCGCTTTCCACCGCAGGCGCTGTCGGGGCCGCCGGGACATCCAGCGGACGAGGCGGTGCAGGGACCATCGCTTCACGATCTCCAGATCCGCCGGATGCTTCATTGCGGCTACCCCCGGCCGCCTGATCCGCGCTGCCGGCGAGGGTGGCGGGGTCTGTCATTGCAGTGCCAGCGACGGGGTTGGGTATCGTTGTAGCGGCGCTGGCGGGGTCGGTCGCTGTGGCGCAAGCGTCGACGCCCGCGACCACGGCGCCTGCGGTGCCGCCAGCTCCTTCGGCGGCCGATGCCGAAGCCCTGGTATTCACGCGCCGCTCCGACCTAGCCGTCTTCTTTCCCTTCGCCGCCGCTGATGAAGATTTTTTCGGTGCCATCCTTCTTCGGTCTTCGGGCTTGTCCTTGTCCTCCCCACGGACAGCGCCAACTGTTGTGGCTACAGACCAAACAGAGAGAGAGATGGTAGTGGAGAGGTGGGAGTGTTCTGCCTCATCCTCCCCCTCATCCTGATATATATACACATGGGGTATGCTTTTAAAGTTATACCCTTACATGCTTACCTCCCCGTCAGGGGCACTTATGTCATTACATACGTTACTCTGGTTCTTATAACCTCCTAACAGGCCTGCTGGGCTTTGGTGGGGGCCACCCCTACAACAAGTATTTTTTTCCCAAGAATTTCTTTGCTGTACTTCCTCTGTTTTCAGCATTTCTAGGGTTTACTGTTTTTAGGAGCAGAGGAATCTCGTGTTCTAGATTTTCTTGTTAAAAAGTGATTTGGTTTGAGTTTTCTCGTTGTGAGATCATTACTCTACTGTGATCAAAAGCCTCAGTATCAAAGGTGTCGAGTATCTCAAGCCATTTGGACTTCAGTCACATTTTGTGTTCGGTTTTTCAGATTTCGGTTCAGATTTCAGTTTCTTGCTCTTCTGTTTGTATTCTCTTGTTTCTGAGATCAATCCATTGTTTAAGTTGAAGTCCCGAACATTTTACTTGAGAAGAGCAGCAATCGATTGACCTTTGCTTCTGTGTTTCTTGTTTTCATCAAGTACTTACTGTTTCAACAGATTTTCGGTCAGCCGTCTTCTTCAGGTTGCCTGATAGCTTCTCTTTTTCGATGTGCTTTTTCTTTTGTTTCCTGTTTCTGATTTGTAGTCTCTGTCTGTTCAGTGTTTGGTCGGCAGCCTTTGTGAAGCTTCTTGTCACCTGCTCAGTTTTTTACCACGTGGCAATCTTTGTCGTCTGCTTTTCGGTTCCCTGAACCTAAACTGAAACAGACCCTGATCCCAGTCAGACCGGCTCGCCACTTGCGGTCAGACCGGCTCGGCCTTGGCGGTCAGACCGCTCGCCTTATTGCGGTCAGACCGGCCTCGCCTATGCGGTCCAACCGGCAGTGACTCGGCGGTCAGACCGCTATGTCACTTGCGGTCAGACCGGCCTCAAGACTTGCTTTTAGTTGGCTTCTCTCTGGACTGCTTCTTTTCTTGTTTTATCTTTCTGCTTGAGTTATGTTCAGTTTCCAGTGAGCGTTTATCTTTGTGCTTCATAGCTGTTATAGCTATCGGAGAAGAAGACTGTGTAACTATTGGGGCGGTTTGAAGGCACCATTCACCCCTCCCCCTCTGTTGCCATTTTGGTCCTACAATTGGTATCAGAGCCGGTTAGCTCTTCTCTATAGATCTTAACCGATCTGTGAGCCATGGCGACAGACAAGTATTCCACCAAGCTCCCTATCTTTGATGGGATCGACTATCCCTTCTGGAAGAGTAGGATGGAGTCTTACATACAGGCTCAAGGCTATGCTATCTGGACAAAGGTCAAAACACGCTATGTTGTTCCTGCCGATGAGAACATCAATGTGGCGAACATGCCTAATGTTGAGGCGAATGCTAAGGCAAGGAATATCATAATTTAAGGTCTTAGCAGAAGCGAATTTGATTGCATTTCTCATCTCTTGTCGGCCTACGATATTTAGGTGACCCTCGATGCATACCATGAGGGCACCACCCAAATCAAGACCGTATGACAGGACCAGTACAAGCAAGATTACAACAAGTTTGAAATGCTCGCTGGTGAGCCCCTGGATGAGTGTTTTGCAAGGTTTCACGAAATCTTGAGCAACCTTCGAGCAGTCGGTCTCACATACCCTGACTCGGACAACGCTCGACAAATGCTTTCTGCTCTTGATTTGCGGGTTTGGGAGATGAAGGTGACCACCATGAAGGACACGACTGATCTTTTGACTTTGACTCTTGATGTGTTGTACTCACGCCTCAGGACTCATGAGATTGACATAGTCTCTCATAGGTCGAAGTTGTAGTCGATGGCCTTAGGCCCCATTTGGCAGAGCTCTAGCTCTAGGAAATTTATAGATTTCCTAGAGCTGGTCATCTGTAGCTCTAGGAAATCTTGGATCTAGAGTTGCAGGCATGTTAAGTGCATTTACATGACTCATTTTATTTATATTATATATTAAATAAAAATATTTAAATCACTTTAATTTAGTCAACAAACTACAGATCCAGCATAGATCTCGGAGCTAGAGCTGTGCCAAACGGGGCCTTAGTCACCAATCCCAGTCTAGCTTCTGGATCTTCTTCTGATGTGGTTTCTGGATTCTCTCTTGCTGCTCTTTGTGAGTTAAATGATGATCAACTAGAGCAACTCCCAGAAAACCAATTAGCCCTCCTAGCCAGAAAGTTCTCCCATGCGTACAAGAGAGTGAGGGACAAGAAGAGAGGAGGGCCGGTGATTTGCTTCGAGTGTGGTGGCCCTAACCACATACAGGCAAATTGCCCCAAGCTGGAGAAGGGTAAGAACGACTCCAACGATGTGAGCAAGAACGATTACATCAACAAGAACCGCAACAAGAAGCCTCCAGCTCATGCCCAAGGCAAAGAGAAGAAGTTCCGCAACCTTGGGAAAACCAAGAAGCTCTTCTATCGCATCCTCAAGGACATGGAAGGATGGAGTGATGATGACGACGACAAGGTGATCAAGACCGCAAGGACGACGATGACTCCATCGGCATGTGCTTCATGGCTAACGAGACCGACGTTAGCGGCGACGACCTCTACACCATCTCCGATGAGGTAGATCCCTCCTACGACCAGCTCAATGATGCTTTTCTCAAGCTAGGGAAATTTTATGCTAGATCTAGAGCTAGGGTTTGTGATCTAGAGAAGGAAGTAGAGAGCTTGTCACGAGAGCTTATTTCACTTAAATCTGCTCCCTCCCGTGGCGAATGTGATGTATGTTCTTCTTTGCTTGGAGATATGGAGAAGCTAAGGACCTCTCATGATAGCGTGACTTCTGAGCTAGACTTACTTAAGGTGGAGAATGTTAGTCTGTTAGCTGAATTAGAGATGACTAGGATTGTTGTTCTTTCATCTACTACTTCTTGCACCTCATGTGAGGTTAAGGACAATGCTTTTAGGGGTCTTTACACTATGCTTCTTGATCTGCCTGACAATTGTGAAAGTTGTAATAACTTAAAGATTAACCTAAAGAAGGCGGATCATAAAATTGCTGAATTGCATGCTTCCTTACTAGAGCCCATTGTGTATTGCACCAATTGTCCCAAATTGATTGCTGAACTTGAATCTGTGTCAAAACAGTTTCAAGAAATGATTGACCACAACAACAAAATGGCTCATTATGCGTCTAAGGGCCCTGTTAGCTCACCATGCAATAATTGTGAAAAACTGAAATTTGAACTCGTAGCTTTGAATGATAAATGTGTGAAGCTAACTAAGAACCTACTAGAGAAGCCACAATCTTGTTGTGATGTGTGTACTGTGGTGAGGGAGAAGCCTAAGGATATGGTAGAGACGCTTAGCCACGAGGACCAAATGGCTAGGAGTAGGACTGTCCCTTCCATGTCCTGCGAAGCCCTCAAGTTGAGGCGGCTGTGCACAAGGAGAGTCATGCACATGCTATTTGTTATTCTGCTGTTGATTCTTCTTCGTCTCCTCCTGATGTCTCCTCTTCCCCTGCTCTTCTTGCACCTCTCTCTTTTAGGAGCGTCAGTATCTTATGAACACTCTTGAGAGATTTGTAGGAGGTAAGAAGAAGCTGAATCTTATTCTAGACAAGTCCAAGATTTGCAAGTTTAATCAAGGTCTAGGATACGATTTTCTTGAGGATGTTAGGAAGCATCCACCTGCTGCTCTCAGACCTATAGCAGCAGATGTGACCGAGGTCAACCCAGAACAAAAAGGGTTGAGTTCAAATCTGTGGGCTTTGTCCAAGGGATATCTGACAGTAAGGGGGTAACACCTGTTGCTTCGACCTCCCAGAAGCGAAGTTCCACTGTACCTTCTGTCAGAAGGATGGACACAGGATCGAGAGATGCTTCAAGCGCGCCAAGATCGTGCGGAGAGATCGTGTTCCCGCTCTTAGGCGTATTCAGGGTCAGCCCCATACTTTGAGTGCACCTAAGACCAATACGAGGTCTAGGGTTGATCAGTTTGAGGTGTTTAGGCAGAGTCGAGGACTTGGCTTTTCTGGTTTCTCTGATTTTCGTCCTCGATTTGCCTCTGTTCATGATATCGTCGTCCTGAGGGTAAATCTCGTTTTCCCTGTCGAGATAGCTACCCACGGCGAGATCAGCATGTTGATGGTGCTCCGACTCGCTCTTCCATAGCAGGCAAGCCCAACAACAGCTTCAGGTCTGCTCATAGACCTTCTGGCTTTCTGAGCGACGGAGAGCGTAGGGTAGTTAAAGATCAGTCGTGTGTGACTAATTCTTCTGCTCGTCGTGTGACTCAGTATTAGGTTCTAAAATCTCTTTTGATTTATCCCAGTACTGAGCCATCCAAATCTTGTTGACTCAGGTTCGCCGGGCAGGGAAAGGAGAGGTTTGGCTCGTAGACTCCGGTTGTTCTCGACACATGACGGGAGACTCTCGTTGGTTCTTTTTCCTTGTCCGAGCTCCAGGTGATGAGACTATCACCTTCGGAGACGTCTCGTCTGGGCGTCGCTAAAGGTACTGTACGCATTAATGATTCTTTTGTTTTAAAAGATATTGCCTTAGTGAGTAAGTTACAATACAATTTGCTTTCTGTTTCTCAGCTTACCGATGATAATTTCGAGGTAAGTTTTGAGAAAAATGCATGCAAAATTCTTGATTCTTCGGGGAGTCTGGTTTGCGGGATTTCTAGATATGGGAGGATCTTTCGTGCTGATTTTGTTGAGTCTTCTAGCGATCCTCTCAGGTGTTTAGTTGCTTCAGAGTCCCGTGATCTCACCTTCTGACATAGGAGACTTGGTCATATTAGATTTGACCATTTGACCCGAGTTAGCGGCCATGATCTCATTCGTGGTCTGCCTAAACTCAAGATGATCAAAGATCTAGTTTGTGGTCCTAGCCGGCACGGCAAGATGGTTGCCGCTTCTCATCCTCTAGTCACAGTGACTATGATCAATGCACCAGGACAGCTTCTCCACATGGACACAATTGGTCCAGCTAGAGTGCAGTCGGCAGGAGGGAAGTGATACGTTCTTGTTGTGGTCGATGACTTCTCGAGGTACTGTGTTTGTCTTAGCCTCGAAGGATGAGACATTTACCCATTTTCGGGGTCTTTTTAGTAGGCTTTCTGTTGAGATTCCGGGTGCTCTACGAGCAATCCACAGTGACAATGGCACGGAGTTCAAGAATTCCTACTTTGAGAGGTTCTGCGATGAGACAGGTGTAGAGCATCAGTTCTCTTCTCCACACGTCCCCCCGCAAAATGGTGTCGTGGAGAGGAAGAACCGTAACATGGTCGAGATAACCAGGACGATGCTTGATGATTGCTCTACACCTAGAAAGTTTTGGGCTGATGCTATAGCCACCGCATGCCATGTTTCAAACAGAGTTTTTCTAAGGGCACACTTGCATCGCACTTCTTATGAGTTGAGATATGGGCGAAAGCCCAGTGTCTCTCATTTTCGCGTGTTTGGTTGCAAGTGTTTTATTTTGAAGTCTAGGAATCTAGATAAGTTTGAGTCACGATCGTGCGATTAGATTTTTCTAGGTTACTCAACTTCTTTGCGAGCGTATAGGGTCTAGAACTGCGAGTCTAGCAAAATGGTAGAGACCTGTGAGATGACATTCAACGAGGCCAGTCCAGGGACTAGGCCCGATATCTCAGGTTCAGTAGAGCAGTCCGAGACCATCTTTGTGGATGACGAGGAGGATGGAGATGAAGGTTGCTTACCTGATCCAGTTCCTCCTCCCCTTGAGGTGCCTGTTTCTTCCACCGCACTTCGAAGAGATCAGCCCATTCCTTCCACTTCTTCTGGAGCTAGTGGCTCTATTCCTACCACGTCAGCTCATGAGGTAGAGGCCACTTCTTCTCATCCAGGTCCTCCCCGACATATCCTAATCATCATCCATCAGAGCAGATGATAGGAGATCTCTTTGAGCGTGTCACACGCTCAAAATTTGACATGTCTCACTTCTGTCTCTACTCTGCTTTTGTTGCCTCTTTTGAGCCCAAGGATGTTAGTCATGCTCTTTTTGATGAATCTTGGGTCAATGCCATGCATGAGGAGTTAGAGAACTTTAAGAGGAACAAGATATGGTCGCTTGTTGAGCCCCCTAGAGGTCATAATGTCATAGGTACCAAGTGGGTGTTCAAAAACAAGCAGAGTGAGGATGGGGTAGCCATTCGAAACAAGGCTAGATTGGTAGCTCAGGGTTTCTCTCAGGTTGAGGGTTTAGATTTTGAGGAGACCTTTGCCCTTGTAGCTAGGCTAGAGGCCATTAGGATCTTGCTTGCATTCGCAGCGTCTAAGGGCTTCAAGCTTTACTAGATGGATGTCAAGAGTGCCTTTCTCAATGGGTATATTGAGGAAGAGGTCTATGTTAGGCAGCCTTCAGGTTTTGAGAACCCCAAATACCCAAACCATATCTACAAACTTTCCAAAGCCCTGTATGGACTTAAGCAAGCCCCTAGAGTTTGGTATGAGAGGCTTAAGTCCTATCTGTTGAGTCATAGGTTTGAGATGGGTAAGGTAGACAAGACTTTGTTCATTCACAGGCATGGCAATGACCTCCTACTCGTCTAGATTTATGTGGATGATATCATCTTTGGCGGCTCTTCTCATGCTCTTGTTTCCCAGTTCTCCGATGTCATGAGCACAGAGTTTAAGATGAGCATGATGGGCAAGTTGAGCTTCTTCCTTGGATTCTAGATCAAGAAGATTCGGGAGGGTACTTTCTTGCATCAGGGCAAGTACACACGAGACCTCCTGAGACGCTTTGATATGAGTGATGGCAAGCCAGTGTTAACTCCAATGGCATTGTCAGCTACACTTGATCCAGATAAGGATGACGAGCTAGTTGATCAAAAGCAGAAGCATGATTGGCTCACTCTTGTACCTTACGGCCTCGAGACTGGACATACACTTCTGTATATGTCTGTGTGCATGATTTCATGCCTCTCCTCGCGTATCTCACCGTCAGGCGGTGAAGCGCATCTTTCGGTACCTTCGAGCTCATCGTCCTGTCTTTCCCTCAGAGCCTACTCCGACGCAGACTTTGCTGGATGTAGGATAGATAGAAAGAGCACTTCTAAGCACCTACCAATTCATTGGCACTTCTCTTATTTCTTGGTCTTCTATGAAGTAGTCCGGTGTTGCACAGTCCACCGAAGAGGCTGAGTATATTGCTGCCGCTAGTTGCTGTAGTTAGGTGCTTTGAATGGCCTCGACCTTGCGGGATTTTGGGTTACTCGTAGACAGTGTTCCTCTCTTTTATGATAACACTTCTGCCATTAATATTGCCAAGAACCCGGTGCAGCACTCCAGGACCAAACACATTCATATCAGATATCACTTTCTTAGAGACCATGTGGAGAAGGGTGACATAGTGCTCCAGTTTGTGGAGAGTGACCACCAGTTGAAGGATATCTTTACCAAGCCTTTAGATAGCTCGAGGTTCTCGACCTTGCGGGGGGAGCTTGGGGTTGTCTGTCCATATGGATTGTTGTGAGGGGGAGCTTTGTGCTTTATGTTTTATCTTGCTTACATGCTTCTGTCTCTCTTTGATGCATTGCATAAGGGTGCTTTCGGGTTAGTCCTTCTAGCATAGACTAGAATGGTCCTCTTTCTCAGTTGCTTAGATTACTTCCTCTCATCTTGTGATTCTAGGATGCTGCTTATTAGTTGTCTCTCTTCTCACTAGGTTGAGTTCACTCACTTTTTATAGGTCTAGCGAGGGTTGGGTCACCCTTGGATAGACAGGGAATGTGTTTACTCCCTAGCGTGTTAGAAGCCCAGCTGATAGTCCTAGCGTCATATGGGGTAGATGAAAGTCAGTCTGAGCCATAGTATTCTCTCTATCTTATCTATGCTTTAATGATTATCTTTTCTGATTTTCTTGCCAGGTTCTCATTTTTATTGCTTTGATTCAGGGGGAGTTCTTTTGAGATGTGCTAGAACTTAATGTTGACATAACTCAACTTGAACTAAAAGTGCTTCACATACTGAAGGGGAGCTGGATTTTCTTGCATTTCATGTCATTCTGCATTGTAATATAACTACATGGAGCCTTGATTATTATCCAATTATGACATAAAACGACTACTTTACATCTTACCATAATCTGTGCTAAATTGCTAGATTTACCATGACTTCATATGTGTAGTCTTGTCTTTTCCATGATAGGTTGATTAAAAATGCACAACTTGAATTAAATCATGACATGTTAGCTCTTGAGATTAGTCTGTCTTTAGTTATCCTTTTATGATTCATGCCATGCCAAATAAACTGAGTTGAGTCTTGAATCTATATTAAGATTTAGATTGAGCTATGCTAGTTCCTTTATGAAGCATGAGTTATTATTAACTCCTTGTTCTTGAACTAGATTCAGCAAAAGCAAAAAAGATCTCTTTTGTGCGAAAAAAACTGATCTCACCAATTCTTTCTCATGAGACTGCTTGCCATTGCACTAGGTATGAACTTAGGGGGAGTTTTGGATGACCAAGATCATTTCTTAAGCTTATTGCTTGAAATGGTCGCATAAGGCTTGAGATCTAGCACATGTTTCAGCAACAAGATTTTGGTTAGAATCAACTTTGTCAAATGTGCTAAAGTGGCTAAAACTACAAAACTTACAAGTACTTAAACAAATATCTAATTCTTGAACTTGTAGCACTCTAAATTGATTCAATATTAGTTTCTTGGTTCCACTTAGATTATTGACATGGCTTGTATCATCTTTGGATGCCTTTAGCTAGACTTCAATCTTAATGATTTGACATGCTAATAAGTTCATCTAAATTTCAGATTATGACTTATTTGGCTTAGCTTGTCTATACATTAATTATCATGCTCTAGATAGCATTCTTTTGGTTATGGATTGGTGTAATACTCAAAGAATCATGTTCGATAATCTTTGTGGCTCCTAATGCTTAAAATGAATAAAATTCAGTCAGTTCAATCACATCATGCTCTATTCTCTTTCTTGCATCTTGATAATTTTATTGCCAAAAGGGGGAGGACGATGGAGAAAAGGCCATTTTAAGGTATTTCGAGGGGATTTTCTGGAGTGTTGGAGACAAATTTGCTCCTTTTGTTTCTACTTCAGTATTCTCTTTTGTCAACATGGTCTTGGGTATCTCTGCTTTTCTTTTAGACCATGTGTAACTCTCTTTCAAATTAAACTTAACTTTATGCTTTTTCTGTATTTGTCAATATACTCATCAAGGGGGAGATTGAGAGACCATGTGGATGTGACCCCATGAGTGTGATGAGTAATTGACACTTGTTCTGCAAAGTTTGAATTTGATTTGTGTGTTTCGAGCCAAGTCGGAGCGTAGCGCAGTCGGCTGCGGTCGTACCTGGTCGGACGTGCTTGGGATGCTTGTTTTACTATTTTGACCGATCGTTGGGTTATTTCGTGCTTAAGTGCTTTTTACTGATGCAAATGTATTATTACAGTGTTTCGAGCGGTGCTATGTGATGTTTTGTTGTCTGTGATGGTTGCAAGACTTTGAGGTTAAGTCATGGCGAGGCATGGGATGGCCGGACTAGGCACAGGCGGTGCTGAGGTCGAATTGGTCGAGATATGCCGAAGACGGCGAGGGCTCAAGGTGGTTGCAAGGCTTAGACAGCAAGGCAAGAGGAGGAAGCTTCCAGGAAGAAGCGTGAGGGGCAATTTGGTAAAATTGACTCAGGCTTGAGGAAGCGGATTCGGTTCGAGTTAATGGGTAAAGTGCAAAGTTGTTGGAGCTATTGGGTAAAGCTAGATGTGAACCCGGTAGTGGAAGGCTATAAATAGAGAGGTTGTTCTCTAGTGCCTTGAGGTTTTTTTTTCAGTTTTTCTCTCTATGTCTGCGTGAGTTGTGAGGGGTAGGCAGATGTAGTGTTTCTTTCCTTTTTGCGTGTGTTCTCTCAGAATGTGAGAAGGGATTGAGATGGCTGTAAAAAACTCTCCTTTGTAATCATTCATGTCTTTGAATCAAATTGAGATGTCTTGTGTTTTGTGTTGTTCTGGTTTCTTTCTTCCTCCTTGTTTCATTTCGGTCTTTGCATTTGTTTGTTCTCTGAACTTTCCTGCTCCCTCTGTTCTGATTTGAGTTCTTGTTGAGAAGCCGCAAGAATAGTTTGCTTTGAACTAGGAATCCTCTCAAAGCCTCCTGGCTAGCTCATTCCCGAGAGCAAAGATCCAAATAGCAGTATTTCTTTCCAAGAATTTCTTCGCTATACTTCCTCTGTTTTTAGCATTTCTAGGGTTTACTGTTTTTGGGAGCAGAGGAATCTCGTGTTCTAGATTTTCTTGTTGAAAAGTGATTTGGTTTGAGTTTTCTCGTTGTGAGATCATTACTCTGCTGTGATCAAAACCCTCAGGATCAAAGGTGTCGAGAATCTCAAGCCATTTGGACTTCGTCACATTTTGTGTTCGGTTTTTCATATTTCGGTTCAGATTTTAGTTTCTTGCTCTTTTGTTTGTCTTCTCTTGTTTCTGATATCAATCCATTGTTTAAGTTGAAGTCCCGAACATTTTACTTGAGAAGAGCAGCAATCGATCGACCTTTGCTTCTGTGTTTCTTGTTTTCATCAAGTACTTACTGTTTCAACAGATTTTCAGTCAGCCGTCTTCTTCAGGTCGCCTGATAGCTTCTCTTTTTCGATGTGCCTTTTCTTTTTGTGTTCCTGTCTCTGATTTGTAGTCTCTATCTATTCAGTGTTTGGTTGGCAGCCTTTGTGAAGCTTCTTGTCGCCTGCTCAGTTTTTTACCATGTGGTAATCTTGTGCAGTCTGCTTTTCGGTTCCCTGAACCTAAACTAAAACAGACCCTGCTCCCGGTCAGACCGGCTCGCCTTTTTGCGGTCAGACCAGCCTCGCCTGTGCGGTCCAACTGGCAGCGACTTGGCGGTCAAACCGCTATGTCACTTGCTATCAGACCAGCCTCAAGACTTGCTTTCAGTTGGCTTCTCTCTGGACTGCTTCTTTTCTTGTTTTCTCTTTCTGCTTGAGTTATGTTCAGTTTCCAGTGAGCGTTTATCTTTTTGCTTCATAGCTGTTATAGCTATCGGAGAAGAAGACTGTGTGACTACTTCGGGCAGTTTGAAGGCACCATTCACCCCCTCCCCCTCTGTTAGCATTTCGGTCCTACGAAATTCCAATAAAACCAAATGTCAATTATTCATCACCAACAAAATACATGACCATCACATGGTCTAACAATCTCACCCTTGATGAATACATTGACAACACATCAAAAACTCTTGAATGAGAGAATTTGTGAGAGAATTTGCGAAAGGAACCGACCATAGCCAAAAGAGCACATACCACTTAGAAAACGCACAGACCACTCATAAAACTCACAGAAAACTCACCCTCAACACTAGAGAGTGATTTTTTCCATTTTTATTTCTCCCCAAACTCTTAGAAAATTCTCCCCCTATTTTCTCTAAATTCTTCAATTTCTCTAATTTCTCCCCATTTGACAATGAAATCATCAAAAGCTCTATAGAGAGAAAATAATTCTAAAAAGGAACAAATAGAGAAAATATACAGAAACTTTATAGATTATCCAAGTCACTTTGTATTGAACTAAGAATGTGTCCAAGGCATTTCCTTAGTAGAGCTCTCTAGATCATATAAAGTCATATACCATAAAACAAGTCTAAATAAATTTTTAGCATGATTAAGCAAATTGGATTAATGGCATGCATCTTGACCATGACCAAACTGATCTATAAAAATCACAAACAGATATCACACCTAAACAATAAGCCTAAAAGTGAGCAAGCTTTAAATCTAGTCAAACTAGCAGTCTCATATAACAACCTATTTCTCCACACTCCTTTTTTTAAGCATGTGGCATGCTTGTAGCATACTTCTTTTCATGATGCTATCTTTGTAGAAAATTTCTTTTAAATTGTGGCATGCTTGAAGCATACTTCTTTTTATTCGGACACATTTTGTGCCTTTTATTTTGTTTAACCATGGCATGCTTGAACCATATATCCTTTCAATCTTCTCTTTCTTATTTTTTTATCATAACATGCCAACTTGAGTGAATATAAAAATATTGCAATATGAAACATACGAGTTCAATGACCAAGATTTAAAAGAGGACTCACAAGCAAGATAATCATTTTTTATGAACATCACAAGGTGCTATCTACAATCAATCTAGTCAACGTCTTCAGTATGTATAGCAAATCGATTACACCTGTTACGACTATGACTATAAAGTAAATGAGTAAATATGATAAAGACAGCTCTACTACTCATTATTTGTTCTTAAAGACTTGGACTGATATATTATTTGACAAGTATAATAAACAAAGCTTCTGTAACACTTAAACACCAAGTTTCCCCTCAGAATAATCCTATAAGATACAACACACCTAACTTGTTTCTCAACCGAGCAAAATGAGAAGTATCAAGTGGTTTGGTGAAAATATTAGCAACTTGAGAATCAGAATCAATGAAATACAAGATAACATCTCCCTTTTCCACATGGTCTCTAAGAAAATGATAGCGAATATCAATGTATTTGGTTCTTAAGTGTTACACGAGATTTTTACCAATACTAATCACACTAGTGTTATCATAGAAAAATGGAACACTATCCAATTTTATGCTAAAATCCTTAAGAGTAACTATCATCCAAAGCAATCGAGAGCAACAAGAAGTAGTAGCTACATATTCCACCTTAGCAGTTGAAAGTGCAACAGATACCTGTTTCCTAGAAGCCTGTGAAACAAGAGATGTGCCTAAAGTGACATGTGCCAAAAGTACTCTTTCTATTAATTCGACAACCCCCAAAATGCGCATCTCAATAAGCTCTAAGGGTAAGATATGAGGAAGAAGAGTACCATAAGCTAAATTCCAAAGTTGACTAAAGATACCTGAAGATTTGCTTTATCACTTGACGATGTGCAGCATGTGGAAAAGCTCGAAAGCAAGCACATAAATACACAGCAAAGTTTATGTCTGGCCTTGTAGCTATGAGATATAAAAGGGAACCAATTATACTTCTATATTCCTTTTGATCAACAAGATCTCCATTTTTGTCAGGATCCAACGTAGTCGTAGATCCCATATGTGTGGATATTAGTTTGATTGTCCCCATGTCAAAGCGATGAAGTAGGTCCTTGGTGTACTTAGATTGATGAACAAAAGTACCCAACTTTGATTGCTTGATCTGAAAGCCTAGGAGGAATGTGAGTTCTCCCATCATGCTTATCTCGAACTCTATGCTCATAGTATCTAAAAACTTAGAAATAAGAGCATGAAAAGAACCATCAAAGATGATATCATCCACATAAATCTGAATGAGTAAAAGATCATTGCTATGCTTGAGAGTAAACAAAGTGTTATCAACCTTGCCCATTTGAAAGTCATTTTTTGGTAAATATGATTTAAGCCTATTATACCATGCTTCAGATGTTTGTTTTCGACCATATAAAGCTTAGGACAATTTATAAACATGATTAGGAAACTTAGGATTCTCAAAACCAGGTGGTTATCTAACATAAATCTTCTCCTCAATATAGATATTGAGAAAAGCACTTTTCACATCCATGTGATACAGTCTAAAGCCACTTGATGCAGCAAAAGCTAACAGAATTCTAATGGTTTCTAATCGAGCAACAGGAGCAAATAGTTCACCAAAGTCAAGACCTTCTACTTGGGTGAATCCTTGAGCCACAAGTCTAGCTTTATTTCGAACAACAACACTATTATCACTTTGTTTGTTCTTAAAGACCCATTTAGTTCTAATAACATTATGACCACGAGGAGGAGAAACCAAATACTAGACTTTATTACGCTCAAAGTTTTCTAATTCCTCATACATGGAATTAATCTAAGACTCATTAGATTAAGTGTGATTTACATCTTGGGGTTCAAAAGAGGAGACGAAGGCAGAATGAGCATATGAAACATTGGAGTTATACCTGTTGCGCAGAACTCTCTCGTTTAACTCTCGATCACTTGTTTAGGGGTGGCTTCATTGAATATGTAGAGATGACTATGAAGTGGTCATAGGAGTAGTTGTAAATGTAGTCAAAGAGGTCGTAGTGGTCATAGCAGCCTCTATCTCATGAGTGGTCGTAGGAATTATCTTTGAAGGAATGGTCGTGGAAGTGGTCGTAGGTGTCGTAGAGTGGCCCAAGAACTCTATGCTATCATCGTCAGAGTCATAGAAAATGTCTTCGAGTACATCAGAGACCTGTATTCCTGCATTATTGGGTCTAGTGCCAGGACTAGCCTCACCAAAAGTGATCTCGTCGGTCTCAATGATTTTGTTAGTCTCTAAGTTGAGACACGATAGCCTCGAGTGTGAATTACATAACCAACAAAGATGTCATCTGATGATCTAGATTCAAATTTATAAAGATTACCATGTTTAAATATGAAGCAACGACAACCAAACACCCTTAGGTGAGAGACATTACGAGAATGACCAAACGGAAGCTCATAGGAGGTCTTATGCAGTTTAGCTCATAAGAATATTCTATTCAAAATGTAACAAGCAGTTGAAATAGCTTTAGTGCAATACTTCCTAGGAGTAGCGTGTTCATTTAACATTGTTGTACCGATCTCGACTAAAGTTCTGTTCTTATGTTCGACCACACTATTCTATTGAGGCATTCAAGCTGACGAAAATTAATGGTCTAAATCCTTTCCAACACAGAAAGAAGCAAATGATGTGTTCTTGAATTTAGTTCCATTATCACTTCTAATTGCTCTAAGTGCTCCTGGAAGTTCATTAGCAAGTGTAAGGTCTAGCTCTCAAAAGTAACCGAAGGCTTTGTCCTTATAAGCCATAAAATACACCCAAGATTATTTAGAGTAATCGCCAACAATAATAAGAACATACCATTTACCTCTAATTGACTGAACCCTAGCAGAACTTACTATGTCCATATACAACAATTGACCAGGAGAATCAATCATGACAAGGGTGAGTGGAGAATGAGACGATGAGACCATCTTTCCATGTCGACAAGGTGAACAAATTAGATCCATTGACTTTTCAATCTTAAGACTAGGAATTCCTTTAATCGGGTTCATATTACTAAGCTGAGCAAGATGATCAAAGCCAATATGACCTAACCTATGGTGCCAGAAGAACAAATCTTTAGAGTCCGAAGAGATAAGACACCTAAAATCAGAAGAAGCTGAATACGAAAAAGTCACCCTTAAACAAGTGGCCAACTTGACTAATTTTGCATACAAGATCACCAGATGAATCCAAAATACAGTATGAATGCTTTTTAAAATTCACCTCAAGATTATCGTGTACCAACTGTAAAATTGAAAGCAAGTTATTGCTCAACTTACTAACGAGAACAATGTTCTTTAGGATGAATTTGTCGTTGATGCACACGGTGCCTATAGCGAGAATTCGACCTTGAGAGTTGCTCTCAAAAGTGATCATCTCATCACCAGGGGCACGAGTGAAGGAGGAGAACCATCGTGAGTGCAACTAGAGTCAATGAACCATATGTTCTCCTTCCTCTTGTGACGAGTCTACAGAGTACAAACAATCATCGGTACCTTAGTACTTGGGTTAGACAATAAAGATATAGGTATCCAGTACTGAGATATTCGACAAACAGGAGAAAAGTATGCACTGATAAAGATTTAACTAAAGCATTGACATTTGACATATTTTGACTAGACGTTCGTTGAGATGTTGGTTTGACCACGAGGCGGTTTGACCTCCTCAGCAGAGCTAACCTGACTTGACCGTCGATCGGTCTAAATGAGTAGTCAAAGCTGGTCGAAAATGATCTGACTCCTTACGTAAAGTTGGTCTAACTCCCAACTGGTCTAATCAAGCAAAGACCGCTGGTCAAAATTCTCTTGGGAAGTTGGTCCGATTGCGGGAAACAACTGGTCAAAAATCTTGTTCGACCATACTGGTTCAACCATGAGAAATAACTGGTCAAATGTCTTGTCTAGCCTCGCTTGTTCAACCACAGGAAGTAGTTGGTCGAAGCGTTGATCCGACCATGCTGTTCCTACCACGAGAAAAAGCCAATCTAACTGGTCCTATTGTAAAAACTCCTAATCCTACAGAAAGATGATTAGAGAGAGCAGAGCAACAATCTACAGACGATTGTTTATAAAGAGCAAAGAGACAATAAGCTCCCAGATCTGCAGAAGACTGATTAGAGGGAGCAAAGTGATGACAAGAATATTGCATAGATCCTATTCGAGAACCCTTTCTTAACCTGTCTCTCTTTTCTTTCTTAGCTTTCTAAAAACAAAATTAAGCCAAATGACCATCTCTACCACAATTAGTGCATTGATACTTGACTTGATGAGAAATTATGTCTTTCTGCTTCACAACACCCACTTTGGTTGTGAATTTCTTTGCAATACCCTGTAGATTTAAAGATAATCTGTTTTGGTTCAGATTCTACTTCAAATTTCCTAGGTTCAAGAAGTTTAACAATCTTAGGAGGATTATTCTTGGTATGCTCAATAAAATTAAATCCTAGATCACGATTCTTCACACTTGTTTTTTATTTTTCTAGGATCATATTCAAATTCTTCTTACCAAAAGAAAACATCTCTAAGGTGCCATTAAGATACTCATTCTCTTTAGCCAATATGGGACATAATGTGCACTTAACCAGTTCATTCACTAAGTTCGAATTCTTAGAGGTACTAGACTTAGCCAATTTATCTTTTTCAGCAAACTCAATAAGTTATCTAGTCAATGCTTCTATTTCAATGCTAAGCTTAGGATAATTTGAGCAACAAAGGTTTTCATGATAAAGCATCTGTTGAATAGACTCCTGAGACGAATTAAACCTAGTTGTAGCAAATCACAATTAGAACAAGCTTTAGAAGAATTAGACTTGAGCTTTTCAATTTCATCAAATGCAAGTTTTAACTTTTCATTACAAGAGTCATGTACCAATTTTAATTCATCAAATTTATTAGTTACATCCCTAAGTTGAACCAAGTTTGATGCATTAACAGATCTAGCAGTTTTCAATTTAGATCTAGCAGTTTCCAATTCAGAATGTAAAACTTGATAAGACTCACATGATTCATTATCAGAAATAACAACTCTAAGTCTATCAATATCAGAGGTTAAGCTTTCAACAAGACAATTATTTTCTTTTAGTTTCTTTTTTTGTCTTTTTCAATTCAATAGAAAGTTTAGTTAAACCATCTTGAAGCTCATCATACGGCGGTCCAACTTCATCGAGATCACTATAGTCGTTGTCGTTGTTATTGCTTGCAGTGAAGCACATGTCTATAAAGTCATCGTTCTTCTTTTTACCAAGACCAAGAGCTCAACGCTGTTGTCTCTCTGATGCCTAGCAACCTTGCTCTTATACCACTTAAAATAAGATATGGTATAATCAAAGGGGGATGAATGATTGCCTCCACTTTTTGATACCTAAAGACAGATATCAAACCAGAAAAAAGCAATCTAAATTACCAAATGTAGATTTTGACTGCAAGTCATTTGTCTGCTCGTTGACCTCCTTTATGCGCACTTGATGAACGCTTTAAACGTTTGACCGCTCGCTTCGACTGCTCGCTACGATTGTCTTTGCACGTGGTCGAAATCTCCCTCCACTCGAAAGCTTCAGCAGCTCGAATGCTTCGACCACTTGAATGAGAACACGCCGAAGAGAACACCGTACTTTAATCGGTTGGATCGAACCGACGACCGTAGACACCAAGCTCGTGGCACACACGATCATGATGTGTTAGAACGCCACTGAAGACATAAGAAAACGATGCTTAGAAAACATGTCACTGACGTCGACTAACTTTTCTTGGGATAGATCTAATCTATTATTTCTAGATCATGTTCTATGGTTACAAAGCGCTCTCACGGCACCCCTAAAAACTCTAGCACAAAAAGCCTCCAAAGAGCCATGGCCAAAACCCTTAGCCTCTACATGCTTTTATATGCTAGACCCTAAACCGTGTTCACCTCAAACATGGACATCTCATCCCGTGTCCTTAACAATCTGGACATGCAATTCTATCTCTTCTGAAAATCAAGGGACCCAAAACCTTTTCAAACACGGGTTTTAACCAATCTCATCTCATGATGAAGCCTCCAGGATTGCATCTCCTGTATCTTCATCACGCATCACACATCTCACGTGTTGAAGCCTTCGAGAACACACCTCCCATATCTTCTCCACGCATCATCCTCGAATGTTGAAGCCTCCAGGACCACACCTCCCGTGTCTTCTCCATAAATCACCACATTTGATCTCCACGTGCTCCAGCGTGAGGCCGACCACCTAGCGTGACATCCTCAACTACCTGGACCTTGGACTTCCTCATCCTAGTCCCGGTTCTCCTTGTCACTGATCATGATTATCTCCATGCCCACCTGCACATGCAAAGATCAAAGAAATATTTTCTCTGGCACAAGTTCTTCTCAATTGGACCGTCATCAACACATACGTATAACACATCCTCGTCTATCCATAAACAAGAACCAAACCATCCATGAATACCAACCAGGTCATCCACGACCACAATATCCACACTCTCCAGAGATCCACCTTACGACCACTCAGCACGACCAGTCCAACCACCAAACATAGCCAGTTAGATCATTATCCCAATGCTTACTCAAAGCCAACAAGTACCGATCACATACCATAAGTCTCCAATAGCCAATCGAAAAGCCTAAGACAATAACAGTAGACCGCAAAGCATACGAGTATCAAGTATCGACCAATAAAGTCAACGACTGTCGAGTATCAACCAGAAAAGTCCATGACTATCGAGTATCGACTAGTAAAGTCTACGATTATCGACTGTCGACTAGAAAAGTCCACGATTATCGAGTATCAACTAGAAAAGTACACGACTATCGAGTATCAACCAGGTACTATAGTTACCGCCATGGAAAAGTACTGTAGCTATGACCATCGATCAGTTATTGTAGTCAATGACCTTACGACCTCCGACCGGTTCACTATCGCTTATGACCGGTTAAATGTTGCTTATGACTGGTTCACTATTTGAGGTCGAAATCTACAATTACCTACCATGTTCGAAGTCGGACGAGGTCGAAGTTGGACGTGGTCGAAGTCAGACATGGTCGAAGTCTAACGTGGTCAAAGTCTGCCGTAATTGAAATACTATGGTCAAAGTCTGCTGTGATTGAAGTCTACCATTCGAACCTGCCAATCGGACCAGTAGACCTACCAATCGGACCATCCATCACAAGGCCGATCGGACTAGCCATCACAAGGCCGATCGCGGACTACCGTCTGTGGTCAAAACCAGATGTGGTCGTTTTGCCATCCTGAAAACTCAAGCACAGAAGCGCATCGACCAGAACTTTCACGAATGCAAAAATTTCAATAAAACTAATTGTCAATTATTCATCATCAACAAAATGCATGACCATCACACGGTCTAACAAAATGCCATCAATTGCTTAATTGATGTGCGCCCTATTTCACTGCCACTAGAGCTTGCTGTCGGTCATTCCTCCGACCAAATCAGACTACGAAAGTTAACCCATAGGTGCATGTAGTTGTGTAGAATCCATTTTGGCTATCCTCGCCGGCTGCCCGAGGTCCCCCCATTGGAAATGAGCACCGCAACTGGCAGCGGGAGGAAGAAGAAACTGTTCACACGCACTTAATGACACTAATTAAAGTTTAATCAACCACTAACATGCAGACCCGTCGTTAATTAGTATAGGGTATATGACAGGTGGGCCTTCCTGTTTAAAAATCTTTTTAAAACAGTTTAAGTTATTTAAGTCACTAACATGTGGGCCTAAATCTATGCATAGTACCTGGCCCCACCTGTCAGTCACAGTGCGCATTTCCAGTTAGAAAATAATTCTAAAAGAAATTAAAGCCTGTGGGCCCCACTTGTCATACATAGTAATATTTGTAGAAAAGAAATTAAAAACCCTATGTGTTCCACCTTTCAGTAAGAGAAACTCTATCTCCTCTTTTATTTTTCTGGAATTAATTTGAAACATAAACTTTGAAGTGGCATAGCCTATTCATTTAAGTCCAAAATTGATGAAACAAATTTCTAAATTTATATAAAATTGAGCTCTGTCCAATGGAACCAAAATCATAAAATTTGGAGTTCATTTTAATTTAATTTTCATTTGCTAATTTTTATCCAAATTTTCGCACAATCGTTTGAATAGCGTATGACACACAAGAAGAAGAAGCCGAGGTGAACCAAGATCCACAAGAGTGAGCAACAAGTGATTAAGGCGAGTTAATACTTTGATCATATTAAACCTATATTTTATGCAAGTTATTTCTGTTTAAATTATCAAATTGCATGTTGTTATTTATTATCAAATTTATGTTCGCTGTAAGATTTTAGATACATATTCAGACGTTGTTGATTATTTATCCCATGCCTTGAGATAATTGAATACTCAACCTTTGTCACCTTAGAAATAATAATGGTAACATATTAGTAATAAGTCTATACGTAGACGCCATGCTTAGTTCTATCTAAATACTCAGGGGCCCATGAGACTAACTCACAGGCACTTTAGAGGCGCCCATGAGACTAACTCATAGGCACTTTGGATGTGTGCCCACGAGACTAGATCACAGGCACATTGGAGGGGTGCCCATGAGACTAAGTCATGGGGCACCTTGGAGGGACTCCAAGGAGGAACAATGTTCTTTTTTCGGGGGTACCCAAAGCCCTCAATAGGTAAACTCCCTACACGTTCTCATGGGTGCGGGGGCAAGCGACTTGGTCGAGGGTACACTCGATGCTGCACGACCACTTCCCCTTGGGAAGGCCATAGCCGTCCACAATATGAACATGGTAAGGACCCATGCTCATGCACTCTGTGAAGGGGATGTCTCTCGGCCTTCACAAAGTATGAGTGCTGTGAAGACCTTTTACCATATAGGTGGGGCTTTTTTCCTTAGTAATCAGGAATACATGAGAATAATTAACCTTTGCCAAGCAACAAAGTGAGACGTACGATAACCCAGAGATCATTCGATGCGTGATCTAAAGTCTAAGGGAACGAACCGATGATAAAGTAATAATTCTTTTTTAAAAAGAGTCGTCATATTTATTTCTCTAAGAATAACCTCTCCATCACGCTGAGACTTGCGAATAAGCCGACACTACTCTGTGACCTTCCAGAAGCCCCCGCAACTCTTTCCATCTCATCCGGGCCCGCACACAAAACCCACGCCCCGTTCCCGCGCCATCGGACGGCCCTGGATCCCCAATCTCGTACACGGACGGTCGAGATCGACCCCGCGTGGCGGGAAGGCCGCGGCGTGGGGGCGTCGGCGTGCAGATATTTCCGGGCCGGGTGGGGCCGACGCGGGGAGGGAGTTGTGCCGCGGCACACACTGGCTCGCGTACGAATGACGAGTGGGGCCAGAAGCGGTGGGACAGGGGTGTCATTGGGGTTGAGCAGGCAGGACGACGTGCGGGTGGGAGCCGGGGCCGGATAAGACGGGGCCCAGTCTCGATTGACGCGCGTGACGTCACGCTAGCGCGCGCAGGCTCACGGCGTTAGGTGGCGGCGTGCGGGGGAGTTTACGCCTGTGCCCCCCTGGCGACGTGGGGCCCACCCACGGCTGCGAGCAGGAGAGGGAGTTTTTCCTTGGAGCCTGTTTGGCAGAGCTCCACCACTAAAAAAATGAATCTGGAGCAGCAGATCTATCAAAAATAACTCCACCGTGAATCTGGGATCCCACCATGGAGCTAGACAAAACTGTTTGACTTGCACAGCAGCTCCAGATCCACGAAACTGAGTTTTTGGTGGGAATGACCTGTTTTGCCCATGAGTTTTATGGTGGTATGGGATGGGGTGTGTAACCAGTGGCAAAAGGTGGGTAATTACCACCCAACTCCACGAGTAGGTACGAAACAAGGTTTCGTGGAGCACCTCTTGAGGTGCTCCATGGATTTCATGAATCTGGAGCTAGATTCAGTATTTTGGTGGATCCAGATTTCGTGGAGCTGGAGTGTTTGGGTAAAAATTTATGGAGTGAAGCTGTTTTTGATGGATCTGGAATTGGTGGAGCTCTGCCAAACAGGCCCTTAGTGACGATGTAGTCAGGCGCTGCACGCGAGGTCGGTGCGTTCGTTTTGATTTAAAACCAACTCATGCTCATTCTATCTATATTGTTTATAGTAATTAATTTTTAAATAATATATTTTAAAATAAGATTAATAGTAAAATTATAATAAAAAGTATACTGAGTTTAGCTATACTAGTTAAAATAGTATATAACTATTTTTCTATACATATTACCTCTCATAAATAGATAAAATTTAAATATTTAAGTTATAAACTATAAAACCATCAGTATAAAAGAACCTATTGTTTGTTTTGAGCTATGCCAGCCACGCTACTCTATTTTTTAGACTCAGTTTTGTTCTATGCTTGTCGCTCTAGAATTGCGTTTGACTCATAGGTTTGCTAGATTGCCAGATTGGCGATTGTCAAATACTCTGACGACTTCAAGCGTAATATGCATGTGTTGAGATTTGAGGCTGTTACCCTAGCATCCGAGTGTATTACCTGCTGAGCTCTAGCAATATCGGCATGTGTAGAGGCATTTTCTACTCGGAGGTACCTTGACCACTTTCAATGGATAAAGCAAAGATTGTCTCCGAGGTTGCTTGTTTAATGGTAGTAAAATTTACGCACATTCCTACCAAAGAATGAATTATCCTGCCCCTACCAATTAGTATGCATGTTCAGTTGTTGTGGTGCTTTTGGTATTTTTAAGGATCATGGTAGGCTGTTGTAATTCATATTATGTCATTATAGGATGCCTTTTTTCGGCTACTGCTGATGACTTTTGGACCTAGCACGAATGTTTGTGCGAATGAATCGAATGTTGATAAACCGTTTTGAAAAGGTTGTCCCGATAAATCGCTTTGAAAAGACAACGAAGAAACCATCATATTTATTTGTTAAAAAAATCATAAATCGTAAACTAAAAAAATATGACCTAGAAGCCATGTTGAATTCATATCCTTTGTCATCTTTCAATTTATGTTTTGAAGGCATTGAGGCCTAGGCCCTAGCTCTCTTGTTTTATTGTTTTATTAACAAAAGTGAGAAGCAGTACACCCATATTTTACAAAAAAAAAGGTCCTAGCAAAAAGAAAATTACAATTTAATCCTTGGAACCTTGGAACTTTGCTTGAATAGGGGATCAAAGGTGCATTCGTTTGAGCTTATAGCTTGTGCCTTATACTATAGTAGCTAGTTTTTAAATGGTGTGCTTTTTGAAGGTAGGGTCAATAGCAAGATTATAGTAAAAAGTATACTGAATTCGGTTGTACGGCCAAAATCGCATGCAACTATTTTTCTCTGCATACTATCTCTCGTGAATAGTCAGAATTCAAAATTTTAAACCATAAGCCAAAAGCTATAGCTTAAAAGAACCCACCCCATATCTTCGGCTTGCCGACATCGGAGGAGCTTCTCATTGGGAATTCGAGACCTAGCTACAGTGGACTTTCTCCAGGATGTCGATGGTGGCAAGAATCGGTGGAGAGGTCTCCATGGCTCGAGCAGTACTTGGAGATTAAAGTAGAGCTTCCATATGTGGGGATCAACAACATCGACGACATGAATCACCGGTAAGGTGACAAGCCTTTTAGAGCTCCTAGCTACGATGGACCATAGATCTAGAGGTGAACCACGACAAACCATAGATCTAGAGACGAACCACTACAAAAGATGGGAAGGGAAAGGACAAAGAAGTCTCAAGGAGGCTAAGGGAAAACCTGGTTGAGCTGCGGAAGGTGGTGGCAGCCTTCAACAATGCACCACAACAACAGACCACTACTAAGCTATGGGGATCACCACCAAGCATCACAAGGGCTAAACTGCTATGAGAAAAGCTAACCTAGACATATACACTAGTAGATATATGCTTGGGGTGGGTCTCTCATCCTTCTTGTCGAGAGCTAAAGAGAAGGGGGGGGGGGGGGGGGGAGACAGAGCTTGTGGAGGAAGGGGAGGGGGCCTTCAGTTAAGGTAGAGGTGCTCAAACCACGGAGGATGGCAAGCATGGAATAGCGAGCAATTCTTTTTTTGCCAAGGCAGCAAAATTACCAATTGAATTTGTCAAGATCAAGGGAGAATATCATACAGAATACAGATGAGCCAACAGAATAGCTAATGTCCGGAGATTATTAGCCTCAGCGAGGCAACAAAACAGCCACCTAGGTGTTCAATATGCAGCACTGGAGTTATTCTATTGGAGCATGTGAATTGTATGCATGGCTGCATTGGCAAATTTTCTTGACTTTGAAATAATTGTTGTTACGGGAAATCAAGTCCCGAATTAACATATGTGCAAGTATGCATAATGCAACCATGGTGTATGGTTATGGGGTTGTTTCAACCGGTTGAAAGCTTCGATTTACGGCTACAGCCTTTTGGTTTAAGGTTGAAATTGCACTGCATGAACTGTTAGTTTTTTCTGAGTTATTCAATTAAAAAATTAAAGAAAAATAAGGAAAAATATGAAAACACCGTTATATATTCATAGACAATGAAAAGAAAAAGGAAAAAAACAAAAGTAAAAACCAAAATTAAAAATCGATGTGTTTTAAATAATTTTTAATTTAAATGAGTCAGAGGCAACAAAAAAAAGAAACTCAGCCGTTTGGAGCAGACATTAAATATTACCTACGGAGTACTAGTTCTGTCCTGATCTTTTCATTTATCCAGTAGGTCCACCAAAACCCGGTGCCCGGTGAACAAGCACCAAAAAAAGGTCAAACACCAGCACCGGGTCCACCAAAACTCGGTCCAGCCTCCAAACCACCACCCTCCCCTGCCCGGTTCCAAAATTCAAAACCATTCGAACCCACGGGCCAAATAAAATACACCACCCCGTAACCACGCGAGGGCACTCCCGTCATTTCGCGCCTCTCCCCGTCCGGCCCCGACGGCGGCCGTCGGCCACGCGTCGCTCCCCCATTGGCCCGCGCCTGCGCCCCGGGACTCCTAGCAGGCAGAGGGTACTTACCAGCGCGAAGGAAAACGAAAGCAACGAAGTCACACACACATCCACGCTCTGCTTCACGCACACCAGCACGCAGGGAGACCGGGTGCGCTCCCAAGTCCGCGAGGAGCCCACAGCCACAGGTTTTTCCCTCCAATTCGCGCGGATTCGGCCCCCGCATTGCGCGATCTCCGAATTCCGGTGACGTTCTTGCGCGGGTTGGGTTGGTTTTCGTGGGGGGTTTTTTCACTGCATTTCTCTGATCGGGAGTTGGTGTTCTTTGTTCCGGTGCAGGGGGCTGTGTTCTTGCCCAATTCGTGGGAATTGTGGATCCTCATTCTTGATCTCGTTGCTGGAGCAAGAGGGTTTTCCGGATTGGTGCGGTTTTGGTGTGATTTTTTGGGCGCTGTTCTGATCAAGATTCGGTTTGTTTTTGTGCGATGACGACCAAATTCCTGGCCAATTCGAGCGAATCTTGCGTCCGCAATGCTTGATCTCCAGTCCCCGGGAAGTGCATTCCCCTGATTGGTGTGATCCCACTGCGAATTTTGGGAATTTCTTGGATCAAGAATTGGCCACCCGGCCCTGCGAGAACAGGGGAATTGGGGCCAATTGGGTGGGAATTGGCAAAGATTTGGAGGACGAGGAAGGTTTGATCCGGCGGCGCGATGATTGCGGCGGTGGGCCGGGCGCCGGAGGGCTGGGGCGAGGAGGAGATGTCGGTGCTGCCGCGGCACACCAAGGTGGTGGTCACCGGCAACAACCGCACCAAGTCGGTGCTCGTGGGCTTGCATGGAGTCGTCAAGAAGGCCGTCGGCCTTGGGGGCTGGCATTGGCTGGTAATTCGCTGTTCCGACTCGCAATTGCTGCCTTTTGTTTTCCTAGATCTTGATTTGATACAATGCTAATTGCTTTTCGATTGGTCACTTTTGGGTTTGGGAGTGCGAATTGAGTTGCTCTAGTGCCTCTGCTTAGGTTCAGCTTTTGGAGTTTTAGAGTAATTCTGCTTGGCGAGCTAATCTGGATTAATTTCTTCCAATTTGGATTGATCTTGCTTTGTTCTCCTCATTATCTTAGGTTCAAATTACTGCTACACTGATGTTTTAGGTTTGATGGTTTGTTGATTGAGCAATGTGCTAGTCCTGATTGCTCTGGATCTTGTTCTTCATTTAGGGTTCCAATTAAAAATTCTTCTTAAGATTGACTAATCTTGATGTTTTACTCAATTGCACTTTTTTATCTAGCTATTGTAGGTATTTTGGATAGAATTTGGATCTTGCCTCCTCACTACTTTGGTTGTGGCCCTGATTGCACCGGAGAATTTTGTTTTTTTTCTTTCTCCCCCCCCCCCCCCCCCCCCCCCCCCCCCCCACTGTTTTGTTTGATCTGTGTTTCAATTGGGCTGTCAGCATCAATTGTGGAACCTGTTGACCAGGATTGCTTGGTAGATTGGATCTCGAGTATCTAGGTTCGAATCTGGTCGCAATCAGTGCTCAACCTTTGATGAATTTGAATTGAGCTGCATTATTTGTGGGATTTCTTAAGGGCTTTGCTTCCAAATTATATATAAATTCCAGTGAGTGTTTCAGTTGGGTAAAAATGCTGTATGCTTCCCACCATTTCATGGAACTTGGGAGGATATTCTAGGTAATATCTGCAAGTTCCATGGTATGAATTGGTTCCCACCGCTTAAACGATTGGATCAGTTTTGTTTTTGGATTGGCTGTAAATTTGATTTTGCTCGTTGAGGCATTCCAAGTGGACCGGAAATACTAATGAAGAGTATTACTTTAAGCTGCTATCATGCTTCAATTTCTCCCATTGTTGATTTCTTTCCCCTCTGTTCTACTGCGGTTCGATCTACTTAAAAAGAGGATATTTTGCCTGACAAATCGTATTGTTCTTCGTTCCATGATGCTACGGTTGCAAGTTGGTGGATCGAAAATCATGGTTTAATGGTTCCTTGTGATATGTTTTGTCTGATTTCCAGTTCCAAACCAACAAGAATATACCCATCATACGTACTGACCATTTAGATGATGCAATGATTTTGACGTTCCACCAAATGTGACATATTTGACTATCTCCGCTCCTTTAGTGATCTTATTTGTTGTCTGCTTTTATGGTTGTCAGCCATTCTTACACCAAGGTCCTTTTCAAACAAACATAGAAAGATAAGGTTTTACTGAGTCGAGTCTATTGATGTAAGTGCAGCCACATGATATGCCTGTTACCCTGTTGGTTGGTCCCATTTGGATGGGCACGCCTTGCGGTAACAGATGTGTCAGAAGGGGCTGATTTTCTTTCAGGTGACTGTTTGCCTGCGATTTGTACTTAATTTCAAAAAAAATGTGATTTTTGGTGTCTTGTCAAACTCCAGGTTCTTACTAATGGCATAGAGGTAAAGCTGCAAAGGAATGCTTTAAGTGTGATTGAACCCCCAACTGGCAATGAGGATGATGATAAGTTCGGCTGTGAAAACATGCAGTGGAATAGTTCAGATATGGGTAAGATCATGTTCATTCCACTATCATCATCCATCTTCAATATTTTTTTCTCATTCAGTTTCATACATGGCTGATATTCTTAGTTCTTACATGATTGCTTTCGTAGCATGTTTACTTCAATTTGATTAGCTTGGGTGTACTTTAGAAGCCAATGATTTCTGGGAGGGATCATTAGATCCTTTTGTTTGTGTGACCAAATTGGGTCATTTTATTAATAACAGAAAGCTTGCTTATATTTTAGTTTACCTTCTAGTCTTCTACTTCAAGGCTTAATCTGGTCTATATTTTGGAAACTCTTCAGATTTCAAATAACTTAGACGCATATTACAGCATAATAGCATATACTTAGATCTATCTTAAGTGAAGAAGCACATGTGCCAGGAACAAATAACAAAGTTATCTTTACCTGATGTCACTTATAGGAATTCCATGAAGGTTTCATTATATAATCTCTCCACTGCATCATTCTTTGTTGAAAAGAACAATGAGGCCCTAGAATTAACCACATGCCGTTAGGGCCACAGACCTGTTTAGCTTGTGAAGTTAATTAAAGGCATGGTTTACATGACAGTATGACACCTAACCATGTCCTGCAATTTGGCTACATTTGTTTGTAATGTTGTCTTCTTTAATCCACTTTTTGCTTGCAGCATCCGATGATGCACTATCACCAAAGCCACAGAGGTCAAGAAGCAGGCACCCTAGGGGGTTCCAGAGCAAATCCTTCAGCCGCTCCATGTCTTGTGATTCCCACTCCAAGGCGTCCATTTCGTCCTCCTCAAGGGCTCACACGGTGCGACTTTTGTTTCCTTGGGCCATGTGCAATCACTTTTCAGTAATATGTGTCAATGCCAATGTAGTCCTGCTCTATGAACCTTTGTAATTTTTGGACCGAATTCCTTGGGTTATGCTTGATACAGTTCGAGTTTCTATGATGATGTCCTTGCATCTTTGCGTTGTGGCTGAATCTTTAACTTTAAACTTTGCAGAAAGTTGACCTGAGCAAACTAGAAATGACTGCACTGTGGAGATATTGGCGTCACTTCAATCTCGTAAGTACAGCTTCCCAGATCAAGCTCCTGCAGTTGAATATCGAAATGACATTTCATTGTTCTAACTGACAACTTTACTGAACAGGATGCAAGCCCTAACCCATCCAGGGAGCAGCTAGTTGATGCTGTTCAAAGGCACTTCATGTCACAGGTTGATAAACAAAATTCAGTTGTGGCATGATTCTTTACATCAACTTGCATCGTTATGATGTGAAACTGACACATCCTGGTTTGCATTGTGAATCCCAATTGCTTTTGCTCATGTTGAAGCAATTGGATGAGTTGCAGGTCATCGTCGGGTTCGTGCAGGCTGCAAAGAGGTTGAAGACGAATATGAAAGTGGCCTGATGGAGAGAGATCTCAACTAACAGATTCAGAATAGGATGCAACATATTTAATCAATGTTGCCATGCTATGTAATATATGTGCATGAGGTTGCTTAGATTCGAATGGCTAGGTTAATGCGCAACTAGAAATCTCTCTCTTGGTTCTTCCTTATGTTAGTCTCCTGTGATGTAGATATGCAGTATGCTGGCTAAGGATCTTTCAACCTCTAGCTCAGTTATCTCCTGCTGACTGGATTTGAATTGACATGACAAACTTCTAAATCTGGTCCTCATATTTTCCTTTGGGCAATTACCGCCATTTCTAGGCATGTCTGCTTCAAAAAAATGTTGTTAAATATTGCTTTTCGTTCCATTTAACTTTTGAGAATAAGCCAAAACCTTCAACGATGTGTTAGTATCTTATCATTGGTTTCTCTTAAAAGCTATTGAACCGTTCATGAAGTAACTTAGATGTAAAAACTTCTTAGCACAAGGTGCAGAAGATGGCTTAACAGGACAGTGAATTACCCATGCTACACTTCTAGTTTGGTGAACCCTTTTGCAATAGCAGCCAAGAGCCACAAAGTGAGCTTGTCGAGGGGCTGCTGCGTAAAGGCTCGATAAAAGTGAGAGCATTAATCATGTGCACCTTTAGAAGTGGTCTACAGATGAAGAACACCAGCGTACCAACACCATGCAGTGGACAAAGTGAACAGCTTCTGTAGCAGCCTCGTGCAGTCGTGCTCATGAGATGCAGCTTTTGGATGGTGAAAGCATGAGCATAAAATTGAACAGCTGAGACGATTACTGGCCAAAATGAACAGCTTTCCGGTTCAGGTTTCACCAGATAATCAACTTGTGGTTGTTGCTCTGCATGCGCAATCAACTTTAAGACAACAACTGCTAAAGAAATTCAGCTGAGAAAGAGCATCAGTGTTACAAAATGACAATGGCACATGGATTCCCCAATTTTGTTTTTTTTTTTTTGCAATTCGGTTTTGTTTCAGTGGGGTCCTTCAAAGTTGGAGCAATGCCTTGCCATTTTCATCAACCACACATTACCGATGTTCGTACCAGCACTTGCCAGTACTTGGTTGAGCATACCAAGTGGATGTTCCTGACCTCTTGTTGAGTTACTGAGAAAAACAGAATTCAGGCAACATGAGCAAACACTACTGCATACTCTGTGTGTTAGAGTTTGTAATCTTGTTTTCAATTTAGAGGTCAAAGTCGTAGTCATAGCAAAGTTTAGGAGTCGTAGTTGTGTACGACTTGGTGGTCGTGTACGAGTACATCTCTATCTGAGTCAGAGTTTGTGGTCGTAGTCGAGTACGACTTTGTATCTAAGTTGGTGTCATAGTCGTAGTCGGAGTGTGAGTCGTAGATGAGTCTGCTTCGTGGTCGAAGAGCAGGGTATAAAAGGGTAGGCCATCATACTGAGAGAAGGATGAGAAGAGCACCAAGTCGATGAGATATAGTCGCAGAGGGGGTGCCAGAAAGAGGGCGATCGGTGTGGTCGCAAAAGCACCAAGTGGAGGAGATGCAGTCGCAGAGGAGGTGTAGAGCATGGAGCGACCGGCGTGGTCGTAGATGGTCGGCGTGACCGCAGAGCATGGAACGACCAGTGTGGTCGTGGGCGATCAGTGTGATCGCAAATGAGAGAGGCGACCAGTGTGGTTGGAGGAGGCGACCGGCGTGGTCGTAGCGATCGGCCTGGGCACCTGGCATGGTCGTAGGCGATCGATGTGGGTGGCCAGTGTGGTCGGAGGTAGTCAGTGTGATCGCAGTGGAGGCGACTGGATGGGTCACATGCGGTCGGTAAGATTGCAGGGGTTCACAGATGTGGTCGTAAAGGAATTATGACCACGGCGAGCAGAGACTCGCAGACGTGGTCGTAAAGGAGTTACGACCACGGTGAGCAGAGGATCGCAGACGTGGTCATAAAGGAGTTATGACCACGGCGATCGGGCGGAGGGCGTCCACAGGAGCAGTAGAGCTGGTCGTAAAGGAGTTACGACCAGGGTGACGAGCGGAGGTGTCCGCAGGAGCAGAAGCAGTGGTCATAAGGAGTTACGACCACGGTCACAGAGCCGAGGATGGCGACGAGAGCGGAGGTGTCCACAGGTGCTGGAACGTGGTCGTAAAGGAGTTACGACCACGATCTCGCAGGGAGACGTGGTCGTAAGGATACGACCACAGTGAGTGGTTGACAGAATCACTGCGTAGTCGTAAGGCGTTACGACTACGGTGATCGACCGTTGTCGAAGGAAGCACAGCGAGAAGCGGTGAGTGTGGTTATAACTTCAGCTGAAGTTTACGACCATGTGGTCAGAGCAGTGAAGAGTGATATGAGGGGTCACAATGTGGTCGTAACGACTATCAGACGTGGTCGGAAAACCAGTTGAGTGGTCATAGCGACACAGGAGGTGGTCGTAGCCAATACAACATGGTCGTGCGGCAACAAGAGGTGGTCGTAGCAGCTAGGTGGTGGTTGTAAAGATCCTGGGCACAGTCGTTAAGGCTGTAACACTCTGCATAATCTAAACAAACCAAAGCTATGTTGGGCCATCTTATGTTGATGGCTATAGAGTTCAAAAAGAACATTAAAAGCCGAGGGTCCCACCTATCATATTTCGAAGCTTTCCAGTAAGAAAATAAATACAAAAATTAAAAACTCGTGGGTCCCATCTATCAGTGAGATGAATTCTCTCTCCTCTACTTATTTTTTATTTAATCCAAATTTAAACTTTGAAAGACCCATTTTCACTCGTTTTAAATCCAAATTCAATGAAACTTATTTCTAAATTCATTTAAAATCAAGATATTTCCAATGGAACTAAAAACATGGATTTTGGAGTTCATTTGAAATTGAATTTATTCATGTTTGCACATTTTCATTAGAATTTATTCATGTTTGCTGCTACGATTCCCTGCGTGATCATTTGAATAGACTATGAAACTCAAGAAGAGCAATAGTTCGAGATAAGGCAGGACCCTCAAGAACAAATAGCTTGTGAGTAAAGAGAGTCAATACTTTGAATATTTTGTACCTACATTTGAACACAAATTATGATGATTTAAATTATTAAATTATATGTTTTACTTTATTATGCAAATTTATATTTGTATTAGGTCATAGTTACCCCACTCCTTGGCATTGAACATAAAACCTTGTTTCCCTAGAAATAATGGAAAATATACTAGCAATAAGTTTGTATCTAAACGCCATACTTTGTCTTGCTTAGATACTCGAGGACATTAAATTACCCTGGTATCATTTCAAATATGAAACTGGTATTTGGGCAGTCATTGGATAGAAATGGCTAGTATTTTAAAATGAATGATATTTTTATCTCTAAAAAATTTAAATTTACTTAAATATCTAGGTAGATGGTAAGAGTGGTTGGTGCGAATATAGCACAAGAAAATGTGGTTTGTGGTAGAACCGCCCATTTAGTCTCTAAGGACTAAATCTCATGACAACCTCCCAATGTAAAATAGTGTAACAATAAGTCTATAATGGGTATGACTTGATTAACTAATTTGCATACATAAGCGCGGGTTGTGCCATTGGTATGAATTACGGGCCATGTCGTTGGACATAAACCACCATGAACACGGGTCGTATCGCTAGATGTAAGCCACCGTGTGGCATAAGAGAGGTTCTTCGTGAGGGTGGACATAACCCTACTAAGATAAAACCTTACTGGGTGTAATCTTCGCTAGGAGATGCATTGTAAATACCTTGTTATGACCTTCTTGATCCGCATGTCTAAGAAAACATGTGGAATAACAAGTTGGTTGTCTCTTGTGAGTAAAGTATGCAACCTCTACAGAGTGAAAACTGTTCAAACAGCCGTGCTCACGGTCATAGGCAAGCATGGGAACTTACTCAGGTTAGTATCTATTTATAAAATAATCTTTATGATTGAGATAAAAAAAATATGATGAGTGGATAGAACTCTGAACATTGATTCCTCTGGGTGAATAGAACCTAGTGATTATGAAGGGTAGATAGAACCTAGGTATCAAAAATAGCATATAGTGAATGGAACCATATAACATGTGGATCGAACCTACACTACTATTACTATTGCACACTCTTACGTTCTTTAAAACATGATTTAGTTAAAAATGCTAAGTCTTAGGAATTTCTATTTACTATAACTTTCAACTAGAGCCTTTAGCAAATAAAATAACCCGCGCCTTCCTTTGATAAGCCATGAATCTATATAATTGTATTCTGTGTATTGGCTCGTGGAGCATAGTTGTTTGTGCTCACCCTCGCTCACTCAATTAACTTATAACCTGTGGAGCGAGACCACTATGCCTATTGTGATGCACCTAGACCAGATGAAGAAGAAAATGGTGGAAACTAGGATGATAGCTAGTAGTATAGTTCTTGTCCCAGTTAAACAGATTTTGATGGTGCTGTTTGTATATCTATTATCCAGACTTCTTGGAGAATAGTACGCATCATTTGTCTCTAGTTGCTTGCCTATGGCAAGGTGGTCTCGCCTTTTGATTTTTGATTTCGCTTCAACATTAATGTAATATAATCATTTGGCCTGATCAGCCTGTATTGTAAACCTTATTTGTAATGGGATATTTGAACTCTAATATGTAATATAAGTGTATGGTATGGTTCATGCGATGTATGAAATGATTCAGTAATGTGTTTGTGAGTACTATCTACTGATCAAAAGAATAGTACGATAGAATCACAGTGAATTATGAATGGTAAATTTAGGGTTCGGTGAAGAAATGGATAAAAAGAATCATACTATTCCAACATATCAAGCCACTGTGACCAACCTAAATACCATGCAGTACAAGTCTATCCAGAAAAAGACAAGTCTTCCATAAATTATTCTCATGCCTGCTCACGGACATCCTCGTTGGGGGAGCTGAGGAGCTTGATAAAAGATGGGCACATCACCATACTCAACCACAACTTTGGTGTTCTCTCATGTGCCTGATGCAATGTTGGTGAGTGCCCATGCAGCTTCAAACTGCACCCAAAAAATCCCATGGAAAAGGTAAATTTTCACAAATGTCATAGATTAACACTAAGTAAAATCAAATCAATGTGGTTGGATCATTGAGATTGTCCTCACACTTGGAGTTGGAGGTAGTCCTCACGTGTGAGGAACTCAATGAAGCGAGGCACCACCCTTGTGTTGATTACCTCCTCAATAGGAGGAATTCGTTCTACAAACATTTAACAAATTCATCAGCAAGTGAACCATTCACAGTTTTCACGTAGAAGAAAGTAATCATGTTATCAACCAGATCGTGTTAGACTATGCCAAAAATCCCATGATTTGAATCAAAGTTGTTCTCTTGAAAGTAAAAAAACATGTATAATCTAAAGAACATAAACCCTCTTCATAATTATTGAAACAAGTATTTCACAGATCATAAAACAGTTGACACAAAAGCTCAGTAGAGCACTGAGAAAACATTCATGTGATCCGTAAAATCAAATACTCTGGAAAGCAATAACAATTTCTTTTCAAAATTTTCTGAAGCCCAACAAGATGAAATTAACATATTCAGTTAATTCCAAATCTCAAAAGTAAACAAGGGGAAGCAATTGTTTTGCCCTCACCCAATCCACAGGTATACTCTTAACAAGCATGTCATATTTCACCCCCAACAACCTAGAACTGGGTGCCAAATCTTCATAGTTATTAGTCTATAATTAAATGATTTTCGACCCCCTAAACTTGTCCTAGCACAACAATATCTCCACAAGCGTTAAAAAACTCATAAAAAATTCAAATCTCACCGATGGAAGCCAGCTTCCTAAACTACGTGGTGGCCTCTAGCTACACGGTGCTGTCGTCTGAGAGCACCACCTGCACCATAGCCGGCAAGCCCTCCAACTGCACATGTGCACAGAGAGATAGATCCGAAACCATCAAATCGAGATTCCCCAGCCACAACCCTAGCACGTATGAAGCTTGTTCCAAGCTGTATAGATTCAAGCCAGGAAATTTGTGATGATTGCTGGGTAGCAATCTCCAACTATTTTATTTACTAAGGTAGAGTAGGGAGCTAAAACAATAGAGAAGTTACCTAAATCTAATAATGGCAGGTTGCGTAAAAAATGAAGGACAATGCTAAAGATGATGTTGTATCCTTTGAAGACCTAATAAAAGAGCAGTTTTATGGGTAGTTTTAGAGCTAGCTATAAAGTCTTGTACCTTGAACAATACTGTACTATTCTCTACAATAAACAATGAAATATGAGGATACAATATCACACAAAGTAAACTTCACTCTATTTGCCTCCAGCCAGGTCCATACATATTAAAGTGTTATTTTTGCATTTCAGATTAAATGCTTGATGTTATTTTTCTAACCTTGACATGTATAATCCAAGTGTAATATGACACATTATTTGTTTCTTCAAATCAAAACAACTACCTCTCTAGCATTTGTAGAAATCATACTTACCTAGTGTAAGATCGAGGTGGCCGACTAGAGGGGGGGTGAATAGGCGGTTTAAAAATTTTCATCAAATTAATACTAATCAATTCAAGAGCTTTTCTAATTGCCTAAACCAAGTATACAATGCAGAAGCTAAATTCAAGTTGGTTTAGTACAAATAGAGCCTAAGTCAAATAAATTCGTCTAAGTGCACCAACAAGTCTAGCCTAGGTCAATGTTTGCAATTCTAGGTTTACAAGCAATCAAAATAATGCTAAGTAAGTAAATTGCTTGAATGTAAAAAGAGCACAAGCAAGCAAACCACAGATGACACGTTCTCTTTTTACCGTGGTGTTCGGAGACTTGCCGGTCTCCCCTAGTCCACGTTGAGATAAGCCCGAACAAATCGGACCGGCTCCACGAATTAAGCCGAAACACCTCCAATCACTAGTGATAGCTCTTCCCCGCTCCGGGTAGGTGAGCTTCCGACCTTCACAACTTTGCCGGGCCTTCTCACAACCTCCTCTGAGAAGATCACCGCGCACGACGCCTCCCACGCCGTCTAGGAGTCGGCAAACTCCAAGAGTAACAAGTCAAGTCCCTCACTTGACTCTCACCACGTGCAACGAATGCACAAGCTCAATCCGGACACAAAGTCCTCCTCTAGATGCAACACATGCACTCTAGATCACCTCTCCTCTCTCACAAAGTGCAACACATGCACAATTGAGTGGAGAGCCTCACACTAGCTCAAAAGAGTGAAATGGAGTCCCTAGGACCTTACCCCAACCGACCACAATGGAGTATTTATAGCCCACACCTCAAAACTAGCCGTTGGAGTCAAAAACAGGATTTTGCGGTACTACCGCTGCTACAGGACCGGTACTACCGCTCCCCACCATAACGGCTAGAAAAATAGCCGTTAGTCAGCCATTTGCGGTACTACCGCAGTTATAAAATGCTGTACTACCGTTCTGCGGTAGTACCGGGAAGTCGGCGCGGTACTTCCGCTTCAGCACATACAGCACTCAGAAAAACGGTCATAACTTTTGACTCCGATGTCGGAATTGAGTGATCTTGGACTCTATGGAAAGCTTATTCAAAGGGCTACACAACCCATCTATTTGCATGATCTCAAACACATTAGATCAATGCAGAAATCAAAAGAGATCCAAAAGAGTCACTCTCATGGTCTATGTCCAAAGGGAATAGCACTAAACGATTTTAGACCATGCCAAGGGATAATACATGATCTCCAACTTTTGCAAAACACATTTGCAAACTTAGATCATGTCACAAGGAGTAGGTACATGGACTTCAACCTTTTGCAAAACACATTTACAAAGTATAGTCACATGTTACAAGGATTTACCACATGGGCTTCAACCCATTTGCAAAACACATTCGCAAATGCAAGCCTCATGCCAAGATGAGCTAGAGCAAGTGAGGTTGATCTATCAACACATGATGAGACTCAAACTACTAGACATGACCCCTCTTAATAGTACGGCAACCTATACTAGCAATCCGGTCTTTCAACCAAACACCAAAACCGGTAAAAGACTAGGAACACATCCTTAGCCCTAGCTAGTCATACCTTTGCCTTGGGTCATCATCTCGATATGCATCAACTCATGATGCATCCTTCTCATCAACTCCATCAACACATGATGGTCTTCCTTGACTTGATCAACACATGATCATGCATCAATTCATGACACATGTTTTTCTTCTTTGATAGCCTTCAACTCATGAAGCTAACTTCTTTTTGATCTTGACTTGATGATCTTCAACCCATGAAGTCATCCCAAGTCATCCTCATTTATGGAACCTAACCTATTCATCCAACTCATGGAAACCGTTAGTCCACAAAACAATTGTCATCAATTACCAAACTTCACCATTAACACATAATGGGGGGACTAGATTCAACAATCTTTCCTTTTTGGTAATTCATGACAATCTCAACAAATAATGAGATAATAAATTGAATATAAAATCATTTGAATTCAATGTGCGGTACTACCGCCGTTATAAACTCCAGTACTATCGCTCTCCGGTAGTTCCGCAGAGTTAATGCGGTACTACCGCTCGAGCCGAATTCCCAAAAGTCCCAAAGTTGGCGCTCTCTGGAAAAAAGGCTCCGCTTCTCCTCCGGAGCTTCCGGACTCCGGAAGTACCGCTCTTATACTGCGGTACTACCGCAACTTGCGGTAGTTCCGGCGTGCAAATCGCCGGTACTTCCGATCCCGTGAAAACTCAAATGCATTCGGAGGGTGCTCTCTGGAAAAAAGGATCCGCTCGAAAACCGGATCTTCCGCTCCCCGGTACTACCGCTTTTGGGCGCGGAACTACCGCTCTTCGGTAGTTCCGACGTTCAAAACTGCGGTACTACCGCTCTTCCAGACATAGCATAATTTTGGTTTTAAAACAGATTTTCAATGAATGCATGCTCCTAGTTTGATCCTAATGTATGTATAAAAGGAAACATGGATCAATACTAATGAAACTCCAAAACATAGAGAGAGAGAGCTCCCCCTAAATGTGTGCATACAAGTCTATATGAAGAAAAACATATGCACATATTCATTTGAACTATTTGAGGAGTTCAATCTATATTTTGGATCTAAGGAATGCATTAGCATATGAGAAAGTGATTTTTAATGCATACCTCTTTGATTTCACCTTTCCATCCAAATGAGACTAAACATAAATAAACTTAAACAAGCATATTAGTCTCATATATGCATTTGTCATTATCACCAAAACATTATAAAAGTATTTATCATTTATATCAAAATCTCATAATGACATTTGTCATTAACACCAAAACCAACTTAAACGGAGCTTGATCTTTCAATCTCCTCCTTTTTGGTGATTGATGACAAATCCATTTATGATAATAGCACATAGGTGAAAATGACCAAATGATATAACATGAAGTGCATAAGAGAAGGTGAAAGCATTATTTGACATATAGATTAAAAATTTTAATTTCGCCCTAATGAATATGTTATCACATTTCTCCCCCATTAGCATTGGTATTTCTGTTATTTCTCCCCATTGGCATTATCACAATTTTAAATTTCTCTCCCCCATTATCTAAGGCTATTATTACAAATTTCAATGCTATTATCACAAATTTCTCCCCCATTTGGCATTAAGCACCAAAAAGAGACAATTAACACCAAATAGCATTGATTAGCATAACAATCAAGGGAAGAATACAAATTAAGCCATGAAAGGAGATATTTTATCATGGGGAGCTTGATACCAATTGTATTGTTATTATGAGGAGTTTGATACCAATTTGATTGGTCATAAAGAAATATGAAACTAAATGCAAATGACCAATTGAAACCACTTAAAATAGCTAAAGATATTTGAAACACATTCAAATAATCTTACTCATAAGGCTCCTTGAAGGCTTTTGAAGTTTTCTTCATTTTGGTATTGAATACCATTTGATATAATGCCACTTGATATGATACCACTTGTATATAAATCATTTGTAGCATTTGGATCATTTCCTGATTTTGCATTCCATGTGGCCTTCAAAAGCTTCCTGAAAATCTGACTTACAAATGTCCAATAAATCTGACAAAAATTGTCAGTATAGTTCAACATCTGAGGATCACAAGTCATAATTATAGCTTTCTCAATTATGATCCTAATTAAATATACAAAAATCATAAATCAGCTCAAAACATGGGTTTTCAGAAATCTGAAAGTCTGAAATTTCAGACTTTTGCATCTCATTTGACCTTCTAGAGAGAGCTGAAAAATTTACCAAATGGTCTTTATAAATTCTGATAAAATTTTACATTGAACACCAACTATAGAGGATCAATTTTAATTATTGTGGCTACCTTTGAATCTGAACCATTTTGAAGATACAAAAATCACAAATTGGCTCAGAATCATGGAAGTTCTGAAAATTTCAGCATTTTGCCCAAGAGAGAAAAAGTCACAACTTTTTCAAATTAACTTGAAACATTTTCAAACTTTGCAGATTTTAACTTGATGCTATTTGTGACCTTTTCCAACAAGAATTTTTAAAAAAAGACTTCTCCAATCAAAAGATATGCTAAAAAAACGCTTTGAGAGCAAGAGAAGGAGTTGATTTTGCATTAAAAGCTTAAAGTCCAAATATATTGGATTTCCATGGAGTATTTTGCTTTCTTAGCTTCATATGAGTTATAAATACTATTTTAAGCCAAGATCCACAAAGAAGTCTTGCTCAAATAGCTAAACTCATTGTATGCAAGAGTAGGTCATTTTGGGTCAATTATAGTTTTTGGATGAGATTCAAATGCATATAACTTTTCAATGATTGGTCTTTTGCAAAAGCTTTGAACTAGAAAAATATTTGAAATGACCAACCCTTTGAGTTTTGTATTGACCACCTTTTCAAATACTCAATAGATTGTAATTTAGAGAAATATGTCATTTAATTCAAAAATAAGATCATATAAGATCCTTTTAGGGTCAAATCTTTCTTTTGATTTCTAAAATAGAAATTTTTACTCAAAAGGCTTTGAAAACATTTGAAATACATAGTTGAGTACTTTTATTTAGTTTTTCACAATATTTGGCCTTTTAAAACAAGATTTTTTATTTTTGACCAAAGAGGCTCTTTTGAAAAGGTAAATCTTGCATATCATTTGATTATTACTCCATGAAAAACAAAAGAGAATGAAACACATTCATTCCCAAGAACCATAAACCATTTTTTGACAAATGAGTAAAATAGTTTTCCCAATAGCAGCAAGGCTGGGAACCCTAGCGACCTCTCGGGGAGCGGAGTAGCAGCAGACGAAGAGGGGGTCTGAGGCAGCAGCGACGACGAGGCGTGGAGGTGGAGACTGGAGACCGGAGAGCTCTCTGCTGCCGATTTATTCGAGTGGAGGTCTGGAGGAGCGAGCGATGCGGGCCAGCGGGGCTACGAGTGCGGGGGAATGGGGAATGGCAGCTAGCCCATTTGTGTGCAGGCCTGCGGGAGACGGGCTGACGGGGAGAGATAAGTTTGAAAATAAAGAATTTGGCCCAACTAAGTATATATATATATGCAATATACCTTGTATATACTGGTTTTTTGTCTAAAAAATTTGGGTATTCAGCTAAATACCCTTGAATCATTGTAGATCCGCCCCTGCTGTCTGGGGAGCCTTGCTCAATGCCTGCAGGAAGCATTGCCATGTTGAGGTCAGTGAGATTGCAGCGAGAGAACTCATCAGGATAGAATCGGGGCATCCTGGCAACTATGTTGCAAACACACTAGCTCGAGGTCAGCGAAGGGATGCTGTTGAGATGTGCGGCAATTCATGAGAGGAAAAGGTATTGACAAAACGGCAGGTTGCAGCTGGGTTGAAGTGGACACTGTTGTTAATGAGTTCTTTATGGGGGACTTTAGCCATCCCAGTTTTGATGAGATTTACAGTATTCTGGAGCATCTGTATCTGCAGCTGACTTAAGATTGGTTTCGCTGTGAAGGAGTAGAGAGGTGGTTACTTCTACTGGATGCCATCATAAGCAGTGACAGGACAGCACAATTATCAAGAAGCTTACAACTTTATATCCATTCATTTTAACAAGAGAGGTCTGTGAGAAGCTGAAGGCTGCAGTCTGAAGTGCAACTTTCCAGAGGTGCTGTCTCAAGGATGTTTTCATGAGCAGAAGAAATACTGCAATTTAAAAATGTGCCAAACTAAAATCTGCTGCATCATCCATGACATGAAAGAGACAACCCGATTGAGGTAAGCATTTCACTGTGTGTGTGTTGTGTGCAAATTTTTGTTGGAACTGTATATACCTACACAAAATGTTATAAAGATAGTGTCAGAGGTGACACAACATTCCAGACCAATTGATAAGACGAGAATGCATATTGACAGCATGTATGTGCATGGTTTGCAGGATACGAACTTCCACTCATTTGCTTCTTAACTGCTCTTGTGATGAGACATGGATCATTGGGCTTCTACATATCAACATACAGAGCTGCTGGATCTTTGCTTGAGGCAAGATAAATGCAGATAATACAAGAACTTTGGACTTACTGTTTACAATTTAGCTTGTGGCTATTATGGGATGAGCTAAATAGAAGGGAAAATTTTTGACAAGAAGCATGGTTGTCACTCAAATTCAGTGATATAGCTTTAATACTTTTAGTGAACAATTGGAAATCCGTTGAAAATCCATATAAATGGAGAGACCTTTCGTCTCCCCTCCTCCTCCTCCAGGCGCCCACCCACCTTCCACCCCATCGCCGGCCTCCACCGCGGAGCCAGCGCCCTCAGAACCCGCCGCCGCTGCGGCTATCCCCTCTCCCAGCGCGCCTGTTTCCACCTCCTCCTTGTCGCCTCTTGTGAAACCCCTCTCTCCGGTGGGCCGCTCCAAGGAGCTTCGCTGGCTTGCCTCCAGTCCGGGGTCTGACTCCTCAGGTGGGTCGGAACCGCGGCTGTCGGACTCTCGTTCATTCCGTGACGTGGTTTTGTTGTCGACGGAGTCGGCAGTGCTGCCCAAGCCCTCCCCGTCGGCGGCTGTCAATCCGGGTCCTCGCATCCTCCTCCGTTCCGAGATCCGCTTTCCCTCCCCGGCAAGGCGAGGCCCTGACGCAGATGGTTTTGTGCCGGTTGTTTCCCGATCGTCTCGTAGGCAGCGGCTGCACCGTCCTCGACGTCCGGTCCCAGTAGACCTCCGAGGAAGGTGTTTCAACTGCTTCTCCCCTTCTCATCGTGCGGCTCAGTGCAAATCATCTCCAAGGTGCTTTCGTTGCCATGCCTTAGGCCATCGTTCCTACTCCTGCCTGGCGCGTGGCGGTGGTAGTAGTGAGCGAGCCTCGGGGCAAGGTGGTGGTCGGCGCATCTCGGTGTGGCGGCGCCTCTCGCCGGCGGTTCCAGTTCCGGCTAACGTCTCCTCTCCTGCTCTGGTCGACGCCTCGGCCCCTGCTCCATTGGTTGATTCGACGGGAGATAGTGGTGCAGAGCCTGCTCCGGTCGAGCGTCGTGGGCGCCGCCGTCGTCGGCCTCGCCAGCGCCGTCGCCCAACGCTTGATGGTGCTGGTCAGACGCTGGCGGTTTTTGGAGGCAACGGAAGGGATACTCCGCCACATTCTTCGGTTCCGGTGGTTGGTGCTCCTCCGGCCCCCGCGCGTCCTTGTGTCATTGATTGGTCTGACAACTTCGAGCGTACGGAGGCCGAGTTAAGGCGTGCGGTGATCATCACCTTGATTGATGCAAGTCCGACTATCTCTCTTGAAGGCGCTGCGAAGGTGATTGCAGCAAAGCTCAATTTGGATAGTGCTTCGCTTGTGCTCCGCCGTGTTGCCCAAGACAAATTCCTTTTGTTTGCGGAAGATGAAGCTGGTGCCATCAGCTTGGCCAGCAGAGTCCCCGCCACCGGCGACAGTTCCTTCCGCCTCCACTGCCGTCGCTGGACCCGCCAAGCGTTTGCCTCTGGTGCCGTTTTCCCCTCTTTGCTCGAGGTGGAGCTTTGTGGAATTCCGGCGCATGCTTGGGAGGTTTCAACGGCAGAAAGCTTGCTTAATCCTTTTGGTTGGATTGAGGAGATCCACCTTTCCACCCGCAACAGAGAAGACTTTTCATCGTTCCGATGCTCTTTTTGGTGTTTCTCGCCGGAGGATATTCCAGCTGAGCGGGAACTGGTCGTCGTGGAGCCTCGGGTCGCCGTCGATGAAAGCCCACCAGTTAAGCGTGGACTGGTTTATCCAGTGAAGATTGTTGTGCTTCCAATTCCTGCTCCTCCTCCTTCAGCTCCTGATGAAGATGACAGTGACCACCCAAGACGTCGCCTACAACAGCGAGCTCAGCGCTCAGGAGAGGAAATTCAACCACAGCCATCACCCAGCTCCGCACGTTCGCCAGAGTTCCCCTCTGGCAGTGACGGAGTCGAGCCCACCGCCTCCAACGTGCGCCACGTGTCCGCAGTTGTTGAGGCTGGTGCCTCCTCGTCCGGCGACTTTTTTGCTATTTTAGTACCCTCAAAAGCGGGCTTCTCTAAAATAGTACCGATACCGCGGGCTTCTCTAAAACGGTACTGTTAATGATCTATCTACTCCATAATAGTACTCCACTTTATTTTCTTTTTCTTTTTTGATTTTTACTCCCTAAACTACCTAAATTACCCCTCCTAATTTGATTTCGATCTAATCAAATCGTTTCAAAGGATCCACTTTGATTATTTTCGAGTCGCCGCCTCCAACATCACGCTTTTCCACCTCGACGTGGGGGACGACTCCGCCGTCCGTCCCGGTGACTCGGCCCTCGTCGTCGTCGCCTCCGGCATCAGCGCCAACATCAGCATGGACTGGAGCTACTCCTACGATTCTTAGCTTCCCCGTCGAGATCTCCGACAGCGGCACCGCCTCGATCCTGGTAATTTGAGCTTGTCTCCTGGTTATTGCTGGCTAGAAAAGATGCAATTTGATGTGAACTGTGCTAGATTTGGTTTGACACCATCATAGAAAGTTGAACGTGTAGAGGTGATTTGTATGATAAGTAGTGCTAATTTTGTTGCTTTCTTCGAAAATAATTGCTCTGGACGAAGGATTTTTTGAAACGATTTGATTAGATCGAAATCAAATTAGGAGGGGTACTTTAGGTAGTTTAGGGAGTAAAAATCAGAAAAAAAAGAAAATAAAGTGGAGTACTATTATGGAGTATATAGATTATTAACAGTACCGTTTTAGAGAAGCCCATGATATTGGTACTATTTTAGAGAAGCCCGTTTTTGAGGGTACTAAAATAGCAAAAAACTCTCGTCCGGCTCGTTGGCGGCAGGCGTGCTGTGCTTTAAAGAGCAACCAGTTGTGCAAGTGGTCCCGGAGTCCGAGGTCTCTCCGCTCGTGCAATCTGCAGAAGATCTCCCAGGGCAAGATACTCACACCCCGGGCATAGAAGACCCCAGCGAATCACCTTGCATTGATAGGACTCGGGCATGCATGCCTAGCACCTCGGGCATAGAAGATCCCAGCGAATCACCATGCAATGATGGGCCTCGGGCATGCATGCCTAGCACCCCGGGCATAGAAGATCCCAACGAATCACCATGCAATGATGGGCCTCGGGCATACATGTCTAGCTCCCCGGGCATAGAAGATCCCAGCGAATCACCATGCATTGATGGGACTCAGGCATGCATGGGTACTCGGATCAGCGCTGCATATCCAACACCAGAGATCTCCTTTGCGCCACTTGTTTGGTTCCCAGCGGATGTTGTTCTCCCGGTCGAGACAACGAGCGACGCTGGTGCTGTGAAGATGGCGCGTAACGATCTTGGTCGACATGGGGCAGTGTACTCCCGGCGCCCCAGGAATCCAAAGTCACATGAAGTTCTTCCTCCGGAACCCGCTTCGCCGACGGGTTTATTCCTTAACGGCATTTCGAAAGAACTTCAGGTGGTCCTCCCCACTCCCAAGCCTCAGAAGCGCCAACGGCGGATTGCAGTCACTTCCGATGCACCACGCCGAAGCCGCCGCATTGCAAAGCTTCCTCCAGGAATTGACCACAGAGCTGCCGCGTCGGTGGTGTTGGAAAGTCTTTACGACCTCCCAGGACCTTTTACGACCGGTTAGAGTCGTTTACGACCGGTGAGAAATTGAATACGACCAGTCCTGATCGCTTCAAACTCTATCGATCGATTTTCCTCCGTAGTCGTAAAAACACTGTAGCAATTACGACCACTCCTTCTTATCGAGCGCTGTCTTCCTCCAGCCGCTCTCGAAGAATACCGTGATCGTAAATCTTTACTGTAGCAATTTACGACTGCCTTTTACGATCAAATACGATCGATAGAGTTTGAAGCGATCAGGACTGGTCGTATTCAATTTCTCACCGGTCGTAAACGACTCTAACCGGTCGTAAAAGGTCCTGGGAGGTCGTAAAGACTTTCCAACAGTTGGTATCAGAGCAAGGTGGCAATGGAGGACAAGTCAGCTGAGAAGAAAGTTGCAGGTGCGGAAGGCTCCGGTGAAAAGAAACTGCAGCCTCCACCACGAGCACCAATGAGAGGAGGTACGGTACCAATCCAATTCCCCATGCTGACCGACACGAACTACGGCCTGTGGGCGTGAAGATGAAGATCGTCATGCGCGCTCTGGGAGTATGGACGGCTATTGAAGGAGATGCACCGGTCGAAGAGACTCTGGACCAGGGCGCTCTGGCTGTCATATCTCAGGCTATCCCCGACGAGGTCTTAATGACTGTTGCAGAGAAGGAAACTGCAAAAGAAGCGTGGGAAGCTATCAAGGAGATGCGCATTGGAGAAGAACGTGTCAAGAAGGCAAGAGCACAAGTGTTGAAGAGGCAATTCGATCGCTTAGTCATGGGAGAGACTGAAGGCGTCGGTGAGTTCTCGCAAAAACTCACGAGTTTGGCCGGCGAAATTCGAGCTCTGGGAGTTGATTTGCCAGATTCAACAGTCATTGAAAGGTTGTTCAGTGCAGTCCCTGACAGTTTTCTCCAAATCATAAGCACAATCGAGCAATTTGGAGACATGACGAAGATGTCGCTGACTGAGGCAGTCGGTCGCTTACGAATCTTCGAAGAAAGTCAGAAGAGACGGCATCAGGACAAGGAAGGAGGTAATCAGCTGCTGCTATCTCATGCTCAGTGGGAAGCACTGAACGAGAATAAGAGCCATGAAAGTCACAACGACGATGTGAAGAGAGGTGGAGGACGCAACGGCGGGAGCAGTCGTGAGCGTAACTCTGAAACTGGAAAATCGAGTATACAATGCCACAAGTGCAAGAAATTCGGTCACTACGCTGCTGAATGTCGAAGCCACATACAATGCCACAACTGCAAAAAGTATGGGCACTTCGCAGCGATTTGCAGAAACAAGAAGAGAGAGGAGGAAGTCAATCTGGTTCAGAAGGAACCGACTCTACTGCTGTCGCACTGTACTGTAGCTGAACCGACAATGGTGATGCTACATGAAGGAAGAGTATTTCCTAGTTTGATGGAGAAGGGAGAGAAGACTCAAGACCAATCAACAGATTGGTATCTCGACAACGGAGCAAGCAACCACATGACGGGCATACACTCGTTGTTTCATGAATTAGACGAGAGAGTGCTCGGTAAAGTAAAGTTTGGAGACGGCTCAACAGTTCAAATCAAAGGAAAAGGAACAATCCTGTTAAAGTGCAAGGATGGAAGTCAAAGACCGTTGTCAGATGTATATTATATACCAAGTCTTTGCAGCAACGTGATAAGCTTGGGCCAACTGACTGAAGAAGGGTGCCGAGTTGAATTAAAAGGAGTTTATCTGAGGGTTTTTGACAGCAGAGAGCAGTTGTTGATAAGAGCACAAAAATCAGCAAATCGGTTGTACAAAATACCGCTGAAAATTTGGAGACCAGATGGCATGAAGAATGATCTAAATGAACCAGAGCCTGAAAGACTTCATCTCCTGGTGGTCGAAAAACAGCATGAAGTCGTAAACAACAAGTCGGAAGAGTTGGAAGTCGTAACGAGAAGGTTGGCAGAAGGTTTTGGCTGTAGTCGAGAAGAAATTCGACCATGGCAAAAGACGATCGAGCACGGTCGGCAAGTGTTACGACCACGGCAAATGAAGACTGGATGTGTTCGAGAAATCGTTCGACCACAACAAACAGGTCCCAGGATCGGCCCGGATGGTCAAAGCAGCCAAAAGCCTGAAGTTTGGATCCCGAGTTGGCGGGAGAAAGCACGACGTGAAGAACGGTGGTTGAAAGCAAGACCACGCAACAGTGAAACAAGCAGCTGGTGGAGAAAAACATCCAAGGAAGAAACAGGAGAAAATCATCGTGATCGAGAAGGAGAATATCAACATGATGGAAGCTACTAAAACAAGATTAGGGAGAGAATGTTGGAAATAATCTTGTTTTAGAAGTCGTATCGGAGTCGGGTTTGTAATCGAAGTTGAGTTGAAGTAGGAATTAGAAGTCGGAGTCGGAATAGGTTTTGTATTCCTAATCGGAATCCGAGTAGGAGTCGTAGAGTTGGGTATAAAAGAAGGGGTAGACATGTAACCAAAGATGTACCAAGCCATTGAGAAAATACCAAAAAGAGGGAAACACACAAAGCATTGTTTTGTCGTGTGATTGTGCAAGGCGTGGTCGGAAGGACTCACGATCACCGCAAGCGTGATCGGGAGGAGTTACGGCCACGGCGAAGTTCCTGCGGGCGTGATCGAGAGGCACTACAATCACGGCAAAGGTAACAGTAATTCTTCGACTACGCAGGAAAGGCTGCGACCACGGTAAAGGTGGTCGTAAGGAGGTGAAGGTGGTCGTAAGGAAGCGAAGGTGGTCGTAACGAGTTACGACTACACCGAGAAGGCCAGTACGTGATCGGAAGCAACTCCGATCACGTTGAAGGAAGTGAACGTGGTCGTACGGGTGTTCGACCACGGTGAACAGTGATCGCCAGCATCACTGCGTGATCGTAGAAAGCTTCGATCACGGTATCTTGAGCGGCTGAAGGAAGGCAGCGGCAGCAATATCGCGAAGCAGTCGTAAATTGCTACAGTAAATTTACGACCACGTTGAAAAGGCGATCGGAGGAGATTGAGGCGTTCAGAATTGGTCGTAAGTACTCTGAACCGATCGTATTTGATTCTCACCGGTCGTAAACGACTCTAACCGGTCGTAAAAGGTCCTGGGAGGTCGTAAAGACTTTCCAACAGGTGGGCCGCAGTCTTGGTTTCTCCGTTGATGCGATGCAGAAATATGCAGATTTCTTCAGCAAGCCGCTGAGTAAAGAGCATGTGGTAGCTCTTGCTAAACTAATTGGTAAGGTCGTACCATCAGAGGATGAGCTCCGTGCGGCTGATAGCCAGGAGTATTCCTAGAGGCTGTGTGTGTCTTGGTCTTGCTTTCTAATCTTTGTTCAATGGATCCTTCAAAAGTGTTGATTTGGAACGTGAGAGGACTTAACGATAGAGGTCGAAGGGATTCTGTTCGCAAAGTGGTGGACTCCTGTCGCCCCTCTCTCATCTGCTTACAGGAAACTAAACTATCGGTTATCTCTAAGTGGGATGTGTTTTCTTTCTTGGGTCGTGATTTCCGGCATTTTGTTTACCTCCCAGCGTTTCGAACCTGTGGAGGGATTTTAGTGGCGTGGCGAGATGGATCTCTTGAATCAGCCCAATGGCGGGTGCATCGGCATTTTGTGTCGGTTTGTTTCGCAACAGAAGAAGCGGTTCCTTGGTGGTTCACGGGAGTTTATGGTCCACAACAGGATGCTGAAAAGGTGGTTTTTCTTGAAGAGCTCCGAGAAGTAAGATCTCTGTGTTCAGGACCTTGGTTGCTCGCCGGGGATTTCAACATGATCTATTCATCCGAAGACAAGAACAATGAGTTTTTGAACAGGGCCATGATGGGGCGTTTTCGGCGTTTTGTAAATGACTTTGAGCTTAAAGAAATTCCGTTATTGGGACGTCGCTATACCTGGTCGAATGAAAGGGAAGCCCCCACTTTGGTCAAACTCGATCGGGTCCTTAGTACTACAGATTGGGAAGCACTCTTTCCGGAGTGTATCTTACAGAGTCAAGCTACCGAAATTTCAGATCATTGCCCCTTGGTACTCGGTCTCAGAGATGGAATTCACAGCAAACGTCGCTTCCACTTTGAGAGTTTCTGGACACAGCTCCCGGGTTTTCATGACGCAGTTGAAGCTTCTTGGAATGCACCGGTTTCTTCCATCTGTGCTTTTGAGAGTATATCCATCAAACTCAAGCGTCTTACCCGTGTCCTCCAGTCCTGGAGCCAACGGCAGGTAGGCCATATCAAGACAGAGCATGCCGTTGCTAGAGAGATACTCCACCGTCTTGAGATAGCAAGGGACCATCGAGAGTTAAATAGAGAGGAGAACTGGTTGAGATGTACTTTGAAAAAACATTGTCTCGTGCTGGCCTCCCTTGAGAGGACGATCGCTCGCCTTCGGTCACGCATCCGGTTCTTGAAAGATGGAGATGCCAACACAGCTCTTTTCCATGGGCAAGCAGGATTCCGCAAAAAGAAAAATTTTGTGCCAAAGCTCATGCGTGATGATCAGGTAGTCACCAGTCAAGAGGACAAGCAGGACGTCATGTTTGATTATTTTGATGGTCTGTTAGGTACTGCCTTGCCCCGTGCATATACTCTTGATCTCAATTTCTTCCATAGGGAGAGAGTTGATCTCTCGGCTTTGGACGCCATGATTGCTGAGGACGAAGTGTGGGATGCGATTAAATCTTTGCCGGCGGATAGAGCGCCCGGACCGGATGGGTTTACAGGTCGGTTCTATAAATCTTGTTGGCAGTTGTTAAAGGCAGATTTCTTGGCAGCCATCTTGGTACTGCAGCAGGGAAATGCCAGGAAGTTGTGGCTGCTTAACTCAGCATATCTCACCCTTATTCCAAAGAAGGCCGAGGCGCTGCATCCCAAGGACTTTCGTCCGATAAGCCTCATCCATAGTTTTGCAAAGCTAGTGACGAAAATCATGGCAAACCGTTTGGCTCCTTTGCTAAATGACTTGGTGGCTGCCAACCAAAGTGCTTTCGTTCGAGGACGTTGTATTCATGATAACTTCATGCAAGTGCAGCAAACAATCAAACTTCTCCACCGTCGACAAGTTCCGAGCCTCTTTTTGAAGCTGGATATTTCTAAGGCTTTCGACACAGTTTCTTGGTCTTTTTTACTGGAAGTCCTCACACATCTGGGTTTTAATCAAGTTTGGCGTAACCTGGTCTCTAACTTGCTTTCCTCAGCTTCCACCCGGGTGCTCCTTAATGGTGAGCCAGGTCAGGAGATCAGTCACCATCGTGGGCTCCGGCAAGGAGACCCCCTCTCTCCTTTGTTGTTCATCCTAGTAATGGACGTGCTCAATAGTTTGTTCACCAAGGCGGGAGATTTGGAGCTGCTTCAACCACTGTCTAGAGGATATCCGGGTCAGCGCTTATCTCTTTATGCTGACGATGTTGCCCTTTTCATTTGACCGCAAGAGGCAGAGATAAACCTCACTTTGAGCATCCTTGACAAGTTTGGGGAGGCTTCAGGTCTTCAAACGAATCAGCAAAAAAGTTGTGTTATACCTATTCGGTGTGAGCCGGCACAAATAGAGTTAGTGACCTCTACACTACCCTGTGCGCCAGCAGATTTCCCTTGCTCTTACTTGGGATTGCCGGTCTCAAACAAAAAGATAAGAAAGACAGAGCTACTCAAATGGGTTGAGAAGATCAGTGACAAACTCCCTAGTTGGAATGCCGCTCTTATGAACATGGCAGGAAGAGTTACTTGGGTTCGCTTTGTCCTTTCGGCTATTCCTATTTATGTCCTGATAGCAATCAATGTGCCTAAGTGGTTTTTACGAGCTATTGACAAGATTAGGAGGGCCTTTGTTTGGAAGGGAAGAGACCAAGTAAATGGTGGTGCTTGTTTGGTTGCTTGGGACAAGGTCCAGCGACCCTTGGATTTGGGCGGTTTAGGGATTCTTAATCTTGAGTTCATGAGTTGGGCACTACAAATCCGTTGGTTATGGTTCAAGAAAACAGACCCCAACCGAACTTGGGCTGGCCTGGACGACATACATATTCATCCGAATGCTGTAGCTCTCTTCAACATTGCAATGGAAGCTCAGGTTGGCAATGGAAGCACCACTTTATTTTGGGAGGATAAGTGGCTCATGGGTTGCGGGTTGGAGGACTTGGCACCGGAGGTAGTCGCTGCAGTTCCATCCCGCATTCGCAGACAGCGCACGGTTGCACACGCTCTGCAGGGTCATGCTTGGCCAGCCGACATCAAAGGTGGACTCTCATTGGTGGGTCTATTTGAATACTTTCATTTGTGGGATTTACTGCATGAGACAATCCTCTCCCAGGATGCTGATATCCACGTTTGGAGACTGGAAGGGTCAGGCCAGTTTACCTCAAAATCTGCTTATCGAGCGTTCTTCAATGGCTCCATCATCTTTGAGCCTTGGTGACGTTTATGGAAATCCTGGGCGCCAGCTAAGTGCAAGCTATTTTTATGGTTAGCTATTCGTAATAGATGCTGGACGGCGGACCAATTAGCCAAGAGAGGATTGCCTCACCCGAGCCACTGCCCCTTGTGCGATCAGGAAGATGAGACGGTCCAACATCTACTTACTACATGTGTCCTCGCTCGAGATTTCTGGTCCCGGATCCTCACTCCTTTGGGGCTGCAAGACCGGACTCCCATAAGACAAGAGAAATCTTTGGCAGATTGGTGGCGAAAAGCAACCAAGAGAATTCCGAAAGAGAAGAAGAAGGGGATGAACACTATTATCATTCTAGGCTCTTGGATTCTTTGGAAGCATCGAAACGCCTACGTTTTTGAAGGGACTCGACCCTACGTCACCAGGCTGCTCATTGATTTCAAAAATGAGCATCATCTTTGGTGCATGGCGGTGCGCATGGCCTGCGCACGCTGGGTCTGGGTCATGGTGGTGGACTAGGCTAACTTTCCTTAGCTTAGTTAGTTTGGAGTTTTGTGGTCAGGTCCTTCCCCTTTCTCAGTTTTTTATTCTAAGTTCTTAGATGTAAGGTAAACAACCCCTCACAGCTCGGCCCGGAGTGAGGCGGTGGTGTTTGTAAGGGGCCGATCCTTTTCTCTCTTTAATGCAATGATACGCAGTTCTCCTGCGTATTCGAGAAAAAAATTCAGTGATATGTTCAGACTTCAGAGTTCTGCTGGTAACTTTCCTATACTTAATGCTCGATATATTTGCTTGTAGTTTTTTATTGCTGTTTTCTATTGATGACAAATTAGGGGAATTGAAGAAGCATATAGAAATAGAATATGGACTCAAAACAACAAATATGGTAATAGCTTGCTCTTAAAAAGGTTCACAAACTTCATTTATATATGGATTCATGGTACATATGCACTCAAATAATTGATCTATATATGGGACTCATTGTACAAGTAGAGCCTGATGAGTCTCATAAATGGCTGCGTCCTTTCTAATGATAATTAACTTGTAGTCAGGAAGGTGAGACCATGAGGTGCCTAGGGTGTACAAGGTTTTACCGTCAAATAATCATTGGCTTGATTTAAAGTCGATGTGGCATGTACTAAAATATGGCGAAAGATGTCTTCTTCTCTATTATAAACTTTTGGATGTGGGAATTATTACAACTGATGTACGATTTTTTTAATAAAAAACAGAAATACATCCATACATTACATTAAAGCAAAGATTCTAATTGAAGTTCTTAAATCTACTAGTAGATAATAATCCTTAGTTGGGGGAAGGCTACAAGGTAGTGATGTTGGAACTTGTGGGAAAATACACTACTATAAAAAGAGTCATTACAAACGATTCTAAACTATTATCACAGACGGTTTTCTGAACTGTCTGAATTTATAGGTCTGTGATAATAGACGGTTATCACAGACGGTTTGTGAGCCGTCTGTGATAAGTCACAATATAGATGGTTTGTATAAAGAACCATCTATGAAAGCCTACTATCACAGACGGTTTGTATAAATAACTGTCTGTGCAAACCTACTATCACAAACGACCACTACCAAAAATCATCTGTGATATGTGGCCATCACAGATGATTCTATTTTTGATTATATATTTTTGTTGCCGTGTATTTATTCATTTTTTATTTTGTTCTGCCAAGTTCAGTCTGTGGTTGATATCCAATTTATTCTCTGATTAGTGGGAAACTGGAGGCATCCAATTTATTTGTTTTGTTCTAGTTGCAGTCAAAATGCCATGTTTGAAGCGCTGTGGTCGAAGTGCCATGGTCAAAGCTTTGTGGTCGAAGCCATGGTCGAAGTGTTGTGGTCGAAGCGTCGTGGTCGAAGCGTTGGTTGCACTATTTGCGCTAATTGTGCTATAAAACAGCGTAATCAGAGAATGCAGATGAACCAAAGCAGGCGTATTTATGATAACAAGATCATCCTAGCCATATCCATCCAAACATCACATGCAAGAACTAAGGCATCAGCAAATAATTTTCACATGCATCATATCCATCCAAGCATCAAGAGAGAGGAGGGGATTGGATGGGGATATGAACAAAGTATTGGCGCCGATGAAGGAGAGGAGGCGTCAGCATCACCGTCTCATGACGGTGACACTGCAGAAGGCACTCTTACGACAAGAGTGCCTTATGAAGTGAACTATGGCGTCACAACTGGACACGGAGGAGCTCAGGGGAGGCAGTCGGTACTTCGATCGGCAACTTGGGGGAGCTAGTAGGCGGATTGGTTTGGAGTGTGTTTGGGGAAGGCATGTGGGGAGGCATATATAAGGGCATTTAGGTAGCGGAACCGAGAGGTCGTGACGCTTTAGTTTGAAAGTTTGAATAGATGGGGCGGCAAAATCGAACGACAAAATATCACAGACGGTTTATAATACAAACCGTTTGTGATGAGGTAATATCACAGACGATTTTTAATACAAACCGTCTGTGAAGTATTATAGACGATTTAAATAAAGAACCGTCTGTGATATTTGGCAATATCACAGACGGTTTTTGGTAAGAACCGTCTGAGATTCTTCATAAATGGTTTTCACCATGAACCGTTTGTATTAAAACCATCTGTGATTGTACTTAATACTGACATTTTTGGTTAACTGTTTGTGATGAGACGTCTAGTATAGCTTGTTTGTAATAGTGATAGTCAATGTAATCACACTTTTGCTATTAGCGGATGCTCCCATAGAAGTTTGCATAGTAAAGTCTCCTCTCTTTTTTTTTCTTTTTTTTGTGCAAAGAGGCATAACAAGAACATAATAATCCTTTGTAGCCCTCTTCGAAAACCCAACCAATTTCATATCCCGTGCAGTGTAGCGCTGGATCTGCATCGTTGTCTTCGTCTCCGGTCGCCACTATCATCGACATGCAATTTCATCTCTAGTAAGGCTCTAACCGTGCCATAGTAATTTTCGCCATCCCCATACTCACCTAAACACATTCTCGTGCTCCTTTGTAGCCCTCTCTCTCCAAGAATGGCTTTCATTGCCGCCATTGTTGTTTCCCCTTTTTCTGGTGAGCTTTTGCCTTAGTCATGGGCCTTTCTAGCACCACCTCGTTCTTTTGAACCTCATGGTGTGCTTCATTTTAGCTTGTTCTCACCGTGGAGCTCAGTCACCATTCGAGCCATCGCCACCACCGTTATTCACCGTCGTTCGCCCACCGCAAGGCTTCTCCATCACCACCAACCTCACCATAGAGATCGTTGTGAGCCTCTGGTTCTTTTGCGCTGCTTAGCTCTACTTGTCATGATCATTTGTGCCATCATTGCTGCCACCCTATTATGCGCCGCCGCTTTAGCTCGATGTTGTCGCTAAGGCTTAGTGATATCGCTTAGGCTAGTCTTATGTTTTTAAAAGTTAGTTGGGAATGGAAGGTATCTACTTATTTGAAACTTGGTCACACGTATGTCAATGTCGTTACTCATGGTTATGGAGAGCCGTTTGTTATTTATGCTTACATTACCTACTTGTTAATTTGTATCAAATATCAATTGCATTTATAACCTAAGATTGTAATTTATCACTCATTACTACAAATGAAAGCTTACTTTATGCAAAAATAAAAAACTTGGTAAGGCAGCCATTTCTCTTGACATAGTCTTGCATGCTATATAATTTTGCTATAAAGTCTTGTAGAGTATATTTTTAAGGAGTTTTTCCGATCGGTTATTTTCACACCGCAAGTATTAGCGAAGTTGATGTCATTTACTAAGAATTAATTCTAGTCAGTTGCCTGTGGTAGACCATTGTATGTTTGCTGGAATTTTTGTGAAATATATCATATATTCCACTGCTATTTACTTGTTATGCGAACTATTTAGCTGGTCGACTCTTTTGTCAAAAGCTTAGTTGTACAAGCCGAGGTTCACATGCTTATTATTATATGCTACTCTGTTTGTTTATTCGTATCTGGACGAGATACAATATTGTAATACGTGTGTGCTAACAACTGATCATGGGACTAGCATGATATACGCATACAGTTTGGAGTTAATTTTTCTGATCCAACAATATATCACGGATACAAAACATTTCATACTTAAGCTCCGAATTTCATATCAATCATACACTTGCATCAGACATTTCTTATCGTGAGCAATGAATCAAACGATAATAAAAAAGATGGGCAGTGCATCACCAGACCTCTGAGTTTTGCTTGATCAAAAAAATCCATGCATGCGCCAGTGGACAAACACATAGACTCAAGCGTGTGTTGATGGAGCATCAGCCTGGCTGCTTTAATTGACCCCAGTTCCATGAAACAATGTACCAGTAACTATGATTATTCAAATTTTGTCCTGTTCAAATTACCAATTACAAGAAAATAAAATGTGAGGTCAAGGGCTTGGGGCTTAATTAGACGGTTGGTGTTGATTGAGAGGAATAGTTGCAGTTGATACCTTCAAATGTACATGGGTTTGAGCCCGTAGTTCAATCACTCCAACTCCAGTCTTCATCAATCTCCTCTACCAGCTCTTCAATATCCGTTACGACATATATACGGCCATGGTAACTTTATAGTTGTAAAGCTTGTTTGCCCTGCACACACACACTGATCACACTCGATCAGTTTACATTACAATATTACGTAGACTTGTCAAGAGGGAGGAGTGGGTCGCAGATCGATCCGAAGGGCATGGCGACGTGCATACATATTGTTTGTCGAAAAATGTGCATACATACACGGCATGATAACAAGAGACAAACTCACTATACCACCTGATTCTCACCCTACATCATGTAGAAATTCGGAAATGGATGGTTGGGAAGTGTACTGCAGACGTTTGTGATGGCAGACTTCAGATCATCTACTACTTTTTTTGTCTGCGAGAGCATTAAAAGTGTATCGTTGCCCAAGTGAGACATCGATCACGGCAAGGCTGGAAAGCTGTTGGATACCGAAATCGAAACCGGCACAGCTTTGACCTTTTGTCCAATCGCCCCAGAACTTAAGTTGAAGGTGCGTCAACATTGGCATAGCACCAGCTTCAAACAATAGACCCATTGGACCACGCAAAATACCATAAATGAAGCTCTTCAGGCATTCAAAGCGTCCTACACCACTAATGACAATCCTTTCATTGAAAGGAAAGTAGGAATCTATCTTAAGAAATATCAATCCGGGTATGCCTGCAATGATATCGATATCTTCCTGACGTACCTCCTTAACACCCACAGCCAGTTTCTGGAGCTTCTGAAGTGACCCCGCCCATCTTGGAAACCTATCCACTCCGTAGATTTGAAGTTCTCGAAGGTTGGGTGCAGCCAAGCACCATAATTCGAATAATCTCGATGGAGGGTTATCAACAGTCAACGAATGAAGGTTGCCATCGCCTAGTTTACAAAGAGAAGCGACTAGTTTTTCCTCATATTGTTTTGCTTCTCCAATGCACCATATACTCAAGGTCCTCAGCTTGCTTAGCTCACCTAGGCTTCGGATGAAATTTGGTGATGAGTCTGTGGATACCTTTCCTGCATCTAGCTCTTGCAAGTTTTTTAGCTCTCCAATATCATCTGGCAGTATGCTATCGTAGTTAACAAATAAACGGACCAATCGTTGAAGTCGAGTAATCGTCGACGACAATTTTCTGATCCTATAGCAACAGCGTACATCGAGTGTCTCCAAATACTGCAGTTCTCCTATTTCTTCTGGAAGTTCTTCTATACTTAGATATTCCAGACACAAGTACTTCAGATGATATAATTTTCCTATGTTCAAAAGATGCCTGTCTGTGAATATGTAGAGACCCGAATATGCAAATCCGGACTCTCCTGTGTATTCTGCACTAGTCCAGGATCACGCTAGTGCACACAGCATAAACAAAGATAAATATCATCCACATCACGATATTCTAAAGAAAATCCAAACTATATAAATAAAATATCAGAGTACAACCTTATGGTCAAGCTTACAATCTCAATAGCCGGAGTGGCTAATAAGCTAGCAGCGGAAAATCCAAAGCAAAACGTAGTAGCCACTCGACATGCCCACAGGCAATCGACTGGGGAGCGAAGTCCTAATCCGTGAAGTCCTCGTAGTAGCCTCCTTCTAGCAACTCCTGCTGATCTGGTCCCTCCTCTTCAACTGAGCAACATGGGCATAAAGCCGTGAGTACATTGGTACTCAGCAAGTCGTTTGTAACAAATGAATGCAATATAATATGCAAAGCTTAACAATGGATGGCTGAAAGGTTAGTTTTGCATAAAACAGCAATTTAGAGTAAATATGATAAATAGATTGAAAAGCAAATTTAACAACAGACACTAAGTAAATAAATCAAAGGAATTGAGTAGACCACAAGTGAACTAACCATTCACTTCCCATCTCAAACCAACCAAAATTTCATAAAGACTCTACCCCTCGTGTGAAATCACCGAGCATTGTCCATGACCGAGGACACGGCTATTCGAATAGTTTTACACTCTGCAGAGGTTGCACAACTGTACCCACACGATGTGATAATCCTCACATTAAAGATAATCACAACAAGGCTTTTACAGTGATCCATCTCCACCCGATCCCACTCGCTAAGGATTCGCCGTCGAGTAGGGTAACCCCCTAGTCGATAATTGCCCCCTCTTGCGCCACACAACATCAGTAGTAAAACCAAAGTGGAGACTTCACAAATTATTATGCCAGGTCCATCCCATACTAGACATGTGGTTTGCACGATTAAGCTCAGATCAATGGCGCACAAAGTTAAGTCCTTAAGAGTTACCCAGGCGAAGCATCCACATCCCAATGTGCAACCTGCACCCCCTTTACTGCACGATCATTCGCCCAAGTGAAAGCAAGTTTGTATAACCAATGCCCATGACACTACCCATGTCATGACATACAAATTTTATAACTGTGGTTAACCACCACGTTCAAGTTTACCATTAAGTCAAAATTAATTAACCACATGTGATGATAGATCCCAGCGATCTAATAATAAGCATGGCTAAGCAAAATAAGCGTACCACCCATGTGACAACTAGTATTGCATCACTAAATAATTACCCATCCTATGGTGACAATAGAATCATGGTATTCAAATTATCAAGGAGGAAATAATAAATTAGGTTATTAACTACCAATACAAGGGTTTTATAATAAAGTAGCGATGCATGATAATTTAAAACAAGATAATACATAATAGATTTGAAAACTGGGTTCAACATGATCAAAAAATACGACTTGCCTTGGCCTTGCTCAGATGAGGGCTCTTGGTCTTCAAATCCAACTTCCGCTCCCTCGAACACGCGATCTAACGAGAGAGAAAACGAGACGAAAAGAGAAAATAAATTCAAATAAAATTCAAATGAACTCCAAAAACTTTCAAACCTGAACCAAAAGGTAGAGCTCAATTTTAGATGAATTTAGAAAAAAGAACGGGGTCAATCGGAGCTAGGACGAGGGAGAACGGGCTCTTGGAAAAATTGGATTTTCTGGAAATCGGGAAAATTGGAAAAGTGCACTGTGCTGTGGACCGGGCGCACGGGAAGCTGGGTCTACGGTGGACTCGGCTCACGGAACAGTACGGCTGACTGGGCTGCTGGCGCAAGCGGCGGGTGCTGACGTGGCGCTGACGGGGCGGACACGCATGCCCTAGGGCTGACGTGGTTTGCTGACTGGGCGGCTGACTCGGCTTGGTCCACGTGGCCGGTTCACGGGTGCACGGCTGGCAGGTGGGCCCGACAGGGCAGTGGCTCGGTGCACGGTGGGTTGGGCGCACGGAAAGGCGAAGGGTCGCGGCTGACGCCAGCGCTGACGGGGGCGGCGCGGGGACCGAGGGGACGCGGGGCGCGGCCGAGGCAGCGGCGAGGTGCGGGCGTGTCCGCGGCGATGGCCGGGCGGCGGCGGTGGCTGGCCGGCGGGTCTGGGACGGCAGCGGGGTAGGGGATCTGGCTGGCGGGGCTCACCGGCAGCAACCGACGACGGCGAACGACGGCGGCGACGTGCGGCGGCTTCGGCGGAGGCGAACGACGTCGGCGAGGGCGGCGTCTTCGGGTTCCGGCGACGAGGCGCACGGCGGCAGAAGCGGCGGCGGCGACGGCGGCTGCGGGACGAGGAAGTCGAGGGGGCGGCCTCCGTATTTATACACGGCCGTCGAGGTGTTCGACTCGGAGACGGCGGAGGAAAACGGAAGGCGGCGGCGGCGTCCCGATCGGAGACGGGGAAGAGAGTCCGGGTCGGAAACGGGGACCCTGACAGGTGGGTTCCACCCGTCAGCGGCTCGGACGGGCAAGCGGCGAGGATGGCGCACGGGCGTGAGCGGGCGGCCGGGATGGCGACACGCGTCGACCATCGGCAGGGGCAAGGCGGGCGCGTGCGCGGCACCGATGTGCGACGCGTGGCACGGCGGGGCGGTGCGGGCTGGCGGCCTGCTGGGCTGGGCCGGCTGGTGGGTTTCGGCCCACTGGCCGGTTGGGATTTTCTTTTCTTTTTCTTTTCCAGAAATTCAAATAAATTCTTTTGAGCTCTAGAAAATAGCAAATAAATCCATAAAAATCCAGAAAAATTCCAATAAAGCCCTTGAGACACAAAGAACTCAAATAAAATAACATTGGCAAATGTTAATATTTATCTTAATCATATTAAATCCTTTTAATTAACAAAAATTCTAATTAAGCTTTAATTAATTCTAGAAAAATTCAAATGGTGAATTTTATTTTAAAAGCTTCAAAAAGGCTCTGAAAATCAGGATGTTACAAACCTCCCCCCTTAAACGGAATCTCGACCCCGAGATTCAGGCTCACTAAAAGAATAGGTTACCAGGTGCGACATTGGAGACGACGTTGTTGAGGCTTCCCCTTGCAACGCTTTGAGGTATCTGACTTCCTTGATCTGATGTCATTCCACGGCTTGCTCCTGGAGTCTTGGCAGGAGTACTTCCAAAGTTGAATGAACTTGTCGTGATTCCTGGACGCTTCTGCGGACACTTGCGAGCGAAATGACCTGGCTCTTTGCACCTGAAACAAATGAATGGAGTTGCATAGCTTCTTTCCCCCTGAGGCTGATTGCTGACGTTGATAGGGCGTGGTCCTGAATTATCTTGAGTCCTGAAATCTGACTGTCGTGGTACACATTCTGGCTGGCACCCGTTGATTCTACCTTTTTGTGACTGGTATGACTGAGTTCCTTGTTGGATCATCTTCCTCTTCCGGGATTGGGTTTCACCTAGGGGAAGTGTCTTGTCTGATGGGGCCACACAATTGTCCTGGTTGCGCTGTTGTGCCTCTTCTTCTGATGGTATCTTGGTAAATGTACCTGTAGTCCTGCCCTCTTTTGTCAATGCACTCATGGTAGTAGCTCGGAGTTTCTCTCGTTGCCGCTGCAATACTGAGGCCAATATCGAATCCAAGGGGCACTGAGCTGGGCTATGGTCCTGGCTTTCACATAGGTAACAAGTGATCTTGCTCATAGGACATTTTTCAAGAAAATGAGTTCCTTCGCAACTGGAGCAACTGATTTCATGTTCACTAGCATAATGTCCTATCTCTCCACAGCGAGTACAGGCACAATTCTTAAACTTATTCTTTAGGTAGCATTGTTGGATGCAGTGCTCTTCCTTGTCACAACGATTGTGGGCTTCGTGCTGGATTGCCTTCCTTGCAGGACATCTGGCAAATTTATGGCCGGTTCTGTCGCAGTTGGCACAAAGAAAATCTTGTGCTGGCTTCCCTTTTTGAGGACATTGGAAGGCTACGTGTCCATCCCCACCACAACGGTAGCAGATAACATCTCTATCTGGATTATGGCTTGTAGAAGAACGATGTCCCATGCAGTCATCCTGATGAAGTGTTTCCTGTGCCTTGATTCTTAACGACTTATCAGAGGGACACTGCTGACAAGGTATCAATGGGGCAACCCAGGAAGCTTTGGCATTGTTGTTCGCTTGTTGCAACACTATTTGTATGAGCCGAGTTTGTGCTGCCAAAAACTGACTTACGATCGGATCCAAACCCATTGGAATTGCTTGTAGTTTCTGAGTTGCCCGGTTTGCGTTGCTGCCCTCTGGGTCCTGGTTCATCTGACTGCGTCCTGCGGTGCTCCGAGTATCAACCATTTTTGCTCTGCTCTGAAAGAAAGACCACTTGCTGAGAACTGACTTCTGAAGGCTCAATAGGTAAGAGGGAAAAGCAAAAGGTAAGCGGTAAACTCGTCTAAGGGGAATATTCTAATGGCAACCCTAAACTAAGCAAACACTTAGCCGAAAAGGCTAACAAAAGAAGCAATAAACTCCACAAAAAGATTTTTGACATGACTGCATCATAATGCTAAAAGCAAAACTGCAGCTCACATCACAAACAACGGCAAATAAGAAGCAAAACGTTCTACACGATGCTAAAACTATAACAGGGTTCAAATCTAGCGGCTCCTAATCTTCTCAAAAATCTCCAATCTTGTCTTAAAGCATTGGGTGCTTCCTTGATCCAAACTTCACAGCACACCTTGAAGAATTCCTTGCCAACTTTTACTTTGATCGAGGGACACTCGAGACATCTATAGACATTATAGGATAAGAAGTCAAATTAAGTTTCGAAAATAAATTCTCAGAGGAGGCAAGGAGTAAGAATCCTAAGAATGAGGTAAGAATAAAGAATTACTAGAGAATCATTTGGTTGATTTGATTTAGAAAATAAAATTTGAAAACTTGACTATTTCGACCATTCTAATTAGGGCTCCGTCCTACAGTCGATATAGCTCTGATACCATCTCTGTAGAGACCCGAATATGCAAATCCGGACTCTCCTGTGTATTCTGCACTAGTCCAGGATCACGCTAGTGCACACAGCATAAACAAAGATAAATATCATCCACATCACGATATTCTAAAGAAAATCCAAACTATATAAATAAAATATCAGAGTACAACCTTATGGTCAAGCTTACAATCTCAATAGCCGGAGTGGCTAATAAGCTAGCAGCGGAAAATCCAAAGCAAAACGTAGTAGCCACTCGACATGCCCACAGGCAATCGACTGGGGAGCGAAGTCCTAATCCGTGAAGTCCTCGTAGTAGCTTCCTTCTAGCAACTCCTGCTGATCTGGTCCCTCCTCTTCAACTGAGCAACATGGGCATAAAGCCGTGAGTATATTGGTACTCAGCAAGTCGTTTGTAACAAATGAATGCAATATAATATGCAAAGCTTAACAATGGATGGCTGAAAGGTTAGTTTTGCATAAAACAGCAATTTAGAGTAAATATGATAAATAGATTGAAAAGCAAATTTAACAACAGACACTAAGTAAATAAATCAAAGGAATTGAGTAGACCACAAGTGAACTAACCATTCACTTCCCATCTCAAACCAACCAAAATTTCATAAAGACTCTACCCCTCGTGTGAAATCACCGAGCATTGTCCATGACCGAGGACACGGCTATTCGAATAGTTTTACACTCTGCAGAGGTTGCACAACTGTACCCACACGATGTGATAATCCTCACATTAAAGATAATCACAACAAGGCTTTTACAGTGATCCATCTCCACCCGATCCCACTCGCTAAGGATTCGCCGTCGAGTAGGGTAACCCCCTAGTCGATAATTGCCCCCTCTTGCGCCACACAACATCAGTAGTAAAACCAAAGTGGAGACTTCACAAATTATTATGCCAGGTCCATCCCATACTAGACATGTGGTTTGCACGATTAAGCTCAGATCAATGGCGCACAAAGTTAAGTCCTTAAGAGTTACCCAGGCGAAGCATCCACATCCCAATGTGCAACCTGCACCCCCTTTACTGCACGATCATTCGCCCAAGTGAAAGCAAGTTTGTATAACCAATGCCCATGACACTACCCATGTCATGACATACAAATTTTATAACTGTGGTTAACCACCACGTTCAAGTTTACCATTAAGTCAAAATTAATTAACCACATGTGATGATAGATCCCAGCGATCTAATAATAAGCATGGCTAAGCAAAATAAGCGTACCACCCATGTGACAACTAGTATTGCATCACTAAATAATTACCCATCCTATGGTGACAATAGAATCATGGTATTCAAATTATCAAGGAGGAAATAATAAATTAGGTTATTAACTACCAATACAAGGGTTTTATAATAAAGTAGCGATGCATGATAATTTAAAACAAGATAATACATAATAGATTTGAAAACTGGGTTCAACATGATCAAAAAATACGACTTGCCTTGGCCTTGCTCAGATGAGGGCTCTTGGTCTTCAAATCCAACTTCCGCTCCCTCGAACACGCGATCTAACGAGAGAGAAAACGAGACGAAAAGAGAAAATAAATTCAAATAAAATTCAAATGAACTCCAAAAACTTTCAAACCTGAACCAAAAGGTAGAGCTCAATTTTAGATGAATTTAGAAAAAAGAACGGGGTCAATCGGAGCTAGGACGAGGGAGAACGGGCTCTTGGAAAAATTGGATTTTCTGGAAATCGGGAAAATTGGAAAAGTGCACTGTGCTGTGGACCGGGCGCACGGGAAGCTGGGTCTACGGTGGACTCGGCTCACGGAACAGTACGGCTGACTGGGCTGCTGGCGCAAGCGGCGGGTGCTGACGTGGCGCTGACGGGGCGGACACGCATGCCCTAGTGCTGACGTGGTTTGCTGACTGGGCGGCTGACTCGGCTTGGTCCACGTGGCCGGTTCACGGGTGCACGGCTGGCAGGTGGGCCCGACAGGGCAGTGGCTCGGTGCACGGTGGGTTGGGCGCACGGAAAGGCGAAGGGTCGCGGCTGACGCCAGCGCTGACGGGGGCGGCGCGGGGACCGAGGGGACGCGGGGCGCGGCCGAGGCAGCGGCGAGGTGCGGGCGTGTCCGCGGCGATGGCCGGGCGGCGGCGGTGGCTGGCCGGCGGGTCTGGGACGGCAGCGGGGTAGGGGATCTGGCTGGCGGGGCTCACCGGCAGCAACCGACGACGGCGAACGACGGCGGCGACGTGCGGCGGCTTCGGCGGAGGCGAACGACGTCGGCGAGGGCGGCGTCTTCGGGTTCCGGCGACGAGGCGCACGGCGGCAGAAGCGGCGGCGGCGACGGCGGCTGCGGGACGAGGAAGTCGAGGGGGTGGCCTCCGTATTTATACACGGCCGTCGAGGTGTTCGACTCGGAGACGGCGGAGGAAAACGGAAGGCGGCGGCGGCGTCCCGATCGGAGACGGGGAAGAGAGTCCGGGTCGGAAACGGGGACCCTGACAGGTGGGCCCCACCCGTCAGCGGCTCGGACGGGCGAGCGGCGAGGATGGCGCACGGGCGTGAGCGGGCGGCCGGGATGGCGACACGCGTCGACCATCGGCAGGGGCAAGGCGGGCGCGTGCGCGGCACCGATGTGCGACGCGTGGCACGGCGGGGCGGTGCGGGCTGGCGGCCTGCTGGGCTGGGCCGGCTGGTGGGTTTCGGCCCACTGGCCGGTTGGGATTTTCTTTTCTTTTTCTTTTCCAGAAATTCAAATAAATTCTTTTGAGCTCTAGAAAATAGCAAATAAATCCATAAAAATCCAGAAAAATTCCAATAAAGCCCTTGAGACACAAAGAACTCAAATAAAATAACATTGGCAAATGTTAATGTTTATCTTAATCATATTAAATCCTTTTAATTAACAAAAATTCTAATTAAGCTTTAATTAATTCTAGAAAAATTCAAATGGTGAATTTTATTTTAAAAGCTCCAAAAAGGTTCTGAAAATCAGGATGTTACAGAATAGTAATTGTCTCATACCCAAAACACGCAAAGATTTGAAGTTTGAAAGAGAGGGTATCTGTCTGGCGGAGTCAGATACATCAAGAGACCTGACATGATGTAGAGTATTCCGCTCCACGACGCATCCCTGGTCACAATATTGGACAGATAGTCTGCGAATCTTGTTCTGTGGCGCCGGTGTGAGCTCTGAAGCGCCACATAAAGTAACAAAATTCTCTTCAACAGACTTGGAAATGATGAAACCGAGAATCACGTCGTGAACTCGACAAGACGTCGTCTTGAAAGTGGATGGATTCATGCCCCATGGCTGGATTAAGCTCCGATTGATCAGCTCATTAAAATAGTCTTCTCCAACCTCTCGTTCATCTTTTCCACCTTGTTCGATAAATCCTTCAGCAATCCATCTAAGTATTAAGCGATCCTTCGCAATAATATGAACTTCAAGGAATATACTTAGATATAGGAAGCAAGTCCTCAGATGGTAGGGAAGATCAAAATAACTGAGAGATAGTATCCTTCTCATGACATCTATCTCGGTACCATTTCCATGCACCGAACCAATAGATTTTTCCACCCTGTTCCATTGCTCCTCTGTAGTCGGTTTTTCAGACAACATACTTGATATGGTAATGATAGCCAACGGTATACCACCACACTTCTTCAAGATTTTATCAGTAGCAGCTTCCAGATGAGTGAGACATCTTTCTTTAGGTCCAAAAATTCTTCTGAGAAATAAACTTCTGGAGTCAACATCACTGAGAGGCTCTATGTTGTAAATATAATTTCCATTTGATGACCAACGCATTTTGGCAACATCAGATATGCGTGTTGTTGTAATTACTCTGCTACCTTGACTGTTATTTTGCAGAGCACATTTGATAATTTCCATCGTTTCTATTTTCCATATATCATCAACCACAACAAAGTACCTGTTATATTCATAAAAAACATAGGTTAGCAATTATTTAATGTAATATAAATTACTAAGCAAGTTGAGGAAACAGAATAAAGGGTACTATAGTTTCCGCTTTACATTTTAAACAGTAAATTTCAAGATCAACTTTAATCTATGTTGAGAGTAATAAACATAAGAAATTCTGACATGATAAATCAAAGGAAAAGGAAAAAAAGAAAAGAAAAGAACAGAAGGTACTATGCACAGTAAAATTCTCTCTTTTTTATTTGTTCTAACACATTTTGAGTTTGAAGTTGAAATTTACAGGGTGCTACAACAGTTCGTAGACTATAAATATTTTTTGAATTTTTTCATGTTGGTTTGATTCCTAAACAAAAATGGTTTTCATGCTTCCACCAAGAGATGAGGTTCAACGAATGAATTTCTAATAAAATCTGCAGTAATTTTAAAGAAAACAACATAAATTCCTGGGTTCCGAATGTGGCCTCAACTTCAACATTTTTTTTTGAAGAGTAACAGTATGACCTTCAACATTTTCCTAGTCGTTCTGGCCCATAATATCTACTACTATGTACCGTTGCCAAAAAGAGAACGGTTGTGATTTCTTTGCACATGTTTGCACCATAAGCTGTACCTATTGCTTTGCACTAAATTTCTCTAGTCTCTATACAAAATAATGTAACTATGTAGGTACCTTTTATCGCTGAGATATTCTGCAATATTGGATATGAGTTGTTCTACACTTCCTGCTTCAGTGTTGGCAAAGTTGTCATCGCTGACTTCGCTCAGCATCTCTCTTAAGACCGTCATGATATTAGGATTTTGTGAAACAGACACAAAAGCGCTGCATTCAAAATTTTGTTTGAGCTCGTCGTACACTTGTTCGGAAAGGGTCGTCTTGCCCAGTCCTCCAGATCCGACGATTGAAACCACCTTCAATTGTTTCTTCGCCGGAGCATCAACATCCTCCTCTGTCAGCAGCTTGATGAGTTCATCCCTTGGGCCGTCAATACCTACGAGCTGCGATACATGCTTATACAGATTGCAAACCCGCGGGTCTACCGTTACCTTGCTTGGCATGGAGTTAGCCTTGTCTATCTTGTACCTCTTGTGCCTCCTGGTCGTCTCATCGATTTGCTTCTTGATCTCCTTCATCTCCTTCGTAATTTCACGGCGAGTCATGATTTCACTTATCTTGTTCTTGCACTTGCCCACAAGCTTCATGATCAGTCCATGATGCTTGGAAGAAGAATTAGCCTCGCGGTCGAGTAGGAGCACGAACTCGTCGATGCGGTCCTCGATGTCGTAGGAGAGCTCTCGTACGTCGCGGATCCGAAGCTTGGCTTGCTCGTCGTGGTCGCTCCGCTCGGACATCCTCAGGAGGAATGCTCCCATGGCCTCGAGCTCCCTCTTCATGGAATCGATGTCCCCACGGACATCATTCTGCAGCTTGTATTCTTCACCGAGCAGAGCTTCCAGCTTCCCTAGGAGGGATTGCATGGCGCCCGTGGACACGCTCACCAGGACCTTCTCCATCCCAGTCGAGCTCAGCGGGCGTGGTTCGTAGGAAGGGGATCGACCGTAAAGGCGTAAACTCAATAAAGAAGCTTGGAAGATGGACTAATATAAGGAGGCCAGCCAATGACCGAAGCCAATCTTTGGAGGATTCCCAACAATTCCAAGTGTCATAAAGATGTCGGACCCACCCTGAAGCAAGACGGGAGAGCAATTGGGTGGGATTCTACGAAACAACCACCCTGGAGGCCTGGATAATTTACTTTATGTTTAAGTTTATAGGTTATATTTTTTAAATAATTTTATTTATAATATACAGCGTAATTTATATTTTAATATAAAATTAATGTTATATTATCTTTATATCGCTAATAAATATACATCTTTACTTGTTCTCTGTATGCATGCATTAAATATAGCACTTAGAGATAATAATTATACTTGATTTAGTGATTTTTTCTGTCTACTTGATCCATGTGTCAATATAAAATGTATCTTATAAATTTACATAGAGGGAGTACTTAAACTTATTATTGAAGGATCCTGCAGTAAATTAATTACTAATAAGCTCCAAATAAATGATGTGGTATTAAGGGAAAGTGCAAATGAAGCATCCAACGGCAGGGATTCTTTATATATTGTCAATCTAGGTAATTCTTTATATATATTAGTTGTTAAACCTAAAAATTTTTAAACATTAACCCTATAACGACTTATGTTTTCGCGAGTAGGTAGAAGTAGGGCCATTCTTTTTTAGCTTATGGTTTCCCTAAAACAAACTAACGGGACGGTTTCTCTGTCGCTGTTTCGAAACGACTTATCAACATTCAATTTATTCGCACAAGCGCTCACGGTAGGATTCAAAACGATAAGTCGTAGCAAAAAAAAACACAGATTACAAAGTACAAAAGACATGTTCATGGCCGACCTAGATTTTTGTCATGCACGCCCATCCCAAACAATATTTTATTCGGAAGTAATTTTTAAAATAGGCTATTCAAGAAATAATTAAAATAGTTTTTAGTGGGAAAATGAAAATCAAGTTCTTTTTAGCTTCAGGCTAGACTCCTATCACGTAGACCCAGGGGCTGGTGCCCCTCCATCCGCGGTGACCCCTCGATCAATCAACAAAACCATCCTCCATTAATGAATCATGCATACATGCGCCTCCTCCAGCCATTAGCAAAGCTCATCACCTAGGCTGATGGATCTCGTGTTCATTGCAGGTGTTCGCGCAGGAGAGCTACGTGGTGTGCCAGTGGCCGGACGCCAAGTTCATCAACGCGACCTACTACGTGCGCCTGTCGGGCCGGTCGTTGTTGTCTGTGGCGATGGCGCCGCTCAAGCTGGTGCTACGCACCATCCTCATCATGTTTACCACACTGTTCACCATGATGCTGCCCTTCTTCAACATCGCCTAGGGTTCATCGGCGCGCTCAGATTCTAGCAACTCTCCGTCTACTTCCCTGTCAACATGCACGTCGCCAGGCTCAAGATCCCGTGCGGCGAGGCACGATGGCGATCGTTGTAGGCCATGAGCTTCTGCTGCCTCCTCATCTCCATTGCCTCCAACATTGGCTCCATGCAGGCAGGGGCGAAGCTAGGGGGAGGCTTAGTAAGGCTCGAGCCTCACCTTCCCCCGGCGGCGGACACCCCCCACCCCCCAGCGAGCACCCCCCTCCCCCTAGGCGAGCGCCCGTGGTAGCCAACCGACGACGACAATCACAAAGGCTGAGAAGCCCAACAAGCAACAAACAACAAAAAAGCTTAAGACTACAGGTGGCAGCCCATTTCCCTTAAAGAGGCCCAACAAATTATTTCATTGGACCACCAAAACACCCACTCCAACAAAGCAACATTCACTTCCCATTCCATTCCACTTCCTAGGTGGCGGCAGACCCAGAGGAGACACTCGTCGGCGCCGCCACAACGCAAGGCCAGAGGGGGGCTGGGGCTAGGGCGACCGGGCAAGGGTGCACCGCGCGCGCAGTAGGGGGTGCCACTGGAGCCAAAGCCAGAGCCAGATCTGGCGGCGAGCCGGCCGATGGGAGGCTGTTCACCAGATCTGGCGACGACCCGGCGGGAGGAGTCGGAGAAGGGCGACGAGGGGGCCGAGCCGGGGCAGGGGGAGCCAGACCGGGGCGACGAGGGCCGAGGCGCCACCGGCAAGTCTGGGCGGCGGCGCGGCACCGTGGTGGAGCACCGAGTTCGGGAGGCCGGAGATGGGACAACCAGAGAAGGGAGACCGGAGAGCCGGAGAGGCGGAGACAGGGGAGTCCGAGCGAGGCGAGGCGGCGAGCGATTGAATATGAGAAGTGAAAGAGACAGAGTGAGGGCGTTGAGGCGGAGTTGCGGGCACCGGGCAGACGAGTCGAAGATATAAAGGCGGAGCTGTGAGCCTGTGGTTGTGAATGCGACCGGTCGGGCGGATGAATTGAGGAGAGACAAGTGTCTAGTGTGAACAGAGAATTGAGGAGGATAGGGTTGGCCGATGGCTTCAATGCTTCAGGGTAATTTTTCTCTAGTTTTTTTTATCAATTTAGTATTTTAGAGTTTAGATTTTAGACTTTCATATTCAGTGTGTATACATAGTTTAGTTCTTATAATTAATTTATATATTTATAGCTTTGTATTGACAGAAATTAATAATTTATTTATAGATTTTGCTATAATGGAGAAACGCACTTTGTGCAACTATTTTGCAAGTAATTCAAGTAGTTCTCATCCAACCGATGAGAGTACAACTCAACCAAAGAAGCTTCGACTAGAATTTAATCCAAATGAAATAATTGCTGATCCGGTGCTGCGCATACCAATTGAAAATTATGCTAACAAAATTAGAGATCAAGTGAGAAGGGCATATTTATTGAATGGCCCTACCTGAGTAATTGGATATTCATTTCCACAGACATTAGATGGCAAACGGTTGTGGTCCTTTCAAGAATCTTGGTATAATAAATTTGATTGGTGGGCATATAGTGTGGAAAAAGATGCCGCCTTTTGTTTCTATTGTTTTCTTTTCAAGAAACTGGCACAACCCAATACATTTGGAAGTGATGTATTTACGAAGGTTGGGTTCTCTCGTTGGAAGATTACTTTATATGCTTTTAGTAAACATGTTGGTGGTACAAATAATTCCCACAATATTGCAAGGGGTCTTTGCAACGACTTCAAAAATCAAAGGTCAAGTGTGTCTAGCAAAATCAATACTTATAGTATGGAGGCCGAAATTGCATGCAAAATTCGTTTAACTGCATCTTTAGATTGTGCAAGATATCTTATAGCTCGAGGTGAAGCTTTTCGAGAATATGATGAATCCTCTACTTCCATCAACAAGGTGAATTTCAAAGAGTTATTGGATTGGTATAAACATAAAAAGGAGGAAGTGAAGGTAGCATTTGATACAGCTCCAGGGCACGCAGTTATGATTTCTCCAGATATTCAAAAAGAGCTTTGTAAATGTTGTGCACAAGAGGTCACAGAAGTGATTAAAGGTGATATTGGAGATAGAAATTTTGCAGTCCTTATTGATGAGTCTAGAGATGTATCAATAAAGGAGCAAATGGTGGTGATTGTGAGGTTAGTTATAGTTCCACATCATTTATGCATTGTTGTTTTGTTCTACCTTTACAGTTTACATTTTATAATCATATCATTTATGCAGATTTGTGAATAATCAAGGAAAAGTGATGGAAATGTTGCTTGCCATTGAACATATCACAAATTGTACATCTGCAGTATTGAAAGAAGCTTTGGTTGGATTGCTTACTCGACATGGCTTGCCTATTTTAAGGCTGCGTGAGCAGGGCTACGATGGAGCTTCCAATATGAGATGTGAATTTAATGGATTGCAAAAACTTATTCGGGATGATAATCCAAATGTTTTTTTATGTTCATTGCTTTGCCCACCAGTTACAGTTAGTAGTTGTCACTGTGGCAAGTTGTAGTAGATCTATTGCAGAATTCTTTAACTACATTCCCGTGATAGTGACTGTTGTGAGTTCATCTTGTAAAAAAAGATGCCTTGATTAAAAAAACATCATGAGGTCTTGTTGAAGAAGCTAGAGAATGGTTTGGTTTCAGTTAGGACAAAACTGCATCAGAAAGCTAGACTTGCTAGACCTGGAGATACTCGTGGGGCTCACATCTCAAAACTTTGCTTCGCATATACCAAATGTGGGAAGTAGTAGTGGATGTGTTTGAGCTTGTAAGTGAAGATGCTTGTCAAAACTCAAGTCATGGTGGAGTAGCAGGTTTGCTAAAAATATGGAATGTTTTGAATTTGTATTCATCATACATTTCTTAATAACCATGTTGAGCATTATAAATGAGCTATCACTTGCTTTGCAAAGGAAGCATCAAGATATTGTTGAAACTATGGGCTTGTTACAGAATGTCAAACAACGCTTTCAAGATATGAGAGATAATGGGTGAGAGCCATTGTTCAACCAAGTCAAAAGTTTTTATGAAACATATGAGATTGATGTGCCAAATATGGAAAATCGTATTGGAGTTATGGATAAATCAGTACGTCGGAAGCATAAAGTGACTCAACATCATTATTACAAAGTTGACATTTTTAATATTGATATTGATGCAATTATGAATGAGATGAATCATCGATTCAATGAAGTTTCCTCGGAGTTATTGGTATGCATGTCTTGTCTTGATCCAAGCGACTCCTTTTTTAAGTTTGATGTTGATAAACTTGTTTGACTTGTTGAGATTTATGCTGATGATTTCACGGGTGTTGATCGGCTCTTGTTAAGAAATCAGCTTCAAACCTTTATTCTCAACATTAGAAGAAATGAAGAATTCAATGGATGTCATGATATATCAAAACTTGCTCAATTCATGGTTCAAATAAGAAAAGATAGAACTTTCCCGTTGGTATATCGCCTCATTGAGTTGACATTGATACTTCCAGTGACAACGACATCTGTTGAGAGAATATTTTCAGTAATGAATATTATCAAAACAGATTTGCTCATAAGGTAATGGATGAGTGGATCAATGACTTGATGGTGTGCTACACTGAGCGAGATATCTTTAAAAGCATTGATGATGATAAAATCATAAACCGCTTCCAAGGCATGAAGTCGCATAGAATGCATTTACCCCATGATTCAATTTTGTTTCATGATTCAAATTAGCTTATTTGTGGTATGTTTCATAATTCATATGATCTAAATTTTCATTGTTATTCACAATTTTCTATTATATCACTTATTTTCATATGTTTCATATATAGGTGATTTATTGTTACTCCGTACTCATAGCAGAATAATTATATATTCTTGGGTTTGCGCTTTCTATTGTCGAGGTACCTACTTTCTATTTTTTACCTTTTTAATTAGGTTTTGCTATATAATAGCTTTCCTAATTCTCCTTAGGCCTCAACCTACAATCAAGCAAGCCTGCTCTGATACCATTCTGTAACGCCCCCATTTCTGGAGGCAGTACGGCACTCCGCAACCGTACAAAAATGAACAATTGTAGAGTACTGGACCAGAGTGCGCACCACAAAACAGCACAAGCTTGCAGCTTAAAAGCCAAACTTTTATTACAGACATAAGATTTAACAACCAGTTTTAGCATAATGGGTGAAAGAGCCCAAAATTACCTTATATCACAAGAACTTCCCTAGGCGGCCTAAGCGCAGCTGAGACCTAAAACCACTCATCCTCCAGGAAGAATGGCATCTCAGAAATGTTCTCTTCCATTTGAAAGTCATGTCTTCCTTGGTCTTCTGTTTGTTGTTTAGCAAGTCATGAGTACAACCGTACCCAACAAGTTACAAGGGTAAACCATAATTTACTACTTGCAAGGAATAATCAAGGGTGGGGATATACTGATTTTATTACATTGAATGGATGCAGTTTTATTTGCAAACAAATAAAGTTAAAACATTTCTCCTTAAGATCAGGGGGTTTTCTGTTATCAGATAAAGTTTCATCATTACTCAGATAACAACATCAGACACTCTACTTATACCTCGTTGTTGGAATCACCCAATTAACATAGCTTCACTAACCAGAAGCACGGCGTATTCGAATAACATTTTGTTTCACTTTGCAGAGTTGCTCAACTTTGCCCACACGATTTCTTAACCCTCATGACTGAGTTAAGAAAGCCAGGTCATTTCACTACTTAACTCTTTATATAGGCTCTACCCGGTAGCATCACTCAGTTAGGCCAAAACTAAACATAAACACCCCTTACCGTTTGAGTGACCACTACCGTTGATAGGTACCCGCAGCATATCTAACTCCCCGGCGTCCTGTCATCTCACATTCTGTAGAGTTTCAATCGAGTTGAGCAGCTACTAAACCAGTGTTGACAAGTCAACTCCTGTGGTTGAGCGTTCACTGTGTCTTTTACTTAGCATAAGATTCTTGTCCTTATATTTTTCACCTAAGGCATCCAACGACAAACTTCCACTGTGCTCAACAGCACTAACCACCACCATTACAAACCAGCCTCCACCCTAGGGTAAAGTGGTGGGCGAAAACCGTCTCGCGGTGTCCCACAACATCTCTACCTTAGTTCCAAGTTTTCCAAAATCTACCAGCGCCAAAATCACTTAGTAGTACAAAATGTTGAATGAGATAATCTATGATTATTTATACCATAATGTAATTGTTACTAAGGTTATCAAGGTGAATGTGACCATCAATCATGGCAGGGCATTTTCCAGTGCTAGGATTTATCTAAGTAGCATGTCATTCTAAACATTTCTTTTAAATCAATTAACATTTCACAAATAATATTAATGGAAATACTGTAATTAAATAATTTAAATCTCATGGGATTCAAAATGATCAAAAACTTGTAACTTGCCTTGCTGCTTGGAAATCTCGACAATCTCGTAAACTTCAGTGCTCGGGTTGGAATCATGGACTGCTGCCTTGGAGAAGTCAGAAGCTAGCGCAAACACATAAAATAACAATAGGCCCGCACTTGAATCTAATCAAGCTGGGAAAATAAGCTAATTAAAAAGGAGTAAATTGCACAAAACTCAAATGGAGGGTTTTGAATTTATTGGAGTTGGATTTGGCAAAGTGGAGGAATTTGAATTTATTTGGAGATGAATTTGGTGGAATGGAAGTCAAAAATGAACTCTTGGTGTTGAGCTGATCAAAATGGTGCATTTTTGGGATTTTCTAGAATTTTCTGAGATTTTTAATGATTTTTCTGAATTTTCTAAAACGGGTGAACAATAACGGGCCGGCCCGACTACACAGTGCAGCTCGGCCAGTTTCTACCCGTGCAGCCCAAGCCACGACCCACGCTGCGCGCGGCCATTAGGCCCAACGCACGCACGCGCTCGCCCGATGGGCGACATGCAGATGGCGCGGATGGCCCGGATGCGCGAAGAGTGGATGGCCCGAATGGACAGGAGGCAATGGTGCCAAAGACTGAGATGTGACCTGCTAGAACATGTGGAGGTGACCCCCGTGTGTGTGATGAGTAATTGACGTCTGTTTTAGGAAAGTCGAGTTTGGTTTGTGTGGTTCGGGCCATGTCGTTGCGTGGTGCAATTGGCTTTGGTCGGACTTGGTCAAACTTGGTCGAAGTGCTTAGGATGCTTATTCTTTTAATTCGACAGGTTTGGGCTTTTTCATGCTTAAGATTTCTCTTAATGCTATTGTTGATTACATTATGTCGAGCGGTGATATGTGATGTGTTTCTTGTCTGAGATGGCTGTAGGACGTCGAGGCGAAGTCGTGGCGAGGCTCGGGATGACCGGACTAGGCGCAGGTGGTGCTGAGGTCGGAGCGGTCGGGATGTGCCGAAGACTGCGAGGACTCGAGGTGGTTGCGAGGCTTCGACGGCAAGGAATGAGGAAGCTTCTCGGAAGATGCAGGAGGGGAGTTTCGGTAAAAGCGCAAAGCTGCATGAGGAAGCGGATTGGGTCTTTGGTTTAGCGGGCAATGCAAGGGAGTAACCCGTTAAGCAAAGACTATAAATAGAGGAGGTGTGTCTCCTGGAGAATGCATGGATTCTAGAAGTTGCTAGGGCTTTAGGAGTTGGTTTTTACTTTGTGCTTTGTATCTTTTTCTGTTGGGAGTTGGTGGGAGAAAGCAGATTTCTGTTGAGCTTTGTCTCCCCAGTGTGTGCAGGAGATGGAGTAGTGTTTAGCTCTCTCCTTGCGTGTGAGCTCTTGATCTCTCTCGTGCGTTTGATCATCTCAGGATGAGAAATTTGGGTTGAGAGTGCTGTAAGAAACATCATGTACAATCATTCCTCTCTCTGTTTTAATATGAAGTTCTGTGTTTGAGTTGCCTTGATTTCATTCTTATCTTTGTGCTTCTGTTCTTCTTTGCTTCCTCTGTCTCTCTCTGCTTGTGTGGATTTGGGAGTGATTCTTTTGATCAAGCAAGGTGGTTCCACCTGTTGCTTCGACTTCTCAGAAGGCGAAGCCTCATCATGCTACTTCCACCTCTCAGAAGGGGAAGTACCATTGTACCTTCTGTCAGAAGGATGAACACTTGGTCGAGCGATGCTTGAGGTGCACCAAGATCGCGCGTAGAGACCGTGTTGGGGCTTTTAGGCGTATTCAGGGTCAGCCCCAGACCTTGAGTGCACCTAAGACCAACACGAGGTCGAGAGTTGCTTCAGCTGATGGGTTTGGGCAGCATCGAGGACTTGGCTTTTCTGGTTTTACTGATTTTCGTCCTCGATATGCCTTTGGTCGTGAATTCCGCCATTCTGAGGGTAGATCTCGTTTCCCCCGTCGAGATGGCTACCCGCGGCGTGATCAGCTTGTTGCCGGTGCTCCGACTCGCTCTCCCATAGCAGTCGGACCCAGCAACAGCTTCAGGTCTGCACATAGACCTTCTGCTTCTTTGAGCGACAGAGAGCGTAGGGTAGATAGAGGTCAGTCATGTGTGGCTACTTCTTCTGCTCGATGTGTGACTCAGTATTGAGTTCCAAAATCTCTTTTGATTCATCCCAGTACTGAGCCTTCACTCTCTTGTTGACTCAGGTTCGTCGGGCAGGGAAGGGAGAGGTTTGGCTTGTTGACTCCGGCTGTTCTCAACACATGACCGGAGACTCCCATTGGTTCTCTTCCCTAGCCCGTGCTCCTGGTGATGAGACTATCACCTTTGGAGACACTTCGTCTAGGCGCGTCATCGCTAAAGGTACTGTGTGCGTTAATGATTCATTTATTTTAAAAGATGTTGCCTTAGTGAGTAATCTGTAGTATGATTTGCTTTCAGTCTCCTAGCTTACCGATGACGGTTTCGAGGTGAGCTTTAAGAAAACGCTTGCAAAATTCTTGATTCTTCGGGGAGTCTGGTTTGCGGGATTTCTAGATATGGGAGGATCTTTCGTACTGATTTTGTTGAGTTTTCTGGTGATCCTCTCAGGTGTTTAGTTGCTTCTGAGTCCCGTGACCTCACTTTCTGGCATAGGAGACTTGGTCATATTGGATTTGACCATTTGACTAGAGTTAGCGGCCACGACCTCATCCGTGGTCTGCCGAAACTCAAGATGGTCAAAGATCTAGTTTGTGCTCCTTGCTGGCATGGCAAGATGGTTGCTGCTTCTCATTCTCTGGTCACAGTGACCATGACCGATGCACCGGGACAGCTGCTTGTCGGAACCCGGAGCAACGACTCCTGGATCCTCTGTGTAAATCGCACTAGTCCAGGATCAGCTAGTGCACACAGCGTACAACAAAGATAAATATCAACCATAATGACATTTATTAACCGAATATGGGCATGAATGCCAAAGTTTACATCAACGGCACATAAGCCAAAACTAAGTAATAAGCAGCGGAAGAAAAACCGAAGCGGAAGAAGCCCACTGAGCCTGCCCACATGCAAACGACAGTAAGACGCGGCCTATTCGTCCAAATCTTCACCGTAGTTGACGTCTTCCTTCTCTGTGTGGAAAAAGCAACGTGAGTACAAACTTGTACTCCGTAAATCACCCGGGAAAATGCAACATAATGATAAAGGCTTCAATGGAAGGCTTATAGGGTTAGTTTGCATAAAGCAACATTTAAGAAATACAATAAGTAGATTGAAATTGCTGAATTTAATACCGTAAGTAAAAGCATAACTTGTAGTAGAAAGTAATACCGTCAGTGCCGGCTCCGACCAAACACCAACCTATCCACGGGCATCCCACCCGGACCATCTTTTCCAAAAGACCACGTATGGATTCCATCCATCCACATGCTTTCACTGCGCAACTCTGATGAATTCCATCCATCCACCCGGTTTCATTCCCTCACGGATTCCATCCATCCGCAAACTTTTCAATTTCTCTCATGGGTTCCATCTACCCACAAGGTTTTCAAAAACATTTTTGAAAAACAAAGTCTAATCCATGAAAAACTTTTACTCAGCATGCCCATGACCATGGGCACGGCTATCCAGGATAGATTATACACCCTGCAGAGGTTGTACAGCTTTACCCACAAGACACGATCATCCTTTTGTGCCACGCGAGTTACACACTTCCTTAGGTGTGCGGCAAGGAGTCATGACAAGGCCTTTACAATGCAAAGCCTTCAACCTGGTCGAGCCAACTCTAAGGTTTCACCCCAGTAAGGAATCCACCAGACCGGGACCTCCTCTTGAGCCTAGACGAGACTTCTCATGGCTTAACCACGCTCGCCCAAGTGAGACTTCACATGGCACCAACCACGCTCACTTTCAACCTACGACTTGACTCAGGTTGGGACTTCACAAATTATTCATTCAAGGCTGTCCCATACCAGCCATGTGGTAGTACGATTAGGGCTTTGCAACAGTAGCTCACAGACCGGTCCTTAATCTGACTCAGGCCCAACCACATACCCCCGTGCACGACAATCGACCACCGCGGCTCCAACCAACAGGGCATGCCTGCACCCACCAATCTAACCAATTGCCTAAGTCTAAACCAGGTTTATATTTGTTTTCAAAATAATTCATAAACCTCCTTGACTCACCAAAGTCAAGAGTACATATCATTTTATGTAAAAAGGGTCATCATTTTATGTGAAAGATATCCCAAAACAAATATTGTAGCTAAGCAGGTCTAAGCATTTAATATGAAATCTCTCTAGCCAATACCTATGTACTAACTAGAGTTTGATTCTAGGGTGACAACGTATAAGGAATTCAATAACAATGGAGGAATTAACAAGTAGGCATTAACTATATTTAAAACTGAATTGAAATACGTTGAATAAAAGTATGCATGCAATATAATTTAAATCAACATAATTTTATTTTGAAAACTGGGATCAACATGATCAAGGAGGGTGACTTGCCTTGCTCTTCAACTTAGTTCAAACCTTCGTCGTCGAATTTTCCCGAATCGTCGAAGTCTACACGTGAAAATAACCCACCAAATTCAAATAAATTCAAATTGCCTTAAAATATTTGAATTGAGGCTAGAAATGGATAGAGGAGAATTTTTGATGAATTTAGAAATTTGAATGGGCCAAATCAGAGTTAAGACGAAGGAGAACGGGCTCTGGGAAATTTGAAAAGAGAGAAAATGGAAAAGGAGATTTTCTTGAATTATGTTTCTAAAGGAAAAGAATTTATGACCTCAGCATTGCGTCAGCCCTGAGATTTTATTTTTCGGCCGAATTATTTTTGTACGGGAAAATGCGGGGAGGGGCTGACATGCGGGCCCGGTCCATGTGGACCAAGTGCACGGTCTACGGGTGGGGCTGAGGTGGCGGGGTGGTGGCGTGGCAGCCGATGGGGAGAGAGGGGCCGAGGTGGCCGACGCGTGGCATCGTTTCACCGTCCACGCTGGCACAGCGAGCCGACGTGGCAGGGCGGCCGGGGTGGCGCACGGGGGTGGCGGCGACGGCGGCGCTCCGGCGGGCGGCGGTCGGCGGCGAGGGTGGCTACGTGGAGAGGGGGCCGAGGGGAACCCGGGGAGGGGCACGGTCCTTACCGGCGGCGAGCGGAGGCGGCCGACGGCGAGGGGAGAGCGGCGGTGGTTCGGGCCTCACGCGGCGGCGAAGCTCCGGTGGCGGAGAGGCGCGGATGAGGGGCGGCCGGGGTCGAGGGCGGCACAGCGAAGTCAGAGGTGGCGTCGGCCGGGCGCGGGGGCTAGCGGAGCGACGGCGATTGCTCGCCGTAGTACAAAGCGGCGGCGGAGGCGGAGGCGCACGGCGCGAGGGCGAGGGGAAGCTCGGGAGAGGGGGAAGGTGGCAGAGGGCGGTGGGGTGGAGTGGAGCGGTGCTCGGGGGCCTTTTTATAGGGGCGGAGGGGGAGGAGTGGCGCGGGAATTCGTCGCCGAAGTGGAGGAGTGGGCGGCGGCAGTTACGGGGGAGAAGGTGGGCGCGTGGGGTGGCGACGGGCGCGAGAGAGGCGGGGAGGTGGGGCGCAGTGCGTACGGCGCACGAAGGTGGGCGGCGTGGCCGAGGAGAAGGCGGGGGTGGCGACCGGGTCGGGTGGGGCCGGCGGTTGCGGAGGCGGGCGCGCGCACGAGGAAGACGACCAGGGAGGAAGAAGGCCCTGACAGGGCGGGCCCACGCGGAAGAGAGAGAGCGAGGGGAAGGGAGGCGCGGGCGGCCAGGATGGCGCCGCGTGGCAAGGGGGAATCGGGTGGCCCGGGGAGAGGAGGGGCGGACGGGCGGATGGGCCGATGGAGGGCGACGTGGCCGGATCGGACCCGTACGCGTGGCGAGCGGGGAGGTGGTGAGGGAGGGATGGCGGTGGCGACGTGGGCGGCAATCTGGCCGTCCACGTGGCGGCCGGAGGGGAGGAGGGAGGAAATTATTTTCTGAATTTGGTTTTTGATTTTCAGAAAACCCCAGAAAGTCCATTATGCCTCAGAAAAATATGAAATAAACTCCAGAAATCCCAGAAAAATTCATAGAATATCCTGGAGACATTTTGGACTTAATAAAAATATTTACAACTAATGTTGGTATTTAATTTTTGTACTTTAAAATACTTTTTAATTTCAAAAATACATTTTAAACTCCAGAAAAATCTAGGAAACCAAATAAAATCCAAATAACTCCAAATAATTCATTTGACATAAGATTTTTATAGAAAATCAAAATATCATTTTATTTAATAATATTTTTAGGTTTTTCTAAAAATGCTTTTCAAATCCAGCTTTTTTCAAAAACAGAAATTCAGGGCAAATCCAAATTTAAACTTAGGCACAAAAATACTTATTTTAATTTAAATTTTATTTTAATTAAATTTTATTTATTTATTATTTTTTTAATTTTAGCAAAAATTTGGGATGTTACACTGCTCCACATGGACATAGTTGTTGGACCAGCTCTAGTGCAGTCAGCGGGAGGGAAGTGGTATGTTCTTGTCGTGGTCGATGACTTCTCGAGGTACTCTTGGGTGTTTACACATTTTTGAGGTTTGTTTAGTAGGCTTTCTGTTGAACTCCCGGGTGCTTTACGAGCGATCCGCAATGACAATGGCACGGAGTTCAAGAATTCCTACTTTGAAAGGTTCTGTGATGAGACAAGTGTAGAGCACCAGTTCTCTTCTCCGCACGTCCCACAGCAGAATGACGTCGTGTAGAGTAAGAACCGTACCTTAGTCGAGATGGCTAGGACGATGCTTGATGAGTATTCTACACCTAAGAAGTTTTGGGCTGAGGCGATTTCAACCGCGTGCCATGTTTCAAATAGAGTTTTTCTGAGGGCACACTTGCATCGCACTTCCTATGAGTTGAGATATGGTCGAAAGCCCAGTGTCTCGCATTTTCGTGTGTTCGGTTGCAAGTGTTTCATTCTGAAGTCCGGGAACCTAGATAAGTTCGAGTCACGATCTTGTGATGGGATCTTTCTGGGCTACTCGACTTCTTTGCGGGTGTATAGGGTCTGGAACTGCGAGTCTAGTAAGATGGTAGAGACCTGCGAGACTAGGCCCGATATCTCAGGTTCTTTAGAGCTGTCCAAAACCATATTTGTGGATGATGAGGAGGATGGAGATGAAGGTGGCTTACCTGATCCAGTTCATCCACCCCTTGAGGTGCCGGCTTCTTCCACCGCACCACGAGGAGATCAGCCCATGCCTTCCATATCTTCTGGAGTTAGTGGCTCTGTTCCTACCTCGGTAGCTCATGAGGTAGAGGCCACTTTTTGTTCTCATCTAGGACCTCCCCGTCATATCCAGAAAGACCATCCTTCAGAACAGATGATTGGAGATCTGTTTGAGCGCGTCACACGCTCAAAATCTGGCATGTCTCACTTCTGTCTCCACTCTGCCTTCGTTGCCTCTTTCGAGCCCAAGGATGTTGATCATACTCTTTCTGATGAGTTTTGGGTCAATGCCATGCATGAGGAGTTAGAGAACTTTGAGAGAAACAAGGTCTGGTCACTTGTTGAGCCCCCTAGAGGTCATAATGTCATAGGTACTAAGTGGGTGTTCAAAAACAATCAGAGTGAGGATGGGGTAGTCATTCGAAACAAGGCTAGGTTGGTAGCTCAGGGTTTCTCCTAGGTTGAGGGTCTAGATTTTGAGGAGATCTTTGCCCCTGTAGCTAGGCTAGAGGCCATTAGGATCTTGCTTGCATTCGCAGCGTCTAAGGGCTTCAAGTTTTACCAGATGGATGTCAAGAGTGCCTTCCTCAATGGATTTATTGAAGAAGAAGTCTATGTTATGCAGCCTCCAGGTTTCGAGAACCCCAAATACCCAAACCATATTTATAAGTTTTTCAAAGCCTTGTATGGACTTAAGCAGGCCTCTAGAGCTTGGTATGAGAGGCTTAAGTCCTATCTGTTGAGTCATGGGTTTGAGATGGGTAAGGTAGATAAGACCTTGTTCATTCATAGACATGGCAATGACTTTCTACTCGTCCAGATTTATGTGGATGATATCATCTTTGGTGGCTCCTCTCATGCTCTTGTTTCCCAGTTTTCTGATGTCATGAGCTCAGAGTTTGAGATGAGCATGATGGGCGAGTTGAGCTTCTTTCTTGGCTTTCAGATCAAGCAGACTCGGAAGGGTATCTTCTTGCATCAGGGCAAGTACACTCGAGACCTCCTGAGACGCTTTGATATGAGTGATTGTAAGCCGGTTTCCACTCCTATGGCTTCATCAGCTTCACTCGATCCAGATGAGGACGGTGAGCCAATTGATCAGAAGGAGTATCGCAGCATGATTGGCTCCCTCTTGTACCTCACTGCCTCGAGACCGGACATACACTTCTCTGTGTGTCTATGTGCTCGATTTCAGGCTTCTCCTCGCGTATCTCACCGTCAGGCGGTGAAGCGCATTCTTCGGTATCTTCGAGCTACCATAGACTATGGTATCTGGTACTCTTCCTCTTTCTGTCTTTCCCTTAGAGCCTACTCGGACGCATACTTTGCTGGTTGTAGGATAGATAGGAAGAGCACTTCTGGCACCTGCCAATTTATTTGCACTTCTCTTGTTTCTTGGTCTTCTAGGAAGCAGTCCGGTGTTGCACAGTCCACCGCAGAGGTCGAGTACGTTGCTATCGCCAGTTGCTGCAGCCAGGTGCTTTTGATGGTTTTGACATTGCGGGACTTTGGGTTAGCCATAGATAGTGTTCCACTCTTTTGTGATAACACTTCTGCCATTAACATTGCCAAGAACCCAGTGCAGCACTCTCGGACCAAGCGCATTGATATCAAATATCACTTCCTTCGAGACCATGTGGAGAAGGGTGACATAGTGCTCCAGTTTGTGGAGAGTGACCACCAGTTGGCTGACATCTTTACCAAGCCCTTGGATAGCTCTAGGTTTTCAGTTCTGCGGGGAGAGCTTGGGGTGGTTTGTCCTTATGGACTGTTGGGAGGGGGAGCCTTGTGCTTCATGTTTTATCTTGTATATTATGCTCTTGCTCCTTTCTGTCGCATTGCATTTGGGTGCATTGGGATAGTCCTCCTAGCATAGATTAGAGTGTTTCTCTCGGCTAGTTGGTTAGACTTCTTCCTCTCATCTTGTGATTCTAGGATGCTGCTTATTAGCTGTTTTTCTTCTCACTAGGTTGAGCTCACTCACTTCTTATAGGTTCTAGCATGGGTTGGGCCACCATTGGGTAGACAGGGTACGTGTTTGCTCCTTAGTGTGTTAGATGATCAGCTGATAGTCCTAGAGTCATATAGGGTAGATGAGAGTCAGTCTGAGTCATAGTATCCTCTATATCTTATCTATGCTTTAAGGACTGTCTTTTCTGTTTTTATCGCCATCTTCTCGTATTTATTGCCTTGGTTCAGGGGGAGTTCATTTGGGAGCTTCTAGATCTTAATATTGTCATAATTCAACTTGAACTAAAGTTGCATCACATGTTGAGGGGGAGCTAGATTTTCTTGCATGTCATTCTGCATTGTAATATAATTACATGGAGCCTTGATTATTATCCTTTTATGACATGTTTATAATGTTTTACATCTTACCATGATCTGTGCTCGATTGCTAGATTTATCATGATTTTATATGTGTAGTCAAGTCTTTGCCATGATAGGTTGATTAAAATGCACAATTTGAATTAAAATATGTCTTGTTAGCACTTGAGACAAGTCCGTCTTTAGTTATCCTTTTATGATTCATGTCATGTCAAATAGGCTGAGTTAAATCTTGAATCTTTATTGAGCTTTAGATTGGGCTATACTAGTTTCTTAATGAAGCATGAGTTAGTACACCCGTTTAAGAAAGAAAAAAGATCTCTTTTGTGCGAAAAAACTGATCTCACCAATTCTTTCTTATGAGATTGTTTGCCATTGCATTAGGCATGAACTCAGGGGGACTTTTGGATTACCAAGACTATCTTCTTAAGCTTCACGCTTGGAGTAGTCGCATAAGGCTTGAGATCTAGCACATGACTAAACAAAAATCTTGGGTGGTAACAACCATGAGTTTCTATAAAGAAAACATGTCATTTGTGCTAAATTTGCATAATTACACAAAAAGACCAAGTACTTGAACAAATGATTCATTCTTGAACTTGTAACACTCTAAATTGACTCTATACTAGCTTCTTGGTTCCACTTAGATTATTGATATGGCCTGCATTATCTTTGGATACCTTTAGCTAGACTATAATCATGGTTGACTTGACATGCTAAGAAATTCGACTAATTTTCAGATTATGACTTATTTAGCTTAGCTTGTCTATACATGTATTGTCATGATCTTGATAGCTTTCCTATATGTTATGGCTTGGTGTAATACTTCAAGGTCATTTTGGATAATCTTCATGGCTTCTCATGCTTAAAATGAATAATTTTCAGCCATTCCATCCATTCTCATGATTGCTTCTCTTCCTTGCATCTTGATGATTTTATTGCCAAAAAGGCGAGAATAGCAGAGAAAAAGCTTTTTGGGAACTTTCTGGAATTTTGGAGAACAATTTGCTCTTTCTGTTTTCGCTCTAGTGTTCCTTTTGTCAACATGGTCTTGGTTCCTCTTTGCTTCTTTCTTAGGCCATGTTTGACTCTCCTTCATTTTCAAACAAACTCAACTTTTCGCTTTTTCTGGGTTTGTCAATATACTCATCAAGGGGGAGATTGCTAGACCATGTGGAGGTGACCCCGTGTGTGTGATGAGTAATTGACATCTGTTTTAGGAAAGTCGAGTTTGGTTTGTATGGTTCGGGCCATGTTGTTGCACGGTGCAATCGGCTTTGGTCGGACTTGGTCAAACTTGGTCGAAGTGCTTAGGATGCTTATTTGTTTGATTCGACAGGTTTGGGCTTTTTCATGCTTAAGATTTCTCTTAATGCTATTGTTGATTACATTATGTCGAGCGGTGCTATGTGATGTGTTTCTTGTCTGAGATGGTTGCAGGACGTCGAGGCGAAGTCGTGGCGAGGCTCGGGATGACCGGACTAGGCGCAGGTGGTGCTGAGGTCGGAGCGGTCGGGATGTGTCGAAGACAGCGAGGACTCGAGGTGGTTGCGAGGCTTGGACGGCAAGAAATGAGGAAGCTTCCCGGAAGATGCAGGAGGGGCATTTCGGTAAAAGCGCAAAGCTGCATGAGGAAGCGGATTGGGTCTTTGGTTTAGCGGGCAATGCAAGGGAGAAACTCGTTAAGCAAAGACTATAAATAGAGGAGGTGTGTCTCCTGGAGAATGCATGGATTCTAGAAGTTGCTAGGGCTTTAGGAGTTGGTTTTTACTTTGTGCTTTGTATCTTTTTCTGTTGGGAGTTGGTGGGAGAAAGCAGATTTCTATTGAGCTTTGTCTCCCCAATGTGTGCAGGAGATGGAGTAGTGTTTAGCTCTCTCCTTGCGTGTGAGCTCTTGATCTCTCTCGTGCGTTTGTTCATCTCAGGATGAAATATTTGGGTTGAGAGTGCTGTAAGAAATATCCTGTACAATCATTCCTCTCTCTGTTTTAATATGAAGTTCTGTGTTTGAGTTGCCTTGATTTCATTCTTATCTTTGTGCTTCTGTTCTTCTTTGCTTCCTCTGTCTCTCTCTGCTTGTGTGGATTTGGGAGTGATTCTTTTGATCAAGTAGTTAAACCTTGATTGCTCTGAACTGGAAATATTAACCAATCCATTTCCAAGTACAAAAGACAAATTCAATGGGTTTGCTCTTCTTTAAATTCTTCGCTTCATTTCCCCTATTTTGGGCAAACCTAGGGTTTACTATTCATTTGTTAGCAGAGGATATGCATATTTCTGATTTTCTCAACAAAATGCTGTTCTAGCTTTGTGGGTTTTCTCCTGATATGTCTCCCTGCAGAAATCAAAAGATTCATCATCTAGAGACATGAGAATCCCATGCTTTTGAGATTTTTGGTTTCACTTTGTTCATCACTTTAATTTTCGGGTTCTTGATCTAAATCTTGAGCCAAGCTGATCCTTATGCACTTGTTCTCTCTCTGAGATCACTCTGATATTTGGTATAAAGTTTAAATCATTTTACCTGAAAAGAGAAATCAAACCTACTGCAATCTTAGTTTTTCGGAAGCTGTTTGGATATTTACTGTTTGCAGTTTGTGCTGCTCGAATCTGCAGAAAAGGGGTTCTTTGCTGTTGTTTTCAGTCAAAATTGCTACTGTTTTCAGCCACTTCTTGCTGCTGTTTTCAGCCCCTTCTTGCTGCTGTTTTCAGTCAAAATTGATGCTTTTTTAGCTAAAAATTGCTGTTGTTTGCAGCCAAGAAGTATGCTGCTATTTTCTTTTTTCAGTGCTGTTTTCAGTCAAATTTCTAAAGCACGGACTGCTCTCTGTATTCAGTCCAATGTTTGGAAGTTTTCGACCAACAAGCAGCCTATGTTTGCAGTCAATTTTCTCTGTGATTGTTCCTTCTCAGTAATTACTGTTCAACCTCTTTTCAGTCCACAGTAAAATCTGTTTACAGCAGCCTCTCACTAGTTTGGGCAAGATTTGTTTGTGCTGTCAGAGTTTAGTTATCTGAAAATTAAAAAGCAGAACTGAAATTGAAAACCCGTCAGTGCAGTCTTGAAAGCTTTTATTTTCTAATTTCTTTTCCAGATTTCAGCAGAGTATGTTTAAAGTCCTTTAGGTTAAGTTCTCCTTTTATTGACAGCTCTGTTGTGCGCTTGCATTTTTGCTTGTTCTTTTGTTAGTCTGGGTTACGACTTTCAGTGAGCGAACTTACTTTGCCTTCATAGCTGTCAATAGCTATCGGAGAAGAAGAAGGTCAGTCGAATACTTGGGGAGGCATTTTCGACGGCACCATTCACCCCCCTCTGTTGCCATTTTCGATCCTTCACGACCACGTCGCCTCCTCCCGAGTCATCTTCTACCTCCAGTCTTCTTCCTCGAGGAAAAACAGAGGCGTTGCCTCCATTGCGATTCGGCACTAGCGAAGTTCTCTGGCAAGGGTGGATGGTACGAGCGGCTTCCTGGGACGACAGTGGTTCCATTTTGAAGCTTTGGGGAAAGTGGAAACGAGGGGTGATGGCCGGCGTCAAGAAAGAAGTTTGCGGGCCTTCAAGCAAAATTAGGGTTTCCCGATAGCTATCTAGCAAGTTTGGTGGGGATTTGACCATCTAGGGTTCACAAGGAACACGTGAGTGGTGGCTATTTGAGTTGAGAAAGTCCCTATAGAGCTGTCCACGGGAAGAGGTTTTGAGCCGGCAGTAGACTTCGTCGGCAGAGCTTTACGGGAATGCAAATGTAAATTTAAGCTTGGCTTCATGGTTGGGGTGTCCCGCAGATGCTATGACAGCAAGTAATTGAAATATGATGATCGGAAATAGAAAATTGGGTGAGTGGCCTACCGAGCTCAGGGAAGAACGGAGGCGAACGGAGGCGGGGCTGCGGCGAGAGGGAGCTCAATTTGATGGGTTTGAGGAGTAATGGGGAGTAGTGCGACGCTGTTTGTGGAAGTAATTGAGTTTTAGAGGTGAGTTGAGGCGGTGGAGGCAGTAAGGCGGTTCGGCGAGGCTTGTGCGCGAAGGGAGACTGCGGTCAACCAGTGCTTTGCATGAGGGAGGAGCAGAGGAGGGCGGCTGACGAGTAGGACCGCTGCTGTCAGTTCGGCATGAACCCAGGTGCGCACAGCTACAATCCGAGCAGCGACCAGTTGATGTGCGCGAAAGCGGTGGGGAGAGGCGGTGGAGAGGCGCCTGCGCGCACGCAACGCCAGAAAGGAGGCGGAATGCCAGAAAGGGAAAGCGGGTTTTGGAGCTTGTCAAATTGGGAAAGAATTGAATTCAAGCAAAATTTCAATTAAAAGTCAAAAGTTTTGAATTTTTGGGGTGTTTCACAATCAAACTATGGAAAACGTTGCATAATTACGGATGACTATAGCGTAGTCACACACTGGAGGACTAGTCCTCTGCGCTAGAACTATTAATGCATGACTACCGCGTGTGTTGTAGTCCATTGGATCCAAAAAACAAAGCTTCGGATCATTCTCAAAAGAAATTTCTCCTGCTTTCCATTTTCCTGACGTGCAATTGAAGCATTTAATTAATTCGGAACGTTCTTGACTTGATCAAGCTTTCCCAGCAATAAAAACTCTATTGCATAAGAGCAAGTCCAATAATAGAGCCAAGTGCTTGGCTATAAGTCAAATTATAAGAGCCAAGTTATACAATAGTTTGTCTTCTATTTGTCTACAAAAGTTTTTTTTATTATTATATGGTACCAAGTCTCACATTCTCTTTCCTACTCCTCCTCACATACATTTATTATCTGGGCCCACCACTGCATAGGCTCCCGTGTGCAGCTTGTTGCTTGCATGAGAGCCAAGCTCTCCTCTCTCTCCTCTCTTCTCTCCTCCACATCAGCAAAAATGCTGACTAGCTTGGCTATAAGACCATTATTGTACTTGCTCTAAGGATCCAATTCCGTCGCGACCATGCTAATGTTGGTTTAGAAAAAAAAAACAAAGCTACTATGTTTACCTCAGAGGCTCAGATCATAAACACGCTCGAACACCGTACTAGACCTGGTCGCCAGATCGACGATGCCGACCGTGCATGTTGGTTAGCTTATAACTCAGCTTCTAATAATAAAATTACTTATAACTGACAGCAAAATTACTTATGACTGATAGTAAAATCAATAGATCATCGGTGACCGTTAAGCTAAGCGTGTACTATGCATGAATTTGAAGATAGGCATGTGGACTAATACGATAACTTATTCGAGCTAGCCGTGTCGAGCGTAATAGTGTCATGCCCTATCCAAGACCATATCGTGTCGTGCCAGACAGCCCATTTGGCCAAATCTGCACTGTATAATAAAATCCTAATTTTAGCAACTCATGCTCACTATAACTATAAATTGCTTTACGATCTAACAAAAAACAATAATTGTTTTTCAAAAATCTCGAAAAAAAAATAAAAACAACAAAACATAAATTTATAAAATGAGCTTCACGTTCCTCTTAGGCCTAACCGGCCTACCCAAACGGTGTCTTATGGGCCAAGAAGGCTCCCTAGCCCAAAACCCTCCAAACGGACCTTGTCCCATCCCATCCGTTCATCTACTCCCCCACCCCATCTCAGCCCTCCGATCGAGCTAGGCGCCATCCCCCCGCCGAGCGCCCAAACCCTAACCCCCTCACCCCTGGAGGCCGCGCCGCCACGCTCCCGTACCCACGCCGAGGTCGCAGCCATGGCGGTCGGCAAGAACAAGCGCATCTCCAAGGGCAGGAAGGGCAGCAAGAAGAAGACGTAAGCAGCGCAGAGCCCTCCCTCCCTTCTCATTTTTCGCCGAGCTGTTTTTGGATTTTTCGGATTCTTGGTTTTGGTTTTCTTGTTGGGGGGGGGGGGGGGGGGGTCTATGCAGCGTCTATCCCTTCGCCAAGAAGGACTGGTACGACATCAAGGCGCCAACGGTGTTCAGCGTCCGCAACATCGGCAAGACCCTCGTCTCCAGGACCCAGGGTACCAAGGTGCGTCTCCTGTGTGTCCAGCTGCGATCTGTTTTGTGCAATGTTTGCGTTGGTAGTTTGCTAGACGCCTTGCTTTCTGATCTGGCTCGAGTGACACTTGAGAGCGTATTTTGTGTCGATCTGTGTGGCTTTTTTTGAAGCTCAATGCAGTTGCGCACGCTGTTTTGAGATAATTGGTTTTTTAGGACTCTAAACGTTGGGCTTCGCATATTTAGGACTCCAAACGTTGGCTTCGCAAAATTAGTACTTATATCATTGACACTTTGATTTCTATGGTATTATACCTTATTTATTATTTCTTAATTCCTTTTCTTAATGCTTGGCACCTAATATGACCTTTTTCTTAATATGGAGCTTGCCCAGTTTAATTGTGTGGCGAACTGTGTTAGTTTTGTAGTACGGCATAGTGGGCCTGCTTGTTTGGCCGGGGGAATTTGTGTCATGTGCTAGAACTTGGCTGAATGCTGGTGTAGTTTAATCATGTGAGTTGTATTGCACTTCTCGGTATTGTCACGAGATTGTTAAGTTGAACATACGGGTTAATAGAATTATAGCCAGCGTTTAAACCGCTTTGGTAATGTGGCACGCAATGCTTGATTCATCACATTAGGTGCCAAGCATTAAGAAAAGAGATTACGAAATAATAAATAAGGTATAATACCATAGAAATCAAAGTGTCAATGATATAAGTACTAATTTTGCGAAGCCAACGTTTGGAGTCCTAAATATGCGAAGCCCAACGTTTAGAGTCCTAAAAAACCAATTATCTCCGCTGTTTTTGTTCATCTATACATGTGTAGGATGTAGTGCTGTCCAAGACATGGTGTTTGTGAATTGTGATGTGCTGATCTTGGCATGATGTGGATTTGGTATTATTTGACTTAGATGTAGTTGTTGTGATATGGTCATCTTGATTTTTTTAAAAAAATATTAGGTAGAAATCTGTTTGAGACTACAAATTTGGGGGTTTTGCCCTATTTTTCACCACTAGGCACCCGGTTTATGTGGTATTTTAGTCTGGTGGCATACTTATGGTTTTTAAGTCTTGTTTGTCGCTGCAAATACCGCCAATAATGTGAGATGGTGTATAGCCTATTGATTATATGTTTGTATGCTCACATTGGACATGAGCGACAAATTATTGATACTGCTCTGCTTTTTCTGTTGAGAAGGAATGGCAACCTATTACATTGTCCTGGATTAAAGTATCAAACTTTGTGGTTTGAGGCTTTGAGCTTTTAGTTGCTTTGACTGCAATAAGCCCTATTTGTCTAATGCACTTGTTCTGGATCATTCATTCTTTTTTGTCACTCATATGAGTATGCTGTACCTTATCGTGTGTTTGGAGGCTGTTTCTGATAGATTTATGCTGTTGTGCTAGGAGTATACTGATTTATTTCTGTTTTTCAAACATCACTAGATTTCTCTTGGCTTGTATGATCTGATTGAAGCTTGCTGAGTTGTATTAATTCTTTGGTTTTACCTTTTAATGTCATTACACATAAGAACCATTTGTATAACATTGTCTAGTGGTGTCACTATATTATTGTCTAGTGGTGTCACTATAATAAACCCTTTAGCTAGTTTATACTAGCTTTACAAAAACAAATCATTTCTTTTTATAATGTTTTTCCTGTTTGTTAAAATTTATGATTGCTACTGTTGCTGACAATTAAAGATTCATGTCTTTCGATTGCATCTGAGGGTCTCAAGCAGAGTTTTTGAGGTTTCCTTGGCCGACCTGCAAGGTGATGAGGACCAGGCTTACAGGAAGATCAGACTTCGTGCAGAGGATGTGCAAGGAAAGAATGTGCTCACGAACTTCTGGGTAATAATGACTGCTGATTGTGTATTCCACCATTTCACGTGGTGTCCTATGTTCTCTGACTAGTGTTTCTTGTAGGGGATGGACTTCACCACTGACAAGCTTAGGTCCTTGGTGAGGAAGTGGCAGACGCTAATTGAGGCCCATGTTGATGTTAAGACAACTGACGGCTACATGCTCTGCCTATTCTGCATTGGCTTCACCAAGAGGCGTCCCAACCAGGTTAAGCGTACTTGCTATGCTCAGGCCAGCCAGATCAGGCAGGTAAAATTTTGAAGTCATATGTTTGCAATTTTATTAATTATAACCCAAATTCTACTATCGAGCTTGTTTCTTACTTTGTTTGCAATTCTGCATCTTGTTCTTTTTGAAGATTCGCCGAAAGATTATTGAGATTATGGCCAACCAGGCTTCAACCTGCGACTAGAAGGAACTGGTTTCAAAGTTCATTCCTGAGGTCATTGGCAAGGAGATTGAAAAGTCAAGATCAAGCATTTTCCCCCTCCAGAACGTGTTCATCTGCAAGGTCAAGATCCTGAAGGCACCAAAGTTTGATCTTGGGAAGCTGTTTGAGGTAATGATTCTATTTCCTAAACATAGATGCTACTTTCATTCCCTGTTCACTCTTTGTGTATTGATTTTGCTTTGTAGAACTCTTTATTAATGTAATTTGTGGTTCACAGGTACATGGTGACTACAAGGAGGATGTCGGTGTGAAGTTGGACCGGCCAGCTGAGGCAGATGAGGTGATGGCAGGGCAGGAGGTTGCTGCAGCTGAGTAGAGATGGTGCTAATTGCTTAATTGGTTGCGTTACATTTAGGAGATGTGTACCCTCTGTTAAATTATGGTTGATGTGAACTGAATTCAGTAATGATACCTGTTTTCTTCTCTGTTGAGTTGGTTTCTCAGAACAAACCAAGGAACTTGTTGGTCCATTGCGATTTCACTGCTAGTTCTTTTTTAATCCACTTGAATTATTAGTATATAGTCCTAAAATATTTGCTAAGATGTGGTGGTTCAATCATTACGGCACTATGTTTTTCTGTTCTTCAGGGAGCTTTGCATGTTTATGATGTGATTAGAATTCTGTGCCTGTACCTAGTCATTGCCAGCTTTATAATGCAAAATTCCTTCAGCCAATGCTAAATGGCCTTTTGATGTTGCAAATACACAGTTGAGCAGCTGAGATGTAAACATACGCGTTTGAGGCGCTGTGATGTAAACTCTGTGTGCTGCATTTTACATGTGGCAAAAATGCCAATACAAGTCCATTTGTAGGGAATTAATCTATAAATGAGTGTCTTCTGCAATTTCATTTAACTGGCTTGATACTAGCCCCAAGAAAGCTGTGCTTGGCACGTCGACTTTATCAGAACTTGTTTTCGTCAACCCATATTGAGGTCAAAATTGGCGCTATTGTGTAGAATATTTTGCAAAATACCTCCTTTGATCAAAAGTTTCTACAAGGACAATCGAAGCACATAATCTTATAGAAGCATCTGAAAGGAGAATCCAAAACAAAAAAAACGAATCGCTAATCCAACTTATGTCAACCACTTAGTTCTGATCGTACCCTTAGTTTTTTTCCGTTTCAGGTTTTCTTAAGGTAAGTTTCAGGTCTTAACACACCTGGAGAAGGGCGTTTACGACTCCTGTCCATATTTTTGCATGAACTGCCGCACATTTTACAAGAAAAAGGGGAGAAATGGAGCAAGTTTGGTATCCCCAGACTTCTAAATGAACATTTTCAATTTTTTGTGTGCCAATAACTGTATTAAAGTTCAATTTGGTCTAACATAAACGATGTGTACAATACGAGAACACAGTCAGGATGCCTCTTCTTAGCACAAAGCACACGCGCAGCAACATTAACAAGCAAACCCATGTATCATCACACACCATTCACGAACACAATGCCGGAACAGATCACAAAATTATGAACATAGCCACCCATTATTAATAACTCGCATAATGTACAGTCCCAATGCTACTGGTGCGCAAAATATGCGTGCCAAAAAAATTGGATCAGCTGGGAAAAGCCACAAATTTCGATCAATTCTTCTTTTTTGAGTGCTTCACCAGCCAGTCGATGACCAGGTCAATATTGGTTGAGTTTTTGCATGATATCATGAAGCAGGCGACTTCTCGGTCTGCGATTGTTGTTAGACCCCTGAAGTGTAGAATATGAGTTGTCAAAAACATAGCTATATATGAATAATTTATCATTATTCTAGTTTGGAGGTATACTTACATCAATTCTGTGAAACTTTGCTTTGTCAAGGCATCAGGCTTGTCGATTTTGTTACCGATGACCAGCAATGGGATCCCAGTCAGGGAAGGCTTGCTCAGAAGGTCATGGAGTTCGCTTTTAGAGGTTGGCAGGTTCTCTCGATCTGCTGCATCTACAACATACCTGCGTATTTACTGTGATTTAGACCAACAATAGCACCACAGATATACATTGGATGGTACAAAAAGATGCAATTCATTTCATACAAATCTGGTTCATGAATTTTAACCTACAGCGGAACTATCTTAATGAGGCTGCCAAGAATAAAGTTGATTCAGCTGTTAAACAGCAGCATAAAAGATACAGTCTGAATGTAAAATTACATAAATAGGACCAGTTGGATACTATGCATTTTGCAATCCTCGGATATGAAGGCAAATAACAGAAGGAACAACCAAGATAATGTAACCATGTATGATGAAACAATGATTAAGCATCCCAAGTCTTATTGCCAAGAAAGTTTCAGAGGTGATGCTGAACTGTTAGAATGTTCCCCAATTGACGCTTCGTCGTAGCTTAAATGTCTATCCTAAATACAGAACTTGTAGCTGTTTAAAGCCACTATAATTTTGGGTTATTACATTGTTTTATGAAAATACAATTACCTGTGCTGTATGCAAAGATATGCAGACAAAGAAACCAAGACAACATTATCCTCTCCTCAGCAGCATAGAAAAAGAACGAACCAGCCAAAAATATACCAGCTGAAACACTTGCCTTAGCATTTTTAAATGGGTTTTAAATGAAAAGGGAAAAGCTGACATCCTCTCCTTGTTTAATGCTCCAGGTGAGATCCAAGATTGCCCAGAAAAAGCTCACATCAGGAAATATTAGGTACTAACTATCCCTTTTCTATTTAGATTATAGTCTATGAACATCCAACTAGGTGTAAAGATTAAACATGAAAAGCCAGGATGCACCAATATAGTAACACTCCAATCACTGTTGCACTAAGAATTGTAGATATGAAACTGATCATTCTATTCTGTTCCCAAAGCCCAAAATATGAAAATCCGCAAGGCAAAATATTTAATAAAATACTTGAAATGAACATTCCAATTATATTCATGTGCTAAACGAGCATGGAAGAAGTGCTAAAACAGGCAAGGATGCAATACTGGATATCACGCAATAAATAAGTAAACACAAACTACTCTTATATTAGTTACAATAATTGGACAATAAATAAGTAAAAGCAAACTACTCTGAGCCCCACTTGTTCCACGCCTCATCAGTCGTAAGCTTAATCTAACTAAATTTATGACATAAAAGTTTCAAAAAAAAATAAATATAAGAAGTTCTGTTATTATATATTCGATAAGTACTAAAAACAAGGGGAAATTGGGCTTCAGACTTATGAGGACACAACCAAATGGTTCCAAATATAATTCTTATAACCAAGCTTTCACACTTATCCACTATGGACAAAAAGGTATATCAACATATGACAACAAAGGAACAAAAAAAGTGTGTAAAAGTGCGCTACATATATTTACATCATAAAAATTTAAGCTTTCAGGCAATTAAAGCTTCATGGTTCATCTATACTGGTGAATTGGTGATGGACAAACTTCCAAAACACTCGATGCCAAAGGCAGCATGCAAGATGAGAAAAAAGAAGCAAAAGCACCAATGTGTACAACCTAGAATTACCTTGGACTAGTAACACAACTGATATCAATTTTCCAATGCATAAGTTTTATAATAATTTGTCAACACATTTCCCTGTTTCTTAGTAGTTGATTCAACAAACCATGTAATGAAACAAACATATGCAATAAAAATAATCGCCATGTCCAACAAGTCAATAAGGAAATTCACATGTTGTCCTGCCAGCAGTACTGTTTTTAAAACAAATGTAACAATTCAAAGAAGAAAACCACATACACAATTGCACAAACTGCACGACAGTATCGCTCCCACATACTACGAAATCTCGGCTGTCCTCCAAGATCCCATAGTTTTATGGTGACCTTTCCTTTGGTCACCTTCCTCATATTGAATCCCACGGTTGGAATCATATCCTCACTAAAGCCTCCTGTCTGTGTAAAACATGGTTATGGACTTATCCATGAGAAATTGTTGCAATGCCAACAATAAATAAATAATATGAAGAAAAGCATAAGGTGATTCTTACAGCGATGACATTAACAAGTGATGTTTTCCCAGCATTTTGGAGTCCAATTAAGGAAAGCTCCATCTCTTGCTTGAAAAAGAAGCTGAAAAGATAAAATGAACAGGTTTATTCCAGTTCTCCAATAAGTAATAGTTCATTACATTTCTTCCATGTTTTTTTGGTTATACCTTGAAATATATGCTTAAATAATTTTCCACACAAACGGTACATATTCATGACATTGATTTAATCTAATGCTTTGTTGCATTGATACTGGAACCTCCAAGTAGGCAGCTATAATATAAATGTTTTTTAAGACTAGCTATAATATAAATGTAAAGTGGCATCAGGTATGCTTTGTTCGTGGTAAAAGTACAGTCAAACTTATCTAATTTTTAGCAACTATGAGAAAAGTCTATTTATATTGATCATATGCCAATAGATTTCCCATGAAAAATAATGCTAGGGAGTAAGAACATAAGGTCATGCAATCATGCTTGCAAGTTATTTTTTCTTTTACATTTGAAAGCCGCACAAGCAATACTAACCCTGGCTTAACATACAATTTACTATCTTACTAGTGAGGTCAAGAAGTTTACGAGCACAAACGGAATTGGTTAGAGCATATACACTACAACACGGGAGCAAGAAAATACTGGAGAATTACTTAAGAACTCGAATTCCTTTTCCTTTACTAGAGACATGTTTGCACAACTTAAAGATGAAAGCTTTACCCCACAAATGAACCAAGGAACCAACCTTTGGAATTGCGAAGCATGAGCCTTTACGTACACTATCCACAGGGAAGCACTAAATCGTGTCAACTACAAATTCATGTTATCCCTAGATCAATTCGTCAGACTCATCCATCCATATTAACACAGACTCATACGATCATACCGCACATAGCCTAGAAACGAACATGTCAGGCACTTCTTCTCTCCGAACGCAACGGCGTCCAAGAACACGCTAACTCTGTAACCACCTGTCAATCGCAGGTCTCCTACCAATACATCGATTCTTCCACCAGCCGCAAGATTCAGCAACCAACAAAACTCATTCGATCGAACCAAACCACCCACGGCCACATCCCCGCACGGACCCCACAATGCGCACGCGCGCGCGCACACACACACACACAGAGCAGATCAAGAACCAAGAACCGGTGCTCGCTCACCTGCGGAGCCAGTTGAGCAAGGCCTCCCAGAACCCCATGGCGGGCGCTGCGTCGTCTCCTCTCAGAGAAGAGGATGCGATGGGAACAAGGAAGCTTTCGCGATGGGTGAGGAAAGGAAGGAAGGATTTGGTGGAGTTTAGCGTCTTTTCTATTTGGAAGACGGGGACGGGAGAGGAGATAAGCCAGAGCAAATATATATTTTTGGAAGAATTGATGTTTTGCCCCATATTTTATGGAAATGGCAAGTGATATTTCACTGATATGCGGATTCCGATCTCGCATGTCAGTGAGACATCATATAGCATTTTATCATATGGCAAAGAAAGATAGGCAAATCATCAAATCTCCCTATATTTTTCGACTTATATAAGTCTACAGATCCTCTTAAATAAATAAATAAAATAACTTTTATGTCACTATTTTGAAGAAATTTATTGAAACAGTCATTTTAAAGTGGCATATCAATATTCGATTCATTTACATAAATACTCACGCTGCTAGAACTAAAAAACATAAGTCGCAGCTGAAAATAACCCTACCCACCTCGTAGAGGCCACGGAATCTTTTACCGGCCGATAATCAACCGAAAATCGGGATTATCGGAAATATGGGAGCCCCAGGAAGAACTTTGTATCGGTTAAAACTTTTCAGTTTTGCATGGTTTTTGTCAAATACAAAAAAAATTCGTAACTACTCATAACCTTAATTGTGATTGTAGCCAGGTGGTAAGAGCTCTGTGCTTTGTAAAAGCAGGTCCAGGCTTCGAACCCTGTACATGCTTTGAACTCAAAAAATTCAGATTTTGATTTGAAAACTTTGACTGAAATTATCCAAATATCAGAAATATCGCTAATTTTGGACCTCTCCAGTAAAATTTTAATTCCGATTTTGAAAACCCTGATAGGGGCTCAGTTGGTGGCCTCTCCTATTTAGTTGGATTGAAATTTATTTTTAGGGACGACTGATATATTATAGGAGAAGATTTTTGATATACTTTTTGAATGTATCTCAATCTCAGTCCAATCTGATCCACCGTTATTATAGTGGGGAAAATGATTTGTACATGAACACAATTTTTTTTGGCACGTAGCACTATTTATGTTTAGATTCAAAATCGCTTTTTTACGACTGAGTTAAATTGCACTACGGCCATGTTCTTTTTAGCTTTTGACTTTTCTATAGTAACTAGTTTTTAAACGAATTGTCTTTTCAAGATGGGGTCTACTAGTTAATTGTAGTACATACTGTACCAACTTCATTTATATTGGCAAAAACCGCACGTAAGTTTCTGTTACTCTATAATCTCTCGTATAAATAGCTCAAAAGCTACAAGCCACAGCCAAAAACCATAAGTCTCAGCCAAAAAGAACAGACCCTACATCTAGCTATTTGCCCTGCCTCACCTACATAAGGGTTTGACTTACGCTAGATTTAAAGCATTATCTCGGAGGGTTTAATAGGTTGAGCTCATAGCTTATCCGAGGAAGCAAATGTAGGTTGACAACAAGGCTAAAAGAGCAATGGACATGGCCCAGATATAAGTGTTGGAGCTCAGTTATTTAAGGTACTAGGTAATGAATTACCTGTGCTTTGCGACGAAAAAACATATTATGCCAATAAGTCCGATCATCATCGTTAGACTTGGCCTGCTGCATGCCTTCGGCTCTGTTGCTGCGCTTGGCCGAACTCCGCCCCAACTAGCATTGCTCCTCCACCGCTCATGCTCCTGGCCTCATTGCTCACTCTCTTGACCACACTCTGCTAACCGCCTCGCCTACGCCCTAGCCCACTTTCTGGTGTACACTCATAGCCATGGACTGGTGGGCTGGCATATGCCTGAACTGGCCCCTTGGTGCACGCCAGCATGCCGCCTCCTCCTTCAGCCTGCTTCGCCACCTGCCCATGAGGCCACGGTGCTGCCCACGAGATCGCACCCTGTACAGTATAATTTTTTCGTTGTCCATATATATTGAAGACATTAAAGCATATGATAGATCAGAGATAAATTTCCCAACTACTAGTGACTACTGAATGTTTTTAATCGGCTAAAAAATTTGGAACGATGAGAGTTTGCGAAGTTTGCATGGTTGCACCATTGCATGCATCCATGCATTGCAGTGATGGGATCAAATTATAACTTATATGGCTGTACAACTACAAACATGATATCTTAACTAATTGAAGATCCTAAAAGTCATTTACATCATGTAGTCAACTTCGTCACCTTACAAAGGCCGCACACAACAATGTTAAAAGAATCAGAATTTGGTTTAACATCTTCACTGTTGTCAAACACATGTGCACCAATAGTCTCACCAATCCTAACCCCTTGACCACGATGTACCATGATGTTGAACAACTAATAAGCTGCTTCTACCTCCCCACGGTTAACAAGCCCTTCTAGAATCACATTGTATATTGAGACAACACCCCTTAGTTTCAACTGCTCTAAATTTTCATTGATGAACTGATCAACAATGGCAAAATCTCCTCCTCAACAGAATGCCTCAACCATTTTCTTGAGTAAGGGGACATCAAGAGCAGCCCTACTCCTCTTCATTTGTCAAATAATTTTACCACTTTCCTAATTTCTTGGTGTTTACAGAGACCCTCAATTAGCACACTATACATCGACAAATCAACAACAAACCCATAACTGATCACCTTATCAAACACCTCCATGGCTTTATCGACCTTGCCCTGCTTGGCAAGCCCATGGACCAGCACGCTCAATGTCTTCTCACTCGGCCTCTTCCCCAACATCTCCATCCTCCCCACCAGCTCAACCGCGTTGACCATCTTTCCCCACTTGCTAAACACCACCGCCAGCATCATCAACACATGCTCGTCAACCCACCTCTGCTCGCTCATCCTTTGGGACACATCTTCATGTCATCTGAATGCCCACATTGCAGTAGCACTGTAGGAGCGAGGTGAGCGTGTACTTATCAACGCTCTCATCACCGCACCTCACCACCATCTCTTGGAGCCTTTCCTTCACATCATCTGCATGGCCGACCTTGGTGAGCACATCAAGAAGGCAGTTGTATGTGTACGAGTTGGGGGTGCAGCTGAGGCATGTCCTCGTGCCATCAAAAACACAGGCAACGATGGCATGATGCCCAAGCAGCGGAGGAGGAATCCCTAGGTGTCAAAGACACAGGTTGGGTGCGTAGGAGCAACAAGGCCATGGCATTGAACGAGTAGCAAGAGTGGCAGAAGCCTGGCTGGTCGGTGGCCTAGTGGAAGAAGTTAAGGGCGTGGCGCCAGGAGGGGAGATGTAGGAGTACAGACTCGACAACATGAGCATTGAGGTGGGTGACATGGCAGTGAAGGCCAACCATGTTGCGGGAGGTGCGTGAGCAAGATAATTCACCGAGTAGGTGGTGGGCGATGTAGGACAGGGAGGTGGACATGGGGTCTGCCACGGGTGGGGCGATGTAGGACTAGGAGGTAGAAATGGGATCTTCTGCGGGTGGGGTGATGGCGATGAAAGGTTGGAAGAGGGAGGGCGGACTTGGGGACGACAATACAGGTGAGGCGGTGGAGAGCCATGGAGACAGCTAATGGAGTTTGGCCATTTTGGGCGGTCGAGTGGAGGCGAAAGGTGGCTAGAATCGGGAACGGGATTGGACTTTAGACCCGAGCTCATTTGGTTCCTACACGTATAGATGTAGTGGGTGTCCCCTGAAATTTGATCCAACCAACGCACTTTCCTACCATTCAATCATGAGATAGCCCAAGGATCACCTGGCCAAGGTTGGTTTCTGGGGAGGGGGTGCTAGCTGGGGCCCACTTGTCGGCGCCAATTTTCTGTAAGAGGGTGGTGAGATGGTAGGCGAACCACCAATGAGAAGGTGATGGTGAACCACCACCACCAACTCATTCTTTTAAGTAGTAAATATAAGGCACATGTGCGTACACAACTCCATCCCACTTATACCACCACACTCACACATACATATGCACATCCCCTAACACATTTGAAAATATTGCGAAAGCATCAAGATCTTATGAAGCATGGACACACGCTTTTCTACCAAACGTGCACACGTGTGTACCCTATTCTAATTATACAGGTGAGGCATGTGAGTGCAATCTTAGGGGATCAAATCCAGATGGGCTGGGTGAACACACCAAGTTAACCGAGCTACAGCTCGGTCCTCAATGGAGCTCAATTTGATTCTATATGGAACAATGATAGAAATATCACTAGAATGATCTCAAATCGCCCCATTGGCCACGATTTTCTGGGGTTGAGAATGATTTACCTAAATCACACATAAAATTGTTTTGTAATTCCTCGTCCACGATTCACAAAAAAGAAAAAAGAAAAGTAAAAACCCTCATGCATGAGTGCTTCACTTGAGGCACCATGCGAGGTATGTTGGCTCCTTGGCCATGGTGAACATGGTGGAACAGGGAAATGAAGATGAGGTCACACTGGCTACTTGCATTATGGGGGCCCTGTTCATATTGACTTCTAAAATATGCTTGTCTATATTAAATGTCTTTTCTACAGTACTTAGCTTTCAAACGGAGGTAGAGTCTGCTAGTCCATTGTAGTCTATTGTAGTACACATTACTAGTTATGCCGTCTATGTGGCAACTTTAGTGGCATCATTTGTTTTTTTAAATTTAGTTTTTAATAAACTTGACCCCTACTTATTAGATCCATAAAAAAGACAACTATGTATGCTTAAACGAGAGGTAGATGATTACACTATTAGGTCGACGTTAGATTCACACTTTTGTTAACCTTTTAAATTAAGTGCAACAAGTGTGCGCACTAGCTTCCCTTTGTAACACAGGTGTGCAAAAAACACAGACAGAGAAAAAAACCAATGTTGTGGAAACGGTCGACTCGGCCGATTATTCAGCGATGATGTGATGGTGGCTAAACCACCATCAAATGATTAATTGACCACACAATACGATTAATCGTCCATTTCCCTTTTAATAATAACAAAACATCATATTTTTATTCACTAATTATGATAAATTAGTTTATAATGTTGTGCAATGGTATCCATAGGACTTACAATATGAATGAAGTATAAACAATGAAATATAAAACATGGCAAAAGATCTTTTATATAGTGATAATTCACATTAATTTTGGGTAAATAAAATGCTTGTAATTAATTCTAAATAGAAATAAATATATTAATAAGAACGTATAATCATCCGTTAAATTCTGATCAATTGACTGTATCACGATTAATCGCTTACGGTACCTCATCTGTCTGTTCATTCTGTTAAGCGCATACCGTTTTTTCCAACATGGGGAAAACACATGAATATTTTTTGATGGATTTTGGGGTACAGTAGTATATGACATTTGCTTAACTAACTACGTAAAAGAAATAATTCCAGAGCCATCGACATCGCGGACTCGTCGGACTAAAAATCCCACCAACCAATATGGGGAAACAAGTGGTGGTCTCCTCCAACGCTTCATACCAGTAGACAATGAGAGCACCAGGACCATTCCCATACCCTTCTCTCTGTTCTTCCTTCTCGTCGCTGCTGGTCACCCCTCGTCCTCTTCGTCACCCACATCACTATCAACGGCAATCTATATGGCACTCTTCCTAGCTCTCCAGATCCGAACGGATCTGACCCAATCGTCTCCACAATAAGATGGCGAGTCTAGTTGCGACTCGATTTGCCTCTGTCCGGTGCAATTCAACGAAAAAACGAGGTTCGAGTGGATGTTTTCGTTTCCTTGAAAATTCACGTGATTTAGTGAGAATGCTACCGGTGAACATGGTAAATTCAATGGGTCAAACCATGCGTTGCAAGCCTATCTACGGTACGAAGGGTCTGTTCTTTTTAGCTGCGCCTTGTGGTTTTTGGCTGCAATTTGTGTCTTTTGAGCTGTTTGTGTGAGAGATTACAGATTAACAGAAACTCATATGCGGTTTTTGGCGATATAAATGAAGTTGGTAAAGTATGTATTACAATTAACTAGTAGACTCTATCTTAAAAAAATACTTCGTTTAAAAGCTAGGTACTATAGAAAAGTCGAAAAATAGCTTTTAAAAATTGAAAAGAATATGACTAAATTCCTATAGGAAAGAGATTCTGCATTTTTTTTTTGGTTCCTTTCCTTCGATCCAAAGAAGTCCTCAGTAGGGCAGGTTTTCAGTGTGATTTCGACCGCACCGAAATCTAACGGCCATTACGCATTTACGTTTGCCCCGTTGAAAAATAACACGTGCGGATCCATCATGCCTTCCTTCCCCACGAGAACGAACCGTCCCTCCCTACCCCTCCCAACAAAAAAATTCCCCATTTCTACGGGAGCTCAATCCCTTCTCAGAGCTCTCAGATCCGCCCGATTGCGCCTAGGATCGACGCGCCCCGCCCTCCAGGCCCCGAAGACACCCTCCTCGAAGATCGGCGCGCTCGCGAATCGGTTGGTGTGTTGGGGGCACGAGGGTGGGTTCTTTTGGCGATTTTTTTTTGGGGGCAATTTTTTGATCGTCTGTGTGTTTGTGCGCAGGGTGGATTAGCTGTAGAAGGACGGCGGGCACGCGTGTGGAGGTAATCCGATTGATTCCTTCTGATAAGCTCCTTTTAACACCCCTGTGTTTGTTTTATTGTTCTTTGTTTCGTTTCTAATTTTGGGATGGAAAGCTCTGAACTTTTTCTTAGTTTCGTCTGATTGGGATAGGAATTTATGGTGTATAATTTCTTTAACGATAGCAAGATTGCCATTGTGGCGGAGAATCTGAGGACGATCCTCCATTTGGGCACCGCCGATTGTTGGAATGATGTGAGGATGGAAGGGTAGTTCCTTCTTAAATAGGTTACCCCGCAGTGAATTTTGCCTTTTCACTTTATTGGTAGTGTATGGTATAATGGGAATCATAGCTTGGGGGTGGCACCGGATTAGTCAAGGCCATGTTTTTGGATGGGTGGGTGGGTGCACGGTAGAAATCGCCGTGGAGGGTGTTGTAGTTTGTGAAGGGTAGGGTGGATGCAGTTGACACTCCTTTGCAGCTTGGATTGGCCTGTGTATTTGCTGTGTTCTTTAGGTATTTGACTATTTGTTGATTCGTTATTTAGGTGTAGTATAAAATATTCCCATAATTGTATCATTGGCATCCATGGTACCTGCGATGAGCTAGTGAGGCAATCTTGCCAAAGAGGCAGCCTCATTTCCTGATGCAGCTGGTTCATGTCAGGGATAATATAAGATATTAGGGTACTCTGGTAGTTTGTTATCTGTAGCATACATCCTAGTTACCAATCAGATGTTAAATATGTGTAGGTTACCTGCATGTAGCATCAACTTACAGGGCCTGTTCTTTTCAGCTGCGGCTTATGGCTTTTGGCTGAAATTTTTGAATTTTGGCTGTTTACGGTACAGATTACGGAGAGAAAGATATTCACTTGCGATTTTGGCTAGTACAGATATTGGGCTTTTAACGTGTAGATCGTTTAACTTGTAGACCCCGTCTTAAAAAAATATTCCGTTTAAAAGTTAGGTACTATAGCAAAAGCCAAAAGCCGTCGGCTTGTGAGGTAAAGAACAGGCCCGTAGTCTAGTCAGCTGATTGTCTGGTTCACAATCTATCCATCCCAACTTCCCTGGTGCTCTTCAAAGAATGTCTCGTCGCTGGGCACTGGTCCTTCTGGTCTTTTTGGAAGGAAGAAGCTGGCTGGAAGATGGCATTAAGTCCACATACTCCTTGCTCCCTTGTGTGCCAATAGTGACATACCTCTTTTTTCTCAGTCTGGTGGTATCTAGCACCCCCATTTATTTTTAAGTTTTTAACCTGTGGCTGATGGTAGCCAATATTGTTGGTAAGCCTCAACTTAATTTCACCCTTTTCCTCAACTCTCGAGCAATTTTTCTTTGTTGTTACAACTGGTATCGCTCATGCTTGGATTCTATTAGGTTTGGTTACTTGTGAATTTCTTGGTACTAACCCATAGAGAGTTTTATGTATCCTTGAATGGCTAGATTGGATTACATTATTGCATGTGGTATTCTATTTATCATGTCTTGAGTATAGCATGGACAGAAATGTCCTCCCTATAACTTTGTCACACCTTTTAAGCATCCTTTTCTCGAATGGGCTTAAGGCTGGTGCCTCATTTGCTGGGTTATTTAGAATACATGCCTTCTGATTCTTTCATACATAGGTTACTTCTGTGATACTTCGTTTTTTTTTAGAGAAAGCTTTGATTGGAAATGACCAGTATTGCTTGATGGATGAAAATGGTGATATTTATTGTTTGTATAACCATATTCGTAGTGGCCACTTAAAGAAATGATGTGGTTTGCAGCATCTTGATAGAGTAGCCTGTATTTTATCTTTTTTTGTTCCTTGTAGTACTGGGATCGCAGAACACCAAATTTCTCTTAGAGGATGTATAAAGGAGTAAAGAGGATGAATATATAACCCAATGAACCAAAAATAAGACCCCAGTTCCTTTGTAAACTTATAAGTCCCATAAACTATGACCTCTGCTGTTTAAATTTCCATCTGGAGCTTTGCTGGAATAGTGCCTTTTGTACCGAGTTAATTGATGATTTTTGTTCTCTTGATGCTTAGAACACAAAGTTGACAGACCATTATTTCTGGAATAAAATTCCCTCTATTCTTAGGCATTATAACTGATTTGCAAATTAAAAATGCTTCAACTTCTGATCCAGAGCATGTTTTAGGTAAGATAAGACCTCACACATAAATATTGGCTACCTCTGCTTTGGCCTAGGAGGAACCCCAGTAAGTTTGGATCTATTCATAGCCATTTGTTTACACTAAAATCCTTAGTAAAGAATAGAATAGCTCTACGATGTGATGACCCTGCACTCCTGCAGGCTCATCTGCAGCCTGACTTTAGCAGGTTTTCCTTAACTATGTGTTTATATGCTGGTTTTAAGTTATAACTACTTTTTTTGCGCATCACTCCCTATTGTCATATTTCATTCAGTGTCAGCTTGTATGATTTCCTTAAGATGAATGTTTGATAATTCATTTCGAATCTACTTTGTCTGTTTTTACTGCACAGTATAATCAGAACCTCATATGTTTAATAATTTTCAGGCTTCATAAGTGTCGTTGCTTTCTTTCTGTACAATGAGATCATATGATTGAGTGCAAAATGACATCAACCTTACTTGATGGTCTCCCTAATGAAGTTGCTCGTCAGTGCCTTGCACGGGTCCCATTCTTATTCCATCCTGTTCTTCAGTTGGTTTGCCGCTCTTGGAGAGCATCTGTCTGCAGTGGTGAGGTTTTCAAAGTTCGGAGTCAGATTGGTGCGACAGAAGAACTGCTATGTGTGTTAGCATTTGAACCTGAAAACATGTGGCAACTTTATGATCCTCTTCGAGATAAATGGATAACTCTCCCTGTTATGCCATCTCAGATTAGGAACATTGCTCGTTTTGGTGTGGCCTCCGTAGCTGGCAAGCTCTATGTAATGGGTGGTGGCAGTGATCGAGTTGATCCACTTACTGGAGACCATGACAGGATCTTTGCAAGCAATGAGGTTTGGTCTTATGATCCTCTCCACCGAGTGTGGGCACAGAGGGCTCCAATGCTTGTAGCTCGAGCGATGTTTGCTTGTTGTGCACTGGATGGGAAAATAATTGTTGCAGGGGGCTTCACAAACTGCCGCAAATCAATATCAAAGGCAGAGATTTATGACCCTGAAGCTGACACATGGGAGCCTCTCCCTGACCTCCGACAGGCACACAGCTCTGCATGCTTTGGACTTGGCATCAAGGGTAAGATGCATGTGTTGTATAAAGGTCTATCAACAGTGCAGATTCTGGAAGATGGCGGCAATTATTGGGCTGTTGAGGATTACTCTTGGCTGCAAGGCCCAATGGCAATGGTTGGTGGGGAGCTGTATGTGCTGAGCAACAGCTGCATTATGAAGCAGCGTGGGGAGAATTTCCCTGATAAGATGGTGTCCTGTGCATCCGAATTCCAAAGCAGGATTGGTTTCGGGATGATCGGTTTGGGAGACAACATATATTTGGTTGGGGGAGTGATTGGACCCGGGCCAAGAAATCAGTGCATCAAGCCACTGTCTGATGTTGATATATTGAATGTCACTAGTGAGAGACCAACTTGGCGACCAGGATCACCAATGACACATTGTCGAGGGAGCATCTCAGGCTGTGCCTTGCTGAGGATTTAGCCTCGTTCCATGATGACAATGCCGTTCTCTTACTGTTGCTGAAAAGAGTGCACATGGCTTTTATTTGTTCTGCATTTTGTTTAATTTTTAAAGGTAGCTGTTAATTATGCTTCGATTTTGGATCGTCTGTTGTAGCATTGAGGACATATGTTGGTCATGACTCAATGCTAGATTGTCAATCAGATATAACTATATTTATCATGAATGTGGATCCAAACATAATACTTTATGTGCATTTGGAATTGATATGCCTTCCTTGCAATGCTTGATGCTAGTTTGCTGGTTTGAATCTTTGCGCAATGTGAAGTTTTAGATGTATTTATTGAACTTACATACACACTAACAGAAAAAAGGTTACGGACAGGAAGTGCCATGTGTTTTCCTGGAGGATATCATAATAAACTGTACCATGTCATTGCCATGATCCGAGATTACTCTGATTTTTTTTTACTATTTCAACGATAAGTGGCTCTTGGTTATCTGAATGTGAAGTTATCTTTTTACTGATTGTGGCGGCTTCAGTTTCACAGACACAGCACCGAGCAACTCACGCTTAAGCAAAGCTGAAGTGACAGGCATTAATTTGTGCTTAAGAGACAGTAATTTTGCCATTACACAGAACAAATTACTTAATCAGTAGTACTATAACCCACAGATCCACTGCCGTTAGTAGTGCTGGGCAGCTCAACATCCGAAAACCAGACCTACTAAACACATTGGACTTCAATTTTGAAGCTGACAATGGACTCTTCCATTTTCAGTCCATACGGCAATTTGCTGGTTTTCGTAAGGGATGCATTGCATGTAAGGGTGTAAACTGAGTGGATAATTTTCTACTGTCCATCCGTCCAAAAAAATTCAGATTCTATTCAGACCGTAAAACCGGATATCCGAGGGTTTTGTCAGATAACGGATTCGGATCCAAATAGTTTTGCCGGATACGGAAACGGATTTGGAAAAGTGATATCCGTCGGATATGGAGCTATCCGGAGAATTAGCCGGATGGTTTCTAAACCTGACTCCCGTCCTAACCCTAATTTCCAAATCACTGCCGCTACCCTCCCACGTCACTGCTCTCCCTCCCTCACCGCTGCCAAATCGTCGTCGCCTTTCCTCCCACGCCACCGCCCTCCCTTCCTCGCCACCCGACTGGCCGACTCCACCATTTCCTCCCACCACCACCTCACCGACAACGGCCACTTGGGCGCCCTTCTCCTGACCACCTCCAAGCCAAAGGTGCACCACCACTTCTACTCCAAGAACCTCTCCTCCCCCTGCCTCCCGCCGCCATAGGCCCCACTCCGCCTCCACCTCATCCTTCTATCGCATCTTCTCCATCACCTTCGCCGCCTTCGTTGTCCTTTTCCTCACCACCTTCCTCCACCTCGGCTTCCTCTCCTCCCGGCCTATCACGGCGTCCCCTAGCCCCTCACCTGCCTCACCTGCAAGTCGGCACGGACCGGCCACGACGTACCCATGGACATCACGATCCGAGACCTCTATAACCGAATCTAGTTCCTGGACATGAACGACGGTTCATGGAAGCAGGGGTGAGAGATCACCTACAAAGGGCGACGAGTGGGACGTTGAGAAGCTCAAGGTCTTCGTCACGCCTCACTCCTACAATGTTGGACCTGGATTTTACAATTTAGAATCCTCTGTGATTCCATCGCACTATTCCCTGGATCAGCAGATAGTGCTCACAGATACAGTACTGAACATCAAAATACATATGATGCGGAAGCGTAAATATAATAGTAGACTTACTCATGGGCTGTCTAGGCCAAAATCAATAAAATGCAGCAGCGAAAATGAAGCACACAGGTGGGACCCTCAGGACATGCCCACAGACAGCTACTTGGGGTTAGCGACCTAACTCTTACCTCTTCATCTTCTTCACCATCATGCCCAGGTGTACTGCTGAAGTATAGCGATCTAACTCCTGATTCTGGATTAATTGAGTGAGCGAGGGTGAGCACAAACCACCGTGCTCTGTGAGCCAATACACAGGATGCAAATAGATAACATGCATGGCTTATCAAGGGAAGGCTAGGGTTATTTATTTGCCATAAATTGCTTTTAAAATATGATACCTAGAAATTTCTTGAGACCTAGCAGTTTTAACTATAATAGATTTTATAAATGTATAGCGATCCAGATTCCATCCACCGTTATATGGTTTCTGCACCAAATGCTAACCTTTCAGCGTTATAACCACTTACATAATCACTGGGGCAACACCTAGGACAACACAAATCAGGGTTTTTCACTGCCTACCACTTTTCCAATACCACCCACAAAGTTTTTGAAATAGAACAACATCTGGTTAAGTTCCCATGTCCGCCCTTGACCGTGGGCACAACTATTTGAATAGTTTTGACTCTGTAGAGTTTGTACACTTTACCCACAAGAGATAATTCGCTCGTTGCTCCACATAATTCCTTAGTCATGTGGTTGAGTAGACCATCATAATAACTTTTCAAAATATATGACCCCTTTTGTCATCCCACCCTATGGGCTGCTCCTACTTGCGGTGGGTTCTATACGTTGCGCGGGATGTTAACCACGGATACTAGTGCATTCGGACTCCACTCTCCACAACGTTAACATGATCGGTAGGGGTGCAATCGGAGCGGATACGGACGGATATCGCTTATCCTGTATCCTATTCCACATTTTTTCCTTAGAGTCAGAGTTGGATACGGATAATGTCGGATATTTATTCCTCAATTTCGTATCCGTTCCATAATCTTTTGGATGGTCGGTCGGATGGAAATTATCCACTTTTTTGCATAGGACATTGGACAGTATGGTATGATCAGAGCAGACATGGAGAGGCTAATTACTGAGATGTTGAAGAAAGAACACTCAGTACTCCTGCTTGTTTAGATATGACAATCTGTCTATATGTTATTTTGTTCCTTGGTGAAGTCACAACAGACTTTCTCATATCATTTGAAATACGGATATATACGGACGGATATCACTTATCCCATATCCTATTCCATATTTTTTCCTCGGAGTCGGACACGGATAGTGCCGGATACCCATATACCCCTTCCGTATCCATTCTGTATGCTTTCGGTCGGTCGAACGGACGGAAATTATCCGCTCCGTTTGCACCCCTAATGATCGGAAGACTTCACCCTTCTCTCGGTGTCCCTTTAGGCCTCCCCTTGCCCTTGTAATATTCTACTCCTTTCCACTACCGGTGAGATGAGTTCGAGGGTTCAATAGATTTACTTAGCTGCAATTTGCAGACTTGTGGTTGTACTATTTTACATAGAAGGTCATGATAAGATTCGGTCTTTAGTGGTATCTAGGCGGTTCTACCACAATCCACACACAGTGCTTCCACTGCACCACACACCAGCCCCCGTACCATATGCCCAGATATTTAAGCAAGTTGGGGTTTTTGGGAGCATAAAATAGTCATGTCAAAATATACCAATCATTTCCACCCATAACTTCCCAAATCAGTTTCTCATGATTAAAAGTGATGCTTGGGGCATTTTGGTACCCTCGAGTATCTAAGCAGTACTAAGGATAGCGTATAATTGTAGACTTATTTTTGAAAGGTTACCATTATAATTTTGCTAGAGTGACAAGGCTCAAATATTCAAATGTTTCAAAGGTGGTGTAATACTAACAAGTCAAATGATGGGCATATAACTAAAATCTTAAAACAAACATATATTTGCATATGAAATAATAGCATGCAATTTGATAATGTAAACAAAAGTAATTTGCAGAAAACCTAGGTTCAATATGATCAAAGTATCGACTCGCCTTGCACGGTTTATCCCAGTCTTGAGCTCACTTTAAGCTTTCTCATTCGATGGTCTTGAGCTCCTGGTCTTCACCTTCATCTGGATCTTGGTCTCCCTTGATCCATTTATGCTTCAGGATTCCAATTCTAATTACGCGCTAAACAACTGAATCCAAATAAATGCAAATAACTCAAAAGGTCCAAATAAATTCAAATAAACTCGATTTAGCTTTATTATGAGTTAATGGGTGATTTGGGCGATCGGGCGCGAAGCATTGATGGAGTCAAAGGGATTGGAGCAAAATGATAAATGACTAAGGGAAATCCGTCGAGATGGATGCCAAGGAAGGTTTATAGTGAAGGAATATTCATGGGAATATCCCGCTTTGGGTTCAAGGATGGATAGGCATAGCCGACAGTAGAATACCATAACTCGATCCTTTATTTAATAACTTCTTTTATTATTTTCATATTTATTAAGGAAATTCCATGAGTCAGGTTAGACCTATGAGCAGGTGCAAGAGTTGTCTGGAGGTGTTAAGTATTATGTGACGACTATTATCTTTTAAGAATTAGGTTATGAGTTTCGCTCGTGGTGTACATCAATTTAACTTATCGAATTAATCTCAGAGTTTGTGTTTGTGGCATTTTACAATGTGATATTTTATGTGAGTTTTAATGGTCAATTAATCAATTTAGTACTTAAAGGATTAACACCCCAATTTATTATCACAGGGACTATTTATTTAGTCATTGTTATTTAAATGGTTAACACTAGCTGATTTCTATTTCTCATTGACCCGTGACCATTGAGCTATTCTAGGGTTTAAATACAACTCGGATAAAATACCACTCCTAGCTATGCCTGGTATCACTGGACTTTAGATTACATATTAGCAAATATTATTTTAAAAACTGATGACCCATGGCTACTATATTTTAGTACCTATACACTAATATGACCTTTTAATTAGAGGCATTCTGAGGACCAACTAACATTGATATTTTATCCTTTTACTTAGCATCTAGAATAATTTAATCTTAATTAAACTCTTATTTATATAGGGCCGAGCTTGCTATACATAACTGCATTTCACTATCATTATTAACTAAATTCATTGTTGAGATTTATTTATTGGCGATGTGCTAATGGCGGGGATTATATTTTAAATTATGACTTTCTAATTTTAATGTGTATTTCATTTTAAATGGTTGCGGTATGTCGTTTAATTAATTTTATGAAGCGGCTTGATTTTGCCATTCACCTTGTTACCTTCGGGTTGGGATTATTAAATTTGGACATTTCACCAAAGCCATCTTTTACTAATGCCCTTTTATTAATAATTAGACTTTAAATAAATATTCAAGCCACATTAATTACTTATATATGATAATTAATCCAATATTAAATCTTAAATAATCTTATTTACATCCTAATCAAATTTACTAGCTTCCATGGTTTATTTTCTAATTTTCCTTAATTGAAATGGATTAAAGAAAAATAAAAAGATGTGGGGGACGGGATTCGAACGCTGGACCTACTTGTAGGGAACGGCGGTGCCGACCAACTGGGTGTTGCCCTTTTGGTGACATAATGGGGGGAGTTAAACTAAAGAAATGAGGGAGTGGCTGGGAGCCAAAACAGAGGAGGTGGCCGGGGCTGGGCAATCTACGGTGTTGCTGGCGGTGGGCGGCCAGGGAAGTGTTGGCTAATAGCAAAATGGACTGCCAAAAGGTAGGGGAGGCGAGGGGAGATAGTGGCTTGGGCTAAGGCGGGGCGGTGGCGGCGAGACTCGGCGGCTGATGATGAGGCCAATCGGTGCGGTGGTGCTGGAGTAGAGGAGAGAGAAAAGTGGATGGTGAGCACATGAGCATGAGTAAGGTAGGGGGACACTCACCATGTGGTTGGCTGAGCCGGAGCAGGTTCGAGGTGAGCCGGTGGTGGAGGCCATGGGCGGCGCAGGGGAAGTCATCGTGGGAGGTTCTCTGGTGGTGGAGGGCGTCAGCCGGGAGTGGGGGAAGCTCCAGCATGCCGAGGAGATGCTCCTACTGCAAGGAATCGAACTGGGGGTTGCCGAAGAGGGAGTGGCGATGGCGGCGGCAGTTTTGGCAGGCAATGGGGAAGAAGGGCAGCGCGGCGAGCTTTGACGCACTGATTTCAATTGGGTTGGAGGGAGAGGAGGGGTGTGGGGACACAGAATGACATGATCACAATTGGAATGGCCTCGCCGAAGGGCCGGGAACGGCGAGGAGGCGGATCGGCCGTCGCTCGAGCTGAGGCATGGCTCCGGAACGGAGGGAGCAAGGAAAGGAGAGGGAGGCAATGGTGTGCTCAGGAATGAATCTATAGCCAATGGGGAGGTGTTGTGGCTTACTGCGATTGTTGACCAGCAACAGGGCGAGGCATGGCCACCGGTGTGGCAAGGTGCATGATGCTGCCGTGACGTGCGCGGCGATGTGCTAAGGCATGGGCGTAGATGTGAGGGCAACGGTTGATGGGAGCAAGGCGTGGCACAGCCGAGATTCGTGCGACGAGGCGAATGAGAGCTGGGAGTGGCGTGGCGAGGGTAGGTGCACGCACTGTGGCTGACGGAGGCGGCGTGGTGCCAGACCACGGTGGGCGAGAAGGCATCGGTGACGCGAAGGAGGCAACAGGCGTAGGACGACACGATGACGCTAGAACAGGGGAGAAGAAGGCGCGGGCTGACACCGGGACGTGACGGAGGTGACGCAGATGCACGGCGGCATGGCGCCAGGGAAAAGAAGCAGGGAGCCGGTCAGCGAGAGGAGAAAGTGGCGGCGCTGCGCCAGGAAGAGAAAGGAGGGAGAGAGAGAAGAAAGAGAAAGGGAGAGGGAGAAAGGAGACTAATGGGGATGTGCGGCGCAGGAGCGTGACGCGCGCACAGGGAGGAGGTTGGACCGGGAGCGACTGCAGGAGAGAAGGGAGAAAAAAAGGAGGGAGGGCCCACATGGAAGAGAAAGAAGAAAGAGGGAAAATAATGAGAGGAAAATGGAAAGCTTAGGCAAATCTTGAATTTTGGATTTTTAATTTGAATTTATAATTCATATTAAGATTACTAATTTCCAGTTTTTGCATGATATTAAAATTCATAAAATTGAATTTTCAGTAAATTTATTTAGATGCGAGTGTTTGATTCTCAGTTTTCACATCCTCGACACCATCATTGACTCCCTCTCCAAGGTCGTCGTGATCTCCCTCGAGATTTCGTGTTAGGGTTTTGGTGCGGTTTTTTATTGTGATTTTTTTCTTGTTCGTGTAGGATTCTCGCTGGAAATTCATATGGGAGATGTGCGATAGAATCTAAATGCAAGAAAACTCCCACTATTTTGCCATCATAGAACAGGCAAGGACACTAAAATCATTAGTATTTATTGTTTTTGCACCATGTTTTGATCTTCTCTATGCTAAATGTGGCATTTTATGACCTTCATCTGTACCTGATGCATAAACAAAGTGCATTCATTGTTCTTTTTCCTATTGTGTATGTTACTGACTCTCCTGAAAAACACATGAAACTGTACATATCGGAGAAACACCTTAGTAGGAGGATGTGCTATTGAATCTATGGTTTAATGCTATTTACTAGCATGATGTTTTTGTTCATGCTTTTAAGCTAGACTTGAGTTATCTTAGAATGCTGCACATGCTATAGCATATCTCCTTTAACAAAAAAACACTTATCTGCTGAGGAGAATGGGTTTCTGTAACATGTTAATCCAGAGAACACACTATGAGCTGAAAAAGGAGCTTGCGATGGAAAAGAATCTTGAATATTTATGGAGGCAGAACTGGGATCTAGATGAAACAAATGAGATATTTGTTCATATGATGCCCTTCTATTCATATGTCATACCACACGCCTGTGGACCAGAACCAGTCTGTTGCTAGTTTGACTTTGCTCGAATGCATGGTTTCAGTTATGAATCTTGTCCATGGTGATATGATTCAGTTGAAACAAATCCTAACAATGTGCAAGAGAGAGCAACATGACTTCTAGATCAATACAGGAAAAAGTCAACCTTATACAGAACAAATACACTTCTCATTCCTTTGGGAGATGATTTTCCGGTATGTTTTAAGGAGGAAGCAGAAATACAGTTCCGCAATTATGAAAAGCTTTTTGATTACATAAACTCTAATCCCCATCTTGCAGGGCAATTATTACCCAGTCATATATGATGGAAGCAAAACCGTTTACACTGATCATTCATGTTATAAAATGGAGGTTTTACTATCTGATATTGTTGGGACCATCAGCATCTCCCTAGATGAGACATAGGTATTTATTAATGCTTGCAAGATTAGCAAGGGCTTTCTCATATCTAGATTCAATATTGAATAATGGATATACCTCAACTTCCTTCTGTGATTAATTGTTTTCTCTAATGCAAATTGCAATGTTCTTTTTGTATTTAGAACTAACTTAAACCATTACTTTTGGTATTTATTTAATGGAATATTTTCTGCTTGGATGCTTTGAATTTAAGTTTGCATGCTTGAGCAAGTGAAATGATTCAACTGTGTATCTGAAAATGTAGGTTATATCCCTTTTGAACATAATACAATTGCAAACAGAAAGTTGTCTATCAACCAGGAAGCCTCATGTTTCGGTGTGACATGAAGCTTCCCATTGACTGGATCATACATCCTGTAGGCCTTGCATCCCGTTCGTACTCGATGAAAACCATGGGCACGCTCCTATCATCCAGTTTCTTTTGGTCCACCTTCAAGACCTTGACGTAGCCCAAGCACCCAAATGGGCGAAAGTAATGCACATTCAGACATGTTCCATACCAAGCCTCAAAAGGAGTTTTGCCATTAATACTCTTCGTAGGTGACCAATTCAGGATGTGGACAGCCGTGGTGACTGCCTCACCCTAGAACCTACTCGGTACACCCTTGGCCTTCAGGAGACTCCTTGCCATAGCAACCACTGTTTGATTTTGCCTCTCGATGACACCATTCTGTTGTGGCGAATATGGTGCCGTGAGATGCCGATCAACACCTTGTTCTGCCCAATACCTTTCAAGCTCTGTGGAGGTGAATTCCCCCATGGTCAGTCTAGAATACCTTGAGTTTGGCCCCACTCTCCATCTCGGCCCTTGCTTGGAAGTGCTTGATTCGGTAGTGGATTCATCTTTTATCTTGAGCAATGCCACCCACATATAGCGGGAGAAATCATCTACAAGAAGGAGAAAGAACCTCATGTCCCCTGGTGTCACCAGTGAGATAGGGCCGCAAAGGTCACCGTGCACTAGCTCAAGATGGTTTTGTGCGTGGTAGTTCATTTCTTGTGGGAAAGAAGCTCAACATTGCTTTCCAACATGATAACCATCGCAAATCTGCTCCATAGCTCGTATGTCCTACAGCCCACGCACCATGGATTGTTGATGCAAGCTACGAAATGCTCGAACCATGCATGCCATCACCATGCTTCCTCTGAGTATTTTACCACCAAACATATGGGTTCTACCAGGTTAAGATTGAGCACATATAAGCAACTGCTTGTTCTCTTTACCTTGGCTAAGAGCTTTCTTCTCCTAGTCATGTATCCAGATGACTCCATCTTCTATGTGCACTTAATACCCATGCTCATCAAGTTGGTCGACACTTATGATGTTGCTGCGGAGTCTTGGAGTATAGTACACATCGGTTAAGATGCGGTGCTCAGCACTGTTGCAGGTAAACATGATTGCACCTCGCCCATAGATGCCGACGACAGATCCATCACCAAACTTCACTTTACCCTTTACACCGGTGTCCAGTTCAACAAAGTTTTCCTTTGTACCAGACATGTGATTTGTTGCTCCGGTATCCAGGTACCAAACACCATCAGGTGTCTCATCTTCCCGGCCAAGGTACACCTATGAGTGCACCTCATTGAGGAAAATTTCTTCCGGTGCCTCTGCCCTTACCTCCGTAAGTGTGCACACTTGTTCCTCCTCCTGAGTTTGGTTTAGGTTCACTTGCTCCTTATGCTCTCAACAAGGCACGACATTCTTTTGCAAAATGCCCATAGTTATTGCAATAGAAGCATTTTACCTTCAACTTTTGCGCTTCTTTGCTAGAGTGCCAACATCTTTCCCTTCAAAAGACCCCTTTCCTTGATTGCTTTGCTTATCACGGCTATGATTTTGGTCATGACCGCCCTTGGCACTTGACGAGGAGGATGACCCCGTTTGCTTGTTTCTTGATGGTGCCATCCACTCCTCCTCTATGAGTAGTAGCCACCTCCCCCAACTGCATTGTCACCAAGATCCCACAGATCCTCAATAGCTTTGACATGGCAGGTGAGTTCTTCAATAGACATGTTATTGAGGTCAAGCAATTGCTCAATCGAGATGACCATATGAGTGAATTTCTACAGCACCACTTGCAAAAACTTCTTGATGACCTTCTCTTCTTCTAGGGTATCCTTGAGGGTTCGAATGTTGTTCACTAGCCTAGTCAACTACATGGAGAAATCATCCACAGACTCGGTCTCTTTCATGTGGATGGCCTCAAATTCCCGGTACAGCATCTGCGCCCTCGCCTCCCAGACATGCTCCACTCCCATGCACATGGTCTTGATTGCCTCCCATGCCAATCAGGCGAGTCCTTGACACCTAGCATGGCCAGCATGTCTAGCTTGGAGGATCGTTGTTAACGCCATCCGATCCACGTGGTAGTCAGTGCAGCCTAGTTCAATCGCCTCCCAACTCCCTGAGCCTGAAGATTGACTCTTATTAGGAAAGCCCACTTGGTGTAGTTCATGTGCGTGAGCACGGGGTACCTCAACGTGACCCCAATCTCCTTTGGCACCACCTACACTACCAGCTCTCGGCCACTTCCACTGCTAGCGACCTCCGTATGACGGCCATTACTGCCGAAGGGTTTGGTAGAAGGAGGAGACACAGACCTTGTCCTTGGTGGCATCACTGCAGGATCCAATGTTTCACCACTCTAATACCAATTGACAGATCAATTGGTGTTCTTCGACACTATTCAAGAACATTGTCAACAAAGAAATGTATTTTCGGTGAATCACATAGAGCACACCAGAGAAGAGGATTTTGTGCCACGTGCAGTAGCTACGGCTTTTCTATTTTCATCTCTTATTTATAGTTGATTACATGGGGTTAGTTACATGCAAGTGGTGGCCCGATTCTTTCTCAGAATGATGCCACGATTCGGGAGGGCTGTGCCTAGGGGCGGATATCGAGCTGGCTCAACTCGGCTCGGCTCATTAGACTTGTTAGGCTCGTTTGAACTTAAATTCTTTGTGAGAAGATACTCAGCTGCATGCTGCTCCAAAACATATGGACTAAGATAGTACGCTACAATCCACCATTTCTACTACATTGCTTAGTAACATTTAGGTTATGTTCCGGATTGAGGAATGTTTCTAGTAAAATTTATTTGGAATTTTACAGCTTTTGTATAGACACAGTTGTGAAAAGAACTTTTAATTCTCCCTTATTTCTACCACATAGTATGCCTCAGTGCAAAAATAATTATATGCAAGTGGATCCAAAAATGCCACTAATAGAGTTAGAAGATTACAGTTACTACACTGGAAGACCTTCCATGGTAGGGTGGTTGGGTGAGCATGATGACACACATAGTGGTGAGGAGTGCCACCATGAGTATCTTACTGAGGTAATGTGGCTTGTGCTTTGGATCGGAAAAGTCTATTTTTGCGAATAACATGAGTTCAACAAGTACATACCCAAAATCTCTAACAATTAGAGAGCCACGAGAAAGGACATATACTATTATGATTATAAAATCGAAATTCCCAATTACACAAGCTACAATAGAATCCAATTGGGTTGGATCGAACAAGCCTACTGAGCCAAGTGAGTGGTTTACGAGCCGGTTCGGTTCGTTAGCGGACCAAGCTAAAACCCTAGCACGGTTTAGCTCATTTATACCATGAGCCGAGCCGAATCAAAGCAGCTCGCAATCCTTGAGTTTTTTCCGTCCCTACCCGTGCCATCCGATGTCTTCCACAATCGCTGCTAGCCACCAAAAGAGAAACAACTATATGCAAGGATGCTTCCTACTTCTATGGCACGTATATAGTGCCATGCAAAACATGCAAACAGATAAACAAGGAAAACATTACAGAGTAGCGAAATTACATCAACACAGGACGCGTATGAGGTGCTGCAGGAGATCGCCAAAATGAAGTTTTGTAGGGCCGTTAGTTGGCTCACATCCATCACGTACTTGAAGGAGAACGGGTAGGCTACGCTAGCTACAACATTTGATTTTCTATCACATTCAATCAGAAAACATGCGTGTAAGGGAGTCATGGATAGTTACCACTAGATGCGTTGCGTAGCGGAAGAAGAGTCGGAGCAGCCCGGTCCAACGTAGATGCGCGTTGGTGAAGAAGAAGCAGTCGATCGTTTCACGAACTGAATGTCTCTTCCTCGCGTCCTAACAATAGCCTTGCGCTTTTCGCCGATCAGCACAACAGCAGCAGCGGCGCCTCCACGGAGCCCACACGTTCGGGATGGAATACCGTGCGCTGGTGTGCTAGCACTGCGCGCCCGGCTAGGGTTTCGGGATACGGCCGAGGGGAGGTGGCGGCCAGGGTTTTCAGCATAGTAGTCTATTCTACCTGCAGCCCCGCCTCCACATATTTATAGAGCATGCTAATGGGCTTCCACATTGTAGGCCCATTAGAACTCTAATCCCATATGGATCAATATCCCTTTTAGCCTATAAAACCGAATTATTTATGATTGCCTCTTGGGCACATCACTAACAATCTCCCACTTGCACTAGAGACAATCATATAGGCAAGCTTTCCAATTCCAACCCCTTAAGTGTGTGACCCGTTAGGTTCATGTGTAGACAGCCATGACCTGAAAACCCTTTTCAAGCCATAAGTCAATAGTGGCACCTAGCAGGGCATATTGACTCCCGAATCTCTACTCCTTAAAAAGAGGAGTTCAAGGTGATGGTGCATCCTACACTTCGCTGTCCTCCTAAAAAACTTACGCTACGCGTGGGCCTCCTCCGCAGTCCCGCTCTCCTCTCTCTGATCTCCCCCCACTCGTGAAATTTCCGCCCGATCTGCTCCGCCCTCGCTCCTCCTCCGTCTCCGTCTCTCCCGCTCCTCCTCCTCCCCCGCTCCGCCGCCGCCTCCTCCCCCACCCCTCCGCTCCGCCGCTGCCTCCTCCTCCCCCCACCCTGCGTCGCCGCCGCCTCCTCCTCCTCCCCACCCCACCCTGCGCCGCCGCCGCCTCCTCCTCCTCCTCCCCTCCCCACCCGCGCCCCCTCGATTTTTCCGCTGCTCCTCCCCACCCCCGCGCCCCCTCGGTTTTTCCGCTGCTTCGCCGCCAGATCCGCTCCGCCCTCGCTTCTCTCGCCTCTTCCCCCCGCGCCGCCGCCTCCTCCCGTCGCTCCTCCACTCCGCCCTCGCCTTCTCCTCCCCACCCCGCGCTGCCGCCGCTCCTCCGCTTCGCCCTCGCCTTCTCCTCCCCACGCCACGCTGCCGTCGCCGCCTCCTCCTCGGCTCCTTCGCATCCATGCCGCCCCCGCTTCTCCCCCCACCCCGTGCTGTCGCCTCCGGGACGATCTCCCGCATCCGCCTGGAGAACTTCATGTGCCACTCCGTGTCAACTTCATCACCGGCCAGAACGGCAGTACGCCTCCCTGAAACCCTACCTCCTCTCTCCCTCCCCCCTGCCCCTTGATGCCCTTTCTTCTCCGTGCCGGCGCAGGCGGGAAGAGCGCGATCCTGACGGTGCTGTGCATCGCATTCGGCTGCTACGCCAAGAACACCCAGCGCGCCGCCACCCTCAAGGACTTCATCAAGACCGGCTGCAGGTTGCGTCTGTCTTCTCTCCCCACTTCTACCTTTTTTTCATGTTAAGATTTTGATTAAACTTTGTGTGATTGTTGGAAAAATTAATTTTAGGGTTGGGAATGGCTGTTCAATGTGGGTGGCCCTTCAGGTTGCTGTGATGCTTGCCATGAGTCTGTAGATGGATGTTGGATAGGGCTTTTTGCACACTGATTAGGATTTTAAAGGGTTGCCCTCCATAGATGTATGGACTGTGGATATGCCTAACTGGTGTCGGGGTTTGAGTTCAGGATGACAATTGCTTCAAAATAGGCCATGTCCTGTTGGTGATTTTTTTGGGATAAATATGGTTTCTTTTGCTTGTTCTGGGATGCTGTGGTATTACTTGGCATTGACAAATTTTCATAAAGCTCGACTGTGTGTATTTTCCGTTAGCAAGCTTGCACGACACTTGGACCTGCGAGAAGATATTGCTGACAAAATTTAAAAGATAGCCTAATTATTAAAACTGGACAGGCCCAGCAGTTTGTCTGGAAAAAACCGAAACCAGAGCCTGGTCTGAAAAAAAACCACCACGCTGACCAACTCGCCTAAGCTTTATTACGTGCCACGCTAGCAAATGACATTCTATTACATTTCAACGTTATATATACCATATAATTTATTAAAAATGCTTTTGGAGAACCGTGGTGAACAGGCAGTTGGACCGGTAAACCAGAATGTTGTTCGGGCCAATGACTGGTGTGGTTTCAATAACTAGAAAGATGACAGTGGATTTCTGAATCTGTCATGTATATTTTTTTATTTATACATTGTTCGGTGGATAGTTTGTATTTGTCCACAGCTGTGCTATCTTTTTTCTGTGATCAATTGTAATCTGGTCTATTTTGTTCAATCTAAATTGAAGTTATGCAGCAATTGTTGTTGATATCAAGAACCAAGGGGAAGACGCTTTCAAGCCTGAAGTATACGGAAACTTAATTATATTGGAACGCAGGATTACCGAGTCAAGTAGCTCTATGGTTTTAAAGGATCAACATGGTAGTAAATCATGATTCATCCTCCTGAATTCTTGGTTGTGTTCTTCTATTATAAGCTGCATTTATTGCATAAAGTTGTTGGTATTCTTTTTTAAGTTGTCAAGTTTTGCCTAAGCTGCAATTTTCACTTTTCTAACTTTTTTGTGGTATGGCTCTTGTATTTTTCTATGTCAACATGTCAGATTGTTCAACTCTAAGTTGTTGTATTTTTCTATTCTGAGCTGTCACATTTCTTAATTTTAGGTTGTTGCATTTCTTATTTAATTAATCATTCTTGTTTGTTGCATATCTCGATTATATGTTTGGACTGCTCATGTAGTCATGTTGTCTGTAGTTGGATGAGGCATACCTGCGAGATTTCTTCCAGGTGGGGAGGGTGAGGGTGCAGTTAAAGAAGGATGACGGCTCCCCAGTCAATCCTACGATTAAAACAAGTGTTGAATCGCTGATTGATCCTGGAAGCCCTCTTTTGTTATATTTGTCATTAACCTGTTTCTAATCTTTATTTGTTAAATGGAACAATGCTCTTGCTCTATGAGTAAAACTAAAGATTTTGTTCAGAAGAATTCCGTTCAGAATTCAAACTATCCTAAATTCCTATTAGTGCAGGCATGCAGCTGGTAGAGTATTTTTTTGTGTGCAAATAGTTTGTGCATGTTTTGATCACATCTAGGAAGGAATAAGGCTTGTGCAAAGTCCTCAAAATGACACTGATCTTATGCTATGGTTAAAAGCACACTTCAATTAATTAGAAATAACTTAATTTTGATCCAATGCAATTTCTACCTCCTTTGTCAATATTTTTGTGAGATTAGTATTCTTGTTATAAGTTGAGGTTTTAAATCTTCAGATCTAATGCACAAAAATGTGCTTGTCAAGAAAAAAAATGCATGGTAGAAGAATAGCAAATCCATTTGTTGTGTGATTCTCACTTTTTTCATCACAGTGTATTGGTGTAATGTTTTGAAGATGGGCTTTTGATCTTACGCTATCATCATTAGTAGCAAATGCTTAGATACTTTTCAAACATTAAGAAGCAAGGAATAAGGCTCTCCTAAAATGAATAGACGATAATTTCCAGCATATTACAACTCACACCAGTAGTCCATCTTAATTAGGTTTGCGCTGGTACCTCATGGCTCACATAGATATGATTATCTTGAATTGCTTACTGTATGGTTTGTGATGATTTATGCTATTGGTCATTATATGCAGATATTGATTCTGTAATTAGTCACGGAATGATTTGTTGATTTCAGGTGTCTTTTTTTTGGCTATTGGATCTAGATGAGCAACAGGGAATCACGAGTTAGATTATTATAATTTCTGTACCGCCATATTGTCTTGGTTTGATCAGCTTGGTTACGAAGGGAGGCAAAATTGTCAGCCCCTTATATTCTGCTCCTAGCTCTATCAACATATAAACAATTCAATATGCGACCCTTATATTCTGTTACTATTATACTTTCTCTTATTTTCCCCTCATTTTTTGGATGTCATTCTTAGTGAGAAAAATGCCAGGGACGGAGGGATTAGCACCTGTTCTCTGGAATCTGCACAAGAAAAGAGCAGGAAACAGATGTAAGTGGTGACAATGTGCTTGTGATAATGCTTTAGGTGATCCTCTATAGACTATGTTGTTGTTCCCTTCAAACTTAACTTTAGTAGAATGTGACTTGGTTCTTTGGCGCATTCTTTTAAACTTATGGTAAAATTCCATTCGTTTATGTTTACCACTTTAGTAGTTGATATGGTTCATACCCTGTTGGAAATTGACAAAGGAAATGTGATATCCTTCTATACTAATATGTTTGGGGTCTCATATGAACTGCAATGGATGTGGATTGTGATGAAATATTTTTTATCACTTGCTCTCTCTCACACATTCGCATCTATTTGACCTTTGTTGTTCCGTAACAACGTACGGGCACTCAACTAGTACACATAAAAATCATATCGGCTAAACCTTGATATACACACACTTGGATCCCTTTGCCACACGATACCAATCGAACTTAAGGCGAGATTCGTGCCACCCTTGTGATAGCTCAACCATTCACTCGATCTTATGGTGGATTACAACTCATGACTAACCCTTTAGTCACATTGTGATTAACTCTTTAATCACCTTGGCATGGCTATGCACTTCCCTAATCCAATCACATCGAGGGGCCCAGAGATATCTCTCCTGTTATGTAGGAGGGGCAAATTCCATCTTAATCTGCTCACATCCCATTCCATGTTTCATGATACACCTGAAGACCACTTTTATAGGTACCCAGTTACGGAGTAGTGTTTGGCAGCCCCAAAGCGCACCACTACACATAGTGAGAAACAATGGCGATTTCAGGTCGAACGATCCAGTAGGTATACCACTCGAGATCGCTTGATGGCACATATCAACATAACAATCTCAGCAACGTCTCGGAGTGGGTCAATCCAACACCATGTTCTCTAACATGTGTCCACATTATTGATTTGATATTCCTATATCTATGATCCGTGAAACATGATCATCAATCAATACATGTGCTAGTCCATAAATTATTGTTGTCCCACGTAATGACATAAGACTAGGGATCTTTAGAATAACATTAAATAAAATAAAAAGTTTCATGAACAAGTCACATACTTGCCAATCAATGCATACAATCATTATTCAAGGAACCAAATAACATCTTATTCAAAATTTCATAAACATAGACTTGATACAATTATCTCCCACTCACACTAGAGTCAATCATGTAAGTATCTAATACCCATTGCACTCGTGTGTGCCTCATTCTTTGGTTGTGGGAGAGGCTTCGTCAACGGATCAACAACATTCAAATCCGTGTGCACCTTGCAAATCTTCACTTCACCTCTATCAATGATCTCATGGATAAGGTGATAGCGCCGAAGTATATGTTTGGACTTTTGGTGTGACCTAAGCTCCTTTGCTTGCGCAATGGCTCCACTATTATCACAATAGAGATCCACTGGACTGGACACACTAGGGATCACAGCCAACTCAAAAACAAATTTTCTGATCCAAACAGCTTCCTTTGCAGCTTCAGAAGCTGCAATATACTCGGCCTCAGTTGTCGAATCAGCTACCGTCTCTTGCTTGGAACTTTTCCAGCTCACTGCCCATCCATTGAGGCAGAACACAAAACCAGACTACGATTTGCTATCATCTTTATCAGTTTGGAAACTAGCATCGGTGTAACCTTTTACAACGAGCTCTTCTTCATCTCCAAAAATAAGGAACATATCTTTAGTCCTTCTAAAGTACTTAAGAATATTCTTTACAGCCACCCAGTGAGCTAGACCGGAGCTAGATTGATACCTGCTCGTAACACTTAGAGCATATGAAACATCTGGGCGCGCACAAAGCATAGCATACATGATGGATCCGATGGCTGAGGCATACGGAATCGCACTCATCTTCTTTTGCTCATCAAGTGTTGAAGCACACTGAGTCTTGTTAAGACTAATGCCATGTGACATAGGCAAGAAACCTTTCTTGGAATCTTGCATATTGAACCGTTTCAATACCTTGTCAATGTATGTACTTTAGCTTAATCCAATTAGCCTCTTTGATCTATCTCTATAGATCTTTATGCCCAAAATGTAAGCTGCCTCTCCGAGATCTTTCATTGAGAAACTTTTTCTCAAAGAAGACTTCACAGCTTCTAGCATTGGAATATCATTTTCGATCAATAATATGTTATTTACATACAAGACCAGAAAAACAAGTGCGCTCCCACTAGCCTTCTTGTAAACACAAGGCTCTTCTTCATTCTTGATGAAGCCAAACCCTTTGACTACTTCATCAAAACGAAGATTCCAACTCCGAGATGCTTGCTTCAATCCTAAATGGACTTCTGAAGCTTGCATATTCTCCCAGCATTTTTTGGATCAACAAAACCCTCAGGCTGTGTCATGTACACATCCTCGCTTAGGTTTCCATTTAGGAAAGCCGTTTTGACATCCATCTGCCAAATCTCATAGTCGAAATAGGCAGCAATCGCTAGGAGGATCCGAATAGACTTTAGCATAGCGACGGGCGAAAATGTTTCATCATAATCAACACCTTGAATTTGGTTGAAACCTTTCGCCACCAATCGTGCCTTATAGATGCGAACATTTCCATCCATGTCTATCTTTTTCTTAAAAACCCATTTACACTCAATAGTTTTTACACCATCAGGTGGATCCACCAAGTTCCAAACTTGATTATCATGCATGGATTATATTTCGAACCTCATGGCTCCAAGCCATTTTTCAGAGTATGGTCCCATCATTGCTTCCGTGTAGTTCTTGGGCTCATCATTGTCCAACAACAATATGTCGCGTTGTCCCGTGGTTAGGAGCGTGAACTTTTTAGTTGCGCGATGTGCCCTTGTAGACCTACGTGGGGGCGGTGCCTCCATAACCGGTTGTACAACATCTTGTACATCCTGTTGAGGTTCAATAGGAGCTGAAACATTTTCAGGTGTTTTCTGAATTTCTTCAAGCTGCACCTTGCTCCCACTAACACCCTTTGAAAGAAACTCTTTTTCCAAAAAGACACCATTCCGAGCAACAAACACTTTGCCTTCTTCCCGATTGTAAAAATAATATCCTTTGGTTTCTCTAGGATGCCTAACAAAGAAGCATTTATAAGATTTAGGATAGAGCTTATCAGACGTCAAACGTTTCACATAAGTCTCACAACCCCATATCTTAAGGAAAGACAATCCAGGACGTTTCCCGGTCCATTTCTCGTATGGTGTCTTTTCCACTGATTTAGATGGAACTCTGTTTAGTGTAAACGCAACAGTTTCTAGAGCATATCCCCAGAAGGACAATGGAAGATCAGATTGGCTCATCATAGACTGAACCATGTCTAACAAGGTCCAGTTCCTCCGTTCAGATACCTTGTTCCACTGAGGCGTGCCAGGCGGAGTCAGCTGTGGAACAATTCCACACTGTTTTAGATGTTCACCAAATTCATAGCTCAAATATTCACCTCCACGATCAGATCGCAGAATTTTAATTGTCTTGCCTAGCTGATTTTGTACTTCATTATGAAATTCTTTGAACTTTTCAAACGATTCAGACTTGTGTCTCATTAAGTAGATGTATCCATATGTACTAAAGTCATCGGTAAAAGTAATGAAATACTGAAAACCACATCTGGCTACTGAGCTCATTGGTTCACATACATTGGTATGTACAAGTCCCAACAAGTCACTTGCCCTCTCACTATGACCGGTGAAAGGCGCCTTTGTCATCTTGCCAAGTAAACAAGACTCGCATGTCTCAAATGATTCAAAATCAAATGAGTTGCGTAAACCATCTTTATGGAGCTTCTCTATGCGTTTCTCATTTATATGACCTAAGCGACAATGGCAAATAAAAGCGGGATTCAAATCATTAGGCTGCAGCCTCTTTGCATTAATATTATAGACATGCTTATCCTCAAGATCAAGAATATATAACCCATTCATCAATGGACAATGTGCATAGAGTATATCATTCAAATAAATAGAACAATGTTTGTTCTTTATTACGAACTCATAACCACCATCTTCCTCCAAATATGAAGAAGTGATGATGTTCTTACTCAATGCTGGAATGTAATAACAATTATTTAATTCCAAAACTAATCATGAAGGTAATGACAAGTGATAAGTGCCGACAGCCAGTACAGCAACCTTTACTCCATTGCCGACATGCACGTCCAACTCGCCTCTCGCAAAACTTCTAGTCCTTCTTAGACCCCGCAACGATTTGCAAGTATGAATCATTGATCCGGTATCAAATACCCAAGATTCACCAGAAGAAATTGCAAGATTAATTTCTATAACATTTATACCTGAAGCAGAAGTCTTGCTTCCCTTCTTCTTTTTCAGATCCTCCAAGTATTTCTTACAATTTCTAGACCAATGCCCCTTGACATGGCAGTGGTAGCATTCATCATTAGGAGAATGGCCAGATTTGACCTTCCCATTTGGCTTTGGCTTAGAGCTAGGGTGCTCGTTAGGAACCTTTCCTTTGCCTTTGCCTTTGGGCATCCAACGCTTCCTCTTTTTATTCTCCTTCTAAACCATCATCACATGATTGGTGTTTTTCTTAATGCTTTCCTCTGCTGTCTTAAGCATCACATGCAATTCAATCAATGATTTCTCCATGCTATTCATATGAAAGTTCATAATGAACTGCTCATAGATCGGAGGGAGAGATTGGAGAACAACATCCGTAGCCAGATCAGAATTAAGGGGAGAACCAAGCTTCTCCAAGCTCTCAATGTAACCAATCATCTTGATCACATGAGGATTGACTGGACTACCTTCCGCCAGCTTGCACGCAAACAAGGACTTTGAAATGTTAAACCTCTCGGTCCTAGCTTGGTTCTCAAACATGTCACGCAGTCCTTCAATCATAGTGTGAGCATCTGCATTCTCATAATGCTTCTGAAGCTCAGAGGACATGGTAGCAAGCATGAGACAACTAACATCGAGTGAATCATTGCAATGCTTCTCATAAGCTTTGCAGGTGGCAACGTTTGCACCCTCAGGGAGTTCATCGGGGTAGGGTTGCTCAAGAACGTATTTCTTTTTTTCTTGTCTGAGAACAATTCTCAGGTTGCGGTACCAATCAATAAAATTCGTTCCATTAAGTTTTTCTTTCTCAAGAACAGATCGCAAGTTAAAACCAGAATTGTTACTAAAAGCAGCCATGATCTACAACAGAACATAAACAAGCAAAGTTCAGCACTATGTTCATGTTTGATCTTTCATTAAATAATTTAACAAAAGACACTCCCTCTATATGTTTTGTAATCGTCTTCCCTCTAACGACATATAGTGGTCAAGATCCATGTTCATCTAAGTTCTAGTGAGCTTTGGCATCACCGCTAGAAACCTAGTGACGTAGATAAGCAACGCTTGCTAATCACATCTTATGTGACTCTTGTTGGTTGGGTGGCATCCAATGCCCCGGCTCCCAACACCATGCCCTAAGGCCCAAATCCAATTTGATAGCATTGTCAAGTAAACCAACACTATGCATGTGGATGTCTGACATCCACCCTATTAGATCAAGATAGTTGATGGTACTCTGTTTTGGCAGACCTACCAAACAATGATCGTAATTCTTATAGGCGCAGCAATTGGAAATGCATCAAATAAATTCTTAATTTTTCTGAGGGAAGCTATTCTGTCATGAAAAATACATCCTCTATAGGTATGGCATGAAAGAATAGTATGACAGGAAATAAACATCACATGCATATAATCACATTATACTGTGAATGGTATGTCCTTTTGAATCGTAGTGATCGCCATCGCAATGGTTCCACGGTGATGTCCTTCGCCACACTTCCTATCCTCTTTGTCATCATGCTTGAAGCCTCCATGGTAAAGAACTAAACTATTACAACTAATAGCTAGCAAATGAATTACATGAGGAGCGCAAGCATCACAAGTCTACACGCAGGTCGTTATACAATTAAAGAACAACCTCAACCCAGTTGTGATTAATACGACACACATGTCGCCAAAACACACATGCATCACATATACATCTATGCCATACCATTCACATCATTCCTTGCAAAAACAAGATACGCGTAGAACTCATTCTACCGCCCTGACATTAATGTGTTTGTATAACAATCTATGTGTGTACGCAACGACGGTCGAGGGGGGAGCCGCCCTCGTGGGTTTTAGGGCAGCACCCTGAAAACCTCACGGAATTACATAGATCGCATCTATGAAATTGTTATGAAAATCTCATCGGGCTGATCAAATCAACCCAAATCCGAGCCATTCAAAATGTCTCAATTTTCATTAGATCAATCACATTGATCATCGCGATCGGTATACTTGAGGAGACCGCAACACAAGACCTCGATCTACTGACTGTGCGCACAGTTAGCCCCGATGGTGATTCCAGCCGGTAGGGGCAAGTCGCGCGTACATCAAAGAAGGAGCACGAACTAATATTTTTGGCCACATGATGCTATCAACTCATACCTATTTCAACCCCTTATGACCGATTGATCTAATCAACCCGTGCACTGAAAGATCCATCACATGAACCTAGCATAAGAACAGTAATATATCGCATCTACTACAAACAACATATCATCTACAAGCGCATGATCCAGACCACATACTACACAGCTTTGCTCTGATACCACTGAAGGAGAACGGGTAGGCTACGCTAGCTACAACATTTGATTTTCTACCGCATTCAACCAGAAAATATGCGTGTAAGGGAGTCATAGATAGTTACCACTAGATGCGCTGCGCAGCGGAATAAGAGTTGGAGCAGCCCGGTCTAACGTAGATGCGCGTTGATGAAGAAGAAGCAGTCGATCGTTTCACGAACTGAATGTCTCCTCCTCACGTCCTAGCAATAGCCTTGCGCTTCTCGCCGATCAGCACAGTAGCAGTAGCGGTGCCTCCACGGAGTCCACACGTTCGGGATGGAACGCCGTGCGCTGGTGTGCTAGCACCACGCGCCCGGCTAGGGTTTCGGGATACGGCCGAGGGGAGGTGGCGGCCAGGGTTTTCAGTAGTAGTCTATTCTACCTGCAGCCCCGCCTCCACATATTTATAGAGCATGCTAGTGGGCTTCCACGTTGTAGGCCCATTAGAACCCTAATCCCATATGGATCAATATCCCTTTTAGCCTATAAAACCGAATTGTTTATGATTGCCTCTTGGGCACATCACTAACAATACTGTCGTCTACATTTTCTCATATCAGTTCTTTACACATATCTGCAGATATTACTATATCCATAAAGTAATATTATTTTGAGCATTGACACGATCCTTACAACGTAACTTTGATCTCTAATTTCTATTATATTACATTTATAAAACTAACAAAATTATAGTTTTATGAAAGTTCATTTTGAGACAAATATAAACTATCGTTTTCATGTATTTAATCTAAATATAGAAAAACTCAGCTGAAAACGTCGGAGAGAGTATGTTGGTGCGGGGGATCCTAGCATTCACGTCAAGTGATGGACCAACGCCTTCTCAGTGGGCTCTAAGCCTCGTGGAAGACAAAAATGTGATACATGTATTAATGTATAGGGGTGCAAATGGGTCGAATTCGGACGGATATTGTTGTTACCATATCCTAACCCATATTGTTTCTCCGGATTCGGTACCAATCGAATTTGGTACCAATCGGATTTGGTGCCAGATCGGTCGGGATTAACCCGTTTGTAAGGAATGCATGCAGTACAGCAAATGGAGTAGGAGGATGTACTGTCAAGAGCTTGATGTTACTACTTAATAGCTGATGTGGAAGATTTTATTTTACCATTGCAAAAGAAAATGAAACGTCAAATAGTAGCACTAACCTGAAATAAAAAACTTGAAGACGTATCGGATTCGGACGGATATTGTTGTTACCATATCCTAACCCATGTTTTTTTCCAGATTCGGTACCAATCGGATTCGGTACCAATCGGATTCGATGCCGGATCGATCGGGATTAACCCGACCTGTTTGCACCCCTATTAATGTATAGCCATGGCTCCACCAATGATTTTTATAACGAAAAGGACGCGCTCAAGTTAGCTAGGTCGTATTAAAATACTCAGGAGTCAGGACCACTCTTCTGTTTGTGGGTGCGCCTTCTAAAAAAATCATGTAGATATGCTCGATCTGCTGCAGCACCTTAATCATCAAAGCGGACCTGCAGCACCTTAATTATCCTCCAAACCCATCAACAGAGTGCATTCTGTGATGCATGAGTGAGATTGTTAAGATGAATGTAAAGTTTTTAAGTGTATTGAATGGTGTATATAATTTAATATGGTTTTAGAGCTAAGAGTTGATGTAATTAAAAAATAATTGCAGTTTACTTCTATTCTACATCTTAGACTTGTGGGAGTCTATACATGAGGGAGAGTGTTAAAGTGAACTGTCCGTCGTTCCTCACCATCTTAACCTTTTGGATGAACTAGTTGGTGCATGAAACTCAATATGATATCAAAACTAAGAGACCCTGTAGGACCGAAATGGCGACAGAGGGGGGTGAATGTCGCTCGCTTAAAATCGCCCCCGAGAAATCGAACACTGATTTTTCAAAAGATGCAAAACAACGCAACTCACAGAAAACTTAAAATTAATTTTGCTGAAATCTGGGACGCATGCGATACCAAAAAATTCACCATAAATCAGAGATCATCCAGTAAAAATTTCAACTGAAAATATTGCTGTTTGAACTGCATGCACAAAAGAGGAAAATCAGCCCAAAGAGAAAAGGATGCAATGCTAAAGAACCAGCATGCTGGCCAAGATGCTTGCTGGCCGAAACCTTCTTTTTTTTAATTCCCAGCCAAGATGCTTGCTTGGCCGAACATGTGAGACTTCAGCCTGTTGCCAACCGAAAAAAAAGAACAGAGGTGCAGGCAAGAACTGAAACTGAAGAAGTAAGAAACCTAAAATTTCAGATTCTTGCCAATTTCAAGAAAATGAGAGAAGAGCTTCTTTCCTATTTAAATAAGGACACCAAGAACCAAATCTAAATATCATGGGGCCTTCAGATCACACAGGAAATCAACTAGAACACATGAAATTCAGATTTGAGCCCAAACCCGAAAAAGTACAGGGAGCTGAACAAGAACTCAAATTTCTCCCAAACCCTTGATCCTTTGCACATGAAATTTTGGGAATAAGTTAGCAATAGCCAAGGGACTCTCCACATCCAATTTCATGCAATCTTGCAAAGGGAATCAAGAGCAGCATTCAAACCCTAAAATGAGCAAAACTGAACAGGGACCTCTCAAAAATCCAAATTGACATCTCTTTCCTGATCCTTTGGCTATGAAATTTTGGAACTAGATACTAGATAGCCTCAGAGCTTTCCATACCAAATTTCAGGCCATCTGGTGAAGTGAATCAAGATTAACCCCAAAAACCTAGAACTGCAAGAACTTGAACAGAGAGGGTCAAAACGGGAAATCTGAAATTAAATGGAGTTAACTCTTGGGATTCTTGATCAGATGATCTTGTGATGCTATCCCATCACTGAGCAACCCATTTTGCCACTTCCCAGCAATTAAAAGCAAGAAATCAAGAAAAGAGGAAATCACTCAAAATGAAGAACGAAGACCAGACAGCGATGCATGAGACAAGAACTTCAGATTTTCATTCCAAATCTAATAGATGAATACAGATACGTCCCGATACGCATGGACATTAGGACAAGGAAGTGATTACAAGTCTCTCAATCCCTCATCTCCCACTCAATCCTCAAAATCACCAAGAAACTCACATACTTCTTGGGAGGAATACACACTGAGGGGAGAGCTCTCTGGAACACATCGAAGGAGACACTCACAGAGGGGACACAGCCCTGCTGTATACACCAACCCTCCACCAACTAAAGCCCTAAAGCCAAAACAACCACTAAAGCCTATTTTGACTAAAGGAAACCCTAAAACTCTTGGAGTGCTCAAGTGGGCATGCAGCCCCTCAATCCCATTTATAGCCTTGGCTAACGGGTCTCCGCCCCGTTACGCCCGCTAAATCCAACGGAGCCCGCTCCCGCTTGTGCAGCCTTGCGAAATTTCCGTTTCGCCCCTCCTGCACCTTCCGGGAAGCTTCCGCGCTCCTTGCCTCGCACGCCTCGCAACCACCTCGAGTCCGCGTCGTCTTCGACACATCCCGACCGTTCTGACATCAGCGCCACCTGCGCCTAGTTCGGTCCACCGTGTCTCGCCACGACTTCGTCTCGACGTCCTGCAGCCACACAGACAAGAAAACACGTCAAATAGCACCGCTCGACACATGAAAGCGTAAATACCATCACACTTACCACAGACGAAGTCCAAACTTGTCGAAACATTAGAATATACATCCTAAGCCCAAATGACCAAGTTTGACCAAAGTCCGACCGAGCCCGATTGCGCCACGCAACGGCTCGACTCCGAACCACTCAAACCAAACTCGACTATCCTAAACCTTTGTCAATTACTCATCATTCACATGGAGTCACGACCACCTGGTCTCTCAATCTCCCCCTTGATGAGTATATTGACAAACTCAGAAAAAGCATGAAGTTGAGTTTGATTTTGAAGAATCCAACATGGTCCAAAGAAGAGAATGAAGCTAATGACCATGTCGACAGAAGAAACACTAGAGCAACAACTGAAAGAGCAAATTGATCTCCAAAGCTCTAAACTGTTCCCAACAGACTTTTTCTTCTCTATTCTCCCCCTTTTGGCAATAAACACATCAAGATGCAATTGAGAGAATATGACATGTCAATGGATGAATATGGCTGAAGTTTGTTTATTTCCAAGCATTGTGAGCCATGAAAATTATCCATAATGACCATAATGAGATACACCAAGCCATAACTCAATAAAACGCTATCTAGATCATGACAACATATGTATAAGCCAGCTAGCACATAAAGATGACAATATGAAATGTAGGACCGAAATGTAAGGCATTTAGTGAGCAAGTCAAGTCAACAATTAAGCAAAGTCTAGCTAGAGATATCTAAGGATGACTCAGGCCATGTCAATAAGCTAAGCGGAAACAAGAAGCTAGTGTTGAGTCAATTAGAGTGCTACAAGCTCAAGAGTGTATTATTTGGTTAAGCACTTTTCATCTTTAGGTGATTAAGCAAATCTTGCACATTTGACATATATATTTTTTTAAGCTTATAGCTGTTTCCAACCAAAAATTTTATCATGTGCTAGATCTCAAGCCTTATGCGACTACTCCAAGCGAGAAGCTTAAGAAGATAGTCCAGGTCATCCAAAACTCCCCCTGAGTTCATGCCTAGTGCAATGGCAAGCCGTCTCATGAGAAAGAATTGGTGAAATCAGGTTTTTCGCACATAAAAAGAGATTCTTTTGCTTTTTAACAGATTGTGCTAACTCATGATGTATCAAGATGCTAAAATAGCTCAATCTAAGATTCAACCTAGATTCAAGACTCAACTCAGCCTATTTGACATGGCATGAATCATACAAGGATAGCTAAAGATAGACTAAACTCAAATGCTAGCATGACAAGTTTTAATTTAAGTTGAGCAATTTTAATTAACTTATCATGGCAGAAAGCTAGTCTACACATATGAAGTCATGATAAATCTAGCAAACTAAGCACAAGACATGGCAAGGTGTAAAGCATTGAAGCATGTCATAACAGGATAATAATCAAGGCTCAATGCAGATTGATTATAATGCTAGAATGCTGAAAATGCAAGAAAGTCCAGCTCCCCCTCAACATTAGATGCAACTTTAGTTCAAGTTGAGTTATGTCAATATTAAGCTCCAGAAGCTCCCAAATGAACTCCCCCTGAACCAAAGCCATAAATCGAGAAGCTGGGATAGAAAACAGCAAACAGGCAGTCCTTAAAGCATAGATAAGATATAGAGACAACTATGGCTCAGACAGACTCTCATCTACCCCATATGACTCCAGGACTATTAGCTGACCGTAAACCACACACTAGAGACCAAACACGTACCCTGTCTACCCGAGGGTGGCCCGACCCTCACTAGAACTTACAAGAAGTGAGTGAGCTCGATCTAGTGAGATAAGAAATAGCTAATAAGAAGCATCCTGAAGGCACAAGATAAGAGTAAGAAGTCTAAGCAACTAGACAAGAGAAGCACTCTAACCTATGCTGGAAGGACTAAGCCCGATGCACCCCGAGTGCAAAGCAACAGAAATGAGACAGAAGCATAATCAATATAGTAAAGCAGTAAAGCCCAAAACTCCCCCTCACTACAATCCGTAAGGACACACCACCCCAAGCTCTCCCCGCAGAGCTGAAAACCTCGAACTATCCAAAGGCTTGGTGAAGATGTCAGCCAACTGGTGGTCACTCTCCACAAACTGGAGCACTATATCACCCTTCTCTACATGGTCTCTAAGGAAGTGGTATCGGATATCAATGTGCTTGGTCTGAGAGTGCTGCACTGGGTTTTTAGCAATGTTGATAGCAGACGTGTTATCACAAAAGAGTGGAACACTGTCTAAGGCTAACCCAAAGTCCCGCAGGGTCGAAACCATCCAAAGTACCTGGCTGCAGCAACTGGCAGCAGCAACGTACTCGGCCTCTGCAGTGGACTGTGCAACACCGGACTGCTTCCTCGAAGACCAGGAAACGAGAGAAGTGCCAATGAATTGGTAGGTGCCAGAGGTGCTCTTCCTATCTATCCTACAGCCGGCAAAGTCTGCATCCGAGAAGGCTCTCAAGGAAAGACAGGATGAGGAAGAGTACCAGATACCATAATCAATGGTAGCTCGAAGGTACCGAAAGATGCGCTTCACCGCCTGGCGGTGAGATACGCGAGGAGAAGCCTGAAAACGAGCACACAGACACACTGAGAAGTGTATGTCTGGTCTCGAGGCAGTGAGGTAAAGAAGGGAGCCGATCATACTTCTGTATTCTTTCTGATCAACTGGCTCGCCATCCTCATCTGGGTCAAGATAGGCCGTAGAAGCCATCGGAGTTGACACCGGTTTCCCATCACTCATATCGAAGCGTCTCAGGAGGTCACGAGTGTACTTGCCCTGATGTAGAAAAGTACCCTCCCGAGACTGCTTGATTTGGAAGCCAAGGAAGAAAGTCAACTCACCCATCATGCTCATCTCAAACTCGGTGCTCATGACATCCGAGAACTGAGAAACCAGAGCATGGGAAGAGCCGCCAAAGATGATGTCATCGACATAGATTTGGACGAGCAGAAGGTCACTACCAAGCCTACAGATAAACAAAGTCTTGTCTACTTTACCCATCTCAAACCCATGACTCAACAAGTAGGACTTAAGCCTCTCATACCAAGCTCTGGGGGCCTGCTTAAGTCCATACAACGCTTTGGAAAGCTTGAAGACATGGTGTGGGTATTTGGGGTTCTCGAAACCTGGAGGCTGTCTGACATAAACTTCTTCCTCAATGACTCCATTAAGGAAGGCACTCTTGACGTCCATCTGGTAGAGCTTGAAACCCTTAGAAGCTGCAAAGGCAAGCAGGATTCTAATGGCTTCAAGTCGAGCTACAGGGGCAAAGGTCTCCTCGAAGTCTAGACCCTCAACCTGGGAAAACCCCTGAGCTACCAGTCTAGCCTTGTTTCGAATAACCACTCCATCCTCGCTCTGCTTGTTCTTGAACACCCACTTAGTCCCAATAATATTGTGACCTCGCGGGGGCTCGACAAGCGACCAGATCTTGTTCCTCTCGAAATTTTCTAACTCATGCATGGCATTAACCCAAGACTCATCGGAAAGAGCATGAGAAATATCCTTGGGCTCAAAGGAGGCAATGAAAGCAGAGTGGAGACAGAATTGAGATAAGCCAGATTTTGAGCGGGTAACACGCTCGAACAGGTCTCCAATCATCTGCTCAGAAGGATGCCTTTTCTGGATATGTCGGGGAGGTCCAGGATGAGATGAAGAAGTGGCCTCTACCTCGTGAGCTGACGAGGTAGGAACAGAGCCACTAGCTCCAGAGGAAGCAGAAGGCATGGGCTGATCACCTGGAGGTGCGGTGGAAGACGGCACCTCAAGGGGTGGAAAAGAGACTGGATCGGGTAGACAACCCTCATCTCCATCGTCCTCGTCATCCACGAAGATGGTCTCGGACTGCTCTAAAGAGCCTGAGATATCAGGCCTAGTCCCCGGACTGGCCTCGTCAAAGGTCACCTCACAGGTCTCTACCATTTTGCTAGACTCGCAGTTCCAGACCCTATAAGCCCGCGAAGAAGGCGAGTAACCTAGAAAGATCCCATCACAAGAACGTGACTCGAACTTATCTAGGTTCCCGGACTTCAGAATAAAGCACTTGCAACCAAACACACGAAAATGAGAGACGCTGGGCTTTCGCCCGTATCTCAACTCATAAGAAGTGCGGTGCAAGTGTGCCCGAAGAAAAACTCGATTCGAAACATGGCACGCGGTCGCAATAGCCTCAGCCCAAAACTTCCTCGGTGTAGAGTACTCATCGAGCATCGTCCTGGCCATCTCGACCAAGGTACGGTTCTTCCTCTCCACAACGCCATTCTGCTGTGGGACGTGCGGAGAAGAGAACTGGTGCTCTACACCTGTCTCACCACAGAAACTCTCGAAGTAGGAATTCTTGAACTCCGTGCCATTGTCACTGCGAATCGCTCGTAAGGCACCCGGGAGCTCAACAGAAAGCCTACTAAAAAGACCTCGGAAATGTGAAAATGTCTCATCCTTCGAGGCTAAGAAAAACACCCAAGAATACCTCGAGAAGTCATCGACCACAACAAGAACATACCACTTCCCTCCTGCTGACTGCACTCGAGCTGGTCCAACTGTGTCCATATGGAGTAGCTGTCCCGGTGCATCGGTCATAGTAACTGTGACCGGAGGATGAGAAGCGGCAACCATCTTGCCGTGCCGGCATGGAGTGCAAACAAGATCTTTGACCATCTTGAGTTTCGGCAGACCACGAATGAGATCGTGACCGCTAACTCGAGTCAAATGATCAAAGCCTATATGACCAAGTCTCCTATGCCAGAAGGTCAAATCACGGGACTCTGAGGCAACCAAACACCGGAGAGGATCACCAGAAGAATCAGAAAAATCAGCACGAAAGATCCTCCCATAACGAGAAATCCCGCAAACCAGACTACCCGACGAATCAAGAATTTTGCTAGCGTTTTTCTTGAAGCTCACCTCGAAACCGTCATCGGTAAGCTGAGAAACGGAAAGCAAATTGTACTGCAGCTTACTAACCAAGGCAACATCTTTAAGAATAAAAGAAGCATTAACATGCACAGTACCTTTGGCGATGACGCGCCCAGACGAAGCGTCTCCAAAAGTGATCGTCTCATCACCTGGAGCGCGGGCTAGGGAGGAGAACCAACGGGAGTCTCCGGTCATATGACGAGAACAACCGGAGTCTACAAGCCAAACCTTCTCCTTCCCTACCCGGCGAACCTGAGTCAAACAGAGAGTAAAGTCTCAGTACTGGGATAAATCAAGAGAGATTTTGGCACCCAATACTGAGTAACACGTGGAGCAGATGAAGTAGTCAAACACGACTGACCTCTATCTACCCTACGCTCTCCGTGACTCAAAGAAGCAGAAGGTCTATGAGCAGACCTGAAGCTGTTGCGGGGTCCGACTGCTACAGGAGAGCGAGTGGGAACACCGGCAACCCGTTGATCATGCCGTGGGTAACTATCTCGACGGGGGAAACGAGATGTACCCTCAGTACGGTGGAAGTCACAACCCGGAGCAGCACAAGGACGAAAACCAGAAGACTCAGAAAAACCAAGTCCTCGATGCTGCCCAAACCTGTCAGAAGCAAACCTGGACCTCGTGCTAGTCTTAGGTGCACTCAGGATCTGGGGCTGACCCTGAATACGCCTAAGTGGCTCTGCACGGTCTCTACGCGCAATCCTGGCGCGCCTGAAGCATCTCTCGATCGAGTGCCCATCCTTCTGACAGAAGGTGCAGTGGTACTTCACCTTCTGAGAGGTGGAAGTAGCACGAAGATGCTTCGCCTTCTGAGAGGTCGAAGCAACAGGTGGAATCACCTTACTGTCAGAGATCCCTTGGACAAAGCCCGCTGATTTGAATTTGACCTCATCAGATCTGGGCTCGACCTCGATCACACCTCCCACTATAGGTCTGAGAATAGCAGGAGGATGCTTCCTCATATCCTCATAGAAATCATATCCTAGACCTTGATTGAACTTACAAATCTTGGATTGGTCTAGAATAAGATTAAGCTTCTTCTTGCCTCCTACAAATCTCTCGAGAGTGTTCATAAGATACTGACACTCCCGAAAGAGAGAGGTGCAAGAAGAGCAGGGAGAAGAGGGAACAGCAGGAGGTAAGGGAGCAGAAGAAGAACCAACAGTAGAGGAAAGAATGGCTTGTGCACGCACAACCGACTCTGAGGGGACAGTCCTACTACTAGCAGGTTGGTTCGCGTCTCTAGGCGTCTCACCCTTACCCTGGGGCTTCTCCCCCACACCATCAATCACATCACAACCAGATTGTGGCTTCTCTAGTAAGTCCTTAGTTAGCTTCACACATTTGTCATTCAAAGCAACGAGTTCAAGTTTTAGTTTATCACAACTAATGCATGGTGAGCTAACAGGATCCTTAGTCGCATACTGAGCCATTTTCTTGTTGTTGTCAATCATTTCTTGAAACTGTTTTGAGACAGATTCAAGTTCAGCAGTTAACTTTGGACAGTTCAAACATGAATCAATAGGCTCAAGTAAAGAAGCACTCAACTCAGCAATCTTGTGATCTGCCCGTTTTAGGTTCATCTTCAATTTATTACAGTTTTCACAAGACTCGGGCAGATCTAACAGCATGGTGTAAAGACCTCTAAAAGCATTGTCCTTATCCTCACATGAGGTGCAAGCAATAGTCTCAACAGGAGTAGATGAAGTAGAAGCAATCCTACTCATTTCTAGTTCAGCCAAGAGACTAAGATTCTCCACCTTAACAATGTCAAGTTCAGAGGACAGACTATCATGCGAGGTCCTTAATTTCTCCATGTCACTGAGCAAGACAGAGCATGTATCACAGTCGTCACTAGAGGGACCAGATGTAAGAGCAATAATCTCTAGTGATAACCTGTCTACTTCCTTCTCTAACTCAGTACACTTAGCCCTAGCTCTAGCATGGAAACCACCTAGCTTAAGAAAAGCATGATTGAGCTGGTCGTAGGTGGGATATACCTCGTCCGAGTCGGAGTACAGCTCGCTGTCGCTAAGTTCGCCCTCGAGGGCCATGAAGCACATGCCGGAGAAGTCGTCGCCGCCATCCTTGGGCTCTTGGTCACCCCTCCCGTCATCGTCGCTCCATCCCTCCACCTCGCTGAGGTCGAGGTCGTCGAAGGCGGTGAGGACGCGGTGGAAGAGCTTCTTAGCCTTCCCGAAGTTGCGGAACTTCTTCTTTCCCGGCGTCTGAGCTGGAGTCTTCTTGTTGCGGTTCTTGTCGGTGTAGTCGTTCTTGCCCGAACCGCCGTAGTCGTTCTTGCTCTTCTCCAGCTTGGGACAGTTCGCTCGAATGTGGTTGGGGCCACCACACTCGAAGCAGATGACTGGTCCGCCTCTCTTTCTGTCCCTCCTCCTCTTGTAAGCATGGGAGAACTTCCGAGCTAGGAGGGCCAGCTGTTCATCCTCTAGCTGCTCTAACTGATCATCAGTTATGTCACATAGAGCAGCTAGGGAGAACCCACAAAGCGAATCAGCGGAAAAACCAGAAGCCGAACTGGGATCGGTGACCAAAGCCATCGACTGTGACTTCGACCGACGAGAGACAACGTCAATCTCGTGAGTCTTGAGGCGCGAGTACAGCGCGTCAAGAGTCAGGGTCGAGAGGTCTGTCGTGTCTTTGATGGTGGTCACCTTCATCTCCCACACGTGCAGATCGAGTGCCGCGAGCATCTGACGAGCGTTGTCCGAGTCGGGGTATGTGAGACCGACCGCTCGGAGGTTGCTCAAAATTTTGTGAAATCGCGAAAAGCACTCGTCCAGGGACTCACCAGCAAGCATCTCGAATTTGTTGTATTCGCGCTTGAACTGGTCTTGTCGAACCGTCTTGATCTGGGTGGTGCCCTCATGGTATGCGTCGAGGGTCACCCAGATGTCGTAAGCGGACGACAGGTGAGATATACGGTCAAACGCGCTACAACTCAACCCCTGGATGATGATGTTCCTTGCCTTTGCATTCGCCTCAACATCAGCCATGTTCCCGGCATTGATGTTCTCATCGGCAGGAACAGCGAATCGTACCTTGACCTTCCGCCAGATGGCATACCCCTGGGCCTGGATGTATGTCTCCATTCGGCTCTTCCAGAAGGGGTAATCGATGCCATCGAACACGGGCGGCTTGGTCGAGTACTTGTCCGTCGCCATGGCTCGAGACCGGTTAAGATCTATTGATTAGAGCTAACCGGCTCTGATACCAATTGTAGGACCGAAATGACGACAGAGGGGGGTGAATGTCGCTCGCTTAAAATCGCCCCCGAGAAATCGAACACTGATTTTTCAAAAGATGCAAAACAACGCAACTCACAGAAAACTTAAAATTAATTTTGCTGAAATCTGGGACGCATGCGATACCAAAAAATTCACCATAAATTAGAGATCATCCAGTAAAAATTTCAACTGAAAATATTGCTGTTTGAACTGCATGCAAAAAAGAGGAAAATCAGCCCAAAGAGAAAAGGATGCAATGCTAAAGAACCAGCATGCTGGCCAAGATGCTTGCTGGCCGAAACCTTCTTTTTTTTAAATTCCCAGCCAAGATGCTTGCTTGGCCGAACATGTGAGACTTCAGCCTGTTGCCAACCGAAAAAAAGAACAGAGGTGCAGGCAAGAACTGAAACTGAAGAAGTAAGAAACCTAAAATTTCAGATTCTTGCCAATTTCAAGAAAATGAGAGAAGAGCTTCTTTCCTATTTAAATAAGGACACCAAGAACTAAATCTAAATATCATGGGGCCTTCAGATCACACAGGAAATCAACTAGAACACATGAAATTCAGATTTGAGCCCAAACCCGAAAAAGTACAGGGAGCTGAACAAGAACTCAAATTTCTCCCAAACCCTTGATCCTTTGCACATGAAATTTTGGGAATAAGTTAGCAATAGCCAAGGGACTCTCCACATCCAATTTCATGCAATCTTGCAAAGGGAATCAAGAGCAGCATTCAAACCCTAAAATGAGCAAAACTGAACAGGGACCTCTCAAAAATCCAAATTGACATCTCTTTCCTGATCCTTTGGCTATGAAATTTTGGAACTAGATACTAGATAGCCTCAGAGCTTTCCATACCAAATTTCAGGCCATCTGGTGAAGTGAATCAAGATTAACCCCAAAAACCTAGAACTGCAAGAACTTGAACAGAGAGGGTCAAAACGGGAAATCTGAAATTAAATGGAGTTAACCCTTGGGATTCTTGATCAGATGATCTTGTGATGCTATCCCATCACTGAGCAACCCATTTTGCCACTTCCCAGCAATTAAAAGCAAGAAATCAAGAAAAGAGGAAATCACTCAAAATGAAGAACGAAGACCAGAGAGCGATGCATGAGACAAGAACTTCAGATTTTCATTCCAAATCTAACAGATGAATACAGATACGTCCCGATACGCATGGACATTAGGACAAGGAAGTGATTACAAGTCTCTCAATCCCTCATCTCCCACTCAATCCTCAAAATCACCAAGAAACTCACATACTTCTTGGGAGGAATACACACTGAGGGGAGAGCTCTCTGGAACACATCGAAGGAGACACTCACAGAGGGGACACAGCCCTGCTGTATACACCAACCCTCCACCAACTAAAGCCCTAAAGCCAAAACAACCACTAAAGCCTATTTTGACTAAAGGAAACCCTAAAACTCTTGGAGTGCTCAAGTGGGCATGCAGCCCCTCAATCCCATTTATAGCCTTGGCTAACGGGTCTCCGCCCCGTTACGCCCACTAAATCCAACGGAGCCCGCTCCCGCTTGTGCAGCCTTGCGAAATTTCCGTTTCGCCCCTCCTGCACCTTCCGGGAAGCTTCCGTGCTCCTTGCCTCACACGCCTCGCAACCACCTCGAGTCCACGTCGTCTTCGACACATCCCGACCGTTCTGACATCAGCGCCACCTGCGCCTAGTCCGGTCCACCGTGTCTCGCCACGACTTCGTCTCGACGTCCTGCAGCCACACAGACAAGAAAACACGTCAAATAGCACCACTCGACACATGAAAGCGTAAATACCATCACACTTACCACAGACGAAGTCCAAACCTGTCGAAACATTAGAATATACATCCTAAGCCCAAATGACCAAGTTTGACCAAAGTCCGACCGAGCCCGATTGCGCCACGCAACGGCTCGACTCCGAACCACTCAAAACAAACTCGACTATCCTAAACCTTTGTCAATTACTTATCGTTCACATGGAGTCACGACCACCTGGTCTCTCAGACCCTGAGTTTAAGACCAGCTAACACAATTAAAATGAAAAAATTGCAGAAGGGAGTGCTGAAATATAAGTGAATTGCCCATTTTTTCTAATTAGTTTAAACTTTTGGCTGAACTGATTGGTGCATGCAACTCAATAGAGATCAACGATATATATGCTCTGCAAAAATCATTTTAAGCCGTTATTCTTACCTTTGTGGAAGTAATAAGTGTCGACGCTTGATCTACTTGGCCATCATAGTCATAGACCAGGAAGCCATTTCAGAAAGCTCTTTCCGAGTAGTTCTAGCTAGCCGAACTAGCTATATGCTGAATACGTAGGTTCAACTTAGGGGAAATTAAACACAAACCACATGATGCATTGAATTTAAACTAAACTCGATCATGAAATATACTGTAGCACCGTCGTTGTAGTTATATAGTTTGCTGTGATTTACTAGGACAACACGACGATCAACTAGAAGAAAATACGTGCCGAAGCATTATTTACCCGTCCTAAAGCACATCGAAGACAATACATAGGGTATAGGCGAGAACGAGCGCAGGTTCATCGATCACACATGCATGCGTGCCACAACTCGATCATCTCTAATAATGGGCCTCCGGCTCGAAGTACTTGAGCTTCCAGTCCTGCGAGCCCTCCCCCGGCACGCCCCACACGAGCGCCCGGCACTTGCCGAGCCCGGCCACGTGCAGCACCAGGAGATAGTCGACGCCGTTCCCCGCCGCCGGCCGCGTGGTCGACGCCGACACAACGAGCTCCAGCGCCGGCACTGGCGAGATGCCGTGCCAGAGGCTGTACACCGTCACCGCGAACCTTCCCACCTTCAAGTAGAACGCGAACTCCTGAGCCGCTTGCCCGCCGGCGCCGTGCCCCGCCGGATATGGAGAGGCGGCGGACTCGGCGGCGGCCCCGGAGACGCGCACGGCGAGGAGGAGCGGGACGAGGAGAAATGCAAGTGACGCCGACGCCATTGTGCTAGTGTGCTACTACACTACTACACAGTCTACGCTTTGAAGCGTGCTGCATCAAGCGGCATGAATGAGGCTATTTATAGTTTTATAGCGAGGCTGCGTGGCAGTGTGCGCATGATTTGTGGTGCGTGCATGCGACGGAGATGGGTATGTCAAATGCCAGTGGATGTGAGTCTAGGGTTTCACGAATCTCTAGGCAAAAGAGGACAAAAGGATAAAAGGAGATCAGCTGCTTGAGAGGTCAGTAACATTAATTGACACAGGGTTGACAAAGGCTGGATTGGTTGTGATCTTGACGATGGATGCCTCTATATATAGGGCATCTCCAATGGTTATAGTTAGCAACTAACTATAAGACTTCCACATCATTTATATAGTACACACTAAAGCTAGCATTCTAAAGAACTATCTTAGGGCATCTCCAATGGTTATAGCTAGCAACTAACTATAAGACTTCCACATCATTTATATAGTACATACTAAAGCTAGCATTCTAAAGAACTATCTATAAGGATAGCTATTTGATGCTTACATGCACACACAGAATTTATAGAGGCTGCCTCGTTTGGCGTTATAGACTAGTGCTTAAGGAAGAGCTAGCTCGATTTTTTTTGCATACTCTCTTTCCTCCACATAGGATATATGCTGATGTGTACATGCATATAGCTAGCTGACTCAGACCATTGGAGATGCCCATATGTGCTTGCAAACTGCAGCTAATAGCTAGGTGCCAGGCTGCTATATCCTCTTAAAAGAACCAAAAAAAAAAGGCTAGGTGCCTATATATATGGTGTTGCTTGTAGATTCATCTCGAGCATTACTCGATTGGGCGTCAAAGGCGCGTTGAGAATACTGATACGGGCCGGGTACGTAATGTACAATGTATACTCTATTCACACCATACATACATACATACATACATACATACATACATACATACATACATACATACATACATACATACATACATACATACATACATACATACATACATACATACATACATACATACATACATACATACATACACACACACACACATACATACATACGGCATCGCTATTCTACATGCGTGTGTATTCTACGCAGTTTTGCGCTACAACAAGTTATCGCCGGTTATTTGAAAAGTTATCATCAGTTGTGAAGAAAATTACCATCGGCTACGTACTGTGAGCATTGGTTGTAACTTCATTCAGAACAGATGGTAACTTCAATCAGAAATGTCAGTAACTTGTCAAAATATTCTACACCTGCGCGCTAGTTAGTGTGTGTGTATGAAGCCTCTTTTCTACTCCTGGTGTAATTACAACCTATGTCGTATCTTACAACGTAGGGAGTATATCTTCTAACGGAGGGTATGTACATATAGTATATGAGTATTTAAGACCATATAGGTGATATGAACCAATTTTCGGAGGTGGTATGTACATTTTTTTCGACATACTTTTTTTATGTGCGTATACGAAGGTATTTACAAAATACGCTAAAAACTATGGACTCCCTTGCAATTTTTTCATGTGGTTCACATTGAAGTATCTTATAATTAGTATACGAGTATACTTAAAGTGAAAAAGGAATATTTCAAGTTTGTTTAGATGGTATATTAGAGGTGGGTGTAATTACACCCAGGAGTAAAAGGTACCCCCTTCACACACCACAATGCTAGCTAGTTGTATATTCTATGCTGATTTTTAAAAAGGAATTGCTAAATAAAACTCAACTAAAAAATCTTGAGGAAATCACTTGAATTTCTAACTATTGGATATGCACCATGATTAATTTGTGTTCTGACTCACCTCCATCTCTATCTCCAACGAAGATCCGATGAGATTTAGGACTCGGCTTCACCGGGGCCGGGTTTAGATGGAGCTTGGGGCAGAGGATTGGCAAGGTGCGGTGGTGCCATCAGTAGTAAGATTGCAGAAGGATGGTGGGCAGTGGCCATGGTTGGCGGGCTGATACGGACCAACTAAGGATTAGTTGATGCGTAGGGATCGGATGGCCCGATCTTTCCCGGTACGTCTAGCGAGGTTCGTTCCCCTTTGGTTCTTGTGGATAGAGTCTTTTTCTTGTAATGGCGTAGCCAACAATCTTGATAATAGCAATTTGCACTAGTATGCAAGGCGCACACTAAAAGCAATCCACCGAACTCCCAAAACCGTGAATTCAGCAAGAAGACACGAATTAGAAGAGATGAACCTTGTAGATTCGATGGGCAATCTCAAGAATCTCCTATTCTTGCCTTGCATCAACTCAGCAAACTCCAAACGAGAAAACCTTGCAATCACGCAATCTGGCCACCAACAACCATCATGACGATTTTCTCCTTTATTTCACAAATATAAAAACTTATCATATCATAGCCTAAGTTACAATGGGGATAAGGCCCTGGCCTTATATTGGTGCACAATGCACGTCCTTGACTAAAACTCACGCACAACCTGGCCTAAGGCCGAAATAAACTCCAATACGAACTAAAATGGAAATATCTAAACTGCTACCACTGGATTCACTCTCAATTTGTAATGTGACCATGAGGATTATATGCCTGGCACCTTATTCATCGTATGGGGCTTCAAAATAGCTTTCCAATGAGTCCAAGAACGCCCAAATTGGACTCCGTTTGTGAAAGTTACGAGAGTTTTAGTGTTGGACTTCCTGTCTGACCCGAACCGAATCCGAATTGAATTCAAATCTTTATATGTTTTCTTTTCCTATTCAAGGGGGTTCCAAATCCATTTAGAACCTCAAAAGGAATCCTTCTTAACCTTTGGAAAGCCATGGTGTGGTCGTATTTTACCTTTACTTGCATTGCAAGACTCGGACTCTTTATTTTTGGCAGGTCTCGCGCGTCTCTCCAGACAGCTCGTGCAGCATCCAATGAAGTTGCCATAACTTTGTGTAGGAAGCTCCAATCAAGTGCCATTTGATTCGTTGGAAAGTAGACTTCATTAGCTTTCCAAATATGTATTTTGTGTGCATTAGAAACCTCATAATTAGCGTTGAAAACTTCATGATTTTGTGTGCATTAGAAACCTCATAATTAGCGTTGAAAACTTCATGAATATTGTGAACAGAACTGCAATCACGAGAACTTGATTGATCTTGCGTCTTCCTCTTTAGCCAAACTAGCTTTGTCTTCCTCTTTAGCCAAACTAGCTTTCTTTCTTCTCCATCCATACCTCTAATTCCATGCATTGTTGTCTTGTTTGCAGTGTGCAAAGGAGGAATCACATAAGTATCCACACGAACTAGGATATTCTTCTCTCCCATAACCGATTGTTTTTTTCCTTGCGTAATTCAGCACTACTAAGCCTTGTAACTTCAGATTGCATGGATGAAGCACAAATTAATGTAGCATTCACACTCTTGGCCACATCACAGGCGGTATAGCGATGTCTCCGAAGGATCAGACTAGCAGGAGATGATAAGGCAACGGAGATGGGGAAGAAGGCAGAGCGGCCGGTAGGAGGTGGCGGAAGGGCAGCGGATGAGGAAGGGGGTTGTGTGGGCACCGATGGTGGGGCAGGCAGCTGCGTCAAGAGGCAATGTGGTAGACGAGGCGTAGGAGCGGTGACACATTGGGCGGTGGCGGTAGTGGTGGTAGGGAAAGTGCTGACTTGTAGGGTTTGGGTGTTGGCTCATATAGGGAGGGCTGGGTTGATTTGGAACAATTGCATGGAGATCCAATGGTCTAGAAATTTGACCAATTTTTTCAAAAAAAGTAGAATGATGGCACGTTAGTCTCCAAAATATTTGAAAAACGTGACACCAAGATCCAATTCTTCACTTTGCCATCAAAATTTCGCATGTTTCATTTTTGCCATCATTTTTTATTAAGGTTCTGTTCATTTTTGCCATTATGTACCATGCATTTCTGTTATGTTAACACTATTTTTTGGTCCTTCAAAGAAAGGCCAATTTGCAAACTTATGTCACACGGCAGAGGATACGCTTCTCATCCCCATGTGTCAAACCTCCACTTACATACTACTGCCACATGTATGGGAGGTGATACACCAATGGTGGGGCAACTGTGATGTGATGTGGGCACGGCCGTCACGACAAGAGTAGAGTGGTGAGTTGACCAGTGAGGAGTGACAGGCCAGAGTGGGTAAGGTGAACAGCTGTGTTGGGAAGAGGATAGTGGTGACTCTGATGGGCGAGGGCGGCATGTAGCTAACAAATAGATATATGGTAGGAGACTTGGGTAGCGGAGGAAATAATGACAGGAGGTGAGGATGGCCGAGATGAGAGGACGATGGTGACCACAGCAGGCAATGGACTAGGTGGGCTAACCGCTTTTCCAATCTAGGGAGATGGCCATAATTGGGGCCTTGAATCGATCGAAGCCGGTGGTGATGGGAACAAAGACGTATAGTGGCACTGGAGGCCTCAAAGTTGGCCCTACCTTTGGGAATTATCTGGTCGTGCTGTGTTCATCTTGTTTGAGTATGTACATGTTCACGTGTACATGCCAAGTTTGAGTTAGTTGGCTTGCATGTAGCTGCATGTGTTTGCTTAGATTAGCAGCGAGAAGAGTGCACTGTGCAAGTTTATTGCATGTTGTGCAAGTGCATGGGGAGGTGCCCAACTAGTTCATGAAGAAGTGATCAGTGTGCGTGCATGTAGGAGATGCAGAGTTAAGTCAATGAGGTAGTAAAATTTGTTACTAGTTGATTAGTTAATGCGTGCATCACTTGTATAAGTGGCATGCCTTTTGAATAAAACATTTGAGTCATGTTGAGAAGACTGCTCTCATGTATTTATGTGTGTTTATCATATGCATGTGTATGATTTCTGTGAAAGAGATACAAGTTGTGAGAGGGAAATCTGTGGGAGGTTTTGAAAGAGAGTTGAGTGATTCAACTATAACATTTGGTGTTAAAGTTCTAGCTCGATCCTGAAGGAGAGCTTTGAGATCGGCTTCAACATCAGAACATAGAGGCCCGATGAAGAATGGTGGTCAGAGGCTGCTGCGACCCTGCTGCTGTGCCAGAAGCAAAAGTTGAAGGGTGGTCGCTGCATCCACAGAGGAGGCATTGATTGGCGGTCATCAGCCACAACGATGTCTTACTCGCGCTGGAGGCCATGAATGGTAGTGCGAAGCCGCTGTAAGGCAAAGACATGCATGAACATCGATGCAATGCCACTACAAGACATGCAGATGGAGGCCAATATTGTGAAAGCGTTGGAGGACATTGTAGCAAGCACAATGAGGCAATAAAGGATTGTGTGAAGCAGCACAAGAAGGTGTGGGTGATCCACATTAGGTGTGTTGATGTGACAAGATTAAGGGGGAAATATTGGAATTAGTATTGTCACGTTATGTGTGTCGAGTTTGAGTACATACATGTGCATATGTATGTGCCAAAGTTTGAGTTAGTTGGCTTGCATGTAGCTGCATATGTTAGTGTTAATTAGTGGCGAGAAGAGTGCATCATGCAAGTTTGGCACCTCCCATGCACTTGCACAACATGCACCAAACTCCCATGCATGATGCATTTGAGTGTAGGAACGACATAGAACGTATGATCTTCACTGTTGTAATATTCATCACATTCTTGTGTTTCTTCCTCATAGTACTTATTATCTAAACCAAAATATGAAAGAATGATCGAGTACATTCATACTCAACAAGCTATGATGGTACACAGTTTTACATACATGGGATTTCAAAGGATGTTTGACAAGAATGAATGTAGGAATGACATAAAACATTTGATCCTCACCATCATAATACTAATCACCACTTGTACCCATAATTTTTATTTGCAAGCATTTGAGTTAAAATAAAAAGGATTTATAAATAAGTTTTCAATAGTATGAATAAATGATTCAACATTGTCACCAAAAGTATCAATAGTATGATATCTTGTTTCACATATTGCCATGTCTTGTGCTAGTTTGCTAGATTTATCATGTCCTTCTATGTGTAGCTTAACTTTATTAAATGTGAGAAACTTGAATTAAATCATGTTTTTCGGATCTTGTGACTAGTTTTGCTCTAGTGATCATTTTATAATTCATGCTACATCAATAAGCTAAGTTGAGTCTTGAATCTACATTGAGATTTAGATTGAGCTAGGAAAACAAGAATTATGAAAACTGGTTGAAACTTAGGAGGCAATTGTGGATGGCTTCTAATCCAGAACTTATTTTGCTAAGATAAAACCAAAAATAAATTTTTGTAAGTGCTAAATGTGCAAAATATGGTTAATCCAAGTGCTTAAATAAAATGATTCAATACTGAACTTATAGCACTCTAAATTGACTTAATTGTAGCTTCTGGGTTCTATTTAGTATATTGACATGGTTTGGCTTATTTTTGGATACTTTTAGTTAAAATATGATCATGAGTAACTTAACATGCTAAAAATCCATTTAGTTTGCTATATATGGTATGCCATGATCTAGATAGCGCTTTCACATGATATAGCTTGATGTAATCCTTATAAAGTTACTTTGGAGAATTTTTATGGCTCCTATTATTAAAAATGAATAAAATACAATCACTTCATTTTGTTCATACTCTATCTTCTTCCTTACAACTGGATGACTCCATTATGAAAGGGAGAGAAATATCGGTAAAAATGTATATCTATAGTATGATTTGGAGTTTTTGTGTAAAATTTTGCTAAATTAGAGGTTTAATATTTTGCTACGATTCTCTTGATATTTTGATTACTTGTCACCAAGACCAAGGTCAAATCAAAAAATTATTTTTTTATATGGACCTAGAGTGAGATTTTTCAATTTATTTGATGGATTTGAAGCTTTTTGTGAAAATTTATCATTTTCGGTAGCCTCTATCCATCTCTGCCTCTAATGGTCCTTTTTAGCTCATTGTATTACACTTTTGACCATTGCAGCTTTATTTGCAAATTTCCACCTCCTTTCTAAATTCACCTCTAAATTGCATTGTAAGTGCTAATGGGTTTATCAAGGAGGAAATTGAAGGACCATATGAGAGGGTCTTGAATTATATTGTGACGAACCATTGTAAATTGGGAATGACAAAAATTTTAATTTATGTTTTTGCAGGCTGAATAGTTAAATGCTTGGACTAAAATGAATGCTACTATTTTCTTTTAACTTTGCATGCAAAGTGTTGTGTTCTGAAGCCATGCGTTAATGAGGTCAAAAGTGGTTGTCTAATCAACATGCATGAAACACTAACTGAATTGAGATGTGACTCTAGCTGTTGAAGGGACATGCAAGCATTAAATGAGGCCACGCATCGCTTAGTCAACTGCTTTCATGCAGTGGGTTGAAATTAGTCTGAATGCTTTCACTGGTGTGAATCCCGGTTAGACCGACAGGCGAGGCTGGTCAGACCGCCTCATATCAGCGGTCTGATTGGCCTATCGAATTGGTCTGACCGACTAAGGAGCCTCTAGCTCGGATGATTTTTAGATTTTGTTTTTTTGAGTTATGGAATAGGTTTTGGTCATTTCTCTAAGTGGTTTTAGGTTACATGAGACATGTTACAGCTAACGTAGGTCAAGTCGTGAAGAACTTGTACCTGAAAACGATTTCTTTGTCTTGGATGTGTAGGGTCGGTTGGAGTCAACCGACCCTGCACATCTAAAATTGGAGTCAACCATGATCAATGAAGAGGATCGGGGCTACGCTCATGAAGGAGTCGAGACTTAGAATGATCAAGAATACCGGGTGAGATGGTGAGCTCAAGCATGGCACATGAAAGATGGAAAATATCGAAGGTAAGTCCGAGCGACGTAATTGCACTATGTGGCTTGGTCGGTCCAAGTGAGGTGTGGTCCGGTTGAACCATAATGGGAGAGACTTGCCGATGCGTGATAAGCCAGTAGTGCACTTACACATGGTAAGCATGGCAATTGCTTGCAATGGAAGAAGATAACTGGGTCGAACAAGAGTATTTTGGTAGTTTGACCAAAATACCAAAAATAGTTTTGGAAGAAAATCGCAGTGCACGAGTGGCGTATGGGAAGGCGATTTAGGTCATGGAGAAGCTGATTTGATCAAGATGGATCAAAGCTAAGGACTTAGCGGATTCGGACTTGTGTGCTTTGAAAGCGTGCATAAGTGTGATGTGTGAGTTAAAACTCGTTTGGGGGGTTAACGAGTTTCTCCCATTATGCTAAGTGGATAGTATTCATTAAGAGTTAGATGTGGCTAGCTATCCCATCTATTTAAGGGGTTGGGATGGAGACTTGTGGTGAACCATCTAATTTACCTCTCTTGTACTCTTTTGTTAGGGTTAGGATTTGAGGGTTGAGTACTTGGTATGTTCTCTGTCCTCTAAGGTAGAGTGACTGTAAACTTTTCCTCTTCAAGTTACAATATAATCAATCTTTGATCTTCTCCTTGACTACCTCTTTTCTTGATTGATTTGGACTTGATTTGGTTGGTTTTTTCTCTCCTCTCACCCTTTCTTAATATTGTTGTGCCAAGGACATATAAGGGATAGAGATAACCTCTGAGAATTATTCTCCACCCATCAAACAATTCACTTTGGTAGCAAGTTCATCAAGAAACTCAAATTTTGTATGTTTTTTATTTTTAAGTGGTTTCTTGATCTGAGGGTTTATAGAGTGATATCTTTGGTGTTCTTACTTGTTGTTGATAGACCATGTGGAGGAGATCCCGTGTGTGTGATGAGTGATTGACATCTGTTTTAGGAAAGTCGAGTTTGGATTGTGTGGTCTGGACCATATCGTTGCACGGTGCAATCGGGTTCAGTCGGACTTGGTCAATCTTGGTCGAAGGTCTTAGGATGCTTATTCTCTTGATTCGAAAGGTTTTGGATTTTTCATGCTTAAGATTTCTCTTAATGCTATTGTTGATCACATTATGTCGAGTGGTGATATGTGATGTGTTTCTTGTCTGTGATGGCTGCAGGACGTCGAGGCAAAGTCGTCGCGAGGCACGGGATGACCGAACTAGGCGCAGGCGGTGCCGAGGTCAGAACGGTCAAGGTGTGCTGAAGACGGCGAGGACTCGAGGTGGCTGCAAGGCTTGGAAGGCAAGGAATGAGGAAAGCTACACTAAAGGAAGTGGATTGTGGACAAAGCACTAGAGTTAGTGGTTAAAGCGAAAAAGCTTAATGGGCAAAGCATTTGGTGAACCCATTAAGAGAGGCTATAAAAGGAGGAGTGTTTCCTGCATGTTGCATGACTTGAGTGAGGGGTTGATGGCTTTGGAAGTCTTTTGCTTTGGCTTTAGTTGTTGATAGTTGTTGGGAGAGAGCAGGAGTTCATTGTTTCTTGTCTCTCTGTGTATGGTTGTGAGATGAGATGAGTTCTTGTGATTTATTTGAGAGGAGATGGTTGTAATCCCTGCTTAATCATTCATCTCTCTTCCTCAATATCAATGGGAAAAGGATTGTGATTGGACATCTCCATTTCTTGCCCTCTGTGATGAACTCTATTTTCAGTTTTTCTCTCTGTTCTTCTCTGTTTGTTTTGATTATGAGATGATTTGGTAGCTTATTGGGTTGAATCTTGGAAGCTCTGAGATGCGAAGTAATTCAAGGTCCCTTGGACGTTCCATTTTCAAGATCAAATGAAAGATTCATCAATTTATCTTGTCTCCATGAGCCACGTCAAAAATCCCCTGCCTGTGCAAAACTAGGGTTTCATGTCAGGAGATTTTAGGATTTCTTGTTTTTCTTCCAAAAGTTGGCTTGAGTTTTGGGTTCTGAAGTCCTGAGGTCTTTGCTGTATTGTTTCAAAAGCTCTTGTGCAAAAGTTCAAAGATTCTTGAGGAATCTGAAAATTACTCCAATCTCAATGAAATTTTTTAGATTATTACTTGAATCTTGATTTACTGCTCTCTTGATGTTTACTCTTGTTTCTTGAGGCCTTATTTGGAATAGAGTCTTGTTCACCTGAACTGAAAGAATCAAAAGCTTGCTTCAAATTCCTTTAAATTCTACTTTTTTGGGCTCCTCTGCTCATTTTTCGGGTCTGCGCGAGCTCTGATTTTCAGGCAACCGGTCTGACCAGAAACCCTAGAGGTCAGACCGGATTTTAGCCTCCGGTCAGACCGGACATTGAATGGCGGTCAGACCGGCTTCACCCAGGCGGTCCGACCGGTGGAGAGCTGCCGGTCAGACCGGCTTTAATCCTGCGGTCTGACCGTCCATAACCCACCGGTCTGACCGGCCCCCTCCAGCAAGCTATGCTATTTTTTGGTTTTTCTTGGTTGTGCTTTCCAGGTTTTCATCTTAATGCCTTGTTTCGCTGTTCTTCATGCCTTTCCAGTAAGCACACGACTTTGCATATGATCTTCTTTTCATAGCTCCTAATAGCTATTGGAAAGAATTTGGTTGTGAGCACACAACTTTGCATGGTTGAGGTTACCTTGAGTATTTGATGCCCTCTTCATAGCTCTATAGCTACCGGAGAGAAAACTCATTCGTGGATACTTTTTGGGGGATAATTTTTAGAAGCAACATTCACCCCCCTCTGTTGCCATTCCGGTCCTACAATTGGTATCAGAGCCGGTTAGCTCTTCCTCGTAGATCTTAATCGGTCTCTAGAGCCATGGTGACAGACAAGTACTCGACCAAGCCCCCGATCTTCGATGGGATCGACTATCCCTTCTGGAAGAGTCGGATGGAGACCTACATCCAGGCTCAGGGCTACGCCATGTGGTGAAAGGTCAAGACCCGGTATGTTGTTCCTGCCGATGAGAACATCAATGCCAGAAACATGGCTGATGTTGAGGCAAATGCTAAGGTGAGGAACATCATAATTCAGGGTCTGAGCAGAAGCGAGTTCGATCGCATCTCTCATCTGACGTCGGCTTTTGACATCTGGGTGACCCTCGACGCATACCATGAGGGCACCACCCAAATCAAGACAGTTCGACAGGACCAGTTCAAGAGAGATTACAATAAGTTTGAAATGCTCGCTGGTGAGTCCTTGGATGAGTGCTTTTTGAGATTTCACAAAATCCTGAGCAACCTTCGAGCGGTCAGTCTCACATACCCCGACTCGGACAATGCTCGACAGATGCTCGCAGCTCTAGATTTGCGTGTGTGGGAGATGAAGGTGACTACCATCAAGGACACCACCGATCTCTCGACCTTGACTCTTGACGCGTTGTACTCACGCCTCAAGACTCACGAGATTGACGTAGTCTCTCGTAGGTCAAAATCGCAGTCGATGGCCTTAGTCACCGATCCTAGTCTGGTTTCTGGACCTTCTTCCGAGTCGATTTGTGGATTCTCTCTAGCTGCTCTCTGTGATGTAACTGATGATCAGTTAGAGCAGCTACCAGAGGATCAGTTAGCCCTTCTAGCCAGAAAGTTTTCCCACGCATACAAGAGGGTGAGGGATCAGAAAAGGAGTGGTCCGATAATTTGCTTCGAGTGTGGTGGCCCCAACCACATTCGGGCGAATTGCCCCAAGCTGGGGAAAGGAAAGGGCGACTACGACGGTGTGAGCTAGAATGACTACATCGATAAGAACCGCAACAAGAAGCCCCCTGGCTCATCCTCAAGGCAAGAAGAAGTTCCGCGACCTTGGCAAAGCCAAGAAGCTCTTCCACCGCGTCCTCACCGCCTTCAATGATATCGACCTCAGCGAGGTGGAGGGATGGAGCGATGCCGATGGGACAGGTGATCAAGAACCCAAGGGCGGCGACGACTTCTCCGGCATGTGCTTCATGGCCCTTGAGGGCGAGATCAGCAACAGCGAGCTTTACTCCGACTCCGACGAGGTTCGCCGGGCAGGGAAGAGAGAGGTTTGGCTCATTGACTCCGAGTGTTCTCGACACATGACCGGAGACTCTCGTTGGTTCTCTTCCCTAGCTCGTGCTCCAGGTGATGAGACGATCACCTTCGGAGACGCTTCGCCTGGGCGCGTCATCGCCAAAGGTACAGTGCGCCTAAATGAGTCTTTTATTTTAAAAGATGTTGCCTTGGTTAGTAAGCTGCAGTATAATTTGCTTTCTGTTTCTCAGCTTACCGATAACGGTTTTGAGGTGAGATTTAAGAAAAACGCTTGCAAAATTCTTGATTCTTCGGGTAGTCTGGTTTGCGGGATTTCTCGTTATGGGAGGATCTTTCATGCTGATTTTTCTGAGTCTTCTGGTGATCCTCTTCGGTGTTTAGTTGCTTCTGAGTCCCGTGACCTTACCTTTTGGCATAGGAGACTTGCTCATATTGGATTTGACCATTTGACTGGAGTCAGCGGCCACGATCTCATTCGTGGTCTACCGAAACTCAAGATGGTCAAAGATATTGTTTGCGCTCCTTGCCGGCATGGCAAGATGGTTGCCGCTTCTCACCCTCCGGTCACAGTGACTATGACCGATGCACCAGGACAGCTGCTCCACATGGACACAGTTGGACCAGCTCGAGTGCAGTCAGCAGGAGGGAAGTGGTATGTTCTTGTCGTGGTCGATGACTTCTCGAGGTTCTCTTGGGTGTTTTTCTTAGCCTCGAAGGATGAGACGTTTACATATTTTCGAGGTCTTTTCAGCAGGCTTTTTGTTGAGCTCCCGGGTGCCTTACGAGCGATCCGCAGTGACAATGGCACGGAGTTCAAGAATTCCTACTTTGAGAGATTTTGCGATGAGACAGGTGTAGAGCACCAGTTCTCTTCTCCGCACGTCCCACAGCAGAATGGCGTCGTGGAGAGGAAGAACCGTACCTTGGTCGAGATGGCCAAGACGATGCTTGATGAGTATTCTACACCTAGGAAGTTTGGGCTAAGGCTATAGCGACCGCGTGCCATGTTTCGAATAGAGTTTTTCTTCGGGCACACTTGCATGGCACTTCCTATGAGCTGAGATATGGGCGAAAGCCCAGTGTCTCTCATTTTCGTGTGTTTGGTTGCAAGTGTTTCATTTTGAAGTCCGGAAACCTAGATAAGTTCGAGTCACGCTCTTGTGATGGTATCTTTCTAGACTACTCGACTTCTTCGCGGGTGTATATGGTTTGGAACTGCGAGTCTAGTAAGTTGGTAGAGACCTGTGAGGTGACTTAAGTCCTACTTGTTGAGTCATGGGTTTGAAATGGGTAAAGTTGATAAGACCTTGTTTATCCGTAGGCCTGGCAATGACCTTCTGCTCGTCCAGATCTATGTCGATGACATTATCTTTGGCGGCTCTTCCCATGCTCTGGTTTCTCAGTTCTCGGATGTCATGAGCTCGGAGTTTGAGATGAGCATGATGGGCGAGTTGAGCTTCTTTCTTGGCTTCCAGATTAAGCAGACTCGGGAGGGTACATTCTTGCACCAGGGCAAGTACACTCGAGACCTCCTGAAGCGCTTCGATATGAGTGATGGTAAGCCAGTGTCTACTCCGATGGCTACCTCAGCTTCACTCGACCCAGATGAGGATGGCGAGCCAGTTGATCAGAAGGAGTATAGGAGTATGATCGGCTCCCTCTTGTACCTCACTGCCTCGAGACCAGACATACACTTCTCCGTGTGTCTTTGTGCTCGGTTTCAGGCTTCTCCTCGCGTATCTCACCGCCAGGCGGTGAAACGCATTCTTCGGTACCTTCGAGCTACCATTGACTATGGTATCTGGTACTCTTCCTCTTCCTGTCTTTCCTTGAGAGCCTTCTCGGATGCAGACTTTGCCAGCTGTAGGATAAATAGGAAGAGCACTTCTGGCACTTGCCAATTCATTGGCACTTCTCTCGTCTCTTGGTCTTCTAGGAAGCAGTCCGGTGTTGCACAGTCCACCGCAGAGGCCGAGTATGTTGCTGCAGCCAGCTGCTGCAGTCAGGTACTCTGGATGGCTTCGACCCTGCGGGACTTTGGGTTAGTTATCGACAGTGTTCCACTCTTTTGTGATAACACTTCTGCGATTAACATTGCGAAGAACCCAGTGCAACACTCTCGGACCAAGCACATCGATATCCGTTATCACTTCCTTAGAGACCATGTAGAGAAGGGCGATATAGTGCTCCAGTTTGTGGAGAGTGACCACCAGTTGGCTGACATCTTCACCAAGCCATTGGATAGTTCGAGGTTTTCAGCTCTGCGGGGAGAGCTTGGGGTGGTTTGTCCTTATGGACTGTAGTGAGGGGGAGTTTTGGGCTTTGCTGCTTTACTATATTATTTATGCACTTACTCCTTGCTGTTTGCATTGCATTTTGGGTGCATTTGGGATTAGTCCTCCTAGCATAGGTTAGAGTGCTTCTCTTGCCTAGTTGCTTAGACTTCCTACTCTTATCTTGTGCTTCCAGGATGCTTCTTATTAGCTGCTTCTTATCTCACTAGATTGAGCTCACTCACTTCTTGTAGGCTCTAGCGAGGGTCGGGCCACCCTCAGGTAGACAGGGTACGTGTTTGCTCTCTAGTGTGTGTTTTACGATCAGCTAATAGTCTTGGAGTCATATGGGGTAGATGAGAGTCTGTCTGAGCCATAGTTGTCTCTATATCTTATCTATGCTTTAAGGACTGCCCGTTTGGATTTTCTTTGCCAGCTTCTCGTTTTTATTGCTTTAGTTCAGGGGGAGTTCTTTTGGGAGCTTCTGGAGCTTAATATTGACATAACTCAACTTGAACTAAAAGTTGCATCTAATGTTGAGGGGGAGCTAGATTTTCTTGCATTTTAGCTTTCCGCATTGTAATATAACTACATTGAGCCTTGATTATTATCCTCTTATGACATGCTTCAATGCTTTACACCTTGCCATGACTTGTGCTTAGCTTGCTAGATTTATCATGACTTCATATGTATAGACTAGCTCTTTACCATGATAAGTTAATTAAAATTGCTCAACTTGAATTAAAACTTGTCATGCTAGCATTTGAGTCTAGTCTCTCTTGAGCTATCCCTTTATGATTCATGCCATGCCAAGTAGGCTAAGTTGAGCGTTGAATCTCTATTGAGCCATAGTTTGAGTTGTTTTAGTCTCTTGATGATACATGAGTTAGTACAAAATGTTAAAAAGCAAAAAGATCTCTTTTGTGCGAAAAAACTGATTTCACCAATTCTTTCCTATGAGACGGCTTGCCATTGCACTTGGCACGAACTTAGGGGAAGTTTTGGATGACCTAGACTATCTTCTTAAGCTGCTTGCTTGGAGTAGTCGCATAAGGCTTGAGATCTAGCACATGATAAAACAAAAATCTGGTTGGCAACAACCATGAATTTCAAAAGAAAATATGTCATTTGTGCTCCATTTGCTTAAGCTTCAAAAAGAACCAAGTACTTTAACCAAAGTTTCAATCTTGAGCTTATAGCACTCTATTTGGACTCAATGTTAGCTTCGTTGTTCTGCTTAGCTTATTGACATGGCCTGCATCATCCTTGGATATCTCTAGTTAGACTTTGCTCATTGATGACTTGACTTGCTCACTAAAATGCATTACATTTCAGATTGTCATCTATGTGCTCTAGCTGGCTTACATATATGTTGTCATGATCTAGATAGCGTTTTATTGAGTTATGGCTTGGTGTATTACATTATGGTCATTATGGATAATACTCATGGCTCAAAATGCTTAGAAATAATCAAACTTCAGCCATATACATCCATTGACATGTCATATTTTCTCCTTTGCATTCTTGATGTGTTTATTGCCAAAAGGGGGAGAATAGAGAAGAAAAAGTCTGTTGGGAACAGTTTAGAGCTTTGGAGATCAATTTGCTCTTTCTTGTTGCTCTAGTATTCCTTCGCTTTGGAGATCAATTTGCTCTTTCTTGTTGCTCTAGTATTCCTTCTGTCGACATGGTCATTAGCTTCATTCCCTTCTTTGGACCATGTTGGATTCTTCAAAATCAAACCCAACTTAATGCTTTTTCTGAGTTTGTCAATATACTCATCAAGGGGGAGATTGAGAAACCATGTGGTCGTGACTCCATGAGAGTGATGAGTAATTGACAAGGGTTTAGGTCAGTCGAGTTTGGTTTGAGTGGTTCGGAGTCGAGTCGTTGCGTGGCGCAATCGGGCTCGGTCGGACTTTGGTCAAACTTGGTCGTATGGGATTAGGATGCATATTCAGATGATTCGACAGGTTTGGACTTCGTCTGTGGTAAGTGTGATGGTATTTACGCTTTCATGTGTCGAGCGGTGCTATTTGACGTGTTTTCTTGTCTGTGTGACTGCAGGACGTCGAGTTGGAGTCGTGGCGAGACACGGTGGACCGGACTAGGCGCAGGTGGCGCTGAGGTCAGAACGGTCGGGATGTGTCGAAGACGACGTGGACTCGAGGTGGTTGCGAGGCGTGCGAGGCAAGAAGCGCGGAAGCTTCCCGGAAGGTGCACGAGGGGCGAATCGGGAAATTCGCGTGGCTGCACAAGCGGGAGCGGGCTCCGTTGGACGTAGCGGGCGTAACGGGGCGAAGACCCGTTAGCCATGGGCTATATAAAGGATTGAGGGGCTGCATGCCCACTTGAGCACTTGTAAGGAATTAGGGTTTACACTAGTTAAAAGAGGCTTTGGGAAGGTTGTTTCCTTTAGCTCTTTAGTTGGTGTGAGTTGGTGGAGGCAGAGTGTGCTCCCTCTGTTGTCCTCTACGATGGTTTCTAGGTGTGAGTCCTAGTTGGTGTTCTTCCTCCCTCCATGGATGAGTGTGTGTTCTTGAGTTGGGAGAGTGAGGAGATGGATTGAGAGTCTTGTATCCATATCCTTGTCCTAATGTCCATGCGTATCGGGACTCCTATGTATTCCTTGTGATTCAATGAATGAAATCTGGAGTTTTGGTTTCAGTTCGTAGCCTCTGTTCTTCTTTTCCCTTTGTGCAAGATTTCTTGATTTTCATGGTTTTGAGTTCTTGCTTGCTGAAGAGTGCCAAAATGGGTTGCTATGACATGGGTGATGCTCAAAAGCCATTTGGCTATTTAATCCCAAGAGCAAACCGAGTTTGATTCTCATATTTCAGTTTTGGCCTTCCTCTGTTCATGTGTTGCCTTCCTAGGTTTTTGTGCTGTTCTTGATTCCCTTGTTGAGATGGCTTGAAATTTGGTATAAAAAGTCCAGAGGCTATTAATTAGCTACCCTCAAAATTTCATAGCCAAAGGATCAATGGTTGGGGAGTAATTTGGTTTTTGGCTCGGTTTTTGCAAGATTTCAGATTTTTACCAAAATATGAAATTCTTGTTTCTTGGAGGGGTTTTCTTGAAATTGGCTCTTGGCTTAGTCGTCTGGGAGTGTTCCCTAGCTATCCTCAAAGTTTCCCAAGCCAAGAATCCAAGAATCATTGCGAATCTCTCAGTTTTCAGAAAATCCCGTTTGCTGTTTTTCTCGAGAGGTAATACCGCTCCTGGAGAGGTACTACCGCTCGGACCAGCAGTACTACCGCTCAGCGATACTACCGCCCGTCTCAGAGGTACTACCGCTTGAGGCCAGAATTTTCCCGATTTGATTTTTCTCGCTTGCTGGTCTCTGTATTTGTGTTTTTCCTGCTGCTGGGGTGTCTTGTGAGCACTGGTCTTCTACCTTCATAGCTCTCATAGCTATTGGAGAAGAAGATACGTGTTGGGGGCGATTTTTAGAAAGCGACATTCCCCCCCCCCCTCTGTCGCCATTTCGGTCCTACAACCTGATATCTCAGGTTCTTTAGAGCAGTCCGAGCCCATCTTTGTGGATGATGAAGACGATGGAGATGTGGGTTGTCTACCTGATCCAGTCTCTCATCCTCCCCTTGAGGTGCCTTCATCCACGGCACCTCCAAGTGATCAGCCCATGCCTTCTGCTTCCTCTGGAGCTAGTGGCTCTGTTCCTACCTCGTTAGCTCATGAGGTAGAGGCCACTTCTTCATCTCATCCAGGACCTCCTCGACATATCCAGAAAGACCATCCTTCCGAGCAGATGATAGGAGACCTCTTTGAGCGAGTCACACGCTCAAAATTTGGCATGTCATATTTCTGTCTCCATTCTGCCTTTGTTGCCTCATTCGAGCCCAAAGATGTTAGTCATGCTCTTTCTGATGAGTCTTGGGTCAATGCCATGCATGAGGAGTTAGAAAATTTCGAGAGAAACAACGTCTGGTCGCTTGTTGAGCCCCCTCGAGGTCACAATGTCATTGGGACTAAGTGGGTGTTCAAGAACAAGCAGAGTGAGGATGGGGTTGTCATTTGGAACAAGGCTAGAGGGTCTAGATTTTGAGGAGACTTTTGCCCCTGTAGCTAGACTTGAGGCCATTAGAATCCTGCTTGCTTTCGTAGCTTCTAAGGGTTTCAAGCTTTACCAGATGGATGTCAAGAGTGCCTTCCTCAATGGGTTTATTGAGGAAGAGGTCTATGCGAGACAACCTCCAGGTTTCGAAAACCCCAAATACCCAAACCATGTCAACAAGCTTTCCAAAGCCTTGTATGGACTTAAAACAGGCCCCTAGAGCTTGGTGTGAGAGGCTTATGTCCTATTTGTTGAGTCATGGTTTTGAGATGGGTAAAGTGGATAAGGCTTTGTTCATTCGTAGGCATGGCACTGATCTTCTGCTCGTCCAGATTTATGTGGATGATATCATCTTTGGCGGCTCCTCCCATGCTCTCGTTTCCCAGTTTTTCGATGTCTTGAGCTCGGAGTTTGAGATGAGCATGATGGGCGAGTTGAGCTTCTTTCTCGGCTTTCAGATCAAGCAGACTCGGGAGAGTACCTTCTTGCATCAGGGCAAGTACACTTGAGACCTCCTGAGACGCTTCGATATGAGTGATGGTAAGCCGGTGTCCACTCCTATGGCTTCTTCAGACTTACTCGACCCAAATGAGGATGGCGAGCTAGTTGATCAGAAGGAGTATCGCAGTATGATTGGCTCCCTCTTGTACCTCACTGCCTCGAGGCCGGACATACACTTCTCCGCGTGTCTGTGTGCTCGCTTTCAGGCTTCTCCTCGTGTATCTCACCGCTAGGCGGTAAAACACATCCTTCGGTACATTCGAGCTACCATTGACTATGGTATCTGGTACTCTTCCTCGTCCTGTCTTTCCTTGAGAGCCTACACGGATACAGGCTTTGCTGGCTGAAGGATAGATAGGAAGAGCACTTCTGGCACCTGCCAATTCATTAGCACTTCTCTCGTTTCCTGGTCTTCGAGGAAGCAGTCCGGTGTTGCTCAATCCACCGCAGAGGCCGAGTATGTTGCTGCTGCCAGTTGCTGCAGCCAGGTCTTTGGATGGCCTCGACCCTGCGGGACTTTGGGTTAGTTATAGACCGTGTTCTACTCTTCTGTGATAACACTTCTACTATTAACATTGCTAAGAACCCAGTGCAGCACTCTCGGACCAAGCACATTGATATCAGATATCACTTCCTTCGAGACCATATAGAGAAGGGTGACATAGTGCTCCAGTTTGTAGAGAGTGACCACCAGTTGGCTGATCTCTTTACCAAGCCGTTGGATAGCTCTAGGTTTTCAGCCTTGCGGGGAGAGCTTGGGGTGGTTTGTCCTTATGGACTGTTGTGAGGGGGAGTTTTGTGCTTTATGTTTTATCATGTTTATTATGCTCTTACTCTTTTCTGTTGCATTACATATGGGTGCATTGGGGTTAGTCCTTCTAGCATAGGTTAGAGTGGTTTTCTTGCCTAGTTGCTTAGACCTGTTTCTCTCATCTTGTGATTCTAGGATGCTGCTTATTAGCTGTTTCTCTTCTCACTAGGTTGAGCTCACTCACTTCTTATATGTTCTAGCGAGGGTTGGGCCACCCTTGGGTAGACGGGGTACGTGTTTGCTCCTTAGTGTGTTAGATGATCAGTTAATAGTCCTAGAGTCATATGGGGTAGATAAGAGTCAGTCTGAGCCATAGTATCCTCTGTGTCTTATCTATGCTTTAAGGACTGCCTTTTCTGATTTTCTTGCCAGCTTCTCAATTTAATTGCTTCGGTTCAGGGGGAGTTCATTTGGGAGCTTCTAGATCTTAATAGTGTCATTACTCAACTTGAACTAAAGTTGCATCACATGTTGAGGGGGAGCTGGATTTTCTTGCATGTCATTTTGCATTGTAATATAACTACATGGAGGCTTGATTATTATCCGTTTATGACATGTTTACAATGCATTAAATCTTGCCATGATCTATGCTTGCTTGCTAGATTTATCATGACTTTATATGTGTAGTCAAGTCTTTGACATGATAGGTTGATTAAAAATATGCAACTTGAATTAAAATCATGTCTTGTTAGCTCTTTAGACTAGTTTGTCTTTAGTTATCCTTTTATGATCCATGCCATGTCAAATAGGCTGAGTTGAGTCTTGAATCTTTATTGAGCTTTAGATTGAGCTATATTAGTTTCTTGATGCAGCATGAGTTAGTACAACCTTTTAAGAAAGCAAAAAGATCTCTTTTCTGCGAAAGAACTGATCTCACCAATTCTCTCATGAGATGGCTTGCCATTGCATTAGGCATGAACTCAGGGGGAGTTTTGGTTGACCAAGATCATTTCCTTAAGCTTCTCGCTTGGAGCGATCGCATAAGGCTCGAGATCTAGCACATGACTAAAAATGTTGGTTGGAAATGACCATGTGCTTTAAAAAGAAAACACGTCAAATGTGCTCAATTTGCTTAATTACCATAAGATCAAAGTACTTGAACGAATGATTCATTCTTGAACGGATAGCACTCTAAATTGACCCAATACTAGCTTCTTGGTTCCACTTAGGTTATTGACATGGCCTGCATCATCCTTGGATTCCTTTAGCTAGACTATAATCATGGTTGACTTGACATGCTAAGAATTTCGACTAATTTTCAGATTGTGACTTATTTGGCTTAGCTTGATTATACATGTTTTGTCATGATCTTGTTAGCATTCATATTGGTTATGGCTTGGTGTAATACTCTAAATTGACTCAATTGTAGCTTCTGGGTTCTATTTAGTATATTGACAGGGTTTGGCTTATTTTTGGATACTTTAAGTTAAAATATGATCATGAGTAACTTAACATGCTAAAAATCCATTTAGTTTGCTATATATGGTATGCCATGATCTAGATAGCGCTTTCACATGATATAGCTTAATGTAATCCTTATAAAGTTACTTTGGAGAATTTTTATGGCTCCTATTATTAAAAATGAATAAAATACAATCACTTCATTTTGTTCATACTCTATCTTCTTCCTAACAACTGGATGACTCCATTATGAAAGGGAGAGAAAGATCGGTAAAAATGTATATCTATAGTATGATTTAGAGTTTTTGTGTAAAATTTTGCTAAATTAGAGGTTTAATATTTTACTGCGATTCTCTTGATATTTTGATTACTTGTCACCAAGACCAAGGTCAAATCAAAAAAATTATTTTTTTTCATATGGAGCTAGAGTGAGATTTTGCAATTTGTTTGATGGATTTGAAGCTTTTTGTAAAAATTTACCATTTTCGGTAGCCTCTATCCATCTCTACCTCCAATGGTCCTTTTTAGCTCATTGTATTACACTTTTGACCATTGCAGCTTTATTTGCAAATTTCCACCTCCTTTCTAAATTCACCTCTAAATTGCATTGTAAGTGCTAATGGGTTTATCAAGGAGGAAATTGAAGGACCATATGAGAGGGTCTTGAATTATATTGTGACGAACCATTGTAAATTGGGAATGACAAAAATTTTAATTTATGTTTTTGCAGGCTGAATAGTTAAATGCTTGGATTAAAATGAATGCTACTATTTTCTTTTAACTTTGCATGCAAAGGGTTGTGTTCTGAAGCCATGCGTTAATGAGGTCAAAAGTGGTTGTCTAATCAACATGCATGAAACACTAACTGAATTGAGATGTGACTCTAGCTGTTGAAGGGACATGCAAGCATTAAATGAGGCCACACATCGCTTAGTCAACTGCTTTCATGCAGTGGGTTGAAATTAGTCTGAATGCTTTCGCTGGTGTGAATCCCGGTTAGACCAACAGGCGAGGCTGGTCAGACCGCCTCATATTAGCGGTCTGATTGGCCTATCGAATTGGTCTGACCGACTAAGGAGCCTCTAGCTCGGATGATTTTTAGATTTTGTATTTTTGAGTTATGGAATAGGTTTTGGTCATTTCTCTAAGTGGTTTTAGGTTACATGAGACATGTTACAGCTAACGTAGGTCAAGTGATGAAGAACTTGTGCCTGAAAATGATTTCTTTGTCTTGGATGTGTAGGGTCGGTTGGAGTCAACCGACCCTGCACATCTAAAGTTGGAGTCAACCATGATCAATGAAGAGGATCGGGGCTACTCTCATGAAGGAGCCGAGACTTAGAATGATCAAGAATACCGGGTGAGATGGTGAGCTCAAGCATGGCACATGAAAGATGGAAAATATCGAAGGTAAGTCCGAGCGACGTAATTGCACTATGTGGCTTGGTCGGTCCAAGTGAGGTGTGGTCTGGTTGAACCATAATGGGAGAGACTTGCCGATGCGTGACAAGCCAGTAGTGCACCTACACATGGTAAGCATGCAATTGCTTGCAATGGAAGAAGATAACTGGGTCGAACAAGAGTATTTTGGTAGTTTGACCAAAATACCAAAATTGTTTTGGAAGAAAATCACAGTGCACGAGTGGCGCATGGGAAGGCGATTTAGGTCATGGAGAAGCTGGTTTGATCAAGATGGATCAAAGCTAAGGACTTAGCGGATTCGGACTTGTGTGCTTTGAAAGCGTGCATAAGTGTGATGTGTGAGTTAAAACTCGTGTGGGGGATTAACGAGTTTCTCCCATTATGCTAAGTGGATAGTATTCATTAAGAGTTAGATGTGGCTAGCTATCCCATCTATTTAAGGGGTTGGGATGGAGACTTGTGGTGAACCATCTAATTTACCTCTCTTGTACTCTTTTGTTAGGGTTAGGATTTGAGAGTTGAGTGCTTGGTGTGTTCTCTGTCCTCTAAGGTAGAGTGACTATAAACTTTTCCTCTTCAAGTTACAATATAATCAATATTTGATCTCCTTGACTACCTCTTTTCTTGATTGATTTGCTCTTGATTTGGTTGGTTTTTTTCTCTCCTCTCACCCTTTCTTAATCTTGTTGTGCCAAGGACATATAAGGGATAGAGATAACCTCTGAGAATTATCCTCCACCCATCAAAGCACTTCACTTTGGTAGCAAGTTCATCAAGAAACTCAATTTTTGTATGTTTTTTTATTTTTAAGTGGTTTCTTGATTTGAGGGTTTATAGAGTGATTTCTTTGGTGTTCTTACTTGTTGATAGACCATGTGGAGGTGATCCCGTGTGTATGATGAGTAATTGACATCTGTTTTATAAAAGTCGAGTTTGGATTGTGTGGTATGGACCATATCGTTGCACTGTGCAATCGGGTTCAGTCGGACTTGGTCAATCTTGGTCGAAGGTCTTAGGATGCTTATTCTCTTGATTCGACAGGTTTTGGCTTTTTTATGCTTAAGATTTCTCTTAATGCTATTGTTGATCACATTATGTCGAGCGGTGCTATGTGATGTGTTTCTTGTCTGTGATGGTTGCAGGACGTCGAGGTGAAGTCGTGGCGAGGCACGGGATGACCGGACTAGGCGCAGGCGGTGCTGAGGTCAGAACGGTCGAGGTGTGCTGAAGACGGCGAGGACTCGAGGTGGCTGCGAGGCTTGGAAGGCAAGGAATGAGGAAGCTTCCCGGATGGTGCAGGAGGGGCATTTTGGTGAATACGCAAAGCTGCACTAAAGGAAGTGGATTGTGGACAAAGCACTAGAGTTAGTGGTTAAAGCGAAAAAGCTTAATGGGCAAAGCATTTGGTGAACCCATTAAGAGAGGCTATAAAAAGAGGAGTGTTTCTTGCATGTTGCATGACTTGAGAGAGGGGTTGATGGCTTTGGAAGTCTTTTGCTTTGGCTTTAGTTGTTGAGAGTTGTTGGGACAGAGCAGGAGTTCATTGTTTCTTGTCTCTCTGTGTATGGTTGTGAGATGAGATGAGTTCTTGTGATTTATTTGAGAGGAGATGGTTGTAATCCCTGCTTAATCATTCATCTCTCTTCCTCAATATCAATGGGAAAAGGATTGTGATTGGATATCTCCATTTCTTGCCCTCTGTGATGAACTCTATTTTCAGTTTTTCTCTCTGTTCTTCTCTGTTTGTTTTGATTATGAGATGATTTGGTAGCTTATTTGGTTGAATCTTGAGGAATATGAAAATTACTCCAATCTATTGGACCGAAATGGCGACAGAGGGGGGTGAATGTCGCTTTTAAAAAAATCCCCCGAAAAGAAACTTACTCGAACTTCTCCGATAGCAACTAATACTATGAAGAAGAAGGTGAGAAGTACTCTCTGGAACCTTAGACTTAGTAAACCATCAGAGGATCAATACAACAGAGAAAAACCAAACAAGGGACAAAACAAGAGCTCCTCAAAACCTGGTCGATCAGACCTCTCAGCAATGGGCGGTCAGACCGCTCAACAGGGGCTGGTCTGACCGTAGGTGGTGGGCCAGTCAGACCGCCCCATTCACGTCGGTCTGACCGCCACTATTACTCCGGTCTGACCGGTTTCACTGAAATTTTCGAGCAGCAGACTGAAAGATGCTAAAAAACCGAAAATACTGCAGACCTTCAGAAAACCTGAGAAATTAAGGAATTGCTCTCAAATATTTGGGCCCAGAGCATCATGACAATAAACTAAATAACATGAGGAGCCTGGGAAACAAAAGAATCCAACCAAGGAACAAGAATTTCAGATTTGGGCCGAAATCTGTACACTTACAGAGGACTGCACCAAAAACCAAATTCCCACCTAATCTTTGATCCTTTGGCCATGAAACTTTGAGGATAGCTACTTAATAGCCACAGGACTTATCATGCCAAATTTCAGGTCATCTCATGAAGGAAATCGAGAAACACACCAAAACCCTAGAAAAGAGATGAAGAACAAAGGAGGCTGAGAAAAGAGTGAAGGATTGCGCGTAGGCTACGAAAGCAGAAAACAAAACTTTTCTACCGCGCACACAAGGACATCATGCTATGGAGGGATCATGCATCGTTACCACTAGACGTGCAGTACAGCAGAAGAAGAGTTGGAGAAACCGATCCAACCACACGCATCGAGATAGTAGTGGAATTAGCCGATCGTCCCGAACAGATCGTCTCCTCCATGCGATCAACCACACCACGAGCAGATCCAATATGTAGGTTGTTTATGCCGATCAACACCGCAACGAGCAGCGCCTCCGCCGGTATCCACACGTTCGTGGCTGGAACGCCGATCACGAGTGTACTAGCACTCGTGAGCGGCTAGGGTTTGGCTCGGGAGGTGGCGGCTAGGGTTATGCTAGAGGTTTTAGATGCGTATCCCCTGAGCCCCTCGCCACCATATATATAGACCTCCTCATTGGGCCTTGTGGACCGAGGCCCAATAGGAGTCTATTCGGATCTCTATCCAAATTGGGTCCACATCCGAAGCATATTCGAATTAGTGTTCCAACCCATTAAGCGTGCAACCCTGTAGGTTCACGTATACTTGGTCGCGACCCGGAAACGCCTTTCCGGTCACCCTGTTAATAGCGGCCTCTAGTAAGACATATTAACCCCAAAGTATACGTAAAGATCATATCGGCTGAACCTGTAATGTTCTCATGTACAAATCCCTTTGCCTCACGATATAGATTAAGCTCAAGGCCAGACCTGTGTCATCCTCTTAATAGCTCAATCACTCTCTCGATTCCGTGATGGATTATAAACTTGTGATTGACTCCTCAATCACCTTGGCATGGCCATGCACTTTCGTAATCCATTACATCGAGGGGCCCAGAGATATCTCTCCCATAAGGAGGGGCAAATTCTATCTTGATCATTCACATCCCACTACATGTTTCATGGCAAACCCGAAGACTACTTTTATAACTACCCAGTTACGGAGTAGTGTTTAGTAGTCCCAAAATAAGCTACTACGCATGTTGGGAACCATGATGATCTCAAGTCTAAGGATTCTACATAAACACTACTTGAGACCATCTGATGACACATGGAATCTCTGCAGTGTCTCATGGCAGGTCTATCCAACATATGTTCACTAACACATGTCCATATTATTGATTTGCTATCACCATACCATGATCCATGAGACATAATCATCAATCAATACATATGCTGATCTTTGAATCATATTTGTTCCTCATATGATATATGATCAGGGATCATTTAGAAATAGCAACATTTTAGCATTAAGAGTCTCATGAATAAGTCACATAGTTATTGATGAATAATGATAATGTCTATTTCAAGGAACAAAGTAATGTATCGTAAACATAGTATGTGATATATATAACATCTCCATGTTGCCTCTAGGGCATATCACTAACAAAGAGAACTGAGATTAAGATTGATTTGCTCTTGGGGAAAACTGATTAAATGATCTTGAGACCTATTCCCATCCCAGAGCAATCCATTTTGCTACTCCTCAGCAAGAAACAACTCAAAACGCAAAATCTCAAAAATCTCACAGAGAGTAACGAAGAACACAGGAGGCAGAGAAATAAACTTCAGTGAATTCATTCATGAAAAACAAGGACTACAGAGGAGTCCCCAAACGCATGGACATTAGAACAAAGGTTGATTAAATGGAATCTCTACTCAATCCCTCTCCTCATCCTCTCCCAAACACAAGAACACACCCACTCTCTACATGCTTCTTGGAGAGACACACAGAGAGAGCTCAACGTACAGAGGGGAGACACAACCTGCAGCCTACACCAACTCTCCAACCACTAAAGTCTAAAGCCAAAACAAACTCTCAAAGCTTCTTTTGACTCTAGCAAACCCTAACTCTCTCCCAAAGCCATGGGAATACATGCAACCACTCACTCCTATTTATAGCCCTTGGCTAACAGGTCTCCAACCCGTTACGCCGGCTAAATCCAACGGAACCCGCTCCCATTTGTGCAGCCTTGCGAAATTACCAATTCGCCCCTCCTGCACCTTCCGGGAAGCTTTCGCGTCTCTTGTCGTCCAAGCTTCGCAACCACCTCGAGTTCTTGTGATTTATTTGAGAGGAGATGGTTGTAATCCCTGCTTAATCATTCATCTCTCTTCCTCAATATCAATGGGAAAAGGATTGTGATTGGATATCTCCATTTCTTGCCCTCTGTGATGAACTCTATTTTCAGTTTTTCTCTCTGTTCTTCTCTGTTTGTTTTGATTATGAGATGATTTGGTAGCTTATTTGGTTGAATCTTGGAAGCTCTGAGATGGGAAGTAATTCAAGGTCCTTTGGGCGTTCCAATTTCAAGATCAAATGAAAGATTCATCAATTTATCTTGTCTCCATGAGCTACGTCAAAAATCCCCTGCATGTGCAAAACTAGGGTTTCATGTCAGGAGATTTTAGGACTTCTTTTTTTTCTTCCAAAAGTTGGCTTGAGTTTTGGGTTCTGAAGTCCTGAGGTCTTTGCTGTATTGTTTCAAAAGCTCTTGTGCAAAAGTTCAAAGATTCTTGAGGAATCTGAAAATTACTCCAATCTCAATGAAATTTTTTAGATTATTACTTGAATCTTGATTTACAGCTCTCTTGATGTTTACTCTTGTTTCTTGAGGCCTTGTAGCTATTTGGAATAGAGTCTTGTTCACCTGAACTGAAAGAATCAAAAGCTCGCTTCAAATTCCTTTAAATTCTACTTTTTCGGGCTCCTCTGCTAATTTTTTGGGTCTGCGCGAGCTCTGATTTTCAGGAAACCGGTCTGACCGGAAACCCTAGAGGTCAGACTGGATTTTAGCCTCCGGTCAGACCGGACATTGAATGGCGGTCAGACCGGCTTCACCCGGGCGGTCTGACTGGTGGAGAGCTGGCGGTCTGTAACATCCCGAAAGTTTGAAAATTGAAAATGAGGAGCTTTTGAATTATTTTTGCAATATATTCTATTTGAGTTTGGATTTTTATGATGTTTCTTAAATTTTGGTTGAGGTTCCAGGAATTGAAGAAAGTTTCAAAAAAATGAAATCAATACTAGTGATGCCCTAAAAGGAAATGTACAAATAATGAAAACTCAAGATTATAAATTCGAATCTGAAAAGATGATCCAGCATAAGAAGAGAGAAACCTGAGTTAAAAATATAAAATCTCATTTTGAAAATAATGGCATAAATAGCAATAAAAGCGGATGAACAAAATACAAACACAAACATATATACATGTACATATGCATATATGTGCACAGAGAGTTTAGAGCAAAACATAAAAATATATACGTATATACAAGAATACACATAAAGGAAATATATATATATATACATCCATGTGCAAAAAAAAATGCAGCGGCCGGCCCAACGGCCCAGCCCAGCTCAACCTCTCCCTCCCGACTGTTTCTCTGGCCAGCGGGCCCCGTCCCTGACCCTCTACCGCGCGGGCCCTCCTTCTCCCTCCCTCTCTGCGTCTTCCCCGTCTTCTCTCTTTCCTCTCCGTGCTCAACTTCTTCTGACTCCGCAGTTCTCTTCCGCCTCGTGGCAAGCATGCGCCCGCACCGCCCACCGTTTTCCCGATTATCGCCCACAGCTTCCCCGTACCACCCACCGTCTCCGCAGCCCCCTGTGACCATAAGAAGCTCCCGCGCCATTTCCTTTTTCCTCCCATGTCTTCCTCCCGCCCGTGCACCGGCTGCAGCACCTCCATGCCATTCCCGGCCCTCCGGCGGCACCCCGCCTTTCCGACCACTTCTCGACGTGCCCCCACTCCCCATCTACCTTCGCTCCGAGCCAATTGAGTTGCCGTGCGCCGAGCTCGCCGGATTACCCATTTCCCTCATCGCCGATTGCCGCCGCCATTATTGCCGCCACCGCCTCCTCAACGACCCTCAGACCAATTCCTCCTAGCGGGAGCTTCACCGCAGCGCCCCGGAGCTTCGTCGACCGCCGGCCGATGCCCTCGCCGCCTGTACATCGCCGGCGCCATGCGCAAGGCCGCGCCTCCGCAGGCTCACGCCGCCAGCCAGCCTCCCTCCCCCTCCGGCTCTGCCAACCCGTCGGTGAGCCTCCCCGTGATTCCCTCCTGCTCCTGCGCATCTCCGGTTTTCCTCCCCCTCCTCTCCGGCGCCGTTGCCCCTTCCACCCTCGCCGCCGGTCGCTAGAACCCTTGCCCGCCGGCCTTCGCTGGCGCCCCGACTGTGGTGCCAGCTCCAACCACTTCCTCCTCGCCCCAACATCCCGTTTAGCTTGTCGCCCCAGCCTTCCCGGTCACCGTGTGCCGCCGGCAAGGTCTCCTCCGAGCGCCGCCGCCTTGCTCTGTTTTAGAGTCCCCTCCCCTGCGCTTACTCCTTCTAGCCTAATCCCACCTTCTCAATCACGAAAGACCGAAGTCCCAGTTGGCTAGCGTGCGCGTCTGAGAGCTCTGTGCTTGAGGTCGCGGGTTCAAGTGCGTTGGCCGCACCGTTTTCCCCTCTTTTCTTTTTATATACTTTCTGTAAATCCATTTCCATTATGAAAATTTTATTCAAGTTAGAAATTATTAGTGGAGAATCATAAAAACTTAATTAGGAAATAACCGAGATTATTTAAGGTTTAAAATTGGAGTAAATGTCATATATGAGTAACTCGTACAGTTTATACATTTAATTAAAAAAATATATAAATAAAATAAATTAGATATGCAATAATGGATTAGTATCATATGTGAATAATTAGGGGGTTTGAATAATTCGTTAAGCATGTAGTTATTAACTAAAAGCATTAACAACGGCAAAGTGGCTTCGGTTAAATACCCAAATTTAGTAAAAATATCCCTAATTATAATTGAAATATATGTCTAATAATTAGTATGCTGTCATTTAATAAATCTTGGAGGTAGATCTTGCGAAACAACAAATATTAAAAATATAACCCTACGTAACAAGCTTTGCCCAAATAACTAGGTTTAGACTAAAATTAGAAGTGAAGCTAAGCCTAATATTAGTTAAAGTAATTGCGAGTGACATTAATTAAATCTTAATGTTAGTTTTAACTGAATAATAATACTGAGCATAGTTGCATATAACAAGTTGGGACCCGTGTAAAAGGATCCTAGTTCAAAATAAATTAGGTCTAGTAACAACTAAGTGCACATAAAATATCATACCATCAAATGCTATAAACCCGGACCCTGGTAATAATTCGGTGAGCTAAAATTTCATACATTGCGTATATAGTCTATGCCCTGAACAATAGCACTCAACAAAATAATGCTCAGTAAACTCGTACACCAATTTATAGGTCTAACCTAGCTCATGGAACTTCCTTGATAAATATAAAAATAATAATAAAGAAAATTGTTAATAAAAGATCGAACCTCGCCTTTCTCCAATCGGCTATGTTTGGCCACTTCTTTTTCCAAAGCCAATAATTACTGTAGATACTTCCTCACTTTTGATCTCTTATTATCCCAAAATTTTCCCTCACGGTAAAGCTATTCAAATAACTCGTTCTCTTGCTCAAATCCAACTACCACTGTGTTGGCAACACATTAAACCGAATCATCCTTCTATCCTCAAATCGTAATAGATGTATAAATTAAATTAAATCGGGCATTCAAAGTATTTGGATTTATTTGGATCTCTTGAGTTATTTGCTTTTATTTGGATTCAGTCGCTTATCGCATAGTTAGAAACTGGAGCCCCGAAGAATCAATGGATCAAGTGTGATCAAGAGCAGGGTGAAGATAAGGACCCGAAGCTCAAAACCATCGTAGGAGAAAGCTTTGAGTGAACACAAGACCGCGACAGGTGAGTCAATACTTTGATCATGTTGAACCTACATTTTTTGCAAATTATTTTGGTTTAAATTATCAAATTGCATCCTGTTATGTTATATGCAAATACATGTTAATTTAAGATTCTAGATTACATGCCTATTGTTTACGTTGAATAATATTACACATCCTTTGGAATATTTGAATATGTGAACCTTCTCGCCCTAGCAAAATTATAATAGTAACATTTCAAAAATAAGTCTCTAAATATATGCCATGCTTAGTATTGTTTAGATACTCATGGGCGCGAGAGCGCCCTAGCATCACTTTTAATCCTAAGAAAAATTGGTTGGGCAGTCAAGGTGGTAATGACTGGTGTATGTTGGATATAGTTATTTTATATTCCCAAAAACCTTAAATTGCTTATTTATCTGGGCGGATGGTTCGGGGGTATGGTGCAGGGGTGCACGAGAGTGTGGTTTGTGGTAGAACCGCCCAGATATCACTAAGGACTGAATCTTGTCATGACCTCCTGTGTAAAACAGTACAACCACAAGTCTGTAAAATACAACTTGGCTAAGTAGATTTATCGAAATCCCCGGACTCATCTCACTGGTAGTGGATTGATGGGGCTACGCTATGGCAAGGGTGCCTGAAGGGACACCAATGGTGGGTGAAGTTTCCCAGCTGTCCTAACGTTGCGGGAAGTAGAAGCCCGAGCTGCGTTAGTGGCTGTGGGAAACATCCCGCGCATAGATGGGACCCACCGCAAGTGGGCGGCTACCCATAAGGTGAATGAGAAAAGGGACTAGATACATTGAAAAGTCACTGTGATGGTCTGCTCAACCACATGTATAAGGCATCATGTGGGGCAACGAGTTGATTGTCTCTTGTGGTGAAAGTGTACAAACTCTGCAGAGTCAAAACTATTCGAATAGCCGTGCCCACGGTCAAGGCGGACATGAGAACTTAACCAGATATAGTTCTATTTCAAAAACTTTGTGAATGGGAATGGTAAAGTGGAGGGCAGAGAAAGGCCCTGATTTGAGTTGTCCTGGGTGTCGTCCCAGTGGTAAGTTAAGTGGCTATAACGCTGAAAGATGTTATATGGTGTGATGCCATATGTATGGAAAATCATGTTAGTATTCCTTGAACATTATGATTTGTTCCAAAGCTGCTAGGTCTCAGGAAATTTTATGTATTGTATTTTAAATAGTGGCATTACTAATCTTACAAACTAAAATATGGGAGGAATAAACAGGGTTGTGAGTAAAGGAGATGGATGTTTTTAGTATGCACATAAAGGTATTGGTGGATTCAGTGTCGATTATAAAAAGAAAACGATAGTGTGGGTTCTGGGAGAAATAAATTAGTGGGGTCCAGCTGAATAGATAGGCTAGATAGATGATCTAATTGAATTTTCAGGAATTTGGAGAAATAATACAAGTATTGGAGTATAATTCTTGATTAGTGATATTCTTGGTGGATATATAATAGTGAATCGATTTTGGGGAACTAGGGAGTGCAAAGGTAAATTGCTGGATTACTACACTAATGATTGCTATAAATTCTTGAAAGATATTGGCGATAATGGGAATTTATAGGAGTTGATCAATCACTAGAGGGATGAATTGAATTTCTGAAAAGATTGGAGGATTCATAACAATTAGTGGATTATAATCTTGGTAAATTGAATTTTTGGTGGAGGTATATTTGTGGATTAGCTAGTGATAGATAATGGAAAATGAGATTGATTATTGGATTATGGTTTTGAATCAATGACGAAAAGGATTGAATACGAATGATATCGGTGGATTTGAAAGTAATTATGTTAGAGAATCATTAGAATTCAGAGCTGAGGAGCTGATGAAGAGTAATGACAGGATTGGATTATTAGTAATTCAAAATACAAAGTATGATCGGTGGATTAAATAAATGAAGTCACTTGCTGTTTGGAGCTTTAGACAGCAGTCAATAAAGAAAGTGCATTTTCGGTGGATTAAGTCAATTTTGGCAATTGTAGTGTGGAGTTAGGTAGCAATAATAACACTTTGATTAAATAATAGTAATAATGCTACTAAAAGCAATTTTTGGCAAATAAAATAACCCGAGCCTCTCCTTTGTTAAGCCATGCATACTATTTATTTGCATTCTGTGTATTGGCTCGCGGAGCACGGGGTTGGAGTGCTCACACTCGCTTTTGCGATAAAATTCAGCATCAAGAATCAAATCACCTCGCCTCAGCAACAAGATTGGACAAGCTGGCAGAAAAGATGAAGATGTCAAGGGCTAGGTCGCGCACCTCCAGTTGGCTGCCTGTGGGCATGTCATGAAGGTCCCACTTGTGTGCTTCGTTCTTCCGATGCTGCAATTTATTGTTTTCGGCCTAATCGGCCCATGAGTAAGTTTACTATTATATTTATGCTTCCGCATGATATGTACTTTGATATTCAGAACTGTAATCTGTGAGCACTATCTACTGATCCAGGGAATAGTGCGGTGGAATCACAGAAGATTCCAGATTGTAAAATCTGGGTCTAACACGGTCAGACCGGCTTTAAGCCTGCGGTCTGACTGGCCATAACCCACCGGTCTGACCGGCCCACTCCAGCAGGCTATGCTATTTTTTTGGTTTTTCTCGGTTGTGCTTTCCAGGTTTTCATCTTAATGCCTTGTTTCGCTGTTCTTCATGCCTTTCTAGTAAGCACACGACTTTGCATATGATCTTCTTTTCATAGCTCCTAATAGCTATTGGAAAGAATTTGGTTGTGAGCACACAACTTTGCATGGTTGAGGTTACCTTGAGTATTTGATGCCCTCTTCATAGCTCTATAGCTACCGGAGAGAAAACTCATTCGTGGATACTTTTTGGGGGATAATGTTTAGAAGCAACATTCACCCCCCCTCTGTTGCCATTCCGGTCCTACAATTGGTATCAGAGCCGGTTAGCTCTTCCTCGTAGATCTTAATCGGTCTCTAGAGCCATAAGGCTATTTTCTTAAGCTTCTCACTTGAAGTAGTCGCATAAGGCTTGAGATCTAGCACATAGCTAAAAATGTTGGTTGAAGACAATCATGAGCTTTAAAAGAAAAATTTATGACAAACGTGCTTCATTTGCTTAATTATACAAAAAGATCAAGTACTTGAACAATTGTTTCTCTCTTGAACTAATAGCACTCTAAAATGATTCAATACTAGCTTCTTGGTTCCACTTCGCTTATTGACATGGCCTGCATCATCTATGGATACCTCTAGCTAGACTAGAATCATGATTGACTTGACATGCTAAGGAATTCTACTAAATTTTCAGATTGTGACTTATTTGGCTTAGCTTGCTTATACATGTTTTGTCATGATCTTCTTAGCGTTCTTATTGATTATAGCTTGATGTAATAATCCACGGCCATTTTGGATAATCTTCATGGCTCTAAATGCTTAGAATAAACCAACTTCAGCCATTTCATCCATTTTTGTGACCTTATTCTCTCCTTTGCATCCTTGATGTGTTTATTGCCAAAAGGGGGAGAATAGCGGAGAAAAAGCCATTTGGGAACCTTTTTGAGCTTTGGAAAACAATTTGCTCTTTCTTTTGTAGCTCTAGTGTTTCCTTGTCGACGTAATCATTAGCCTCTTTGTTTTCTCTTGGACCATGTTTGACTCTTGTTTCTTTTCAAACTCAACTTTGTGCTTTTCTCGGTTTGTCAATATACTCATCAAGAGGGAGATTGAGAGACCATGTGGTTATGACCCCATGTTTGTGATGAGTAATTGACATCGGTTTAGGAAAGTCGAGTTTGGTTTATGTGGTTCGGACCATGTCGTTGCATGGTGCAATCGGTTTCGGTCAGGACTTGGTCAAACCTGGTCAAAGTGATTATGATGCATATTCTCTTGATTTGACAGGTTTGGGCTCTTTCATGCATAAGTTGGTTCATTGATGCTATTTATGCTTACATGTGTCGAGCGGTGCTATTTGATGTATTTCTTGTCTGTGATGGCTGCAGGACGTCGAGGCAGAGTCATGGTGAGACACGAGGTGACCGGACTAGGCACAGGCGGTGTCGAGGTCAGAACGGCCGGATGTGTCGAAGACGGCGGAGACTCGAGGTGGTTGCGTTGCTTGGACGACAAGGAACGCGGAAGCTTTCCGGAAGGTGCAGGAGGGGCGTTTCGGTAAAAGCGTAAAGCTGCACAGGTGGAAGCGGTTCTGTTCGGGATTTAGCGGGCATAACGGGTTGGAGACCTGTTAGCCAAAGGCTATAAATAGGAGAAGGATTCTCAAGTGCATGAATATCTTGTGAGAGGGAGTGCATGGCCTTTAGGGTTTAGCTTTAGTCAAAATGGCCTTTGGAGAGGTTGTTTTTTATTTAGGCTTTAGTGGTTGAGATAGTGCAGAATGTGTCTCCCGTAGTTTTCTTGTTCTTGTGTTCTTCTTGTGTGTGTGAGAGCTTGGGGAGAGGGAGAGGATGAGTTGAGCCACCATGTAATCATTCCTCTGGTTGTAATCGTGTATGGGGACTCCTCTGTGATCCTCTTGCTTCTGGAAATGAAATCACTGAAGTTTATTTTCTCGTTCATGCCTCTGTTCGTTCTTCTCTGTTTGATTTGTGACTTTTTATGATTTGAGTTCTTTCTTGCTGAGGAGTAGCAAAATGGGTTGCTGTGATCTAGGAGATGCTCAAAAGCCATTTGGCTAGTCAATCCTAAGAGCAAACCACATTTAATTCCAGATTTTACTTTTTGGGCTCCTCTGTTCTTATTTTCATTTCTAGGGTTTTGGTATAGTTCGTGTTTCCCTTCATGAGACGGCATGAAACTTGGCATGTTAAGTCCGGAGGCTATTAATTAGCTATTTTCAAAGTTTCATGAGCCAAGGATCAAAGATTGGAGAGGAATTTGAGTTTTGGTTCAGTTTTTGCAGAAATTTCAGAGTTTTGTCATAATATGATATTCTTGCTCTTTGGTTGAAATCTTTTGTTCCGTGAGGTTCCTAAGCTATTTGGAACATGTTCTTGTTCCTGTAGTCTGAGGAGACTACTTTCTTTTCTCAAATTTCCTTGAAATCTGAAGTTTTAAGTGTTTTCTGAATTTCTGTCACCCTGCTGCCTGTGCTGGAACCCGAGGGGCAGTCAGACCGCTTTGTAGTGGCCGGTCAGACCGGACCCAACATAGCGGTCAGACCGGTGTGGTCAGGCCGGTCTGACTGGCGGCAAGGTAGCGGTCAGACCGCCCGGCCACCTGCAGTCTGACCAGCCAGGTTTTTAAGCAGGTGTGTTTCTCCTTCTTGTGTTGGTTCCTCTCCATTGTTTTGTCTCTGTGTTGGTTTGCTAGTTTTGAGGTTCCAGAGAGCTTTTTCCACCTTCTTCTTCATAGCATTGGTTGTTATAGGAGAAAGCTTTAGGTGTGTACTTTTGGGAGCAAGTTTTTAAACGTCGACATTCACCCCCCTCTGTCGCCAACTTCGATCCAACACAATGCATGCCAAATCTTGGGTGCTCTTAATGTGAATGTTTGGGGGATGAAAATCATATCCATTAATCACAACACTGTCATGAGTGAGCTTACCACGGATAAGCTCTACTTGAGGTTGAAGGCGCATGATATTGACTTCATCTCATGTCTTCCCAAGATAGAGTTGATGGCACTTGTGATAGACCCTTCTTAGAGCAGTTCTTTAGGTTTTGTGGATATTGGCTCTTCGGGATTTTCTTTGTCCGCCTTTCATTCCTTCAGTGATGAGTAGCTAGAGAGGCCACCTGAGGAAGATCTAGCCCTGCTGTCCACACAATTCACAACAGTCTACAATAAGGTGAGGAACAAGAGGAGAGGTAGTACGGTAACTTGCTTTAAGTGTGGTGAGACAAATCACATTCAGGTCAAGTGCCCCAAGTTGAAGGGCAAGGAGGAGATGGGAATGACACCCATGGCAAGAAGAATGCCCATGACTTCACCGGCATGTACTTCATGGCCAAGGGTAGCCACAACATCAACTCCAACTCTAACGAGTCCTACTGCGACCCCGACGAGGTACGGCCCTCTAAAGCAATTAAACATGCTTTTGTTGCAACTGAACAACAAGTAAAGAAGCAAGCTAAAATTATTAGAAATTAGGACATCATGATTAATAACTTGAACCTAGAGATTGTTAGGTTCAACTCAATTAATCCTGATGATTGTAAATCTTGCTTGTGTTTGCATGATGAATTGACAACTCTAAAATCTGCTCATTCCTCTGTTATTGATCAGCTTAAAAATGCTTTAGATGAACTAGATTCTATCAAATCAAGTCATGATCATGTTTGCTTGGATGCTATTACATTAGATGTGATTCCTATAGATGCTAGTCCATCTTCTTATTCAAATTATGCTTTACTTAAGATAAAATTGGATAGTGATCTTAAGGAATTGCAAAAATTTAATCATGATCATACTTGCTCTCATTGTGAGGATAACAAAATCAAAATGAAAGAAATAACTAAAATGATTTTGCATTCTATGACTGCATCATGTAAAAATTGTTCTAGACTCTCAATTGAGATAGATGCTCTTAACAAGACTCTAGAGGAGAAAGCTAAAATTGAAAAAAATCTATAGTCATGGTTGTATCTAACAATGCCATTAATTCTATTTCTTGTACATTTTGTGCTGAGATTGGGAGTGATTTAGATGAAATGCATGAGGCCTTTAGGGTCAAGTATGAAGAGCAATTGGTTAGGATTGAGAATTTCTCCTGTGTATCTTGTGAGGCTCTAAAACTTGAGGTAGCTTTTTGTTCATAAAGAGAGGTATGTTATGGCAACCAAATCAAAAGAGTGTGCCACATATGAGAACGAAGCCAAAAAATGACTACCTCAAAAAGACACTTGAGGGATTTTCTAGTGAGAAAAATAATCTTAACATGATCCTTGACCAATCTATCAGTAGAACCCACTGAGCCATCTAAGACAGTCTTTAGATTTGTAAGTTTTGCCCAAACCCATTTTAGCAAGGCAGGTGCATCTTCCTCATCAGATCAAACCCCTCAAAAGGTCGAGTATCATTACCTTCTGCAAGAAGGATGGCCTCATAGTTGACTTTTGCTTCCATAGAGCCAAGGTTGAGAGGAAAAAGAGAGAGAGCGCGCTTTGAGGTCCATTAGAGGGATTCCTTCACCTATGCATGTCTCTAGAGCCAGACAACCTATCTTTCCTTCTAGACATAGGTCTAGGTTTGTAGATGATTTCTTTGACTCCTTTGGTGGTTTTTGGCAGCGCTTTGGGTTAGGATATCGTGAGGGTAGGTCATGGGTAGCACCTAGTTAGAGGGAGTATCAGCCTTTTGATAGGCCAATTCAGAGAGGGCTAGGTGGTTCTCATGTGTATTCTCATGATTATCTTTCTAACCATTGTTTTTCTGCTTCTACTGTTGTTCCTAGACATCGTGTAGCTCAGTACTACATTTCTAAGTTTTTTTATCACTAACCCCAGTATTAAGGCACAGATGTTTTGTGGTTATGCCCTGTAGGTTCGACATGTGAGGAAGGAGGACGTGTGGCTTGTTGACTTCGGGAGTTCTCAACACATGTCCAGAGATTCTAGATGGTTCTTCTCCCTCACACGTGCATCTGGCAACAAGTTGATCACATTGGGGACGCTTCTATCAGAACCATGATAGCCAAGGGCATAGTGTGCGTCAATAACAACTTCATGCTCAAGGACATCGCTTTGGTGAATAAGCTAAGGTATAATCTGTTATCTGTCTCCTAGCTTCTTGACGAGGGTTTAGAAGTGAGGTTCAAGAGTGATGAGTCTAGAGTTCTAGACTCCTGGGGTAAATATGTCTTTGGGATCTCTAGGCTTGAGAGGATCATTAGTGCTGATTTCAATATCTCTTCTACATCTAGCCCTATGTGTCTTGTGGCTTCTGACTCTCATGACTTAGTATTATAGCATCATAGGTTTGGACACATAGAATTCGACAGCTTAACTAGAATCAGTCGCAAGAACCTGATTAGAGGATTGCCTAGGCTTAAGAGTGTTAGAGACCTAGTTGGATCACCCTGTAGACATGGTAAGATGGTTTCTACTTCGTATCCACCTCTTGCCTTAGTGATGATTGATGGACCTAGACAATTTCTTCACTTAGACACAGTCGGTCCTTCTAGAGTCCAGTCTACAAGAGGGAAGTGGTATGTGCTTGTCATTGTAGATGACTTATGTAGGTACTCTTGGGTATTTTCTGGTTTCTAAGGATGAGGCCTTTGGCTACTTTAGAGAGTTGGACCTTGGACTAGCGGTCGATCTCTTTGGAGCCTTGAGAGACACTAGGAGTGACAATGGCATAGGATTCAAGACCTCATCCTTTGTCACTTTCTGTAATGAGAGAGGATTAGAGCACTAGTTCTTCTTACCTAGAGTTCCTCAGCAGAAGGGGGTTGTAGAAAGAAAGAATATAATCATTGTAGAGATAGCTAGGACCATGCTAGATGAGCACAACACCCCTAGGAGGTTTTAGGATAAGGCAATCTCTATCGCTTGTTATGTGTCCAATAAGGTTTTCTTAAGATTAGCTATAGGCAAGATTTCTTTTGAGCTTAGATTTAGTCATAGGCCTAGCATCTCTCATTTCAAAATATTTTGTTACAAGCGCTTCATTCTTAAACATGACAACTTGGACAAATTTGAATTTAGATGTTATGATAGCATTTTTTTGGGATATCCTGCTCATTTTCTTGGCTATCATGTGTTTAATTTAGATACTAACAAAATCATTGAGACTTGTGATGTTACTTTTGATAAGACTAGTCCTGGTACTAGACCCAATGGTATAGGTACACAGGTACACGGTGATAGCAAGAGCATCTTCATCGACGACGACTCTGACATAGAGGGTGAGGATCCAATCTACCCTCTAGTCACTCCTAAGTCAGTTGGAGGGCCTGCTTCTACTTCTCTACCTTCAACATAGCAGCCTCCTCCCACCTTCACTGGCGCCTCGAGTGGCTCTGCTCCTACCTCCATAGTTCATAAGGTAGAGGTCATGTCCGCACTAGGATTCCCTCTTTATATTCAGTGATGACACCCTCAGGAGTAGATGATTGGGGAACTCCATGAGTGAGTTACTCAGTCTAGATTTATCTCTCCAGATTTTTTTATGCACATTCTACTTTTATTGCGTCTTTTGAACCCCGAGATGTCACCCATGCTTTTCTGATTCCTCTTGGTTCAATGCCATGCATGAAGAGCTTGAAGAATTTGAAATAAACAAAGTCTAGACCTTATTTGAAGCTCCACCTAATCATAATATAATTGGAATAAAATGGGTTTTCAAGAATAAGCAATGTAAGAATGGGTTGGTAGTTTGTAACAAGGCTAGGCTTGTAGCTTAAGGTTATTTCTAGGTAAAGGGCTTAGACTTTGAAGAGATCTTTGCTCCTATAGTTAGATTAGAAGCCATTCGCATATTGCTAGCATTCACGGCATCTAAGAGCTTCAAGCTTTTTTAAATGGATGTCAAGGGTGTTTTTCTTAATGGTTTTATAGAAAAAGATATCTATATCAAGTAACCATCTCGCTTTAAAAATCCCAATTTCCCAAACCATGTGTGTAAACTCTCCAAAGCCTTGTATGGATTGAAGTAAGACCCTAGAGCTTGGTATGATAGGTTTAAGAGTTTATTACTTAAAAATGATGTCAAAATAGAAATAGTAGATAAAACCTTCTTCACTTTCAGGCATGGCAATGACTTCTTACTTGTTCAGATTTATGTGGATGACATCATATTCAGTGGTTCTTCTCATACTTTGGTATCTAGATTTTTAGATTCTATGAGTAGAGAATTTGAGATGAGTATGATGGGTAAGCTGATCTTCTTCCTTGGTCTTCAAATCAAGGGATTGAAAGAAGCGACCTTCATTCATCAAAGCAAGTACACAAATGACCCTTTTTGACGCTTTGACATTCAGTTTGCTATGTGTCCGTACGCTCGATTTCAGGCTTCCCCTCATGCTTCTCATCGTCAAGCAGTGTGTGGCATATTCAAGTATCTTGAGAGCACTCTTTATTTTGGACTTTGGTATTCTTCTAATTCTGCACTCTCCATTTGGTCTTTTTCTGATGCTGATTTTACGGGGTGTAGAATAGATAAGAAGAGTAATTCTAGCACTTGTCACTTCTTACACACATCTCTTATCTCTTGGTCATCTAGGTAGCAGTCATCTGTTGCACAGTCCACCGCCGAGGCGGAGTATGTAGCTACTGCTAGTAGTTATTCTGAAGTTCTTTAGATCTTGTCTACTCTGCAGGATTATGGGGTAGTTTTAGATAGCGTTTCTCTTTTTTGTGAGAACACTAGCACTAAAAACATTGCCAAAAACATAGTGCAACACTCTAAGACCAAGCATATTGACATCAGATATCATTTCCTTAGAGACTATGTAGAGAAGGGTGATGTTGTACTTCACTTTGTCAAGTCTGAGCAGCAGGTTGCAAATATTTTCACTAAGAATCATGATTCTTCTCGTTTTGCTTCTTTGTGGGGAGAGTTAGGGGTTATTAGTCCTTTTGGCCTATTTTGAGGGAGATTTTGCTTTTTTGCATCTATTGTATCGTATTGTATTTTAAATTCAGCAACCTGCATTGTAATATAAATACATAAAGTTTTGACTATTATCATTGTGTGATATGATATCTTGCTTTATATCTTGCCATGTCTTGTGCTAGTTTACTAGATTTATTATGTTATTCTATGTGTAACTTAGTTTTTGCCATGTTAATTTTATTAAATATGAGAAACTTGAATTAAATCATGTTTTCTAGATCTTATGACTAGTTTTGCTCTAGTAATCCTCTTAGATTCATGTCATATCAAATAAACTCAGTTGAGTCTTAACCTACATTGAGCTTTAGATTGAGCTATGCTAGTTCTTTACTGAACCATGAGTTAGTATTAGCTCTTTGTTCTTGAACTAAGTCAAGAAAATGCCAAATGACCTCTTTTGTGAGAAAACTGATTTTACCAATTCTTTCACATAAGACTGTCTGCCATTGCACTAGGCATGAACATAGAGTGAGTTTTGGATGCCATAGATCACTCTCTTAAGCTTATTGCTTGGGATGGTCGTAGCACGGTTTGAGATCTACCACATGGCTAGGAAAACAAAAAATTGTGAAAACCAGTTGAAGTTTAGGAGGTGGTTGTGGATGGCTTCTAGTTGATGATTTGCTTTGCTAAGATAAAACCAAAAATGTATTTCTGCAAGTGGTAAATATGCTTAATCCAAGTGCTTGAACAAAATAATTCAATATTGAACGTGTAACACTCTAAATTGACTCAATTATAGCTTCTTGGTTCTTTTTAGTATATTGACATGGCTTGGCTCATTTTTGGATACTTTTACCTAAAATATGATCTTGAGCAACTTGACATGCTGAAAAATCTATTTAGTTTCGAATTATCGCTTACTTAATTTTAGCTTTCCTATATATGGTATGCCATGATCTAAATAGATCTTTCACATAATATTGTTTGGTATAATTCTTATAAAGACATTTTGGATAATTTTATAGCTCCTACTACTAAACAAGAATAAAATATAACCACTTTATTTTATTCAAACTCTATCTTCTTTGTTGCATCTTGATGACTCCATTGTCAAACGAGGAGAAAAATCGGTAAAATTGCATATCTAGTGTATGATTATAAATTTTTGTGCAAAATTTTACTAAATTAGTGCTTTAAAATTTTACTTTGATTCTCTTGATGTTTCGATTACTTCTCACCACAACCAAGGTAAAATCGAACAATTGTTTTTCAAATGGACCTAGAGTGAGATTTTGCGACTCATTTAGTGGATTTAAAGCTTTTGTGAAAATTTATCATTTTCAGTAGTTTCTATCCATCTCTACCTCATATTGTCATTTTCAGCTCATTGTATTACATTTTTGACAATTTAGAGCTTTATTTGCAAATTTCCACCTCCTTTTTAAATTCACCTCCAAATTGCATTATTCAGAAATTGTCAATGCGTTCATCAAGAGGGAGATTGAAGGACTATATAAGAAGGTCTTGAATTATATTGTGATGAACTGTTGCAATTTGGGAAGGTCAAAATTTTTAATTTATATTTTTGCCAAACAAATAGTTAAATGTTTGGATTAAAATTAATGCTATTGTTTGCTTTTAACTTTACATGCATAGTGTTGTGTTCTGAAGCCATGCATTAATGAGGTCAAAATGGTTTCACTGGTGCATGAAACACTAACTGAATTGAGGGGTGTCTCTGGCTGTTGTAGGGACATGCAAGCGTTAAATGAGGCAATGCATCACTTGGTCAATTGCTTTCAAGCAATGGGTTGAAATTAGTCTGACTGCTTTCGCTGGTGCTAATCCCAGTTAGATCGGCAGACGAGGCTAGTCAAACCGGCCCGTTTCAGTAGTCTAAACGGCCTATTAAATTGGTCTAGCTGGCTGAGGAGCTTTTAGCTTAGGTGGTTTTTGGAGTTTGTGTTTTTGAGTTACAAAATAGGTTTTAGTCATTTTTCTCAGTGGTTTTAGGTTGCAGGAGACATGTTACAGTTAACATGGGCCAAGTTGCAAAACACTTGTACCTAGAAATGATTTTTTTTGTCTTTAGATATGCGGGGTCGCTTGGAGTCAACTGTGGTCAATGGGGAGGACTAGGGTTACGCTCATAGAGGAGCCGAGGCCCAGAACGATCGAGAATACCGGGTGAGATGGTGAGCTCAAGTACGATACAGGAAAGGCGGGAAATGTCAAAAACAAGTTCGAACAACAGGATTGCATCATGTGACTTGATCGGTTCAAGTGAGGCATGGTCTGGTGGAACAGGAACGGGAGAGACTTGCCAATGCGTGTCAAATAAGTGATATACCTACACGTGGCAAGTATAGCGATTACATGCAATGGAAAGACATGACCATGTCAAATAAGGGTATTTTGGTAGTTTAACCAAAATAGCCGAAACGATTTTGGAAGAAAACCGCGGCACACGAGTGGCGCATGGAAATGCGATTTAGGTCATGGAGAAACTGGTTTGATCAAGATGGATCAAAACTAAGGATTTCGCGGATTCGGGTTTATGCACATTGAAAAGCGTGCATAAGCACTACAAGAAACATGGCTTTCTATGACGAATATGTGATGACAATGGAACAATCCGTCATTAAATGCTTCCGTTTATGACGTTTTTCATTAGCTGGTCCTACTTAATGACAGAAATATATTATTCGTCATAAAGTCCAATCCAAAATCGTCATTAACTAGTTAAGCATAATGTTTGTGACAAATTTATATGACAATATATTGCTTTGTCATAGTTATTTAGTGAATAAAAAACAAATCTTATATATTCCACGATAGCATCCACGGGCCCACTTGCCCAGTAAACCGTACCGGCTACATCGTCAAACGTGGCAGTGTGGGGCCCACGTGTCATCAAGAGTTGAAAATATGAAAAAGAAAAACAAAATTAGCCCACTTGCCATGTATTACATCGTGTCACCAGGCAGGGGCGGATCTACAGTAGTTTATGGGTGTTCAGCTGAACACCCAAATTTTTTAGCAAAAAAATTAGTATATACAAGGTATAATACATATGTATATATTTAATTGGGCCAAAATAGCTATTTTGTAGCTCACTATTCACTGATCAGCCACGCAGCAGCAGCCCAGGCCCATTTTTGTGCGCCGATCGGACCGTCTCGCCGTCTCCCGATGACCCCATCCCACGATTCCCCGTCAGCTGCTAAACTGCTCCCCGATTCCCCACCGGTTCCTCCCCAATCCCTTAACCCTAGTAGCACCGCGCCGCCCGCGTCTCCAGGCTCTGGCGCCGCGCCGCGTGACCTCCAGGCTCTGGCTTCGCTCCGCGCCTCTGCCGGCACCGCACCACCGCCTACTGGACTTTCCCTGGTGCGGCACCTGCCGCGGCTACCGCATCGGGTGAATTCCCTACCACGTCCACGAGACCTTTGCTTGTCACGCTCGACTGCAAAGTGAGGCGAGCCGCCTGGCGTTCAGCTCCGGGTTCCAGCTCCGGCCGGCGGCTGCCGCCTTACCTCCGGGCTTCGGCTCCGCTCGAGCGCCACCGCGCCTCCGCGGCTCCGCCTGAACTGCCTCCGCCATTTTGGTGTGAGCTCCTCGTCTCTCTCTCTCTCTCAGTTCTCCAATTGCAATTTATATGTGCAGCAGCCAGCAGATCCACATACATCGGGCCATCGGGGGGGGGGGAAGTTGTCTCCAAATCACCGAAGCTCAGGTAGCCAATCCTCTTCTGGCTCTCTTATCTGTTTTGTCCAAGTGCAATCCTTGTTGTGACTTATGAGTATATGGTGAATGCTATGTTGTTATCATGAATGATAAGTTGTTATCCTTTTTACAAGGTTCACGAGTGCTTCCATCCTATTTGATGCTGATGATGGCAGCTCTGTTGAAACTTAAAAGTTATGTTTATCAGTTTTTTGTACTTGGATGCAGGCCTGGATTTGGAGCATTTTATCTGTGTGATAACTGATATGTACTAAGGAAAATGACCATGCAATATCATGAATGATATATTGTTACTGTTTTTACAAGGTTCATGAGTGCTTCCATCCTAAATGATGCTGATGATGGCAGCTCTATTGAAACTTGAAAGTAATGTTTGACACAGCTAGCATGTCATCTACTCTGTGATTGCTGAATCTCTTTATATCACAAGCAGGGAGGGAGCTCCACATATAGACCAAGTTTTTTTTAATTGGTTAAAACTTTCTACAGTTTTTGCTCTTTCTAGTGACAATAATCAAAATATTCTGCTGTTCATCACAAACATCATCATTAGTTCATCACGGGATGATGTACTGTTTTTGTTCCTCCGCAATGCTTGCAATTGCATTGGTTAGCCATGACTTTTGAATTTATTAATAGATCATGTTGTATTGATGTACTGGCATTGTTTTTCTTATGATTACAGGGTACGTTTACTCTTAGGAAAGAAATAGAACTTGAGCGGCCGGGTATAGCAGGTACAACTATCCATCCAGATAACAAGATTACAGCAACCGCTGGTTGCGATCACAGGTTTGTTTTTCCATTCTTGGCCTTTCTCGTTGACCAGGGATGCTAATATACCTATTTTTATTGCTTCCTAAATCAATTTGCCCAAGTTTATGCTTCTCGATGACTCCTTGAAATTTCAGGGCCTGCTTGTGAGCATGAGCACATACAAGTTTATGATATATCCATCACTTTTCTTATGATGTTAGAGCTGTTCTGGTTAGTTGCTTTAAAGTTAGGTGACTTTACTGTTTTATTTTTGTAATTGGAGTTTTGGTTGAACTTGTACTGTTTCTTACTTGTGCTATTTGGTGAACTTATACTATGGTCTGATGGGTCTGGTTTGGTCAAACTATGTTGTTGTTTCCAAATTTATGGTTGATGTATGAACTCTCATCTTTGTATGTATGCAATGAATTGATAAAATGTATTGTTGTTTATTGCAGCAATTTTCAAATAGGTACGGTGAAACAGTTCTGGCTGCTAAAGCCCAAATAATAAGGCCCATGAATTTATCCACGAATCAAAAAGCTAAATGGTTTTTAAATGGGCAAAAATCAGACCTAAAGCCTATTTAAGAACAGGCTAAATTTTAGTCTAAACTAAATTTAAATGGGCCAAGCCCAATAATCTATGACGACGAAATTTGTCACGATATTCTTTACACGTCACTTGCCACGTCATCTGCCATGTCAACTTCGCCACGTTAGCGTCCATGTGGCAGCTCCCTAGGCAACGATCCGTGACGTTTTTCATGACAATCTGGAGCGTCATAGTTGATTGTGACGAAAATGTACCGTCACTAAAACTATGACGTTTTTTGTTGTTTCGTCATGGAAGGTGTTTAGAGACGCACCTTCTGTGACAGTAGCCTTTTCATCACTGAGTCGTCACAAATTGGGTACAGTGACAAAAAAACCACTGTTTGTGACAATATTTAATTGTCATAGAAGGCCTGTTGTGTTGTAGTGAAGTGTGATGTATGAGTTAAAACCCATGTGTGTAGGATTAACGGGTTTCTCCATTGTGTTAAGTGGATAGTATCCACTAAGAATTAGATGTGGCTGATTAGCTTATCTATTTAAGCTGTTGGAATAGAGACTTGTGGTTAACCATCTAACCTATATTTTTTGTGTTCCCTTATTAGGATTAGAGTTTGAAAGTTATCCTTTAAAGTAGAAAGAATGTAAAACTTTCCTTCTTAAATACCGCTAATAGTGCCAAAAACTCTTAGATTAACACGCGACACGCAGGAGCCGAGATGCATGGGGCTAGAAATGACTAGTGAGGACAGGACTGGGGGGGAATCCTAGCGAAAATGATAGCAAGGCGTCCTTGTTCCACCATTGGATATACTGCCGGGTGCTACGCTAGTGGTTGAACTAGACAAATTGTAGATAAATCTTATATGGGTTAATCTCACGTGTGCACTACCCTCAAAACCGTCCGATCATGACACTCGCCCCACGTGGGAATCGATCACCCCATATAAGCTTTATCCACTGATCGCTGGCCGAGCCATACATATAATTAGCAAGCATCGATAAATCGGTAGACGTTTATTTCACAATAATACAAAACACATTATGGAAACAATTTGGAAATACCAAAATCGCAATGCACTCAATAATGGAGACCGCAAAACTGATAACGAACAATCTCAACCACGGTGAACTGATCCATAAGTAATAGTATAGCTCCCTTTCATCAGTAGGTGCTATTGAAGCTGAGGAGCTTCCACGTCTTGGACTCCGACCCCGGGATGCCCCACACCGTGGCGACGTAGCTGCCGGAGGCGCCGGTGCCGTTCGTCGCCGTGAGCACCATCCAGTAGTCGTTGGCCCCGCCGCCGGCCGGCATGGACCAGCACTGCGACGTGCTCACGTAGTACATCTTCACCATGTGGGCGAGCTTGTACACGGTCACCGCGAACGTGCCCACCTGATTTATGAAGACGCTGGTCACGTTTTCCTGGTGCGTGTACCCCGACGGCGGCGCCGTGTCGGCCACCGTCGCAGCCGGCAGCTCCGACACGGCGATGACGACGAAGAGAGCTAGCACAGCAACAAGTGCCGACAGCTTCATGATCTATTGATGGCTATGTAGCTAGTAGCTGGGCTAGTGCACTGCTCTGTGTGCTAGCTACAACTTTGTAAGTTGTAACCTGTTTGCTCCGTAATGGTTAACTCGAGGTAGCTAGCTATCTGTGTGGCATGACACGACACCTTCACTATTTATAACCGTGCAGCTGATTGGTCTAGCTAGGCTAGTGGCATCTAGCCGTCTAGGGTTTTTGCCACAACTAGGAAGCTTCCCATACATACTCATCAGAGCTAGCAATTAAGCTACTCTTGATTGATCAATCTACGAGATCAATTAAACCAGGGGAAGTGTCGACGCGCGCTAATCTCAACGCACGAGCTATTTAAGGGCATGTACAACGGGTCTCTTCCGCCCGTCTCCGTGATGTCTTTTTTGCAAAAAAAACCCCGCCGACGCTTGGAGACGGAGGCTTCGTCGCTTCGTGAGGCGACGGGGAAGGCCCGTTGCCCCAGGCCAAGACGCCGGCTCCAGCAGCGTTGTACGGATCGCCTCCCCGACCCGACGGCGCGCGGATCCCGTGCGCGCGCGGTTCTAGTTTGGGCGCGCGCTGGAGGGAAGTCTCGCGCCAAGGAAGTCTAGGAAGAGCAAGGAAGTCACCGCATCAGTGGCGGCGGCGCCCCAGACCCTTCCTCGCGGTAGCGGCTCGGCGGCGGCCCGCTCCCTTGGTCGCGGCGGCTCGGCTTTGGTCTTCACCGGCGCCCCCACACCGTCGGCAGCTGCGTCATCCTTGGCGCGTCGTCTGTCTCGTCAAAGCTGCCTCCACCGCCAACACCGGCTCCTACTGCCACGGACAGCTTGGCTACCTGCCTACCTCTCCCGATTCTACTAGGGAGCCCGACGAATTGGGGTTGGGGAACACCACCACGCCGCCGTCCCGTCCCACCATGCCGACGCCCTCACTTCGTGGCTGCAGGTAACCTCTCTCTCTCGGTTCAGGCATAGCCATGAGACTATGAGAGCTAGGTGTTTGATGAAGGTGTTCGTGTGGAGTGCAAAGTGTTCGATGAATTGCCCCAAAAGATTTGGAGTTTCAGTAAAAAACCTGTTTTTGAGCATATGTTCTAATGGGAGTAGTTTTTATCACTTAACGAAAGAAATTACACTTCAATTGTGCATGCACTCTACTGAAAGAATGGACATAAATCTCAAATTCTTCCATGAAACAGGGAAGATGCAGATCTTGCTGCAGGACCAGTCAAGGGAGCTACAGCTTTATCATTGGCTAGTATTTGTACTTGTCTTCGCAAGACCTGCATAATGATATGTATGGCTTCTTGTGCTAATAAGATGCAGGTATTTAACAATTAACTTACCTTCAATTTTGTTCTTTTCCTATTAGTAAAGAATAAAGATGCAGCTGGATGAGGCTTGTGCTCTCAGATCTGTAATGCTCTTGTGTTTCCTTCAAGTTAAGCTCTCAGATCTGCTGGAGGAGTCCTGCTACCGAAATCTGCTGTTAAGTTCCTCATGTAGCATTAGATGAGCATGTTAGCATGACCTGAAACATGCTAGCATGACCTGATATTCATGCATTACCCACCCAGTTCTCTTACCCAATTTTTTGCTTTTCTAATAGCATTTTCACCATTGTCACTGGGCTGTTGGTCATCTGAGAAATATTTGTTATGGCATGCAAAGAAGCAGCTTCCTCTGCAGTCCCTTTCTTTGGAAATCCTTGTGCCAACAGTTCAAATTAGATTCTGTTGAGTTGTTCAGTTGTAGGCAACCTGGCCTGTACATAACAATGTAGACAGCCTTCTCAACTTGATGTTCAGAAAGGCCAACAAAGGAAGCACATCTATTGGTTCTTTATCTGGAAGTAGCAGCATAAGTAACTCCTCTGGTCCTGGTGGTGATGATTCACATCTTTGGCCTCAATTACCTGCTTGGGAAATACTGGAAGCTGTTCCATTTGTGGTTGATGCTACTCTGACTGCTTGCTCCCATGGTAGACTATTTCCACGTGAACTAGCTACAGGTTTGTTGTTTCCAATTTAGGTCAACAACTTTGTCAATTATGATTTTAGAATTAAGAGTGAGGACTGAACCTCCGCAGTTAACCATTACTATTTGCTGTGGGCTATGGGATCACAGAGTGTTTGATGCTGCCTTTTTCATTTTTCAGGTCTCAAAGATCTAGCTGATTTTCTGCCTGCATCTCTTGCAACAATAGTAAGCTACTTTTCAGCCGAAGTGACACGAGGTGTTTGGAAACCAGCATTCATGAATGGAACAGATTGGCCTAGCCCCGCTGCCAATCTATCAATTTGTATGAACATAAATTAGACCTACATGATGTAATCGTACTATATTTTATTTGATTTATGAAAAAATTATTATATTATATTATATATATATATTAATATATCATTTATATTGATGGTTCTAAAAAATATTGTAATTATGTTTATCTTATTTATACTTGATCTGTTTTGTATTAAGAAGCAACACAATGGTATACAGGAATCATATTCATGCTTGATCATGGTTGTATGCATGCATTAAACAGTTTGCAGACAGTCAAATAGACGACTCATTGTACAAACTGTCTGTTTAGTTGTCTGTGTGTGAAGTGGAAAGAACTTACAGACAGCAACCCGTCTGTGGGTTGTACATGCCCTAAGATATATATAACAGTATAGACAGTTATTATCTATAACATCTATCCATATCACTTATAAATAATTTATACAGTGGATTATTTTTTACTTATCTTTATAAATTATACATTCTTTTAATGCTTTTTCATTGTTTCTTGTTCAATAGCATGCTCTTTATTTTTTTTATTGTTCCTTGTGCAATAGCCGACTACTAGTTAGTAGACAATTGATTTTTCTCTCTTTACTTTTTTTATCTATATCAACAAAAATCTTAAATGACAGAGACTATAAACAGCTGATGTAAACTCATTGTATATGGCCGTAGGTACGTACACCGGCGCATGCATGGGTGCTGGTGATCGAGGACGACGTACGCGTGGAGATCGGTGAGGTTACAACTGTAAAACCCTAGTTTAATCTCCGCGTTTGAGCCGTTCGTTGGTTTTGTTGCAGGGTGAGGCCTACACGCGGAATAACGATCCCATCGAGCGCGGATATTGAAGCGCCGAGCTCCGGCGGTCAACTGTGCGCCGCATCGGTCACGCTGCGGCGGAGCTGGCTAGGTTGCTTACCATGTCGGCAAGGCCGGCGGTTCACAGGTTCAGGTGTAAAACCGTGAATATTTTGATAGTCTCGACAAGGTGAGAACTGATAAGGCCGTTGGAGAGTTTCATGGCGTTGTTTCCAAGACTGCCACATCATGTAAAATGAAATGAAACATGGATAAAATATCCATCCTCAATGCATAGTTTCATTCTATTGTTTCATAGACATTTAATTTTATGACTCATATAGAGTTGGTAATCGTGCCAAGAGAGTTTCATCTAGATGAAACTTACTTCTTCTCTCTGTTCTTAAAAATGTTGCCATATCATCAAAAATACCTATATAACAGCCCATTAAATGCAGATGAAACTCCCACTGAGACTGGCTAATAAAACTATTCCACGGTTCATACCATGTGAAAGTTGAAAACTCAATGCCCTATGGGCTACGACAATGTACATGCTTGACTTGAAGCTCTAGCTTTGTACGATGGTACAGTAATGTTGTGCCTCTCCATGGGAATATTTTGTACAAATAATCTATTTTTTATTCAAAATTATAGAAATATACCAACAGCAATATTTTTACACAAATAGGTTCCAGTTGCTCAACAGGAGGGCGATTGGAGCCAATCATCCAACGGGGGGCGACATGTGGGCAATATGGTAACTGTTGGGCGAGTTATTACTGTCGCCCGAGCGTTGGGCGACTGGAGATCCAGTCGCTGTACGGTTGGGCAACTGGAGCTCCAATCGTCCAACGCTCGGGTGATAGGGGGGTTAAAAAGGTCTGTGCGTTCGGCCGCCGCCGCCCCAACCATTTTATCCATTCGCTCGGCACCGTGAGAAGAAAAGAGACGAGAAGAGGAGAGAAAGGAGGGGGAGAAGAGGAGAGGGAAGGAGGGGAAGAAGAGAAGGAGGGGGAGAAGAGGAGAGGGAGAGGAGGAGAGGAGAGGGAGGAAGGAGGAGTGGGAGGAGAGAAGAGAAGAATCATATCCATGTATTTTTTGGTATATTGTATTTGTAGTATACTTTTTATCAAATGTTAGTGTTAGTAAAAACTGTAGATGTAGAAAATTTAGTACAATTTTTAGGATAGAAAATTTTTAGTATACAATTTTTAGTATAGAAATTTTACTACAATTTTTAGTATAGAAAATTTAGTTAACGTAGTTATAGGAAATTAGCAGGCGTAGAAATGGAGAGGAGAGGAAGAAGCAATCGTAGGTCTAGATGTAGATAGAAATAGTTAAATATTTGTTATACAAAATTTATTAAACATGTAGTTTTGGAACAATTAACAGCCGTAGAAGCGTGTAGTTGTATATAATTTAGGAAACATAGTTTTAGAAAATTAGCATCAGTAGAAATTTTGCATGAGTACAAAATTATAGTTGTAGAAAATTCAGTCACCGTAATGTACAAATTAATCATCCGCTGAAATTTATACGTATTAAAAAAATCAGTAAATATTTATGGTAGAATTTAATTAATTCGTATGTAGGAAGTTCATAGTACGAGGTTATTGTAGTGGGTTATGACATGCGAACGATCGGTGAAATGTGAATTGCAGTATGTCGGTACTTGGTATTGTGCGATGCTATTTGACATGTCGCAAAATTGAAACATATATGCAGGCCGACATCAGCAATGGTAATAGCCACTACATTGAGAGTGCATTACAGTGCTGGAACCATTCGTGAAGGTCCAAATGGTGTGGATTTGAGCGGGTTTCCGCAAGTCACTTTAATACATCTGGATGGCGAGAATGCTCATATCTCAGATGTGATGCATTGGCTGACCCGGTGTTTTTTGTTGGACCCCCAGGTGTGCAGCGTTATCGTGCAAGGGATTTAGAGCCGGTCTCCCACAGACATCAGATGGGAGTTGAGGACATTGCTGCGTACTGCTTCGTGTAAGGGTTTTGTGCAAGGGTGCCGGCGCCGTGGATACGAGTGTGTCCTACTTGTGCAACCGTGCTCATTAGAAGTTGTGCAAGGTCATGCGTCTGCCCTTGCTCCAGGAGGTGCTAGCAGCTCTGGTAGGCCGCATGTTGGCGAAGATGATCAAGTTGCTCGTGATGAAGCCGATGTGGTACATGGAGGAGAGGTACAATGGTCAAGCCATAGAGAGGGAATAGGACAAGCTGATGAAGAGGAGCATATTGAGTACATCGTGCAGCAGATGGACTGTGATGATCAGAGGGCATGGGCTAAAGAGGAAGCTATACAGGACGACGACGAGGACAGTTCGGATGAGGATGAAGCTCCTATCCCGCAGAAATGGAACCAGTTGAATGCTGAGGGTGTTTCCGCACATGATGAGCATGAATCAGTGTGGGAGTATCATGAGATAGAGGTTCGCTTGCATTCTATGTTTGCTGACAAGGCAGTGCTACAGGGTGCCATCAAGCTGTGGGTCCTTTCAATGCAGCGGACTTTTCGGATCGTGAAATCAAGCCAGGAGCAGTACACCGTGAAGTGCGAGTAGGCTGGTTGTCCTTGAAGGGTGCACGCACGTAGACCCAAGTATGAGACTCACTAGATTGTGTTGAAGGTGGAGCTGCACTCTTGCATTCTCAACTGTGTTTTGGCGAGGCATCGTAACCTAACATCCGCCTTTATAGCCAATTTGATGTATGGAGAGATAGTGGAGAAGAAAGACGTAGAGGTGACGCATATCGTGGTAGCTATCGAGAAGAAATTCAAGTACAAGGTTAGCTACGCGAAGGCGTGGTGTGCTAAGCAGAAGGCGTTGGAAAAACGTTTTGGGTCTTTCGAGGCGGTGTACGATAATTTTCCTCGTATGCTTAAGGTGTTGCAAGACAAGAACCTGGACACGTATATTGCTATGCAAGACAAGTCGTCCAAAAGTCCACTAGGATATGCAGTGTTGCAGAGGGCCTTGTTAGCATTTGGTTCTTGTATCGAGGTATTCAGGCACATGCTGCCAGTGATCTCAGTTGACGGGACCTTTCTGACAGGCAAATACAAGGGGCAGATCCTGACGGACATAGGCATTGACAGCAACAACCAAATATTGCCGCTGGCCATCACATTTGTGGAAAGTGAGAATTATGAAAGCTGGTTGTGGTTTCTCAGACATGTCAGAGTTGGAGTTGTCGGCACTTGTCCTGGTGTGTGCATAATCCATGATCGCCACGCCGGGATTGTAAAGGTTATAAGAAAACTTTAGGAAGACCCCGAGGAGCCCTTTTCTTGGCCGGACATGAGGAACAGGTGGTGCATTCGTCACCTAGGATCGAACTTTTTCAAACAGTTTCTGAAACAACCATTGATGAAGCTATTCAAGAGGCTGGCTATGCAGAACTAGTGGAGAAAATTTGATGCTTTGTGGGCATTGTTGGGGCAGCACAACCGCAATGCTTGCCAGCACTCGATGAGCCTAATCCAGCTGGTCCAAGAAGGAGGAGCTCACGAAACATCAAGTGCTTCTCGTAGTGGATCGAGGGAGAACCATTGGATAAGTGGTCGCTGTTGCGCGACACGGACGGCGAAAGGTATGGCATAATGACGACTAACCTTGCCAAGGTGTACAATTGGGTTCTCAGGGGCCTCCATTCTCAGCCTGTTGTCGCCATCGTGGAAGGTGTTCTTCACAGCGCAATCGGCTACCTCAGGGAGAGGCACGTGAATGCCGCACTTCATGCGGCCAATCCCTGAACTCTATATTCATAAAAAATTATGACATACATGGAGATGAAGGCACAGAAGGGTCAATTCCACACAGTGCAGGTCATGGGCAACAGGGAGCATTATTTCGACGTGGTACTCCGTGATAGAGCTGAATTTGGGATGACTCATTCCCTTGTTACCCACGAGGTATGCCTTGAAGATCATGCATATGAACCTAGCTGTGTATGCAATAAGCTAAAGCTGTTACACAAGCCATGCTCTCATGTCCTCGCTGCATGCGGGACCATGGCATGGATCCTTCAAACTTCATGTCGGAGTACTTCTTTAGGGAGAGCGTACTGCATGCTTGGTGTGGGGAGATCCGGGGGTTCAGGGTTGTCGAAAACTTCGCCACCTTGGACATTGCAGTGAGGACCTGATTTCTAGATGTTAACATGCTGAAGGGTGGGAAGGGTCGGCGATAGAGCCGGCGTATTAGAAATGATATGGACGAATTTCAAGCCAGAGCATCTGGTGCACGTTGTGGGCGATGCGGTCAGGAGGGGCACACAGCTAGATGATGCAATACATGTGCTGATAAGTAGACAGAGCAGCATAGTGTGTTCTACTAGTTGTTGGAGACTAGAAATAAATTTGCATTGTAAACTGTGTTTGTTTAGTACGCACTTATGATGTGCGGTGTCGTACTAAATATATCATATATTTCATGTACCATTTGTACAACTACTATGTTACATCCCCTTTTCTATAATGTAGTTGGTGTTGTGCTGGTAGCGTAGTATTGCTCTATTTATTTACTTACTAGTTCTATTTATTGTTAGTTTACATGCGATGTTTTTGGTTCCTTATAAGTGCTAACTTGAACTCTTTTTGCAGGTATGGTTCGTGATGGTCGTGACTCGGACTGCGGTACCCTTTGTTGGACGAGCACGTGGACCGCCTGCATCGCGCTTCCTATCATGTGCCACCTACGGGGAGCGCGAACGAGCCAACTAAGCTGGGAGCAGTCCGAACACGCACACCTCGCATGGCCTGTAGACTCGACCCCTGTTGGATAGTTAGGTTTTCACTCTACCAACATTTTACTGTTGCCGTAAGAACATTCCGTGCTGACCATCACTTTGTTTGCAGGCTGCGGGATGCCGAGCTACTCCCTCTTGCCCGGATGGTGTAGGCCACAGACGAGGATGGACCCGCCGTGGGCGGGGACGACGTCGTGGAGCGATCACAACGCTTCTCGTTCGGCCGTTCCCTGCTGACGGCTTTGCTGGACCGTTGGCAGCCCGAGACGTACACTTTCCACCTCCCATTCGGGGAGATGATGCCTACCCTGCTGGTATGTCCCTGCTGCTTGCCCTTCTGATCGTGGGAGCCGCTGCCTTCCTACCGGAGGCCCCGGCCGAGTGGCGCGCTGACCAGCTCTGCAAATTCGAGGGGGTCCTTCCACCGGGTGCCGCGGATGACTACTACATCTTCCCAGCGAGTCAGACACATGGGCCGTCGCTGAGGTGGCTCGCACAGTTCTGGGTACATGCTCTTTATAATCGATCATGTTGTCGAAGCTCTTATTTGCACTATTACGTACTAATAATATCTTGTTTGCATTCAGGTGGAGCAAAGGATCCAAAGGCGGACAATTACCAGGTCTCACGCCACTTGGAGGCGTACTTGCTGTGGCTGTTTGGTTGGGTGCTCTTCACCACCAGCCACGGCAGCACCGTCGACTCACGCCTCATCGCACATGCTGGGGATCGACCGCACTTGCCGCGAGCTACCGTGGCCTGTGCGATGCGTGCTCGAGGACCAAGGCAACCTCGGTCCTCGTGGGTTGTCCGCTGCTACTACAGTTGTGGTTGTTCGAGCGCTTCAGTCTTGGACGACCTTTGCTAGAGGACATGAGTCCATACGGGGCAGAGATGTACCCCGGGGGAGACATGGACTGGCCAACGATGGGTTCTATCTGGTGTCGTCGACGAGTAAGTATTAACACAATCAGCTATTTCCTTCTTATTGACGATGGTCGTACGTAACAACTGTTCTTCCTTGCAGGTACAGTTCGCGCACGTGCAAGTCACATGGGCGTATCAACCCTTTATGGAGCAGTTCGACTGCCTCACAGACGATGACATGCGCTGGGAGCCGTACTCACCTACGGCACTGCAGGACCGTGCTCCTGACGGGCTGTCCACACTGTGCTGGCATGACTGGGCTTTCTGGCTGACGCATCGGAAGCTCATGTATGACATCTTCGTAGAGGACTACGCGCCCTGCGAGTAATGCGGTAGTTTGGTCTACGTCAGGTGCTTCTTGTACCAGTCAGACCACCACTCCCGCAGAGCGTGCACGTGTGAGTGACCGCTTCTCATAAATCTGTACATGCTTACTACTCTGTTTGCAAGTACTTACGTAATGGTTCTATACGCAGGCACTTCAGGAAGGGAGTTAAACATGGCACGGCGGGACAGCGAAGATGTAGGGGTGGACTGCGTAGTGGGAGGGTGCGCTCAACAATCGCATGGAGGAGGATTGCCCCTATGATAGCAGGGACTACGTGGAATACCTGCGCTGGTACTAGGAGCGGACACGTACAAGGCTTGTACATGTCGTTGACCTGCCCACCACACACGTCGCCACTCCCACAGACACGTACCCCGTGCACCTTGCGCGGGTCAGCTGCTGCCCACGATGAGAAAATAAGGGCTGCTGTGGCCCAGGCAGAACAAGCCTAGCGTGCCACGAGGTCAGCTCCTCACAATGATGGGCCCTGTAGCAACAACCCCATCCCGAATGTTCCTATCGAGCATTCACCACAACTCCCACCCGAGAGGGAGACTCCCTCTTTGTTGGTGCAGGGACACATGCAAGTTTTTCAAGTCTAAGCACCACATCAGCGTAGGTATGTGTTACTGGGGTTGCACAAACTACTCCAATGACTACCCCGACCGTCGTCTAGACACTGCAACCTATCGGCAGCCGGTAAGGACCAGGTGCACCATTTTTCCCTACCTTTTCTCCTTCACAGCACACACTAACAACCTCTCCCCTGTATTTACAGTCCCTGGAACCCCTATGTGGCTACTGCAAATGGATCGATCTTGAGATCCACCTTAGGGACAAATGGGCCTCGACTTCGCGAAGTGGAATGTCATAAGGTCATCGAAGATGCAGGAGGAGGAGCGCCGCAAGAACGAGCAAACCCTGCGTATACAACGCGAGATGAAACCTCATCTCAAAGCGTGCACGCGTAGGGAGCGGGAGGCTCGCGAGAGGGAGCACGAGAGAAAGAGAAATGGCGACTATGGCAAAAGAGGCTGCCGAGGAGTTCAACGCCAAGCTGGCAAGGAAGGGAAAATGACCCCGGTCTACACAGTAGGTCGTACGAGCAGTTGGGTGGGTTTGTTGCACATGATGCTATATGTTATGCATGTAATCAAAAAGTACGCGGCATGTTACTCCCAACTGTATTATGAAGTTTATTTAAATTCATATAAGCTTATTATCTCATCTTTTCGCATTCAATGATTCACATAGCAAGTCATCTAACAATATTAACATACCAGTTTTCTCTGTATACGAATTCTCAGTAACATCAAAATATCACTTACCATCGTATGTACCGATCGTTCTACAGTCAATCGTTCCTAAAAAAATTCCCAAAAATTGTTACGCACCTACAACATACAATGAATATGAACTTTTATCACAAGTCTAGCAGATTATTTTCTAGTAAAAACTACAAAATTGACAAAATTCACGGGGGACTGCGTGCAGTCGCCCAATGGGTGGGCGGCTGCACATCAAGTCGCCCGTGGGTCGGGCGACTGGACCTCTGTTGCCCCCCCCCCCCCGTTGGGCGATTGGCTCCAGTCGCCCCCCATTGGGCGACTTGAGCCTATATATGTAAAAAATGTTCCTGCGGGTATATTTCTGTAATTTTGAATAAAAAAAGATTATTCATACAAAAAATTCCTCTCCATGGTGTTTTCCTTTTCATTGAAGCTATGACTTTCTCTTACATAAATATGAAGTATATAGAGACGCGCAATTACTACTATAGAAAGCCTAATGTTAGACGTCACACCACAGACGGTTCCTTAAAACCATTTGTATTAAGTAATAATCACAGACGGTTTAAAGTTAGAACTGTCTGTATTGCTGCCAATGATAAAAACTGTCTGTGAAAGTGGACTATCACAGACGGTTTGTGGTTAAAACCATCTGTAAAGTATTACAGGCGGTTAACAAAAACAGTCCATGATATTATGAAGTACTGTCTGTGATAATCCATAGACAGTTCATTTTAAAACCGTTTGTGATAACACAAACCATTTGTGATAATTCCACTATATTAATAGCACGCAGACCTGTTGACCTCCTCTGTCTTAAATTCCAAATCTACTCTACTGCGTTGAGCTGTAGGCGGGGCTTCGAGGCCATTTGGTGGAAGGAGATCGACTATTTGGTAACAGGAATTGTCGATCCACTAAGTTATTGGCTAGCTATGGTTAGTAATTTGTTTCTAATTACATTATAATTTAGATCTAGTTTTTGGTGAAAGGAGAATTGAATATGGTTTAGATCTAGCTAGCTTGATGTAGAGAGAAGATTATTTACATCTAACTACGTATAGCTACTTAATTTAGATTGCACATATATAGTATAGTAATTAATTAATTGAATATGTTATACTAAATTGTTATATGTATAACGTAGGACCGAAGCTGGATGTACGCTGAGAACCGTGTGTGTGTGAAGAGTACATTAATGGCATTTCTACTTTTACAAGAGCTGCTGAGGAAGATATATTGAATAAAGGGGTGGAATATATGTATTGTCCATGCATTGACTGCGAAAATCTAAAGATGTTTAAGAATCGAGAGAAGATTGAAGCGCACTTGATTTGAAGGGGTTTCAAAAAGGGGTATGCACGTTGGACCAGTCATGATGAAAAGCAGATTACACAGGAAGGTGATAATAATGACATCGTCAATGAAATCAATGATATGATGCGGATGTTCATTCGATTGTGGTTCCGATTCGGATAGTCTGAATGATGACAATCTGGATCAGATGCTTTGTATTTCAGAAGGGAACTGTGATGAGAGAGAATGTTAAATTCCAGGGCTTGATAGAGGACTCGGAGAAACCTTTATTTAGGTGCTGCAAGTCAAAGTACATGAGGTTGTCAGCCGTGCTTGAACAGCTGAAATTGAAGGCAAGGAACGGTTGGTCCAATAAGAGTTTCATGGCAATGTTAAGTCTTTTAGTAGATATGCTTCCAGAGGGAAACGAGTTGCCCAAAACCACCTACAAAGCCAAGAAGGTTCTATGTCCATCAGGAATAAAAGTAGAAAGAATACATTCATGTCTGAACAACTGTATCCTCTACTGTAAAGAGTATGCAAACATACATGTATGTCCGGTGTGCAACGTATCCCAATACAAGTATAAGAATCAATCAGATGATGATAAGGGAATAGAGATGAACAGAGGACATCCTGCTAATATGACATAGTATCTTCTTGTAATTTCTAGTCTGAAGTGGTTTTTGTAAACCCAAAGGAGGCAAAACTGCTGCGTTGGCACTCCGAGGAGTGTAAGAAGGATGGAATGCTAAGACATCTTGCTGATTCCACCTAGTGGAGAAACATCGATAGGATTTTTGCAAACTTTGATGCAGAACTGAGGAATATAAGGTTCGGATTAAGTACAGATGGAATGAATCTTTTTGGTAACATGAGCAGCTGACGTAGCACTTGGCCCGTGACTCTTTGCATATATAACCTTCCTCGTTAGTTGTGTATGAAGTGGAAGCATATTTTGCTATCGATACTTATCCAATTGCCAAAACAACTTGGGAATAATATTGATATGAACCTAGCACCGTTGGTGGAAGATTTAAAAATATTGTGGATCGAAAGGGTATTGGTATGGGATGCGTATAAATAAGAGATCTTCACTTTACGCTCCTTGTTGTTCTGCACCATAAATAATTATCCTGCCCTTACTAACCTATTGGGCCAAAGTACAAAATGGGCCAAAGCTTGTACTCACTGCTTATATGATACTGAGAGTGTGTGGCTGAGGCACTCACGTAAAACCATGTACATGCGTCACCGTAGGTTTCTTTGGAGAGCTCACCCATACTGTAGGATGAAAAAACAATTCAACAGAACGAACAAGGATAGTTCAGCTCAAAGGTATTTAAACAGAAAAGAGATCTATGATATGATTAAGTATTTAGATGTGCTCGGGAAGAGATGTAAATTGACGACCCGTGAGAAGAATGTCTGGAAGAAGAGATCAATATTTTTGGACTTACCTTATTGGGAGTACCTACAAGTTCACCACTACATCGACGTCATACATCTAGAGAATAATATATGTGATAGCTTGATTGATCTCTTACTGAACATTCGTGACAAAACAAAGGATAGTATCAACACACAGCTTGACTTGGTTGATATAGACATCAGGCCTAAGTTAGCACTGACAAAGACTAATAAAGGATGAACTTACCTTCCGCTGATTGTTACACTTTGTTCAGGGCCGAGAGAACTGAAATGTGCCAGTGCTTCCATGGTGTGAAAGTTCTGTCTGGTTACTCCACCAACATGAAAAAACTTGTTTCGATAGAAGATTTGAAGTTAATTGGTTTGAAGTATCATGATTGTCATGTGCTGATGACACAAATGCTCCCTATTGCAATTAGAAGTATTTTGCCGATCAAGATCCAAGAGACAATCATGAGGTTGCGTTATTTCTTTAACACAATTGCACCGAAGGTCATTGATCCTGAAGGACCAGATGCTCTGCAGGACGAGGTGGTGACAACTCTATGTCATCTTGAGATGTATTTCCCTCCATCATTTTTCGATATCATGGTCTATCTCATTGTTCACATTGTGTGCGAGATAAAATGTGCGGGCCCATGTTTCTACGTAGCATGTACCCATTTAAGAGGTTCATGGGAATTCTCAAGTCCTATGTACCGAATCGATCTCAGCCGGAGGGCAAAATCATCGAAGGTTATGTAACTGAAGAGGTCATTGAGTTCTGTGTCAATTACATGGCTCAGGTTGAACCGATAGGTATGCCTCGATCTCGCCATGAGGGGAGGCTCAAGGGTATCGGGACCATTGAAAGGAAAGCATTCATTCTAGATATGAATGCATATGCTCAAGCCCATTTCATAGTTTTGCAACACATGACTGAAGTGTCCCCATATATCGACCAACACAAGGGTGTGTTTTGGCAACAGAATCCGAAGTGGCTAGATGTTTAAATCATGAGACAACACAATAGTCAGTTCAACCAATGGTTGAAGGAGCGACTCGCTGTGATCTCGTCAAGTGATATGCTGACATGGTTGGCAAAAGGACCAATATTTATAATTGTGATATGACATAAATAGGTACACATTATATACACAGGCTCAAGATATAAAGAGCACTAACTAGAACAACGGTGTCCGCATAGATGCATGCAATACAGATGGGTTGAGAAACTCCTACTATGGGTTCATAGAGGAGATTTAGGAGTTTGACTATGTGTTTTTCAAGATCCCCTTATTTCAGTGCCATTGGGTCCATCTCTCACAGGTGAAGGTCGACAAGTATGGTGTCACTACCATGGACCTCAAACTTGTTGGATACAAAGACAAACCATTCATACATGCTAACCAAGTTGTTCAAGTTTTCTATATAACCGACCAGGAAAATAAGAAGCGCCACGTAGTTCTTCATAGAAAAAGGATTGTCAGAGTTGAGAATGTTGCGAACAAGGAAGAATACAATCAATTTGATGAGTTATCTCCTTTTGGAAATGACATAAGGGTAGAGGAAGAACATGATGAAAGTCGCTACATACGCGTCGATCATCATGAAGGGTTAATTTTTAAAGGAAATAAGCAAGTGGAATGATGAATAAAATATTTATGTGTCATATGTTCTGTAATTGCAATTATATATGTATATGAGAATGTGTGATATATATATATATGTGTGTGTGTGTGTGTGTGTGTGTGTGTGTGTGTGTGAATTTGCATTTATGTATGAGAATGTGTGATATATATGTAAATGTCAGTAGAGAACATCACGGACGGTTTAAGTTAAAATCATGTGTGCTGTTTATTATTACAGACGGTTCAAGGTAAGAACTGTTTGTGATATTTTCTTATACAGATGATTTTGGATATGAACCATCTATAACATTTTCTTATTACAAACGGTTCTACTTTAGAACCATCTGTGATGATAAATATCACAGATGATTATTAAAAAGAACCGTCTATAATTATTCCTGTATATATTGCGCACTAGGATTTATCCCCACTGTACTGCCCACTAATGTACGCCGCTGCCTTGCCCCGAGCCCATCGCCCTCCTCCTCCTCCCCCGACACCGGTGGCACTCCTTGCCCAAGGCTGTCGCTCGCCTCCTCCTCCCTCGACTCCGATAGCCTTCCTCCTCCGAGGCAGCTGGTGGCCTTCCTCTCGAGCCCGTTGCCACCTCCCCAGACGCCATCGCCGCCTCCCCTAAGCCTATTGCCGCTCGCCCCGAGCCTGTTGCCACCTCCTCAAGCCCGTCGTCGCCTCCCCCGAGCCCGTTGCCGCCTTCCCCGAGCCCTTCGCCGCCTCCCCAAGTATTTTGCTAGTATTCATTTATCATTACTTGTTTCTTACATCAATTAAGTATAAATCACTACTATTCTTTACTGAATATTGTTAGATTTAGTTATTACTGCTATGTTATTATCATGTCTTTGGATATATATGCGCTTGATTTTTTTTGGATTGTTGCAATATCTTCCAGTGCTACACCTAAGCAAGTTAATTGAAATTTCAGCTAGCACAACATATATGCAAAGATAAAGTAGAAATGAAACATTGTGATATGAATGCGATTTACTTGAGTTAAATTGTTTTGATATCTGTCTCTAGTTCATTGTTAAGTTTACTGCTGCTTGTCTTCAGATATTTGGTAAGGTAGTCTAGAGTTCAAAGTCTGACTGATTAGAGAAATTGTCACATAAATACATGATCATATTCTAAATTCAATAAGAATTGGCTCAATAATTGCTTACTTCTATTATCTTTTGAAGATGTCATCCACTCATTCTTCGACATTGTCGCCGGATGCATGTGATGCACCATCCCTTGGAAAATCCCCAAAAGGAAGAGAACTATAGAAAAAGCTAGAGGGCCGATTTACCATCACGGATGTCAATGCGTCTGAGACTCCTCTCAATCCTCACCGAGCAGTGTCTGCATTCTAAAGAATAGTCAGAATAGTTGCACAAGAACGAATTGAGATCACGTTCGTTTCGTGGAAGAAGGTGACCGAAGAATAGAAAAGTCAACTGCTGATGGAAGTTTTTCAATCGTTCGAGATCCCAGAAGAACACCAGGCCTCCATGCAATGGCATGCGTTGCTAGTGGCATGCAAAGCATGGAAGAGCTTCAAGAGCCTGCTTGTCAAGCAATACATGGAGAAGAATCTGACGTCCTTCCACAAATATCCATTCCTAGAACCGCAATGGCAATAGTTTGTTGTGACGAAGACAACAGATAATTTTAGGAGTGAAAGTGCAGTGCATAGGCTCTCCAGGCAAAAAACACGCACCCAACAGACTCTGCAACACTGGGTATGTGGGTAAAATCCTGTAATGGAGGTAGGAGGATGAGTAGGCAATCCTACGAGAGACCTCTCCGCCATGTGCTGGGACCCCTAATGGGCGCACCCAAAACTGGATAAGAGCGAGGTTATCTACCGTGTCATCAGGGGCCATCTCCTTTCGAAACCCCACAGACAAGTGTCCCACCATCTGGAAGTGTTGAGTGTGGAATCTTCTCAAGGCTCATTCGAGGGAGTTACGGAGAGAGATTTACTCTCCACAGCCTTGGGAAACGAGGAGCATCTGGATCACACGAGAGGCCTTGGTCTTTATATTCCTTAGAAATATGGCTTCTAGAGGACTCCGAAGCTTACCGGTGTAGGAAGAGAGCCAAAGCTGAGCACAAGGCATAGCTACGAGAGGACATTGTGGTAAAAATCAGGGATGAGATGTAAAGGTTGGTCAGAGATAAGATGCAAAGGTATGGAGAAAATCAGTGCGAAGCCCTCACCGCTCCTATGCTAGGCAGCCCCCTAACCATTAGCGTAGCTGCACGTCCAACCCTACCTCAGAAAGCAACCACTGATTTCCTGTCAATGACATTCTGGTAATAATTATTATCTCTGGAATGCTTGATCTATTGATCGGCCTGTTGGAGTAGCTAATTTTGTATCATTATGTAGGTGGTTATGAAGTGCAAGCTCCAAGTGAGATATACCTCCATTGCCCTGTACACTACTTAGGGTCAAGCATATCCATCCAAGCCCAGGCCTTGATGCAAGGTGTATCTCTAGTGCCAGGTTTTGTAAAAGTTAATGTGGATAATGTTCATGCCAATTTCAAGGTCGTCCTGGTGTAGATGCCCCAACGACGAGGTCATGACTCTAGGGCAAGCCAGTGGAACATTTATCCAATGGCCCAAGAGGGATATCTGCCTAGAGACTCCTGCACCTGTGCCAAGTCCACAAGAGCTATCTACATTGGTGCTAAGTCCACGAGAGCCATCTGCACTAGTGCCAAGTCTACTTGAGCTACCTATACCGGTGCCAAGTCCACTCGAACTACCTACACTAGCGCCAATTCCGCAGGTGCAATCCACATGAACGCTACCTGCATAAACGTAGCAAGGGCACGGTGCATCTACATCTTATGCCTGGTCGACTACCGTGAAGTTGACCTACAGACAAGGCAGCAAGAGCAAACTGAAGAAGACAAATGATGATCCCTTACTTACCGTTGGCCTGAAAATTTATGCTAAACGAGCCGTTGGTCGTCCTGGAAGAGCGCCTCCTAACTCTAGGACTATCTTGCCAGAGATTGCATATGTATTACATGGAACAGCTCAACAAGCCAGAGGAAAAACGACACTCGGGTGTCAATGTCAAGTTCATGCCACATCATGGACTATAGGAAATAAAAACCAATCTACTAACTAGGGATACAAGAATTACCTCACGGGCAACTGTTGCTCTGATACCAACTGATGTGACGATGGCCCGATCTTCCGAGAGGTACTGATAAGTCGATTGTGGAGATCTCGACGTTGATGATCCAAAGGCTCCGACCAAAACAGATCGAACCCCTCGCAATCACTACACCACTGCTCCATTGGTTATCAACCGTGCCGAACACGATTGACCTCGCCAAGAAGGCTATCTCCTGCAAGCGAATCGAGAACACAAGCAAGAGAGTACAAGATGCAATCTGAAATTGCGAATAAATATTAAGTTCACAAGTTGGGGTCTCGCAAACCGATGAACGGCGAAACTGTTCAAAGACAGATTAATCTAAGCAAAACCCAAGGAAAACTAAAGGGGTGTGGCCTCCTTAAATAGGGGAGGGGGAAGCCACACTTATCTAATGAAAAGGGATGTGGTACTATTCCTAGTTACTGTTCACGCGCGTGGTACTATTCATGTGAACAGTACCGGCCCAAATAGCCCCAGTTACAAGGCCCTCGGCCCACTTTGAGTCGGACTGGAAAAGTGACATGGCTTGTTTCACAGTTTTTGATCTGCTCGAGTGGAGTTTGGAGGTGATACCAGATCCATCTGAAAGTAGACTCCAAGATCTTTCTAACGAGTACTCACGGGCCCCGAGAAGCCTTCTGGATCAAAAGTTATGGCCGTTTGAAGTTGGCTTGTCAAGCTGAATCCGAATTGATCTGGAGGCCGAATTGGATTCCAAAACCTGTCCAAGTTGAACCCTTGCTTCAATTGGTTCCAAAGTGATGTGGTGCTACAAATATATATATTTTCATCATTAGGTAGCATCATATTCTCATTTAAAATATGTTGAAGTTGAAGAAACGAATTCACCTTTAGTTCATTCTTGATATTGGTCGCTATGGTCGTACGTGTTGGTGGCGTGGTCACATCATCCTCCCCTTCTTGATGGAAAACCGTCCTCGGTTTTCACATATGTGTAGTGTCACGTATTGCATGATCTTGATCATAAATCTTGGTGTATGATAACAAACGCAACAAACTCTCATTACGTAATATCATAAGTTCTTTATCAAATAAAGTAAAATCTCTTTGAAACGAGCTCACCTCATAATTTAAGTGATGCGTAGGAGCTCTTGTAATTGTAACAAGTAGAGCAAATATGGTTGTATCCATATGGTTCATGTTCTTATCATCCTCCCCTTCTTGCAAACAAAGCCGTCCTCGGCTTTTGATAAGCTGAAAAAATGGTAACAAAGAAGCCAAGGTGTATGCATGGTATATGTATATGTCATCCGTTTTAACCGTTCTTCGTTGTTGCACAATTAATGTTATAAAACAGCAATGATCATAAAAGCTCATTGTATTATTAACCCAAAAGTAATCATATATGTTAATGAGCAATTCAAAATTTCTCACACAGTAATTATTGCAACTTGTTTTGCAAATGTAAGTGAAGCATTTATGCAATTCAAATCTTTGAATTTGTAAACTTGTAGTGGTGGCACACATGGGCAAAACTACAACTTTTGGAATCAAGCAAAGTTCATCTATATAATCATATCTCAATCGAACAATAGCAAATTCATCTAGTAAGAGTGAAGAGCTTTGTATGTTCTGACATAATTCATCATCTTTATTCAGATTGTCTATACTAGATGGTGCAAAAAGAGATGAACACATAGGCATTGAATGAGTACTAAATTTTACTTCCCTCTCACATTCAACATGATTCAGCATACAAGAATTGTTGTCCCAAACAACAAGTTTCAATTCATCCATGTGATCGCAAGTTATGCATATTCGATATACAAGAAATTGATTTTCCACACCATAATCTCCAATCAAATTAAACTTATATCCAGGGGTGTAGGTACTAAATAAGAATTTCAAACATGCAAGTTCAGAAACTTTCTCCATAGCATGTGACAATTTCATAGGTAGATCCAACATGATGTAACACAATGAATTAGCAGGAGAAATTCTAGTCAAAACTTCTTTATGTGTTATTAATTTAATATGTGCAAAATTATGAGAATTTAGATCAGCACATGGTTTATTTAAGTCAACACAAGGAATATCAAAAGATTGCACTACAGCAGGTATATACTCACAATGTTGCTCTATGTCTTGTTGTGGCACCAAATCAATACCGTGAGCGATGATAGTACCATGTTCTTTACCTTTTTGGCTCTCCTCAGATGATGTAAGTGCATCCATCTCCTTATCTTCATTCTCAACCAATGGGGTCAGTGATTCAATCAGCTCATGCTCTTCTTTGGCATGGTTCTCAACTACCTGCAAGTTGTTAGTCACAGAAAATGGCACAAACACAGGTTTGTTCTCATGATCATCACCATTACCTGCAAGGTTAGCTGCAAGAGCATATTCATCCTCAACATCACTAGCACTTACATAACCACCATCTTCTGTCGCAATGTACGCCCGCTGACTTGTGCAATCTCTCATGACGTGGCCCATCCCTTTACAACGGTGGCACACAATGCCCGTTGTACGGCCTGTGGAAGCAACCGATGAAGAGCTCTGTGCTGGTGCTTGCACACTAGTAGATTTGCTCGTCTCGGGTGCGCGTGATTGTGGCGGCAGTGCTGCTGAACGCGCCCTACTCACAGAGGGGGCAGCAGCTCGACAAATAGGAGGTGGGGCTATCTTGGCTTGCCCAGGCATTGATCTCGATGTAGACGTACCTCCAAAGTTGCTCCTTGTCCTTTGTTGCCTACCCTGCAATTCTTTTTCTGCAAGCATAGCAAGCTGGAACAACTGGTTGACAGTAGTAAAATCTTTATAATAAACAATGTCCTGAATTTCACACCGTAACCCCCCGTAAAAACGACAAATCTTATCCTCCTCATCTTCTACAACATTACAACACAACATGCCTATTTGTAGTTCTTGATAATATTCCTCGACAGATTTATTACCTTGGTCTAAGCACTGCAATTTCTTATGCATTTCATGTTTAAAAGCAGGAGGAACAAATCTAGCACGCATAGCTTCTTTTAACCGCTTCCATGTATCAGGTTGTAAGCGCATGGTACCCATATCATTCCACCATATAATAGCAAAGTCCTTAAACTCACTAGTAGCTTGTCTAACTCTATGTTGTTCAGGAACCAAGTGAGAATTAAACTTCTGCTCTACCGTCATCTCCCAATCAAGATATATTTCAGCATCATAAAGACCAGAAAAAGATGGAATGATAAATTTGACTTTAGCAAAAGGGTCATGATTAGAACGATCATTATGGTGCTGAAAATTATTACCTCCCATACCGTGACGGTTTTGATGTAGGCGGTGTCGTGGGCGTGCATCTTGGGCAGCAAATGAAGCACTTGCGTCGCGGTTTTGTCTCTCATTATCATCAGACAACCCACCTGTCATGGTTAGTAGAAAACAAAAGACAACACAAAGGTATTATCCCTATGCACTACTAGGTGGTGGAAGGTGGAATCACATATTCTCAAGCGTCTTACTACACTCTTACAAGTGTTCTTACCGATGCAGCAGGTGGTACAACCGGTGGCTGGTTCGTGATACCGTGTCGAGCGTGGGTACGATTACAAGAGGGAACCTGTTCTGATCAAGAGTAGGTGTAGCTTGGAAGGCACAATATGGTAGCAATGGAGAACAATCAGTTAATTTCAGAATTGCATAGAATTGAATTATAGTCCGTATCTAACACTTAGCCTATGTTGCTGATCAACCAAGAATGGAAGAAGGCTAAAAACAAGTGTATGGCAATGTGTATGAGTGGTAAATACAAGATAATTCAATCCAATGCAATCTGGAATTGAAGAACACAAGGATTGACCCAAAACTGAAAACTGAAGATTTCTGTCCACTGGACAGTATGTCGGTATTTTGGCCGTAACTTTTTGTCAGATGCCTTTTTTTCACTGATTCTTTTTTTATTTGTTTTCTGACGACTTTTTCTACATATTTTCTTTTGGGGCCAACTTCCGAAACCCGACACAACAATTCGCACAAAAATCACAACTGCTGACTGTTGCAGATTCAAAACAGATAATTGGGTCAACTTTCACCGCATATATCTCTTAACTGCCTTGCTGGAATGACGTGAAATTTTACAGATAGATGGACAATGAATTTTTGAATCTAATGGCGGTGGTCTCACGCAAAAATAATCTCGGAATAGAAAGTTATGACGTTTTTTGTGGCGGCTGCAGAGAAAGGAAAAATCAGCTGAATTTGGAAACTAGGGTTTGGGGTGGGGAATTTTTGTTTTGTTTGGATTTTTATTGGAACAAAGATATGACCAGCAACTAGACAATGCTATATGGACACAAATTCAATTTAGCAAACCAAAACTAACAGATTGAAAGGCACAACGGGGTTTGGACAGCGGAATTAATTCTTTTTGTGGGGCAATATTTTTTTCTGGACTATAGGAAATAAAAACCAATCTACTAACTAGGGATACAAGAATTACCTCACGGGCAACTGTTGCTCTGATACCAACTGATGTGACGATGGCCCGATCTTCCGAGAGGTACTGATAAGTCGATTGTGGAGATCTCGACGTTGATGATCCAAAGGCTCCGACCAAAACAGATCGAACCCCTCGCAATCACTACACCACTGCTCCATTGGTTATCAACCGTGCCGAACACGATTGACCTCGCCAAGAAGGCTATATCCTGCAAGCGAATCGAGAACACAAGCAAGAGAGTACAAGATGCAATCTGAAATTGCGAATAAATATTAAGTTCACAAGTTGGGGTCTCGCAAACCGATGAACGGTGAAACTGTTCAAAGACAGATTAATCTAAGCAAAACCCAAGGAAAACTAAAGGGGTGTGGCCTCCTTAAATAGGGGAGGGGGAAGCCACACTTATCTAATGAAAAGGGATGTGGTACTATTCCTAGTTACTGTTCACACGCGTGGTACTGTTCATGTGAACAGTACTGGCCCAAATAGCCCCAGTTACAAGGCCCTCGGCCCACTTTGAGTCGGACTGGAAAAGTGCAATGGCTTGTTTCGCAGTTTCTGATCTGCTCGAGTGGAGTTTGGAGGTGATACTAGATCCATCTGAAAGTAGACTCTAAGATCTTTCCAACGAGTACTCACGGGCCCCGAGAAGCCTTCTGGATCAAAAGTTATGGCCGTTTGAAGTTGGCTTGTCAAGCTGAATCCGAATTGATCTGGAGGCCGAATTGGATTCCAAAACCTGTCCAAGTTGAACCCTTGCTTCAATTGGTTCCAAAGTGATGTGGTGCTACAAATATATATATTTTCATCATTAGGTAGCATCATATTCTCATTTAAAATATGTTGAAGTTGAAGAAACGAATTCACCTTTAGTTCATTCTTGATATTGGTCGCTATGGTCGTACGTGTTGGTGGCGTGGTCACATCATCCTCCCCTTCTTGATGGAAAACCGTCCTCGGTTTTAACATATGTGTAGTGTCACGTATTGCATGATCTTGATCATAAATCTTGGTGTATGATAACAAACGCAACAAACTCTCATTACGTAATATCATAAGTTCTTTATCAAATAAAGTAAAATCTCTTTGAAACGAGCTCACCTCATAATTTAAGTGATGCGTAGGAGCTCTTGTAATTGTAACAACAAGTAGAGCAAATATGGTTGTATCCATATGGTTCATGTTGACAGGTTTTGGAATCCAATTCGGCCTCCAGATCAATTCGGATTCAGCTTGACAAGCCAACTTCAAACGGCCATAACTTTTGATCTAGAAGGCTTCTCGGGGCCCGTGAGTACTCGTTGGAAAGATCTTGGAGTCTACTTTCAGATGGATCTGGTATCACCTCCAAACTCCACTCGAGCAGATCAGAAACTGCGAAACAAGCCATGTCACTTTTCCAGTCCGACTCAAAGTGGGCCGAGGGCCTTGTAACTGGGGCTATTTGGGCCGGTACTGTTCACATGAACAGTACCACGTGCATGAACAGTAACTAGGAATAGTACCACATCCCTTTTCATTAGATAAGTGTGGCTTCCCCCTCCCCTATTTAAGGATGCCACACCCCTTTAGTTTTCCTTGGGTTTTGCATAGATTAATCTGTCTTTGAACAGTTTCGCCGTTCATCGGTTTGCGAGACCCCAACTTGTGAACTTAATATTTATTCGCAATTTCAGATTGCATCTTGTACTCTCTTGCTTGTGTTCTCGATTCGCTTGCAGGAGATAGCCTTCTTGGCGAGGTCAATCGTGTTCGGCACGGTTGATAACCAACGGAGCAGTGGTGTAGTGATTGCGAGGGGTTCGATCTGTTTTGGTCGGAGCCTTTGGATCATCAACGTCGAGATCTCCACAATCGACTTATCAGTACCTCTCGGAAGATCGGGCCATCGTCACATCAACAATATTCATGACTGTGTCTTCACGGTGACCTTCAATGATTTATTCCTTCTCTTCACACTTGACGCCCTTGACGCCTCACTCATTTGATGCTAGACACTATAAGTGTATACAATCATGGTCTACATTTATGTAATACCGATAAATATCATATATAACTCATTGCTTTTATGTGTATGTGTGTGTGTATATAGATAGATACATGGTGACTGAAGCCAAATTATCAAAATCACTGGTTAGTTTTTTGACCCATGCTTGGTCTACATAAATACCATTGAGGAGGATGCATCCTTCATCGAGAATTATATGACGACGACATTGGAGGCTTACTGCAACAAGGAATTTGTACTTATGCCCTACAATCAGGGGTAAGTGCTACACTGGTGGCTATAATTGTTGATTGTACTTTATAAACAATACGAACTTAGGTTTAATGACCATGACATACCTGTGTAGGTTCCACCAGATTCTAATTGTAATTATACCAAAATGGAACAAGGTAATATACCTTGATTCCCTAAAGAGGAACAAAACCGACTACACACTTGTTCAACAAATAATCGACAGGTAAACACATTTCCTCCATAGATAATTGTATTGTAGTCTTTCCTTCCTTCCCAATGACTAAGGCTAACTTTTTGGAATCACGTAGATCATTCGTGAAGTACGTTGCAAAGGTATGAAAATCCAAGGGAGGGATCAATGCCCTGCGACATGTTCTAGATTTTCTGGTATTCGATAGTACACATTAATCCTATATAACACTTCGTAGTAATGCCTCTCGAACTAACAAATTCTATTTTTGCAGTGCCACTAGCAGCCGCTGGCAACAATACCTGTGGATTCTATTTTGCCACAACATGCAACTACTCGTCTGTTCCGCAAAGAATAATCCTGAGGTTTGTCAATCTTGCGATAATTATTTCATACTTATCAATTTATATATACACGACATTGATCTTCCTACTGACAGGTTCTATCCATCACTACAACTCCGTTAAAACAGGTCGACCTGAAACATATTCGAGGACAATGTGTGTACTTCTTGATGTCTAAAGTCATAAAAGAAGATGGGGAGTTCCACAATATAGAATGAATTTCACTGGGAAAAGATTTGAGCTTAATTGTTCATGTGTGTGTTTGTTCATGGATGGATAATTTATTTCATTTTTGTAATTGATTTGTGAAATGGATGTTCTTGTTTTTTAAATGAATGAATGTGAATTGGATGTATATATACTGTGTTGATCTGCTAGCTTTTTTCAGAGGGCATGGCTAGCATTTCCTAAGGCTAGCCAACAAATAGAAAAAGATTTAGGAATAGAAAAGAATATCACAGACGGTCATTAACTCATAACCATCTGTGATTGTTTACTATCATAGATGATTTTTTAGAAACCGTCTGTAATATATTGATTATCACATACGGTTTCAATTACAAACCATCTATGATATTAATATATCACAGACGGTTTATATTTAAAACCGTTTGTGATAGTCAACTATCACAGATGGTTTCTATTAAAAACCATCTGTCATAGTCTTCATCATAGATGGTTCGAAAGCCGTCTGTGATGACCTTGTATTATTACTGACCCTTGTAATGAAAAAACATTTATAAAACTTTAATAATAGTAAATCACATCCATTCATAGCCCTCCTTGGCTGCAAATTATTTAATCAATTCTGCACCACGGGCATGGCACATGCGACGCGTACATACGATCCTAATTTCGACGAAAATGTTTTGTAAATATGAAAGCTATACCTATTATGGCTGCATCCAAGCATGCTCATGACCGTGAGCGCAACTATTTAAATAGTTTTTAACACTTTTGAGAGGTTGCACAACTTTACCCACATAAGATAATCAAATATACTATTGGCCACTACACGCTTACATAGGCAATGACGAAATGATTATCATGAAGCCTTTACATCACCTAGCCCAAACCTTGCACCAGCCCGATGAATGACAACCCTCATCTCAGCGGATACCTCCCTTTGGTTAGGCATTCACTATTGTATTAGCGATCTTTGGTCCCAACACCTCGGTGAAGAGAGTTCCTACGAGCAAACCTACCATGAATGCCTTCACTACTTTATCCTACCAAAATGCAAGGCTAATCTTAGATAACTTAGTCAACTAAAGCCAAAGTCTATATAGCACATATGGTTGTATGGTGTAACTTAGATATGCGGCAATAGCATTCAGTTTTTAATTGACCTGAGTGAGAATCTCCCCCCATCTACATGTGAGATACCCTCTCACATTTGATAGTTCATAATTATATAACTCACCCATGTCTTAATCTAGGTTTTTCATTTTATTTTATACCAAACAAATAGAGGTACCCCCTCTAGTCCAACATTTCAAAAGTTCCCATGTCCAATGCAAGTTTTTTTTCGAAATATCGAACTTAACAAAAACTAGTGTGTGCTTAAGCATCTAGACCATACACTCAATGTAGTATACCCATATTTTGACATTAGCTACTATTTAACCATGTCCTAAAAGTTACAATAGTAAGTATATCAAATTTGCAAGGAAGTTCAATCCATACAAAGCGGGTATAGCTACCATTCCCACAATATAACAATTTTAATTAAACATATACGCATGCATAATAGATTTTTCAAACAATGTATAATAACTGAAACAGTAGGATCAATATGGCTAAAGGGGTGCTTTCCTTGCTGTTGTTACTCAGAGAATGGTTCAGAAGCGTTCTTGTAGTTGTCTGGTGCGACGGTATCTAATTGGTAAAATCTAATGAATATAAATCCAAACATAGACAAAACATAAATATTTTTGCATATTTTGATAGAGCATGATTTTAGAAAAAATTACAGACAAAATTTATGAATAGGGGTAGGTAGGGGTGAATATGGATTGGATAGTTTTTGATCGACCCGGATGAAAACGGATACGGATTGTGTCAGATCGGATTTTCTTCGGATAATTTTCAGATCGGAAACAAATACAGATTTTTTTGTCCGAAACGAATACGAATATAGTAGGGCTGATATCCAGTGAATACGAATATGGATTATCTGGATAATACAGATCCGAATATCTGAGATTTCAGCCCAACATTGCCCAGCCCATGCCAGCCTCTCTCATCTCCCCTGCCACTAGCCCACTAGCAAATATTTATGTTTATTAAAAACAAATTTAGTATTGTCGGTAGATTAAAATTTGTACCGATTAAATTGATGTACTGCCATTTAAATCATCCTGATGAAAATTTAAATTCTTAATTAATTTATTGGTCACATGTAAATGGTAGAAATCCATTAAGAATTATTTAGGACTTTAGAAAAAATTAACTGTCATTTGAAGATTTAAAATTTGTACAATGGTAGGACTATTGTGGATAAAAATACTTATGCTTGTTTAGATTTCATTAATGTTTTGATAAGATAAACTATTTATGTGTTTCCATTGATTTGGATGTATAGTTTAAGGGGTTTTTATGTTCTGATAAATATTTGTGACCGTATTCGTTTCGATTCGTATTCGCTCCATATCTGTATTCGATATTATTCATATTTGTATTTGTATCCGAGATATTTGTATTCGTATCCATATTCGAGAAAAAATATATGAAAACAAATATGGTAGAGGCATTATCTGTCCGTATTTGATCCGTTTGCATCCCTAGGGGTAGGGGAAACTCTACCCCTTCACCCTTTACTGGTTGGCTTGGGCCGAATGGGCCAGGGAATTTGCCCTAGTTCGGGAGAAAAAGAGAAAAAATGGGGGGATGGGCGGCGCTCGAGATTTGCAAAAAGAACCCTCTGAAATCCAGAAATTGCGTGAGGGTCCTACAAATTTTTGACAGGCCCTTGGTTTTTTGGAATTACACGAAAATTTTTCTCAGAACTAAAAATTAGTGAACAAGCCCTCAGAAATTGTAGCATTCATTAAAATTCATATTCCAGCAGAAAAGGGCCCCAGAAATTCAAATTTTGGATTGTTTTTAATAGTTGAAGCATGTTTAGCACTGTTATTATTACTTTCTATGCCTTCCTGTATTTATTTACTGTTTTGATTAATTATAATTATTTAAATTGCCTTTAATCACTAAAATTAATAGTAGAATTTATAGAAAATTCATAAAAAATTCTTGAACATTACGAGAATCTTTTTTATTATTGTCCAATTTATTTTATGCATATTTACCTACAGTAAATTTATATATTCGTTTCATACACATTTAGATGATAAACATCATGAACCGGGAGTTCGAGGAGCTAGGCCAGCATGGCCAAAATTACTTGACTTAAACTTCTGATGTCGAGATCGTACTTGCAGCCAAGAAGATCTGCACTGCAATTGGGATTGGTACACCTTAGGATGCCAAACCCACACTTGAGGAAAATGATCAGGCACTTCACTTCCTCAGGCATCACCTCTGCCTCACTCTCAAGAATGAGTACATGACAAAGAAGAGTGCGCTAGCATTATGGACTGCACTAAAGAAGCAGTTTGAGAAGCTAAATGTCGGACCTGGATTTTACAATCCAGAATCCTCTTTGATTCCATCACACTATTCCCTTGATCAGTAGATAGTGCTTACAGATACAGTACTGAGCATTAAAATACATATCATGCGGAAGTGTAAATATAATAATAGATTTACTCTTGAGCCGATCAGGCTGAAATCAATAATATGTAGCAGCGGAAATTGAACACACAGGTAGGACCCTCAGGACGTGCCCACAGGCAGCCAACTGGGGTTCATGATCTAGTTCTTGACCTCTTCATCTTCTTCACCATCATAACCAGGTGTATTGTTGAAGCGTAGCGATCTGACTTCTGATTCTAGATTAATTGAGTGAGTGAGGGTGAGCACAAACCACCGTGCTCTGTGAGCCAATACACAGGGTGCAACTAGATAACATGCATGGCTTATCAAGGAAAGGCCCGGTTTGTTTGATTTGCCATAAATTGCTTTTAAAATACGATACATAGAAATTTCCTAAGACCTAGCAGTTTAACTAAAATAGATTTTATCAATGTATGAAAGAATGCAATAAAAATAGCGATCCAGATTCCATCCACCGTTACATAGTCTCTGCACCATATGCTAACCTTTCAGTGTTATAACCGCTTACCTTATCACTGGGGCGACACCTAGGGCATCACAAATCTGGGCCTTTCATTGCCTACCATTTTTTGAATTTCACCCACAAAGTTTTTGAAAAAAATAGAACTATATCTGGTTAAGTTCCCATGTCTGTCCTTGACCGTGGGTACGGCTATTTGAATAGTTTTCACTCTGCAGAGTTTGTACACTTTACCCACAAGAGACAATTCGCTCGTTGCTCCACATGATTCCTTCGTCATGTGGTTGAGTAGACCATCACAGTAACTTTTCAAAATATCTGGCCCCTTTTGTCATCTCACCCTATGGGCTGCTCCCACTTGCGGTGGGTCCCATATGTTGCACGGGATGTTAACCACAGATACTAGTACATTTGGACTCCACTCTCCACAATACTAGCACGACCAGAAAACTTCACCCTCCTCTTGGTATCCCTTTAGGTCTCCCCTTGCCCTTGCAATATTTCACTCCTTTCCACTACCTGTGAGATAAATCCGGGGGTTCGATAGATATACTTAGCCAAGTTGCAATTTGCAGACTTGTGGTTGTACTGTTTTACATAGGAGGTCATTGCAAGATTCAATCCTTAAGGTTATCTAGGCGGTTCTACCACAATCCACACCTCGTGCTTCCACCGCACCATACCCCATACCATCTGCCTAGATGTTTAAGCAAGTTGGGGGTTTTGGGAGCATAAAATATCCATATCAAAATATACTAGCCATTTTCACCCATGACTTCCCAAATCAGTTTCTCATGATAAAAAGTGATGTTTAGGGCATTTTGGTGCCCCGAGAATTTAAGCAGTACTAAGCATGGCGCATAACTGTAGACTTATTTTTAAAAGATTGCCATTATAATTTTCCTAGAGTGACAAGGCTTAAATGTTCAAATGTTCCAAAGGAGGTGTAATACTAACAAGTCAAATAATAGGCATATAACTAGAATCTTAAAACAAACATATATTTGCATATGAAATAACAGCATGCAATTTGATAATTTAACAAAAATAATTTGCAGAAAATATAGGTTCAACATGATCAAAATATTGACTCGCCTTGCGCGGTTTACCGCGGTCTTGAGCTCACTCGAAGCTTTTTCATTAGATGGTTTTGTGCACCTTGTCTTCATCTTCATTCGGATCTTGGTCTCACATATCCATTAATTCTTCAGGACTTCGATTTCTAACTACGCGCTAAACAACTGAATCCAAATAAAGGCAAATAACTCAAAAGATCCAAATAAATCCAATTGAACTTGATTAATTTTTATTATGATTAAATGGGTGATTTGAGGTTGGGTTGATTAGGCACGGAGTATTGACGGAATCAAATGAGGTTGGAGCGAAGCGATGATTAGTAGAAGGAAATTCGTTGAGATGGATACCAAGGAGGGTTCATGATAAAGGAATATTCATGAGAATATTTTGCTTAGAGCTCGGAGATGGCTTGGCATAGCCAATGATAGAATGCCATATCTCGATCTTTTAATTTAACAACTTCTTTTGGGTATTTTTATATTTATTAAGGAAGTTCCATGAGTCAGATTAGACCTATGGACCGATATATGATCTTAGCTTATTATTTCTTCAATGGCACTAATTCATACATCGCAAGAGCATTAACCATGACCTAAGGGTTCATACATCATTGTTAGTCTAACTTGCATTCTAAGCTAAGGGTTAGTCGATATGTTAACAATTTTCAATATTATTTTTCTGATAGTTACATTTATTAAGATCTCTTATTTGTCGTAATAGTTCTAATCAATTATTAATGGTGTCAACTATATTTCAAGTAAATAGGTCAATGGGAACGGATGCTTTAATTTAGATGTCACTTACTTCGGAGGTTTAACTAACTATATTCGGGGTAACATGTAATTTAATTTTGCATTCGAAATTAACATTAGTGTCTCAACATTCAATTTAATTCCCTAAATTGTTCAAGTACCATTTGAAGAGGGACCACTATGGCTTTTGAGACAATTAATTATATGCAAGGAAATCTTTCATTTAAGTCATGTAATTATAGTTTAAATATTAACGGCTTAATACTTCAAATTATTTAATGATTGTTCAAGGAAGTATTTTCATGACCTTTTTAAGATATAGGTATGGTAGCCATATTTTAGATGGTTAGATTTTGTATTACCTAGTTATATAACTCTTTTGCTATGCAAATAGTTTTACGATATATTCTTTAGCCATATTCCAATTTATCCATCGTCATTTTATGTGGAAGGTTAATCGAAATACAAATTCTTATTTCACTTAATTATTCATATGCATATAATTCATATTCTGATGTATATGTAATTTTATTTGAACCCAAATCAATTATCTTAGCTTCCTTGATTTATTTCCTAAATATTTTCTAATTGAAATGGGCTAATAAAAACAAAAAAAATATGCAAAAAGGGGATTTGAACCCAGAATCTGGGCGTTCACCGCTTGCTCGACTAACCATTTGGGTGTTGCCATTTTGGTGATGTATTGGAGGAAGGTAAACAAAAGAGATGAGGGAGTGGCTGGGAGCCAAAACAGAGGCGGCGGCGCAGCGTTTCTGGCGTCGGTGGAGCCGGTAGGGCAGGGCCGGGGACTCGGCCGTGATAGGTGAAATGGAACACCGGGGCGCTAGGGAAGCTAGAGGTGGCTACACTTCGGCTCGGGTGGTGACATAGCATGGGCCGAGATGGATCATGGAGACCGGCCATGGAGGAGAAAGGGGAAGCAGCGGTGTCAGTGTTGGAGGGGAGGAACTGAGGTGAGCATGAGCTACATGGGGTCAAGAGAAAGCTTACCATGGGGTTGGCCGAGCGGGAGAGGGGCCGTGGCGGATTGGCGGCGTGGGTGGACCACCGTGGACCGTGAACTAGGGTGGGAGGTAGCTTTGGCCGGTGGTGGGGGTGAGTTTGCGATGCCACGGTGAAACTTCGGTGTGGCGGAATTGGCCAGGGACAGCTCCAATCGGCTAGTCTCCAAATGGCTGGAGACGAAGAAGAAGGGTGCCGCCAGCACACTACAAGGCAGGGGAGGCCAATTTACTGCAGTGGGAGGGAGACAAAGGTGTGGTGAGGCCTTCAGGAGGGTGCGCGCATACTTAAAGGGGGGTGAGCCGACCTAGCGACGTGGGAGCTCCCGACGGGGCATGGCGGCAGTTGCCTCGGGCGCTGCTCGGCGTGGGTGATGGCATGGCCAGTGGTAGAGTAGGGTATGGATGTCACGTGGTGATGGCGAGGTGACTCGACGGGGGCAAGGCAAGGCAAGTTGACCTGACCGGAGCAAGCGCGCGACGGGGGTGCTGTGGCTGACGGGGCATCGTGCGTCGGGCAGGGGCCGGACGGACGACGACGGGAGCAGGTCAGTGCAGTGACATGCTGACAAAGGTAGCACGCTTGGATAGATGGTGATGTGACGGGACGCACAGGGTGACGCGTGCACAGGGGAGGCGGGGCCAGTCGGTCAGGCGCCGAAGCGGGAGGGCAGAGAGGAGAAGAAGAAAGAACGAGGAGGGAGAAGAAAGAGAAAGGTGGGGGGCCAGCTGTAGAGAAAAGAAATGGGAGGGAGGAGGAAGGAGAGAGAAGGACGGGCCCACATGTAAGAGAGAGGAATAAGGGAAAGAAAAGAAAGAGCGAAAATGAGAGGTTTAAGCAAAATTATGGATTTGAGATTTTTTCCTTAGAAATTGATTTCATATTTGAATTTCCATTTTTGAATTATGAATGATAGCTGGACTCCAGAATTTCAAATTCCTAGCTCGATTTGGTTGCAAACGGATTTTAAATTTACTTTTATTTAATTTGACTACTGGATATTGGTTTTCAATTTGAAGATGAATTTCAAACTATGATTAACGATATTTCAAATACTTTGGTTCTTGCTTTTGATTTAGTTTTGGTGTTATGGACTTGAATTTGTATTTAAGTTTCTTGGACTTAAACTCATAATTCACTTGCTTCGGATGTTTCAATTTCTTTTATTATTATGGTTTTATTTTTTCATATGTTGAACTTATTGTTTTAACTTATTTTGTATCTGCAATTTTTGTTATTGGCATTTTCACTTGGGTGTTATCCCCAGTATTAATTTGTGTAGCACAAAATTTAGAAAAACCTAAACAAAATTGTAGAAGAAATTCGAATGCCAATATGAATCGATGAAAACTTTTAAAATTTTCACAAATTTTGGACTTGCGAATTTCAGGATGTTACACAAAAGTACACAATTCTTCCTCAAGCAGAACAAGAATAGATCCGACTAAGGTTTGCTGACTTCAAGACGGTTGGAGAGTACAACTCTGCTCTGCACAAAATTTGTGCCAATTTTCAACTTTGTGGCAGGCAGATCATAGATGAGTAGAAGATTGAGAAGTTCTCCACCTTCCACTCCAATACAGTGCAGTCTGTGCGCAATTATCATCAAGATGGCTACAAGGAGTATGCTGAATTGATCGATATTATGCAGGTTGCAGAGGCTTTGGATGAAGTTCTCTGCAAGAACTTTATCGTATAGCCACCTAGGAGCTCCGCTGGCTGTGAGGCCAATGCTGGGAGCTACAAGGTGCGAAAACCTACAATGAAGAAAAGGGAAGGAAGGGCAAGGCCGTAGTCCGAAAAGGCAAGTCAAATGCTCCAAAGTAGAATAAGGCCAGCAAACCAAATGGGACAACAAGCCCTATGATCAAGAAGACCAAACCTGCTATAAGTGTGGCAAGTGGGGACACTGGTCGTGGCTCTATAAAGAGCCGCAACATGTCATCGATGCCTTCTTGGCCAACAAGAAGAAGGGTGGCAAAGGGCAGTATGAAACCCACTTTGCTTTCATTGAGGGGAAAGTTTGGAGCAGCTGCTTGGGCCGATGGAGGTTGACTCAACTCCTGCAGCAGCACCCCCTCTTGACATTGCAATTGTCGGCGCCATGATTTCCCAGGAAGAGCATCTCACCACTGAGAAGATAGCAGCAGAAGTCTCTAGCATTTTAGTAGATTCAGTCTAATGCACAAAATGCATTTAGACTTTAATTGTCATTTATTTAATGTGTAAAAGGAATAAGCTAGATTTTGCATTGTCGGTACTCAAACAATTTATTTTCTTGTGATGGTTGGACGATACTAAATAATTCATTTATTCAGTTAATAATGGCATGATATATTATGATATTTGAAGTATTTTATTTATGTATTGATTGTCTTCTACTACATATTAATAATGTACTTCATATTAGAACACGTGTTGTGCCCTATGGAGGAAGTGTGCTTAGCTGATAGTGGCACAACGAATACTATCTTGAGAGGTAAAATTCTTTCAGTCAATTAGCAAGAATGTCGGTACCCTTAAAACAATCGCCGGTAGCGATGCTTGTATAATAGGATCAGGAAGAGCCACAATTATACTCCCAATTGGCACAACTTTGGTCATTCAAAAGCCTTACTGTACCCAGAATCGACTAGAACTCTCCTAAGTTTCAAGAATATTCGCGCTAATGGTTTTCATGTTGAGACTGAAGAAAAGTATAGTAAGGAATATCTACTCATTACGAAACATGAAGCAAATGGAAAAAGAGTATTAGAAAGACTTTCTTCATTTGAGATAGAGCTATACTACACTAATATTAAGGCACTCGTAACCTATACTACCCTGAAAATAATATTTAGATGCTCTGAATTCTTCTATCTTTGGCATGATAGACTACAACACCTAGGTCTTAGGATGATAACAAATATAATTAACAATTCACAGGAACATAATATTGATGTAAAAACTTTTCCGAATCTAGAAGATTTTGTTTTCCCCACATGTGCCATCGGGAAATTCATTACTAGACCTCCCTACATTCCTGGAACGTATCCAAGGAGACATTTGTAGTCCTACACAACCACTGTCAGGACCATTTAAATATTTTATGTTGTTCCTTCCTCAAAATGGCCGAACGTATGTTTATTATTTACGAGAAACCATACTTTCGCAAAGCTGATCTCGCAGATAATTCAAATTAAAAATAATTTCCCTGATCATCATATAAAGTCCATCAAAATGGACAACGCTAGAGAATGTACTTCAAAGGCATTTGATGATTATTGCATGGCAATGGGAATTAAAGTAGAACATTCCGTACCTCATGTCCACACGTAGAATAGACTAGCAAAATTATTAATTAAGAGAATTAAATTGATTGCCTGATCGCTTTTGCAGAATTATAATCTACCAACTACATGTTTGGGACACGTAGTCCTGCATGCAGCAACTCTCATCAACTTTAGACCATCGGCATACAACATCCATTCACCTATGCAACTAGCACAAGGGTCAGCATCGAAAATTTCTCATCTCCATAGGTTTGGGTGCAAGGTTTATGTACTTATACTCCCTCCACAGCGTACTGCAATGGGCTCTCTCCGAAAGTCTGGGATATATGTTGGTTATGAGACAGTATCCATAATCAGATATTTGGACCCCATGATAGGATATTTGCATACCGCCCGTTTTGCTGATAGTATATTTGATGAGGATAATTTCCCAACATTAGGGGGGAGGAAATCAACCACTTGATGAAAAATATCGAGAAATTATGTGGCAAGCCATGGGAATCTATACACATGACCCACGCACTAGTAAAGCCAATAGAGAAGTCCAGAAGATCATTGACTTGCAAGCATTAACAAACCAACTACCTAACCACTTTATTGATTTAAAGAGTGTGACCAAGTCACATGTGCATGCACACAATGCACCGAAGAGGTTGAAATACCAAAGAAAATTAGAGGTATCCCTAATCCTGTCCAGAGGCCTTAGAATAAAAGAACAAAAACTCTAGCCCCTCGAATCCCAACTAATCGAGGACGCCTGGTGAAAAAAGATAAGAAGGACTTGTCACAGCCAATCACTGAAGTTATCCAGAATCAGAAGGGGAGCCAGTTGAGACCTAGCACCAATATGACACCTTTAATGAAAGGCATACCAGATTTGAACAATCCCATGGAGGGAGAAACCAACATGGATGTATGCGCACACATCGGAGTTGAAAAACTAAAGAGACTTGCCCCCGCAACTGGAAGGAGCAGTGAGCAGGTAGAAGCACAAGAAGAATCAAGCTGTGATGAAATAGCTATAAACTATGTGCACACGAGAGAATCCATGAGTAGGAGAACAACCAATGCTGATATTTATTTTGCAAAGAATATTGCCACAATCATCGATCTTGATCTAGAGCCTACATTGCTCGCTGAATGTAAGAAATGATCAGATTGGGAGAATTGGAAAAAGGTAATAGAAACTGAATTATTATCTCTGAACAAAAGAGAGGTGTTTGGGCCTGTAAACTGGACGCCTCCCCATGTACACCCTATAGGGCATAAGTGGGTATTTGTTTGAAAGAAAAATGAGAAAAATGAAGTTGTAAGATATAAAACAAGGCTTGTTGCACAAGTTTTCACTCAACGATCAGGAGTTGATTATGAAGAAATCTATTCCCCTATCATGGGTGATATTATATTTAGATATTTAATCTCAATGACAGTAAACCTGAATTTATAAATGAAATTGATGGATGTGGTAACTACATACCTTTACGGAAACTTAGATTCGGACATTTATACAAAGGTGCCTGAAGGTATCCCTGTCTGAAACCAAAACAGAGCAAATAGAAACCTATATAGTGTGAAACTTATAAAATCACTGTATGGACTTCAGCAATAAGGCAGAATGTGGTATAATCGCTTAAGCGACTTTCTATGCAAGAAAGGCTACACGAGCAATGGGGATTATCCATGCGTATTTATACGACTATCCGAGAATGGATTTTGTATAATGTCAGTATATGTAGAAGATTTGAATATCATTGGAACCCTAGAAGATATAAAGGAAGCAAGCTCTTACTTGGAGTTAGAGTTCGAAATGAAAGATTTGGGTAAAACCAAATATTGCTTAGGCTTGCAGCTTGAGCATACCCTTGAAGGGATATTAGTGCATCAATCCGCATACACTCGAAAGGTGTTAGAAAGGTTTGGTGCCCATCGAAATTACCGATGATCGGGAGATCTTTACAGTAAGACAAGGATCCATACCAACCTACGGAAGAGGGAGAGGAATTCTTGGGGTCGGAATTCCCATACTTAAGTACAATAGGAACACTTATGTATTAAGCAAACTGCACTAGACCGGACATTACATTTACTGTAAACCTATTAGCAAGATATAGTGTAGAACCTACCAAAAGGCATTAGCAGGGAATAAAGCATATTTTTCGATACCTCCAAGGAAGCAAAGATCTTGGATTATTATACAGAAAGAACCAAGACCTGACTATGACTAGTTATGCAGATGCCGGGTACCTGTTAGACCCGCATACAGCTAGGTCACAAACAGACTATGTATTCCTATGTAGTGGAGCTGCAATTTCATGGAAATAGTCTAAGCAAAGGCTTGTATCAACTTCGATGATCCACTAGGAAATAATAGCGTTGTACGAAGCCGCATGATAATGTGCTTGGTTTTGACGAATGATTCACCACATTTAGCAGTCATGTGGGTTGAATATCGTGCAAGCTCCCATAATTATCTATGAAGATAATACAGCTTGTGTTGCATAAGTGCAGATGGGCTACATGAAGAGTCATCTCACAAAACATATCAACCCCAAGTTCTTCTATGCTCATGAATTACAAAAGATGAATGAAATTAAGATACTACATACTAAGTCGTGTGAAAATCTTCAAATTTATTCACTAAGTTACTTTTATCATTTAGTTTTGAAAGATGTGTACGTGGAATTGGAATGATGAGACTTAAAGAAGTATAGAATTCATAGGGAGATTCTCCTCGAGCTTACTATTAAAGCTTGATTATGAAGATCGAGTACCTAAAGAATAAATCATGTAGATTAAATGAAATTGGGTGGATTATACTCTTTTTCCTTGACGAGTTTTCTTGAAGTTTCTTAGCCAAGGTTCTTAATGAGGTAATTTGTGTAACACAATATAGCATGTATCATGTATTCTTTCTCTAAATTTTTTGCACTATGATTTAATTGAGTTTTGATGAGGCATAAACGTGTCAGATGAGTGCCCAAAGGGGAGTGTTGGGAAACCTGGGCCAGCAAGCCTGGCCCATTAGTAGGCACCTCTCCACTTAATCTATAAATAGGGGGTCTCAATCATTGTAAACTTGTACTTGTGAAGAATGAATAATAAATAAAGATATGAGTTCTTCCCTATCTCTTTGTGAATCTATTATTTGTATTACATGTGTTTAATCATGTCTTTTTGCATAGAAGAAAATGATCGGACTGGACTCGCCAGCAATGTTTCCTCAACAGAAATCTCCGTGAAATGCTTGTTTGTTCTATTGCCTGGTTAAATAACTGGTTGCTGCTCTGTTCATTGCCTAAAAAAACTAGTGTGATTGTGGGTATCATGGTTCATATTGCCCCAGCCGGTTGCCATCTGTTGATTGATTATAAAACTGTTGTGAGTTTGGGAGATGTCCTACGAATTGTATTGAACTGTCAATTTCGATTGTGCAGCATCTTTAAGCTAGTTTTGTCTCTGCAGTGAGACGATGTTAGGTCACCAAGGAGACGAGGGAACGGCGACAACATCCCCCTCCACTAGCTATATACAGGCAATCTCCATTTCCGTTATTGCATTCCACTGTAATTCAGCTTAATCAACAAAAAGTCTTAAGCCAATAGCCCAAAATAACACAACAATTTCTCTAATAACCATTACTATTTATCAGCCGCAGCTAAAAACTACTAGTCAAAGTAAAAAAGAACAGGTCTATCAACTCGGCATCATCGTGCTCAGGGCACGACGTCAAACACCGTCACTGCCCTGAGGTTCCTGGTAATGGCATCGAAATCCTCAGCGGCGGCTGACGCTGGGAAGGACTTCAGGTGACTCACCAGGGCCAACAATCTTCTAGCACAACTCCTTGCACTTCCTCCTCTCAGATATTCTGTCAAACACGTTGTCTGCGTCGCTCTCTGGTTATTGCTGGAGGCCAAAAGCGGGCTTCTCCTTGCAAGGCGGTGGCGGTGACAGCTTGAACATGTTACGGGCCTGTTTGCAAGCCGACCAGCTTTTCGCAGCCGTTACAGTACCTAACTTTTAAATGGAGTATTTTTTTAAGATGGGGTCTACAAGTTAAATGTAGTACACATTAAAAGCCCAACATTTGTAGTAGCCAAAATCGCAAGTGAGTATCGATCTCTCCGTAATCTGTACCGTAAACAACCAAAATTCAAAAATTTCAGGGCCTGTTCTTTTTGGCTGCGGCTTATGGCTTTTGGCTTTTGGCTGAAATTTTTGAATTTTGGCTGTTTACGGTACAGATTACGGAGAGATCGATACTCACTTGCAATTTTGGTTGGTACAGATGTTGGGCTTTTAACGTGTACTACGTTTAACTTGTAGACCCCGTCTTGAGAAAATACTCCGTTTAAAAGTTAGGTACTGTAGCGGCTGCGAAAAGCCGACCGGCTGGAGGCCAGCCGAACAGGCCCTCAGCCAAAAGCCAAAAAGAACAGGCCCGTTATCCTCGCATGCTGCGGCTGCCACCTCAGTTGACTGCTTCAAGCACTACACCTGCCTCAGTGCTTGGCTTAAGACTTATCATTGTGCTTCATACGAGCCAAAATCCGATCCAGTAGCAGCAACGTTTGCTTTGATGCCTCCGCCATGGTGGTTCATCTCCCTTGCAATCAACCTTGCGCTGGAATTATGGTCATCGATGTGAACACAAACCCTCCTAGAGGAGGCAATGGTACCCGAAACCCGAGTATCAATGGGTTTTACCCGATAAGGAGGTGAGCATGAAAAGATAACTTCACCTGCGGGTATACTGATGTGCAAAAATCTCTACCCATCGGGTAGAGCGGGTGCGGGTACAGCTGTATATTACCCGTACCCGCATATCCGTGGGTAAAATATACCCGCATACCTTATCAATTCAGCCTACTCATGGGCTCATGGCCCATATACCTGCGGAGACATGCGGCCTGTGCCGAGTGCCGACCAATGGAAACCCTAGCCTAATCCCATATTCGGTCTCCCATTCCACTCACCGACTCCTGACTAGTCCTGCGGCCTCCCCCTCGTCCCCCTCCCCCTGCTAGCCGCCGCACACAGTCTCCCCTCCTGCCTCTGGCGATCCGGCCTCCCCCTCCCCCTGCTAGCCACCACCGCACACCTCTCCCGGTCTCCCCTCCTACCTCCGGCCTCCCCCTCCCCCTGCTAGCCGCCACACACTTCTCGCCGCTCGTTGCCTCCATTCCATCCATGGCGGCGAACTCTGGCACCACGCACGAGGACAGCCGGTGATGCCCATCCTCATCCTTAAGACCTTAACCTTGCTGCCCTTTTGCCTTTTGCTGACTCCGACACCGTCCCGAAGGGACGACGACCTGCACCCGCCGGATCTGGAGGACACAAGCAAGAACGACCCACCAGCTACCCCGGCTGCTCCTCTGTTGCTTTGCACTGCTTGAGACCGTCCAGGCCAGTACCGCCGCAGTCTGCGCTTCTGATTTGAAGAGGGGTAGATTGTAACAGCCCAGGTTTTTCTTAAAATAAAAATAAATAAATAATTTAAAAATAAGTAAAATAAAATTAAAATTAAAATAAGTATTTTTGTGCCTAAATTTTTATTTTTGATTTGCCCTGAATTTCTGTTTTTGAAAAAGCTGGATTTGAAAAGCATTTTAAGAAAAACCTAAAAATAATATTAAATAAAATGATATTTTGATTTTATATAAAAAATATTATGTTAAATTAATTATTTGGATTTATTTGGCTCTTATTTGGTTTTCTGAGTTTTTTCTGGAGTTTAAAACCTATTTTTAAAATTAAAACAAGTATTTTAAGTATGAAAATTAAGTACCAAAATTAGTTGGAAATATTTTTATTAAGTCCAAAATGTCTCCAGGAGGTTCTCTGAATTTTTTTGTAATTTTTGGAGTTTATTTCATATTTTTCTGAGGCTTAAAGGAATTCCTATGCTTTTCTGAAAATCCAAAAATCAAAAATCCGAAAATAGAATTCCTTCCCCTACCCTCCAGCCGCCACGTGGATGGCCAGATCCTCTCCACGCGCCCCGCCCAATCACGCCTACCCCTCCTCCGCACTCGCCACGTGGCCGGCCCCGATGCCCGCCACGCCGCCCCTCGGCCCATCTGGCACGTCCACCCCTCCCTTCACCCTCGCCCTCCGATTCCCATCCGGCCGCCCGCACACCCCCTCTTCCTCCGTCTCTCTGCCCCGCGGGTCCCACCCATCAGGCGCCCGTGCCCTCCTGCTCTCTTTCTCTCTCCCCGACCCCATCCGTCGGCCACTCGCCCTTCCTCTCTACCACCTCGGGCCCGCTTGTCAGGGCATCTTCCTCCCCCGCCCACCTTCTTCCACCTTGCGCCGCCGCCACCCGCAACCGCTCCTCCGCCCTACCCAGCGCCCCCTTCTCTCCCGTGCGCGCCGCCCAACTCCCTAACCACCTCCGCCCTCTGCGCGCCCACGCCCCCACTGCCCCACCTCCCCGCTTTCCCTCCCCCAAATCGGCCGCAACCGCCGCGCCCACCTTCCCACTCCGGCGACGAATTCCGCGAACCCCCGCTCCTCTCCATCCTATTTAAACCCCCGCCCGAGCTCCTCCATTCCCCACTCCACCTCCCGTCGCTGTCCTGCACCTCTCCCGAGCTTCCCCTCGAATCGGCATCGTGTGCCCTTGCCGCCGCTGCCGCCCCTTTTCTCCGGTGAGGAATTCCGGCCGCTCCGCTCGTGCCCGCGTCCAGCCGACTCCGCCTTCAGCTTCGTCGCGCCGCCCTTGACCCCGTCCGCCCCTTCGCCCGGCTCGAGCGCCGCCCGAAGGCCGACTTCGCCGGTGACCCGAGCGCGCCGCCGCCCCTCCTCGCCGCCGGCCCTGCTCCAGCCTTCTCCAGTAATCGCCGACCTCACCACTGAGCTCCCCGTCTCCTCCTCTCTCTCCTCGGCCGTCACCGCCGACCATCTCGCTGCCAATCGCCGGCAAGCCCGCCGCACCCGAGCTTCTCCCCGGCCGGCCGCCCACGTGGCTGCCACCTGGTGCCGCATCACCGCCACGCTAGCGCCACCTCATCCCCTCCGTGCCCCGTCAACGCCAGCCAGCCACCCGTGCCACCTCGCCACCTCCCCTCACCCGTGGACTCGGTCCATGGACCGAGGCCCACTGTCAGTGTCAGCCCACCCCTGGCTGACGCAATGCTGGCGTCATTAATCCTTTTCCCATTGAAAAATAAATCCGGCCGAAACGAAATTCCCTACTGACGCAATAATTCAGATTTTCCTTTAGGAAAATAATTCCCAAAAATCCTGTTTTTCATTTTCTGTCTTTTTAAACTTCCCGGAGCCCGTTCTCCTTCATCCTAACTCCGATTGAGCCCATTCAAATTTCTAAATTCATCAAAAATTCCCCTCTACCCATTTCTGGCCTCAATTCAAATTTTAGAAGTCTTTTGGAATTTAATTTGAATTTATTTGAATTTGGTGGGTTATTTTCACGTATAGACTTCGACGATTCGGGAAAATTATTCGACGAAGATTCAAGCCAAGTTGAAGAGCAAGGCAAGTCACACTCCTTGATCATGTTGATCCCAGTTTTCAAAATAAAATTATGTTGATTTCAATTATATTGCATGCATACTTTTATTCAACATATTTCAATTCAATTTTAAATATAGTTAATGCCTACTTGTTAATTCCTCCATTGATATTGAATTCCTTATACCTTGTCTTCCTAGATCAAACCCTAGTTGGTACATTAGTATTGGCTAGAGGAATATTACATCAAATGCTTAGACCTGCTTAGTTATATTATTTGTTTTGGGATATCTTTCACATAAAATGACGAACCTTTTCACATAAAATGATATGCTTTTGATATGCACTCTTGACTTTGGTGAGTCAAGAAGTGTTATGAAATATTTTGAAAACAAAATATCAAACTTGGTTTAGACTTAGGCAGTTGGTTAGATTGGTGGTGCAGGCATGCCCTGTTGGTTGGAGCCGCAGTGGTTGATTGTCGTGCACAGGGGTATGTGGTTGAGCCTAAGTCAATTAAGGACCGGTCTGTGAGCTACTGTTGCAAAGCCCTAATCGTATACCACATGGCTGGTATGGGACAACCCTGGCTGAATAATTTGTGAAATCCCAACCTGAGTCAAGTCATAGGTTGAAAGTGAGCGTGGTTGGTGCCATGTGAAGTCTCACTTGGGCGAGCGTGGTTAAGCCATGAGAAGTCTCGTCTAGGCTCAAGAGGGGGTCCCAGTCTGGTGGATTCCTTACTGGGGTGAAACCTTAGAGTTGGCTCGACCAGGTTGAAGGCTTTGCATTATAAAGGCCTTGTCACGACTCCTCGCCGCACACCTAAGGAAGTGTGTAACCCGGTGGCAATATGGGATGATCGTATCTTGTGGGTAAAGCTGTACAACCTCTGTAGAGTGTATAATCTATCCTGGATAGCCGTGCCCACGGTCATAGGCATGCTGAGTAAAAGTTTTTCATGGATTAGACTTTGTTTTTCAAAAATGATTTTCAAAGAAAACCCTATGGATGGATGGAATCCATGAGAGAATGAAAACCTTGTGGGTGGATGGAACCCATGAGAGAGATTGGAAGCTTGTGGATGGATGGAATCCACAAGTGTTTGGAAACGTGTGGATCGATGGAATCCATACGTGATCTTTTGGAAATGATGGTCCGGGTGGGATGCCCGTGGATAGGTTGGTGTTTGGTCGGAGCCTGCACTGATGGTATTATTTTCAACTACAATTACTGTTTTTATTTATTGTATTAAATTCAGCATTTTCAATCTATTAATGTATTTCCTTAAATGCTGTTTTATGCAAACTAACCTATAAGCCTTCCATTGAAGCCTTTACCATTATGTTGCATTCTCCGTGTGATTTGCGGAGTACAAGTTTGTACTCACTTTGCACCCTCCCTACAGAGAAGGATGAAGTCGACTACCGTGAAGATCTTGACGAGTAGGCCGCGTCTTACTGTCGTTTGCCTATGGGCAGGCTTGGGCTTCGCTTTTATCAGTTTGCTTCCGCAGTTATTTCCTTTATTTATCTTTGCCAATGGGCGTTGATGTAAGACTTGGCCATAAGGCCGTACTCTTTATTTAATGAAATTAGTCATTTGTTCTTGGTATTTATCTTTGTTGTTACTGTGTGCACTAGCTGATCCTGGACTAGTGCGATTTACACAGAGGATCCAGGAGTCGTTACTCCGGGTTCTGACAGTATCCGTGTTGGTGTGGCCGAGAAGAAGCAAGCCGCAGCCGCTGTGACTCGACGCCTCGTCAAGCCAAGGACAAGGACTGCTGAAATAGCCCGCCGGCCTCCCTTGTCTCCGACGACTACAACTGCTGCTACTCTCCAAGGCTGCAACCAGAACCTTCGTCGCTCCCTTGGGTAAGAAAAGCAGATGATGTACTCATGTACCATGTTGATTTGTGTTAGCTTGGCCTGTTCTTATTAGCTCCCTTGTGTTGATTTGTGTACAGTATGATTGTAAGAATTTGTTGATTGTCTTTGGCGATGTACCTGAACATGTGTAGAAAAATAGTACATGCGTGAGATGGCAATGTTAACTAGCTGTTAAGGAGATTTATGTTTGTTCAGAGATATATGTTTCTTCAGAGACAAACTTTATGATCTGTCTAATTGATCAATGTGATGGTACAGAGTAAGAAAAATGTCTGCAGCCAATGGGAGTGATGGTAGCAGTCAGCCGCAAAGTCCAATATCTCAAGGCTCACATGTACAATTAGAGTCAAGTCCAATCTCTGGATCACCTCAACCTGAATCTATCAATAACTCAGAGCCAGAGCCAATTGGAATAGATGATGATGGGATTGAGATAGATGATGATGAAGAAGGTGTAGTTGTGGCTGGTTCCAAGAGGAAGCTTACATCAGCTGTTTGGAAAGAGTTCACAAAAGTGAAGATTGGGGGCACGGTCAGGGCAAAATGCAACTATTGTTCCTAGAAGCTTTCTGGAGTGTCAAGGAATGGGACTAACCACCTGCGTCTCCATTTGAAGTCTTGCATGCAAAAGAAGATCAAGCTAAATGGAAAGACAATGGCACAATCTTCTTTGAGGTTTGGTAGAACAGATGCAGGGACAGTTTTAGTGGAGAACTACACCTTTGATCAAGATATAGCTAGGCAAGAACTTAGTGCAATGATAGTACTACATGAGTACCCCTTAAGCATGGTCGATCATGTTGGCTTTCGAAGATTTGTTGGTGCACTTCAGCCACTATTCAAGATTGGGACAAGGAACACAATAAGGTATAAGAGCTATGAGCCCATGACTTACTACTGATTGTTGTTGTGCATCTCCTAATGATAAATGAATTTTCTAACCTTTTTTTTTGTTTCAGATATGATATTATGATGCAATATGAGTTGGAGAAGAAGAAAGCCATTGAATATATGGCTGCAATTCAATCAAAGGTGGCTATCACTACTGACTTGTGGACATCTGACAACCAAAAGAGAGGTTACATGGCCATCACAGCCCACTTCATTGATGAATCTTGGGCTCTTAGAAATATTATCATGAGGTAATTACATATTTCATAGTTCTTTCAGATCTGATTGCATATTATCATGCTTACTAAGATCAGATTGCATTTCATACTTTCTAGTTTATTTCAGATCTGGTTACTTATGTCATTTATAATAATTCGAATGTAGGTTCATTTATATCCCTGCACCTCACACTGCTACAGTCATTGGTGAAGAGCTATATGAGTCCTTGGTTGAGTGGAATCTTGATGAGAAGTTATCTGCAATTACTCTAGACAACTGCACTACAAATGATGTGGTAATCCCTTATCTTATTAGGAATATTGTCAGGCATAAGCTTCTGAATGATGGGAAATTGTTGCACATGCTTTGTTCTGCTCATATCCTTAATCTGATAGTAAAGGACGGGTTAGATGAGTTGAAAGATGCAATTGAGAATATTCGTGATAGTGTAGCTTATTGGACAGCCACACCAAAAAGGATTGAAAAGTTTGAGGAGATAGCTAAGTTTGTTAAAATTGATGAGAAAGTTGCCAAGAGAAAGATCGGACTTGACTGTAGGACTAGGTGGAATTCAACTTTCAACATGCTTAGCATTGCATTGCCCTACAAGACTGCTTTCATAAGAGCAAGTCGTGTAGATAAGCAGTACACTTGTTTGCCAACTGAAGAGGAGTGGAAATTTGCTGAGGATGTTGTGGAGAGGCTTAGGTTATTTAATGTTATCGCTGTGTTATTTTCTGGGACTAATTATGTGACAGCTAACATTTACTTTACTCAAATTGCTGAGATTAGAAAGAAAATTAGGCAATGGTCAAGTTGTGGCAATCCTTTAGTAGAAGCCATGTCAGTTAATATGGTAGCCAAGTTTGATAAATATTTGAGAGACCATGTGGAGGTCATCCCGTGTGTGTGATGAGTAATTGACATCGGTTTAGGGAAGTCGAGTTTGATTTGGTTGGTTCGGACCATGTCGTTGCGTGGTGCAATCGGGCTCGGTCGAACTTGGTCAAACCTGGTCAAAATAGTTATGTTGCATATTATGTCGACTTGTCAGGTTGGGCTATTTTATTAATGCATTTATGCTTAAATGTATCGAGCGGTGTTATTTGATGTGTTTCTTGTCTGTGTTGGCTGCAGGACGTCGAGGCGGAGTCGTGGCGAGACACGGTGGACCGGACTAGGCGCAGGTGGCGCTGAGGTCAGAACGGTCAGGAGGTGTCGAAGACGGCGAGGGCTCGAGGTGGCTGCGAGGCTTGCAAGGCAAGAAAGGATGAAGCTTCCTGGAAGGTGCGCGAGGGGCGTTTCGGTAAAAACGCAAAGCTGCACTAAAGGAAGCGGGTTTGGATAAAGCATCGAGTAGGTGGTGACCTAATGGGTAAAGCATGTGCAAACCCATTAGTGCGAGGTTATAAAAGGAGAGGGAGAGTTTGTGCTGAAATTGAGAGAGAGTAGGTGTAAATGTTAGGGTTTTATTTGGTTCTCTCTATGCAATGAAATGAGCATGAAATGAGAGGATGAGAGTGCTGTAAGAACACATACTTAATCATTCATCTCTGTTTGTCTCAATCTAAGAAATCTTTTGTTTGAAATGTTTTGGCCTTTCTTGTGTTTGGTTCATCTCCTCTTTTCAATCTCTTGAGTCGGCACTTGATTTTTTCTCCTGGACGATGGCCTTGTCTTGAGTATTATCAGTTCGTGTCTTGCTCTGGCCGTGGCTAAATATCAAAGCCATGTGACTAGCTTCTTGTGCTGTTCGGCAGTGGTACTTCGGCCACCAAATGGTTTCTCTCTGACAAGTATTTCTCTTGGACGGCAAGTAGTCACACCATCTTGTTTGCCGTAGTATTTTATTCTTTTTGGTGTTAGCAAAGTATTGGCTGTAGAACTGTTACTCCTTGTTACCAATCTCTATTTTCAGCAGTTATCTATTGCAGCATCTTCTTTCGGTAGAGCAGAAATCTCAGTTTCTTTTGGGCCTCTACTCCTTTGCGGCTGTGATTTTTGCTCCCTGCAGCTTGCTCTTTTTAGCAGCCTTTTGGGTCTGAAATTTATACCTTTCGTATGCTGTTCTGGTCTGAAAAAGAAGGGTTTCAGCTGCTGCTTTTAAACTACTTCCTGCTGCTATTTTCTGTCACTTTTGTGCTGTTTTGGACATCAGGTACTTGGCTGTTTTGAACAGCAATCTTGCAGTTCCTGTTGGCTGTTTTTGGACTGCAGAGAGATAGGGTTTTTGCTCTGTAATTAGACTAATTTCTCAGCTTCTTTTCGGTCAGAGCAAAGATCACTGTTGTGTCTGTTTCTCTTTTGTTTTGCCATTGGTTCTCTCCCTTCGGTTGGATATTTCCTGTTATCAGAGTTTGGGAAACTGATTTAATTCTCTAGTATGTGTTAATTTCCTCTCTTCGTAGCCTTTTTGCTATCGGAGAGTTGAATTTTTTTTTTGAGAATACTTTGTGGAGCAAGTCTTTAAAAGTCGACATTCACCCCCCCTCTGTCGCCAACTCCGATCCAACAATATTGGACCGATATTCAAGGGCTAATGGGTATTGCAACTCTTCTTGATCCTCGATTCAAGACCGTAGTGTTGTTGATTTGTTTTGAGGATTTACTTGGGACCATTGGTCAAGAATGTGAGGGTAGGGTTCTTGAGGTCAAGAACTTGTTAGCTGACTTGATGCATAGGTACCATGTGGAAGAGGATGTGGGGAACAATGAACCAGCAGCAGATTCACTTGGCAATAGTGATAACTTCTTATCTTCCATGAGTGCATGTGTGGCAAGTAGAAGGCCAGCAAGCATGGGTTTCAAATCTGAGCATGACCGCTACTTGGATGAAGAGATGTTGGACATGCATACACCAAACTTTAAAGTTTTAGATTGGTGGAAAGTGGCTGGAACTCGAATTCCTACTTTGAGAAGGATTGCAAGGGACATCTTTGCTATCTGTGTTACAATTGTTGCTTCAGAATCTGCTTTTAGCACCAGTGGAAGGGTTCTTAGTGAGCATCGTAGCAGGCTCACTTCCAAGATGTTGGAGGCCCTAATGTGCTCTCAAAATTGGCTTCGGAACAAATACAAAGGTATACATGTTGACTTGTTGTCCATTTCATAGTTCCTTTCTATGTCTGAAAACTAACTCTTTACTCATGTTTATAGTTGATGAGAAAAACAAGCAAGCTGGTACTACCTTTTGGTCCTGCCTCCAAGATATACAAGAGGGGCTGCAGGTTATTGTTCATAACTTGTGCATGTTGATTTGTGCCTTCATGTCTGGATTCGTGCTTAGTATGTGTCAATCATGTTTTATATTTGTGTTGTATATTCGTAAATAAAAAACATTGTCAATCACTCAATTTTTGCCTTTAATCTGTGCTCTTTCACATGGATGCTTACTCATGCAAATATGTTCATGTAGGAGCTTGCCCTTTGAATCAATCCGCCCTCCAAGTCCAAGTCTAAGCTTCATCAGCCTGCTGCCTGCAGCTACTCCAAGTCAAAAATGCAAGTGCAATATGTATCTCCTTTTGATTGTAATGCTGCTATGCTATTGTGTACTCTGGGCCTCTGGCTGGTATTACAACTACTGCTATGGTTGAGTCAAGAACATGTAATATAATATGTGATGAACTCATGAACTTGGTAGTGTGGTACTGTGGTGTTGGTCTATGTCTGTGGTGGTCCTAGAACTCATGAACTTGGTATTACAACTACTGCTATGTCTGTGGTGTTGGTCTATGTAGACTTTCTGGAGTTGCATTTTGCCTGGAGCTTTCTGGAGTGTCAAGACCTAGTGTAGAATTGGGGTCTATGTCTGGACTCTGGAGTGTCAAGCTTTCTGGTCCTCGAAGTGTGGTACTCTGTCTATGCATGCTGGCTACTTTATTTTATTTAGTCTTGGTGCTGGTTGCTTTATTTTATTTAGTTTTGGTGCTAGCTGCTGGTGTAGACTTGGTAATATGTCTGTGCTTTTGATTTAGTCAAAAACTTCTGTCATATTTTATTTAGTCTATCGTGTATGGGTTACCCATCGGGTATAAATACTCGCGCGGGTGCGGGTACGAGTAAGTTTCTATACTCGTGTGCGGGTACGGGTATCGTAGCGGGTAGAGTTATATCTGTCAGGTGCGGGTATGGGGTGGCTATACCCAGCTGGTATGTACCCATTGCCATCTATAAACCCTCCCCTTGGAATGACAAATCGAGCAGAAGCAAAATTTGAGGGCTCCAAGGGTCTATTCTTTTCAGCTTATAAAAACTGTTTTTCGGCTTTTTTCTATAGTAACTAGCTTTTAAACGGAGCATCTTTTAAGATAGGGTCTACTAGTTAATTGTAATACATAATATATTGGCTTCATTTATATTAGCAAAAATCACACGTGAGTTCCTGTTACTCTGTAATATCTCACACGAATAACCCTAAAGCAACAAACCGTAGTCAAAAGCCATAAACTTTAGCAAAAAAGAACAGGAATACTAAATTGTTATGACCTGAACTTATGAGAGATCGAATCCTACAAATAGGAGTAGTATTTTGGATAATCTAAGGTAATTTAAGAAGAATTAGGGTGAGAAATAGAGAAGGAGACGAGGAACAAAAGATCATAAGACGGGGAATAAAGTTGTGGCTGTGGCTTATAGCTTTTGGCTGCGGCTTGTGACTTTTAGGCTATTCGTGCGAGAGATTACAGAGTAACATAAACTCACGTGTGGTTTTTGCCGATATAAATGAAGTCGTTACAGTATGTACTACAATTAACTAGTAGACCCTATCTTGAAAAGACACCCTGTTTAAAAGCTAGTTACTGTAGAAAAGTCAAAAGCAAAAGCCAAAAGCTGAGAAAGAATAGGACCCCACTTTCATCGATGGTCTATAGTGTACAAGAATTGAAAATTTAAGCCCAGTTGATGACACCTAGGGGTGCAAACGGAGCGGATACGGACGGATATTGCTCATCCTGTATCCTTTTCCATATTTTTTGTCGGAGTCGGGGTCGGACACGGATAGTGCCGGATACGAATACGAATGCGGATATTCTCGGTCACGAATACGGAGCGAATACATGCCGCTTCAAATACGGTTAGTTTCGGTCACGAATATTTAATCAAATAATGCGCGAAAGCAAATTTCACATGGTGACAGAGACAAATTAAGCAAACTGAGATTTAATACGAGTGTACCAACGTTGCAACAGCCACCGAAACAAGCAATCTTATATAAATAAATGATGCTACATTTCAATAAGAGTCGGAGATCCCACCTGGCCGGCGGAGAGGCTAGGTATCCGACTCCGTTTCTGTATCCAGTAACTATCCGGGTAAATATCCGGTAACTATCCGGGTATCTATCCAGTAACTATCCGGAAAAATATCCGGATAGTTCCGTATCTGTCGGATAATGCTTGTTCCGAATCCGTTTTCGTATCCGACAAAAATATCCGAATCAGTTTCCATATCCGACAAAACCTTCGATATCCGAAAATTTGCTCCAAATTGTATCCGAATTAAAACGGACGGACGGTCGGTCGGAAAATATCCGCTCTATTTGCACCCCTAATGACACCGACAAGTAGACCTCGTAAATTTTGGACCTGGACTAGGGAACGCACACTTGCATAGTCACGGACCACGTACACCTTAGTCCAACCGAACTGCCGTCTTCCAGCCTATGCATGACAGAGGGGAACTACGGCGATACAGTTCTTGGGCATGTCCTCAGGCTCGGGTTCGACAACGACGTCTTCGTTGTGAACGCCGCGGTGCACTTTGTGGCGGCCTGTGGGCCATGGCGAACGCGCGTAGGCTATTCGATCAAAGTCCCATGAGGGACACGCTGATCCCAGGGGAGGCGCTGGATGTGTTCTGGGGGATGGCAGAGGACGGAGCGGTGAGGCCTGACGATGATCGGGGCCGTGTCCGGGTGCGCTCAGCTGCGGGATCTGGAGCTCTGGAGGCGGCTTCATGAGTATGTCGAGAGTAATGGGGTGAGGTGCGCGGTGAGGCTCATGAATGCGGTCATGGATATGCACGTCAAGTGCGGCAATTTAGCGCTCGCCAAGCCGGTGTTTGAGGGATCGACAACAGGACAGAAGAATGATTAAATTTAAGTAAAAGTATTACCTTTTAGTATTTACATTTATTCAAGTTTATGAAGAGGCACAACGTCATTAGTTAATTTCTTCAATTCTTGTTTCTTCACATATCAAATAAATCTATCATCCATAAAATCATCACCAATTAATTGAAAAAGTCAATTAGATATTTATACATTCAACAATTCAAGAATAATATAATAGAAAAATACGTTCAGTGGCTTACTTATTTGACATTGTAGTCAAATACTATAATTTTCCCTCTGATTTGCAACAAGCTAGACCGGTATTCCAAAAACTAAAATTGAAACCCTAAGTCTTAACTCTACAATTCAACAAAAAACAATCAACAATCATCACATTAGAACCCTAACTCACAAATGTAGGCTCTATTCTTGGAACAAATTGGAAGAATTAAGATACATTTAGAGCAAAGTGCATACAGATGGAGTGGGTGTAAACTTTCTTCGGTCGGTGAGGGCACAAGATAACAAGATGGCAAATGAGAGTGACCGATAGCGCTGATTTCTCTCATTCTTCGATGAACAACTGTTGTCTGGCTAGGTGCGACGGGCGTGGTACACATCTTTTGGCCAACTTTGCGAGACGAACAGGAGTAGAGGGCTACTGCGAGATGACACGCTTCAGGATAGATCAAATGGACGCTGTGGCCAGTTACGGTCCTCTCTCTTGGGGTCGCTTGGCCTGCTGCAGTTGCTTCATGAGCTAAGAGACAGTGAAGGCTCTTCGTGGACTACTGCTAACTACTGGGAATTTAGGCTGCTAGTGTTTCCTTCGTTTGGCTTCAAGGAAAGGATCGGATACATCGAGTTTAGACTGAAGGGTTCCCACATGGCCTAGAGATGGTGATCCCTACTAAAAATATTTTTGGATCCAGTGTCCTGTGACACCAGGTGAGCTAACTTGGTTGCGCCCCTGCAAATGACAATGATAACTTCCTATTTAAATGGTCAGGCTGTGCATATCATTTCATACTTTTGTTGACCATTTTCAACTTAATTTTTTATGGATTTTTTTTCTGATTACAATGCATAATATATTTCCTGCTCTAACTAGCTTATGGCTTAAACTTATAGCTATAGCTTTTAGCTTTTTATTGAAATTGTACTATAACAACCGTTAGTTTTTTCTAAAAAAACAAGAAAAATAGAAACAATTGGGGAAAATTGAAAACCCCATTATATCGTCACGGACAATGCAAAGGAATAAGGGGAAAAAAGGCAAAAAAAAAACCAAAAAATATGAAAAGGCAAAATAAACTAAAATTAGAAGACGATGCTTCTAAGTAGTTTCTAATTTAAATAAGTCAAAAGTAAAAAAAAAACATAAACTGAAGCCGTTTGGAAGATCTCCTCCATGCCTTTCAGAGTAAGAGCACTTTACTGCTGCAATGGAGGCAAAGGCAGTAGTCACAGCCTGTGTTCCGGAGACACTTGCAGTATGGATACAGGATAGATGCAATTGCGCCTGCTTGACATTGCTGGTGAATACCTTACCTTCGTATGTAGGCAACATATACTATGTACTTAAGTTTATGATGCACTCATGGGGTACCTTAACTAAAAAAAATTACAAAAAATTCTGAGAAAATTTTTATATGTACTTCTAAACTTATCTTAACTATGCATAAACTTACTTTAACTATGTAAAGAATTCAGATTCATTTTATATTAGCAGTAACAAAAAAGAGAAAAATTTGACAAATGTTAAGAGTTCAAATTTGTCGAAATTTTCTCATTTTTCTGCTTTTAACATAGAATAAATTTGAACTTAGAATTTAATACATATGTGGAGTAAACTATGGAATACATGTAGAAATTTTCTCGAAATTTTTTATGACTTTTTTAATTGAGGTACACCGTGAGTGCACTACAAACTTGAGTGCATAGGATATATTACCTTGTATATGTATACACACATCAAAAGAAATGGCAAAATTGTTTAATGTATTGCTGATACGTCCATCATTTTTAACATGTAACACTGCATTCTGAAACTAATTTCCTCAAAAAGAAAAAACTTCTTGCTTTCTTGGATTAATTGGTAGTTTTTTTTGCTGGAAATACTTTAATCCTTTGATCTTTGGTTTTTACCAGGGGGCTTGTATTAACCAAGAGCAATTCGAATATTGAAGCATTTGATAATTTAAATCTTCAGTGAGTACCCATCTTTGCAACACAAATATTGAAGTTTCAAAATTTTCTTCCTCAAATACAGGACCAAATGGACCCCTAGCAGTGGAAGTTTCAAAAGAATTAAGAGACTTCTACCAAACCAACAGCACTGCATTAATTCAGAATAATTGGTAACAGTACTATACAGTTAGTTTGGTGAAGATAAGTCAATAATTGGCAGAAAAAATCCTTTCAATGCATGTTGAAAATATAGACAATAACTCAGTGCGAGTGGGGTAATTGGCATCAGATTATAGATTCATCAAAAAGGAAAAAAAAAGGAGCAACACTGACATCAAATTTAGAGTATGAAAAAACATCTTTCTTTAGTCCAAGATAGAAAGAAAAAAGAGAGAGTAATCTCTTGCTCTGAACCTTCTGGCGTTAAGCCAAACTTCAGGTTCCCAAGAGCATCCAGGAAAGGTTGCTCTCTGCCCCCCACAACATAAATTTTAAATGCGAAAATTGCAACAAGCAAAGATTACCAGTATTGGATTCCACATATATTGTTCCACCATATGTTGATAGGAATTAGCAAAAGCAGCTTATGGATGCAAATGGCATCAAGTTCCTTACTTTACTGTGGTCCTCATCTCATGAAGCAGCCAAACCTTTGCTTCTGATTTTCTGTCATATACTGTCACCAGTTCCACATTGCAGAACAAAATATGTTCGATTCTGCTAATTCATAAGAGGCGCCATAAACTTAGTAAAATACGGAATAAATAAGCTTATCTCTGGTTCAATACGAGGGCGCCAAGTTGCCAAACTGGACCATTCAACACTTCATCAAGAGGAGCGTTTTGTCCACTCTTGTTGATTCCTCTTAAGCTTCAGTCTTCAACATAAGTTCCTCTACGTAAAGGATAGGAATTTAGAAGTGGATACAAATCTGGACAGTAAACTTAGAAGTACCTCCGATTGGATAAGGAAACCACAGAGGATACAAAGGGAGATACATACAACCACCAAGTGTATCCAATATAAGTGTCTAGGGTTACCAATGGTATCCTCTCTCATATTACAAAGGGTTCTATTTATAGAGAGAGATGGGAAGGTGAGTGAAGTTACAAGTTTGCCTTCAGATCTAGTTTACACCTAGGGATATTTACGTCATTTACCTTATGCGGGCCCTGCCATGTCCGAGACCAATGGCGGATCTAGGATTTGAGTACCGGGGGTGCAAAGCTACCAATTCAAAAATTCAAAGTACATAGTAGAAGAGTTTAAATGTAAAACATTACAACTATGAAGGACAGTCAAAATATAAAATATTTTAGCAAAAAATTATAAACTTTTGGGCTGAAATCAGAGAAGAAATGCAAATAGAGCCTTATACATACATACATACATACATACATACATACATATATACATACATAGTATAAATAACAGGGGCACCATGGTGCCCCATTTCAGCGTCCTATATATATATATATATATATATATATATATATATATATATATATATATATATATATATATATATATATATATATATATATATATATATATATATATATATATCTGTGTGTGTGTGTAGGGAGCATATCTAGTACTAATGCACTATTCAGTGCTAACATGCTAATACGAATGTTGGCCATCGGATCTGGATTAAATAGCCAAGATTCATGAAGGTGGGAGCACCCAATCCAATTAATCTTTTTTTGCACTTAACCCCCTGCTGTGAATGTTTTTCCTCATTAACCCCCGCCTCCCTTCTCCTCGCGCCTCCCTCTCCAGACGCGAAACTGCGAAAGGATTAGGGTTAGGCGAAAGGGCGGACTCCCTCCGTCCACCGCATTGCCGCCTCCCTCCAAGCTAGCCTCCTTCTTGAGCTTCCTCACCGAATGCAGCCGCCCTCCGACCCGAGCGCCGATGCTTGCCGAGCCAGCCTCCTCTCCAAGCTCCGTCGCCCTCCAACTCGGTCTGCTTCCCGAGCACCGACGCCATCCGAACCGGCCTCCTCCCCGAGCTTCTTCTCCGAGTGCCACCGCCCTCCGACCCGGTCTGCTCCCCGAGAGCCGCCGCCATCCGACCTAGCCTCCTCCCCGAGCGCCATCCCTCCCTGAGCGCCTCCCTAAGCTCCTCCACTAGCGTTGCCCCTCCCCGAGCGCCGCCCCTCCCCGAGCGCCACCCCGAGCGCTGCCCCTCCTCGAGCTCCTCCCCGAGCACCGCCCCTCCCCGAGCGCTCCCAGAAGCCATCGTCAGCCGCCCCGACGGCGTTGTCACTGCATCAGCCACCGCGATGCCAACCACAGGGCATCGCCGCCTCGCTCCAATTTGTGCAAATGTATTTGGTTTCTGGAATTGAGCTGAAACAATGTTGTGCAAATGTATCTGGTTTTTGGAATTATGTTGAAACAATGCTGTGCAAATGTATGTGGTTCCTGGAATTGTGTTGAAACAATGTTGTGCACAAATTGGAGCGAGGCAACGATGCTCTGTGGTTGGCATCGAGGTGGCTGATGCAGTGATGACGACGTCGGGGCAGCTGACGATGGTGTCGAGTAGGCGCTCGGGGAGGGGCGGCGCTCGGGGAGGAGGTCGGGGAGGGGAGGCACATGGGGAGGGGCAACGCTCGTGGATGAGCTTAGGGAGGCGATCAAGGAGGGATGGCGCTCAGGGAAGAGGCTAAGTCGGATGGTGGCGGCTCTCGAGGAGCAGACCGGGTCGGAGGTCGGCGGCACTCGGAGAAGAAGCTCGGGGAGGAGGCCGGCTCGGATGGCGTCGGTGCTCGGGAAGCAGACCGAGTTGGAGGGCGACGGCATTTGGAGAGGAGGCCGGCTCGGCGGGCATCAGCGCTAGGGTCGGAGGGCAGCCGCATTCGGTGAGGAAGCTCAAGAAGGAGGTCGGCCTGGAGGGAGGCAGCGGCGCCGCGGACGGAGGGAGTCCGCCCTTTCGCCTAACCTTAATCCTTTCGCAGTTTCGCGTCTAGAGAGGGAGGCGCGGGGAGAAGGGAGGCTGGGGCTAATGAAGAAAAACATTCACAGCAAGGGGTTAAGTGCAAAAGGATTAATTGGATTGGGTGCTCCCACCTTCATGAATCTTGACTGTTTAATCCAAATCCGACGGCCAACATTCGCATTAGCATGTTAGCACTGAATAGTGCATTAGCACTAGATATGCTCCCATATATATATATATGGAAGGCTCTTTTCTACTCCCGGGTGTACTTACACCTTATGTCGTATCTCACAATGTATGGAGTATCTCGCGTAAAGAGGGGTATGTACATGTAGTATACGAGTATTTAAGATCATATAGGTGGTATGAACAATTTTTCAGAGGTGGTATGTACATTTTTTCAACATACTCCTTTTTATGTACGTATATAAAGGTATTTACAAAATACGCTAAAAACTATGAACTCCCTTGCAATTTTTTTTGTGTGGTTCACATTAGAATATCTTATAATTAGTATACGAGTATACCTAAAGTGATAAAGGAGTATTTCAAGTTTGTTTAGGTGGTATATTAGAGGTGGGTGTAATTACACCCGGGAGTAAAAAGTATTTTTCCTATATATATGTGTGTGTGTGTGTGTGTTTATATATATATATATATATATATATATATATATATATATATATATATATATATATATATATATATATATATATATATATATATATATATATATATATATAGAGGACGCTGAAATGGGGCACCTAGGTGCCCAGACACCTAGGCTCCCTGCCGTTAGATTGCTTTTAGATACGTGCTAGTGCAATGGTATGTAATATATTAGGCATGCTAAATCAATCATGGAAGGAAAGTCTTAATCATGGATGGAAAGTCTCAATCACACTAGCACGCATCTAAAAGCAATCCAAAGGTAGGGAGACTTGGTGCCCAGACACCTAGGTGCCCCTGCACCTAGGTGTCTGGGCACCAAGTCTCCCTACCTTTGGATTGCTTTTAGATGCGTGCTAGTGTGATTGAGACTTTCCATCCATGATTAAGACTTTCCTTCCATGATTGATTTAGCATGCCTAATATATTACATACCATTGCACTAGCACGTATCTAAAAGCAATCTAACGGCAGGGAGCCTAGGTGTCTGGGCACCTAGGTGCCCCATTTCAGCGTCATATATATATATATATATATATATATATATATATATATATATATATATATATATATATATATATATATATATATATATATATATATATATATATATATATATATATATATATATATATATATATATATATTACATCCGACGCATGTATTTGGCATATACTTTGGCTATACTTGGCATGCACAATGTATTGACATATAGCCAGTGTGTATTATTTTTTTTATGCATCTGACGTATGTATTTGGCATATACATTGGCTATACTTGGCACGCACGTATGCATATATGAAGAATGTTGGCACGCACAATGTGTTGACATATAGCCAATGTCGCATGTATGTATTTGGCATATACATTTGGCGTACGTATCTCGGATCACTACGGATGAACCCACGTGCATATACATTGGCTATACAACTTTGATACATCCGACGTATGTTTTTTTTATTACGGATGAACTCACGTCATATACATTGCATGTACTAATGAACTCGCGTGCATGAACTCTCGTGCACGAACCATGCATGTATTGGTTTTGGCTATTAAGCTACATACAATGTCATCACATTATTATTTATCTTTTTTTTACTGTAATTTTTCTTTGTTCACTTTCTTTCAACATTCCATGGAAAGAAGTTCTATTGGCTCCAAGCTCGGAGGGCAACAAACTTGCTACAGAGATTACATGCAATTTTACGTTCTACTGCAGTTAGCACTGATCAAAACACATTTTTTTTTATCAACGTATAAAAGAACATCAAGACAGCGTCAGCCTAGTGGAGAGTTAATTTAACACCAAACGGCAAACGCTATGTTCTTTTCAGTTTGAGTTAGCACATATATCTTTTTTGTAGCAGCAGGCAAGGCACCAAAGTATCGTACCACATGAAGGAAAATGTACTGAACATTATACAGTTACAAGAAGTCCAACCATATTGTGTGCGCATGTTTGTGTGTGTGTGAGAAAGAGACACTACTACAGAAAGGCTAATAGTAGACGGCAAATCACAGACGATTTTGTGAAACCATCTGTAATGTAAACTATTACAGACGGTTTTAATTTGAAGGCCGTCTGTGGTATTTGTGGCGGGAAAAGGAGTATCACAGACGGTTCTTACCGCTGAACCGTCTGTGATACTGGAATATCACAGACGGTTTTTATTAAAAACCGTCTATGATAATCTGGGATTATCACAGACGGTTGTTTATTAAAAACCGTCTGTGTTGTGTCGACTATCACAGCCGGTTGTTGTTAAGAACCGTCTGGGAATGTTCACAGACGGTTTTTCACAAGAACCGGCTGTGATGTCCCTTTGTCTGTCATATTCTAGATCAGAGGTTAATATATAAGTACACATTGCTTCTAATAACTTAACTACAGAACTACTGAGACAAGAGATCACAAATTAAAGGCAAATTTATTAATTTCAATTAGAGGCAAATTTATTACAAAAGTCGCACAGGTAAAGAGTTTCCAAAATTGTATTCTTTTGGGCTTCGTAAGCTTCTTCTTCAACTTGGGGACTTGGAGGATCAGCCGCTAAATTCTCGAACGCCGTTAAGATTGCCCTTGTCCTCAGCACTTCCTCGTGCAGCCTGGGCAAATGATCAGCAGCATCCATAATGTCGTAGAGGATAGCATGAAAAGATTCCTCAGAATCTGCCGTTTCTGCTTGATCAGCAAGGCTATACATCAGTCTCTGCAATGCGTGTAGAGCTTCTTCCGCATTGCGCACATTGTGGAGAAGAACCAGGGTGAGGGCTGTTTCCCTTTCTTGAGCGGCAGCGAGACGCCTCCGTCGACGGCGGAGGATCAGGTCAAGCTGACGGATGCAAGAAAGTCGGGGAAGGAGAGCAGGGCGGGTGTGGAGAAGCTGCTCCAGATGCAAATTGCTGGCCGCCTGTGTAAGGTTCCGGCCGAACAATTCGTGATGAACAGATGAGAGGAAGGAGATGATCACAAGAACAGTAGTAGAAGCCATGTTGTATTGTATATTGTATTGTACGTACGTAGAAGAGACCTGGATTAGGAGCGCATATTTAACCTTTAGCACAAACGGTTCGTATACCCAAACATTAATGATATAGACGCTTCGTATAACGATCGAGAGACGTTAATTAGACGATCGAAACACGAAGCGTTCTGGCATCGAAACACGCGCGAAGCGTTCTGGTATGAAGCTTATCACAGACGGTTTTTTATAAAAAACCGTCTGTCATAACTGGTTATCACAGACGGTTTTTAGTTTAGAACCGTCTGTGATAATCTCCCTACATATACCCTCTCGCTAGGGTTTTCCGTGTGCGCTGCAGTTATTCGATTAGATCTAAATCCCGAGCCCGTCATCGCCGCCGCCTCCCCGAGCCCTCGCCGGCTACCTCCCCCAGCCCTCGCCGGCCGCCTCCCCGGACGAAGACGTCGCCGCAGCCTCTTCCTCCTCCGTCGCCGCCTCCCCGAGCCCGTCGCCTCCTCATCCTCCGTCGCCGCCTCCCCGAGCCCGTCGCCTCCTCCTCCTCCGTCGTCGTCGCCTCCTCCTCCTCCGTCGTCGTCGCCGCCTCCTCCTCCTCCGTCGCCGCCGCCTCCTCCTCCTGCGTCCCTAAGGTCACCAAAACCCTAAGGTCATCGAATCCCTCCCCGAGCTTCATGCTTACTGTTAGTGTTACATTGGTACATATTACATTGCTTGTTTACTGCAGTTGCTTAGTTTACATTGGTACATATTACATTGCTTGTTGTGTTAGTATATAGTATATAGTACATAGTACATAGTATATAGTATAGGCACATAACCCCTCTCTGTCCACATCACCCCCTCCCTTCTCCCCCTTCCCTCTACTCCTCTCCTCTCTTCCTAACATTGAGCATCATGTATCACTTTTCTTGCTTCCTCATCTTATCATGTGCAACCCTACAATTTGAGAGCACAAATTAACCAATCAAGGAAGAGTATATGATCAAAGGGCATGAAGCAAGAAATCTTGCGATTATTGCAAAAGATACATTGACCATTTGGGTGGAAAGAAATACATTGTGTCGTCAGGCTCATGACTGCCAATTTGAAGCATAGCATAGCATCCGAGGCACATCCAAGGCCTGCAGCTGTATCTTGAAGAATGCCAAGAGCTGGTCTTCAGATGTGGCATTCCTCAAACTATAAAATATGAATCTTATTCTCATAACCCATCTGAATACCAGCTCTTGGCATTCCTCAAGACACAGCAGCAGGCCTCGGATGTGCCTCGGATGCTATGCTATGCTTCGAATTGGCAGTCATGCGCCTGACGAAACAGTTGATCTTTCCACCCAAATGCTCCTTGTATCTAGACAAAAAACAGCAAATGAAGCAAGTGACATACTATAGTGTTCCCGTTCAATGAACCGGATACACTAGTTTGTGTCATTTGCTTCATAGACCTTTGTTTAGGGACTTTGCTATTTGGTTTATAGTTTTATCAACTAAAGTAGGTGCTAGGATAGGCACTTTGTTTAGAGACCGTGTAGTAATAGTATTACAAAATTCAAGGAAATTTTAGTACAGAAGTTCAAAAAAAAGAAATTCCCAGATTCTTCGGTGAGCAGCCGACATAGCCGACTTCTTCGGTGAGCGACTATCCATCTGCTTCTTCCCACTCCTCTTCATCTCTGGTCTCTGGATCACGTATGCCAGTAGCGATGATTCAGTTAGATGAATCATCGCTACTGGCGTACGTGATCCGATGATTCAGTTAGATGAATTATCGCTACTGACGTACGTGATCCAGAGACCAGAGATGAAGAGGAGTGGGAAGCAGATGGATAGTCGCTCACCGAAGAAGTCGGCTATGTCGGCTGCTCACCGAAGAATCTGGAATGTCTTTTTTTGCACTTTTGTAATAAAATTGACTTGAATTTTGCGGGAAAAAGAAGGAGTTGATGGAACAAGGCTATATACCTTGATTCTCTAAGTAAGAACAAATCCAAGTACACAGCTATCACCCAAATACTCGATAGGTACGTACATTGTACATTGTACTCTTTCTTTCCTTCCGAATAACTAATCTAACTTTTTCGAATAACGAAGGTTGTTCGCCACATACGTTCAACAAACACGTGACTCGACGACAGGCTGCGTCCATCTCTACATCTGCATTGACACAGCCGGATTTTGCAAAAATTCGAGGAGAGCTCATTTGGTTTTTGTGGACAAAAGTCGTAAGATCAGATGGAGAGTTCCACTGCCCAGAATGATTTTTTATTGTAATTCTAAGTGCAAATACAGTGTCAATTGTGTATTTATATATGTTTGTGAAATGTGTATTTGTGTATTTGTTAATGGATATTTTATTTCAATTCAATGAATTGATTTGCGAAATGGATGCTTTATATATGTTTGTGAAATGAAGTGCGTTGTCAATTGGATGTTTTATGTCTGTAAAATGTATCTGAAATGAAATGAGATGTGTGAATTGTATATGTTTTATGTCTGTGATTATCTGCTTGTTTCAGAGGGCATGGCTAGCATTTCCTGAGGCTAGCCAATAAACAGAAATATATTTAGGGTTTGAAGGGAATATCACAGACGGTTTTGAGTTAAAAACCGTCTGTGATAGCTGATAATAACAGACGGTTTTGAGTTCAAAACCGTCTGCGATTACCAGCTATCACAGACGGTTTTTAACTTAAAACCGTATGTGATTATCAATTATCATAGACGGTTTTTGAGTAAAAACCGTCTGTGATAGCCCATAATCACAGACGGTTCGAAAACCGTCTGTGATGACCTTCGATAATCACTGACCCATAAATACAGACGGCTCACAAAACCGTCTGTGATGACATTTTCGAACCGTCTGTGATGACCTTTTCTGTAGTAGTGAGAGAGAGACCCTCAGAATTCAATGGCCAAATATGCTTGGTCAAAGCCCTATTCATTTGGAGCATATCGATGGAATTGACATTGATGAACTTCTCCAATCTCTCATCACATAATATTTTCCTCTTGTTGTTTTGGTCTTGCAGATTATTTTCTCGGATATATGCCCAAAGTTTCTTGACAACCTCTGTTCTGGCTAACTCAGAGGCACCAACGAAATCTTGAAGTGTCAGGGAAAGGCTGCATAATTTGGTAAAGCCACCACCCCTTCTCTTGCCATTGTTATTAGCTTTACCAGATCTGCAAGCGATACAGCCGTGCATGTACTAGTTGTGGCCATTCAATCATATACCATGTCATCATGTATTGTTTTTTTAATGCTTACCTTAACTATACATTGTATGAACGGGCCCTTATATCAGTAGTGATTATCCTAATTAAACCACTCCTATGTTTTAGTACCAAAGACGCTGATCTGTAGGCGACCTGCTCTGATAACATTTTAAGGCTATTTTCTTTTATCTCATCAAATCATTCCTTTTAACCGCACTACATGTATTTTTTTATTTATTATTTTTATTATTTTTTTAGATGGTGCGGGATCAACAATCCTTTTTGTCCTACTCGATGTCACTTTCACGGGTGGCAAGAAGGCAATTTTTTGAACCTAATCTTGATGAGGTTGTCAACCCCATTATAAAAGAATAGGAGATGCCTCAGGGGATTATCGATCATAGCCATCGTGGGTGGAAATCGGGTTCTTCATTTCTAGGACTTTGCTATTACCCTTCGGCACCTTTACCCAGACTTGATAAGGCTATGACCCTAGGAACCAAGATGATTGAAGAAGGCCTTGGGTGGAAAATCATGATATCGAATACATTTCATCTCCAACTGGGTATGTTGAATGGAGAACAGAAGTCCTAAGAAACCATTCTCTAGTTCTAAAAGGGGGAGAGGATGATGCCGATTACATTTACGGCACCATCTATTGCTCTTTGGGTGAATATTCTGCTTCCCCTTCTTTGCTGAGGTCCTTACTAGAAAAATGGAACCCAAACACCAACACTTTTTTATTCCAATGTGGCGAGCGCACCATTACCCTTCTTGACATGCATCAAATGGCCGGATTGCCTTTGGATGGAGACTTATATGAAGAGTATATACCACCTACCCATGAGCTTGACCCATCTTTACTACTATATCCCAACTTCTTGTCCCATCTTTTAGATGTATGGAAAAATCTAGCCGTAGGTGGTAAAGTTTCCTTCCAAGAGTGGTGTGACTATTTTCATAACAGCAGGGACGGTTCTTTATCATTCTCTTCCCTTCGAGATAGGCGCGTCTATACGGTGGCTTTTCTTGCTCTTTGGCTCTGTCGTTTCGTGGTTATTGGAGGTGGTCCCTACATTCGCCAAGGTGTATTGGTAATGGCGTCTTGGATATCATTAGGGCACCAAATTTCCCTAGCTCCACCTGCCTTATGTTCCTTGTACTATTCTTTGCGGCTGATCAGCACTCATCCAATTGGTCCCTCCTACACAAAGCGACCTTGGCCGGTCCATTTTGTTATTGGCTGGATGGGTATGTATTTAAAAAGGATATTTGGCAATAAGGTGAGAACACCCTATTTCCCCACTTATAAGCATACGGTGCAGAAGCCAGCCATGGCAAACACTATGTTTAGGACCCCTAATCACCTTAGTCCTGCAGATGCTCATGATTTTTTTCTTGAAATTTTTCAATATTTCATGGCATCCTTATGATTTGACAAAACTTAGAGGTGCGAATCACCGAACAAAGGCCTTCTTGATTTTTGTTCGCCGTGGTATGCTTCCATGGAGGCGTGCCACTATATCCACTGATTTATGTATCATTAAGCCATACCATCCCGACTGTGTGGCTCGACAGTTCAGATTCGATCAAGTTGTCCCTTTCCCACCCCTGCTGAATTTATATACGAGGGATGGCATCGGGATTGCATATGCTCATTGGGCACATTTACTTCGTCCGGGACAAGCAAAATTATATCATGTCCCAGATGACTCCCGTGATGGAAACTCTTCATTGGCTTGGGCTAGGTGGTGGCGTGAATTTATACAGCCCTTCAATTCGGTATTGAGCGAACTTTGTAATGGCAATGCACTTGGTCGAGTCCCATATGAGAGAAGGAGAATGAACAATCCTGAACAGCATGGCCATATTATAGCACGCAAACTTTCCTCTGGAGATTTTATTATGGTAAAAGGGTGCATGTTGATTGCCAAGATCAACACGTAGCGGCTATCAGAAGAAAGGAAGCAATGACTAAGGATCATTGGAGACAGGTCCTACACACTTATCTCTCTGACGGCCAGGTTATTGAGTCTCCAAGACAACTTGTCGTGGTAAGATGATATATATTTTTTGTTTAGTATTTTTATAATAATGTCTCCTAGCCTGTAATGATTTACTTAGCTTCTCTCTCTCTCTCTTTTGCAGAAGCAAAAGAGTAGCTCATCCAAAGACAAAGTAGAAGACCCTCCACTTCATTTTTTACCAACAACGAGTTTGCCATTGCGTGCTATGCAAGCAAATTTAGAACCAATTAATGTTGATGTAGGGAGGAAAGGAAAGCGTGGACCACCTCCAATCATTCCCATTGAGAGTGAGAAAGGCCCAAAAGCCAAACGCAAGCTCAACTTTGAAAATGAGAAAAAAATTTTGATCCCATATCCTCATTGGACATCCCTAGTATTGAGGATTTGGTAAGTGGTGAGGAGCTCAATCGCATGCTTACAGGTGAAAGTGATCATGATCTCAGTGAATTCTTCAATATATCGGTTGAAGATTTTGACGTAACCGGACCAAGCATCGACCATCCAATTTCTTTTCCGGCCTTGGCTCGTAATCTGCCCCCAGACTCTGAGTCGTTTGATACCTTAACTTCTTCCACTCATGGTAGCCTCATATGCATTGCATACGTGTTAATGTACGCAAATTTCTTGTTCTATCTCCTTTAAGTTTGCTTACATAAATTTCATCTTGTTTCATTTTTTTAGGTTGTGAACAAGGACCTCACCAACCAAAAAGTAGTGAAATGTCACCGCCAAGCATGGACCTCTCATTTGTTGAGAAAGCATTTATGGATGCCATTGATATGGTGTTAACAAAAGCTCTTGAAGGATTAGATGATGCTTCATTAAGCAATCCAACTCGCCGTGCCTTCTTGGAAACTATTTCTTCGCAACTCCCTACTCATATACCAGAGGTTTCTAGAGCTAAGGAAATATTGACCCAGCTTGTCAATGTTTCAAATCAGCTACACCAAGCACATTTAGATTTTGAACACAACTCTGGGCAGAAAGAGCGAATTGCTGCTGAAGCAAAACGTGAGCTTGCATCTCGTTAAGAAGCTATCAAGAGTATCTCTCAAGAGATAATGTTTGTAGATGAAAAGTGTTCTGAAAATGAGAACTTGGCGGCGGATCTCAGTGCACAACTTAATAAAGTCACCAATGTATTGAGGGAGCTCCGACAGAATAAAGAACGGCTTCAACAAACACATTCTAGCCAGGACTTAGAAGTGCAAAAATGGAGCAACATTCTTCTAGATGCTACTCAAGGACTTGATCAAGGGACCCAAGCTCTTCAAGAGAAAACAACCACCTTGGGGCAAGACGCTGAGCAACTCTTCGAGGCTTTAAAGAATTGGCGCTCTGGACCAAACTAGGAGTCCTTTACTTGATTCTCTTATGCTGTGATTTACTTTTAAATATTTCAGTTAAATTTGTAAGCTTTAAATTATTTCATATTCAGCACTTTTGTATTGAGCCTATCCGTGTTAACATTCTATTTATTTCCTCTAAATATCGCGACATACTGGAGCTGATATATCACGGAAGCTTTTGCTAACTAGGGACTAGTATTACCTTCTTTTTATTTTGTACGTGATATGCCAACCATGAAGCGTCAATGCTTTGGCATCTTTAATGAAGCATCAATGCTTTATACCACTGATGTAATTGCTTTATGCATACCATGTGCTTACTGCTACGTAAACTTTTTTTGTAGTGCTTGCAGTTTAAACTTGAGTATACTATTTTTACCACGGTTTAGGCTTGCAATGCTTTAGAGTGCTCCCCTTTTTTATGTCACAATTTAATCTCATAAGGTTTTTACGCTCGTAAGGATTTAGAGCGCTCATTTATTTACTTTTTTTACGCCACATTTTAGGCTTGTAAGGCTTTGGAGCGCTTACTATTTTTTTGCACCACAGTTTAGGCTCGTAAGGCGTTGGAGCGCTTATTTTTTTTGCGCCACAGTTTAGGCTCGTAAGGCGTTGGAGCTCTTATTTGTTTTTTGCGCCACAGTTTAGGCTCGTAAGGCGTTGGAGTGCTTTTTTTTTGCGCCACAGTTTAGGCTCGTAAGGCGTTAGAGCGCTTATTTTTTTTTTGCACCACAGTTTAGGCTCGTAAGGCGTTGGAGCGCTTATTATTTTTTTTGCGCCACAGTTTAGGCTCGTAAGGCGTTGAAGCGCTTATTATTTTTTTTGCACCACAGTTTAGGCTCGTAAGGCGTTGGAGCGCCTTTTTTTAACGCGTAGTAACACTTTAGAAATTTCCCATTTATCGGTGGTGGGCAATATTCACCATCTGGGGAAATAATTTTATATGCGCCACTAGAATATACTTCTTTTATGATGTAAGGGCCTTCCCATTTAGGCTCAAATTTTCCGTGCATCCAATGTGTAATATTCATGGGGCGAATAACAGCGAGAACTAAATCTCCCTCTTTAAATGACCTCCTTTTGAGGCGCTTATCAAAAGCTCGTGACATTCTTGCCTGGTATGCTTCTAAATTTTGTAATGCTTGAAGCCGTTTCCCTTCAAGACGTTCTAATTCCTCTAACTGCATTTTAGTGGCCTCCTCTTCTAAGAGTTTCTCATGCATAGCGACTCTCAAAGATTTAATTTGTACTTCCAACGGTAAGACCGCCTCTCCTCCATATACTAGGGAGTAAGGAGTCATTCCAGTTGGTGTGCGTGTCGTGGTCCTATACGCCCACAAGGCTTCGAGCAGTTTTTCATGCCAATCTCGCTTGTTCTTTGAGACCACCTTCTTTAATAATTTGCACAAGGTTTTATTAAATGCCTCAGCTTGTCCATTGGCCACTGCATTATATGCCGTAGAAAAATGATGTTTTATTTTAAATTTTGCGCACAACTTTTCCATCTGTCTATTTTTGAATGGCGACCCAATATCAGATATAATTCGCGAAGGAACGCCAAAAGATATATAAGATGAGTTCTTATAAAATTTTCTACATTTTCTGCCTTAACTTCTCTTAATGGTATAACTTCCGCCCATTTAAAGAAATAGTCAGTCGATGCGAGAATGAATTTATGCCCTTTGGATGATGGCGGTTGAATTAGTCCGACTATATCCATTCCCCACATTTCAAAGGGCCAGGACATGCTGGTGGGGTGCAGTGGCTCATGTGGTTGATGGATGAAGTCAGCATGTACCTGACACTCATGACACTTTCTTGCAAATTTCATAGCATCCTCGAACATTGTAGGCCAATAATAGCCCAAATGCTTTAATTGGTAATGCAGTTTGGGACCAGATTGGTGTGCACCGCAAACTCCAGCATGCACTTCCCTCAATGCTTCCATCACCTCATTTCCAGCGAGGCAACGCAGCAGGATACCATCATATGAACATCTATAAAGCGTATCATTTATACATGTGTAGTGGACTGACCTTCTTCGGATTCTAGTCCTTTCGCAAGAATCGAGAGGTAGATAACCGTGGAGTAAATATTCGAGAAATGGAGTCCGCCAATCTCCTACTTCAATTTCACAAATATCCGCTGCCAATGATATAGAGGATGTTGTTTCATCCTCCTCAGCGAGTATTGGCAGGATTCTCCGTTCCTATATGCGCACGTCCATTATTTCATAAGAATTTATTGACATGCTAGCTGCCAAACTTGCCAACGCATCAGCCTTTTCATTTTGGCTTCTAATGATATGTTGTATACTTAAGTTAGTGAACATAGACATAAGCTCTTTTGCTCTCAGAAAATATGGCATTAATTCCTCTTTCTTTACCATGTAAATCCCTAAAAGTTGGTTAATAACTAATTGGGAATCACCATACACCGACAGTGTGTTCAATCCCATATTTAAGGCTATTTCCAGCCCTATAATTAAAGCTTCATACTCGGCAGAATTATTTGAAACCGCTGAGGTTAAAGTGAATGAATATGGAATTATTTCTCCACTAGGAGTAACAAAGATGATGCCGGCGCCCGCTCCCGATCGCCGACAAACACCATCAAAATATATTTGCCATGTTGAATTGGCGACCGATGTGACAAATATCTCTTCATTTGGTAAATCATCATCGATAGGAAAATCGTCAGGAATAGGGTGTGCAGCTAGAAAGTCTGCCAAAGGGCCCTTTCGTAGCTTTTTGTGGTACAAACACAATGTCAAATTGTGACAGGAACATCGCCCATTTAGTTACTCTCCCTAAAAGAACCATTTTATTTAAGATGTATCGGAGCGGATCTGCTCTCGAAATGAGGTGCACAGTGTGCTCTAGCATATAGTGGCGCAATTTTTGTGCTGCAAATACCAGTGCTAAACATATTTTCTCCATGTCTGGATAATTGCATTCTGTCCCCACAAGGGTGCGGCTGAGATAATATAAAGACATTTCTTTTCCTTCATCATTATTCTGCGCCAAAAGAGCACCTAATGATGTTGGCATGGCTGCCGTATAAAGAATTAATGGTCGTCCTTTAATTGGCGCACTCAAGACAGGGGGATTTATTAAATACTTCTTTATATCTAAGAATGCATTTTGGCATGCTTGATCCCATTGGAAAGGAACACCTTTTCTCATAAGCCAAGAAAAAGGTTTGCATCTCCCAGATAAATTTGAGATAAATCTCCTAATATATGCTAAATGACCTTGGAGGCTCTTCAATTTATGAAGGTTTTTAGGTGGTGGCATTTTAACAATTGCCTCTATTTTAGTTGGGTCAATTTCGATTCCACGCTTTGTAACTATAAAACCCAGAAATTTTCCAGAAGAGACCCCAAAGGCACATTTCGTTGGGTTCATTTTCAAATTATGTTGTCTAAGGCGTTCAAAAACCATAGAGAGATGCTTTAAGTGATCTCTTTCATGTTTTGATTTTACAATAATGTCATCTATGTAGCACTCAACGATGATGTGCAATAGTCCATCAAAGACAATTGTCATGGCTCGTTGATATGTTGCACCAGCATTTTTAAGTCCAAAAGGCATAACCCTATAACAGAATATACCTTGGGTGTTCGGAATGCTGTTAACTCCTCATCTTCTGGTGCCATTTTTATTTGATTATAACCCGAAAAGCCATCCATAAATGAAAATATTCCATGTCCCATAGTAGAATCAATAAGTATTTCAGAGATAGGTATTGGAAAATCATCTTTAGGGCATGCCCTATTCAAATCTCTAAAATCTACACATACACGAATTTGCCCATTCTTCTTCTTGACAGGAACAATGTTGGAAAGCCACTTAGGATATTTGACTTCCCGAATAAACCCAGCTGTTATGAGTTTATCAATTTCAGCTTCTATTTTTGGGAGTATATCTGGTTGAAACCTTCGTTGTGGTTGCTTGACCGGTGGAATGTCTTCTTGTACAGCGAGTCGATGTACTGCCACTGCTAGATCCAACCCTGGCATTTCTTCATATGTCCAAGCGAACACATCCCTATTTGTTGAAAGAAATTTATGATATTCTTCTTTACTTTCCTTAGATAAATGTTTGCTGATATAAATTGGACGAGGCTCGTCGAGCGTCGCAATATTGATTTCTTTCAATTCATCAATGGTGGGTTGATTTCCGTCCTCTATTTGTGGAGCCGCTGCCGTTGTGTCTATAAATTCAGCCAAGGTCATACAAACATCATAACCCAACCCATACCTCTTTTCCTTTAATGTTTGATCTTCGTGTAGGGCTTAAAGTTGTGCCTGGGATAGCGCCTTTTCAAATGGTGCAAGTTGCTTCTGGCCATTGCATAAAGAAGGGCCTTTAATGATATCATAACCCATTTTCTGCATCATATAAAGAACCTTATTGTCATATAAAGAAATAGGTAACGATTCATCATCCTTATTTGATAAAGTTATTTGAGCAACTACTCTATTTTTATTTTTGCTCGTGCTAGAGTTGTGCAATTGATTTTGAGCTTGTTTTATTTTATGTTGTACCAAAGGAGGTAAGGGTGTCAGAAACTCAATACCTTTATTAGAGGATGATTTATTCACGACACGAAATATTGGATCTCCTTTCTTCCTTTGGTCACTTGGTATATATTGATATATCTTCGCTGTTGATGAGGATTCCTCAATATCTTTCTTTATAAAATTTGACTCTGGTACAAACACTGACTTTGGCTTACACACTTTATCGACGGGCTCGAAGTAGAATTTTGCATCAGCATAGAAGGATTCAGCTATTGTGAATGGCTTTTTATTAGCAAATATCCGTATTATCTCCCCTCATTGATCTTTGTATTTGATGCATTGATGAAGCATAGATGGTACGACTTGATTTTCATGCAACCATGGGCGGCCAAGCAGGGCATTATATGAGGTAGCCGCATCGATCACGTGAAAGTTCACATATGTGCATACTGTTTCCAACTTTAAAACCAATGATATGTTACCCATAGCTTCCTGACTAGATTGATTGAAGCCATGAATAACCACATTAGATCGGCTCAAGTCCTTTTTGGAATATCCAATCCTTTTTAAGATACGCAAAGGTAATAAATTTATGGTAGATCTGCCATCTATTATTATGCGATTTACGGGCGACTCATCAATTTCACCGAACATGAGAAGCGGCCTGTTGTGCTTCTTAGAACCTAATAGCATGTCCTCCTCAGTGAACGTCATATTTAAAATCTCAGCTACTTCTGTCTCTGTTTGCGACACTTCTACCCTAAAATCGTCAGGAAAAGAAAGTGCTGTAACAAAAGCCTTGCACAAATCAGACGAAAGACACAAAGCATCATACACAGAAAGCATGGTTGGTATTTTCTTCAAGTGAGAGATTACATCATACTTGACTGACATATTAGTAGCAAAGTCGGTCGTTTCATTTGGGGTTACATTTTTGTTTTTGGGCTCCCTTCCAGCTGAAAGATGAGGATCAGCTAACTGGCGGCCTGATCTAAGTTGAATTTGGTCAACTTCTGGAGATTCTTCTTCAGGGAAGTGAAGAGAACCCTCATCATCATCAAAGACACCAATGGTGAGGACATTGAATTCTTCATGAGGACTGCTCACACGCTTTGTCAATCTTTGCGCTATTCTTGACATGGAGCGTAGATCCTCACCTTGTACTATTACTTGTCACAGCATGCGGCCTCCTGGTCACCATTGCCCCCTATCTTGGACTCTTCGAAAAGTTGATGGGTCGAGCTTTGTGGCATGGATCCATCGATGAAAAGCCTCTCTTTTAAGTTGACAGCTGCATCTTTGCTGCCGACCATAGTACGATGCACAGCCAAGTCATCTTGAAAGGTGGCGACATTTGCTGCCAACCATTTTCTTGCCTTTCTTGAAGCTTTTAAGGAGGCTTGCATCAACTGTTCCTTCATCAATCATTTTCTGGATAATATCCTTTACCACAAAGCAATCTTTAAGCGTATGCCCTAAGACGCGATGATACTGGCAATAATTTGGTTCATTGAACTTGGAAGCTTCTTTAGGCCTTTTTGGGTTAGGGAGCTCTATGAGATTCAACTCTGAGAGACCATGTGGAGGTGACCACATGCTTGTGATGAGTAATTGACGAGTTCTTTGGAAAGATTGAGTTTGGTTTGAGTGAGTTGTGCAAGGTCGGCATTTGCCGCAGTCAGGTTTAGTTAGTCGAACTTGAGGTATATTCCTTTTCCCAATTGGACGTTTGGGCATTTTTATGCTTGAGTATGATTCTCAGATGCTATTTGTGATTACATATGTCGAGCGGTGCTATGTGATGTGTTTCTTGTCTGTGATGATTGCAGGACGTCGAGGTGGAGTCGTGGCGAGGCACGGAGGACCGGACTAGGCGCGGGCAGTGCCGAGGTTAGAACGGTCAAGGTGTGCCGAAGACGGCGAGGGCTCAAGGTAGCTGCGAGGCTTGGAAGACAAGAAAGGAGGAAACTTCCCGGAAGGTGCAGGAGGGGTATTTTGGGGAATACGCAAAGCTGCACTAAAGGAAGCAGATTATGGATAAAGCACTAGAGTTGTTGAGGCTTAGTGGGTAAAGAGAGTGGCAAATCCATTAGTGGGAGGCTATAAAAGGAGGGTGTCTCCTGCATGGTCTCCAAGCTATTGGGGTTTGTTTTTGCTTTGCTTCTTTAGTGCTTTAGTTGGTGAGAGCTGTTGGAGAGAGCAAAGTTCGTGTGTTCTTGTCTCCCTTTGTGTGTTGGTGAGAGGAGATGAGTTCTTGAGATGTGTGAGGAGAGAGTTGTAATCCCTGTATAATCATTCATCTTTTTTCCCCAATGTCAATAAGAAGGATTGTGATGAGTTGCTTTCATTTTCTTGCCCATATGTGATGGATTTCAAATTCTGAAATTTTCTGTTTTTGCTTGGTTTCCTTGTGTTCTTGAGTTGAATCTTTGATCCTCTAGCTGATTCTTGATCTCTCTGTGATGGGAAAGACTCAAGGCCATTAGGCCATTCCATTTTTGAGATCAAGTTGACGATCCAATGATTTCTAAAATCTTTCAATCCCTCGTCAGTTGCTCCTCTGCTATTTGAGTTCTAGGGTTTTTCATGCAGCGGATGGTGGAACTCTTTGATCCCCTTTTGGAGATGGCTTGATATTTGGGCTTTTGAGTGCTCAGATCATTGCTAATCTTTTCACAAAAGATCACAACCAAAGAATGGGAGATTTGAGAGAAATTAATCTAAAATTTTGGACCCTCTCACTTTTCATTTTCAGATTTTGGGCTAAACCCTAATTTCTTTGTTTTGAGGTGAAGTCCCTTGGTCCCTCAGGTCCTAATACTATTTAGATTATGTTCTTGCACTTCTGGATTGAAGAGATTAAAGAAAAACCACAAATTGCCTTTTAATTTGGTCAAGTCCCTGATTTTCTAGCTCTGCTGTCTGTCTGAATGCCGAGGGGCGGTCTGACCGGTTGCCTTGTGGCGGTCTGACTGGCCAGCCAACTGCGGTCAGACCGGCCTAAGGGGAGCGGTCAGACCGGCTATACCATTGCGGTCTGACCGCCCTCCCCCTGCAGCTTCTGTGTTTCTGATGCTATCGCTTTTGTGTCTAGTCTTCCATTTTGATCTTCTTGGTTCTTCTCTGCATTTTGCATGGTTGTCCTGTAAGAACTTTCAGAGAACATAAATCTCTCTTTTCATAGATTTTATATCTATCGGAGAGAGGATTTGAGTCGATACTTTTTGGAGGCAAGTTTTTAAAGACGACATTCACCCCCCTCTGTCGCCGATTGCGATCCAACAAACTCTCGTAAGCCCATAAATAAGTCATCGACCTCCTCATTTGGGAAGGAATATTATCTGTTTTGTCGCTCACTAAGGGTTGGCCTCCTGCGAGTTTGCATTCCCTTTTGCTCTTGATTTCTTGTGGTGGCTCCCCTGGACTGCAACTGTGGAATCACCGCTGTCGCCTCCATTGTTCGCACTTGCTTTGGCTTGGCAGGCAACTTAATACGTTGGCCGCCTTTCTCTATAGGCTTGGTGAATGTCTTTGTTCGACGTGCGACATGCTGCATGTAATTCTCAATATCTGTAGCTTTAGAGGCAAGCTCTTCAAAAGTGACAAGCCGTACACCTTGCAAATAAACAGCCATGTCAGGGCACAGATTATTCATGCACATCCGCACCGCTTCTGGCTCGGTAATTGGCTATGGGCAATGGAGGCTTAAATTTCTCCACCTGTTAATTAAATCAGCAGCCTTTTCATTTGTTCTTTGCTCTGTTTGGGTCAACTCAGTGATGCCTACTGTTCTTTGAGTGCTATAGAAGCGCTCGAGAAAAGTATCTTGCATTTGCTCCCATGTCCTGATTGATCCTGGTGCCAACTTACTATACCATGTGAAGGCTGGACCGGACAACATCTGCACAAATTGTCACAAGAAAAGTGCTCCGTTATGGGCTGTATCTTGACATGCCACAAGAAAATGAGCTATATGCTCATGAGGAGACCCGGTTCCATTGAATTTGCTAAATTGCGGCTGGCGGTAATTGCTTGGGAAAGACACCATGTCAACATCCGGTGGGTATGGCTTAACATACCCCAGACGCATCAAGTAGTGAGTTTGCATATACTGGGCTTTAACCCCCTCAGCAATCATCTTTTGGATTGCCTCAAGGCTAATTGTAGGTGATGATTGATGACTATGATGACTTACAGTAGCATGTATGTCATTATCCCGGCTTGTATTATTAGCTATTTGGTTGCGTAAAGCAGCCAACTCATCTTCTTTTTGCTGAAGTGCAGCTGTAAGTTGTGCTAACTGCTCCTCAACTGAACGTGTTTCATTTGCCGCAAGAACGGGGGAGGGGACGACGGGGCGGCGGGGAGAGAGGAAGGGCTCGGGGGGCTCTGGGGAGGGGGCGATGGGGAGGCGGGAAGTTTTATTCAGTGGCATTTGCGTAAAAATATCTTCAACTTTTAGTGGTATTTTAGTGGCACTAGCCCGCAGAATCTGTGAGAAGCTGGGTTTTTGCAGCTTCTCGGTCCCAGTACAATTGTGGCTTCCCAGATTTTCAGATTCTCAGTAGCTGGCCCAAAATGGACTGTTTGGGAGAGTTTTTGGCTACTAGAAGTAGCTAGCTTGCCTAGAATCCGAAACAAACAGGGCCTTAGGCAGCAATGAGTGTATGATCGGTGGATTACATAAATGATGACCCTCGCTGTTCGGAGTTTTAGGTAGCAATAATAACACCATGATTAAATAATAAAAATAATGCTAAAAGCAATTTCTGGCAAATAAAATAACCCAAGCCTCTCCTTTGATAAGCCATGCATGCTATTTATTTGCATCCTGTGTATTGACTCGCGGAGCACGGTGGTTTCTGCTCACACTCGCTCTCACAATAAATCCAGAATCAGGAACCAGATCACTACGCTTCAGCAATAATATTGGTCATGATGGCAATGAAGATGAAGATATCAAGGGCTAGGTCACGAACCTTTAGTTGGCTACCTGTGGGCATGTCTTGAAGGTCCCACATGTGTGCTTCGTTCTTCCGCTGCTGCAATTCAATGATTTCGGCCTAATCGGCCCATGAGTAAGTTTACTATTATATTTATGCTTCCGTATGATATGTATTCTGAAGTTCATTTCTGAATCTGTGAGCACTATCTATTGATTCAGGGAATAGTGTCGTGGAATGACAGAGGATTCTGGATTATAAAATCTGGGTCTGACACTATGGGAGAAATTGATGAAGAATTGGGAGAAGACCCGCAAGATTGCAAAATGGGAGGAGACCCGCAAGATAGCAAGGGCTGCTGCGGCTCGTGAGGAACAAGTAAGGACTGCTGCGGCTCGCGAGGAACAAGCAAGGGCTACTGCGGCCACGGTCAAACAAGCAGAGCGTGCCACGAGGTCACAGCCACCTAACGACGCCCCACGTAGGAACATGTCCATACTAAACGTTCCAACTGAATGTTCGCCACAACACCCCCCCCCCCCCCGTGGGGGAGACGCCGCCCCTCTGCTGGTGCAGAGACCCATGTAAATTCTTCAAGTCAAAAGCAGTGCCTTAGCCTCGGCATGCGTTATTGGGGTTGTGGGAACTACTCATTTGACTATCCTGATCGTCGTTTCGACACTATCAACTATCGGCAGCCGGTAAGCACTACTTACAATGTGTTCCCCCACTATTTCTAACTAACAGTACGTAATAACAAACTCTCTCGTCTGCCCGCAGTCCCCAGAGCCGCTATGTGGCTACCACAAGTGGATCGACCTAGAGATCCACCCATACGACCAGTGGAATTTGGACTATGACGAGTGGAACGACAAAAGGGCACGCGAGATCCGCTAGGAGGACCGTCGCCAAGATGAGTAAACCGAACGTATATGTCGGGAGACACAAGCTCATCTTGAGGCGTGCATGCGCAGGGAGCGTGAGGCTCGTGAGAGGGAGCGTGAGAAAAAAAGAGAAATGGCGGCCAAGGCCAAACAGGAATCTGAGGATTACAACGCCGAGCTCGCAAGGAAGGGAAAATGGCCCCGGTCTACGTAGTAGGTTGGGTCATTCCGCACTTAATTACTTTGCACTAACTCATTACTTAACCATAACTAATTACCACTATAGTAATTATGACTGCTTAATTACATACTATCATACAATAACAAATTATGGATAGCTTACGTACACAAAAATAGTAAAAACTATGTCTAAATTACTACGACCTACTTATTTTATAATACAAACTATATTAGTTATGACTAACTAAATAACACTAATTAACTAGGACTACGTGAATAACGTTGGAAGCATGCAACAAAAATTTACCTGTCTTTCAAGAGAAGCAATCAGCATTGCCGCATCCTCCTGCTGCGTCCTTAATGAGCTACACACTGGTTTCTTAAATTAATTAGCTATGCACTCTTAATTTTGAGCGACAACTTCGAGAATAAGCTTCTGCGATGAGGAACTGAGATGATCGGTGACCAACTATGAGAGCTTCGTATTTATGGCCAGGCAAAAAGGGAATCCAGTATGCTCACCCTATAAATTAAGGGTTCATTGTCGACACGTAGCACTTCGGACGAGGGGGACGGCACGGCAACACTAACAAATGTGCAGACGAGGGGGACGACACAGACATAATAACATCAGTGCGGACGAGGGAGCGCACGAGGGGGGATGGCACGAACAGGAAAGGAGACATAGCAGCAACCGGGCAACATAAGTGCAAAGGATAGAGGTCACGCACTGCAAAAGATGCATGCATATCGCTAATTACGATTAAATTAACATAAATTAACATGGTAAATTTGAAGCACATGAAATTCTCATAAAATTACACAATATGGTGGATTGTGTCAGGAGGCATCACAGAAAAATTTATAATTTTTGAAGCTCGTTTGCTATATGCAATAACTCCTGCAAATAACTCAATAGTACGAATTTTTGAGCAAAAGTCAAAATGGATAAAATTATTAAAAAAGTACGCAATAAAGTACATTATGTCAAAACGCTGCATATAAAATTTTAGAATTTCTCAAGATCATTTGCTATATTTGAAAATTAAAACAAATATAACACATAAAATAGTATTTATGCAGCACTACTATAGAAAGCCTCATAGTAGACGGCTCATCACAGACGGTTTTGTGAAACCGTCTGTGATGAACACTATTACAGATGGTTGTAATTTGTAGGCCGTCTGTGGTATTTGTGGCGGGAAAAAGGAGTATCACAGACGGTCGGTCTATATTAAGAACCGTCTGTGATAATCCCAGACGGTTTTTAATAAAAAACCGTCTGTGATAATGTCACTAAGGCATTTATTGCGCTGCTCAGACCGCATCTGTCTTCATTTCGATCCAGATCTAGCCACTGCCGCACACTTTTTCACTCGGGAGGAAGCTAGGCGATTTCAGGCCAGTTAATTTGGTGGGAAGAGGCAGAGATTGAGCTTTGAAGATTCATACTTTCCTGGTTGCTCTAGATATGGTTAGTAATGAAATTTATTTTTTCTTTAATTGCATTACAATTTAGGTCTAAGTAATCCATGAGTGTTATTGAAGATGGTTAATTTGCAAAATTGGTGGTTATATAATAGCTGTTGTGTTTATAATATGAATTGAGCTAGCAAATTAAGTCTCAATATAATAAATGTGGCCGGTATATATGTAGTAATAATTAGTTAATCTAAATTTTAATACTAAGTTGTTATATATGTATGTAACGTAGGACCGAAGCTGGATGTATGCCGCGAGCCGTGTGAGTAAAGAGTACATTAATGGCGTGTCTGCTTTTATAAGAGCCGCCGAGGAGGATATGTTGAATAAGGGGGTGGAATATATGTGCTGTCTATGCACTGACTACGAGAATTTGAAGATGTTTAAGAACCGAGGGCAAATTGAAGCGCACTTGATTCGGAGGGGTTTCAAAAAGGATTATATGTGTTGGACCAGTCATGGCGAAGTGAATGATCATATGCCGCCGGATGACATCGCCGGTGAAGTGAATGATATGCCGCCGGATGACATCACCGGTGAAGTGAATGACATGCCGCCGGATGATGTTGATTGTCGTTTGGATTCGGATAGGTTGCACGATGATAATCTGGATCAAATGCTTCGCGATGTAGAAGAGAACTATGATGAGAGAGAGTATGTTAAATTCTGGGGCTTGATGGAGGACTCGGAGAAACCTTTGTACACGGGCTGCAAGTACACGAAGTTGTCGGCCGTGCTTGAACTGTTGAAATTGAAGGCAAGCAACGGTTGGTCCGACAAGAGTTTCACGGCGCTGCTAGGTCTTTTAGCGGACATGCTTCCGGAGGGAAATGAGTTGCCTAAAACCACGTATAAAGCCAAGAAGGTTCTTTGTCCGTTGGGAATGGAAGTAGAAAGAATACATGCATGCTCGAACGACTGTATCCTCTACCGTAAAGAGTATGCAAACATGCATGTATGTCCGGTGTGCAACGCATCCTGATACAAACGTAACAATCAATCAGATGATGGCGAGGGAACAGAGGCGAAGAAAGGACCTCCTGCTAAGGTGGCATGGTATTTTCCTATAATTCCCCGTTTGAAAAGGTTTTTTGCAAATCCAAAGGAGGCAAAACTGCTGCGTTGGCACTCGGAGGAGCACAAGAAGGATGGAATGCTAAGACACCTTGCTGATTCCGCGCAGTGGAGAAACATCAATAGGAGTTTTGCAGACTTCAGTGTAGAACCAAGGAATATAAGGTTTGGACTGAGTACAGATGGAATGAATCCTTTCAGTAGCATGAGCAGTCGACATAGCACATGACCCGTGACTCTCTGCATCTATAACCTTCCTCCTTGGTTGTGTATAAAGCGAAAGTATATTTTGCTGTCGATACTTATCCAAGGGCCAAAACAACCTGGGAATGATATTGATGTGCTCCTAGTACCGTTGGTGGAAGATCTAAAAGTACTGTGGAACGAAGGGGTACAGGTATGGGATGCATACAAACGAGAGAACTTCACTCTGCACTCCTTATTGTTCTGCACCATAAATGATTATCCTGCCCTTGGTAACCTATCGGGCCATAGTACACGAGGTTTATGATATGGTTAAGGATTTAGATGTTGTCCTCGGAAAGGGACGTAAATTGAGGGCTCATGAGAAGAACACCTGGAAGAAGAGATCAATATTTTGGGACTTACTTTATTAGGAGTACCTAGATGTTCGACACTGCATCGACGTCATGCACGTAGAAAAGAATGTATGCGACAGCTTGATTGGTCTCTAGGAGCTTGAAGGAGCAAATCGCTAGGAGCTCGCCGAGTAAGATGTTGATATGGTTGGAAAAAGGGCCGACATTTACAGTTGTGACATGGCAATGATATGACATAAATGGGTACACATTCTATACGCAGTCTCAGGATATCAAGAGCACTAACCAGAGATGCATCAGTACCGATGGGTCGAGAAACTCGTACTATGGCTTCATAGAAAAGATTTGGGAGCTCGACTATGTGGTTTTCAAGATCCCCTTATTTCGCTGCCGTTGGGTGCATCTCCCACAGGTGAAGGTTGACAAGTGCGGTGTCACGACCGTGGACCTCCAACGTGTCGGGTACAAAGACGAACCATTTGTACTCGCCAATCAAGTTGTTCAAGTTTTCTATGTAATCGACCCGGCAAATCAGAAACGCCATGTAGTTCTTCATGGAAAAAGGAGAATTGTCGGAGTGGAGAATGTAGTGGACGAGGAGGAATACAATCAATTTGACGAGTTACCTCCTTTTGGAAATGGCATAAGGGTCGACGATGAACAACGTGACGAAACTAGTTACGTACGCATTGATCATGATGAAGGGCTAATTTTTAAAGGAAATAAGCAAGTACAATAAGAATGTATATGTGAAAATGTGTGAAAATTTTGAGATGTATATGTGAAAATGTGTGATGTAGTCAATTTTGAGATGTATATGTGAAAATGTCTGATGTAGTCAATTTTGAGATGTATATGTGAAAATGTGTGATGTAGTCAATTTTGAGATGTATATGTGAAAATGTATATGTGTATTGGCATTTATGTATATGTGATGTATATGTGTGATGTACATGTGAATTGGCATGCATTTATGTATAGAACAATGCTGCAGTGTGATGTATTTGAGAATGATAAAATGTATCAAGAAATACAATGTGTGAATGCAGCTGGTTGGTGTTGTATATGAATGCAGCTGTTTGGTGGTTGATATGAATGCAGCTGTGGTTATTGGTGTTGTCTTAATAACTACAGTCGCAAAGGCTTATCACAGACGGTTCTGAACTTAGAACCGTCTGTGATATCAATATCACAGTGATAACCTCCCTATATATACCCTCTGGTTAGGGTTTTTCGTGTGCGCTGCGCAGTTATTTGATCTAGACTAATTAAATCCCGAGCCCATCGTCACCTCCGCCTCCCCAAGCCCGTCGCTGCCGCCATCCCCGAGCCCGTCGCCGGCCACCTCCGTCGAGCCCGTCGCCGTCCGCCTCCCCCGAGCCCGTCGCCGTCCGCCTCCCCCAAGCCCCTCGTCGAGCCCGTCGCCGGCCGCCTCCCCCAAGCCCCTCGTCGAGCCCGTCGCCGTCCGCCTCCCCTGAGCCCCTCGTCGAGCCCGTCACCATCCGCCTCCCCCGAGCCCCTCGTCGAGCCCCTCGCCGGCCACCTCCCCTCGATTACTGTCTGCATTGTGAGCACTTTCTGTGATGGACTAAGGTTTTGAGTATTGTAAGCAGTTTCTGTGATGGACTAGGGTTTTGAGCATTGTGAGCATTGTTTACTGTAGTAGCTTAATTAGTTTGCTATTTGGTACATATTACATTGGTACATTGTTTACTACAGTAGCTTAATTAGTTTGCTATTTGGTACATATTACATTGGTACATTGTTTACTGCAGTAGCTTAATTAGTTTGCTATTTGGTACATATTACATTGGTACATTGTTTACTGCAGTAGCTTAATTAGTTTGCTATTTGGTACATATTACATTGGTACATTGTTTACTATAGTAGCTTAGTTTAATTTGCTATTTGATACATACTACATTGGTATATTGTTTACTGCAGTTGCTTAGTTTACATTGGTACATATTACATTGCTTGTTGTGTTAGTATATAGTATATAGTATAGGCACATAACCCCTCTCTCTGTCCACATCACCCCCTCCCTTCTCCCCCTTCCCTCTACTCCTCTCCTCTCTTCCTAACATTGAGCATCATGTTTCACTTTTCTTGCTTCCTCATCTTATCCTAATAGACCCACAAATTGAGCAACATGTCATCCGCGCATTCTTCAACACCATCGCCGGAGGCGTCCGCTCCAACATCAAGACGCCAAGGAAGAGGGCTATTGAAGAAGCCTGAGGGCCAATTGACCATCACAGCGGTGGATGCCTCTGGGGTCCCTCTCCTTCCTCACAAAGCAGTAAACGCATTCCGAAGCATGGTCGAAATAGTTGCACGAGAACGAATTGAGATCACATACAATTCGTGGAAGAACGTGCTTGACACTTGGAAACGTGAGCCGTGGACCGAAATTTTGGCATCGTTCGAGATCCCAGAAGAACACCTATACGCTGTGCAACGACAAACCTACCTAGCGGCGTGCAAAAGCATGGAAGAACTTCAAGAGCACGCTTGTCAGGAAATACGTGGAGATGGACGAAATGCCTTTTCATAAATACCCATTCCTGGAACCACAATGGGAAGAGTTCAAGGCGATGAAAACGACCGAAGATTTCAAAAGTACAAGTGTGGCGCACAAGGCCCTCCAGGCAAAAAACACACACCCCCACAGACTTGGCACAGCTGGGTATGCGGGTAAAATCTTGCAGTGGAGGAAGGAGGATGACCTGGCAGCTGCACCGGACATCGCCCCGCCGTTTTCCAATATCCCGGATGAGCGCGCTCGAAATTGGATTAGAGCAAGGTCATCTACAACGACATCGGAGGACGTCTCCTTTCGAAACCCTGCAGACCAGCAAGTGTCCCAGCGCCTGGTAAGATATCGATCGAACTATGTAGCTTGTAATTACTCCACAACTTCGTACGAATTGAAATGACATGTCGTGCTCTTGTAGGAAGAGCTGAGTTTTGAATCTACCCTGGGATCATTCCAGGGAACAAAGGAGAATGATATGCTCTCCGTGGCCCTGGGAAACAAGAAGCACCCGGGTCGTACGAGAGGCCTTGGGCTTTACGTTCCTTGGAAACATGGTTTCCAAGATGACTCCGGAATGTATCAGCGTAGGAAGAGAAATAAAGTCGAGCGTGACGCACAGCTACGAGAAGAGATCAAGGAATCTCTTAGAGAGGAGCTAATGGGTGAGCTGGCTTATGTAATCAGAGATGAGGTGCGGAAACAAACAGAAAGTCAGCAGGCCGCTACCGCCGCTCCTGTGCTAGCTAGCCCGCACAACCGTTCGAGTAGCTGTGCGTCCAATCCGACGCAAACCCAGGCCAAATTTCCTGTGGACGACATCCTGATAATAATTATTACCTCTCGAATGCTTGCTCCATTGATAGGCCTATTCGAGTAGCTAATTTTGTATTATTATGTAGGAGCCTACGAAGTGCAGGCTCTAAGTGAGATATGGCTCCATTCCCTTGTACACTGCTTGGGGCCAGGCATATTCGTCTGGTATCGGGCCCATGGTGCACAGTCAAGCTTTAGCGCCAGGCTTCACAAAAATTAATGTGGATGGTGTGCATGTCAATTTTGAGGTGGTCCCGCTACCGAAGCCCCCCAACGACGAGATCGTGACTCTAGGACAGGCCATTGGAACATTCATCCAGTGGCCCAAAAGCGACATCTCCCTGGAGGCTTCTTCACCGGTGGCAGGACCAGAGCAACATGCACTGGTGCCATCTCCATTATAAGACTAGTCGGTTCCACCACCGGTAACTGCACCGGTGCCATCTCCATTACAAGACCAATCGGTTCCACCACCGGAAACTGCACCGGTGCTATCTCCACGGGTGCTATTTTCGCCAGAGCAACTTGCACCGCTGCTACCTTCAAAGTCGACTGCCGTGAAGTCGAACTATAGTCGAGGCAGCATGGCCAACAATGGCAAAGCAAAGAAGACCAATGATGATATACCGTACCTACCTTTGGCCCGCAAATTCGTGCTTAGCGAGCCGTTGCTCGAGCAAAAAGCCCTCCAACGCCTAGCATATAGTTGCATACAATTGCACACGTGGTATATGCAGCAGTCCAATAAGCCAGAGGGAGAACAAACCTCAAGTATCACTGTCAAATTCACGTCGGATGATTTCCACCACAGTCTTCAAGAGTGTATGTTCGTGATCGCCTTTGAAGATTTATTCGATCTGTTCACGCTCAACGCTCTCGACGTCTCAATCATTCGATGCTGGACGCTGTAAGTGTGTACAATCACTGTCTCCGTTCATGTCATACCGATAAATGTCATATCTAATTTGTTGCTTTCATATGTATATATATAGATACATGCTGACTAAAGCTAGATTATCCAACTCGTCGGCTGGTTTCTTGGACCCACACTTGGTCGCCAAGGATACCATCGATCGGGATATAGCCCTCGTCGAGAGTTACATTGCAGCAGGACTGATGGGTTGCCTCAATAAGGAATATGTACTTATGCCCTTCCATCAGAACTTTCATTGGATTTTAATAGTAATTGTACCAAAATGGAACAAGGTATATTACTTTGATTCCCTAAGTAGGAATAAAATGGACTTCACAGTTGTCAGTCAAGTAATCGATAGGTAAGTACATATTCTCCATACATACCTATATTGTACTCTTTCTTTCCTTCCGAATGACTAAAGTTAACTTTTTCGAATCACGTAGGGCGTTCGCGATGTACATTGAAATGGGAGGTGTCTCGAAGCGCGGGGCCAAAGGCATGTTGACACATGCTCGAGATTTTAAGGTATTCGCTATTTCACATTAATTAATCCTATGCAACAGCCTCTTGAACTAACACATTCCATTTTTTTTGCAGTGCCACCAGCAGCAGCTGGGCAACACATGTGGATACTACGTTTGCCAACATATGGAACTACTCCTCAATTCCTCGAGGATCACCAATTCCAAGGTTTGTCAATCTTCCCATAATTACTTCATACTTATCACGTTACATATATACGCACATTGATATTCCTATCGACAGGCTGCGTACATCCCGTCAACTCCATTGAAATAGCCTGATCTTGGACGGATTCGAGCAGAGTTGGCGTACTTTTTGCTGACTCAAGTCATAAAGCCAGAAGGCCGGTTCCACTCTGCACCATAGATACATAATCAACGAACCTTTTTTAAGTGCAAATGCAGTGTAGATCTTTTGTAATTGTGTATTTGTTAATGGATATTTTATTTCAATTCAATTAATTGATTTGCGAAATGGATTCTTTATGTTTGTGATCAAATGAAGTGTGTTGTCAATTGGATGTTTTATGTCTGTGAAATGAATTGAGATGTGAAATGTATCTGAAATGAAATGAGATGTGTGAATTGTATATTTTATGTCTGTGATTATTTGCTTGTTTCAGAGGGCATGGCTAGCATTTCCTGAGGCTAGCCAATAAACAGAAATAGATTTAGATTTTGGAGGAAGGAATATCACAAAAGGTTTTTAAGTAAAAACAGTCTGTGGTATGTATCACAGACGGTTTTTCATTAAAAACCGTCTATGATAACCTTGGATTATCACTGACCCATAAATTCAGACGGTTCAGAAAACCGTCTGTGATGACGTTTCTGAACCATCTGTAATGTGGTTTTCTGTAGTAGTAGTACAGGTAATTAAGCTGACTAATTATCTGTTGTATTGTGGTGGGACGGCAGGCCACCTTTCATCCGGTGCCCAGGTAGCAGGTGCTCGGATATGCCACGTGTCACTTCTCTAGAATTGAATGCTAAATTTGGCCTACAAAATTACGTGAAAACTTTGCTTCAAGTATATCAAATACTCTCGTTAACAAATTAAGGTGCTAACGTTATCAATTGGATTAACAACAAATTGAAACGTTAGCATACTTATTATCGTTTATGATCTCTAAAGTAATCTAATCACACTGAGCTATTTACCCGTGTTAATCCATATAAATTAACTATTATTCCAGATTACCGTTCCTGTGAAAATTGGAAGGTCGCTCGCGAGAGAGGAAATCTACCCAGGTGCCTTAGGATGATCTGGAGTTGGACTTTCCATTCGTGTCTATCTAAATAGCAGAAATTGAAAACGTAGCCCCTACGAAGCCTTGTCCAACAGTCATATCATATCGTGGAGAGAGGCGGTGCCTTTGCATCCAACGGTCGGTCCATTTCCATCTCAATCCCCACTTCTCCCAAATCTTTCTCATTTTCCCCCTTCCTCGTTGCTTTCTCCGACGAGACGAGCAGGCAGCAGCGGAGTCCTCGGCGACGACGAGGACGGCAGGAGCCTCCTCCTTCGATTTGATCCCAAGCTCGTGCGGGGGGCCTGAGGCCTCCGCATTGGGCGCAAGCCCTCCTCTCGGCATCGACGGAAACGAGGAAGACGAGGGGAGGCGCCGAGGCGGTGGCGCCTCCTGCGTTTCCATGGTCCCCTCTTCGGCTTCCTCCAGCATCGCCTGCGTCCCAATGTCCATGAGCTGGTGGGTTGAGGAGGCGGCGACGGTGGAGGGGCGCTCGTGGCCGGTTACCGCCCAATGCAGCCGCGGTGGTGTTGGCTTGGGTGGAGCACGCGAGCAGACCGCAGGCCCGCAAGCCCTCCGTCTCCTCAGAAGCGACAATGGAAGCAACATCGCCGACGAGCGCTAGCAGAAGTGGGAGGCGCTGGTGCGTGGTGCCTTGTCTCTCTCCGGTTCCCCTCCTCCTATTCTGTTACCGTTGCTCGCCTGATCGTCTCGTCGTGGCCATTAAAGGGAGGGGGCGAGGATGTGGCTGCGGCGGGGGAGGACGGAAGAGGATAAGATGCCGGTGAGAAGTGGAACAGACTTGGAGCTCGATCTCCATGTTCGTGGCCATGTGTAAGTCTCCCTGTTCGCCGACGGCATTAGATGAGGACCGATTTAGTTTATTGTTTTGTTTTTTGTAGTTTTATGGTTCAATGCTCTGTAGCTTGCCAAGATTCCGTAGTAGCCAACATATTGTGTTGAACAGTGAATGGTTCGGTAATTGTTGTGGTTAATTAGTTTTGGAAGACTTAAAAGAGTGCTTTGTTTGTTTCTTGACACAATTTCGGCAGTTTTATGGTGCTTCATTGTGGCAAATCAAAATTACATAGGAGCTGGCATTCTGTTTTGAACGGTGAAAGATTGCACATTTCTTGCAGTTATTTGGTTTTAGATTACTTGGGTGAAGGCCTATTGTTTTCTTGCTCAATCCTTGCAGTTTTATATGGGTTTATTATCTGTGTCCTGTCAAACATTATATAGGTTCAGTGTATTATTAGACATATTTTGTTTTGGATAACGTATGTGAGGACCTACTTGATTTCCTGTCTTCTATTCTTGCAGATTTATGGTTCAATTGTCATCCGGCTATCATAATTAGGTAGGACAGTCATATTAGATAGGCATGTGTTTTTCGCAATAAGTAGTCTACTAATCTAACTTCGAACTTACAATACACCAGTTATCCTTCTTTGCATACTGCTTTCTCATGTGCCAGATTTATAGCTCCAATCGAGCCTAGAAGATTGTTGCTGGTTTTACCTGAGTAATTTGCTCGGCCAGTAAGTTTTCATTACTCTATGTTCCATGTTTTGCAGTCTATTGCCGCGGATCTCTGATACTGACGGTTTAGCATCAATTTTTCTCGTGTACTTCTTCCTGTGCTCATTTTGTCCTTTGTTAGCCTCTGGGCATTGTCACTTTTAACGCTTCATCCAAGGTGCTACTAATATGTTAAATGCATAATAAATCTCTCCGTAAAAACAAATTAAATAATAGGTCTTATAAGGTTATATGCCATTGTCAGGATGACCCGTAGTGAAAGTATAGTAAAACATGTAGATAACATTTATATGCTGTTTCCAGGTCCATTCATTTGTCATGTGTTCTCATCTTTATTGGATACAAGCTTAGAAATATTGAACTTTCATTGGCACCTGCTTCAATTGCACTAGGGTGTTTGTGAAGCACTTGCTTTCTGATACATTTTTTAGGTCAATTTTGTGGTGCTTCTCCTTAGTTTTTTATGTTTCATGGCTTTACATGATGCTGTACTTACTGCATTTGCCTATGGGATGTTCATACAGATACACAACTTTCGGTAGTAAAATTTGGGAGATTGTAGATTCAACTTTGCTATTTTGGTAATAACTCTTACCTCTTTTTTATTTAATGCATCAGAAATTATTTAATTTTTGCTGTTAAATAACATATCGGCGCCCTGCAGTAGGAAAAATTTTTGCACAACTACATCTTCATTTCAGTTGTGTGTGCAGTTTTGTGCATAGAAATTTGAGATAGGTAACATAGGTTGGTGGGTTGTGGTGTGTTCACAAAATAACAATCCCAACAGAGCCTAGATGGTCATGAAGTGCTTTTTATTTTTGAGCTGAAACCTTACAAGACCACGCAGATTTACTCTTCTATATTTGTACATCATGACTCATTAGAAACAAAACATGATATGGTTCTTTGTAGTTTCTGGCAGCATAGTGTGAATTGCTCATCTTTTACTCAAATGTATCATGGAGTCAACACTGTATGATTTTCAATTTAGATTTAGGTGTATGTTATCCATGTTAATGCATATCTCATTGTTAGATGAATCTGCACATTTGAATACTATTTCCTTGTTTAGATAGATCAGCCTTAGTGCTCGCAATAAAATATGTTCTTTTATATGTTCAATGTCGACCAATCTGTACTGCTCTGCGTGTTTCTGATCAGTTAGTTATTTATAGTTTGGCACATTTTATTGCTGGTACAGATGTGCAAATAGCTATGAAAAAAAATACAAAAGAAGTGTTCTTTGCCTTTGTATTTTGTTGTCTGCTTAGATGCTCTTTGATTTCATGCTTAGGTTCATCGACTTTCCTTCATTGTCACTCTGTTGTAATCATTAAGTGAAACTTCTTGACTTACAGATGCCTGTATTTCGTACCATTCTTCCTGTCTCTCTTTTATTGCATCAAATTGGTGTTTTTTAGGGGAATCAAATTGGTAATCTTGTCTTTTTTTTTGTAAATCTGATAACTTGCTTATCCCGCAATTCTGACAATTTATATATTGACATTTATGAGCACGGACAAGGATGGCACTTCCTGTATGCTGGATCAGCACCCCTCAGAATGAACATGGAGGAGCTTCTTCTTGTTATTAGTTTGGAAGTTGGTGCCACCGAATATATAAAAAGGTACATTTTCTTCTTTTCTAAAAAATTGCTTATTTACTATGAATGGTGTGACATGATTGTTGTTTATACTTGCAGTGTTTATATAACATGCCACCTCTTTTTGGAACTTGATGACATGATTATTGTTGCTAATTGCACTGTTAGATATTATTCCGCCTCTTTTTGGTACTTAGAACTCTGATTAGGATAGGTATCTTTTAGAAACAATATTCATAATGTGTGCCTAGCAATGTCAAGAGGTTCCTCCTTTTCTCACTTGGAGCTTCAGATTCCAAAACATCCTTGTCCTTTATTGTCTCCTATGCCAAATTGTTGTTTGGCAGTAGAACTCATTTCATCTTCATCCTCATTCTTAATCTTCACTCAATTGATTTGTTGATAATCTTCCCCAGATGTGCCTCCTTGCAGACACAATGTATCTTCTAACAATAAGAGAGATGAAGGAAAAGAAAGATAGAAAAAATAGCATTACCCTCCATCTGATTTTCTCTCATCTCTCTTAAGCACATGTGTCGCTGACCAGTTGCGAGAGCTTAGTTTGTTTCTTGACACAATTCCGGCAATTTTATGGTGCTTCATTGTGGCAAATCAAAATTACATAGGAGCTGGCATTCTGTTTTAAACGGCGAAAGATTGCACATTTCTTGCAGTTATTTGGTTTTTGATTACTTGGGTGATGGCCTATTGTTTTCTTGCTCAATCCTTGCAGTTTTATATTTGTTTATTCTTTGTGTCCTGCCAAAATTATATAGGTTCAGTGTATTATTAGACATATTTTGTTTTATGTGAGGACCTACTTGATTTCCTGTCTTCTATTCTTGCAGATTTATGGTTCTATTGTCATCTGGCAGTCATAATTAGGTAGGACAGTCATATTAGATAGGACAGTCATATTAGATAGGCATGTGTTTTTCGCAATAAGTAGTCTACTAATCTAACTTCGAACTTACAATGCACCAGTTATCCTTCTTTGCATACTGCTTTCTCATGTGCCTGATTTACAGCTCCAATCGAACCTAGAAGATTGTTGCTGGTTTTACCTGAGTAATTTGCTCAGCCAGTAAGTTTTCATTACTCTGTTCCATGTTTTGCAGTCTATTGCGGCCATTCTCTGATACTGACGGTTTAGCATCAATTTTTCTCGTATACTTCTTCCTGTGCTCTTTTTGTCCTTTATTAGCCTCTGGGCATTGTCACTTTTAACGCTTCATCCATGGTGCTACTAATACGTTAAATGCATAATAAATCTCTCCGTAAAAACAAATTGTATAATAGGTCATATAAGGTTATATGCCATTGTCAGGATGACTCGTAGTGAAAGTATAGTAAAACATGTAGATAACATTTATACGCTGTTTCCAGGTTCATTCATTTGTCATGTTTTCTCATCTTTATTGGATACAAGCTTAGAAATATTGAACTTTCATTGGCACCTGCTTCAATTGCACTAGGGTGTTTGTGATGCACTTGCTTTCTGATACATTTTTTATGTCAATTTTGTGGTGCTTCTCCTTAGGTTTTTATGTTTCAGGGCTTTACATGATGCTGTACTTACTGCATTTGCCTATGGGATGTTCACACAGATACACAACTTTCGGTAGTCAAAATTGGGAGATTGTAGTTTCAACTTTGCTATTTTGGTAATAACTCTTACCTCTTTTTTATTTAATGCATCAGAAATTATTTAATTTTTGCTGTTAAATAACATATCGGCGCCCTGCATTAGGAAAATTTTTTGCACAACTACATCTTCATTTCACTTGTGTGTGCAATTTTGTGCATATAAATTTGAGATAGGTAACATAGGTTGGTGGGTTGGGGTGTGTTCACAAAATAACTATCCCAACAGAGCCTTGAAGGTCATGAAGTGCTTTTTATTTTTGAGCTGAAACCTTACAAGACCACGCAGGCTTACTCTTCTATATTTGTACATCATGACCCATTAGAAACAAAACATGATATGGTTCTTTGTAGTTTCTGGCAGCATAGTGTGAATTGCTCATCTTTTACTCAAATGTATCATGGAGTCAACACTGTATGATTTTCAATTTAGATTTAGGTGTATGTTATCCATGTTAATGCATATCTCATTGTTAGATGAATCTGCGCATTTGAATACTATTTCCTTGTTTAGATAGATCAGCCTTAGTGCTCGCAATAAAATATGTTCTTTTATGTGTTCAATGTCGACCAATCTGTACTACTCTGCTTGTTTCTGATCAGTTAGCTATTTTATAGTTTGGCACATTTTATTGCTGGTACAGATGTGCAAATAGCTATGAAAAAATACAAAAGAAGTGTTCTTTTCCTTTGTATTTTGTTGACTGCTTAGATGCTCTTTGATTTCATGCTTAGGTTCATCGACTTTCCTTCATTGTCACTCTCTTGTAATCATTAAGTGAAACTTCTTGACTTACATATACCTGTATTTGGTTCATACCATTCTTCCTGTCTCTCTTTCTTTGCATCAAATTGGTGTTTCTTGGGGGAATCAAATTGGTAATCTTGTCTTTTTTTTGTAAATCTTATAGCTTGCTTATCCCGCAATTCTGACAATTTATACATTGACATTTATGAGCACGGACAAGGATGGCACTTCCTGTATGCTGGATCAGCACACCTCAGAATGAACATGGAGGAGCTTCTTCTTGTTATTAGTTTGCAAGTTGGTGCCACCGAATATATAAAAAGGTACATTTTCTTCTTTGCTAAAAAATTGCTTATTTACTAGAATGGTGTGACATGATTTTACTATGAATGGTGTGACATGATTGTTGTTTATACTTGCAGTGTTTATATAACATGCCACCTCTTGTTGGAACTTGATGACATGATTATTGTTGCTAATTGCACTGTTAGATATTATTCCGCCTCTTTTTGGTACTTAGAACTTTGATTAGGATAGGTATCTTTTAGAAACAATATTCATAATGTGTGCCTAGCTATGTCAAGAGGTTCCTCCTTTTCTCACTTGGAGCTTCAGATTCCAAAACATCCTTGTCCTTTATTGTCTCCTATGCCAAATTGTTGTTGGGCAGTAGAACTCCTTCAGATTTCAAAACATCCTTGTCCTTTATTGTCTCCTATGCCAAATTGTTGTTTGGCAGTAGAACTCATTTCATCTTCATCCTCATTCTTAATCTTCACTCAATTGATTTGTTGATAATCTTCCCAAGATGTGCCTCCTTGCAGACACAATGTATCTTCTAACAATAAGAGAGATGAAGGAAAATAAAGATAGAAAAAAATAGCATTACCCTCCATCTGATTTTCTCTCATCTCTCTTAAGCACTTGTGTCGCTGTCCAGTTGACCAGTTGCGAGTGCTTAGTTTGTTTCTTGACACAATTCCAGCAGTTTTATGGTGCTTCAGTGTGGCAAATCAAAATTACATAGGAGCTTGCATTCTGTTTTGAACGGTGAAAGATTGCACATTTCTTGCAGTTATTTGGTTTTTGATTACTTGGGTGAAGGCGTATTGTTTTCTTGCTCAATGCTTGCAGTTTTATATGGGTTTATTCTCTGTGTCCTGCCAAAACTTATATAGGTTCAGTGTATTATTAGACATATTTTGTTTTGGATAACTGAAAGCGATAGGATTGTATGGGAAATTGATAGATTGATTTAGGAGGCCAATAGGCAAGGAGGACGCTGGGTTGGTTTATAGAAGTATGACCACCGTCGGATCTCCTTGCCTAATATAACATCAATCAATCTATATTTAGCCATAACGGGCCAATGGCCCAAGAGCCTATGTGGCTGTCTAACACCCCCCCCCCCGCAGTCGGAGCGTCGGCACAGACGTTCAGACTGGACCGGAACTCTTGAAAGACCGTTGAAGACAGGCCCTTGGTGAAGATGTCGGCATACTGGGACGACGTCGGCACGTGTAGGACGCGGACAGCACCAATGGCAACACGGTCCCGAACAAAGTGAAGGTCGATTTCAATGTGTTTGGTGCGTTGATGCTGAACCGGGTTGGAGGACATGTAGACGGCGCTGATGTTGTCGCAATACACCAAGGTAGCCTTGCTTGGTGGGGAGTGGAGCTCACAGAGAAGTTGCCGCAGCCAGGAAGCCTCGACCACGGCATTACCCACACCACGATACTCGGCTTCGGCGCTGAACCTGGAGACAGTGTTCTGGCGCTGAACTTGGAGACAGTGTTCTGGCGCTTGGAGGACCAGGAGACGAGGCTATCCCCGAGGAACACGGGATAGCCCGATGTGGACTTACGGGTGTCGGGATAGCCGGCCCAGTCAGCGTCGGAGTAGACAACCAGATCGAGCTGTGCTGAGGGACGAAGAAGCAGCCCAAGGTGAAGAGTGCCACGAATATACCGCAGGATGCGCTTCAGAGCTGCAAGGTGAGGCTCCCGAGGGTCGTGCATGTGGAGGCAGACTTGCTGGACGGCGTAGGAGATGTCCGGACGGGTGAAGGTGAGGTACTGCAGAGCACCAGCCAAACTCCGCAAATCTATGGCGTCACTGATAGGGGCACCATCCAGCGCTGAAACCATAGGACAGGAATCCACCGGAGTGGAGCAGGGTTTGCACTCAGCCATACCCGCGCGGTCAAGTATCTCTTGCATGTACTGGCGCTGCGAGAGGAAGAGACCATTAGGCCGCCGTTGAACCTGCATCCCGAGGAAGTGATGGAGATCACCCAAGTCCTTCATCGAAAATTCCTGCTGCAGGGCAGTGATGGTGCGACGGAGTAGCGAGCTCGACGAAGCAGTGAGGACGATGTCATCCACATAGAGCAGCAGGTAGATGAGGTCGGCACCACGTCGGAACACGAAGAGCGAGGTGTCAGACTTGGCTTCCACGAACCCGAGGGAGACCAAGTAGGCTGCAAAGCGGCTGTACCATGCCCGAGGTGCCTGCTTGAGACCGTATAGGGAGCGGTTCAGACGGCAAACGTAGTCCGGATGGGTGGAATCCTCGAACCCGACGGGTTGAACGCAGTAGACTGTCATCGAGGTTGCCGTGAAGGAAGGCATTCTTCACATCCAGCTGACGAACGGGCCAATGACAGGAGAGAGCTAGAGAGAGCACAGTCCGTACAGTGGCCGGTTTGACGACGGGGCTGAAGGAGTCTGCAAAATCAACACCTGGGCGCTGTGTGAAACCGCGGAGAACCCAGCGAGCTTTGTAGCGCTCGAGTGAACCATCAGCCTGAAACTTGTGCTTGAAGATCCATTTGCCAGTCACCACATTCGCGCGAGAGGGGCGCGGAACAAGGTCCCAAGTGTTGTTCTGGAGAAGGGCAGCATGTTCATCCAGCATGGCGGCTCGCCAGTTCGGGTCTGCAAGAGCAGCGCGGTATGTCTTCGGAACGGGGGACAACGGCGCAGCATGGAACGCAGCAGGCACTCGGAAGCCATGTTTCGCCCTGGTGGTCATGGAGTGTTGATTGACCACGGGGGGAATGGCAACGACGCCCTTTGGGAGGGGCGCAGGGGTGACTGGTGACGAGGATGCCGGCACCGGAGGAAGCGGGCGACGCCGTCTGTACACCTGGGTAATGGTGCGAGCCGGCGGCAGCTGAACAGCCGCACGTGGCTGTGCGGGAGACGCCGGAGGGGCCGCACGTGGCTGTGCGGGGGACGCCGAGGAAGGCGGAGAAGCAGCAACGGAGGACACTAACGCACGTGGTAGTGTGGGCGAGGTGGCGGCTGGCAGTGCGGGCAGCGGCGTCAGGGTGTCCGCAGCAGGCAAAGGAACCGGCAAAGATGATCCTGCAGGTAACAAAGACCGAGTCGGGCCTATGGGCACCGGAACGGGATTAGTGAAAATTTCCAGAAACTCAAAGTCCGCGGGGGAGGGTGTGACGGGCTGCTCAGCAAAAGGAAAGGAGGACTCGTCAAAGATCACATGGCGAGAGATGATGATCTTGTTAGAGTCGGTGTCTAGACAGCGGTATCCTTTGTGATGAGCAGAATAACCAAGGAAAACACACGAAATGGAACGGGGAGCGAGTTTGTGGACAGTTGTGGCGGACAGGTTGGGGTAACATTGACAACCGAAGACGCGTAGATGATCATACGCGGGCGGAGAGCCAAGCAAGGCTTCATGGGGCGTACAGGAGCGCAGCGTTTTGGTTGGTAAGATGTTGAGGAGCATGGTGGCAGTGTTCAGTGCCTCGACCCAATAGCGGGGTGGAAGACAAGCTTGGAATAGGAGGGACCGAACAACATTGTTGAGGGAGCGGATGGCTCGCTCAGCCTTCCCATTCTGAGCAGACGTGTAAGGACACGACATTCGGAGGTGAGTGCCGTGGGTGAGGAAGAAGGTGCGGGTGCTGGAGTTGTCGAACTCGCGCCCGTTGTCACATTGAACAGACTTGATGGTGTGGCCAAACTGAGTGGAAACAAGAGTAAATAAATTAGACAGAGTTGCAAAAGTGTCAGACTTGAGGCGTAAAGGAAACATCCACATGTAATGCGAGCAATCGTCGAGAATGACCAAGTAATATTTGAAACCTGATACACTAGGAACCGGCGAGGTCCATAAATCACAGTGTATGAGGTCAAAAATATGTGAGGCACGAGATGCGGACACAGAAAAAGGAAGACGAACATGACGCCCGAGCTGACAAGCATGACATATAGATGTTCGAAGTTCTTTATGACAAGCCATAAGTTTGGACAGAGTCTCAAATCCAGGATGACCGAGACGACGGTGCCATAGGGTGGACGCGGCGGTGGTGGTGAGGAGTGCAGCAGGAAGGGATGGCGCGCCAGATGGGCGAAGAGGGTACAACGGACCGGAGCTATTGCACCTGGTGATCACTCTCCGGGACTGCAGATTCTTCACAGAACAACCAGCGGGGTCAAATTCAACAGAGCAATTGTTGTCGGTAGTGAACTGACGAACGGAAATAAGGTTCTTAATGAGACCAGGGGAAACAAGAACACTATTAAGACATAAGGAACCGGGAAGGTGAGCTGTGCCAGTGGAGGTGACAGGAAGTAAAGAACTGTTACCGACAACAATGGAAGGTGGAATAGGATACCGCGGGGAAGAAGTGTGGGAGAGAGTACCGGCGTCAGAGGTCATGTGCGAGGTGGCGCCGGTGTCGAAGATCCAGTCATGTTGCTGAGGCGGAGTCAGCGACATGGTGTTGAACGAGGAAGCCAGCGCCTGAGAGTCCCAGGAAGGCATGCCAGCCATGGGATGGTACTAGCCGGGAGGAGCAGTCCACTGCCCCTGGGCGCCGGCCACAAAGGCCTGCGGCTGAGGTGCAGGGGCCGGCAGGGGAGGACGAGCAGCCAGCAGAGGAGCCAGGGGAGGACGATTCCCGAGCCACATGCTGATGGAGCCGGACCAAGGCTTGTAGAAGCTGGGCCACGAACCACCTGGTGGAGCCTGCGCTGGGTGCTGCTGCTGTGTAGAAGGGGCTGGACCAGGTGCGGGCGCGCCAGACTGCCGCCCCTTGCCTTGCCACCGCGCGAGCCGCGCTTGTCTCCCTTGCCAGAGGTCCCGGAGTTGCCGCTGTTTCCAGGAGGGCTGCTGGGGAGCTGCTGTGGTGGGATAGGCTTGCTGGATTGCTGATGAAGAGGACCAGCAGTGCCGCCAGCACCAGAAGCAAGAAGGGCGGTGGGTGAAGGCGCAGAGCGATGAGCCATGTTGAGTTCTTCAAGCAGCAGGTCGTTCCGGGCTTCCAGGAAGGAGGGGAACGGGCGCCCACGCTGGAGGTGCATGCCGATGGAGGCGAAGCGCTCGTTGAGGCTGCGGATGATGTTGAGGACGAGCGTGCGATCAGTGACGGCCTCGCCCAAGTCGCCCAGGGCATCAGCCATGGACTTGAACTTGCGGCAGTAGTCGGTGATGGAGAGATCGCCCTGGGCGAAGTTGCGGAAGGCGGCGTCGAGGTAGAGCGCACGCTGCTCGCGGTTGCCGAGAAACTGGTGTTCCAGGGCGAGCCAGACGGAGCGAGCACTGGCGGGATCCTCCCGGACAACCTCCTCGAGATCGGGAGAGACGGTGCCGAAGAGCCACATCATGACGACGCAGTCCATGCGCTCCCAGTCGGGGTAGGTGTGGTCGGCGGCGTCAGCGAGAACATGGCGCTGGAGAGAGAACTTCCCAAGAACCAGAAGCATCTGGTGGCGCCAGCGAGTGTAGTTGTTGGACTCCATGTCGAGGACGGCGGGGATGAGGGCGCGAATGTTCTGGACACCAACGGCCTGGGCGTGCAGCTTGATGATGGCGGCGGCCTCGTGAGCCAAGAGGGCGTCCCGGAGCGGCTAACGAGGACCACCGCCGCCGGGATGTGAGCGAAGGTCGTCAGAATCGCCGGCAAAGGAGGCGACGTCGTCCTCGTGCTGGATGGTGGCCTCGGCTACTTCTCGCTCGCGCGCGGCGCGGGCGAGCGCGTAACGGGCGCGCGCGGCCGCGACATCGCGTTCCTGGGCCGCGGCTTCCTGCTCGGCGGCCTGGGTGCGCTGGAGGGTGGCGTCGCGGGCAGCAGCATGTTGGCGGCGGCGCTCCTCGTCTGCACGGGCGAGCTCTGTGTCGGCGGTGCGGGCGCGCTTGGCCGCACGGGGGAGCTCTGCTTCGGCGGCTGCTGCAGACGCAGCGGCGGCGAAGGAGGCGGGTGGAGGAGCAGACCCAGGCATGGCGGCAGGGAAGGAACCCGCGCGATGGGTGCGCAGCCGGAAGGCGCGCACGTCATGCGCAGTCAAGAGGCGCGCGGTAGAGAGGCTAGGGCAGCGGAAGAAAAGACCTAGGCGTCTGATACCATGAAAGCGATAGGATTGTATGGGAATTTGATAGATTGATTTAGGAAGCCAATAGGCAAGGTACATATATAGGCAAGGAGGACCCTGGGTTGGTTTATAGAAGTATGACCACCGTCAGATCTCCTTGCCTAATATAACATCAATCAATCTATATTTAGCCATAACGGGCCAATGGCCCAAGAGCCTATGTGGCTGTCTAACAATAACGTATGTGAGGACCTACTTGATTTCCTGTCTTCTATTCTCGCAGATTTATGGTTCAATTGTCATCCGGCTGTCATAATTAGGTAGGATAGTCATATTAGATAGGACAGTCATATTAGATAGGCATGTGTTTTTCGCAATAAGTAGTCTACTAATCTAACTTCGAACTTGCAATGCACCAGTTATCCTTCTTTGCAGACTGCTTTCTCATGTGCCAGATTTACAGCTCCAATCGAGCCTAGAAGATTGTTGCTGGTTTTACCTGAATAATTTGCTCAGCCAGTAAGTTTTCATTACTCTATGTTCCATGTTTTGCAGTCTATTTGCAGCGGATCTCTGATACTGACGGTTTAGCATCATTTTTTCTCGTGTACTTCTTCCTCTGCTCATTTTATCCTTTATTAGCCTCTGGGCATTGTCACTTTTAACGCTTCATCCATGGTGCTACTAATATGTTAAATGAATAATAAATCTCTCCGTAAAAACAAATTGAATAATAGGTCATATAAGGTTATATGCCATTGTCAGGATGACCCGTAGTGAAAGTATAGTAAAACATGTAGATAACATTTATATACAGTTTCCAGGTCCATTCATTTGTCATGTGTTCTCATCTTTATTGGATACAAGCTTAGAAATATTGAACTTTCAATGGCACCTGCTTCAGTAGCACTAGGGTGTTTGTGAAGCACTTGCTTTCTGATACACTTTTTAGGTCAATTTTGTGGTGCTTCTCCTTAGTTTTTTATGTTTCAAGGCTTTATATGATGTTGTACTTTCTGCATTTGCCTATGGGATGTTCATACAGATACACAGCTTTCGGTAGTAAAAATTGGGAGATTGTAGATTCAACTTTGCTATTTTGGTAATAACTCTTACCTCTTTTTATTTAATGCATCAGAAATTATTTAATTTTTGCTGTTAAATAACATATCGGCGCCCTGCATTAGGAAAATTTTTTGCACAACTACATCTTCATTTCAGTTGTGTGTGCAGTTTTGTACCTAGAAATTTGAGATAGGTAACATAGGTTGGTGGGTTGGTGTCTGTTCACAAAATAACAATCCCAAAAGAGCCTAGAAGGTCATGAAGTGCTTTTTATTTTTGAGCTGAAACCTTACAAGACCACGCAGACTTACTCTTCTATATTTGTACATCATGGCCCAATAGAAACAAAACATGATATGGTTCTTTGTATTTCTGGCAGCATAGTGTGAATTGCTCATCTTTTACTCAAATGTGTCATGGAGTCAACACTGTATGATTTTCAATTTAGATTTAGGTGTATGTTATCCATGTTAATGCATATCTCATTGTTAGATGAATCTACGCATTTGAATACTATTTCCTTGTTTAGATAGATCAGCCTTAGTGCTTGCAATAAAATATGTTCTTTTATATGTTCAATGTCGACCAATTTGTACTGCTCTGCTTATTTCTGATCAGTTAGTTATTTTATAGTTTGGCACATTTTATTGCTGGTACAGATGTGCAAATAGCAAAGAAAAAATACAAAAGAAGTGTTCTTTTCCTTTGTATTTTGTTGTCTGCTTAGATGCTCTTTGATTTCATGCTTAGTTTCATCGACTTTCCTTCATTGTCACTGTCTTGTAATCATTAAGTGAAACTTCTTGACTTACAGATGCCTGTATTTGGTTCATACCATTCTTCCTGTCTCTCTTTCTTTGCATCAAATTGGTGTTTTTTAGGGGAATCATATTGGTAATCTTGTCTTTTTTTTTTGTAAATCTTATAGCTTGCATATCCCGCAATTCTGACAATTTATATATTGACATTTATGAGCATGGACAAGGATGGCACTTCCTGTATGCTGGATCAGCACACCTCAGAATGAACATGGAGGAGCTTCTTCTTGTTATTTGTCTGCAAGTTGGTGCCACCGAATATATAAAAAGGTACATTTTCTTCTTTGCTAAAAAATTGCTTATTTACTATGAATGGTGTGACATACATGATTGTTGTTTATACTTGCACTATTTATATAACATGCCACCTCTTTTTGGAACTTGGTGACATGATTATTGTTGCTAATTGCACTGTTAGATATTATTCCGCCTCTTTTTGGTACTTAGAACTCTAATTTGGATAGGTATCTTTTAGAAACAATATTCATAATGTGTGCCTAGCTATGTCAAGAGGTTCCTCCTTTTCTCACTTGGAGCTTCAGATTCCAAAACATCCTTGTCCTTTATTGTCTCCTATGCCAAATTGTTGTTTGGCTGTAGAACTCATTTCATCTTCATCCACATTCTTAATCTTCACTCAATTGATTTGTTGATAATCTTCCCAAGATGTGCCTCCTTGCAGACACAATGTATCTTCTAACAATAAGAGAGAAGAAGGAAAATAAAGATACAAAAAAATAGCATTACCCTCCATCTGATTTTCTCTCATCTCTCTTAAGCACTTGTTTTGCTAACCAGTTGACCAGTTGTGAGTGCTTAGTTTGTTTCTTGACACAATTCCGGCAGTTTTATGGTGCTTCATTGTGGCAAATCAAAATTACATAGGAGCTTGCATTCTGTTTTGAACGGTGAAAGATTGCACATTTCTTGCAGTTATTTGGTTTTTGATTACTTGGGTGAAGGCGTATTGTTTTCTGGCTCAATGCTTGCAGTTTTATATGGGTTTATTCTCTGTGTCCTGCCAAAAATTATATAGGTTCAGTGTATTATTAGACATATATTATTTTGGATAACGTATGTGAGGACCTACTTGATTTCCTGTCTTCTATTCTTGCAGATTTATGGTTCAATTGTCATCCGGCTGTCATAATTAGGTAGGACAGTCATATTAGATAGGACAGTCATATTAGATAGGCATGTGTTTTTCGCAATAAGTAGTCTACTAATCTAACTTCGAACTTACAATGCACCAGTTATCCTTCTTTGCATACTACTTTCTCATGTGCCAGATTTACAGCTCCAATCGAGCCTAGAAGATTATTGCTGGTTTTACGTGAATAATTTGCTCAGCCAGTAAGTTTTCATTACTCTATGTTCCATGTTTTGCAGTCTATTGCCACGGATCTCTGATACTGACGGTTTAGCATCAATTTTTCTCGTGTACTTCTTCCTCTGCTTATTTTGTCCTTTATTAGCCTCTGGGCATTGTCACTTTTAACGCTTCATCCATGGTGCTACTAATATGTTAAGTGAATAATAAATCTCTCCGTAAAAACAAATTGAATAATAGGTCATATAAGGTTATATGCCATTGTCAGGATGACCCGTAGTGAAAGTATAGTAAAACATGTAGATAACATTTATATACAGTTTCCAGGTCCATTCATTTGTCATGTGTTCTCGTCTTTATTGGATACAAGCTTAGAAATATTGAACTTTCATTGGCACCTGCTTCAGTAGTGCTAGGGTGTTTGTGAAGCACTTGCTTTCTGATGCACTTTTTAGGTCAATTTTGTGGTGCTTCTCCTTAGTTTTTTATGTTTCAAGGCTTTACATGATGCTGTACTTACTGCATTTGCCTATGGGATGTTCATACAGATACACAGCTTTTGGTAGTAAAAATTGGGAGATTGTAGATTCAACTTTGCTATTTTGGTAATAACTCTTACCTCTTTTTTATTTAATGTGTGAGACAGTGTGAGGCAGAGTATTCTGTGGGATAATTGATCTTGCATTACATGTCCAAACAGAGGCAGTAATACAGGGTATATAAAGGCAAGGGGTAGGGTTAGGTCTAACAGAAAGGAGACCACCCTGGAAACCCTAACAGCAACGTGACAACCCTAACAGAAAGGGCTAAGAGAACATGGGCCTTAACAGCCTGTCTAACACCCCCCGCAGTCGAAGCGTCCGCACCTCGGACGTTTCGACTGGACCGAAACTCACTGAAGGCCGATGAAGGAAGACCCTTGGTGAAGATGTCGGCATACTGTGATGTAGTGGGGACATGCAGTACGCGAATATCACCAAGAGCCACTTTCTCGCGGACGAAGTGAAGATCAATCTCAATGTGCTTGGTGCGCTGATGCTGAACTGGGTTGGAGGACATATAGACTGAGCTGATGTTGTCGCAATACACCAAGATAGCCTGCCGAAGAGGAGTATGCAGTTCCAACAGAAGATGTCGTAGCCAGGAAGCCTCGGCCACAGCATTGGCCACACCGCGGTACTCAGCTTCTACGCTGGAACGGGACACCGTGTTCTGACGCTTAGAGGACCAGGAGACCAGGTTATCGCCAAGAAACACGGCATAGCCCGAAGTGGACTTGTGTGTGTCCGGGCAACCAGCCCAGTCAGCATCAGAATAAACCACTAGATCAGACTGTGAGGACGGCCGAAGAAAAAGGCCCAAATGGAGAGTGCCACAAATATATCGAAGAATCCTCTTAAGGGCAGCAAGGTGGGGCTCGCGAGGATCGTGCATATGAAGGCACACCTGCTGAACTGCATAAGAGATGTCTGGTCTGGTGAAGGTGAGATACTGTAGGGCCCCGGCGAGACTGCGAAAGTCGCTAGGATCACTGACAGGAGGACCGTCTGAGGCTGACACCTTTGGATTGGTGTCAACAGGGGTGGTGCATGGTTTGAAAGCAGACATGCCCGCGCGCTCCAGAATGTCCATCATATACTGACGCTGTGAGAGCAGAAGACCACCACGACACTTCTGCACATGCATCCCCAAAAAGTGATGGAGCTCACCGAGATCCTTCATAGAGAACTCCTGCTGTAAGGCATTGATGATGCGGCATAGAAGCCCGGCAGATGAAGCAGTGAGGACGATGTCATCAACATAAAGGAGCAGGTAGACAACTTCAGTGCCACGGTGGTATACAAACAGTGATGTGTCAGACTTGGCCTCAATAAACCCAAGGGATAGCAGATAGGAAGCAAACCGGCTGTACCATGCACGGGGAGCTTGCTTGAGACCATAAAGAGATTTGTTCAGACGGCAGACAAACTCCGGATGAGTAGAATCCTCGAATCCGGATGGCTGTGAGCAATAAACTGTCTCAGACAAGATCCCATGAAGGAAGGCGTTCTTCACATCAAGTTGATGAATCGGCCACTGCCTGGAAAGAGCAAGAGCCAGCACTGTCCGCACTGTTGCCGGCTTCACAACTGGACTAAAAGTCTCGGCATAATCCACTCCTGGGCGCTGCGTAAAACCACGGAGCACCCAACGAGCTTTATACTGCTCGAGAGAACCATCAGCCTTGAGTTTGTGCTTGAAGATCCATTTACCAGAAACGACATTCGCCCTGTCCGGTCGGGGAACCAAATCCCAGGTGTGGTTCTGCAAGAGAGCAGCATACTCATCCTCCATAGCTGCCCGCCAATTTGGGTCGGCAAGGGCGGTGCGGTACGTCCGAGGGACAGGCGATAGCGGTGTGGCGTGGTAAAGTGCAGGTAGCCGAAAACCGGACTTGGCACGCGTTGTCATCGGGTGCTGATTACGCACGGGAGACACTGGCACGGCGCCCGGAGGAAGTTGCGCCGGGAAGGGCGCCGCTCCTGGGGGAGGATGCGCCGATGGAGAGCTTGGGGCGGACACCGTCTGCGCACGCCGGGTGTAGACGTGGCGAAAACGCCGGTCAGCAGGGGCCAGACTAGGTGATGCAGGTGAGGTGGTGGCCACACGTGGCTGTGCGGGCGCTGGAGATGGAGATGCCCTGCGCAACGCATGGCCCTCCAGTGGCGTGCGTGGCAGGGTAGGTGGTGCAGTGTCCTCGACGGCGGCAGGCGCGGCGTTGTCCAGGGCCGCGCGTGGCATGGGCGTGGGGACGTCAGCACGCACAAGACCCAGGCGTGCGGGGAGACCTGCAGGCAAAGAGGTGTGCGTCGGTCCTATAGGCGTCGGCACTGGATTAGTGTAACCATCGAGAAATTCAAAATCCGCCGTGGAGGGGGTGGAAGGAAGATCGGCAAAGGGAAATGACGTTTCATCGAAGATGACATGGCGGGAGAGGTAGACCCGATTGGAGGTCATGTCAAGGCATCGATATCCCTTATGATGGTTGGAGTAGCCAAGGAAAGTACACAGGGCGGAACGAGGAGCAAGTTTGTGGGAGGCTGTGGCAGCAAGATTTGGGTAGCATTTGCACCCAAAGACGCGAAGATGCTTATATGAAGGTGAAGACCCAAAAAGGGCATGGTGCGGTGTGGAGAAGTGCAGCGTCTTGGTGGGTAGGATGTTGAGGAGATAAGTGGCGGTAGTCAGAGCCTCAACCCAATAGGATGGTGGCATAGACGCCTAAAACAAAAGTGAGCGAATGACATTGTTGGTAGAACGAATGATACGCTCAGCTTTACCATTCTGCTGGGATGTGTAGGGGCAGGACATGCGGAGGTGGACGCCATGAGCGAGGAAGAATGTGCGGGCGCTAGAGTTGTCAAACTCGCGGCCGTTGTCGCACTGAACTGCCTTAATGCGGGCGCCGAACTGAGTGAAGACAAAGGAGAAGAAGTTAGTGAGTGTCAGGAAAGTGTCAGATTTGAGCCGAAGAGGAAATGTCCATAGATAATGTGAACAATCATCAAGAATGAGCAAATAATACCTGAAACTAGAAACACTTTCAACAGGTGATGTCCAGAGGTCACAATGTATTAGATCAAAATTGTGTGAAGCAGGAGATGCCGACATGGGGAAAGGGAGACGAACGTGTCGACCCAGTTGGCAAGCATGACAGATAGAATGACCTATGAGTTTATTACAGGAAGAGATAGCTGCAGAACTCGCTAACTTAGACAAAACTTCATGACCGGGATGACCAAGCCGGCGATGCCAAAGTGAGGTGGAGGACTCGGTGAGGAAGGACTCGGCGACAGGAAGGTGCAGAGGGTAGAGCGGCCCGGAGCTATTGCACCTGATGATCACGTTCCGAGACCGACGATCCTTCACAGAACAGCCAGTGGGGTCAAATTCAACAGAACAGTTATTGTCAGAAGTAAATTGACGGACAGAAATAAGGTTCTTAATGAGAGAGGGGGAAACCAGGACATTATTAAGACGGAGAGAACCATGAAGGTCAGTGGTGCCGGTAGAAGTAACAGGAAGAAGGGAGCCATTACCGACAATAATGGAAGAAGGAACGGGATACCGAGAAGTGGAGGAGTGAGAGAGAATACCAGGATCGGAAGCCATGTGAGAGGTAGCCCCCCGAGTCGAAGTACCACTCGGGCTGTGGTGGAGGAGTCAGCACCATGGTAGAGAATGCACTGGCGAGACTGCCCTGGTCCCATGAAGGCAGGCCAGCAGGAGCGACGGAGCGTCCAACAATTCCGCCCTGGTCCCATGGAGACAAGCCGGCAGGAGCAACAGAGTGGCCGGGGACCTGGCCAACAGGGAATCCCGCAGGTGGACCATGGAGAGCAGGGAGAGTCCATTGATGCTGTGTGGCAGCCAGCAGGGCTTGAGGGTGAGACGACATCTGAGGAGGCGGTGCCGGTCCGGAGAAGCGTCTCGGTGGAAGAGGAGCAAGAGGAGGCCGGGGACCGGGCCAAATCTGGATGGTGCCGGTCCACGGGTTGTAGAAGCTGGGCCAGCCGCCGGGTGGAGGAGTGCCGTGGGAGCTCGCGCCGCTTGCGCCGGAGCCTTGGGAGGGCGTGGTGCTCTGGCCAGCTCGGCCGGAGCGCTTGCCGCGCCGTCCACGGGAGTGGGAGGAGCCCCCGCCTCCGGTGCCACCGCCGAAGCCGCTGGGGGTCGAAGGAGAAGGGGCGCGGCTGGCAGGCGTAGCAGTGGGGTGGCTGCCGAAAGTGAGAAGTACAGTGGCAGGTGAGGACTTACGATTCGCCATGTGGAGTTCTTCCAGGAGCAGGTCGGCGCGCGCCTCAAGGAAAGAGGGAAACGGCCAGCTCTGCTGTAGGTGAAGACCAATGGGGGTGAAGTTCTCATTGAGGCCGTGGATGATGTTGAGGACGAGAGTCTGGTCGGCGATGACCTCCCCGAGATCCGCAAGAGCATCGGCCATGGTCTTGAAGCGACGGCAGTAGTCAGCAATGGAAAGGTGCCCTTGTGTGAAGTTCCGGAATTCGGCGTCGAGGTAGAGTGCGCGCGACTCCCGGTTGCCGAGAAACTGGGTTTCGACGGCGAGCCAAGTGATGCGCGCGGTGGCCCGGCGCTCCAGAATGATCTCGACGAGGTCGGGGGAGAGGGTGCCGAGAAGCCAGAATTTGATGACGCAGTTCATGCGAACCCAGTCGGGGAGGTCTGGATGGTGGTCGTCAGCAAGGACGTGATCCTCGAGGGAGTACTTCCCGAGCGCGAGAAGGAAGAGTTCACGCCAGCGGGTGTAGTGGCCGGAGTTTAAGTCGAGGACGAGCGGAACCAGAGAGCGGATGTTCTGGACGCCGACCGCCTGGGCGTGGATGTTGGCGACGGCAGCGGCTTCATGAAGGAGGAGGGCGTTGTGGAGAGGAAGGGGGGCCTCGTCCACGGATTCGTCGACGTCGACGTCTCCAGTAGCGGCGACGCGCTCGCGAGTGGCGCGCGCAAGGGCAGCGCGCTCCCGTTTGGCAGCCATAGCGCGGGCGTGAGCGGCGGCGGCGGCCTCGCGCTCAGCAGCCTCGGCCCGCACAAGAGCAGCGGCGCGGGATTTGGCGGCGGCAGCGAGGCACGCGTCGGAGTGGATCGAAGTAACGCGCACGGCCTCCGCAGCCCTGGCGGCGGTCTCCTCAACCCTGGCGGTGGCTTCTGCGGAGAGGAGATCGGCAGCAGGGAAGGGAGGGGCTGGCGGCGGAAGATCCCCCGACATGGCGGCCGAAAAAACAGGGGAGGAGTTGAGCGGAAGGGATGGTCAGAGGACCGACCAAACTGATACCATGTGAGACAGCGTGAGGCAGAGTATTCTGTGGGATAATTGATATTGCATTACATGTCCAAACAGAGGCAGTAATACAGGGTATATAAAGGCAAGGGGTAGGGTTAGGTCTAACAAAAAGGAGACCACCCTGGAAACCCTAACAACAACCTGACAACCCTAACAGAAAGGGCTAAGAGCACATGGGCCTTAACAGCCTGTCTAACATAATGCATCAGAAATTATTTAATTTTTGCTGTTAAATAACATATTGGCGCCCTGCATTAGGAAATTTTTTTGCACAACTACATCTTCATTTCACTTGTGTGTGCAGTTTTGTGCATAGAAATTTGAGATAGGTAACATAGGTTGGTGGGTTGGGGTCTGTTCACAAAATAACAATCCCAACAGAGCCTAGAAGGTCATGAAGTGCTTTTTATTGCTGGTACAGATGTGCAAATAGCTAAGAAAACAAATACAAAAGAGATGTTCTTTTCCATTGTATTTTGTTGTCTGCTTAGATGCTCTTTGATTTCATGCTTAGGTTCATCGACTTTCCTTCATTGTCACTATCTTGTAATCATTAAGTGAAACTTCTTGACTTACAGATGCCTGTATTTCGTACCATTCTTCCTGTCTCTCTTTTATTGCATCAAATCGGTGTTTTTAGGGGAATCAAATTGGTAATCTTGTCTTTTTTTTTGTAAATCTTATAACTTGCTTATCCCGCAATTCTGACAATTTATATATTGACATTTATGAGCACGGACAAGGATGGCATTTCCTGTATGCTGGATCAGCAGACCTCAGAATGAACATGGAGGAGCTTCTTCTTGTTATTAGTTTGGAAGTTGGTGCCACCGAATATATAAAAAGGTACATTTTCGTCTTTGCTAAAAAATTGCTTATTTACTATGAATGGTGTGACATGATTGTTGTTTATACTTGCACTGTTTATATAACATGCCACCTCTTTTTGGAACTTGATGACACGATTATTGTTGCTAATTGCACTGTTAGATATTATTTCGCCTCTTTTTGGTACTTAGAACTCTGATTAGCATAGGTATCTTTTAGAAACAATATTCATAATGCGCCTAGCTATGTCAAGAGGTTCCTCCTTTTCTCACTTGGAGCTTCAGATTCCAAAACATCCTTGTCCTTTATTGTCTCCTATGCAAAATTGTTATTTGGTAGTAGAACTCATTTCATCTTCATCCTCATTCTTAATCTTCACTCAATTGATTTGTTGATAATCTTCCCCAGATGTGCCTCCTTGCAAACACAATGTATATTCTAACAATAAGAGAGATAAAGGAAAATAAAGATAGAAAAAAATAGCATTACCCTCCATCCGATTTTCTCTCATCTCTCTTAAGCACTTGTGTCGCTGACCAGTTGCAAGTGCTTAGTTTGTTTCTTGACACAATTCCGGCAGTTTTATGGTGCTTCATTGTGGCAAATCAAAATTACATAGGAGCTGCAATTCTGTTTTAAACGGTGAAAGATTGCACATTTCTTGCAGTTATTTGGTTTTTGATTACTTGGGTGAAGGCCTATTGTTTTCTTTCTCAATCCTTGCAGCTTTATATTTCTTTATTCTCTGTGTCCGGCCAAAAATTATATAGGTTCAGTGTATTATTAGACATATTTTGTTTTATGCGAGGACCTACTTGATTTCCTGTCTTCTATTTTTGCAGATTTATGGTTCTATTGTCATCCGGCTGTCATAATTAGGTAGGACAGTCATATTTGATAGGACAGTCATATTAGATAGGCATGTGTTTTTCGCAATAAGTAGTCTACTAATCTAACTTCGAACTTACAATGCACCAGTTATCCTTCTTTGCATACTGCTTTCTCATGTGCCAGATTTACAGCTCCAATCGAGCCTAGAAGATTGTTGCTGGTTTTACCTTAGTAATTTGCTCGGCCAGTAAGTTTTCATTACTCTATGTTCCATGTTTTGCAGTCTATTGCCGCGGATCTCTGATACTGACGGTTTAGCATCAATTTTTCTCGTGTACTTCTTCCTGTGCTCATTTTGTCCTTTGTTAGCCTCTGGGCATTGTCACTTTTAACGCTTCATCCAAGGTGCTACTAATATGTTAAATGCATAATAAATCTCTCCGTAAAAATAAATTGAATAATAGGTCGTATAAGGTTATATGCCATTGTCAGGATGACCCGTAGTGAAAGTATAGTAAAACATGTAGATAACATTTATATGTTGTTTCCTGGTCCATTCATTTGTCATGTGTTCTCATCTTTATTGGATACAAGCTTAGAAATATTGAACTTTCATTGGCACCTGCTTCAATTGCACTAGGGTGTTTGTGAAGCACTTGCTTTCTGATACATTTTTTAGGTCAATTTTGTGGTGCTTCTCCTTAGTTTTTTTATGTTTCATGGCTTTACATGATGCTGTAAACCAATCTTGGTAAAAGCTGCATTATCCCGATCCAGTGTAGTGATGAGACTATGGTGGAGATTACAAACATTTTACCATGTCCAACTGCAGAATTTCCTTGCACATACTTGGGTCTTCCTATGTCCATCAAAAAACTTCGCAAGGCAGACTTAATGCCTTGGATTGAGAAGATAGCAGATAAGCTTCCAGGTTGGAAGGCCGCCCTCATGAATAGGGCTGGTCGTGCTACATTGGTACGGTTTGTGCTCTCGGCTATCCCGGTCTATCTTCTAATCGCTATTAATGTTCCAAAGTGGTTTATCAAATTAGTAGATAAAATCAGAAGAGGATTCTTATGGAAGGGCAGGGAAAATGCTAATGGGGGCTGCTGCTTGGTAGCTTGGGAGAAGGTGCAACGCCCGATTGAGCTTGGAGGGCTCGGTTTTCATAATCTTGAGATCATGGGCTGGGCTCTTCAGATGAGATGGCAGTGGTTCAGAAAAACCCGGGCAGATCGTCCATGGGTAGATTCAGAGCTGCCGTGCCATGCTAACACTACGGCTTTATTCTCTATCGCCACGATATCTCAAGTGGGTAATGGGAACAATACTTTGTTTTGGACAGATCGGTGGCTTCATGGGTGTTCTATTGCTGAATTAGCTCCTACAATTGTAGCAACTGTGCAGCCCCGTCTTAAAAACAAGCGCAATGTAGCCCAAGCCTTGGAGAATAATACCTGGATGATTGATATCCAGGGCGGGCTATCTATGATTGGCTTCATGGAGTTCTTCAGGCTTTTTGATTGTCTTCGTGAGGTTGGGCTGTCTGAGGAGGAGGACCATCATGTTTGGAAGTTTGATGCTTCAGGAGTTTACTCAGCTAAATCAGCATATAGAGCTTATTTCTTTGGTTCAGTGACTTTTGAATCTTGGCGTCGAATCTGGAAATCTTGGGCCCCAGGAAAGTGTAAGTTTTTCATCTGGCTTGCTGTTCGCAATCGTTGTTGGACAGCAGACCGCCTTGCTCGCCGAGGATTGTCACACCCGGAGAGGTGTCCTTTGTGTGATCAAGAGGAGGAGACGATTCAACATTTGCTTACTGGTTGTGTGTTTGCACGACAAGTCTGGTTCAGTATTTTGTCGCCTTTGGATTTGGGAAGCGAAGCTCCTGGACATAATGATCTTTGTTTTGCTGTTTGGTGGGCTAAGATAATCCGCATGTTCAGTAAGGAGCACAGGAAAGGAGCAAATTCTCTCATCATTTTGATTGCGTGGTTGCTTTGGAAGCACCGTAATTCCTGTGTTTTTTATGGAGACTCCCCTTTTGTTACTGAGCTTTTAAGACAGTTTAGAGATGAGTATAAGCTTTGGTGCCTAGCCGGAGCTAAGAATCTTCTTGCTCTCGGATTGGATAGGGTGGGAGCTTTTGGATGAGTCTTTGCCATGCTGTTTGGTCGTTTAAAGTATTTTTCGAGTATTCGTGTTGTAAAGTGTTTCCAACCTTCTCATGTATGGTCCTGGCATGAGTTGGTAATGTCTACAGGCCGTTTTTTCCTCTCTATAATACAAAGGTACGCAGCTCTCCTGCGTTTTCGAAAAAAATATGTTCAATGTCGACCAATCTGTACTGCTCTGCTTGTTTCTGATCAGTTAGTTATTTTATAGTTTGGCACATTTTATTGCTGGTACAGATGTGCAAATAGCTAAGAAAAAAATACAAAAGAAGTGTTCTTTTCCTTTGTATTTTGTTGTCTGCGTTGATGCTCTTTGATTTCATGCTTAGGTTCGTCGACTTTCCTTCATTGTCACTCTCTTGTAATCATTAAGTGAAACTTCTTGACTTACAGATGCCTGTATTTGGTTCATACCATTCTTCCTGTCTCTCTTTCTTTGCATGAAATTGGTGTTTTGTAGGGGAATCAAATTGGAAATCTTGTCTTTTTTTTGTAAATCTTATAGCTTGCTTATCCCGTAATTCTGACAATTTGTATATTGACATTTATGAGCATGGAAAAGGATGGCACTTCCTGTATGCTGGATCAGCACACCTCAGAATGAACTTGGAGGAGCTTCGTCTTGTTATTACTTTGCAAGTTGGTGCCACCGAATATATAAAAAGGTACATTTTCTTTTTTGCTAAAAAATTGCTTATTTACTATGAATGGTGTGACATGATTTTACTATGAATGGTGTGACATGATTGTTGTTTATACTTGCACTGTTTATATAACATGCCACCTCTTTTTGGAACTTGATGACATGATTATTGTTGCTAATTGCACTGTTAGATATTATTCCGCCCCTTTTTGGTACTTAGAACTCTGATTAGGATAGGTATCTTTTAGAAACAATATTCATAATGTGTGCCTAGCAGTGTCAGGAGGTTCCCCCTTTTCTCACTTGGTGCTTCAGATTCCAAAACATCCTTGTCCTTTATTGTCTCCTATGCCAAATTGTTGTTTGGCAGTAGAACTCATTTCATCTTCATCCTCATTCTTAATCTTCACTCAATTGATTTGCTGATAATCTTCCCAAGATGTGCCTCCTTGCAGACACAATGTATCTTCTAACAATAAGAGAGATGTAGGAAAAGAAAGATAGAAAAAATAGCATTACCCTCCATCTGATTTTCTCTCATCTCTCTTAAGCACTTGTGTCGCTGAGCAGTTGACCAGTTTCGAGTGCTTAGTTTGTTTCTTGACACAATTTCGGCAGTTTTATGGTGCTTCATTGTGGCAAATCAAAATTACATAGGAGCTGGCTTTCTGTTTTGAACGGTGAGGGATTGCACATTTCTTGCAGTTATTTGGTTTTTGATTACTTGGGTGAAGGTCTATTGTTTTCTTGCTCAATCCTTGCAGTTTTATATGGGTTTATTCTCTGTGTCCTGTCAAAAATTATATAGGTTCAGTGTATTGTTAGACATATTTTGTTTTGGATAACGTATGTGAGGACCTACTAGATTTCCTGTCTTCTATTCTTGCAGATTTATGGTTCTATTGTCATCCGGCTGTCATAATTAGGTAGGAGTAGGGCAGTCATATTAGATAGGGCAGTCATATTAGATAGGCATGTGTTTTTCGCAATAAGTAGTCTACTAATCTAATTTCGAACTTACAATGCGCCAATTATCCTTCTTTGCATACTGCTTTCTCATGTGCCAGATTTACGGCTCCAATCGAGCCTAGAAGATTGCTGCTGGTTTTACCTGAATAATTTGCTCAGCCAGTAAGTTTTCATTACTCTATGTTCCATGTTTTGCAGTCTATTGCCGCGGATCTCTGATACTGACGGTTTAGCATCAATTTTTCTCGTGTACTTCTTCCTGTGCTCATTTTGTCCTTTATTAGCCTCTGGGCATTGTCACTTTTAACGCTTCATCCATGGTGCTACTAATATGTTAAATGAATAATAAATCTCTCCGGAAAAACAAATTGAATAATGTTATGAATATTGTGTGTATATTGATGAGGCCAAAAGGCAATATATATAGAGAGTACAAGAGGGTATATGGAAGGAATACAAGTCATATAAGGAAACAAATAAGAGTCCTATTCTATCTCTAATACCTTATCTCTAATACCCTTAACACCCCCCCACAAATGCAAGGCGTATGCAATAGCATTGCATTTGAAAAAGCGTTAATACTAAAACAAGAAATATCCGACGTCCGAGTCGTGATAAAGTCGTCGTTGCGTGTAGTCGTCGAATAAACTGTCAAATCAAGCCGAAGAGGAATAGATGGAAGCATGACGGCACAGATCGAAGCCTGAGACGGCGGCGGCACAGTGCACAAGAAGCACAATGGAGGCGCGGTGCAGAAGAAACGCGGCGGCCTTAAAAACTCGGGGCGGCGGCTCAAAGAGAAGCGGTGGCATCATAAAGACTTCTACGATCTGCAGTGGCTCAAGGAAAAGAGCAGCGGCTGCTGCCATACAAAATAAAATTCCTACACTTCTATGATTGACAAGAAATTTGTGGACTCGCACGGCTTGAACGAACAAATAAAAACTACGGACTTGGATGGACGCAACGGAAGACTCATGAAAAAAAATTAACTGACTAAAACAAAAATAACTGAAGAAGACTGACTAAAACAAAGACTCAAGAAAGACTCAACGAAACGAACTCAACCGAGCCACCATCAAAAGCCATCTCTCCTCTCCTCTCTCTTCTCAGTTTCCCCCTCCCCGATCTCTCACTCCTCTCCAGCCTCTCGGCGGTGGTCAAGAGCGACCTCCTCCTCCAAGAGCGACCTCTTCCTCCGCTCCAACCCCGCGCACACCAAGGTCCCTGCGCTCCTCCACGCCGACCAATCCGAACAGGATCCAGTAGAGCCGGCGGCGAAGAGGCGCGGCGTCGGTGGAGGCTGAGGCGCGGCGTCGGTGGAGACCGAGGCGGGCCGCCAGATCTGAGGAGGCGGCGACTCAAGAGGCGCACACGGCGGCTGGGATCTTGGATCCGGGCGAAGACGAGCCGGATCTGAAGCGAGGAGCCGTCGGCGACCGCCCAAAGAGGACAACAGTCGAGTGGCCGGGCCGAGACGACCGACGGCTGGCTCTAGACGAAGGAGCCTCCAAGCGACGACAAGCCGGATCTGGCGCGGAGGAGGCCTGATCCGGGTTCGAGACTGGTGATGATGATAGCTTCAGGTGGGGGAGCCTCCAGGCGACGGCAAGCCGGATCTGGTGCGCAACAGCCGAGAGGAGCGGATGCCGAGGCCGAATCCAGAGACGACGACGGCCGGTAAGAATCCGGAGACGGCGGCGATAAGCATGAGCAGGCGACGACAAGCACGAGCCGGCGGCGGCCCAAAGAGGCGCAAGCCGGTGGCGGACCACTGGACAGCGGCGACGTGGCCGCCCCCGGGAGAGGAGATCGATCCTCCCGGGGGCAGCAGCAACAGCGGAAATAGATCGGTTAGGGTTTCAACCTAAACTCTGATACCATGTTATGAATATTGTGTGTATATTGATGAGGCCCAAAAGGCAATATACATAGAGAGTACAAGAGAGTATATGGAAGGAATACAAGTCATATAAGGAAACAAATAAGAGTCATATTCTATATCTAATACCTTATCTCTAATACCCTTAACAAATAATAGGTCATATAAGGTTATATGCCATTGTCAGGATGACCCGTAGTGAAAGTATAGTAAAACATGTAGATAACATTTATATACAGTTTCCAGGTCCATTCATTTGTCATGTGTTCTTATCTTTATTGGATACAAGCTTAGAAATATTGAATTTTCGTTGGCACCTGCTTCAGTTGCACTATGGTGTTTGTGAAGCACTTGCTTTCTGATACATTTTTAGGTCAATTTTGTGGTGCTTCTCCTTAGTTTTTTATGTTTCAAGGCTTTACATGATGCTGTACTTACTGCGTTTGCCTATGCGATGTTCATACAGTTACACAGCTTTCGGTAGTAAAAATTGGGAGATTGTAGATTCAACTTTGCTATTTTGGTAATAACTCTTACCTCTTTTTTATTTAATGCATCAGAAATTATTTAATTTTTGCTGTTAAATAACATATCGGCGCCCTGCATTAGGAAAATTTTTTGCACAACTACATCTTCATTTCAGTTGTGTGTGCAGTTTTGTGCATAGAAATTTGAGATAGGTAACATAGGTTGGTGGGTTGGGGTCTGTTCACAAAATAACAATACCAACAGAGCCTAGAAGGTCATGAAGTGCTTTTTATTTTTGAGCTGAAACCTTACAAGACCACGCAACTTACTCTTCTATATTTGTACATCATGACCCATTAGAAACAAAACATGATATGGTTCTTTGTAGTTTCTGGCAGCATAGTGTGAATTGCTCATCTTTTACTCAAATGTGTCATGGAGTCAACACTGTGTGATTTTCAATTTAGATTTAGGTGTATGTTATCCATGTTAATGCATATCTCATTGTTAGATGAATCTGCGCATTTGAATACTATTTCCTTGTTTAGATAGATCAGCCTTAGTGCTCGCAATAAAATATGTTCTTTTATATGTTCAATGTCGACCAATCTGTACTGCTCTGCTTGTTTTGATCAGTTAGTTATTTTATAGTTTGGCACATTTTATTGCTGGTACAGATGTGCAAATAGCTAAGAAAAAAATACAAAAGAAGTGTTCTTTTCCTTTGTATTTTATTGTCTGCTTAGATGCTCTTTGATTTCATGCTTAGGTTCATCGACTTTCCTTCATTGTCACTATCTTGTAATCATTAAGTGAAACTTCTTGACTTACAGATGCCTGTATTTGGTTCATACCATTCTTCCTGTCTCTCTTTCTTTGCATCAAATTGGTGTTTTTTAGGGGAATCAAATTAGTAATCTTGTCTATTTTTTTGTAAATCTTATAGCTTGCTTATCCCGCAATTCTGACAATTTATATATTGACATTTATGAGCACGGACAAGGATGGCACTTCCTGTATGCTGGATCAGCACACCTCAGAATGAACATGGAGGAGCTTCTTCTTGTTATTAGTTTGGAAGTTGGTGCCACCGAATATATAAAAAGGTACATTTTCTTCTTTGCTAAAAAATTGCTTATTTACTATGAATGGTGTGACATGATTGTTGTTTATACTTGCAGTGTTTATATAACACGCCACCGCTTTTTGGAACATGATGACATGATTATTGTTGCTAATTGCACTGTTAGATATTATTCCGCCTCTTTTTGGTAGTAAGAACTCTGATTAGGATAGGTATCTTTTAGAAACAATATTCATAATGTGTGCCTAGCTATGTCAAGAGGTTCCTCCTTTTCTCACTTGGAGCTTCAGATTCCCAAACATCCTTGTCATTTATTGTCTCCTATGCCAAATTGTTGTTTGGCAGTAGAACTCATTTCATCTTCCTCCTCATTCTTAATCTTCACTCAGTTGATTTGTTGATAATCTTCCCATGATGTGCCTCCTTGCAGACACAATGTATCTTCTAACTATAAGAGAGATGAAGGAAAAGAAAGATAGGAAAAAATGGCATTACCCACCATCTGATTCTCTCATCTCTCTTAAGCACTTGTGTCGCTGACCAGTTGACCAGTTGCGAGTGCTTAGTTTGTTTCTTGACACAATTCTGGCCGTTTTATGGTGCTTCATTGTGGCAAATCAAAATTGTTATGAATATTGTGCATGTATTCATAAGGCCCAAAGGGCAATATATATAGAGGTACAAGGGGGATATACAGAAGGAATACAAGGTATATTAGGGAACAAATAACAGTCCTAATCTGGTTCCTATTCTATCCTTAACAAAAATTACATAGGAGCTGGCATTCTATTTTGAACGGTGAAAGATTGCACATTTCTTGCAGTTATTTGGTTTTTGATTACTTGGGTGAAGGCCTATTGTTTTCTTGCTCAATCCTTGCCGTTTTATATGGGTTTATTCTCTGTGTCCTGTCAAAAATTATATAGGTTCAGTGTATTATTAGACATATTTTGTTTTGGATAACGTATGTGAGGACCTAGTTGATTTCATGTCTTCTATTCTTGCAGATTTATGGTTCTATTGTCATCCGACTATCATAATTAGGTAGGACAGTCATATTAGATAGGACAGTCATATTAGATAGGCATGTGTTTTTCGCAATAAGTAGTCTACTAATCTAACTTCGAACTTGCAATGCACCAGTTATCCTTCTTTGCATACTGCTTTCTCATGTGCCAGATTTATAGCTCCAATCGAGCCTAGAAGATTGTTGCTTGTTTTACCTGAATAATTTGCTCAGCTAGTAAGTTTTCATTATTCTATGTTCCATGTTTTGCAGTCTATTGCCGCGGATCTCTAATACTGACGGTTTAGCATCAAATTTTCTCGTGTACTTCTTCCTGTGCTCATTTTGTCCTTTATTAGCCATTGGGCATTGTCACTTTTAACGCTTCATCCATGGTGCATCTAATATGTTAAATGAATAATAAATCTCTCTGTAAAAACCAATTGAATAATAGGTCATATAAGGTTATAAGCCATTGTCAGGATGACCCATAGTGAAAGTATAGTAAAATATGCAGATAACATTTATATACAGTTTCCAAGTCCATTCATTTGTTATGTGTTCTCATCTTTATTGAATACAAGCTTAGAAATATTGAACTTTCATTGGCACCTGCTTCTGTTGTAGTAGGGTGTTTGTGAAGCACTTACTTTCTGATACATTATTTAGGTTAATTTATATAGTGCTTGACTGCTTGTCCTTAGTTTTTTTGTTTCAATGCTTTGCATGATGCTATACTTACTGCGTTTGCCTTATTTCCATATATGTTCTTATCCTAAGGGATGTTCATACATATACACAGCTTTTGGTAGTGAAAATTGGGAGATTGTAGAGTCAACTTTGCCATTTTGGTAAAAACTCTTACCTCTTTTTTATTTAATGCGTGGGAAATTATTTAATTTTTTCTGTTAAATAACGTATCGGTGCCCTGCTTTAGGAAAAAATTGTGCACAACTACTTACCTTCTTCATTTCACTTGTGTGTGCAGTTTTGTGCATAGAAATTTCTTCAGATAGGTAACATAGGTTGGTGGGTTGGGGTGTGTTCACAATCCCAACAGAGCCTTGAAGGCCACGAAGTGCTTTTTATTTTTGAACTGAAATCTTACAAGACCACGCAGACTTACACTTCTGTCTTTGTACATCATGATCCATTAGAAACAGAACATGCTCTGGTTCTTTGTAGTGTCTGGCAGCGTAGAGTGAGTTGCTCATCTTTTACTCAATGTATCTTCATGGAGTCAACACTGTATGATTTTCAATTTAGCTTTAGGTGTATGTTATCCATGTTAATACATATCTCATTGTTAGAGGAATCTGTGCATTTGTATACCATTTACTTGTTTAGATGGATCAGCCTTAGTGCTCACAATAAAATATGCTCTTTTATATGTTCAATGTCAACCAATCTATACTGCTCTTTTGATTCTGATCAGTTTGTTATTTTACAATTTGGCGCATTTTATTGCTGGTACAGATGTGCAAATAGCTAAAAAAATAGAAAAGAAGTGTTCTTTTCCTCTGTATTTTGTTGTGTGATTAGAAGCTCTTTGACTTCATGCTTAGGTTCATCAACTTTCCTTTCTTATCAGTATCTTGTAATCATTAACTGAAACTTCTTGACTTACAGATGTCTGTATTTGGTTCATACCATTGTTCCTGTCTCTCTTTCTTTGCATCAAATTGGTGTTTTATTAGGGGAATCAAATTGGTAATCGTGCCTTTTTTGTAAATCTTATAGCTTGCTTATCTCTCAATTCCGGCAATTTATATATTGACATGTATGAGCACAGACAAGGATGGAGCTTCCTGTATGCTGGATCAGCACACCTCAGAATGAACATGGAGGAGCTTCTTCTTGTTATTAGTTTGCATGTTGGTGCCACCGTATATCTAAAAAGGTACATTTTTCTTCTTTGATAAAAAATTGCTTATTTACTATGAATGGTGTGACATGATTGTTGTTTATAATTGCACTGTTTATATAACATGCAACCTCTTTTTGGAACTTGATGACATGATTATTGTTGCTAATTGCACTGTTAGATATTATTCCGCCTCTTTTTGCTACTTAGAACTCTGATTAGGATAGGTATCTTTTAGAAACAATAATCATAATGTGTGCCTAGCTATGTCATAGGTTCCCCCTTTTCTTAGTTGGAGCTTCAGATTCCAAAACATCCTTGTCCTTGTTTATTCTCTCCTATGCCAACTTGTTGCTTGGCAGTAGAACTCCTTTCATCTTCATTTTTATCCTCATTCTTAGCCTTCACTCAATTGTTTTGTTGATAATCTTCCCAAGATGTGCCTCCTTGTAGACACAATGTATCTTCTAACAATAAGAGAGATGAAGGAAAAGAAAGAAAAAATAGCATTACCCTCCATCTAATTTTCTCTCATCTCTCTTAAGCACTTGTGTCACTGACCAGTTGGGCCCCTTCTCAGTGAAATGAACGCTTAAAAGAAATGACAACAAATTGGGTGGAGGACACTACTGTTCTTTATTTTTTTTCTTTTCCTAAACTTCTCCTATTCTACCGTATCCATTACTTTGGTTTCATTTCTGTTCTCTTGTCTCCTCACTCCGTGCTCTCTGAGCTGACCTTGAGGATATTCTCTCCGTCGATTTATTTACTTACTCCAAAGTTTGAGGCTTGGTATTTCTGTTGTTTGCTTAGGTGGGGATGAATTTTTTGTTCTTCTTAGTAAAGTTGTTTTTGATCTACTTTTTTACACAAAATCTTAGTAATAAGATATTTGTTTTTAATATTTCTGTTTGTTGAATGTTGAGGCATATGATCACCAGGGTATTATTGCCTTTTGTTTTGTGTTTTTACTGAAGCTAGTAATACACGTCTATACAAGGAAAATACATCGCTAACAGACCCATCTTAGGAAACTAATATGATATTTTAGGAGCTGTTATGGTTATAGACCAAATAGTAAACCAAGAGAGATACCGGGGAGGCCTTAAAGAGGTTGCTCGGAGCCTTACCAGTCGTGGAGACCTTGCTAGAAGTTTGTGCTACCTGAGCTTGGCTAAAAAAGAGGGTTTGGTCCCCATAGTGCCTAAGACACCTATTTATAGCCATGGGGGCTGGTTACATAAATACTTCTACTTGGGTCTATACTGGGGCAAGCATGCTATTTCCCCAACTTGGAGTTACATACATATCCCTATATGGCACTACACATATAGGGGTAGGCACGCCATTTCCCTGGTCTACTGCTCCTGCCGAGAAGGCTGGTTGTCTTACTGGCGCAAAGGGCCAACAGGGTCAAGGTGGGGGCCACTTCGCCAATAGTAGCCTCTTATTGTTGAGGCGCGCTGCTTTGTGTAAGCCAAGACCATGCCTAGTGCTCATAGGCACCCTCCGTCCCTTCGGCCCATTGGAAAGCCGCCACTTGAACTCCCGCCAAGGTGGTGCTGACCGGGTCAGTGCAGGTAGCCCCCGAGATAGGATTGATCATGGCGATGACGGCTAGTCCACACATGGCGACGATGGCCAGTCCACACATGGCGTAGTTGATTTCTAGTTTGTGCAAGATGAGGCGTCATGTTGGTCCGAGCGTGGTGCACGCCTCCTTGATTCCTGTGCTCGCTACCTGCATTAAATGGTGTTGTCGCTATCGCGTCGTCTTCTTAAGCGTGTGGCTGACGCCCTTTACCCCTATTTGCTTCTTGCTTCCCTTTGTAGTTTTCTTTCTGTTGCTTGCCATTGTTTATTGTTGTTGTCTATTTCCCTCGCTCTCCCTGCCGTTTGCACTCTTGGTCGCCGTAATGGTGCACACTAGTGATTGCGTGGCCGCAGCGCGGTGTTAGTTCCGTCGAGTAGCCGGGTTGGTGGAGACGACTGTATGGAGTTGGTCGTCAGGAAGCGATGGAAGGCGCCGGGGAAATCCGGCAGCATGTTCGTGAACACTGGATTAGTTGATCGCTACGAAGGAGCTGGTGAACTCCCTCGTGCGTGACGGCAAGGTCGTGTCTCGGGAAGGCATGCGCCTTCCTGGAGACGAGGAGGTCGAGCCGCAGCCGCACGAGGGCGAGATGGTCATGTTTGTCGTGTACTTTGATGCTCTGTATCCCAGTCGTGCGCTTCGTCGGTGACTTGCTACACCTGCATGAACTGGAGCTCCAGCAGTTGACGCCGAACGCCACCACGCGCCTGGCCGTCTACTCCTGGGCGGCCTATTCGGAGGGCACCCAACCCCCCGCGTGGCGGTCTTCGCGTCTCTTCATGACATAGCTGCCAGCCGAAGCGCCTTAGGCCTGGCAAATTCTCAAAGACAAATACAATCAAACAGTGGGTGCAGGTCCAAACCACTTTCCAGGAATTTAGACCTGCATGACGATTGCGTTCGCCGGTCCAAACCAGCGTCTGCGCAATCCGCGGCCCCTTGCAAAGCTCGCAGCGCCTCCGGTCGAGGGACGAAGTTCGCCACTGCCAGGCGCCGAGCCTCTGTGCCGGCGACTTCCATGTGGGCGGATATCGAAGATACATCCAAAGTAGGTACGTCGGTCACCCCGTGGCCGCTTCCATTGCTCGAGCCCTGTGCGCCACCCAGAGACCATGGGCCCGCTGATGCTGATGACGGTGTTAACGAGCAGATAGGGGAAAGTCTTGCGAAGTCATTAGAGGTGTTTATACTTGCATCTTGGAGGGGTGAAGATCGCCGCGAGGCCGCCGCACCTGTGTCCGTAGGACGGGCAACCGCGGGGATGTCACCAGCATCCCGCGCGGTCCACTTCGGGCCCTGCAGCTTTTCCCTCGGAGTCGAACTCCTTCGAGAGTGCCACCGCCCCACGGGCGTAGCTACGCGAGCGCGCTTCACAATCCACGCTTCCGGAGGTGCCTCGTCGCCTCACCAGTGTAGGCGACGAAGCCTCGCATTTGCCGACGATTGCGTCAGCTCCATGGCGACCATCGCCCCCGTAGCTCGCATCGCACGCGCCCCTTGTCACTGGTCGCATCGCGGTCCGCCTTCGCCTCCAGGTCGGAGTTGGCGTACTCCGCCAAGTCGGAGCCAGTAGCCGTAGTGGCCTCAGACTCGGCGGGTCCCTGAGGCAGAACGACCGCCGAGCTTGGAGGTTAGGCCGTAGCCGACTGGGCCCTACGACGAGGTGAGGCCTCCCCCCTATATCGCCATCCCGAGCGCAAGCCCGGCCAATAGTTGGCACGGCACGCTCTCGCACGAGGATGCTGAGAGCTTCGCACACGTGATTTATCTGGCCGACATTCACCGTTACTGCCTTCCGAAGATTGTGCTCCTTGGTCACATACGGCCCAAGGAACATCGTTGCAGCACATTTCGCATCTTCGAGGAGCAGCTCTGCCAATAAAGATAGTTAAAATGACCTACAAGACAACCGCTTCATCCTCAACAGGTGTGGTTGAAGACTTATTTGGTTCGGTGGGCCTCGGCAAAGATGCGATCGTCGGTCGAATACTATCATCGCGGGTGGGCCCGAGTTGCATGTGCCAGGGGCGGCCTAGTGGAGCCACGCCGAACATCAAGAACTCCGCGATGTCCTGCATGTTGAACCGAAGGGCGACCCCCACTAGCCTCCATGCCCGGTGTTCGTCGTCGCGGTCAAGGGCCACCGAAGGGGAACTATTGAACTCCATTGGATGACCTGTCCACTTCGGGCTGCTGCCGCCCTCCTCTACCACCGCTGCATTTAGTTCGATTCCCACTTCACCCGGTTGCATTCGCTGGGAACAGCTTCGTGCATGTCGGATGCAACACGAAGTTGATGCTCCCGAAGTTGGAATACTCCCCCCGTCTAGCTTCTTCGGCTGGCAGCGGGCGTCGTGGAGAAACGTGAATAGCACAGCGCTAGGCCACACCATCTCTGTTCGCGAAGCCTAACAGTGGACAGCCAGGCGTTCCAGCCCGTACACCCGCAGCACTTCGTCGACGAACAGGGCGGACGGAAATTGGAGCCCAACCTCAAGGTACGCGATGAAGACCACAACCTTCGACTCCGTGGGGTGCTGCTCTGTCTCATTGGCAGGGGTAGACGAATCGCATTGCGGTCTGAAAGCTTCCCTTCGCGCAAAAGAGACCGGATGGCTTCCTCGGTCACCAGGCTCTACCCCAGTATGTTCGAGTAGACGCTGCTGAGCTTCCTCGCTATGCTCCAGCGCTTGTTTGTGCAGGTTACTGACCACGAGCCACAGCAGGTCTTCCTCAACGAGTCCAGTGTGATCCCGATCGATCTTAGCACTGATTTCTGGTACCTTGATATTGGGGCCAGCAACCATATGACCGGCAATCGGTCTTTGCTGGCGTCGCTTGATGACAACATCAAGGGTACTGTGCGATTCAGAGATGGATCACGCGTGAGCATTGAAGGCAATGGATCCGTGCTGTTCGAGTGCAAGAACAAGGAGCCTCGTCTGCATAGCAATATCGTGAGCTTAGGCCAGCTTGACGAGAATGGCTGCAAGATCGACATTGAAGACAGCATGCTCACCATATTTGATCGAGCACGGCTCCACCTGGCGAAGGTACCACGCTCCCCCAACCGCATGTACACTGTTAGGCTTAACATCACCAAGCCTCACTGCCTGTTGGCAAAGACCGGTGACATGGCGTGGCGCTGGCATGCACGCTTTGGCCATCTGCACTTCCGCGCCCTTCACGATCTCGCCGCCAAGAAGCTGGTGGACGGAGTACCACTGCTCAACCGCGTGGACCAGTTCTGTGACGGTTGCGCGCTCGCCAAGCAAAGCCGAGCGCCGTTTCCGCAAGCCTCGTCGTACAGAGCTAAACAAAGGCTGGAGCTCGTCCATGGTGATATGCGTGGGCCAATCAGCCCAGCTACACCAAGCGACAACAGATATTTTCTGCTGATCGTCGATGACCACAGCCGCTTCATGTGGTTAGAGCTGCTGCGCACCAAGGACGAGGCCTTCAAGTATTTTTGCAAGATCAAGGCTCTCGCCGAGAACGAATGTGACGTCAAGCTCAAGGCGTTCCGGTCTGATCGAGGTGGCGAATTCAACTCCGTCGAGTTCAAGGAGTGGTGCGACGAGCACGGCATCAAGAGATACACGACAGCTCCATACACCCCACAGCAGAATGGAGTCGTCGAGCGCAGGAACCGCACGGTTGTGGAGATGGCGCGAAGCCTGCTGAAGGGCATGCGCGTCCCAGCCATGTTCTGGGCAGAGGCTGTGAAAACTGCCATCCACATCCTGAACAGGGCTTTGACGAGAAGCCTAGACGGAAGGATGCCATACGAGGCATGGCACAAGCGCAAGCCTAACGTGTCTTATTTCAGGACTTTTGGTTGTGTGGCTCACGTGAAAAATGTCGGCATCGGCGTCACCAAGCTGTCTGATCGCTCTACACCAATGATCTTTGTCGGTTATGAGGACGGGAGCAAGGCCTATCGCGTATACGACCCCAAGGCACGGAAACTGCACATTTCACGGGATGTAATCTTTGAGGAAGAGAAGGCCTGGGAGTGGAGCACGAGCGCAGCCGCGCACAACGGTGTTGACATGCCGGACTCGTTCACTGTCGAGTATGTCACCACGGTGGGTGGCACTCCTACTCCAGGGAGCGAAGAAGGTGGTGATCCCGGGAACGAGGGTGCGAGCCCCGTAACCGACGGAGATGCGTCATCGAAAATCCCACTAGAGACCGAGCCGTCCAAGCCAGCTACGTCACCGGCGATGGGCACAGCATGGGTCTCACCGACGACGGCGCGCTACTACGCTACCGCGACCTCTACGACAACACGGTGCAGCAAGACCTCGAGTGTAGTGGGCTCTGCATTCTTGCCGCTAACGAGCCGGCGAGCGTTGAGCAGGCACTCAGGGAGGCCTGCTGGAAGGAGGCGATGGAGGAGGAAATGCAGTGCATTGAGAAGAACGCCACCTAGGAGTATGCGACACTTCCAGCAGGACAGCGCGCCATCGGACTCAAGTGGGTTTACAAGGTGAAGAAGACGCCGTACGGCAAGATTGTGCGCCATAAGGCGCACCTCGTCGCAAAGGGTTACGTGCAGAGACAAGGAGTCGACTATGATGAAGTGTTTGCGCCGGTCGCGTGCATGGAAACAGTGCGCGTGCTACTTGCATTAGCGGCGCATGGAGGCTGGAGTGTCCATCATATGGACCTTAAGTCAGCTTTTCTCAATGGAGAGCTGGCCGAGGATGTCTATGTACAACAGCCCCCTGGCTTCGTCGACACTGAGCACAGACACATGGTGCTTAAGCTCAAGAAAGCCCTGTACGGCCTACGCCAAGCCCCGCAAGCATGGAACCAGAAGCTCGACACCACATTGCAGTCGCTCGGCTTCATCTGCAGTCGTTTGGAACACGCGGTGTACCGGAGGGAGAAGAACGGTGCAGTCCTGCTTGTGGGGGTGTACGTCGACGATCTGATCGTCACTGGCTCAACTGACGAGGTCATCGTCGAGTTCAAGGAGCAGATGAAGCGCAAATTTCAGATGAGTGATCTTGGCCTGTTGTCTTACTATCTAGGCATTGAGGTGCAGCAAGGAGTAGAAGGTATCACACTGAGTCAAAAGAGCTATGCTCAGAAGATCGTTGAGATGGCAGGAATGGCGGGTTGCAATCCGTGTGAAACGCCAATGGAGAATCGCTTGAAGCTGTCTAAAAATGATGGGAGTGAAGCTGTTGATCGCATGGAGTCCCGCAGCATTGTTGGCAGTCTACGGTATTTGGTCCATACACGGCCTGATATCGCATACGACGTCGGCATTGTCAGCCGATCCTGGAGGCTCCCTCAAAGCAGCACATGGCGGCAGTCAAGCACATCCTAAGGTACGTGAGTGGTATAGTTTCGTTTGGATGCATGTACAAGAAACTCAGTGTGCCGCAGCCCAAGTTGTCCGGTTTCTGTGACAGCGATCTCGCTGGAGATTCAGATGACCGGAAGAGCACATCAGGGATGGTGTTCTTCTATGGAGGCAGTTTGATAACTTGGGCATCACAGAAGCAGAAAATTGTTGCTCTCTCATCCTATGAAGCTGAATATATAGCAGCAGCAGTAGCAGCATGCCAAGGTATTTGGCTCAGCAGATTAATCAGCGAGCTGACGGGAGCATCATCACTGAAGGTAAAACTACGTATTGATAACAAGTCTGCGATTGAGTTGTGCTAGAATCATGTGCATCACGGTCGCAGCAAACACATTGACACCTGGTATCACTTCATCAGGGAATGTGTCAATGACGGCATGGTGGAAGTGGAGCACGCAAAAACTGAAGACTAGCTTGCCGACGCACTGACAAAGCCCCTAGGACGAGTGAAGTTCATTGAGTTACGGAACAAGCTTGGCGTAGCTAAGGTGAAGCACAAGTGCCGCGCTTAAGGGGGTGATTTGTTGGGTTAATCACGTCACATGTTTTAATTTGTTGCACGTAGATTTTTTCACTGTAGCAAGTCCGAACGTTTACTGAGAGCAGATCGGCCAGTCCGAAGTGCTCGTCCGAACATTTACTTCTATTTGCATGAAGCTGCATGCAGCCCGAGTCACGCTCATGTTCGTGGCGAAGCTGCCGGGTAGATCGTGGGTGCGTCGTGTGGCTCTGTGCCGTTGAGTGGCTGAGTCATTAGGAATCAGTTAGATCGTGTAGTGTAATCTCGAGTCAATAAAAGGAGAAGAAAACCGAAAAGCCGTAAGTTGTTCGCGGCGCAAAATACCTGTGTATTTTCGTATACTGTGTGTACGTATTTGTGTACGAGAGAGTGTCGCCATTGCCGGGGCTGCAACCACATCTTTATGTGTTTTATACCCCCTTTATGGCAGGTTGGGTAAGGTGGTTGTAGCATTCCTTCATCTTCTTGAGCTAAGAGCAAACCCTCTCGCCTCTTGTCTACATGTGTTGCACCTAATGAGCTTGGAGTGGCAAATCATTATGTATGTATTGCATTTTGTGGTGAATTGTGCATCCATCGAGCTTTGGCACTTGAGGCACTTAGTGAGTGTCATCAGCTTATTACTCTTAGAGGTTGTTGACTCCTAGACGGCTTAGAGGCGTGAGAGCCGGTGATCTTTTCAAGAAGTTGTGAAGAGGCCAGGTATTATTGTCAAGGTTGGAGCTTACCTACCCGAAGGAAAAAAAACGAGCTACCACTAGTGCATTGAGATGCTTGGCTTATATCGTGAAGCTGTTCTAATTCGTTTGGTTTTAACTCAACGTGGAAGTCTCCGAACACCACGGTAAAAGATTATTGTGTCATTGTGGTTTGCTCTCTTGTGCTTATTTACATTCTTACAATTTTACATTTCTAGAATTAAATTACTTGTCTCCTTAGGATTACAAATTTTAACATAGACATAGAGTGTTGATGCACTTAGTTGAGACTAGTTGATTTAGGCCTTAATTGTGCGAAACCATTTTAATTTACAATTTCACATAAAACTCAGTTTTAGCCAAAGTGGTTTTTAAAGGCGCCTATTCACCCTCTCTAGTCGGCCTCGTTGTCCTTACAGGTGGATTGCTTCTCGCCATATGTTTTATAACCATTTGAGTCCTCTCCAGCTTAATACTTACTCTAATTCAACTTGGGCGAATGATCCAATTGATCACACATCTATCTGAAAGGTTGATCTTAATAGTGGAATTTTCCCTGCCGTAGACTAGAAAGACTACCTATCCTATATCTTTTATCTTCGTACAAGATGTCTTGGTTAGCCAGGTCTCTTGGTGTAACTGGCCGTCTAGAAGCCTCTAGCAGTAATGATAGGTCTATCAAAACGATGTCGGTTAAGAATGCTTCGTCTGTTTGCTTTGAGGATATAGAGCAAAGTATTGCAAATTGGAAAGTACCTAAGGTAAATGTTAAGGATATATATCATATAGGTACATTTTCTCTTCGTTCTAGTTATTATATTAAGACCATAGAAAAAACTCTTCATATTAACTCTTTGCATGAAACTCTGCATCTTCTTTCTGAAAAAGAAATCAATCATATCAGAGCAAAACCTCAATATCATTATATACATTTTGGTCTAGTACAAGTGGCTATTAGATCATTAACTCGAAGAGGTTTAAATATTTCTGTGTTGGCTTGTCTAAGAGATTGCAGAAATAAAAGGTTTGAGGACTCTTTGCTAGGAATGGTTGAAGTCAGTTTTAGTAATGGTCCTGTGTTCTTCAACACCTTCCCAGACTTTTTTGTATCTCTTTCAGACTTAAACCTCCATAAGGTTCTGACCTTGAGCTTACAAACATCTGGCTTTGATCTTGAACCTGGAAGTGAAAACATTTCAGTGACATATAGGATCTATTACAAAGCCATGACCACGTTAGCTCCATGTGCAAAACAGAATACACCTAAAGGTCTAACCACACTTCTTCAAGCCAATCCTAGAAATCATATTATTACTCCCAAAACCTTGAAGTGGGATGAGATAACACTTCCGGAGAAGTGGACTCTCCTACAAGTTGTTGAGCCAAAAGCCACTCAACAAAATGAATTAGAATCTTTGGCTGAAACACCAGATGGAGATGTTAAAATAACATTCTCCTCAAAAAGAACAATTTTCATTCAATCAAGACCCTCTTTTTGCCTAGGCAGTAGATCATAGCCAAAACCAAATAATATTGTCTATGCAACTTATGAGGATAAGGATAATCAGTATGAGCCCTCAATCTCAGACTTCGAGATCAATGTTATAGAGGCAGTAAAAGAAGATCATGAGTTTGAAATCGATAAGGATCTCCTTAAAAGAAATCTTGATCTTCCTGAAAATAAGATTAAGTGTGAAAGATACTACAAAAATGTAGACAATCCTTATATTCAAAAAATAAGAGAGATTTGGTATAAAGAAATGAAAGAGCAAAAAAGACAGATTTACTTCTTTGACTGGTATGAGAATAGCCAGATCATACATCTGGAAGAATTCTTCAAGCCAAAGAGTAAATCAAAAACCAAATCCAAAACCGAGCCTAAGTCAGACCTAGACGAATTAAAATCTGAATTAGACAAACTAAGGTCTGAAATAAATATTTTAAAATCAGAACGAAAGAGACCAAAGTCTGATGACTTAAATGTTATCAAAAAGGTCTCAAAAGAATGGAAGACCTCTAGTGGAAAGATTGAAGAGTCAGTTCATCCACCTTTTGAATCTATTCAACTTCCAAATAAAACTCAGGGAGAAAGCTCCAAAGCATCTCCACTAAAAAATATTTCCAAAACCACTTATGGTGATCTTGTAAAAGTAAAACACATAGGACACCTAGTGGAACAACAAAATTATGCAAACATATCTGTACATGCTCTTGGACAGCAAACGGATCACAACGAAAATATTCTCTTTGAAGGATCCAAGTCAGGCAAGACTGAGGTAAAAATAAATTATCCATTTAATTCTCAGTCTGAATCATCTAGTTCTCAGTCCATTGTTCCTTTGTTTACCCCACAGATATTAAGTCCTAATATAAAGCTTGGGAAACAAAAGGCAATAGGATCATCTGTCTCTACAGATTTGGTTAGTGAGTTAGCCAATAAGTTAAACAACTTAAAGGTGAACAAAAATATTAATCAAATCTCTGATGGAGAAAATAATGATATGATCAATAAGATCTTTAGACCAATTACTAATACTGCTAGGATAAGGAATTACTATCCTAGACCAACTTATGCTGACCTTCAATTGGAAGAAAGGCCTCAAATTAGTAATATGACATTTCAATGGCAAAGAAATTGTGGAATGGAATATAGATGGATACACTGGGTATCAAATATTTACCCTTTGCCATCAAATGATTATGTCTGCTAATGCTTGCATAGCTAGTGGTAATCTAGAAAGAGAAGCAGCCTCAATGATCGTTGTTTGATTCTCTGGTCAATTGAGAGGCTGGTGGGATCACTACTTGGATTCTGATCAGAAGCAAGCAATTATTGGTGCAGTGAAGATAGATGAAAATGGCAATCCCATAGTCCGGGTAGATGTGCATGGAAACCCTGTCGGTAACATCTCAGATGCCTTGACTACTTTAGATTATAATATCGTCTATCATTTCGCTGGAAATTATCAAGATATCTATGAGAAAAAATAGAGAACAATTGATAAACCTAAGATGTAAGACTATGTCTGATTTTAGGTGGTATAAAGATACGTTCTTATCAAAATTATTCACTCTTCCTGATCCTAATCAAGATTTTTGGAAAGAGAAGTATATATCAGGACTACCTCCGTTATTTGCTGAAAAGGTTAGAAACTCTTTAAGAAAAGAAGGAGAGGGTAGTATAAATTATCAATTTCTAGACATAGGCAAAACACCCAAAAGATACAGTTGGTAGGTGCTGAACTTTGTAATGATCTTAAAATCAAGGAGCAACTTAAGAAACAAAAAATTATTGGGAAAAAGGAATTGGGAGATTTTTGCTATCAATTTGGATTTGAGGATCAACATAAAAAAAGAAATAGGACAAAGTATGTCAAAAGATTTAGAAAAAATCATGTTGATAATAAGAAAGAAGCTTATTATATTAAGAGGAAGCGTCACCAAAAACCTCTTAAAAAAGATACTCCTAAAAAGAATAATAAACCAATTGTATGCTATAAATGTGGATTAAAGGGTCATATAGCAAGTAACTGCTTTAAATCCAAAATCAAAAAGGAAATCCAAGCCTTGCTAGAATCAGAGTCCGAAGATATATATATATATATATATATATATATATATATATATATATATATATATATATATATATATATATATATATATATATATATATATATATATATATATATATATATATATATATATATAGGCAAAATAACAGGGGCACCATGGTGCCCAAGCTCCATAATTAAAACTTTCCATCCATGATTAATACTTTCCATCTATGATTGATTCCTTTCCAAATTGATGCATTTTCGAATTAATGAATCTTAATAGGTTTACCTGATATATTGCACCTGCACGCATCTAAAAGCAATCTAACGACAGAGAGGCTTGGTGCCCGGGCACCATGGTGCCCCATTTCAATTTTATATATATATATATATATATATATATATATATATATATATATATATATATATATATATATATATATATATATGAAGGCTCTTTTCTACTCCCGGGTGTAATTACACCCTATGTCGTATCTCACAACGTAGAGAGTATCTCGCGTAAAGAGGGGTATGTGTATGTAGTGTACGAGTATTTAAAATCATATAGGTGGTATGAACAATTTTTCAGAGGTGGTATGTACATTTTTTCAACATACTCCTTTTTATGTACGTATATAAAGGTATTTACAAAATACGCTAAAAACTATGAACTCCCTTGCAATTTTTTTGTGTGGTTCACATTAGAATATCTTATAATTAGTATACAAGTATACCTAAAGTGAGAAAGGAGTATTTCAAGTTTGTTTAGGTGGTATATTAGAGGTGGGTGTAATTACACCCCGCAGTAAAAAGTATTATATATATATATATATATATATATATATATATATATATATATATATATATATATATATGGGGCACCAAGCCTCTCTGCCTTTGGATTGCTTTTAGATGCGTGCTAGTGCAATGGTATATAATATATTAGGTATGCTAAATCAATCATAGATGGAAAGTCTTAATCATGAATAGAAAATCTCAATCACACTAGCACGTATCTAAAAGCAATCCAAAGGCAGAGAGGTTTGGTGCTCAGGCACCATGGTACCCCTGTTATTTATACTATAGGAAGCATCTTTTCTACTCTTTGGTGTAATTATACCCTATGTCGTATCTCACAACATAGGAAGTATCTTGCGTAACAGAGGGTACGTACATGTAGTATACAAGTATTTAAGACCATCTAGGTGGTATGAACAATTTTTCAAATGTGGTGTGTTTATATATATGAGTATACTTAAAGTGATAAAAGAGTATTTTAAGTATGTTTAGATAATATATCAGAGGTGGGTGTAATTACACCGGCCCGGGAGTAAAAGGTTTTTTTCTATATGTGTGTGTGTAATATACCTCTTGTTTATTCGTTTTCTTCCAAAAAAAATTGTGGTGTGCAGCTGCACCCCCATGCAACCCCCCCCCCCTCCACGGCCCCCAAATCCGCCCCTGTCCTGGACTCCGGGGCCAGTGCAGGGTTGGCCTTGGACCCTTCCGGGATTGGTCTCATATCCCTTACCCGGGGTTGGTCTAGTGTCCCTCGTCTAGGGTTGGCCCTGGACCCTTTTGGGGTCGGCTTTGCATACCTCGCCCATGGTTGGCCCTGGACCCCTCTAAGGTTGGCCTTACGAACCTCACCAAGATTGACTTGGAGACTTGAATCAAGGTAGACCCTTCAACAGGTATCGTAGCTCCAAGATAGTCGTGGGTCTGAGGTAGAGCAGGGACCCTTCCAACAGTAGGCTCTCGTAGATCTGGGTAGTTGTCAATCGCACACCTAGGCCAGCGCACCAACTTGCAAAAGGGGTTAGTGTGCTGTCTCGGGTCAACGATCTTACTGGTAGCCTGCAATGCACTCTAACAATATATTAAAATACGTTAGTCCTCACATGAACTTCATATGATAGGCTGTGCCTATGCCTCCGAGTTGGGTTCCTCGGGTGCTTGCCAAAGGGTCGTTGCTCCACTTGGCCAATTTTGGGTCATATTGGGGAGTTCATTGTAGCACCAAAAGACGCGGGTCATGAATAGTTATGGAGTCAAGCGTTGACTGCCTAAATGTCAAACTCACGCAGAAGGCGTGGGGTTAGGACTTGGCCCAAAGGAGTGCCCCATGAAGTCAGTTCTTGACCTACGATGTTCGAGAGGTGAAGGTACATACAGGAGTAGCAAGCTCGATTTGCTTAGGCATAGCCACCACAGGACGATAAAACTCAGGGGTGCGGAAGTTTGACTTATGTGAACACGCTAGAAACAAACACCTAATTTGTCAGCTCAAGGCGTGTGGAGTCCTTGGGTAACCGGGTCGTTGCGTGAACTTGTTGGGATAGGCGTGGATATATCGCTAAATCCAAGGTGTGATGTGTCAACACACAGGCATGTTCAAGGTTGGTGAGTGTACCCGAGGCTAGTCTGATGAGGTCCGACCATCAAGGTGAGGGGATATGTGCTAAGTTGTTGTCTGCTCGACCCGCCATGGCACGGTGCTAGAAGCTTGGAAGCATGCCACATGCTCAGCTTGTGGGGGCGTGGCCCATGAAGCAAAGAGTACCTGATGCAAGACTACGTTTTGTCGAGGGATGGCCCTCAAGGCTAACCATATAGCGTTGAGGTGATGTGCTGGCACTTATCGATGTAAAGCAATCAATCCAATAGGCACACATAACTGAGGGGATACTGATAGATCGAGCTAAGTCTGGTCAGGGGAGTGCCCTACCTGTCGAGTCGTATCATACGAAGGTGAAGCTATCATGGAGTGTTGTCCCTTGCTAAGCGAACTGACCCGACAACTAAGAGCACACTAAGGGGCAAAGTACTAGGGACTGATGAGTTGCATGTGAGGCGAGGATACATGTGCCGAAGTGCCTATTAGCCAACTCTCGAAGGGGTCGCCTGTGGTGTGAGTGGATACGCATCGAAGTGATGGATGCTCAACTCGTCATTAAGTGTGATCTTGCGAGGAGTTCTTGACTCACTAAGGGCTGGCCTCCGAGGTGAGGAGGTATGCACCCAAATGCAAGGTGGTCGATTCGTCGAAGCCTACGTGGCCGACTCGTTGAGGTATTGACTACGAGGTGTGGAGTACTCTACAAGTCGGGGCGTGGCCTTTGACGGAAGGAGGTGATCTGGTTATCCTTTGGTTATCCATAGAGCCAGCAAGAGTCCACAGTTAGGGAGGCGCAATCAAGGTGAAGCGAAGTTGGGCTGGGGGAAGCCATCCAGACTGATCGAACTACGTCAGGATCAAGCCATTGCTCTCAAGATGCTCGAAAAGCTTCGTTGACGCGCTGGAAGGGCTAGAGCGGTGGTTGTAGTGATATCAATCCTATCTTTGGCGTAGCGTGGACCTGGTCTGGGGGCCCATGTTATGCCCTAATAGTAGTAGCGGTAGTGGAGTTGACCTGGGCTGGGATGGTGGTGCACGGCGGCCTCCTCCAGCCAGATCACCCTCTCCGGCTGCCTCCTCCAGCCAGATCTAGCCAAATCTTTTTGGACTCTGAGGGCTATTGAGTAATTTCTCAAATTGAAAAAAAGATAGTAGAGGGGATAAGGCCGAAGCCTTCTCGGTACGGCGGTGGAGAGCTCGATTTTGACCACTTCTTGCTGTTGCCGGGTCAAGTGGAGATGGCAACGGCGCCGGAGGCACCACCGGCCTGAGCACCTCAGCGCTGGCCATTGGTGGCAGCCCGCTAGCCGCCTCTTCGCCTCCCCTATATAAGGAGACCTCTCTCCTCTTCTCGGCACTTGAAAGTAGTGATCCTCTTCCTCCTCTTGATCTCCTATTCCTCTCGGCTAAGTCTCAATTTGAGCGCAAGGGTAGCCGCTCCACTGAGCTCTTCTTCAGCGCCGGCAACTATGCGAATTGAACTTGCCTTCTCTGGGTTTTTCCTGTGCGATGTCTTGTGCCATTTCTCGATATGAGATCTGGCAATGAGGAAATTTTGAGGATTTTCCTTAGAGGGCTGGTTCGATTGGTTTTGTGCTGAGTTGAGAAGGAATCGAGGTCTGGTCATTGTGTTCTGGGGTGTTCTCGGCCGGAGCACACATCAGTCTTGTGCAGCATCTACCCCGATCCTCGACTTCCTACTTCAGTGACCTGAGTTTTGAAGTGCGGCATTGTATCTCCGTCTACCTCATCTCCTTGTGCAGCAAAGCGAGGTGCTTGGTTTTCTGGAACAGCGCCGAGCGCGTGCCTTGCCCTGTTTTGTTTCTTCTCGGTGATTTCAAGTATCACCAACGTTGTGAGTATACCGGCTATTTAATCTTTGCAATTTGTTTGATCTATCTGTCACTAGTTAGAAATTGCAAAGTAATATTGATCAGATGTAGGATGTATGCTCTATGAAGAACTTGTTTATTACTGAGATTAGATTCAATTAGAACTAGTATAGATTTTGGGCTCTAATAATATTGCTTGTTGTTGGATCTTGGTAGTTCATTGCTGGTTGTGCTGGTCCATTCTAGTCTGTGATCTCTATTAGATTCAGTGTTCTGTAGCTTGTATTCTTTCGGCTATTTAGAAAAACTTACTATACTTAAGCTTTTGGTCATTTTGTTATGAGTTGTTCAAGTTCTTAGACCTTGTTGAGTCTTGTTTAATTGAGATCAATCCATCTGTTGTTGCTTTGTTGTTGGGCACTGTAAGTGGTATTCAACAAAGCATATGTTAGAGTTCAAATTCTGAAAACTAGTAATCATATCCAGTTTGTGAAGAGTTTAAACAAGTATTGAGAAGGCCAAGTTCAAATTTTGAGCAACTCTACATCTGATAGCAAAAATATCAATTAAATTGAGCTTTAGGCTATTATAATTGATTCTCTCATCATGAAACTGAATTATATGCTCATTTTAGCATTTATCATCTTTCATGCTCTGAGTATATGCTCATGTATAAATGAGATTGAAGAATTACATATTTATATGCAATTTTTGTCATTTATATCTTGCTAGGAATATGCATTAATTATACTTTATTATGCTATTATGCTGGAATTAAATTGAAATATCTGCTTATACCACATTATTTACAACAGATCTGGCTCCCTCCTGATGCACGGTGCCACCACGCCGCCTCCTGGCCGCTGCATCGCACCCGTGGCCACCGCCGCTGCCAGGCTGCCACGCACGCGCTCGCCTCATATCCGGCCGTCTCCATCATCGGCAAGCCTGAGGATTTGGCCTTTCCGCCACCGGATCCGGCTTCCCCGCCGTCAGATCTAGCCTTGCCGCCATCGTGTCTCCCTCGCGTGTCTGCTCGCCTGCCCCCGCGCCGCGCCGCCACCCAACCACGCGCGCCCGTGCTGGCCACTACTCTCGGCTCCTCTTCGTTGCCTTGGTGGAGTGAGATGGGAGGAGAGGATGCAGGAGGAAGAAATGGCAGGGAGGAAATGTGGAGGGGGATGGCAGGAGATGTACGTATGATTAGGGTGGTGATGGAGCTGAAAACATGTTGGAGCAAGCTCTTTGGTGTTGGTGTGGCTGCTGCTATAATCTGCTGCCTTTGAGTCCTTTTTTTAGTCTTTCGTTTACGTCCATCCAAATCTGTAGCATCTCTCTCTTTGAGTTCGTCAAAGTCGTACAAATCCACAAATTCTTATCAGTTAGCCGATTGTTTTGCTAGCCACGATTCATCTTCTTGGATTGAATGTTGTCCTCTCCTTTCTTTTGTATGATAGCAGCCGATGCTCTTTTCTTTGAGCTGCTGTAGATCGTAGAAGTGTTTTTATGATGCCGCTGCTTCTCTTTGAGCCACCGCCCCGAGTTTCTAAGGCCACCGTGCTTTTTGTGAACTGTGTCGCTGTCGTCTTGAGTTTCGATCTGCGTTGCCATGCTTCTATCTCTCTCTTCAGCTTGATTTGATAATTCTCTCTAATTGTGTCACCTTCCATAACATCTTTCATCATATTGCTGCGGTCGACTTTGCTTCCGCTTACCTCTTCTTTCTTAGCCTCTGCACTTTGTGCTTTGTTGGCTGCAGTATGATTCCGAATGGGAGATCCTTTGGTATCAAAATAATTTTTTTAAGAGCTGCACGCTATGACGACATCTTTAAGACTTGGACTTTAGATTTTTCTCTTTTTAGTACATTTTCAAATGTAAAATGCTATTGCATACATCTTACATTTGAGAGGATGTTAAGAGTATTTAGGTCTTTTCTTATTGTACTAGGGTTTGTGTATTGTACTATATGTATACTCTATGGGCTATTGCAATAAACAAGCTTCTTTTATATTTATAGTCATGATCAAGTGATCTACACATCCAGATTAATTGAGCATTAGATTAGGCATCTCCAGGTACTACGATATTTATGTACATTTCCTGAATGCATTATCACCAATCGACAAAATATTTATCTTCTACATTGCTATTCATCCTTCCAACTCACATTACTGTAACTTATTTTCCTTTTGGTTAAACACCTGTGATCAACATAGAATATATAATATTAGCCAGATAATTTTGTGGCTTCCAGTTTGGCAGCAACTTCCTTGGCTTCTTTAGCCTTCGACTTTCTTTCGGCCTGGCTGCCTGCAAATGTTACCCTGAAACCGTTCACTGCATCATTATCCTGCGTATAGTGCATGAAGTCAAGGAAATGAAGGTAGCCAAACATCAAGGAAATGATGGAAATGGAACAAATGAAGAACATAAAAAAAAAAAGCGCACTGCATACCAATCCCTTGAACAAAGGTACAGGTTTCCCTATCCTGTGGCCTGATGGTATGAGATCCCAAGGTCTTTTTGCCTTGTCGGTCTCTCCTTTTTCATCAGAAAATGATAGATGCTCTTCTGGACTTAGATTTAGCTGCTGTAGGACCTAAGTGACAGAATAACAAACATTTTAGTTTTACACAGGAAAAATATGTCCAAATGCAAGTAAGTTGCATGAAAAATCAAGGACAAACTTCTTTCGAAAAGGACGGCATGAAAGGCTCCAGCAAACAAGCCAGAAGGTGCACAAGTCCAACAGAAGTTTTCATCACAGTGGCGCAACTTGCTGGATCTTGTGTGTAAAGCTTCCAAAACTGACTCTCCTGCATATCCAGATAGAAAATTAGAGACAGTTCCATGGTGCCACAAACAGTGCACAAGGAAAAGAAAGAATCAAGGCATCTAGCCTTAGAATCAGGGCATCTAGCCTTACTTGCAGGTATGCATTTCCCTCACTAGAAATGGCCATTGCAATCTTCAGCCCTTGTTTTAGTTTAACCTGTCAATGGCAACGGTTGATATCACTTGAATGCTTCAGATTTATAGAAGCCGTTCAAATTCAGATTTGTTGAGTAGTATAATTCGAACAGTTTGAAATCAATTTGTTACCTTATTCATTGCATCAATATACTGCTCAGTCAATTTGCCAACAGTTTCTGCCAATGCCTGAGTCAGTGGATGCGAATCCGCATTAGGTGCATCAGGTACAATGGAACCATATCCAGCTCCTACAGCAACAGTTCAACAGTCACAGTGAAACCCATCAGATAGATCATACAGGAGAGAAGCACAACAAAAATCGACCACTGGATGCATGCACAAGAAGAATTAGAAAGAAATCAGAGAACTAAAGAAACATCATGTTCAAAGCTGTAGATTATTCTCGTTTACTAACCCTCTGGTTTTACAATAAAGCTTAGCACTCGATTGATGAAATTGCCCAAATTGTTTAGCAGCTCGTTGTTAAACTTGGCTTGAAAATCTGTCCAAGTGAACAACGTATCTGATGCCTAAAAGTTAGAAAAATAGTTCAAAGCAAATGTCTTAGTTATGTATACCTGCATAAAGATATAATTTAAGATTTTTTGATTTATTTGAAAACGCACCTCAGGACGATTCATAAGCAAGTAGTACCGCCACACTTCAGGAGGAATGTTTGTGGCTTTTGCGTCATTGCCAAAGACTCCAATGCCCTTACTTTTGGAGAACTTTCCTGTGTATACACAAAACCTTCACATAAAAAGATGTCCACATGGGCTCACAGGACAATAACATGTAATTTTTTCAGGCATCCAAGCTCAAAAAGAAGTGGTAGTACCTGATTCATAGTTTAGGTATTCTGTTACACTAATTGTCTTCATCAAAGTCCAATTTTCGCCGGTTCCAAGTAGTGTAGAGGGGAACATGACCTGAAGTTTTATTATATGCAGAAAATAAGATTTCCTTGAAAAGAAAAGGCATGATGTTGTCTCCATGCACTTGCACATATAGAATATATTCGAAGATTCTTAAACATGTAGCCGTATGGAATATATTGCAAGCTCCAAGTTGCCAAAAGAATCATACCGTATGGAATGGGACATTGTCTTTCCCCATGAACTGGTACAATTCAACATTCTCTGGGTTCTTCCACCACTTCTCCCACTCAGGCGTGTAGCATGCCGTGATGGAGATATACCCGATTGGTGCATCGAACCAAACGTAGAATACCTGAACCCATTCATCAGAATGGACAATCATCAATACAAACTTGAAGATGATACAGTTCAGATTTTTCCTATTCATCAATGCATGCACAAATGACAAACCTTATCCTTGTACTTCTCATGTGGCACAGGGACTCCCCATTTCAGATCCCTGGTAATGCAGCGAGGCTTCAGCCCTTCCTTCTGCCAAGCATTTGTGGCATGAATTGCATTTTGGCTCCAAGATCCAGCAACCGAAGTCTCATCGATGTACTTCTCCAGTTTCTCTTTTAGCAGGGGGAGCTCTAAGAACAAGTGATCGGTGTCGCGGACACACGGTTTACTCCCACAAACCTGAAGAATGGTCAGAATTCAGCACAAGAAAGAAATGCAAGATTGGCATGCTGTGAGATGACTGTCACACAGAAGCACCTGCCTTGCACTTGGGATCGATCAACTCAGTTGAATTCAGCAACTTCCCGCATTTTTCACACTGATCACCCCTTGCAGAGTCATAGTTGCATCCCTCCGTGGGGCAAGAGCCCTCCACAAGCCTGTCAGCCAAGAACCTCTCGCATGAATCGCAGTAGAGCTGCAACAGAGAAACAGAGAAACGCCATGTCTAAGTGTTAAGAAAGACAACACAGGAAATGGACTCGTGATAACAAAAAAAAACAGAGAAATGGAAAGAAAATTGCTGCCCCACGCGCAACCAACCTGTTGCATTGTGTTCTCTGAAAGCCAATTATTCTCCAATAGCTTGTGGAAGATAGCTTGGCAGATCTCCGTCTGCTGCGGAGAAGACGTCCGGCCAAAGTGGTCGAAGCTGATGTCGAACCATTCATACACCTCCTTGTGGATAGCGTGATACCTATATCATCAGTACGGAGACGAACTTTCAGAAGCTTTACAGCACAGATGTTCAGAGGCAATTTTGTCGAACAAAATGCTTAAACCTGAGGTCAGTACTTACAAACTACCTAGTGCAACACCAAATTCGATCTCTACAGGTTACAGAACAAATCTAAATTAGGACTTGTTTGTGGATACTCAAAACCAAATTCAACAGCAGCTCCAAAAGCAAATTGACCCAATCCGCACCTCAATTTGCAGGAATTCAGCTCCAAGATGAGACTAAAACCCCCTACTAAATCACACAAAACCCCTACCAACCAAAATCGTCCACCTAAACGCGCCATTTCGAACAAAATTTACCAAATCGGCGCCTCGACCGCACAAAATTTGCCCAAAATGCAACCAAACCAAAAGCCAAATACCACGTACAGCCGAATCAAGAGGAGAGAGAGAGAGGTCATCGGCTGCGTGCTCACTTGTCGCAGATCTCCTGAGGGGAGCAGCCCTCCTCCATGGCCTTGGTCTCGGTGGCGGTGCCGTACTCGTCGGTGCCGCAGACGTAGAGCACGTTGTGGCCCCGCAGGCGGCAGTAGCGCGCGAAGGCATCGGCGCTGAGCACGCAGCCGATGATGTTGCCGAGGTGCGGCACATTGTTGACGTACGGCAGCGCGCTCGTCACCAGCACGTTCCGCCGCCCCGCCACCGGCAGCACCGCCCCCCGCTTCCCCGGCGCCGCCGCCATCGCCGCCGGCCGGACACAACCGCCGCAGCCGCAGCCCCAGTGAGTCCGGGATGGAAGAGGAAGTGGAGAGGAGGGTGCGGTTTTCTCTCTGTGTGTCAGCGACTCGGATTGGTCGTCGCCGTATTATATCGGCGGGCGGGTGCGAGCTGACTCGTTCGCCGGCTCGACAGAGACTAGCAGAAGCGATAGCAACGGCTTCTTGGCACACAAGGAAGCTCACCTTTCTTGTCGGGCCCTTCGTCTGAAGCTTTCCGGCCCATGATCTACTTGTCCAGAACCTTTTCCCGCCCAATCAAAAAGGATTTTTCTGCGCGCGATTTAACGAAGCCCTGTGTTCTTTCTAGTCTTCGGCTTGTGCATAGCCGGCCCTGATCAAGGATTGGGCCTGATGGGTTTTGATTGTATTTTTTAAAACTGCGACGAACGGTGAAGGCATTGATCCGAACAACATATATAGTTTTGAACTTAAAAAATTATTTGAAGAAACAGATTCAAGAAGTAGCTAGTAGAAAGCCCTGTTTATTTCAACTTCTAGAGAAACCGAAACCAAAAGCCATAAAAATGCCAAAAAGAATGAGCCATACATTACACTCGTGACTCTTTGGTCATGTTTTAAACAGCTTTTTGGCTTTTGGCATTTAGAAGCTAGCTTTTAAACGAAGTGGTTTCCTAAGCTGATTTTTATAAGCAATTGTAGAAGTCACTACAGGAGCTATTTTAAATAAAATAGCTTCTCAATATGAATATTCTTTAATTCCTTAATCTCTCTTGTAATCAACTAAATGTTGAAAACTATAGCTACAAGTCATAACATTTTTTGAACGTGACTTTATGATCTAGTTTCCGCCCAAAACTCCTAAACGGACAAAATTTCATCCTTCGACTAATCCGTTAAATCATCGCCTTGCCGCACCAACTGCTAGGTAAGAATAAATTACTCTTTTTTTATTTACTTATTCAGCACATGTGACATAGACCGTAACACCGCATTATCAAAAACCAGTTTTATGTGTCAAAAGCTACCATCAATGCCATCGTCAAGGCTAACGTAAACAGTTTAGAAGTTTAGGGTTGAAATTAGACAGCTTAGAGATTTCACCGGTGTACGTACATTTTCCTTTTTTTTAAAGTTCCCCTTCGCCATTCGCAGGACATGTACATGACTATGCATATGCGTCATGCATGATGACATGCTGACACCATTTGCTAATCTCTTCTCGAACTTAATTTACAAACTGACGACTGATCACTGCACTGTATACGCTTTCTTGTAACGAGAAGAACATGTATGAATGCATGAAACATATGTTTCCGAAGCAAATTGACAGCAACTTCATTTGGTAAATCATATACTAGGTTACTCGATCTGCGACACTATATATATATATATATATATATATATATATATATATATATATATATATATATATATATATATATATATATATATATATATATATATATATATATATATATATATATATATATATATATATATATATATATATATATATATATATATTAATTACACGCTCGGAATAAGTCTACTTTACTCCCAAAACTCTTATGATAGACAACCTCGAACTGTAAAAAAAGATATTCAACACAACTCAACTATTAAAATTGGATATTTTAACCCCTAAGGCTGATGCAAGGCGGTTTTAACTGTCGTGGCTTCAACATGGCAATGGTATTTTTGACATGTGAGTTGGTTTTGGATGACATGTTAGCCAATCAGCAAAAGCATCAAATAAATAAAAAATATGGTGGGGTCCACATGCCACGCTCTAGGCTCTAGCCTGATCAATAAAATCAGCCAAACGGGGACACATGGCTCGATTCTGGGTGAGCTAGTCACCAGTGACGGAGCAGCGGCGACAGACGGTGGCAGCCAAAATGGAATGCTAGGGGCATGACAAAACCAAGGGAGGCCATGGGGCATGGAGAGGCGGCCCAGAGTGGCTGGCACAGCCATGCACAACGGTGAAGTGGCTTGCTACAGCGGCGACTATGAGGGAAGGGACCTCCAACAATGGAAATGCGAGCACAAGGTAGAATGCAACATGACGAACTCGAAGGTGAGGTTAAGGACGACGGAAGCTCATCAGAAGCAACGAATCTTGGTGGTGTTGGAGAAGACGCGCTCGATTTCTGTCAGGACCCAGATTTTACAATCCAGATTCCTCTGTGATTCCACCGCACTATTCCCTGGATCAGTAGATAGTGCTCACAGATTACAGTTCTGAATATCAAAGTACATATCATGCGGAAGCATAAATATTATAGTAGACTTACTCATGGGCCGATTAGACCAAGATCATTAAATTGCAGCAGTGGAAGAACGAGTACACAGGTGGGACCTTCAGGACATGTCCACAGGCAACCAACTGGAGGTTCGCGACCCAACCCTTGATGACTTCATCTTCTTGACCAATAGTGTTGCGGAGGCGTAATGATCTGATTCCTGATTCTAGATTTGTTATGAGAGCGAGTGTGAGCACAAACCACCATGCTCCATGAGCCAATACGCAGAATGCAAATAAATAGCATGCATGGCTTAACAAAGGAGAGGCTCGGGTTTATTTTATTTGCCAGAAATTGCTTTTAGCATGATTTTTATTATTTAATCATGGTGTTATTATTGCTGTCTAAAACTCCTCACAGCGATTGCCATAATTGACTTGATCCACCAAAGATGTACTTTCTTTATTGATTGTTGTCTAGACTCCAAACAGCGAGTATCATCATTTATTTTAGATCCACCAATATCTTTTGTATTCTAAATTCCTAATAATTCAATCTTGTGATTGCTATTCATCAACTCTTCACTTCTGACTCTAACAATTATCCATCATGATTATTTTAAAATCCACCGATATCATTTATACTAGAACTTTCTAATAATTCAATCCTTTTGCTATTGATCCAAAAACATTATTTGCTCTTCCGATAATCAACCTTATTTTCCATTATCTATCTCTAACTAATTCACTAGTATTCCTCCACCAAGAATATCATTGATCAAGTTTACGATTCACTAGTATACATCCACCAAGTATAACATTGATCAAGTTTACGATCCACTAGTATACATCCACCAAGAATATCATTGATCGAGTTCGTACTCCAATAATTGTTATCATACCTCCAATTTCCCAAAAATTCAATTCATCCATTTAGTATTTGATCAAATCCCATTATCGCCAACATCTTCCAAGAATTGTATATTTGTTATCAATGTCATAATCCAGCAATTACCTTTCCACTCCCTAATTCTCCAAAAATCCTTTAATTCATTCGTTTAGCCAATCTATTCACTCTACAATCCAATGATAATCTAGCACAATTGATTTGGATCCACCAATTTATTTTCTCAGAATTCACACTATCATTTCCTATGGTAAACGACACGAAATCTACCATTATCTTTATATGTTTACTACCAACATCCATTTTTTGTGCTCATGACTCTATTTTATCCTTCCTGACATTTTATTTTGTGAGAAGTATTACCATTATTTAAGAAATATAATACATAGAAATTTTCTGAGACCTAGCAGTTTTGAACAAAACATAATGTGTAAGAGAATGCAATAATAAAGCGATCCAGATTCCATCCACCGTTACATGACATTTGCACCATATGCTAATATTTCAGCGTTATAACCACTTACATTACCACTGGGACGACACCTAAGACAACTCAAATCAGGGCTTTCCGCTGCCCTCCACTTTTCCATTTCCACCCACGAGGTTGTTTTTGAAACAAAACTATATCTGGTTAAGTTCCCATGTCCGCCCTTGACTGTGGGCATGGCTATTCGAATAGTTTTGACTCTGCAGAGTTTGCACACTTTACCCACAAGAGACAGTTCACTCGTTGCCCCCACACGATTCCTTAGTCATGCGGTTGAGCAAACCATCACAGTAACCGTTCAAAGTACCTCGCCCCTTCCATCATCTCACCCTATGGGTTGCTCCCATTTGTGGTGGGACCCATACGTTGTGTGGGATGTTCCCCTCCTGTGCGCCTAGCAGCTGGCTACCCACACTGCTAGCACGCTGCAGAAGAACTTCACCCTCAAGCCTGCCACCCAGGCCGCCACTTGCACTACTTCCATGATGATGACTTTCAGGATCCGATAAATTTACTAAGCCAAGTTGTACTTTACAGACTTGTGGTTGTACTTGTTTTACACAGGAGGTCATAACAAGATTCGGTCCTTAGGGTTATCTGGGCGGTTCTACCACTACCACTTTGTGCTTCCACTGCACCACTCACACCCTCGAACCATCCGCCCAGATATTTAAGCAAGTTGAGGGTTTTTGGGAACATAAAATAATCATACCATCATATACCAGTCTTTACCACCATGACTTCCCAAACCAGTTTCTCATGATTGAAAATAATAATGATGCTTGGGGCATTTCGGCGCCCCCGAGTATCTAAGCAATACTAAGCACGGCGTATAATTACGGACTTATTTTTGAAAAGTTACCATTATAATTTTGCTAGGGCGACAAGGTTCACATATTCAAATATTCCAAGGTGGTGTAATATTAATCAAGTTAGATAATGTGCATAACTAGAATCTTGAATTAAGCATGTATTTGCATATAAAATAACAGCATGCAATTTGATAATTTAAACAAAAGTAATTTGCAGAAAATATAGGTTCAACATGATCAAAGTATTGACTCGCCTGACACGGTTTACCGTGGACTTGAGCTCACACGATGCTTTCATTGTTATTCATGCCATTATTTTCAGAAATGGGATTCTATGTTTTATGCCAAATTTCTCCCTTCCTTTTATGGATCATCTTTTCAGATTCGCATTTTAAATTTTATTTGTCCATTATTTAAATATGTTTGTTTCTTCTTGATCCTTTTAACCTTTTGGAACCTCAGCCAAATTTTCAGAAAAATACCATAAACTCCAAATTCAAATAAAATATATTGCAAAAATAACTCACAAGCTTCATATTTTCAAATTTACATTTTCAGGATGTTACAATTTCCTCAACCACAGTGCCTCGACTCGATTCTTTGAGGTTTCTTGGTCTCTTGCCCAGGAACACACTGTGATGCAGTTGAAATTGATGAAGACATGACGATGTGATGGGCAGCGATCTCCTTCTGTTGGCTCCAATGGCGACAAGGACTAGGCATGAAGAAGACAACCAAAAACTAGATCTGATCTATGGCCTGCAGGACAACTCCGACCACCTCCGCTTGAGGAGTCACCATAGTCAACCTCACCTCTCCCGAGAACACGCCTTGTGCGTGCCCTTCAGGCCATAGCTTCGTCGGATCAACATCAGCGTATTCAAGTGTGACATCCTAAAAATTAGGATCCTGAAAAATGTGTAACTTTTGAAATATTTTGGAATGCATCTTCTTGACATTTGGATTTTTATGGATTTTTCCTTGGATCTTGGTTGAGGTTCCAACAAGTAAGAAATAATGAAAACCTAATGTTGAAAGAAAGGTATAATTAATAAGAAGTGAATTTTTAATTTAAAGGTGAATCTGAAAAGATCATCCAACAATTACGGTAGGAGAACTCTCGTAGAATCAATTAGCAGAAATGCGGTCGTGAGTTGAACCACGAAAAACAAGGATTAACCCGTAGAGTAAACTGGCATGTTATCATCGTTCCTTTTATCCACATATGGCAAAAGGATGAAGTATATATATATATATATATATATATATATATATATATATATATATATATATATATATATATATATATATATATATATATATATATATATATATATATATATATATATATATATATATATATATATATATATATTATAAATAACAGGTGCACCATGGTGCCTAGGCTCTATGATTGAGACTTTCCATCCATGATTAAGACTTTCTATTCTAATATATTATATATCATTGTATTTACATGCATCTAAAAGCAATCCAAAGACAGGGAGGTTTGGTGCCCAGTCACCATAGTGCCCCTATTTCAGCGTCCTATATATATATATATATATATATATATATATATATATATATATATATATATATATATATATATATATATATATATATATATATATATATTATAAATAACAGTGGTATCATGGTGCTCAAGCTGCATGATTGAGACTTTCCATCCATGATTAAGACTTTCTATCCTGATATATTATGTATCATTGCACTCGAACGCATCTAAAAGCAATCCAAAGGCAGGGAGACTTGGTGCCCAGACACCATAGTGCCCCATTTCAGTGTCCTATATATGTAATTAACCAACCCTAGGACTGGAGTTAGTTAGGCTTTATAAAGGTAAAAATGAAAAATTAGAGCAAATGAAGAAGGTTCAAAAAGAATTTCAAACAAAAATTTGAAACTATGCTTTTGGCCCAATCTCGAAAGTTTATGGCCTTTTCGGCCTGGCCCGGTCGAACCTGGGCTGCTCCCTATGCCCTGCCTCCCGTCGCCAGCATCAGCAACCCGTCTTCCTCCATCACGCTCCCCTTGGACGATCGGTCACCAGCGTGTTCTTGTGCCCATGCTGCTGAGTTAGCCGCCTGCTCTGCCATAACTCTGCTCCCGCATCACCACAAGAGCGCCGTCGCATTTAGTCATCTCCTCTTTACAAGCCGCTAGGCCAAAGGGACGACGAGGCGCTGCTTTGACCGCCGTGCCTAGCTCGCTCAGGTTAGCCACAGTGCACACCTCTACCACTACGACCAGCTACCCTTATCGTAGTGCTATAGGTCTCACGTCACGCAGGTGTCGCCCTGACCACTGTACCTGCCCCAACTACTCATCTGTCGGAACCCGGAGTAACAACTTCTGGATCCTCTGTGTAAATCGCACTAGTCTAGGATCAACTAGTGCAAACAGTACAACAAAGATAAATACCAAGCACAAATGACCAATTATATTAAATAAAAGAGTACGGCCTTATGGCCAAATCTTACAACAACGCTCATTGGCAAAATAAATAAAGGAAATAATTGTGGAAGCAAACTGATACAAGCGAAGCCCAAGCCTGCGCACAGGCAAACGACAGTAAGACACGGCCTATTCGTCCAGATCTTCTCCGTAGTCGATTTCATCCTTCTCTGTAGGGAGGGTGCAAGGTGAGTACAAACTTGTACTCCGCAAATCACACGGAGAAATGCAACATAATGATAAAGGCTTCAATAGAAGGCTTATAGGGTTAGTTTGCATAAAACAGCATTTAAGAAATACAATAATAGATTGAAAATGCTGAATTTAATACAATAAGTAAAAACAATAGTTGTAGTCGAAAATAATACCATCAGTGCAGGCTTCGACCAAACACCAACCTATCCACGGGCATCCCACCCGGACCATCTTTTCCAAAGTATCACATGCGGATTCCATCCATCCACACGTTTTCAAACACTCGTGGATTCCATTCATCCACAAGTTTCCAATCTCTCTCATGGATTCCATCCACCCACAAGGTTTTTCATTCTCTCATGGATTCCATCCATCCATAAGGTTTTCAAAAATATTTTTGAAAAACAAAGTCTAATCCATGAAAAACTTTTACTCAGCATGCCCATGACCGTGGGCACGGCTATCCAGGATAGATTATACTCTCTGCAGAGGTTGTACAGCTTTACCCACAAGACACGATCATCCCATATTGCCACCGATTTACACACTTTCTTAGGTGTGCGACGAGGAGTCATGACAAGACCTTTACAATGCAAAGCCTTCAACCTAGTCGAGCCAACTCTAAGGTTTCACCCCAGTAAGGAATCCACCAGACCGGGACCCCCTCTTGAGCCTAGACGAGACTTCTCATGGCTTAACCACGCTCGCCCAAGTGAGACTTCACATGGCACCAACCACGCTCACTTTCAACCTACAACTTGACTCAGGTTGGGACTTTGCAAATTATTCAGCCAGGGCTGTCCCATACCAGCCATGTGGTAGTACGATTAGGGCTTTGCAACAGTAGCTCACAGACCGGTCCTTAATCTGACTTAGGCCCAACCACATACCCCCGTGCACGACAATCAACCACTACGGCTCCAACCATCAGGGTATGCCTGCACCCTCCAATCTAACCATGTGCCTAAGTCTAAACCAGGTTTTATATTTTGTTTTCAAAATAATTCATAAACCTCCTTGACTCATCAAAGTCAAGAGTACATATCAAAAGCATCTCATTTATGTGAAAGGGTTCGTCATTTTATGTGAAAAGGTATCCCAAAACATATATTATGTCTAAGCAGATCTAAGCATTTGATATAAAATCTCTCTAGCCAATACTAGTGTACCAACTAGAGTTTCATCTAGGGTGACAAGGTATCGAGGAATTCAATATCAATGGAGGAATTAACAAATAGGCAATAACTAAATTTAAAACTGAATTGAAATACGTTGAATAAAAATATGCATGCAATATAATTTAAATCAACATAATTTTATTTTGAAAACTGGGATCAACATGATCAAGAAGTGTGACTTGCCTTGCTCTTCAAATTTGTGCAACTCTTCGTCGAAGAAATCTCCCAAATCGTCGAAGTCTACACGTGAAAATACCCCACCAAATCCAAATAAATTAAAAATAAATTCAAATTGATTTCAAATATTTGAATTGAGGCCAGAAATGGATAGAGGGGAATTTTTGATGAATTTAGAAATTTGAATGGGCTCAATCGGAGTTAGGACGAAGGAGATTTATGGTGTCAGCATGGATTATTGGAATTAATTTCCTAAAGGAAAATCTGATTTATGGTGTCAGCCCTGGCCTAGAGGGACTGACAGTGGGCCCCGGGTCTATGAACCGGGTCCACGGAGGTAAAAGGTGGCTGAGGTGGCACGAGGCATGCGGGGGCGTTGACTGGGCAACGCGGCGCCAAGGTGGCCGGGGACGTGGCGCCACGTGGTCTGCCACGTGGGCGCTCGAGGCAGCGCTGGTCGGAGGCGCACGGGGGCGCGAGCCTCGCCAGCGTTCCGGCGGGCAGCGGCCGGCGGTGAAGGCGGCTACGGGTAGAGGAGAAGATGGGGAGCACGGGGGAGCGGCGCGGCTTACCGGAGGTGGCCGGGAGAAGGCCGGCGGCGAGGAGGGTGGTGGCGGCGCTCGGGCGCTACGGTGCGGCGGCGGTAGAGTGGCCGGGAGGGGAAGGGAGAGCGGAGGGAGGTGGGGCGAGGATAGGCGGAGCCGGGGGAGGGGTTAAATAGGGGCGACGGGGAGCGGGCCGGCGACAATTCGTCGCCAGAGTATTCGGGAGGTGGCGGTGGTTCCGGGTGAAATGGGGGCGTGCGAAGTGGGGGAGGTGGGGGTAACGGGCACGAGATGGGCGGGGAGTTGGGCGCGTGGGGCACGGTGTGCGCGGAGAGAGGAGGGGCACCGGAAGGAGCGGAGGCCGTTGCGGGAGGCGGCGCGCGGGAGGAGGAGGGATGCGGCCGGAGGAGGAAGACGCCCCTGACAAGCGGCCCGGGCGGTCAGCCGGAGAGGAGGCGCGGGCGGGCTAGATGGGCCGGGGAGGCGGCGTGGAGCGGATCGGGCCCGACCACGTGTCGGCCCGAGAGGAGGCGGGGTGGAGCGCGGTGGCGACGTGGGCGGATCTGGGCCGTCCACGCGTCACCCGCGGGGAGGGGGCTGGGTTTTAACCTTTTATTTTTGATTTTTGAATTTCAGAAAAGCGCAATAAATTCAAATGAGCTTAGAAAAATATGAAATAAACTCCAAAAATTCCAGAAAAATACACAGAGGCTCCTGGGAATATTCTAGACTCAAATAAATTATTTCCAACTAATGTTGACCCTATAATTTTATATTGAAAATACTTTTTAATTTCAAAAATACACTTTTAAACTATAGAAAATCCAGGAAACCCAATAAAATCCAAATAAATCCAAATACTTTATTTGAATTCAGATTTTTATAGAAAATCAAAATATGATTTTAATAATGTTTTTAGGTTTTTCTTAAGATGCTTTTCAAATCCAGTTTTTTTTTCAAAAACAGAAATTCAGCACAAATCCAAATTTAAACTTTAGAACACAAAATACTTATTTTAATTCAAAATTTTATTTTAATCAATTTTTATTTATTTATTTATTTATTTATTTTTATTTTCATAAAAACCTGGGCTGTTACATCATCCCCTCTTTTGCCCTCACCATGCGGCCGCCATGCCCCTTGGTGAATGCACCCCTCCAACCGTGCGACAGACACCGCCAACCCTGCCACAGGTCACCATCGTGATGCCAAGCCTGCATCATTCGGTCCCTGTAGCCACATCGACGCCACGCCATCTGCCATGACCGCCCAACCACCGCCCAAATTGCCAGCCCTCTCCGCTGGCTATAAAGTCCTGCTCGTGCCCCTGATAGCACTGCACCATCACACTCCATTCCCACTATTAAGAATTGCCCTGAAATAGCCCGTAGGAGCTTTAGCGGCACCATCTTCTCCAACGCCAGCCAACAGGAAAACCGTCGATTGGAGCCACCACATACTGATTCCATCGAGCCGGAGCCTCCCCTGTTTCGCCGCCACCTATGGCCACCGCCGGCCGCCGCCCCAGCCAAATTGGCTGATGAGGTTTCATCTCGGGGTGGGCGCGGGCATGAGAAATCTATTTTGCAGATGCTCTCCTCTGGCCACCGCCTTTGTTGTTGGTGGCGAGCCTCTTTGTTGCTGGTAAAGGGAGGGCGGGCGCACTGTTCATAACTATTAGTCTTAATTTGGTGATTAATTAGGGCTAATGAAGTTAATTAACCCTAAACACCTACTGACCTATGGGCCATACCTATTAAGCAAATAGTAACTACATGTCATAGAGCCTGAGAAGAAAATAAAAGAAAAATTAAAAACCGTCATGGGCCCCACCTGTCAGAGGGTCTATTTCTGTTTCTTTTTAATTTTCGAATTAATTTAAACTGAGAACTTTAAATAGGCATAACTTATTCATCCTAGCTCCAATTGAGCAAAACAAATTTCTAAATTTATCTAAATTCAATATCTGTCCAATGGAACTAAAACCATAAATTTTGGAGCTTATTTGAATTTTTGTGAGAATTTATTTGGTTTATTGATTTTTATTCAAATTTTCGCGCAGCGTAAAATAGCGTACAAGGCACAAGTGAAAGGGGTAGAAGCTGAAGCGAGTCATGACCAGCAAGATCAAACCAACTATGACCAAGGTGAGTCAATACTTTGATCATGTTGAACCTACCTTTTTTGTAAATTATTTCTGTTTTAAATTATCAAATTATGTGCTGTTATTTCATATACAAATATATATTTGTTTTAATATTCTAGTTACATGCCCATTATTTAACTTGTTAGTGTTACAACCCTTTTGGAACATTTGAGCATTTGAGCCTTGTCACCCTAGAGAAGTTTATACCAATAACGTTTCAAAAATAAGTCTATAATTATGCACCATGCTTATTGCTGCTTAGATAATCGGGGGCACCAAAATGCCCTAAGTATCACTTTATCCATGGTAAACTGATTTCAGAAGTCATGGGTAGAAATGGCTGGTATATTTTGATATGGATATTTTATGCTTCTAAAAACCCCAACTTGCTTAAATGTCTGGGCAGATGGTAAGAGGGACTGGTGCAGTGGATGCACAAGAGTGTGGATTGTGGTAGAACCATCCAAATAACTCTAAGGATTGAATCTTGTCATGACCTCCAATGTAAAACATTACAACCACAAGTCTACAAATTGCAACTTGACTAAGTAAATCTATCGAAACCCTGGACTTATCTCGCAAGTAGGGGAAAGGAGTGGAATAGTGCAACGGCAATGTGGGGCAAAAGGGTCACTGAGTGGAGGGTGAAGTTTGCCTGTTGTTCTAGTGTTGCGGAGAGTGAAGTCCAAATACGCTAGTATCTATGGTAAACATCTCGCACAACGTATGGGACCCATTGTAAGTGGGAGTAGCCCATAGGGTGAGATGGCAAAAGGGGTCAAATATTTTGAAAAGTCATTGTGATGATCTACTCAATCGCATGACTAAGGATCATGTAGAGCAACAGGCAGATTGTCTCTTGTGGTGAAAGTGTACAAACTCTGTAGAGTCAAAAACTATTCAAATAGCCATGCCTATGGTCAAGGGTAGACATGGGAACTTAACCAGATATCGTTCTATTTCAGAAACTTTATAGGTGGAATAGGAAAATGGCGGACAGTGAAAAGTCTTGATTGGTGTTGCCCTAGGTGTCACCTCAGTAATAAGATAGGTGGTTATAATGCTGAAAGGTTAGCATATGGTACATGAGCCATGTAACGGTGGATGAAATCTATGCTACTATTATTACTGCATTCTTTTTACCTAATATCATGTCTTAGTTCAAACTGCTAGGTTTTAGAGAATTTCTATGTAGTGTAATATTTAAAGACAATTTTTGGCAAACAAAACAACCTGAGCCTTTTCTTGATAAGCCCTGCATGCTATTTACTTGCATTTGTGTATTGGCTTACAGAGCACGATGGATTTGTGCTCACCCCGCATTACCAATATGAGAAGCAGGAAATCAGGACCACTATGCCTATGATGATGGAATTTTTTGTACGAATAATCCATTTTTTATTCGAAATTACAGAAATATACTCGCGGGAAAATTTTTTACAAAAATAGGCTCTAGTCGCCCCCCTAATGGGCGACTGGAGCCTTTCGCCCAACCAGGGGCTGACATAATCCCTGTCGCCCTACCCTGGAGCGACTGCATCCAGTCGCCCTGCCGTTGGGTGACTTTCATGCAGTAGCCCAATGGGGCAGCGACTGGATGCAGTCCCCCATGAATGTTTTAGATTTTGTCAATTTTGTAGTTTTAAACTGGTAAAAAATCTGTTGAAGTTGTAATAAAATTTTATGTTCATTGTATGTTGTAGGTGCGTAAATAATTTTGCAAAATTTTTTTTACGAACGATTGACCATAAAACGATTGATACATACGATGGTAAGTGATATTTTGATGTTATTGAGAATCTTCGTGCGGTTGTCATCATTGAAGTTCACTATTCGTTTGGAGCATGCATCGAGTAGGTAACGAGGAATAAAAGTAAGCACGACACAGTACTAAAAAGTTCACATCGTAAATAAAAACGTAAGCAGTACATGAAACAATGGTGTACAATCAGGCGCCACCCTAGCCTGCCCCGTCCCCACGCCCGTGTCCTCCTGTACGGCCCCGCTTGGCCGTCCTCCGGTGCAATAGGTGACGACGCTCCGAGAACGTAAAATGATCAGGAGCGTGTCGCACCCATCTTTGAGCTAGTGGAGTCAGTTGCACCTCTGGTTGTGTGCCCTCCAGTGCATCGGGGAGGGCACTGCCGGAGAGAACCTCTGGTGCTGAGTCAGGAGGTGCAGACACAGACGGTTGCCTGACCCACTCGGAGAAGTACTGGTTCACATCGTCCGGGCTCGCGGAGGGGCCGTGCCGGTACTCGGACTGGAAAAGACCTACAAAAGTAATATTGTTAATTTTATATGTAAAACATTGCGATAAAATGGAGATCGTACGATACGTACCCTCAGTTGGCGCCATCGCGCCTGGAGGAGGGGCGTACGATGCCGAGTACACCCCCTGTGTGGGTAAGCCAGGGATGTACGGCGAACGCGGTGTATGAGGCCGTCCCCAGGCAGATCCTCCAGCCTCATCCGGGTGAGGTGGTATAGGACATGCCCACATAGAGCCTCCAGAGTAGTGCCACGCCGGTCGGGGCGGCACCGGGAGCCGAGCCGTCCATGTACTGGAAGAGCTGTCGCCCAACCGTGCGGTGACTACATGCCAGTTGCCCAATGACCAGGTGACAGCAATAACTCGCCCAACCATTACCAAACTACCGTTGTGTCGCCTCCCGGTTGGGCGAAAGGCTCTAGTTGCCCAATGGGGGCAACTGGAGCCTATTTTTGTAAAAAAATTTCCCGCGAGTATATTTCTATAATTTTGAATAAAAAATGGATTATTCGTACAAAAAAATTCTATGATGATGCACCTATCGTGGATAGAGGAGCCAACAAAGGGAATTAGGACGACGTTCGTGAGTTCGAATCTTAGATGAGTAGACTTGATGGAGATTGTGTGCACACATACAATATCTAGACCTAGATAATGCCTGTTGTACATATTTACCCCTCAGTCGCTTGTCTGTAGATGTTGGTCCTACTTTTGCTTATGCTTTTCGCTGCTGTCTTTTGTACTATAGATATTTGGCCTAATCGGCCCTTCTGTAAATTGTCACCTGGCATGGTGTATTTCGTCTCTGATATGCATATTATGGTTCGGTATATTTCATGCAATGTATAAACTAATGCATCAATGTATCTATGAGCACTATCTACTAATCCAGGGAATAGTGTAGTAAATCACAGGGAATTTTGGATTGTAAAATCTAGGTCTGACAGAGTTGGTATAAGAGCATACGACTGTAGGGTAAAAACCTTAGGAGGCTTACTAGTTAGAGTCTTAGGACTAAATTTTAAAAATTAGTAAAAAGGAATTTTCTAAAAATATAGCATATTACTTCCTTTTTACCCTTCTTAGATATGATCTTATCCTCCTTTCTTTGATATTTTAAATAGTTACTGACACTAGTGCTTTAACTTATGGATGTCCAGAGCTACAGTTGATGGTCTATTGGACTACTTCACCCATGGGCAGTACGAGGGGGACTTTGCAAGTATTTTGCGCAAGCTATTGCACTATCTGGGATACAAGGACTAGCCTATATATCGGGTACACAAGGCCGCAGAAGGAGCTAGGGAACCTTAGATCATGGAGGTCTTCATTTATGCTCTAGATGAAAGTGAGCCACCCCATGTCTTCAGGAACCTGCATAGGAGGGGCACCACAACCACTACTCTTTAGCACATCGCTCGCCTAGCTGCTGCTTGGCTATGCGACATTCATGGACCCACACTACTGAAGTCTCCATTCTTCTACTACCCGTCTCGCCAAGAAGGGGCCAACCACAATGAGACCTTTATGCCGGTGGCAGAAGACAACCCAATGCTCACCCATCAGGTGCACCTCACCAGGGCCTTGGGGGCTACCTATACTGCAGCACTCGAGGAGATGACCGACCTTCGCTAGCTTCTGGTCACTAGCTGCCGCCATTTAGAGGCACTTCAGGAGCAGCTCGCTAAATGCAAGAAGGCACTTGCGGAGGTAGAGAAGGAGAAGGCCGTCGCCCTCGCTGCGCTACAGCAAACAGCAGTTGCCGCAGCGATCCTCACTCCAGCTCCTGCTGCACCTACTATCATTACTACGGATCCTGTTCCTCCTCAGCTGTGGGCTAATGGGCCCTGCACGAGACTCATCACTTGCAAGAGCATGCAACCCCTGGTCCACGGGTAGTAATCAACCTTGGAGAGACTCACCATGGCCGCAGTCACTCCCGCTCCTACTCAGACTCCTCAAACTTTAGTTGTAGTCACTCCTGCTCCCAGTCTCTTGATTACAACCCCTCCTGCCCAGGAGCCAGCTTCATGTAGGTGTAGACAGTCTAGTATAGTGCTTGCTAGGTGTTGTATGGTGATAGTAAGCACTAATCCCCTGTAATAGTAAGAAGCTGTGTTAGGAGCTAGTATGGTAGCCGTGGATGTTATGAACCTTAAGTGTTGTGTGTAACTATGATGCTCAGCCTAGCTTAAGTGCTATATATGCTGAGCTATGGGAACCCTTATCTATGAATGATATATGGCCAGGCATAGGCCTTGTATTGTAAATTATTTTATCATTTATTTTACTTGGTTGGTTTTTACATAATTGTTGTGGGCTGATAACCCACTTACCTAGCATATGTGGCTATGTGCAAAATGTTATCTACAGATGGCTACCCAGAGAGTTACATGGGCCCAAGCTAGCGCCAATCCAGACATACAGGCTGATGTTGATGCCAACCAAGGAACGTTGCCTGTAGGCCGGGGTAGAGGCCAGGGCCAAGGAGTCAATCTTCTGCCCCCATCGGTCAACCCCACCATGGTGCAGGTCATGGCTCAACAAACATAAATTCTGCATGCCATCTATGCCAGTCAGCAAGCAAATGCTAGCAACCATAGTTCAAAGCTGGCTAATTTCTTAAGGACTCGACCCCTAACCTTCTCCTCAGTTGATGAACCCCTTGAGGCCGAAGACTACCTTTAAGATACCGAAAGGAAACTGTGACTTGCTTAATGTGTTGACGAGGATCGGGTGGTCTTCACCACCCACCAGCTCAAGGGAGTAGCAGCAGCCTGGTGGGAGAACTATCTATCTGCCTAAGGCCACAAAGGTGCCATGACCGAAGATGACTTTGAGGGAGAAGCAAAAGGGCAAGGGGCAATTGCAGGAGTATAAGGAGGAGCAAATCAAGCCAACCAAGCCCCTCGCGCTTGACATACCCATCAAGCCATCCCATGGATGGAATTCAAGACAACCTTCAAAGCCAACTTTGTCCCTACAGGGGTGATGAGGATGAAGAAGAAGAATTCTGCACCCTGAAACAGGGGAACATGTCTGTTAGTGAATACCTCACCAAGTTCAACCTACTCGCTCACTATGCTCCAGAAGACGTGGCAAACAAGGAGGAAAAGACCAATAGGTTCTTTGAGGGTATGAATGAGGATCTACATGTGCAGCTGATCATTCAAGACTTCTCCAGTTTCCATCAACTGGTGAACAACACACTAATTCTAGAGAATGAAAGGAGGAACTTAGAAGCCAACCGCAAGCACAAGCAAGAGGCATAGCGGCCCTAGGGGAGATTCATCCATAAATTCTTCAACAACCCCTCTTTCTCAAGACCAAGTCAACTGAGAGCTCCAACCCTAGTGCCCCATCCAAGTGGTAGCTCCTTCCAGACCCCACGCCTAGGAGGCCAGTTCATCGAGACAAACCCCGCTGCCAACTACAATTGTTTTAGCTGTGGGGAGAAAGGTCATTTTGCTAACCGATGCCTGTAAAAGCAGATCAGGCCAGTGAGATTAAATATAGGAACCACACCTGTTCATGGCCAAGCATCAGCACCCAGCAAAGGGTACCAGACCCCTCAACCCAGCAAGACTTTCTCGACTGCAAGCCGTGGCCAGGTTAATCACATCACCGTTAAGGAAGTTCAAGAGGTTGCAGGAGTTCTGATAGGTACATTTTCTGTCAAGACAATACCAGCTCATACTCTCTTTGATTTTGGGGCTTCACATTCATTTATAGCATGGAGATATGTGGATAAGCTTGGACTGCCCACCTACCCATTAAAGAAACCAGTGGTACTTAGCTCACCTGCAAGGATTATCACCGCCACTTTAGTATGCCCTGGGGTAGAAATCGCCATGGAAGAATTTGGTTTCCTAGCAGACTTAATAGTATTGAACTCCCAGACCTTGGACATTATACTATGGATGGACTGGCTAGCAAGACATCAGGGAATAATAGACTATGCTACTAGGAGAGTAAGCCTAACGAAGTGTCCTAGGTTGACCATAGAAGTAAAGGTGGCTCGACCCTATCATTGGGGTCGAGCAGTCTATCATTTGGAGGACATACCTCTGGAAGGGATGCTGGTAGTACAGGATTACCCTGAATTGTTTCCGAAGAATTGCTAGGTATGCCGCCAGATAGCGACCTTGGGCTCATCATCAACCTCAAGCCCGGTGTGGCCCCGATTGCTAAAAGACCTTATAGAATGACTATTGATGAGTTAGAGGAGCTTAAGAAACAACTCCAATAACTGTAGGATAAGGGTTTCATCATATTCAGTTCCTCACCTTGGGGGTCTCCGGTGCTCTTTGTTAAGAAGAAGGATGGCACTACCCGGATGTGTGTGGATTACCGGTCCTTGAATGAAGTAACCATAAAAAATAAGTACCCCTGCCAAGGATTGACGACCTATTTGACCAACTTGGGGGAGCTACCATGTTCTCCATAATCGACCTAAGGTCGGGCTATCGCCAGCTAAAGATTAGGGCTAAAGACATTCCGAAGACAACTTTCACCACCAGATATGGATTGTACGAATTTATGGTCATGTCTTTTGGCCTAACCAATGCCCTGGCCTACTTCATGAATCTCATGAATAAAGTATTTATGGAATATCTAGACAAATTTGTGGTGGTATTCATCGACGACACCGTCATCTACTCCAAGAATGCCGAAGACTATGCCGAGCACCTACACCTAGTACTAGAGAAGCTAAAAGAACACCAGCTGTACACCAAATACAACAAGTGTGAATTCTAGCTAAAAGATATCAACTTTCTAGGCCATATAGTGTCTGCCAGGGGAGTATCCATCGACCCAGCCAAGATAAAAGCCATGGTGGAATGGAAACAGGCCACTACCATCACAGAAGTGAGAAGTTTTCATAGGCTGACAGGACACTATAGGAGATTTATAGAAGCATTCTCCCGGATTGTCAAGCCATTGATACAACTACTCAAGAAGGAGGAGAATTTGAATGGACAGTGGCTTGTGAAGAAAGTTTTCAATAGCTAAAGAAGAAACTAACCTCCACCCTTGTGCTTGTCCCGCCAGACATACGTAACAATTTTGAGGTATACTGTGATGCCTCACGCCAAGACCTTGGGTGTGTACTGATGCAAGGGGGCACGGTCATGACATAAGCATCCAGATAGCTTCGCCCTCATGAAGTAAATTATCCTACCCATGACTTGGAATTAGCTTCGATGGTACATGCCCTAAAGATCCAACGACACTATTTGATCGGTAACTATTGTGATATATATACCATCATAAGAGCCTCAAATACATCTTCATGCAGTCAGACCTCAACCTGAGGCAGATAAGATGGTTGGAGCTAAAGATTACGACTTAAGTGTTCACTATCACCCTAGTAAGGCTAATGTGGTAGTTGATGCCCTAAGTCGTAAAGCCTACTGCAATAATCTCATGGTTCAAGAGCAACAGCCTGAGCTTCATAAAAAATTTATGACTTTCAACCTAGAGATAATAGAACAAGGCATCATAGCAGCCATGGAAATACAACCAAGTAGGAAGAGTAGATCATAACTACACAGAAGGAGAACTCAACTGCCCTGAGGTTAAGAAGCTTGATGGAAAAAGGGAAGGCTCCGAAAATAGCTGAGAATCAACAAGATGTTCTAAGGTATGGGACATGTATCTTTATTCCCCACCAAAAGGACCTTAAAGACCTAATACTTAGGGAATTCCACAGCTCCGCGTATTCTCTTCACCCTAGGAGTACCAAGATTTATCAAGATATGAAGTAGTGGTACTGGTGGCCATGCATGAAGAGGGACATCATTGAACATGTTGCCTGCTGTGATGTATGTCAAAGAGTGAATGCCGAACATCAGAGACCAGTATGATTATTACAGCTATTATAAATACCCCAGTGGAAGTGGGAAGAGGTTGGAATGGACTTCATCACTGGGCTACCATGAACCAAATTAGGGTACAACTCCATATGGGTTATAATAGATAGACTGACCAAAGTCACCCACTTCATCCATGTCAAAACTACCTACAAAGGAGACAAGCTGGCAGAGCTGTACATGCCCTGCATCATGTGTTTGTACAGTGTGCCAAAAAGAATAGTCTTAGATCAAGGTTCTCACTTTACCTCATACTTCTGGGCTAGCCTTCATGAAGCCCTCAACACCCATCTAGATTTTAGTATTGCCTACCACCCATAAATAGACGGCCAAACAGAGAGGGTAAATCAAATACTAGAGGATATGCTTTGAGCCCGTGCTCTAGATTTCACTAAGGATTGAGAGAAATGCTTGCCCTACACTGAATTTGCCTACAATAATAGTTATCAAACCAGACTGAGTATGTCCCCGTTCGAAGCCCTATACAGGAGAAAATGCTGAACCCCTCTACACTGGTCAGAAGTAGGAGAGGGCTATATCTTCGAACCAGAAACCTTGAAGCATGCTGAAGAAAAGGTCCGCCTGATTAGGGATTGGTTACAAGCCGCTCAATCAAGACAAAAGAGTTATGCAGATAAGAGGTGTAGGCCATTAAGTTTTGATATTGGAGATTATGTTTACCTGAAGGTGTCACCCTTGCGAGGAGTTAGAAGGTTCAAAGTCAAAGGCAAGCTCGCCTTATGTTATGTTGGACCATTCCCAATCATGGCCAAGAAAGGAGAAGTAGCTTATCAACTAGAGCTGCCCACAAGTCTAGTCAATGGTACATAATGTCTTCCATGTGTCCCAACTCAAGAAGTGTCTCTAGGTGCCAGAAAATCAAACCCTAATGGAAACAATCAAGCTTGAGAGTGACCTGACCTACAAGGAGCATCCCATCAAGATCCTCGATGTTGTAGAAAAGAAGACAAGGAACTAGACCATCCACTTATGTAGGGTAGAATGGAACCATCATACTAAGAAGGAAGCCACCTGGGAACTGAGAATAGATACCCTTATTTGTTTTTGAACTAGGTTGAATCTCAAGATTGAGATTCTTTTTAAGGGGGGTAAACTTGTGACATCCTAAAAATTAGGATCCTAAAAAATGTGTAACTTTCAAAATATTTCAGAATGTATCTTCTTGGCATTTGGATTTTTATGGGGTTTTCCTTGGATCGTGGTTGAGGTTCCAACAAGTAAGAAATAATGAAAACCTAATGCTGAAAGAAAGGTATAATTAATAAGAAGTGAAATTTTGATTTAAAGGCATATATGAAAAGATGATCCAGCAATTAAGGTAGGAGAACTCCCGTATAATCAATTAGTAGAAATGCGGTCATGAGTTGAACAACGAAAAACAAGGATTAGCCCACGGAGTAAACCGGCAGGTAGCACCGCACCACCACACTCCCTCTCCCACTATGACCGTGAAATAGCCCGCAGGAGCTCTGGTGGCACCGTCTTCTCCAACGCCGGCCGATGGGAAACTGTCAATTGGAGCCACCGCGGACCGATTTTGCCAAGCCGGAGCCTCCTTGGAGCACAGCGACGCTATCCCCACCCTCAGTCAAACCCCTCACCGCCTATACCTCACCGGCACCATACACCTCCTCTGTTCGTCACCACCTCAAGCCGCCAGACCACCACCGCAACTCCTAAGCTGCGTAGACCGTCGAGGTAACCTCCCACCCACCACAAAATGCTCCTAGACTGAGGAATTGCTTTGAATCATTTTGAATCACCCACCCACCACCCATGGCCACCACCGGTCGCTGCCTAGGGGTGGGCGTGGGCATAAGCACTCCATTTTGCAGATGCTCACCGCCGGCCACTACCTTTGTCGCTGGTGGTGAGCCTCTCTGTTGCCAGCAAAGGAAGGACGGGCGCATTGTTCATGGCTATTAGTCTTAATTCAGTGATTAATTAGAGCTAATGAAATTAATTAACCCTAAACACCCACTAACCTGTGAGCCATACCTATTAAGCAAATAGTAACTGGTCCCACATGTCATAGAGCCTGAGAAGAAAATAAAATAAAATTTTAAAACTACTGTGGGCCCCACCTGTTAGAGAGCCTCTCTCTGTTTCTTTTTAATTTTTGAATTAATTTAAACTGAGAACTTTAAATAGGCATAACTTATTTTATCTTAGCTCCAATTGAGTGAAACCAATTTAATCTGATTTGGAAAATCATGGGTGGAAATGGCTGGTATATTTTGATATGGATATTTTATGTTTCTAAAAACCCCAACTTGCTTAAATGTCTAAGCGGATGGTAAGAGGGGTTGGTGTAGTGGATGCACAGGAGTGTGGATTGTGGTAGAACCACTCAGATAACTCTAAGAACTGAATCTTATCATGATCTTCTATTTAAAAATAGTACAACCACAAGTCTGCAAATTATAACTTGGCTAAGTAAATCTATCGAATCCCCGAACTAATCTCACAGGTAGGGGAAAGGAGTGGAATAGTGGGCAATGTGGGGCTAATGGGATACCAAGTGGAGGGTAAAGTTTTCATGTCATGCTAGCATTGTGGAGAGTGGACTCCAAATGTACTAGTATCCATGGTAAACATCTTGCACAATGTATGGGACCCACCAGAATTGGGAGTAGCCCATAGGGTGAGATGACAAAAAAGGGTCAGATATTGTGAAAAGTCACTGTGATAATCTACTCAACTGTATGACTAAGAAATCATGTAAAGCAACAGGCGGATTGTCTCTTGTGGTGAAAGTGTACAAACTCTGTAGAGTTAAAAAACTATTCTAATAGCCGTGCCTGCCCACAGTTAAGGGCGGAGATGGGAACTTAACTAGATATCGTTCTATTTCAAAAACTTTATGGGTGGAATTGGAAATGGCGGGTAGTGAAAAGCCCTGATTAATGTTGTTCTAGGTGTCGCCCTATTGATAAGATAGGTGGTTATAACGCTAAAAGGTTAGCATATGGTACAGGAGCAATGTAACGGTGGATGAAATCTGTGCTACTATTATTACTACATTATTTTTACCCAATATCATGTTTTGGTTCAAATTGCTAGGTCTTAGGGAATTTCTATGTAGCGTAATCCTTAAAGGAAATTTTTGGCAAACTAAACAATCCGAACCTTTCCTTGATAAGGCCTACATGCTAGTTACTTGCATGCTATGTGTTGGCTCATGGAGCACGGTGCATTTGTGCTCACCCTTGCATTACAAAACTAGAAACAGGAAACCAAGAGCACTACGCCTATGATGATGCACCTACTGTGGATGGAGGAGCCAACAAAGGGAATTAGGACGTCGTTCACGAGTTCGAGTCTTAGACGAGTAGACTTGATGGAGATTGTGTGCACACATACATTATCTAGACCTAAATAATTCCTGTTGCACACATTTACCCCTCAGTCGGTTGGGTGTGGATGTTGGTCCTACTTTTGCTTATGCTTTCCGCTGCTATATTTTGTACTGTAGATATTTGACCTCATCGGCCCTTCTGTAAACTGTCACTCGATGTGGTGTATTTCAACTTTGATATGTAATATTATGGTTCGCTATATTTCATGCGATGTATGAACTGATGCAGCAATGTTTCTGTGAGCACTATCTACTGATTTAGGGAATAGTGCAGTAAATCACAGAGGATTCTAGATTATAAAATCTTGGTTCAACATCAAGCCACCGCCCTTGAAGCCATCGAGGAGTAGTGGGAGAGGGAGGGGAAGAAGATAGGAGTTGACATGTTCATGCATGCCGTGGTCATCTGCCATCCATTGCCATTCATTGGAGTTGTCGCCAGCTATGGTTGCCGCATAGGCTGGGTAGAGAAAGGAGGAGGAGGAAGAAGGGCATCTGAGTATGACATGTAGGCCAAGGAAATTACGATGCCAGCTCAGATCTACGTGGATGAGAAGTTGAAGCAAAACCGGGTTAGAATGGCCTCGAGAGGGTAAGTGGTCTGATTTTGACAATTTAGGGGTTTGGTTACTCAGCTTTGTAGTTGAGGGTTAAATTTTAGACAATTGCAAGAGTTAAGGGTGGTCAAATAGACTTATTCCAAGCTATATGATGAGTCGAGACTGCCCATGTATGCATGAGCATGTCTCTAGCTAGTCTTCGATACGATGTACGCTAGGGCAGACCTGCGTCTGGTGCTAAGGGTGCTGAAGCACTAGTGCAGCCCATTAGCTCCATGGATTAGCCATGTATTTTGTCTTCAGCTTCAACTCTGTTCTCTCATGTCTTCAGCTTCTATCACCTTCTCTCGTGTCGTTGTCTAACTGTTTCACTATTATATCAGTTGTTATATAAGTAATTATGTATTTTTGCTATGATATAATTTATTTGCGATTTCGTGAGACTTCATCCTGTCATAAGTTAGAACCACCTTTACTTCATTTCTAGACCCACCATTGGACACATGTATGGTACATTTTCTTATTTGTATTGACGCCCAACTAGACCTGCTACATTTAGAAATGTGATAAAGTACACAATACACATTCTTTTCTTAGAGTGCAACAGTGAATGCACACACCCCACACCCACGTCCCAGCTCACACGCACAAGTGTACATTCTCCGTAAGGCATGACTTGACCTAATTAGCAAGACAAGCGGTAGATTTACAAAGTTAACACACCAATTAATTAAGGGGGGAAAATCCATAAACACCCCATAAATCACCTATTTTTGAATTTGCCGCTATATGTAATTATGGATTAAATTGCCCCCCATAAGTTAAGGTGGCATGCAAATAATCCCCACACCACATGTTAGCACTATTTTTTATTGCTTTCATTATCATTGGCACTTATTTTAGTGGTGCCAATACTTGTTTTAATGGTACTAATATTTATTTCAATTATTTAGGTGATTTTAGTACTTGTAACGCACCATTTCATTACTAATGTTCAGTGCTAAAATCATGTATTACAAATTCCAAAATCAATCAAATCATTAATACAAATATTGATATCACTTGCATAATTACTCAAATTATTGAAACAAGTGCCAAAGGTAATTAAACCACGATTGTTGATACGCAATCAAAGCTCTACACAATTGTTGATCAGAAACAAGTCCTAAATCTTCTCTAGGGCTTGGAGTATGTCATCCCTCAGATCCTCAAACTTCTCAATCCCCAAACTGAACCTAACCAAGTTGTCCTTGATCCCGTTCTTGGCCTTCTCCTCGTCACTCTGACCCCTAATTAAAACGCAAATCCACGCGTATAAGTGAACATTTCCATGACCAAAAGCTCCAAGCTAGCTGTAATTTGTTGGTTAGTGTTATTAAACATCACTTACCAGAAGGACATGACTGCCGGCTGCTGCACTAGGCTCTCACATCCGCCGAGGGACGTCGCGATGAACGGTATCTCCAGCGCGTCGATGAACTCCGTGACACCGTGTAGATCTGACGCCACCTCGAAGCTCAGAACGCCGTTGAAACCGGTCATCTGGCTCTTGGCGACGCGGTGCCACGGGCTGCTTTTGAGCCCAGGGTAGTACACTCGCTCAATCTTTGGGTGGTTCTCGAGTAGGCGCGCCATGAGCAACGCCGTGCGGTTCTGCGTCTCGACGCGCAGGGCCATCGTCTTGAGGCCGCGTATGATCATGTATGCTGCATCCTGCAAAGTTGCAAAATAAATCAGCCATAGGACAAACTAAAAGAAGCAAGTTAATATGAAGATTAACATCCGTAAAGGTTAACGTCGAGATATATAAACACATACCGGACTGATTGCGCCGCCGAGGTCATGATGCCACGCGCGAATTCTCGAGATGAGCGCCTCCGAGCCACTGACACATCCTGCGATAACCTGGAAAAAAAAGCAGCAACAAAGACGTGTTTATGAGCATTATATTGGTGGTGATCTCTGGGAAGAAGCGAAGTGTATGCATGTAAAATGGCAGTAACACTCACGTCGTGGTGGCCGGCCATGTACTTGGTGGCGGAGTGCAGGACGACGTCGGCGCCGAGGGTGAGCGGCTTCTGGTTGATGGGCGAGGCGAGCGTGCTGTCGATGCACACCAGAGCCCCCTTCCGGTGGCACAGCTCGGCCACCAGCCTGATGTCGATGCACTTGAGCAGGGGGTTCGTCGGAGAGTCGGCGTAGACGAGCGTCACCTGCATGCGTAGTCAAGCATCATGTCAGAAATCACAAAACATTTATAGGCATGCATGTATCGGTAGTACAGCATCAAGATCATGTTACGGAACGTACGCCCCCCTCGTCAAGAATGGCATTTAGCTTCTCGACATCGTTCAGATCAACGAACGTCGACTGCAATAATGCACAAATGTCGTTAGATTGATTGCAAGATACGAAGCAACTAGCTAGTGGGCACACTTGTGTGCCCTAATGCACTTACCCTGATGCCCATCTTGGAGAGCCTGCCGCAAATGAAGGCGCGAGCCTCGCTGTAGCACTCGGTCGTCGTGACGACGTGCCCGCCCGGCGGCACCAGCGCGAGCAGCGTCGCGACGATGGCGTTCATCCCGGAGGACGTCACCAGGGTCGACTCGGCTCTCTCCAGTGCGCTGCAACGTACACCAAATCCGTCAAACATTAGCAATCAACTTCATTTTATGCACACAAAACATTTCTTTTTTGGGAAATATGCAAACCTGATCTTGTCCTCGAGGACCTTGACGGTGGGGTTGCCGTACCGGCCGTACTCGAAGCTGTGGCGCCTGCCTTCCTTGAAGGCGATGAGGTCGTCCGAGTTCCTGAAGCAGTGCGTCGTGCCGCTCACGATCGGCGTCGCGATCGAGTCCGTGTCCGCCATGCCGCTCCCGAGCTTCTCCCCGGCGTGGACCGCGAGGGTCTCGTCGGAGGCACGTCTCGGCGCCGGCGCAGGGAGGCCCTCACCCTGCAAGACGGGCACCAGGTGCTCCGGAGGCTCAGCACCGGCCGCGCCGTTGTGCTCGGCACCGAATAAATCGACGACGTTTCCCTCGACGCCCGCAAGGGGGGCTTTATCTAGGAGCGCCCCCGGACACAAGGCGGCGACGGTAGCGGCGCGCTCCGACTTGGGAGAACGCCGAGGGCGGAGCAATTTGCGCTGCCGTGGGAGCGAAGCCTTGACGAGAGGCGATGACCGCGCCATTAGTGGCAGCAATTAATGGAGTGATTAAGAGAATTGGAACACGGATTAACGCAAGTGATTAATCTCTGATCGACGAGCTAATTAAGCTCTCAAGGAGAGATGGATGTTTCTTGTTTGTGTGCTTCCCAATCTGTGCAAGATTGTGTGTATATATACACACGGCACACGTTCATATATAAACTGGTCACCAATCAGATCAGGTTAAGTCGATCAGATTGGCTACCGGTTAGATGCTCGATGCACACCGACCAGATTACTAACCGATTAGATCGCACCTCCTATGGTGGGCAGATTGGTGAGGTGCTTAAATCTGCGTCTTTTTGTTTTTTGAAGTTGTTTAATTATAGACTTTAAGTCTAATTCTTATAACTTTATAACTATTAAAATAAAGAATTTGTAAATATTTGAGAAATCTTATGAGGCAACATTCGTTCCTTTGTTGCTATTACCGGTTGTACAGTCAAGAGTTGCAAGCATGTAGCAATTCGATCCGTAACATTAAAATATACCGAATGATTAACTATGCGTACGTGAGGTATAATTAATTAACTGTATGCGCCAGCGTGAGTAGGAACTTGATCCACGAGAGTAATTTAATCGAGGCAAGGGATCTAGGAAAGGAGGGAAACGGGTGTACAGGAGCTATTGTTTATCGTGACTTAGAGTGTTGCTTCTTTGTTAATTGCTTCTTAGTTTTGGTTAATCGCGTAGCTTATTTTTTTTAGCGACCTAGCATATCAGCACGTGTACGTACGAACTCTGATGCTACGCGGGAAATCTAATTAAGTTTTGTTGACGGACCTGGCTAGCGAAGAGTCAAATCTGCGGTCCGATAGGTTCTGCGCCGCAGTTTGCGCGCACTCGTAGCTCCCTAAATGCCCGAAATACCCCTACTTTCGCAAATTAAGGTCGAGATATTTTGGCTCATTCCAAAGTCGAAATAAATAGGCTTAAAACCATATGCGTCATCTTATTGTCTACCATTATCTTAAAAAATATAAAAAAATCATTAACCGTAACCCAAAAGAACATAATTTAATATAGATACAATATAGATTGATGAGTCCGTGGTTATATAATGGGATAGCTAGTGACAATGCCAATGCTCAAGTGCCACCAACACATCCAAGACCAGGATAGCTAACATACAGCGGCGAACATAGCACTAAAAATGTAGCCTGGGCTAATGCGATAAGGATAATATGACATGAGAGAACTAAACATGCATTTGTTAGGTTGCCAGTAGCCGATGCCTTTGGGGTACCTAAGTTGCACCAGCCCTAGCCTGTGCTTCTGCCGAGGCTGACCCCCTGTTGAAGACGCTACGACAATAGATATACGCACAGAGATGATGAGAATTTAATAAATATCTAAATATGACTTTAATATTTAATTAAGGCCAAAGGATCCTTATGGTAGTAAGCCTTCAGAGATTGCTCCTCGAGTACACTATTCGAAAAAGCACGGTGCATATTGCCTGACCGGATGACCACTCAGAGAACCTATAAACTAGTACCTTGGCCTGCTCCTTGGTAATCTCTCCCGTACGGTGGATAGAACACATACTTTATCCACTCGAAATAGCACGACGTTTCAACTCTAAGGCCCTGTTCTTTTCAGCTTCTCAAGTGCAACTCAAGTTTATATGTATTATCATTTATCTTCTCAACTATCTTAAAAGGACCAGCAGCTCTAGGCATCAATTTTGACTTTCTTAACTCAGGAAATCTATCCTTTCTCAAGTGCAACCAAACAAAATCACCCGGTTCAAGTTTAACTTCCTTTCTACCTTTACTACCAGTAATCCTATATTTTTCATTCATCTTTTCAATGTTTGCCTTAGTAGTCTCATGCATTTTGATAATAAAATCAGCACGCTCCTTAGCATCATTATGAACTCTCTCACTAGTAGGCAAAGGTAAAATGTCAATAGGGGCACGGGGATTGAATCCATAGACTACCTGAAAAGGACTTACCTTGGTGGTGGAGTGTTCCGCTCGATTATATGCAAACTCAACATGCGGCAAACACTCTTCCCACAGCTTCAAATTATTCTTCAAAACAGCTCTCAACATGGTAGACAATGTGCGGTTCACCACCTCGGTTTGGCCATCAGTTTGTGGGTGACATGTTGTAGAGAACAACAACTTTGTACCCAACTTGTTCCATAGAGTACGCCAAAAGTGACTCAAGAACTTGGCATCACGATCTGAAACAATAGTAGAAGGCATACCATGCAAACGAACTATCTCTTTGAAAAAGAGGTCAGCAATATGAACGGCATCATCGGTTTTATGACATGGTATAAAGTGAGCCATCTTAGAAAAGCTATCCACAACAACAAAGATATGGGTGGGAAAACAAAAGTTGACGGCTAGGGTTTGTATGAGAGGTAGCGGAAGCAAGACAACCCGAAACAAAACACGATCTAAACCAGCAACACAACTCGACTAAGGACACAAACTCAACACTACGGACTCTGAAATCAAATTGTGCAAAAGGCTAAACGAGATCTGGGACAGGAAACAACCTATGACTACAAAATTTTTTGTAGGGCTTTTTCTTGGACTCTAGGATGAAACCGAAAACAACAAAGGTAGGGTAAACTCGAACCTGAAGGAACACTTGAAGCTCTGATTACCACTTGATAGGAACGGGGTCCCAATCTTCCAACAGGTTCTGGATATGTTCGATTTGGTAGATGCGCGACACAAATCGATCCGACTTCCGAACAACACGTTCTGAACCCCGCAATCGCAGCACCACGTCTCCTCAGGTTATCAACCGTGCGCAGCCCGGTTGACCTCACCAAGAAGGCTAATCCTCGCTTGCGAATCGAAGAACACAAGCAAGAACAAGGAAGAACACAACTGAATTGCAGATGTATTGATTTAGCACTCGAAAGTTGGGGTCTCACAAACCGATGAACGGCGAAACTGTTCAAAGACAGAATAATCTAAGCAAAACCCAAACCCTAATGGTGGGGGTGGCAACTGGATATAGAGGAGTGAGGGGCGTGCAAAACCCCTGGACGTGCCCTAATGGGCTCCAACACGATACAAAGCCGAACGGCCCAAAAGACGGTGGAGTAGCACCCTGACAGATTCTGAACGGCCACTTGTTTCAATGATTCTTGTTGACTCAGAAGGAATTTTGACATGGAAATAGAGCCATTGGAAAGGTCACCTTCTCAGCTTTCCATCCATATGTAGAACGTCCAAAATGGAGCCCGGATGCGATCTGGGCGTCCGTTTTAGTGTAGCCTAGTCCTGGACTCCGAATTGGATTCAAAGTCGGCTTGAGTTGGGCCTCCAACATGATTCGACCGCCCTTGCTGGACTTGTGCACCTCGTAGCCCTTCTCTAAGTACTTCCAGGTCCTCTCCATGGTTCCTAATCATAATTAAATCATTAGGTAGCAATTGATTCTCAAATGAACAGAAAGAAGTACTTAGGAACGAGCTCACCTGTAAATTCAATTGTCGGGCGCGAGCTCTAGTGATTGGTCCTTGAATGTCAAGTGGAGGAGTGTTGTGTGTATTTGAAGAAGTGATGTCCTCATCACTCTTCGAGATGGCCGATCGATATGTGACTGCTGTTGAAGCAGTCAAGTGGAGCAAAACCATCAATCAAGCTGATAAAAGTCCTACAGAGGCAAACGAAGGTAGAAAAAAGGTGAAGAAGTCAAGGAATCCAAGAACAAGGCAAAAGGACAAAAATCTTAAGCCAACAATTACAAGGGAGTTTTGACCATAAGTGATAAGGAGCCACAAAGTTTGAAGTAGTACTCCGATCGGGGCAAGGGCAAATTCCCGTGAAGAAGAATGACAAGCCTAGGTGGCATCCTATTCACAAGAAGGAAGTACACGACCTTCGCAACTGCTGAGTTTTCTAGCAAAAACTCGAGGACTACTACTTTGGCAAAGGACCACTTTCTACACTTGAGGAGTTAGGATAAACAAGTGGTTGGAAGTAGTTGAACAATGATGAGGAGATGCCATTCCAAGATCTGAAGCACACCATCAAGCACATCTATAGAGGATCTTTAGCATATGAGTCAAAACAACATTATAAAGCTATCAAACGTGAGGTTAGCTCCATTGGCCGTCCCCTTTGTCAATAATTTTCCAAGGTGGTCAGAAGTCACAATCTCCTTTGAGAAAAGTGACCATTCGATCTATTCAACTCGACCAGGTCGATTTCCAATTGTGGTTGAGCCTACTATCAATAACTGTCAAGTAAATCGAGTGTTGATTGATGGTGGAAGTTCATTAAATATTTTATTTATGAGTGACCTGGACAAGATGAAAGTTACTCAAACTAGAATAAAGATCGTACGATATTCATTCCATGGGATTGTACCGAGATCTTTGGCCAAGACATTTGGATAGGTTTCTCTTCCTATAATGTTTGGTTCTCCAGGCAATATCAGGATAGAGAAAGTCTCTTTTGATGTGGTTAATTTGGACATGGCATATAATGCTATACTATAACGACCAACTCTAGCATAATTCTTAATTGTTGCTCATTATGGGTATCAATGTCTTAAGATGCCTGGCCTCAAAGGAGTAACCATATTCTACTGTGATAAAAAGATGGCACTTTCATGCGACCGTAAGTCCCTCGAGATGGTAGACCAATTACCGACTCGAGAAGCAAGCAAGGCACAACCATTGATCAAGCACTTGAAGCCTAAAGCTGCACAAAAGCCAAACAAACAAGTCAAAGAAGTTTTGGTTGATCCAGAGAAACCTTCGAAGATCGTTCGCATCGGGATCATTTCTAATCCAGCATAGGAAGACGCCCTCGTCGCCTTCCTTCAAGCAAACACAGATGTCTTCACATGGCAATCATTTGACATGCTCGGAGTCTATAGGGAGGTGATCGAGCACATGCTAGCTGTACCACCTGACAAGAAATCCGTAAATAAAAATTATGGAGATTTGCACCTGATCGATGGGATGCCATTAGGTCAAAATTGGACAAGCTACCGAAAGCAGGCTTTATAAGATAAGTCAATCACTCAGAGTGGTTGACTAACCCTATAATGGTTAAAAAGTCTAATGGTAAGCAGTTGTATGTGTATAGACTATACTAATCTTAATAAAGCTTGTCCAAAAGATGATTTCTCTCATCCTCGTATCAATTAATTGGTTGATTCTACTAGTGCCTGTGAAGTATTAAGTTTTCTAGATGCATACTCTAGTTATCATCAGATTAATATATGTCTAGAAGATGAAGAGAAGACCACATTTATTACACCATTTGAGATTTTTTTATGTCAAAATGCCATTTGGTATGAAAAATACTAGCCCTAATTTTCAACGTTTGATGCAATTAACTTTTTCACCTCAACTAGGTAGAAATTTGGAAGTCTATGTTGATGATCTTGTCATAAAAAGCATCAAATGACTTGATCATATTTTTGACTTGTAGTAAACATTTGACAACCTCAGAAAACACCATTTGAAACTCAATCCTGAGAAGTGTGTGTTTGGAGTTTCTTCAAAAAAAATTGCTTGGATTCTTTGTTTCAGCAAAAGGTATCAAAGCAAATCTTAAAAAGATAAAGGCCATTGAGCAAATGTGCCCTCCAACCTCCAAGAAAGAAGTGCAGACGGTACATTTGCTCAATGTACATTTGAACCGCACGAAGCTTTAAGTCATTTCATTGTACGACTGGGAGAAAAAGGACTATCTTTCTTTAAACTTCTAAGGAAGCACAAGAATTTCGAGTAGTAGAAGGAGGCTAACTGAGAGACCATGTGGAGGTATCCCCATGTTTGTGATGAGTAATTGATGGTTGTCTTAGTGAGTTTGAGTTTGTTTTGGGTATTCTAGGGTTGAGTACCTTTACTTGTGCTAATATTGATTATGCTATTTCGTGCGGTGCTATGTGACGGTTTACTTGTCTGTGTGACTACAGGACTTCGGAGCTAGGTCATGGTGAGGCGAGGAGGACCGGGACTAGGCACAGGAGGTGTTGAGGTCCAGACAGTCGGTGATACCGAAGATGATCGAGGCTGGTGAGGTGGTTGCGAGTCGGGAGATGCTGGAGCTACCGGTGACGGACACGACGGGCGACGACGAGAGAACCGGGACTAGGCTCAGGGAGGAGTCGGAGGTCCAGACGGTTGGAGGTCGGTTGCGGTCGTTGCGCGACGAAACAGACCAAGACTAGACTCAGGTGGAGTCGGAGGTCTCGGTCGGTGTCGGGTGGACACGACGGGCAGCGGCGAGTGGATCGGGACTAGGCTCAGGGAGGAGTCGGAGGTCCAGACGGTCAGGATGCCGGGTGCAGTCGTGTGCAGCGAAGCGGACTGGACTAGACTCAGGGAGGAGTCGAGGTCCAGTTGGTCAAGGTACCGGACGCGGGAAGCTTCCGGGAAGGCGCTTGAGAGGCAAATTGGAGATTTGACTCAAGCTATGAGTTGGAGGCTGGTTTTTCCCTCTAAAAGTGTGTGTTGACTTCTGTGCCTCATGTGTATATGGAGCAAGGGAGTGGATGTTGGCCTGCACTTCTTGAAATTCCTCTTGAGGCCATGGTGTTGGCTTTAAGAAGAGAGGTGGCTGTGCAGGAGGTAGCATCTCTAGAGTGAGAGCTCATTCCCGTAGAGAAGGTTCAGGCAGTGGGTGAGTTCTTGAGTGTATTCACCTCTCAAGCATGTAGTGAGAGGGTAGGATTTCTTCTCAAATGCGTATGTGGACATAGTGAGATGGTTGTGAGCTAAACACTTCATGTAATCATCCATCTATTTGAAATGAATCCATTTGAGATGTCAAGAAACCCAGTTTCTGTTTGCTCTTCTTGTTTCTTTGTTGATTTTCGTTCTTGATTTGTTTCCTTTTTGAGAAGCTGCAAATGGGTTTCTCTATGATGGGAGAATACTCAAGGCCGTTTGGCCATTCCATTCCCAAGAGCAAATGGAGGATTCAGTAACTTCTGTGATTTCTAAAGCCTTCGTCACATTTCCTCTGTTCCTTAATTTCTAGGGTTTGATGTCAGGGCATGGCAGAATCTTTTGATTTCCCTTCAATAAGTGACCTCAAACTTGTGCTACCATGTTGTGAGATCTTCTCCAGCTGAACTTCACAGATTTGAAAGCTATAGACTTGAGAATGAGGAGAAATTTGGAAACTAGAGTTATTCCTGTTCAGTTTACAGGTTATTGCCCAAATCTTGATTCTATGCCTTCTTGATGTTTCTTCTGGTTTCTCTGAGGTCTCTCTTCTATTTGATTTGAAGTCATATTCTTTTGGACAGAGAAGAAACCCTAGCTTGCATCAATTTCTGTGGTTTACATTGGTTTCAGTTTTTCTCTGTTCATTTTTCAGTCTGCGCACGCTCTGATTTCAGACTTGAAATTGGACTGCTAGGGTTTAAGCGGTCCAACTGCTCGGTGCATGGCAGTCAGACCGCTCGGGTGATGGCAGTCCGACTGGAGTTGTGCGTGTGGTCAGACCGGCTCCACACCAGCGGTCTGACCGGCCCCAGAGTAGCGGTCTGACCGGCCGGAGTGCAACGGTCTGACCGGCCGGAGTGTAGCAGTCTGACCGGCATAAGGCAAGCGGTCTGACCGCCCGATGCTTTGCGGTCAAACCGGCCGGCTGTTTTGCCTGTCGTTACTCCCTATTTGTGATTTTCTTTGCATGCTGTGCTTCAGTGTTTCTGCCATGCTTCTTCCTCTAAAAGGCTTAGGTTTCCAGTGAGCATATGAACTCTTCTTCATAGTTTTCGTAACTATCAGAGGGGATTCATTTAGTGGATACTTTTGGGGGCTAATTTTTAAAGAGGCACCATTCACCCCCCCTCTGTTGTCATTTTCGATCCTACACTAACGATGCCTTCGAGGATGTCAAGAGGCATCTTATGAGTGCTCCTATTTTGGTTTCTTTGAAATCAGAAGAGACACTCTTAATATATCTAGTTTCCACAAATAGGTAGTAAGCGCAGTACTGGTTGCAGAACACGAAGGTGTCCAATGACCAGTTTACTACTTATGCGAAGACACGGCCCTAAGGAGCGCTACCCTCAGGTTAAAACATTTTTATATGCCCTCCTCATGTCTTCAGGAAACTGAGGCATTTTTTAGGCACACAACATTTTTGTTCTGTCTGAGTTTCCCTTAGGAGAGGTCCTCCAGAATAGGGAAGCAGTGGGACATATAGCAAAATGGTCTATTGAACTTGGGGAGTTTGACCTTCATTTCATGTCCTGAATGGTCATTAAACCCCAATTCTTGGTAGACTTTGTTGTCGAATGGACAAATCCTGAATCTGTTCAGGATCCCTAGTACAATTCTCATGATCAGTGGACAACATACTTTGATGGGTCACATACACTTAGTGGCTTAGAGGATGGGGTCGTCCTAGAATCTCCTACGGGAGAGACATTAAAATATGCTATTCAATTAAACTTTTTAGCCACTAATAGTGTCTCTGAATATGAAGGTTTGTTGGCTGGTATGCGAGTAGTGATAGTGTTCGGGATTCGATGACTACTCATGAGAGGAGACTCTCAACCGTGAGTCAAGTCAGAAAAGAGTACCAATGCTCTAATTCAACTATGTCTCAGTACTTGTTGGAAGTCAGAAAACTTGAAAATCATTTTTTTGATTTTGATATACAATATATGGCTCAAAAGGATAATTTTTTGCTGACCAGTTAGCTCGAATGGTTTCTTCCTGATCATAATTACCGAAAGTAGTCTTCTTGGAACAACTTTAGAAGCCATCTCTGGTTGAAGTGCTAGAGGCATCTCCTATTGAGACAGCCTCTCTAGAATACGAGAATTCCTGGATTGGACTTATCTATGAGTATCTTCAGAAGGGTTCAGTACCCGAAGACAATCTTGAAGCAGATCGTTTATCCCAAAAGGCCAAAATGTATACTTTGATTGAAGGAGTGCTTTATAAACAAAGTACTCAAGGGGTTCTCATGTGTTGCATATTGCAAAAAGAAGGATTACAACTCCTTCACGACATACATGGAGGCATCTGAGGAGCACATGCTTCTTACAAAATGCTAGTCGAAAAAGCCTTCTAACAAGGTTTTAACAACCCTTCATGATGCTAAAGAGTTGTTTAAGAAATGTATACAATGCCAGTTTCATAGCAGGCAAATACACCAACTGGCTCAAGCTTTACAGACTATACCTCTCTCTTGGCCTTTTGCGACCTGGGGTCTCGATATCCTAGACCGTTCCCAAAAGCACCAAGGGGCTTCGAATTCGTTTTTTTTATTATTGACACATTCACAAAATGGATTGAAGCTAAACCTGTAACTAGGATAACAACAGAAGTCGCTAAAAGGTTCATAATGAGAAGCATGATTTTGTGAAGCATTAGGTACCAAGTTTCAGGAATTTTGTGAAGCATTATAGATAATGGTAAGTAGTTCTTGAATGCAAAGTTTCAGGAATTTTGTGAAGCATTAGGTACCAAGTTGTGTTATGCCTTTGTCACCCATCCCCAAAGTAATGGGGCAGTCGAAAGAGCGAATTGCCAAATAATGTAAGGAGTTAAAACTCGGGTTTTCGACCAGCTTGTAAATAATGCCTTATTTGCATGGCTTTAATCTTGAATCTAGAAGAAACCTTTCTTAAAGAATATTTTTTTGACTTCTTCTCTACGACCACGTCTGGTCACTAAGGAATGGGGTCTCCTATGGCCACGTCTGATCGCTGAGGAATAGTGCCTTCTACGACCTCGTCTTGTCAAAAGCCCTGAGTAGGTGCTACTGCTCCTTGTACTTCTTGCCCCTCGCGATGATCGAAACTAGTTTCGACCATCTAAGGGGCAATCTCCCCTTTGATCATAGGTTCTGTTGATGCAGCAATCTCCTTCACAAAAGATATAAAGCTTTTTCAGTTCTCCTTTTTGAGTTGTTTAACAAAGCCATCAGAAGTGCCTACAAAAAAAGTTTGTCATCATAATAGTAAGGTAACTTGATCTTGGGAGCTTTTAGCATCGGTTCGACTATCTTTCTTTCCTTTGCAGCCATCATGTCTGTAAAGAAAGAATTGCTTAATGTGGCTAGATGAGGGAGGAGCAGCAGTCGAGTTATCACCTTTCTTATCAGCAATTGAGCTATCAACTTGCTTATTAGTAGTCTTCCTTAGCCGATGTCTTTTGGCTGGAGGAGCTTTAACATGCTCCATCTCTTTTCTGACAATCATCAGTTCGATTGCCTGGTTGTCCTAATGGTTCATCATGCCTACACTCTGCATGAATAAAGAATACTACTTAGTTGTTTCCTATGACTATGGGATCCTAAAGATGAAATCGATCTTCGATTACCTTTAGGAATTCTTCCCACTCTTCGGTGGATACATCCACCAAGATACAAGGAGCCACTGCATCTAGTGGCGGAGCTTTTTCATAGACAAGCTTGACTTAGATGTCAATCTTTGCTAGTGAAAGATCTGCATAAGATAGATAAAGCGATCAACAATCAAAACTCAAAATTAACCAAAAAAGAGTTTGATTGCTATTTACCTTCCACATAATCTCTGGTTGTATCCTTAGCCCCTTGAGTACATCCACATGGGATGAGCTCATCTTTTTATGGGGCTAATGCGGTGTGTGATGAAATCCTTCACCGCATGCCAATTGGTAAGCCCCTCATCCTTTAAGTCTTTGATGGCTTCCTTTAAGTCTTTGATGGCTTGAATGTAGGAGGCTATCTGAGTAAGGTCCTTGGGAGCTGAATCCCAGGAAGGATTCTTCTTTACAACCTTCTCCATGAAAGAAAGGCTGTGTTCGCCGGTCGTTTCCCAGTAGAACCACTTCTTCCATGACGGCCATGATGATTGCGTAAACATTTGGATATACTCCTTTGTCTTGCCATCATGGAGCTTCAGATAACAGCTCCCAGCAATTCTAGCCTATCTACTCATCTTATAGTAGTATCGAAAGAGTTCTAGATCTGGAAGAATCCCCAGATAGGCCTCACATAAGTACACGAATATGCTTAACATGGTGATAGAATTGGGAACATGGTTCACCAATTCCACTTCAAAGTATTGAAGTACAAGTGTGAGGAAAGGATGAGCGGGTAATCGGAGGCCACACTAACAGTATGCTTGAAAAACTAGAATCTGGCCAATTCCCCCGACGGCCAATGCTCTCCGACACCTTCGATCCACTTCACAAATTTCCTTGAAAGGATCTTCTCAACTGCGACTAAGGCCTTCATCTTTGCAGCATCCATCTCTGACACCGGCCAATTAGAAGAGGCTCTAGCCATTTTCTCTAGGAGGTTGGTTTGGATTTTGAAGAATTCGAAGGAAGGAGATGACTTGGTTGCCGACGAAAAACACGAAGAGATAAAGTGGAAAGTAAGAATCCTAAAGGTTACCCTACGACAAGTTTTTATAGCCACACATTTGATCGTGGGAACTCAACGGTTCCACCATTTTGGGAACCGTTCCAATAGACAAATTTATGAGAGTCGCTTCGACTTCTCAAATCTATCTGTTCGAGTCCAGTGTGTCTTTACAACTCAAGCAAAATTACCTTCTTGACCATATCTATTTCTGGTCTAATGAAGTCGAAAAGGATTTTGCTTTCGATTTTCACTCGTCTATGACCTCTTTTTTCTCAAGTTATTTTCACATGAAGTTGGGGGTCTAGTTGATGAGAACATAATAATCATCAATTTATTATTTATCCATAAATAACATTATCACATCATTATGTTCTTTGAATATACCCCTTCTACTTGTAAGGTAGAGACCTAACCATATTGTTAGATCCCAAAGCAACAACTCTAAAACCCTTTGTGTAAATCTCACAAGTCCAGGATCAGCTAGTGCACACAGTGAATAATAAAGACAAATATCATGCATAATGATAAACTTTATTTAACTGAATATGAGCCCGATGGCTAAAGTATACATCAATGGTCCATAAACTAAAATTAAATATAAACAGTGGAAGATAAATAGAAGTGGAAGAGCCCACTGAGCCTGCCCACAGGCAAACGACAGTAATACGCAGCCTATTCGTTCTGATCCTCACTAAAATCAAAGACATCCACTGGAAAAATGATGAATTGAGCAACATAAATACATAAAGTACTCCACAAGTTACACTAGGAGGTTTAACGTTGTTAATGCATTCATAAGGATTGACAAAGGAAGACATAGTAATGTTAACTGAGCAAAAAGCAGAATTGAAGTAAATGTTGTAAGTAGATTCAAAAGCTAATTTTGATACAACATATAGAAACAATATTTTAACAAAGTAAAATAGTTAGTGTAGGCTCCAACCGAACGCTAACCTAACCACAGGCATCCCACCCGGACCATCTTTCCCCAAAAAGATTTTATATGGATTTCATCCATCCATAAACATTTGTAAAACCATTTTGAAAAATAAAGTCTAATCCATGAAAAACTTTACTCAGCTTGCCGATGACCGTGGGCACGGCTATCCAGGATAGTTTATACACTTTGCAGAGGTGTACAACTTTACCCACAAGATATAATTATCTCATAATGTCTATCGATGGATGCTTCTATGGTATTGCGAGGTTGCAGTTGAGAGTGTCTGTGGTCAAATGCAGTTGAAAGGGTGTAAGAGAGAGAGAGGAGATGCCAGGGATTCTTGTATACCTTGTGCAGAGGCTGAAAACGAGTGGAGGTGGTCAGTGGCGTGGAGGAGGCGGCGGTGGTGGTTGACTCCTGATGATGGTTCTCCTGGTGGTGAAGATGCTTAGCTGATAAAAGACCACTCAGCGAGCTTACATCAAGGAGGCACTCGGGTGCTCAAGAGAAGAGATGGGAGTGGCATGGAATGCAATGGTGCCAAAGGCTCCTTTATATAGCTCGGGGAGGGGGAAGGGGAAAGGCCTAGGTGGCTTCGTGAGTTAATGTGGCTGGGCACAGTGCGATGCTTTGATTAGTGCAGAGTTTAAAGGAGGTGTTAATATGGGCGGGGTGAGTGCGGAGATTGAGGAAACCGGTGTGGAGATTGAAGGGTTGGCGCATGGAGTGTGACGGAAGAAAAAGGAAGACAAGAAAGGAAGGTAGGCGAGGGAGATCGGTCAGAGATGGTGACGGTCAGTGGAAGAGAGGAAGGAGATGAGCGGGAGGTAGAAGACAGTGGGGTGTTTAGTGGGTGAATTAGGGCTACTAATTGCCACGAATGTCTGAACCCACGAGTGGTAACAGAAGCTTTAAAGAGCCTCGGGCAGACATCAATGGTGGATGGCTAGAGAAAGAAGAAAGGGATGAAAAAGAAAACCCGATGGGTTGTTCCCGTCTGTTAGGGAGAGAGAGGAGAGAGGCGGGCGAGCAGATAAGCGACATGTGGCAATCGAATGAATCTAGACCATCGGCCGAAGAAAGAGAGGATAAGTGAGAATGAACGCAGGAGATTAGATTAGAGGAGGATGAAATCCCATCCAGACACATGTCGGCTGGAGGAGGAAGAGAGATTTAAAATTCTTTTTAATTTTCAGAACTCCTGAAAATACAATAAGAGATTAGAAAAATAGTAAATACAGACTGAAAAATTAAGAAAAATTTACAAAAATTCTTGAATATGTTTTGGACTTAAGCAAAATATTTACAATTTAAAATTGATCTTTTAATTTACAGAAAAATAGTTTTTAACCTTGAAATTGATTTTTAAAATCTAAAAAATCACATAAAATCCAGATAAAAGACAAATGCTTTAAACTAATTAATTTGAAATAGAATTTTTATAGAAATTAAAAATACCCTTTATTTAATAATATTTTCATCTTTTACTTAAACTAGTTTTCAAAAGAAAAGCCTTTTAAAAGCTAAAAACTAGCAAATAAAATCTCCAAAATTTAGGCAACGAGAGAACAGTTGAATTTATTTTATTTTAAATTAAATTAATTTATTATTTATTTTTTGTTGAAAATTTTGAAATAAACAGCTGAGCTGTTACAAACTAGTGAACTACCCCCCTTTAAAAAGAATCTTGTCCTCGAGATTTGGATGGGCTAGCAAATAAATAGGTTTGGAACTTTACTCTGTGTGGCTTGAGCTAAGATTCGGTTCAGATGTCCTTTCAAAAACTTCTGTGGCCTTCTGTTTACTATCTGGAGGTTGTTGATAGTTGGGGTTCCAAGTGTACCATTCTTCACTGTCTGTTGCTTCTTGGGACAGTTGTTTGCATAGTGTCCAATCTCATGGCAATTGAAACAAGTAACTCCTGCGTAGGGTTTTGGTCCTTCGGTGGAAAGCCAAATATCAAGGCTTTGTTGTCCTCGGTGTTGGAAGAAGTGTTGGCCGATACTAGCTCTTTTGTTGACAGTGAGGCTGGAATCTGTTGGCCTATGATAGGGTTTTGGAAAAGCTTCTAAGGTCCATGTGCTGGGCAGAAACCCATCTCTTACTGTCCTCTATTTCCTGGTGATTTGACTCCTGGCAGACAGCCTTGCTGACAAGTTGATGGAAATCATTGTAGTCGTTGGACAGGAGTTGAACTGCCAGCTCATCGTTGTGTCCTTCTAGAAATCTTTCTTGTTTGGCGTCATCTGTAGCAACGTCTCCAGGTGCATAGCATGCTAATTGATTGAACTTCTGTAGGTATTCATTTACTGAGCGACTTCCTTGCCATAGAGTTCAAAATTCTCCCTTCTTTAGAGTAATGGTACCAATAGGGATATGAGTTTGCAGAAGTTTTGCACGAACTCATTCAAGTGATCGCTTGTGCATTAGCATGAGTGGTGGTGAAGTTGTCCCACCATTCTAAAGTAGGTCCATTAAGATGATGTGAAGCAAACAAAACTCTTTCCCGATCGCTACATTGGATAATGTCCAGTTTCTTCCCAATGGCTCAGAGCCAATCATCTGCATCCATAGGATCAATGCTGCTGGAGAATGTCGAGGGACACATCCTCATGAATTTTGACAATCTTGATTGTGGAGCTTGAGCTGGCAGTGGCAAAGTAGGGTTGTTGATGGTCTATGCTAGTAGTTGAATGAGCTAGTTCTGGTTGGCCACCATTTGAGCCTAGTTAAATTCTTCGGTAGATGGTGACAGAGGAATTGGAGTAGACCGACTTCCTTGGGTTCCAGTATTGTGGCTATTGTTGTTGGTTTTCCTTGTGTTCACCATCTGCTAGATGTTTCCAGATTAGGGAAGAAGAGACTTAAGACAAAGGAGGGACAGGGGTTGTTTTGCACAATCCAATGAAAACACCAACTTAGCAAAACATTTATTAAGCAAATAACAAGCAGTAGTTATGGCTGCCGACAAAAGAGGAAACTGATAGCTCATAACCTCGTCTACTGTCTAGTTTAACAACTTAATCTAAAGATGTAAGGGTTGTCTTGGTGTGATCCTTTGCAGCTCTCAATGTACAAAGTGTGATCCTTCAAAGCAAAGATTGAAGTGGCGGCATTATCAAAGAATTCTAGCTTTTGCCATCTATAGTTGTTTTGGAATTAGGGAAGAGATAGAAATAGGTTTTTTCAAAAATGACATAGAGATGAGAAAGGAATGAGAGATAAGGGTAAGCAAAGATTAAGAGGTAAGAATAAGAAAAACTTTTTAAAATAACTAGTTATTAAAATAAGTCCTTAGGATTCAACCATTCTATTCTATCTACGGCCACATCCTAGAGTCATCATAGCTCTGATACCATCTTTGTTGGATCCCAAAGCAACAACTCCGAAACCCTTTGTGTAAATTGTACTAGTTCAAGATCAGCTAGTACACACAGTGAATAAAAAAGACAAATATCATACATAATGACAAACTTTATTTAACTGAATATGGACCTAATGGCCAAAGTTTACATCAATGGTCCATAATCCAAAATTAAATATAAGTAGGGACTTTACAATGCAAAGCCTTTAACCTGGCCAAGTCAACACTAACGTTTCACCCCAGTAAGAAATCCACCAGACTGGGACCCCCTCTTAAGCCGAGTGAGACTTCATATGGCCTACGCCATGCTCACTTTCAACCTACAGTGAGACTCAGGTTGGGACTTGCAAATTAGTCAGCCAAAATAGTCCAGACCAGCCTTGTGGTTGTACGATAGGGCTTTATAATAGTAGCTCACAAATCGATTCTTAACTTGACTTAGGCTCAAACCACATACCCCTTGTGTCTAGCAATCAGCATTGTGTCACCGAACAACAATGCATGCCAGCAAGAACCTACCACCTAACCATTAGCCTAGGTCTAAACCAGATTTTATATTTTGTTTTGAAATAATTCATAACCTTTCTTGACTCACCGAAGTCAAGAGTACGTTTCAAAAGTTTATCATTTTATGTGAAAAAGTTATCCTAAAATAAAAAATATGTCTAAGTAGGTCTAAGCATTTGATACCAAATTTCTCTAGTGCATACTAGTGTACTAACTAGAGTTTTATCTAAGATGATAAAGCATGTTGATGTTTGTCGTAGGGGTGGCCCCCACCTAAACCCAGCCGACCTGCCAAGGGTTTGGAAAGTCCAAAATGGGATGTGTGTAATGACATAAGTACCCCTGCGGGGGATACATGAGTGTAAGGACATACTTGTAAAATGCTCCCCATGTGAATATATATATATATATATATGGCTGTCCTAGGCACGGGAAGGCCAAGCATTGTTCATCTGTCATCTCTACTACCATACTCTCATTCCACTATTTGGTCTGTAACCACAACGGTTGGCGTCGTTCGTGGGGAAGATTGAGCAAGCTCTAAGATTTGAAGAAGGATGGCACCAAACAAAGCTTCATCATCGGCAGCAAAGAAGAAGAGGAGTACGACGGAGGAACTCGTCAATGCCAGGGCTTCCGCATCGGCTGCAGGTGTAGACAGCAATGCCAGCGTTGCAGCTCCCGACGTCGATGCTCGTGGTACTCTCAATGCAATCATGGGTGGCCACTATTCGCAGCTCCTAGTATTCTAGGAGCCAACCGACACTTGGTCATGGTGTGGATAAAGTTACCTCCAGCAAAAAGCCGGGTGAAGATGATAACACTCAACATCCAATCGGTAATAATTTGGATCTGGTTGAGTCCACTACAATGCCCTTTAGAGGTGGTGGTCTCCAACCATTCCCCATCATAGAGGCTACTTGCTGAAGAGGTGGAAGGCTCTTCCTTAGTTTTGATGGGAGTTCATCGAAAGATTCTTGCTGAAGGCATGAAATTAACGTAATTGGTGATACCAATCTAGATGTCATGCATGATTTGTCACGACAGGATCCCCCCAACACCCGCTGGTTAGGATGGTGCAAACGCTTATGCATTACTCCGAAGGAACGAAGATAACAGAGCCAGTGGACATCGACCGGCTAATCCACCTGCCTCTACCCCACCACGCTTGACATGTTAAATAGGACAAGTAGGAGGCCCAGAGGGAAACTCAGGTCATCATACCCCTTCTGCCAATAGGAATCCTCCGAGGCCCTCGATAACTATTCAGAACTTGCAACGAGCCCACAATATCTTAAACAATCCAGGTCCTACTCTAGCAAAAACTTTGGGATATGATGAGATTGCAGGTCAAGTGTCAGAAATCTTACAGCAAACCATGCGGCGCATAGAGATGTACAGGGAGCAAAGGAACTCGTAGAGTCATACTCTAAGGATGTGTTTGGTTGGAGTAATGAAAGTGGAATGGGATGGGATGGAATAGGATGAGATGGTTCCATAAAAAAGGTGGAACCACATGGTCCAGCATCTAAGAAGAATATTCTCTAAATTTGCACAGGCTCATCCCACTTTGGACCATTCCATCCCACCCCATCCCTCAAACCAAACACATGGATAGGCTTGGTCAAAGGAACCATTCCATTCCATCCCACCCCATCCCTCAAACCAAACACATCCTAACTTCATCCGAGCACTCCTCCTTTAGTAGAAGCCAATGTGGCCATGCTGGTAGCAATCTGACAGGTGGGGAAAGAAGGCTTCTTAACAACAATTAATTGACCAGGACTAGTAAATGCTCCTAGGCATGTTCGCATGCTACTTCCAATTAATAATGATTCGGTAACTCTGACGGTGCCAAAGTGTGAAAAACAAACACTGAAGAGGCACGACTGAACCCAACCAAGTCATAAATTACGATATCAAACATCAAGCCTATGCATATGCTGTATACTTTGGTCCTAGCGCGTGTCACGGTGGTACTAATTAATTAAGCCTCAAAACACACTATACACGAGTTTTTTTTTTGAGATGACGAGTTCATCTGTTTATACCACCAAAAGTCACATCGTAAAACTAAAAATACATACATACAACGGTTTCACATTATGCTGATGTCTGTAATTACAGTAATGCGTCATCTAGATTGACTTTACACCATCTTCTCCGGTTGGACTCTTGCGGATAGGTTCCCTGCACCTTATCACAATCTCAACCAAAAAGGTATCAAGTGCAACTAAAATAATCCAAATGGGTAATATAGTTTCACATAACACAGTAGGTGACCTTATAAAGTAAAAAAGTCCATTTGACCCTTTTGAACTCTTGCGAAAGTCTAAGTTTCAACATTCAACTGTAAAACTGGATGTTTGACTCCCTCAAGCATCAATATCGAGTATTTTAACCCCCTGAGGCCAATTGAAGATGGTTTTAGCTGATGTGGCACCTACTTGGTGTCAATGTGAAGCGGTTTTGACATATAAGCTTGTTTGTGTGGATGACATGGTAGTCCTATCAGTACGATCACCAAATAAATTCTAAAATATATTGTAGGGGCCCACCCGTCAACCCTTGTACTCTCCTTCTCTTCCTCTTCCTCTCCCTCTTCCTCTCCCTCTCCCTCTTTTTCCCCTCTCCCAATGGCCATGGCCATCTCTCCAGGTGACCATCATAGATAGATGAGGGAGCGGCGGGGATGATGAAGCTCGGACCTCCTCCCCCAGATTCGGCAGCCTCTCTCAACCTCCTCTCCTAGCTATGACCACCGCTCTCGAGCTTTCCCACGCTCCGGGCGTCTCGCTAAGATCCATCACTGCTTGCCGGCCTCCTCCCCTCATACCATCCCTGAGGCCATCGAGGGTGCGCTTCACCTCCATTGCACCGCCACCTACAAACTTCACGTCTTCACCACCACATCCTGTTTCTCCTCCCCACCAGTGTCACTGACACACATCGGTGTGCTAGGTCTGGTACTGCATTGGTGATGACCTCTACCTCTTCTCCTTCGACAACGACTATGGGCTGGCGAGCTCGTTATGGCCAAGGACAACGTTAGTGGTGAAGCAACAGATTGGACTGATAGCGATGCAAATTGGAAAGCAATGACTGCACTACATCTCGGGGCTGACAGTGGCACACTAGCGATGGCAGCAATGGCAATGTGCTTTGCTGAGGGAGAGCAAAAGCTTCTTGCATAAGCCATAGCTGTGGGTTGTTCAGGTTCTTCCTCACCTCCTGCTAGCACCCCCTCCACCTGTGATGCCAGTGGTGAGGAGAAGTAGTAGGAGGAGGTGGGGTAGAGGCTCCATGGGGATTACATTTGGGGCCTGGGGAAAGAAGAGGAGGAATATAAAGAAGAGGTGGGTAGAGGTTGACGAGTGGAGCCTACTGCCACATGTCAAAGTAATCGCCACGTAGGTGCCAAGTAGGTGCTTCGTCAACTAAAACCACGTTTAATCAGTCTTAGGAGTAAAATAAATGGTATTGATACTTGAGATAGGTAAAATATCCGGTTTTATAGTTGAAGGTTGAAACTCAAACTTTCGCAAGAGTTCAGAGAGGTCAAATAGACTTACTCCCCTTATAAATCTAACTAATCCTAGTTCAACCTGTTCGAGAATATAATCATTCAGAGAACTTCATGGTTTGTTGCTAATAATTATTCCCGGATCGATGTACACATGGACTACGTACAACTATCATCTTGCCTTTACATGCTAATATAGTAAAGCTGAATGGTACCATGCCATTATTGCATTCCAAGCCAATATTCATATTTACAGTACTACTCGTAGACACTGCAGACAAAGTTTGTTGTAGTACCCAACTCAACCAGATGCGGTGTTTGTGGTGATCGGTTCGGCTTAAAAGCTCATGGTTTATGGCTGAAAATATTGTAGCTGGCTGAAAAAAGCACTGTAGCTGACAAAGGCTTATTTAGCATAATTAAATTTAAAAAATTTAAAAATATAAAAAATATATTAGCCCATTACGTATAATACAAACAAATACGGGAAAAAAAAGAACCGGCAAAAAAGCTCAATAAAAAGCCAAAAGTTCAGAAAAAGATGAAATTTATGAATAGTGAAAAATAAGCCAGAAGTCAGAAGCCGAAGCCAAATTGATCAGGATTAATTTCTGATTCAGTGATTGGAAAATGGAACGGTACAATTACCATGTAGTGGTAGAGGATACCATATGCCATGGCTATATGAGCGGCAACCTAAGTAATTTATCGTGGGATTACTACCCAACGTACGGAAACTTATGAATTGAGAAATAAAACAAGCTGAGAATGGTAATTAACTAGCAACAATGACCGTTGATAGCATATAGATGGCTAAAATAAATAAGCCACTAAATAAAATCACCATCATCTTTCAGGAGAGATTTTCCAGTTTACATTCCTACACTTCAACCTTGTAGTTATTTGAGAACATATTGTGTGCTCCAAGTGAAATTTGAATTGTGCTACATATGCTCCTATCTCTTGATAATTAGTCTAAATGGTTATAAGAAATTCCGAAAAAATTATGTAGATAGAGTATGACATAATCAAGAATTGTGCAAAATTTCAACAAAAAAACGATGTATATCAAGAGAAAAAGGACAAATTTCAGTCAATAGTATCTTTATCTTTTTCATTTTTATTTCGGATTTACTTTTCACCAGAAATTTTCCTTTTTGTTTCTCAATGTGTAGATTGAATGTAGATTTCAAATTTTGTGTCATGGTAGATTGGTTTTGTATCAATATTGACAAATATTTTTCAGAATTTTTCATGACCATCTAGATCATTTTTCGAGAGATGGGAGCATAGGTAGCACAAAATTGGCTTGGAGCACAAAATATGTTCTCATAGTGATTGGTCCATTTGTTTGATTTACATTATCCAATAATTTGAACCAATAACTGACATTGGAATGTAGGTGATGGAATGAAGTGCTGAGTACTCCCACATCACTTAGCTTGATAGAATGGTCTTTTGCACTTGGTCAAGAAAACCATTTTTTGACATTCAAGAATGCCATTAATTTTGTGTTGTCTACTTTTGCAATAGCATGGTATAGAAGCTCTACAGTGACAAAAGCTAAAAATGCATTGTCACTAAACCATATGCACTTTTCCTAAGATTGAAAAACCGCCAGCAATTTTCTTGAACCATCAAATTCTATTGACAGATAGTTTTCTGTTGGAAATTATGGTTGGATTTGGTCAATCGCTAAATAGATGTATTGTTGACTGTTTTTTAGCAACTACCGTCGCCAAATACAATAGACAAGGGTTTCTACACTATCGGTAAAGATGAAAATGGTCGGCAAATTTTGGTAGAACTTTCTTAAAATGGAAAATCATCGGTCATTTATTAATCACCAAGAGTTTTTTTGTAAAAAGTCACGTATCTTGTAGCCCATGACAAATATATAATTTTAGGCATGCGTTAGGGGGCACACTTGAGAGGGATGCGAGAGTGGTTGTGTGTTTGTGGTGGCGGTGTGTGTTTTGTTGTGGAGCTCCCCATGGCGCAATTGGTCTGGGTCCTTTTTTGCGGATATTGGTCATGCACGAGGGCATCACAGCAATTTGGCGGCCCGAGCAGCTATCTCGTGCATTGAGATAGCACATTGCTGGCATGTATGTGCCATGGTGATGTTGTTGGCTCATTTCTGCACATCGTCCCTTTTGTTGTAGTGTGAGTGGAGGGGCCGCCTACTCTTTTTCCCCGAAGCTGTCTTGCCCATCGTCCTATTTTAGCATTGTGCTACCTATGGTTACACGTACTTTTGTTGTGACTTGTCATGCTGGTGGTTTTTGTCTGGTGTTGTGTTGGTGCTGACACAATCAATGGTGTGGTGTGCCATAGTGGGTTCACTTTGGTGAGCTGTGGTGTGGCTGCTACCGCTGTGAGCACACTGGTGTTGATGGCAACATCCTATTCCCAAGCCCCTGCGCTGCAAGAGTCATGGTTCTCAAGTTTTGTACTTTGCCTTGTGGATAGCTGGCCCTAGGCTTTGTTGTTTGTAGGTGGAGGTGTTTTGTTGGTGCTTTGGTAGGAGTTCCAGGTTTAAGACTTCTTCCCGATGTTGGTGTCCCCTACTCTTGGGGTAGGTGTTGGTCTCTATATTGTTTCCCTTCAGGGCCGATGTATTTCTCTTCTTTTTGAAATGAATGGCAAATATCATGCCCTTGCTTAAAAAAGCACTGTAGTTAATAAAAACAAGAAGCAATTAGCAACAAATTAAGTGTTAGAGTTGAAGTCGCGTTGTCGACGAACAGTCACACAAAAAGTAGAAGATACATGAAGTAGTCCCGACAGCCTCTCTCTCTCTCTCTCTTTACTGATGGGTGGATACAAGATCCACAGGTGTCTACAATAAGCAGCCCCTACCCCTCATATAGGGAGGAGGCCTGCCCACTTAATAGAATAAGCAATATGTGTCTAAACTAGACAACTATGCCTCATGGACCTTAACCACTAGTAGGCCTTGTTTAGGTAAAGCATCCACATGATCTGTCCTAATGGGCTAATATTACAACACTCCCTTTTGGACACTTTGTCAACGTCATAGTTATGCCTCGTTGCCTGTGGATTGCCCACACAAAGTAGGCTTTAGAGGACCACACAAGTCACCGCTTTACAACATGAATGCTCAATATGCAATGCAATAATTATATCTTTCATCAGTTAATTATCAACATTAACCATTTAACATCATCATCATTTCAACCATAATCATCATCATCCTACCATAAACATCATCATTATTTTACCATAAATATAATAGCATTATAAGAACAAGTATAATCATGTGAATAATTATGACAAGTATTTATTTAAACATAACACAAGTTCAAACACTTGAATATCATTTTACCATGCACTTGCCTTTTTTTAGTTGCAAGGAACGGGTTGATTGGAAAATGACAACAACCTTGGCGCTACTCCTCCTATAGTAAACACTCAATCTTAATAACAAGCCACAGTAGTATAAGAACAATAATTCAACAACATTGTACTTATACATATCCTAATTCCACATTACTCCCCTTTTACCATGCTAGTCACATCTTGCTGTCCCTGTACTAAAAGCAACATAATTCTCAACTCCCAAGCCCAAACAAGGCAAACCACACCAGTTTTGGAATCTACACAAAATTCCATACAATTCCTGATTAAATCATTTAACCCCCGTTTTTAACCCAGGATATAGTTCTATCATCTTACTAGACATTAGGATTAATAATTTCATATATATTAAATTACACATGGAACTACAGTAAGCAATAGTATTTTCAGAACATATAGAAAGTTATCTACCTCTTTCTAGTTATGACCAAAATTCAATTCTACCATCTACCAAGTCAATTTAACAATTTCCCGCGATTGTATCCAGCAACAACTGATTTGCGGACAACAGTCTTCCCAAATTCATAACTTCTGTTCTACCCAACCAAAATTCATGTTCTAAGACTCTATGGAATCCTTAGACAATCATCTACACTTTTCATGTAGAGTAAAAACTCTAATCGGTCTATTTAATAATTTTAATCTACAATTTACCATGATGCTGCCAAATGATGACAACTCTCTAAACAGCAAGCTTACAAAAATCATAACTTTTAATCTAACCCATCAATTGATGTGATTAAGCACTCTATAGAAATTTTAAAAAAAATATCCACAACTATCTAGTAGATGTCCTTTTCATTTTAATCCTAAACAGTGCCCAGAATCACAATTAAAGAATATGATAAACAAACCAATCTGCTAATTGAATCTCTGACGTGAAGTTTACTAATCCTCTTTCTAATACTTACTCTAATATCTACTAAATTGGCAAACTAGAGAGGAAAGGTCCAGGTCGTTACCCAGGTAAAGAGCGCCAAAGTCACGATCCCTCCCTCGCCTTTTCTTCCCTTTTCTCTCCTGAGTTTTCCCCTGCTACTACTCTCTTTTCCCTTGGATCCCCCTGGCTTGGCGCACTGCAGACCGCACAGTAACAAATGCCAACAGCGAGTCTGAGACATGGAAATGCCCTTGCATGCGTATGCGCTGGTGGATGGCGAGCGCAAGCGCATCGGCAAGCAGGCGACGTGCGCAACCGCACAGGCTGGCGGGCGACGCTGGCAATGGAACTTCTACTGGCGCGTGGCGATGGGTGACAGGCAACACTGGGGATGGCGACGGGTAGCAAGTGATGGCGTGTGGTGATGCTTTTTTTTTTTTGAACTCGTGTGGTGATGCTAGGAACAAGAAACAGTGGCTAGGTTTTTGGGTTTGGGTTTTCGTCCCGCCACATCCTGTTTTAACACAGCACAATTTCAATTCGGTTTTCAACTCCTCCCGAATAAATCGTTCCAAGAAAACTACTCCTCTAAAATTTTAAAACAACCCATTTTCACATTTCTCCTTTCCTTTAATTATGAATAGGTCCTCAAGAGATTTATTTTTGGAATATTACACAAATATAGTTTTTTGTTGTGTATATCCCATTTGTTTCTGAGTGGACCTCTAGTGTGGAATACCCAAAATCGTCCCATGTATTCTGTATTAGTCTCATGATCAGTAGCTAGTACACACGTCCTATGATCAGTAGCTAGTACACAAATTCACAACATTGAGATCACATCCACACACATCGCAAATAAATTTACAACAAAAGGGGCGAAAACATAAGCGATGCGAGATTAAGTTTACAATATATGGCCGACCGGCCAAATAAACATTAAAGTTAAGAGTAAATTGCAGTGGAAGACAAGTAATTAAGCAAAAACATATAGTGGTATGCCACCATAGCACACAGGCAACCGACTAGAGTTAGGCCCTAGAAAGACCAGTCGTCAAATTTCTTAGTGCCAGGGGCAAAGTACGCATCGCCGGGCATATATTCTTCTTCATTCTCTAATCAACAATAATTTAGACAAGGTTGAGTACATTGTGTACTCAGCAAAACTTGTAGTGCATCACAAAATTATACATGTATGCAAGACTGCCAAAGGATGAGACTCTATACTAAGTTATTTTCAGCATGAAGCAAATTTTATTTGCAATATTGATAAGTAATAATTTGTAAATGGAATTGTAAAGAGCATTTGACATGTAATAACATAACAATTATATAACTTTGATAATAGTAAATCACATCTATTCGCAGCCCTCCTTGGTTGTGAACATCACACAATTCCCACCCATGGGCATGGCACACGGAAGACACATACATGCCACCCCATCATGTTCAGTGAAACAGTTTTGAAATAAAAACTATACCCATTGTGGCTGCATCCAAGCTTTCTCATGACCATGAGCATAGCTATATAAATAGTTTTTAACACTCTTGAGAGGCTGTAGAACTTTACCCACATGAGATAATCAATTATACTGTCGGTAGCTTTATGCTTCCTTTGGCGTGTGATAAAAGTTATTATCATATAGCCTTTAGATCATCTAGTACTAACCTTGCACCAGCCCAATTAATAGATAAGCCCTCACTTTGGTACCCCCAAGTGAGCTGCATGACAGACCCTCATGTAGAGTGTCCATCCCCTAAGTGAGCATTCATCGTTGTATTAGTAAGTTTTGGCCCCAACACCTTGGTGAAGGGAGGCCCTACGAGTAGACCTTCACTCGGAATGCCCTCACTACATCTGTGCCACCACAATACAAGGCTAGATCTAGACAACTTAATCAACTAAAGCTAGAGCCCATAAAGCACATGTGCTTGTACAGTGTAACTTAGATGTATGGCAATAATGTTCAGTCCTTAATTGACCCAAGCGAGAATATCCCCCTATCTACATGCGAGGTTCCTTCTCACATTTGACAATTTATTATATAACTCACCCATGTTCAAAAACTAGGTTTTTTATTTTGTTTTATACCAAACCGACAGAGTTCCTCCTCTGGTCTAACATTTTGAAACCACCATATCTATGCGCAATTTTTTGAAATATCAAGCTTAGAGAAAGCTATTACGTGGCTAAGCATCTAGACCACATATCAATGTTAATATTACCAATTTGACAGTAGATACTGTCTAAATCATATCCTAGATGTTGCAACAGAGTGGGTATCAAATTTGCAAGGAGGTTCAACACATACGAGCGATTGTAACTGTCATTACCCATAGTATAGCAATTTTAATGGAACATACATGCATAAATAATAGATTTTGCAAACTATATACAACAGTTGAAATATTAGGATCAATATGGTGAAACGGGGTGATTGCCTTGTTCTTGCTACTCAGGGAATGTCTCGGACGTGTTCTTGAAGTTGTCTGGCGTGGCGTCGTCTAATCGATAAAAATCCAAATAAATGCAAATAAGAGCCAAATAAATTTAAATAGAGACCAAACTTAAATATTTTCATATATTCCGAAAGATCATGATTTTAGAAGAATTTGGAAACAAACATCACTAGATGTGGAGTTCGTATGCAAAAGTTATAAGCGGTTGAGTTTTGCCTTGGTTTGAATCCTCTCGTTTTGAGTGCTACAGTACTTTTTCCGATCGACTATGGTACTCATTTTTACTATGGTACTCTTTTCAACTTCTCAGACTCTACGATTGCTACAGTGCTCTCGTTGACTCCTAACACTTTCTGGCTTCTAAAGTGTTCTCTTCGACTTCTAACACTCTCTGGCTGTACAGTACTCTTTATGATTTCTAACACTTTTCAGCCCCTACAGTGCTCTTTATGACTTCTAACGCTCTTCGCCCGCTACAGTGCTCTTTACGACTTCTAACACTCTTTGGCTGCTACAATTCTCTTTTCAATTTCGACTACATCAGTTAACTTTGTAACTTCGACTACTTCAGCTCTCTTTTTGATTTTGACTACTTTAGCTCTCTTTTCGACTTCGACTACTTTAGTTCTATTTTCATCTTACTTAACTCTCTTTTTTACTTTGACTACTATAGCTCTCTTTTCGACTTCGACTACTCCAGTTCTCTTTTCGACTTCGACTATTTTAGCTCTCTTTTCGACTGCGACTATTTTAGCTCTCTTTTCAAGTTCGACTACTTTAACTCCCTTTTTGACTTTGACTGCTATGGTACTCTTGTTCACTCAACCACTTCAAACTTCAGTTCTCCTAACTCTCAAGACAGCTAAAGCTTGTCACTAGTGGTGGACTCCTCGACGGATGGGTCGTGAGGCAAAACGGAGCCGGGACCTCAGCCTGCACGCCTAGGTGAAGTATCGAGGCCCGACTTGGAGGATAGGGTGGTCGGCGGTGAGGTCCTGCGGTGGCAAAGGCAGGGGAAGAGAGAAACAGAGAGGAGGGGGTGTTCGCCCGAAGCTGAGAGCCAAAGCAGGGGAGGCTAGAGGTGCAGGGCTAGGTTGCAGTCGCTAGTGAGGGGTGGCCAGGGAGGCATCAACGGTAGCCAAAATGGGACCCCAGGAGGCCAAGGGAGCTAGTGGCAGTGGTGGCACGGCTTCAGGCGGAGTGGAGGCAGGCCGGGGACAACTCTCGGCAGCTGGAGCGAGGAGGCCATAGGGGCGATAGCGGCCAGGGAGGAGGGGGAGCAAAGTGGGATGAACATGAGCAGGAGGGAGGCAAGGGGGACTCACCGGCATGGTCAACGGAGCCAGAGGAAAATTGAGGTTGATATGATATTTTTGGAAGGATGAGAATTTGCAACTTGTTTTCTAGCTTGATAAGCGCTACATTATCTATTTTTCTCAAACTTCATGTCTTTAAAGCCAATCTCTAAGTCATGTTTGAAAAGCTTTTTAAGTTGCATCATTCCCACATGACTTAGCCTTCTATATCAAACCCAACCCAAAGAGATTTTCATAATTAAACAAGTTTTTAAGCATGAATCACTAAAGAGAAATCAACTAAATAAAGAATTCCAAATCTAAACCCTTTGAACGCTAATTCATTTTATTTTTTCCTTTGAAATGATAACACCATCTCTAGAGAAAGAGCAAGTAAGGCTGAGATCACTCAATTGAGAAACGGATATCAAATTAAAATTAATGTTTCTACAAGATATATATTAGATATGGAATGGTCATTTGAGATAGCGATTTTACCTAAACCAATTACCTTTCCTTTGCTATTGTCTTCAAATGTGATTTTCTCGTTGCTACCATTTTCAAAGGTAGTGAACATCTTCCAGTCTCCAGTCACATATTGAGTGCATTTGCTATCAAGCATCCAATGTCTTCCACCAGTTTTGTAGTTCATCTACAAAAGAAAATATAGTTTTTTTAGGTACTCAAACTTGTTTGGGTCCCTGGAGGTTAGTGATCAAGGCTTTAGGCACCCAAATAGCATTTTTAGCACCTAAAATTAAAGTGCCAATAAATTTGCAATAACCTTACCATTCTTAGTTTTTCTGAGTATATAGCATAAATCATAGATACCAATGGATAGAGTCTTACCAACAGGACATGTTTGTTGCATATGTCCCACATCTTGGCACTTATCGCAATATTTGCCATTTTCCTTTACAAACCTCGTAGCCATGTAAATCAGTTTCTTACCTTTCTTGGGCACAAACTCAAGTCCCTCTTTATTGAATGAGCACCTTTACTCACTCAACAATTTATCAAGGGTAGCTTTTTTCTTAAAGCACCTTTCCAAGATTGTGCTTAGCTTGGTAACTTATCCCTTCAACTCATTGTTCTCAACAACGAGTAATGCATCACAAGACTTAGCCTTACAATGATTAGAATCAAATTAAGAGCAATATGGCATGGCTAACAAATCATCACATAAAGTAAAAATGATACTCTTAAACAAGTTATTAGAAATGTCTTCTACACTGAGCATAATAATATCACAAGTAATTCCAACACTAGTGTAAGATTTGATTGAATCCTTTTAAAGGAGTGAGTCATGAGCTTGCTTTAGTTCCTCATAAGAATCTTTTAGAGAGAGATATTATCTCTTTAAGACCTTAAATTTTGAATTCTTCTTTCTAAGATATTCATTCAAATCCTTAAACGTATCCATCAATTCATCATAAAAGGGCTCATCATCATCAAGTGATTTTACCTTACCTCATGTTGCCATGAGGCATGTAGAAGACAATAAGAGTAATGAAGCCTCCTTGATGGTGATGCCAACAAGCCCCTTTTTCTTGGAAGACTCATCATTATCAGAGTCGAAGTCGGTATACTCCTCATCGGAGTCCCACTCTCCAATATGCACTTCGTTCTTGATATCCTTTTGAAATTTTTTGAAAAGCTTTTTCTTGTCATTAAAGTCCTTCTTCTTGGATGACTTGCCCTTGTCATCCTTCTTGGTTGGGCAATGAGAGGTAATGTGCCCCTTCTCATCGCACTCATAGCAATAAATATTGCTATAGAACTTTTGTCATTGTACGAGTGCCCTTTCTTGCTTTTGTCATGGCTAGCACTTCGGTTTGAGCGCCTTCTCATGAACTTCTTCATCTTTCTTATGAGGAGAGCCAATTCCACCTCGGAGTCATCTTCTTCGCCTTCCGACTCATCGCTTGATACCGCTTTAGCTTTGAAAGTGGTAACCTTCTTACTCTTCGAGGAGAATTACTCCAAAAGCTCCTTGTCTTTCTTGTATAACTCATTAGTTATGAGGTAACCAAAGAATTGAGTTGATGTCATCCTCGGTAACTCGGGTGAGTTGAGGAAGAGGGTCACCAATGTCTTGTACTTCTCTAGTAAGGCCCTAAGTATTTTTCTCACAACATCAACATCAATTAGTGATGTGTCTAGGCCTTTGAGCTCATTTACAATGTTGTTCAAATGTGAATACATTTCGTTAATGCCTTCATGAGGCAACATTGCAAATGTCTCAAGTTTGATCCAGAGTCTATGTAATTTGGCCACTTTAACTATGGATGTTCTCTCATAGATTTTCGAGAGGGTAATTCATATATCATGAATGGTTTCCAAATTGCTCACTAGATTAAACTCATCTGCATTCAAAACTCCAAAAAGAACATTCATTGTTTGAGCATCTAAATGAGCATTGTGCTTCTCAAGTTCCATGGGATGTAGTGAATCAAGAGGCATAATGCAACCCTCATTTACGATTCTCCATATAGTCAGCCTCATGGCCTTTAAATAAATTGACATTCTAATTTTTCAATAAGCATAGTTTGAGCCATCAAATAGAAGCACCTTTCCTATAGCAATTCCCTCACTAGCCATATTTTTCTCTCTTAAATTGTTAAGTCTAAATAAATAAGAGACCAAGCTCTGATACTACTTGTAGGGTCAAGGATAACCGACTAGAGAGGGTGAATAGGAGGTTCTAAAAATTTTGCTCTAAGTTCAATAATTATAACAACAAGGAGTAATTAATGAACCTAGCACAACTCAAGAGTGAATTTTCTATGTTTTCTAAGGCACCACAAGTATGTCTCTACCAAGTATAATTCTAGCTACACAAAATATATCAATTCAATAGCTAACAAAGTAAATGCAGAATAGTAAATACAAGAGATAACCACAATGGAGACATGCGACATTTTCCCATGGTATCGAAGACTTGCCGGTCATCACTAGTCCATGTTGAGGTAAGTCCAAATGAATTGAACTAGCTCTATGAATTAATCCTAACGATCTCAAATCTACTTGAGAGACCATGAGGTAAGTCCACAAGTATGTCTTGTTTTGTATCTCTTTTGCTTTAGTTGGTATGGAGTAGTTGAGGAGAGGGTGGAGAGGGCAGCATGTTGTTATGCTTTGTCTCCTGTGTTTTTTCTTTTCTTGCTCTCTATCATCCATGTGAGTGTGGGCTTGTTTGATGAAAGAGCTGTAAGAACACATATATAAGCATTCATGTCTCTTCATCTTTTGTGAAATCTTGTGTCTAGGAAAATTTGGTAACCAGCCTCTGTTGCTCTTTGTTTGCTTCCGTTATTGCTCTCTGTTCTCTCTATTTATTATGATTTTGAGCTTTCTTGCTTTCAATTTGGCAGCATAGAATTTTATCTCATTCATGCGTGATTTTTGTTAGCTTCTCAGTTTCGGCTATGGATAGAGCCTCCTTGCCGACAATCTCAAGAGATACTGCAGTTGGCTAAGTGCCTTTTTCTTTTAGTCTTGCTTTTGCTTTTTAGTCTCTTTGCATGCACTAGTTCTTTCGTTTGATCTTTCTTAAGTCAAGTGCTAAGTTTTTAGTTCCTTCCAGATTGATCTCTCGAGTTGTATTATTGTCTGGAAAGGAGTCTTGTCTTGAGCATTAATTTTCTTTTGGCTGCATGCATAGTTCCCATTTCTTGTTCGGCTGAATGAAGTTACTACTCCCTGCTTCCTTTTGTTTGCCTACAATTTCCTACACCCGCATGATATTTTGGTTGTGGAAAGAACATTGATTCCTGCATCCTCTCAGTCAAAACAAAAATGCATTTCTTTTTGTCTCTTGATAGCCGAACCAAGAAAGATTGAAGTCCTCTGTTGTTCAAGATTTTTCCAATCTGTCGGCTAGCAAAATTAGTACTTGGGCAGCAGTAAAAATCAAGTACTTGGTCCATTCCTTTTGGCTTAATCCTGGTTTTCGGCAGCAGGTCTTCAAGTATTTATTTCTTGCGGCCAATCTGAGAAGTACTGATTACGGCCATCCATGCAGACTCAGTCGACCGCAAATTGATTTTTTTTTTTACTTTGCTTTCGGTTTTGCCTTTTTGGGTTTGCTTTTCTGCAGTTGATCTCTACTACAAAGAGTTGTTTTCTTTCTGTTTGCTTCTAGCTATTTTGTCTCTTTTTGTGTTGCTATTTCCTTTACTTTGGCAGTCAGCAGTGATGACTATCTTTAGTTACCGAAGCTTCCATTTACAAGTTGTTGGTTGATGAGTGACACTAATTGAATATCTGTTTGCTCCTCTTGTGTTCGGCCAGCAATTTGTAGTTTCTATTGGTCAACGTTTTCAGTAAGCAAATCTTTTCTTTCTTCATAGCTTTTTAGCTATTGGAGAAGAAATCGTACGAGTACTTAGGGGCGGTTTTTTTAAGGGCTCCATTCACCCCCCCCTCTGTCGCCGATTTCGATCCAACACTACTAGGGTTGCTCTTTCTCCACTCTAGAGAAGGCATACACCACACCACTCACAATCGATTATACAAATTTCATTGAAAACTAGTAAATTGGTTTGTCCGAAGAGTAGCTTGGAGGAGCCAGGTGGTGAGCTGCACGAGTGCGAATCCCAGGGATGACACACAGTTAGTGTGGAAGATTTCGACCATGCAGAGTGCAGGAGGTGTCCCAAGGTGTCCCAGGCGTCCATAGAAGATACGAGTACCAGAGGAGTTTCAAGTAACCAGAAGCTTTCGAGTGCAAAGTCAGAAGCATACGACTGAACTTCAAGTTTGATGCGCAGTCAGAAATGTTCGAGTGCTACTGGTTGAAAGCTCCGAGCAGTGCAGTCAAAGAATTAGAGTATGTAGTGGTCAGAGGTTCTAGAGCACAGAGTGGTCAGAGGTTGCGTGGTTGAAGACAACAGTGGTATTGGCACACATCACGAGGACCAGCAGGTCTCACTTAAGGAAAAGGATGATGCATCCCTGCAGGAGACAGAGCAAAAGAAATTTTTTGAGCAAAGAAAAATTTCGTTGCATGTGGCATGGAAAGCAGTGGTCTAGGCAGGCCCCGCATGCGTGTGTTAGGCACAATGAGCAGCGGCTGGGGAGCATTTGCATGCACGCATGTTCATGAGCGTGTAGCTAGGGCAAATTGCAATGGCTCGGGACGACCAGGCGATGAGTTCCACAGGCACACAGAGGGCAAAGGAAGGTCTCACAAGCATGCAGTAGTCCCATGCTCGAGAGGAAGATGTCTCCCGCACATCATTGGAGGAATAGCATGCAAATGTGAATGCCAGTGTAGCAATAGTGGAAAATGAAGGCAGCAAAGAGCAACCAAGCAGGAGGCTCAGGTATCGGCAAAGCGAAGATGGCCGTGGGAGCAGGTGTACCAACCCAGGCAAGCGTGTAAAGGAGGATGAGTTCAATCCAGGTGCGAGACATGGCAAGCATTGGTTTGTGTGAGGCTCAGGATGGAGCAAGCACATGATATAGGATGATGTCGACCCAAGAAGAAACGGTGCACAAAAATGCAAGAAAAGGATGGGAGATGAGAGAAGATTGGTATGTCAAGTTCTAGAAGATAAAAGAGAAGATTGGCATGATCAAGGTAAAGAAACAAGATTAAGGGGTGAATGTTGAAATTAACCTTGTTTCTGGTAGGAAATATTGAGTTTTGGTAGGATTCGTAGAGTTTGTCGTATATGAGTACGAGTCAGTTCCGTAGTAGAAACCGAGTCAGGTTGGTGAGTTTGTTTATGAGTCTTGTAATTAGCCTTTATAAGGTAGCGTTTAGTTCTGTAATCATAACATGAAGAAGAAGAAACGAACAAGAGTGATCACTTGTGATTGAGAAGTTGAGGGAGAGAAAAGAAGAGAAAAGCGGAGTGCTTTGGCTCCCAGGAAAAGCTATTGTGTTCGTGTATTGTGTTTTGTATTGTTGCTACCAGACTCGAAGACAAGAGGAGCAAAGGAGCTACGCATCGAAAGTACTCGTACTCAAAGTATCGAGTACCGAGTACTTGCTAAGTGTTCAAAGCCTATGAGCGAGTACGACCTAGAAGGTCATTACAAGGACATGCTGGTCACAACAAGACTATGAGTACGAGCAGATCGAGAAGACGCGGTCATAAGCCGGAGTGGTCATTACTCAGTTACGAATACTTGCATAGTAGCAAGGAGTGGTCTTAACATTGAGTGGTCGTAGCCACATCTTGGAGTGGTCGTAACAAGTATTGAGAAGTCGTAAGCAAGTTATGACTACTGAGATCAAAGTTTCGAGTGGTCAAAACCCAACATAGACAACCCTGAAAACTATTTCCCCCCAAATTAGACGCATAGAAAAGGAGCAAACTACCGGTTTCTTTTTAAAACAAGAAATAAAGAATCTGTATTTCTAAACATCAGATTGATCAAGCTATAGACATTTGTGTTTCAAATATGAATTATAACAGAGGGTGCAACTTGCCTAGATTAATTAATAGATATAACTATTAACCATACAAAGTCAGATTAAGGTTGTGATAGGGAAAACATTCTCAGAAATCCTTTTTGCCCCCACCAATAAATCCGAAATTCAGAAATTTCATAAAATTTCAAAAAAAATGTTCAAAATTTTAATTTCAAATTTGAATTTTGAGGGGGAATGGAAAAACAAAAAAAATAGTGCCAATTTTGGCATTTAAATCACAACCACATGCTCAACACCACTCACCACCACTACTACAAAAAGGGTCATCATAGATGGTTCAAATCTGTCATCACAGATGGTTTTTTGGACCGTCTAAATTTATGCATCAGTGATAATCAGAGGTTCTCACAGACAGTTTGTGAGCCGTCTATGATAAATACATCATAGACGGTTTGTAACGAGAACCGTCTATGAAGAACAATATCTTAGATGGCTCGAACCAAAAACCGTCTATGATACTCACACATCACAGACGTTTCTAGCTACCAACCCTATGTGATGTGTGAGTATCACAGACAGTTGGCATATAGAACCTTCTATGATACTTCCCTATCATAGATGGTTTCTGGTTCAAGCTATCTATGATAATTATTCACATATGGTTTATACCACAAAACAGTCGGTGATAGTTTATTCTATACCTAAATTTTTTCTAATTTTTGGCTAGCCTCAGGAAATGTTAACTAAATCATCTGAAAATAAGCAAATATAGCAACAAACACAATAACACATTCTATTTCCATTACGATTAGAATCCACCATTACAACATCATAAGATATTGAGCAGGTTACCCATAACACTTCATACACAAGAGGACACTTACAATTTTATAAAGATAAGATTCATGGTTACAAATTCAGAAAAATACTTACACTACAAGAAGCTTCAGGCTAATGCAAGCTAGACTTACACATCCTTCATTAAACTACAATGTAAAACAAGTGGTGCGAAAAAATTTTCAAGTAGCAGAAACAAAAAGGTAACAAACACCATTTTTAGTTTCTATGCCAAAATCAACAGCTTCTATACGGGCGACTTAGAATAGTACAGATTTGCCATTGTCTTCTTCCTTTCCATCTTGCTTCAAGCAAAATTTCAGTCGCCCTTGCCAAACCCCTTCCCACCCTTGCCACGCACAAACGAGTTGGAGTAGTACTGGGGTATTGGTTCTTCGAGTAGGGAGAGGGGGTTAATAAGGGCTGAGAGGTGGGGGAGGAGAACGGTGCATGCCGTTTGATGCAGAGAGAATGAATGGGTGAGAGGGGGATCCTAGGGGATATGCTGCGGATTAGTGACGTGGCGGGACATTACAGACGGTTCGGATTACAAACTGCCTATTGATGTGGCACCAAGTAGCACTACAACTTTGGTTAGTGCTTGCAATTCTGTGCACAATGTTCAAGAAGCTTTGAATGCTAATTCTGAGGTTTCTAATGTGCACAAAATATATGTTTGGAAAACTAATGAAGTGTACTTTCCAATGAATCAAACGACACTTGATTGGAGCTTCCTACACAAAGTTATGGCAATTTCATTAGATGTTGCACAAGCTGTCCGAAGAGACGCGCGAGACTTGCTAAACATAAAGAGTCTAAGTATGCAATGTAAGTAAGGGTAAAATCCGACCACACCATGGCTTTCTAAAGGTTGAGAAGGGTTCCTTTTTAGGTTCTAAACGGACTTGGAAGCCCCTTGAACAAGAAAACAAAACATATAAAGATTTGAATCCAGTTTGGACTCAGTTTAGGACAACTGGCAAGACCGATACTAAAATATCAAAACTTCCACAAACGGAGTCTGATTTGGGCATTCTTTGACTCGTTGGAAAGCTATTTCGAAGCCCCATACAATGGATAAGGTACCAGCCACGAAATCCTCATAGTCACGTCGCAAATTGAGAGAGAATCTGGTGGTAGTAGTTTAGATATTTCCTTTTTAGTTCGTATTGGAATTTGTTTCGGCCTTAGGCCAGGTTGTGCGTGAGTTTTAGTCAAGACATGTATTGTGCACCAATATATGGCCAGGGCCTTAGCCCCATTGTAACTAAGGCTATGAATTGAGAAATAGAAACCAGAAAATCACCATGGTTTGGTGGCCATAGTTGGCGTGTTCTTGATATTTCCATCGAGGAATTGCTCTTGTGTGTTAAATCCAATTGTGGTGTTGGATTCTACTCGCTGAAACTTTGGTTTCTCTACCCTTTGTTCACATGCTATGGTGTGCGTGGGAGAAGGCTTATCTTGGGGGTGTATACTGTTTTGGGTTTGCAAGAACCTTAGAACAAGGAGGGTATCCAACAAGGCGTATCGTGAAAGATCAGGATCAAAGCATCGTGGTTTGGTGGCCATAGGTGGATCCGTATCATATTGCCCTATGATGAGACATCACAGATGATTCCTAATAAAAACTGTCTATGATAACAGGAAATATCACAGATGGTTCATAACGAAAACAATCGGTGATAATGGCGTCACAAAGACAATATATCGATACAATATAAATAGCTAGTCTCAAAACATAAAATAGCAAAATTTTATATGGCTTATATATGCTCGTTTGAAAGTTTTAGACGAGATCTACAACTTTGCAGCTGAGGCAAAACCCAAATTCCAAAGGGAAGATCAAAACTTTTGGCAAAAACAAAAACTGAAAGCTTAAAACGCAAATTTAGGGATAAAGATGGCCAATTTTTAGGGTAGTAGAAGGCGACTAGTGCAAGCAGGTCATTTATTTTGAATCGGGTTTATTGTTAGCTTTCCAATAAGTACAAGAACATCGAAAATGGACACGGTATGCAAAAATTATGCCTGTTTTACTAAAGATGTCTCAAAATTGAATCCTACTCGAACTTAGGCGGGAAATTATGAAATTTTAAGAGATTACGAGGTGGAAAATATATCACAGACAGTTTTTAATACAAACACTCTGTGATAACTTCATTATCACAGACGATTTTTAATACAAACCATCTGTGAAGTATCACAGATGGCTCAAATAAAAAAACCGTCTGTGATATCTGCCATTATCACAGACGGTTCTTATCAAGAATCGTCTGTGATGTCTTATATTATCACAGATGGTTTATATAAATAACCATCTGTGAAAATACCACACACAGTTATTCGTATAAACTATCTGTGATACTTACAGCACAGACAGTTCCTAGGAACCGTCTACGATGTAAGCGTCCAATTTAGCCTCTTTTGTAATAGTGCACTAGGCCCGTTAAGTGTTTCTTTTCAAGTGGTAGTTATGAAATCTATTTAAACCTGAAATTTCGAATGAAAATACACTGGTTTGATCAATTTTCAGACCCCGTCGAGAAAACTGAAATTCGCGAAATTCCGGCTGAAAATTTTTTTCCTGGGTTGTGACCGACCTTACGTTAGGTCTATGTATAGCACAAAATTAACTATGAATTTTTTAAACAAGCAAAATTAACTATGATAGCCCAAGAAGTTTAACAAATGTGCAAAGTATTGTTTGTTTACTGGAACTGTGGAAGATTTATATTATATTGTAGACACCAAAGCACAATGCCTAGTGCCACACTCTGGAAGATTTTACTGGAATGTGAACTTAGTTGTTGCAATTGCCTATTGGAGTTTTTTCTTACTTTCTTGCAGGCCATGCCATATTGTGGCAAGCTCAAGAAGGACCACTCCAGCATGAGGAGATGCTTGCAGCCATTTTTGATGGTCCATGCAATTTGTACCGATGAATACGTAGTTGTACCTGGTGCAGAGGAATAGAGGATGCAACCAAGGTTTCAAATAGCCGGCTATAGCCACCGCTATAGCCGGATTTAGCCTTTGGGAAGGCTAAGGGCTAAGAGAAATCACTTTTGGCGCTAAACATTTTTTTCCACTATTAGCCGGATTTAGCCCGCTAAACGGGCTAAATCCGCTACTATTTAGCCCGCTAAAGGAGGGAAAAAAATTCTAAAATGGGCCGAATTCCTGTGGCCCAAACGCGTGCTTAACCCTAGCCTCACACGGTCACAGCACTCACACGGTCACACCTCAGTCCTCACACCAGCCTCCCGACTCTCGACTTCGCCCGTCGCCGCCGCCACGCCTCCCGACTTCCCCAACCCGTGCCGCCCGCCGCCGCCGCCACGCCTCCCGACTCCCGACTTCCCGAGCCCGTGCCGCCCGCCGCCGCCGCGACGCCTCCGCGAGACGGCGGTGGAGGCCTCGGAGCGAAGCGGCGGTGCGGCGCCTGCGGAGTGGCAGCGCGGCACCAGCAAAAGGCGGCGGCGCGGCGGCCCCGAGCAGACCGAGGCGGGGCCCGTGCGTAGCGGCGGCGCACGCGACAGCGACGGGCAGCATGACGGGGTGGGGCGCAAGGCGTCGGCAGCGGCGCCTGCGCAGACCGGCAGCGCGCGGCGGCCGGGCGGCGCAACCGGTAAGTCCCGATCCCCTTCTTCCTTTTTTTTTCTTGTTCTTCCCGATCTAAAAATATTCAATTGATTTGGGAATTTGGGTTTCTAGAGTTCGGGATTCATCAAATTGGTGAATTGAATAACTGATTGGCTTAGGATAAATTGGCATATTTTTTGGTCAGTCGCTAAATGGCTTAGCCCGCTATTTAGCCCGCTATAGCCTTTCTTAGCCTTTGGGAGAGGCAGCCGCTAAGGGGCTTAGCCCGCTATTTAGAACATTGGATGCAACCCATGTGGGATGTGGCTTTCATGAAGGATTAGGTAGTGGATGCTATCACGAATGGATTGGCACGTTGGCTTCCATTTACCAGCTAATCTCGCAAGCTCTCATTAAAAACCTACAAGAACACATCAAGTGTGCATCCAACTTCAACATTTTCATTAACACACAGTGTTAATAATACGACCTCCTCTATTCTTCTTCTTCTCAGGTGCGCATGGCGGCATCTCACCGTGCAAGCGCAACCCTACTGCTAACATTTCTTGCACCGCTCCTAGTCCTGCCCTCCTCAGCGGCAACGGCAGCAGCACAAGCGGGAAGTGGTGAGCAGAACACCGGCTCTGGCACCATGACGCACCTCCACTTCTACTTCCACGAGCTCTTCAACGGCGGCCCGAACGGCACGACGGCGGAGGTGTCCCCGCCGGCGCGCGGCAACGGCTCGTACTTCGGCGCCTTGGGCGTGGTCGACGACATGCTCCGGGAGGGCGCCGACCCGTCGTCCCGGCTCATCGGCCGCGCGCAGGGGCTCACCGTCGCTGCGTCCCTCTACGAAGGCGCGATCCTGACGATGCTCAACTTCGTGTTCACGGACGGCCCGCACAACGGCAGCACGCTGGCGGTGTTCGGCCGCGCGCTGCTGGGCACGGTCATGGAGCGGCCGGTCGTCGGCGGCACCGGCGCTTTCCGGATGGCGCGCGGGTACACGCTGAGCAGGATGCTGAACTCGACGGACCCCAAGAACCTGCTTGTCCTCGAGTACGACGCCTACGTCTGGCACTAGGAGGAAACTATCTTGTCTTGTGGCCTTCGATCCTTTGCGTGTTCTTCATATTTACTTAACCGGTCAGTAACTGTAATGTGTTGCATTAGCATGTGCCCTGTGTGCAGGTAACCAGTGTGTCTCATGATGATTCTATTGATCATCTCTACTTCTTAAAAGTGTGAGTTGGTAGTAGTCGGTCTGTTCTCCTTCAACTCTCTGTAGCCGTTCATTCTTCCTCGACTCTTTCCAGTGTTAGAGATTAATTCATTCTCTTGAATGCTTAGATATTTTGGCTAAATCTACTAAGCTGAATGTTGGTTATAATCTTGTTGTCGGCAATGGAGTTCGGAGAGACTTCTAGCCATTGCTGACATACCTTGTAACTAGCTGGCATGTCGGTAATGTTTTTGGAGATGCTTCTAACTGTTGCAGCCGTAAGCCAATGTTGCCACTGCCCATGCGAGGATATTATTGCCGACATGGGATAATGATGCTAGTAGAAGTCTTGAGGTTTGTCTTGTTGATAATTATCTGAAGTTAGCACCATGAACCGACAATATAACATGAACCGACAATATAAGTCCGGTATGCTTCCCGTTGCTCCTTGAAGCTTCTAGCAGAAAACAAGAGCTGAAAAAGTTCTAGCTGATTTTTGGGTTCATGCATGTGTTGTGCCAACATGCAGCATACTTGGATAACCCATGTGCTAAGTCGGCGACAATGTATCTGGAGACGTCTAGTGCAAGTTGTGCCTTGTAGAAAGCCATGAACGTGGAATGGTTAGCATTTGCTACTATGATTTTGTTGCATCTGTTACTATGTTCGTTTGATTAGGTTGGTTGCATTGGCTATAAAAGGACTAATCCTTCCTATAATGAGAGTACGAAATCCTGATAGCTTCATATGAAGATGTATATGTGCTAAGTAAAGCTCCTGTTCATTCCTCCTGTCCCATTCTTTACTTCTTTTGAGTGTTCCAAATCCCCAACATCTAGTATCAAAGTCCCATGTTTGAGTCGGGCATAGGAGCAGTGCGTTCATGGTATTTGTCGGAGTCGAGGTTATGGCTTCAAATTCGGGCGTCGGGATGGCGCAGTCGATGGTTCCTGTATTCTCACGAGAGAATTACGATATGTGGAATATCAAGATGAGGATGCTACTACTCTCACATGAATTATGGGATATTGTGGAGAATGGCTACAAAAGGTATGCCGCTGAAGATATTCTTACACCGGAGCAGAAGAAAACTCTAGTAAAGAACTAATGACGGACGCCAAGGCCTTATTTTTGATTCAACAAGGTGTTGCGAAAAGTTTATTTCCGCGGATTATCGGCGCCAAGACCTCAAAGGAAGCTTGGGACAAGTTAAAGGAGGAGTTTCAGGGTTCCACAAAAGTTATAGATATAAAGTTACAAACTTTGTGAAGGCAGTTTCAAAATCTGTAGATAAAGAAGTTCGAGAAGATAAAGGATTACTTCTCGAGGGTCATCGAGGTGGTAAATCAAATGCGCACCTATAGTGAAGAGATTTCTGATCAAAAGATGGTTGAGAAAATTTTGATTAGTTTACCAGAAAAGTTTGAGTATATTGTTACTGCAATAGAGGAGTCTAAGAACTTGGCGACTCTTACTGTGCAATAACTAATGATGTCTTCCAATCGAGATATATTTCGAGATGTTTACTCATCATATCAGGCAAAGATTCACATGGGATATGGTTCTTTAGCCTAATCTGAAGGTAAAGGTTGTATAGCTATCCAAATGGAAGATGGTCAAATTTTATTCGAGATGTTTTATTGGTACCTGATTTGAAGCCGAATTTACTAAGTGTTGGGCAACTGCTAGAACATGGGTATGCTATTCATTTTGAAAATTTTTCTTGCAAAATACTAGATTGCAAGAATTGGAATCGCCTTATAGCAAAGGCAAATATGGTGAAAAATAGGAATTTTTCATTAAAAATAAGTTATCCCACTCAGTTGGCTTTACAAAGTGAGGTTGACGATAACTCTAAATTATGGGATAAGAGATTTGGCCATCTTAACTACAAAGTTTTGAAGGTGCTTAGAACCAAAGGTATGGTATATGGTTTACCATTCATTAATTTGAAATCTAATCCATTTGAAGGTTGTATTTTTGGCAAACAAATTCAGGCATATTTTCCTCATGGAGGAGCTTGGCAAGCACGTGCACCTTTGGAGTTAGTGCACAACGATATTGTCAGAAAAATACCAACTATGTCAGAAGGCAAGAATTGGTATTTTATCACTTTCATTGACGATTATACAAGGATGACATGGGTTTATTTTCTAAAAGAGCGATCAGAAGCACTTGAAGTATTTAAGAAATTCAATGCTATGGTGGAAAATCACAGCAACCAAAAAATTAAAGTACTTCATAGTTATCAAGGTGGCGAGTATATCTCAAAAGAATTTGAGAATTGTGATGACACTGGTATTCGAAGGCAGTTGACAGTAGCCTACAGTCCTCAGCAAAATGGTGTTGCCGAAAGAAAGAATCGCACATTCGATGATATGGCGAATTCTATGCTAAAAGAGAAAGGTATGCCTAAATCCAACACTACAATATGGGATGCATGGGCAAATAGAGTGTTCATACAAATTTGTGTGGAAGAGGTTCAAGCAAAAAACAGAATGGACCATTGCGGTGTTTGAATAACAAAGGGTGCCACAAACTTATGACCAACTTCAAAGAACACAGAAAGAAAGCGTACACCCGTAAGCAATTCAAAAATAAGTGGGACAACTTGAAAAGAGACTGATCCAATTAAAAGACATTAAAGCTCAATTCGTTCGATGTAGTAATGGATCCTATGATTGGATCCATTGTTGCTAGCGATGAGTGGTGGGCAGAGCAGATTAAGGTATGCAAGTTGTTATGTCGTTGCATGTGAATGTGAACTTAGTTGTTGCAATTGTCTAGTGGAGTTTTGCCTTACTTCATTGCAGGCCATGCCACATTGTGGCAAGTTCAAGAAGGGACCACTCTAGCATGAGGAGATGTGCTTGCAACCATTTTTTATTGTCCATGCAAGTTGTACTAATGAATCTGCAGTTGTACCTAGTTCAGAGGATGCAACCCATGTGGATGTTTAAGATCTTCAAAATGTCGAGGGTGAGGATGATGAGGGAAACACAACACCAAAGAAGCCACCCAATATGGACAAGCACCAAAAGAATATGTAACAGCTCAAATTTCCCTAAACTTATATAATTATTTTAAAATCATCATTTTTGAATTTTTGGGATTTTTCTATAAATTTTCAGCACTTTTGAAGTAGTTTTTTCATTGTTGGAAGCCAAAAAGGAATTTCTAAGAATTATTAAAACTTGATCAGAGCTTGAAAATAATTTATCTAAGCTCTTCATATTCTGAAGTGCCTCTCCAGAAATTTTCATGAATTTTGGAGTCCATTTGCTAATTTTAGAAATTTAAACTTTAATTTTGCAATTAAATCAAATAGGAAAACCAATTTTAAATCCTTTTCGCCTAGACCTGCCTTCGCCATTTTTGTCTTCCCTTGTGAGGAGACATAATCCCACCATTCCGCTTTCTCTCTTGCCACTTCCCTCCCCCTCTCTCTGTTGTGTGGGCCCAAGACCCACCTGCTAGAACCTGTCTTCCACCTCGTGCTCGTGCCATGACACTCACATGCGAGATCTATGCCATGCCTATGCAAACCCACAATGCCCACTGACACCTCGAACACCCTTCGCAGATGTCCTCTGCCGCATCCCGCCATCGCCCGAGCCATCCCGTCGCTAGAACGGTGGTAGGCCGTCTTCTCCTCATCGTGGTCAGATGGAATCACTGAGCTAGCCATGTCGTCACCCCTATTTAAGGATGCCCAAGCGTGCCATTGTCTTCCCCACCATGTGTCATTTCCATTCTCCCCTTGGCAAGGTCTCTTTTCCTCTGCTTCGCCCAAAACGCGTCGTCGCCACTAGCTCCAATGAATGTGCTCCGTCGAGCACAACCTTAAGCCCAAGCCCTTCTCAGTGAGCCCTCAGCTTTCTGGCTGCATCACATTGCGCCATTTCTCCCCCAATTTGATTTCTCCTTAATTGATTCCACTGCTCCTGTAGCACAACATCGACATTTCATCGTTTCTCTAGCTCCGGCTGCCATCGTCACCCAAGCAATTCCCCCTCTCTAGTAAGCTCCAACCCACGCCATGGCTATTTTTAGCATCCCCTCTCCCTCCTGAACTCATTGCCTCATTTTCAATGGAACGTTCTCATAGGGAGCTGTTGCTGTGCACCCCATCGTTGCCACTGCACCTCATCGCTGTTCGGCTACCTCGGACCTCCTCCGACATTGCCATTCTCACCTGCACATTCCTAGTGAGCTATTGATGCTTACGTGTTGGTTTATTTAGCTCAAAATGGTAGTTTTTGCCATCGTCACTATAGCCCATTCTAAACCACTGCGAAGCTTCACCATTGGCCTATCTTAGGTGACAATTAATCCCTAAGCCACCATCCCAAGCACTACAATGAACCTAGGAAGCTGAAGCTATGCCCCTTTGCACTGCAAACACACCCATTCACCTGTCACATAGTTCACCAGACTTCACCACTGCCCCTTACATCGATAGCCCTCCTCTGACCACCCACTAGCCGCTAACCCAACTAAAGAACTCCCCTTGAGCTCCTCTACCTATTCCTGACCTCGCTGCAAACCCCATCGGCCCCCCTCCACTACGGTAGCTCATTGATGAGATAGGCGAAGAAGCGCCGCTGTGCCCCTATGCTGTCCCTATGACATGTGGACGCTACTTGGGGTAAGATTAGGTTAACACTAATTAAACTCTATTAAACCTAATTAGTCTATGACCTGTGGGCCCAATAAATTAATCAGGTTAAAATCTTAATTCAAGCCGGTTTTAAATAATGAATCACTGACATATGGACCCTACCTATTAGCTATTTTGGAAAATAATAAAATTCTAACATGTAGATCCCACCTATTAGCCTAATGACGCAATAAAACCAAAATTTTCTTTAGAAAGAAAATAAAAATGAAAATGAAAATCCGAGCATAGCACCTTTTTCCTTTTTCAAAATTCAAATGCTTGTAACTTTTACATATGAACTCTAAATTAGGTTATTTTTGTCTCTAAAATTTTATCAAATCATGCTCCTTCATATTCTGCAAAAATATTTGAATTTTATCTCTATTTGAATTTATTTGTCTCTTTTTTATAATATTTGGTATTTGATAATTACATACTGACATTTCAGAGAACTTCGTCAATGAAACCGAGCAAGCCCAAGAGTTCAATGTAACAACACCCCGGCTCCTCCCTGAGCCCCGAATGCTACCACCTACTCTATAATGTTACCAACTCTAACTTCTGCCGTTAGTCGTGTGAAGCAATTCTTTTATTTAAATACCCACCAAACGACAAAAGTCAGTACACCTGACACTAAGCGCAGCAGAGATATAACTTTGCTAATTACCAAAAAGGTACTAAGACTATCCAAGACTAAATATGTCAACTGTAGATGATTTGTGAATCACTGTGGCAAGTGAATGACTGTGCTACTCCCGCCCATGCATGTCGTCTTCAACAGATTCCTGTAAAAACAACGGTAAAGCAAGGGTGAGTCCGAAGACTCAGCAAGCACACGATAAAACAAACATTTTAGCAGTTCAATCAATTTCACGAACTGTAAGCGGTAAATCCACTCTATGACTATAAATTGTAAATTAATTCTGTAATTGTAAACTATAAATTAATTCTGTAACTGTAAACTATAAATCAACTTTGTAACTGTAATCTGTACCTCAACTCTGTATCTGTAATCTGTGTCACTTTCTCTGTTACTTTCATGCAATGCATCTGTAATGCAATGCTATGCAATGCATCTGTAATGCATTTATAACCACCAAATCACATTTATGAGCTGTAACCTAGAACCTCCGGGTTTCCTCTCTGTCACCTGTTCATTTCCTGTAAATGCAATGCATCTGTAATGCACCTATAACTGTAGCTGATACCGATACAGCGGAGCGTCCACCCGTCGATGGACCACTCAATTGCCTACCTCTGTAGGTCTTACTCCAGAGCACTCCAGACCAGTCACATGACTTTCTCACCGACCTTACTCTTATTCAAGAGCACTCCGGACTAGTCATGACTTTCTCACCGGCCTGGCTCTTATGCATTTGCATGATGCAATATGCTTCAAATATGGATGTCTAATCGTAAGCGGTACTCATTAAGGTATGATTAGCACAATTCATATACATCTCATAAATACTGTAAATCATAGCATGGAAACCCAAATAACAAACATTCACCACAATTTACTGTTCTACCCTGCACTTGCCTGTTAACTTGGCGGACGGTGCATGGACGGCACCAGACTCGAACCGCCACCTGAAAAAGCAATACCTAGATTCAATACATTATAGCAATACACGCACAGACGAACGACATCGTTCCTATGCGCAAAACCAACACGAACTCCACTCTTTCACTAGATACCATCCCACTATTTCGGTACTCGAACGACCATGTCTTTCTAACCCGAAACCTATCACAGCAAATATTCCGGGTTTGGTAACCTGCATAACTCTACTACATATTCTTGGTTACCATAATTTAAATATCACACCATCTAAAACTCCGATCTCAGCCCGAAGGCCATGCTATCTCACATCGACTGTGGCCAACCCGGAGGCATATTATCCAAATCATACCACCGAACCCGGCGTTCCAACATTCTATAGAGCTCCAACAAGAGCCGACGTTAATTAGTCTAAACTAATTAACCCATACTCCTTAATTCATACTAATCATTCACTAAATACTAGTCGATTACGCATGCACCGACACGACATCACATGGCCAGCGTTCTTCACCTGTTCTACTCACACGGCCACAACATCATCGCTTGGCACATGAATTCCAGCCGCTAGCCATGTTCTAACCAACGTATGCATTTATCTCGCTATTCGATAAATCGGCCCCTTCATGACTCAATATCAAATATCGACGCCGGCTCTTGTAGCACAACATCGACATTTCATCGTTTCTCTAGCTCCGGCTGCCATCGTCACCCAAGCAATTCCCCCTCTCTAGTAAGCTCCAACCCACGCCATGGCTATTTTTAGCATCCCCTCTCCCTCCTGAACTCATTGCCTCATTTTCAATGGAACGTTCTCATAGGGAGCTGTTGCTGTGCACCCCATCGTTGCCACTGCACCTCATCGCTGTTCGGCTACCTCGGACCTCCTCCGACATTGCCATTCTCACCTGCACATTCCTAGTGAGCTATTGATGCTTACGTGTTGGTTTATTTAGCTCAAAATGGTAGTTTTTGCCATCGTCACTATAGCCCATTCTAAACCACTGCGAAGCTTCACCATTGGCCTATCTTAGGTGACAATTAATCCCTAAGCCACCATCCCAAGCACTACAATGAACCTAGGAAGCTGAAGCTATGCCCCTTTGCACCGCAAACACACCCATTCACCTGTCACACAGTTCACCAGACTTCACCACTGCCCCTCACATCGATAGCCCTCCTCTGACCACCCACTAGCCGCTAACCCAACTAAAGAACTCCCCTTGAGCTCCTCTACCTATTCCTGACCTCGCTGCAAACCCCATCGGCCCCCCTCCACTGCGGTAGCTCACTGATGAGATAGGCGAAGAAGCGCCGTTGTGCCCCTATGCTGTCCCTATGACATGTGGACGCTACTTGGGGTAAGATTAGGTTAACACTAATTAAACTCTATTAAACCTAATTAGTCTATGACCTGTGGGCCCAATAAATTAATCAGGTTAAAATCTTAATTCAAGCCGGTTTTAAATAATGAATCACTGACATATGGACCCTACCTATTAGCTATTTTGGAAAATAATAAAATTCTAACATGTAGATCCCACCTGTTAGCCTAATGACGCAATAAAACCAAAATTTTCTTTAGAAAGAAAATAAAAATGAAAATGAAAATCCGAGCATAGCACCTTTTTCCTTTTTCAAAATTCAAATGCTTGTAACTTTTACATATGAACTCTAAATTAGGTTATTTTTGTCTCTAAAATTTTATCAAATCATGCTCCTTCATATTCTGCAAAAATATTTGAATTTTATCTCTATTTGAATTTATTTGTCTCTTTTTTATAATATTTGGTATTTGATAATTACATACTGACATTTCAGAGAACTTCGTCAATGAAACCGAGCAAGCCCAAGAGTTCAATGTAACAACACCCCGGCTCCTCCCTGAGCCCCGAATGCTACCACCTACTCTATAATGTTACCAACTCTAACTTCTGCTGTTAGTCGTGTGAAGCAATTCTTTTATTTAAATACCCACCAAACGACAAAAGTCAGTACACCTGACACTAAGCGCAGCAGAGATATAACTTTGCTAATTACCAAAAAGGTACTAAGACTATCCAAGACTAAATATGTCAACTGTAGATGATTTGTGAATCACTGTGGCAAGTGAATGACTGTGCTACTCCCGCCCATGCATGTCGTCTTCAACAGATTCCTGTAAAAACAACGGTAAAGCAAGGGTGAGTCCGAAGACTCAGCAAGCACACGATAAAACAAACATTTTAGCAGTTCAATCAATTTCACGAACTGTAAGCGGTAAATCCACTCTATGACTATAAATTGTAAATTAATTCTGTAATTGTAAACTATAAATTAATTCTGTAACTGTAAACTATAAATCAACTTTGTAACTGTAATCTGTACATCAACTCTGTATCTGTAATCTATGTCACTTTCTCTGTTACTTTCATGCAATGCATCTGTAATGCAATGCTATGCAATGCATCTGTAATGCATCTATAACCACCAAATCACATTTATGAGCTGTAACCTAGAACCTTCGGGTTTCCTCTCTGTCACCTGTTCATTTCCTGTAAATGCAATGCATCTGTAATGCACCTATAACTGTAGCTGATACCGGTATAGCGAAGCGTCCACCTGTCGATGGCCCACTCAATTGCCTATCTCTGTAGGTATTACTCCAGAGCACTCCAGACTAGTCACATGACTTTCTCACCGACCTTGCTCTTATTCAAGAGCACTCCGGACTAGTCATGACTTTCTCACCGGCCTGGCTCTTATGCATTTGCATGATGCAATATGCTTCAAATATGGATGTCTAATCGTAAGCGGTACTCATTAAGGTATGATTAGCACAATTCATATACATCTCATAAATACTGTAAATCATAGCATGGAAACCCAAATAACAAACATTCACCACAATTTACTGTTCTACCCTGCACTTGCCTGTTAACCTGGCGGACGGTGCATGGACGGCACCAGACTCGAACCGCCACCTGAACAAGCAATACCTAGATTCAATACATTATAGCAATACACGCACAGACGAACGGCATCGTTCCTATGCGCAAAACCAACACGAACTCCACTCTTTCACTAGATACCATCCCACTATTTCGGTACTCGAACGACCATGTCTTTCTAACCCGAAACCTATCACAGCAAATATTCCGGGTTTGGTAACCTGCATAACTCTACTACATATTCTTGGTTACCATAATTTAAATATCACACCATCTAAAACTCCGATCTCAGCCCGAAGGCCATGCTATCTCACATCGACTGTGGCCAACCCGGAGGCATATTATCCAAATCATACCACCGAACCCGGCGTTCCAACATTCTATAGAGCTCCAACAAGAGCCGACGTTAATTAGTCTAAACTAATTAACCCATACTCCTTAATTCATACTAATCATTCACTAAATACTAGTCGATTACGCATGCACCGACACGACATCACATGGCCAGCGTTCTTCACCTGTTCTACTCACACGGCCACAACATCATCGCTTGGCACATGAATTCCAGCCGCTAGCCATGTTCTAACCAACGTATGCATTTATCTCGCTATTCGATAAATCGGCCCCTTCATGACTCAATATCAAATATCGACATTTTAGCATCTACGCAAAACGATAAATAAGCGGGGAATGGTCTCGGGGCATTACCCTAGCTCTGAATAATTGGATCGGGGCTCCTTGCTTGTCTCGGCTGGATCATGCGGATTAGGCGCTGGATCAGCCTTCCCCTTTTTTTTCTTTTCCTTCCTCTCTTTTCTTCCTTTCCTTTTCCTCTTTTCTTTCTTTTCCTTTCTTTTCTCTTTTCCTTCTCTCTTTTTTTTTCCGGCCGGCCGGCTCTCTCCTGGCCTTCCTCCTTTTTTTTCCACGGCCGGCTCCACCCTCCTCTTTTTCTTCAGCTTCTCCCCCTCAGCTGGCCATCTCCCCCCATGGCCGACTCCCCTTTCTCCCCCTCCTCTCTCCTCACAGCAGCCTCCGCTTCCTCCTCCTCTCTCTCTCCTCCTCTTCTTCACTGGTAGAGGAGCGTAGGGCAGCCGGCACGCATGGAGGTGGGGAGGCGACGGCGAGCAGGGCGGCGTAGCCGACAGGGGAGCAGTGGCGCGGTCAATTGGGGCTACGGCGGTGCGTCGGCAGTAGGGTGAAGCGGTGCTCGGCAAGGGCGTGGCTAGGCGAAGCCGGCGGAGAGAGCAGCGGCGGCTTGGCTGCGGCGGCAGTAGCAAGGGACAGAGATGGCGCAAAGCAGAGGCGCGCGTGCTAGGGCGGCGCTCGGCGTTGCAGCAACTGGGCAGTGTCCGACGGAGAACGACGAACGGCGGCGCTGTAGGGTGGCATGCGGCGGCGTCGGCGGCTGGTTGACGACGACGGCAAGTGCGTGGAGGCGGCAACGTCAGGGTGAGCACGGGGGAAGCGACAGCAGTTGGCACGCGTGGAGAAGATAAGCAAAAACTGAAATTCATACGTTGGTTAGAACATGGCTAGCGGCTGGAATTCATGACTCAATATCAACACTATTATGCATGTGCGTATGCATTTGATATTGAGTCAATATCTCGTTATTCGATAACCAACGTATGCATTTATCTCGCTAACCAACGAATGCAGTTTGCTCCTTCCTTCTCCCAGCTTCCTCTCTTATATGGGCATTGGCGTGGGTCGGGCTGGGCTGGGCCAAATTCGGCCCAGGTATTACATTCAACAAGCAGGACAAGCACCCTCTTTGATCGTGTTGATACCATATTTAAATGTTATGTATATTGTATTTAAAACTATTATGCATGTGCGTAATTTTGGTAAAAACCGCTATATTGGTAAGGACAGTAGTTATATCTAATTGTTGCATCAATCCCGCCTTAACAAGTTGTTACCTTTACCATTGTCACCATAGCAATAATACCCACTGGTAATAAAATGTGGAGCTTAGTGATCAAACGCAGTAGTTAATGCTTAACCATACTCATAATGGTACAAATTTGTAAATGGGTCAAATTGTTCAAATCATGGTTGTCATAACAGACTTGGCGACAACAGTGAGTGAGAGGTGCTAGGACGCCATGGCATCTAGGTGGGCACCATAGCGTCCTCCAGGCATGGTACGGTGAGCAAAAGGAATTCAGACATCACAAAGCACAACAAAAGGGGATGACTACTGCATACCTTCCTGATTGAGTCCATTTCATAGAGCAGATCAACAAAACATGGTTGAAGAATTGTCCATATAACAATAGCAATTCAAGAAGGAAATATGCTATTGTTTCCTATTGATATGTAACATATGTTAATTATAGATAACAAAGATTATTGTCAAATTCCTCAAGTTGAGAATATCAATATGAAAAGAAGAGGGTTAACAGACCATTTTTTGATAGGGAAGTGCTCAGCCACAGCCTCACTACAAACATGAAGACATCAACATGTTAGATCTTGTATATTATAAGCATTTCAGCATCATCAAAGCCAAAAAGAGGTACCACAAGCCACATTAATACACTATGCATTGATGGTGCACTATCTTAAGCATATGAGAAGATTATAGCAGTTTCCCCACCACCTCTACAACACAAACCTAAAGATATGTTATTTAAATGAAACACATTCCATAAGGGAAAAAACTAACCATTTGAAAGTTGATTCCTGAATAAACAATATGCCATTTAGAAAGCTCTATAATCTTCTCATCAATTGCCTAGTTGCCTGCAGAATAGAAATACAGTCAATTGGCATTTGGCAAAATAAGCAGAAGACCTGTATAGACCTACTTTATTCATGCTTGGCAGATGCATTGCATGGAGGATTAGTAAAACTCTAAAGATAGCTGAAAAGGTATGAGTAGATTGCTTCTAGTGTAGAGCTAAGAAATGCCCCTTTCTACTGTACCGATTATCTAGGTGATATCCCCTTTACCCTTGTCCAGAAGAATGCCCCTCCCCCAAAATCATGGTTATTGGCTTATTGTACTTCGTTTCAATAATTCAACCTACATATAATATTGACAAATTTTAGCTACATATTGTAGAGCTGCTTAATTGAGGCTACCATCATAAGTAATGTAACTTTAGTGTTTGTTATATGCTGTCAGCCTGTCACTATTTCCATAAATGTATGATTCCACTCCAGTTACATGGAATTAGTCATCGTAAAATGTGTGAGAAACTGATAATGCAGGCATTCATCTAGGCATCTACCAATCAAGACATGGTCAATAACTCAATACCCAACATACACATTCATTCAGTCATCAACCACATGACATCGCTCTTTTATTCAGATCAAGGAACATAGCAGAGCAGAGAGCAAGTCAGTGAGTAGATCATGCTAGCAGCATGGGAGGAGGGAGACCATGAGAGCATGAGTAGATCTGGCTCCTCCATAAGCAGGATAGCAACAAGTCATTTGAGAGCAAAGGAAGAAGAACAAAGCAACCTTGACTGGTGAAAACGAGGTAGAGGTAGAAGATGAACAAAGAAACGAGGCAGAGCTAGAAGAAGAAGAAGAAGAACAAATCACAGAGGTTACAGAGCTACCTTAGCTGTGGAAGTGCATATTGACTCCTTGGCTGGTGGCGGAAGGAGTGGAGGAAGGGAAGCTCACTATAGGAATCTTGGATGACAACGGCGTTGACAGAGGGAGTGATGGCGGTGCCAGTGAAAGGAGTGGCGACAGTGGCTAGGGTTCCACCCGGGTCGATGAGTCACCACTTTCTTCTGTTTGCTCGCTCGCTTCACTGCAGTGTGTCTCTCAAGTAACACAAGCTCACTTAACACCACTCGCTCTCTCACACTCACTTGGCAAGGTAATTGTCGGGACCCGGAGCAACAACTCCAGAACCCTCTGTGTTAATCGCACTATCCCAGGAAAAGCTAGTGCACACAGTATCACAAAGACAATTATCATGCGTAATGACAAACTTTATTTAGCTAATATGAGCCTGATGGCCAAAGTTTACAATAATAGCAAAAGAAGACAGCGGAAGAAATACATAAAGTAGCAGCCCATCCAGCCTTCCCACAAGGCGAATGACTGTAAGACGTGGCCTAGTCGCAATCCTCACCGAAGTCGTCGAAGGCTTCCTCTGGAAAGAATTAGATATAGCAACATGAGTACAAAAAGTACTCCACAAGTTACACCAGGAGATTTAACAGAATAGATGCATGCATATGGAATATCAAAGGAAGGCATAATATGGTTAATTTGCAAAAAAAAGCGACTTTGAAGTAAATACTGTAAGTAGATTCAAAAGCTGAATTTGATACAACAGATAAAAACAAGATTTTAACAAAATAATATCGTTAGTGCAGGCTCCAACCAAACACTAACCTATCCACGGGCATCCCACCCGGACCATCTTTTCCAAAAAGATATCATATGGATTCCATCCATCCATATATACACTTTTAAAATCTCTCATGGATTCCATCCATCCATAAGGTTTTTGCAAATCATTTTGAAAACCAAAATCTAATCCGTGAAAAACTTCACTCAGCTTGCCCATGACCGTGGGCACGGCTATCCAGGATAGGTTATACACTCTGCAGAGGTTGTACAGCTTTACCCACAAGACACGATCATCCCGTTTTACCACTAGATTACACACTTCCTTAGGTGTGCGGTTAGGAGTCGTGACAAGGCCTTTACAATGCAAAGCCTTCAACCTGGCCAAGCCAACTCTAAGGTTTCACCCCGGTAAGGAATCCACCAGACCGGGACCCCCTCTTGAGCCGAGTGAGACTTCTCATGGCCTACGCCACGCTCACTTTCATCCTACGAAATGGCTCAGGTTGGGACCCACAAATTATTCAGCCAGGGCTGTCCCATACCAGCCTTGTGGTAGTACGATAGGGCTTTGCAACAGTAGCTCACAGACCGGTCCTTAATCTGACTTAGGCCCAACCACAATCCCCTGTGCACGACAATCAACCACTGCGGCTCCAACCAACAGGGCATGCCTGCACCCACCACTCTAACCAATTGCCTAAGTCTAAACCAGTTTTATATTTGTTTTCAAAATAATTCATAAACCTTCTTGACTCACCGAAGTCAAGAATACAGTTCAAAAGCTTATCATTTTATGTGAAACAATTCTTCCCACCCGAATTATTCTAAGCATGGCTAAGCAATTCCATAAAATGTTCTAGTTAATACTAATGTACCAACTAGGTTTTCATCTAAGGTGACAAGGTATGATCGTTCAATATCAAGATTGGCCATACAAAGGAAATTGGGTGTAACTAAAGTTTTAAGCACATTTGAGCTAATTTGAATAAAAATACGCATGCATAATAATTTTAAAAACAATATAAATAGTTTAAATTATTGGGAGCAATATGATCAAAGGTGTAACTTGCCTTGCTCGAAGACTTGATGTTGCGAATCGTCGAAGTCGAACTCTCTGGAATAATCGTAGTCTACGCGCGAAGAACCAAACAAAATAAATTCAAATAAAATCCAAATAAAATCCTAAAATATATACTGGGGGATAGATTATGATTGTAGATGAATTTAGGAGAAAGAATCAACAGATTCGGAGTTTGTATGAGGGAGAACGAATATCTGAAGGTTTTGGACATCACATGAAATGATAACAACGTCTGAGAATTACTTTTTGAACAGTATGGTGTCGGTAGGCTGCGAGGTGGCTAGCGAATGGGCAAAATGGAATCCTGGCGATGAGGTGAAGGTGGTGACATGGATACGGCGACGAGGAACGGAGACGATACCATCGACGTTTGAACAACGACGGTAGAGAGAAAGGAAAAAAACTTAATATATTGGTGCTCGGTGAAGCGAATCTAAAACCATTTGAAATGTAGCTAAATGGGATGGTTTGGCACGATATGATGCGAACAGATTGGGAAAAACACTAACGGATAGATGGGGACACGGGATGCCATTGGCGGCCATGGCAAGGTGTCGGAGGCGAAATTTTGTGGAGGCTTTTTGGGGAAAAGGAAGGAAGCATGACGTAAAACGTGCCGAGGTAAGTCTAAGAAAGATTACGGCATAGGCTAAATCTTACCGGAGGTGACGAATCGACGTCGGGAGTCACAAACGGTCATTTTCGCGGAAAGCTCAATTCCTGACAATTGGCTCCACGAAAAATTAAACAAAATGGTAGAAAAATTTCTTAGAGGCTAGGACACAATATGACGCGAACAAAAATCAAAGCGCTTACCAAAAAGGGGTGTACGCGCAAGGTACAGTTTTAGTGTCTGGGCCTGACAAGGTCAACGAGGACTCGGGGGATCTTTAGGTGTTGGCGATAGAAGCACGATGTAGAACGCGTCGAGGCAAACTCAACGGTACAGACGGTTCGGCCAAAGTACATCGGATGGTGGCGAAACACGACGAAGAAGACATTCAACGACCGACGGGTTGACATCGGCATTCCGGGCAAACGGAGAGGCGTTAGCAGGTGAGGTTTGCGGCGAAACAAAGAGCAGAGCGTGGGGCACGTGATGCTCACCTTGGTTTTGGTCGGGCATGCACGGACGGCCAGTGGCGACGCGAGGAACGACGACGTGCTATGGCCCACGGTGGCGACGGTGCTCCGGCAAAGTTCCGGCGAAGGCGAGGTAAGCACCGCGTAGAACGCGACGAGGCGAATCCGGGGATTGCTCAAAAGTGGCGGGGCTCCACCGGACGAGGCGCAATAAGACGAAGAACGCCGCTTGGAACACAAAAGAAAAACTCCGATTGCGCCCAAGAGAAGAGGAGTGGGGACTTGATATTTTCGGGGTTGAGTGAGCATGAGGAGGGGCTCACGGTGCTCCCTTTTATAGGGGCGGGGGAGGTCCGAGACGGGAGATCAAGAGATCATGTCCATCAATAGCATGGGTTAATTTCTCGCGAAACGGCTCATGAATGAGGGGAAAACGGTAGGGAAATGAAAGAGTTTGATGAGAGCGGTTGAATGCAATTTATTTTGCTAAAAACCGTTGAGAAAATCAAGAGATATGAGAGCTTCAAAGTTGTGTTCATGGTGGCCATGCTCTGGACGAAACCACGTTCGTGAGGAAGATGAAGCGAGGAGAGAGAAAACATGAAATAATAAATAATAATTTTTTTTCAAGAAAACAAAATAAATTCGAAAAAAATCAGAAAAATTCTATAACAAACCTTGGAAAACGAAAAGACTAAATAAAATAATTTCGGATTTAATTGAAGTATATTTTAACCATTTAAAATATTTTTACTTTCTAAGCTTTAATTTAATTCAAATAAATTTGAAAAATTCCAAAATTTTTAAAAGAGGATAGAAATGGATAGATTGAGATTTTAGATGAATTTAGAAATTTGAATGGGCTCAATCGGAATCAAAATGAAGAAATACGAGCTTTTGGAACCTCGAAAGGAGAGAAAAGGAATAAACCGATTTTCTGGAATTCTTTTTGAACTGAAAAATCAGATTATGATGTCATCAAGGGAAATGATTTTCAGAGAATTATTTTTCTATGGAAAAGGAATTTATGAAGTCAGGGTAACGGCGGCAAGGATTTCGATTTTCTGGCCAAATTATTTTTCAACAGAAAAAGGGTTTTAATCACTGACAGGTGGGACCGGCTTTCGTGGACTGGGTCCATGGACCAAAGAGAAAGCTGAGGTGGCACACTTGGCTGGCGTGACACTTGATGCTGAGGTGGCGCACAGGGACTAAGGCATCAGCGAATGGCGGCGCTGCTGGGGTCGGCGAGGTGTGTGCGAGAGGGAGGAGGACACAGGGAGTTCAGTGCACCTTGGTGCGACGCTCAGGAATGCTCGGTGGTGGTCAGCGACAAGGATGCAGGGGTGGCGTAGTGAGGGCATTGGCGGCAGGGCTCTTTGGCGGTGGATTTGCTCGGTGGAGGGGCGGGCGATGCGCGCACGGGCCTGGCGAAGGTGGAGGTGATGGACGGCTGTCGGTTACACCGAAGTTAAGGTCGGTGCAAAGGCAAGTAAAGAGGGTGGTAAGCGGGGTTTAAAGTGGGGAAGTGGTGGAGGTTAAATGCGGGAGTGATTAGGCTTTCAATTGTAGTAAATGCTTAGGCTAACGAGAAGAAACGACCAAATTTAAGGGCTCGGGCGAGGCATAAATGGCGGCGGTGGAAGGTTGAAGAAGGCAAGGAGAATGAAGAAGCTGACAGGCGGGGTTGGGCTGTCGACGAGAGAGAAGAGAGAGGAGATAGCACGGACGGCTAGATATGTGACGCGGCACATGGGGAAGATCAGGGCCATCGGATTGAAACGAAGGGGTAAGTATAGGCGGGTGGCTGAGATTAAACTGGGTGAAGATGAATTTCATCAGGGAGCGACACGTGGCGGGCTTGGATGAATTTGATTTTTATTTTCGGAATAAATTTTCAGAAAATACTAGAAACTTTATAAACACTTGGAAAAAATAATATTTAATGCCTAAAAATTCCAGAAAAATTATACAATATTCCTGGAGCTCTTTTAGACTTAGGAAAAATATTTTTAACTTCAGATTTGCATTTAATAATTTTATAAAATACTTTTTAACTTTTAAAAATTGATTTTAAATTCCAGAAAAACCATATAAAAGCCAAATGCTTTTAAATACTTAATTTGAAATGATATTTTTATAAAAATTCAAAATATCCTTTTATTTAATAGTAATTTTATGTTTTTAGTTAAATTACTTTTGCAAAAGACTTTTTCCAAAGCTGAAAAACAGACAAATAAAATCTCCAAAATTTAGGCAACCAAAGAACACTTTATTTTTATTTTTAAATTAAATAAAAATTTTTTTTACTAAAATTTTTGAAATAAACAGCTGGGCTGTTACAGTAATCACCCAGGACTTCGCCATGGATGACCAGATATCCTGGGCGCTCACCTAACTTGCCAAGGTGTGGCAGACCTCCATGGTGTCCTCCCTACACCACCACGACACCTATGCGACGCCAAGTCAATGACTAGGCAACATCTTGCATCCCTGGTTCAAATATGGGAGATACTCAAGAATTGGTCCAGAGAAGTTACCTCTATTATTTTGATTAGCAAAGAAAATGGAAAACACATTTTAGACTTGGGCTAGTGGTTGAGGAGATATGTGCAGTTCGCACAAGAATGTGGTTTGTGGATGTCTCACCTGGGTCACTAAGGACTAAGACTATGGTGTAGTTAGACCCAAGAAACAATGTACGACCACATGTGCCTTTACAGAAATGCCTTAGCATAATAAGTTACTATGGCTTGCAACTTCATTGCATGTGGTAGATTGTAGGTGAATTTTTGGGCTAGTGCGAACATGGTGTAGACTCCATGCTCGGAGGGATCTTGTCCATAACAAAAGGTTTACCTGACACACCGTGTGAATCTTTGGACAATGGAGATCCTGAGAACATAATCATAGTGTGGTGGTTGTTAGTACTGGTAATGTAAAAGCTTCATCATGAACTCTCAAATCGGGTATGGATAGTATCGCATGACATGTGCAACATGGTGGGATGTTTATATCATGTTAGTAAAGTTTGCAACCTCTGCAAAGTGTAAAACTATTCAAATAGTCAAATCCACAATCATGAACAACTTGGCGAATCATCCACCATAGTAGTTTTGTATTTTATAAAAATGGATTCAGAGAAAGTATGGATGGGATATCCATGCACGGTATGTTCGGCAAGGTTTATGCCATAGTTTCAAAATTCAGGGGCAGCAAGTCTTTTGCTCTAAATTATGCAATTTATTCATTACTATTATTTACTTATCAAATTTAAATGCTCTTACAACTTCCGTTTGCAATCTATTACTCATAATTTCAATTGGAACTAGCACAATAAACACATAGGGTTTAGAATACAAGTTTCGGGTCCCGATAGAACACAAGGCCCAAACATGACTCACCAAATGGGAAGAAACCAAAAAAGTATTATAGATATGTCTAATTGAAGTTGTTGGTGGATATTGTGGAGAACTCTCAAACTAGTAAAAATTATGTGAACAATGCACCTGGCCCAATTATTTATCCTATTAGGTAAGAGATCTCTGAGATGATTGATTTGGTTATTGAGGTTGGGGGCTAAAGAAGGGAGTGATGAGTGTTTCTATGCCCCACAACTCATCATCAAGGAGTATATATCAAGATGTCTTCCTCACACTTAAGACACCTCAAGGAAGGCTAGCATGGCTTAGGAGGACATAGGAGGAGAAGAAGAGGCATTAGATAGTTTCTACTTGTTTCAAGAAATTTGAACCTATTATCCTTTATGCCATGTCATGAACCTATTATCCTTTATGTAGTTCCATGGACCTATTATGTTATGTTGTGTTATTGGGATGAACCAATAATGTACTTTGTTAATCATGTCATTTGTTATGTCCTTTGTACTATGTTACTTATATCATTTGTTTTACCATGTAATGTTCTATGTTACTTACGTGATCCAATGTTGTGTGATGTCCAAATGATCACTCAACAAGTTCTAGTGATTCAAGTCATGATGTCATCATGATTGTTGATGAAACAGAAGATGAAGGACTAGATATATTGTTGCCACTTGTTGTGATTACCGCATTTGGTTGTTTCGATAACTATGTTAACTCCACTACAAAGAGGCCAAGGAAAATACCTATAATAACAGGAATCCAATGGGTTGAGGAGCAACTCAGTAATTCATAGGATTGTTACAAGATGTTCAGAATGCGAAGCTCAGTTTTTCTCAAGCTACATGAAACTCTAGTTAATAATTATAGCTTGAAATCAACTAGGGACATGATCTCAAAATAAGCATTAGCTATGTTCTTATGGACTTGTAGAGATCCTCAATCTAACAAGCAAGTCCAAAATCGCTTTGGCCATTGCAGGAAACTATTAGTAGGAAGTTTATGGAGATATTGGAATGTGTGTACCAATTGGGTACTAACAACATAAAACCCAAAGATCCTCAATGTGTGCACCGATAGGGTATTGACAACATAAAACCCAAAGATCCTCACTTCACTTAGACATTGGTGTAATAGATAGGACACATATGCCTATTACTGTGCCATATGATAAACAACCATTGGTGCATTTTAATAGATATGGATATACTAGTTAGAATGTTTTGGTTGTTTTTGTTTTCAGCATGAGGTTCACTTTTGTTTGTGGTGGATGGTATGTATCTTCTCATGACCTGCATATTCCTTGATACGTTGGTAAAGTTCTTTCTCATGACATGCATATTCCTTGATACGTTGGTAAAGTTCAAGGACCACTTTCCATACCCACTAAAAGGTACTTTCCTTCTTTGTATTTTTCAAAAAGGTACTCATACAAACACCTTTGGGCCATGTGTGAAATCACTACTACAAAAGATGCTAAACTGGACGGCTGCATCACAGACGGTTTGACAAAACCGTCTGTGATTGACACTAACACAGACGGTTTTAATTTGGACACCGTCTGTGTTAGTGGTCGAGTATCACAGACGGTCCTTACTGATGAACCGTCTGTGATACTTTAGTATCACAGTCTGTGATAATATGGAATTATCATAGATGGTTTTTCATTAAAAACCGTCTGTGTTGTGTAGACTATCACAGACGGTTCTTCTTAAGAACCGTCTGTGAATGTTCACAGATGGTTTTTGACAAGAACTGTCTATGATGTCCTTTTGTCTGTCATATTCTGTTCATGATCAGAGGTTAATATATAAGTACACATTGCTTCTAATAACTTTACTACAGAACTATTGAGACAAGAGATCACAAATTAAAGGCAAATTTATTAATTTCATTTAGAGGAAAATTTATTACAAAAGTCGCACAGGTAAAGAGTTTCCCAGATTGTAATCTTTTGGGCTTCGTACGCTTCTTCTTCGACTTTGGGACTTGGAGGATCAGCCACTGACTTCTCGAACGCCGTTAAGATTGTCCTTGTCCTCAGCACTTCCTCCTCCAGCCTGGGCAAATAATCAGTAGCATAGCCCATAATGTCGTAGAGGATAGCATGAAAAGATTCCTCAGAATCTGCCATTTCTGCTTGATCGGCAAGGCTATCCATCAGTCTCTCCAATGCGTGTAGAGCTTCTTCCGCTTTGCGCACATTGTGGAGAAGAACCAGGGTAAGGGCTGTTTCCCTTTCTTGAGCGGCAGCGAGACGCCTCCGTCGACGGCGGATGATCAGGTCGAGCTGACGGATGCAAGAAAGTCGGGGAAGGAGAGCAGGGCGTGTGCGGAGAAGCTGCTCCAGATGCAAATTGCTGGCCGCCTGTGTAAGGTTCCGGCCGAACAATTCTTGATGAACAGATGAGAGGAAGGGTATGGTCACAAGAATAGTAGAAGCCATATTGTACGTACGTAGAAGAGACCTGGATTAGGCGCGCATATTTAACCTTTAGCACAGACGGTTCGTATACCCAAACATTAATGATATAGACGCTTCGTATAACGATCGAGAGACGTTAATTAGACGATCGAAACACGAAGCGTTCTGAGATAAAGCTTATGACAGACAGTTTATACGGAACCGTCTGTGATTAAACTTTCACAGACGGTTTATACTCGCAACCGTTAGTGATATTTTCACAAACGGTTATTAACACGAACGGTCTGTGATAAATGAGACATCACAGACGGTTCGTATTACTAACCGTCTGTGAAAGTTCCACAGACGGTTATTAACACGAACCGTCTGTGATGTCTAAAATTATCACAGACGGTTTATGTTAATAACCGTCTGTGAAAATATCACAGACAGTTGTTAACTGGAACCGTCTATGATAATTTTAGAGATCACAGACGGTTCATGTTAATAACCGTCTATGAACTTTCACAGACGGTTAGTAATACGAACCGTCTGTGATAAATGAAATATCACAGACGGCTCGTATTAAGAACCGTCTGTGATATTTATTATCACACACGGTTCGCGTTAATAATCGTCTGTGATAATCACATATCACCAATAATTGGCGTGTGATAATCACGTGTCACCAATAATTGGCGTATACCCAGGATTTCGATCTCACCCGTCCATTCTCTCCACATCGAATGGCAGGCAGCAGTTCCTCCCTCTACTCGGCCCTTATAAATAACGCCCCGTCTACCTTTCCACCGGTACTAGTCACGCGTGAGTTCATCTACTGTGAGCATATATAGCTGTAAGTGTGGTAAGTGTGTCTTGTTCACCCGCACCGTCGTTCCATGAAGAGTTCACTAGCTTTCTATCCTGTAATAGATCTAAATGTGTTGTTGTGCTTGCCTCTGTATTTGCATGTTCCTCGACGATGCCGACTACTGCCGAGATGTGATGTCCACTCCGACAATCCTTCTTTTTCCTGCAAAATTCAAGGCTATTTTATTACAAAAGTTCAAAAAAAAGACATTCCCAGATTCTTCGGTGAGCAGCCGACATAGCCGACTTCTTCGTTGAGCGACTACCCATCTGCTTCTTCCCACTTCTTTTCTTCATCTCTGGTCTCTGGATCACATACGCCAGTAGCGATGATTCAGTTAGCTGAATCATCACTACTGGCGTACGTGATCCAGAGACCAGAGATGAAGAAAAGAAGTGGGAAGAAGCAGATGGATAGTCGCTCAGCGAAGAAGTCGGCTATGTCGGCTGCTCACTGAAGAATCTGGGAATGTTTTTTTTTTTGCACTTTTGCAATAAAATTACCTTGAATTTTGCGGGAAAAAGAAGGATTGTCGGAGTGGAGAATGTTGTGGATGAGGACAATCAATTTGATGATCTGAATGTGTTGCTGTGCTTGCATCTGTATTTGCTTGTTTTCAAAGGTCATGGGTAACATTATTTAATCCCTTGAGACTAGACAGAAAAAAGGAAATTTATTTATTTATTGACTTTGCATCTGACATAAGCCACAAATTTCAGCTCACATGGCTGGAAGGGGTTCCCAGATAAAGAAATCTTGCGATTGTTGCAAAAGATACATGGACCATTTGGGTGGAAAGATGAACTGTTTCGTCAGGCGCATGACTGCCAATTCGAAGCATAGCATAGCATCCGAGGCACATCCGAGGCCTGCTGCTGTGTCTTGAGGAATGCCACATCTGAACACCAGCTCTTGGCATTCCTCAAGACACAGTAGCAGGCATCGGATGTGCCTCGGATGCTATGCTATGCTTCGAATTGGCAGTCATGCGCCTGACGAAACAGTTCATCTTTCCACCCAAATGGTCCATGTATCTAGCCAAAAAACAGCAAATGAAATGGCTGCTGCAATTTCTATCACAGACGGTCTGTTGTTACAAGCCGTCTGTGATATATATCACAGACGGTTTCAAATACTGAGCCGTCTATGATATATCACAGACGGCCGTTGTTATTAACCGTCTGTGATATTGTGTATATCACAGACGGTCATTGTTATGAACCGTCTGTGATTGTTTAGTATCACAGACGGTTTTTTATAATAATCGTCTGTGATAAGCAAATGTTACCAATAATTGGCGTATACCCAGGATTTCGATCTCACCCGTCCATTCTCTCCACATCGAATGGCTAGCACCAGTTCCTCCCACGGCTCGGCCCTTATTATTAACTTCTCATCAACCTTTCCACCGGTACTAGTCACGCGTGAGTTCATCCACTAGCTAGGTTCCCCTCCGCTGTGAGCTAGCGCCTCCGTCACGGCATGGCCGGCAGCTAGACAACATACTCTTGCCGTAAGTGTCGTAAGTGTGTCTTGTTCAGCCGCACGGTTGTGCCATGAAGGGTTCGTTAGCTTGTTATCCTATAATAGATCGATCTGAATGTGTTGTTGTGCTTGCCTCTATATTTGCTTGTTCCTCCACAACGCCGACTACTGCCGTGAGCTAGCGCCTCCGTCGCTGCACGGCGGGCGGCTGGACAACACACTCTTGCCGTAAGTGTCGTAAGTGTGTCTTGTTCAGCCGCACCGTCGTGCCATGAAGGGTTCGTTCTTAGCTGTAATAGATCTAAATGTGTTGTTGTGCTTGCCTCTGTATTTGCTTGTTTTCATCTTCTTTCCAGAGGGCATGGGTAACATTATTTTATTGCTTGTTTGCGTACAGAGTGAACTATCACAGACGGTTCTATATACGAACCATCTGTGATACGCATAAATCACAGACGGTTGGTATTTCGAACCGTCTGTGATATTATGGACATCACAGACGGTTCGTGTTAAGAACCGTCTGTGATAATGTTTAGACTATCACAGACGGTTATTTATGCAACAATCACAGACGGTTATTAAGTTGAACCGTCTGTGATATTGTTTGTATCACAGATGGTTAATATTAATAACCGTCAGTGATAATTTACAGACGGTTATTAATACGAACCGTCTGTGATATATCATTTTCACAGACCGTTTGTGGTTGGAACCGTCTGTGATATTCTACGTAGTATTAATTACTTGGCGTACTTGCTTGAAGGATGTCGACACCGATCTGTCTTCACTGCGCTGCATCGGTGGAGCAAGGCGGCCGGCTTTAGGGAGTTGGGGGTGAAAAAATATCACCGTCTTCTTAGTGATCTGATCAGAGGTTAGTATACTCAATTACTTAACATTCTTAGTGATCTGATCAGAAATTAGTACTCAATTACTTAACATTCTTAGTGATCTGATCAGAGGTTAGTAGTAGGGGTAATAATCATTTTTGACACCCATTTGTCACTTGTGTAGCGTAGATGGACCGAAGCTGGATGTATATTGAGAACCGTGTGAGTGAAGAGTACATTACTGGCGTGTCTGCTTTTAGAAGGGCGGCCGAGCTGGATATGTTGAAGAAGGGGATGAAATATATGTATTGCCCATGTATTGATTGTGATAATCTCAAGATGTTTAGCAACTCAGAATCTCAAGATGTTTAGCAACTCAGCGCAGATTGAAGCTCACTTGATTCGAAGGGGTTTCAGAAAAGGGTACAAATGTTGGACCAGTCACGGTGAAGAGAAGAGTACACAAGAAGGTAGTTATGACATAGTTGAGGGAGACAACGATATGCCAGTTGTGGACTGTTCTTTCGATCATGAGGATAGGTCGCAGGATGACAATCTGGATCAGATGTTACGTGATGCAGAAGGGAACTATAGTGAGAGAGTCTGATAAATTCGAGGGCTTGATGGAGGACTCGGAGAAACCTTTGTTCCCGGGCTGCAAGCCGCAATACACGAGGTTGTCATCAGTTCTAGAACTGCTAAAATTGAAGGCAAGCAATGGTTGGTCCGACAAGAGTTTCACGGCATTATTAGGTCTCCTAGTGGACATGCTTCCAACGGGAAATGTGTTGCCGAGAACCACCTACCAAGCCAAGAAGATTATTTGTCCATTAGGAATGGAAGTAGAAAGAATACATGCATGTCGGAATGATTGTATCCTGTACCGTAAAGAGTATGCTAGCTTACATGTTTGTCCTGTATGCAAAGCATCCCGATACAAGCGTAAAAATGACTCTGATGATGGGAAGGGCATCGAGGTGAAGCAAGGACCTCCTGCTAAGGTGATGTGGTATCTTCCTATAATCCCCCGTTTGAAGCGTTTATTTGCAAACCGCAAGGATGCAAGATTGATGCGTTGGCACTGCGAGCAGCGTAAGAAAGACGGAATGATAAGACATGTTGCTGATTCTTCCCAGTGGAGGAACATCGATAGGATGTTTGTAGATTTCGATGTGGAACCAAGAAATATAAGGTTTGGGTTGAGTACAGATGGAATGAATCCTTTTGGTAACATGAGCAGCCGACATAACACCTGGCCCGTGACTCTGTGCATGTACAACCTTCCTCCTTGGCTGTGTATGAAGCGGAAATATATTTTGATGTCTACTTATCCAAGGGCCGAAGCAACCTGGCAACGATATTGATGTGTTCCTAGCCCCATTGGTGGAAGATCTTGCAATACTGTGGAATGAAGGGGTACATGTATGGGATGCGGACAAACGAGAGAACTTCACTCTACGCGCCATGTTGTTCTGCACCATTAATGATTTTCCTGCCCTTAGTAACCTGTCAGGGTTGAGTATAAAAGGAGCCAAAGCGTGTCCGCACTGCTTAGATTATACCGAGAGTGTGTGGTTGAACAACTCGCGAAAAACTGTGTACATGCGTCACCGTAGGTTCCTTCCAAAGTATCACCCATACCGTAAGATGAAGAAACAATTTGACGGGAAAAAAGAGGATAACTCAGTACCAAGACCTTTTAGCGGGAAAGAGGTTTATGATATGGTCAACGATATAAATGTTGTGTTTAGAAAGGGACGTAAATTGAGGAAGAACATGTGGAAAAAGAAGTCAATATTTTGGGACTTGCCTTATTGGGAGCACTTAGAAGTTCGCAATTGCATCGATGTCATGCACGTAGAGAAGAATGTATGTGACAGTTTGATTGGTCTCTTACTGAACATTCCTGATAAAACAAAGGATGGCGTTAACGCAAGGCGTGACTTGGTCGCTATGAACATCAGGACCGAGTTAGCACCGATAGAGACCGATAAAGGCCGGACGTACCTTCCCCCAGCATGCTACACTCTGTCTAAGTCCGAGAGAACTGAACTGTGCCAGTCCGTACATGGTGTGAAAGTTCCATCTGGTCACTCCACAAGCATGAAGAAACTGGTTTCCATGGAACATTTAAAATTAATTGGCATGAAGTCTCACGACTGTCATGTGCTAATGACACAAATGCTACCTGTTGCAATTAGAAGTATTTTGCCGAACAAGGTTCGAGTGACAATCATAAGGCTATGTTATTTCTTCAACGCAATTGCTCAGAAGGTCATTGATCCGGAAGGACTAGATACTCTGCAAACCGAGGTGGTGACAACTCTATGTCATCTAGAGATGTATTTCCCTCCATCATTTTTTGATATCATGGTCCATCTCATTGTCCACCTTGTGAAAGAAATAAAAATATGCGGCCCCGTATTTCTACGTCATATGTACCCTTTCGAGAGGTACATGGGAATTCTAAAGTCCTATGTACGCAATCGATCTCGACCGGAGGGTAGCATCATCGAAGGTTATACAACAGAAGAGGTCATTGAATTCTGCATCAGCTACATGGCTCAGGTAGAGCCGATAGGTGTACCTCTATCTCGTCACAAGGGGAGCCTAGAGGGTATCGGGACTATCAGGAGGAAAGCAATAACTCCGGATCAAAATACGTATGCCCAAGCCCATTTCATGGTTTTACAATACATGACTGAAGTGACCCCATATATTGAAGAGCACAAGGACATGCTACGTCAGGAGAATGCAGGCCAGTCAGAAGTTTGGATCACGAGACAACACAACCGTCAGTTCAACAAATGGTTCAAGGCGCAATTGACTAGGAGGTCGTTAAGTGAAACACTACAATGGTTGGCAAAAGGGCCAAAATTTACAATTGTGACATGGCAAAGATACGACATTAATGGCTACACATTTTATACAACAGATCAAGATAGAAAGAGCACAGTGCAGAACTCAGGTGTCCGCATAGATACCTATGATGCGCACGGCAGTACCGCTGGCCCAAGCTCGTACTACGGGCTTGTAGAGGAGATTTGGGAGCTTGACTACATAATTTTCAAAATTCCTTTATTTCGGTGCCGTTGGGTCCAACTCCCACGGGGTGTAAAGGTTGACAAGTACGGCGTCACTACCGTGGACCTCGAATGTGTAGGATACAAAGACGAACCATTCGTACTCGCGAGGCAAGTTGTTCAAGTATTTTATGTAACCGACTCGGCAAATAAGAAGCGCCATGTAGTTCTTCAGGGAAAAAGAAGGATTGTTGGGGTTGAGAATGTTGTGGATGAGGAAGAGTACAATCAATTTGATGATTTGCCTCCATTCGGAGACGGCATCAGGCTCGAGGAAGAACAAGGCGATGAAGCAAGCTATATGCGTGTCGATCATCGTGAAGGGCTTTATTTAAAATGATATAGCCAAAGTGTAATAAATGATATTGGTTATGCTTGTGTTTTTCATAAATGTATGTATGTTCCATTGTAATTGTAAAATGACTAAGGAACTAAGAAATAGTTATATTTATGGTTATGCTTGCGTTTTTCATAAATGTATCTATGTTCCATATTGTAATTGTAAAATGACATAGGAACCTAGCTAGCTGCGGGTATTTATAGTGAACTATCACAGGCGATTATCAAAAGAAACCGTCTGTGATAACACATCACAGACGGTTCTATCGATATAACCATCTGTGATAATATGGATATCACAGACGGTTATATCTATAGAACCATCTGTGATAATATGCATATCACAGACGGTATATCGATAGAACCGTCTGTGATACCACTATCACAGACGGTTCGTTTAAGGATCCGTCTGTGATAGCCTATCTTTAAATACCCGCAACTAGGTCTGCGGAGTCCGCTCTCGCGCAGTCTTTTGTCTCCACTCTGCAGCGCCCCTGCTAGCTAGGTTTTGGTCCCTCCCACTGCCGCTCCCTCCCGACGCCCCTCCGACGCCGCTTCCTCCCGATCGACGCCGCCGGTCCCTCCCGACGCCGCTCCCTCCGAGCTTCACATGTATTTTATGTTATATGCTTCGCATGTTATATGCTTCACATGTTATATGCTCATGTTATATGCTTCACATGTTGTATGCTCATGTTATATGCTTCACATGTTGGAAGGCCCATAGCTTACTGCAGTTAGTTAATCGTTAGAACTTTGTCAAAGGGCATAAAGCAAGTGACACACTCCAGTGTATCTTGTTCAATGAACTTGATGCACTGGTTTGTGTCACTTGATTCATAGAACTTTGACAAGCTGGGACCACAGCTCAGTGCAGTTAGTTTTTTCTTAGAAGAGAGATGGCGTCCACACAGTCTTCGTCGTCGTCATCTGGGTCTCACGCTCCCAAGATTGCGAAAACTTGATCATCTAGGCGCGCATATTTAACCTTTAGCACAGACGGTTCGTATACCCAAACATTAATGATATAGACGCTTCGTATAACGATCAAGAGACGTTAATTAGACGATCGAAACACGAAGTGTTCTGAGATAAAGCTTATGACAGACGATTTATACGAAACCGTCTGTGATTAAACTTTCACAGACGGTTTATACTCGCAACCGTCTGTGATATTTTCACAGACGGTTATTAACACTAACCGTCTGTGATAATTAAGAAATCACAGATGGTTCGTATTAAGAACCGTCTGTGAACTTTCACAGACTGTTCTTAATACGAACCGTCTGTGATAATCTAGACAATACAGACGGTTCGTGTTAATAATCGTCTCTGAACTTTCACAGACGGTTAGGAATACGAACCGTCTGTGATAACTGAAACATCACAGACGGCTCGTATTAAGAACCGTCTGTGATATTTATTATCACACACGGTTCGTGTTAATAACCGTCTGTGATAATCACATATCACCAATAATTGGCGTGTGATAATCACGTGTCACCAATAATTGGCGTATACCCAGGATTTCGATCTCACCCGTCCATTCTCTCCACATCGAATGGCAGGCAGCAGTTCCTCCCTCTGCTCGGCCCTTATAAATAACGCCCCATCTACCTTTCCACCGGTACTAGTCACTCGTGAGTTCATCCACTGTGAGCATATATAGCTGTAAGTGTGGTAAGTGTGTCTTGTTCACCCGCACCGTCGTTCCATGAAGAGTTCACTAGCTTGTTATCTTGTAATAGATCTAAATGTGTTGTCGTGCTTGCTTCTGTATTTGCATGTTCCTCGACGATGCCGACTACTGCTGAGATGTGATGTCCACTCCGACAATCCTTCTTTTTCCTGCAAAATTCAAGGCAATTTTATTACAAAAGTTCAAAAAAAAGACATTCCCAGATTCTTCGGTGAGCAGCCGACTTCTTCGCTGAGCGACTATCCATCTGCTTCTTTCCACTTCTTTTCTTCATCTCTGGTCTCTGGATCACGTACGCCAGTAGCGATGATTCAGTTAGCTGTCTGTGATAGGGCTGTCTATAGCAGTGGCTGTTGCACATAAATCAGATTGCACATGGAATGTTCCGGACAACAAAAGACAAGAGGTTGAAAAGAGATAAGTTACTTATGATTAATGGCTGAAAATTTTAAATTCTAGATTATTCGCAAGTGTTAGTATGCAGAGAAAATAATCGCATGTGATTTTGGCCGGTATAGCTGAATTCGGTACAGTTTATACTATAATCTACCTTTAGACCCTGTCTTAAAAACACACTATTTAAAAATTAGTTACTGTATCATAAACCATAAGTCACAAGTTATGAGTGCAACCGAACCCACCCAATATTTTTGAGTGGGGATGCAAAATTGTGTCTTGGGCTGCACCGTTAAGTGTTGATTATTTTGCTATAACTAGGATTTTCACAAAGAACCCTAACAATGTTGGTGTTCAAAACAAACCATTTGGAATTGTACCATGCACTCCGATTTCTGTTTAGGATTTTGGCAACAGGAATCATCATCAAAGTGACCAAAAAAAAAGTATTTCCATAGAAAGGAGGGCACTTGTACCATAGAAAGTTCGAGTGGTGAGTCAGTGCGATTTGAGTCATTTGCTTTCTTTCCTTGTTAGGCTTGTAGCACATCTCGACCTCGTTCTCGGCTAAGATTTGGAGGTTTTGCTCATTTTTTTATAAAAATAATCTATTTTTTATTTTAAATTATAGTAATATGTATGTGTGTTTTTATTTTATAGTAATACTCTATTTTATAGTAATACCCATCTGTCGCTCTACCATTAAGCGACTTAGGCTAGTCGCCCAATGGTCGAGCGATACATGGCCAAGTCACTCGACCTTTGAGCGACTAGCCTAAGTCACTCAACCATTAAGCGATTTGGACCTAGTCTCTCAACCGTAGAGCGACACCTCGACATGTAACCCACCGGTTGGGCGATTTAAAATAATAATAATATTATTTTATTAATCCAATGGAAATAATTATGGGGAATACATGGTATTTTTTGTAGGTAATACATTTAGCAAATCTTTCTTGTAGGTTATTATTTTTTTAGAGATAAAAGGGCAGACAAGGTAGGTTGGTCCGTTCGTGATTTTCGTAGATTCTTAAGGGGTACAAAATATGTTGGTCTCACAATAACATTTTGTAATTGTCGTATGTTGTTGTAGTACGATAAATTTCTTAAGAATGTTAAGACAATTGAGATCGCAATAATTTGTAAGTAGAAAGGTAAGTGTTATTGTGATGCATGAGGAAATTCATACACAATCATACCATAGTAAATATGAAGTAAAATATGTATAGAAAGGTCCCTACGCATCGCCCGCTACACCACCCGCAGCACCTCCTCCATTGTCGGCACGTCCTACCCCCCGCCAATGCCCGTCGGTATGACCCCGCTTGGCCTTCCTCAGCACGGAGTGTCGTCGTCCCAACAGGGTGAGGCAGTCAGGAACCCGTGTTCCTAAGGCCTCGGGGGTCGACTCCACCTGAGCTTGCGTGGCTACTGGGGCACCGTTGAGCTGCGACCCGGAAAGAACGTCAACGAATGTGGGCTAACATGCTCCCCTGACCTCCCCTAGGTCGTCTACCAAGAAGTCACTCACGTCCTTTGGGGGATCCTCATGCGGAGATAGGTCAACTCACAGCTGGGGCACGATACCTATAGGATAGATATTGTTTATTCATGCAATAAATATTATTTATTCATACAATGTATCGACTCGAACAAACTTGAAGAGACGAAACATACCTTCCACGTGAGTCATGGTGTGCGTCCAACTGTCGTACCTGCCCTGCTCGAACAGGTGAGGGTATTTTAATTATTAACAACTAAATTAATGTTACTTCTACAACTATACTATTTACAACTATTAACAATATGCAACATATCCGACACAACTATACGTACAATAATTTTAGTTGCTAACATACCATGGTTTTTAAAGTACAATTATTAACAACTAAATTGACATTAGTTCTATGACTGCACTTTTTACAACTATTAACAATATGCGACGTACTAGACACAACTACACATCTAATAATTTTAGTTGCTAACCTACCTTAATTTCAAAAGTACATCTACAAGGAAGACCCAACATAACTACATATCTAATGATTTTATTTGCTATCCTATCATATTACAAAAATAAATCTACAAAGAGATGAAGGGGACTCACTGTCATCGATACATGGACCTCTCCTCATCTCTTCCCCTCCCTCTCCTCTCCTCCTCCTCTCCTCTACTTTCCTTTCCTCCTCTCCTCTCCTTTCCTTTCCTCCTCCTCCCCTCTCCTTTCCTCCTCTCCTCTACTTCTCTTCTCCCCCTCTTCTCTTTTCCTCTTGCACGAAATGAGCGATCGGCACTCGGTCAACACACGTGGTATATATCCCCCTAGTCGCCTAACGGTACAGCGACTAAGGCCAAGTCACCCAATGGTCGAGCAACTTGGGCCTATTCACTCAACGGTCGAGCGACTTAGCCACGTGTCACTCAACTGTTGGACGACTAGCCCAAGTCGCTCAACGGTAGGGCAACAAATAGTTATGACTATTTTTGTTGGGTGAATTGACATTTGTGGTCCTTTTCCTGTGACATCAGTGGATGGTTTTGATACATTTATCACATTCACTGATGATTTCTCCCGTTATGGTTATATCTTTCCCATTAAAGACCGATCTGAATCACTTGACAAATTTAAGATATTTAAGGCTGAAGTTGAAAATCAGCACAACCTAAGAATTAAAGTGGTAAGATCGGATCGTGGGGGAGAATATTATGGAAGACATGCCTCTTATGGGCAAATTCCTGGCCCTTTTGCTAAGTTCCTTCAGGAAAATGGCATCGTTGCCCAGTATTCTATGCCGGGTGAACCTCAGCAGAATTGGGTGGCTGAGAGACGCAACTGTACACTTATGGATATGGTACAGAGTATGCTTAGCCATTCTAGTTTACCAATTGGCTTATGGATGGAAGCACTAAAGACAGCCGCACATATTCTTAATCCGGTTCCCAGTAAATCAGTACCTAAAACACCTTTTGAATTATGGATTGGGAGGAAACCGAGTATGAAATATTTACGAGTGTGGGGTTGTCGTGCTGAAGCTAAGTTATTTAATCCACACGTTGGGAAATTAGACCCTAAGACAGTAAGTTGGCATTTTATTGGGTACCCTGAGAGATCCAAAGGGTATCGTTTTTATTGTCCTGATAGGATAACTAAGCTTGTAGAAACAAGGCACGTTGTGTTCTTAGAAAATAACGAGGACCTGGAGCCCAGGAAAATAGATCTTGAGGAGAAGCAGGTTTATGTTTCTTCACCGCTCATCCTAGAGACCTTTATTCCTGTGCCTCAGGAGGTTGCACCTCCAGTAGAGAATACTTTTGTTGCACCCACTGTTGAGGTCTCTAAAATTCCTAATGTTACACCTAATGATGAGCCTCAGCAGTCTCCTGAAATAACTAATGAACCTATTAGAAGATCACGGCGAAAGAGAAGATCTGTCATCCCAAATGATTATATTGTCTATATGAATGAGGATATTAATGATATAGGGAAGGTAGATGATCCCACCTCTTATAAGGAGGCCATGAGGGGTGAACATTCTTCTAAATGACTTGAAGCCATGGAGGATGAATTAAAGTCTATGAGCACTAATGATGTACGGGACTTAGTAGAAATTCTTGACAGAGTCAAAACAGTAGGTTGTAAATGGGTCAACAAAACCAAGCATGACTCTAAGGGAAATTTCGAAAGGTTCAAAGCAAGGCTCATAGCAAAAGGCTTCTCACAAAGAGGGGGGATTGACTATAATGACACCTTTTCTCTTGTCTAAACTAAAGATTCATTCAGAATTGTTATGGCACTTGTAGCTCATTATGATTTAGAGCTGCATCAGATGGATGTTAAGACGGCATTTCTTAATGGCGACTTGTAAGAAAATGTTTACATGGCTCAACCGGAAGGTTTTGTCATGGAAGGCAAGGAGCATATGGGATGTCGACTTAAGAAATCCATTTATGGTTTAAAACAAGCGTCGAGGCAGTAGTACCTCAAATTCGATAAGATCATAACGAGTTTTGGTTTTAAGGAAAATGAAGTTGATAACTATATATATGTTAAGTTCAAGGGGAGTAAATTCACCATCTTAGTACTTTATGTGGATGATATCTTATTGGCCAGCAGCGATAAGAATATGTTGTTTGAGACCAAGAGATTTCTTTCATCCAATTTTGATATAAAGGATCTTGGTGATGCCTCTTATGTTCTTGGCATTGAAATTCACCGAGATAGATCCAAAGAAATATTAGGTTTATCTCAGAAGGCATACATTGACAGAGTACTGAAGAGATACAATATGCATAAGTGCTCTGGCTCGCCTGCTCCTATTGTTAAGGGCGATAAGTTTGGGACATTTCAATGTCCAAGGAACCAATATAAAACTGATCAGATGAAGATGGCTCCTTATGTTTTAACTGTCGGAAGCATTATGTATGCTCAAGTATGCACACGCCCTGATTTAGCTTTTGTAACCGAGATGCTTGGCATATATCAGTCAAATCTAGGACCGGGCCACTGGAAGGCCGTTAAGAAAGCTTTGCGCTATATGCAAGCTACTAAACATTTCATGCTCACATCTAAGTTTTCTGATAACCTTGAAGTTGTTGGTTATTCAGATTCAAATTTTGCGGGATGTGTTGATACTAAGAAATCCACATCAGGTTATATCTTCACACTCCTTAGAGGAACTATCTTGTGAAAAAGCCCCAAACAAACCCTTACGGCATCTTCAACGATGCAAGCTGAGTTTGTGGCATGTTATGAGGCTACCATGCAGGCTGTATGGCTTAAGAATTTTATCCCGGGACTTAGAGTGGTAGACAGCATTTCTAAACCACTCACTTTATACTGCGATAATGAACCCGCAGTCTTTTATGCAAATAACAACAAGTCAAGTGGTGGTGCCAAACACATTGACATTAAGTATCTTGTTGTGAAAGATATAATCCAGGATCAAACCATAAGTATCAAGCATATTAGTACTAAGTTAATGTTTGCGGATCCGCTTACTAAAGGCTTACCACCCAATATTTTTCGTGATCATGTTGCCGACATGGGTTTATTGGAGAGCCTCTGATTCTAGATAAAAGGACCTTAAAGCAAATCAACTCCCATTAAGTATAATGAATATCCATTTCAAGATAGGATAGTACACTATAGGTACTGGGGTTGTATGACACTTCATTGGCCATGCAACACATTGCCTTGGTATGCTGTTTTATTGAGAATGGACTTATGATGTTAGCCTTACGATCAAAGGGAGAGAATGTTGGGTTGATCTCGGCTAACCAACTTCGAGATTTCAGGGAGGCATGCCTCCACTCGCGCCCTGATCGGGGGCACAACCAACTCATATTAATTTTCGGTCCCGGTCACCTAGCGCATATATAAACTTAGGGTTTTCGGCAGGGTTTGTGACGCACGTTGTTCAAACCTCGAAAAGCACGTTGTTCTTAGCGCGCTACGATGAGCGAAGGCCGAAGCTCTTCTCCATCTTCGTCCACGGCTCCGTCGTCCTCGTCGGCATCAACAACCAAGCACCGACCACCTCAACAGATCCGCAAGAACCCCATGGCATCATCCAGTTCGGGTATGTTAATCATGCTTCCACTCTAAGTATTTAGTTAGGGGGTCTGATGGATACTGAAGTATGGACTGCTGCTACTATTGCAGTTCACTCGAGCTCGGTGACTACGGCAGCCCTCTTACGCTCCATTGCAGTCAGGGCCTCCTTGCACTTAACGAGCTAAGCGCAGAGAGTCTTAACATGGCTATAGCTAGTGGTGAGAAGCTAATAGAGTTTCGAGTTCTCTTTCAAAGCCTGTAGGTATCTTTCATAGCATTTGTTTTGGCTTGTGGAAACACATAAACTGAAGTACGTATACAGCAGTGCGTAGATGATCTACTGAAAGAATAATCAATCTATCCAGATAGACTTGTGAACCGTGATATGTTTTTGTTAATACAATCTAAGTCTAAACATAAGCATTAAGTTTTGATCCTAGGCGATACCAGTGGAGGCCGCAGTCACTCCTGCTCTAGCTTACCCAGCTGCAGTTGCTCTACTCTCGCTTCAGTTCACTCGGTGACTGTACCACCTGTTGTGGCCACAGCCTCATGGAGTAGCTCGACCTACGAATTATATTAGGGCCCCGTTTGGCAGAGCTCTAGCTCTAGGAAATCTGTAGATTTCCTAGAGCTGGTCATCTGTAGCTCTAGAAAATCCTGGATCTAGAGTTGCAGGCATGTTAAGTGCATTTACATAACCCATTTCATTTATATTATATATTAAATAAAAATATTTAAATCACTTTAATTTAGTCAATAAACTACAGATCCAGTATAGATCTCGGAGCTAGAGCTGTGCCAAACGGGGCCTAGCTTGTAGTGCTTGTTAGGGTAAGTTTTTATTTGCAAGCACCAACCTATATACTAAGCAGTAGATGTGTAATGTGTAATGTATTGCATCCACATGACTGAGCACAGTTTAAGTGCTATGTAATAGCTATCATAAGCAGCTTGACAAAAACAATTATAAATATTGTGTGGTCATATTAGATCTTGTGGTTTAACAATACGCACCAGCTTTTCACAGCAACTAGACATCATGTATTAGCTTTTTGCAGTGAATTGATAGTACATATCAGCTTTTTGCAGTGAGTCTACAATATGCAGAAGCTTTTTAGTGATTTGATAATACGTACAAATTTTTTGTAGTGAGTAGACATGATGTAGTAACTTTTCATAGCGATAAATAGTGGAAACATATAAACTGAGGTACGCATACAGCAATGCGTAGATAATCTACTAAAAGAATAATCAATCTATCCAGAGACGCATGTATAGACTTGTGAACCGTGATATGTTTTCTATGACATCACGATGCATAACATCATACCTTGTTTGTTGCATTTTCTAGTCTGCATGGCCTGATCAGAGTCTCTGCTTTTGAGAAAAAGTGTGGTGCTCTATGTCCCGGTGCCCGTGCCAGCCAGCTGCCGAGAGCCGGCAGCTCAGCAGCGTCTGGGCTTGCCTCGCCTGGCCGTGTGTTGACACGCTCATTCGCCCTACCATGCCGTAACACCCCTGCCAAGCTACCTCATTCGCTACCATCGAGTCCCTATGCATCGCATACCGCCATTGCATACTGTATGCTTTTCAGTTGTTGTACTTTGTCAGTCGTCACTCTTCGGCAATAGAAACGACATGTTCTGTGGGTTTTTTTTTCATCTATGACTGTAGCAGATGACTTTTAATTTTAACACAAATATTTGTATAAACCAACCGAATAACGATAAGTTGATTTAAAAAGACAACAGAGAAATTGTTTAGTTTATTTGTCCAAAAAACTATAAACTAAACAGACTAGACATGTCTGTGTTGTTGTTAAGTGACATAGAGGACACGTGCCACAGAGCCTTTACGTCGCTGATTCGAACACGTTTACAATTCCTCCGTTTCAAAATATATAAAAAAACACTAGAATTCCTACCTATAGGTCAACAAACAAGTTGACACATGATCAGATCGAGAGCAAACATCGTCCTACCTTACAATAAGACTAGCAAAAAAGAAAAAGAAATTCAATTCAGGTCTTTCTTTTCCATACACCTGGAAATGGAGGCCCTGGTCCTACTGAGTTCTAACACGCTACCGGCCCATCCAAACAGCTAGCTTGATGACGGCCCATTTCTCGACGTATACAAAGCCTGGATAACACCAATGGGTGGAGGTCCTGGCCTATTGGCTTCTCCACTCCTTTGTTGCCGCTTGTTCAATTGTTTCACAGCTTGTTATTTTAGACCGTAGTTTATAATTTATTTTTGGTTACGATTGATAGTTTTTTATATATATTTTTTGAGATGGCAGTGAACAGCAAAAATACCAATACGGATGGCTCAAACGATTTTAGGTTCAGGAAGCCGTTTGGAGAATTCACTTTAAAAAATATTTTGTTTGTTTCGATTTTTTGGAAAAGTCAAAAGTCTAAAAGAACTAGGGCAATGTCTTCTTTCTTCATCGGCAAAACGCAAACGCGAAAGATCTTTCTTTGACACTGGATCCCATTCATGATCCATTGCACTACAGTACAAGGGTGCTGCTGTGTGCATGCATTTCATCTTGAAGACCTTCAATTAGTGGCAGATCCAGAAAGAAAAACAACCGGGTGTCATCATACGCATCGCCACGTGCGTGGAGTCATTAAGCTTGGGTCATTGGTGCCATAGCTTTATATACATATGCGTTTCGATAAGGTAAAATAAAATTGGACCGATGTCCTGTGCACCCCCTAAGCCCCATTTGGATCCGCCCATGCCTTCAATTTCGTAAGATATCATGTGAATTCATACGCTCCTGATAACCTTTCAGTGGTTTTTTAGTGGAGATATCTTTAAATGAACATATGAGTAATGCTACAAAAACAGTACACCGGTCTTACCTCTTTCAATGGCGAGCGAGGTCTTGGGTAAGGCGGCTGCCGATGTGGTCGCCGGTGACGGTAGTCGTCTATGCAAATGGATCGAGATGGTGCGGGAGAGAGCGGGGGAGAAGGATCGTGGGGGAAGAAAGCTGGCGGTGAGCGCATCTATCGTTGGATCGAGATCACACGGTGGAACCGGGGAGCCCGGCCCGTCCGTTAGTTGAGTGTAGTGGCGACCTAGGGGCTGGCTGCACAGCCTGCACTGCCCCTTGCAGCACCTGGCTGAAGAAATCAGAATCCACATGCCTCCCACCGTTTCTGCTTTTTGCCTTTTGGCGGCACGTACGATGCGACGCACGCGGCACGCAGAAGACGAGACTGCTCGATCAAAGGTGAGGCAAGACTACGAGAACAAACTCGCAAAAATTCCTCTTCTGCTTCTCTGGTTCTCTCTCTCTCTCTCTCTCTCTCTCTCTCTCTCTCTCTCGCAGCAACAGCCAGTCCTGGGGATCGGCGCCGCGTCGCGATCGCCCTTTCTCGATGGATCCGATCGATCGAATGCGGATGCTTTAACGCCATGGTAGGAAGGAAGCAAAGAAGAGGGAAGAAAGATTGGAAGGTCGAGACTTTTGCTCTTTAGTCACGGTCTCGATCCTTTTGCTTTCTGGTCTTTCGAGATGGAAGGAAGGAATGATGGACGTGTCCATTTGCAGCTTCGTCGTAAGCTCACTGTTATGAGAGGTACAGGTTCGAATTGATGGAGCGAGCTGGGTAATGCATCTAAGCGACCGGAAGGCTAAATTTAGGGTGAGATTGGTAGAACTCTAAATTCTCAATTTTCAACTTCTACTTCGGATTATGTGAGAATCTATTTATCTGAGAATATAAAGCTACTTCTAGAAAGCGTTTAGCTGATAAGTTGACTCCAAAAATATAATAAAGGGATTAGCAGCAAATAGACCATGACAGGTTGTAACAATTCACTTATATTTGTGTCTTATTCATTTGTTATTGTATACAAATGATAAAATATTATGTCCAAATATTGTAAGACCATATGTACATGAATTAGTATTTTTTTACAAAACTTTTAACTAATCAACAACGTATTAGATCATCACTGTTGAAACTTGGCAATAATGCTATAGAAAATTGACAAGCCGCTCTATTTGAGATTGAGAACCAAATCCAAGAAGTGTGATTGATGGACAAGGAAAGGAACATCTGGCATACTGATCTTTGCAGACAGGCTTAAAAACACACAGACCTATATATACTGATAGTGTACATATAGTATTGATATGTATTTACAGATATGCGTATGCTACTACTGCTTTTCGATGAAACCACTAGGGAATGATATGATCCCTTGCTACTGAGAGCAATGATTTGCTAGAAATCCGAAAGATATTTACAAATCAAACTCAAATGAGTAATAGGAGTTATGCATAGGGGGCATTCAGGCTTCTCATTGCACCGCTCCATTATGCAGTTCCTGCACGTTATGCGATGAGTTATCATATCATTCAAGAGAGGGGGATAACAGTTTGCAATCCATGAAGAGATAACAAGAAAAAAGTTTTTACCAGCAGAAGACATGGCCACAAGTTGTGGCAGTAGGATTCTGTCGGTTGCCGCTGGATGCCTGAACATCATATAGACAATATACAAAATATAAGCATTGCATAAACTCATGATAAAATGCAATAAACTACATGTATAATTGGTTAATGGAGCCTTAGTTGCTTTTCTAGGGTCCTGTGCTACTCAACATAGTAATTCAAACTCGAAGACATTTATCTGAGCCGAACCAGAAGCCAAATCTGCAGCTTTACCATGGTGGATGCCACTGATGGTATTTCCATCTTCGTTTGGAACCAGGATACCACGACCATGTTTCACCATTCAACAGAGATAAGAATGGAAATCATCGTTCAAGTATATGTATCACTGTAACTGTAAGCAAGTAAAGTCAAAAGCTTCGACATAAAACAACAAAAAACAGCTATTGGTTCAATAAATCTAGCAAAAGAGAGTGCACCTGTAGATGAAGGATAGCTTCCGGATGAAATTTGGTCAATGGAAATAGCTAATGATAATGAATTACTTCTTTGGAGTCTTTCAGCACCAAGAATACACAACTGAATCAATAGAAAAATACCCAATATTTGATACCTGCAGAGTTGTGGTGTTGCAGATCTGGCGCAAGCGGGGAGGTGGCGGGCCGAGACAAAGGTGGCGATGTTGGGTTTTCTCAAGCCCTAGATTGATTCTGTGGAGATTTTGGTCTACCCTCTATTCCTCTGCCTTATCTGTGGTGCCGCTCACAATGCATCATGAGGCTAGAGGGTAGGGACCTATTTATAAACTCCACTTCCAGGTGTTATAAAGTGATCCACTTGTTTCCGGTATCCCGTGAGACTTCTGAACCATGTCACCAACCACGATCAGACAAGCAAGTTTTATGAGTCTAAAATATATTAGTCCCAAGCACACATGTTGAGTCATGTGCCATAATTAGGTTGTTTATGAGATCAATTCCAACCTGATCATGTGGGTCAACAGCTTGCAGAGCCAATCCTGCAAAATAAACTCAGCTATTCTGCCCTGTGCTGTGCCCGAGTTAAACAAATACATGCCGTCAAATTCCAGTAGACTTGATCTCAATAAATATGTCTACCATATTCCAGCACAGCCGTCCTCGACACCTCGAGTATTAATCCCTCAAGATAAATTCTACATCAAAATATTCTCTATCACTTGTATCAATAATATAAATAATTCCACATTGAGTAAAATAGACAATAACCATAATAAATATTGAAAGCAACATAAAATTCCTAACATCTCCCACTTGGCTGAAATATTTCAATCAATAAACTGAAGTCCGATGATATAATCATGCAAAAAACAATTCCTGACTAGCTGATTTAGTTAGTGGATCGTCCTTCAATATGTTTACTTTTACTTTGAAATAAGTAATAGATTGTGATGCACTTTCCACGACCTTAAATGATGCAAAATATTCCTTTAGTCATGTAATTTCCTTTGCTACTTCAAATGTAGCAATGTATTCAACTTCCATGGTAGAATGAGCAACTGTATCATGTTTCCTGTTGCAATAAGAAATAATACCTCCTGCCAAAGTAAATAGATAACCATAATCTATTTACCAATCAGCATCAAAATAACCATGCAATTGAAGATTATGGCCATTAAAACATAATGAATAATCCATATATTCCTATGATATAAGCAATATATATTTGATTTGTTTCCAGTGCTCTTCCCCATGTTTCTTTTGATATCCACTAAGGATTCCGACGGCATGGCTAAGATCATATCGTGTGAATAACATAGTATACATAAGACATTTCAAAGATGAAGAATGACAAATTCCATTCATTCTAGATTTTTCCTCGGGAGTATTTGGACATAATTCCTCACTGAGTATAGTTTCCTTTTTCCTTGGCGTCTTGCTTGGTGTCTTGCATTTCTTGATTCTCTATCTCCTCTACTTTTTCTCCCTGATGTCAGCCTTCATATAGCGTATGAAGAGGTACCAGTTGCTCCATATCAACAGACGTCTTAATGTTTCAACTGAGGAATCATCTTGTGGAGGTTATTGTCAGTGACGTGATACCTCTTTGCTGCCAGGCTGTTCTTGCTAAAGCGGTTATTCCAAAGAACAACTACATACGTTAACTGCCTTGTCAGATAGACCTGCAATATAGTAGATTGTTGTAAACAAGCTGGTCGAAGTCAGGCTAGTCGTAGAAGAGTTCACGACATAGAGTGGTCGTAGAATGACTTACGACTATTTCATGTTCGTAGAAAGGCTTACGACCACATGGTTAGGTCTCTCCCTTATGAATATAATGGATATATTTAAGGAGCAGAATGATGCAATAATATAATTTATAGATACATAATAAATTAATGATTATTATATCATCATCATCTAGCCCTCTAACTTCAACTAAAAATAACTTGAGAAAAGGAGGTGTAGACCAGTGAAGATCAAAATAAAAGATTTTTTGATTTCATTTGACTAGAAGTAGACTTGGTCAAGAAAATAATTTCACTTGAGTTGTAAAGACACCCTGATTTTGAATAGATAAATTTAAGAATTCCAATCAACTCTCACAAGTCTGTTCGTTAGAGCAGTTCCTAAAGAGGTGGTAACTATTGAGTTCCCAAGATTTTTAACTGAATCATACGGCTATAAAAATTTATGTAGGGTAACCTTAGGGTTCTTACTTTCCCCTTCAGTTCCGTTATTCTTTGAGTTTTCCGCTGCCAACCAAGTCATCTCCTTCCTCTGTTTTCTTCCAAATCCAAACTAACCTCCTAGAGAAAATGGCTAGAACCTCTTCTATTTGGGCGGTGTCAGAGATGGGTGCTACTAAGATGAAGGCCTTGGTCACTTTTGAAAAGATCCCTCAAATGAAATTCACGAAGTGGATTGAAGTTGTTGGATAGCATTGGCCATTAGGCGAAATCGGGCAAACCCCAGTATTTCAAGCTTATTGTGAGTGTGGCCTCAGATTATCTGCTCATCTCTTACACTCGTACTTGAGTACTTTGGAGTGAAGTTGGTGAATCTAGTTTCCAATTCCAACATCATGTTAAGCGTTTTCATGTACCTATGTGAGGTTTATATGGGGATTCCTCTAGATTTGGAACTCTTCTGATATTATTATGAAATGAGCAGATAGGTTGGGATTGCCAAAAGCTGTGGTCTGAAACTTCATGATGGCAAGATGAAGGAGTACATCCATATGTTCACTCGATCATCATGGCCAGGATGGAAGAAGAAGTGGTTCTACTGGAAAACAACCACTAAAGACATCCTTTCTTTTGTGGGGAAGACTGTAGAGAAGAATCCTTCCTGGGATTTGGTTCCCAAGGACCTCACTCGGGTAGCTCCCTACATTCAAGCCATAAAAGACTTAAAAGATAAAGGGATTACCAATTAGCATGTGGTGAATGATTTCATCATGTGTCATATTAGCGCCCTGAAGTGACAAGCACATCCTATGTGGAGGTACACAGGGGCTAAGGATACGACCAGGGACGATGAGGAAGGTAAATAACAATCAAACCCTTTTTGGTTAATTTTGAGTTTTGATTATTGATCGCTTTATCTGTCTATGCAGATCTTTCACTAGCGGAGATTGACACTCGAGTCAAACTCCTCTGTGAGAAAACTCTGCCACTCGATGTAGGGCTTCTCGTATCCTGGTGGATGTATCCACAAAAGAGAGGAAAGAATGCCTAAAGGTAATCAAAAATCGATTTCATCTTTAGGATCCCGTAGTCATAGGAAACGACTAAGTAATGTTCTTCTTTCTTGCAGAAAGTAGGCATGATGAACCATCAAGACGCCAAGAGGTTGGATTGATGGTTATCGAAAAAGGGCAGGGGAAGTTAAAGTTCCTCTGGCCAAAAGGCATCGACTAGTGAAGACTGTTGACAAGCAAGGTGATAGTTCGAGTGCTACTCCTCACTCATCTAGCCCCATTAAGAAGTTCTTTGTAGATGTGATTGCTGTAGAGCAAAGAGGACTAGTTGAATTGAAGCACAAAACCCCTAAGATCAAGGTACCTTACTATTACGATGACAAAATTTTTCAGTCTGCACTTCTCACGGCTTTGTTAAGCAATGCAAAAGGAGAACTAGAAAAGCTTTGTATCTTTTGTGAAGGATACTGTTGCACCACCAAGAACCAATAATAAAAAGGGATGTTTCTCCTTAGATGGTCGAAACTTGTTTCGATCATTAGGAGGGGCAAGAAGCACAAGAAGTAGTATCACTTGCTCAAGACTTACGACCAGACAAGGTCGCAGAAGGCCCCATTCGTCGGTGACCACATGTGGTAGTAGAAAAGAAGTTGAAGATATCTTCCTTAGGGAAGGTTTCTTTTGAATTCATGATCAAAGCTAAGAAAACAAGATATGTAATCGAAAGTGTAAGAACAACATTTTATTCTTTTGTCTTCTGTGATGTTGATGTGCTTCCCTTCTTATGATTTTAGCCCGGCTCCTCCATCTTTTGAGGATGCTTCTGTCAAGAAGCCCCTGCCATTCTTCCTACAGTAATAGAGATGGCAGAGAAAATGGTCAAAGAATCAACCACCATCCTAGTGGTGGAAACAGTCGTTAGAGCTGAAGCAACTACCATTGGAGTGGTCGTAGAAGCAAAAGCGAAGGCAGCAGAGGGTAAGGCAGAAGCATCTGGCCGAGAAGATGGAGGTACCTTCTACCGCTGTGCTGGGAATGAAATCATTGAGGATGTTCCTCCAAATCTCTAAGGAGGAGTGGCTAAGACTGCCAACACATAAGAAGAAGAGTACCTCAATTTCTTCTCTGAGTTTTTTGGCCCTTATTCTATAGTGGGATCTTCTTCGTATCGATCTTGTAACTAAGTTCCTCACCCCAAGGATATTCCCAACAGGGGAATGTCTTTGATGACAAGCACCTTGAAAAGGTGTGGTGAAACAAGGTTGAAAAGCTCGATGAACTCAAAGATCTCCAGTGGGTATTCGCCAAGTTTGCTCGAAAGAGCATTAATGTAAGTATTTAATATATAGCCATTCTTATAATTAGTTTTTCTATCTTCTCACTATATTTTTTTATTCAGAGAGCTTTGGAAAATATTGTTACTATGGGTGAATACCACAAATAACTTATGCTGTTACAACAGCAAAAAGCTAAACTCTACGAGAAGGCAGAGAGATGTAATCACTGTCATATGTAATCTTTTATGTTTTGACTACTTGTCTAGTTCTTCATGTCTATCTTTAACGTTTGTAGGTCCAAGAGTGACAAAAAGTCATGGATGATGCACTCGATAACGAGAAGGTCATGACGTAGAAGCTAAGGAAAGAAAATGAAGACTTATTAAAAAAATGCTTCGAAAGGCAAATGCTGCAACTGGCAAGTTGTAGATGAAATAAATATAAGTTCTGAACTTGAGACTATTTATATGAATGAATTTCTTTTCTTTCTCTAACTCTTTTCTTTTGATAGAAAAGGAGGTCAAAACTGGTAAGCTCCGCACTGAGGTCGAACAAAAGGCCTTAGTGATTGACGAGCTCTCCCATCTCGGCAAAGAAAAAGACCAAAAGATTAGGTCATGGGAAGAGCAATATAAAAACAATGTTGCCTCTCATGATCATGAAGTCAAGAAGCTTGAGTCTCGACTTCTAGGTTAGGAAATCTTTACCTACGACTAGTTCTGTTAACTAGTCCTTTGGAAAATATTTTTTCTGACTAGCTTTACTCTTTTTGCAGAGCAAGTAGTGGAAATAAAGCAACTCAAAGAAGCTTCAACTCATAGTCAGGAGCGACGAAGTCGATGAAGATCAATCTTTAAGACAACATCTCACTTTTGAACAATTTACTTGGTGGGCTTGGTGCTAAGGAGGTCACTCCTCTTGAAGACACTACAACTGCCTAGATGAATACAATTGGATAACAACTTGAAGCTTTAGAGAAGCTAATAACTACTCTAAAGACCAACTAGGCTAACTCACTGAGAGAGGCGGTTAAATGTGCAGTAAGCTATGCCTTGGCAAAACTTAAAGCACATGACTGAAGCCTCAATTTTTGACCAATCGATGACAACTTCAACTACTCTGAAGCAAAAGCAGCTAAGTCTGATCAAAAAAGTGGAGCTGAATAGCCAGAAGGTTGCGGAGGAGATGCAGATTGGATCTCCTCCATTAGAGTAATTTGTAATAGAAAACTTGTAAAGATAAGTCTTTTGTTAATAAAAGTTTTAATCTTTCTTTTTCTAAAAATTATCTTGTTGAGTAGTTAGTAACTCGTAAGACAATGAAGAAATGAAAGAAACTAAAATTTAGACTAAGAATGGAAGTTATATTAATAACTTTATCGTAGCCTCGACTATTTACTTAGTTATACGAATAAACTAAGCAAATAGTGTGAAATTGGGCTTGTGGAAAATAGAGCAGTTTATCCAGCTATCATTGTCAACTTTGATTGTCATGTTTTGGTAGCAAAAGTCAGGAATGAGTTGACACTATGAAATTCCTTCTAATTGGTAGGACCACATGCAGAAAGGAAAGGCTTCGACTAGATGACGTTACCTCGCTTCGACCAGTTTAATCAAATCGAGAGTGCAAACGAGAATAGGATAAATATTCATTGATCCAATTTAAATTTGTTCAACTTTTCTTAGTGAACTCAATTATTTTGTACTGATAGCAAGAGTTGGAAACAATACGATGCTAGGAAGTTCGTTCTAGTGGGCAGGACTATGTGCAAAGAGGAAAAACTTAGACTAGGGATGTGCCATTCTCCAATTAGTTTGAATGAATTGAGATTACCAAAATTGGTTAAACAAACATAAAGAACGTCCTACTCAATGTATGACAATAAAGATTGAATGAAACTGAAAACTTTATTGAAAGAGTAAAAATGCTAAACATAGAATTTACATAGCTGGTCAATATTCTAAGAGTTTGAGAGGATTCAGCTATCTTCCATGGTAGCTCGTACCGAACCTGGTCGTGTAACTTCAATTACTATGTAAGGACCTTCCCACTTGGGGGAAAGTTTGTTCTGATTAGACTGGCTTAAATTTTCTTCAATACCAAGTCACCCACAACAAAGCTGTGAGGTTGGACCTTATAATCATAGCATTTATGATGGGATTGTTGGTAGACTCTTGAATAGATTAAGGCTTGATTTCTCTTCTCTTCAATTTGGTTAACGTCATCTGCTCGAAGTTGCTCTTGGTTAGAGGCATTAAAATTTTCTACTCTTGTCGACCAAATCTTTAGTTCTGGAGGAAGCATAGTTTCAGCCCCGAAACCTAGAAAAAAGGGTTTCACCTATTGCTAGACTAGGAGTCATGCGAATTGCCCATAATACTGAGGGTAATTCTTGTACCTAAGTCCCCTAGGGCTTTGCAAGCTAGTCAAAGACCTGAGTTGTAATCCTTTGTATTATTTGGCCATTCGCTTTTTCGACTACTCTATTGCTTTGGAGATGGGAAATAGAGGCATAACACCACTTGATATCCAATTCTTCATAAAATTCTTAAAACTTTGCACTCAAGAATTGCTTACCATTATCTGTTAGTATTCGACTTGGCACTCCAAATCAAGTAATTACGCTTTTCATCATAAATCTTTTGGCGTCTTTTGTTGTTATCCCAGTTACAAGTTTGGTTTCAATCCATTTTGTGAATGTGTTAATAGCCACAAAAAGAAATTAGAAGCCCCCTAGTGCTTTTGAGAACAGTCCTAGGATATCGAGGCCCCAGGTTACGAAAGGCCTTGAGAGAGGTATAGTCTGTAAAGCTTGAGCCTGTTGGTGTATTTGACTTCTATGAAATTGGTATTGTATATATTTTTTAACCAACTGTTTAGCGTCATGGAGAGCTGTTGGCCAGTAAAAACCTTGTTGAAGGCTTTTTCGACTAGCATTCTATAAGAACCATGTGCTCCACAGATGGCCCCATGTATATTGTGAAGGAGATGTAATCTTCCTTCTACGATGTGCATCGCATGAGAATCCTTTGAGTACTTCATTTATAGAGTACTCCTTCGACCAAAGTATATATTTTGGCCTTATGGGATAAACGATCTGCCTCGAGATCATCATCAGGTAATGTACCCTTCTGAATATACTCGTAGATGGATCTCATCTAGGTATCCTCATATTCTAGAGAGGCTGACTCATTAGGAGGTATTTTTGGTGTTTCGACCAGAGATGACTTCTGGAGTTGCTGCAAGAAGACTCCTTTCAGTATTTTGATCAGGAAGAAGGAACCAATTGGTTAGCGAGAAAATTATCCTTTCGAGGAATATATTGTACCTCAAAACCAAAAAAAATGCTTCTCAAACTTTCTGACTTCTGATAAGTACTGAGGCATGGTCAAAATAGAGCACTGGTACTCTTTTCTGACCTGATTTATGACTAGTTGAGAGTCTCCTTGATGAGGACATCAACCCTAAGGATGCAACAACTAATGCAACCCACTACATGCATTCTCTCCTACAACCACATCTTCTCCAACTGGACTTTTGGCTACTCCTACGCCTACGAGCTGAGCTATTTCTACTTCATCGGGTCATCCTATATCTATATGTCATGGTGCTGCATCACCAATTGTTGGCCCATGGGCATGTATTAGCTGACATGGCCCATATGTTGGCCGGCCACCCTAGGCAGGCCCACCTAGGGCACCCTCCTCCTATGCCCATACTATTCACATGGTTACTGTTCATGCATAAACAGTGCTGCTGTGCCCCTTCTCATCTTTCTCCTTTACATAGTGGCCGCCACCCCTGGGGTTTGGGTGGGTTTTGCTAGATTGAAATTTAGCTTATGCTACTTGATACATTGTCTTTTTGTTCGACAAGTACAACAACGATATTATTCTTTGGAACCCCACCTTTTCAATATAGAGCTTAATTCCTATTCACAATTTCATATTGCTTATGATCTTGTTCTTGCATGTTCTTCAATTGCATGCAGGAATAGACCTTCATGGTCAGGTTGATCGTGCTCCTAGCAAGGTCGATAAAAATCCTAGAGCTGGTTCAGCATTTGCTGGCATATTGGTCGTGTACAATTGGTAGCTGAATTTTAAGAGTCATCTCCACCAAATTGAAATTATCCTTCTTATCGAAAGATCGGGACATCTGTTGTCGCATCATGTGGAATCAGAGCTCAAGTTGACTAGTTAGAAATTTTTACCTATAGTCAACAAATATCACGAAAAAAATTATTAGGGTTAGTTCATGTTGTCCAAACCAATCTGTGCCTTGCAATTTTCTTGTCAGTAATTTGCTTTGTTGATTTTTTTGCATGGTCGTGTCAGCTGTTGATTTCTAGTTCTAATTGGAGTCTAGTTGGTCTTTGTCTAGTTTGCATCTGTTGTGTTTTGTTTCTTGCCGCAAGGTCATCATCACCTTCCTACCACTACAATTTAAGGCCCTTCGCCGCTGTCTCTCATGCTGCCGCAGCAACCTCAGCCCCTGCCTCGCGCTGTCATAACCACCGAACGCTCCTACCGCCGCTCCGTCTCTCTGCCGCAACCAAGTTCGGTTTGTTTTACCTCAACCAAAGTGCCCTGGTTAATTTCAATGTGTAAAAAAAGAAAAAAGGAAAAGAAAAGGAGAAAGAAAGGAAGAGTTGGTTCCGGGTTCAAAAAAAGAGAAGAAAAAAACAGAGAGAAAACAAAAGGAAAGTGTCTACCTTCCCAAAATTTGAAAAGTGCATCAAACTTTTGCCCAAACTAGTCAATATTGTTGGAGTCCTTCCACATATAGTCTCAAACATCCACAAAAAAAATTCAGCAAGGTTGGACCACGGGATTGAAAGATATAGCATTATCAAGTTAAACTCCAGTCGGTTTTGAATCTGAGCAGGATTCTATTTCCGAGACACCTTCATGAAAATAGGCTTACCTTTTGCATACGGTGTCCATTTTCAACATTCTTATACTCGTTGGAAAGCTAACGATGAGCCCAATCGAAAAAATGACTTGCTTGCACCAACCACCCTTTAAGACCCCCAAAATCAGCCATCTTCAGGCCTAAATTCACATCACAAGTTTTTAGTTTTTGTTTTTGCCGATTCTTTTGGTCTTCCCTTTGGAATTTGGTGTTCACCTCAACTGCAAAGTTGTAGACTTATTGAAACATTTCAAATGAGCATATATAATCCATATAAAACTTTGTTATTTCATTTTTTTAGACTAGCTGTTGTTTACTGTTTACATCGCACTATTACATTGTCTTTATGTTGTACATCGTGTGAACAATCCTGTGCCCTAGACAAAAGTTTGAATAGTTGGCTAGTGTCTCTCCTAGCACTTGGTGTGAAGTTTTCCTTTACTTACATCTGGTCACATTGATCTTTGCGTGTGCACTCGTTCTTCGTTTCTCTCTTTGGCTTGCTTCTGCTAGTGCCAAGTTCTAGTCTAGGATTAGCAGCATTGACCAGTACTTTTAACAATTTTTTAGCTTGCATTTATTGATTTGATCATTGCTAATCCTTGCTACCATATTAAAGCCTATCCTAGCTCCACCTTCTACCATTCTACAGGTACCAGTTGCTTGAAATCGCTTTGTCAATCTTTGGAGAGCATTGACACTGATACTAGTTGTTGGTCACCACCTATTTTGCTTGGTAAGAACTTGGTATAAGCAACTGTTGAACCTCTAGAACCTAACAGTTGATAGGGAAATTTATACACTTGTGTATTTTTTTTCTTTTTGATAGTCACAATGGTAGGTTCTGGGTTATTGAGAAACCATGTGGAGGTATCCCCATGTTTGTGATGAGTAATTGACGGTTATATTAGTGAGTTTGAGTTTGTTTTGGGTATTCTAGGGTTGAGTACCTTTACTTGTGCTAATATTGATTATGCTGTTTCATGCGGTGCTATGTGACGGTTTGCTTGTCTGTGTGACTGCAGGACTTCGGAGCTAGGTCATGGTGAGGCAAGGAGGATCGGGACTAGGCACAGGAGGTGTTGAGGTCCAGACGGTCGGTGATGCCGAAGATGATCAAGGCTGGTGAGGTGGTTGTGAGTCGGGAGACGAGGAACCAGAGCTGGAGCTACCGGTGACGGACACGGCGGGCGACGACGAGAGAACCAAAACTAGGCTCAGGGAGGAGTCGGAGGTCTCGGTCGGAGTCGGGTGGACATGACAGGCAGCGACGAGTGGACCGGGGCTAGATTCAGGTGGAGTTGGAAGTCCAGACGGTCAGGATGCCGGGTGCGGTCGTGTGCAGCGAAGCGGACCGGACTAGACTCAGGGAGGAGTCAAGGTCCAGACAGTCAAGGTACCAGATGCGGAAGCTTCCGGGAAGTTGCTTGAGGGGCAATTTGGTAAATTGACTCAAGCAAATGAATGGAGTGGGTGGTTCTCCCTCCAAAATCTAGTTTGACTTCCTTTGCCTCATGTGGATGTGAGGTTGGGGGTGGAAGGTGGCTACCCTTTCTTGAATTTCTCCTTTGAGAATGACCTTGGGTGTTAAAAGGAGAGGAAAGGGAGCAGCAAGGTAAGCTATTCCAGTGTAGAGTGAGCTCAAGTGTGTGGCATGTGTGTATGTCCAGAGCTGAGAGCTCAAGTGTAAGCATGTAGTGTGTGATTCCTCATTTTCAATTGCGTATGGGGCAGTAGTTGAGAGATGAGATGAACTCTTTGTAAACATTCCTCTTTATTCAAGCATTCATGGAGATGAATCAATTTCTTGCGTCTATTTTTTCAGTTCTGCTCATTTTGTGTTCTCTGCTGCTCTCTGTGCTCTTAGTGTGTGTGTTGATTCTTTGCTCAAGTTCATGCAAAATGGATTGCTCTGCGATGGGATGATGTTTCTAGACCATTTGGTCAGCTAGTTCCCTAGAGCCAAATGTTTGAATCAAAGAATCTCTCCTGCGCTGCATTTCCTCTGTTCCCTAAAAATTAGGGTTTCATGTTAGGGGATGCTTGAATCTTCTGATTCCCCTCATAAGATGGCATGAGATTTGGGTATTCAAGTCCTGAGAACATTGCTAAGCTGATTGCAAAGTTTCTTGAGCAAAGGGTTAGAGGATGTTGAGTAATCTGAAAAATAGCTTCATTCTCTACTCATTTTCATATTTCAGCTCAATCCTTGATTCTTTGCTCTTCTTGTATGCAATCTCTTTTCCCAGAGGTCCATCAGCTATTTAGAATAGGCTAGTGCTCTTTTGGCCAGAGAGAAACAGCTGCAATTCTTCTTTTTGGCCAAAATCTGCATTTTCAGTAATCTCTGTGCAGTCGGGTTCAATCTGTCGCTCACTGCCTGCCCTGTCTTCAGAGGACCGATCAGACCGGTTAACATATGGCGGTCAGACCGGATTTTGTGAGGCGGTCAGACCGGTGGTCACTAAGCGGTCAGACCGGCCGAACAATTTCGGTCAAACCGGCCCAGTAGCACCGGTATGACCGACGGCTTTCAGGCGGTATGACCAGCCCATGTGTTGCGGTCAGACCGGCCTTTTTATCTTGGCTGCTGATTTTTCTCCTTGGGTCTGTTCTTTAATGCTTCTTTCTCGTAGTTGTCCAGTGAGGTTCTCCAGAGAGCATGAGCTATTGTTATCATAGCTTTTATAACTATTGGTGAGAAGAGTGTCGAGTGGATACTTGGGGGGAAGATTTTTAAAGAGGCACCATTCAGCCCCCCCCCTCTGTTTCCATTTCCGATCACACCTTGCACGAAGGGAATCATGCAACACTTTAAATGCTTGCTGAGTCAACAATCCGAGCTTCTTGAGGGGACCCTAGATCTTCTTGAGGGGGATTTAGATCGCACCAATGCTAATCTTGCTACGATTGCTACACGTGTGGAGCAGCTAGAGAGAGCTCCACCCCCAACTGTCACCCCTGCTTCTACTGACGTTGCACCATTGCACCGCAACCCATCCGTTGCTCGCTCATGGGCCGATGGGGTAGAAGATGAAGAGAGCCCATACGTTGTTGATACAGAGTCCGAGGGTGATTTCAATCGCAACAATGATCATGATCATCGGCAATGACGCTACAATCATCAAGCTATGGGAAGAAATCGATGTGAGGTATATGACCATAATGATGCATTTCGTAAAATTAAATTCACTATGCCTTCTTTTGCTGGAAAATATGAACCTAATGCTTATCTCACATGGGATTTAACCATAGAACAAAATTTTGCTTGTCATGAATCTCTAAAGATAAGAAAGTTAGGGCTGCTACTAGTGAGTTTTTGGATTTTGCCTCTATTTGGTGGAGACAATATTGTCGTACTAATCAGAACATACTTAGAACATGGAGTGTTTTGAAGTGAAAAATGAGACATAGATTTGTACCTTCATATTATTCTCGAGAATTGCTTAATAAATTGCAACAATCAAAACAAGGCAATAGAACCATCAAGGACTATTATTAAGAAATGCAAATTGTTTTGTTGTGTTGTGGGTTAGAGGAAACCGAGGAAGCTAAAATGGCTAGATTTTTAAGAGGATTAAACTGTGAAATTCAGGACATTCTTTAGTATTAAGAATATAATTCTATCACTCATTTGTTTTATCTTGCTTGCAAAGCCGAAAGAGAAGTACAGGGCTGACATATGAGCACCAGAAACAATTTTGGAGGATGTTTTGTAGGTTGGCCAATTCAGCAACAACACATGGCACCTTCCTCCATTTCTTGCCGTGATGCACGCTCCTCAAGCCATGTGCCCCCTGCAGCTACTTCCACTCCTGCACATGTCCTTCATGCCAGCAAATCAGCAAAGGTACAAATCCCCACAAAAAGTACTTTTTTCATTACTTCTACAGGGAGATCCAGAATTGTACAATGTCACCATTGCAAAGTATTTGGACACTTGATACACGATTATCCAAGTCAGCGAGCTTTACTTATCAAGGACATGAACAATTAGTCCATGAGACATCTGACAAGTACCAAAGCCTAGTTGTCCAACGTGTGCTAAGTGCTCAAATGGAGCATGCTAAACAAAATCAATGCCACACTTTGTTTCAATCAAAGTTCAACATCCAAGAATGTTCATGTAGAGTCATCATCGATGGTGGAAGTTGCAACAACCTTGCTAGAACAGAAATGGATGAGAAGCATGGCTTGACCACAACTCAACACCCTCATCCTTACTTACATTCAATGGCTGAATTCTTGTGGTAAGTTGAAGGTGACTAAACTTGTACAAGCATATTTTTCTATTAGATCATATCATAATTATGTTGATTGTGATGTCGTACCTATGCAATCATGCTCGTTATTGTTAGGTAGACCTTGACAATATGATAGACATATTGAACATCATGGTAGATCTAATCATTATACTTTCACATATAAATAAAAGAAAATCACTTTGCTTCCAATGTCCCCTACTGCCATATTAAAGAATGATTTAGAAATAACTAAGATAACCAACTAGGAGAAGAGAAAAGATGATCATAAGATTATGTTAGCTACAAAATTTGATTGTATTGACTTGGAAAATCATGAATCTGAATGCTATACTATGATTTGCAAGAATTTTTGTGTCCATTAGAAGAAATACATATTTCTTTGCCTCTTGTTGTTGCTAACCTTTTTGCAGGAAAGTGATGACTTAGAGAAAATGATTGAGTCTAGGACAACTCAAATTCAAGAAGGGGAGGATGATGAGGACATCAACCCTAAGGATGCAACCACTACTATGACCCGCTACACAGCATCCTCTATTACAACCACATCTTCTCTAACTAGACTTTCGGCTACTTCAATTCCATATTTCCTAATTGGGCCGAGCTACTCCTACACCTACAAGCTGAGCTACTTTTACTTCACCGGGTCATACTATGTCTACATGCCATGGTGCTGCGTCACCTATTGTTGGCCCATGGGCATGAATTGGCCGACTTGGCCCATATGTTGGCCAGCCACCCACGGCAGGCCCACCTAGGGCGCCCTCCTCCTAGGCCCATACTGTTCACGTGGTTAGTATTCATGCATGAACAGTACCGCCACCCTGCCTTCTCATCTTCCTCCTTTACATAGTGGCCGCCACCCCTAGGGTTTGTGTTGGTTTTGTTAGATTGAAGTTTAGCTTATGCTACTTTATACATATCCTCTTATTCGATGAGTACAACAGTGACATTGTTCTTCAGAACCCCACCTTTTCAATATAGAGCTTAATTCCTGTTTGTAATTTCAGATTGCTTCTTATCTTGTTCTTGCTTGTTTTTCGATTACATCCAGGAATAGACCTTCGTGGTCAGGTTGATCGTACTCCTAACAAGGTCAATAACAATCCTGGAGTTGGTTCAGTGATTGATGGCATATTAGTCATGTATGATTGGTAGTTAAATCATGAGAGTTGTCTCTACCAAATCGAAATTATCCTTCTCATCGAAAGATTGGTACACCTGCTGTCGCATCACTCCTCTCATGAGTAGTCGCCGAATCTCAAGCACTTTCACTGCTCATGTGCTAGCTAACAAACCTTCATATTCAACCAATTATTAGTGACTGGAAAGTTTAATTGAACAGCATACTTTATGGTCTCTCCTGTAGGAGGTAATAGGACCACCCCTGCCCCCGAGCCACTAAGCGTAAGTGACTCATCAAAGTACATTATCCACTGATCGTGGGAATTGTACTAGGGATCCTAAATAGGTTTAGAATTTGTCCATTCGATGACAAAGTCTACCAAAATCTGGGATTTAATGGTCGATCAGGACACAAAATGGAGGTCAAACTCTCCAAGTTCGACCGAGCATTGTGCCATACGTCCCGCTGCTTCCTTGTCATAAAGGACCTCTCCTAAGGAAAACTTAGATGACACAATAACTTTGTGCACCTGAAAATAATGCCTCGGTTTCCTTGAAAAATGAGGAGGGCATATAAAAGTTTTTGATCCTGAGAGTGTCGCTCCTTATGCCAATGTAAAACTTCGCTTACATAGTAAATTGGTCGTTGGACACCTTAGCATTCTACGACTAGTACTGTGCCCACTGCCTGTGGCGTGGCAGCTAGATATATTAAGAGTGTCTCTTCTAGTTTTAGAGAAATCAAAACAGGAGCACTCGTAAGATACCTCTTGACATCCTCGAAGGCATCGTTGGCCTCCTTCAACCACTCGAAACCCTCGTGCTTCCTTAGAAGTTTAAACAAAGTGATTCCTTTTTCTCCCAGTCATGCGATGAAATGACTTAAAGCTGCCATGAACCTTGTGAGCTTCTGGACTTCTTTCTCGGAGGTTTGAGGGTTCATTTGCTCAATGGACTTTATCTTTTCAGGATTTACTTCGATACCTCTTGTAGAAACAAAGAATTCAAGCAATTTTCCTGAAGAAACTCCAAACACACACTTCTTAGGATTGAGTTTCAAATGGTGTTTTCTAAGGTTGTCGAATGTTTCTTGTAGTTTGTAAATATGATCAAGTCATTTGATGCTTTTTACGACTAGATCATCAATATAGGTCTCCAAATTTTGGTCTAGTTGAAATGGTATTTTGACATTACAAAATATCCCAACTAGTATAATAAATGCAGTCTTCTCTTCATCTTTTAGACACACACTAATATAATGATAACCAAACTATGCATCCAAAAAACTTTATACTTCACAACTAGCAGTAGAATCAACCAATTGATCGATATGAGGAAGAGGAAAATCATCTTTTGGGCAAGCTTTATTAAGACCAGTATAGTCTATGCACATACGCCACTTACCATTAGACTTTTTAACCATTACAGGGTTAGCCAACCACTCTGAGTGGTTGACTTCTATTATAAAGCCTGCTTTTAGTAGATTATCCAATTTTGACCTAATGGCATCTAGTTGATCAGGTGCAAATCTCTGTAACTTTTGTTTTATAGGTTTCTTGTCAAGCCGTAAGGCTAGCTTGTGCTCGATCACCTCCCTGGGGACTCCAGGCATGTCTAATGGTTGCCACGCAAAGACATCTGCGTTAGCCAGGAGGAAGATGATGAGGACATCTTCCTCTACAGAGTTGGAAGTAACCTCGATGCGAATGGTCTTCGAAGGCTCCTCTGGATCTAGCGAAACTTCTTTGATTTGTTCGTTTATCTTTGGTGCAGCTTTAGGCTTTGACTACTTGGTTGAAGGCTACACTTTACTTGCTTCTGGAGTCGGTAATTGGCCTACCATCTTGAGGGATTTGCGATCGCATGTAAGCTCCATCTTTTTGTCACAACAGACTATGATTACTCCTTTGGGACCTAGTAGTTTAAGATATTGATACCCATAGTGAGCAACAATTAAGAATCATGCCAAAGGTGGTCGTATGCAAGGTTAACAAAATCTCAATTCTATCATACGATCATAAGATTTTATGATCCAAGATTGACTAGACCGATCCGATTCTATGGTAGAATCTTAATATGATAGAATCTTGATGTTCTTACAATTATACCCCGAGCTTTTGTAGCATCATGATCAAAATTTTCAAACGATCCTACTTGATTCTATCAAGTCTATTATTTTATTATAAATAATTACTTGTATACTTCATTTTAATTGAAAATTTTAACTTTTATCTCTTTATGTTCACTATAATTATCATAAAATAATACATGATCTTACATTTGCTCTACAATTTATAAGGAAAAGTTCAAAAGACATAATTTTAAAATGTAGTAGTGTTATAATACACTGTAGATTTTTTGAAATATTTCTTTGGTAGAATCAGATAAGATCTTAGATTCTACATCGATCCTATGATTTGCAATCCTACCAAAGAACCTCCGATCTGATTCGGGATCATGAGTCTGACAACCTTGGTCGTATGAGTACAGCATTATATGCCATGTTGAAATCAACAACATCAAAAGAGATTTTTTCTGTCCTGAAATTGCTTGGAGACCAAACATTATAGGAAGATAAACTTGGCCAATTGGCTTGGTAAAGATCCTGGTATGATCCCATGGAATAAATATCGTACGAGTTATACTCTGGTTCGAGGAACTTGTATCTCATCCAGGGCACTCATAAATAAAATATTTAGCAAACTACCACCATCAATCAACACTCGATTTACTTGACAGTAATTGATGGTGGGCTCGACCATAATCGAAAAATGACCTAGTCAAGTTGAAGGGATCGGACAATCACTTTCTAAAAAGAAATAGTAACTTCTGACCATTTATAAAATTATTGACAAAAGGAGGGTCAATGGAGTTTACCTCTCGTTCGGTAGCTTTAAACTATCATTTTGACTCGTATGCCGAAGATGCTCCATAGATGTGTTCGATGATGTGCTTTGGATCTTGGAATGGCATCTCCTCGTAATCGTCTAGCTGCTTCTGACCACTTGTTTATCCTAACTCTTCAAGTGTAGGAAGTGGTCCTTTGCCAGCGTAGTAGTCTTCGAGTCTTCATTGGAAAACTTTGTAGTTGTGAAGGTCGTGTCCTTCCTTTTTATGAAGAGGATACCACCTAGGCTTGTTATCCTTCTGTACGGGGAATTTGCGTATTCCCTGGTCAGAGTACTATTTGGAACTTCATAGCTCCTTATTGCTTATGACCAAGACTCCTTGGAACTATTGGCTTGAGGCATTTGGCCTTTTGCCTTGTTCTTAGATTTCTCAGCCTTCTTCTCCAGCTTTTCGCTACCTTCGCCTGCCACTTTATGGCTTTTATCAACTCAATCGATGGTTTTGCTCTACTCGACTACTTCACCAGTAGTCGCATATCGATTGGCCATCTCGAAGAGTTCAGCGGCAGTAGTTGGAGGATTCAAAGGATATCTTTGGTGAACCTTTTATTGCAGACTCCCTGCTTAATGCTTTGTTAACAGAAGCATCAGAAATCTCATGTATGGAATTACAAACCTAACTGAAACATCTGATGAATTGACATAAAGTCTCATGGTCATTCTATTTCATTCTACGCATGTCATCCTCTTTCTCAAGGCGATTGTAAGTGCCCTAGAAATTGGCTAGTAGAAGGTCACAAAGATGTTGCCACTAATGGATCAATTCTGGTGGTTGGTTTAACAACCACGATTGAGCAGATCCCTCGAGCACAGTTAGAAAGTCCATAACATGCTCTCCTCCTCCTACTAGTTGAGTGGCAGTTGTGTAAATTTAGAGCAATCTGATGGGATTTTGAGACACATTGTACCTCTCCATGTTCACTAGTTGAAACCAAGGCGGCTAGCGAACTACTCAGAGGTTAGGTGTAAATGCCTGATATCTAGTAATAGGATCATGATGCCTCTTTTGTGGAAAGGAATGATTGGCGTCACCCGGTTATCGTACTCGATGATGTCCTGTAGTTGATGGACCTGACCTGTGATAAGTCTCGGCCCTACTAGGGTAATACTCCTCATATTCCATCTGTCACTACAGATTTCTCACTCGAAGTGGTGAACGGTCACCCCCTCTGAAAGTTTGCCTATTTGGGATGTTCAAATAACTCTTCTTCGACTGGAGTTATGGTTAGGGAAACGATGTAACCTGTCATCATGTTGATTTCTATGAGGTGAGTTATTCGAATAACTAATGTTTGTAGTCATACCTGTTCAACTCCCAAAATTGTGTCGGTGAGATTGCTCGAGTCTGGCCATCGTGCTCTAGAGTCTTATGTTGGGTTTTCGAGCAAGTCATTTATACACTGAAGCTCTTGAGCCTTCTCAGATTGATACAGGATGTACCTAGGCAAAGTCCTTTGGGCTGCCAATCTTCTCCTCTAGATGGTCTTAAGATCTTCTTCGTCTGAGGTTGCTTGATTTTGCCTTAATAGAGTGCGATTATTTTGATGATTTCTCTATGCTCATCAGAGTATTGACCTTGTCCATCGCCTGAGGCCTCCTTGCCACCACGAGGGGTCCTGTGTGTGAGTGGCTGAGAACATCCTCAGTCCTTCTTCTAGGAGAGTGAGCAATATCTGAAGGGAGTGCGAACACCTCCTGGATGTGATCTTCACTTTCATTTGATGCATCCTGACTTGGGGGCTAGTCAAATGATAATGCCTCCCGATCTGGAGTAAGCTCGTCCAAGAAGGGGAATTGTGGGTTATAACCGTCTCCAATAGGAGTTGAGCCCTATGAAAGTATGGACGAATTCGCAGGGAGGCTGAATGTTGCATCATATATAACATCACGTATTTATTTGTTTGATACTTGTGAGGTAGCATAGAAGCACTATTATGTATATCCAAATAAGGTTGGTCATTGGTATGTTTTAGGGAGGCCGAGATAGCTTTTTTTCAAAATTTTCTGTTGAGGTAATGCCTATTTGCTACACCTGTTGATAACATTTTGTTGTAGCTATTGATCATATTTGTTACACATAGTATTCTCAAATGCTGCACCATCTGGGTGGTGACCATACGGTGGGAAAGTATTTTCGCCATTGCAACCTGTAATATCCTGAACGTCATTTCGGCGTGGGTTTTAAAATAATCGTGGAGTCGCCCGGGGTTTCGGTAAAGCGCAGGAAGGAACAAAAAATAAATAAATTGTGGGATAGCATTAAATTAAAAAATGAATGGAAATGTTTATAATTTAAAAAAATATTTTAGGGAGAGAGAGCTTGTCACCTTGGGCCAAAAGGCCCAAGGGGGTGGCCACACCCCCTCCCACTTACCCTAGCCGCCCCTCCCCCTTACCCTGGCCGCTCACCCCCCTCCTTCTCCCTCTTTCCCACAGCCGCCACCCCCTTTCTCCCCCCCCCCCTTGTGCGCCACTTTCCCCCCTCCTCCATTGCTGTCCCTTGGTGCTGGAGAAAACAAGAAGGAAGGAGAAACAAGGAAGGAAGGAGAAGAAAGCAAGGAAGGAGAAGAAGAGGAAGAAGAGGGGTGATCTCAAGGGGATCCCCTAGATAACTCTCCCTCATCCCAAATACCTCTGATATTTCTGTAATTAGGGTTCTTAGCCTAAGAATTAGTGGGATTAGCAATTAGATTCTCCGATTAGGGAATTCCTGCTGTCTGCCTGTAGATCAATTCACGTAGCGCGATTGTTTACGCAGTTTAGACCTACGAAACGATTTTTTCTGTGGGTCTTCCCAAAAGGAAAATTGTAGAGCACGTCGAGGCCCATCTACTGTATTTTTTCAGAATTTTTTGGCCACGGGATTTGACGTAGCAGGGTTGGGAACCTCGCTGTCCGTCAGGGGTGCAGACTAGGTAGATTATTGTTCAGGTGTTAATTAGGGGTAGTAGATGATTTTTACATTTTTGGTCACAATTAAAAAAATGTAGGGAATTCAGTAATATAACTACTGTACAAAAATCATAATTTTTAGAGCCAATCACTTTGGTTGGGATGCATTAGAATCTGGCTGCCCAGATTGCCAGAACAGAGAACGTCCTCTGTTTTGCGCATTAATTTACACCTTGCTAGGAACAAAATAAAAATATGTGATCTACATGAAAAGTGAAGGTATTTAAGTGATGAATCCATACATATATCTCTCTCTGTAAAAGGTTTAATAATCTTAAAGATACAAAACAGTTAAGCAGCGCTACTGCAGTGGGTAGAATGTAGAACCATTAAGCGGAGAGGGATGTTGTGGGGTTTTGGGGGTTAGCGATAACTTTACTTCTTAAGTCGCATTTTCTATGCTGTAGCATTGTGCTGAGAGGTACCTTTTGGATAGGTGGTTTTGCTCCTGAACGCACGTGATTTCTTCGCTTCGCTGGTAGAGGCAAGTAATTATAGCGGTTGTGCTACGGTTTAATTCGTTATTCATACTACTTGCAATCTACGTGATTCTCGTATTTTGAAGTAATATGCCATGGTTGCTTGATTTATAAATGAGGTTGTAGTGGCTAATAAGAACTAATTGCTATGTTTTGGATGACTTGCTTGTAGTCATGTGATAGTTGCTATATGAGCCAAATGTGGAACATGGATATAAATTTATGGTGGATATGTTGATGTTTCCTTGAGGTTAAATTCATGTTAATCATGTTGATGCCCTTTGTGGTTGGAGATCTTGTGGTTTATGGTTATCATAACATTTGCATTGTGAATGTCGCCGCGACCGTACAGGTACAGCATCGTACATTGCCGTACAAGATCGTACAGGAGGAAGTGCATTCATATGCCAATGGTTTTAAAATCATATGAGGCAGGACTCGTGGTAGTCCTCGTGGTTTAATGAACGAGGAAGTAGAATGTGGTTGTGGTCATATAATGACATAAATGTTGATGTAGCTTTGTTTGTTGTTTGCATAACCTGTTAAACAATTTACTTGTTCAGATTTTATCTCACCCTTGTTGTTTTTCCTACCCTACAGGTGATTCTTGAGCATACATGGGATGGGTAGAGCAGCACCACAATAATGCACTTGGTTCATCAATTCATGCTGAAATAAAGTCGAGAGGATTCTAGCCAATTGACTAGCTATTCGTGGATGTTTATTTTTTTTATTTAATAATGTTGAACTTGTGGACTATTCTTTTGGTTAAACTGTTAGAGGATGTTTTAATTGTTGAATTTGATATTATTATCTTGGTCTCCTTAGTTGATTATGTTTCCGCTTAGTTCGTCATGGTTGAAAATTGTTGTCGGTTTAAATTATCTTGTAAATTTTGGCTAGCTGTAGAGTGGTTTAGTGGCATCCTAGGGTAATGTGGGTCCTGGGGTGTTACACAACCATCACCAGATCCAACAAGCACCACGACAGCACCAACTACCTCATTGACAAGTGGAAGCAATTCCACAGTGCGGTGCGGCTATGCATGAGGAGGAGCGTTCTAGGGCGACAACAAGGAAAATAATTTCAGACAAAATTTCATAAAATTCAGCAAATTTCACTTATCTTGCCCCCCCCCCTTCCCCGCTCGAGAAAAGCCCACTTGGGCCAAAAAAAAATTCGCCCATTTTAATTTTTTGAGATTTGACCGAGATTTCCAAGTTTTTGCTGAATTGTCATTCAGATTTTAGATTTTGTTGTTTTCATAAAATCATATTTCTTGAATTCAAACTGCATGTTTGAATTTTTCGATCGGTCAAATTTTCGGATTTCTCGGAGGGACCCAAAATTTTTTCTAACCAGAACTATTTTCCCTGGACGGCAGCATGGTCACCAAAGATATGCTCAGTGAGCACACCCTAGCGGTGATCTTGCTGAGCAGCATCCGTGCTAGCCTCGGTGGTGCTCATAGCTACTTCGCATTCGTCGGCCTTGGCGGTGATGGTGGCTTCATGTCTCCCACCTAGAATAAACTATTTTGTTTTACAATTTATTTTGGAAGGTAACGAAAGAGGTGAAATGACCGAAATTTTGGCATTTCGGTCAAACGGTTCGAATCAAATTTGAATTTTAAACTTTAAAACTAAAGATAAAAAGAAAGTAAAGTGGAATCTTATGCTATAGGTCATGCGTAGAGAGACTAGCCATTGGGCTAGATGGAATCTTTTGCTTAATGGGGATTTCAAGATCTTTTAACCTTTCATAATTCAAACTAAAACGAAAAAATTGGTCAAAATGATTTCTTTCGTTGGGTAGTGAAAGGAACGAAATTTCTAGAATGGGAAGGCGTGAAGAAGAATGGGAAGGCTCCAAGGTAGTAGTAGAATCAGGAAGAAAGAACAAGAAGAGTAGAGAGATACAGAGCAAGTGAAGGAAGACAAGCAAACGAGACCCACTGCTGATCATGGCCCGCAATACAGCCTCAACATTGCACGCATATGGGTCTGTGAGAGAGCGCTCAGTTTTCGTCGTAAGAGCGTCGTACTCATGGGATCGTACGTGAAGCAATTTCCATTCCCTAGCAGGAAGAGATCGGTAGACGCCTATAAGTGATTTGCCATGTGTAATACTGTAATGTCACCAATATCATAGATCAACAGATGATGACTCTACATGTGGGGTATACCCTAGTTTCTTGGTTCGAATTACGTTTAAGGTTGATTAGGGTGGATTCTTTTTTGCTACGGTGTATGGTTTATGTCTATGATTGATGTCTTTTAGTTCTAATGTAAGTATTTGTATAAATAAATTAAATGCTGATAAACCGCTCGAAAAGACTATTTCAGTAAATCATTTTAATAAGATGTCAAAAAAGACATTTAATTTGTTTGTTCAAAAAATATATAATTATATATTATAAATTATAGGCTGAAAAGAAGAGGCATCAATCTTACCGGAATGCACGTCACCGGACAGAAGGAAAAGAACACTTGTATGGACTATGGACTCAGTGTGGACAATCCACTAATTATGCATCCTATCAAAAGGGGCCATAATCGCTGGTATCATATCCCTTCGTTCGCAAGTTGTCAGCTGTCACAGCTTAACATGACAAGGTTCCATTTTCATGATCCTGGTGATGATGATTTCTCGTGCAGCAGCTGACAAAGCATGTGCATCCCTGTCAAATCTCAACCCTGTATCTTCAGTCCGCACATATCACTCTGTAGTCATATATTTTTTAAATTTAGTAGCTATGCGTACGAAATCATAAATCTAACTTCTTCTATGACCATAGTAGTAGCGATAGATGACATATATCACTTGTCGCACTGCTCCACCGTAACAGGTTGTGGCACCACGACATCTTGGCCCAACTCAGTAGGCGATGAACGAGCGAGGCAGGCGGTGGGACCCACCGACCTGCCGCACTAGATGGGCTCAGCACCAACTCCTATCAAGCTAGTATTGCGTGGTATGTTCCTACCGACCTCTATTAGCTCGGCGGCCCGGTGTCACCCCACCGCCTACCGCACTCCTTACTCTCTTGCTGAGTGGGCACCTTTTGCCATGATGGGGCAACACGGTAGGTGACACGTGTCGTCTGTCACTGCTGTCCTAGTCACGGAGAAGACTAAATTTGTAATTTCGTATATATAAGTACTATATTTGTAAAAAAAATTGCTACATAGTCAGATTGGCAATGGATTACTATATCCCTTTCATCTTTCCTTCCCTTTTAGAAAAAAATATTCGTTAATGGTTATCAGTGCTAATCCTAGTCAGCAAGGCCTGCGCTTTTGCTTTGGTACGGCGCCTAGTACTGACCAAGTAGAAATGTCAGTGAAATAGTAGTAGGATGTGAAAATCGGAACGAAATAGTATTAGCATGTGGAAACGTTTTAGAATCAGGAATTTTGGGGGCTATGTGCGTGGTTTATGGCATGGGCGTTGCAAATCAAACTAGCAATTGGATAGTTAAGTTGGGTTGCCGACTTGCCGTGGCACCCATGTTATCAGATTGAAGGCTAGAGTTCGCTTTCTTTATAGCCAGACCTAACTCATGTAACTTCCTGGTTAATTTTGAATTAAAATTCGTAGTTTTCAATGTTATCCTTAGAGCCTGTCTGTCTCAATGCCAATTTTCAAGCAAAAAATTCAAACAATGGCCCCAATTGTCTTGTAGATGCATTCTATTTGCATGGAGATGAAGATAAACCATCTATTTGAATTTGTTGACACAAGTACAAAAGTGCAAATCATAGCTACAATTACAAATGCACACCTCAAAACCAAAAGTACAGGAAGGCAAGAAAAAAAAGAAAGAAATTATCAGACTACTTTACAGTGAACCCCCTCTAGGTGTTCCAAATCAAACAACCTTTCTACAACTCCGACCAAGACCATACTCGTACGGACGGACATGGCCAATGCCACGACGGAGCGCAACTCCGGTCGTCCCGTACACCGGCAGCTCGTCCCCGTACACGCCGCCGCGAATTTCCTCGCCGCTCGTCGGAGAAACGGCGGCGAGGTTCTCGAGCTCGAACAGATCGGAGCTCGCGTCGCTGCTCTCTTCGCCGCCAACGTCGCTGTCCGCTTCGACGTCCACCGTCCTGAGCAGCACTTCCTCCACCTCCACCACCGGAATTCTCCGGAATCGCCCCACGGCTGCGGCGGCCACGGCCACCTCGCCGTCAATGTCCAGGAACCGCACGGTCTGAGTACTCCGGCTCCGACTCGCCCGCGCCCGCGCCGACGTCGGCGTCTTGGCAAGGCAGGACGGCGCGTACGATGGCGCCGTCGAGCACGCGGGCTCCTGATCGGCTGGGGACGTCTGCCGCTGCGTGGAGGGCCGCTTGCCGGAGAAGATGGAGTTGAGCAAGCTGGCGAGCCGCGCGCCGGGGGATGCTGGCCTGCGGCAGCCGCCGCGGGCGGAGGCAGCCAGCTTCTTTGCTGCCCTCGCCTTGTCCTGAGCCGCCGGCTGCTGCTTGTGCGGTGGCAGCGCCGCACCCCCGCCGCTGAGCCCGGATGTGCGGATGGGGCGTAGGCGGCGTTGGGAGTACTCGACCTCGGAGGACGAGAAGTACCCGCGGCCAGGGTAGTCTGCGGAGGGGGCGCCCGCCGGCGTCGGCGGCGTGCGCGCCCGGTGGCTGGCGGCCAAGGAGGGCTTGTAGTAGTAGTAATGCAGGGTTGCCTCCTGCTGCTTCTTTGCCCCCGCCGTCCTCGCCGCCGCCGCTGCCGTCGTCCTTGGTGCGCCGGGATCGTCCATGGAGTCGCAGATCGCGTCGAGCAGCGTGGACGAGAAGGACGGCTGGTCGGCCCGCCGCCTCGGCCTGGGCCGCGCCGGCGCCCACCTCATCTCCATCGATCCCGCGCGCGCAATCAATTGAGCAGAGCAGCAGGCGGCGGGCGGGGCAATGATGATATAGGGGTGGAGTGCAGGAGGAGGAGAAAGCGAAGGGCAATGGCAGGCGCGCGTGTGATTCGGTGGTGGCGTGGAGAGTGGAGTGTGGGCGTGCGGGCGAGGGGATCTTGTTGCCGGGCCGCGCGGGGCCCCCTCGATTCCCCTGTCTGGCTCTCCGTGTCCTCCATGCGCTTCTCTTCGTCAATGCCTTTCCTTCCTCCTGCTGTCTCTCTTTCCATGTTTCTTTGTCGGCGCCAGCTGACGTGCCAGTGGGTCTGTCTGCGATATATGGCTTTAAAATACTATTTATTAGTCTAATAAATAGTAATTATTAATTAAATCTAAAAATTACTAAAAAGACAGAAGGGGTATATCTAGCAATAACCTGGATGTTTTGTTCCTAAAAATCAACCAGATTTTCCACCGTCTGATTGATTTGAGATTCATGCATCAACCCTAACCTCTCACCTCCCACTTCATTTGCCCCATAGCCGCCATTTCACCTCGACCCCATTGCACCGCTCCCTCGTTGCCCTCTACGCCATCCCCTCCTCTCGCCGGAGCAACTCCGCATGTCTCCCCCACCCCCCTCCCCCTCCCCTAACACCCGCGACCAACGATGCCTCCGTCGCTCCGCCGTGCCACCCCCTACCCCTCTCCGCTGTGCCGTCCCTGCTCAACCTGATAGCCACTACTTTTTGCCGCCGCCGCCCTTCAACACCGGTGAACTCTAGGCGTGGGGGTGAGATTCTCCCCTCAGGTCGCCAGAGAGGAGGAAGAAGCGGTCATCAGTGAGGAGAAAGAATGGGTCGTCGAAGAGGAGGAAGAATAGCCGGAGAGAAGGAAGAAGGTGTTGCCGGAGAAGAAGGTGGAAGTGGTAGCACATGAATCTTCACGCACATCTAAAAATAAGAAATTTGGACGATTATTTAGAAAAAACATTCAGATAACGTTTATCAAAACCCATTGACAAAAAGTATAGAACTAGTGTTTCCTTACGGCCTAGGATTGCTTCACCATTATACCAGAGCTCTACGGGAGCCAGTGTGCCACGTGAACACGGTTGGCATGTTTGGAACGCACAGGTTATTTTTACAGGAGACGTTTCCCGTATAAATGTTGAAAAATTCTAACGTGATATTTGGAACAGGTCCTAAAGAGAACCCATCGTCTTGTCTAGTGAAATTTTACCCAAGTTATTTAAAGAAATTATTTCTATAACACCCCAGGAACCACATTACCCTGAGATACTACCAAATTATACTTATGACCAGCTGGATTACAAAGTAAACTAGACAAAAAAAAAAGAGGGGCTATGTGGAAGCATAACAACATAATATATAATGGGAGATAGAAATGATTAAAAATCCTCTAACTTATTACGGCAAACTTATGAAGACTTCTGTAATGATGCTGTGGTGCTCTACCCTTTCCAAGCATGCTCAAGGATTACTTGGAAGAGAATACAGGGGTGAGATGAAATCTCGAAAAGCAAATTGTTTAACAAGTTAATTAAACTGCAGATGATTAAGCATTAAATTAATGATATATGGCACAATGATAAAGCATTAACAATTAATTCTTATTATCCACATTTTAGCCTCATTCATATCCAAAACCACAACTATTACCAACAGCAACCACAAGAAAATTTCCCATGCCACAAGTGACTTTCACAAGCCAATACCTATTAAAACCTCATAATAAGGATCATCCTCATAAAATGTATATGTATGCAAATGATCCACTAAACTCTTACCTGGCAACGTAAGAGTGCGCATCGTACTACAACAATGTATGATGTTGTACCGGTACGGTCGCGGCTAGATGCGGCGACATAGTTTCAATGCAAATGACATGCATGATATGTCCACGATTGATTCATTAAGAATATAACCACATAAATAACAATAGGTACAATAAGGCATATAGCGTAACAGGGTATCTTTATTTAAAGGTGGATTAATTACGAAACATCAATAGTTATGGTGAAGGCAGTTAATTTAATAAGTTAAATTGTAGTAACAACCACTACGTTTACTTGCCTCTACTGAAGGGGCGAAGAGCTCAAGCACGGTCAGGAGCGAAGCCACCCTTGGATACCACAACAAGAACATCTGAACACCAGGATAAACCACCCTACACTTCTTTCCTCCTTCCTCTTCCTTCTTCTATTTCTCTTCTTCCTCCCCTCCTTCTCTTTTGCTCGGTTGCTAAGGGGGTGGAGGTGCTGCAGATTGGAGGAGGGATTGTAGGGGAGGAGGGGGACGTGGGGTATGTGGGGAGGTAGGGAGGGGCAGCTGTGGGGGAGAAAGGGGGAGGAGGAACGTGCCCCTAGGGTTTGGAGATTTAAAGGGGTGGCCTAATGGGCTAAACCTTAGGCCGAAGGCCTATGCCCTTAAACACCTCTAAAATTTCAGAATTTTAGCCCCTTTTGTGATCCTCAAATATTTAGAATTTAATTCCCCATTGATCACCCTAGAAATTACTTCATTAACCCTCATTCGTTTCTTGATTTTAATCGCCAAAATCTCTGAACGCTGTTCGGAATAATACTCCACGACCTAAAACACATCAAAAGACTGAATTTTCTTCCCTTTTGCAAACCTCAAAAAATTACTTCTTTAATTCTATTATTTTTTCATTTTATTATTATTATTATTATCATTTTAATTTGCCAAATCTCTCGATCGGGATATTACATTCTAGCCCCTTAAACATAATTCAACTCCGAATTCTACACTCCTCAATCTCACACAGGACACCGAACTAATATGAAAACTAACATCCGCTAGCACGTACTCGACGTGAACAACCCTAGATATTGCTTGCACAAGCGAGACTCCAACTCCCAAGTTGACATGACCACAACACCAGACACATACCAACATGTTGTGCCTCAACACTCACTCCGATCTCAGAAATACACATTGGACATGACCCGATGGTATGGTTCTACTCATTGGTCAAAGGCTCTAACAAAACCTCAAACTTCGGATGTCCCAAGTGCTCCCTCAACACCAGGACATACAAGATGATGTGTGCCCTGAGCGCGTGGACCTGAGACCGTCCTAGCAATACGCCAACCATCAAATCCCCCAACTACCAGAAACGATCAAATATATATACCTTGGGCTATCATTTCCCTTAGTACCAAGTCACACAACCTGCATATAACACATGAAACCTTGTTCCATCTCTCAATCGATCAATTCACCTTAACAAGGAGCATTGCCTTTAACTAGGGATGTACAAACAACTCATCTTAACCAACCCTCTTACAAAAGAATCCAACTAAAGAAAACATGAAGGATTCCAATTACTACCATGTGTTACCGGCTCTCCATCAAAAGAGTCAAATCCAAAATTAAGGTTTCATCATGAAAACCTTTCTACTTTCCAAGTAGATAGTTTGCACATGACCACCACGAAAGCCCAAAGACCAATTACTCAAATGCCCAAATCAACCATTTCTTTTATTCCTTCTGAACCGAAAAGAACCGCACATGCAAACATAAAACCAACTTAAACTGCAAATGGAATTTATCGTAAAAACATAGCCCAAAAAGAATCAAGAGAGCATTTCACTACCTAGGAAAGCATCCTTTTCTCAATCCTTTCTTTTAAGAGTTTCACTTCCCGTAAACTATGGGATTCCAAATCATCGCATAATACGCTAACTCATTTCTTTTAAATTGGCAGCCTCAACATGGATTCCACCAATAAACACATCCCTTTTCAACACGAGAAAAACACATATCAAGACTTTAAACCAAATCTTTTTTAAAAAAAATCCACTTGCCACATAACAAAAAGGTTGTTGTAAACTACTCGACTTTCAAATAAGCAATGAGCATTCAAGAACCACTTCAAAAAGCAAGATTCACTAGATAATCATTCAACTCTCCAATAGACCAGATACGATTAAGGACCACAAGAATCAAATGATGAAATCTATCCAATACATGAAATTAACAATTTTTTCCAAACAAGGAACATGTCCACCTATAACACCATTAAACCACCTTTCTTTTCAAACAACATTGGACAAAATACTTAAAGTAGATAGGATCTAGAACCGAATCTCACTACCCTAGAAAAGGTAATTTCCTTGACTTTAGGGTATAATTTTCTTTGGGCCATGAATTTCCAAAGCATCGCATTAGCATATACACATTCTTTTATATTGGTAACTTCCAAGATAAACCAAACCTTGCTACAATATTATGACAAATCTTAGAGACTCTAGTATACAAGTGATGATGTCCTCATCATCAAGTCACCAAATACATTAGCAAGGCTCCTTCACAAAAGTAGTATCCTTTTTTGTACAATTGCACTTATAAATTAATTTCTTCATTGAATCCTGTCAGCTCAGTTCTTTTAAAAGACAAATACCCATACATGCTCACACACAGCTACAACAACTCAACAAATTACATCAATGATCAACGCACATCTAACTTCTCTTTTTATTACCAAAAATAATACCAAGATTGAAACTTTGAAACCCTGATAACTTAAACATTACATGCCACCACAATAAATTTCTCACTATTTTAGCTAGACTGTGTTACTAGGCAATATCACTTTATGATTTTAATTTCAAAGATTCCCATAATGAAATTTCAGTTGTAAATGATTGAGAAACACTAACAAGTGAATCTATTCTCCAACACCACCTTTAAAAGATATCTAAATTCCAAAAGGGTCATTCACCAAGACACAATTCGTATATCAATACCATAGTTCAACATTCTTCACCATTCAGTTTACTAGAACGTTGATTTGGTCATCACACCATTTTCTCTTTCATTATATGATATGATCAAATTCCATCAAGAAAACCTAGAAATGTACATAGTGGTAGCATTCTTAATGCATTAAGTTTGCATATCTTTGATAAATGCAATAATCTACAAAACTAAATAATGAAAGGACACTAAAACATCAGCTCATGAGAAAGCTCTAACAAGTTGCAATGAGTTCATTTGCAAGTTGAATAATTATATTACCACACATTCCTTCTTATAAACATTCTACTAAAGTTTTTTCTTTATTTTAATACTGCTACCTTAGAAGCCAACAAATTTGAGATGAATTATGAGCACAAAACTCCAAACATTACATTAAATTGCTCTCAAAGGTTGACCCATTCTTCTGAATAATTTATTATTATTTTAAGTATCGCTACCATGAAAGCCGACAACCCGAAACAAATTATGCAATTTCCAATTTAACAAACTCCTAGCGGGAATTATCAAGGCTACTGTCATATCTCAAACTTTGCAAGATTAGACTAAATTGTTTCATGATAGTTTATTATCCCATCATAAGTTTTTTTAGAACTCACAAAGCATCATAAGATTATCACAACAACCATAATGTTCTAACAAAATTCTTTAGTCAAGAACAATCTAATACTCAACAATCGCAGAAAGCGCACATATTTAAAATATTGTTATACTTTGTTCATTCAACCCCTAATGATGCTCAACACCAAGTTTATTATGCATTATTTACATGATAGTGACTATTATTAATAATCAACAATTATCCTAATTACGAAACCTATTTGTTGTCCTACATTTAGTTGCCATCACCTAAACTTTACAACATAGGTTCAACATTCCCTTATTATGTTTAAAACTTGGAGCAATCAACTATCAAAACATCCTTATTAGAATCTCTAGTAAACAAGGTTTCACATGATAATACCATAATTTCTATCCATTCATTTAAACACATTATGACAATTTAGCAATGCAAGAAACATGTGAATCAAGTATCTACATATGTTCACCGAGTATCCCTAGGAAAGATTAATTCAGGATTAATGTTTACTAATGACAAAAATCTCACACATTTTTGGCATAACCTTCACAAATAATTAGAAATATCTATCAGAACCACGAAAATCCAATTCATCTAATAAAGTAAGAATTCTTATCACACTAGTTATATGATCGATTCAACCATACTCCACACTTCTTATAACCATAACAATTCAAGTAACAATGGACATACTCCTACTCACTATTCATCTGAAAGCTACTACAAGACACTATCACATTTAATCAGTTTCACACACAAAAGATTGTTGCTTAGAAGTCATTTATACACTACATTTTTTCCTCTAGCTTGACAATCCATGTCTTATAAACTTTGCTTTTCCAACCAAAAGTCATCACAACAAGAGTTTAGAAGTTTCTTTCCTTCACAAAATTGGGCATTAAGCTTCAACACACAAGTCACTTCAAAAATAAATGGCTCTCAAACCTTACATATAAACATGGCTTGCAAAAGTTTTTCTCCTTGCTCCAAAAAGAAGAATTGAGCCAAGAAATAAGTAGTAACTCACAATAAATGGTAAATCCACCACAAAAAGATGACTTGACAAGTGAAAACTTTCAAAAGCAACAAGAATAGTTCAACAATTGGAAAACTTCAATTTTTTTCATGGAACAAAAATAGCCAAGGAGATCTCATTACAAGCATTGAAACCAACTAACCACTGAGAACTCATGGAGAACCAATAACTCACCGATCGAACAAAAATGTCCAATAGAAACTCATCCCCGATCATTGGGTAACTAAGGTTATCCATGAAAAACTCTTCATTACTCATGCGCCACACCTGATGCTACCGCCTAGGCATACCAGGGCCACAACCACAAGCTCTACCTCTTATTATCACTTTCTTTCTCAATCAAACAATCATTATCTTTTTCCATCTCAATCAAACAATCATGCAGTACACTTATAAACATCTCATAACAATACCTATCAATCATAAGATACCATAATCGTAACGCAATGATTGACCCAAAGACCCATCTTACCGTGCACCAATGTATCAAATTTTATTTCAACCTGATTAATTAACCTAAGTCATATTTTAGAAATTGTATAGCCTACGCTGCCCGTCTCCCAGCCAGCGCCGCCCGGCTCTTGGCCAACGCCGCCCTGACTCCCCTCCTCCCTCTCCTCTCGAATCTCGGCCAGCACCACCCTAGTGCCCCTCCTCCTGGCCTGCACTGCCCGCCTCCCGACCTACACCGCCCCGGCGCACCCCCTCCCGGTAGGCGTTTTCAATGGTAATGCATCTAACACATTCTTAAAATTTGTTAGAATGTAAGCTTTTTACAGTATATATTGGATAGCTATGGCCATGACAACATATATTATGCCCATATTGACCAATGGCTCAAAGTATGGCTGAGAACTTGAGATCATGCGTGATAACTAGATGATTGAGCACCTGTGATCTAGACACCATGTTGTCAAAAATTACAGGGGTGATTAGAACAGTTGTATGTACCTGTTGTGTTGTTTGTTCATAGGATTCTTCTAGCTGAGGTCAACTCTTAATGCAAGCTGTACTGATAGCATATTTCACTATGGCAGCAAGATAGAGAAAAACTTGAAAACCAGTTGAAAGATATGGCTTTGATGGTTGAGAGGCTATAGGGCAGCCACCAAAAGTTTTTAATGGAGGTGTTTGATGTTACCTTTCTTTTCTTTGAAACGAAATAAGCTTCCTAAGTCATGGCTAAGTTTTTTATTTTGTTCAACAGATTGATTCTCAATCATCAGAAATAGAAAAGCTGTTTGAGGAGAACTCAGCCTTGTCAGCTTCATACCAAGAAGCCATGTCTGTTACAATGCAATGGGATGCTAAAAACCTTTATGGATGGAACCTGCATCTTGCCTATTGACTTAGTTGAAACTTCCAGGTTAAAGATTGTCTCAAGCAAAATGAAGAGCTCCGTTCCCACTTAGAGAAGCTAAGACTTGAGCAAGCTAGCTTGTTGAAAGCAAGCAATATTAACATCCAGCTAGATGGGCAAAATGAGAACCGCATCTCAAATCCACTAGAATTGGTCACAGAGAATCTCTCTCTAAAGGTTAATAACTGAAGTTGTTGAAAATATTTTTGTTGCTTGGATCGTGATGGACTTTATAGTCCAATCCAATTAATATCATGTCATAATTTATAGTAGCCTGTATACTTTACTACCTTAATATCATATCATAATTTGCAATTTAATATCATGTCATAATTTATAGTAGCCTATATACTTTACTACCTGTAGGGTCAGCTCATCAAAGAACAGAGCAGATCTGACGGGTTGACAGTGGAAATAATGAAACTTTTAGCTGAACTTAGAAAAGCAGTCCAAGCACAGAATAACCTTAGACACTTGTAAGTATACTGGCATTACTTATTAGCTCCTTAGCCTATTTCATCTGTGCCGGGTGAAATTAAATCATGATCATCTCTTGTAAAGATATAGACCTGTATTAAGAGACCAAATTAAATCGTGATCATCTCTTGTGCAGATATAGACGTGTATTAAGAGACCTAGAGAGCAACATGATTTTGGAGCGTTTTCAAGGGATGAGGTCATGTAAGAAATAACTATCTCGTGCTAGTGGTAAGTTAGCCTCTTATAAATGTAAACTTGGTGTTGTTCGTATTTATTCATACACCTGTTTGATTTACTCTCATATGTTGTTGAACCGAAATGGCGACAGAGGGGGGGTGAATGTCGAAATTTAAAAATTATCCCCCGACAAGTACTAGCAGCTAGTCTCCTCTCCTATGGCTACAAGCAGCTATGAAGAGGAGGACTTAACTTCTCTGGACCCTCAAGAAACCATAACAATTAAAGAAGGTGAAATGAAACCCAAAAGAAAAACCGAGAGAAAATGCAAACCACATAGAGGCCGGCCTGACTTGAATGCTCTGGGCGGTCAGACCGCAATGATCTTGGGGCATCATCCCAACATAGAGCAACCCATTTTGCACCTCTACAGCAAGAAACAACAAGAAACACAAAAACTCGAGAATCACTCAAAAGAGGCATCGAAGGAAAATGAACAACAGAGAGCTAGGGACTTAAACAAATTCAACCAAAGCCATCTCATATTGATATAGAGGAAAGGAGATACATGATTGAAGGATCAAGAACCCATTTCCAAGAACACACCCAGAGGGAGTAGCTACGATGGAGACACCCTCCACTACCTCTCCTGCTCTCACCAACTAAAGCCTCACCAACTAAAGCCTAATGCCAAAACAAACTCACAAAGCCTCTTTTGACTCTAGCAAACCCTAACTCTCTCCCAAAGCCATGAGGCGGCATGCAGCCACTCCCTCCTATTTATAGCCTTTGGCTAACAGGTCTCCACCCCGTTACGCTTGCTAAATCCAACGGAACCCGCTCCCGCTTGTGCAGCCTCGCGAAATTACCAATTTGCCCCTCTTGCACCTTCCGGGAAGCTTCCGCGTTCCTAGTCGTCCACGACTCGCAACCACCTCGAGTCTCCGCCGTCTTCGACACATCTCGACCAATCTGACCTCGACACTGCCCGTGTCTAGTCCGGTCACCTCGTGTCTCGCCACGACTCCGCCTCGACGTCCTACAGCCATCACAAACAAGAAACACATCAAATAGCACCGCTCGATACATGAAAGCATAAATAGCATCAGTAAGTCATACTTACGCATAATAAAGTCCAAACCTGTCGAAACAGCAGAATATGCAACCTAAGCATCTTGACCAGGTTTGACCAAGTCCGACCGAGCCCGATTGCACCACGCAACGTCAAGGTCTGAACCAACCAAATCAAACTCGACTCTCCTAAACTGTCGGGACCCCGGATTTCCAAACCCGGACCCTCTGTGTATTACTGCACTAGTCCCAGATCAAAGCTAGTGCACACAGTTAAACAGAAATGATTCATGACCAACAACACATTTATTACAATTATAAAGAGTACTGACCACCAGGTCTCATTATTACATTGGAGGTTCCAAGACCTCACACAACCAGAATACAGCGAAAGAAAGGTAAATTCAAAGTAGGCCCATCAATATGCCACAGGCAGTTGACTGGGGAAGCGCGACCTAGAACTCCTGGAATCCTTCGTCGAAGCCACCAGCGAAGTAGTCGTAGTCTCCTTCTTGGGCTTCGTATTCCTCTGCTTTTTATGTTTGAGTGTAGCATGTGTGTACATAAAGTACTCCGCAAGTCTTGGAAAAAATGTAATAGATGCAAGGCTTGACAAAGGAAGGCTATATGGTTCTTTTGCACAAAGCAATGTTTTAATTTCAATTACTACTAATTACTTTCAAAGGCATCAATTTAATAAAGTAAACGTTTTAACAGAACTATCATTAACTCTCTAGTGAAGGTTTCAACTACCAACACTAGCTAACCAATTACAATTGGTCAAGTTTAAACTGCGGGTTCCATCCACCCTCTCTGGCTCCAACTGCCAGGATACCCTTCCGAGAGTTCCCTCCACTCTCGGAATACAAAAACTTTGATTTTAAAACCAAAACCAGAAATCTACCATGTGAATGCATTCCTTGCCCGCCCTTGACCGTGGGCACAGCTATTTGAATAGTTTTACACTCTGCAGAGGTTGTACAACTTTACCCACAAGAGATAAATTATCCTAAAAGTCAACACGCTTCCTTTGGCATGAGACCCAGATAAAATATCACAAAGCCTTTACCTTACTCTAATCTAGCTAGATGCCACCCGCTGAGGTTTCACCGCAGGTAGGCTAACTGCCCGAACCGAAGCCCCCTCTTGCGCCATATAAGTACAGTAAATCCCTGTCCCTTACTGTGAATAACCAGTCCATCCCTGGCACCCACTTTCCACTGGTGGCACCTAAACTAGACTATCATAAGTTAGTCAGCTAGGTCGTACCCATATAGACTTGTGGTTGTACGGTTAATACTCAGTCTGGGCAAACACAAGCGTCGGTCCTTTATTGACTAGGGTGGAACATACACTTAACAAGATTTCGTGCTTGCTGCACCAACCCAAACCAACCATCCACCCTAATCTAAACCAATTTCCACATTTCATTTTATTTTAAAAGAACAGTGGCAACTCCAATTACCACTAAACTTTAAAAACACGAGTTATTACAACAAATCATAATTTCCTATTTTCAAGATTTCAAGGGTATTACATAGCCTGACTAAGTGTTATACTACCATTCTATTATTCACAATTGATTATAATACTCTCACTAAAGATCCAAAGGAAATCCTAGGGAGACAAGGGTACATGGCATTCAATTTCAACTAAGGGCATAACAAAATTGGGGTAACTAATACCTTAATATTTGAACTACTGCTTTATGTAAATAGCAATGCACATAATTTAAAATAAGTAAAACATTTCAAAATCATAGGTTCAAGATGATCAAAGGAGACTTGCCTTCTTGCAGGTTCTCTGGGTCTTCCTGCTGCGAAGTGGAGAGATCGTCGACAACGTTGGAATCTATGCGGGAAAAGACGAAGCAACAAAACAAATAAATACAACAAAAATCAAATAAACTCAAAAACTCAAATAGATGCCATATTTGGATAGATTATGATTTTAGATGAATTTAGAAATTTGAATGGCTCAATTTGGAGTTAAAATGAGAAAGTTATGCTTGTTTGAAGTTTTCAGTTTGAATAAATCCAGAAATTAGGAAATTTCTGACAGGTGGGGCCCACTGGAAGGATTAAATTTTAATCTTTTATTTTATTGCTTTTACTCTGAGTCTGTGACAGGTGGGACCCACTGGACAGTGAGCCCACGGGATCAGCCTCTGACATGTGGGACCCACTGGACAGTGAGCCCACTGGCTCAGCCTCTGACATGGGGGACCCACTGGACTCCGGGCCCATATGTCAGTGACCAGAACAGACGGGTGGGGCCCAGACGACAGTGGCCCGCACAGACCGGCGGCCGCTGACGGGTGGGACCCACTTGTCAGCGCGGAAAAATGGAAGAAAGGCTCAACCTCAGCGTGCGGAGCCGGGGGCTCGAACGCGCGCCGAGGGAGCCGAGGGGGAGGAGAGAGCGCGCTGATAACCAGTATGGCGGGGAGGCTTTGCCTACCCGTATAGGGCAACAAATCCCTTTGAGGGGGTACCTGCTGGAGGGGCCGGGCAGAGGGGTCGGAGGCGGGGTTGCCGACGGCGAGGGGAAGCCGGAGGGGTTCTGGTGATGTCCAAAACGAGATCCGAGCGTGGAGGCGGTCCTGGCTGTGGGGTCAATGGGGTCCGGCGACGAGCAGGGACGGCCGGCGACGAGGAGGGGCGGTGGCGCAGTACGGGTCCTCCGGTGCGACGGTGCTCCGGCGGCGGGGAGGCTCGGCCGAGGCGCTGGGAAGGTTCGCACGGCCGAGGGGAAGCTCGGAGTGGCGGTGGCGGGCTTCGGGGAGGACCGGGGCGGCGGGGATTGCTCGCCGGAGGGTGGCGGAGCTCGGAGAGGGAGGGCGCACGGTGGCAGAGCGCTTCGGGGCTCGGAAAAGAGAGGGAAAGGCTGTGGGAGGCAATACGGAGGGAGGCGGAGCTGGAGAGGCTATTTATAGGGGCAGAGGGGGAGCAGGGGAGCGGCAATTCCTCGCCGGGGTGTCGGCCGGAAAAAGGAAGGGCGCGGGGAGAAAAAGGAAATTGGGGAGACGGAGAAGGAAAGGGGCGCGGCGTTAAGGGATTTGTTTCCCGGCGGGGCTCGGGGTTTCCAAAACCGGGGAGAGGCAGGGAAGGCAAGGCCGGGTCCGCGGGGATTCGGTCGCCGGCGCAAGAAAGGAAAGGGGAAAGGGAAAGAAGGAAAGGGGACGGCTCCGCGGGGAAGAAGGGCCTGACAGGCGGGGCCCGTGCGCAGTGAGAGAGGAGAGGAAAGGAGCGGGCGGTGCGGATGGAGCCGCGTGGCAGGGGAGGTGGATCGGACGGTGGGTGTGGCGCGAGCGGCTGACAGCCGGGGCCTAGGTGGCAGAGAGAGGAGGGGGCGCGGGGTGACCAATGGGCCGGGCCCGCTTGGCGGAGGAAAGGAGAAGGAGGCGACCTGGATTTGGCCGAGCGGCGATGTGGGCGGTCCTGGGCCGTCCACGCGTCGGCTGGAGGGAGGGGAGGGATTTGGATTTTTAGAATTTGATTTAAATTTTCGGAAAAGGCTAGGAAATTATTTAGGCCTCAGAAAAATATGAAAATACCTCCAAAAATTCCAGAAAAATTCACAGAAGCTCCTGGACATATTTTGGACTAAATAAAATCATTTCCAACTAATGTTGGTATTTAATTTTCATATTTTAAAATACCTTTTTAAATTCTAAAAATAGGTTTTAAACTCCAGAAAATCCAAAAAATCAAATAAAAACCAAGTAAAATCCAAATACTTTAAAATAATTAATTTGAATTTAAATTTTTCCAGAAAGCCAAATTTAGGATGTTACATAAACCGATGTCAATTACTCATCACACACATGGGATGACCTCCACATGGTCTCTCATATGTTGTCTTTACAGGTTTTTGTTCATGTAAAACTATCAACGAAGAAATGGCGGGATAGGATAGAGAGCAAATCTTTGTAATTTAGGTACTCAAATTGTATTTGTATTATGTTACATTGTTTATATTTTGACATCATGCCATGTTTTCCTTATTATGCTTTATGTTTTAGCATTGAAATCAAGTTTCGTATCAATAATGCTTTGTTATGTCGTGGTATGGGTATAAATTGGCGTTAGTTTTAAGTTGTTAGAGTTCAGCCCGGGGCATAGCCAAGTCCTAGTTCCACCACTGATGGCAAGTATGGTTCATAAGCCACTGGCGTCTCTTCAGCCCATTCTGCCAGTCTGGCCACAGCGAGATGGGGTGTCGATGTAGTGGGTCCGCTACCAAGTGCCCCGGGGGATCTACGGTTCATCGTGGTCGCTCATGAGTACTTCTCAAAGTAGCCTGAGGTAGCTATCTTGTCTAACGTCACCTCAGTGGTAGTGCAGTGCTTCCTCTGGCAGAGCATCATTTATCGCTTCAGGATCCCAAGGGAGATCACCATCGATAATGGCCTTCAGTTCGACTCTGCTGCCTTCAGAGAGTTCTGCCAACGTATGGGCATCAAGTTATGCTATGCCTCCGTGGAACACCCGTAGTCCAATGAGGTGATTGAACAAGCCAACACCACGATCTCTGTGGGTGTCAAGAAGCATCTCGTCGGCCTTCCAAAGGGCAAATGGCCCCTGGAGTTGCCAAGTGTGCCGTGGTCTATCCGCACCATGGTGATGCAACCTACAGGTTTCACGCCATTCAAGCTCCTTTTCGGAGACGAGGCGGTCATGCCAGAGGAAATAAAAGTCGACTCAAGGAGGGTTCTAGATCTAGCTCCAAATGATGAGCGTGTTGTCTCTCTGGACCTTTTGGATGGTGTGTGAGTCAGCGTAACTAAGCATGTCTCCAAGTACATGTGAGCGACGACCCAATCCTACAACCAGCTTGTCCAGTAGTGTAGTTTTCATGTGGGGGACCTTGTCCTATGCAAGGCGCTACATGCAGTGACGACTAGCAAGCTTGAATCCAAGTGGAAAGGCCCTAACCTCGTAACGGCTCCCCTCCCACAGGGGGTCTGTCACCTGGTGACATTGGATGGGCAAGACCTCAACCACACATGGAACGCGGACCGGCTGAGATGGTACTACACATAGTACGGCTGCAGCATGTACATTCTCTGCACGACGCACATGCACATCTGTAATAGCCCACCTGTGCAAACGGGTCGATGTAAATAAAGCATAGTCTTTGTGCAAAGTGTTCTTAATTGTTGTTATAAAATAAGATGCGCGGAGTACACAGCCTCTGCGGGCACTCCATAGAGTCTAAATAAGACGCGTGGAGTTCACGGCCTCTGTGCGTGCTCTCAGGCTTTGTCCCTATACAGACTTCGTCGACGTACGTCCAAAGGGTGGGGGACGGAGTGTGCTCTCTAACACTTTGTCCCTACACAAACTTTATCGACGTACGTCTGAAGGGAGGGGGACGGAGTGCGCTCTTTAAGGCTTCGCCCCTACACAGACTTCCTCGATGTACGTTCGAAGGGAGGGGATGGAGCATGCTCTCTAAGGCTTTGTCCCTACACAGACATCGTCGACGTACGTCCGAAGGGGGGTAGAGTGCGCTCTTCATCCCTATGCAGACTTCGTCAGTGTACGTCCAAAGGGAGGGGACAAAGTGCACTCTCTAAGGCTTCGTCGCTACACAAACTTCACTGGCATATGTCTGAAAGGAGGGGGATGGAGCACGCTCTCTAAGGATTCATCCCTACGCAGACTTTGTTGATGTACGTCCGAAGTGTGGGGGATAGAGCGCGCTCTCTAAGGCTTCATCCCTACGCAGCGTGCTCTCTAAGGCTTCATCCCTAAGCTGTTGAGGCTTCGTCCTAATGCAGACTTCATCCATGTATGTCCGAAGGGTGGGGAACAAAGCGTGCTCTCTAATGCTTCATCCCTACACAAACTTCATTAGCATACATCCGAAGGTAGGGGGACAGAGTGCACTCTCTAAGGCTTTGTCTCTACCAGACTTCATTGGCGTACATCCAAAAGGAGGGGGATGGAGTGCACTCTCTAAGGCTTCATCCCTATGCATACTTCATCGATGTACATCTGAAGTGTAGGGGACGGAGTGCGCTCTCTAAGGCTTTGTCCCTACGCAGCGTGCTCTCTAAGGCTTCGTCCCTAAGCCATTGAGGCTTCGTCCCTACGTAGCGCGCTCTCTAAGGCTTCATCCCTAAGCCGTTGAGGCTTCATCCCTATGCAAACTTCATTGATGTACATTCGAAGGGTGGGGGATGGAGCACATTCTCTAAGGCTTCGTCCCTACATAGAATTCATCGACGTACGTCTAAAGGGGGCACGGAGTGCATTTCCCTAAGCCTTCGTCCCTACGTCGACTTTGTCAACGTATGTCTAAAGGGTGGGTGCTACCTGAGGCTTCATCTCTACACAAACCTCGTCGGTGTATGGCTGAAGGATGCCACACACAACACCTTCGGTATTGTGGCATTGGCAAGAGCAGTCACAACACACTGGTTCACCACTACTTCGATTAACAGTACAACGCTATAGGTGTACAACTGCGGCTGCGACTACCTTTAGTCTGACTCTATCTTTACATATTCCCTAACGAATGTGTTGTTCGTCTCGTGCTGATCCACCCAAAATCATAGGGACTCCTCCATCCACCCCCAATGTCATAGCCTGTGCTGCATAAGTCAGTCCGGGATTAATGGACGGTCTTCCTCAAGTACCTACTCGCTAGATATGCATCAACATCACACGGGTTAAACACAACGCTTATCATAAAATATTTACAAGCTCCGCGAGCACCCAAAGAGGTCTACAAATGCGTCAATGACCCCACATGCAAATGTTGGGACAAGGAACGAAGGGGCCTTGACATCACACCTGTCGGTTGGCTCTGACATTAGAGTCATGCTCGCTACCCCTCGCTCTAGCCAGGCACATCATGCAGCCACCAGCCAAGGTCTGTGCTCCAGCCCCCATGCAAGGTATGCCTCAATAAAATTTTCACCACTCCTTCACCGATGCACTCCCATATGAAAGCATCTAGGCCCCGAAAATGGTTTTGGTAATTAATAAACTTATGTGAATATGGGGACTAACGTGTTTTATGAGCATGCTATTGGTTAGTCTACTTATGAGCGACAAGATGCAAGCCAAACGATATCTACGAAGACCAAATTGGCTCAAGACAAAGGTATACTTAGCATAGGATCCTTTTTTATTTTTACCGGTCTTAGGTGAATGGTGGAAGACCGGATTATAGGATAGATGATCGTACCATCAAGAGGGATCTTGGCGTAGCCTGAAAACATACTTCTTGTGCCATATGGATCAACATTAGAAACTTGCATCAATCAAAAATCAGTTTTAAAACAAAATCTGTGCTCTGTCTGGAAGGGCGGTAGTACCGCAGTTTTGAACGTCAGAACTACCGGCGAGCGGTAGTTCCGCGCCCAAATGCGGTAGTACCGGCGAACGGAAGATCCGGTTCTTGAGCGGATCAATTTTTCCAGAGAGCACCCGCAGATGCACTTGAGCTCTTGCGGGAACGGAAGTACCGGCCACTTGAACGCCGGAACTACCGCACCAAGCGGTAGTACGGCATTACGGAGCGGTACTTCTGGATCCCGGAAGATCCGGAGGGAGAGCGGATCGATTTTTCCAGAGAGCACCCTCCGGATGAAGTCTGGATTTTCCTGGAGCGGAAGTACCGGTGATTCCAACACCGGAACTACCGCTGTGTGCGGTAGTTCCGCTGTCCAGAGCGGTACTTCCGGAGTCCGGAAGATCCGGCCTCAAAGCGGATCAATTTTTCCAGAGAGCGCCAAAATTGGGACCTTTTGGAGTTTGGCTGGAGCGGTAGTACCGCGCTGACTTTGCGGAACTACCGGGGAGCGGTAGTACCGCAAATGTCAACGGCGGTAGTACCGCGCCGTCAAATCCAACGGTCACTGCAGAGCTCTGACATAGCCGTTCTGGCGCGAAGATTTGATTGCGGTAGTACTGGCCCCTGGGGGCGGTAGTACCGCTCGACCAGAATTTTTTCTGGGATTTGTGTCAAACGGCTAGTTTTGGTTAGTGGAGGCTATAAATACCCCCACCACTGCACAAGGGCTAAGGTTAGAGACTTATTGCATATTCCTTGAGCCCAAGAGCATTCATTCCACCCACTTTCTCTCATTGAGCATTAAATTGAGGTGGTTTTGCAATTAGTGCAAGATTTTCAATTGTTGATCCACTTAGCACAAGAATTGCATTCAAGTGAAGCCCTAGGTCTATTACTCTTAGTGCTTGCCGGCACTTGGACGATCGGGCGAAGTTTGGCTTGGTGATCTTCTCAAGAAGCTTGTGAGAAGACCCGGCAAGTTGTGAAGGTTGGAGCTCACCTACCCGGAGCGGGGAAGAGCTACATTAGTGATCGAGGTGTTTGGCTCAATTCGTGGAGCCGGTCCGATTCGTTCGGGCTAACCTCAACGTGGACTAGGGGAAACTGGCAAGTTTCCGATCACCACGGTAAAACATCGATTGTGTTCTTTTGTGCTTAGCTCTTACTTATTTACATCTTTGTGATCATTTGATTGTTTAGAGCTAAGTTTGCTATATTGTTAACTAGAATTGCATAGGATTAATTGCTTTACATTCTTGTCATTTAAATTGTAAAGAATTAATAAATTGAACAAGAAAAATTTAAAAACCTCCTATTCACCCCCCTTCTAGTCGGTATCCTTGATCCTACAAGTGGTATCAGAGCTTGGTCTCTTATTTATAGACTTAACCGTCTATAGAGAAAAGGATGGCTAGTGAGGGGATTGCGGTAGGAAAATCACCCTTGTTTGATGGCTCTAATTATGCTTATTGGAAAATTAGAATGTCAATCTATTTAAAGGCCATGAGTCCTAACATTTGGAAAATCATAAATGATGGTTACGTCATGCCACTTGATCCCGAGAATCCGACGGAACAAGATGGGCGTAACACTCATTTAGATGCCCAAGCCATGAATGCTCTTTTTGGAGCCTTAAACGCGGATGAATTCAATAGAGTGAGCAATCTTGAGACGGCTCACGCTATTTGGACTACCCTTTCGGAAATACATGAAGGGACATCCATGGTTAAGGAGGCAAAATTGCATCGGCTTAGGATTAAGTATGAGACATTCATAATGTTGCCCCATGAGGACATCAATGAGATGTACACACGGCTAAACAACATTGTGAATGAGCTCAAAGGCCTTGGAACTAAGCTTTTCGATCTTGATATTGTGAGAAAGATGCTTAGGGCCTTACCGGAGAAGTATGAGATGTTGGTGACACCCTTCCTAAACTCACCGGAGTTGGCAAGGATGACGCCAAGACAACTCTTGGGTAATCTAATTACCAATGAGTTGTACAAGAAGGACAAGGAGGAACTCTTGGAGCAATCCACCTCCAAAGGAAAGAAGATCACCGCCTTCAAGGCAAAGGCGGTGGCAAGTGAGGAGTCCGAAGATGAAGAAGAGGATTCCGAAGAGGAGCTTGCCCTCCTTGTGAGAAGGATGAACAAGTTCATGAGAAGGCGCTCAAACCGAGGCGCAAGTTATGACAAAGGCAAGAAGTGGCAATCCTCCTCCAACAAGAAGTATAGCAACATCCGTTGCTATGAATGTGATGAAAAGGGGCACATTGCATCACAATGCCCCACGAAGAAGGATGACAAGGAGAAGTCGTCCAAGAAGAAGAGCTATCAAGGCAAGAAGAAGCTTTTCAAGAAGCTTCACAAGGACGACAAAAACGAAGCCCACATTGGTGAGTGGGATTCCGACACGGAGTACTCCGACTCCGACTCAAGCGAGGATGAGTCTCCCAAGAAGAAGGGACTTGTCGGCATCGCCATCAAGGAAGCTCCATCGCTATTTTCCACTCCCACATGTCTTATGGCAAAAGGGGAGAAGGTAAAAACTCTAGACGACGATGAGCCCTCTTATGATGATTTGATGGACATGTTAGTAGAATTAAATGAATTTCTTGGAAAAGAGAAGTCAAAATTTAAGGTTTTGAAGAGGGAGCATATATCTCTTCAAAAATCCTATGAGGAGCTAAAGGAAGCTCATGACTTGCTTCTCCAAGAAAATCAAAAGAAGTTTAGTACTAGCATTGGTATATCTTGTAATATTTCGAATGAGATGCCTAGTATAGAAAAATCAACATTTAGCATGTCCACCTCTTGTGATGATTTACTTCCTATGCCATGCTCATCTAATGTTGATTCATATAATACCTTATCTCATGCTCATGATAATGTGCTAGTAAATGAAAATAAGAATTTAAAAAAACAAGTGCTAAAATTGAACAAAAGCTTAGAAAGAGCTTACAAGGGAAAGGATACCCTTGATAAGTTGCTAAGCGGGCAAAGATGTTCTTTTAACAAGGAAGGACTTGGGTACATTCCCAAGAAAGGTAAGAAGCCGACATACAAACCTCTAAGGTTTGTAAATGAGAATGGTAAGTATTGTACTAAATGCCGGAATATAGGACATATGGTAAATGATTGTTCTAAAAACAACATGCATTCCATTGGCTTATATGATTCTTGCTATATGCTTAAAAAATCAAAGAATGGAAATGTAATTGCTCATTTTATTGGCACCTCGATTTTGGGTGCTAAAAAGAAATCCATTTGGGTGCCCAAAACCTTGGTTACTAACCTCCAAGGACCCAAACAAATTTGGGTACCTAAAAAGACTTGATTTTCTTTTGTAGGTAAATTACAAAACCGGTGGAAGGCATTGGGTGTTGGATAGTGGATGCACTCAACACATGACCGGAGAGCGGAAAATGTTCACAACATTTGAGAGCGGAAGCAATGAAAGAATCACCTTTGGAGACAATAGCAAAGGTAAGGTACTTGGTTTGAGTAAAATTACTATATCCAATGATCTTTCCATTTCTAATGTATCCTTAGTTGAAACATTAAATTTTAACTTGCTATCTGTTGCTCAACTATGTGATTTAGGATTAACATGTTCATTCTCTAAAGAAAATGTAACTATCTCAAAAGAAAATAGTAATGAACTTGTTTTCAAAGGCTTTAGATTTGGAAATCTTTATTTAGTAGATTTTACTTCAAATGATGCATGCTTAAAAACTTGTTTAATTACAAAAACCTCTTTGGGTTGGTTATGGCATAGGAGGCTATGTCATGTGGGTATGGTGCAACTCAAAAAGCTTTTCAAACATGACTTAGTTGTTGGCTTGAAGGATGTGAAGTTTGAGAAAATCGACTTTGTAGTGCTTGTCAAGCCGGAAAGCAAGTCGCTAGTTCTCATCCTTCCAAAAGTATCATGTCAACCTCTAGGCCATTGGAGCTCTTACATATGGATTTGTTTGGGCCAACAACCTATAAGAGCATTGGAGGTAATAGTTATTGTTTAGTCATTGTGGATGATTACTCTAGATACACATGGGTCTTCTTCCTAAATGACAAAAGCGAAACCTCCGGGATTTTCAAAAGTTTTTCAAAAATGGCTCAAAATGAATTTGATTTTAAAATAAAGAAAATTAGGAGTGACAATGGTTCCGAGTTCAAAAACACAAAAGTTGAGGATTTTTGTAATGAACTTGGAATAAAGCACGAACTTTCCACAACCTACACTCCGGAGCAAAATGGAGTTGTAGAAAGGAAAAATCGCACATTAATTGAAATGGCTAGGACAATACTTGATGAGTATAATACTTCCGATAAATTTTGGGCGGAAGCTATTAACACCGCTTGTCATGCCATAAATCGCTTTTACTTACATCGACTTTTGAAAAGACCTCCTATGAGCTTCTCATTGGAAGAAAACCGAACATTTCCTACTTTAGAGTATTTGGTTGCAAATGCTACATTCTAAGAAAGGGTGTTCTACTCTCTAAATTTCAAAGTCGTTGTGATGAAGGTTTCCTTTTAGGTTATTCTTCAAATAGCAAAGCATATAGAGTTTATAACAAAAATTCGGGTTTAGTTGAAGAATCATGTGATGTACAATTCGATGAAACTAATGGCTCTCAAGAGGAGCAAGAAAATTTGGATGATGTAGGTGATGAAGGATTGCGCAAAGCTATGGAAAACATGCAAATTGGAGACATCAAGCCAAAGGAAGATCCATCTTCACCAAGCTCATCAAAACAAGTAGAGCCACCCACATCGTCTACTCCAAGTAATATTCAACTTGTTGAAGATGAGGAAAAGGATCAACAACAAAACAATTTCAAGATTCACAATGCAATTGCCAAGGATCATCCAATAGATCAAATATTGGGTGACGTGAGTAAGGGTGTTCAAACTCGCTCTAGAGTAGCTTCATTTTGCGAACATTACTCTTTTGTTTCTTCTCTTGAGCCTAAGCTTGTAGATGAAGCTCTAGATGACCCGAATTGGGTTAATGCCATGCATGAAGAATTAAACAATTTCGCACAAAATGAAGTATGGACATTGGTGGAGAGACCCGAAGAGCATAATGTGATAGGCACTAAATGGGTCTTTCGAAATAAACAAGATGAGAACGACATTGTGGTAAGAAACAAAGCAAGGTTAGTAGCTCAAGGCTATACTCAAGTCGAAGGATTGGATTATGATGAGACATTTGCACCCGTTGCTAGACTTGAGTCAATTAGAATCTTGCTTGCTTTTGATCTAGTTTTGATATTAAATTATTTCAAATGGATGTTAAAAGTGCATTCTTGAATGGAACAATCTCCGAACTTGTATTTGTTGAACAACCTCCGGGGTTCGAAGATCCTAAGTATCCTAATCATGTTTATAAACTTTCAAAGGCGTTATATGGTTTAAAACAAGCTCCTAGAGCTTGGTATGAACGCCTTAGAAATTTTCTTGTTTCGATGGGATTTAAAATTGGTAAAGTAGATACAACATTATTCACAAAAATCATTGGTGATGATTTCTTTGTTTGCCAAATTTATGTTGATGACATTATATTTGGTTCTACTAACCAAGATTTTTGCGAAGAATTTGGTGATATGATGTCTAGGGAATTTGAGATGTCTATAATAGGAGAATTAAGCTATTTTATTGGACTCCAAATCAAGCAACACAAAGATGGAACATTTATAAGCCAAACAAAGTACACCAAAGATCTCTTCAAGAAGTTTGGCATGGAAGATGCAAAACCCATCAAGAAACCAATGGCAACCAACGGGCATCTAGACCTCGACGAAGGAGGTAAGTCAGTAGATTCAAAGCATTATAGATCCATGATTGGTAGCTTGCTTTATCTTACCACATCTAGGTCCGATATCATGTTTAGTGTATGCATGTGTGCTCGCTTTCAAGCTTCACCAAAGGAGTGCCATTTAAAAGCCGTAAAGAGAATCTTAAGATATTTGAAACACTCCCAAACTATAGGGCTTTGGTATCCCAAAGGTGCTAAATTTGATTTAATTGGATATTCGGATTCCGATTATGCGGGTTGCAAAGTGGATAGAAAAAGCACTTCGGGAAGTTGTCAATTCCTAGGTAGATCTTTAGTATCTTGGTCCTCAAAGAAACAAAACTCCGTAGCACTCTCAACCGCCGAAGCCGAATATGTTTCAGCCGGGAGTTGTTGTGCTCAATTATTGTGGATGAGGCAAACATTGTTGGATTATGGAATAAATTTTGATAAAGTGCCTCTATTGTGTGATAATGAAAGTGCCGTGAAAATTTCCAATAATCCCGTCCAACACTCAAGAACCAAGCATATAGATATACGCCACCATTTCTTGAGGGATCATGTTAGCAAAGGAGACATTTGCATTAGCCACATCCGGACCGAAGATCAATTAGCGGATATCTTCACCAAGCCATTAGATGAAAACTGTTTTTGCAAACTTAGGAGTGAATTGAATGTCTTGGATTACTCAAATGTTGCATAAATTTATAGTAAATTTAAATGCATACTCATTTGAGGAAGCTTGAAAGGTTGTTTGAAATTGCTCTCTTTTGTGCAAGAGGTTTTGATTTTAAAAGGAAATGCAAAAATTATTTAAAGGTAATATTTTGTTCTATCTAATGCATAATGATCCTTAAAGATTTTAATTGAGTGCAAAAACTAGGGATCATTTGCATGTATTCTCTTAAAATTCCAATTCTGCAAAGTTCCAGAATTAATCGGAACTACCGCTGTCTCCTGCGGTACTTTCGGGGAACGGTACTTCCGGCTGAGGAAGCGGTACTACCGCTCTGAGCGGTACTACCGAATCTGCATTTAAGGGGGAGCAACTGTCCGCACCCGAGGGTTTTCCTCTGTTGGACCCCACTTTTTTCCTCCTCTCCGGTACTTCCTCTCCACTTCCGCCCGAGCCCGTACCTCTCCTCTCCTCTTTCTCTCTCTCTCTCCCACCAAAAACCTCCCAAACCGCACCACAGATCTTCAAATCTAGTGGTAATTTCTTCAAGTCTTCAAATCAAAACTTCTTCCAAGGGTTCAACTCCTCCAATCCTCAAGGTATTTCGGATCAAAAATCTCTTTTTGATCTTCATTTCTTGAACCCTAGGTCATGTTCTAGGTTAAATTGAAATGTAGTTGTTTTTGCTATTTAAATTCTAGGAAAATTGAGTATATTTGGTGCTTAAGGGTATCTACAAACCTATTCCATGGATTCAATCCAAGCAAACACCAAATAATCCTTTCACTTTTCCAAAACCCTAGAATCTGCCAAAAAGCGGAACTACCGGCCGTCTGGTGCGGTACTACCGCTGAGAAGTACTACCGGCCCAGAATCGGCGGTACTACCGGATTTCCTGACAGTGCAGCAAACTCAGTCCATTTCTTTTCAATCTAACTTGGCTATACTCCTTTAATTCTCATGATACTTTCTTCTTGTTTCTAGATGACTAGAACAAGAGCTGCTGCTAGAAAGTCATATGCTTTAGGGGATTCTTCGAGGATTCCTTCACTTCCATCCCCTGAGGCGGTCCAAAAGACAGCCCAAGATAAAGGGAAGGCACCTGCCTCTGAGCCTGAGTCCGACTCCGGATCTGAGACGGAGTCTGAGCAGCCACTGCCTGCGAGCTCTCCCATGGAAGAATCTGAGGAAGACTTGGCTGACATGGAGGATCTTGAGATTGATCTCAAGAAGATTACTGCCGACGAGTACGCTCAACTTCGTCACAAGAATCAGTATGAGCTCCCCTCCAACTCCATAAATCCAAAGTTTCACACCAAGTTCCAGGAGAAGATTTTTGATGAGATGTATGGAAAGGATCGCTAGTTTGCAGATCATAAATACATTGACTGGGATCATATTGACAGCATTGACAAGTATGACGGGACATATAGGTTATTCCGAGGAAGCGGTATTCATCAGCTTGTGGCTAAGGGATGCGATTACAATGAAGAATTCATTCGTCAGTTCTATGATACTGTGCATGTTACTCTAGACCGTGAGCATATGACATGGATGACAGTATGCACAAGACTAGAGGCCACTAAGCATGAATTTGAGATAGCATTAGGAGCGGAGCTAAGTGCTTTTGAGAAGGTTTATGACAAGCCCGCTCTTAACATTCATGCCATGTACCCCTACTACAACACTGAAGAGAAGTATGTGCTTGGCAAGAATATTGGATTGCTTCCCATTCCTAGTCTGGTCAACCGCATCATCAATCATACTATTCTCCCAAAAGGCGGCAACTATGATGCTATTCGTGGTCACGCCTGGAATATCATAGACTATATCATGAAGGGGGAGAAGTTTGATGTTGTTGATGTGATCATGAGGGAAATAGTCTCCTCCAAAAATGACCGCTACAAGCGCATTAATTATGCGCCTTACATCATGGCATTAATTGACACCAAGTTTCACTATCGTGGAGGACAAGGTGGAGTGCATAAGCCATACAAGCCAAGACCTGAGCCTCCCATTCCCACTGCTGTTCGAGCCCGACAGACGGCAGACACAGGAGCAGGCTCATCCACAGCAGCAGCAGCTCAGCCACAGGAGCCTGGCCAGCCCTCTCTCTCAGGTTTACTCCTCCATGCTTGAGGGGTTCTCCACCCTCAACTCGCGACTGGACTCCATTGACAGCAGATTGACTTCGCTAGATGATCGAGTTGCAGCTCTGGAGCACCCTCCATCGCCTCGTCGCTACACTCGTCGCCATACCTCTCAGGATTGATCTATTTTTGGTACTTGATGCCAAAGGGGGAGAAGACAGTAGCAGTAGCTTGGGGCATGGAACTTATGGGGCTATATCTATTTATTACTATTTTTGGTTGTAATGAACTTATGTTTGGTCAATGACCGCTTGGATGTAATGGACTCTGAACTCGTTTTTTATCTTTTGATCTTGTGGATGTAATGAACCTTATGGTCATAAATGTTTATGCTATTATCTGTTGATTATCTGTGCTTGAATATCTTTTCTCTCTCACTTTATTTCATATCTTTGTCTTGTGCATCTTGTATGAAATGTTATATTTTATTCATGCACAAGTTTAGGGGGGTCATCTTCCCCTTGTGGACTCTAAAATGAGATAGTTCATTTTATATATCTTCTCAAGTTTTATTGCAAAGAACTTCTCTCATTTAAAGTCAATATGGAATATACAATTGTTGTCAAACAATTTGATATATTCAAAACTTTTATCTCTCATACAACTTGGGTTGTCGTCAATTACCAAAAAGGGGGAGATTGAAAGCATCTAGGCCCCTAAAATGGTTTTGGTAATTAATGAAATTATGTGAATATGGGACTAACGTGTTTTATGAGCATGCTATTGGTTAGTCTACTTATGAGCGACAAGATGCACGCCAAAAGATATCTACGAAGACCAAATTGGCTCAAGACAAAGGTATACTTAGCATAGGATCCTTTTGGATTTTTACCGGTCTTAGGTGAATGGTGGAAGACCGGATTATAGGATAGATGATCGTACCATCAAGAGGGATCTTGGCGTAGCTTGAAAACATACTTCTTGTGCCATATGGATCAACATTAGAAACTTGCATCCATCAAAAATCAGTTTTAAAACAAAATATGTGCTCTGTCTAGAAGGGCGGTAGTACCGCAGTTTTGAACGTCGAAACTACCTGCGAGCGGTAGTTCCACGCCCAAATGTGGTAGTACCGGCGAACGGAAGATCCGGTTCTTGAGCAGATCAATTTTTCCAGAGAGCACCTGCGGATGCACTTGAGCTCTTGCGGGAACGGAAGTACCGGCCACTTGAACGCCGGAACTACCGCAACAAGCGGTAGTACCGCATTATGGAGCGGTACTTCCGGATCCCGGAAGATCCGGAGGGAGAGCGGATCGATTTTTCCAGAGAGCACCCTCCGGATGAAGTCTGGATTTTCCTGGAGTGGAAGTACTGGCGATTCCAACGCCGGAACTACCGCTGTGTGCGGTAGTTTCGCTGTCCAGAGCGGTACTTCCGGAGACCGGAAGATCCGGCCTCAGAGCAGATCAATTTTTCCAGAGAGCGCCAAAATTGGGACCTTTTGGAGTTTGGCTGGAGCGGTAGTACCGCGCCGACTTTGTGGAACTATCGGGGAGCAGTAGTACCGCAAATGTCAACGGCGGTAGTACCGCGCCGCTAAATCCAACGGTCACTGCAGAGCTCTGACATAGCCGTTCTGGCACGAAGATTTGATTGCGGTAGTACCGGCCCCTGGGGGCGGTAGTACCGCTCGACCAGAATTTTTCTGGAATTTGTGTCAAACGGCTAGTTTTGGTTGGTGGAGGCTATAAATACCCCCACCACTGCACAAGGGCTAAGGTTAGAGACTTATTGCATATTCCTTGAGCCTAAGAGCATTCATTCCACCCACTTTCTCTCATTGAGCATTAAATTGAGGTGGTTTTGCAATTAGTGCAAGATTTTCAATTGTTGATCCACTTAGCACAAGAATTGCATTCAAGTGAAGCCCTAGGTCTATTACTCTTAGTGCTTGCCGGCACTTGGACGATCGGGCGAAGTTTGGCTTGGTGATCTTCTCAAGAAGCTTGTGAGAAGATCCGGCAAGTTGTGAAGGTTGGAGCTCACCTACCCGGAGCGGGGAAGAGCTACATTAGTGATCGAGGTGTTTGGCTCAATTCGTGGAGCCGGTCCGATTCGTTCGGGCTAACCTCAACGTAGACTAGGAGAAACCGGCAAGTTTCGGATCACCACGGTAAAACATCAATTGTGTTCTTTTGTGCTTAGCTCTTACTTATTTACATCTTTGTGATCATTTGATTGTTTAGAGCTAAGTTTGCTATATTGTTAACTAGAATTGCATAGGATTAATTGCTTTACATTCTTGTCATTTAAATTGTAAAGAATTAATAAATTGAACAAGAAAAATTTAAAAACCTCCTATTCACCCCCTCTAGTCGGTATCCTTGATCCTACACCATATCTGCTGGTAGACGGCACGGATAGATCAGTGTATGGCATGTAGCAACCCAGACATAATTCCGTGTCCCGCTGGGAGGTCCAGGCCAGGGTTCACCAACTCACCCACATGCAAACAATCCCAGAAGTGGAGCAGCCCGAGGACCATTTGTGTAGTTGCGAGTAAGCAGTGCTTGCCGTACACTTGCACGGCGTTCATTGCAAGTTACGATGCCTCCCCAATTCACCGTAGGCTACATAGTAGGTCCTCCAGCCCAAACATCCGAGGAGGGACTTTGACACTGAGCTCGGTCAGTGCACCCTCCAAAGCTTCAACGGAGTTCTAGGCTAATAGGGATGCGTCGCCTAGCAGGCCATCCCTCCTAGCCACCTCCGTGGATAGCCGGCCATTCTCCTCTTCCAAAATGGCTATCTGATGCAACAGGCCCTCTCGCTCTTTAGAGGCCATGCACTGAGCGTACTCAGCAGCCGTGCGTGCGTCGAAGATGGCCTTCGCATCCTCTGTCTCCAGGAAGCGGATGCGTTCATCTTTGGAAACACCTGCTACAAGGGCACCCTCAGCGTGTTCCTGAGCGGTAACAGCTTCTGTCTCCGCAGCGGCTAGACACTCTTGTAGACTATTCCGCTCCTGCTGCCTCGCTGCTTGAATAGCTCAAGCAAGAGCAAGGGCTTGCATGTAAAGCTAGGCTTAGCAATCAATCAGAACACACCAAGCAGACTATCCGTGTGTGTATACCTTCATCTACGTGGCCTCAAGGGCACTCTCCAGGAGATCTGAACTACACGAAGATAGCACGCACTGGTCCAAGGCCATGTCTATGTAGTCCGTGGCCCCTTGCAAACCTCTCAGTGCCTCCGGGCGGGGTACGAAGTCTGCCACAGTGAGCTGCCGTGACTTTGAAGTGGCGGCATCGGAAGGGGCCGAACCCAAAGACACGTCCACAGTAGTAGCACTAGTCGGGCCATAAGCGGCTATGTTGATAGAGTCCTATGCGCAGCCTGGAGATCGAGGCAAGCTAACGTCGGGGACAGTGTCAGGGAGCAGATCAACGAAAGTCCAACAAAATTGTGAGAGGAAAACGAGTTACTTGTACTTGTAACATGATTTAGGGAGGCCGGCCGAAGGCTGTCGATGCCCATGGATCCCATGGCTTGACCCACCGAAGCGTCATTGGCAATGACAGCCTCAGAGTGTACTCTGCAGGCCGTAGTAAGTGGGGGACACATTCGGGCACGCTTCGCCACCCGACCTTCCGGACAAGCCTCAATGAGTGGGGTCGCACCTGTGGTCACAACGGGGGGAGATGCTCAACCGCACGTCATTACTTCGGCCACTGGTTCAACCTCACATGCGAGTGATGACGGGGCTACACCCCTGACTACATCGACCTCGGGTCTACGAACTTCGCCAACCCTGAGACTCGTAATGTTGGGAGCCTCCGTGCCACCTAGGGATGGTTTTGTGCCACCTCAAGATCCATGTTGCCATAGTTGGCAGACTCCGACTCAATCGCCACGGTGGATTCCTCAACCTCACCTGCCTCACCCCTGCAGTGGAGCTCTGAGCACGGTGGCTGTACTGTGAGGGGGGTCGTGTGCCCTGCTATGAATGGGGGCCTCCACCCCATCTTCATCACAGCTCTGCAAACGGCTGCCGCTGGGCTCGGTGCGCTCTGCCATGGGAATACCAAGAGATTCACACCCCTGGTTCACACGATCGATGTTGACTGTTACCAAGGCCAGTAGGCTATGCTCCTTCGCGGTATATGGCCCTAGGAAGATGGACACCGTGCGCTCACCGTCCTCTATGGTCAGTCCTACTAAGGGTATGAAAGCACTATCAATAGTGTCCATAAGCAACAGAGGTAGGCATGGTGCTTAAGGCGTTCTTACTTGGATCGGCCAACCTAGGCAGTGAAGCGACACTAGGCTGGATGCCATCGTCGTGAGTGGGGCCGGACTGCACATGCCACGGATGCATCAACGGAGCCACACCATACATGAAGTACTCCTCCATGAGATCCCACATGTTGAATCGAAGAGCGACCCTGACGAGCCTCCGGGCGCGCTGCTCATCATCGCTGTCGAGGGTCACTGACGGGGACATGTTGAAATCCATTTGCCGCCCAGACCACCTCAGGATATTGCCGCCCTCCACTCGATGGTAGAAGCACTGTCGCATCCAGCCCGACTCCTACTTCGTCCTCATCGAATTCACGGGGAACAGGTTCATGCATGTGGATCGAATGACGAAGTTGACGCTGCCAAAGTTGGAATATTTGCCCTCCATGAGTTTCATTAGCTGGCAGTGAGCATCATGCAGGAACATGAATAGTGGGGGGCTAGGCCATACTGTCTCCGCCCAGAAGGCCCAATAGTATACCGCCAGCCGGACGATGGCGGTAGGCGTCAGCTGAGCCAGCTCCAGCCCATAGAGCCTTAGCACCTCACCAACGAACATCACCATCGGAAACCAGAGATCATCGTCAAAGTACGTGGTGAAAACAACCGTCTCCACCTCAAAGGAGTGGGGCTCCACCACGCCGGCGGCTGGTAGGCAGACCGACTCATGATCCGTGATCTTGCCATCATGAACCAAGGATTGAATTAGATCTTCGGTCACCAGGCCCCACCCTAGTATGTTGTTGCACACACAGTGCACCTTCTTTGCTGCATTCCAGTGCTTGTTGGTTGTCGATGAATCCCAATCGATTAGCTCGTACCCCACATCCATCGCTGATGAACCTTGGCGGTCGGACATGCCGCTATGGCTTGACGATGCACCTCCACCGCTGCGACAAGAGTGAGGGTCATTTCCATGAGTCATTAGTCCAATGCAGAGGACCAGTGACAGCGGATCCAATGGGATGGGGTGTGGGCGGAAGCAAAAGCAGCGTGGATGGTGGAGGCAGCAAGAACGGCACTGCGAGAGGTGGGACAAAGAAGATTAGTAGAGACGTCTTTTCACCCAGTGCGCTGTGCTTTAAAGGTGCATGCCTTTTTCGGCCGATTCTTCGGAACTCGCGCCCGTGTGTGGAGCGGTGTCCCACAAGCCAGTCGAAGGGCAGCACGTGTCCCTAATCATGCCAGCCGCGTTTAAACGCGGTCCACAAGACCAAAAGTATGCAGTCCACAAGACTAGATGCCACTCCTGTTCCAGGCCGAAGGGACGAAGCGGCCCAAATGGTCTACACGACATAGTTTTGGCCTGTTCAAGATAAAACCCTTTTCCATGAGAGGCTCCTATTGTGGGGATGGCCCCCTACCATATCTGTTCGGCCTGTTGAGCTAAAAGATTTAGTGGGAGACATAAAAGGACGTGAATACCCTTATAATAGTACCCTAGGATGGGGTGTGATTGTAATAAGGCCATATGGTCATGTATAAATATCCCCTAGGGGAGCAGGGAAAAGGATTTATATTCATTCTCATATTCTCCTTGTTCCCTTATATATTGTTTGGCCAGTAACCACAACACTCATGAAGACGTTTGTAATGGTGCCGTGGTGCTCTACCCTTTCGAAGCATGCTCAAGGATCACCAGGGAGAGAGAATACAGGGTAAGATTAAATCTCAGCAAGCAAACTATTTAACAAGTTAATTAAACTATGAATGATTAAGCATCAAATTAATGACTCATTGTACAATGATAAAGTATTAACAATTAATTCTCATCATCCACACTGTAGCCTTATTCATATCCAAAACTACAACTAGTACCAACAACAACCACAAGAAAATTTCCTATGCCACAAGTGACTCTCACGAGACAATACCTCTTAAAACCTCAGAACAAGGATTATCCTCACGAAATGCATTTGTATGTAAATGCTCCACTGAACTCTTACCTGGCAACGTAAGATTGCGCATCGTACTAAGGCAATGTACGATGCTGTACTGGTATGGTCGCGGCTAGATGTGGCAACATAACTTCAATGCAAATGACATGTATGATATGTCCATGATTGATTCATTAGGAATATAACAACATGGGCAACAATAGGTAAAATAAGGCATATAGCATAGCAGGGCATCTTTATTTAAAAGTGGATTAATTACCAAACCTCAACAGTTATGGTGAAGGCAGTTAATTTAATAAGTTAAACTGTAGCAACAACCACTATGTTTACTTGCCTCTGTCAAAGGGGTGAAGGGCTCAAGTACGGTCAGGAGCGAACCCACCCTTGGAGACTACAGCAAGAACCTCTGAACACCAGCACAAACCACACTTCTTCTCCTCCTTCTTCCTCTTCCTCCTTCTCTTCCTCTTCTTTCTCCCATCCTTCTCTTCTGATCGGTTGCCAAGGGGGTGGAGGTGCTGTAGATTGGAGGAGGGATTCCAGGGGAGGAGGGTAACGTGTGGGAGGTGGGGAGGCAGGGAGGGGCAGCTGTGGGGGAGAAAGGGGAGGGGGAAGGTGCCCCTAGGGTTTGGGGGTTTAAAGGGGTGGCCCAATGGGCTAAAACCTTGGTCCGAAGGCCTACGCCCCTAAACACCTCTAAAATTTCAGAATTTTAGCCCCTTTTGTGATCCTCAAATATTTAGAATTTAATTCCCCCATTGATCACTCTAGAAATTACTTCTTTAACCATGATTCACTTCTTGATTTTAATCGCCGAAATCTCTGAACACCGTTCAAAATAATACTCCATGGTCTAAAACTCATCAAAAGATTGAATTTTCTTCCCTTTTGTAAACCTTGGAAAATTACTTCTTTAATTCTATTATTTTTTGTTTTTTATTTTACTATTATTATTTTAATTATCTAAATCCCTCGACTACCATTCGGGTTATTACAGTTTATTGACTAGGGATTTAAAATGAAAGAAGTTGTCATGGAACTCTGAAACAAAAATTGCGCATGAAGTTGCAACTTTGTCTAATTTCCTCTAAAACATAAAAAGTACTGTAATCCTGTGATCTAAACACTGAAAATGAAAAAAAAATAGTAACAATATTTTATTTTTCCCTCTAAAATTATTTGCTCCCTTGTGCTCAGCATATGTACTACTACTACTTGTTTCCGAAAAGGAGAGAGCTACCCCGAGTAGCATCCTTGGTCCTTGCTATTTATGCAAGTGCAACTAACTAGCTGGCTTAATATAACGCTCAGGGATACAAAGAGAACAAGACTTAAAAGGAAAGCAAAGATATATATGGCACGCGATTCCTTCTTTTGCTGATTACCACTAATTAATCTGTTGTCTTTGGAGGACAAGGACATGATTAGACCATGCCCTAAGAACGTGGACTAGGGCAGCCTTTCGATTTCTTTACTGCCTGATCCATTCCTACTTGCTGGATTAACTAGCGTAATCATTTCGAACCTGATAACTAGAAATCATAGTGCATGTAAGGTCAGTAAGGATCAGGTCTGCAGCGCGGTATAGGGTGGCAATTTCCACGTGGGACAGGCCCACAAGGAATTTCCCCATCGGGGATGGAGGCGACCCTGGGAAATGGGGATGATCCCCACTACGCTAACAGGCCAGGGACGGGGTTGCCCTCCCCGTGGGGTTCTATAGAGACCCAATAAAAATAAAAAAAATACTTTTCTATAATGGATTATAGTTTTTTAATATGGGATATTACTTTTTTTCTTGTATATTTAGACTAAAGCTTGAATTTATATGTTATATTATATATTTCAAAAAAATATGCCTAAACAAATATACATTAATAAACAAAGTCCCATTATTATTTTTCAAAATAATATGGTTATTTTAATCCCAGTGGGGACCAGGGATAGGGAGCAACCTCCCCCCACTAAGTGTAATATCACCAAAATCTAGGTATTTGACAATGGGTAAAATTTTAAACTTTGGATTGTACCTTATTGACATTGGTTTTTCTGACTTTTGATTGAGGCTCCTAATAAATAAAATGCATAAAAATAAAACTTAGAAGAAAGGTGTAATTGATAAAACTAAATTAAATTAGAATATGAATCTGAAAAGATAATCCAAAAATAAGGAATGAGGATTTGCAGTAAAAAATCAATATAAGACAAAATTCAGGTTTAAAAAACTGAAACTTTAAATGGAAGATGCAGTTTATTAAAAATGAAACATGAGCTTTGTTGATATTTTAGTATCGATCTTACATCTGATTTATTTGGGTTATGGGGGAACTCTTAAAGACCTGGCTACGATCACGTAAAGAGAAGACACAAGGATTTTTATATAGATTTGGGCCTTCTACTATGAGAACAACAACCCTACTTCCTGTGTAGATATTGCTCAATGAAATGATTATAATGGAGAAAGTAATGCGAAAATGACGTACTCTACTGCTACTCTTCCTTAGGTCTATCCTAGATCCTCTCCTCTTCTCCCTGATGTCCACTTTTATATAGCTTGCATGGTGGCAACAGTTTCTCCTCACCGAGAGACACCTTATTGTTTCAAATGATAACTGCCCGACAGGAATTATTAGAGAAGTGGTATCTCACTCACAATGTGGCGGTTTTTGCTAAGGTGAAGTTATGTGCACTTATTCCAGAGAATAAATACTCATGTTAACCACCCTGTCAGACAGGCCCACAATGCAATGGGTTGTCGTAGGTGGGTCAGTTGGAGTTTGGCTTAGTCATAGGGGGATGTACGACAACAAGTTGGTCAAAAATAACTTATAGCTATGTCATGATCGTAGGATAACTTATGACTATGAGGTGATCATAGGAAATGCTTACGACCAAGGAGTGGTTGTCGTAGAAGAGAGTAGTTGTCGTAGAAGAGCTTGCAACTAAGTGGTTATCGTAGAAGAGCTTACGACTAAGTGGTTATCGTAGAAGAGCTTACGACTAAGTGGTTATCGTAGAAGAGCTTACGACTAAGGGGTTGTTATAGAAGAGCTTACGACTACCTTGTAAAATCTCTCCCTTATAGATAAGGGTATACTCAAGGAGTATAATGGCATAAGAATATCATTTAAAAATAAATAATAATTTGAGGATTGTTATATCCTCGTTATCTAGCCCACAACTTCAAGTAAAAATAACTTACTTGAGAAAGAGAAGTCATAGATGAAGATAAAAAACAGAGACTTTTTTATATAATTCGACTAGAAGTGAACTTGGTCAAAAAGGTAATTTCGCTTGAGTTGTAAAGACATGCTGGTTTTGAACAGAGGAATTTTAAAACTCCAATCGACTCTCGCCGATCCGTCCATTTGGCGCAATTCCCGAAGAGGTAGCAACCGTTGGGTTCTCAAGATTGGTAACTAACCCAGATGGTTATAAAAACTTACCATAGAGTAACCTTTTAGGCTTCTTACTTTCCCTTCTACTCCAATCTTCTTCGAGCTTTCTGTTGCCAACCAAGCCTTCTTTTTCCCCAATTCCTTCCAAATCCAAACAAATTGCTTAGAGAAAATGATGAAGTCTTCTTGGAATGTCAGAGATGGATAAGGCGAAGATGAAAGCCTTGGTCAAAGTGGAGAATATCCCTTCAAGGAAATTTGTAAGGTGGATTGAAGCTGCCGAGAAACATTGGCCAATGGGGGAGATTGGGATAATCCCAGTTTTCGAAGCTTATTGTGAGTGTGGACTTCAACTTCCTACTCACCCTTTTCTCACAATCATCCTCCAATACTTTGGGGTGGAATTGGTGAACTTGGTTCCTAATTCGATCACTATGTTGAGTGTATTCATGTAACTATGCGAAACTTATCTAGGGATTCCTCTAGATCTAGAGCTTTTTCTATATTATTACGAGATGAGTAGGAAGGCCAGAATTACTAGGAGCTGTGGTCTGAAGCTTCATGAAGGCAAGATAGAGAAGTACATTCCAATGTTTACTCGATCGTCATGGCCAAACTGGAAGAAATGGTTCTACTGGGAGACAACCAGTGAAGATAGCCTTTCCTTTGTGGGGAAGGTGCTGAAAAGATTTCTTCTTGGAACTCGATCCCAAAAGATCTAACTCGGATAGCCCCCTACATTTAAGCCATGAAAGAACTAAGGGAAAAAGGGTTTACCCGCTGACACGTGGTGAAAGACTTCATCATTTATTGTATCAGCCCTCTGAAAAAATGAGTACATCCAATGTGGATGTACTTGAGGGCCAAGGATTCGACCAAGGACCACGAGAATGGTAAGTAATGATCAAACTCATTCTCTGAATTTTAAGTTCTAGTTACCGACCACTTTTATCTGTCTATACAGATCTTGCTATGGGAGAGATTGATTCTCGAGTCAAAGCTATCTGTGCGAAGGCTCTAACACTCGATGTGGAGGGAGGAAGGAAATGAACATCAAGTACTCAACATCCTTTCTTCATGTAGAACATTGGCATGGAAAATCGTCAAAATGACCAAGAGGTCGAATTGATGGTAATCAGAAAAGAGAAAGAGGAGATTAAAGCTCCTTCAACTAAGAAGCATCGACTAACCAAGGCTGTCAACAAGCAAGGTAGAAGTTCGAGTGTTGCTCCTTCCTCTCTTCCTCTGTCTGCCCCCATCGAGCAGTTCCTTGCAGACATAGCCACCGTAGAGGGCATTGGGGCGACTGTACTAGAGCAACCGACTCCTAAGATCAAGGTACCATTTTATTATGATGACAAAACTATCTTGGTGCTTCTTAAGGCTTTATTAAGCGACTCAAAAAGAAAAATTGAAAGAGTTTGTATCTTTTATGAAGGAGCCTGTTGTGGCAGTAGAACCTATGATCGAAAACGAGACTGCTCTTCAGTTGGTCAAAAATAGTCTTGACCATCAAGAAAGGCAAGAGGAAGAAGTAGTAATAACACTTGCTTAGGATCTATGACTAGACGTGGTCGGAGGTGACCATGCCATTCAATGACTAGACGTGATCGCGGAGAAGAAGTCGAACAAACCTTCCTTTGGAAAAATTCCTTCTAAATTCAAAATCAAGGCAAGAAAGCAAGGTATATAAATGAAATCATAAAGACAACGTTTTACCCTTTTTGTCTTCTTAAATGCCAATTCACTTCTTTTCTTATGTCTTTAGCCTTGCTCTCCCATTATCTGAGGATGTTTCTATCGAGAATCCCCTTACTATTCTCCCCGCAATCGTAGAAACTGTAGAGAAGGTGGTCGAATAAACGAGCACAGGTCAAGAAGGTGAAAATACCTCCAACCGTTGCACCGAAGAGGGAAACATCGAGGAAGCTCCTCCTCATCTCCAAGGAGGTGTAGTCAAAGAAGAAGAGCAACCTAACTTCTTCTCTGAGTATTTCAATCTTGCTTTCATAGTGGGGTCTTCCTCTTGTCCATCTCACAACCGTGTTCCTCATCCCAAAGATATTCCTAACAAGGGGAATGTCTTCGATGACGAGTGCCTCAAGAAGGTATGGTGGAACAAGGTTGATGAAGTCAATCGACTAGAGGATTCTCAATAAGTACTCGCCAAATTTGCTCGCATGAGCATGAACGTAAGCATCTAATGCTTATTCATTTATAATTGGCTTTTCCTTCTTCTCATTATCTTCCTTTATTCAGAGAGCTCTGGAAGATATGGCCATTGTGGCTGAATACCACAGACAACTTATGCTCTTAAGGCAAAAAATGTTGAACTACATAAACAAGAAAAGAAATGGTAAGCTACTGGCATACGTAGTCCTTTTCTATTTTGACTACTAGTACAGTTCTTTATGTCTATCTTTAACCTTTACAGGTCTAAGAGCAACAAAAAGGGCTTATCTGACGCACTCGACAACGAGAAGGTCAAGATGCAGAAGTCAAAAGAAAATGTCGATCTTATGATCGAGCTTTCGAAGGCCAAATTTGTAACTAATAAGTTGCATGATAAAATAATCAATAAGTTCTAACCTTACGACTATTTATTCGGATGTCTTTCTCATAGATAAAGAGGTCGAAATGGGTAAGCTTCGCTCTAAGGTCAATGATAAGACCAAAGTGATCGGCGAGCTTGCTCGTATCGAAAAAGAGAAAAGCCAAAGGATCAGGCTGCTAGAAGACCAGTGTAAGGATGAAGACGAGAAGCTCGAGTCTCGACTAGCAGGTAAGAAAATCTTTACCTTTGACCAGTTCTTACTAACTAGTCATTTTATAAAGTACGTTTTCTGACTAAGTATCACTCTGCTTTGCAGAAGCTATAGTCGAAATAAAGCAACTCATTGATGTTTCAACTTGTAGTCGAGAAGAGACGTAGTCGATGAAGGCCATTCTTCAAGACAAAGCTTTTGTTCTAAACGATCTACTTGGACGGTTTGGTGCTAAGAAGATTAAGCCTTCCGAGGACACTATGACCGCCCATGCAAGTACGATCGAATGACAAGTTGGAGCTATAGAGAAGCTCCCAAGTACTCTAAGGTCCAACCAAGCTGACTCGATTCGAGAGGTTGTTAAGGGTGTTCTAAGCTATGCCTTGGCAAAACTCAAGGCATGCGACCACAGCCTCAACCTTCGACCAATCGATTATGACTTCGACTGCTCTGAAGCAGAGGCAGCCCATCTGATCGAGGAGATGGAGCCAGCTGGTCAGAAGATTGCAGAGGAGATGCAAATCAACTCTCCTTCATCAAAGTAGTTTCTGATAGGGAATTTTGAAAGAACAAAACTTTTTGTTAATAAAAATCACCTTCCTTTTCCTGCAATTCATCTTGTTGAGTAGTTAGGACTCGTAAGGCAAAAAAGAAATGAAAGAAAGTGAGAATACGACTAAGAATCAAAGTTATATTAAATAACTTTATCCTAGCCCCTAACTATTTACTAAGTTTATATGGATAAACTAAGTAAGTAGTACAGAATATGGTATGTAGAGATTAGAGCAGTTCATCCGACTATCATTGTCGACTTTGATTATTATGTTCTGGTAGCAAAAGTTATGAACGAGTTGATCCTAGGAAGTTCCTTCTAGTGGGCAGGACCATGTGCAGAGAGGAAAGCCTTTGACTAGGTGATATTACCTTTTTCGATCAGGTTTAATCAAATCGAAGTCATAAACGATAACAAGACAAATATTCAAAGTGCAAATAGTACAGATTAGGGTATGTAGGGATCAGAGCAATTCATCCGACTATAGTTATCGACTTCGATTGTTATGTTCTAGTAGTAAAAGTTAAGAACGAGTCGACACTTGGAAGCTCCTTCTAGTGGGCAGGACCACGTGCAAGGATGAGAGACTACAACTAGGTAACATTACCTTTCTTCGACCAGGTTAATCAAGTTGAAGGATAACAAGAATAGGACAAACACCGAGAGATCTTATTCATTCCACTTTTCATGGTTAACTTAATTGTTGTTTACGGATAGCAAGAGTTGGAAATAATGCGATGCTAGGAAACTCCTTCTAGTAGGCAGGACCACGTGAAGAGATGAGAGACTTTGACTAGGTTCTGTTTCTTTCTTTGATCAACTTTTAACATATTGAATTTACCAGTGGTGAACGAACAAACATGAAAGAAGCTCTTCTCTACAAACGACAATAAAGATTAAAAAGACTGAAAACTTTATTGAAAGTGTTGAAAAGTTATGTGAAGAACTTACACAATTGGTTGATATTCCAAGAGTTTGAGAAAATCTAGCCATTGTCCATGGCAAGTCATACCGAGCCTGGTCGTGTAACTTTGACCACAGTGTAAGAACATTCCCACTTAGGGGAAAGTTTGTTCCAATTAGACTGGGATTGAATTGTCCTCAATACCAAGTCACCTACAACAAGGCTGCGAGGTTGGACCTTACGATTTTAGTATTTACGCATGCTTGTTGGTAGACCGCCGAGTGGATTGAGGCTTGATTCCTCTTCTCTTTGAGTAGGTTAATATTATATGCTCAAAGGTGCTCTTGGTTGGAGTTGTCGAAGTTCTTGACCCTTGTCGACCGAATCTTTAGTTCAATCTATAATTATTTTGCTTGGTACCCCAAATCAAGTAATCAAACTCTTCATCATGAACCTTTCAGCGGCTTCCGTTGTTATCCCAATGACAGGTTCGGCTTTTATCCATTTTGTGAACGTATCAATAGCTACAAAAAGAAATTCGAAGCCCCCTTGTGCTTTTGTGAATGGTCCTAGGATGTCAAGTCCACAGGTCACAAAAGGCCAAGATAAAGGTATAGTCTGTAGAGCCTGAGCTGTTTGGTGCATTTTCCTGCTATGGAATTGGCATTGTACACACTTCTTAACCAACTCTTTAGCATCATTAAGGGCTGTTGGCCAGTAAAAACCTTGTTGAAAGACTTTTCCGACCAGCGTTCTATAAGAAGCATGTGATCCACAAATGCCCCCATTTATGTCGTAAAGGAGTTGTAATCCTTCTTTTTGCGATATGGATCGCATGAGAACCCCTTAAATACTTCGTTTATAGAGTACCCCTTTGACCAAAGTATACATGTTGGCCTTGCGAGATAAATAATTTGCTTCGAGATCAACGTCGAGTACTGAACCCTTCTGAAGATACTCGTAGATGGGCTCCATCCAGCTATCCTTGTACTCGAGAGCAGATATCTTATTAGGAATTATTTCTATTGTTTCCACCAGTGACAGCTACTGGAGTTGTTCCAAGAAGACTCCTATTGGTACTTGTGATCAGGAAGAAGCCATTCGAGCCAACTAGTCAGATAAAAAATTATCCTTTCAAGGGATATATTGTATCTCAAAAACAAAAAAATTGTCTCTCAAGCTTTCTGACTTCCGATAAGTACTAAGGCATGGTTGTACTGGAGCATTGGTACTCTTTTTTTGACCTGATTCATGACTAGTTGAGAGTCTCCTCTCTCGAGTAGTCAATGAATTTCGAGCACTTTTGCTGCTCATATGCCAGCCACATTATTAGTGGCTGGAAGTTTGATTGAATGGCATACTTTAAGGTTTCTCTTGTAGGAGATTCCAAGATCACCCTTGCCCCCAAGCCACTAAGCATAAGTGACCCATCAAAGTACATCATCCAAAGGTCATGGGAAGCGTACTAGAGATCCTAGACATGTACAGGATTTGTTCATTCGGTGAAAAAGTCTGCCAAGATCTGGGATTTAATGACCGTTCGGGACACAAAATGGAGGTCAAACTCCCTAAGTTCAACAGACCATTTGGCCATGTGTCCCTCTACTTTCCTATTCTAAGGACTACTCCTAAGGGAAACTCAATTTGTGTGCCTGAAAATAATACCTCAGTTTCCTCAAAGACATGAGGAGGGCATATAAAAGTTTTTGAACCCGTGGGTAGCACTCCTTAGACCCATGTAAAACTTAGCTTACATAGTAAACTGGTCGTTGGATGCTCTCGCATTCTGCGACTAGTACTGCGCTTATTGCCTATGGAGTGCTAGCCAAATATATTAAGAGCGTCTCCTTTTGTTTCGGAGAAACCAAAATAGAAGCACTCATAAGATATCTCTTGACATCCTCAAAGGTATCGTTGGACTCTTTCGACCACTTGAACCCCTCGTGCTTCCTTAGAAGTTTGAATAAAGGAAATCCTTCTTTTCCCCAGTTGTGCGATGAAACGACTTAAAGTCACCATGCACTCTGCGAGTTTCTGGACTTCTTTTTTGTGGTCGGAGGGCGCATTTGCTCAATGGCCTTCATCTTTTCAGAATTTTCCTCGATATCTCTTGCTGAAACAAGGAATCCAAACAATTTTCCTAAAGAAACTCTGAATACACACTTCTCAGGATTGAGTTTCAAGTGATGTTTTCTGAGGTTGTCGAAAGTTTTCTGCAGGTCTAAAATGTGAATAAGTTTTTTGATGCTCTTTACAACTAGATCATCAATATAGGCTTCCAAATTTTGACCTAGTTGAAGGAAAAAAGTTAGTTGCATCAAATGCTTAAAAGTTAGATTAGCATTTTTCAAACCAAGTGGCATTTTGACATAACAATTATTCCAAATGGTGTGATTAATGCAGTCTTCTCTTCATCTTATTAGGACATACTAATATGATGATAACCAGAGTATACATCTAGAAAACTTAATGTTTCACAACTAGAAGTGGAGTTAACCAATTGATCGATACGGGGAAGAGGAAAATCATCTATTGAGCAAGCTTTATTAAGATCAGTATATTCTATACGGATACGCCACTTACTGTTACACTTTTTAACCATTACATGGTTAGCCAACCACTTTGAGTGATTAACCTCTCTTATAAAGCCTGCTTTCAGTAGCTTGTCCAATCCATACCTAATAGCCTGTCCAGTGCAGGTGCATATCTCCATAACTTTTTTTACAGGTTTCTTGTCAGGCCGTAGAGCTATCATGTGCTCGATCATCTTCCTAGGGACCCCGGGCATGTCAGATAATTGCCACACGAATACATCTGCGTTTACCCAGAGGAATGTGATGAGGGCGTCTTTTTATTCTAGTGGACTATGATACTCTTTTGGGACCTGGCTTCTCTCATTTGACAGCTTTATACTATCATTTTGACTTATATGCCAATGATCCTCCGTAAATGTACTTGATTGTGTGCTTTGGATCCTGGAATAGCATCTCCTCGGCATTTTCCGACTACTTCTGACCACTCATTTGTCCTAATTCTTGGAGCATAGGGAGTGGTCCTTTGTCAGAGTAGTAGTCCTCGAGTTTTCATTAGAAAACTCAGTAGTTGTGAAGGTTGTGCCCTTCCCTTTTATGAAAAGGACACCACCTAGGCTTGTTGTCTTTTCACACAGGAATTTGGCCTTGCCCCAATCGAAGTACGGTTTGGGATTTCGTTGCTCCTTTTCGCCCACGACCAAGACCTCCTTGGAACTTCTGGCTTGAAGCTTTTGACCTTTTGCCCTATTCTTGGATTTCTTGACCTTCTCCTTCCTTTTTCTACCTTTGCCTACCTCTTTGGTACTTCAATTGGCTTGGTTGATGGTTTTGCTCCATTTGACTGCTTCAACAGCAATCGCATAATGATCAGCCATCTCAAAGAGATCAGCGACTGTAGTCGGAGAATTTAAGGCGATGTCTTCCGTGAACCTCTTATTGCGAACTCCCTGCTTAAATGCACTGATGACATAAGCATCAAAAACCTCCGGAATGGAATTACGAACTTGACTAAAACATCTAATGAATTACTGTAGGGTTTTGTTGTTGTTCTGCTTCATCCGGTGTAGGTCGTCTTCCTTTCCAAGGTAGTTGTATGTGCCCTAGAAATTGGCCAGAAGAAGATCACAGAGATGCTGCCATGTATGGACCAACTCTAGTGGCTGAATCAACAATCATGATCGAGCGGATTCCTCGAGCACACTCAAAAGGTAGTTTGCCATCACATGCTCTCCTCCTACTGTTGCTCAAATTATGGTCATGTTAATCTAAAGGAATTCAATAGAATTTTGGGACCCATCAAACTTCTCTATGTTTACTGGTCAAGACCACAGGGGCCACTGTACTACCGAGAGTTCAACCATGAACGCCTAACATTTGATAATAAGATCGTGATGCCTCCTTTGTGAGAAAGGATGATTGGCGTCTCCAGGTGACCATACTTGATGATGCCCGGTAGTTGATGGATCCAACCTGTAATAGTTCTCATCCATACGAGGGTAATACTCCTCGTATTCCATCTGCTGCTATAGATTTCTTGCTTGAAGCGATGATCGATCATCAACTCCGAAAGCTTTCTGATCTGGGGATGCTCGAAGTACTCGCCTCCCATCGGGGTTATGATTTGGAGAACGACATGACTTGTCATCATGTCAATTTTCTCAAGGTGAGTTTTGCGAATGACTAGACATAGTCGTACCTGCTAGACTCCCGGAGTTGTGTCAACAAAGCTACTTAGGTCTGGCCACCATGCTTCAGGGTCTTCATGCGATCCCTTCAGCAAAGTGATCATAGCTCGATGCTTGAGCAAGCTCTTGATTTGGATTTTTGAACAAGTTGTTTATGCATTGAAGCTCTCAAGCTTCCTCAGATTAGTACTGGATGTGCCTAGGAAAAACCTCTGGGCAGCCAAACTTCTCCTTCTTATGGTCTCAGAATCCTCAACGTCTGAGGCTAGTTGAGGCCGCCTTAAAGGAGAGCGATTATTTTGAGGATTTCTCCCACACTCATCAGAGTGCTCACCTGGCTCATCACCGGAGGTCTCCTCACTATTACTATGAGGGGTCGTAGTGTGTGAGTGGCAGAGAGCATTGCCAAGCCTTCCTCTGAGAGAGTGATTAGTACATGAGGGAAGGGCAAAAACCTCCTGAACATGATATCCACTCACGCCAAATGCCTCATGGCTTGAGGAGTCATCAAATGACAGTGCCTCATGGCCTGGAATAGGCCTCTCTAGAAAGGGGAATTCTAGGTTATAACCATCTCCGATCGGAGTTGAACCCTGCGAGAGTACGGATAGACTTGCAAGGAGCCCGCCCACATTCTCTACAGGCATAACTGAAGGTTCATAACCATTAGCTGCTGATGGATTCCTAGAATGACATATTCCAGGGCTTGCTGACCCTGACCAAGCAGTCAGTGAGGTACTTGAACACTTGGAGGTGAATCCCTCCTCATGTTGCGGACCCACCTTGGTGCAATCCTATTTGTGGTTAGATTGACTCTTACCCTCTGGCGAAACTAGTTCCTCTACTAAGCATAATGTTGTGGGGGACGGGAATCTCTCCTCAACCTTATCTGTGGTGCAATCTTTTGGATCTCGTGATGGATCTCCATAGACAACCTCACCATCGGATGAAAGCATGGCCTACTCATTGACGTAGCAGGCATCCATGTCAAGATCTGTGTAGTCAGCTAGGTTAAATCTAGTTCTCCTCATTCAACTCTCCTGCCATAAGGACATCAAAAAGAAGAGAACATGCCGACAAGGAATTACCGGAGTTTTGGCGAAGATGTTCCCCACGGACGGCACCAACTGGTGATGTTTTAGTATCGATCTTACGTATGATTTAGTTAGATTTTGGAAACTCTTGAAGACCTAGCTACGATCACACAGAGAAAAGACATAGGGATTTTTATACAGGTTCGGGCCTTCTACTATGAGAATAACAACCCTACTTCTTGTGTGGATATTTCTCAATAAAATGATTACAATAGAGAAAGTAATGTGAAAATGCCATGCTCTACTACTACTCTCCCTTGGGTCTGTCCTGGATCCTCTCCTCTTCTCCCTGACATCCAGCTTTATATAGCTTGCATGGCAGTAATAGCTTCTCCTCACCAAGAGACGCCTTAATGTTTCAAATGATAACCGTCTGACGGGAGCTATTAGAGACATGGTATCTCACTCATCGTGCGGCAATTTCTATCAGGGCGAAGTTATGTGCACTTATTCCAGAGAATAAATACCCATGCTAGCCGCCCTGTCAGATAGGCCCACAATGCAATGGGTTATAGTAGATGGGTCAGTTGGAGTTTGGCTTAGTCGTAGAGGGATCTACGACTACAAGGTCAACACAGGATAACTTATGACTCTGTCATGATTGTAGGAGAACTTACGACTATGAGGTAGTCATAGAAAAGGCGACCAAGGAGTGGTTATCGAAGAAGAGCTTACGACTAAGGAGTTATCGTAGACGATCTTACGACTAAGGGGGTTGTTGTAGAAGAGTTTACGACTAGGGGATTGTCGTAGACGAGCTTATGACTAAGGAGTTATTGTAGACGAGCTTACGACTAATGGGTGATTGTAGAAGAGCTTATAACTACCCTATAAAATCTCTCCCTTATAGATAAGGGGTATACTCAAGCAGTATAATGACGTAAGCATATCACATAAAAATAAATAATCATTTGAGGATTGTTATATCCTTGTCAAGCTTAATTTTAAAATAACATTTATGGGAAAGAAAGGGGAAGATATTGCCAAAATTCAATAATTCAAAACCACAATTGAGAGATATTTTAACATTCAAACCAAACCAAAAATTTAAATAAGGTTTCGGTATAAAATGTTGTGATTCCAAAAATCAATGGCCATGCAAGACTTTTAAATTAGTTGTTAGAAGAAATCCAAGAATTAAATTGAAGTAAGTTCATGCACAAATTTAACCCAAGTCAAATTGGCTATGGTTTAAATCAAAAGTTTAAGTTTGAATTTCAAAATTGAAATTGTAGGAAAATTTAGGAAAAGTTTCACCCATCTAGTCTATTTGGCCACTGGCCCACATGGCCTTGGCCCATTTCCCTTCCGCTTCCCCATGGTCCAGCCAAGACATCCTAGCGTGTGCACGATGTGCTCAGTTCGCACGCTGGCTACGCCACTGACGTGCTGGTCGCATCGCACCCACATTGCCACCATGCTCTGGTTGCGCCTGAGCCAAGCTAGCACTCGCACAAGTATTGCCTCCCCTTCGTCGAACCTTTGTCATGCACACATGCGCCAGCGGCGTCGCACCAAGCGGCACACTGCAATTCTTGACAGAAGTGCAACAACCTTTGCGCGCATTCAAACCCTACAGTCTGCATCATCGCCCGCAATCAATTGAACCCAGACAATGGCCACAGTGCTAGCCTTTTTCCCTAACTTGCCATTGCATCGGAGCATGGTGCCCCAACGACTACTGGTGAGAGCAACCTCGCAAATTGCACTGCCAAGCTACATCCAGCAACCTCGTCACCTATGTGTAGTCACTTTAATGCCCCTGTGGGCATGCCAATGTTGATGCCAGCCATTAAAGCCACCAGGACACCTCTTCTGCCATCGCCATGATCAGCCCTCGTCACTTGGTCTCTCCAGCCCCTATAAAGACCCCACCAAGCCCCCTTCAGCTTCACCACACCTCACTTGCTCTCCCCTTTAGCAATCAACCCCTCATTGGCTAAAGCTCGCTAGAGCTGCGCTTCATCCCCAACTCTAGCCACTACTACCCACGTCACTACGATTAACCATGGTTCAATTCCTTTGGTACAGAGCATCCCTAGCACCTCCTAATGCCTTCCCTGCTCACCAATTAGGACATTGATCCTTGTAGCACATCGTTGCTGTGGTCCAGTCTTCTGTCACCTTGGGCACACCTTGGACACCACCTCGTCCCACTTTAAATAGCGCCCCCTTTGCCCTTTCTACCCCGAGCCGCCCCTTCTTCTCTCCCTTGTGTGTCGTCACCAAATTGAGTTTGTGCCACCACCTCCGTTCTTGCTTCCAGCGAGCAACTCTCCATGCCTCAAAGCTCTTCCACCTCCGCTGAGTGGTGCACTAGGGTCGAGCTATCCGCTCCGCACCTCATAGGTACACCAGAGTTCGCCATTGCTCCACCATGCTCAATGCCGCCGACCACCTACGCCCAATCCAAGCCGCTAAATGCATTCCTCATTGCATGTGCATGCGAGAGTCGTGGATATCGAAGTCCGGCGAGCCACCATTATCATCACTAGCATTGAGCCATCCTCAACCATTGATCCAAGCCGTGTCAGCTGCCACCTCATTAGCTATGTCCACATACACATGTTTGACACACCGCGCTAAACAAGCTTAGGTCACTAGCTCATAGCACAGCACCCATGCCATGTCACTTGCCATGTCATCATGCCACCTAGCAGTCACCTCATCAAATATTGTTTACATGTCTTGCCACATGTCATCCCTCGTCAGCCCTAGCATAACTCTAGTACACCGAGTCCACCATGAACCCAAGTCCCCTATGGACTTGGTCTATGGACAAGTGGCCCACATGTCAGCCTCTAATCCACTTTTCCAGAATTAATCTTGTTTTGAAAAATCCCAAATAATTCATGGACCCACCTGTTAGCCATAGATTTCTCTTCCTCTGCTATTTTCCAATATTTTCCTAGCGATCAATCTTCTGAGAGCCTATTCTCCTCCATCCGAACTCCAATTGACCCATTTCTTTTTCCTAAATTCATATAAAATTGAGCTCTATCTTATGATTCTAGTTTTGTAGTTTTTAGATTTTATTTGAATTTATTTGTGTTTTGTTCGCTTTCTCTCTTGTTAGATAATATCTTCGAAGAAGCAGAAGCAAGATTTAAAGTTCAAGAATTAGTAACTGAGCAAAGCCAAGGCAAGTTGTGACCTTTGATCATATTAAATCTATTGCTTTAAATCTATTATTTATTATTTTTCTTTAAATTATCATGCATTGCTAATTTAATACAAACCCTTGTAACTGGTAGTTATGACCTAATTCCTCAATTGATAATTTGAATGCCATGATTCTATTGTTATCATAGGATAGGTAATTATCTAGTGATGTAATACTAATATCCACTTGGGTTGTATGTGTAGTATGCTTAGCCATGCTTATAATACGTTGTGCTCAACATCACATGTTGATTAATTAATTAATTTTGACTTAAAGAGATATTGAGCTATGGTGGTTAGCCACAGTTATAAAACTTTTATACCATGACATGGGTAGTGTCATTGATGTTGGTTATACAAAATGGTTTTCACTTAGACAACTAATCATACAATAAAGGGGGAAATATGGTCAACACTTTTGGGATGTGGATGCCTCGTCTAGGTAATGTATAAGGACTTAACTTTGTGCGCCATTAATCTGAGCCTTACCTGCAACCACATGTCTAGTATGGGATGGACCTGGCTAACTAATTTGTGATATTTCAACTTCGATTCTACCATTGAAATGAATATGGGTGTTGTTGCAGCCATTGTCTTACATTGGCACAAGGGTGCTTTTACCAATTGGGTCGAAGACTACTCGGTAGCGAAACCTTAGAGGATGGAATTGGACTGAGGTTGAGCATTGTAAAGACATTGTTGTGATCTTCTTGGTCGACACGTCTAAGGAAGCATGTCCTTGCGTAGACATTACAAATTGATCATATCATGTGGGTAAAGTTATGCAGCCTCTATAGAGTATAAAACTATTCAAATATACATGTCTATGGTTATAAATAATGCTCAGTGATTTCATACAAGGGGTAGAGATTTCATAAAACCTGGTTGGGTTAAGTTTGGAAAGTAAATGGTTAGTTCACTGGTGGTTCATTACGTGAATAGTTAGTTCATGGATGGTTCATTGGTTGAATGGTCTGTTTACTTGTTGTTTACTTAATTCCTTTGATTATTCACTTAATAATCATTTGCAGAGTTCACTTTCAATCTATACATTGTATTTACTCTAAATTGTTGCTTTCTACAAAATAACCACTCAACCATCATTTGGTATGCCTTGCATCATTATGTATTGCATCTTGTTATAAATGACTTGTTGAATAGTCTATGTACTCACGGCTATATCCTTTACTGCTCAGTTGTAAAAGGAGAACCATTTTAGACAGAGGTAATAGAGGTGGAGTACTTCGACGTCTTCATAGAATAGGACTTCACTCCCTAATCGATTGCCTATGGGCATGTCGAATGGCCACTATGTTTATCTTTATTTTTCACTGCTAGATTTTGCTAAGCCCTTAAGGCTATTATCTACGTCTTTCTTAGTTAATAGTGATTATGGTTGATATTTCATCTATGTTTTCACTGTGTGCACTAGCGTGATCCTGGACTAGTGTAGAATACACAGGAGAGTCTGAATTGGCATATTCGGGTCTTGACACTGTATACATGCATTTAGGCATATTGACCTTTTTGAGTCGAGTGGAGACAGACCGCCCCAGTTGTTCTCCAGGGAGCTCAGGAAGGATTGGCCTCTCGATGATCACTACATTCTAGTTCTACGGCGGGCCAGGTTTGCCCGTAGTAAGGATGATGCACATTGGGCTATCGTTCGCATTGGACTCACTGCTTCTATCGGCACTCATTGACTAGTGGAGGCCGAAGACCCACATATTTCATTTTCTATGGGGGAGATGACCGTTACCCTGCAGGATGTTACGTACCTTACTGGCCTACCACTATGGGTTGTCCCATGGTTCCACCCCCAGATCAGCCGATTGAAAGGCACGTCTGCTGCACCAATTTGGTCATCCCATTTCGAACAAGATCTATGGAGTGCCACATTCGTGGCTACAGTGGTACAGGCAATGCCTAGTAGACATGCCTGTATAGGTTGTGAGGTGTCGGGACCCCGGATTTCCAAACCCGGGCCCTCTGTGTATTACAGCACTAGTCCCAGATCAAAGCTAGTGCACACAGTTAAACAGAATGGAAAACATCACCATCAACGATTTATTACAATAATTAAGAGTACTGACCACAAGGTCTCATTATTACAATGGAGGTTTAAGACCTCGCACACATGAAACACAGCGGAAGCAAAAGATAACTCGACGAAGTCCCATCAATACGCCACAGGCAATTGACTGGGGAAGCGCGACCTAGTCCTCCGGGAAGAATCCATCACAGCCACAAGCGAAGCAGTAGTCGTAGTCACCTTCTTGAGCTTCAGCTTCCTTTGAGATTTATTTTTGAGTGTAGCATGTGAGTACATAAAGTACTCCGCAAGTCTTGGGAAAAATGCATAGATGCAAGGCTTGACAAAGGAAGGCTATATGGTTCTTTTGCACAAAGCAATATTTTATAATTTCAATTACTACTAATTATTTTCGAAGGCATCAGTTTAATAAAGTAAATGATTTTAACAGAACTAACAATTATTCTCTAGTGAAGGTTCTATCCACCAACACTAGCTTAATCATTTCCAACGGAACAAGTTAATATTGCGGGTTACATCCACCCTCTCTGGCTCCAACCGCCAGGATACCCTTCCGAGAGTTCCCTCCACTCTCGGAATACAAAACTTTGATTTTTAAAACCAAAAACCAGAAATCTACCATGTGAATGCATTCCTTGCCCGCCCTTGACCGTAGGCACGGCTATTCGAATAGTTTTACACTCTGCAGAGGTTGTACAACTTTACCCACAAGAGATAAATTATCCTAAAAGTCAACACGCTTCCTTTGGCATGAGACCCAGATAAAATATCACAAAGCCTTTACCTTACTCTAATCTAGCTAGATACCACCCGCTGAGGTTTCACCGCAGGTAGGCTAATTGCCCGAACCGATGCCCCCTCTTGCGCCATATGAGTACAGTAAATCCCTGTCCCTCACTGTGAATAACCAGTCCATCCCTGGCACCCACTTTCCACTGGTGGTACCTAAACTAGACTATCATAAGTTAGTCAGCTAGGTCGTACCCATATAGACTTGTGGTTGTACGGTTAATGCTCAGTCTGGACAAACACAAGCGTCGGTCCTTAATTGACTAGGGTGGAACATACACTTAACAAGATCTCGTGCTTCCTGCACCAACCCAAACCAACCATCCACCCTAATCTAAACCAACTTTCTCATTTTATTTTATTTTAAAATCACAGTGACAACTCCAATTGCCACTTCATTTACACAAGGGTTCAATAATAAATCATAATTTCCCATTTTCAAGATTTTCCAAAGTTATTAGATAGCATGACTAAGCATTATCCTACCATTCTACTATTCACCAAGATTAATATTAATCTCATTATTGAGACAAAGGGAGTTCTAGGGTGACAAGGTACATGGCAATCAATGTCAAATGAGGGCATAATAAAGTTGGAATAACTAATTCCTAAAGATTTGAACTAATATTTTATGTAAATAGCAATGCATACAATTTAAAATAATTAAAACATTTTCAAAAGCATAGGTTCAAGATGATCAAAGGAGACTTGCCTTCTTGCAGATTCTCTGGGTCTTCTTGCTGTTGGGTGGAGGGATCGTCGACGACGTTGGAATCTACGCGAGAAAAGACGAAGCAAACAAAACAAATAAATACAAGCAAAATTCAAATAAAATCTAAAAATTCAATAGAGGCCATAGTTGGATAGATTATGATTTTAGATGAATTTAGAAATTTGAATGGCTGGAGTTGGAGTTAAAATGAGAAAGTTATGTTCATTTGAAAATCTCAGATTTGAATAAATTTAGAAATTCCCAAATTTCTGACAGGTGGGGCCCACTGGAATATTAGATTTTAATTTCTATTTTTATTCTGAGAGACTGACAGGTGGGGCCCACTGAACAGTAACCACTGGCGGTCACTAACATGTGGGACCCACTGGACAGTGAACCCACTGACTCAACCTCTGACACGTGGGACCCACTGGACTTCGGGCCCACTTGTCAGAGACCAGCACAGAGGGGTGGGGCCCAGTCGTCAGTGGCCCGCGAGGACAGCTGCCGCTGATGGGTGGGGCCCACTTGTCAGCGCGAGATTTTAAAAGAATGGCTCGACCTCAGCGTGTGGAGCCGGGGCTCGAACGCACGCCGAGGGAACCGAGGGGAGGAAGAGTTAGCGCTGGTAACCAGTCGGGCGGGGAGGCGTTGCCTACCCAATATGGGTAGGTAACCCTCTTGAGGGGTACCTTCGGGTGACCCGGTGCAGGGGTGGTCGGAGGGGACGGCGCCGGCGGCGAGGGGAGGCCGGAGGTGCTCGGGTGAAGCGTGAAGTGCAAACCCGGAGCGGAGAGGATCCGGTTGGAGGGGTTGGCGAAGCTCGAGGATGAACGGAGACGGCCGGCGACGAGGAAGACGACGGCGCAGATCGGGTTCTCCGGCGCGACGGCGTTCCGGCGGCGGGGAGGGGCGGCCGAGGTGTCAGGGAGACTCGCATGGGCACGGGGGTGCTCGGGGTAGCGGCGGCGAGCTTCGGGGAGGCCCGAGGCGACGAGGAAAGCTCGCCGGAGTGCGGCGGAGCTCGAAGAGAGGGGAAGCACGGTGCCGGGGCGCTACGGGACTTGGGAGGGAGAGCTGAGGGCTGGGGGAGGTGGTGCGGAGAGAGGGGAGGCCGAGGGAGCTATTTATAGGGGCGGAGGAGGGGACACGGGTGCGGGATTGCTCGCCGGAGATCTCAGTGGCCGGCGGGGAAGGTTTGGGGGGAAAAGGAAATAGGGGGCCGGAGAGGGAAGGGAGGCGCGGGCGCTCGGGATTTGGTCGCGCGGGGAGCTCTGGGATTCCAAAACCGGAGAGGAACGGGGAAGGAAAGGCCGGGATCGGCTCGGATTCGGTCGGCTTGCGAAGAAAGGAAAGGGGAGGAGAAAGAAGGAAAGCGTCTCAGCGGGGGAGACGACGGATCTGACATGCGGGCCGGGATGGCAGCGGGAGCGGAGGCGCGTGCGGCTGACGGGCGGGGTCCGCGCGCAGCGAGAGAGAGAAGGGAGTGAGCGGGCGTCGCGGATGGTTGCCACGCGGCTCGGGGAAAGGATCGGGCGGCGGTGCAGTTAAGTGGAAGGGGGCGGTGGATTGAGGCCGGGCGCGAAGACGCGGCTCATCCGAGCCGTCCACGCGTCGGGCGAGGAGGAGGGGAAGGCGGGTCGCTGACGGGCCTGGCCCGCTTGGCGGCGAGGGAGAGGAGGGAGCGGGCTGGATCTGGCCGAGCGGCGACGTGGGTGGTCCTGGGCCGTCCACGCGTCGACTGGAGGGAGAGGAGAGATTTTCATTTTCCAAATTCGATTTAGATTTTCAGAAAAGGCTAGAAAATTATTTAGGCCTCAGAAAAATATGGAAATACTTCCAAAAATTCCAGAAAAATTCACAGAAGTTCCTGGACATATTTTGGACTAAATAAAATTATTTCCAACTACTGTTGATATTTAATTTTCATATTTTAAATTACTTTTTAAATTCTAAAAATAGGTTTTAAATTCCAGAAAATCCAGAAAGGCAAATAAAAGCCAAGTAAAATCCAATTACTTTAAAATAATTAATTTGAATTTAAATTTTTCCAGAAAGGAGAAATTTGGGATGTGACAAACCTACCCCCCTTAGAAAGAATCTCGACCCCGAGATTCAGACGGACTGGGAAAAAGGTCGGGGAACTCTTCTCTTAGATCCTCTTCACGCTCCCAAGTCGCTTCCGATTCCGAATGGTTGCTCCACTGCACTTTACAGAACTTGATGACCTTGTTTCGCGTACGGCGCTCTGCTTCCTCCAATATCTTGACTGGTTGCTCTGGATATGTGAGGTCCTCCTTCAAGTTCACTTCATTAAAAGGCATCTGCTCTTCTGGCACTCTGAGACACTTTCTTAACTGGGACACGTGAAAGACGTTGTGCACCTTTGACAGCTGAGGTGGAAGCTCTAACTGATAAGCTACTTCTCCCCTTTTTGTTACAACAGGAAAAGATCCAATGAATCTAGGAGCTAGCTTTCCACTGACTCCAAATCGTCGCATTCCTTTGAGTGGTGACACTTTCAGGTAGACATGATCCCCAGGTACAAATTCTAATGCCCTTCGACGATTGTCCGCATAACTTTTCTGTCTGGTTTGTGCCGTTTTTAATCTGTCCTGGATTAGGCGAACTTGTTCTTCTGCTTGCTTCAGCACGTCTGGTCCAAACACTTGTCCTTCTCCTGTTTCCTTCCAATACAATGGAGTCATGCATTTTCTGCCATACAAGCCTTCGAACGGGGACATCTGCAAGCTAGATTGGTAACTATTGTTGTAGGAGAACTCTGCATAGGGCAAACTCTGATCCCAATTATTCTTGTTTGCCAGTACACAAGCTCTCAACATGTCTTCCAGAATTTGATTTACTCTTTCTGTTTGTCCATCTGTCTGTGGATGATAAGCTGTACTGAAGTTTAAGTTTGTGCCCAAAAGTTCATGTAGCTTTTGCCAAAATCTCGAAGTGAATTGGGTTCCTCAATCTGACACAATCTTCTTTGGGACTCCATGCAAGCACACAATTCTTGACATGTACAACTCTGCAAGTCTATCCCCGGAGTATGTGGTCTTTATTGGAATGAAATGGGCGACTTTTGTCAAACGATCCACTATAACCCAAATTGAATCGTGCCCTGCTTTGGTTCTTGGTAATCCAGTTATAAAATCCATACCAATTTCTTCCCATTTCCACTCAGGGATCTGCAATGGCTGCAAAAGTCCAGCAGGTCTCTGGTGTTTAGCTTTAATCCGCTGGCACACATCACACAAAGCTACGTACTCAGCAATCTCTCTTTTCAGACCTGCCCACCAATACCTTTCTTTAAGATCTTGGTACATCTTGGTACTCCCAGGGTGAATTGAGTATCTAGCTTCATGAGCTTCCTTCATGATCAACTCTTTTATCCCTTTCTTTTCAGGCACCACAATTCTTTTTCCAAACCAAACGGTTCCTTGTTCATCTTCTGAAAATTTCGATGCTTTCCCTTTCTTCATATTATCCTTGATCTCCTGGACATACTTGTCCTCCTTTTGAGCTGCCCTGATTGATCCTCTAAGGTTGGTTGAACTTCCAAAGTGGCTAGGAATCCTTCTTCCACTACCTCTAAGTTGAGCCGCTGAAATTCTTCTTGAAGTGCGGGCATACTATCCTTAATCCACAGTTTGGTACAGTAACTCTTTCGACTCAAGGCATCAGCTACCACATTAGCCTTTCCTGGGTGATAATGTATTCCAATATCATAATCCTTTATTAACTCAAGCCATCTTCTTTGCCTCATATTGAGATCGGGTTGAGTAAATATGTACTTCAGGCTTTTGTGATCCGTGTAAATCTCGCAGCGGTTACCAATCAAGTAGTGCCTCCATATTTTCAGTGCATGCACTACGGTCGCAAGCTCTAAATCATGGGTTGGGTAGTTCTCTTCATGGGGCCTCAATTGCCTTGAAGCATAGGCTACTACCTTCCTTTCTTGCATCAGAACACAGCCTAATCCCGGCCTTGACGCATCACAGAAGACCTCGAAATCCTTCCTAATGTTCGGAAGCGTCAACACTGGTGCAGAAGTTAACCTCTTCTTCAGCTCTTGGAAACTATCCTCACACGGTTTACTCCATTCAAACTTCTTTTCCTTCTTCAGCAACTGGGTGAGAGGTCTTGCGAGCTTGGAGAAGCCTTCAATAAATCGACGATAGTAACCAGCCAATCCAAGAAAACTTCTGATCTCGGATACTGACTTTGGTTGTGTCCAATTAAGCACATCATTTACTTTCTCAGGGTCTACGGATACTCCTCCTGCCGAAATCACATGGCCCAAGAAAGCTACTTTCTTCAACCAAAACTCACACTTACTAAACTTGGCATACAATTGATTTTCTCTGAGCTTTTCCAAAACTATCCTCAAATGTTCTGCGTGCTCTTCCTCATTCTTGGAGTATATCAGAATATCGTCGATAAACACAACCACAAACTTATCCAAATATTCCATGAACACCTTATTCATCAGATTCATGAAGTATGCGGGGGCATTGGTTAGACCGAAAGACATCACTGTATACTCGTATAATCCATAACGAGTAGCAAATGCTGTCTTCGGTATATCCTCTGGTCTTATCTTCAACTGGTGGTAACCTGACCGAAGGTCAATCTTGGAGAAGACACATGAACCTTTCAATTGATCAAACAGATCATCTATCCGGGGCAAAGGATATTTGTTCTTGATCGTCACATCGTTCAGAGATCGATAGTCCACACACATGCGAAGACTACCATCTTTCTTCTTCACTAGCAGTACTGGTGCTCCCCAGGGTGACGAGCTTGGTCTTACAAAACCTTTATCCTGCAATTCTTCAATTTGCTTCTTGACTTCAGCCAAATCATTTGCAGACATCCGATAAGGTCTCTTTGAAATCGGAGCTGTTCCCGGTACCAAGTTGATAACAAATTCAATTTCTCTGTCCGGTGGCATTCCCCGCAAATCCTCAGGGAACACATCTGGGTACTCACTCACTATAGGTACTTTTTCCAGAGTCACTCCCTTCACACTGTTCAACCCACACCTGTTCTGGGAAGGTGGGTTTGACTTATACCTTACTTGGATCCCATCCGAGTTGGTGACTGTAACAGCTCGATCAGCACAATCTATCTGTCCTTTATACTTGGTTAACCAATCCATTCCAAGTATCACATCTAAACTCTTGGAGTCTATTATAATAAGGTTCGCTAGGAACTTAACTCCATTTATATCCACAGTTGCGCTAGGGCAAACTGTGTTAGTCCGCATTTCCTTTCCAGGGGATTGGACTAGCATAGGGTTCTTTAGCTTACACACATCCCAATTATATCTTTCAACAAAATCTTTAGACACAAAAGAATGCGAAGCTCCAGAATCGAATAATGCTGATGCAGGTACTAAGTTGACAAGGAACTTACCCAGAACTACGTCGGGTGCATCCTGGGCTGCTTCCGCGGTCACATGGTTGAGATGCCCTCTGCTCACCACTTGTGGAGCCCTTGGGGTCTGAGGTGTCCCACGGCCTTGTCCTGCATTTGGAGCTCGTGTTGGTGTCGTTCCTAGGTTGAAGCGAACTGGGGTCACAGCTGAGCGCTTCTAGGGACAGTTACTGGCATAGTGTCCCATGTTCTTGCAGTTGAAACACTGCACTCCTGTTGCTGAAGTCCGGTTCTGTTGTGGTTGGCCACCATTGCCTGTCCGGGGAACTTGGTTATTTGGGCGAGGTCCAGGGAATGGGGCCTTTGGCGCACTTGGTTCTGCGGGTCTATGGAACTGTGGTGGGTTAGGGCGAAATCGAGAACTGCTCGCGCCCTGCTGTGCTTGGAACTTCCTCTTCCGGCTTTCATACAGCTGACGCTGAGCATCTTCTTGGACAAAAGCCTTGTTCACCATGTGTTGGAAGGTCGGAAAATCATTCGACACTAGCTGCACCTTGAGGTTGGGGTCGAGTCCCTGCATGAACCTACAGATCTTGGTTGCCTCCGAGGTGATCTCTTCAGCTGCATACCTATACAGCTGAGTGAACTTATTCAGGTATTCAGAAACGCTGAGGTTTCCTTGCTGCAGTTGGTAGAATTCTCTTTTCTTCATGTCCATTATTCCCGTAGGAATGTGCGCAGTGCGGAAAGCCTCCACAAATTCATCCCATGTGATAGCTTGCGCGTTTTGATGGGCGGCGTGGTAATTTTCCCACCAGTTAGCGGCGATTCCCTTGAGTTGGTGAGCCGCATACAGCACCTTCTCATTGTCATTGCACTGGGCTAGGACCAACTTCCTCTCCACATCCTTAATCCAATCGTCTGCTTCCATTGGATCCACCGAACCAGCAAAAGTAGGGGGCTTGTCCTCATAAATTCTCCCATCCTAGACTGCGGAGCTTGATTGGGTGCCTGTGGAGCTTGCTGTACTTGATTCTGGGCGAGAGCTTGAAGTAACTGCAGCTGCATAGCCATCATCTGCTCCAAGCTGGGGGCTTGAGCAGGGGTGGTGGAATGTTGTTCTCTGGCTGGTTGTTGGCGTCACGGCTGTTCCCAGGGTTGCTCCTTGTGTTCACCATCTGAAGGGGTTTAGGTTAGCAGAAGGTAAGAGGGAATTAGCAAGGGTAAGAGATTAGGGGAACTAAACAACATCCCAAAGCAACACACAAGAAAGAACTAGCAACCACTTAGGGGAAAACTTTTATTAAAATCAAGATAACTCCATGAATGGCTGTACCACAAGTGCACATAGGCCTGGTACAGTCCATCTAGCACACCAAACAAAATAAGGCGTTCTAAAAAAACGTGGACATTTATTCGGGATACTACCGACTCGAATGACTACTAATCCTCTCCAAAGATGCGCTCCTCAGGGTCCTCCTCCGGGTCCTCTTCTGGATCCTCCTCCGGGTCTTCCTGGCGCTCTCTCACGTGGTGCCTCGAACAATCACACTCAGCCGAGGCATGGAGACGGTTACGACTGGAGGCAGTCGAACGCGAGCGGGAAGGAGAAGGCTTGCGCTTCTTGAGAGTGATGACAGGTGGCGGACTGGGGCGTCGCACCTTCTTGCGTGCTGTGAGCCGAGTGCGGAGTCCTGAAAGTCGAACTGGCGCGCGGTTGGTAGGGGCGGCGGCTGGTGCAGGTGAAGACGGCGTGTAGTCGGGTACAGCTTTGAGACATCCCAGTCTAAACTCGTCTGTCTGGCTCCGAAGAAGCTGCGCGCGAAGAGTGTCGGAGTGCTGATAGCTGGAAGTGAGAAGCATCCGGAGTTGTCCAATCTCCTCCTGAGCTCTAGCATAAGTGACTGCCATCGCCTGGGTGAGCTGCACCTGATGTGACAATCGAGGATCATCAGCTGGAATGTCAAAGGGATCTAGATACCTTTGTCTTGCTCGAGGGTTGATGAAGAAGCAAAAAGGGGACTGATGTACAGCATCCTTGTGCAGGTGGCACAACTCATCAATGGCGAGGCGTGCTGCGTCCTGGACAGCGTCGAAATAGCAGGACCGAGGGTGCTTGATGGGGTAGGTGTGGGAGTTGAATTCCTCTTCCCGTGCATACAGGAATACCTCCATCGTCCAAGAGTCTCGATCCAGGATCCGCGTCTTCCGCCCCCTGAAAATGGGCGGCTGACGGTACTCCAAGCACTGCATCAGCTGCCGGAGAAGGCTAGCGAATGCTCCAGCATCCTCTCCATGTGAGTAGTAGTCCCACGGGGCAGCGGAGGATGAACCAGCCATCTACAAAGTTGAGTAAAAGAAAAGATTAGTAAAAAGTTTTTAACAAAGGGAGTTAGGGACAAGAATGAGATTCTAAGTAAGAAGAGAGTAGAAGCAAAGAGACTTATATATTTTTAATACATTCTTTTTATAAATATAAGTCCTTAAAGTTTTGCCATTCCTAAACTAGGTCACGTCCTACAGTCAAATTGGCTCTGATACCATCTCTGTCGGGACCCCGGATTTCCAAACCCGGACCCTCTGTGTATTACAGCACTAGTCCCAGATCAAAGCTAGTGCACACAATTAAACAAAATGGAAAACATCACCATCAACGATTTATTACAATAATTAAGAGTACTGACCACAAGGTCTCATTATTACAATGGAGGTTTAAGACCTCGCACACATGAAACACAGCGGAAGCAAAAGATAACTCGACGAAGTCCCATCAATACGCCACAGGCAATTGACTGGGGAAGCGTGTAGAGACCCGGATATACAAATCCGGACTCTCCTGTGTATTCTGCACTAGTCCAGGATCACGCTAGTGCACACAGTATGTACAAAGATAAATATCATCCATATCACGATATTCTAAGGAAAAACCAAATTATATTGATAATTATCAGAGTACGACCTTATGGCCAAGCTTACAATAGACTAGCCCGGAGGGCTTAACAAAAACTAGCAGCGGAAAACCAAAAGAAAGCGCAGCAGCCAATCGACACGCCCACAGGCTATCGAGTGGAGAACGAAGCCTAATCCGCGAAGACGTCGAAGTACCCTCCTTCTGGAACCTCCTGCTGGCGATACTCCTCCTCCTCAACTGAGCAACAGGGGCATAAAGCCGTGAGTACATAGAGTACTCAGCAAGTCGTTTGTAACAAAGAATGCAATATAGTATGCAAGGCTTACCAATGGATGGCTGAAAGGTTAATTTTGCATAAAGCAACAATTTAAGGTAAATACAATAAGTAGATTGAAAAGCAATTTTAACAAAAGACATTAAATAAATAATCAAAGGAATTGAATATAACCACAAGTGAACTGACCATTCACCCAAGGAATCCACCATGAACCAAGATCCATGAAATGAACACCCGGGAACTAACCATTCACTTCCCAACTTAACCCAACCAGGCTTTTATGAAAACTCTACCCCTCGTGTGAAATCACCGAGCATTGTCCATGACCGAGGACACGGCTATTCGAATAGTTTTACACTCTGCAGAGGTTGTACAACTTTACCCACAAGACATGATCATCCCGGATTGCCACGCGAGTTACACACTTCCTTAGGTGTGCGGCGAGGAGATCATGACAAGGCCTTTACAATGTTCAATTTCAACCCAGTCCCGCCTCGCTGAGGTTTCGCTCCCAAACCTGGTAATTGCCCCCTCTTACGCCCCGTGGAATGTATACGACACCCACTGACATCCCAATGGCGGAACCAGAATTGAAACATCACAAATTAGTCAGCCAGGTCCATCCCATACTGGACATGTGGTTGCACGGTAGGGCTCAGATCAATGGCGCACAAAGTAAAGTCCTTAATTGTACCCAGGCAAAACATCCACGTCCCGTGTGCAACTTGCACCCCCTTTACTGCACGATCATTCGCCCGAGTGAGAACCAATTTTGTATAACCAACACCAATGACACTACCCATGTCATGGCACACAAATTTTATAGCTGTGGTTGACCACCACGTTCAAGTATATCATTAAGTCAAGATTAATTAACCACATGTGATGATAGACCCAACGTACTAATAATAAGCATGGCTAAGCAAAATAAGCGTACCACCCATGTGACAACTATTATTGCATCACTAAATAATTTCCCATCCTATGGTGACAATGGCATCAAGGTATTCCAAAATATCAAGGAGGGAAATAACCAATTGGGACGATAACTACCAATACAAGGGATTGAATAAAAATAGCAATGCAAGATAATTTAAAACAAAATAATTAAATAATAGATTGCAAACTGGGTTCAACATGATCAAAGGACACGACTTGCCTTGGCCTTGCTCAGCTGAGGGCTCTTGATCTTCAAATCCAACTTCCGCTCCCTCGAACACGCGATCTAACGAGAGAGAAAACGAAACGAAAAGACAAAATAAAATCAAATAAAATTCAAATGAACTCCAAAAACTTCCAAACCTGAACCAAAAGGTAGAGCTCAATTTTAGATGAATTTAGGAAAAAGAATCGGGTCAATCGGAGCTAGGACGAGGGAGAACGGGGCTCTGGAAAATAAATCTACAGAAAATCGGGAAAATTGGAAAAGTGCACTGTGCTGTGGACCGAGCGCACGGTGAGATGGGTCTACGGTGGGCTCGGCTCACGAAACAGTGCGGGCGGCGGCTGCTGACGCGGGCGGCAGAGGCTGACGTGGCGGCGACACGTGGCTGCCACATCAGATAGGGCTGACGTGGACGGTGATGTGGCTAGGGCTGACGCGGCGCATGCGAGGCGGCGGCGGCGGTCGATCGGACGGCTCTAGGGCGTCCATGCGGCGCGATCTGGGCCTTTGGCTCAGATCTGGATGGGCGGCGGGGATGAGGCGGCGCGGGAGGCGGGAGTCGGCCGATGGCCGGCGCGTGGCGGGCGCGGGGACCGAGGGGTCGCGAAGCGCGTGCGCGGGCGCGGGCGTCCGCTGGCGGCGTGGTGCGCGGCCGGCGACCGAGGAGGCGCGGACGTCCGGGCGGCTAGGGTTAGGCCGGCGGGGCTCACCGGCTACGGCGGCGACGGCGGCGGAGACGGCGGCTCGGGACGAGGAAACCGAGGGGGTCGGGTCCCCTTTTATACCCGGGAGGCGAAGAGTCCTGGCGGCGCGGACGTCGAGTCCGGGGCGGAGACGGCGGCGGAAAACGGAAGGCGGCGGTGGAGTCCGGATCGGAGACGGAGGCGGAGTCCAGGTCGGGGACGACCTGACACGCGGGCCCCACCCGCAGTGGCTCAGGGCGACGGGCGGCGCGGATGCGGGGCGTGGGCGCGGAACGCGGAATGGATGGGCGACGCGTGTCGCTCATCCAGCGGAGGAAGGCGGGCGCGGGCGCGGGCGCGGCTTGGGCGAGGCCTGGCTGGGCTGGCGGCCGGCTGGGCCGAGGCTTGGCTGGGCTGGCGGCCCACCTGATTTTCTTTTTCTTTTTCTTTTTCCAGAAATTCAAATAAATACTTTTGAGCTCTAGAAAATAGCAAATAAATCCAGAAAAAATCCAATAAAATTTCAGAAAAATTCCTTGAGGCTCAAGGAACTCAAATAAAATAACTTTGGCAAATGTTAATGTTTAACTTAATCATATTAAATCCTTTCAATTTAATAAAATTCCAATTAAGCTTTAATTAATTCCAGAAAAATTCAAATGGTGAATTTTATTTTAAAAAGCTTCAAAAAGGCTCTGAAAATCAGGATGTTACAAAGCGCGACCTAGTCCTCCAGGAAGAATCCATCACAGCCACAAGCGAAGCAGTAGTCGTAGTCACCTTCTTGAGCTTCAGCTTCCTTTGAGATTTATTTTTGAGTGTAGCATGTGAGTACATAAAGTACTCCGCAAGTCTTGGGAAAAATGCATAGATGCAAGGCTTGACAAAGGAAGGCTATATGGTTCTTTTGCACAAAGCAATATTTTATAATTTCAATTACTACTAATTATTTTCGAAGGCATCAGTTTAATAAAGTAAATGATTTTAACAGAACTAACAATTATTCTCTAGTGAAGGTTCTATCCACCAACACTAGCTTAATCATTTCCAACGGAACAAGTTAATATTGCGGGTTACATCCACCCTCTCTGGCTCCAACCGCCAGGATACCCTTCCGAGAGTTCCCTCCACTCTCGGAATACAAAACTTTGATTTTTAAAACCAAAAACCAGAAATCTACCATGTGAATGCATTCCTTGCCCGCCCTTGACCGTAGGCACGGCTATTCGAATAGTTTTACACTCTGCAGAGGTTGTACAACTTTACCCACAAGAGATAAATTATCCTAAAAGTCAACACGCTTCCTTTGGCATGAGACCCAGATAAAATATCACAAAGCCTTTACCTTACTCTAATCTAGCTAGATACCACCCGCTGAGGTTTCACCGCAGGTAGGCTAATTGCCCGAACCGAAGCCCCCTCTTGCGCCATATGAGTACAGTAAATCCCTGTCCCTCACTGTGAATAACCAGTCCATCCCTGGCACCCACTTTCCACTGGTGGCACCTAAACTAGACTATCATAAGTTAGTCAGCTAGGTCGTACACATATAGACTTGTGGTTGTACGGTTAATGCTCAGTCTGGACAAACACAAGCGTCGGTCCTTAATTGACTAGGGTGGAACATACACTTAACAAGATCTCGTGCTTCCTGCACCAACCCAAACCAACCATCCACCCTAATCTAAACCAACTTTCTCATTTTATTTTATTTTAAAATCACAGTGACAACTCCAATTGCCACTTCATTTACACAAGGGTTCAATAATAAATCATAATTTCCCATTTTCAAGATTTTCCAAAGTTATTAGATAGCATGACTAAGCATTATCCTACCATTCTACTATTCACCAAGATTAATATTAATCTCATTATTGAGACAAAGGGAGTTCTAGGGTGACAAGGTACATGGCAATCAATGTCAAATGAGGGCATAATAAAGTTGGAATAACTAATTCCTAAAGATTTGAACTAATATTTTATGTAAATAGCAATGCATACAATTTAAAATAATTAAAACATTTTCAAAAGCATAGGTTCAAGATGATCAAAGGAGACTTGCCTTCTTGCAGATTCTCTGGGTCTTCTTGCTGTTGGGTGGAGGGATCGTCGACGACGTTGGAATCTACGCGAGAAAAGACGAAGCAAACAAAACAAATAAATACAAGCAAAATTCAAATGGCTGGAGTTGGAGTTAAAATGAGAAAGTTATGTTCATTTGAAAATCTCAGATTTGAATAAATCTAGAAATTCCCAAATTTCTGACAGGTGGGGCCCACTGGAATATTAGATTTTAATTTCTATTTTTATTCTGAGAGACTGACAGGTGGGGCCCACTAAACAGTAACCACTGGCGGTCACTGACATGTGGGACCCACTGGACAGTGAGCCCACTGACTCAACCTCTGACACGTGGGACCCACTGGACTCCGGGCCCACTTGTCAAAGACCAGCACAGAGGGGTGGGGCCTAGTCGTCAGTGGCCCGCGAGGACAGCTGCTGCTGACGAATGGGGCCCACTTGTCAGCGCGAGATTTTAAAAGAATGGCTCGACCTCAGCGTGCGGAGCCGGGGCTCGAACGCGCGCCGAGGGAACCGAGTGGAGGAAGAGTTAGCGCTGGTAACCAGTCGGGCGGGGAGGCGTTGCCTACCCAATATGGGTAGGTAACCCTCTTGAGGGGTACCTTCGGGTGACCCGGGGCAGGGGTGGTCGGAGGGGATGGCGCCGGCGGCGAGGGGAGGCCGGAGGTGCTCGGGTGAAGCGTGAAGTGCAAACCCGGGGCGGAGAGGATCCGGTTGGAGGGGTTGGCGAAGCTCGGGGACGAACGGAGACGGCCGGCGACGAGGAAGACGACGGCGCAGATCGGGTTCTCTGGCGCGACGGCGTTCCAGCGGCGGGGAGGGGCGGCCGAGGTGTCGGGGAGACTCACACGGGCACGGGGGTGCTCGGGGTAGCGGCGGCGAGCTTCAGGGAGGCCCGAGGCGACGAGGAAAGCTCGCCGGAGTGCGGCGGAGCTCGGAGAGAGGGGAAGCACGGTGCCGGGGCGCTACGGGACTCGGCAGGGAGAGCTGAGGGCTGGGGGAGGTGGTGCGGAGAGAGGGGAGGCCGAGGGAGCTATTTATAGGGGCGGAGGAGGGGACACGTGTGCGGGATTGCTCGCCGGAGGTCTCGGTGGCCGACGGGGAAGGTTTGGGGGGAAAGGAAATAGGGCGCTCGGGATTTGGTCGCGCGGGGAGCTCGGGGATTCCAAAACCGGAGAGGAACGGGGAAGGAAAGGCCGGGATCGGCTCGGATTCGGTCGGCCGGCGAAGAAAGGAAAGGGGAGGAGAAAGAAGGAAAGCGTCTCCGCGGGGGAGACGACGGATCTGACATGCAGGCCGGGATGGCAGCGGGAGCGGAGGTGCGTGCGGCTGACGGGCGGGGTCCGCGCGCAGCGAGAGAGAGAAGGGAGTGAGCGGGCGTCGCGGATGGTTGCCACGCGGCTCGGGGAAAGGATCGGGCGGCGGCGTAGTTAACTGGAAGGGGCGGTGGATTGAGGCCGGGCGCGAAGACGCGGCTCATTCGAGCCGTCCACGCGTCGGGCGAGGAGGAGGGGAAGGCGGGTCGCTAACGGGCCTGGCCCGCTTGGCGGCGAGGGAGAGGAGGAAGCGGCCTGGATCAGGCCGAGCGGCGACGTGGGCGGTCCTGGGCCGTCCACGCGTCGACTGGAGGGAGAGGAGAGATTTTCATTTTTCCAAATTGGATTTAGATTTTCAGAAAAGGCTAGAAAATTATTTAGGCCTCAGAAAAATATGGAAATACTTCCAAAAAATTCCAGAAAAATTCACAGAAGTTCCTGGACATATTTTGGACTAAATAAAATTATTTCCAACTACTGTTGATATTTAATTTTTATATTTTAAATTAATTTTTAAATTCTAAAAATAGGTTTTAGATTCCAGAAAATCCAGAAAGGCAAATAAAAGCCAAGTAAAATCCAATTACTTTAAAATAATTAATTTGAATTTAAATTTTTCCAGAAAGGAGAAATTTGGGATGTGACATGAGGTCTCATGTAGTGGCTTATTTGGCCTTCGTGTTCGGATGAGTCCTATTTCCTACGACTCAGGAAGATTGGGTGCCCCAGTTACATCAACATCGCTGAGTCCTAGGCCAACACAGAGCCTAATGAGGTCCCATTGTATAGCTGGGGCTCGGTTGTTCTGTGTAGGACCTACAGGGGTTTGTACGATGGCTCGCGGCCTGCTACTAGCGAGCCAAACTTCGCAGTCTGCTACATCTTGTTGCAACTGTGATCGTGGAATTACTTTTTTGTTGATCAGCCGTACTTTGGGGTGCAAGTGCACCCGTACCAGTTGGAGGCATAGTTCTACAGTGATCACAATGGCAATGATCAATTGGATAGACTCACTATGGGTACTCGTTAGATTGCCAGTGAGCTAAGATGGTCTAGGGAGAGACCACAGTGAATGTACCTAGATTTCCACAATGCGTTTGAGGCCTTGCATGAGGGTAACATTGTGTAGACGGTGTGGACCATAGAGTTCATCTCCGAGATAATGCCTGCGGACTATTAAAGCAATGTGAGAAGGACAGAGAGTACTGGCTGACAGCTTACCACCTCGTCTTCTCCCACATGGTGGAGCCCTACGCCCCACAACAAGTCATGAGATAGTTCAGGCTTCACTAGCAGGTGCCACCAGCACGAAGTTATCCACTACCCAGCCACATTTACCTGTAAGTAAATTTATTTTTTTACCTCATTTTGTACAGTTTGTTACACACCATTTGTGTCTTCTTTATTTCCCTATTGAAATAATGGTTGTGTACCCCCACCTTTTTCTGCAGGCAAACAAAGAAAGGACGAAGGAGTGATAATTGGAGGGCGACATTGGTGCCATGGACCATGGCCTAGGAGCAGTTGGCGATGACATAGATCGAGCAGGAGCGACAACCGTACGACCCAAACATGTACTCCGTGTACTTGGAATAGTACATGGCGCAAACCCGTAGAAAACTAACGCGTCTCCCTACGCAGCCCACATAGGCCACGCACACCGATAGGCTGGCATTGGACCTGGACCGACATTGTGTAGCATGGCATGATGAAATGGTAAAAGATTTAAAGTTTGTATTTGTACCTTGTTGTTGATGCATACACAACTGAGCTATTTCATACATCATTGCAGGCAGACCGGCTACGTCGCACTGTGTTTCATTCGAGGGTGGAGTCGTACTACACCGTGGACGCTCAAGCACGATTGAACGACTATCGGGGTCCGTCCACAACATGTAGTAGAACATCAAACATGCACTAGGGTCCATCAACTACGGTCATCCTAGCGAGTGTTTATCCTAGGAATGACAAGACGCAGCACCATCCATTGGTAGTTTCGTCCACACATCCTAGCTCATCAGCGTACCACCCTAGCCTCAGTCGTTCCTAGTCCACACAGTGCACTACTCAGGTTTTAGATTTTTCATATTTTGCTACAATCTACACGATACCTTTTTTGTTGTTCTTTATACATATCATTCGTGTAGGATATTTGTGTCGAAACTACTCTACTTATGTCTTCATCGTGGAGTCAGTCCAACCCTAGACCTCCCTCGTTGGGGGAGAGGGATGACGCACCACTCTACTTCTGTCCTCATCACATAGATAGGCTGACACACATGACATCCTAGGCAGCAACGTTGGCTCGACTGTCCAAGATTGCGAGGTGCAATATGATACTTACGCACTCGCGGACCACCCGCACCTCCGGCAGCATAACAAGTGGTATGATCAGACATACGACAGCTACATAGTCAACCAGTATGGTGTGGACTATGCAGCATCAAGCTTCGCTGCAGTGGGCTAACGCAGACCAGAGTACCCGGGAGGTTCATCGTCTGCGCAACACGTGACACTGGTGCATACAATGACGAGTTTCATTGTAGTTCTACCTTTTGCCAGCCTAACAGAACATGTTTTCCACCACGGGATGCCAGCAGTTACATGGAGGACCTGGTGCAGCAAATGTTCAGTACTCAAGAGATTGGGCCTAGTCAATTGTTCAGTGAACCGGTTCCCACTCGGCCACCACAGCATTATGACTTGCACAACATATGACACTCCTCGGACAAGCTGACATTCCCTCAGGACTAGCTTTGCCACCAAAGGAAGCAGGCAGTAGGCAACCCTTGAACCACTACTACGTTTGGTCTTAGCTCTTCAATCTGAGCAAGTCAAAAATCTGTTCCACTAACCTTGCGTTTGCGCCCTAAGTGTCAAACTTAAATATGTACTTGTTAATGCTTTGTCCCCATTGTAGTAGTCTCATATGGAATTTGTCGATGAGTTTAGTGCAATTCTGCAATACAAAGGTTCTCTCAATGATTTTGTTGCACACGACCACTTTTCTTAGTGATTTGACAACACACATCAGCTTTTCTGAGTGATTTGATAATACGTACCACCTTTTCTCAGTGAGTTCACAGTACGCACCAGCTTTCTCCAGTGATTTGACAACACGTACCAACTTTTCTCAGTGAGTTTCTAGCACACACCAACTTTTTTAAGTGATTTTGACAACACGTACAAATTTTTTTCAGTGAGTTGACAGCATGTACCAGCTTTTCTAACCGAATAGATAGCATGCGATAGCTTTTCTCATTGATCAGACATGAAGCACTAGTTTTTCGTAGTGAAATGACAACACATACTAACGCTAGTTTTCGTTGCAATTTAACTTATAACCACGAAATCGGTATGTTGCAAATGCTATCTACAGCAACGCCTAATTGCGTGGCAATAGTTGTTATTGCCACGCAATACATTGTTGCATAAACTATGTATTGCAATGCTTTATTGCGTTGCAATAGGTAAACGTTATTGCAACGAACCGAAATACCGTGGCCCAAACTTTAGACCACGCAACTTCTTGCCACGCCTCCCAACGAAAATTTAGCGTTGCAACAGGTGCTATTGCAACCATTTTAGGCCTATTGCAACGTTTTGGCGCCGTTGCAATAGGCCCAAAAATTAGTAGTGAACTTTACTCTTGAAGAGTGCATATAACTGCCTATAAAATCTGGCCAGCCCCCATGACCAGATCCAAGACTCCACTCAAGCTGATCTAAAAAATAGGGGAAGAGGAATGGGAGAAGAGAGCATAGGTACAGGACATCACTACACCGCTATTAGGGATGCCAAACTACGGAGAGATGCTTCGCAAGCAGAAGTGGGTGGCCAAGAAGAAGGATCATACCCTGATAATTCTTTCAAGGATGCACCCGTGCCACCGTAGTTTCTGCAGCTACAGTGTGATTGCGGCAATCCAGTACATATCATTCAGTCCACACACTCAGCAAACACCGCCTGGGCATACTACACATGCGATGAAGTTCTTGTAAGCACATATTGACAATTCACATTGCATATTTTATTTCGCGCATCTTTAACCTACTCCGTGCATGCCGGCAAACCATGTAGTGTTGCTACTTCTTCCAATGGATCGACACCCCGAAGATGTATGACAGAACATTCATCGAGTAGAAATATATGCTCAACTAAGATATTCACACAATGGAAACCTTATACTCCAGATGACAGTAGAAAGGCCAAGATGGCAAAGGACAGGGGTAAGGCGTCGATGGTCCCCGATGCCCCCGCTGAATGCTAGGTTATTTCCAACTAGGGCAAATCTACACAAGTTGTGAAAACTGAGTACTGGGCACGGGTCGTGAGAACTAAAGCCCACAAAGGAGAGAAGGGAAAGGAGCCAATACACCCAAATGTATACGACGAATGACTACAATCATGACTTCCAAAAGACGCACATATATCTTAGCTGTAGTTGGGGTTAACATTTTGCATATATTGTCATTTATATCGTACAAGTAGTGAGGCAAACATACACACCTAACCAAACCTACGCGCCATGTAATTCGCCACTTCATTGCGAAGTGCTTTGCCGGCCTACACATGGTCCACTACAACAATTATTTGCAATAGCGTATATCTACTACTTAACACGGGGAGTTGGTGATGGAGACGCTGACACAAACAACACAATGTCTGGATAATACGATTTTCTCATGCATATTACACTAGTTTGCATGGGTATTCACATAATTACAAAAAGCTAAACTGAGGGCTTCCCATGCCCCCCCCCCAATCACACATGAGTGCACACGTGTGGACCTCCCATGCCCTAGCCCCCTACGCGCCTGCCCTGGCCACTAGCCGAGCTAGGCCTGCTTAGTAGCGACCCACCGAGGAAGAGTGGCTCAATAGGCAGCTACCGAGTAGCAGGAGCTTTGCAACGCCTTGGGCCCACCTGCTGTCGCTTTGTGCCAAAAGCATTAATAGTTCAAATGTCACCTGTTGCGCCTACCGAGCTCGGGTACTGAGCTATTTTGCAAAAGTAGATGTTCGGGAAGCACATTTAAAATAAAAATGTGCTACAATGCCAGAAGCATTAACAGTTCCACTTCTAACAGACACTGTCATGCTCTGTGAAATGCCTTAGGTAGTGCAGACCCTGTCGGCCAAATGATCCTATTATCGAATTTTCTGAGACTAGATGTTTCTTACATTACGAAAGCATTTTGAGGCCCCGATCCAACCGCAATTTGTTATAAGATTGCTTGCTTTCCGCGACTGGAAGGAATAATTCGCAACAGGAGTAATATATGGAATTTTGGACAGATATGACACTGTTTATTACCAGAATTCCAAATTTAGCCCCCAAATAGCAGGAATTCCATTTCTAGCCCTCTCCCGGCCGCACGATTTTTTCGAGGCGATACGTGGCAAATCATGCAGTCCCCGACCACATGACCACTGTTCACATACTAATCATGCAGTCGGGGACCGCACGACCACTATTCATCTGTACCCGCCTAATTTTTCCATTTAGTATTTGTTTGAATTTTTAAATATATCAAATGAGTTTAAACAATTATAAAACTTTATGTACAGCCTTCTGACACAACGTTCCACGTGGTGTAATTTTTGGGGAATTTTATCCATGACGAATATCGCTCAAAAATTCATACAATTCTTATATTTTTATGAGTTTTTACATATAGCAAACGAGCTCCAAAAATTAAGAAATTTTATATGAAGTCTCCCATGCAGTAATAGTTATTATATAACTTTTTGAGAATTTTATGTGGTCCGATTTAGCCACTGTTCATCCGAGTCGTGCGGTCCCCGACCGCACGACCTGCATGTCTATAATACATGCACAGTGTATTTTTTGATTAGCTGCTGCATGCGTTTGCACGTTTGTGTGCTTATAATAAGATTTAAATATTGTATTTTTGTATGGATAAGAGTTTACTTTGTTGTGCAAATTTTTTGTAATTATAAATATTAGGCATATTCATGTGTAATTTATTTTGTTTGGAGTCTGCAGCAATTTTTTAATATAGAAAAGGAGGTGCAAAATATTATGAAATATATTTTGTAAACTCCTTACACAGTGTAGATGATACATGTAGGGAATATTTTTTTAGATTGTTATTTTTTCGAAATAAAATGGTAGACAATATAGGTAGGCTTTCTCAACGGTACGATCGCCATGCGTTGTTATAGTACGGTTAATTTCCAAAAGAATATTGTAGGGATGAGTGAGCCCTGAATAACACGTACGTACAGAGGTAAACTATAGTGCGGTGTAATGGTTGATCCGTTTGTGTTTTTCGCACATTGTGAACGGTAAAAAATATGTTCTATTCGCAAAAACATTTTGCGATCGTATTATGTTGTTGTAGACTTGTAGTGCAAGAAATTTCATGAAAACTTTTATGTGAACGACTAGAATAGGAACGACTGGTAAGTAGGAAAGAAAGTGATATGGAGCACGCAAAGAATTGAATGCAAAAAGACGATGACATTTTATGTTGCTAACTAAAATAGATTTTATAATAAACTTAGAAATAACATGACGCACAAGATTTGGTTACAACAAGCTGTGTAAAGCTGCCCCTTTTGTCTTGTCACTGAGCAAAGCTGCCCCTGTGGTCTTGTCTAGACCACATGTTAATCCTAACAAATGTGGCTAAATCAGATTGTATAAAATTATCAAAAAATTACATACTAACTATTACTGCATTGAGAGACTTCTTATAAAATTTCGTAATTTTGGAGCTCGTTTACTATATGTAAAAACTCATAAAAATATCAAAATTGTATGAATATTTGAGCGACATTTATCATGGATAAAATTTCCCAAAAATTACACCGCATGGAACATTGTGTCAAGAGGCTGTACAAAAGTTTTCGTAATTTTTTAATCTCATTTGATATATTTAAAAATTCAAGCAAACACTAAATGGAAAAAAAATTAGGCGGGTATGGATGAATAGTGATCGTGTGGTCTCCGACCGCACGATTAGTACGTGAATAGTGGTCGTGCGGTCGGGGACACGATTTGCCACGTATCGCCTCGAAAAAAATCGTGCGGTCGTGAGGGGGCTAGAAATGGAATTCCTGCTGTTTGGAGGCTAAATTTGGAATTCTGGTAATAAACAGTGTCATATCTGTCCAAAATTCTAATATATGTAGCTAGATACATATAAAACAGAGACTTGAAAAGTTTAGAATAAAAAAAAGAATCTGGGACTTGTCCTGATTCCCGCAAAATTTCTATGAAATTATTGCTTTGCAGACATGATAAAGTGAAATGGTAAGGTGAATTCGCGGCCATTGGTACATTTGTTAAGACCAATTTAGACCTTTTTTTGGATAGGCCATGAGGCTTTGTCATCTTTTTCCATCTCACCAATCTTTTGGATGATACGGCTTGCACACTCGCGAGAGAGAGACAGGAATGACTTGCAGCACAGAAAAGCTTGTTTCACTAGGAGTCTACTTTAGGGTAGCTGTTGGAAATATATCCTAGAGCCAATCATAGAGATGATTAAGTTGGTTCATCGTATTATTTGGACCACGTTAGTTTAACCACGTTGTTTCATTATATTCATGATTTATTGAATAATATGTTATCTTGTTCCTTGAATACTATCGTTAATATTTATTATCGAGTATATGACTTGATTGTGAAACTCTATATTTCTGTGATGATGAGGACACATATGAATAAGACTAGCATATGTATTGGTTGATGACCATATTTCACGGGTCATAGATATGGAGATGTCAAACCAATAATATGGACATATGTTAGGGAACATAGGATTGGATCAACCTACAGTGAGACACTGCGAGAACATTGCATCTTTACATGTCATCAGTTGGTCTTATTTGCAATACGTATACTATGTCCTTAGACTTAAGGCCGTCACACGTACTCGTGATGCATAATGGCTAATTTAGGAGTTACCAAACGCTACTCCGTAACTGGATAGTTATAACGGTAGTTTTTGGGTTTGTCATGATGTATGCTTCGAGGTATGGTCGATCAGGATAGGATTTGCCCCTCCATGCAATGGGAGAGATATCTCTAGGCCTCTCAAGTGATTGGTTTCCAAAATGTATAGCCATGCTACTTACGGTTAAAGAGTTAACCGTAGTCGGAGAATTTGAATCACGTGATTGAGAAAGAATGGTCGAGCTAACCAACAAGAATGGCACGTACTCGCCTTGAGCTTACCGGTATCGTGAGGTAAAGAAAATACATATGAGCTTTGATAAGATTCGTCCGATATGATGTTTATGTATACTTGGGAGTTAGCATGTCTTGCCAGGGACCGCTACCGATAAGTGGATGAGTACGAGTATTCGGGTCATGACCAGGTGTACGTGAATCTATAAGGTCGCACACATAAGAGGCTAGGATATAATTCAGATGGTGATCTGAGTTCATATGGACCGAGTTCCTAATGGGCCTCAAGTTTGAGGACCATTATGAATGCCTATAAATAAAGGAGCATGGTGGCATAGGGTCTATTCGATAGAGATAGAAGTCGGAATTCCTGAAACCTTAGACGCCACACCTTCCTCATCTAATACCACGCTGTCGATGCTAGCACTCCGGCGCATGGTGTTTCTGCCCCGTACATGTGGATACCTTGGAAGTGTTGATGCAAAACTTCAGCACTTGGACGATCCGCGGCCTATGACGATTACAAGGATCTGAATGAGACGTGCGGCTAGTATGACTACGTACGAACGCATCAACACACTACATCGACTCTGCTTTCACTATAAGTCTGAGCATCTGATGGTAATCCTGTGTTCTATTACTAACAGAGGTTTCTTATTTACACAGTAGAAGTTTTAAATTTATGTATGCATTGCCTACCCATAGCGCTTGGGTACCAACAGTCCTCTTTTTCTTCCATAATCCATCTAAAGATTAGTTATTTCGTTAGCCTCCATCGGTAGCACTGCAGCAGCAGAGCTTGTCTGTACCACCTACGTAAATAGAACCTTGGTGATCGATCCAAAACTCACAAAAGATTCCATTGAAACGAAACAAATACACTGCATATGGGCATTACACCATGACTATTTTGAGAGGATCATGGGCTAACATGCCATCTCAAGCTCTCGAATTATGTTACACAAAGCAGGGCGTCTCAGACCAAGCTTCTGGAGCTCAGACCCATACATGACGCATACAAAGGTTACAGGTATACAAAATATTGCACTAATTAGAGGTAGCACGACTCTGAAATATCTCGAGTTGCCGATAAATAATCAAAGCGCAATCAAGGGTTGAGATTCTGGAACAGCTCAGGCAGATGGGCGTTCGTGAGCTTGGTCCGGCGGGTGATCTCGCGCTGCTTCTTCTTGGGCTTAGGCTTGGGTTGCACCCCGTTGATCTGGGCGGCAGCTCGCCGTTTGGCAGTGTTGGTCATGGGCTTGATGCCGTTCTTCTGGAGCTCCTTTTCAATATCCACCATGTCGCGTGGTAACTCAATCTCTCGGAATAGATGCTTCAGGTCATCATCAACCTTTATCTTCGCTTTTGGATCATTAGGATACACAATGTCCTCCTGGGAGTCCATGTTTGATAACAGCCATACTTCACCTGCCGCCTTCAGAGCCTGCAGGACAGCAGTACTCAAGATAACCCACCATTGATTATATATGGACAGAAATGGGAACACATGCACCCTTGAATATTACATTTTGCTTGGTCATACTCATGCTCTTGTAAGGCTAACTACATCTAGAAGCTCAGTAAGAGAGCGCAATACCATCTTGCACAGGCAATACATGGGCTGGGCCTAAGAGAAACTCAAGTACACATTTGTTATTTACGAAACACCTTGGTATTTAGAGCTTGCAGGGCTGACTTGAACCCACTCTCATAGTATTTTTGCTATTCAACTGTCATAAGGAAATCCTTGGGAACTTCATAGATGAATCATTGTCATGGTGACAACAAAGCATAGTACCTCAAAACTTATCCAGAAGGACCACAACTACATTTCAACGACTATATGCCACTGAAAATTTACCCAGGTATTGATGCTAGAAACAATAATCATACACATTAATCCAGGCGTAGGTGACCACTAATTGTGCTCAGTGTGCGTAACATCCTGATTTTCTGTGCCTTTTTGAAGATTTTAAAATAAAAATAATCATTTGGATTTTTCTTCAATTAATTAAAGCTTAATTTCAATTTTACAAATTTAAAAGATTTAATATGACTAAAACAAACATCAATTAAATTAAAACCAGTTTTTGTTGGGTTTATTGTGTTGCAAGGAACTTTTCTGTATTTTCTTGAATTTTTCTGGATTTATTTGCTATTTTCTAGAGCTCAATTCTCTTTTTCCTATTTCTGAAATTTGGAAATAGTAAAAATCCGGATTTTCTTTTCTCGAGCCGATATTCTTTCCCTTCGGCCCAATTTCTTCTTCTAGCCCGATCCATTCCCCTCCGCTCGGTCCAGTGCCTCGGCTTGCCTCTCCCCCACGTGTCGGCCCACCCAACCCGCTCGCCCACACTTCGCCACGCAGGCCCCTAGCCCATCCACGCGTCGCCCATCCACTAGCCCGCCTCGCCCGCGCCGCATCCCGTCGTTCACCCATTCCTTCTTCCGCGCATCTTCACCAGCCGTCCAATCCGCCGTCGGTCCGCTCCACACCCGCTACGTCTCCTCCGCGTCGTCCCCATGTATGCACCCGCTCACAGCCACCAACCGGTGGGGCCCCTAGTCAGTCGTCTCCCTCTCGGTCATCTTTCTCTCGTGGCTGATCAGGATGCTACACCGCCGCCGTATCCCCCGGGAACCTCCCTCCTCGACAATAAAAAGGCACCCCGAGCCTCCCAAACCTTCGCACCAAGCCTCCATATTCGAAACCCTAGCCAATTGCGCCGAGGTCGTCTTCTCGGTTGAATCGAGTTTTGGAGTCGCCGTCGTTTGCTTCAACTCCGACGAGCAATTCTTGGGAGTCTCGGTAAGCCTCCATCCAAGTCGTCCTCTCCGATAGCTTCACCATGCGCTGCGCTACCACCTCCGCCTCTCGTCGCGATCAAAGAACCGTCGGACCCCAGCGCGCTGTGCATCGAAGATCACTGCCGCTTTTAGCTTGCCACCGGCCGTTCACCAATGACCCTGCCGTCTTCACCGCTAGCTCCCCCACATCGCTATCTCCACAATATGGCCCTCCGCACGCTCCGCTGTGGCCGCTACCACCGGCGACGACCTCACCAAAGAAGCTCGCCGGAAGGAGCGTGCTACAATGCACCGTCATGACATGGCTCCATCACATCATTCGCTCGGTCGACAAGGAAGCCATGTGTCCGCCACGTCAATGACACGCCAGCGCAAACCGCCAGATCAGCACAACACTTCGGTCTGCCACGTCAGCATGCCATGTCACACGCCACGCAATTGCCACGTCAATCCTAATGCACACGTGTCATCCCAGTCATCATGCTACCTCATCATGCTGCCTAGTCAGCTGCCACGCAACCCTCGCCACCGATGCACTATTCTGTGGACCAAATCCACCGTAGAACCAAATCAGCTGTGGACCTAGTCTATGGACCAGTGGCCCACATGTCAGCCTATAATCCAATTTTCCAGAATAAATTTTATTTTGGAAATTCCCAAAAATCCAGAGATCCCACCTGTCAGTCTCTAGCCTCTTATTACATTAATTCCGAAGGGAATATTCCAGAGAATATTCTCCTCTCTCTCTCTCTCTCAATTTCTAGGAATTAATTTCCCGACAAATCTTCCGATTGCCCGTTCTTCGTCCGAACTCCAATTAACCAGATTCTTTTTCCTAAATTCATCTAAAATTGAACTCTTTTGGTTCTGGTTTTATAGTTTTTGAATTTTATTTGAATTTATTTGTGTTTTGTTCGCTTTCTCTCTCATTAGATAATGTTTTCGAAGGAGCAGAAGCAGGAACTGAAAATCAAGAATTGGTAATTGAGCAAAGTCAAGGCAAGTCGTGTCCTTTGATCATGTTGAACCTAGATTTAAAATCTACTATTAATTATTTTGTTTTAATTTATCATGCATTGCTAATTTAATATAAACCTTTGTATCTATTAATTAAAACCCAATTTTGAATAATTCCACCTTGATAATTTAAATACCATGATTCCATTATTACCATAAGATGGGTAATTATCTACTGATACAATACTAGTATTCGCGCGTTGTTGGCCGTCGTCGTCGCCGGATCCACTGCCTCCGACGTCGCCGCAGCCGGATCCGCCATCACCGTAGCCGGATCTGCTGCCTCTGCCATCGCCGCCGCCGGATCCGTCGTCGCCGCCACCAGATCCGCTGCCTCCACCGTCGCCGCAGCTGGATCCGCCGTCGATGCCGCCGGATCCACTGGGCAACGCCATCAGCAGGAGCAAGGAGGTCGCCAGATCCACTGGAGCAACGCCATCGGCAGGAGCAAAGAGGCCACCGGATCTGCGGTCGCCGTCGCCGTCGCTGGATCCGTCGGATCCACTGGAGATGGGGGAAGGAGAGAGGGAGAGCGGCAGGGGGCGGAGCCACGCGAAAGAATGCGAAGCATGCGGCAGCTGAACGCCAGATAGGGGGGTGTTGTGTTTGACATTTTGCAATTTAGTCCTCTTCTTTTCTGAAATTGCAATAAAGTCCTTTTTCCTTTATATTTCTTCTATTTACGCCCTTCAAAAGCGTCGCCACACCACGCGATATTAATAAACTTTAGTTTTAATTCCACCGCCTAGGACCCTATGCGCTAGGCCCCACCTCGCCGCCTGCCTAGCGCCTTCTTGAACATTGTCAGGGCTATGACCACGGCTCTGCCAGTCAGGGCTACGACCACGATGCACAATGGAGCGGGACTGCTACCATTACCAACACCAGTCAGACACGCTCCCTAGGCACCGGCCAAGTTGCGATCCGGAAGAGACTTGGGTGAAGCGCAATGATTTTGTCAGAGTGTTCCCAGATTATCAACTCGCGGACGAGCTGTTTCAAAAGGGGAAAATGTTACGGACAGTTTTGTGGGAATCCCATACTGGTGCCGAAACAAGCTGTGAATAGCATGATTGCAATATAGTAGGTTATAGATAGAAAGTCTGGTTTCCAAATAGGACTTACAAATAGTTTCCGATTCCAATTGGGCTTAGCTAAAGGGCTGAGGTATTGTAACAGAAGGCAAGCAATGAATACAATTATCTCTCTCCAAGCCCTGTTTCTTCTGTCCAGTTCTGGCATCTCATCCTTATAATCTTCGTTCTTCCTCGAGCCACGGCTCCGTACGTAACAGAGCAATACCAGACAGAGGAATTTGAAGGTTCCTTCAATGAATTCGCGGATTAGGACTTCGCTTCCCAGTCGATTATTTGTGAGTATGTCGAATGGCCACTGTGTTTATCTTTATTTTTTGCTACTAGTTTTGTTAAGCCCTTCGGGCTATTATTTGTAAGTTTGGTCTTAAGGTCGCTATTCTGATAAGTAATAATATTTGTGTTTTTTAGTTAATTGTGATCATGGTTGATGCTTTATCTATGTTTCCACTGTGTGCACTAGTATGACCCTAGACTAGTGCAGAATACACAGAGTCCGAATTTGCATATTCGGGTCTCAACAATGTGGTACTCTAGAAGTCCAGGGGAACAAAGAGAAAAGTACTCAGCATCAATAGGTGGAAGAACAACAAATATCCAAGTAAATGGTGAGTGCACTACTGGCATTGCATCTATTTCTACAGAAGTGTGGAAGGAAGGGATGCCAGAATTCACAACATAATTAGCAGTATGCCACTATTAAGAACATACGACTGCATGATTCAAATATTTCACTAGTTGGGTACCATGCAGAACAGTGTTAGTAGCACATGCTATCCAAGACAACATCTCGAAGTATCAAACCAGGAGAATTAGGGCACCTGCAAATCTTCCATTACAGTTGGGTATGCATCCTTCACTTCCACAACAGCAAGACCCTCTGGGTACTTTCTTACCAAAACAAGTAGTTGATCTTTTCCCTTCAGATCATGCTTGGACTGCAGTGCCAACAGAACTTAGAACTAATTCAACTTCAAAGAAGACAAGACTAAAGATTAAATATTTCTGATGTTATTCTCAGTAATCATAATTATCATTATCTCCTTTTTCCCCTCAAACAAACATTCAAATAGATATTTCATCATCAATTATTTATCTATTGACCGCCAAAGGTTTAGCTTGCCACACCAGCACTTAATAGTTGAACTGCCATATGGCAGTTCACTGAGTTGATAGGAAGGTACAGTGAAAATAGGCTATGTCAAAATGAAGATGCCTTAATTGGCGTCCATGATAGTAAATGAGGGGGCATTTATGAGAAGGTTCTGAATTAGCTAAGGTTACAGAGAACATAGAATGAGAGCCATTTCAGGTAGGAAGGATTAACAGTTGGGTGATTTTACCAACAAAATGTGCACTAATATTAACAATTCAAGTTAAGTATTGACAACATGATTAGGAAGTACAAACGCCTTTACCTTGTAAGAGAAACGCCTCCCGTCATAATGTACTTTAGGGTTATTCCTCAGACTGTCAAAGACAGCCTTATTACCATGGATATCAACATAAGTTGCTTCATTTATTTGCTCTGCAGTAAAAGCTTGTCTTGTCTGCAAATTCAAATTCAAAAGCAATATCAATTCTACAAACAAGATACAACAATGCATTCTAAAGAAGTTCACATAATGTTCATTTTGCTATCCTTGGTGAAGATGTTGGTAAATTCTACCATTAAGCCAAAGATTGCTGAAGTGCAAAAGGTGAACCAAAGAATCATCGTAGGGCAGTTCTAATATTTGTTTCATTGGTTTGAAATGCCTATTTCTGCTAACATCACCCATCCAGCCAAACAGTCCACATAGTCCTACTTGATGTGCAGCATGAATGCAAAAAAGTAGGTATGTTCCACATATGACAGCTCATAATAGCCAATACATCATCCATCATTGCACCTTTCACCAGGTACCAACATAGTGTCAATTATCCCAACTTTTTTATCTATTCTGGAAATTTTATTTTTGCCTGGGCTGAAAACAGAATAAGCAGCAAGGCTTGGACAAAATCTTGCACATTCAGAATTGCAGGCTATTATGCATGTCCGGACTGAGCATCTCACACGTGAGAAAAGGCATAAATATTATTGAACTACGGCTTTAATAAACTGAAATATTCCCACTAAACTAGGGCATATTTAAACCAAAATAGTAATTAGATGATAATTAATTCCACATGAAGAATCATAACAGTTTCTGGCATACAATCTCAATTAGCACAATTTTTCTTGAAATGTATTTGCAGGATCAATGGAGCACTTTGCAATTCATTTGCCAACTTACACTAGTATGGAAAGTAAAAAATCAAATAAGGTTGTAGCTTGGTGAGAAGTACCTTATAAAGCAGTTCAATAACAAGTTTGATCTGTGCTCCAACAGGAGATTTCCTAACCGAATTAATGTGTTGTAGCCTTTCTGTATCATTTGAAAATTTAATAGGTTGTGGTGGCCTTGCTGGAGCAGATGGAGCGTTAATCGGTTGGGCCCTATGCTTTGGTTTTGAGGTCGAAGCTTGGCTTGCAGCTATGCTGGCCAAAGATGACTGGCACCTCTCCTGCTGCTGTTTAAATTTGGAGAGGCTATCCTTGAGATCCATCTAAAAAACAACACGCATGTAAGTAATAGGCATAAAAACAAAAAGGATGAACGGTGACAGCTGAACAGGTGAAAAAGGTAGACCAACTGTCTACTTTGGTCTTCCGAGTAAAACCCAGGCTACAAAAGGGTAAACACTTGGTGTGTATGTAGACAAGAAAGTTCATAGGCATAGGATGAATCTGCTAGTCTCACGACAGCTGAACAGGTGAAAAAGGTAGACCAACTGTCTACTTTGGTCTTCCGAGTAAAACCCAGGCTACAAAAGGGTAAACACTTGGTGTGTATGTAGACAAGAAAGTTCATAGGCATAGGATGAATCTTAATACAAAGATGCGCAGCTCTCCTGCGTGTTCGAGAAAAAAAAAGGATGAATCTGCTAGTATCACAACGTGTTGAGATGAATTCAGGTCCAACCGCTTAGCTATTGTATATACACTCCTCTTATTAAGTTCTGTGTTGTACCAAGTTGCCATGACAAAGCCATCGTGCACACAAAACATATGAGTGCTCAATCAGAATTAATTGAATTTTTTATATACGATCCATTTCTGTTCTAATAACCACCGTAACTTCAACATAATCTTATGACGTCTTGACAGAGGCAGGTAATACGTTATATCAAGCCGGTACCAGCTAAGGTAGAATCCAAGGGAGGTCCTTCACCAGTTAGAGATTGCCAATGATAAGAGGCCGCTTTCTGCAGGGGAAACCTGGTTATGGCGGAACCTAAAGAAACACTGTCTTGCTCTCTCATCTCTTAAAAGAACGATTGCTAGACTGAGATCTAGAGTTTCTTGGTTGAAGGAAGGGGATGCCAATACCAAGCTCTTTCATCTTCATGCCCGCCATCGAAAAAGAAAAAACTTTATTGGTAAATTGGCTGCGGGCGATCAAGTGTTCATTGATCATGACGACAAAGCTTATGTTTTGTTTGATTTCTTTGATGGTCTTCTTGGTGCAAGTGTGAACCGTACCCGTTCTATCAACCTGGCTGAACTAGGAGTTCAAAGTCATGATTTGTCTGATCTGGATCTGCCATTTTCAGAGGAGGATTTTCAGAGGAGGAGGTTTGGAACACAGTTAAAAAGTTACCATCAGACAAGGCCCCTGGCCCGGATGGGTTCACAGGTCGTTTCTTCAAGGTTTGTTGGCCTATCATTAAGCAGGATATAATGGCAGTTTTGGCGGCTGTTTGGAGCAGAAAGTTTCGAGGTTTTACTTCCTTGAACACGGCTTATATTACCCTCCTCCCTAAAAAGGAGGGAGCTGAACATCCTAAAGATTTCAGGCCGATTAGTTTGGTGCATAGTGTTGCTAAATTGGTGACGAAATTGCTGGCTAATAGATTGTCAGTGCGGCTGCAGCAAATGGTGTCACCTGTTCAAACTGCTTTCATTAAGGGTCGTTTTATTCAGGACAATTTCATGTTGGTTCAGCAAACGGCAAGATCTTTGCATCAACAGCGGCTGCCACGACTTCTCTTGAAGCTTGACATTTCCAAAGCCTTCGATAGTGTCTCTTGGCCCTTCCTGCTTTCGGTCTTGCAGCAACTGGGTTTTGGACAGATTTGGAGGGATATTATTAGTGGACTGCTTGGAACATCTTCTACTCAAATCCTCTTAAATGGGGTTCCAGGTCAGAGCATTAATCACAGACGTGGGCTGCGGCAAGGGGACCCCTTATCACCTATGCTCTTCATCCTAGTTATGGATGTTCTTGGTTTTCTTTTCTCTAAGGCAGCTAGTGAAGGACTGTTAAAACCTCTTTCTCACCGTTCACTTCATCATCGGATTTCCTTGTATGCTGACGATGTTGTGGTTTTCCTCCACCCGGAGGCCTCAGACATTGCTGTTGCTTTGGACATTCTTCGGCTGTTTGGCGATGCATCCGGCCTTCAAACGAACCTCCAAAAAAGTAATGTTCTGCCAATAAGGTGTGGTGATTCTGAGCTTCAAACCATTCAACAATTACTGCCCTGTGACGTCTCTGATTTCCCTTGTAAATACCTTGGTTTACCTCTCTCTTTGGCCAAGCTTAAGAAAGAACACTTTCAGCCATTTATTGATAGGTTGGCAGATCAGTTACCAGCTTGGAAAGCTGATCTCATGACAAGGGCTGGACGTTTAGTTCAGGTCAAATTTGTGCTAACAGGAATGCTTATCTATCTGGCTATGGCCGTGGATTTTCCAAATTGGGTTATCAAGGAAGTGGATAAAATTCGGAGGGGCTTTCTTTGGAGAGGTCGTAGAGATGCACAGGGAGGACATTGTTTAGTGGCTTGGAGTACGGTGTGCAGGCCTGTAGACCTTGGAGGTCTAGGGATCTCAGATCTTAAGCGGTTGATTTGGTCTCTTAGAATGAGGTGGGTTTGGCTCAAAAAAAACAGAACCTCACCGCCCATGGGCATCTCTACCTCTTCAAGTACCATCTCAGGTGCAGGCTTTTTTCTCAATTGCTTTGATCACTGAGGTTGGTAATGGCTCGAGAACACTGTTTTGGGCAGATAGGTGGATCCATGGGCAGTGTATCGCTGACTTAGCCCCAAACCTGCTAGCTGCTGTGTCTAAGAGGAGAATCAAAATTGGCACCGTACAGGAAGGGCTTTCTAATAATACTTGGGTCACGGATCTGCATGGAGCTCTCTCGGTGGTAGCTCTGGTTGAGTTTCTGCAGCTTTGGGATGTTCTGTCGAAGTTTTCCTTGCAACCTGCTGCCGAGGATAAGCATGTGTGGAGATTCTCATCCAACGGAATGTACTCGGCCAAATCAGCATATGAGAGTCTCTTTTTGGGTGCTCAAACCTTTGGACCAGTAGAGATCATTTGGAAGACTTGGGCGCCGGCTAAGTGTCATTTCTTTATGTGGTTGGTTGCTCATAACCGCTGTTGGACAGCAGACCGCCTGGCGAAGTGAGGGCTGCCTAAGCCTGAGCAATGTCCGCTTTGTGATCAGGAGGACGAGGATATCAATCACCTCCTCACATCTTGTGTTTTCGCAAGACAGTTCTGGTTCCTCTTCTTGCGACAAGTTGGGCTCCACTCTCTTGCTCCTCAACCTGATGACCGATCCTTTGTGGCTTGGTGGGAGAGAGTCAGCGCAGCAACGTCCGGTCTAGTTCAGCGGGGCCTCAATTCTCTCATCATCCTAGGAGCTTGGCTCATTTGGAAGCACAGAAATCGATGTGTGTTCGATAAGGCATCCCCGAATATGACCCAATTGTTGATCTTAGCGGGGGAAGAGCGCCGCCTGTGGGCGTTAGCTGGAGCTAAGGGGATCTCTCTCTTGACTACAGCTATGAACCTGTTACAAAGCGCCTAGTTCTTGTGGTTGTTTGTTTGGTCTTTGGCCCAGTGTTCTTGGGTCTGTGTTGCTGGTTGTTGTTGGTGTTGGGTTTGTGTCTGTTGTATCTGGGATTCTAGCCCGTTTTCTTCTTATTTCAATGAAATGCAGCTCTCCTGCGTTTTCGAGAAAAACATCACCTGACCCATGTGGAATTACATCAGTTACTTGCTATGCGTCCATTTAGCACAAGGTAAGGTGGTTGGCTAATCAAGGTACCTAGTTCATCGAAGCATCGTAGCAATGAACCCTCGGATCCACATCTAAAATGGCAAAATTAGGCTCTAGAAAAGCCAATCCAGCTGACACCGCGCAAAATCATGCTACCGCCATAGCAATCGGACGCCATCTCGGCATCCAAATGACGCGCGCTCTCGCATCGCATCGCGTCCACCCTCAACCTCAAGAGTCCGCACGCTCAGACTAGGCCAAAACGCGCACCCCTACCTCAAAACCCAACCCCCAAATCCAAAGCCACACGGGCAATCGCGCGACCTCGGAACCCAACAGCCGCCAAGCCTGGCCCGAAGCGAGCTTAAAGCTGCTCGCGGGCGTGCCTTAGGGTTTCGGGAGGCCGTACCGGATCCGCGACGGCCGAGCGCCCGCCGCCTCCGGGGCGAGAGGACGGCGGGGACAGGCGGAGGAGGCGATCGGCCCCGGAGACGTCGCCGGCGGCGGCCTCCTCCTCCTCGGCCGGGGCTTGGGTTGGGGTGGTGCCTTGGTGGTGGAGGCGGCGAGGGAGAGAGAACAAGCGGGGGGTTTATGCGCGTTGGTTCGTTCGTAGATGGCGGAGGGCCTGTTCTTTTCCTCCGAAGCTAGCGGCTTTTGACTTTTGCTACAGTATCTAACTTTCAAACGGAGTATTTTCTCAAGACAGGGTCTACAAGTTAAACGATCTACACGTCAAAAGCCCAACATCTGTACCAGCCAAAATCGCAAATGAGTATCTATTTCTCCGTAATCTGTACCGTAAACAGCCAAAATTCAAAAATTTCAGCCAAAAGCCATAAGCCGCAGCCGTTGCCAAACAGGCCCGGAGACGCGAGCTACTGGTGGACCGATGGCTCAGAATAGGACGACCGCCTTAAAAAAAATATGTAATCACCTGGTAAGTCGTCTACTTTTTCAATTTTTCACCGTATCTAATTATTGGTTACTTTCCTCTATAAATAAAGTTGGCATGTAAATAACCCTCTAGACTGCAAGTTAGCACTATTTTTTGTATTTTTTTATTATCTTTAGCACTTGTTTCAGTAGTGTCAAATTTTATTTTAGTGATGTTAATACCTATTTTAGTTATTTCGGTGCTTTCGGTATTTCTAATATACTATTTCATTACTAATGTTTCAATATTGAAATTCTGTATTATAAATATCAAAATTATTTAAATCATTGAAATAAGTATTTATATAACTGAAGTAAGTACTAAAATAACTAAAATAAGTTGCAAAATATACTTAAAACCAAGAAAAAATAGTATGAACATACGACCTAAAGGAACATTTGCAAGCCAACTTAACCTATGGGGCAAATTAAACGAAAATAAGATATAGGAAGCAAATTAAACAGGGTTGTGTATGGATTCTTTCCAAACAATAGATTACTCCATTAGCAAGCACGTCACGTGCGTGTGATTGTATAATAAATGTGTAACACTCAGCCATTGGTTAATCCAACCTGTGCGGTGCGTGAGCTTTCGACCAATAACTAGAGTTTGACTCCCACCAAGTATATATTAATGGGTTACTTGTCGATTTTATAGGCTTTGATCATGTAAGCTCTTTGTGTTGGGTAAGCCATAGATAGAGATAGAAACAGACCAAACACGAATCAAATAGTCTCAAATACAAATATAAATCCATATTTTTAAAATGAATATGGAACGAATATGAATTTCTATTTTTAAAACGAATACAAATTTGAACATTCTCGAATACGAATCAAACGTCGTAACGAAAACGAATTCAAATTGAATATGTACTTAATTCGGTCGAATACTAATATCCTAAAACTTTTGTGACAAATCTCGGTAGAACAAATTTATATAACATAACTACACGTTAACACGAGCTACCAGTGTAGCGCATAGAGTTGGAAATTATGCAAAGTAATTTTCACTTCTTACTTGTGAACCTTGGTTCATCAAAAAATTATTTCCTACAATCATCCTCAAGGAAGTCACAAGGGATAGAAATGGATCGAATATAAATCGAATAGTCTCGAATACAAATACGAATATGAATATTCTTGAATATGAATACAAACATTCTCAAATACGAATACAAATATTCTCGAATAAGAATACGAACATTCTCGAATACGGATTTTGCTTACCATATTCGCATTTTTTTATACGAATATCAGATAAAACGGAATATCCTTTACTATTTTCCATCCCAAGCAATAGACAATCCAACAACTTGTTGTTGTTACTCTCAAAAGATAGATGTGTGATGTAGCGAAACTACAAATTGGCCCTGTTCTTTTTTGGCTTTTCAACGGTGTTTGCCTTCTCTCAGCAATTACTATTCATTAGACTAATAAGTCACAATCAAAAACCATAAGCCGCAGCCTAAAATAATAGACCCATTGGCAATAAGGGGCAAATGTGTACCCAGCTCGTATCCATTCACCAATTGTTTTTACGATGAACGTTCACCAAAAAGTAAACACCCTTCCCATTGTAGGATCAAGAATGACCAACTAGAGGGGTGAATAGGAAGTTTTTAAATTTTTATGCCTTAATTGACAATTCTAGCAAGTATGAGCTCATTCAAGGTTCTAACACAAGTCAAGAGCTAAAATATTTCACTAAGACACCCTGAGCCTATGTCAATACTAGATACAATTCTAGCTAAACAATTCAACACAATTAACAAGCTAGAAATGTAAATCTAAAAGAGTAAAGACAATTGGGAATGAAGACAATCGATATTTTCCCATGGTATCGAAGATTTGTTTATCTTCCCTAGTCCACATTGAGGCAAACCTAAACGAATTGGACCAACTCCACGAATTGAGCCTAACCACCTCGACCACTAATAGTTACTCTTCCCTTCCAGAGATGGCAAGCACCACACCACTCACAAACTCGTCGACTTTCTTTATAAGTTTCTTTTGAATAGAGCACCGCCAAATTTCCTTCAAACTGTCTAGGTGCTAGTAAACAACAAAAGTAACAAATCACAGCTCTAGCTTGAAGGTTTTAAGTGCCACAAGGATTAACTAATTAATGCAATGTACTAAATACTCTCAACTACCTCAATGTATGAAAATGGAGACATGAGTAGATGAGAGTGCACTAATTTCTCAAATTTATTCAATGAGGTCAAGTATTATTGGTTTGGTGCTGCTAAGGGGGCTTTTATAGCCCCCAACCACAATTTCAACTGTTGGAGCAAAAATCCCTAAAAATTTAGCAGATGCGATACTACCACCATGTACCGGCTAGTACTACCACATCTATTGTCCAAGGTTATTTGTAGTTCATTAAATGCTCAGAAACTAGCCATTGAATCTCAAATCGATACTATCACACTCAGAACTGCCAGTACCACCGATCATGCAATAGTACCACTCCCAATATGTGGTACTACTGATTTTCAAGGAAAGAAAAAGCTCCTAAAAATACCTCTCTAGATATTAGTTGCCGTCATGTAGGTTTTGGACCTACCATGGTGTGGTACTACCACACCCTTTGTACGGTTATACCACATTGTGGTAGTACCGCCAATAAGGTTGCGGTAATACTGCTTTCTAGATTAAGCACAATTAGGTTACCAAATGCATTCATAACCCTTAATTGATCAGGTGGCACAAGATAAACTTTTAAGCTATTAGCCATGATTTTTTTTATAGTACAACATCTAGTCTATAAATCTGATCTTTCAACTAATCTCTAAGACCGATAAATGTTATAAAAAAGATCCTTAGACTACATAATACATTTTTTTTGAGCCATGTTGATCATTTATCGTCTTTACATGCCATTTCCACGTCATCATCCAAAATCCCGGACTAAATCTTTCAAACATCTTAACACACACCTTAGTCCCTTTAAAACATTGTTGTCATTGATTAACAGAATCATTTTTAGGGGTGGCCTAGATGCTTTCAATCTCCTTCTTTTTGGTAATTGATGATAACTTAAGCAATATGAATGAATTGAAAGATTTGAACATACACAAGTTTGAAAATAAGTTGCATAATCTTGTTTTGACTTTTGGTTTGCAATTAATTCTTGAGATAGGTTCAAAGGAGATGAAGAATTAGTTGCTTTCAAAAGTCGATCAATAAATAAACAAAACTCCCACCTAAATATGCATATATGGGTTCATTAAGTGATTTTCATGTGCATGTGTGGATCTTTTTAGGAATATTTGGCGAAGTTTTCTTTATTTATTGAGATAAACATGACACTTAGCATAGTAACAATAAAATGTAGCATAACATAATAGTATCAAGTTTACAAGTTTGATAATCATCGTAACTTAACTATTACATGTGTTATCACGATGCATACAACCAAAAGATAAGTCCAAATAGAACTAATAGTAGATAGATAGATAACTTCGACCCAACTTGACTTTCTTCTTCTTCAATCTTTATTCCCTTCTTGTTCTCCAAGCTTCACCTCCCACTTCTCCCCCCTTGGCATCAAATACCAAAAAGGTTCATTCATGCGAAGAAGGATCACGATGGTGGCGACGCTGGTAATGAAGTGGTAAAGGAGGTGCTGCCAAAGAGGAGGGACACTCAAGAGAACTTATGCGCTGAGTCAAAGCCGCCAATTGAGTGTTGGTCTCAATCTACGCATTGCGAATCTCCAAGATAGTTGAATAGATTTAAGACAGTGATGGCTTCGGAGTCTTAAGCTGCTTGAGACAGATTCTCGTACGCCTGATCATGTTCTGCTTGCACTGCAGCACGAGTTCAAGTTGGACACGTTCTGGAATCCAATTCAACCTCTAGAGACAGCAATGACTTCAAACGTGCATAGAATTCACATACGGACTCCATTTGAGGTGTATGAGTACAGTATGTAAAACTTATCCTATTCTCTTTCCAACCGATTTGGCCCCACCTCCTAATTTCTTCTGAGTGTGCCGCAATTGCAAAGCAAGTCATGGCTAATTTTAAATCCGAGTTCAAAGGTGTTGCGCCACTCAGGCCCACGGGCCTTGTACCATCCTTAGGGCACGTGTAGTCCTAGGATGACCCCTATCCGCCCCTCTCCCTTCTCCATCTTATATTCAGCCGCCACCCCTTTGAACTATTTAGGTTTTATTTAGATCAGTTTAGCTCTTTATGTGCAACTCCACGTTGTCTCTTGTATCGATTAGACCAACAGATCCATGTTACAGAATCTCAACTATCCTTGTGCGACTATATATCTAGCAATTTTCAAATTACTCTTTATTTGAATTATTGTATGTTCTTCGATTGCTTGCAGGAATTGATCTTCGTGATTAGATCAACTATTATTCTTGACGAGGTTGATAACAACAAGAGTATGGTGTAGCGATTGTTGGACGGTTTGATCGTGTTTTGGTCAAGTAACCTCATCGTCAATGTCATTTTCTACCATCAAATTATCATCTATAGGAAGATCAAGATCAATCCTACATCAGGCAGCTTATAGTTTTTGATTCCGATATATTAGTTTAATAAATAATAATTATAAAAAAGTCAAAGTCGAAAGCCGAAAAGGCTAGCAAGAGGTGATAGCGTAGAACGGTGAAAGAGTTGATGAACAAGCAACGCTTCTGTGCTAGCTCTCTTCTCTTGGTGATCGTAGTAGCAGTTCTAGTCGCTCTTGCCATGTCCACGATTTCGTTGGGACTCGGTACAGCAGAAGCATTTTGGCCCTACTCGGTTGGGCTGAAAAGCTGTGGCTTATGGCTGAAATTGCACTGTAGCGGCTGAAATTTCATTGTAGCTGAAGGTGGCTTATTGGCATAATTAAATTTAAAAAATTTATAAAAAATGCTAGCTCATCACAGCCAACGCAAACGAATACGGGAAAAAAGAACCGGCAAAAAAGCTCAAAAAAGCCAAAAGTTTAGAAAAAACGAAATTTATGAATAGTGAAAAATAAGCCAGAAGCTGAAGCTGAAACGAGCGGGAGTCTTTTGTCCCATTTGTCTTTTTCTTCAGCAAAAAAAGATAAGTTTCGAGAGCAATCTCCCTCCCTCTTCTAAACAGACCCTAACAAGTTTCTTTTTACAATTTTTTTTATAGTGAGAGCATTTTTCATTTTTTTTAATGGAGTGAGAGCATTTTTCTGGCAAAAATTTCTTTTTCCTTATCGACGATGAGCATGCCCACTTGAATATTTATTAAAATCAAACTACTTACCCTTGCAAAAAAAAAAGAGAGAAAAGACACAGCTTCAAAACAGATAAATGAAAGAAATCAACAAAGGAGAGAGGTCATGTAGCAGACATTTTGTTGGAGTTTTTTTTTTTTTTGCTTTATTTGCTGAGGACCCCCAGATCCCAGTCCATCGGACTTCTTTTTTTTTTAAGGTTCAGTCCATAGAGCAAATTACCAAACAAGTTAACCCAATAAAAAATTGATACCCATTAGAAAAATTAAGTTATTGGAGATGCACTTAGGATTACGTGTGTGAATGATTTTGTCACCAGGAAGGCGCGCTTTAGGTGGTCGTCATGGAGACCAGCCCACGCCCACCCAAGACGCTGGTTCAAGTTGCAAAACATCCCATCCGAATCATCACTGTCCACAGCCATAGTTTCTCGCCATCATATGTCGTGTGCATCTTGCATCAGCATGTACCAATTTGCTGCCCTTACATCTACACAAATGGAGCGCGGATCAAAGCACGATGTAAATTACGTAGGCTATTTGCTAAATATGTATCTACAGAACTATTCTTTGGAGACTTTTGATTGAAAATTTTGGCTTTTAGCTATTTGCGAGAGAGAGTATAGAGTGAGTACAGAGTGAGACACTCGTATACGATTTTCGCCAATCTAGATGAAGTCGTTACACTGTTTATTACAATCGACTTGTGAACTCCGCAAAAAAAAACATTTCATTTAAAGTTAGTTACTATAGAAAAAACAAAGAGTAAAAATTGAAAAGAATAGTTCCTACGTCTAGGTGCTTGTTATATGTAGGCTAGGCATATATATTAAGAAGAGGTGCTCACAGTGTTATATGTAGGCTATCTGGCTAAATATGTCAGCATATCTTCTGGTTAAACTGCATGGCTACATTGTCAAAGTTGAAGTTAAGGGGTTGCTCAATTCGGTTCGACTTCCGACTTTCAGAGACTAGAAATCACTTAGAACGTGTCGATTTTTTATTTCGGTTTTTTGTTTTGCTTTTTTCTCCTTGTTCCTTTGCATTGTCCGTGAAAATACAATAGTGTTTTCTTTTTTCCTTTTTTTAAATTTTTAATTGAATGATTCAGAAAAACTAACAACTAATACAATGCAAAGCCACAGCCGAAAGGGCAAAGACAGTTGGAGCAAGGCCTAAATATTGCGTGTTGTGCTAGTTATTTCTATGGATTTTTCTTTGCTTTGATCTAGTGATCCATTGGCGGTATGCAGCTTTACAACCCGCTCAGTTTGGCTGAAAAAAATGTGGTTTATGGCTGGAATTGCACTGTAACTGGCTGAAATTACATCGTAGCTGATGGTGGCTTATTTGGCGTAATTAAATTTTTAAAAAATTAAAAAAAAATAGAAAAACAGATTAGCCTATCACGGACAATGCAAATGAAGACGGGAAAAAGAACCGGCAAAAAAGCTCAAAAAAGCCAGAAAAAGATGAAATGTAGGAACAATGGAAAATAAGCCACAAACCAGAAGTTCAAGCCGAAATGAGTGGGGCATTGGTAGCCTAAAAAACTACAAAAGTGCACACATACTCTTGTTTATCTGCATAATTGCACTTAGAATTTTTAGAGTTAGATTGCATTAAGGGTGGGGTTTTTTGAGCTGTGCCTTTTGGCTTTTGGTTAATGGTTTTTGAATTCTGTCTGTTCGCAATACAGTACAAAAAGAGAAACAGTCGCATACGATTTTAGCCGGTATAGCTGAATTCATGATAGTATCTGCTATAATCGATTTGTAGCTCCCGTCTTGAAAAGACACAATATTTAAAAACTAGTTACAGTAACAAAAAGTGATAAGCCAAAGTCAAAGTTGACCAAATCCACCCTAAGTTTATCACTATGATAGGCAACGAGTCTATGGGCCTGTTCGTTTTATCTGAATCTTATGGTTTTTTGCTGTAGCTTATGACTTTTGAACTGTTCGTGCGAGAGATTACAGAGTAACATAAACTCACATGCGGTTTTTGCCGATATAAATGAAGTCGGCACAGTATGTACTACAATTAACTAGTAGACTCTATCTTAAAAAGATACTCCGTTTAAAAGCTAGTTACTACAAAAAAACTGAAAAGAACAGACCCTATAGGATTACAACTAGGGTTCTTTTGATTAAGTTAAGATGATTCATGATTGCCATGCAAGTTTGTTAAAATTACTCACCCATACCAACATATAAGAAGGCTATTAGGATTTCTCACCGACGCTTGAATCGAGCAGCATGCCGGAGCCGCCTCCGGAATCAACTTCCCCACCACCGGAATCGATGTGCTCGTCGCCAGATCAAACCCCGTGGTTCAACCCGAGTGTTCAATCAACTCAACCTCCCATTCCACGAGCCCACCATAGACTTACCATCAGTCTACTATGAAACAGCCCTGAAATTTTAAACTTTTTGTAAATAGTGTTTGAATGCAAATCCCTCCCAATTTGGCAACTTCTAGTGAGTCTATGCTTTCTCTTTTTGGCAAATACGCTTCCCTCCTCTCTCTGGCGTTCTCCCGCGCGCGCCGCTTTCTTCTTTTCTTCCCGAAGCTGCAGCCGCACGCATCGCTTTCTCCCCACGAAGGATTGTGGCGCCGTGCTGCCCTCACCTTGCGTCACCTCTGCACAGCGGCCCCACCAGTCAGCGCCCCCGTTCCGTTCTTCCCCCTTGGCCGTGCACCACCACTGCACCCTACTCCCTCCGCCATAGCACCGCCCATCCCCTACTCCACTATTCCAGCGCCTCTTGGGGTCAATCAGCCGTGCAATTTGGCAAAGGAGACCCGCCACCTCCCTCTCACGTATCTCTGTGAAGCTCTAGTTCATTCCCCCTCTCCATTCGCGTGAGAAGAACGCGACCCAGGACGCCTCACTATTGCCACCGTCCTACGCTCACTATAAAGCCGTTTGGACACTACAGAGCTTCTTCTAGCATCCTCATACGCCTCCCCAAGCAACCAATCGAACTCCCGTCGTCTCTACTGCCGGCAATCGACGCCCTTGAGCCCGGTTAACCCTAACTCCAATCTTGTGATTCCGTCCACTATTTTTCGATTCCTTGCAATGCTATGGTCCTTAGGAGATGCTAATCATTGTGGTACATTCAATTGCACGGGAGCATTTGCAGTGAGTTCTGGCGACGAAGTTCGCCTTTGGTCCCAAGGACCTCACCGTGGCTAGACCATTTGAGCTAACCCTGAGCTACACCAACCCCTCTAATGTGTTCCTTAGGTTCCATAGATGGTAAAACCACATCCGATTTGGCTTGAACCTCACCGGAGCCCCTTATTGCCGCCGTGAAGACAGTATTCTTCTCGGTAGGCGCCAGCCCCTGCTACTCATTCCCGCCTCTCCCAAAATTCAAAAATGGAAACCCAAACTCCCAAGCTACACCTCTATGAAACCCATTCTACTCTTGACGCCACCGCTTCGCTGGAGATGGCGCACTCTGTTTCGTCACCGCGGGAGCCGTCTGGAGGTTGAAGATGACTCCCGGGGGCAACGTGGCGTTATCTCGGCCATCCAAGCAGCTCCATCTGAGGCGTTCACGTGAGTTTGAATCCGGGCCGTAGATGCCCCGCCGTTTCTTCATCCGAGCGTTAACGCTCGCTCCATCGCCCCCGTTGGCGCCGGTAGCGTGTCGCCCATCGGGCGGATGTGCGCGTATGCGCTGGGCTGCGCTCGCGCCCGCGTGGGCCGAAGGCCGCAGCCTGTGCGGCAGTGCGCGCGGTGCGGCCGTGGGCTGATAGGCCTGTTTGGCCGTGCGGGAAGGCTGGCCGGGCCGTGCTATTCACCCGGGCCGAACCCAGCACTGTGCGTGTAATTTTAGAAAATTCTGAAAAATCCAGAAAAATCCCCAAAAATCCTAGAAAAATCCAAAAATCCTAAAAATACCAAAATATTCCATTTTAACCAATTCAATGCTCTGAGTTCAAATATAAACTCCATTTCCTCAAATTTAAACTTGGTAAATTTGAATTCCTCCTTTCCCATATAGTTAGAGTTATAAATTCCAAATCTCCATAAATTCGAATTCCACAAAATCCAAATATCTTCTTCCACCAAAAAAATCACTTCCTAATGTCGCTTAAATGTTTATTTGAGATTTTATGCAATTTACTCCTATTTATTTAAGCTATTTTTCTTAGCTTGATTAGAATCAAGTTTGGACTTATATTGTTATTTTATGTGTTTGCGCTAGCTTCCGAAGTCGTTGGAGTGTCTGTCCCTGAACAAGAGCCAGTAGCCCAGATTTACGATCTAGTGGAAATCCCAGATCAGCAAGGCAAGTTACATGTTTTTGATCATTTTGAATCCCATGATATTTAAAGTATTTAAATATAGTAATTCCATTAATGTTATTTGTGAAATGATAATTGTTTAAAATAAATGTTTAGAATGGCATGCTATTTAGTTAAATCCTACAACTGAAAAATGCCCTACCCTAATTGATGGCCATATTCACCTTGACAACCTTAGTAAGAATTTAATTAATGTACTAATATATATGAAGTCATCTCATACAACATGTTGCACTACTAAGTGACTTTGGCTGTTGGCCTTTAGAATTTAAAATGAACAGAGCCTAGGGTGAATGTGTTGTGGGAATCCGTGTGGCGGACTTCGCCCACTGCTTGATCCTAGGATTGGACTTCGGGTAGAGGTGTTGTGGGAATCCGTGCAGCGGACTTCGCCCACCGCTTTACCCGGGGATGGAGGTTGGCTGGTTTGGTGGTGGTTAGTGCTGTTGAGCACAGTGGAAGTTGTGGTTGAGTGCCTCAGGTGAAAAATATAAGGACAAGAATCTTGTGCCAAGTAACAGACATAGCGACCGCTCAAACCACAGGAGTTGACTTGTCAACACTGGTTTAGTATCTGCCCAATTCGATTGAAACTCTACAGGATGAGATGACAGAATGCCAGGGAGTTAGGTATGCTGCTGGGTACCTAACAACGGTAGTAGACACTTAAAACGGCATAGAGAAGTTTTTGATTATGTTTGGCCGTGGCTGAGTGATGCTACCGGGTAGAGCCTATATAGAGAATTGAGCAGTGAAACGACATGGCTTTCTTAACTCTGTCGCGGGAGTTAAGGGATCGTGTGGGTAAAGTTGAGCAACTCTGCAGAGTGAAATAAATGGTATTCGAATACGCCGTGCTTCCGGTTAATGAAGCTGTGTTAATTGGGTGATTCCAACAATGAGGCATAAGTAGGATTATGATGGTTTTAATATGGCTAATGATGAACTTTACTTGTTAACAAACCCCCTGATCTTAAGGAACAAATGTTTTAAATTTTATTTGTTTGTAAATAAAACTGCATCCACCAAATGTAATAAAACCAATATATTCTCGTCCTTTGAATATCCTTGAATATAGTAAATTAGGTTTACCCCTGTAACTTGCTGGGTACGGTTGTACTCATTACTTGCTAAACAAAATTAACAGAAGGTCAATCTTATCAAGAAGAGCCTGCTGAGGAGGAAGCTCCCGAGGAACCAATCTAATCCGATGAGGATTGGCCTTAAGTTTTAGCTTACGCTCAGGCCGTTGATCCTTTGTAATGTAATGTGGTATGTGGGTTTGTGCGCCCACTGTGTAAGATAACCTTATATTGTAATAAAGTTAGATCTTTTGCTGTAAGCTTGTGCTGTTGTGATAATCATTCGTAACTACGAACGTCGTAACTGTTCACCTTGTACGGTTACGATGTTCCGTACCGTCCCCAGAAATGGGGGCGTTACATACTATGCGGTCGTATGTCATGGATCATATCATGAGAATAGAGGTTTCAAGCTCCACCATTTCCTTGACTTCATTGTGTACTGTTCTTTTCGAGGGGCTGCTACAATTTTAATATTTGCTTATTTGAATACATCTTGATGTCTAATATGATTTGTAAAATTAATTCAAAGAATTTATGATATGATTTTAGATATACTTCGCCTAAGTGCTCGACTAGTTTACTCAGTGATGCGTCCTTTATATGCAACGAATAAGAAATAATACATCTTTTTTTTTATCGTTAACACATTGCAATTGGCATATCAAAAGTAAAAAGAATTAAGGATATTGGCGTCAAGACTCCAACTATTTTGGCACGCAGGCTAAAGGGTATTGCGGCACACAAGTGATTTTATATGTAACATGGTATAAGTCTCGGCTTTGTAAGTGAAGGTAAATTGATTAACTAATGATATGCAATTTGTTTGGAAGAGGAAGGGGCTTATACGCCCTTCTACTGAAATGCTAAAAAAATTGTATTCCAAATGGATCTCGCTATATGACAATCAAAAAAGAGATGCTGAATATTTTCCTCTGAGCCACAGAAGCAACATTTTGTACAACCCTTCCAACCACGCTTAACCAATTTGTCCTTAGTTAAAATCACTCCTTTCCTCAAATACAAAAGGAAAATCTTTATCTTTAAAGGTAACTTAGTCTTCCAAAAGATAATTTTCCTTGGAATACCTTCTCTTTTCATGACATCCTTATATAAAGAATGAACCGAGAAAGAGCCACTCTTATTCAAGTTCCACACAAAGACGTCATTACTTTCATTCAGAACAACCGGTACTACAAGAGCAACTAATTCAAGCCAGTTTATCAATTTTTCCCCTGTCAATGTCCGTCTAAACGAAACATTTAAAGGAGTCGTACTTAGTACTTGTGAGACTGTGACATTCTTTCTTCTAACTAATCTATACAACAAAGGATATTTAACCATCATCGACTCATTTCCTATCCAAGGGTCTTCCCAAAATCTAGTTTGGTGACCATTGTTGACTCTAAACTTACCCCTTGCCAAAAACTGCTCTTTTACTTCCATAAGCCCGACCCAAAAATGCGAATCCCCCGGTTGCCTAACAACTTGCGACAAAGTTTTGTTCTTCAAGTACTTCCTTCTAATCAAATCCTGCCAAAGACCATCTTCATTCATAAGCTTAAACAACCATTTACTCAAAAGACAATCGTTCTGGACTTCCAAATTTAAAATTCCCAAACCTCCTAGGCACTTAGGTTTACAAAGCAAGCTCCATCTAGCCAGCCTATATTTCTTTTTATGTTCATCACACTGCCAAAAAAATATGGATCTAAAATAATCCAATTTTTTAAGGACTCCCTTAGGGATTTTGAGAAAAGACATCATGAACATAGGAAGGCTTGATAACACTGAATTGATCAAAACTAGCCTCCCGCCCACTGATAACATTTTGCCCTTCCAACTACTAAGCTTTTTCTGGAATCTTTCCTCAATTAACAACCAGTCTTTATTCATAATCTTGCGGTAATGCATAGGGATACCCAGATATCTAAAATGAAAGTTTCCTTCTTTACACCCGAACAACTCTGCATATTCTACGCTCCTCTCTTTAGCCCTCCCAAAGCAAAAAAGTTCACTCTTATGGAAATTTATTTTGAGGCCCGATAACTTTTCAAACGCACAAAGTACCAGCTTTAAGTTTCTTGCCTCCTCCAAACTATTTTCTAGAAAAAGAATGGTATCATCTGCATTTTGCAAGATGGAAAGACCGTCATCTACCAGATTTGGCACCAAGACATTAAATTGCCCATTAGATTTTGCTCTAGCTATAAGAGTTGCCAACATATCAGCTACCAGGTTAAAAAGAATTGGCGACAGAGGATCTCCTTGCCTTAATCCCTTCCTAGTTTGAAAGTAATGGCCCATCTTATCATTCACTTTAACCCCCACGCTCCCCTTACTAACGACTGCCTCCACCCATTTGCACCAAGTCGGGGAAAAACCCTTCACTCTCAAGGTTTGCTGTAAAAAAACCCAATTAACTTTATCATAGGCTTTCTCAAAATCTAGTTTGAGGATGAGCCCATCTTTTTTCTCTTTTTGTAACTCATGAATTGTTTCGTGCAACACTAGCACTCCTTCCAAAATGTTTCTTCCTGGCAAAAAGGCCGTTTGAGAAGGTCTAACTATTCTATTAGCCACCCCTGTTATTCTATTGGCCAAAACTTTTGTAAAAATCTTATAACATACGTTTAACATACAGATCGGCCTATATTGCTGAATTTGTTTGGTAAAAGGGAAATAATTCCAAAATTCAAGCTATACAGAGGGAGTTTCCCATCATGGAAATCTTTAAACATGGCCATTAGGTCATCCTTAATAAGACTCCAAAACATTTGATAAAATTCTGAAGGGAAACCATCAGGGCCCGGAGTTTTATTGTGTTTCATTTGGAAAATAGCATCCCTCACTTCCTTTTCAGTAAACATTTTAGTTAACAATTCATTCTCCATCTCAGTTACTTGGGGAACATCATCTATCTGAGACTCATTCAGATATAATTCATTTCTCTGCGGTGAGCCAAATAGCCCTTTATAGTATTTTGAGATATACTTAACCAAATTCTCCTCACCCTCTATTACACCGTCGTCCTGTTCAAGCTTAAAGATCCTAGTCTTCCTCCTTTTACCATTAGCCACCAACTGAAAATATTTTGTATTGTTATCCCCCTGAATCAATTCAGTTGATTTGGCCCTCTGAAACCACCTAATCTCTTCTTCCCTAAGCAAATGCATTAATTTTTACTTCACACATTGCTTAATATCAATTTCTCGCTGACTTAAAAGTTGATTTTCCACTTTTTTATCCAGCTCCTCAACAATCTTAAAAAGCTCATGCTTTTCTTTTTTGTATACCCCGTTACCGTTCTTTGCCCATCCCTTTAAAAATTGTCTTAACTTCCTAATTTTATTTTGCCATCTTTGCATGGGAGAGGACCCTTTGTTCCGCTCATCAATATATATAAAACCTAGTGGATATGTAGCACGCTAGAAGCATATGTAATGTATCCTCGCGAAAAAAAGTAATGTAACATAGTGTTCTTCGTTTAAAGAATATATGTAATATTGTGCAGACATTGATACGTTTAGTATATGTGTAAATGAAATAAGGGATCGCTGATTTGGCGACGTAGTGAGCCTCTCCGACTGGTTTGTTTTCTGGAGAAGAGCTAATGTTGTTCTTGGAGAAATTGCAAAGTCGCAGCCTCGGTAGGAAAGAGTGAAGTGTATTTTTAGTTCTTTTTAAGTTTATTTTGTTGGATTGATCTCTCGGCTAACGTTTCCCCGAGATTTCAGGGAGACAATAACTCCACCCGCGCAATGATTGGTAGCGTTTCCAACTCCATTTTGGTTTCGGTCCCGGTTACCCAGCGCTATAAAAATACGAGGGTTTTCGGCAGAGACTATGACACGAGTTGTTCTAGACTTCTACAAACCCTAACAGATCCGATCGCTAACGACGCGCTGTGGTGAACGAAGGCCGAAACTCATCTCCGTCTACGGCTCCGTCATCCACGCCGGCGACCTCAGTTTCACGGCGACAACTACCGTCGGCCACCTCTACCTCACCGTCGCCGCATCACCAACCGAGCAACTTCATGGCGTCTTCAAGTTCGGGTATGTGATTAACGCTTCCGCTCTTAAGATCTCAGCTAGGTGTTCATAAGTTTGATCTAGGCTTAAGGCTTTAATTCTTGTTTAGACCTTAGATAAGAATTATCATTTGGTATCAGAGCATACTAGTTTCAATCATGAACCCTATTAGCCTCAGCCGAACTTGGATTAGGGATGGCTCGGTTAGAATTTAGAAGGAGAGGATCTTTTGAATCTCTAGCAAAATCCTAATGAATAATCCCCAATATCAACCCCAATCGAATCCTCAAAAACCCGATTAAGAATATCAGATCGGCGGCAAAACAAAAAAAAGAATGGATCGGAACTTATGTGTTTTTGGCGCCGTTGCTCCGCTCTGCGGGCCGCCGCCCCTGCCGTCGTTGCGCGCTCGCCGGCGTCGTCGTGCGCCCGGCCGCTGCCGCTGCTTCGGGCCGCCGCCGCCGGCGCCTTGGGCTGCCTCCCGCTGAGCTCCGCTTGGGGCTGCCCGCCGCCCGTCGCGCGCCATGACGCCGCTGTGGCCGCCCGCGCCTTGCGCCTCGCCGCGCTTCCACTACGCGCGGGAGCCGCCGCCGCTAATGTCCCTCCCGCCGCCGCTCCGGGTTTTTCGCAAGGGGTCAAGCCGAATGGCCTTAGGGTTAGGTTTTGCACCCATTTTGTTTCAACTGCCGCGCTTTGTGGCCGTCGGATGGGATCCGGCGGTCAATTTTCGTTGGGCCGGAAGCCTCATGGGCCACGCTGTGAGTTGAGCCGCACGCGCGTAAATGGTTGGCCGCGCTGGGATTTTTGGCAGCCCGTGCGGCATTTTTGTGGGCCGAGAGTGTGATTTTTTGGACTGTTTTTTAAGGCCGGCTGCAATAGCAATTTTTCCCCTTTTCTTTTTCCAGTGTATTTTCTTATGTTTTAAGTCTATTTTGTGCACTGGTATTAATTACTTTCAGTGGCCCAAATTTCATGTATCTTTACCATGTTATTATGTATAATCTCGGATTAAAATTGAACCAACGGGATATTTTAATCTTGAGATTTTTACGATTAATTTTGGCATTATGTATGCATATGGTTATATTCTGACCAACGTTGTTTATAATCATGTCGCCATATAAAATTATTAAGTTCTTTTTCATTTTTCTACCCAACGGTGATATGAATTAGAACTGTAGCTTTGCATGTTATTAATCAGACCAACGTAGGGTTAATTGCATGCAATGTATATCCATATGATATTTCTAATCTTTGCCCTGTATTTTGAAATTTAGCACTTAATGCTTCAAACGTTGCTGCCACTATTGATAACATTGAGCAGCTCACGGGGAGCAATTTTCCCACATGGAAAGAATGAATTACTGTTGTTCTTGGTGTTCTGGACCTTGACTATGCCTTAAGGGTAGCCGTTCCCATTCCTCCCACCGAAGGTGAGGAGAATTTTGATGAGAAAAGAAAGATTTATGAGGCTAATGTTGAAAAATGGGAGCGGTCTAACCGCTTATCACTAATGATTATGAAGACCTCTATTTCAGTCATGATCAGGGGAGCAATCCCCGATTCTGAAAATGCTAAAGAGTACTTGGCTTCAATCGAGGAGAAATTCAAAGGCTCCACTAAAGTTTATGCCAGTACTTTGATTCAGAGGCTCTTAACCACTAAGTATGATGGGTCCAGCAATATAAGAGAACATATCATGATGATGACGGATATGGCAGACAAACTCAAGAACATGGACATGGCAATATCTGATGGTTTCCTTGTTCATTTTATTATGACCTCTCTTCCTTCTGAGTATACAACTTTTAAGATTAATTACAATACTCAGAAAGAAAAATGGAGCATGAGCGACTTGATCGCCATGTGTGTCTAGGAGGAAGAGAGAATAAGAACAGAAAAGAAGGATTTTGCTCTTCATGTCGGTAGCTCTAACAAAAGAAAGTTCCAAGGGGACTACAAATCCAAGAAGAAGTTGCAGTTCTCCCCTAACTCAGACAAATCGGGGCCTAAAGTGCACAATGCACCTAAGCCTCATGTTGCTCCCACCGGAGCATCTAAAGGGGGGGAATGCCATTTTTGCAAGCAGCCAGGGCATTTCCAAAAGGATTGTGTAGGTTTCCTAAAGTGGCTCGCCAAAAGGGGTAATGATACAATAACATTTATTGATGAAACTCTTTATGCTGATTTTTCCCTTAGTTCTTGGTGGATTGACTCAGGTGCAACTGTGCATGTTACCAACTCTTTACAGGGATTCCTTACCGCGAAAACACTAAGAAAGGGGGAGCGAAGTCTTAGAGTCGCGGATGGAAAGGAAGCCGAAATAGAATCAGTTGGATCTATTTCATTAGTCTTAGATAGCGGCTTCATTCTTCGTCTTAATAATGTAGTCTATGTTCCTTCCATCAGGAGGAATTTAATTTCAGTTTCTTTATTGGACGATGAAGGTTTTGAATGTATTTTTGGTGACAATAAATGCATTATTAAGTTTAATTCAAATAATGTTGGTCTTGCGTTTAGACAAGACAAGCTTTATATGCTTTCCCTTAATGAATCTCCTGTATCCTTGAATGTTTGTGATGCTAAGCATAAAAATAATGATGAGACTTCTTCGAAACTGTGGCACTGTCGTTTAGGCCACATTTCGAGGGGGAGAATGGAACGTCTCATTAAAGAAGAAATTCTCCACCCATTAGATTTCTCTGACTCAGACCACTGCATTGATTGTATTAAAGGAAAATATGTTAAGCAAATAAAGAAGGGAGCTACTCGCAGCACAGGACTCTTAGAATTAATTCATACTGATATTTGTGGTTCTTTTCCTGTGACATCAGTGGATGGTTTTGATACATTCATCACATTCACTGATGATTTCTCCCGTTATGGTTATATCTTTCCCATTAAAGACCGATCTGAATCACTTGATAGATTTAAGATATTTAAGGCTGAAGTTGAAAATCAGCACAACCTAAGAATTAAAGTGGTAAGATCGGATCGTGGGGGAGAATATTATGGAAGACATGCCTCTTATGGGCAAATTCCTGGCCCTTTCGCTAAGTTCCTTCAGGAAAATGGCATCGTTGCCCAGTATTCTATGCCGGGCGAACCTCAGCAGAATGGTGTAGCTGAAAGGCGCAACCGTACACTTATGGATATGGTACGGAGCATGCTTAGCCATTCTAGTTTACCAATTGGCTTGTGGATGGAAGCACTTAAGACAGCTGCACATATTCTTAATCGGGTTCCCAGTAAATCAGTACCTAAAACACCTTATGAATTATGGACTGGGAGAAAACCGAGTATGAAATACTTACGAGTGTGGGGTTGTCGTGCTGAAGCTAAGTTATTTAATCCACACATTGGGAAATTAGATCCTAAAACAGTAAGTTGCCATTTTATTGGGTACCCTGATAGATCCAAAGGGTATCGGTTTTATTGTTCTGATAGGATAACTAAGTTTGTAGAAACAAGGCACACTGTGTTCTTAGAAAATAACGAGGACCTGGAGCCCAGGAAAATAGATCTTGAGGAGAAGCGGGTTTATGTTCCTTCACCGCTCATCCCAGAGACCTTTATTCCTGCGCCTCAGGCGGTTGCACCTCCAGTAGAGAATACTGTTGTTGCACCCACTGTTGAGGTCTCTGAAATTCCAAATGTTATACCTAATGAAGAGCCTCAGCAGTCTCTTGAAATAGCTAATGAACCTCTCAGAAGATCACAGCGGGAGAGAAGATCTGCCATCCCAAATGATTATGTTGTCTATATGAATGAGGATATTAATGATATAGGAAAGGTAGATGATCCTACTTCTTATAAGGAGGCCATAATGAGTGAACATTCTTCTAAATGGCTTGAAGCCATGGAGGATGAACTAAAGTCTATGAGCACTAACGATGTATGGGACTTAGTAGAAATTCCTGACGGAGTCAAAACAGTAGGCTGTAAATGGGTCTACAAAACCAAACATGACTCTAAGGGAAATATCGAAAGGTTCAAAGCAAGGCTCGTAGCAAAAGGCTTCTCACAAAGAGAGGGGATTGACTATAATGACACCTTTTCTCCTGTCTCAACTAAGGATTCATTCAGAATTGTTATGGCACTTGTAGCTCATTATGATTTAGAGTTGTATCAGATGGATGTTAAAACGGCATTTCTTAAGGGCGACTTGCAAGAAAATGTTTACATGGCTCAACCGGAAGGTTTTGTCGTAGAAGGCAAGGAGCATATGGGATGTCGACTTAAGAAATCCATTTATGGCTTAAAACAAGCATCGAGGCAGTGGTACCTCAAATTCGATAAGATTATAAGAAGTTTTGGCTTCAAAGAAAATGAAGTTGATAATTGCATATATGTTAAGTTCAAGGGGAGTAAATTCACCATCTTAGTACTTTATGTTGATGATATCTTATTGGCCAGCGGCGATAAGGACATGTTGTTTGAGACCAAGAGATTTCTTTCATCTAATTTTGATATGAAGGATCTCGGTAATGCCTCTTATGTTCTTGGCATTGAAATTCACCGAGATAGGTCCAAAGGAATATTAGGATTATCTCAGAAGGCATACATTGACAGAGTACTGAAAAGATACAATATGCATAAGTGCTCTGGCTCGCCTGCTCCTATTGTTAAGGGCGATAAGTTTGGGACATTTCAATGTCCGAGGAACCAATATGAAACTGATCAGATGAAGTCGGTTCCTTATGCTTCAGCTGTCGGAAGCATTATGTATGCTTAAGTATGTACACGCCCTGATTTAGCTTTTATAACCGGGATGCTTGGCAGATATCAGTCAAATCCAGGACCGGACCACTGGAAAGCCGTTAAGAAAGCTTTGCGCTATATGCAAGCTACTAAGCATTACATGCTCACATATAAGTTTTCTGATAACCTTGAAGTTATTGGTTATTCAGATTCAGATTTTGCGGGATGTGTTGATACTAAGAAATCCACGTCAGGTTATATCTTCACACTCGCTGGAGGAGCTATCTCGTGGAAAAGCTCCAAACAGACCCTTACGGCATCTTCAACGATGCAAGCTGAGTTTGTGGCATGCTATGAAGCTACCGGGTAGGCTGTATGGCTTAAGAACTTTATCCCGGGACTTAGAGTGGTAGACAACATTTCTAAACCACTCACCTTATACTGCGATAACGAACCCGCAGTCTTTTATGCAAATAACAACAAGTCAAGTGGTGCTGCCAAACACATTGACATTAAGTATCATGTTGTGAAAGATAGAATCCAGTATCAAACCATAAGTATCAAGCATATCAGTACTAAGTTAATGCTTGCGGATCCGCTTACTAAAGGCTTACCACCCAATATTTTTCGTGATCATGTTGCCGGCATGGGTTTATTGGAAAGCCTCTGATTCTGGATAAAAGGACCTTTAAGCAAACCAACTCCCATTAAGTATAATGAATATCCACTTCGAGATAGGATAGTACACTATAGGTACTGGGGTTGTATGGCACTTCATTGGTCATACAATACATTGCCTTGGTATGCTGTTTTATCGAGAATGGGCTTATGATGTTAGCCTTACGATCAAAGGGGAGAATGTTGGATTGATCTCTCGGCTAACGTTTCCCCGAGATTTCAGGGAGACAATAACTCCACCCGCGCAATGATCGGTAGCGTTTCCAACTCCATTTTGGTTTCGGTCTCGGTTACCCAGCGCTATAAAATTACGAGGGTTTTCGGCAGAGACTATGACATGAGTTGTTCTAGACTTCTACAAACCCTAACAGATCCGATCGCTAACGACGCGCTATGGTGAACGAAGGCCGAAACTCATCTCCGTCTACGGCTCCGTCGTCCACGTCGGCGACCTTAGTTTCACGGCGACAACTACCGTCGGCCACCTCTACCTCACCGTCGCCGCATCACCAACCGAGCAACTTCATGGCGTCTTCAAGTTCGGGTATGTGATTAACGCTTCCGCTCTTAAGATCTCAGCTAGGTGTTCATAAGTTTGATCTAGGCTTAAGGCTTTAATTCTTGTTTAGACCTTAGATAAGAATTATCATATTTGTGGCTCATATCAAAGTACGATGTAACTTACGGTCTGCGTAAAGAGAGTGTATTTGTGCAAATATCAGGTGAAAGCAAGCTAAATCTGAAAACACGCGAAAATCAAACGACATGAGTTTTCATAAAAGAACGAAAACCAGCTTCATGTTTGGTTTCCATGGAATTTTCATATTAACTCATATTTTTTTATCTAATACACCGCCGTGTGTATTTACCTATGGTGTCCATACGCTTGTTTAGCCCTTTTTTCTATTTTAGCCCTTTTTGAAAAATATTCACATTTAGACTCCTGATAGTTTTAATTCCGTTTTTGGACCCAGGGGTCGGCGCCGTGGGTCACGGCGCCGAGGTAACACGTCTCAGCGCCCTGGTCCATGGCGCCGAGATCGCAGGCCCGCTCCAGCGTGGCGCCGATGTGGCAGGTACCTCGGCACCGCGGGTCGTGACGCCGAGCTGCCTACCACGTGGCGCCGAGCTCCCTGCCATGTCTGCAGACACTCGGTTGTTTAGGGTTTGCACCGATCAACCTTTTTTCACAAAATGAATTACTAGTTGTATTTTTTATTTGGATTATTTAACTATAGTAATATTATGTAATATATTTATTTAATTATAGTAATATTATGTAATATATTTATTTATTTATAGAGAGCAAAAAAATACGACATATGTTTTGAAAATTCGTTATGTATTGTAGATGATACATGTAGGAAATTTCTAGTTGTGTGAAGTAACGATTAGTGTATTTGTGATTTTTGTACAATGCTGACCGTGAAAAATATGTTGAACTGGCAATAACATTTTTCGATCATGTTATATTGTTTTATTGGAAGAAATTTATTGAAATTTTTTTGAGAACAACTGTGATAGGAACAATTGGATGAAAGGAGGGGAAGTGATAATAAGACACGTGGGAATCATTACATGCGAAAAGCCGAGATAATAAGCTTATAAAGTTGGGACGAACATGGCGCGTACATTTTTATTACATGCATAGCATATAGCATGATATCCGACTAACCGACCCAACTGCTCGTACGACCTCTCGTGTGGACCGGGTCTATTACATCTTGTCTACTAGGTGTAGCGTGGTTGTTTCCCCTTTTTGTCGCGCCCTGAAGATGGCTCCGCTGCATCCTTCTTCCTGTCACTCTTGGTCTTGAGAGCTGCCTCACGAGCTTGAAGCTCTTCCTCCTGACGCTTGATGGCTGCTTCACGCAGACTTAACTGCTCCTGCCTCCTTTGCAGCTCATCCTCCTTGCCCTTCAGACGGATTTGGTCCACCCTCACGCGGCGCTCTTGCTCAAGCCGCATCTGTCGTTCCACCTCGCAAGCCTGAGTCATCTTGACAAAGTATTGTCCTTTGTTTTCCACCTCCATTGGCCGGTTCCGTGGCCATGCCGGCGGCACCCGATCCACCCATTGCATGAACCCACAAGGCTATGTGTGGCGTGGTAGATGTCATGGATCAAGTTGAGAAACGATAACGAGAAACAAAGGATTTAGTTGTTGTCGTTACCACGAAGTCGTCATCCAGGTCTGGACACTTGAAGAACCTACGGCCGTAGTTGGCTCGTTGTACTGGTTCCGTCCAGACGCACAACATCGTCCGAAAGCCGCAATGGCACTTCGGGCGCTCATGCCACTCCGGCACTCCAAATGGGTCGGACCTCCAGGAAGACATTGTTGTGTAGTAGTATTGTGATGTCTTGAGGAGGAGATACGGTATGGAAGACATAGGAGGCCTTTATGTAGGCAGGTTATCTGGTGCAGTGGGCATAGTCCATGGAGAGGATCTTTTCGCTTTTCCTGGATTCCAATGTAGCAATAAATGGCCCTATGTAGGCTTTTCAGAGACTATAGTCTCGTAATAAATTCATAGTTCGTAGCCTTTTCAGAGCTTGGACCATTCAATGTATTTGGTACAACATAGCCTTTTCTGTCGTTTTCTGCTACAGGCCTATGTCACTGAGCAAAGCTGGGCTCTTTTGTCATGTCTCTGCGCAAAGCTGTCGCGTTGTATCATGAAAATTCCTATGTAGGCTTTTCAGAGTCTGTAATCTCGTAATAAATTCATAGATCGTAGCCTTTTCAGAGGCCAATAATCATAATTCCTGTAAAAGCTAAAGGCCTACGCCCCTATATGTGTACTGGCATTACTTTGTTGAAGCGACGGAAGCCTGAAAAGCCTAGAAAGCTAATTGTTGCGTCATTAGTCTATCTCTCATGTTGTGTCATTGCAAACGTGTCGACATATCAACTACTTTTATCGTGGACGTCAGAAAATTTCGGCAAGTTCCCCTGTTTTTGGAGCCACTCTAAACACAAATATCACATGAATATAACATATACACATATATACAACAAGTAGCTCATTACAAAACCCATCTCAGTCCATACAAACAAAGTACAAATAGTCCATAACGTTATAACAGTCCATACAGGTGAAACCGCTAGTCTCCGTTAGTGCCTCCTAGCCTTACCCTTACCAAGTGCGTCAGTGCCTGGAGTGCAACGGCTAGGCTCGCGGCGGCGTCTGCATGGTAGAGGCTGAGTCGAAGGAGCGTCTACGAGCTGAGACGGGCCTATCTCATCGTAAGTCTGCTCCACCTCGTCCTCGTCGTCGTCCTGACCGCCCTGGGCTGGGAAAGTGTCGTTCCTCGTGGGGGACGAGCTCTGTACTGTGGACCCTTGCCGCGTCGGGTCTGCAAGTCTGGTCGAAGGCACGTGTACGTCCCTCGCCGCGCCTATCTTGCAACCACAACGACCAGCCGCACGGCGTAGCCGACCTGCTAGCCTCTGTCGTCCAACATTTTGTTAACCAACAAGATACGAAGATATTAGGTACTAATTTTGTGAGTGGCTTTGTCGAAGCTTACCTCTAGGAAGCTACGCGTCCTGACGTCGCCGACTGTCCTGGAGAAACGCTCTTTGTCCTGTACGGACTGCTTCAGGGTGTTGCCCTGCAAACAAGCAAAAGAATGGATATTTTGCTATATGTAGTGGTATTTATGTCTATTGGAAAATAAGCAATGAGATTGAACATTACCACTCGGTCCAGGATCGGTGCCGTCTCCACCTGCGTCCCAAGTCGAGTAGACTGGTCGTAGGGCGTGTCTTCGTCGGAGGAGGACTCAATGTCGGCATAGTCATCTTGAGTCCATTGTCCCTTAAGCTTGCTCCGCGTCGCACCCTGGTACCAAACTTGGTACCGCCGGAAGTGCTCGTTGCTGTACGGCTCGTCGTTGTCGTCCACGTGGTCCTGAAAGTGTCCCCACTCCTCAACGTACACGTGGTGGTGCTGCTCGAAGTCTGTGACCTTCTTCTGTCACTGACGATCAAATCTGCATGTCACGTAAACCAATAGTTAAAATTAGTAGAAACTCTGTGCAATTGGAATCCAAAGTTAGAATTGAAATTGCATGGCACTTACTTGTGCAAGGCCATACATATGGAGAACGGCGCTACTGGCCACAGCTGCCTCATACCAAACTGGCGTGCAACTCTATGTGGCAGGTGATACTCAACAGCATAGAAACAGATTAGGGGGCACCTCATCCTGTAGAGGGCCTCGTCTATGCTGCACAGTGCGCTAAACTGAATGGCCTCCACCTCTTGCTTGGCGTACGGCTCCCACTTAACCTGCATAGCAACAATTTACTTGTAAGGTACTATACTAACAAATGAAAATCACGATACGAAATGGAATTAACTTACATTGGAGGCCGTGAGCGCATCTAGCTCGTTCGTGTACTCTAGGTAGGCCCGCTTCGTCCTGGCGTAGGGAACTGAGACCTGGTCCCAAAGATATGCAACTGTCGGACGTCGACGAAGAGGAACCTTTGCGAACCATGGACGAGGAGGCAAAACCGTGGGACGACCAACTGGTAGACGACACCACATCCACAGCTGGAGGAGGTAGAGGCAACCACCTACTGACGAGTTCGCCGAACCGACGACACGCCTCGCAGAGGTGGCGGTAAAGGAACGCCAACACCCCGGAAGCCCAGCTGTACTGCCCCGCAGTGTCCTAGTCAGTGAGGCAGTGGATGTACATCCACGACGCGCTGTCCCCCGTTCCGTCGGGGAAGAGAATGCAGTCAAACAAGTGAAGGATCCATGCTCTGCAATTATATGTAAAATGATATTAAATCAAACTATGTCAATTTTAGAAAAAGCTCGATAAGACGACGAGTTGGCTCAATATCCACCCCTACCTGCAGTAGTAGGCAACTGTCTGCTCGTCCGCACCTTCAGGACACACTGCGAAAGTCTGCCGGAGCCAGGTGATTGGAACTCCAGAAGTGCGATGGCTTGCCTCAGGAGGAAGCTCTCTCCCGAGGAAGGCCTCTACTCGGGCCCTCCAACCAGCAGCCACGCACGGTCCGATCACTGGACGACCGTGAATGGCGACACCAAGTATCTTCTGAGTGTCCTCGAGCGTAATAGTCATCTCCCCGAAAGGGAGGTGGAAGCTGTGAGTCTCCGGCCTCCACCTACATGATACAAAAAAGAGGACTACATGTCAGAGAATTTGAGGCGCACATAGCCATAAACAATGAACATGCAAGTGGAGCAATGGTTTAGGAGAATACCTGTCAACCAGTGCAGTGATGGCCGGGGGGTTGAAGGTGGGCAACCCACGGCGAACCTGGTAAGAGATGGCGTCTAGGCCAGCCCTCTCCAGGAAGGGAGTGTACCTCTCGTCGTACCGCATGTCCAGGAACCCGTCATGGGTTCGAGGACGAAGGATGGGCAGCTCCTGTATAGAATACACCAATTTTTTTAGTTAATGCATCAACATAAATAATTAATTGTACAAGAAGTGATGAAGGCAGTACCCTCCCCTCCGCGGTGAGCCGTCCTCGGTGGTTCTCCTCGTAGTACAGGTCTAGCAGGTGCAATTGCGCCATCCTACAAAAAAATTGAATTTGTCAGTCCAACATAGAAGTAAACAAAAAATTGAACATGTATAAAATATGGAAATAATAAGAAAATAAACAAGAAACATAGCAAATTGCATATGGGAAAACAACTAGACGAACTATGAAACATAACGAACAACAAGCACTCGCACCTGACTAAGTGGCCAATGGCATGTGCGTGAATTGTGGCCAAGTCTACCACATCTGCTACATTGGTTCTGCTCGGGGTCAGTAAGAAAGGGGGTTGCTCTCCCTCGCCTCGTTCTTCCTGGAAGCTGATCCATAACCATCTTGTGTCTCGTCCTCTTCCTGGTTCCACGTTTGTTCCAACGGCCACCCGGATCCGCAATGTATTTGGGCCCGGTGTATGGTGGCCACTCTCCCTCATCCCGGTAAGGCTCGAAACGGGGAGACCACGTAAGCACAAGGTTGTCAACACTGAACTCCCGAGGTATCTTGCTCTCGTAGTCAAAGTTGCGATGCCTTGCTGCTGCCACATAATGAGAACACGGAAAGTGGTACTGCCTCGGTTTACCACATGTGCATGAGAAAGCAATAAGGACAACCTTATGCCTCCTCATCAGCCGGAGCTCTCCATCAGTCGTTGTACCACCCCTTTCTACAACCTCGTAAGTGCCCGTGGCGTTGTCAAAACAATGTACCTCATATGCCTCAGCCCTCGCCTTTGCCTTTTCAAGGTGGCGCTTCGGTTTTGGCGCCCATCTCACTTGTTTACTCTGTAGCGCCATTGCATGTGCGTGTCTTTTGTTGAACCAGGCAACAAGCTTGTAAAAGGTGAAGGATACGATAGCATTGACGGGCATACCACGTATACCCCTAAGCAAATTATTGAAGGATTTGTCCATGTTGCTTGTCTGAAACTCGTACCTCCAGCCACCATCGTCATGAGCCCTTGTCCATTTGTCAACATCTCTCATCAATCCCGTCAACCACTGTCTACCTTCTGCGTTTGTTGCAGTATTAAGCTGCTCCAACTTCTCCTAAAAGAACTTGACCTCAAGCATTCGAGCGACCTCCTCGAACAGATGAAAGTTATCCTTCGTATCATCCTTATGGAGTAGATTCTCAGCAAGATGCTGAGTGCACCAACGGTGGTGCAAAGCTGGATATCTTGGTATCTGCTCCTGTACGGTAGCAAGTATGCCCTGGTGTCTATCAGATATGACACCAACCTCCCTACCAGGGCCAACCACGTGCCTCCGAACGAGCCGCAAGAACCATCCCCAGCTGTCTTTGTTCTCCCTCTCAACCAAAGCAAACGCCAAAGGAACCAATGCGTTGTCTGCGTCACAGGAAATGGCTATCAGAAGTGTGCCCTGGTACTTGCCAAGAAGAAACGTACCGTCAATGGAGAAGACGGGACGACAATGCCGAAAGGCCTCGATAGACTGAGCAAAGCACCAGAAAGCACGGAAGAATATCTGCATCCCATCTTGAGTCCATTCGTTCGGCTTCGGGACGTACTCATAATGCATGCCTGGATTAACCGCTTTGATTGCATTGAAGAGTGTTGGCAACTGCAAGTACCCATCTTCCCAGTCCCCATATATCATCTTCCAGATGCGTTGCTTTGCCCTCCATGCTTTTCCATACCCTATCTCGTATCCAAATTTCTCCTTAACAATCCCAGCAAGTGTCTTCACCTTCATATTGGGTTCTCCCTTAACTATGTCCCACAATGACTTGGCAATAATGGTAGAGGTCAACTGCCGATGCTTCTATTTGAGCTCTGCTTCGGCACAAGTGTGTGGGCCAACGATTCTTGTGATCTTGAACTTTCCCGTGTCCTTCTGTTTCCTAGCACAAACCCTCCATTCACATGTTTCCTTCTCGCACACAACTGTGTACCTCTGCTCCACATAAGAATGCCTCACCTTGAATGGCCTTTTACGAATCACTGAATACTCCTGCAGCCACCTTTTCAATGCTGACAAGTCCTCAAACACCATGCCCTTCTCAATTGTCATGCTTGACCCGGCCTCAGGAGCATCTAGCAACTCGTCATCCCTTCCTTCTGCATAAGCCTCATGAGAATGCCTAAGATCGCTGAATTCATGAACTGATGGATCCCAGCCAAGGCAATAACGCCTGATCAGCTCAATATCACTTTCGGTCAGCTTTCCAAAAGGGCGGTCATCATCAGAATCAACGGCCCTTGCGATCTCGTAAGGCTCCAGATCATCCACAATTTGAACATCCACACTGTTGGAGTCCCTGCAGACTTCTTCAACGTTGCCAGATGGAGCAACGGGAGGAACACCCACATTATCAGGATTGTCTCCTGCATCATAAGCACGAAAACGATGGGATTGAGACAAAAGAATGGAATGACGGGAAAAGGCTAAAGTGTTGCTCGACACTTACTGGGATGATTCTGGGTCAAAGGGGTCTCCTGAGGGGCCGCCACGACATCATCAGTCCGACATTCAACTCGAACTGGTTGAGAAATCTGAACCTCGTTCGGGGCAGATAGAGCATCGGGCACCTCAGGCACTTCTTCCACATCCACCGCAAGGTCCGGTAACGGAGGGTCAAAGGGTGCCTGATCACCTAGTTCTGGTGAATAACCATGAGGGGTGGGATCAATGGACACCTTCCGCACAACAAGGTCCAAACATTAGAACTCATTCCTAATAACCAATTTGACATATTTGTCCCACTGATCCTCACAACCAATTAAGATCAACCGCCTTAGAATTGTGTCTTTCGAACCGAAGTGAAGTAACCCCTCAACTGTGATGCTCTCCTCGTTTGCTGTAGAGACCCGGATATACAAATCCGGACTCTCCTGTGTATTCTGCACTAGTCCAGGATCACGCTAGTGCACACAGTATGTACAAAGATAAATATCATCCATATCACGATATTCTAAGGAAAAACCAAATTATATTGATAATTATCAGAGTACGACCTTATGGCCAAGCTTACAATAGACTAGCCCGGAGGGCTTAACAAAAACTAGCAGCGGAAAACCAAAAGAAAGCGCAGCAGCCAATCGACACGCCCACAGGCTATCGAGTGGAGAACGAAGCCTAATCCGCGAAGACGTCGAAGTACCCTCCTTCTGGAACCTCCTGCTGGCGATACTCCTCCTCCTCAACTGAGCAACAGGGGCATAAAGCCGTGAGTACATAGAGTACTCAGCAAGTCGTTTGTAACAAAGAATGCAATATAGTATGCAAGGCTTACCAATGGATGGCTGAAAGGTTAATTTTGCATAAAGCAACAATTTAAGGTAAATACAATAAGTAGATTGAAAAGCAATTTTAACAAAAGACATTAAATAAATAATCAAAGGAATTGAATATAACCACAAGTGAACTGACCATTCACCCAAGGAATCCACCATGAACCAAGATCCATGAAATGAACACCCGGGAACTAACCATTCACTTCCCAACTTAACCCAACCAGGCTTTTATGAAAACTCTACCCCTCGTGTGAAATCACCGAGCATTGTCCATGACCGAGGACACGGCTATTCGAATAGTTTTACACTCTGCAGAGGTTGTACAACTTTACCCACAAGACATGATCATCCCGGATTGCCACGCGAGTTACACACTTCCTTAGGTGTGCGGCGAGGAGATCATGACAAGGCCTTTACAATGTTCAATTTCAACCCAGTCCCGCCTCGCTGAGGTTTCGCTCCCAAACCTGGTAATTGCCCCCTCTTACGCCCCGTGGAATGTATACGACACCCACTGACATCCCAATGGTGGAACCAGAATTGAAACATCACAAATTAGTCAGCCAGGTCCATCCCATACTGGACATGTGGTTGCACGGTAGGGCTCAGATCAATGGCGCACAAAGTAAAGTCCTTAATTGTACCCAGGCAAAACATCCACATCCCGTGTGCAACTTGCACCCCCTTTACTGCACGATCATTCGCCCGAGTGAGAACCAATTTTGTATAACCAACACCAATGACACTACCCATGTCATGGCACACAAATTTTATAGCTGTGGTTGACCACCACGTTCAAGTATATCATTAAGTCAAGATTAATTAACCACATGTGATGATAGACCCAACGTACTAATAATAAGCATGGCCAAGCAAAATAAGTGTACCACCCATGTGACAACTATTATTACATCACTAAATAATTTCCCATCCTATGGTGACAATGGCATCAAGGTATTCCAAAATATCAAGGAGGGAAATAACCAATTGGGACGATAATTACCAATACAAGGGTTTGAATAAAAATAGCAATGCAAGATAATTTAAAACAAAATAATTAAATAATAGATTGCAAACTGGGTTCAACATGATCAAAGGACACGACTTGCCTTGGCCTTGCTCAGCTGAGGGCTCTTGATCTTCAAATCCAACTTCCGCTCCCTCGAACACGCAATCTAACGAGAGAGAAAACGAAACGAAAAGACAAAATAAAATCAAATAAAATTCAAATGAAATCCAAAAACTTCCAAACCTGAACCAAAAGGTAGAGCTCAATTTTAGATGAATTTAGGAAAAAGAATCGGGTCAATCGGAGCTAGGATGAGGGAGAACGGGGCTCTGGAAAATAAATCTACAGAAAATCGGGAAAATTGGAAAAGTGCACTGTGCTGTGGACCGGGCGCACGGTGAGATGGGTCTACGGTGGGCTCGGCTCACGAAACAGTGCGGGCGGCGGCTGCTGACGCGGGCGGCAGAGGCTGACGTGGCGCTGACGTGGCGGCGACACGTGGCTGCCACGTCAGATAGGGCTGACGTGGACGGTGATGTGGCTAGGGCTGACGCGGCGCATGCGAGGCGGCGGCGGCGGTCGATCGGACGGCTCTAGGGCGTCCACGCGGCGCGATCTGGGCCTTTGGCTCAGATCTGGATGGGCGGCGGGGATGAGGCGGCGCGGGAGGCGGGAGTCGGCCGATGGCCGACGCGTGGCGGGCGCGGGGACCGAGGGGTCGCGGGGCGCGTGCGCAGGCGCGGGCGTCCGCTGGCGGCGTGGTGCGCGGCCGGCGACCGAGGAGGCGCGGACGTCCGGGCGGCGGCGGCGGCGGCCTGGGCCGACGGCGGAGTGCGGGCAGCGGCGGCGACGGCGAGGGCGGCGCACGGCGGCGGCGGCTAGGGTTAGGCCGGCGGGGCTCACCGGCTACGGCGGCGACGGTGGCGGAGACGGCGGCGGCGTCGGCGACGGTGAGCGGCGGCGGAGGCGGCGGCTCGGGACGAGGAAACCGAGGGGGTCGGGTCCCCTTTTATACCCGTGAGGCGAAGAGTCCTGGCGGCGCGGATGTCGAGTCCGGGGCGGAGACGGCGGCGGAAAACGGAAGGCGGCGGCGGAGTCCCGATCGGAGACGGAGGCGGAGTCCAGGTCGGGGACGACCTGACACGCGGGCCCCACCCGCAGTGGCTCAGGGCGACGGGCGGCGCGGATGCGGGGCGTGGGCGCGGAACGCGGAACGGATGGGCGACGCGTGTCGCTCATCCAGCGGAGGAAGGCGGGCGCGGGCGCGGCTTGGGCGAGGCCTGGCTGGGCTCGCGGCCGGCTGGGCCGAGGCTTGGCTGGGCTGGCGGCCCACCTGATTTTCTTTTTCTTTTTCTTTTTCTAGAAATTCAAGTAAATACTTTTGAGCTCTAGAAAATAGCAAATAAATCCAGAAAAATTCCAATAAATTTCAGAAAAGTTCCTTGAGGCTCAAAGAACTCAAATAAAATAACTTTGGCAAATGTTAATGTTTAACTTAATCATATTAAATCCTTTCAATTTAATAAAATTCCAATTAAGCTTTAATTAATTCCAAAAAATTCAAATGGTGAATTTTATTTTAAAAAGCTTCAAAAAGGCTCTGAAAATCAGGATGTTACAAACCTCCCCCCTTAAACGGAATCTCGACCCCGAGATTCAGGTTTACTAAAAGAATAGGTTACCAGGTGCGACGTCGGAGACGACGTGGTTCAAGCTTCCCCTCGCAACACTCGGTGGTATCTGGCCTTCTCGATCTGATGACATTCCATGGCTTGCTCCTGGAGTCTTGGCAGGGGTACTTCCAAGGTTGAACGGAATTGGCGAGTTTGCACGACGCTTCTGTGGACACTTGCGAGCGAAATGACCTGGCTCTTTGCACTTGAAACAGTTATAGGGAATTACTGGGCTTCTGTCCCTCAGAGGCAGATTGCTGATATTAATAGTGCGTGGTCCCGAACCATCATGATGAGGCATTGGAGCTGGAGTCCTGAATTCGGACTGTTGCGGTACCCGAGATGGCTGGTATGTGTTGAATCTGACTTTTTGTGACTGTTGCGACTGAACTCCTTGGTGAATCACCTTCCGCTTCCGAGACTCTTCCATCTCATGACGAGACTCTTCAATAAGTATAGCCTTATCTACCAGGTTTTGGAAGCTGGCATAGTCGTTTCCCACCACTTGAACTTTCAATCCCGGTTTCAATCCCCTCTTGAATCTCTTTTGACGGGCATCATCCGTGGCGACATCCTCCGGTGCATAGCGAGCTAGTTGGGTGAACTTGCTGAGATATTCACTTACTGACATTGTCCCTTGCTGCAACTCACGAAATTCCTCCTTCTTCATCTCAATCACTCCATCCAGGATATGAGCGTGTCGAAATGCTGCTGTGAACTCGTCCCAAGTGATGTTGTCTTGATCCTCATGAGCGGCATAGTAGTTCTCCCACCACTCTGCGGCGGCTCCCTCTAGCTGATGGGTAGCGTACAACACTTTCTCGCGATTGGCGCATTGAACAAGGTTTAGCTTCTTTTCCACTGAACGAATCCAATCATCTGCTTCCAAAGGCTCAGATGAATCGGAATAAGTTAGCGGTCTAGTCCTCATGAATTCTGCGAATCTGGATGACGGACGATTTGGCTGAGGTGCAAAGGTTGCCTAATGCTGTTGATTCATCATATTGGTTAAATTTTGCATCATTGTATTCATGAGTTGAGTTTGTGCTGCCATGAACTGACTCAAGGTTGGATCTATACCCATTGGAGTTGCTTGCGGCCCCTGAGTTGCCTGGTTTGCGTTACTGTCCTCTGGGTCTTGGTTCATCTGACTGCGTCTTGCTGTGCTCCGAGTGTCAACCATTTTTGCTCTGCTCTGAAAGGAAGATCACTTGCTGAGAACTGACTCTTCAGGGCTCAATAGGTAAGAGGGAAAAGCAAAGGTAAGTGGTAAACTCGTCTAAGGGGGACATTCTAATGGCAATCCTAAACTAAACAAACACTTAGCCGAAAAGGCTAACAAAAGAAGCAATAAACTCCACAAAAAGATTTTGACATGACTGCATCATAATGCTAGAAGCAAAACTGCAGCTCACATCACACCCAAGGCAAATAAGAAGCAAAACGTTCTACACGATACCAAAAACTATAACAGGGTTCAAATCTAATGGCTCCTAATCTTCACGGAAATCTCCAATCTTGTCTTGACATATTGGGTGCTCCCTTGATCTCGACTTCCCAGCATAGCTTGAAGGATTCCATGTCAACTTTCACTTTGATTGAGGGACACTCGAGACATCTATAGACTTTATAGGGATAAGAAGTCAAATTGAATTTCGAAACCAAGTTCTCAGAGGAGACAAGGAGCAAGAATCCTAAGAATGAGGTAAGAATCAAGAATTACTAGACAATCATTTGGTTGATTTGATTTAGAAAATAAATTTTGAAAACTTGACTAATTCGACCATTCTAACTAGGGCTTCGTCCTACAGTCGATATAGCTCTGATACCATCTCTGTAGAGACCCGGATATACAAATCCGGACTCTCCTGTGTATTCTGCACTAGTCCAGGATCACGCTAGTGCACACAGTATGTACAAAGATAAATATCATCCATATCACGATATTCTAAGGAAAAACCAAATTATATTGATAATTATCAGAGTACGACCTTATGGCCAAGCTTACAATAGACTAGCCCGGAGGGCTTAACAAAAACTAGCAGCGGAAAACCAAAAGAAAGCGCAGCAGCCAATCGACACGCCCACAGGCTATCGAGTGAAGAACGAAGCCTAATCCGCGAAGACGTCGAAGTACCCTCCTTCTGGAACCTCCTGCTGGCGATACTCCTCCTCCTCAACTGAGGAACAGGGGCATAAAGCCGTGAGTACATAGAGTACTCAGCAAGTCGTTTGTAACAAAGAATGCAATATAGTATGCAAGGCTTACCAATGGATGGCTGAAAGGTTAATTTTGCATAAAGCAACAATTTAAGGTAAATACAATAAGTAGATTGAAAAGCAATTTTAACAAAAGACATTAAATAAATAATCAAAGGAATTGAATATAACCACAAGTGAACTGACCATTCACCCAAGGAATCCACCATGAACCAAGATCCATGAAATGAACACCCGGGAACTAACCATTCACTTCCCAACTTAACTCAACCAGGCTTTTATGAAAACTCTACCCCTCGTGTGAAATCACCGAGCATTGTCCATGACCGAGGACACGGCTATTCGAATAGTTTTACACTCTGCAGAGGTTGTACAGCTTTACCCACAAGACATGATCATCCCGGATTGCCACGCGAGTTACACACTTCCTTAGGTGTGCGGCGAGGAGATCATGACAAGGCCTTTACAATGTTCAATTTCAACCCAGTCCCGCCTCGCTGAGGTTTCGCTCCCAAACCTGGTAATTGCCCCCTCTTACGCCCCGTGGAATGTATACGACACCCACTGACATCCCAATGGTGGAACCAGAATTGAAACATCACAAATTAGTCAGCCAGGTCCATCCCATACTGGACATGTGGTTGCACGGTAGGGCTCAGATCAATGGCGCACAAAGTAAAGTCCTTAATTGTACCCAGGCAAAACATCCACATCCCGTGTGCAACTTGCACCCCCTTTACTGCACGATCATTCGCCCGAGTGAGAACCAATTTTGTATAACCAACACCAATGACACTACCCATGTCATGGCACACAAATTTTATAGCTGTGGTTGACCACCACGTTCAAGTATATCATTAAGTCAAGATTAATTAACCACATGTGATGATAGACCCAACGTACTAATAATAAGCATGGCTAAGCAAAATAAGCGTACCACCCATGTGACAACTATTATTGCATCACTAAATAATTTCCCATCCTATGGTGACAATGGCATCAAGGTATTCCAAAATATCAAGGAGGGAAATAACCAATTGGGACGATAATTACTAATACAATGGTTTGAATAAAAATAGCAATGCAAGATAATTTAAAACAAAATAATTAAATAATAGATTGCAAACTGGGTTCAACATGATCAAAGGACACGACTTGCCTTGGCCTTGCTCAGCTGAGGGCTCTTGATCTTCAAATCCAACTTCCGCTCCCTCGAACACGCAATCTAACGAGAGAGAAAACGAAACGAAAAGACAAAATAAAATCAAATAAAATTCAAATGAAATCCAAAAACTTCCAAACCTGAACCAAAAGGTAGAGCTCAATTTTAGATGAATTTAGGAAAAAGAATCGGGTCAATCGGAGCTAGGATGAGGGAGAACGGGGCTCTGGAAAATAAATCTACAGAAAATCGGGAAAATTGGAAAAGTGCACTGTGCTGTGGACCGGGCGCACGGTGAGATGGGTCTACGGTGGGCTCGGCTCACGAAACAGTGCGGGCGGCGGCTGCTGACGCGGGCGGCAGAGGCTGACGTGGCGCTGACGTGGCGGCGACACGTGGCTGCCACGTCAGATAGGGCTGACGTGGACGGTGATGTGGCTAGGGCTGACGCGGCGCATGCGAGGCGGCGGCGGCGGTCGATCGGACGGCTCTAGGGCGTCCACGCGGCGCGATCTGGGCCTTTGGCTCAGATCTGGATGGGCGGCGGGGATGAGGCGGCGCGGGAGGCGGGAGTCGGCCGATGGCCGACGCGTGGCGGGCGCGGGGACCGAGGGGTCGCGGGGCGCGTGCGCAGGCGCGGGCGTCCGCTGGCGGCGTGGTGCGCGGCCGGCGACCGAGGAGGCGCGGACGTCCGGGCGGCGGTGGCGGCGGCCTGGGCCGACGGCGGAGTGCGGGCAGCGGCGGCGACGGCGAGGGCGGCGCACGGCGGCGGCGGCTAGGGTTAGGCCGGCGGGGCTCACCGGCTACGGCGGCGACGGCGGCGGAGACGGCAGCGTCGGCGACGGTGAGCGGCGGCGGAGGCGGCGGCTCGGGACGAGGAAACCGAGGGGGTCGGGTCCCCTTTTATACCCGGGAGGCGAAGAGTCCTGGCGGCGCGGACGTCGAGTCCGGGGCGGAGACGGCGGCGGAAAACGGAAGGCGGCGGCGGAGTCCCGATCGGAGACGGAGGCGGAGTCCAGGTCGGGGACGACCTGACACGCGGGCCCCACCCGCAGTGGCTCAGGGCGACGGGCGGCGCGGATGCGGGGCGTGGGCGCGGAACGCGGAACGGATGGGCGACGCGTGTCGCTCATCCAGCGGAGGAAGGCGGGCGCGGGCGCGGCTTGGGCGAGGCCTGGCTGGGCTGGCGGCCGGCTGGGCCGAGGCTTGGCTGGGCTGGCGGCCCACCTGATTTTCTTTTTCTTTTTCTTTTTCTAGAAATTCAAATAAATACTTTTGAGCTCTAGAAAATAGCAAATAAATCCAGAAAAATTCCAATAAATTTCAGAAAAGTTCCTTGAGGCTCAAGGAACTCAAATAAAATAACTTTGGCAAATGTTAATGTTTAACTTAATCATATTAAATCCTTTCAATTTAATAAAATTCCAATTAAGCTTTAATTAATTCCAGAAAAATTCAAATGGTGAATTTTATTTTAAAAAGCTTCAAAAAGGCTCTGAAAATCAGGATGTTACATTTGCATGACAATGTAGCTCCTTCCGGGCCCTAGCAACCAACTCACTAAACGACGACCGTTCACTGAATATTAGAGGCACCCTTTGCATTTCAACAAATCGAACATTTCCATAATCATCACTTGTCACACTGCCTCCATGATATAGGGTGACTAGGTTGTCCATCTAGTTCATACAGAAACCAAACTTAATAACTTTAGTCGAAATTGGATACTAGATAGTAACTAATAAGTACCTAGTCACTAACTAAATGCTACCTAACTAACTGGCTGACTACCTAAGTACCTAAATTAACTAACTACTACACTATAATTGATGCTAATTAACTAACTAAATTGCATAGTCAATTTTACCTGTCCGACGATGGTAGTGGACAAACCGGGCAATCCAAGAAGGTATCGTCACACAGTAATTCCTTCCCTCCTGCATACAATCAATAATTATGAGCTCATAACAAGCATTACCAAATGAATATCTTCACAGCATCGTGTTGGTATGCCCTTGTCTTTCCAAAGAAACCTGGTCTCAAAATAATTATGCACTCTTAATGGAACTTCCTCAGCTGTCTATGCATAACTAATTTTTTTTAATAAGACATGCAATATACTTGGAGGTGCAAACTGCAAAGCAATTGATTAACCATCATGTTTTTCCATACTAAGTTATTATCCAGTTTCTTGTGTAAGATCATTATTCTTTACTGACTTGGTTGTCTCACCATCTCTCCATCTTACTCCATGACCAGTCTCCAATGTCCAAAGCTTTCATGTCAGGCCCAAAAGCTGTATCTAGGCTAAAAGCTGTAGCCCGCAAGTCTGTTTTGATTAGCTCTTTACAAAAGATTAATCCAGTAATTAAATTTCAATACGCATTAAAGCTTCTATGAATCATGACAGGCGTTGCAAACCCTTACTTGGAGCTATACAGTAGTGATTTAAAACAATAAGATGACAAGGAGCCTTTCTTTCTGTTTTACTTGGATTGGTTCCTTCATCAATGTTTTCTTTCAGTTTTGTGTGTTTTACTGGCAAGATCTCAACTTAATAATATTCAACTAAAGACTGATCTAATATGGAAATTTAAATAGCTAAATCTAACAACCTCCAATGAGAATATAAATTCAAGTATAACATATCAACACAAAATGGAGAAGATTTTACGAACGAGAATATCACTAGCGGCCGGGGAGGCGGGAGGCCGGAGAGGCAGCGGCCGCGGCGGGGAGGCGGCGGCCGTGGCGGGGAGGCGGGCGGGCGGGGAGGCGGTGGGGGCTCGGCCGCCGGCGGGGACGCGGGCGGGCGGGGAGGGGAGGCGGCGGCACCACGGGGCGGCGGAGGGGAGGCGGGGAGAAATGACCGAATGCTCGCGTGGGGAGAAAGAGAGACAGAGGGAGAAAGGAGAAGGCCGCGTGGGGCCCGCTGGCCATAGCTCGGCGCCAAGATCCATGGTGCCGAGCTCGGCGCCGTGACTATTGGCGCCGAGGTGCTTGCCACGTCGGCGCCACGCAGGCCGCCACGGTGGTGCGGGCCTGGGACCTCGGCGCCATGGACCACGGCACCGAGACGTGTTACCTCGGCGCCGTGGGTCACGGCGCCGACCCCCTAGGTCCAAAAACGGAATTAAAACTACCAGGGGTCTAAATGTGAATATTTTTCAAAAAAGGGCTAAAATAGAAAAAATTCGGTTGTTTAGCAACAGCTTTACAAGTGTATGCAATGACAATGGTTAACTAACAACATACACCACACTCCCTGATGAATCAAATTAAGTCTCTTTGTTTTTTTTGAAAATAAGTTTCTTGTTGATTGACAGTCCTGGAGTCGGGAGCAGTCCTTTTTTGTTTTGCTCTTCGTCAACATTTAATCTACACTCAGACTCCCCGAAGAGGCGAACATGAATACATGGTGAACGGAGAGTACTCGGACCTAGGTCGTGGAAGGACACATATGGGTTTCGTAACAAAACAAGTGGTTCAAAATAAGGCAGCCCTTGTTCGATCCTGGTTGTCAATAGAAAGTAGGGCATAATGACCAATTTTTCTTGCTATTTTTCTTGATCTTACGACGCCCTGAGTTGGTGTAATATCCTATTTTTGGGAAAACTTTGGTGCTAGTTCAAAGAATTCAAAATCTACTTTCAACTTCAAAGAATTCAAATCCAAATTGCTGGTTGCCGCACAAAATTTGTTGGAATTCAAAATTTTTCAAGAACTCATCCCCTTCTCCCAACTTCCCCCTTGTCTTCCCGGCCGCTTCCCCCTTCTCCCTCCTTCCTATCTCCTCCCCCTCAGCGAGCGACCAGAGAGGACAGCGACCGCCTTGTCTTCAGTGACGGCGGCCTCCTCTTTAGCGCCCTGCCGTGGCAGCACCCCGGTTTTGCCTCCCTCGTGTGCGCACAGCGTTGCCATGGTCCGGTGCCCTGCACACGCGCCAGTCTTGGTGAACCGTGCCCTCTCTACTTGCTCGGTAAGAGGACAGCACTGCCGCCCCGTCGCGTCCCGCATCGTCTCCCGCGTTACCCCCTGTTCATGTTGGCCCCTCGCGAAGCTACAACCCAGCCTAGACCGGCTCTACCTCGGCTTTTCCCCGCTGCGCCACCGTGGTCCGGCCCTACCGCACCTGTGCCGTCATGGCCCCCGCCAGCCCTAGCAGTAGCCATCCTCTCTGCCTCACCTTCCGCTCCGCCCTCCTGTGACCGCTGGGCCAAGGGATGCACCGTCCTCGCTATCTTTCCGTGCCACCATGGAGAACTTCGACTGTCGCGCCCCGAGCTGTAGCCACTCGAAGCTAACACCACCCGCACGGTCGTCGCACCGCCGCCCGAGGCCCCTCGGTGCCAACCTCTTCCCCCGACCACCTATAAGAGGATGCCCGAGCCTCATCTTCCACTCGGTTCCCCTTCCACCTCCCTCATCTGCCTGAGCTCACCGCCTCCTCTGCCACAGGCTCTTCCACCGGCAGTCTCCGCCACCAGCTCCACTTGGTGGACTTCAGGACCCCTGAGCCTCTCTCTAAGTTCACTGCTACTTCCTCTATCTCCTTCCCTGCCTAATCGGCTTTTCTCCCCCCTACAGGCCGCCGGTGAGCTTCTACTTCATCGACTCTAGCGCTCGGTCTGCTCGATGGACCACCGTGCCTCAGATCGATTGCCCGCGCTTGGAGCACCGCCCACCCAACCACCATGAAGTCGAACCTAGCCTCGCTGAGCTCCCTCCCCACCTCCGGTGAGCCGACGCCGTCACCCACCTCGCCGCCGGTGAGCTCCCTACAGGGCGCTGGTGAGCTTCTACTTCATCGACTCCGACGCTCGGTCTCTTCGATGGACCGCCGTGCCTCAGATCGATTGCCCGCGCCTAGAGAACCGCCTAGCCACCATGAAGCCGACCTCAGCCTCGCTGAGCTCCCTCCCCTCCTCCGGTGAGCCGATGCCGTAACCCACCTCGTCGCCAAGGCCATCCCCATCACCAACTTCTTCAGCTCCACCCCGACCACAGCTCAAGCTCTGTGTAAGTTCATAATCATTCATAGAAGCTCCCATGTCAATCAATCGAACGCTAATGCCGGTCGCCGTTAGACCAAATCAGGCTGCTCCGCTTCTCCCAAGGGTGCGTGCAAGGACATGGAGCCCATTTTGCTGATGCCATCGCACCGCCGTGGCCACCCTCGCCGCCATCCGGCTCTGCCTTTCTCACAACGGGGGAATTGTAGCCACACGATTTAATTAGCACGGTGATTAGCTTGGCTAATAACTATCTTAATTGGCCATTAGTAGTTAATGATAGCGGGCCCACACGTCAGTCACTGCAACCAAAAACGTAATTTAATCATTAAAAAAATGATGACCAGACCCCACATGTCAGAGGGACACCCTCTATCCTCTTTTGTTTTTGGGGATTTTCCTTGAGAATAAATTTTTGAGGACCTCGTTCTCTCTCGTCGTAGCTCTAAATTTAATGAAACTTGTGTCTAATTTTTTCTAAATCAATATATATCTATTGGTACTGGTTTTTTTTCAACTTTGAGTTTATTTGAATTTTATTTGGTATTTATTTGTTTTCGCTTGTCTATGTTTTCTTTTCTGACATGTTCTCCCGAGTAGAGCTTGAAGGTGTGAACAAGCCCCCGATTGAAGTAGCGCAAGACCCCCAAGCTTGTGATCAGTTTTCTAGCTAATATCAGTGGCACCTAAGTTGTCTCAGCCGCTTGCCTGTGGCAGGTTGTGCCCCTAGCACATTTGTCTACGCTTCCGCTTCTGCACTTTATGTAATATAAACATTTGGCCTAATGGCCTTACTATAAACTCGACCTGACACGGTCTATTTGCACTCTGGTATTGTAATGGTATGGTATGTGTCATGTAGGAAATGATGCAGCAATGTACCTATGAGCATTATCTACTGATTCAGGGAATAATGCGGAGAAATCACAGAGGATTTCGAGTTGGTAAGATCCAGGTCTGATAGTTGGGGTGAAAACATATCGAATATGGACGGATAATGGCTCTACTATATTTGTTTTTATATATTCCTCCGGATGCAGATGTGAATATGGATATCCCAAATATGAATATAAATAAGAATAATGTTGAATACAAATACGGAGCAAATACAAATCGAATACAATCATGAACAGTTCTCAGAACATAAAAACCCTTTAAATTGTATGCACAAAATATACAAAAACATAACTAGTTTATTTGATTTAAATATTTGTGAAGAATATATATATGAATTCTTCATATATGCTAAGGTTTCTTCTCTAACTCCATGTTTTAATGTTTGATGGGCTACTAAAGTATCAATGTATATGTTAATGTATGATGGGTTACTAAAGTATCTTGTAAATGTATTGGGCTGAAATAGAGGATGTAGGCTACGAATATCCGGCTCTTGAATATCCAGATAATTTGGATATGTATTCGTATTCGACGGATAGTGAGTTAACGAATCTGTATTCGTATCCAAAACAGAAAATCCGTATTCATTTCCAATTCAATACTATCCGACAAATATCCAAGCCGATATAATTAGTATTAAAAATTTATCCGGATCGATCAAAAACTATCAGATCTATGTCCACCCCTAGTTCAAGTGCATAACCCAAAATATGTTTTATAAAAAGAAATAGAGGCCAGTAGGAGTACATTTCACCGTCCCTCCAATCATCGGCATACACTCAAATTGAGCCAAAAAATGCACAGCTTACTGAGCTGAAACTAACTATGATATGTTGATAAACTTCAATTTATTTTGTTTTTAAAAAATCTGAATTACTTAAACAAATGTTAGAAGTCTCAAAAAGATGACCAACGGATATGTAAGACTTAGGTGCTGCTCGTTTTGACTGAAAAATGGTGGCTTATAGTTAAAATTACATTATAGCAGCTGAAATTGTAATGTAACTGATGATGACTTATTTGATATAATTAAATTTAAAAAATTTTAAAATAGAAAAAATATATTAGCCTATCACAAATAATACAAATGAATAAAAAAAGAACTGACAAAAACGTTTAAAAAAATTAAAAAAAATAAATTTTATAAATAGTGAAAAATAAGGCTAAAACCGAAACAAGGCATCCTTAGGCCAGTCTCAGTGGAGGTTTCATGTCCCAGTTTCCAACACACCCATATTTTGGGAACAGTGCAGAAGAGTTTCATCCACATGAAACTCTCTCTACTCCCATGAAACTTTTATCATCTCTCTCTTCATCAATACAGTGCCATGTCAGCGTATTTAATGCCCATGAAACTCCATAAAATCCCACTGAGACTGGCCTTATATATACTGGATTCCGAGTAGAAAATAACATGTGGGTACGGCAGCTGCTTAACATATTAACGGTGCAAAGTCAAACCTAAATCAGACTGACCGTGGGCCCAGGAATCGCAAAGCGAGCCACTAGCTCACCGACATGCGGGCCCACCGCGGTGCAGAATAACGCAAACAAACCGGAATAGCACACCCCCGTGAGAGACACGGTGGGCCACCTGTCCCCCCTGTCTCATGAGCAAATCGGCAGTCAAAGCGCACATAGGGCAAACAGACCCACCACAAGCGAGGGCCCACAGTCTACACACTGTCTGACATCTCGTCCCCACCGTTTTGACCCCACCTGTCATGGACTGCATCACAAATGAATGAGACGCTCACGAACTTGGCCAAAGTACGTCTCTCTCACTGACAGCCGCGCACACGGTGCCCCGACCACCTGGCCCACACATCAGCGAGACAGCACCCTGACTCGTCACCTCCGAACTCTCTGCCCCACCGGTCATAGACCGCATGCGAAGAAGCATCCCGTAGAACGAGACGCGTTAAGCAAATGCAAGGCCCACACAGGAGCACGGCCCAGTACACAGGAGCACGGCCCAGTAAAAACTTACGTCACTAACAGCTGGGCCCTACAACCGTTCGTCCCACATGTCTGTGATGACGTCCGGCCGGTACATAAAGGTCGCGCCCTACCACTCTCGGCCCGAGCAGTCTCATCCCGCCTCGCCTCCCCTCTCCCAGAGCTCGCGAGCCAGCGGCCGCACCGCCGTTTCCGCGGCGCGCAGATCCGCCCAATCCGTGGAGACCCAGGCGAGCGCGACGGTACGGACACCGCGGTCCCTAGCGTTCCCACCCCCGCCGGCGCGTCCCTCCCGGATCGCGCGTCGGCCGCCCTCCCCCCGCGCGGGGCCGATCTGATCCGACCAAATCCGGTGGAATTCGGGGGAGGCGTCGGCTGCAATCGGGCGGGTTTTTTTTTATCGGGGCTCGTTGGGGGGTCGGGAGGTTGGAGTGGCTGGTGTAGAGGTTGAGTATGGCGGCGGAGGGGATGGTTCTACCGTTCTAGGGTTAGGTTTTGGGGCGGTGGCGTGAGGTGACAGCGGACGGGGGGAGGATGAAGGGCGTGGAGGGCGGGGGCGGGGGCGCCGGGGACGGGGAGGAGAGGGAAGAGGAGGTGCGAGAGGAGCTGGAGCTCGCGCTCTCGCTTGGGCGGCGGGGGTGGCGCCTGCCGCCGGTGCGGCAGGAGCCGGTGCCACCGCCTGCGTTGAGGTGGACGATGGTTTTCCCGACGTGGGACCCCGACGCGGCCGGGGGCTCGCGGGCTGCGGAGAGGGCTTGGGGTTTGCCACCTGTGCCGCCGCTCAGGCTCCGTGACATGTGGCGAGGCGGTCGCGCTGATGGTGATGCAGGGCGTGATGTGGATGTTGCGGAGGAGGAGGACGAGGAGGAGGGCGATGAGGATGGAGATAGGGACCTGCAGAATAAACGGCCCAAAGTGCGCAGCTTTGGCGAGTAAGTTGCTTAAAAATTTCTCCTTTTCCTTTTACTGTTTTCTTGTCTTTAGATTTTTAGCAAAGTTGTTTTGTGGATTTCATGGTGCTAGTATTCTGTAGGTAAACCTATCACGTTGAACTAGAAAGTAAGTATACTTCATGGAGGACATAGCTGATATTGAATTAGTGGTTTTACTTAAGGACTTCTTCAAGTAGTACAGCTGCTTTGGCCATTCTGGAAAACCAGGTGGGAGATGGGGTAGAAAAGTGCCCTTTTAGATGTTTTCTACTTGTTGCTAGAAATGCTGAGACCCTTTAGATGGGTAATGAACGAACTGCTTTTCCAGAAGTGGAGAGAGTGCTTCCCTCTAGTTATGTTAGCACGCATTTCCTTAGTCTATCCAATTTTACTGGGCCTAAGTGACTTTCTCTGAGTTGTGCAACAATCCTAGATTGAATCTAGCACTTGGTAAGGCAATTATGTAGTTACCCTTTGTACTTGTCATTCTTCTTTTATGATTGACGGCCTAGGCCACATTTATTCTGCATCAAAAAATTACATATAAGATGAGCCATGAAAATAGGTAGATTGCAGGCATGCTGCAGGAAAGAACTAGCATTCTGTGATCACATGGACTTTGTGTCTGGTCTATTTTTATGCTCTTATTGTTTAGCAACAAGGAAAAAACCTCAAAAAGAAGAAAAGTTCTCAATACAACAAGCAGGATATCAATTTGCACATTCCATAGATTTATGTTATCTAAAATATGCTTAGAAAAAAAGAAGGGGACGGCTATAGCACAAAAATGCTTCATATGCAATCAGTGGTTGTGGATATGATTATAAGTCATTCTTGTAGGGAAGTGCAGGAAAGTCACTGTGATGAACCTCAATTCATCGGGGTAAACTCCACCGAGAGAAAGGCAGGGTGGCATCGGCTTGGTGGGATGAGAGATTTGACTATAGACTGGGATGATAAAACTTGGGGAAGAGACTAGATTAATTCGTCTTTATTAGTTCCTTGCTTAATAAAATGAGATATACTCCCATCCTTATATAGATTGGATGGCTTGATTTCTAAGGAACTTATCTCTAATATTATGGAAGTAGATTATCCTGATCAATCTAATCTTATCTCTAAGGAAACTAATCCAACCAAACCGATGGCCGCCATGTGAACAGTAACCGCGCAGCACAGTTTGCGCGAACAGTACCATTGCATATGACAACTTCCCTTCTCGATGAGCAACTTGTCCTTGAGTTGCAAGGTGGTGGCCATGGCTGCAGCCCTAGGAGACCCCATGCTGACGAGAGGACATGACATAGACACAGTGTCTCAGGGGAAACAATGGAACTTCAGTGATGATTGACGATGACAACAGGTAGCCTGCATGGCTTGATGCCCTTGGAACATGAAAACGGCATGGGGCAGCCAAAGGTTGCTGTCCGTCATGGCGTGCCGCACCATTAGAATGAGCACAACGACGTCGTAGCTCACCCTAGGGCACCCTCCGCGATGCGCACTGCAAACAGCATGGTCTCGGTGGGTGGCGTGGAGAAGATGGTTGTGAGGTAGTGACCCTCTGTCATTGATGGCGGCAGTGGTGTCAGAACTAGGGACAACGTTGCTTTATCCACTGTTGCCGTCATCTTCTCCAGGATGGTATGCATGTTGATAAAGATGACCGTCATCTTCTTGATGTCGTGGGTACTAGACTACTAGTGGCCATCTTATTGGTATTAGCCTTTATTGCTGTCCGTCATGGCGTGCCACACCATTAGAATGAGCACAACGACGTCATAGCTCACCCTAGGGCACCCTCCGCGATGCGCACCGCAAACGGCATGGCCTTGGCGGGTGGCGCGGAGAAGATGGTTGCGAGGTAGTGACCCTCTGTCATTGATGGCGGCAGTGGTGTCGGAACTAGGGACAACGTTGCTTTATCCACTGTTGCCGTCATTTTCTCCGGGATGGTATGCATGTTGATGAAGATGGCCGTCATCTTCTTGTTGATGTTGTGGGTACTAGTGTCCATCTTATTGGTTCAGCCTTTATCATGACCAATGGCTCGGCAATAGGAGCTATGGTAGCAGAAGTCATGGGAAGAGATCGACTATTTTGATATCAAATGTGATAAACCTTAGATAATCGGGGTAAACACCGCCGAGAGGAAGGATGGGCGGCGTCGGCTTGGTGGGATGAGGGATTTGACTATAGACAGAGATGATAGAACTTTGGGAAGAGACTAGATTAATTCATCTTTATTGGTTCCTTGCTTAATAAAATGAGATACACCCATCTTTATATAGATTGGATGGTTTGATCACTAAGGAACTTATTTCTAATATTATGGAAATAGATTATCCTAACCAAATCGGTGGCTGCCATTTGAACAGTAACCGCGTAGCACTGTTTGCGTGACTAGTACCGTTGCACATGACAACTTCTCACCTTCTCGATGAGCAACCCGTCCTCGAGTTGCAGGGCCAATGATATTTTTTCTTGGTAGAAGCACCAATGATCTCTATGAAATTCTCTTAATTTGTTAATCAAATACGTCCTCGAGTTGCAGGGCCACTAATATGTTTTCTTGATAGAAGTGCCAATGATCTCTATGAAATTCTCTTAACTTGTTAATCAAATACGTCCCCGGTTACTCTTCTCTTGATTACAAGTCTTAATGTACATATTACGTTAAAATGTTCTCCCTTTTTGCAGAGAAAGTCCACAACATTCAGGTGTCAATGCAGCCTTATTTGGCTTTGAATCACCACATTTGCACGCTTCTGATGAACATGAGCATTTCAAGATGTCCGGTTGTCCAGAACATGAACTAGATTTTGGCTTGTCTCTTTTCCCAAATGATGGTGGTAATGAGATTTCAAGGGACGCCAACAATGAAGGGGTTGGTGTTGTCGAAAAATCAGGCGGAAGAAATTCTGAAGATGTTGAAATAAGAATGGATCTTTCTGATGATCTCTTGCACCTGGTGCGCCGCGAATTTCTGTTGCTAATAGTTATCTATATGCAAATATTACTAATGCTTGATTCAGAATGTAGTAATGTACTAATTTATTAGATATGCTTATTCAGATATTCTCCTTCTTGGGCCAGAAAGATATATGCAGAGCAGGTGCTACCTGCAAACAGTGGCGATCTGCCAGTTCGCATGAAGACTTCTGGAAATGTTTGAAGTTTGAAAACACTAGAATATCTCTGCAGAACTGTATGTCTTTTGCTTTGTTCTTTTTTTTAGTGCACGTGCATACGGTATATTATAATTCTTATTTGAAATGTTTTTAAATATTGTGTGCATTGGGGACTGCCAATATATGTGTGCGATTGGTGTTCTCGTGTATATTTGTGTCTTTGGGTGGTTGAGACAATTTTCAATCTGTTATCCCAAATGCCATGTTTCTTGTAAATTCTTATAGGTTAGAAGAAGCACTCCTTGTGTTTAGGTAATGCTAGAAAGGCCTGAATGGTATATTAGTTTTGAAATTGTATTAGTTAGTCCTTAGGGAGGACACGCTAGGCCTGTACAAGTTCAAGAGGTGCCACTTTCATGATTTCATCTATATGACACTTCCATGATGTTAATGATTGGACACTCTCTTACCTTCATGCTGATGAAAATACCAATGTAAGGAGGTGATAGTGTGGAGTCCATGATAGTGACTGTTACAAATTTACATTCATCTACACTGTGATTTTGAAGCCCTTGTCATAAAAGTAAATTATCAGGCAACTATAATTTTGTTTGGATTAGGATAAAGCCTGTTGTTCGGAACCCTTTTATAATTTTATAGCTTTTAGATAATAAATGTGGGATTGCTCTACTGAGCTGTTCGGTTAAACTAAACATCCTGTTCTTTTTAAATGCTACATATTGCGACTAATTTAGCTACATTTCATTCTGTGATGTCCTTTGTGATCGCACTGGATTATTACCTGATGTTGCTTACATGTTTTATCACTCTGTTACTTTTGCAGTTGTTGATATTTGCCATCGTTACCAGAATGCGACAGATCTCAATTTGTATGGTGTCATGAGTGCAGAAATACTAGTGATGGAAACGATAATGTTCTTAAGGTTTTCGTCTCATTCATTTTCTTTCTCCTTTGTTGTCATATTGTTTTTCTTTTATTGTATTTATGAAATTCGCTGTCTTTCAGGCATCTAAAGACATTAACAATGGGCAAGGGGCAACTCAGAGAAGCATTTTTTCAAGCTTTGGCTGAATGCCCATTGTTGACTACACTAACAATCAGTGATGCATCTCTTGGGAGTGGCGTCCAAGAAGTAACTGTTAATCATGATAGATTGCATGAACTTCAAATTTTGAAGTGCCGGGCACTCAGAATATCTGTCAGGTGATGAACTTTTTTGGTGCAATTATTTTTCTTCTGTAAATAGGTTCGAATGTCCTTTTAACTAATATATGTTGTTTTATCATCCAGGTGTTCCCAACTTAAAATACTGTCTTTGAGGCGAACTGGCATGGCTCATGTATCACTCAACTGTCCTCAATTGCTTGAATTGGATTTTCAATCCTGCCATAAGCTTTCTGACAATGCAATTCGTCAAGCTGCTACAGCTTGTCCACTGTTAGCGTCACTAGACATGTCATCTTGCTCCTGTGTTACTGATGAGACATTGCGTGACATAGCTAGTTCATGTCCAAATCTTTCTGTTCTTGATGCATCTAACTGCCCAAACATTTCATTTGAGGTACTTTTCTATGCCCTGTGCTCTTTTATGTCTTTGACTGATCTTGACTGCTACTATTTGCAAATTTGCAGCACATATCTGACATATTCTTTTTATTTGTCTCGGTATGAAGTCGGTGAGGCTTCCAATGTTGATAGACTTGAGGCTACTAAGTTGTGAGGGAATCACATCTGCGTCCATGGCTGCAATATCTTATAGTCGTCTGCTTGAGGTAGTGATTCAGTTTTCTTTGGGTAATGTTTTGTGTACCTCTTGTCTTAAGAACTAATCTTCTTTTGCAATCATTCCAGGCATTACAACTTGATAATTGCAGCCTGTTGATATCCGTGTCTCTGGATTTGCCACATCTGAAGAATATAAGTCTTGTACACCTGCGCAAGTGAGTAGGATTGCTTTTGCTTTATCTTTGTTAATTGTCATTGTTGTTTATTTTGTACAATTGTTCACCTTGCTCAATATGGGTTTGTCTTACCTGCCATGTTAGGTTTGCTGATTTGAATTTGCGAAGTCCTGTGCTTTCTTACATTAAAGTTTCCAGATGTTCGGCACTTCATCGTGTTAGCATAACATCAAGTGCTCTTCAGGTCAGCTCCTATGTTTTGGTGAAGGGCTCAATTTTGTTATACTATTTATTGGTTTATGTGGGTATTTTTTAACATTACCATGTGCTGAATTTGTGCCTGCAGAAATTGGTGCTACAAAAACAAGAGAGCCTATCTAGTTTGTCATTGCAATGCCACAATTTGATTGATGTGGATCTTAGTTACTGTGAATCATTAACAAATGCAATTTGTGAAGTTTTCAGTGATGGAGGTGGTTGCCCTATGCTCAGATCATTGATTCTTGATAACTGTGAGGTATGACACGTGCACCCTCCTATCACTAACAGTCAACACGGACAATAGCACAGGATAGTGATTCTGACTATCCCTCTGTGCCAGAACTCTTTATGTATTTAGAGAAAAATTGTTATTTAAATGCATAAGGTTTATTTTCTTTAATACTGTTAAAAACTTGGTGTCATTTTCCCATCAATTGGTGCTAATGTCAATCAATGTATTCCTTGTGTGTGTGTTTTCAAGATAAGAGTAGTGAGTAGTGACATGTTGCTTCATTATATTTCAATTCTGTTGATCCTTTTCCTTTTATCTCAGAGTCTGAGCATTGTGGAATTGAATAGTAGTTCCTTGGTTAATCTCTCGCTTGCTGGTTGCCGTTCCATGACATTCCTAAAACTCTCATGCCCAAATCTGCAAAAGGTGAATCTTGATGGTTGTGATCATCTTGAAAGAGCATCATTTTGTCCGGTAAGTGAAGTATTGCTCATTCTGTTTCTGAGGTGCAATAGATTTATTTGGAGCTATTTGTGAACACTGTTCCCCTAGGCGGCCGCCTAGCCTACCTAGGCGCTAGGCCCCGGCTTGCTGCCCGACTAGCGCCTAGCGCCTAGGGGAACACTTTTTGTGAACAACTTAGCTGATATGAACAATGTCTTCATTGGATATGATTTGCATTGTTCTCTTGGTAAGAATACAAGGATGTGTGACATTCTTTCAGGCCTACAAAAAGTAAGAGAATAACATGTAATTTGCACCTTATACTGGGTCCATTCCTTCTACCACAAGTTGCATTCATTGTGCTCTATCAATACATTAACCTTCAAATGGTGTGTAAAAATGATATTAATTGTGCATTATTGGGTGTGTAATTTGATTTGTCTGATTACCCTCCTGGGAAACTTGCAATTGCTATTTGATTTGTGGTCTATTTGTAGAGACAGGGTGGGTGGTTCTTCTAAACATTGTTATAAAAGGATATAGTTGTGGTCTTGTGGAACAAATATGAAGCACAAAATGTGTAGATAAACTGAATTAATACAAAATAATTTTTATCTGTTTGATTGCCTACATAAATCAATATATCTGTACTTTCTGACACTGGCTTCTTTTATAGGTTGGTCTTGAATCCCTAAACCTTGGAATTTGTCCAAAATTGAGCGTTCTACTCATTGAGGCACCAAAAATGTCTATATTGGAGCTGAAGGGTTGTGGTGTTCTTTCCCAGGCTTCAATTAATTGCCCTCACTTGACATCTTTAGATGCCTCTTTCTGCAGGTTGTACCGTGCTTCCTATATTTCTTGTAAACATTATTGACTGGTACTCTAATTGTTACTGTACTTTATTTTGCATGTTCAGGCAGCTTATCGATGATTCACTGTCTCGGACAGCAGAGGCATGCCCTCTTATTGAACATCTTATCCTTTCAGCATGTGTATCCATTGACATCAATGGATTGTCTTCATTGCGTTGCCTTCATAAGCTGACCTTGCTTGACCTGTCATACACATTTTTGATCAACTTGAAGCCTGTTTTTGATAGTTGTCCACAGTTAAAGGTAGGTGCTTGATTTGTGTCACTTTTTAAATCATTTGCTACTGTTGTACATACGACAATTGCTGTTGTGCGTATTAGTTAATATAGCAAGTCATACCACATGACCTATGTATTTATTCTTATGTGGTCAAATCACTGTTGTACGTTTGAAAATTGTCATTTTGTGTAATACTAATATTGTATGCAAGAACATGTGACGAGTATATGATCTATTGCATTTAGCTTCTGTGGTAGTTAACTTCTATGCTATTTTTTCCCCAGTATTTTGAAGTTTCTAATATGAGATGCACTGGAAATGCATAATTTTGGAATTGAATATTGTAAGGGATAGGTGTACATATATACTGAAGGATTGAAATTACTGCTTTCTTACCATATCTGCTTTCTTTGTCAGGTCCTAAAACTTTCAGCTTGCAAGTATCTCAGTGATTCATCTTTAGATGACCTCTACAGAGAGGGTGCTCTTCCAATGCTTGTTGAGCTAGATCTGTCCTACTCATCAATTGGGCAGACTACGATAGAGGAGCTTCTTGCATGTCGTACAAATTTAGTTAATGTCAATTTGAACGGATGCACGAACTTGCATGAATTGGTGTGTGGCTCAGATGATTACATTTCTGCTGACATGCCAGTTGATGTTTGCCCACCTGATTCTGCACCAGTCAAGAGTCAAGAGATCAGTGGGAGATCTGATCGTCTGCTTGAAGTTCTGAACTGTACTGGCTGTCCAAATATTAAGAAAGTTGTTATTCCTTCAATGGCAAACTATCTACATTTGTCAAAAATCAATCTTAAGCTATCTACAAACTTGAAGGAAGTGGATTTGACATGCTCCAATCTTTATACTTTAAACCTGAGGTAATATCAATGTGCGTTTCTGTACTGTTCGAAGATTATCTGTGTGGCTTGTTCTGTATTTACATCATTTACTTTTATTTTTTTCAGCAATTGTAGCTCACTGGAGGTTTTGAAGCTTGATTGCCCTAGATTGACTAATCTCCAACTTCTGGTACTATTCTTAATGCAACTTTCAAGACTTTTTTGAACTTTTGGCTGGCATGACTACTTAGCAGATAGGAATATAATGTTAAGTTCTAATTTCATCATCCCGAAATATAAGCTGTTTTTGGCATTTCACAGTTTCCAATGCAAGATTTTGACTATTATTTTTAAATATAATATACTTGTAAATTGATACAACAACAACAACAAACCTTTTGTCTCAAACAAGTTGGGGTAGGCTATTCTTGTAAATTGATAAAAAATATATATTATGAAAGTATTTTCAAAGAATAATGTAATAACATTATTTTTTGTGTGGTCAATCCGTATACTTTTCGGTATATTAGTGGCCAGTATCAAAAGATAAGACCGCGCGGATCCACAACAACCAATATTTAGAGATGTAGGGAGTATTGTACAAGATTAAAGTTTTATCAAACTTCTGTTAACTGCATTAATGATGTTTGTGCTGATTGTCAAGTTCTTTGCTTCAGCTCTTAAAAGCACACTTCAATATAATAATGGAACTAGTAAGATGCCGGTGCGTTGCAACCATGGTTCTCACGACGTCATCAAGTCGTCGCCTTGGTGACACCTAGGCATTGTGGCGGTCCAGGGGACGCCATGGAGCTTTGACGTGACCGCCCCCATCTTCCTCGGTTCTAGCCGGCGGGAATGGTCGGATCCGGTTGGATTTGACAGAGATGGGGTGGGAGGCGTTGGGGAGGGGAGGCACCAGGCGGGGGGAGGTGTCGGGGGAGGAGGTGGCGGGGAGAGGAGGCCGGGGGGGGGGGGGGGAGGCAGCATAGAGGGGAGGCGACGGGGGGAGGATGCTTCTGGAGACAACAGAGGTTACGAGTTATGAGGGGAGGAGGCTGCTCCATGTATATGTATTGTATACATGTAGCGTATGCCTGGCGAGGTGTTTCACCGTGGCGTCGCCATGGTGTCCTGGCGTTTTTTAGATGCCGTGGTCGCCAATTATGCCGTGACAATCATGGTTGCAATGGAGTATCAAATGAGAGTGCGTTGCAACGGAGTACCAAATGAGTGTGATACATATTATTAAACATGATCTCAATCTGAACAGTGAACATCAATTTTATCGTACGCTGTCATCATGTATCAAGCAAAGTATACATGTTCAAACTCGTAAAGAAATCAAATCGGAACATACGACGGAACACTAAACTTACACATATAACAATATTTCCTTTTAACACAAAGCGAATCAACCAATAAAAAGATGGTGATACACACATATATCTACAGGCATCACATTAGTGAAGCATGATAGAACAGGAAGAGAAGAGATACATCAAAGAATGATGAACTAAATTTCAGCATTTAACTCTAATTAACAACAGAATGTCACGGGATTATTTGACTACGGATTTTCAATATTTAATCTTTGACATTACATTTAACCAAATCTGTACTGCCAAACACAGAAAGAATTATGAATAAGAAACAACAACAAACTATATGGTGACTTGAAAGATTCTTTAACCTTACCAAAACAATACTTTTCTTAAGGAGCCAAGTACTACTACGAAGTCTCTAGGATCCAGACTATGCTAAATAAATAAGCATAAAAGAGTTTGCAGTGCAGAGGATCGAACAACTGCAGACACTTTCTTCAGAGGCACAAGGGCTGGGCTGTGATATAAAAACCTTGAGAACAATAGTTCAGAACTTAGTAGTACAAACCTCTGCCATTTTCTCAAGCATTGTTGTTGGCTCAAAAATGATGATTGGAAGTGTCACAAGTGATGTAACATCCGGTCCTATGTACTTATGCATCATCTTCCAATAACCATCACGATCCTGCAAGTTAACTGCAGTGTCAAAAAACAACATAGAAGTGCAGTAATCGATACAATGATGTTGTACAACTGAAATACAGAGGGTGGTCCAAATGACTTATTAGATTTTTCTTTAGCTAATAATCCAAGCAAACTTTAATAGAGTGATAATTGCCTCTAGAAATAACCTCATATACAAGTTTAGTGCACAACATGAGGGTCATTACTCGTTGATCAACCATGATACAGGTCATTACTCATTAATCAACCATGATGCAAATTATCATAGGTCCATAGCGGCAAATGGTTCAATACAAATTACTGTGTGTTTGTGTCATAGGCGTGGGCCTTGGGCCTAGCCGGTTTATTATTAGAAATTAGAGATTAGATTCTGTTTGAGTTAGAGATTAGTTTCCTTGTGTTAGAGATATAATTAGAGATATTGTTATGACCGGCATCCCATACACACGCAGGCCGCGCGCGCAGGGAGGAGTCCCAGCCGGGCATTAGGAAACCCTAGGCCATATCTTCATTAGGATATTTCCCTTTTCTTTCCGTAACAGAGTAGGATTTGGATTGCTTTGAGAATAGGATTTGGATTGCTTTGTAAAGGGGGATAAATACTCTCCAATCATCATGGAAATAAACAAGCAAGGCAACAATCGTTGTTGTGCTTACCTGGGAGTCTTCTCCGCCTGTTCCCGCGCGTCCCCTGCTTGTTCTCTCACGGCGCCTTCACGCCGCCTAGGGCTGCAGCCCCGCCGCCAAGGCGTCGCCCACCGGTATCCTCTCCGGAGTCTCCGCTTCGCCCTAGATTCTTCCAATCTGGTATCAGAGATGCCAGGAGGCGAGGAAGGCAGCAAGTAGCCAAAGGGGACACCGCCGCCGCCGGCCGATCCCATCGCCAAAGCACTGGCCGAGCTCGCCTAGCAGATGGCGACGCTCTCCGCGCGCATGGAAGCCCTGGAATCCCGACCGGCTGCGCCCACCACCGTCGCCTCCACCGCCAGTTCCCCAGCCACCCACAATTTCATCAACGCCGAGGCCCTGCACCGACTCCATCTGGAGACATCGGACAACACCAATATGCGCGTAGCGGTGGCTAATGGCGACCGGGTCCCCTGCAAAGGCGTGGCCCGCAACGTCGCCATGAGTATCGGGCCCGAAGACTTCTCCATCAGCTGCTACGGCATCAACCTGGGCGGCTTCGACCTCGTCCTCGGTGTTGACTTCCTCCGAACCCTGGGACCCATTCTTTGGGATTTCGAGGACCTTTGCATGGCGTTTTGGAGGGGCGACAGGCGAGTGTTCTGGAAGGGCCTTGGCTCCCCCCACGAGGACATCCCACAGCCGGCTCTTCGCACCATCACCGGGGTGCCGCCGCAACCCCTCTTGGATCACCTTCTACACCAATACAGCATGGTTTTCGAGGAACCAAGGGGCCTTCCACCGGCACGACCCTACGACCACCGCATCCACCTCCTGCCGGGTACCGCGCCGGTGGCCGTCCGCCCCTACCGATACCCTCAGCTGCAGAAGGACGAGCTGGAACGCCAGTGTGCCGCCATGCTGGAGCAGGGCCTCATCCGGCCAAGCACCTCGCCGTTCTCCGCGCCGGTGCTCTTGGTCAAGAAGGCGGACAACTCCTGGCGGTTCTGCATCGACTACCGTGCGCTGAACGACAAGACCTCCAAAGATAAGTTCCCAATACCAGTGGTGGACGAGCTCCTCGACGAGCTCCACGGCGCCCGGTACTTCACCAAGCTGGACCTCCGTTCCGGATACCACCAGGTGCGCATGCACCCGGACGACATCAAGAAGACGGCTTTTCGTACCCACCACGGCCACTTCGAGTTCCTCGTTATGCCCTTCGGCCTGTCCAACGCGCCGGCTACGTTCCAGGCCCTTATGAACGACGTCCTCCTCTCTTTCCTCCGTCGGTTCGTGCTCGTGTTCTTCGACGACATACTCATCTACAGTTCGTCGTGGTCGGAGCATTTGCAGCATGTCCGCCTCGTCTTCGACGCGCTCCGCGCCCACTTCTTGCACCTCAAGCGCTCCAAGTGCTCGTTCGGAGCGTCTTCGGTCGCCTACCTCGGCCATGTCATCTCCGCCGACGGCGTCGCCATGGATAGCGATAAGGTGGCCGCCGTTGCATCCTGGCCGGTGCCCCGCTCGACCCAGGGTTTGCGCGGGTTCCTGGGCCTCGCTGGTTACTACCGGAAGTTCATCCGGGACTTCGGCACAATAGCGGCACCACTGACAAAGCTTCTGCGCAAGGACGCTTTCACCTGGTCGGACGATGCCGCGGCAGCTTTCCAGGCGCTGAAGCACGCCCTGACGACGGGACCGGTCCTACAGATGCCTGTCTTTGACCAGCTGTTCATCGTCGACTGCGACGCCTCGGGCGCTGGCTTTGGCGCCGTCCTCCACCAGGATGCCGGAGCCCTCGCATTCTTCAGCCGGCTGTTTGCTGCCCGCCATCTCAAGCTGGCGGCATATGAGCGGGAGCTCATCGGCCTCGTGCAAGCCGTTCGGCACTGGCGTCCGTACCTGTGGGGACGTCGCTTCCTCATCCGCACCGACCACTTCAGCCTCAAGTTTCTGCTGGACCAGCGTCTCTCGACAATTCCGCAGCACCAGTGGATTAGCAAGCTGTTCGGCTTCGATTTCACAGTGGAATACCGTCCCGGGAGACTCAACACGGTGGCAGACGCCCTCTCGCGCCGCGACTCAGAGTCAGCCGCACTCCATGCTATCTCGGGGCCCTCCTTCCACCTCTTCGACGAGATCCGAGCTGCAACGACCACCGACGAGGAGGCGCGCGGGCTCCGCCAGCAGCTCCAGGACGGCGCCATTGGGGAGCCATGGCACACGGCCGACAGGCTCCTGCTCTACGGCTCACGCATCTTCGTACCAGCGCAACACGACTTGCGCAACCAGGTCCTCTCTCTGGCTCATGCGGCCAGCCACGAAGGCATCCAGAAGACACTCCAACGAATGAGGGCAGACTTCTACATTCCCGGCGACAAGGCACTTGTGCGGGACTACGTACGCTCCTGCCTCACTTGCCAGCGCAACAAGATAGAGACCCTGAAGCCGGCTGGCCTCTTGCAGCCCCTCGATGTACCATCCCAAGTGTGGGCTGACATCTCGATGGACTTCATCGAGGGTTTGCCGAAGGTTCACGGTAAGTCTGTGATCCTCACCGTCGTCGACCGCTTCTCCAAGTACGCTCACTTCATCGCGCTCGGCCACCCATACTCCGCCACATCCGTCGCCAGGGCCTTCTTCGATGAGATCGTTCGTCTCCACGGTTTCCCCACCTCCATCGTCAGCGATCGCGACCCGGTCTTCACCGGCCACATGTGGCGCGACCTCTTCAAGATGGTAGGCGTCAAACTCCGTATGAGCACGGCCTTTCACCCCCAGACAGACGGCCAGTCCGAGGTCGTCAACAAGGTCATCGCCATGTACCTCCGCTGTGTCACGGGTGATCGGCCTCGCGCATGGGTCGAATGGTTGCCATGGGCAGAGTATTGCTACAATACTTCGTTCCACACCACGCTGCGCACCACTCCATTCTAGGTGGTCTACGGTCGGCCTCCTCCACCGCTGCTGCCGTACACGGCCGGAGCCGCCAGGACTGACACGGTGGACACCCTCATGCGCAACCGTGATGACTTTCTGGTAGCGGTTCGCGAACGCCTCCTCCAAGCGCAGCAATATGCCAAGCGCTACTACGACGACCACCACCATGATTTGGAGTTTGCGGTAGGCGACTGGGTGTGGTTGTGCCTTCTACATCGACCGGAACATACATTGGAGCCCCGGCCCAAGGGAAAGCTCGGACCGCGCTACGCAGGGCCGTTCCAAGTCTTGGAGCGGATCGGGCAGGTGGCCTACCGTCTACAACTGCCGGAGGGCGCCAGGCTCCATGATGTCTTCCATGTGGGACTGCTTAAACCCTTCCACGGTGACCCTCCGTTGACGCCGCCTCCAGTGCCGCCTACGCACAACGGCAGGCTGTTGCCCACCCCGGAGAACGTCCTGCGCGCCCAGCTTCGCCGTGGTGTCTGGTACGTCTTGGTACAGTGGCGGGGGATGTCCACCGACGACGCCACTTGGGAGCCGCTGCTGCATTTTAAGGAGATCTACCCCGACGTTCAGCTCGAGGACGAGCTGTTTGCGGAGGCAGGGAGAGATGTTATGACCGGCATCCCATACACACGCAGGCCGCGCGCGCAGGGAGGAGTCCCAGCCGGGCATTAGGAAACCCTAGGCCATATCTTCATTAGGATATTTCCCTTTTCTTTCCGTAACAGAGTAGGATTTGGATTGCTTTGAGAATAGGATTTGGATTGCTTTGTAAAGGGGGGATAAATACTCTCCAATCATCATGGAAATAAACAAGCAAGGCAACAATCGTTATTGTGCTTACCTGGGAGTCTTCTCCGCCTGTTCCCGCGCGTCCCCTGCTTGTTCTCTCACGGCGCCTTCACGCCGCCTAGGGCTGCAGCCCCGCCGCCAAGGCGTCGCCCACCGGTATCTTCTCCGGAGTCTCTGCTTCGCCCTAGATTCTTCCAGATATGATATTAGTTTCTATATTTGTTAGAGATATAATTGGGATTAGATTCCATCTGTTAGGGGGAGCCATCTATATAAGAGGGCTATTGCATGCTATTGTAATCAAGCAGAGAAATATCAAAGTCTTTCTCGTCTATAGTCTCTCTCCCTCCTACGCCGACTCCATCCGGCCATCTTCTTGGTGGTATTTACCCCGGTTCATGACAACTTGGTATCAGAGCAGTCGATCCCTTCTCACGACTTCTGCTATCATGGTTTCTGCGACTCGTCCTGTTGCCGAGTCGTTCGCCATAATAAAAGCTAACGCCAACAAGATGGCTAGCATCGACAAAGGGATGGCGGACATCTTCCACGACATGCATGCCCTCTTGGAGAATATTTTGAATCTGAGGAAGGAGCAAGAGAAAAAGAGCCAGGCACATCATCATCTAACACCAGATCCCCAACAACAACAAAAACAAGATCATCCAGTAGGGGCACGGTCAGTCTGCATCATGTGACCTCACCTGCAGCCGCTCGGTCAATCTGTGCCAACTCCCCACTGCCGCGCTCTCCCCGACCCGCGCCTCTCCTTCAGCCGCCAGGCCGTCGTCGCCCGGAGCCGCGCTCTGCTGGTTTTGCGTGGTTCAATTGGTTCGGGTGTGGAGAAGTGGTTTTTGTAAATGGCTGACCGATTAGTTAAGGCATCGTGTAGCCTTGTTCTGCTTGGATTTGGCCAGACGTCTCCATCCACTGCAGGACCCCGTCACCGTTCGTCTTCCACACCGGCGTCGGAGGTCTTCCATTGGCGCCCATGACCGCCGCCTAGCAGCTCCTTGTCCGGGAAGGGTGTAATGTCATAGGCGTGGGCTTTGGGCCTAGCCGGTTTATTATTAGAAATTAGAGATTAGATTCTATTTGAGTTAGAGATTAGTTTCCTTGTGTTAGAGATATAATTAGATATATGATATTAGTTTCTATATTTGTTAGAGATATAATTGGGATTAGATTCCATCTGTTAGGGGGAGCCATCTATATAAGAGGGCTACCGCATGCTATTGTAATCAAGCTGAGAAATATCAAAGTCTTCCTCGTCTATAATCTCTCTCCCTCCCTCCTACGCCGACTCCATCCGGCCATCTTCTTGGTGGTGTTTACCCTGGTTCATGACAGTTTGATGGAAACCAACTCCAATATACATGCAATGCTCATTTCTCATTGTTAACAGAATTTAGGGAGTCTGATAAAATTATCATCTATCCTACAATTATGAAATGAGTGGGATTGTCGTTAAGGGCCCATCTTTTAATATTCAGGTTACAATAACATTCAACAACAGATACAATGTTTTCCACGTCACTATGATTTGTGGACCATGACTGAACCCAGATCATAAATATGACTTTGGTAACCATGTGACTAGTTAAATAATTGAGGTAGGGTCTAGTTGGCTAAATATGTGATATTTTTGGCAACTAAATGACTTAACATTAGTGTCTTATGAATCCAGTTGGTAAAACTCATGTGGCTATGGAGTGCTCGTGAAGAGTGCACACCTGACACTTCATAATGTAATGACACTCAAGGACACAAGATGTTCTTGAGACTAACAGGAGAGTACTGATCTCAAATTAGAAGGGAGAGCACTATGGTAATTTCTGAGCATGCTTAAGGGGTTTTGAGAGTACTGGTTTTAAATAGTGTTTACCAAGGTGCCAGGCACTAGTCGGGCGGTAGACCAGCGTCTAGCGCCTAAGTGCCGCCTAGGCGGGAAAAATCGGCTAGGCGGACATGGCGGGAGGGTGGCGCCTAGCGCCTAGGTGCCGCCTAGGTGGCCGTTTTGGGGAACAGAGATTTTAAAACATCTGTTCATTTTATATGTGCCTTGTTGCATTACCCATATCAAAATAGATCGAAGTGATCTTGATATCCATGATCATAGAAAAGGTTTCACTTAGTCCTCCATGATCTGGTAAAGTCTTAAAAGGAAAATGTGAAAATGTTGGTTCAAAATTGTGGCTTGCATATTATACAACAAAGAGCCTGGCTTTCTCATCCTCAATGACTAAGTGTGTTCTGTACTTCACAATACCTAAGGGGCCTATCTATGAGCTTTGTTTGCACTTGAGAGTGTTTTGAAGAATCGACCACTAAATGGTATGAAGTAGCGGTTAATTGATCATACCAGTGAGTCATCGAGTGTGGCAACAAGGATGAACATGCCATTGAGCGAGAACATGGAGAAGGACACCACAGACTTCTTGTCGTCGATGACCGTCTTGTGACAAGACGCAGTCCCAGCATCTCAAATTTTGCATCCCCCATCATGGCTCCCTGACACAATGATCGATCCATCCTAGATGAAGTGCACGGAGGTGACGGGCTCGGACTGCGCATTGATGGCGTAGACGCCGTGGCCGCTCTTGATGTCCCAGATGCGCACGATGCAGTCGAACCCCCCGGAGGCGACCTGGTAGCTAGTATGCGGGTTGAAGTTGGTGCTGAAGACAAAGTTGTTTTGCCCTTTGAGCATGCGGATGCAGCGATCGGTGTTGCGGTTGGCAGGTTGACCGCCCAGGTTGGGGTCGGAGGCCACAGGGGGAGGAGAGGCAGCAGTAGCAGCGGGCAGGGAGGAGCGGGGGGAGAGTTGGATGGAGAGGTTGGGGAAGGGGGCGTGGTGGAGTCTGTGCAGCGGTGGGAGGGGCGGCGAGGCGCGCGACGCGAAGGGGAGGGGAGGGAGGAGGGTGCGGCGGTTTAGGCGGTGTGGAGTTGGGAGCGACTGCAGTGTTGGCGAGGCGTGCGGCACGAAGGGGAGGGGAGGGTGAAGGGCCGCCATGGCTGGCGAGAAGTTGCGGATGTACTGGCCGTAGGGAGGGATGGGGGGGGGGGGGTGAGTGGGAGTTTGTGCGTGGTGGTTGCGCGAGGAGGGCACATGTGCTGCATGAAGAGAGTTTGCGCGCGGTGGTTGTGCGAAGAGAGTTTGTGTGCGTGCGTTGTGCGAAGAGGACAAAAGATGACGGACAAACTCCCATGTTATATTAGTAGAGAAATTTTGTTCCTACCACTTGAAATGTGTGCAATATCGTTTCTGCCATCAAAAGTTTACTCTTTTCATTTTTGCCACTCCAAAACTAGGTTTCATTCCGTTTTTTCCACTCCCGTTAGTCAAGGCCACGGTCAACCTAACAGAAAAGACCATGCTGGTCCTAGTTGCCTTAGAGAAGGCCACCTGTGCCTTGGTATGCTTTTTGATGCCTTTATGTGATCCCAGTTGTACTTGAGTTCTGGCATTTTTTTTAGAATTACTATTGATTTTCAAGTGCCTTTTCCATTTTTCTGAATTTGAAAAGTATTTATTGTGGTTGATTAGAGGTTAATCACGAGCTAAAATAATTTATTTGAATTCAAAATTCTTTATTAATATTTTTTGGAGTTAATTTGGTAATTTGACAAGGGCCTGACAAAATGGCCCCATCATCTGTCAAGGGTATTTTGGTTGTTCCGTCAAAGTTCTTTCAGCAGCTTTGTCACGGTCGAAACTCCCAGCAATGACAGTCAACTAACATTTTGTAACGCGAGTGGCAAAAACGAAATGAAACCCGGTTTTGGAGTGGCAAAAATGAAAAGAGCAAACTTTTGATGGCAGCAACAATATTGTGGACATTTTGAGTGGCAAAAACAAAATTTTCACTAATAATATATCCAAGTAATCTAAACTGATTGCAGTAAATGCCTGTAATTCCTCAAGGTATTTCATAGAACTTTTGTATAGTTGCGATGATTTGTGGCAGTACTCACTTTGTCACTATGGACTTCTTTAAATATGTGCACTTACACATCGTGTTATCAAAGTTGAGGCCTGGGTTTGGGCCTTTGCTTCGTATCTTACCTGATTTCGTCAATTATTAACTTCCATGGTCCATGATGCATTTTTACGTATTTGTCAACTTAGTTAATCTTATTGCTTTATCTGGTTATGTTGCATACTCTTAACTCTTCCAATATCACAATTATAGGCATGCACCATGTTGCAAGAGGAGGAACTAGAATCTGCAATATCCCTTTGTGGTGCGTTGGAGATCCTCAATGTACACTCTTGTCCAAAGGTAAGCTTTTGCATTTGGTGTGCAATAGTTCAATTTTGTGTATCTGATATGTTCAAATTTCCTCTCGTAAACTGTCCAGTTTGATTCAGAACAGATAAATGCGCTGGAGTTTGGCAGACTACGTGCGGTTTGCCCAACACTGAAGCACATTCAGAGCAGCCTTATCGCATAACCTGAAGGCTCGTGTCATCTGAAGGAGTGATATTCAGGCAATAGTCTGCACTCGTCGCCGATCCATGATGGTCCTGGGTAACTCTAGATTGGAAACAAAAAAAGCCCTTCATGGCACTCTTGTACATACTCCTGCAGCATCGCCAATATATTTTCTGGCGTCGTATATTAGAAGCCAGTAGGCGATGCAAGCCTATTTCTCCTGTCGATTCTTCCGCGGTAGTAAGTATTTAGCTGAATATAGATTGGTGTTAGAACATGCAACAGTTTTTGTTTGTGTTGCTTCAAAGTGCACCGATGGAGCAAGCGGATTGTAGTCCACTTTATATGCATTTATAATTGTCTTGTTGGATCTGAATTAGTAAGTACTGGATGCTTGATTGCTGATTAGGTGTTCAACTTTGTATATCTTCCTTTTAATATTTCCTTAGGGCAGTATATGATCTCTTCCCTGTGTCACAATCTGCGCTGATTCTTCTTTGCCTGTATATGTATGAATCTGAGTTGTGACAATGCAAGTGAGCTAAGGTACAGCTGTCATACAAGGTGAGCTTATGGAGGCATGGTTTTCCTTGCAGCTAGAGCCCTGATTTGTTTCACAACCTGACCAGTTGCTGATCCCGCACCACCTTGGAAACGTAAAATGAAGTAGATGTTACAACATGCCATTTTTTAAGAGAAAAGTTCCATCTGTCCCCCTCAAATCATCACGTGGTTTAATTTTCGCCCCTTAAGTGCAAATACTGTTTAGAACATGTTCACCATCTCCTGCCAGTCAAATGATACTCGGCCCGTTTGACCCTTAATTTGACCCATCTTCCTCTTTACTGCAATGAAAACATTGACAGGCGTTCGGGTGGCGCTCACTGTTGGCAAGGGAGGGACGTTCGGGCGGTGATCACCGGCGGTAAGGGAGGTAGTGGTGGGCTCCAACAAGGGACAAAATTGAACCCTCACAACACAATGAGTCCATTTGTCGGAGAAGGTGATAAAGGTTGGCCGGAGGGGGGAGGGGGGGGGGGGGGGGGGGGGGAGCTGCGGTGGCTCCGACTTAGGTGAGAAGGCACTCGGGACGAGCCACGGCGGGATGCGGCTGACGGGAGAGGATGGTGTGGCGGTGGCACTGTGATGACGGGTGGCAGATGGAGATCGAGGGAAAAGAAAGAGGAGAAGAGTTAGCTAGAGGTGGGGTCGGATATAATGCAGGCATCACCTTGGTGGAGATTAGGTGGGGCCGAAGCTGGTCGGAGTTGAGGAACACGACGGTGACGATTGCTGTTAGGCGTCAGATCTCGAACGGAGAAGTGGAGATGAAGGTGCAACGCGAGCTCTCAGGCAGTGACTGCTTGTGCTTGCGCATCCTCTCACTACCCCAGCTTGCCCGTGCGCAAAAGAGCCAAATCCAAACACTACTCCAGTTGCTTGCTTCTTCCTTCTCCAGCACTGATGAGGCCTTCACTGTAATCCACCCTCATGCTCTTGCCCCATGTGCTGCTTCCCCTTGACTCTGCGCTCTAACCGCTCGCGCCACTCCTCCCTTCGTCGGCATGCTCGCCTACCTTACTACGCTCTTGGCTGCGATTTGTGGTGCTCTCATCTTAGAGAGCGGCAACGAGAGCTCGCCTCCAAGACATAGGTGCCATCCTTCCAGGTTGCCCAGCCCCCCGAGGGACCCATGGAGATCCATCCTTTTGATCAAGCCGCTTACTGTAACATCCCAAAAATTTGATGTTCGAAAATATATAAAATTTAAAACTTTTTTGATACATCTTGTTGCCATTTGAATTTTGAAAAACATTATTTGGGGCTTTTCTGGAAATTGAGTTATGAAAATTAAATTTAAGAAAAGATATACAAAAAACAAAACAAATGAGAATAAAAAGCCGAATATGAAAAGATGATCAATAAAAGTAGCGTAGGAGAATTTATAGTGAAATTAATTCGAATTAGAAATTCAAAATTCAAGGTAAGCTTGATTCAAGGCTGAAATCCAAAATTCAAAGTTTAATTCGTTTAAAAAACATGAATTAAAATTTGAAGAAAGAAATTTTGATTAGAAGGTTGAATTAAGAATCAAAATCCAAGATCTAAAAATTCAATTGGTGACCAAAAAATCAAATGAGAGTTCAATTCAAAATTAGGCTTCAAATTCAAATCCCAATTAAAAAGGGAATTCAAAACTCTGAACTCCTTTAGATTTGTCCAAAATCATGTCCAACTCCTTTTGACCAGTGGTAAATCTTTTAAGAGATGTCTCAAGATAGGCAATCTTTTTAGTATTGGACATGATGAGCAATCCATGGATGAGGAGAATCGTTCTTTCACTGCCTCCTTAAGCCTTACCATGAATGTCCACTTGTTTTAGTTGTTTACATGTGATGCACAGAGCAATAACATGATTCTCATGTAAGGCTTGAGTGTCAAGACAAGAAGAACATGGCTTTCTTTTCAAATCATCAATCTCATGTACATAATTAGCAAGTGATGTTCACAAAGATTGGACTTCAACCTCCAATTGCCCATAACTTTCGCAAGTTTCGTATTGGTCAAGAGGAGCACAAGAATGAGGACATAATAACTCACCATGTTCCTTTTTAATAGTGCAAAGCTTGGGACGAAGAATATGTAAAGCCTGATCGTGACGATTCACAATTGCAAATAAGGAACATTTTCTTACCTTGCATAATTGTTCCTCTAGAACATCGTCCTTGTCGTGGTCACCGAACAAGTGAATCAAATATCTCGACGTAAGAGTTGACGTTGTCATCATCAAAACCAGATAGAACAGATGCTTTAAACGTATCTGTACAATCCTGCGAGTAGCTCCCATGGCCGTTATGTACACTTGTAGTAAGATAAGGAGCACATTCTGAAAATGAAGTTTCGTCGTTGTCACTATCTGAGTTGACCATAGCACAAATACTAGTAAACTCCAGATCGTAGTTAGTGGACACAGGAATCATTGTCATCGGAGACATTTTCAGTCTTCTCAAATAGCCATGAAATATGAGCATGTTTCAATCATAGAGGACATCATAGTTACTAAGATGAATGATTTAGATATTTGTCAACTTGTCAATAATTATTCCATGATGGACAGTGCGTGAAATTCGACTTTAACACTTAAACTCTTAGCGACTTTAACACTCCTAGTTACAGTGCGTAGAATTCGATATAAGTACATTCGATCTTGACAAACTCATTGAAATTCAAGAAAAACTCTTCCAATTCTTGATAGCGGACGTCATAAACAAAACTAGAGAGTTCTACCTCGGCAATTTGATTCTGATTCCAAAGGCTGGCCGAACAGAGCTCAAAATTCAACATACAGCAACTTACCAGAAGAATCTTTTGAATGCGTGTGCTTTTTGGCTACCAATTTACAGTTCATCATTTGGAATAGTCAACATTACCTGATTCCTGATCTTTTTTTTTGGAGCAACTGATTTCCGATTCCTGATGATACCCACAAGCAACATCGATGGATGCTACATGGCTGCGCCAAGTCCTATCTTATGTACAAATCCAAATAAAAGCAAGCTGATAAAATACAAAACAAGCAACCACATAACCCAAAAGAAAAACAAATCCTTCCATTCTGCAGTAACCCAGGAGCACCAGAATCAATATAGAACTACAACAGATGATCATTGGCATCAAACGACCGATCCGTTTCAGGGTTATTTCATGTTTGCAAACATAGTACTATAAAGAAAGGAAACCTCACATGTTAATGGCACATAAGCTTCTTGCCGGGTAACTGACAACTAGAAGGGAAAATGAAGTTCGGTGAGTGACCGACACTGGGGAGAAAGAACTCCAGGTTTGCAGTTGAGAGCCTCACGCCGATTCTCTTTGTGAAGCGATCAGCAAATTACATCAAGCTATTTATCTTTCATCTGCTCCGGAACATAATTAAACATCAGGAAGACGTAACAACAGATTATTATTCCCAAATCCCAACGAATTAGGAAATAATAAATCTTACCAAAGTTGCGCAATAAAACCATAACTAGAGACTCTGCTTTAATACAACAACTAGCCATATAGGGTTATAGTATTTAGTACAAATACTTAAAAATAAAAGGGAGATACAGATTATTTATATACCCTATCTCTCGTGACTAAGCACTACATGTCTCCTACTCATCTCAGCTACCGAATAGGGCATCCACCTCGTCCTAGTCCTCAACACGATTACCTTCATCCCACACGGCATCCTCAACACCTGGATGTCCACGTCGCACTCAAGGTACTCTCCGGTGGTGGTAAGATAAGGAAAGTAGTGTAAGGATCATATGGTGGGGGTGGTAGGACTTAGGTGGAATCCTGAAATAAGTCATAGGCAAGTGGTGGTTGTGACACCCCGGCCCATGTTGGGCCATGTGTGTATGCACATGAATTTCTGGGTTAGTCCCACCTTGCTAGTTTACCTTGAGTATCCCTTACATATAAGCCTAGGAGTTCCAATGGTAGCACCCCCGGTTAACCGTTTTGCGCGAAGCGAGGACGAAAGCGCAAGCGGGTTGCTACGTGTGCGTGGCCTATCCAGAATGTGGTTAGGTCTGAGCCGGTTTGGACTCTAGGGCGTTACAAATGGTATCAGAGCCGACTCTCGCGGTTACATGGGCGCGTGCGGGTCAGGGGCGCGGGCATATGGCGCATGGCGCGTGTGGGCCCGTAGCGGACACACGGCATGGCATATGTGCTGGCACTGAACGTACGGACATGTGCCAAGAGAGGAGATCCTTATCATTTGCCCCGGTGTGGGTATGTTGATCCGACGAGGACGTCGGGTCCTTTGAGGGGGGGTGTATGTGACACCCCGGCCCATGTTGGGCTATGTGTGTATGCACATGAATTTCTGGGTTAGTCCCACCTTACTAGTTTACCTTGAGTATCCCTTACATATAAGCCTAGGAGTTCCAATGGTAGCACCCCCGGTTAACCGTTTTGCGCGAAGCGAGGACGAAAGCGCAAGCGGGTTGCTACGTGTGCGTGGCCTATCCAGAATGTGGTTAGGTCTGAGCCGGTTTGGACTCTAGGGCGTTACAGTGGTGGTGGTGGATGAGTCTAGGAGGGTGATGGAACCGGAGGTGGTGTTTGGAGAACACTAGCCTCAAGTGTGGCTGAAGGGTGTGAGGTGTGCTGAGAGGTGCCCCATAATGCTGTAGAGTAGTGGGACTCCTGTAGGGCCTCCCTCTCGCTGTCTAACTCCCTGCCCCACCTCTGCCAGAAGGTGAAGCTCTCCTCCACTCTAACCAAGGCTCTCTAGATGTTGTTGTGCAACATGGTATTGGCCAACAAAATTGTCCTCATAGTGTCTCGCTGAAAGGCTGAGATGGATGGTGACGATGGCTCAAAGGAAATGCTAGGAGGATGTTGGATCGAAAACGACAACAGAGGGGGGGGGGTGAATGTTGCTTCTTTACAAATAACCCCCAAAAGTATCCCCGAATGAAACTCCTCTCCAATAGCTATGAAAGCTATGAAACTGAGTTCAAATGTTCACTGGAACCTTACACTAACAGAGAGGAAAGCTAGGCAATTAAAATGTAGACAAGACAAGAAATGCACAGGCAAAAAGGGGGAGGCCGGTTAGACCGCAAGCATTAGGCCGGTCTGACTGCACCCTGGTCGGCGGTCAGACCGCCCGGGCCACACCGGTCTGACCGGCCTTGACAGACCGGTCTGACCACCGGTATTCAACCGGTCAGACTGCCCGTCGGTTCAGACAGGGGCAGAGAGCAGCACACGCATGATAGAAATTCTGAAAATACTGATTTTTGCAGATTTAGAGAAATTAGCAAAATCCTTCTTTTCTCCTCAGGTAAAAAGATCAAGAGCATAAACTAAATACCCATAAGACCTCAGGAACCAAAAGGATTCACCAAAAGAACATGAAATGGAGATTTGAGCCCAAAACTGAGAAACTTACAAGAGCAGCATAGAAATCCAAATTCCCACCCAAACTTTGAATCTTTGACTATGAAACCAAAAGGTTAGCTAAGAAATAGCCTTTGGACTCAGAAACTCAAACGAAGACACACACTTTTGAAGGAAAATCAAAACCATCACCAAACCCTAGAAAAGCTCTGAACAGAGCAAATGGGTGAAAAGGAATATTTGAATTTCCTGTTGTGCTCTTAGGAGTTTGTTTGATCAATTGATCTTGAGGCATCATCCCAACATAGAGCAATCCATTTTACAACTTCTGGGCAAGAGATAACTTCAAATCACAAAAACAAAGAAATCAACAGAGCAAAGGCACTACGAAGAACACAGGAGGACAGGAGCAACTCAAATCAAATTGATACATCCCCATGAATGATTGAGTACAGAGGAATGATTACATGGAGTATCAACTCATCTCCTCCCAAAACCCAACTCACAGCATGAGATGGAAACACACTACATGCTTCATGTGGAGGAGTTCTCACGCAGGAGACAAGAACAACCACCCTTTGCTCTCTAAACAACTCAAAAACTGAAAGCAAAAACCCATCCTGCTCTCTTTCACCAACTCTAACAACTAAAGCATAAAGAGGAGACACAAAGGAAAAGCCCTAACCACTCACTTAAGCCATGCATGCACCAGGAGACAACCCTCCTTTTATAGGCTTTGGTTACCGGGTTTCCAACCCATTTTGCCCGCTAATCTCAAACGAAACCGCTCCCACTTGTGCAGCGTTGCGAATTTACCAAATCGCCCCTTCTGCACCTTCCGGGAAGTTTCCTCATTTCTTTCCGTCCAAGCCTCGCAACCACCTCAAGTCCTCACCGTCTTCGGCACACCTCAACCATTCTGACCTCGGCACCGCTTGTGCCTAGTCCGGTCATCCCGTGCCTCGCCACGACTCCGCCTCGATGTCCTGCAGCCAACACAGACAAGAAATACATTACATAGCACCGCTCAAAACATGTAATCACGATTAGCATCAGAAAATCATACTTATGCATGAAATGGCCCAAATGACCAATCGGGAAGAAAAAATACGCCTCAAGTCCGACTAACCAAACCCGACTGAACCAAATGCCATCATGGCACGAAACGCACAATCCAAACTTAATATTTTCAGAATACTCGTCAATTACTCATCACAAGCATGGGGTCGCATCCACATGGTCTCTCAGAGGAAGGCTAAGACCAAACTGTACCCCATGGCTCTCTATTGTTATAGGTGGAATCTCGTCATACCTAGAATCCCTCAACTGGTCATTGAAGTGAGCTTTTAAGGGTGTGGACAGCCTTCCGGGCCACCTTCTGTAGGGGTAGGTAATCATCCGAAGTGTGCCACTCCTCGACGCACTCTTAAGTGGTGGGCCAAGTTCAAGGGAATGCTCATCACTATGACCCCTATCACAGGTGATATCTGAGCAGTAATTAGGGGGCCACACATATAACTAGATACTGTTGCAGAGCTTAAGTATGTCCTTCTCACTTGCTATTGACACTAAGTACCTTACTAATTCTTGTCCTACATGTCATTTTCTGTCCTGTTCTAATTTCAAAATTAATATGTTAAAGCTTCGCTATTCTTTAAAGTGACAACCAAGACTAACGTAGAACCATCCCTTTTGCAGGATGGCTCAAGTTAGAATTCCACTTACTCGAGGGAGAGGGGAGCACGTGCTACTTCTAGGGAGGTTGTTGCAGTACTTGTGAGCGTATTTCCTAGAGTACATTAAGGAGACCTCGGTGGGAGATACTCCATCAATGATAAAGATCATAGTGATAGTCATTCCCCTTAACTTAGCCTACCACTTAGAGTGTGTCAAGGAATGACGCACTTCGGATGATTACCTACCCCTGCAAGAGGTGGCCCAGAAGGCTATCCACACCCTTAGAGCTTACTTCAGCGACTAATTAAGGGATTATAGGTATGAAAAGATTTCATCTATAGCACTAAGGAGCTGTGGGGCGCAGTTTGGACCTAGCCTTTCTTCTAACCTTTCTTTTGAGCCATCCTTACCATCCATCTCAGTCTTTGTTGGACCGAAATGGCGACAGAGGGGGGGTGAATGTCGACTCTTTAAAACTTGCCCCCAAAAACACCAACAAGAATCTTTCCTCCAATAGTTATGAACAGCTATGAAATGAGTGATTCAAGTTCTCTAAAGGGAAAACTAGACAAGAAAGAGAACAGAGCAGAGAATAAAGAACTGCTAGCAAAAATCAGAAAGACCCACAGCCAAAACCCACTGGGCGGTCAGACCGCAGGTAATGGGCCGGTCTGACCGCTCTCTTGCCGCCGGTCAGACCGGCCATATACCACCGGTCTGACCGGCCTTGCATATCCGGTCTGACCGCCGGGTCAATAGCGGTCTGACCGCTCCTCGGGACTCAGACCTGACAGGGGCTGAAAATTTCAGGGTTATCTCAATACTTCACAAAAAGAGATTATTGGAGACTTCCTTCTGGTTTCCTCTGCCCAGAAATATGAGACTACAAACTAAATAGCAAGCAGGGCCTAAGAGACCAAAAGAAATCAACCCAAAAGCAAGAATTTCATATTTGAGGGAGAAAAATGAAACCTTACAGAGTGCTACCTTCAAACTGAAATTGCCATCTAGCCTTTGATCATTTGGCCAAGAAACTCTGAGGATAACAAGTCAATAGCCTCTGGACTTTTTCAAGCCAAGTTTCAAGCCATCTCAAGGAGGAAATCAAAGATTAACACGAAACCCTAGAAATGTCAAAAACTTGAAAAACTTCAGAGAGGAGCACACAAAAATCCAAATTACTCAAGATTCACAAGTCCTTTGCACATGAGATTTTGCAATCAAGTTAGCAATAATCTAAGGACATGCCAGCAAGAATCTCACGTCATTTCCTTAAGGGAATCAAGAAATTCATCAAAACCCTAGAAGAGGAAATGAAGAACAGAGAAAGGCAAAACACCAAATCTGAGATTAAACAAGGTATACTCTTAGGATTGACTAGCCAAATGGCTTTTGAGCATCTCCTAGACATAGCAACCCATTTTGGCACTCCTCAGCAAGAAACAACTCAAAACTCAAAAAGTCAAGAAATCACTCAAAGAGAGGAACGAAGAACAGAGAGGCTGCACGAGAGAAAACTTCTAAGATTTCATTCCTGGAAACAAGAGATACAAGGAACTACGTCCCCATACGCATGGACATTAAAACAAGAGGAATGATTACATAGTGGCTCAATCCATCTTCTCCCTCACCTCTAGTCTCAAGAACACACACCCATACATGTTTGCTAGAGAGGGGACTCAAGAACACATCGAAGGAGACACAGAACACTCTCTGCTCACCTCCTGCTCTCAACTACTAAAGCCTCACCAACTAAAGCCTAAAACCAAAACAAACTCTCCAAAGCTTATTTTGACTAAAGCAACACCCTACCAACCTCTCAAACCCTAAAATCCATGAGGGGGCATGCAACCACTCACTCCTTTATATAGCCCTTGGCTAACGGGTCTCCAACCCGTTATGCCCGCCAGATCCAACGGAACCCACTCCCGCCTGTGCAGCCTTGCGTTTTTACCGAAACGCCCCTCGTGCACCTTCCGGGAAGTTTCTTTGTTCCTTGTCGTCCAAGCTTCGCAACCACCTCGAGTCTCCGCCGTCTTCGACACATCTGACCGTTCTGACCTCAACACCGCCCGTGTCTAGTCCGGTCACCTCGTGTCTCGCCACGACTCCGCCTCGACGTCCTGCAGCCAACACAGACAAGAAACACATCAAATAGCACCGCTAGATACATGTATGCATAAATGTATTAATGAAATAGCCCAAACCTGACAAGTCGACATAATATGCATCCTAACCATTTTGACCAGGTTTGACCAAGTCCGACCGAGCCCGATTGCACCACGCAACATCAAGGACCGAACCAACCAAATCAAACTCAACTTCCTTAAACTGATGTCAATTACACATCACACACATGGGATGACCTCCACATGGTCTCTCAGTCTTTCAACGAGACACAATGGGGACAATGTTGTTGGCCAACACCATGTTGCACCATAGCATCCAAAGAGCCTTGGTTAGAGCAAAGGAGAGCTCTACCTTCTGGCAGCAGTGATGCACGGAGTTAGACAGCGAGAGGAAGGCCCTACGAGAGTCCCTCCACTCTATGGCATCAAGGGGCACCTCTCACCACACCTCACACCCTACAATCATCCCTGGGGCTAGTGTTCTCTGAGCACCACCTCCAGTTCTACCACCCTTCTGGACTTATTGTAACATCCTAAAAATTTAAATTTAGAAATGTGAAGTTTTTGAGTTATTCTACAATATGTTTTATTTGAATTTAGAGTTTATGATCTACATTTAAAAATTTGGTTAAGGTTCCAAGAATAAAAATGAAGAAATGCAAGAAAGGGACAAACATGTTCAATTAATGGGAAAATAATTTTTAAAGAGAAAGAACCTTGAATTAAAATACAAAAATTTTATCAAGACAAAGCTTACAAGGGGTAGTAAAAAAATATATATACAAATATATATACACATAAGCATATTTACATATAGTGATAATAGCAAAAGAAAAAGATAATAAATAAAAAAATAAATAAAAGAGGGGGGGGGGGGTCAGACCAAGCCAGTCGGCCCAGCCCAACCCCGCGCGTCCCTCCCTGCCAAACGGCCCAGTCCACCCGCGCCTCCTTCCCTCTGGCGCGTGGCCCCGCCTCACCCGCGCGCTCCTTCTCCCTGGCCCGTGGACCCGCGCCCTGCACTGTGCTTCTTCTCCCCGAATCCTCTCTCTTCTCCCCTCTTTTCCCGTGCGCGTGCGCTGCTCCCCTGACGCTGCCGCAGGCGCCAGTCATCCCGTCAACGCTCGCCCGTCGCCCTCCGCGCCCTCACGCGCCGAGTTCCATGCCGGGCAAGGACCCCCGGTCCCCCGCACCGCCGCCCGGTCCTCCGACGCAGCCCGGTCCGCCGCCCTCCCCGTCCTGGCTACTATAAAGCCCCGTCCTAGGCCTTCGGCAGCATCGCACATTCACCTACTTCCTCCCACCGCAAACAATCAGGCCACCGCTCCCCACCATCTCGCCGGCGACAAACTCCTTTCCCCGCTCACGCCGCGGTTCGCCGCCAGCCCACTCCGCAGCACCTTGGACCCCACCGGCGCTTCCACCCGCTGCCACGGTCTGTGAGCAATGGATTTCACCGCCCCCTTTCTCTCTCCGACCATCCCCTCGCCGGCGACGTCTCTGGCCATGCTGCCTTCGAGTTTCTCTGCTCCGGCTGCCGCCTCGGCTCAATTAGCACCTCCGTTCCCTTCCGGTCAGGTAAGACCTGAGGGCCTAGTGGCTAGCGCCGCCTGTTTCCACCCTGCACACCCGCGTTCGAATTCCCTGGCCGCAATGCACTGTAGATATATTCCACCCTTTTTGAGGATTAAGCCATGATTAAGGAAAATAAATCACCGTTAGCCAGTAGTTAATGAAAATTTATTTAGGATTAATCACTGTTCATGCCAGAGGATTAGACGATGCTAATTAAATGCTAATGATTGTTAATTAGTGATTAATGACAGACATAAAAGCTAACTAGGGGATTAACCCAGATAACCCCACTGACATATGGGCCATGTCCGTATTGGATAACTGGCTCACACGCCCATTACTATCAAGTAACAACCGCGGTTCGACTGGCTATTGGCGCTCTCCTTCCCCCCTAACTCCCCGGCCGCGCACGTTCGAGCCCCCGGCTCCGCAGCACACCGGGTTGAGTTTTCTGCATTTTATTCTAGTCTGACTAGTGGGCCCCACCTATCAGCGGCTGCTATCCTGAGCGGCCCGCTGACAGCTGGGACCCATCTGTCAGTGCCACCCCAAAATGGGAATAAATAATAATAACACTGAGTGGGCCCCACCTGTCATAGGTACAGCATATGGGAATAAAATAAAAAAGGAAGGAATTAAAAATGCCCTGTGGGACCCACCTGTCAGGATTTTGATAATTTTTGGGATTAAATCAAACTGAGAACTTTAAATGAGCATAACTTGTTCAATTTAACTCCAAATTGAGTGAAACAAATTTCTAAATTCATCTAAATTCAAAATCTATCTAATGGAACTGGAACCATGATTTTAGAGTTCAATTAAATTTCTAGTGATATTTTGAGTGATTTGCTGTTTCTCTTTTATTTGGATTTTCACGCACGGTAAATTAGCGTACGAGGCTCAAGAGGAAGAGGCCGAGGCAGTCACCCTAGAAACTCAAGACCTCGATCCCTGTTACCCAGGCGAGTTAACACTTTGATCATGTTGAACCCATGTTTATGCAATGTTAATTTCTTTTAAAGTATCCACATGCGTGCTATTATTTCATGTGACAAATAATGGTAAAAATTGGATTCAATTGTCAACCGGTCCTATCTAAAATATTTTGTACAAGAGCCCCTCCTATCTGATAGAAAAGGGTTTTCCATGAGATGGTAAATGAAAACGATTAGCCCCACACGAGGTTTGGGAATAAGTGATTGTCTGATAATGAGCAAGGAATATACATCTTTCTGCTAAAGAGGATCTATTAAACTCATAATTCATTAGATCCTTGTTATCAATGTCAACTAGGTATCATAAGTAAATGGATCCCGGTTGTTCAATCCTTTGATAACCAAGGTCATTCTTTGCTAAAGAGAAGTGATCACTATGAGTCAGACTCAATAGAATTGGATCCATTGCAAATAGCTACTTTAGCCTTTAAAGTTGCTAGTTATGGCCCCAATATTATGCTTGCTACTATTATTCCTTTGCCACCTTTGAATGTATGAACCTTGTCACCTTAGGAAATTAAATTATTGTATACTTTGCAATTAAATCCTTAATATATTGTGTTGCTTAGTAATGCTGATTAATCGAGTGCACCTAAATGCTCCAAAGACAACACTTGCAAATATGAAATGATTTGGGCGGTCATGGAGGGAATGACTGGAATATGTTGATATGTTAATTTACGTTCCCAAAAACCTCAAGTTGCTTAATTATCTGGGCGGATGATACGAGGGTGTGTGTGTGGTGCAGTGGTAGCATAAAGGGGATAGTGGTATAACCGCCCAGGTAACCCTAAGGACTGAATCTCATGATGGCCTCCCAGTGTACAACAGTACAACCACAAGCTGACAAAGTGTAGGCAGAGTTTACTAATTTGTGTGGATCTAAGGTGGTTACGTGAAGGTATGACCACGAGCAAAGGGATGGATGGTCTCATCCCCGCATTTGCCCGTGATGGCTCACGAGGGACCCTTCCCGAGGGATGTGCGCATCCTACGGAAGATAGATCTTAGCGGGCGTAACCACAGTAGGAATATGCATTGTAACAATCCTGTGATAGTCTGCTCAACCTCATGGCTAAGGAATCACGTGGGGCAACGAGTAGATTTATCTCTTGTGGGTAAAGTGTGCAAACTGTGCAGAGTCAAAACTATTCGAATAGCCGTGCCCACGGTCAAGGGCAGACATGGGGACTTAGCTGATATAGTTCTATTTAAAAATATTTGGAGAATGGGATAATGGAAATATGGAGGGCAACGGAAAGCCCTAATTTGAGTTGTCCTGGGTGTCGTCCCAATGGTAAGTTAAGCGGCTATAACGCTGGAAGATGCTATACGGTGCAGATGCCATGTAATGGTGGATGGGATCTGTGTCCTTATTATGTTGGTCCATTTTACAAACTCTAAGTCTTGGATTTTAAACTGCTAGGTCTTAGAGATTTTTAAGTAATTGTATTCAAAAGCACTCTACGCAAAACAAAATAAGCCCAAACCTTCCTTTGATAGGCTGAGCATGTTAAATATTGCATTCTGTGTGTTGGCTCGCTGAGCATGGTGGATTGTGCTCACACTCGCATTACCCAAAACAGAGACGCAGGATCATTATGCCCATGAAGACACCCCTGCAACTGAAGGGAGAATCAACGAAGGAAATTAGGACGTAACCTACGCTTTTTTGAGCCTAGACAAGTTGACCTAAGGCATTATGTGCTCATATATTGCCGGAGTCTCAGTAATATATTATGCACACATTACCCATCAGTCGCTTGCCTGTGGTTGTGGCTTTACTTTTGCTTCCGTTCTCCGCTGCTTACTTGTTGTACTGGTAACATTTGGCCTAGATGGCCCCTTTTGTAAACTCTCACCCGATGTGGTGTACTTTAATTCTGTAATATTATTAATATTCATGCGATGTATGATGTGATTCAGCAATGTACCTGTGCGCACTATCTACTGATCCAGGGAATAGTGCAGTAAACACAGTAGATTCTGGATTAAAAAATCCGGGTCTGACAGAGCTGGTATCTTATCCACCACCATCACCACCTGCCTATGAGGCTATGACCCATTTCAGGATCCCACCTATGTTCCACCACCTCCACCAGACTATACTTCACCACCCCTACAGTATGTTTTTTACCCTACTTTCCCCATCCCACCACCACCGGGAAGTTCCTCAAGTAGGATGTGCGATATCTAGGAACTGAGAATGTCGCGTGGGACTAGAGTGATCATGCTGAGGACCAAGTTAGGTGGATGCCCTATTCGGCAACTGAGACAAGTAGGCGACATGTAGCGCTTCGTCACCGAGAAAGGGTATATAAATAATTTGTATCTCTTTTTTGTATTTAAGTATCTGTACTAAAGACTATAGTCATGCGTGGCTAGCTGTTCTATTAAAGCATAGTCTCTAGTTATGGTTTTGTTGTGCAACTCTGGTAAACTTTATTATTCCCTAATTCGTTGGAATCAGAAAATAGTAATCTATTACCTAGTGTCTATGTTATGAGGATAATGATACGCAACTTGGCTGCGAACGACATGTTCATTATTCACCCAGGATATCCAACCGAAATCTGGTTTTGCACGGCTTGTGTCAGCCTTCGATGCGAAGGTAACATAGTACCTCTGCTTTAGCTCCACCTTCTTGAACACAAGTTTTGTTGGTGTCACCGTAACACTAACAGATGCAGGGCTACTGACCTTCACATTGTAGACGGACATTGCCGGACCGATGTTGGTTAGCTCCCTTCTATACCTCACAACCTGCTTTGACTTCTTCTTGAACACAACTGAAAATGATGGATAGTTGAGATCACCAGGGCGGGATTTTCTTGGGCACGAGATGTTGGACATCTTGGTGATCACTTGGATATGTGGGGCACTGTAGTTCAGGGAACAGAGGAAGTCAACATAGTCATTGGTAGAGATGTCGTACACAAGGCCCGGAGAAAGCGCCTTCTGTGGGTCAACATGGCCTGCACCAAAAGCAAATGGGGTTGCGAGCGAGCCTCCTGCAGCGTCCCGGAGAGAGGAGTTTGTGTTGTCGACGGTGTATGCCGTGGTCATCAGTGCAGACTTGATGGCGGCAGGGCTCCAGTCAGGGGGCGCGGCCTTGAGTAGCGCAGCAACTCCGCTGATGTGAGGGCACGACATTGACGTCCCTGCATGAATCAAAAAGAGTAATCAATATAAGATCAAACAAACACCTAACACTTCATACTAGTCACACTGTTGAGAGAAAATTTCGGTTCCAGGCTTTCAGCATAGATGGTATTAGCATGCAAAGTTGGATGAAATACTCATTTTTGAAAAGGGAGTTTTTTTTTGCTAGGGTATTCTAACATCTTCCAATATTCAAATATCAATCGATGGACTAATTCACTCCTATATTACTTCTATCCATAGGCTTAGAATCCAATGGTTTTGATAATTTAACTTCCACTTCTTGCTATTTATACCTAAGCTATCTTCATTCATTACTTAGTCACGGTATTATTGCTTTTTAAAACTCCAACAGCGAGTGTGATTATTTACTTGATCCACCAATCATACACTTTCTATTGTGTCATCCACAATTTCATTAATCCAACCATGGTTATCTAATTATCACATAAATATTAACTTCTACCATAAATTTATGAATCAAATCTCAGATCCGCTATTTGTCAACTATTCAACTCCACAGTCTAATCAAAATCTAGTATTCTTTATTTTAGATCCACCGATATCATTTGTATCATGACTACGTAATAATCCAATCCTTTTTGTCATTGATTCAAAATCATAATTTGATCCTCTAGTAATCAACCTTACTATCTACAATCTTCTTCCAAACTAATTCATTGTCACAAACATCTACCAGGAATGATGTAATTAATCAAGTCTATAATTTAATGGTAATTATCACGTCTTCCAATTTTTCAAAAATTCCATTAATCCATCAATAATCGACTATATTCTATTATACCACCATTGTAAACATCCACGGGGATAGTACTATTTATTAAGGCTATAAACCAATAATTGTTATCATACTCCCTATTTCTCAAAAATTTAATTAATTCATCCATCTAGTTAATTCAATCTTTAAGGCTCCACCCATTTATTCATCCAGAATTCACACCAATGTTTCCTTACGATGATCGACATGAATCCACCCACATTCTTGTTTATTTGCCAAATAACTTTTAGGGTTTATCCATCTTCTTTACTTATGACTCTTATTCATGTTTTTGTAGAGTAAAAAAGAAATGTTTTCTAACCATGGATAACAAGACCAAGCATGGGAAATATGTTTTTACCAACATAACCTTTTCAAAGGTAATGTCCCTCTTTTTTAAAAAAAGTTAACATTTACGCTTTATTTTTGAAAAACAAGGTCCTTTTTTTGGGAAATTTTTTTGAGAAATAACTTTGTTTTTGACTATTTGAGAAACCAAAGTGAATTTTGGAATACATTTTGGTAAGTAGTTAAAGTGAATTTTGGAATACATTTTGGTAAGTAGTTAAACTTGTGAAAATTTCCGCGGAAAATCAGGTTTATTGAAATGAGTTTAAAAATAAATTTTGTAAACAATTCGATAACTAATCCTCAAAGGATAAAACGATTTTTAAAAATGAGTTTCAAATTCAAGCTTGGGATTTAGGTCCAAGGTAGGTTTTCAAGAAGAGTTTATAAGACGAATCCTGGATTTTTCTTATTTGAATTTGGTACAAGAGAGTTTCAGAACTAAAAATGGGTAGGCAACATATAGATGAGAGGGAATCATCTAAGAGAGATGAGAATAAGCAATACTACTTACATTTCCGGAAATAGTTTATGAAGAAATAATTCTAGTCATGAAATTAACAGCCAAGCTAACTAAGGTCACAACCTACAGTCGATATTCTCTTATACTAGCTCTGTCGGACCTAGATTTAACAATCCATAATCCTTTGTGATTCCACCGTACTATTCTCTGGATAAGTAGATAGTGCTCACAGATACAGTACTGAACATAAAAAGTACATATCATGTGGAAATATGAATAATATAATAGTAAAGTTGCACATGGTTTGATCAAGCCAAAATCAATAAAATACAGCAGCGGAAATGAAACACACAGGTGGGACCCTTAGGGCGTGCCCACAGGCAGCCAACTGGGGTTCGCGGCCTAGTTCTTGACCTCTTCATCTTCTTCACCATCATGATCAGGTGTATTGCTGAAGTGTAGTGATCTGACTCCTGATTCTGGATTAATTAACTGAGCGAGGGTGAGCACAAACCACCATGCTCCGCAAGCTAATATGCAGGATGCAAATAGATAACATGCATGGCTTATTAAGGAAAGGCTCGGGTTGTTTTATTTGCCGCATATTGCTTTTAAAATATGATACATAGAAATTTCTTGAGATCTAGCAGTTTGAACTAAAACATAATATTTGGGTAAAAAGAATACAATAATAATAGTAGCACATATTTCATCCACTGTTACATGGCTCCTGCCCCATTATGCTAACCTTTCAACGTTATAACCACCTACCTTATCACTGGGGTGATACCCAAGACAACAGAAATCAGGGCTTTTTACGGCCGACCACTTTTTCTAATCCCACCCATAAAATATTTGAAATAGAACTATATCTGATTAAGTTCCCATGCCCGTTAATGACCGTGGACATGGTTGTTCGAATAGTTTTTACTCTGTAGAGTTTGTACACTTTACCCCACAAGAGACAATCATCCCATTTTACCAACACGATTCCTTGGTCATGTACATGAGGAGATCATCACAATAACTTTTCAAAATATCTCACCCTTCTGTCATCTCACCTATATGGGCTGCTCTCACATGAAGTGGGTCCCATAAGTTGTCTAAGATGCCTACACAACGACTAGCCGCAGCAGGACTACAACTTTCCACAACGACTAGTGTAGCTGACAGACCTCACCCTTCCCTCAGTGTCCCATCAAGCCGAAACGGATTATGCACTTGTACTACCCCACTCCCCCACCAATGAGATGACTTCAAGGGTCCAATAAGTTTACTAACTCAAATTGTACTTTACAGACTTACAGGTGCACTTGTTTTGCATAGGAGGTCATGACAAGATTCAATTCTTAGGGTTATTTGGGTGGTTCAGTCCCCAAACCACATATTCTTGTGCATCCACTACACCTATCCCTTTTACCATCCGCTCAGATAAATAAGCATGTTGGGGATTTCGGGAGCATAAAATAACTATGTTAAAATATACTAACCATTTTTCCAAATCAGTTTCCCATGATTAAAAATGATGCTTGGAGCACTTTGGTGCCCCTGAGTATCTAAGCAGTACTAAGCATAGCGTGTAACTATAGACCTAGTTTTCAAAAGGTTGCCATTATAATTTTCCTAGGGTGATAAGGTTGAAAGGCTCAACTGTCCCAAGGGAATATAATATTAACAAATTGAATAATGGGCATATAAAATAACAGCATGCAATTTGATAATTTGAACAAAAATAATTTACTGAAAATGTAGGTTCAATATGATCAAAGTATTGACTTGCCTTGCGTGGTTTTTCGTGGTCTTGAGCTCACTGAAAGGTTTCTTATTTGATGGTCTTGGGCTCCTGGTCTTCATCTTCATCTAAATCTTGGTCTCACTTGATCCATTGATCCTTTAGGACTCCAATTTCTAATTACGTGCTAAACAACTGAACCTAAATAAATGCAAATAATGCAAAAGGCCCAAATAAATCCAATTGAATTCAATTTTAGCTTTATTACAATTAAATATGTGATCTGAGACAAGGCTGAGTGGGTGTGGAATGTTGACGAGGCCGAATTACAAGAGGGAAATCTACCGAGGCGGATGTCAAGGAAGATTCATGATGAGAGGAATATTCACAAGAATATTCCACTTCGGGTTTAAAGATGGCTAGGCATAGCCGATTGTTGAATACCATGGTTTGACTTATTTTGTTTAATAAATTCTTTTATGATTTTATATTTATTAAGGAAGTTCCATGAGTCAGATTAGACCTATGGACACATGCATGAGTTTAGATGGGTATTAAGTATTGTGTTTGGCGAGTGTTAACATTTATGAATTAGAGCAGGAGTCCCATATGCAATGAGTACGATTTATCAAATTAATTCATATTTCTGACAATCCGGGATGTAGTATTTTATGTGGTTCTAATTATCAATTATTTGCATAGTTAAATGTTTAATTCAATAATTTATTAAAGCATGGTGTTATTTATTATTTAATTGCAATTTAATGGTTAACTTTAGTTATGCCACTTTTTACGAGCTTGCTGGTTGCTACTGGTGATCTGTGTTTTGTTCTTTTAATTGTCGATGACCGAGGGGCCATTATATTTTAATTGACACATAAGGTTACATTTTGCCATGCTCTTTAATTTAAGATGCTTGTGGAGTTAAATACCGTTGATATTTTATGTACCTCCACTTAACATCTGGCATAATTTAATTTTTAATTACATTCATTTACATGGGGACGAGCTACAATTATATTTCACTATCACCATTAATTAAACCCACTATTAAAGGTTATAATTATCGACATCATGTTAATGGCCAGGATTAGGTTTTAATAGAGCCTACTACCACATGAGCTCTCACAAAATAATATTGGTTGGCTTTACAATTTTGTTTTGGATTTCCTTAATTAACAACCTTTCTATCACTAATCACAGTCATGTACTAATGAAAATTAATTTGCTAATTTCTATTAACAAATAATTAATTAGGACTTAAGTCTCTTAATTAACTTGCATATGTCATAATTACAATTAACCTTTCTTTATTTTCATTTACAACCAATTTAATCAACATTACATTTTATTTAAATTTATGTAATTATTTTAATTTCTCCAATTATCTTCTACTGGGAGATGAGAATGGACACTGGCACGTGGGGCTAGTGAATAGCAGTTGAGGCCTACCTATCATTGGAAGGAAGAGAGAAACAATGAGCAGGAAAAGAAACAGATGAAGGAGAGCTAAAGCAGAGGAGCATGGGCGGTGCACGGCTGTGGGCTTGCCGGCGGTGGCTGGTGGCCGGAGAGGCAGAGGTGGCGGCCCAAATGGGTTACCTATGGGGTGGGGAGGCCGAAGGGGGTCAGCGTCTTGGTCGGGGCGGCGCCATGGGTGGCCGGCATCGGCCAAGACTGGCTGGCGGCAAGGCAAGCACGGGAAGCAGCGACGTCGGAGTGGGGGGAAAGAGAACCGGGGTGAGCAAGAGCTACAAGGTAGCTAGGAGAAAATCATAGAACTTACCATGCAGGTGGAGGAGCACTGGAGAAGGCCGGTGGCAGAGGCCATTAGCGGTGTGAGGGAGGTCACTGTGGTAGGGGCTCACAGGCAGCTAAGGGCTCTCGCTAGCGGTGGAGAAAGGATGGGGCACCGTGGCATGGCGTAGCGTGGTGATGGCGCAGGTAGGTGCACGGCCAGGTTGCTGCGATGTGGGCACAGTGCAGGCTTTGGCGTGACTCACGTGACGAGGTGGCTGGCAGGGCATGGTGATGGTAGAGGAGGTGATGGCGCATGGACGTGGCGAGGCGATGTGCTGGAGTGGGCGACACTATGGCTGACAGAGGTGGTCAGCTCAGGCATCAGAGCACAGAATAAAGTGAGGGAGAAAGAAGGGAAGGAGGGGGTGTGCTGCCAGAGAAGAAACCAGAGGAAGGAGGAGAGAGGGAAAGGGGGCAAAGGAGGACGCCAGGCCCACTTGGTAGAAAAAGAAGAAAAGAAGAAATAGAGGAGAGAACCGTTGCCAACTTTGATTTTTGATTTTATTTCGTTTTGATTTGTATGCAAATTTTGAGTTTTAGTTCTATTGGGAGACTAGTTCTTAAAATTAGTTTTATAATTTGTATCCTTTGGTTTTCGAATTTACACTCTGATTTAACTTCCTGACCATAATTCATTCCTTCAACTTCTTATTTTAAAACTGGTTTTGTTTTATTAACTTAAATCCAATTTTTTATGGAATTAAATGTGAATTTAAATTTTTCGAGTTGTTATTCACAACTCATTGTTTAAAATCATTCCGCCCTTTTATTATTAGGATTATTGTTTGCATTTGCGGATTATTTCCCAATACAAATTAGCCCAGCATAAACTTCAGAAAAATCTAAATAAGATTTTTGCAATAAATTCAAATATTATCAAAATTCAAGAAAAGTTTTAAATTCTTCACAACTTCGAACATCTGAGATTTAGGATGTTACACATTGGAATAGGAGTTGCAAGAAGTACTTGGCAGAACTAGAAAAGAGGAAAGGATGTTATTGAAATAAATCTTACTACCCTCATATTGGTTCTTGGGTATTTGATACCAGATCAGTTGCTCATATTTGCAATTCGATGCAGGGGCTGATAAAGAGTAGACACTTAGCGAGAGGCGAGGTTGATCTTCACATGGACAATGGAGCAAGAGTTGTTGTATTGGCTATTAGCACTTTACCATTATCTTTACTTTCAAGATTAGTTTTGGAACTAAATTATTATTATTGCGTTCCTGCCTTAAGCAAAAACATTATTTCTGCTTCATGTTTGGGAGAAGAAGGTTATGAGTTCAGAATAAAGAACAATCGTTGTTCAATTTATTTGAATGATATGTTTTATGGTCATCCCTCATTAATGAATGGATTATATGTTTTAAATCTTGAGGATGTGCTTGTTTATAACATTAATGCTAAGAGGCTTTGGTCTAATGATTTGAATTCCACTTATATCTGCCATTGTCATTTGGGTCACATAAATGAGAAGTGCATGGTAAAGCTCCATAAAGATGGTCTTCTAAACTCATTTGATTGAATCATTTGAAACATGCATGCCTTGCTTACTTGGCAAAATAACTAAGGCATCTTTCACTGGTCTAGGTGAGAAGGCAAATAACTTGTTGGCCTTAATACATTCAGATGTATGTGGACCAATGAGCTTAACAGCTAGAGGTGGTTTTCAATACTTCGTAATTTTTACCCATGACTTTAGTAGATACGGTTACATCTATCTAATGAGGCATAAGTCTGGATCCTTTGAAAAGTTCAAGGAATTTCAAAATGAGATGCAAAGTCAACTTGGCCAATTAGAGCCTTACAATCAGATTGTGGAAGTGGATATTTGAGCTATGAGTTTGATGATCACGTAAAGCAATGTGGAATTGTTCCATAGCTAACTTCACCAGGAATGTCTCAATGGAATGGAGTGTCTGAATGACGGAATCAGACCTTGTTAGACATGGTTCAGCCCACGATGAGCCAATCTGATATACCATTATCTTTTTGGGGTCACGCTCTAGAAACTACCACTTTCACTTTAAATAGGGTACCATCTAAATCAGTGGATTGGACACCATATGAGATGTGGACTACGAAGAGTCCTAGCTTGTCTTTTCTCAAAATATGGGGATGTGAAGTATATGTAAAACATTTGACGTCTGACAAGCTCACACATAAATCTAATAAATGCTTCTTCGTGGGGGGTATCCTAATGAAACTAAAGGATTTTACTTTTATAAAACACTACACCACAGCCCCGAAACAGTGTTGGATGGTCAGTCGGCATAGGCCGCTTTAGCGTCGGACGGTCAGTCGGTATAAAACATATACCGACTGACTCCGCAGACGGTGTAACAGGGGTCGGTAAAAACATATACTGACTGACCGTACTTTTGCCGATTGACTGTTAGATGGTATAAGATTTACCATCATACAGTGTGTTACCACATACCGACAGACTATTTGATGGTATATATATGTTTTACCGACTGATTGTCCAACGATACAATTAAAATAGATTAAAAAAATAAAATCTGCTTTGGCAGAATTAGTACATAGTAAGCCAAGTTCATTAATAATTATAGAGCCACCATATCACATTCACCATCACAAATTTAGTCCCCAGATACATATAGGTTTGTCTTCCTTGCACCAAGTCAAAAAAAAAAGACACACATGGCAGTGCATCAAAATATACTAGATTGTTTGCAGTACACAATCACTTTGAGAAACTCAGAAACTAAAAGGAGATTCATGGATCCAACAGCAGATTGTACAAGATTGTTTTGCACATGCCATTGAGTTGTGTGAACAAGTTCTTCCAGAAACCCAAAAAACAAAAGAAATACTTGGATCCAAAGGCGCAGTAGTTCCACAAAGTCATGACCGGTTCAGCTGTAAGCAGTCCAGTTGTAACCAGCTAGTGGCGCACAACACTTCCTGAAAAATAAAATTAGCATGTAACTAGTGAAGTACAGATAGTTATGTCAAATTGAAGTACAGTTAAGTTGCTATCTTCTTAAGTTTAGTATGCCAAAATATTGAAAACAGCACTCTAGTGTTTAGGCACCACTAGCAAGTGAACTGAATGATATTGTATAACAAATAATCTCGACATTGCCTAGTATATATATACATCTATATATACTGTATGATATTGCAGGACAGTTTGACCTTATAGGGCACATATCTTATACACTCTCTAAGTCAGTAAGACTACACTAGTATGTAGAAGTTCAAGGAAAATATGTGTTCACCAGGGTTAATCCAATTGTGTTCATGAGTTATTAAAACAAAAAATGGTGAGGTAATCCAATTATGTTCATGAATCATGACCATAACATACATCTGCAGCTCAAAAGAAGAGTAAGAAAGGGCACAAAATACCTGCAGTACCCTGGGAAGATCTTGATGCCTTGCTGCAAACCTTTAGCTATATAAAGTACATTAAATAGGAACATTATCCACTCATCAAAAGGAAAAAAGAAATGATGTCAAGTGCAGTTTATTACTCGCTTATATGGCCACACAATTGACATCATATAAGCACCAACCATACTCGTCATATAATCATAAGGGCGAGGCAGGAGTGCATCCCTCTTCATTACAACATTCACCATAACTTCACAAAACTGCTTTCCAAGAGGCTGACCTCCAACCATAGTCTTTGGATTAGTAGAAAGAATAGTTCCCTTAGCTACAGGGATATCAGACTTCAGCATAGCAAACAGTATCACATCCTTTCCAACCTGAAGTAGAAGATGCATTCATGAGAATTGCATAAATGCAAGGAACAGATATTAAATCACAAAATGTAAACTTTACAGAAGTATGGAGAACATTACAAGTGTATCATGTGCAAAGCGAGGGGCATCTTCATTTCTTGGTGTGCTTATAACGTTCATGGAAGGCATTGGTGGGGCTTCATCAACATGCTTATGGACAAGCAAGTTCTCACCATTAATAATGTCTTGATCACAATCTTCATTATCTGCAGAATTGTGAATTTCTTCGCACTGAGCATCATGATGTGCATCAACATGTCCTTTAGACCTTGGGCTCTACATCAAGCATTGGAATAATATCTATTAGGAGTATTTTTCAAATTTTGATTGCATAAACACGGACCTATAATGGCACCTAAATACTTAGGTAAGAAACAAAGATATTGAAGTACTTTACCATGTGTTGCCGTGAATTAGAACCATGCTGTGACAAAGTTTCGACATTTAGCATCTCTCGTGTCATCCTTTCTTCATGCACTTGCTCTTGCAATTCCATGATACGTTGTTCTAGAGTTGCTTTCACAGTTTTAGCCTTTTTACGAGCCAAAACTTCCAGTTGAAGCCTTGTTGGCATGTATGACTTCAACCCTGGGGTACCAATCTCTTGGGGTGTAGACCCAAAACACGGACACGTCCTTTTGGCTCCTTTACTCCACAAACTGCAGCATATACATCGCCTTCTTGAATTGATCTATCTTTCAACTCTGGACGGGCTTCAACAATTGATTTAAGTTCATTCTGTAAAAAAAATGAATAAGTATGTTTATACATCAGGAAGTAACAATACATATTGCAATTGCTTTTCTGTAGGAAACTTACAATTTTTGGGGTTGCCTGCCTTAAAGGTACTCCATTCTTTCTTGTATGTGTTTTGATGTAGACTTCATCTCTTCGAGGAGGACGCCCAAGTTCTTGACCCTACAAGTTTTTTTAACTTTGTAGTAATAAAAATTCCCCAAAATAATGTACTTTGAATTAGTAATTTGAGTGATAGTTTTACCTACCAGATCATGCCTACGACAAGCATGGCTCACACTACCTAATGTATGATGAAGCTGCAGCTTTGCACGATTTGCTTTTGCTCTTGCTGTGCGAGTCTATGTTGAAATCATTAAAATTTACACATATAATACTAAAGAACAGAAGTTCTATAAGCAAGTAATGGGAAAAAAACAAACTCGTTATTTGTTTTTTACTTCAGATTCAGGTGACCTCCAAAAGCCAATAAGAAAATCCCAATCAGCAGCATTTACTCTATTACCAGCTCTTTCCTTCAATTCCTCATCTGTTAATGTTTCATCACAAAACTTTACTTTTAAGTCTGCCTTATACTCCTTCCATTTCCTTCCAGCTGTAGCCATAAACCAATTGATGGCAGCATCATCCAGATCATAGATTGCCTAATTTATAGGGTAATAGGGTCAAATTATGTTGTTTTTGGCATGGATCATATGCACAGAAATAAACAGAGGGATTTTCGTAAGAAATTGCAGGAAGTAAAAATGATATATACATCGATAGATCCTGTTGTATGTGCTGATACATCTTTATTGCTATACAAGGGCTACTTATACTAGATGCTATTAATCTGATATGGCAAGCAAAATACAGAGCAAACTTATACATACTAGCTGCTATTAATTCGATATGCCACTTAGTTGAGAAAAAAAATTCAGTGATAAGAGGTGCTCTAATGCTGTACCTTTATGTCAGTCCAAACTGCTAACTTCTTTTCAGCATCAACAAGCCTCCAGTCATCACATCCAACCGATAATTTCTTTTTCACTTGACACCCAATGACACTAGAAAACTTCCTAGCATTTTCTCCAACGGGCTGCCCAAATTCATTCAGTGTTATTTTGATTTTAGGCATGTCGGTAGTCCTTGAGAATATGTCATTCATTGTGGTGATGCCCCTTCCATTCCTCTTCTTTTGTGTACCACCGAGCAAATCTGTAGAAATTATTTTTGAATGTGAAAACAGAATCTATCATAATAAACTATTTATGCTACAACAAAAGGCTACAATACGACCTTCGTCATCGCATAAGATGTCTTCGGTTGGTTCATAGTTAGGGTCATCCACAATCTGCTCATTTGCATTGTCAACATTATTTTTCTGTGGCCTTGGTCACAAATTATGACCGTCAATGGGTGCATGACTTGTATGATGAGTTTTCTAAAAAACGATCACATGACAGCAGGGATTAGTGTTTAGAAATATTCAAGCTGTTGTCCTTGGTGTGCATAGGAGGAGATTAGGCTGACTAGGCTCACCTTTGTTCTTTTCTTAGGTGGACAAGGCTGTACCACAGTGTTCATAGTAGGAATCTGGAAAGATTGCAGCCAATCTAAGTTTCTTGCAATGTTTGCCTGGCGTTGTTGCTCATACTCATTAATGTGGGCATCCATATTCTTTCTTCTTAGGGACATTTAGGCCTCCTAAAAAGTACAGAAAAATTAGCAAACTGTGCTTCTATAACCAGTAATGTAAAAGGGAAAAGATTTTCCATGTAATCAGTAGCAGACACAATTTGCAAAGACCACTTACTTCTTAGATTTTTTTTAGACTTTTTTGGATCAACAATTATACCATCTATCTCCGTTCTAACAGCAGGGGCAAACCCATTAACAACATCCACAGTCACATTGGCATTTAGATCAGGCAATGGCACAACTAGCCCATTGCCACTATCTAAGTGCTCACTCTCCAAATTATCCATGTCATAGAAGTCTCTTGGTTTAGACTGAAGAACAGAAACCCACTCAGTATCAACTGGGTCAGGAACATAGAAGACTTGAACTGCCTGTGATGCTAGTATGAAAGGTTCATCGGATACTTTTTCACCTGTATTGAATAAATGCTTAAAGTTCACAGTAATGACCCCGAATTGATCAGTTTTTACCCATTTGTCTTGCACTCTGTTGTCTACCCAAGCACACTTGAAAAGAACCACATTTCCTTTATTTTCATAGTTCAATTCAACAATCTCCTGTATAATACCATAATAAGTCTTGTTTCCTATTATGATTCTATCATTGTTTCCCCTTTCAAAGCATGCTGACTCTGCAACTAGAGCAACCCCACTATTTTGGACAGACCTACCCACATCATAGGATTCAGTGTCAAAATCAAATCCATTCATTGTGTAGCTACTATACTTTTGTGCAATCATCATTGGTGCCTTAGCTAAAATTTGAATCTCATCTGGTACTTCCTCACACATTTCTTCCACCTGTGATTAGTATGAAATACTATCATTAAGGTAGATGTCAAGTTCATCTAAAAACACATGTTTTTATGTTCTCTTCCTACTTACATGCAACCTAAACCACTCATGGAAGGATTCATGCTGCATTCGGTTGATATCTCATTTGTTTCGAAGACCAATGGAAGATAGATAGCGAGCATGCTTGCTGCAAAGGACAATTTATCAATTTACCATGCAAGGAAAATAATACATGTTGTGTGAGGTGAATAGATAACTTACTCCAAGTAAGGTCCTATGTTGACATAGTTGAACAAAACATATCTATGTGCTTGAAGCCAAGTCTTGTGATCTAAAGTCACTGTGCACTTCCCGGCTAGACACCGACCATTGCTATGAAAGAAAGGAGTTGTGTTGCAAATTTCTGTTTGCTGCCCTTCATCACTTCTAAGTCCGGCTAAATTGAGTCTCATCATGTAAATATCGGGCACATAGCGTAAGGCTATCATAAAACAAAGAACCCTCCATAATTGATCCCTCCGGATGGCTTTTTGTACGAACATCACCCTTACATCTCATCAGAAACCTATACACATATATAATTGGCTCATAATGCTGTAAAAATAATAGGTACTATTTTTTTTTCTTATGCTGCACTGTGCCTACAGAAATTACCTCTCAACAGGCCACATGCTACAAAAATGTACTGGACCAGCAATTCTTGCTTGGGCAGGAAGATGAACCATCAATTGTACCATAATGTCAAAAAATGAAGGAAGGAATATAGTCTCCAAAAGGCTTAAAGTTTCAGCTATATCAGCCTCTAGACTATCCATATCACTTATCCGAAAAACTGGTGCACAAATCTTCTTGAAAAAATGACTAACATGAATCACTGCAGCACTAACTACTTCTGGCAATATTTTCCTCACAGCAAGCGGTAGTAACTGTTGTAGAACAATGTGGCTCTCATGACTCTTAAGACCAAACACCTTTCTCTCACTAACATGAACATTGGGTCGTATATCAGATGCATAACCAGCAGGAAACTTTACCCCTTTTAGTACTTCACAAAATAATCTCTTCTCATCAAGACTCATTGAATATGGTGCAGGCGGTAAATAAAATTGGTCTTCAATTCAACAGGGTGGAGATCACTTCTAATACCTAGAGCTTGAAGGTCTAAACGAGAATTCAGGTTATCCTTAGATTTCCCATCAGTACCCAAGAATGTATTAACAAAGTTCTCGTACACATTTTTCCCTATGTGCATGACATCAAAATTATGCCGCATCATCAAATCTTTCCAATATGGAAGTTTGAACCAAATAGATCTCCTTTTGAAAATGACTAATGGCTCCCCTGCCTTGCGTGTCTTGCTTACTGGTTTCTTTCTAGATGGATCCTTGCCAAAAACTGTAACAATATCTTTAGTACACTCCAAAATTTCGTCTCCAGAAAGAGGAGTAGGTGCTGTCCTAAGTTCAGTTGAACCAAATTTATGGACATCGAACCTGAATGGGTGTTTTTCAGGCAAGAACCTACAATGACCCATATAGCAAGTCTTGCTGCCATTGCTTAGTCTAAGTGAACATGTATAAGAGTGGCAATCAGGACATGCTGCTTCACCAGATGTGACACAACCGGATGCATAGCCTAGACCGGGGAAATCAGTAATTGTCCACAATATTGCTGCATGCAATTGGAAGTGCTCACCCTTTGAAGCATCATAAGTTTTGACTCCATTTTCAAACATATCTAACAAATCATAAACAAGTGGCTGGTAGTAAACATCCATATCACTACCAGGAGCATGCCGCCCAGGAATCAACAAAGAAAGGATGAAATTTGATTGCTTCATGCACATTGAAGGTGGAAAATTATAGGGAATACATATACCAGGCCAAATGCTATAGCTAACATTCTGTGTCCTATATGGATTAAAACCATGGGTGGCGAATGCAAGACGGATATTGCGGCTATCTGAAGCAAACTCTGGATGTTTAACATTAAAGTCTTGCCATAGAGGAGAATCTGTAGGATGCCTAAGAACACTATCTCTTGTTCTCTCCTCATCATGCCATCTTGTTAGACTTGCTGTTTTAGAAGACAGAAATAATCTTTGGAGCCTCTTCTTTATTGGGAAATAGCGAAGAACCTTCTTAGGAACCTTATATACATGTTTCCCATCTAAACTCTTCCTAGCTGATTTCCACTGTGAAACCTTACATTTTGGACATGAATCAGATTTTTCATGCTCCTTCCAATAGAGAATGCAATCATTTTCACAAGCATGAATGCTAATGTACCCAAGTCCTATGGACTTAATCAATTTCTTAGATTCATAGAAGTTTCTAGGTAGTGTTGAACAATTAGGTAATGCATCATTTAGTAGATCAAGTAGAAGGTCAAAACTTTTATCAGTCCAGCCTCCAAGGAGTTTGATGTGAAGCAATCTAATTAGGAAATGCAGTTTTGTATACTTCTTGCAAGTAGGGTACAACTCTTGACTATTGGCTTCTACCAACTTCTGAAGGGCACGTAGTTCATCACTAGGCTGAACATAACTGTTGTCTTCAAAATCCCCTCTATCATCTAAACCACAAGCTAAGTCTCTAAGTAATTCAGATATTTCATCTTCTTCATTGGACTCTTCCATAAGATCAGCACCATCGATATTTCCATGATTCTCATCAGAGGTACTTGCTTCTCCATGTAAATTCCATGTTGTGTACCCTTTTATAAACCCACCACATATCAAGTGCTCACGTACATCACTTGCCTCTCTCCAAAACGAGTTAACACATTTTCTGCAAGGGCATAATATCTTGTCCCCTACTGCTGAATTTCTAAATGCATAAGCTAGGAAACCGTTCACTCCTTGTAAATATTTCTTTGTGTGCCTACATGCAATATATTATGTAAAATCTCATGTTAACTACAAAACACTTTTAACATTTCAAAAGTAGTTGTGTTGTACCTAGGCTCATTATTGATCCATGTTTTATCCATACGCCTTTACAGGGAGATCAAACCGCGCTAAGAATATATCCTTTCATAGAGAGTGCAACCACTCAGCATATCACAAGCTTAGAAGAAAGCTGACAACACGGCATAAGAACTCGAGAAACAGAACCATACCGTTACTCAAGCTCCTTCACCCAACTGTAGGTGTCCAGAGAAATTCCAAATGCTTGCAGCTACAAATTCTGCTCCTGCAAAAGTAGTATATATTATCAAGAAATGGAGCCAACAGCCCAACTGTACTTGTGTAGTAGTGTTTGTTTAACATATACATCCTGAGATTATTTGCTTCCTATATGGCCATGCAACTAAACATATACATCCTGAGATTATTTCATATTAGAACATACAAACTAACGACAAGTTTTTGGCAGATACAGTAATGAAACTGCATGTATCTCACATCAGTTTTTTGGCTGAAGATTGTCATCATCGATTTTTTAAACTGCATACATGAGAAATTTTGGTTGAATTACGATAGTCCTGTTCAGGTAATTCTTCAGGCAAAATTCTAAACAAGAATCCAACAGATATCGCATCAAAGTAGTCTGCTACTGAATAACCCAAGAAAATACCAAAGGCCACCAATAGGTGAATAACCAAATGGCAAGGCTACTGCAGATTGAAGGCATTATATTCTGAACATGAACTCTAGAAAAGTTGAACAACATATTGCTCCTGAAACTGAATAGCTCCAGAAATCTACAGATGCATAATTGTACACTTTGTCCCAGAAGATACTAATCTAAGCGACTTCACTTCCGTTATGCAGAAAAAACTACAGGTACATCTACAGATATATACATATATGCAAAAAAAAGATTAGTAGCATAAGTCTGATGTTTGTCGAACACTATTAGACACAGCACCAGTTCACCTTCCCAAAAGCCATCATTGCAGACAATTTTATAAGGAAATTACATGTAAATAATTGGGGGATCTGCTATAGAGAGGGATTTGAGTCAACTTTACCTCACTGGTCGAGATCCGGAGTGCTTGGAACTCAACAGATTTGGGGCGTCCTTTGGGCAACGACGGCCTGTCCTTGTCGGGGCAGGGAAGTGGCAGGTCGAGGAGGCAGCAGTCTGCTTGTCGTGGAGACGAGGCGACGGTATACTTGTCGTGGAGACGAGGTGGCGGTCCGCTCCTCGGCGGAGCGGAGACCTCAGGCTACAGTGCGGCGACCAAAGTTGGCGTGAGGCTGCAGGGCGCTGAGGCTGCTCCTCGGGCCGCTGGTTGGAGGCGTGCTGAGGCTGGACAGTTGGGCGACAGCCTGAGGCACGCGGAGCCTGATGTTGCAGAGCAATGGCCTGAGGCGGTAGCCTGCTCCTCGAGGCGGCGGCTTGAGGCGCGCTGAGGCCTGGATGGTAAGAGCGGCGGCCTGTGCTTGGGCTCGTGGAGTGGAGGCGGATTCGTGAGATTTGGGGGCGGATTGATGGAGGGAGGGCGCGGGAGCGGATTGATGGAGGGCGGGCGTGGGCGAGGAAATTTGGCGGCCCGTGCATGGGAGGACGATAGTGATCTGGGAATTTGGTGGAGAAGAAGCGCGCGCTGTTTTGGCGGGCGGTGCAGCGAGAGACGAGGGAAAGAGAAGGTTGGCGGCGGCAATGGTTTCGTTTCCTAGGGTTTTGATGTTGTAGGTAGGTTGGGCCCATTACAATTCGCGCGCGAGGGCTCTGGTCATCTATACCGATAGACGGTTCAACGTATATAGCATGAATTACCGACTGACAGTTCAACGCCTAATGTAAATAGATATACCGACAGACAGTCGATCGGCAAAGGTAGGATTACCGACTTACGATTTGTCACCAATATTTACTGTCTAACTGTCCATCGGTAATTATACATTTTTTGCGACAGACATCTGACGGTATTTTGGTGTTGTGGTGTAGTGAAAGGGATAAGAACAAAGTGTTTATTGTCTGAAATGGTGTCTTTTTGGAGAAAGAGTTTCTCTCAAAAGGAGTTAGTGGGAGCATGTAAGACTTGAAGAAATTCGAGAGCTATCAGAAAATGTTTTGACTTCTACTGAACCTCTACAGAGTGTACAAGATGTTGTAGAACCTTTGGAAGAGGCACCATCCCCATGTAGGTTTGAAAGGCCACGTCAATTGCTGATAAGGTATCGACATGTCATTTTATTGTTAGACAATGATGAGCCTAAAACTTATGAGGAAACGATAATGGGTCCAAACTCTGAGAAATGGCTTGGAGCCATGAGATCTAAAATTCAATCCATGTATGATAATCAAGTTGGAACTAGGTTGATCTGCCCAATGATATAAAAACCATTGAGTGCAAATGAGTTTTTAAGAAAAAGATAGGCACAGATGAAAATGTTCATATCTATAAGGCACGGTTGGTGGTGAAGGTTTGAAACAAATTCAAAGTGTTGACTATGATGAAACCTTCTCGCTCGTCGCTATGCTTAAGTTTGTTCGGATCATTCTAGCTATTGCTACATATTTCAATTACGAGATATAGCAGATGGATGTCAAAATAGCTTTCCTAATTGGAAACCCAAGTGAGGATGTGTACATGACATAACCTGAAGATTTTGTTGATCCCTAAAATTCGAGAAAGATATGCAAGCTTCAGAGATCCATCTATGGGTTAAAGTAAGCATCTTAGAGTTGGAATATACGTTTTATTGATGAGGTCAAAAAGTTTGGTTTCATCAAGAACAAAAAAGAACCTTGTGTTTGTATAAAGGTTAGTGGGAGCACACTTGTAATCCTAATCTTATATGTAGATAACATATTATTGATTGCGAATGACATTCCTATGCTGGAATCTATTAAGGCCTCATTGAAAAATAGCTTTTCTATGAAGGACCTACAAGAGGAAGCATATCTTAGGGATAAAGATTTATAGAGATAAATCAAGAAGGCTAATTGGATTAAGCCAAAGTACTTATATTGACAAGGTGTTAAAATGGTTCAACATGCAGAATGCCAAGAAGGGGTTCTTGCCTATGTCACATGGCACAAGTCTTAGAAAGAGTCATTGTCCTTCGATGACTGAAGAGTGAGACCATATGAATGGTATTCCATATGCTTCAGCTATTGGATCTATCATGTACACTATGATATGAACTCAACCAGATGTATGATATGCTCTAAGTGTTACAAGCAAATACCAAGCTAATCCTGGTGAAGGTCACTAGATGACTATGAAAAACATTCTTAAGTACTTAAGAATAACTAAGGATGTGTTCCTAGTTTATGGCGGTGATGAAGAGCTTGTTATAAATGGTTACACCGATGCAAGCTTTCAAACCGACAAAGATGATTATCATTTGCAATCTGGTCTTGTATTCATTTTGGATGGAGGAGCAGTGAGCTGAAAAGTTTCAAGCAAGAGATGGTTGCTGATTCTACGATAAAGGCCAGGTACATTATGCTTCTAATGCTGTGAAGGAAGGTGTTTGGATAAGGAATTTCATTGTTGAGTTGGGTATGGTCCTTTTGATCATGACTAGGGATGGCAATCGGGCGCGGCGGGTACGGGTAGTGCTCACTGATACCCATACCCGCGACCCCGATTTACGCCCACGGGCATACCCGCGAAGGACGACGGGTAAAAAACCTTGCCCATACTCGTCACCCGCGGGCATACCCATTTACCCGCGAACTGAGTGCATCACATGATGACAATAAATAACGGTTTTGTTTTGTTTTGGCAGTGGAGATAGCTCACCGCTAACACAAAAGCACGTTCAACATTGCATGTAGCACATTCAAGTATACAGACAATGAACCTACTGTTCTCAAACATCACTTATTAACCTTTGTATCTAATCTGTTATTCAAGGACAATGAACTAACTTGATGGTCAATTGGGCAGTTTACTACTGCATGAACTTGCTTACCCCCTAAGCGACAAAGATAACATAATGAAGGGTGAGCTCAGAAACTTAGTCGACCTACACGTCTACACCACAACCAAATCACTGATATAGAAGGATTAGTTAAACGGGATGCCTCTAGCACAAGGAACATTGAGATAACAATCTGTAACATCCTGAAAGTTTTGAAATCTGAAAATGTGAAGCTTTTGAATTATTTTGCACTATGTTTTATTGGAATTTGGATTTTGTGGCGTTTTCTTGAATTTGGTGGAGGTTTCAAAATTTAAGAACTCATAAATATATATATATATACAAAAACAAACATTAGTAATATCAAAAAGGGAATATGTGAATAATAGAAAACTAAAATTTTAAATGACAAATCTGAAAAGATGATCCAGTATAGGAGGAAGCAACCAAAATCTCACTTTGACAATACTAGCTTAATTAGTAAATAAAAGTAAGTGATTAAAATATACATGTATATATATACATTATACACGAGTTATACATGTGCAAGGAAAAGAAGACTAGTAATAAAGGAAGAAAAAAAAAATGAAAAATGAAAATGAAAAAAATGAGAGAGGGCGAAGCCAGGCCGGCCGAACCGGCGCGGCCCAACTTCACCCCCCGCTCGGCCGGTCGCGCACCGCGCGGGCCCCGCCCCTTTCTCCCTTCCTCTCCCTGGCCAGCGGACCCCGCGCCCCTGCCCGCGTTTCTCCTCCCGCTGCCGCGTGGCCGCGCGGGACCGCTGCCTCCTCCCTCTCTCTTCCTTCTTCCTCCCCCGTGAGCGCCAGCGCCGCTTCCTCTCTGCCATGCGCAGCATTCTTCTGCCGCGTGGCCTCCATGCGCAGCCCTCGCCCACGGTTTTCCCCGTCGCCTCTGGTTTCTCCGCAGCCCCCTGTGAGCATAAGTAGCTCCCTGTGCGCCACTCCCTTGCAACTCTGTCAACTCCCGCCGTAGCCTCCTCGCCGTTCGCGCTTCTCCGGCGGAGCGCCGGCCAAGGTGGCTGCATCACCACATGTCCCTGCTCCCAGTACGCCTCCTCCCACGAGTAATTAGATTCCGGTGGCTCAAGCTCGCCGCAGCAGCGTTCTTCCCCGCCTCCGGCCGAAACCGCCATTTCTACCGCCGTCTCCTCCTCGGTCGGCGCCAGCGCGATTCTTGGCGTGTGGAGCATCACCATGGGACCCTGCATCTTCGCCAACCTCCGCCCTGGCTTTTCCCTCGCCACAGCTCGCCGCCACCGCGAGACCCCTCCGCGCCGCCGCGAGCTCCCGGTGCCGGCTCGCCTCGGTGGCTCCCCGACTCGGCCAAGCCCTCGGTAAGCTTCCCCCGCCTCCTCTGTTGCTCGCGCACGCCTCAGCTTCTCTTCTATTCCCTCCGGCTCGGTCGTCCCCTTTCCACCCTCTCGGCCGTCCGCTCTCCACCGCCGCAGGCCCGCCACCGAGCCTCATAGCCAGGGCCGTCGCCCCCAGTGGCAGCCCCGCCTCGGGTAGGTTCCATTTCAGCGGTCTCCGGCGCCTCCCCGGCCGTCACCCGCCGGCGACGCCGTTGGCCGAGCTCCACCCGATGCCTCCTCCGTTCTTCCTCTACTTGGCCACAGCAAGCTCGCACTCCTTCTAATTTAATTCCACCCGCATATCACTAAATGACCGCAGCCCACTTGGTCACTAGCGCCTGTTGCCTACCACTACGGCGAGGTCCCGGGATCGATCCCACCGACCAACCCATTCAATATTTTGTTTTATTGCATGTTTTGAACCTCATGATAGTTAGTAAAGAAGAAGGAAAAATTAGGAAAAATCCAGAAAATTTAGGGAATAATCTAGGGAGTGTAATAAATTTAATTAGTATGTAAACTAAGGTTACTTAACATTTTAATATGTGATTATTTACTATATGAGCCACTGATATAGTCTAGATACTTAGATGAGGTTTAGTTGTTAATTAGAGGTATTAATCAAATGTGGTTTAGTATATAGTCCAAAACTAATAAGAATTCTAATTAAAAATGCATCCATAGAAGGTACAAAATTTATTAGTATATACATGAACTTAATAAATGTTTAATCATGGATTAGTTATTATCATATCTGTATGATTAGTAAGCCAATAGCAGATATTTTTCCAAAATTAAACGGAGAACTTAAGAAAAACTGGGGAAGCTAATAAAATTTAAATAAGGCATTAGGGAGTTTATGTATGATTTAAATTCGGAATAGTTGCCATGATAAATAATTAGTATGACTTAAACATTCAAATTGTAAATCTAATTATTTAATAGTGGCTTTGGATAAATGTCTATATTTAATAATAAAGATGGCCCTTGATTAACATGTACATAGATGTGCCCTAGCAATTAGGAGAATCCTTTTGACTATTAAATAATGTGAACATTAATAAACAAACCTTTAGGCCATGATATTCAAATTGAAAGAGAGGCTGCCTTGTACGCAACTGACTTATGGTTAAGCTTTAAATAGTTATTGATTCATGCTAACACCGAATTAAATGAAATACATATTTAAATTGGAAAGTCAGGATTCATAATGCAGACCCCACCCTTAGTACATCGCCGATAAATAAATATCAGAAGCTAGATTTAGTTAATAATGACAATTGGTATTTAGATTAACATTTCACATAAAATGATACATACTAAGCCTTGCTCCGGTAGCTAAGTTTAAACTAGAATTAGAAGTGGAGCTAAGCCTAATAGTAGCTAACGTATGAGCAAGCTAATAATAGTGCCATTAACTAAATCCTAACACTAGCTTTGGTACATAATAAAATTTAGTACAATTGTATATAAATCAAGCTGGGGCCCGTACCAAAGGATCCTAATTCGAATTAAACTTAAGCTAGCGATAAATGAAGATACATAAAATATGATGATAGGAGTATTAAAGATTTAAATATTAATTAATTACCGTATATGAATAAATAAGGAGCCTCTGCTATTTATCTTAATCCAATTAATAAGTACAGACATATATGAGAGATTATTCTTAATAAAGATATCTAAGTGTTATAATACTTTTGACTAAAAGATTTATAGAATAAGTACAGATCTCATCCATCAGTCCAGTTTGCCTTCGCCATAACCTGAGTTGCAAGGAATACATACCCAGCCAGACTCGTGCTTCGATACATAGGTCTACCCTAACTCATGGAACTTTCTTGATAAATACGAAAATAATAAAAGAAGTCATTAAATAAAATAGGTTAACCCGTGCTAATCAATGGCTGGCTAAACCTAATCACCCTCTAATCTGAAGTAAGAATAACATCATCAATATCCCTGTATCACGAACCCTCCTCAGCTTCTGCTTCATCGAATGTCCTTCTACCAATCGTCACTTCGTTCCAACCCCCTTTTTGACTCCATCGATACTCCGCACAACATCGACCTTACCTCAAATAACCCAAATCACCCATCGACTCATAGTAAAAATAAATTGATTTTATTCGGATTTATTTGGAACTTTTAAGTTATTTGCTTTTATTTGGATTCATTCATTTATCGCGTAGTTAGAAACTGGAGTCCTGAAGAATGAATGGATCAAGCGAGATCGAGATCAAGTTGACGATAAAGACTGGAAGCTCAAGACCATCAAATGATATAGCTTTGAGTGAGCTCAAGACCGCGGTAAACCGCGCCAGGCGAGTCAATACTTTGATCATGTTGAACCTACATTTTCTGCAAATTATTTTGTTTAAATTATCAAATTGCATGCTGTTAATTTATATGCAAATCCATGTTTAATTTAGAATTCTAGTTAAATGCCTATTGTCTAACTTGATTAATATTGCCCCTCCTTTGGAATATTTGAACATGAGAACCTTGTCACCCTAGAAAAATTATAATAGTAACCTTTGGAAAATAAGTCCCTAAATATATGCCATGCTTAGTATTGTTTAGATACTCATGGGCGCGAGAGCGCCCAAGCATCACTTTTAATCCTGAGAAAAATTGGTTGGGTAGTCATGGTGGGAATGACTGGTATCCTTTGATATGGTTATTTTTTGCTCTCAAAAATCCCAACTTGCTTAAATATCTGAGCGGATGGCTTGGGGGCTGGTATGTGGTGCGGTGGGAGCACAAATTATGAAGTGTGGTAGAACCGCTCAGATAATACTAAGGACTGAATCTTGTGATGACCTCCTGATGTAAAACAGTACAACCACAAGTCTATAATGGGTACGACCTAGCTGAATAACTTGCAAGGATTTAGTTCAGATATCACCGAGGAAAGTGGGTGCCAGGGTGTACTGGTTTACTCACAGTGAGGCACAGGGTGTACTGTACTCGCACGGCGCAAGAGGGGGCTTCTGACTGTGGTGGTGTAACCCTTCAGCGGTGAAACCTCAGCGTGGGTGGTGTCTAGCTAGATCGGAGTAAGGTAAAGGCTTTGTGATAAATTATCTGGGTCTCATGCCTAAGGAAGCATGTTGGCAAAAAGGATAGTTCATCTCTTGTGGTGAAAGTGTACAAACTCTGCAGAGTCAAAACTATTCGAATAGCCGTGCCCACGGTCATGGGCGGACATGGGAACTTACTCGAGATAGTTCTATTTCAAAATGTTTTGTGGGTGGGAATGGAAATGTGAAGGGCGAAGGACTGCCCTGGTTTGGAATTGTCCTGGGCGTCGTCCCAGTGGTAAGTTAAGCGGCTATAACGCTGAAGAAATTGCTATATGGTGCAGATGCCATGTAACGGTGGATGGAACCTGAATCGATATTAATAATGCATTTCCTTGTACATTATGATTTGGTTCAAACTGCTAGGTCTCAGGAAATTTTAAGTAATTGTATTCAAAAGCACTTTTCGCAAAATAAAACAACCCGAGCCTCTCCTTTGTTAAGCCATGCATACTATTTATTTGCATTCTGTGTATTGGCTCGCGGAGCACGGGGTCGGAGTGCTCACGCTCGCTTTTGCGACAAAATTCAGAATCAAGAAATCAAATCACCTCGCCTTAGCAACAAGATTGGACAAGCTGGCCGAGAAGATGAAGATGTCAAAGGCTAGGTCGCGAACCTCCAGTTGGCTGCTTGTGGGCATGTCCTGAAGGTCCCACCTGTGTGCTTCGTTCTTCCGCTGCTGCAATTTAAGGATTTCGGCCTAATCGGCCCATGAGTAAGTTTACTATTAAATTTACGCTTCCGCATGATATGTATTTTGATATTCATTACTGTAACTGTGAGCACTATCTACTGATCCAGGGAATAGTGCAGCAATCACAGAGGAATCCGGATTGTAAAATCTGGGCTCCTACAGCGATGGTATCAGAGCATATCGACTGCAGGTCGTGACCTAGTTAGCCTGGTCGATAGTTTCAAAACTAGAATTATTTCTTCAAAATCTATTTCGAAAAATGTAAGTTGTAATGCTCAATCTCATCTCTCTTAGATGATTCCCCCTTATCTATATGCTACCCTAGCCATTTTACTTCTGAAGCTCTCTTACCCAAATTCAAAGTGATGAAAATCCAGTACTTCTCTTGTAACCACTCTATGAAAATACGCCTTAGGCCAAGAATTATGAAGCTTACCCTTGAGACCTAATTGTTTTATTCTGGGAGAAATAGAAAGTGTGAAACTGACTAAAGGATTGCACACTGATAAATTGTATCATTCCTGGAAGATGTTTGCAACAATGGAATAATAGGATATGATCAATAACAGGAAGGATTCACTAAAATTGTGAGGAGTTGGATAACAGCTATCGGAGTACAGACTGGATTAAATTATGTTATTCCTGGAGGATGCTTACAATAATGAATAAATTCAAAGGTTGATAATAAAGATTTAGGATGGTTACTAAATGAGTAATTATGATTTTGAATACAATCTCGGATTATTAGGAAGTCCTGATACACATGACCCTGGTGGATTTAAAAGTAATAATGATGGATAATTGAGGAGTAGATATACAATAAAGATTCAGGTTGATCATTGAAGAAGCAAACTATAGATTTGGATCAGTGACACCAGACTGGATTATTAGGAGTTCACGATATGAAAGTCATCAGTGGATCTAAATAAAGAAAGCTAGATCTTCGGAGGATTGGAAAGCTGATAAAATTGGCAATTGATAAACCTAAGATTGGATTTATAAAGATGTGGTGGAAATTCAGGCACATATCGGAATTTGGTAACTTCGATTCGATTAATAAGAATTTTAAATGGAAGATGGCTGTTTATGGTAACCACATAAAGAAGTTGGTGGATTCATGATTGATCATAAGAGGGATAATGATAGTGTGGAGTCTAGGAGAAATAAATTGGTGGAGCGTAATTGAATATACAGGCTAGATAGATGATTTAAATGATTTTTGGAGAATTAGGGAGTGCAAATGTATTTGCTGGACTATGACACTGATAATTTAAAATTATTGGGAGATGTTGACAATATTGAGATTAATAGGATTTGAACAATTTCTAGATGGATGAATTGAAATTCTGAGAATATTGGAGGAATCATAATAAGTAGTGGATTATAATCTTGATAAGTGTATTCTCGGTGGATGTACACTAGTAAATCGTAGATGTGATCATTAATGTATTTGGTGGAGGTATACTAGTGAATTAGTTAGTGATAGATAATGGAAAAGGAGATTGATTATTAGAAGAATGAATTTATGGTTTTGGATCAATAACAAAAAGGATTGAATATGATTGAAAGTCAAAGATTTATGCGAGACTTAGATAACCATGACTAGGTTAATGAAATGATGGATGATACAATAGGAAGAGTATGATTGGTTGATCGAATACAATAAATAATCTCCTTCGCTGTTTGGAGTCTTAGATGGCAGTAATACTATGAACAATTAATGAAGAAAGATAACCTAAGTGCAGTTTGCAAAAGTGGAAGTTAAACTATAAAGGCCATTGGATTCTAAGCCTTATGTACAAAAAGAATCATATGGGAGTGAATTGAATCAGTGATGGATAGTTGAACGTTGGAAGAGATTAGGATACAAAAAAAAATGAGTGCTAAAACCAATGAAACTACCCCAAATACTTTCCACCTCTTTCTATTAAATTACAAAAGGAAAATTTTGATCCTTTTCTCATACCCCTACTCCAAATATTAAGGTTAGGAACGACGAAGATGATCATGAAGATAAGGTGGTCTCGTTTTAGACGGATTGTGCATATGAACCCTGCACCCTCCTATGTGTGCTCCCCGATTAGACGTTGTATTGTTGCAAGATTCTATTTGGCCCTGTGCATTGCCTCTCGCCCTCGGGCGTCCTATTTCGCAGTCACAGGAAAAGGCTTGCTTTTAAAATTTGTGTGGTTCTGTATCACCCCAGCTTCCGGGGTATTTTCCTTTAAAGCTAAATGGGTTAGAACACCTTATCTCCGCGCTTTAATCCTCATCTCATGATATTCCCTCTCAACTCTTGCTGAAAACCCCATCGGATCCGAAGGAACGAAATAACAAGTAACCTGAAACCAGGGCAATCAAGAAGAAGTGAAGACTCTGCAGCCTTCCAATATTTAAGGAAAACAACATCACTGTGAAGAAGACCACCCGCCAATCTCGTGACGACCAAGACAGATAGAGTACAATGGATGAATAATGATAATCATCATTTATTTAAGGGGGGTAGCACTACGAGATATAATGTCGGCAAAATTAAGGAGCAAGCACCCTGAAGACGACGACCTCTCCAGAAGAATAAAGATCTCCTCCCTCCCTTTTGCCTCCTTTAAGTGCAGGTCCTCTCCCCTTCTGTTTACCCCTATGGCACAGACCATTACTACCCACCTATTAGTATGAGAACTCTACAACCGTATTGCCAATAGACGATGCAACTATTCCATTCCACGACGACATGAAGACAACAACGTCAAAGAGCAAGCATTTGGAAGTCTATGACTTATCCAAAAGAACAAGGTTTCACTCTTCCCTTTTGACTTCTCCACGTGTTAACCCCTATCGTGTAGAATTTCATCTCTCTGTGGAGCTACAGGACTAACGTCGGGCAACACCCCGAAACCCATTGCTAGCTAATATAACCCCACCTCCTCTCTCTCTACTCTACCGGAATCTCGGGGTCGAGATTCATTTAAGGGGGGTAGGTTTGTAACATCCTGAAAGTTTTGAAATCTGAAAATGTGAAGCTTTTGAATTATTTTGCACTATGTTTTATTGGAATTTGGATTTTGTGGCGTTTTCTTGAATTTGGTGGAGGTTTCAAAATTTAAGAACTCATAAATATATATATATATACAAAAACAAACATTAGTAATATCAAAAAGGGAATATGTGAATAATAGAAAACTAAAATTTTAAATGACAAATCTGAAAAGATGATCCAGTATAGGAGGAAGCAACCAAAATCTCACTTTGACAATACTAGCTTAATTAGTAAATAAAAGTAAGTGATTAAAATATACATGTATATATATACATTATACACGAGTTATACATGTGCAAGGAAAAGAAGACTAGTAATAAAGGAAGAAAAAAAAATGAAAAATGAAAATGAAAAAAATGAGAGAGGGCGAAGCCAGGCCGGCCGAACCGGCGCGGCCCAACTTCACCCCCCGCTCGGCCGGTCGCGCACCGCGCGGGCCCCGCCCCTTTCTCCCTTCCTCTCCCTGGCCAGCGGACCCCGCGCCCCTGCCCGCGTTTCTCCTCCCGCTGCCGCGTGGCCGCGCGGGACCGCTGCCTCCTCCCTCTCTCTTCCTTCTTCCTCCCCCGTGAGCGCCAGCGCCGCTTCCTCTCTGCCATGCGCAGCATTCTTCTGCCGCGTGGCCTCCATGCGCAGCCCTCGCCCACGGTTTTCCCCGTCGCCTCTGGTTTCTCCGCAGCCCCCTGTGAGCATAAGTAGCTCCCTGTGCGCCACTCCCTTGCAACTCTGTCAACTCCCGCCGTAGCCTCCTCGCCGTTCGCGCTTCTCCGGCGGAGCGCCGGCCAAGGTGGCTGCATCACCACATGTCCCTGCTCCCAGTACGCCTCCTCCCACGAGTAATTAGATTCCGGTGGCTCAAGCTCGCCGCAGCAGCGTTCTTCCCCGCCTCCGGCCGAAACCGCCATTTCTACCGCCGTCTCCTCCTCGGTCGGCGCCAGCGCGATTCTTGGCGTGTGGAGCATCACCATGGGACCCTGCATCTTCGCCAACCTCCGCCCTGGCTTTTCCCTCGCCACAGCTCGCCGCCACCGCGAGACCCCTCCGCGCCGCCGCGAGCTCCCGGTGCCGGCTCGCCTCGGTGGCTCCCCGACTCGGCCAAGCCCTCGGTAAGCTTCCCCCGCCTCCTCTGTTGCTCGCGCACGCCTCAGCTTCTCTTCTATTCCCTCCGGCTCGGTCGTCCCCTTTCCACCCTCTCGGCCGTCCGCTCTCCACCGCCGCAGGCCCGCCACCGAGCCTCATAGCCAGGGCCGTCGCCCCCAGTGGCAGCCCCGCCTCGGGTAGGTTCCATTTCAGCGGTCTCCGGCGCCTCCCCGGCCGTCACCCGCCGGCGACGCCGTTGGCCGAGCTCCACCCGATGCCTCCTCCGTTCTTCCTCTACTTGGCCACAGCAAGCTCGCACTCCTTCTAATTTAATTCCACCCGCATATCACTAAATGACCGCAGCCCACTTGGTCACTAGCGCCTGTTGCCTACCACTACGGCGAGGTCCCGGGATCGATCCCACCGACCAACCCATTCAATATTTTGTTTTATTGCATGTTTTGAACCTCATGATAGTTAGTAAAGAAGAAGGAAAAATTAGGAAAAATCCAGAAAATTTAGGGAATAATCTAGGGAGTGTAATAAATTTAATTAGTATGTAAACTAAGGTTACTTAACATTTTAATATGTGATTATTTACTATATGAGCCACTGATATAGTCTAGATACTTAGATGAGGTTTAGTTGTTAATTAGAGGTATTAATCAAATGTGGTTTAGTATATAGTCCAAAACTAATAAGAATTCTAATTAAAAATGCATCCATAGAAGGTACAAAATTTATTAGTATATACATGAACTTAATAAATGTTTAATCATGGATTAGTTATTATCATATCTGTATGATTAGTAAGCCAATAGCAGATATTTTTCCAAAATTAAACGGAGAACTTAAGAAAAACTGGGGAAGCTAATAAAATTTAAATAAGGCATTAGGGAGTTTATGTATGATTTAAATTCGGAATAGTTGCCATGATAAATAATTAGTATGACTTAAACATTCAAATTGTAAATCTAATTATTTAATAGTGGCTTTGGATAAATGTCTATATTTAATAATAAAGATGGCCCTTGATTAACATGTACATAGATGTGCCCTAGCAATTAGGAGAATCCTTTTGACTATTAAATAATGTGAACATTAATAAACAAACCTTTAGGCCATGATATTCAAATTGAAAGAGAGGCTGCCTTGTACGCAACTGACTTATGGTTAAGCTTTAAATAGTTATTGATTCATGCTAACACCGAATTAAATGAAATACATATTTAAATTGGAAAGTCAGGATTCATAATGCAGACCCCACCCTTAGTACATCGCCGATAAATAAATATCAGAAGCTAGATTTAGTTAATAATGACAATTGGTATTTAGATTAACATTTCACATAAAATGATACATACTAAGCCTTGCTCCGGTAGCTAAGTTTAAACTAGAATTAGAAGTGGAGCTAAGCCTAATAGTAGCTAACGTATGAGCAAGCTAATAATAGTGCCATTAACTAAATCCTAACACTAGCTTTGGTACATAATAAAATTTAGTACAATTGTATATAAATCAAGCTGGGGCCCGTACCAAAGGATCCTAATTCGAATTAAACTTAAGCTAGCGATAAATGAAGATACATAAAATATGATGATAGGAGTATTAAAGATTTAAATATTAATTAATTACCGTATATGAATAAATAAGGAGCCTCTGCTATTTATCTTAATCCAATTAATAAGTACAGACATATATGAGAGATTATTCTTAATAAAGATATCTAAGTGTTATAATACTTTTGACTAAAAGATTTATAGAATAAGTACAGATCTCATCCATCAGTCCAGTTTGCCTTCGCCATAACCTGAGTTGCAAGGAATACATACCCAGCCAGACTCGTGCTTCGATACATAGGTCTACCCTAACTCATGGAACTTTCTTGATAAATACGAAAATAATAAAAGAAGTCATTAAATAAAATAGGTTAACCCGTGTTAATCAATGGCTGGCTAAACCTAATCACCCTCTAATCTGAAGTAAGAATAACATCATCAATATCCCTGTATCACGAACCCTCCTCAGCTTCTGCTTCATCGAATGTCCTTCTACCAATCGTCACTTCGTTCCAACCCCCTTTTTGACTCCATCGATACTCCGCACAACATCGACCTTACCTCAAATAACCCAAATCACCCATCGACTCATAGTAAAAATAAATTGATTTTATTCGGATTTATTTGGAACTTTTAAGTTATTTGCTTTTATTTGGATTCATTCATTTATCGCGTAGTTAGAAACTGGAGTCCTGAAGAATGAATGGATCAAGCGAGATCGAGATCAAGTTGACGATAAAGACTGGAAGCTCAAGACCATCAAATGATATAGCTTTGAGTGAGCTCAAGACCGCGGTAAACCGCGCCAGGCGAGTCAATACTTTGATCATGTTGAACCTACATTTTCTGCAAATTATTTTGTTTAAATTATCAAATTGCATGCTGTTAATTTATATGCAAATCCATGTTTAATTTAGAATTCTAGTTAAATGCCTATTGTCTAACTTGATTAATATTGCCCCTCCTTTGGAATATTTGAACATGAGAACCTTGTCACCCTAGAAAAATTATAATAGTAACCTTTGGAAAATAAGTCCCTAAATATATGCCATGCTTAGTATTGTTTAGATACTCATGGGCGCGAGAGCGCCCAAGCATCACTTTTAATCCTGAGAAAAATTGGTTGGGCAGTCATGGTGGGAATGACTGGTATCCTTTGATATGGTTATTTTATGCTCTCAAAAATCCCAACTTGCTTAAATATCTGAGCGGATGGCTTGGGGGCTGGTATGTGGTGCGGTGGGAGCACAAATTATGAAGTGTGGTAGAACCGCTCAGATAATACTAAGGACTGAATCTTGTGATGACCTCCTGATGTAAAACAGTACAACCACAAGTCTATAATGGGTACGACCTAGCTGAATAACTTGCAAGGATTTAGTTCAGATATCACCGAGGAAAGTGGGTGCCAGGGTGTACTGGTTTACTCACAGTGAGGCACAGGGTGTACTGTACTCGCACGGCGCAAGAGGGGGCTTCTGACTGTGGTGGTGTAACCCTTCAGCGGTGAAACCTCAGCGTGGGTGGTGTCTAGCTAGATCGGAGTAAGGTAAAGGCTTTGTGATAAATTATCTGGGTCTCATGCCTAAGGAAGCATGTTGGCAAAAAGGATAGTTCATCTCTTGTGGTGAAAGTGTACAAACTCTGCAGAGTCAAAACTATTCGAATAGCCGTGCCCACGGTCATGGGCGGACATGGGAACTTACTCGAGATAGTTCTATTTCAAAATGTTTTGTGGGTGGGAATGGAAATGTGAAGGGCGAAGGACTGCCCTGGTTTGGAATTGTCCTGGGCGTCGTCCCAGTGGTAAGTTAAGCGGCTATAACGCTGAAGAAATTGCTATATGGTGCAGATGCCATGTAACGGTGGATGGAACCTGAATCGATATTAATAATGCATTTCCTTGTACATTATGATTTGGTTCAAACTGCTAGGTCTCAGGAAATTTTAAGTAATTGTATTCAAAAGCACTTTTCGCAAAATAAAACAACCCGAGCCTCTCCTTTGTTAAGCCATGCATACTATTTATTTGCATTCTGTGTATTGGCTCGCGGAGCACGGGGTCGGAGTGCTCACGCTCGCTTTTGCGACAAAATTCAGAATCAAGAAATCAAATCACCTCGCCTTAGCAACAAGATTGGACAAGCTGGCCGAGAAGATGAAGATGTCAAAGGCTAGGTCGCGAACCTCCAGTTGGCTGCTTGTGGGCATGTCCTGAAGGTCCCACCTGTGTGCTTCGTTCTTCCGCTGCTGCAATTTAAGGATTTCGGCCTAATCGGCCCATGAGTAAGTTTACTATTAAATTTACGCTTCCGCATGATATGTATTTTGATATTCATTACTGTAACTGTGAGCACTATCTACTGATCCAGGGAATAGTGCAGCAATCACAGAGGAATCCGGATTGTAAAATCTGGGCTCCTACACAATCGCCACACTATCCTCAATGATAGAAAACATAAATGGGACAGTTCATGAACCATTTTCTGTCAGTAAAAATTTTGAATTCAAAATTATTCAATAGGTGGCCCAAATAAAGAGATTGTAATTTTGAGTGTTACACCTTACAGTCAATTAATTTATGTAATTATGTATTGATGTCATACCTATATGTATATTTTCAATTAACCAAATCCTGTGCTAGAATGTAGGAGTTTGGTGCCTTATCCTTCTTGAGGACAACAACCCGGAGTCCCTTGCAGCCCAAGCAAAATTACTGAACAGAGCGAAATGCTAGATCCTACATTCATGAAACCCAGTGCATATTACGAGATCAAGTGACAAGTGATCTCATTGGGGGGAAGAAGGGGACACAAACCCTAGGGTTGGCGAAGGCCGGAGGGGAACAGTGAAGCAGCTGTCGGGGTTGGAGCCACGGCGGCGTTGGACACGGGCGAGGGGGCGGGGGTTGGAGGAGCGGCGGAGGAGAGCTCGCGGATGAGGGCCTCGGGGTTGGCACTGCGGGGAGACGAGGGCACCAGGCCGAGGAGACGAGGGCGAGGTCGCGAGGAATGAGTGCGGTAGCTGGGGAGTGACCGAGTGAGTCGAATGGATCGGGAGGCGGCGTGGTATGGAGCTAGGGTTAGGGTTTTCTATTTTATTTATTGGGATGGTCCACTTGTTAGATCGCGGGTAAATGGGCGAGACGGGTACGGGTGGAGCTCACCCATACCCGTACCCGTTTACCCGATGGGCAGAGAGTTCACCCCATTTTCATACTCGTGGGCAAAGAATACATCCCATTCCCGCCTCCATTAGGGTATTTACCCACGGGTACACAGGTAAACGAGCACAATTGCCACCCCTAATCATGACAGGTTGTAATCAATGTGCTATACTTGAACTAAAACATGACATGGCGGAAGACTTTGAATTGATTGATTATAGATAGCACCTTGTGATGTTCATCTAAAAAGATTAGCTTAGTCATAAGTCTTATTTTAAAACTTGGCTATAAGGCTCGCATATTTTATATTGCAATCCTTTTATGTTCACTCAAATTGGCATGTTATATAAATAAAAAAAGACTAAAAAGATGTATGATTCAAGCATGCCATGGGTAAAAAAAGAAAAAGCACAAACGTGCTCGAATGAAAAGAAGTATGCTTCAAACATGCCACCATTCAAACGAAGTTTGTTACAAAGATGGCAATATAAAAAGAAGTATGCTACAAGCATTTACATGCGTAAGAAGTGAGTGTGGAGCAATAGGTTACTATATGAGACTGCTAGGTCGCCTAGATTTAAATTTTGTTTCACTTTTAGGCTTACACTTTTTGATGTGACATCCCTTTGTGCTCTTTATTGATCGGTTTGGTCATTTTTGATATGCTTGTCATTAATCCAAATTGCTTAATCATGCTAAATAGTTGTCTTTTAGAATTATTTTTTCTCTGAGGTTCTTGATGATTTCATTGCCAAATGGGGAGAGATTGCGGAGAAAAATTGGAATTTGCTAAAATTGCTTCTCTCGTGTTGAGGGGGAGTTTTCTGAGCTTTTTGCTGCAGTCTTGCTTTCACTGTGAGCTTTCAACTTTGCTATGGTCTGCAGCTCTTTGCAGCAAGTTCTTTCAGCTTTGTTGTGGTCTGCGATGTTGAATTTTTCCTTTCACAAATTTTCTCATTCAAAAGTTTTTGATGTGTTGTCAATGTATTAGACCATGTGGTGGTCGTGCCTTTAGTGATGATGAATAATTAATATTTGGGTTTCATTGGAATTTGCGCTTGTAAAAGTTTTGGTCGATGCACTCGTGTTGCTGAGTTTTCAAGGCGGTAGTTAACCACGGCAGATGATCATGGTCTATCGACCACAGCAAATCAATCATGGCACTTCAACCACGTCAGGCTTCGACTATGGCATTTCGACCATGGAAGGTAATCAGTGGACTTCGATCATGATCAGTGAACTGGTCGTATGCAACAGTGAACCGATCGTAGCTAGAGTGAATCGGTCGATGGTCGTAAGCTAAGATGAACACGTCATATGCTTCAAGGTAACTGGTTGTAGCTACTATAAATCAGTCGCATGCTGTGAGGAATTGGTTGTATGACTTACTAAACAAGATACAATGACTATGATTGGTAGTTGACAGGCTTCGACTAGGATGGTTGGGTCGTGAGCTTTAGTGGACCAGTCGGAAGTGAAAGTGACTGGTCAGTGGTTGGTGCTACAGTACCAGGTGGGTACTCGATGGTCGATGCTAAGTACCTATTCGGTACTCTGTAGTTGTTGCTACAATACCTGGTCGGTGACGGGTAGCTGTAGACTTTGTGATCGGTAGTCGTAGACTTAGCGATCTGGTGTCTTAGACATTGCGATCGGCACTCGGTAGTCAGTACTCGATGATTCTATGTTATTTGATAGTCGGTAGCAATACTTGTGATTCCCAATTGTTCTGAGCGGAGCGATAGTATTTCCCGAGTACTTGTGGTTTTCGAGTACTTGATGAGCTAGTGGTCATAATGAGTGATCTAACGCTGATTTTTGGATAGCGATGAAATTTGTGGTCGTGGCTGACCTGTTTGATACTGATGGATGATTAAGGGTGTGTTTTGATTCTGTGGACTAATGTTGGTCAAGTTGTGATGAACTTGTGCCGTGGAAAACGTTTCTTTGGTCTTTGCATGTGTAGGTAGGCGTTGAGACGATCATGATCGGTGATGAGGATGACCGAAACTAGCATGGGAAAGTATGAGGTCCAAACGGTTGAGAATGTCACAGGAGGTGGTCGGGCTCACGCTGGAGTACGTAGAGATCAAAGGTGGTGATTCGTGGAGAGGCTATAGGCGGTGCGGTCTAGGAGGCTTCAACACGAGAGGTGATGATGCATGATGAAGATACAAGATGTTCTGTCCTGGAGACTTTGTCACGTGGCGATTTAGGAATTGTGGATATATTCCATAACTAAGAAGATTTAGATTTTGAATAAAACCTGTGTTCAGAAAGGTTTCAGGTACATTGGTTTTCGAAAGAGATAAAGTTTTGAGTCTGTGTTTGAGGTAGACACAGTTTATGACATTAATCTATAAAAGCAGGGAGATGATGTGGGTTAATGCACGGCTTTGGTACGGTTTTTAGAGGTTTTGAGAGGACTTTCGCCAAGAAGGCTTTTAGGTGTACTTCCGAGGACACTTTGTAAATCCACAGAGATCCTGTAATAAAGATAGTCTTGAATCAATATAGTTCTGGATTTTCTTGAAGAGTGCCAATGATTGTAGGTAGTTTGGATCTTACAGCAATGAGTAAAACGTTTGAGCGAAGCAGTCGAACAGAGTGGTCAATCGAGCGAGCGGTCGAGGCATTGATCAAGCGGTCGTACACTGAGCAATTGATCACCGAGTGGTTGAAACCATCATCGACTGTTAGGATACTCCAAAAGTGGTGACAATCATTCACCCACCTCTGATTGCAGTATTCGATCCAACACGTGGTATCAGAGCGGGTAGTGATGGAATCAAAGAGGTATGTGAATCATCCCCTCATGCTAGATGGTACTGATTTTGCTTTTTGAAAGTGTCATATGCAAGCTTACATTGAGGCTCAAGGTAGTGATGTCTGGAAAAAAGTTTGTCAACTTTATGTGGTTCCTGCTGATGTTACTACTGAAAATAAAACAAATGTTGACTTAAATCCATATGCTCATAACTTGCTTTTTTAAGGAATTTCTCGCAAAGAATTTGATTGTGTAGCTCATATTGCTTCTGCCCACTTAATATGGAAAACTCTTTGCGATTATCATGAAGGAATGACTAAGATTAAGAAAGTGCGTAAGAATCTTTATCAACAAGAGTACTCAGATTTTGCCATGCAACCTGGAGAATCTATAAATGATCTTTTTGCTCATTTTGAGAAGATTCTAAGTAACTTGTGCGGAGTTATTGTTATTCTTGCTGATGGAGATAATTCAACTAAAATTTTGAGGTCTTTAGGTTCAGAGTAGTTGATGGTCATCACGACTATTAATAAAATCGTCGATCTAGATACTCTAACTATAGATGATCTGTACTCTAGATTAAAAACCTATGAGATGGAAACTTTGCCATCTAAGAGCAACTCCAAGAGAAGAGCTAAATCATTTTCTAAAGGTAAATTTGGCTATTATTGGAGAAAAAACGTCTCCAATAGACTCTGTAAATGACTCTCCAAATTTAGTAGCTCTCCATCCCTCCTCCTTCGCTCTCTATTTTTGGATAGCCTACCTCGCTCACCATCCAGCCTCTTGGCGCGGTCGGCGTTTCCTTCCCGCACGCTGCGCCCCATTTCCGCGCGTACGCGACCCACCGCGCGCCCTCTAGTTTAGATAGCCTGTTGGAGTAGTCTTGTTTTTTTAAGTGAGATTCATTTTAGAGAATAGCTAAATCACTAAATTTAGATACTTCTTTTGGCTAATCTCTTGGAGTTGCTCTAAGATTGATAAAGCTTCATCTTTAGCACTTGTGACTAAACCCTATGTAGGATGCTTCAACGAGTGCTTTGTCTTGTGATTCTTTATTTGCTCTATCTTCTTTTTCAGAGGAACAATTCGAGCAACTCCCTGATAACGACTTGGTGTTAATCTCCTCATGTGCAATTGTCGGATCCCGTAGCGATGACTCCGAAACTCTCTGTGTAAATCGTACTAGTCCAGGAACAGCTAGTGCACACAATGGACCAAAGATAGATATCGAGCATAAGTGACCAATAATATTAAACAAAAGAGTATGGCCTTATGACCAAATCTTACATCAATGCTCATTGGCAACAATAACAAAGCAAATAACTACGGAAGCAGACAGATAAACAGTGAAGCCCAAGCCTGCCCACAGGCAAACGACAATAACACGTGGCCTACTCATCCAGGTCATCACCGAAGCCAAAGGCATCTTCCTCTGTATGGAGATTGTAAGGTGAGTACAAACTTGTACTCCGCAAATCACATGGAGAATGCAACATAATGATTAAGGCATCAAGAGAAGGCTTATAGAGTTAGTTTGCATAAAACAACATTTAAAGAGATACAGTAGATAGATTGAAATTGTTGAATTTAATACAGTAAGTAAAAATAGAACTTGTAAGTGAAAATAACATTGTTAGTGCAGGCTTCGATCAAACATTAACCTATCCACAGGCATCCCACCCATACCATCTTTTCGAAAAACATCTCGTATGGATTTCATCCATCCACATGCTTTCAATCTCTCATGGATTCCATCCATCCACAAGGTTTTCATAAAACATATTGAAAAACAAAGTCTAATCCATGAAAAACTTTCACTCAGCATGCCCATGACCGTGGGCACGGCTATCCAAGATAGATTATACACTCTGCAGAGGTTGTACAGCTTTACCCACAAGACATGATCATCCCATATTGCCACTGGATTACACACTTCCTTAGGTGTGTGGCGAGGAGATCACTACAAGAAATGTGTTATTTTTTGATGTATTAAGCATGACAACAGGTCATAATGTCATTATATCATCCGGTTTATGACATTATGTTTTAGGCATTTCGACTTAGTGACAACAAAAAGTTGTATGTCACAAAAAATGTCATACAACTAGTCCAATTCCATCCAGTGACAATATTTGCTATGTCATAAGGACTAATTTATGAATGTCATAAATCTATGACAGAGGTTGTGTGTCACAAATTATTTTATTGAATTATTTTAAATATTCTTGTCCATGTTGGCATGCCCTATTGCCACATGGTCGGGTGGGCCCATATACCATTTTTTCTTTTATTTTTTCGCATAATATCTCAGCCCACCAGCCCTATGTTTCCTATGAAATAGGCCCATATATTACAGCCCACCAGATAGTTTTTCCTTTTTTTATTATTTATCGCCATATATCTCAGCCCTTTCCTTCCTACATGGGCCATCTGTTCGCAGAAGCCTAAATGGATCACCTGGCGCACACGGGCCAACTGGTCGCGCCCCTAAATGGGCCACCTGGCACGCTAGGCCCAACTGGTCGTGCCCCAGCGAAAAGGCTGGGAAAATGCTAAAAAAAAGGAGGCGCAGGGGGGCTCGAACTCGCGACCTCGAGGTTCACAGGTTGTGGTCAAACCACTGAGCTACGGAAGCATCTTTGATATTTAGCGCATTTTATACTATATATCAGAACTATAGCAGGTAATGTACCGTATGTATGCGCTCGTGGACTTTGGCTCGTGACCTGTGAGCGCGTTGCGGGTGCGGGCAGCGGCGAATCCAGCGGCGCGGAGCGGCTGGCGGGCAGCGAGGGGAGCGGCTGGCGGCGCGGCCAGCGGGCGACGAGGCGTGCGGTTGGCGGCGGCGCGGTGTGCGGCCAGCGGTCGGCGGCCAGCGGCTAGAGGCGCGGCGTGCGGCCGGCGGCGCGGCCAGTGGCCAACGGTGCGGTGCGGCCCGCGGCCAGCATCCAGCGGAGCAGCGCGTGGCAGCGGAGCGGCGCGACGCGGAGCGGCTTGGCGAGCAGGGTGGCTAGGGCTGATCTACGGCAAGCAGCGCGGCCGTCTCGACACACATCAGGACGTTGGTTGTGTGGGAACCCGATCCCCCAGTGGAGCAGACCTAGTAGCTGCCGGCGAGGGCTGATCTCCCCAGCAGCTACCACATACTCTTTATTTGTTCTCCTCGGAGTGCTAGCCTGCATGAAAGGTACTGATTTGCTTTAGTGAAGTAGTCTTGCATCTTAGTGCTTAGTAGTTGCTTACTGCTTTGTGCCAATTGCAGGGCAATAGTTCATGGTAATACCAATTAGGTTCTTAGTGTTTGTTTGTTAGCAAGAAATAAATAGAGTATGTGGTTACTTGGATCAAAAAGATTAGTGTTGATTTATTTAACCCATTATTGGAGATAAAGCAATGCTCAACTATTGTGTACAGATTGCATATAAATAATGGCATGTCACATGTTTGATAATTTTGGTCAAGTATCATATATATGTAAATTTTTTTGAGCAAGTGTATCTCATGATTTGGTGCAGATGGATAGATCTTGGATCAATAGTAGGATGTTCAGCAAGGAACACGTGGATGGGGTGAATGACTTCATGACCTTTGTTTCCGAGAGATTCAATGGTGATGAAGAGATGCTCTGTCCATGTCGTCGGTGTTTGAATCGGGTTCGCAAACCTAAAGGACAGGTGGAGGATCACTTGTATATTCATGGGATGGCTAGTACTTACACTAGATGGATACATCATGGAGAACCATTGGAGGTTGTACCACATGAAAATGACGACCATGTTGATGAACATACTAGTCTCAATGAGGATTTTGGCATGAATGTGGATGAAGAAGATGACCCTGATGATGGAATTCATGATATGGTAGAGGAGTTGTACACAGCTGAAGAGGAAGGTAAAGGGAAAAGTCTATGTTTGCAATTCTATTGGAAGAGATGAAGCAAGAACTGTACCCTGGTGCTCATTGCACAAGGTTTTCTTTTGTGGTGAAGTTACTTCATATCAAGTCATTTTACCGAATTTCTAATGTTGCATTCACAGCGCTACTGGAGTTGTTGTCATCAGCATTCCCAAATTGCTCTATTCCTGCAACATACCAGGAAGCAAAGAGACTTATTCGTGCATTGGGGCTCGGATACAATTCAATCCATGTGTGCCCGAATAATTGTGTTCTGTTTCGGAAGAAGTTAGAAGGAAATGATGTTTGTCCGGTTTGTGGTGCATCAAGATGGAAAGATAACGATGGAAGAAAGAAGATTCCTGAGAAGGTTTTGCGACATTTTTCGTTGATTCCTAGGCTGAAGAGAATCTTTTCTTCCAAAAGAATGGCAGAGGAGGTGCAATGGCACAAGTTGAAGAGGAAACTAGTGGAGAATGAGCTCATCCATCCAGCTGATGGCGAGGCATGGAAAGACTTTGACAAAAAAGTATGGGTGGTTTGCAAAAGATGCAAGGAACATCAGACTTGGCCTTGCTACTGATGGTTTCAATCCATTTGGTAAAATGAGCTCCTCGTATAGCATGTGGCCAGTGTTTCTTATCCCGTACAACTTTCCTCCATGGGAATGTGTGGAGCAATCCAACTTCATCATGGGGCTACTTATCCCTGGTCGAGAATGCCCAGGAAAGGATATTGATGTCTTCTTGGAGCCACTTGTTGAGGAGTTGCTAGAGCTTTGGAAAGGTGTCCATACTGTTGATGCAATTAGTGAGAAGAAGTTTAATCTAAATGCTGCTGTAATATGGTGCATTCATGATTATCCTGCTTTGAGCACATTGTCAGGTAGAGTCACAAGAGGTTATTATGCTTGTGTGCATTGTGACAAAAATCCTTGCTCCAAAAGGATAAGGAATAAGATATGTTACATTGGCCATCAGCGTTTCCTTGCTAGGGACCATCCATGGAGGAGGAGGAAGGTGTTTGATGGTAATGTTGAAAACCGTGAGAAGCCAGAGGAATTTACCACGGATGAGCTGATGGAGCAACTAGAGAGGGTCAAGGATGTTAGACCAGGAAAGCATCCTGAAAGCAAGAAGAGAAAGCAGGACGAAGAGGGGCAATGTTGGATGCGAAGGTCGTGTTTGTGGGATTTGCCGTATTGGTCAAGTTTAAAGCTGCGGCATAATCTTGATGTGATGCACATTGAAAAAAATATATGTGAGTACATCCTCGGTACATTTCTTGGCATGGCTGGGAAGTCAAAGGACAATATAAATTCTAGGCTCAATTTGGAAGATATGGGCATTAGGCAGCATTTACATTTGATCCGTGATGGAAACTCATGTAGTGTTCCTCATGCCCCCTACACAATGACTAAAACACAAAAGACTGATTTTTGTGATTTTTTGAAAAGTGTAAAATTTCCAGATGGATACGCTTCCAACTTAGCAACATGTGTTACTGCTGATGGATGCAACTTCCAAGGACTGAAAACGCATGACTGTCATATTCTTCTTCAAAGGATTATACCTCCTGCTGTCCGAGGAATCATGCACAAGGACATATATGAAGCACTTGCTGAATTAGGTAACTTTTTTCAGCAACTTTGTGCAAAAACTTTGAAGTTAGATGTGTTGGAAAGAATGAAAGTAGATATCCCAATCATTTTGTGCAAACTTGAGAAAATATTTCCTCCTTCTTTCTTTGATGTGATGCTGCACTTGGCTGTTCATTTACCTGAAGAGGCAATTCTTAGAGGTCCAGTACAGTATGGATGGATGTACCCAGTAGAAAGAAGGTTGTTTACATTGAAACGGTTTGTGAGGAACATGGCAAGGCCTGAAGGGTCCATTGCAAAAGCATATGTTGCTGCAGAGTGCTTGACTATTTGCTCGAGGTACTTTGATGATGATGTTGAGACACGACACAATCGGAAAGGCAGGAATAGAGAGCGTGTTGATATGATAAAAGGAGACCTATCTGTTTTCCAGCATGGAGTTGATGTTCTTGGAGCCCCAAGGATTACATATCTTGAACATGATTATGAAAAAAATGGTTTGGTTCGTGCTAAACAATTGTGAGGAGGTTGAGCCATATATTGAGTATGTCATCCCATTTACTACTTTAGTTGTTTCATATAACCTAATTATTAGCCCGGCCCTAATGTTTGAATTCACTATCATTTTCAGGATATACAAGAAAGAGTTGGAGAACAAAGGATGTCCTAATGTAGATAAAACCCTTGAGAAGCAATTTTCTTCCTGGTTTAAGAAGCACGTGAGTTCGATGTCCATAAATGATTTTAGTCATGTTTTAAGAATCAATTGTTTTGGTTTTAGTCATGTTTGTTTTTGCAGATTGCAAGACTCCGTTATGTGGAGGGAGAAGACATAAATGATGAGCTATTTGCATTGTCATGTCAGCCTGATTTGCGAGTTCGAATTTTTTCAGCATGTCTTGTCAGTGGTGTCCGATACCACACTGTAGACCGTGAGAAAAACAGAAGAACACAGAATAGCGGAATTTTGGTTGATGGCACACATGACAGCGAGAATATTGAATTTTATGGTTGTTTGAAGGAAATCATTGAACTGAGGTACAACTCAGATGTTAGTGATCACCGGACAATGGTTCTATTTCGATGTGATTGGTTTGACACTCATGGAAAGAAGTTCAGAATGAAAGATGATGGGATCTTTAGAAGCATAAATCATGGAAGTTTCTGGTACAAAGATGATTCTTTCATTCTAGCAACCATGGCAACAAAGGTTTTCTACCTGCAAGACACCAAGTATCGTGAAAATTGGTGAGTTGTTCAAAAGTTTGCACATAGGCACTTGTGGAATGTGGCTGAAAATGACAACGGTGATATACCCAATCTAGTGGTATTATCCTACCAAGATGAAGAGTGTGGAGGTGTTGAAGTTCCACTTAATGAAGGAAATTTGGAAAATGAACAGCCGGCCAATGAAGATTGTGATATTGTTGATGCTACTGTAGTTGATGACCTCCGTAGACAAAGAGAAGAGGAAGTTGAACAAAATGAGTCAAGTGATAAGGAAGATGGAACTGAATGGCAATATGTCAGTGATAATGAAGGTCCAACAATCCCTCTCGAAGATGATGATGATAGCGATTATGAATAGCTTTGTTGAAAGTCCTACTGTCATGGGAATGATGATGGCCTTGATGAGCACATCAGAATGTAGTAGGCCTTGATGAGTACATGAGAATGAAAACTGAAGTAGTGCTTCCATATTGTATAATTTCTTAATGTCATGGTCATGTATAATTTCTTATTGTACAATTTCTTAATGTCCTGGCCATGTATATTCTGTTTGCCTCTACTCTATTTATTCAATTTTGTGTGGCGTGCATGGATGCATCTGTGGTGAATTTCTTCACATCCACCAGATTCCAAAGTGTTTGCATTTTATCTTTGAACATACCTTGAGATATGCATCGACTGCATAGTACAGGCTATCATGAACAGGCCTAACCACATTCAGTTTGGCATGATTGCACAGATCTTTATACCAGCATAGAAGTTCATTTCCTCCTGCAGGTTCCATTCCATAGACATTATTCCATTTCTTCCAGTAGGTTGCATTCCATATAGACATCATTACATATATAAGTTCTGGACACATACATAACTAGCATAGAAGGTTCCATTCCATAGACATCATTCCATTTCTTCTAGCAGTTTGCATTCCATATAGACATCATTACATATATAAGTTCTGGACAAATACATAACTAGCATAGAAGGAGTAGAATCCATAGACATCATTCCAATTCTTCCAGCAGGTTGCATTCCATATAGACATCATTACATATATATGTTCAGGACACATACATAACTAGATTAGTTATACACAGGAATCTAGATTAGTGGCTGGTGGTGGTCATCACTTCTTCTGCAGCTGATTAACCTTGTCTTCGATGGCCAGAGACCTCAGGTGAAGGATTCCTTCGACATTCACAAGCTGTTGTGTCATGAAGGCTTTGAACTCCTCATGCTTTTGGTTCATGGACGATGCGAACTTGTCATGCTTCATGTTCATGGATGCTTCCAGGGAGGAGCATTTCTGTATCAGTTTCAAAGAATTCCATTAGTTTCTAAGTTTACAATATTATGTACACGCCTCATTCTAAATACCTACTGATACTCGGTACCTACTAATCCATGACTAATATATGCAAACTCCAATATTATGTACACGCCTCATTCTAAGTTTCCACAGTTTCCAAGAAATGGCAACAGAGGGGGGTGAATGGTGCCTTCAAAAACTCCTCAAGTATTCTCACCAACTTCTTTTCAATAGCTACAGAAGCTACGAAGACAGAAGATGAATGCTCGCTGGAAACCGAGAGGAAGTCAACTGAGACTAATCAAGAATGATGGAGTTGGCCAAAACCCAGAGTAGTCGATACCTTACTATGTAGTCGAACGACTCCCTGCTGTGACCGAAGCAGTTTCAGAGCAGTCGAGACTCCACAGTGAAATGTCGATCGACAAAAGAAAGAACACAGTAACGACCGAAGACAGAGAGAGCGCGCACGACCATTTGTACTAGGACCCGATCTAAATCTCTGCTCTCGGGAAGAACCTGACCAAATGGTCTTAAGTATGCATCCCAGTTCAGAGCAGACGAAAGCAAGGTAACTTGAGCAAAGAACTTGCTCAGATCAAGAAGGCCATAGCACAACTGAGAACCATCATCTCAGACATACATGGAAAGGACAAAATAGAGAAAGCACAAACAAACAATCAAACAATTCACAGAACAAAAACTCAACATAGAGGAAGAGAGATGAATGATTGATAATGGAGGTTTCTACAACCACTCCAACTGGGAGATACATGAGCACACTTGCTCCATCCCGAGAACCCACGCACTCACAAATAAACAAGGAAGAACAGAGCAACTCGGGGATCAGAATCTCACAAGATCCCAAGCCCTACCCTCTCTATTTATAGCCACACACCAACGAAGGGGAACCCGTAAACCCCCACCTAACACCGGGTTTTCAACTCACTTTACCCACGAGCTTCCAGTGCTTTACCCGTTAAACCCAACGGCTCCATTGCCTTGCCCGTTAGCGTCAACAACTCCGGTGCTTTGCAGAGACACAACTTCCCTTTGCAGCTTTCCGCATTTCTCCAAAATGCCACTCCGCTGCCTTCCCGGAAGCTTCCTCCTGTCTTGCCGATCACGCTTGCAACCACCTCACAGACCTCGTCGTCTTTGACATCTCCCGGCCGCTCACGACCTCAGCACCCCCGTGCTTAGTCTCGACCATCCATGCCTCACCACGACTAGTCTCAAAGTCCTGCAAACCATCACAGACAAGCAAAACATCATATAGCACCGCACTAGATAAGGATAACATCCATTTGCATCGGAAAACAAAGCTCAAACCACACTCCACAAAGTCGTACATATATTACGATCGGTCAAAATCACTTAAACATTAATGCACAAAGTCTACGACCACCTCATAAGACTTTACGACCGATTCCCAGCTGAAACAACCGCTTCTGGAAGCCATACGACCAGACAACAGAAGCTACGACTTTCAGCCTAAGTCTATAACGTGATCGAATGGGCTTTCGACCACAACCGACCGCACTACGACTTCACCCGAGTGCTTCCGACCGCTTCCTGCGATAACGTGGTCGTAGGCCATGACTACTCAACGTGGTCGTAACTTCGAGCGCCGACTTTCGACCACTGCGGTCGTAGCTCCGACTAACGACTTCCAACCACGACCAACGTAGTCGTAAGTGCGCTCGACCATGACCAGAGTGGTCGTAAACGACACAACATGGTCGTAAACTGCGAACCAAGTTTTCGACCACGACCAACGTGGTCGTAGCAGCGTTCCACCATGGCCAACGTGGTCGTTCACTCGAGCACCGACTTCTGACCGCAGCAGTCGTAGCTTCGACTTACGACCACCGACCGCGAGCAACGTGGTCGTAACAGGCTTCGACCACAGCCAATATGGTCGAATAGCCTTCCGACCATGGCCATACCAGTCGTAAACTTCCCTGGTGACCTACGACCACGGCCAGAGTGGTCGTAAACGCCACAACGTGGTCGTACAGCCTTCCGACCACGGCAAAAGTGGTCATAAACACTCCGACTGACTTCCGACCACAGCAAAACCAGTCGTAACAGCTCCTAGTGCTTTCCGACCACGGTCAGTGTGGTCGTAGCGACTGCTGTTGCCTTCCAACCACGGCCAGAGAGCTACGACAACGGTCAAAACCGGTCGTACGCCCTCTTGAAGACCTACAACCACAGCAAAAGAGCTACGACTTTGCAGAAAACACTCAAATCAAACTCAAACTTTCAAAAGCAACCGCCAAATACTCATCACAAACATGGGGCACGTCCACATGGTCTCTCAATCTCCCCCTTGATGAGTATATTGACAAACACCGAAAAAGCGCAAAGTTGAGTTTGAGAAAGAGAGTCAAACATGGTCCAAACGAAAGAGCAAATGGGACTCATGACCATGTCGACGAGAGGAGCAAAAGAAAGAGCAAGTTTTCCTCAAAGCTCCACGAAATGGCTTTTTCTCCGCTATTCTCCCCCTTTTGGCAATAAACACATCAAGGAAGCAAAGGAGAAAATCAAGTATGATCTTGGAAGGAATGGCTGAGATTTGTTTATTTTAAACATTTAGAGCCATGAAGATTATCCGAAATGACCAACAAGTATTACAGCAAGCCAAAACTCAATAGAATGCTATCTAGATCATGATAGAATATGTATAAGCCAGCTAAACTAAATAGATGACAATATGAAATTTAGTGCAATTTGTAAGCATGTCAAGTCATCCATGATCAAAGTCTAGCTAGAGGTATCCAAGGATGATGCAAACCATGTCAAGAAGCTAAGCGGAACCAAGAAGCTAGTATTGAGCTTCATGAGAGTGCTACAAGCTCAAGAGTGAAACCTTTGTTTAAGTACTTGGTTCTTTTTGTAGATTAAGCAAATGAAGCACAAGTGACATATTTTCTTTTGAAATTCAAGGTCGTTGCCAACCAGATTTTTGTTTAGTCATGTGCTAGATCTCAAGCCTTATGCGATCATGCCAAGCAAGAAACTTAAGACAATGATCTTGGTCATCCAAAACTCCCCCTAAGTTCATGCCAAGTGCAATGGCAAGTAGTCTCATAGGAGAGGATTGGTGAGATCAGTTTGTTTCGCACAAAAGAGATCTTTTAGCATCCATAAAAGATTGTACTAACTTATGCATCATCAAGAACTAACATAGCTCAATCTAAAGCTCCATAGAGATTCAACGCTCAACTTAGCCTATTTGACATGTCATGAATCATAAAAGGATAACTCAAGAAAGACTAGTCTCGAGTACTAACATGACAAGTTTTAGTTCAATTTGAGCAAGATTAATTAACTTATCATGGCAAAAGCTAGTCTACACATATGGAGTCATGATAAATCTAGCAAATGAGCACAAGTCATGACAAGATGTAATGCATTGTAAACATGTCATCAACGGATAATAATCAAGGCTCCATGTAGTTATATTACAATGCGAAATGCTGAAATGCAAGAAAATCCAGTTCCCCCTCAATATGAGATGCCACTTTTAGTTCAAGTTGAGTTATGTCATCATTTAGATCTAGAAGCTCCCAAATGAACTCCCCCTGAACCAAAGCAATAAGCAAGAGAAGCTGGCAAAGAAAATCCGAAAGTGCAGTCCTTAAAACATAGATAAGATATAGAGCAAACTATGGCTTAGACTAACTCTCATCTACCCCATATGACTCCGGGACTATCAGCTGGTCTACTAACAAACTAGGGAGCAAATACGTACCCTGTCTACCCAAGGGTGGCCCAACCCTCGCTAGAACCCACAAGAAGTGAGTAAGCTCCACCTAGAGAGAAGAAATACAGCTAATAAGCAGCATCCTGGAATCACAAGATAAGAGCAAGAAGTCTAAGCAGCTAGGCAAGAGAACCACTCTAACCTATGCTAGAAGGACTAACCCAATGCACCCAAAATGCAATGCAACAGATAGGAGTAAGAGCATAATTAATATAATAAAGCAGTAAAGCACAAAGCTCCCCCTCACAACAGTCCGTAAGGACAAACCATCCCAAGCTCTCCCCGCAGAGCTGAAAACCTAGAGCTATCCAAAGGCTTGGTAAAGATATCAGTCAACTGGTGGTCACTCTCCACAAACTGGAGCACGATGTCACCCTTCTCTACATGGTCTCCAAGGAAGTGATAGCGAATATCGATATTATGCTTGGTCCGAGAGTGCTGCACTGGGTTCTTAGCAATGTTAATCGCAGAAGTGTTATCACAAAAGAGTGGAACACTGTCGATAACTAACCCAAAGTCCCGCAGGGTCGAGACCATCCAGAGCACCTGGCTACAGCAACTAGCTGCAGCAACGTACTCGGCCTCTGCGGTGGACTGTGCAACACCGGATTGCTTCCTCGAAGACCAGGAAACGAGAGAAGTGCCAATGAATTGGCAGGTGCCCGAAGTGCTCTTCCTATCTATCCTACAGCCAGCAAAGTCTGCGTCCGAGTAGGCTCTCAAGGAAAGACAGGATGAGGAAGAGTACCAGATACCATAGTCAATGGTAGCTCGAAGGTACCGAAGAATGCGCTTCACCTCCTGGCGGTGAGAAATACGAGGAGAAGCCTGAAACCGGGCACAAAGACACACAGCAAAGTGTATATCTGGTCTCGAGGCAGTGAGGTACAAGAGGGAGCCGATCATACTCCGATACTCCTTCTGATCAACTTGCTCACCATCCACATCTGGGTCAAGCGTGGAAGAAGACGCCATAGGAGTCGACACTGGTTCCCATCACTCATGTCGAAACGCCTCAGGAGGTCACGAGTGTACTTGCCCTGATGCAGAAAAGTACCCTCCCGAGTCTGCTTAATCTGGAAGCCAAGGAAGAAGTTCAACTCACCCATCATGCTCATCTCAAACTCGGTGCTCATGACATCCGAGAACTGTGAAATGAGAGCATGGGAAGAGCCGCCAAAGATGATGTCATCCACATAAATCTGGACGAGCAGAAGATCAGTGCCATGCCAGCGGATGAACAAGGTCTTGTCTACTCTACCCATCTCAAAACCATGACTCAACAAGTATGACTTAAGCCTCTCATACCAAGCTCTAGGGGCCTGCTTAAGTCCATACAAAGCTTTGGAAAACTTGAAGACATGGTTAGGATATTTGAGGTTCTCGAAACCTAGAGGCTGTCTGACATAGACTTCTTCCTCAATGAAGCCATTAAGGAAGGCACTCTTGACGTCCATCTAGTAAAGCTTGAAACCCTTAGAAGCTGCAAAGGCAAGCAGGATTCTAATGGTTTCAAGTCTAGCTACAGGGGCAAAGGTCTCCCCGAAATCGAGACCCTCAACCTGGGAGAACCCCTGAGCTACCAGTCTAGTCTTGTTTCGAACAACCACCCCATCCTCACTCTGCTTGTTCTTGAACACCCACTTGGTCCCAATGACATTGTGACCTCGAGGGGGCTCAACAAGCGACCAGACCTTGTTTCTCTCGAAATTTTCTAGCTCCTCATGCATGGCATTGACCCAAGACTCGTCAGAAAGAGCATGACACATATCCTTGGGCTCGAAGGAGGCAACAAAGGCAGAATGGAGACAGAAAAGTGACGTGGCAGACTTTGAGCGTGTGACACGCTCAAAGAGGTCTCCAATAATCTGCTCAGAAGGATGAGCTTTCTGGATATGTCGAGGAGGTCCAGGATGAGATGAAGAAGTGGCCTCTACCTCATGAGCAGAAGAGGTAGGAACAGAGCCACTAGCTCCAGAAGAGGCGGAAGGCAAAGGCTGATCGCCTCGAGGTGCGGTGGAAGAAGGCACCTCAAGGGGTGGATGAGGAACTGGATCGGGTAGACAACCCTCATCTCCAACATCCTCATCATCCACAAAGATGGGCTCAGACTGTTCTAAAGAGCCTGAGATATCGGGCCTAGTCCCCGGACTGGCCTCGTCAAAAGTCACCCCACAGGTCTCTACCATTTTATTAGACTCGCAGTTCCAAACCCGATAAGCCCACGAAGAAGTCGAGTAACCTAGAAAGATACCATCACAAGAACGTGACTCGAACTTGTCTAGTTTCCCGGACTTCAGAATAAAGCACTTGCAACCAAACACACGAAAATGAGATACACTGGGCTTTCGCCCATACCTCAACTCATAAGAAGTGCGGTGCAAGTGTGCCCGAAGAAAGACTCGATTTGAGACATGGCACGCGGTGGCTATAGCCTCAGCCCAAAACTTCCGCGGTGTAGAGTACTCATCGAGCATCGTCCTGGCCATCTCGACCAAGGTACGGTTCTTCCTCTCCACGACGCCATTCTGCTGTGGGACGTGCAGAGAAGAGAACTGGTGCTCTACACCTGTCTCATCACAGAACCTCTCAAAGTAGAAATTCTTGAACTCCGTGCCATTTTCACTGCGGATCGCTCGTAAGGCACCCGGAAGCTCAACAGAAAGCCAATTGAAAAGACCTCGAAAATGTGTAAACGTCTCATCCTTCGAGGCTAAGAAAAACACCCAAGAATACCTCGAGAAGTCATCGACCACCACAAGGACATACCACTTCCCTCCTGCTGACTGCACTCGAGCTGGTCCAACAGTATCCATATGGAGCAGCTGTCCTGGTGCATCGGTCATAGTAACTGTGACCGGAGGATGGGAAGCGGCAACCATCTTGCCGTGTCGGCAAGGAGCACAAACTAGATCTTTGACCATCTTGAGTTTCGGCAAACTACGAATGAGGTCGTGGCTGCTAACTCGGGCCAAATGGTCAAATCCAATGTGACCAAATCTCCTATGCCAGAAAGAAAGGTCGCGGGACTCAGAAGCAACTAAACACCTGAGAGGATCACCAGAAGACTCAGAAAAATCAGCACGAAAGATCCTCCCAAAACAAGAAATCCCGCAAACCAGACTACCCAAAGAATTAAGAATTTTGCAAGCGTTTTTCTTAAAGCTCACTTCGAAATCGTCATCGGTAAGCTGAGAAACAGAAAGCAAATTATACTGCAGCTTACTAACCAAAGCAACATCTTTCAAGATGAAAGAATCATTTACGCACACTGTACCTTTGGCGATGACGCACCCAGATGCAGCATCTCCGAAGGTGATCGTCTCATCACCTGGAGCACGGGCAAGGGAAGAAAACCAACAGGAATCTTCGGTCATGTGTCGTGAACACCCGGAGTCTACGAGCCAAACATTTCCCTTCCCTGCCCGGTGAACCAGAGTCAAACAGAGAGTAAAGTCTCAGTACTGGGGTAAATCAAGACTGATTTTGGCACCCAATACTGAGTAACACGTCGAGCAGATGAAGTAGTCAAGCACGACTGACCTCTATCTACCATACGCTCTCTGACACTCAAAGAAGCAGACGATCTATGTGTAGACCTGAAGCTGTTGTTGGGCATGACTGCTACAGAGGAGCGAGTCAAGACACCAGCAACATGCTGATCACGCCGCGGGTAGCTATCTCGACGGGGAAAATGAGATCTACCCTCAGGACGGCGGAAGTCACGACCAAAGGGAGCATGAGGAAGAAAACCAGAAAACTCGAAAAAACCAAGTCCTCGATGCTGCCCAAACCCATCAGAAGCATCTAAAGCAAACCTAGACCTCGTGTTGGTATTAGATGCACTCAAGGTCTGGGGCTGACCCTGAATACGCTGCAACACGGTCTCTCTGCGTGATCCTGGCGCGCCTGAAGCATCGATCGATCAAGTGTCCATCCTTCTGACAGAAGGTGCAATGATACTTCGCCTTCTGAGAGGCAGAAGTAGCATGAGTTTGCTTCACCTTCTGAGAGGCCGAAGCTGCAGGTGGACTCACCTTGCTGTCAGAAATCCCTTGGACAAAGCCCGCAGACTTGAATTTAACATCATCAGATCTGGGCTCAACCTCGATCACACCTCCTACTATGGATCTGAGAATAGCAGGTGGATGCTTCCTAATGTCCTCATAGAAATCATATCCTAGACCTTGATTGAACTTGCAAATCTTGGACTGGTCTAGAATAAGATTCAGCTTCTTCTTGCCGCCTACAAACCTCTCGAGAGTGTTCATAAGGTACTTACACTCCCGAAAGAGAGAGGTGCAAGAAGAGCAGGGGAAGAAGAGACAGCAGAAGGTAAGGGAGCAAAAGAAGAACCAACAGTAGAGGAAAGAATGGCTTGTGCACGCATAGCCGACTCTGAGGGGACAGTCCTACTATTAGCCAGTTGGTTCACATCGCTAGGCGTCTCCACCTTACCCTTGGGCTCCTTCCCCACCTCAGCAATCACATCACAATGAGTTGATGGCTTCTCTAGTAAATCCTTATTTAGCTTCACACATTTTTCATTCAAAGCAACGAGTTCAAGTTTTAGTTTTTCACAACTCATGCATGGTGAGCTAACAGGGTCCTTAGTCGCAAACTGAGCCAACTTGTTGTTATGATTAACCACTTCTTGGAATTGCTTGGAAACAGATTCAAGTTCAAGGGTTAATTTTGGACAATTGGTGCAAGACACAACATGCTCGAGTAAAGAAGCACGCAACTCAGCAATTTTGTGATTTGCCCATTTTAGGTTTATCTTCAAGTTATTGCAATTTTCACATGACTCGGGCAGATCTAGAAGCATGGTATAAAGACCTCTAAAAGCATTGTCCTTATCCTCACATGAGGTGCAAGATGTAGTCTCAACAACAGCAGATGAAATAGGCGCTACTCTACTCATCTCAAGCTCAGCAAGAAGACTAACATTCTCCACCTTAATCATGTCTAGCTCAGAGTACACACTATCATGCAAGGTCCTTAGTTTCTCCATGTCATCCAGCAAAGCAGAATAAACATCACAATCATCACGGGAGGGAGCAGATCTAAGTGAAGTAAGCTCCCGTGACAAGCTCTCTACTTCCTTCTCTAACTCGGTACACCTAGCCCTAGCTCTAGCATGAAATCCACCTAGCTTAAGAAAAGCATGATTAAGCTGGTCGTAGGTGGGGCATACCTCGTCCAAGTCGGAGTACAGCTCGTTGTCGCTCAGTTCACCCTCAAGGGCCATGAAGCACATGCCAGAGAAGTCGTTACCGCTCTTGGGTTCTTGGTCACCCGTCCCGTCATCGTCGCTCCATCCCTCCACCTCGCTGAGGTCGAGGTCGTCGAAGGTGGTGAGGACGCGGTGGAAGAGCTTCTTGGCCTTCCTAAAGTCGCGGAACTTCTTCTTGCCTTGAGGGTGCGCTGGAGGCTTCTTGTTGCGGTTCTTGTCGGTGTAGTCGTTCTTGCCCGAACCGCCGTAGTCGTTCTTGGCCTTCTCCAGCTTGGGCAGTTTGCCCGAATGTGGTTGGGGCCACCACACTCGAAGCAAATCACAGGTCCTCCTCTCTTTCTGTCCCTCCTCCTCTTGTAAGCATGGGAAAACTTTCGAGCTAGGAGGGCCAGCTGCTCTAACTGATCATCAGTTACGTCACAGAGAGCAGCGAGAGAGAAACCACAAGACGAATCGAAAGAAGAAAGACCTGAAGTCGAACTGGGATTAGTGACTAGAGCCATCGACTGTGACTTCGACTTGCGAGAGACAATGTCAATCTCGTGAGTCTTGAGGCGCGAGTACAGCGCATCAAGAGTCAAAGTCGAGAGGTCCGTGGTGTCCTTGATGGTAGTCACCTTCATCTCCCAAACCCGCAAATCGAGAGCCGCGAGCATCTGACGAGAGTTATCCGAGTCGGGGTATGTGAGACCGACCGCTCGGAGGTTGCTCAAGATCTTGTGGAAGCGCGCAAAACACTCATCTAAGGACTCACCAGCGAGCATTTCAAACTTGTTGTAATCTCGCTTGAATTAGTCCTGTCGGACAGTCTTGATCTGGGTGGTGCCCTCATGGTATGCGTCGAGGATCACCCAGATGTCGAAAGCCGACGTGAGATGAGAGATGCGATCAAACTCGCTTCGGCTCAACCCCTAGATTATGATGTTCCTTGCCTTAGCGTTCGCCTCAACATCAGCCATGTTCCCGGCGTTGATATTCTCATCGGCAGGAACAACAAATCGCACCTTCACCTTCCGCCAGATGGCATACCCCTGAGCCTGGATGTATGTCTCCATTCGGCTCTTCCAGAAGGGGTAATCGATGCCATCAAAGACGGGTGGCTTGGTGGAATACTTGTCCGTCGCCATGGCTCTTAGAGACCGGTTAAGATCTATTGAAAAGAGCTAACCAGCTCTGATACCAATTGTAGGATCGAAATGGCAACAGAGGGGGGGTGAATGGTGCCTTCAAAAACACCTCAAGTATTCTCACCAACTTCTTTTCAATAGCTACAGAAGCTACGAAGACAGAAGATGAATGCTAACTGGAAACCGAGAGGAAGTCAACTGAGACTAATCAAGAATGATGGAGTTGGCCAAAACCCAGAGTAGTCGATACCTTACTATGTAGTCGAACGACTCCCTGCTGTGACCGAAGCAGTTTCAGAGCAGTCGAGACTCCACAGTGAAATGTCGATCGACAAAAGAAAGAACACAGTAATGACCGAAGACAGAGAGAGCGCGCACGACCATTTGTACTAGGACCCGATCGAAATCTCTGCTCTCGGGAAGAACCTGACCAAATGGTCTTAAGTATGGATCCCAGTTCAAAGCAGACGAAAGCAAGGTAACTTGAGCAAAGAACTTGCTCAGATCAAGAAGGCCATAGCACAACTGAGAACCATCATCTCAGACATACATGGAAAGGACAAAACAGAGAAAGCACAAACAAACAATCAAACAATTCACAGAACAAAAACTCAACATAGAGGAAGAGAGATGAATGATTGATAATGGAGGTTTCTACAACCACTCCAACTGGGAGATACATGAGCACACTTGCTCCATCCCGAGAACCCACGCACTCACAAATAAACAAGGAAGAACAGAGCAACTCGGGGATCAGAATCTCACAAGATCCCAAGCCCTACCCTCTCTATTTATAGCCACACACCAACGAAGGGGAACCCGTAAACCCCCACCTAACACCGGGTTTTCAACTCACTTTACCCACGAGCTTCCAGTGCTTTACCCGTTAAACCCAACGGCTCCATTGCCTTGCCCGTTAGCGTCAACAACTCCGGTGCTTTGCAGAGACACAACTTCCCTTTGCAGCTTTCTGCATTTCTCCAAAATGCCACTCCGCTGCCTTCCCGGAAGCTTCCTCCTGCCTTGCCGATCACGCTTGCAACCACCTCACAGACCTCGTCGTCTTTGACATCTCCCAGCCGCTCACGACCTCAGCACCCCCGTGCTTAGTCTCGACCATCCATGCCTCACCACGACTAGTCTCAAAGTCCTGCAAAACATCACAGATAAGCAAAACATCACATAGCACTGCACTAGATAAGGATAACATCCATTTGCATCGGAAAACAAAGCTCAAACCACACTCCACAAAGTCGTACATATATTACGATCGGTCGAAATCACTTAAACATTAATGCACAAAGTCTACGACCACCTCATAAGACTTTACAATCGATTCCCAACTGAAACGACCGCTTCTGGAAGCCATACGACCAGACAACAGAAGCTACGACTTTCAGCCTAAGTCTATAACGTGATCGAATGGGCTTTCGACCACAACCGACCGCACTACGACTTCACCCGAGTGCTTCCGACCGCTTCCTGCGATAACGTGGTCGTAGGCCATGACTACTCAACGTGGTCGTAACTTCGAGCGCCGACTTTCGACCACTGCGGTCGTAGCTCCGACTAACGACTTCTAACCACGACCAACGTAGTTGTAAGTGCGCTCGACCACGACCAAAGTGGTCGTAAACGACACAACATGGTCGTAAACTGCGAACCAAGTTTTCGACCACGACCATGTGGTCGTAGCAGCGTTCCACCATGGCCAACGTGGTCGTTCACTCGAGCACCGACTTCTGACCGCAGCCAATATGGTCGAATAGCCTTCCGAGCATGGCCAAACCAGTCGTAAACTTCCCTGGTGACCTACGACCACGGCCAGAGTGGTCGTAAACGCCACAACGTGGTCGTACAGCCTTCCGACCACGGCAAAAGTGGTCATAAACACTCCGACTGACTTCCGACCACAGCAAAACCAGTCGTAACAGCTCCTAGTGCTTTCCGACCACGGTCAGTGTGGTCGTAGCGACTGCTGTTGCCTTCCAACCACGGCCAGAGAGCTACGACAACGGTCAAAACCGGTCGTACGCCCTCTTGAAGACCTACAACCACAGCAAAAGAACTACGACTTTGCAGAAAACACTCAAATCAAACTTAAACTTTCAAAAGCAACCGTCAATCACTCATCACAAACATGGGGCACGTCCACGTGGTCTCTCAGTCGTGCTTGTCACCATCTGATCCGGCGTGAGAAGAGATGGGGAGGGGGAGCAGGCAGTCGAGGAAGAGGAGATAGAGGGGCGGCATTGGGTGTGGTGGAGGAGAAGAGGGGATGTCGCCGGCGGCGAGGAGGAAGGGATGTGATGAGTTGGTAGGTGAGAGAGGGAGATGGTGGTTGGGATAGATGTAGCATGTGCTCACACGAGTGTTTTTGGGGAAATATGTATTTGAATCACCGCAAGCATGTATTCAATTTTCTCATTTGTATTTAAATCCATGAGCATTCCATCCATTTTCACCCTAAGCGTGGAAAATAGGGGTTGCAATTTTCTCCACAGGGGTAGGGCCCCATGGGGAATTTCCCCATTGAGGGCAGGAGCAGGGCCCCGCTAGGCTAGCGGGGTAGGGACGGAGTTGTCCTTTCCCGTGGGGCCCCACGAGGATCCGGTAAAAATTAAAACATATTTTTAAATAATATATTATAGTTTTCAAATTTAGGAAATAGTATTATTTTTTGTATATTTAGACTAAAACTTACATTTGTATGTTAGAATATTGTCATAGGGGTGGCCCCCACCTAAGCCCAGCAGGCCTGTTAGGAGGTTATAAGAACCAGAGTAACGTGTGTAATGACATAAGTGCCCCTGATGGGGAGGTACGGATGTGAGGGCATAACTGTAAAAGCATACCCCATGTGAATATATATATCAGGATGAGGGGGAGGATGAGGCAGAACACTCCCACCTCTCCACTACCATCTCTCTCTCTCTGTTTGGTCTGTAACCACAACAGTTGGCGCCGTTCGTGGGGAGGACAAGGACAAGCCCGAAGACCGAAGAAGAAGGATGGCACCGAAAAAAGCTTCATCAGCGGCGGCGAAGGGAAAGAAGACGGCTGGGTCGGAGCGGCGCGTGAATACCAGGGCTTCGGCATCGGCCGCTGAAGGAGCTGGCGGCGGCGCAGGCGCCGTGGTCGCGGACGTCGACGCTCGCACTACAGCGACCGACCCCGCCAGCGCCGCTACAACGACACCCAACCCCGTCGCTGGCACTGCAACGACAGCCCCCCGCCACCCTCGCCGGCAGCGCGGACCAGGCGGCCGGGGGTAGCTGCAATGAAGCATCCGGCGGATCTGGAGATCGTGAAGCGGTGGTCCCTGCACCGACCCGTCCGCTGGGTGTTCCGGCGGCCCCGACAGCGCCTGCGGTGGAAAGCGCCATACTAGCAGCCCTCAACGCGTTCCAGCGGGAGCTAGGGGACCTTCGCGGAGCCGTCCGCGATATACAAGAGGCTCGGAGCCAGCAGGCCGCGCCAGTAATCGCGCCCGAGCCCACGCCGGAGAGGGCGGACAGTCGCGAAGCCCCCACGTCTAGCCGCTGCGGCGCGTAGATCCGGAGTCCCCGCTTTCAGCAGGGCTGCAGCAGGCGGCATGGCCTGGAGACTTCAAGTTTCCTAGCGCCATCGACCCGTACAAGGGCGACACGGACCCCCCCGTGAGTTCGTGCGCGTGTACGAAACCCCGATCGAGGCCGCGGGCGGAGACGACACCATGAAGGCGAAGGGACTCCCCCTCACGCTGCAAGGAGTGGCGCTCTCTTGGTTCTTTACCATAGGGCCGGGCTCCATTTACGCGTGGGAGCAGCTCCGCGGCCGTCTTCACAACAGCTTCCAAGGAAACTACGTCGAGCGAGTCGACGCGGACCAACTCTTTGTTGTGAAGCAAAGACCTCGGAGAAGCTCCGGGACTACTTCAAGCGCTTCGCCAGGATTCGATGCCAAGTAAGAGACGCTAATGAAACCACCGTCGTTAATGCAGCCATACAGGGCCTTCGTCCGGGCCCGATGGCCGAGTATAACGCTCGGAGGCCAATCAAGACAGTCGCTAAGCTCTTCGACAAAATGGACGAGTACGCGCGGGCGGAGGAGGATGCGCGAAGACGCAGCATTACCGCCCTCGACCTCGCCCATGGGGAGCGCCCCCCGCGCGAAGTAGGGGCGGGTGGTCCCTCCTCGAAGTAGGGCCGCGGCCGAGAGCCCCGGGGAGGCCCTCCCCGAGGCAGCGACACCGGGGTACGGGAAGGCTCCTCAAGGAGCAGGCATAAACCTCGGCGCCGCCAGCGCAGGTCACAGGCGACCCATCATGTCCTCGACACCGAGAGCGCCCGCCAAGAACCCGACCCCGCCTCACGGAGGGGGGACCGGGGATCGGAAGGCGGACTTGATTGCGGCGGCCAACCCCACGCAGAACAAGAGCTCCTACACTATGGCAAGTGGTGCGAGGTACACGGCTACGGTGATCATTACACAAGGGCATGCACCGTAGTTATGGAGCTGCGGAGGGTGACGGCCGGGTCTCGAGCTCTGCCTCCTCGGCCCCCTGCCGGAGCCCACGTGGAGCACCCAAGCGGTAGCCCCATACGAGCTGCCGCAACGGAGGGCGCGCAGCATCGCACCGTTAGCGTCATCACCGGAGGCTCCTCCTCAAGGGCCCCCGGGGAGCAGCCACAATTATGGATGCCGCCCCGCAACATCACCTTCGATGTGAGCGACGCCAGCGGTGTGGAGTACCCTCACCAAGACCCTCTAGTCATCCAGGCCCACATAGCACGCTGCGACGTCAGGCGCATCCTTGTCGACGGGGGAAGCTCCGCGAATATCTTGTTCGCCGAAGCCCTCGATCGTATGGGGATCCCCCAAAGCCGGCTAGAGTAGCCAGGAGCTCCACTTCAAGGCTTCGGGGGTCAACCACTGCAGGCCTTGGGGCACGTGTCCCTTCCGGTCACGTTCCGACAGGAGGGCAACAAGGGTAACATCCGGACCGAGCAGGTCACCTTCGACGTCGTAGATATCCCACATCCCTACAACGCCATACTGGGTCGGCCCGCCATCAACTCTTTCGAGGCGATCCCGCACTATGCGTTTTTGTGTATGAAGCTCCCGGGTCCAGAGGGTGTTATCACCGTCTTCGGCGATCAGGACCTGGCCAGACGTACCGAGGTCGGCAGCCGCGTTCCGCATCGCCCGGTGCACGCCCTCTCCGGCACGCTCGGCGATGGCCCCTCCGCCCCTGGGTGGACGCCCAAGCCTCGGCCCGAGGGCGGAGTCAAGAAGGTGCCGCTCCAGGCGGAGGGGCAGTTTGTGTCCATCGGCGAGGGGCTCCCACCGAGGGTCGAACGGGATCTGCTCCGAGTGCTTCAGAACAACGTCAACATTTTCGCATGGTCCCCGGAGGACATCAAGGGCGTAGACCGAGCAGTAATCGAGCATCGTTTGGCGGTCCGCCCCGACGCCAAGCCGGTCAAGCAAAGGCTTCGGCGTATGTCAATGGATCGGCAGCAGGCGGCCAAGATGGAGCTGGCGAAGCTTCTTCGCGCCGGGGTCATCCACGAGGTCCACCATCCAGAGTGGCTCGCTAACCCGGTACTAGTCAAAAAGGTCAGCGGGGCCTGGCGTATGTGCATCGACTTCACGGCACTCAACAAGGCGTGCCCAAAGGACAATTACCCCTTGCCGCGTATCGACCAGCTGGTCGACGCCACCGTGGGGTGCGAACTCATGAGTTTCCTGGACGCCTATTCCGGCTACCACCAGGTGTACATGGCCGAAGACGACGAGGAGAAGACCAGTTTCATCACACCTCTTGGGACGTTTTGCTTCGTCAGAATGCCCTTTGGCTTGAAGAACGCAGGCGCTACCTTTACCCGTCTCGTCGCTATTGCCCTGGCCGCCCAGCTCGGGAGGAACGTCGAAGCTTACGTCGATGACGTGGTGGTCAAAACCCGGCAGCTTGCTCTGCATGGCCGGGACCTCCAGGAGACCTTCGACAACCTCCGGAAGGCGGGCATCAAGCTCAACCCCGACAAATGTGTCTTCGGGGTGCAGGCGGGCAAACCCTAGGTTTCCTCGTGTCCGGACGGGGCATCCAGGTGAACCCCGACAAAGTAGACGCCATCCTGGGTATGGAGCCGCCCAAGACAACGAGGGAGGTCCAGAGGCTGGCGGGCCGCATGGCAGCATTAAGCCGCTTCCTATCCAGGGCGGCAGAGCGGGGCCTGCCATTTTTCAAGACACTCCGCGGGTGCGACGGATTTCGTTGGGACGGGGATTGCGCGAAGGCCTTCAACGAGCTCAAGGTGCACCTGGCAAGCCTCCCCACTCTGGTCGCCCCAGCACCAGAGGCTCCCTTCCTGCTATATCTGGCCGCGTCCGCCACCGCGGTCAGCGCCGTCCTCGTCTTAGAGGAAGGCGCCATGCAGCGGCCCGTATACTTTGTCTCTGAAGCCCTCCAAGGCACCAAGGCAAGGTACACGGAGCTTGAGAAGCTCGCCTACGCGCTGGTCATGGCCTCCAGGAAACTTCGGCATTACTTTCTGGCCCACCCGATCACAGTACCTTCTTCATTCCCCCTGGCAGAGATGTTACACAACAAGGAGTCCACAGGGCGCATCGGCAAATGGGCCGCCGAGCTCGCCCCCTTCTCCTTGACGTATGCTTCATGAACGGCAATCAAATCCCAAGTCCTGGCGGATTTTCTCGCCGAATGGACCCCGCCGGCCCAACCAGTCCAGATGCACGACGACCCCGTCTGGACGCTTACCATTGACGGAGCTTACGGCGTCGCGGGCGCGGGCGTAGGTGCGGTGATCGTCACGCCCGAAGGACAGCGTTTGCTATACTCGGCGCGCCTTGCCTTCCCCGCCACCAACAACACGGCTGAGTACGAGGCGCTGCTCTTTGGCCTGGCGAAGCTCAAGGCAGTCGGCGCGAGACGGGTGCTAGTACGCACCGACTCGCGCTTGGTGGCTGGTCATATGGATAAGTCATATCAAGCCAAGGACCCTAAGTTGGCCAAGTACCTCGCGGCTGTGAGGGCGAGGGAAAGGCACTTTTTGGGCGTCACCGTCAAGGCCATCCCCCGTGCGGAGAATGAGCAGGCCGACGCCCTCGCTAAGGCGGCCAGCCAGCAACTGCCCCCCCCCGGATGGGGGTTTTATGAGATATTGGTGCAGGCGGCCATCGCGCAGGACAACCGGGACGCGGCACTCGCCCACCACATTGACCGGCCGGGCGATTGGCGAGAGCCCATCTTCAATTTCTTGCAAGGCATCGCCGAGCCGGAGGACCCCGCCGAGCTTCGGCGCTTGCAGCACCGCGCAAGATCCTTCCAGGTGTTTGAAGGGATACTCTACAAGAGAGGGGTTTGCGCACCGCTCTTGCGTTGCCTCTCGACTGAGGGGGGAAAGGAGCTCCTTGCGGAGATCCACGCGGGCGCGTGCTGATCCCACCTGGCGCCGAGGTCACTAGTTGGCAAGGCGTTTAGGCAAGGCTTCTACTGGCCAACTGCCATCACCGACGCCCAGGACCTCGTCCGTCGGTGCCAAGGGTGCCAGTGGATGGCGCGCATCATCCGCAGGCCCCCGACGAGCCTCAACCCTATTCCTCCGGTGTGGCCACTGGCACGCTGGGGCGTCGACATAGTAGGACCGCTTGCCCGAGCTCCAGGGGACCTCTGGTTCATGGTGGTCGCACTGGAGTATTTCTCCAGATGGCCGGAAGCGGTCGCCCTGGCTAAAGTAACTTCTGCGGCCATACAGCGCTTCCTCTGGCAAAACATCATATGTCGCTTCGGCGTGCCCCGGGAGCTCACGGTTGACAATGGCCTGCAGTTCGACGCCACCCTATTCAAAGACTATTATGACAGCATGGGCATGACCCTCCGATTCGCCTCGATAGGGCATCCCCAGTCCAACGGGGCGGTCGAACGGGCGAATGGCGCCATTTCTGCTGCCATCAAAAAGCGCCTGGTCGGGTTGCCGAAGGGCAAGTGGCCAAGCGAGCTTCACAGCGTTCTTTGGTCGCTTCGCACAACGGTAACGCGCCCGACGGGATTCACGCCGTTCAAGCTCCTTTTCGGCGACGAAGCAGTGACGCCCGAGGAAATCAAGGCCGGCTCGCGGAGGGTCCTCGTCCAAGCACCCGAAGAGGAGCGCCGTGTGTCCTTGGACCTCCTCGACGGGCTACGGGCAGATGCAGCCCACCATGTCGAGAAGTATGTGCGGCAGACAATGCGTACTCAAGACCGCTCTATATGCCCGCGGGGATTCAAGCCTGGGGATCTCGTTCTCAGAGTGGCGCTTCAGGCGGAGACCGCTGGCAAGCTGGAGTCCAAGTGGGAAGGCCCGTACATTGTGATGGAGGCATTGCCAAAGGGGGCGTACCGCCTCGCCACGCTCGAAGGGCAAACCCTCCGACACACATGGAATGCGGACAGGTTGCGGCGATACTACGCCTAGAAGTAGGACAACAAGCGTAGAGCCACCAGCCCTTTGTTATACGATGCCCGCCCGCGCAAACGGGAGTTCAATAAAGGTTGCTGTTCCCGGAGCATTCCCGGTCCGCGCTGAGCAGAACCAAGTCTGCGGACTTTAAATAAGACGTAGCGTCGAGGTCCGCCTACGCACGCGCGAGTCTCCAGACTATAAAGAAAGACGTAGCGTCGAGGTCCGCCTCCGCACGCACCAGTCTGCGGACTTTAAATAAGATGTAGCGTCGAGGTCCGCCTCCGCACGCGCGAGTCTCCGGACTATAAAGGAAGACGTAGCGTCGAGGTCCGCCTCCGCACGCACCAGTCTGCGGACTTTAAATAAGACGTAGCGTCGAGGTCCACCTCCGCACGCGCGAGTCTCCGGACTATAAAGGAAGACGTAGCGTCAAGGTCCGCCTCCGCACGCACCAGTCTGCGAACTTTAAATAAGACGTAGCGTTGAGGTCCGCCTCCGCACGCGCGAGTCTCCGGACTATAAAGGAAGACGTAGCGTCGAGGTCCGCCTCCGCACGCACCAGTCTGCGGACTTTAAATAAGACGTAGCGTCGAGGTCCGCCTCCGCACGCGCGAGTCTCCGGACTATAAAGGAAGACGTAGCGTCGAGGTCCGCCTCCGCACGCACCAGTCTGCGGACTTTAAATAAGACATAGCGTCGAGGTCCGCCTCCGCACGCGCGAGTCTCCGGACTATAAAGGAAGACGTAGCGTCGAGGTCCGCCTCCGCACGCACCAGTCTACGGACTTTAAATAAGACGTAGCGTCGAGGTCCGCCTCCGCACGCACCAGTCTACGGACTTTAAATAAGACGTAGCGTCGAGGTCCGCCTCCGCACGCACCAGTCTACGGACTTTAAATAAAACGCAACGGGGGGACGCCCTCGCGCGCACCAGTCTACGGACTCTAAATAAGACGTAGCGTCGAGATCCACCTCTGCACGCACCAGTCTACGGACTCTAAATAAGACGTAGCGTCGAGGTGCGCCTCCGCACGCACCAGTCTACAGACTCTAAATAAGACGTAGCATCGAGGTCCGCTTCCGCACGCGCGAGTCTCCGGACTATAAAGCAAGTCGTAGCGTCGAGGTTCGCCTCCGCACGCGCCAGTCCACGGACATTAAATAAGACGTAGCGTCGAGGTCCGCCTCCGCACGCGCGAGTCTCTGGACTATAAAGAAAAGCGTAGCGTCGAGGTTCGCCTCCACACGCACCAGTCCGCGGAGTATAAATAAGACGCGGGTGTCCTCCCTGCGAGCTTTGCGGAATATAAACAAGATGCGGAGGTCTTCCCTTCGCGTTCGGCGGCAGGTAACACTAAGAAAGGTACTACTTGGTTTCGTTATAAAAGCAAAGGGGCTACATGCCTACAAGCATACGGACCAGTACATCATCCCCTCGCCCTACCCGACCAACCGCTCAGCCTTGGCGCGGTGCGAACGAACCCGTGCCATCGTCGCCGTGACCCTGAAGGAATCTTTCGAGCCAGTAGAGGAGGTCCCCCTCCCCATGCAGCGTCTGCTGCACGGCGACCCTCGCTGCATCTTCCCCGAAGCGGCCCCAGATCCGTTGATGGAAGTTTTGCAGGCTAGGCCCGATGGAGCGAATGGCGTCCGACATAGCTTCTGGACGGCCAGGAGGATCCAGTTGAGGATTCGCCAGCTCATGGGTATGTCTGCACCCACGAGTGTGAAGCAGGGCGAGGGCGAAGCATGCACCAAGATAGCTGCAATGCTCGCCAAACGTTTTGGCGCCACGAAGAGCAACCCCTGCCCCCTCCTCGATCAACCCGAGCGTCTCCGGTAGGGCCTCCGGCCCGTGCGTAGGGTCCGGCACTCTGACGCACAGATCTCGGAGGGCCTGGTTCAGAGACTCCATGGCCCGCCACGCCGACGTGGATGCATTTTCCAAGATGAGACTATTCCCTGCAGCAGACTCCGCCAGCTGGGCGTTCTCCCCTTCTAGGGCGGCGATCTGCTGCAGAAAGGCGGCGCGCTCCTCAGCCGCGGCGCACTTGGCTTCCGTGGCCTCGAGTTGTGCGGCCGCCATGGCGCCCCCCAGCGCGCGAAGTTCTTCATCCTTCGCTGCGAGAGCATCGTTTGCTTCACGTAGGCTGGCTTCCAGAGCCCTCCGCTCCCGAACGCGGGCCTCGTCAAAGGACCGGCTAAGGGCAAGTGTCTGGCAAAAACAACAAGTCAGCAGGCGCCCAGCAGTACCTTGCAAGCTGAAGCGCACATGTTTACCCTCATCTCGGAGGCCTGCAGCGCGAGTGCTAGGAGATCCCCCTCGCATGACGACAGCATCTCTCGGTCAAGGCCTTTGTCGGCACGCTCTGCGGCTGCAGCGAGGACGCGAAGTATCTCCAGGCGAGGGAGGAAGTCCGAGCGAGCGAGCCCCGGCCCCAATGCGTCAGGATTTACCGAGGCCGCGGCCACGTCAACAGCAACGGACATCTGCGGGGCACCCTGCACAACTCTTTGGACTTCGCGCATACCTCCGCTGCTCGATCCTTCACCATGTCCGGGAGACCTCGTCTCGCCTGATGTTGGCAGAATGAGCGAGCAGATCAGAGAGAGTTTCGCGAAGTCACGAGAGGAAAGGGATTCGCGCCTACCCCCTGCGCCTCTCGTCGCGGTAGGAAGTGGCGCCGTTCCGACGGCCAAAAGGGAGGCGGGCGTCTCGGTGGTCAGCGAGGAGGTCTTCTCGGCCGCGCCAGACGCCGTAATCCCGCGACAAGGCCCCGCAACGGCGTATCGACCCCTCGCTGGCGGCGGGGACTGCGTCCGAGGGCGTTTCGCCGGCGGCGGCACAAGCGATTCTTCTGGGGTAACACCAGCTACGGTTCCCGTCGCCCCCACGGTTTCCTCTGTAGGGGGCGCGCCCTTGCCGGCCGCCGCGGTTGGTAGCGCGCCATCAACCGTGGTTTTTTCGCCGGGAACGGTGCTCCCCCCCGGGTTGGCGAGTTCCAGCTCACCGATGGCCGCAAGCACGGGTTTGTTGGCGTCGGCGGAGGGTGCCGGGGGATTCGAGGCGGCGCGTTCCTCCGAAGCAGTGTGACCGGGCCCACCGCCAGTTGCACGCCCCGTCCCAGCTGTGCTAGTCGCCGAGGGGCCTGCGGGGTCGCATACGGCAGACGGGGAACGGGCCCGGCGTCACGAGGATAACACCCTCGCAGGGCTATCACCGTCCTGAGTGCCCGGAGTCCCGGCGGGAAGCTCCTCCGGCACCAAGCGTTCGGGCACAGTAATGCCTAGAGCTTCGCATGTGCGGTTTACCCGCCCTTGCTTAGCCGCCTTGACTGCGGCCTCGCGAGCCTGGTGCTCCTTAAGTGTGTACGGGCCGAGGAGCGCCGCAACCGTGCGCTCCGCATCTTCTAGCCGAGCCACTGCGCAGGAGATCACGTCAGCCAGGCGGAGACCAAACAGATACAACGGCGCGCGTAAAACGTACTGGACGACTTACAAGGAGCGGAGGGCGGAAGCAGGCGAGATACGGATGGGCTGAACCCGTCCTCGCGGGGGCCGTTCTGTCCAACATATTTCCCCCGGGAGGAGAGGGGCGCCGCCCCATACATTATGAACTCCTCGGCTAGGTCGCGCAGGCTCATTCGACGGGCGACACCGACAAGACCCTGTAGCTTTCGCGTGTCATCAGTCTCTGCCTTCAGACTCGGCGTGCTGTTAAACGAGATCGGCCCACCTCAGCACTGCATTCCGCTCTTGTCGGTCACCGTGTAGTAGAACCACTGCCGAGTCCAGTCGGACTCCCATTGCCTCGGCGAGGCTGGCACGGGGAACAACGTCGCGCACGACGTCCGGAGCACGAAGTCCACACCACCGAAGTTGGACACCGCCCCGTCAACTTTTCGGGGTCGACAGCGTGCGTCGTGCAGGGTGGCGAATAAGCTCGCGCTGGGACGCCACCCCTCTGTCCGCATCGCCCACGTGAAGACAGCTAGGCGGAGTATTGCGTGGGGCGTCAGTTGGGCTAGCTCCAACTTGTAGGCCCGCAAGACTTCGCCCACGAACAACGTGGAGGGCATTCGAAGGCCGGCGTCGAAGAACGCGACAAAAACAATCGCCTCCATTGCCCGGGGCTTCGGCTCCGTCTCGTCCCAACGGGGTAGGTGAGCCCCATCACGATCCACGATCTTCCTCTCATCCATGAGTCGCTGCAGCGTCCCTTAAGTCACACGGCTCTTCCCCAGCACACGGGAACAGCTGCCTCCCGAGTGCTCCACGGCGTCCCACCACTTGTTGGCGTGCGAGCTCCCACGCGGCACCAGCTCGTACTCCCTGGAAGGAGGGGACACCTCGCCTTGGCTAGGCAAGGAACCGCTGCGGGGATGGTAGGTGGCGGCGTCATGGCTAGCCATCGCTCTTCGCGACCAGCGAGAAAGAAGCAGGGAAAAGAGCAACTGGCGTTACAATTAGCACAGGCGCAAGCAAAGCCGCAAATCAAAAACAGACAAAAAGCAAACAAGGGCGCCTCCACCTCAACACTGGCACTTTATAAAGGCCGCTCGCCTCTCATGTGGCTCGAAGTGCAGACAGATCAAACGCGCAGCGATTCGGCTGCCCACGTTTTGGAAAGAAGAACCGCCGGGGCTTGGAGGGTCGTGCCCGGTAGGTGACCAAGCAGCGCACAACGCCTCCACGCCTTCAACACGCAACCGCTCACATCCCACGACGCACCAGTCGTGAGTCGCCGCGTGTCCCACCTGCAGAATGGCAGACGGCACGACGTGACAGCCTGACTTCTGCCAGGCCAGGCGTCGGCGTGATTCCAGCCGCCATTAAAAGCGCACTACCAGACTGCAAGGTCACAGCAGCTCCAACGCGCCACAATATCGGCGCCAAGCTCCAATTTTAGCGCGGGGATGGAGCGCGCGCGCGTCTACTTCGGCTAGGCGCCAGCCTCCGCTGCCACCCGTTCGAAGGGTAGGGGACGGAGCGCGCGCCCTTCGACTTCGACTAGGCGCCAGCCTCCGCTGCCACCCGTTCGAAGGGTAGGGGACGGAGCGCGCGCGCCTCGGCTTCGACTAGGCGCCAGCCTCCGCTGCCACCCGTTCGAAGGGTAGGGGACGGAGCGCGCGCGCCTTGGCTTCGACTAGGCGCCAGCCTCCGCTGTCACCCGTTCGAAGGGTAGGGGACGGAGCGCGCGCGTCTACTTCGACTAGGCGCCAGCCTCCGCTGCCACTCGTTCGAAGGGTAGGGGACGGAGCGCGCGTGCCTTGGCTTCGACTAGGCGCCAGCCTCCGCTGCCACCCGTTCGAAGGGTAGGGGACGGAGCGCGCGCGCCTTGGCTTCGACTAGGCGCCAGCCTCCGCTGCCACCCGTTCGAAGGGTAGGGGACGGAGCGCGCGCGCCTTGGCTTCGACTAGGCGCCAGCCTCCGCTGCCACCCGTTCGAAGGGTAGGGGACGGAGCGCGCGCGCCTTGGCTTCGACTAGGCGCCAGCCTCCGCTGCCACCCGTTCGAAGGGTAGGGGACGGAGCGCGCGCGTCTACTTCGACTAGGCGCCAGCCTCTGCTGCCACCCGTTCGAAGGGTAGGGGACGGAGCGCGCGCGCCTCGGCTTCGACTAGGCGCCAGCCTCCGCTGCCACCCGTTCGAAGGGTAGGGGACGGAGCGCGAGCGCCTTGGCTTCGACTAGGCGCCAGCCTCCGCTGCCACCCGTTCGAAGGGTAGGGGACGGAGCGCGCGCGTCTACTTCGACTAGGCGCCAGCCTCCGCTGCCACCCGTGCGAAGGGTAGGGGACGGAGCGCGCGCGTGTCTGTTTCAACAAGGCACCTTCCATCCCAGACCTCGGGCTCCTCAACCACAAGCTCGGAGGAATTCACAGGCCGCAGGGGACGGAGGGGGCCAAAGGACTCGGCGACATGGCTTCGGCCCTGTGAAGCCCTTCACCATGAGAGGCTCCTGTCGTAGGGGTGGCCCCCACCTAAGCCCAGCAGGCCTGTTAGGAGGTTATAAGAACCAGAGTAACGTGTGTACTGACATAAGTGCCCCTGATGGGGAGGTACGGATGTGAGGGCATAACTGTAAAAGCATACCCCATGTGAATATATATATCAGGATGAGGGGGAGGATGAGGCAGAACACTCCCACCTCTCCACTACCATCTCTCTCTGTTTGGTCTATAACCACAACAAATATATATTTTGTAAAAAAAGTATGCCTAAATATTTATAATTAATAAATAAAATCATATTATTATTTTTAAAAATATTTTAATCTATTTTTTTAACCTTCCTAAGAATCCTACGCAAAGACCGAGGACGAAGGGCCACGCCCACGTCCTCCGAAAAGGCTGACGGACCGGGGCGGACTGACGAGGATCAGGACGGGGCCGTGGGGGGCCCACCGTGTTGCTACCCCTAGTGGAAGAGCAGGACCAAATTGTAAAATTCGTATTAATTTCGCGTTCCTTCCCTTCCTCTCCGAAAACCCTAACCCTCCCCCTCCTCGCGGCCGATCCAATCCCAAATCCGAACCCCTCCGGCTCCTAATCTCCCGCGCGCCGCCATGCCGGACGTTCAGCCGCTCGTCAGCGACTTCGTACTCAAGCTCAAGCGCCGGTAAGCAGCTCCCCGCCGGTCGGATTCGATGCGGATTCGGGCGTTGCTCCGATGTGCTCATGCCTGTGTGTTTGTGTGGGCGCGCAGGAAGATGGAGGGGTCGCACGCCGTGGCGCGGCAGACGGCGGAGCTGCTGAGGTCGGTGGTGTCGCAGCACCGGATGGGCAGCGCCAACCAGGCGGCGGCCCTCGCCGACGCTGTCCGCGCCGTAGGGGAGCAGCTCATCGCCGCCAACCCCATCGGTGCGCCCAAAAGCTTCACTCCTTTTTAAGAATTGTTACGCCATCTTGTTCCTGTTAAATTCGGATGCTAGTGTCTCAAAAAAATAAATCGGATGCTGGTGGTTGTGTTCGCAACTGTCGTCATGGTTTACTGCCTCAAAGTGTGTCACTGCATTCTCAAAGACAGATGGGAATGAAAATTTAAGGAACAGTACTGGTGTTATTCGGGGCATATCTGGTACAAACTAATAGCTAGGTGTAATCATGCAAACCACTTTGGTTTTGGGCAACAATAAAAATCCTGAAAATTTTGAGGAGATCGTTTGTGGAGTTTTGGAGCATCCTTTGAAATTTCGAGTTTCAAAATAAAACTGTGTTAGAATAAACAAGAAAGAGAAGTTTACTGTGAGTAGTAGTTTTTCTGTTTTCCTTTTCAATTGGTGTCCAAATTGAAGTGCTTTGCATGATTGCACCTACCTATTAGTTTGCACTAGATATGCACCCTTACTAATCAGTATATGATATTTAATTATTTATTATTTGTAGTCTGATGCTTTGAGTGCCATTGGATTTACTGATTTAGTTTGCTTCCTGTTCTCACTTGTGAGCTTTTTTATTGCATAGAGCTTTTAATCTATGGTTTGTGTTGCGTGATGGCCTTAGCGTTACTGGATTCATTTCAATGGAATGAATTGCTGTGCTAGTGAATTTTGTGTGTTCCTCCAAGTGCTAACCCCATCAGTACATATGTTAACTTAGTTTAATCGAAATCTTTTGGAGATAATGCTCTTTTCCTTCTGTTTAGTACTTTAGTGTGTCACATATTCACCTAGATAATATCTTGTATAGTATTTTTTTCTTTATTCTCAAGCTTAGATGATGCATTATTTGTTTTAAGTGGATGTGATCACTATGGTCGTGACCAGGGAGGGCATGTACTTCACAGAATATCTAAGCTTATTAAGGAAATAGATTGGTTGAATTTGAGAATTCTCTTTGTAGCCTATTTTTAGTCCCTGCATCTTATAGGGAAACATCCAATCTAACTTTTTAAATGAGTAGCATCTAATAGAAATTGTAGAAAGTTTATCTTGCAACAAATCTACCTAAATCGTATTATTCTGGGCATTGTGTTTTTAGATATGCAGCTGTAGTTTGTCAATGTTTATTTTTTCCGAGTGTCATGGAATCTAAATTTGATCGAATATATGGCCAATTTTGTGGCCATCATGTGTTATATGTGTGACATATCAGTGAACTGGATTAGTTTAATGGAAGTTCTAAGTTGTAACATAGCTTTTGGTCTAAACCATCAGAATAGATATCTGTGTAATTCGCCTATGCCTAGGGCTTCATTTGCCTATTTTATTTAACTAAATATAGAGCCCCTACATTTCCTAAAGACAAAATTAGTAGCGACATAGGCCCAGCAGCAGCAGCACATACATGCAGGGGCAGGACAAGATCAATACTAGTTGCTGGCCGGCAAGATGTCCTGGAGGAAATTGGCGTCCAAGTTGGAGTCCAGGGAGAAGAAGAATAGGAAAATTGTAGAGTCAGATAGGAATTAGAGTCCATTGGTTACAAGTCTAGGAGAATTAGGAGGTTAGTAATTTGTAAGCTAGTAGGAAAGTATTAGAATTGGAATCCTGAAAGGAGGCAAGCGTATCCTCTACTGCTCTACATAAGGGCACATTGTATCGCTGTTTCAGGCAAGCAAGAAGAAATATTTCTCCACTATTTGCTATCTGTCAACCCTTCTAGTTCTCTTCATCCCAATCTATGTCTATCTCCCCCTCCTAACACCCTAATCCCATTCACGGTTCTTATCCTGTTGTATACAAATGTTCATGGCCTGCCTGCCAAGAGCACAAGATAGAAAATAATAGTTTTACTTGAAGCTCATATGAACATGAGAGATACAAGTCCAAATGGAGAGATTCTAGCCCTAACATTCGTAGGAAGCTCACTGGTTCTTCCATGGGAGCAGGTTAGTTCAGCTGAAGCATTTCATCAGCTTCCTCCAGGTTGAGGTAGGAAAAGGAAATAACTGATCTTGACATGAGAATATCATTTCCCTGACTTGTTTATTTCGAAGAAGTATAAAGAAAATTATTAAGGCATGTTTATGAATTTGTACTCTCTCTCACACACAGTGGAATAGATGCAATACTGTGATATATTGTTGGAATTAGTACCATTAGAACTTCCATAGGTGATAGGTGTCAACCTAGATAGTTAACATTTCATCTGTAGTTAGATATCAGTCAGCAAGTTTCATGAGGAATCCAGACATCCAGTTACTGAATGGTGCTTGGTTGTCATTGATAAGGATGCTTTCATCATAGCAAATTGTACCCTGACTAGAGGGTGATACTTCTTATTCAGCTTCAACTTCATGTATAGTGGGTAACATGTAGTGTAGCTAGTAGCTAGATGTAATGCATTAATTTGCAGTCATAGAGAATATTTCACCCATCCTTTTCTTAGCTTAATGCTAACTGTCAATCGATGTGGAATCTTTCTCTCTATTTTCTTGCAGAGCTTGCTGTTGGAAACATTGTGAGACGCGTTTTGCATATAATAAAAGAGGAGGATATATCTTCTACTGCAGTTGGTGTTGAAGGTCTTTCTCTAACTGTTGACAGTGATGATGAATACGACAGTGGAGATGATGATCGTCCTACCTTATCCGCTGCTGTTCTTGCTGCCCATGCTAGAAATGCCCTTCGGGCACCTTCATTGCAGACCCTCCTGGAAGATATTCCTGTGAACACTGCACTTTCACGTTCTGCATCATCAACTGGGGACTCAGATGGAAAAAGTAAATGTATGATCTCATGAATTCTCTTTTAGTACTCATACCCCATCTGAACAAACATTCATGGTTTTTTCTATTTATTTTAGAACCATGTAGTTTTTAAGAAATGATTATACCTGACCGATATATTCTCAAGTTTGTGTTACCCTTTTAGGGCCTATACATTCTCATATATATGTTACTGTTGGCACTGAAATTCTGCATGTTCCACATCAGCAGCTGGAGATAAGAGCTCAAAAACTCGGAAACTAAAGCATGATGTTATTGCTGCCATTGGTGATCTGATTGACGAGATCAATACATGCTATGACCAGATTTCTGAGCAAGCCGTGGAGCTTATTCACCAAAAGTACGATCTTTCTTTGGCCAAATACATAAACATTATGCCCCGTTCAGAATGGCTTTTACTGATGGCTTTTGGCTGAAATGGGCACTATAACCGCTGATAGCTTTTGGCTAAGGCATTCAATTAAAATAAAATGAAGAAAAATGAGGGAAAATGAAAAAAACTTTATATCTTTACGGACAATGCAAAGGAAAAAGGAAAAAAAAAAGGCGTGTTTAGAAGCCAATGTGTTCAAAACGGCTTTTGGCTTCTGGAAGCTAAAAGCCATAAGAGAAAAGCCGTTTTGAACGGGGCCCAGTTTTCAGCTAAAACTAATTGTATCGGTCTTTTTTAGAGATTACTCAAATGATGGAAAACATTTTTGAGCTATTGCATAGGCTAGGGATTCTGGATATATTTGACATGTATGTTCACAAGAAGCATGTGTCCAATGGCAAATGATTAATGATAGTGATGTGGTTTTCCATCCCTTGGAACGTAACAATCCCTCTTTAACTATCTCGGTTTTACATTATCTTCTGTCACAAAAATCAATCAAATGTAGCAAAGCATTTTTTTTTTTTGCTACTCTCTTTCTTGTTTTCTGCATTTCTCTACCTAAACTGATAATTAAGAAGAAAGGTAGTCTATGCCTATGGCACATCAACACCATTACTATATAATTTTATTCTAGCAAAGTTTCTCAAGGGCTTTTTGTTTTTTGCAAAGTTTCGAGATTCAAAATTTGCAAACTTTGACCAACAATATATAGATTATGCGACACAAATGATATAATTGGATTCGTATTTGAAAGCACATTCTTGTGATTATGATTTTGTAGCTACGAATGAAGTATTGTACAAGAAATTAGCAGTCAAACTTGAGATAAGGGGTATGTGCCAAAAAGGTCTCATAAGCAGTGTTCACCTAGGCGCTAGTCAGGCGGTAGACCGGCGCCTAGCGCCTAGGTAGGCTAGACGGCCGTCTAAGTGGGCCAAATCGGCAAGGTGGGCAAGGCGGGAGGGCGCCGCCTAGGGGAACAGTGCTCATAAGTAGTTATTAATAAAATCGAAGTTGAAGTTGGAGTTACCAAAGTTTGTGGAGTCGGTTTCGATTGACGTATGAATACGGATAGTTTTTCGAGCTTCAACTTTGAAGATCACACCAAGTCAAACCGCACCTTATAAAAATCAATGGAGGGAGTAACTGATAATGCTCTTGAATCTTGATTAATATGAAAATTAGATTCAGAGATCCTTTTTAACCCTAAGGACCATCTGAAGTATCTTGCTTGTATTATTCAAATACTAATTGTAGCTAATTAATGTTTTTGGTTGCCACAGTGAAGTAATCCTAACTCTAGGTCGTTCTAGAACCGTGAAGGAGTTCCTGTGTGCCGCAAAAGAGAAGAATCGATCTTTTCGTGTATTTGTTGCTGAAGGTGCTCCAAGGTTTGTGCACTTTGCCAACTTTGTTGTGAACTGATTATTTCTTGTATATAGGATCTACTCGCTGGACTCATTGTTGTAGTTATATGTTTGAATCAGATATCAGGGACATGTTCTTGCAAAAGAGCTTGCTGAGAAAGGCATACAAAGTACAGTTATGACAGATTCGGCAGTTTTTGCTATGATATCCCGAGTTAACATGGTATGTCTGCAGGGTGATTATTATTGTTTAGGTGTCCTTGTTTCTATTACAAATATAACTCCTGATTTATCTTAATAGGTCATAGTTGGAGCACATGCAATAATGGCAAATGGTGGAGTCATTGCACCAGTAGGGATGAACATGGTTGCACTTGCTGCTCAAAGGCATGCTGTGCCCTTTGTCGTGGTTGCTGGAAGCCATAAGGTTGATTTCTGTATGTTGTGCATTTAATTATGACATCTATGTCCAACTTTTGCATTGTAAGCAATTAAAGAATCACAATATATGCTATTATGCTTTCCTATTATTTTGAAATCATACTATCATAGCATGTTGTCCTTGACTAAATGTTCGACCGACATGCATAGTGTGGTTTCTCTGGGTTCTGATCAAAATTGTGCGCGTTATCCTGTTGTTAACCGACTTGTTCCTGTGTCCATATTAAATGGACAAAAGTGGGCTGGAATCAGTCATGATGTGATGCTATCTTTGTCATATCACAAAAATACCACTATAATTGTGCCTTAACCAAATATTTTCTCAGCATTAATTCCAATACAAATATTTGTTGTTGTTTACTGTTCTCTACAAATATTCCGGTTATCTAAGCTCTCAGGACATCACGTTGATACTTGCAGATTCCATAGTCTGGGTTGGGCTTAGATAAACTCAAAATGTATGGTGCATACCTTGCCAAGTCCATTCATTATTCTTGCTCTTCTTTCTAGTTTAACAAGATAAATTTGTATTCAGGAGAAGGATTTTCTTTAGAATATCAAACTAGATAACTGGAGTTATTCATCTCCAGTTGTTACCTAAACGTTGCAATCTCCATTTGTTACCTAAACTTGCCCTGGTGAGGATTAACCCTGTGGCCTATGACAAATGACAACAACGAGCAGTATTGGACTGCTGAGGTGCCACTTAAATCCTTAATAGAAGGCACTTTCACCTAAAAAAACTATGATTACTTCTGTAAGTAATAATCTAGAGTTGCTTAAAGAGCAAGAGCTGGTGTTTGCTGTTAGAATGTTCATGTCATCTGATATCACTAACAATGATTTGAAGTATAATGTTTATTTCTGAAATTTCCTCTTTTTTTGTTAACTTTTTTGTCTCATGGTAGAAACTTAATATTCTTTCTTCATTTTCACATGGCAGTTGTGTCCTTTGTATCCACACAACCCGGAGGTTTTGCTGAATGAACTTAAATCACCATCTGATTTGCTTGACTTTGGCGAGTTCTCAGATTGCATGAACTTCAGTACTCAGGATGGTACTCCTCTTCTAAATGTTGTCAATCCAACGTTTGACTACGTGCCACCGAAGCTTGTGAGCCTTTTCATCACCGATACGTAAGTCTCTGCATCTATTTTTGGGGTCAACTTAAAAAGAACGAATCTGTGCTGGTGCCGCTTGCTTTAACTGTTGAGTATGGCAGAACAAATACACTGTTAACTAAACTGGAGAATATTTGTGCCTTGTGTTCTAGTTTCAGAAATTCTAATATGATGAAATCATACTTATAACATGATATGTCATTTTGTACAGAGATTACGCATGAAACTTAAATTATACCATGTGACGTTTATGTGTAAAAACTATGGTTAGCAAATGATAATTCGAAATTTAGCCCCTAGTTGGAACGCCGGAATGTTCCCCCATTCTTGTGAGGATTGAACTCTTTCTTGTGAAATTACTGTGAAATTCCTGCATTCTAAAAGGGGCCTTAATGTTGAACTAATTGATACATATGCCAACCATTATTATTCTATCTGCACTCTTTACCCGTTAAGTTCAAATCATTCAGTTACTTTCCTAACATACTTACCAACAGTGGAGGGCACAGTCCATCATATATGTACCGGCTTATTGCCGAGTATTACTCAGCTGATGATTTGGTAGTGAGGCGGAAGTCAACATCTTGAAAGAACACAAAGCCACACTAGACTACTAGTGTGTGAGCATTCTGAAGGTAGAATCTGGGATCTTGATTAAACCCCAGTGTGATGTCATACTCATCGCAATACTTTGTTTCCCTTGTAGAGTTGGCGAGATGTTGCTCTCTTCAGTGGAATCGGCTGTTTTGCTCTGGAAGTTCAATTCTGTAATTAGTATCAAACTGCAGGAGATCAATGCAGGAACGCTCCTCGCAATAACTCTTAATTATTGCGGCATTTTGAGTGTTAGACTGTTGAGGCAATTGGGCGTGATGGTTGGATGAATGAATGAATTGTATAACAAGAGAAGAAGCTACATATGTAATGCAAAAGTGATCTGGTAGTCCAAATTTTGTCCGTTCTAAATCCTAAATGTCACTTCCGTATGACTTTTGGTGGTGCATGTCTGGGCTTTTAAAAGCTCAGGCTTATGACTTTTTAACTGTAGCAGCTAAAAATGTATTGTAACTGTTGGTAGTTTTTTTAACATAATTAAATTAAAATTTTTTAAAAAAATAAAAAAAGTTATATCATTGTAGACAATGCAAAGAAATAAGAAGAAAAAGAAAAAGACAAAAAAATAACAAAAAGCCAAGAACAAACAAAATTAAGAAGTTAAAAGATCGAATGAGCAGCGCTAGCCTGAACACTGATAGACTTCACTGAGGATTTTTTTGTTATATTGTACATATTCCTGGCCTTGGTCGTTGTAGGAGATTCAAACCGCATATGCAAGGGAACACGGGGTTTCCATTAAATATCGTACATCAACTATGTTGTAGTAAATACAAATTGATCATATAAATTGATCTAAGGGTAAATTCTTAGCCTACATGAGAATTTGCACGCGCTAAATGCTTAACTGCTCATTAATAAATCTCTGCATTACTCATATGATGCAATCTGGCACCGGTAAGTAGCCTACGAAACATACAGAATCTTTACTATTATAAAAACAGGACTTGGTGGTCATTGATCCATTCTCCCTTCTCTTTTTTCAGCTGTTCGATCAAAGATCAATCATCCAGATTCGTATGTAGGTAGTTCTTCCGCTCCTCGTAGAAATCCCACAATCGTCGCCCCCTTCTCTCCCCTAAACCCTCGTGTCGCACCTCCTCCTCAGCGTCGCCACCAATTCCGTCTTCGTACAGCAGCGTTTGGTCACAGTCCCTCAATTTCCCCCAGCAGCATCGCATCTCCTCGCCGCCACCTTCCTAACGCATTTACCCGCCACCTCCTCTCCCCATCTGCCCACCACCGCCTCTCGACCTCCACCTCCCGCAACCGCTGCCTCCTTCTCTCCCGAACCCTCTTGTCATGCCTCCTCCTCCTCGGCGCCACCGCCAATTTCTTCCCTGCGAGGCAACGTCTGGTCGTAATCTCCCAACTTTCCCTATGGCGTCGCCACCAATTCTATCTCCTATCGCCCCTCCAACCAGCGGCACGACACTCGGCGACAACGGCTGGTGGATCGGAGAGAATGGTGCTCGGCGACAGCGGCCAGTGGATCAAAGAGAAGGGCACTTGGCGATGGCGGCGGCTTCCACTTACTACGCCTACCCACGTGGCTCCCCCCGCAGCCGCCGCCCAGCGGTCGCTCGTTGTAACATCCAAAAAATTTGAAATTTGAAAATGTGAAGCTTTCGAATTATTTTGCAATGTATTCTCTTGAAAATTTGAATTTTCTTTGGGTGTCTCTCTAAATTTTGGTTGAGGTTCCAAAACAATATTAAAAAAAATCAGAAAGAAAATATGGAAGAAAAAGAAATCTATAGTTATAAATTCGAATCTAAAAAGATGACCCATCATAAGGAGGGAGAAACTTAACTTTAAAATATAAAATTTATTTTAGTAGTATAAATGGCAGCAGAAATAAATAAAACATAAACATATATACATACACCGACATGTACATGTATGTATACAAATTGTACATATGCAGAGATGCTTAGTAATATAGGAAATAAGAGTATGAAAAATTAAGTGAGCATGATGAGTAAAATATAAAAATGTATACACAAGAATATACATAAATGAATAAGTACATAAATAATTAATTAGATAAAAAAAGAAAAAGAGGCCTTATGGCTGGCCGAACCGGCCCAGCCAGCCCAGGCGACCGCCCCTGTTCCCCCTTCTTCCTCCCCTGCTCTCGTTCGCACTAGGGCCGAGCTCCCTCGCCTCGCCTCGTCGTCACAGCCTGGCCCGCCTCCGCGCCACAGCCTCGGACCAACGGTCGCCGGCACCCTCGGACCAGCGGTCTCCGACGCCCCTCCGCGCGCGTCTACAAGGCCCCACCGCCGTCCCGTCGCGATTTAATCCTCCTGCTCGCTCCGTCGCATCAGGCGGCGCACGGTGCCCTTTCTCTGTCGCTTGGCATGCGCGACGCCAGCTGCAGGCCATCATGCCCTGGATCTCTTCTCCAGATCCTCCGTTGCTCTGCTACGCCGCCTGCACCCGCCACCTGCCATCGCCGCCTGCCTCCGCCACTTGCCGACGTGACCGCATGGGTGGAGTCCCGATGCCAGCTCCGCCCGCTCAGCTATAAGAGCCGCCGAAGACCCCCCCCCCAGATTCCCCACACCTCGCTCTCCTTCCGCAGAAAACAATTGAGCCTTGAGCCCCCAAATCGCCAGCGAGCCCCATTTCTCCCCCAACTCCGGCCACCGAGCTCCCCGTCGTTCCACACCGCGAGAGCTCGATTCCCCGCGCCAGAGCCATCTCCGGAACACCGCAAAGCTATCCCCGACCTCGCCCGAGCCTTTCGTCGCCCGTACATCGCCGTCACCGAGCGCCTCCCCGAGCTCGCCGCCGCCACACGCCGCCGGCTTGCTCCAAGGCTCCTCGAACCCCACCGACGCTTGCACTAGCTTTCCTGGCCCGCGAGCAACCCATTTTCGTCGTCACCTGCCCTTCTCCGGCCACCCCTCGCCGGCGCCACCGTCGGCCGTACTCGCCCCCGAGCTCCTTTGTTCCAGGCGCCTCCACCGTCGATTTAACTGCATTCCTTCGCCCCTTCCATCAGGTAACACCGCTCGATCGAATGGCTAGCTGCGTGCGCTTTTAGTTCGGAGACCCGAGTTTGATTCCTCTGGCCGCAATATTAGAGTAGGGTTTTAGCAAAGTTTTTGCTGACGGCTCCAGTGAAGTAAAAATCAGAGAAAAATCCAAGCATAATTAATAAAGATGGTAAAATTTTATTAGAATATAAATAAGCTTAATTAATGTTCAGACATGGGTTAGTTGATGCTAATGATAATTAATTAGTAATTAATGACTATCATAAATGCTGATGTTGGATTACTACATGAAACTCTCACTGACATGTGGGCTATATCCATTTTTATTTAAAAAAATAGCCGGTCCCACTTGTCATATGCCCAGTACATAGGAAATAAAAATAAAAGCAGAATTTAAAAATAGAAAGTGGGACCTACCTGTCAAATTTCAATATTTTCTAGATTTACTTAGACTGAGAACTTTAAATGGGCATAACTTATTCATTTTAACTCCAAATTGAACAAAACAAAATTTTAAATTCATCTAAATTCAAGATCTATCCAATGGAACTGAAACTATGATTTTTGAAGCTCATTTGGTTTTTTGGTGATATTTTGTTTGGTTTGCTGATTCTTATCCGAATTTTCGCGCACGTAAAAATAGCGTACGAGGCCCAGGAAGAGGAGGCCGAAGCTGAAGCAAACCCTGACACTCAAGACCAAGACCCCTGCAACCAAGGCGAGTTAACACTTTGATCATATTGAACCCATGTTTGTCAAATTTATTTCCTTTTTAAATTATCCATGTGCATGTTGTTATTTTATGTGTTAATTTACGTTCGCTCTTAAGATGCTAATTATACACCCAATATTATTATTGCTAGTACTACTCCATTGAAACCCTTGGATAATTGAACCTTGACGCCTTAGCAAAAACTATAATGTTGTAGCCTTCGAAAATAAGTCTACAGTATGTCGCCTTGCTTAGTATTGCTGAGATAATCGGGGGGGGGGGCACCTAAATGCCCCAAAAATATTTCTTGCAATAATAGAGAATGATTTGAGAAGTCAAGGTGGTAATGGCTTGAGTATGTTACTATGGTTATTTTAGGCTCCCGAAAACCCCAAAATTGCTTAAATACCTGGGCGGATGGTTTGGGGGCCGGAATGTGGTGCAGTGGAAGCACAAATTGTGAAATGTGGTAGAACCGCCCAGGTAATTCTAAGGATCGAATCTTGTCATGATATCCTGTGTAAAACCGTACAACCACAAGTTTGTAAAATATAATTTGGCTAAGTAAATTTGTTGAAACCCCCGGACTTATCTCACCGGTAGTGGATAGGAGTGGATATGCAAGGGCAAGGGGAGGCCTAAAGGGACATTGAGTGGAGGGTGAAGTTTCCCAGTCGTACTAGTGTTGTGGGGAGTGGAGCCTGAATGGCGCTAGTGACTGTGGTGAACATCCCGTGCAACGTATGGGACCCACCGCAAGTGGGAGCGGCCCATAGGGTGAGATGACAAAAGGGACTAGATACTTTGAAAAGTCACTGGTCTGCTCAACCACATGACTAAGGAATTGTGTGGGGCAACAAGTTGTTTGTCTCTTGTGGTGAAAGGGTACAAACTCTGCAGAGTCAAAACTATTCGAATAGCCGTGCTCACGGTTAAGGGCGGACATGGGAATTTAACCAGATATAGTTCTGTTTCAAGAACAACCTTGTGGGAGGAAATGAAAAAGTGGAGGGCAGCGGAAAGCCCTAGTTTGAATTGCCCTGGGTGTCGTCCCAGTGATAAGTTAAGCGGCTATAATGCTGAAAAATGCTATATGGTGCGGATGCCATGTAACGGTGGATGGAATCTGTATCGCTAATATGCTGGTCTTACTTCACAAAATTTATGTCGTGAATTTTAAACTGCTAGGTCATAGGGATTTCTAAGTATCGTATTTAAGAGCAATTTCTGGCAAAACAAAATAAACTCGAGCCTTCCTTGATAAACCATGCATACTATCTATTGCATATTGTGTATTGGCTCGCTGAGCACGGTGATTTGTGTTCACACTGGCATTACCAAAACAGAAACAGGGACATAGGGCCATTATGCTCATGAGGATACCCCTGCTACTGAAGGAAGGAATAACGAAGGGAATTAGAGCGTCATCTACGTTTTCTGAACATAGACATGTTAGACCTATGGCATTGTGTGCACGTATATTATCTAAGTCTGGGTAATATGTAATGCACACATTACCCCCAGTCGCTTGCCTGTGGATGTGGTTTCACTTTTGCTTTCGTTTCCGCTGTTTTAATTGAGATGAAGACATTTGGCCTAAGTGGCCCTTTTGTAAACTGTCACCCGATGTGGTGTAACTTAAATCTGTAATATTACTAATGTCCATGCAATGTATGATTTGATTCAGCAATGTACCTGTGTGCACTACCTACTGATTCAGAGAATAGTGCAATGAAACACAGTGGATTCTGATTGAAAAATCCGGGTCTGACACTCGCCCGGTGAGCTTCTCTACCTCCTCCTGCTCTTCGCTCGGAGCCCGTCGTGCTGTCTGGCGATTTTGGTCTTCCAAGCTAGTCATCGAAGTTGGTGCTGTGGTCGAATGGGGTCGTGGTCGGCCAAAGTTGAGGGGCCGTGGTCGAAGTCGAAGCCGTAGTTGAAGGGGGCTGTGGCCGAAGTCAAAGATCCGTGGTCAAAGTCGAAACTGTGGTTGAAGGGGCAGTGGTCGAAGTCAAAGTGTCGTGGTTGAAGTCAGGCCGTGCTCAAAGTTGAAGGCCCGTGGTCGAGTTCAAACCAGGGGACAATGGTCTAAGGGGGCAGTGGTCGAAGGTAAAGGGCCGTGGACGAAATTGATCCGCGATCGAAGTCGAAGGGCTGTGGTTGAAGTCAAGACGTGGTCGAAATCAAAGGGTCATGGTCGAAGTCCAAACCGTGGTTGTAGGGGCAGTGGTTGAAGTCAAAGGGCTGTGAATGAAGTCAGTCCACTATCAAAGTCGAAGGGTCGTAGTCGATGTCCAAGCCATGGTCGAAGGGGATAGTGGTTAAAGGGGTAGTGGTCGAAGTCGAAGGGCCATGGACGAAGTTGGTCCACGGTCGAAGTCGAAAGGTCGTGGTCGACGTCGGGGCCATGGTCGAAGGGGGTCGTGGTTGAGATCAGAGCTGTGGTCGAAGGGGGCTGTGGTTGAGAGGCCGTGGCCGAAGTCGAAGATCCATGGTCGAAGTCGATGTCGTGGTTGAAGGGGGCGGTGGTCGAAGGGGAAAGTGGTCGACGTCAAAGGGCTATGGTCATCGAAGGGGATAGTGGTTAAAGTCGAAGTCGTGGAGCCGTGGTCGACGTCGAAGGGCCGTGGTCGAATGGGACAGTGGTCGAGGGGGGCAGTGGTCGAAGTCAAAGATCCATGATCAAAGTCAAAGATCCATGGTCGAAATCGAAGCCGTAGTCGAAAGGGGTTATGGTCGAAAGGAAAAGTGGTCGACGTCGAAGGGCCATGGTCGACGTCGAAGGGGACAGTGGTCGAAGGAGGCGGTGGTCGAAGGGGGAAGTAGTCGACGTCGAAGGGTCGTGGTCGTTGAAGGGTCGAGTCGAAGGGGATAGTGGTCGAAGGGGGAAGTGGTCGAAGTCACAAATCCATGGTTGAAATCGAAGATCTGTGGTCGAAGCGGGAAGCGGTCAATGCCGAAGGGCTGTGGTCGAAGGGAAAAGCGGTTGAAGGGGGCAGTGATTGAAGTCAAAAGGGACAGTGCTTGAAGTCAAAGGAGGCAGTGCTCGAAGTCGAAGGGGGCAGTGCTCGAAGTCGTGGTCATGGTCGTAGTCATACCGCCCGTGGACGTGGTCGTAGCGGTCATGATCGTAGTCGTAGCACCAACCCGGAGAGCACCTGCTGGTTCATCCACAACCTCCACCGCTACGAGTTCCCCCTCCAGTTGGACATCCTCGTCGCCTACCCCTAGGTCACCCTGAGATCGAGCTCCCCACCCTCGATGGCAAGACCCACAAGGTGGGCGAAGTCGAAGCCATGGTCGAAGGATCATGGTTGAAGGGGACAGTGGTTGAGGGAGGCAGTGGTCAAAGCCAGGGCTAAGCAAGCTGGTGCCGGCAATCCGGCGACAGGGCACAAGCACACCGGAGGCCTGCCAACGTACGATCACCAGCGATGGTCAACTACTCCCGACCTACGATCACGCGCGATGGTCGACGGCTTCTAACTTATGACCACGAGGTGTGATCGACGGTTTCTAATTTATGACTATGAGCATTGGTCGATATGTTTCGACTTACGACCACGAGGTGTGATCGATGTCTTACGACTACGAGTGCTGGTTGATGTGTTTCGACTTATGACCACGAGGTATCCTCGATGGCTTCCGACTTACAACCATGAACGATGGTCGTCGGGTTCCGATGTACGACCATAAGCCATTGTCGAAGGCTCCCGATTTAGGACCATGATCGATCGTCGACCGCTACCAATTTATGACCACCAACGATGGTCGATCACTCCCGACCTACGATCACGCTCGATGGTTGATGGCTTCCGACTTACGACGAGGTATGCTCAAGGGCTCCTGACCTATGATCACGAGGTGTGGTTGATATCTTCCGACTTATGACCACGAGGTGTGATCGACGGCTTTCAACTTACTTAACGGATTTAAAAACTTTTAGAATATGTTTGTATGTATATTTTAAAATTTTTATCACCCGTGAGTTTTAAACCATATAATATAATAAAATTTAAAAATTCATAGTAACGTATGGGTATTTGACTAGTTACAGATAAAATTAAACTCGTGCGTCGGACAGAGCACTGGGGCAACTCCATGCGCCTCAGATGGTAATGGGGTCGGCGAGCTGCATGGACGGCAGCATGTCGGGCTCCGGCAAAGCGGGCACCGCCATCGGCGGCAGCGAGAACTGCCCGTACGTGGAGCTCCCGCTGCGTAGCTCCTTCATGGTCACCAGCGCGGCGACGGTGTTCCTGAAGATGCCCTGCTCAGCTGCCGTGGGAACCATCTCGGCGTTGGTGTAACCTCCTATCGTCGCCCACCGATCGCCGGCCGTCGTCGCTGCGGAGGAGGCGAACATGGCCTCCATCGTCCCCTCGCACTCGCGGACGAGCCTCGAGATGAGCTCCGTTGTGAAGAAGGGCTGCTCGAGCACCTTCTCGATGAACGGCAGCCGGAGGAGCCGGCCGGTGCGCTTGTCGTACTTCTTCAGGATCTTGGCCAGCCCTGCAAGTTCATTGATCACCACGCATTCAGCTTTGTTTACTACTGAATGTAATTATCATTACACCAAATAAGCAAATCTCTGTAGGTTGTGTCCCCTGTTCTATACGTGGTGCTAAGGTTCACTCACAAAAAGTCCACTTTGTTGTGTAGAGAAATTTATTGCAGTTTAATTGTGCACAAAGAAGCTACTCTTGGACTTAGGCTTACTATAGGAATGTTTATATTGGTTTCTGTTTCTAATTTTTGCTTCTAAAAGTCAAAATCAATACGAACGTCCTAGTTTCTGTAAGTTGCTTCTATCAGTCACTACTATTCATCAGTCATTACTTTTCATTTTCACATATGTAACATACTTTGTATTTTATTACATCACAATTTTATAAGTCGCATGGCAATCCGAATGTTGTAGTGTCCTTGGTTGCATCGTTTTTCTTACATAATACACTACTATTCATCAGCCGCTTCTATCAGCCACTTCTATCAGTCAATATTATTTATCAGTCGTAACTAAAAGTTACCAGCAAAAGCTAGTATGACTAGTCTCTGAGGATGAAGTGTTCAATTTTGGAGAGAATTGCAGTCAGAAGTCAATGTTACTAGTCTATCAGAAGTTGCTGCACACACAGGTATAGATGATGCCCACTTGGTTGCGTGCCCACAAAATTCACATATCGGTAGTGGCAAAACATTTTCTACTACCGAGTATTGATTTTTTTCCCTCTTTATGCTCCCTTTTTTTTCTTGGCGAAAGTGTAGCCTAAATAGTTAATAAATACCTCAATCATGTCAACAATTAACTAGTCATGATTGAACTCACTCAGTACAAACAAAGAGTACTACAAATAGATCTACCTCTCAAGGTATACTATTATGCTATAGGAGCTTTGTGTGCTTCGAAATTCGAAGAATGGTGCAATTTTAGCCTGTAATACTTTTGCAATGTGGAAAATTACTTCTATACCAACACGTACTCTACTTCATTGTAAGCCTTATACAGTGGTTTTTAAGGGATCTACATGAAAGAAGGACAAATTTCTAACTTGTACGCACATTGAGATTCCAACGCAAGATGCGCAGGAATTAATCCTGATCTCATAACGATAATGCCTCGTACGAATGACCGTGAGCCAGTCGATTGGAAATCAGTGCTCACGAATCATGATAGAGGCAAATGACGGGCTTAAAGCACTCGGGATTTCTTTGCCTCCATGTAAAGCCGTCCGATCCTCGAGAAAACTACCATAAATCAGCTCAGACAGTGGTTTCTTTTTTATTATGACTGATAGTTTTTTATTTTAGTATAAATATTTGTGTAAATAAATTAAATACTGATAAATCGGTTTGAAAAACCTACTTCAATAAGTTATTTTAAAAAAATAACAAAGAAATTATCCCATTTATTTATTCTAAGAAAAACATAAACCATTCGCTCGTGCCATCTTTTTTGGAGGCGGAAGAGGCAGGATCCGAGCCCGACACGCCATATGCAGGGGAGCGAAACATAAACAGCCACGAGACAGAGAGAGCGAACAGGACGCTGAATGGAGTATGAACCTGTGTAGTTGACGGCGCTGTAGTTGAGCAGCAGCACCATCTCCCCGTGCAGATCCACCATCTCCTTCCTCACCCTCCTCATCCCCGCCGCGTACTCCGCACCCGACGGCCGCGGCCCGACCTCGCCGGCCACCGTCTTCACCGTCTCCAGCAGCTCCTGCACAATGCATGAACGTACATCCGTTACAAATGACAATACTACGCGCGCGCATTACTACGCGTTACTTACCCTCTGCCGTATGACGAACTCCTCCTCCTGCTCCAGGAAGAAGGCGTTGAACCTGTCGACCTCGTCGTTGAGCAGCCGCACGAAGGCGGCCTCTGGCACCCCAGAACCGCCGGAGACGAGCCGGACGAGCTTCTTGAGGCGCTTGTACGCCAGGAACTTGTCCCTCCAACCCGGGAGGCTCTCCTCCACCTGCTTCTTCAGCCTCTTCCCAAACTTCATCTCCTCACAAATGCTCTTGACTGTACTTTCTTACTTACTCCAACAATCAATCAGTTAATTAGCAATATATGCTTACATATGAATATATACATATTTGGTGATCCTTTGTTGTCAAAGTGTTTTGGTTTGGCAAATGGCAATTGGTGAGTATTTTCGATTTTATGGAGGGAAGGGAGTGGAAGAGATGAGAGGGACGAGGCATAGTCATGGAGGAGTGCTAGAAGGGGTCGGTTGAGAATATCTGAAGTATATGCCATGGTTGGCAATTTGGCATACGGAGGGAAGGAAGGCGGAGACGGGAGCCTATTAATTGCTTACCACGCGACTTAACAAGCGTTCCCCATCAATCCAAACGAGTACCATGCACTGTTGTCCTTGTGGGCTATGGTGGACTCGCGAAAATATACGGGGCGCGCAGCACGCGAGAAACAATGCGAGCTATGGGAATGTTTTTTTTCCACGGCCGGTGGTTTTTGTCTGCCTTTTTTAACATAGTAGTAAAGATGTTAACACAAATGACACATATGATTTTAGATTCGGCAAACTGTTTGTAGAATCCACTTTAAAATACCATCTCGTCTTGATGTTTAGCTTTTTATTTTCGAAGAAACTAAGAACTAAAAGTAGAAGCCAAAAACCAAATGGAAGAGAACCGACATTGTTCCTCTGCGTAGTATAAACCATGAGCATTAATTTCCGACCAGACGATTATAAAAAATCGTTATTCGGATGTAACTGAAGAACAGAGTGCAGTGTGTACCGTTCCGAGTACTGCAGTGTAAAATACAGTTTCTACTTTGTCGATTGTGGCGTGCACTCGGTCTATGCAAGCAAGGAGAAAATTCTTGGGAGAAGAGTAAAGCGTCAAAAAGAGGACTGAAACAGAAGGGCAAGAACATATACCAAGCATATTCCATGTCAGGAGTCAGGACACGACTGGAATCTTTGAGCATCCAGAGAGTTTTTTTTCTTCCCCATTGATCCACATTGATTATCTTCCCCTATGTTCATGGAAGGTATGATTCTATGGGAATATGGGATCTACTATTAGTTCACTGCTGACTTGGCAATAAAAGCTTCTTAACGTCATTCTCTCTCTTCAACGCTTTCAGAGCAAGTCCAATAATAGAGCCAAGTGTTTGGCTATAAGTCAAGTTATAAGAGCCAAGTTATACAATAATTTGTCTTCTATTTGTCTACAAAAAGTTTTTTATTATTATGTGGTACCATGTCTCATATTCTCTTTCCTATTCCTCCTCACATACATTTATTATCTGAGCCCACCACTACATAGGCTCCCGTGCCCAGCTTGTTGCTTGCATGAGAGCCAAGCTCTCATCTCTCACCTCTCTTCTCTCCTCCACATCAGCAAAAATGCTGACTAGCTTGGCTATAAGACTATTATTGGACTTGCTCTCATAGTTTCCCAAAGAAAAACTTATGCAATTGCGACCAGTACCGCGTACTCGGATGGAGTCTCATATTCCTACACAACAGTCGTGTCACCAATAAATTAGTCTATAGGCAAGTTCTTTTCAGTTTATGACTTCTCTGGAATAAACAAACGAAACGGCTTCTACATCGTCGTTTCGAAACGGTTTATTAGGATAGTTTTTTCGAAGCGACTTATCGGCGTATCGGTATTTGATTCGTTCACACAAGCACTCGCATTAGGACCAAAAATTATAAACTACAACCATAAATCATAAACCATAACTAAAAAGAACAATATTGGTGGTATGGATCGACCTCTTGGTCTCACAACCAATGCATAAAACCCATGACATAAGATATTCTCTGCACTTTGGAGTGAAGGTCCAGTTTCAGGTTGGCATGTGCACTTTATGTGCCAATTGTTTTCCCCAGGTATGCTATTGTAGTATTTTTATTTCTTGTAAGAATAATATTTATATGTCCTGTTCAGAAATCACAACCTTGCAAAAAAGAATCTTTGTCTACAAAAATGAGGAATCTGGAGGTTGGGTTGTCAGGGCTGTGCCAAAAGGAAAGGGAGATTGTTTGGGCCATTCTGGGAATCTTGCAAGATCAAGCGCCGGCATACACGGGATGTGAAAAGTTGGGGTGGTTTATGTCACGGGCACGATAACGTGGCCGGAGATTATACCCGTGCGTAGGAATAGTGCCCGGAGCATCGGCCGAGTTGGAACTGGACAGCTCCGTGTTGCAGTAGAGAAGAGAAGCGTAGGAGGACTCTGCACAAAGACAGGAAGAGGAGAATGAGGTAGGTAAAGACTTCTATTTTCTTATTATTGATCTGATTACCTGACCCTAATTATACAGTGCTAATTACATCTATATTAAGTAGCAAGCCCATAAAGGAAACTACTCAAATGCCTCCTACAACTCTATCTCCTATTCTCATTTCACCACTAGTAGTAACTGACTTGGTTACGTAGTATTCTTCTAGTTGTCTTGATCAACCGAAACGAACCCCAGCTTCTTCAATATTGATAACATCTGCGATCGCAACGTCAGGTGCGGGGGCAACCACGATAGCGTTGTGGTAGGCTTCCACGATGCGGTTGGCGTGACATGCTTCGGTAGGGCCACATCAGCCTTTGGCAATACCGTGATAAGACATGGCACAGTCACAGCGAACGTCGGTAGTACTACAACCGATCGCGGCGGTGACATGGTTGCCATGGTAGGCTTTGGTAACAATACGACTGCCGCTACAGGACATGGCAGGGTTGCAGCAGGCGTCAACAGAACCGCGGTTGCCACAACATGTTCCGGCGGCGCTGTGGTGTAACATCCCAAGATTTGGATGTTTAAAAGTTTTGGGTAATTTAAAATTTTTAGTTTTTGCATCTTGCTGCCATTTGAATTTTGTAGAAATATTATTTGAGTCTTTCTGAGTTTTGTGCCAAACAAATTATAACTGGAAATAATTTTAAACGCTAAATAGCAATCATGGCAAAAATAGTAACAATAATAATAAAACAAAATAATTTAAATGGGGGTTTAACCTCTGAGAGCTTAATTTAAAATTAATCTATTAAAGCAAAACATGGATTAATTAAAGAGAAAGGAGTTGAATTAAAAGGGCAACCTCAAAGGAATATTAGAGCATATTCCTAATATGATTAAACTGGAAATTCTTTCCTTTACTCTAATTAGCATATAAAACAAAGGGTGGAGCATTCAAAAATTTATGAATCCAATCATAGCAAAATAATGTTAAAATCAAAACCCAAGGGCAAAATTAAAATAAAATAGAGAAATAGAAGATTTTGTGTCCAGATAATTGAACCCATATTGGAATTAAAAATCCAAAAAAATTGCAATCAATAATCTTAAGCCTAAAATAGAATTTAAATTAAAGATTCAAATTTTAGAATCCTGCAAAACTCAAAATCAATAAATATTAAGGTAAGATAAAAATCTAAATTAAAATCCAGATTACAAAAATTGGTTGAGCCCTTCTTTCTTTTTTCTTCCCTTTTTCTCTTACCCTTCCCCTATGCCGTGCGGGCCCCCTCTTATTTTCTTCTTTCCCCTCCTCCCTCTCTTTCTCCCACCCTCCCACTGCCGAATGGGCCCAGCCCCCATCCCTTTTCCTCACCTCTCTTTTCCCCTCGCCTGAGCTGACTCTTCTTCCTCCTCCTGTACCCTGCTCACAACCTGCTCCCGCCTTCTGCGCTCGTCAGCCGGCCCCGCCTCCTCTGGCGCCAACTGCTCCCCTTCACCCATCACCGCAAGTCGCCGCGCCATGCTCCTGCGACACCGCACCCGCCCCGTCGCATCCCCGCCTGCGCGCACGCTGCCCACGTCCCCTCCATCGCCAGGCCGGCCACGCCGAAGTCCATGCCGCCCACTATTGCTCAGTCGTCAGCAGCAGCAACACAGTTCCCACTCCCCGCGCTATAAAGCAGCCGGTTTCCCCAACTTCTCCCTGCGCCTTCCCCTTTTTCCCGATGCTTCTTGCGCGCCGCCACCTATGCCTCCACGCCGCTCCGGCCTCTCCGACAAAACCACGCCAAATTGACCCCACCCATGTGTGCGCCCCGGAACCTTCTTCCTCCCCTCCGGCCTAATTGGAGAATCACCTGCCGAGCTCGCCGGAATCGCGTTTTTCCTCACCGCCGGCCCAAGCCTCCGCCGCCGCGCTAATCCCTCTCCGGCGAACCTCTCCACGATTCCTTGGAGTAGAAGCACCACCCCACTGCCGCAAAGCTTTTCCCACCATCGGCCGGCCCTCCCACTGCATGTATCTCGCCGGCGACGTGGGCTCCCTCGCGCCGTCCCGGGTCCTCGCCGCCGGCCCACCCCGACACTTCCCCGGCCCGGCCGATCATGTGGTAAGGTTTGCCCCACCTCCCTCCAGCTCGTGCCCCTCCTACCTCGCCTCTTCCTCCACGCTGGCGCCGCCGCCCCGCTCCACCCCCGCCCTCGGTCGCTAAACCTCGCCGCCGGCCTGCCTTAGGGATTCCCAACTCACGCCACAACCTCCCCGGGGCTCCTTACTTCGGGGGCAACCCGTTTTGCCCGTTCACTGCCCCTCCGGCCGCCGGGCGCGCCGGCGAACCTCCCTGCCCCGACCACCGAGCACCTCCTCTGTTTGGCTGGCTAACACTTCTGCTCAGCCCCAGCTCCCGCTCGCTTCTTAAGCAACATTGCTCCCAGCATATCATGACCGACGGAATGCCCACTTGGCCAGCGCAGTGCGCGCAGCGAGTATAGCCGAGAGTTCCCGAGTGCGAATCCACACTCTGCACAGTTGTACTTCTTTGTTTTTGCTGTTAATGATCCAATTTAATTAGCAAAAATTTAGGAAAATAATCCAGGGAAGCCAATGAATTTAATTAGAATAAAAATGAGAATATTTGAAGATTTAAATTAGGGTTGTTCCATATATGATTAATTAATGCGGTTTGAATAATTCTCTAAAAGACTAATTAGTCCTTAAAGGCATTGGTAAGGAAAAACAATTTTGGTTAAGTATCCAAATTTAATATAAACTACCCTTAGATGTAATTATTATATATGCCAAATAATTAATATGCCGTCTGAAATAAATCCTAATGGTGGATTTTGCTAAGCAACAAATGTTGAAACATGACCCTGTAAAACAAGCCTTGCCCAAACAAATAAATTTAAATAACAATAATAAAAATGTCAGCACTGTAATAATAATAAGAATATACATAGAATATCTACGATACCTAATCCGAAGAGCCTCTTTAATTAAAACACAAAAACCAAGCAGCGTCATAACATTAACGAAACAATATGCTAAAACCATTTAAAAGGGAATACATATTCAAGATAAAAGGTCATGAAAAATACTTTCACAAACAACCATTCAATAAACGGGGGTGTTAAGCTGTTAATATTTAAACTGTAAGTGTGTGGCTTGTATAAAAGACTGTAATAAAAATAACAATTGGGAACATAATGCTGAAAAGTTGTCAACATATATCGGCTAAGCATTAGCTTAGAATGTAAGATATATTAAAGACAATATATGAACCCCTAGGTCAGGGTTAATATTCTTACGATGTATAAGCTCATGCCATTCAAAGAATAACAAGCTAATATATATATACCAGCACATAGGCCTAACCTGGCTCATAGAAATTCCTTGATAAACACCAAAAATAATGAAGGAATCTATTAATACGAAGATCGAGTCATCGTGCTCTGCCATTAGGTATACCTAGTTACCTCTGAGCACTAAACAAAATAATCTCATGAATATACCTTTATCATGACCTATCCTTTGACCTCCGTTTTGGCAAGTTTCCCTGCCATTCCTCACTTTACTCCGATCACTATGACACCGACAATACTCTGCGTCCAATCAACCTCGTCTCAAATCACCTATTTAATCATAATAAAATTTATCAAGTACAATTGGGTTTATTTGGATCTCTTGAGTTATTTGCTTTTATTTGGACTCAGTCGCTTATCGCATAGTTAGAAAACTGGAGTCCCGAAGAATCAATGGATCAAGCGAGATCAAGAGCAAAGTGAAGATAAAGACCATAAGTTCAAGAGAAAGCAATGTGTGCGCTCAAGACCGCGGTAAACCGCGCCAGGCGAGTCAATATTTTGATCATGTTGAGCCTACATTTTCTGCAAATTATTTTGGTTTAAATTATCAAATTGCATGCTGTTATTTTATATACAAATGCATGACTAATTTAAGATTCTAGTTATATGCCCATTGTTCAACTTGATTGATATTACCCCTACTTTGGAATATTTGAATATGTGAACCTTGTCACCCTAGTAAAGTTATAATGGTAATCTTTCAAAAATAAATCCGTAATTATATGCCATGCTTAGTACTACTTAGATACTCGGGGGCGTTGAAATGCCCCAAGCATCATTATCATTTTTCAATCATGAGAAACTGGTTTGGGAAGTCATGGTGGAAATTACTGGTATATGTTGGTATGATTATTTTATGTTCCCAAAAACCCCAATTTGCTTAAATATCTTGGTGGATGGTTCAAGTGTGTATGTGTATGTGGTGCAGTGGAAGCACAAAGTGGGTAGTGGTAGATCCGCCCAGATACCACTAAGGACTGAATCTTGTCATGACCTCCTGTGTAAAACAAGTACGACCACAAGTCTGTAAAGTACAACTTGGCTTAGTAAATTTACCGGACCCTGAAAGTCATCATCATGGCAGTAGTGCAAGGGGCTGTCTGGGTGGCGGACTTGAATGGGTCACCCACAAGTGGCATGTCTAGGTGGTAGGCTTGAGGGTGAAGTTCTTCTGTGGCGTGCTAGTAGTGTGGGTAGCCAGCTGCTAGGCGCATAGGAGGGGAACATCCCGCACAACCTATGAGACCTGCCGCAAGCGGGACAAGCTCATAGGGGTGAGATGATGGAAGGGGCGAGGTACTTTGAACGGTTACTGTGATGGTTGGCTCAACTGCATGACTAAGGAATCGTGTGGGGCAACGAGTAAACTGTCTCTTGTGGGTAAAGTGTGCCAACTCTGCAGAGTCAAAACTATTCGAATAGCCATGCCCACGGTCAAGTGCGGACATGAGAACTTAACCAGATATAATTCTATTTCAAAAAAAAAACTTTTTGGGTGGAATTGAAAAGTGGAGGGCAGTGGAAAGCCCTGATTTGAATTGTCCTGGGTGTCGTCCCAGTGGTAAGTTAAGCGGCTATAACGCTGAAAGATGCTATATGGTGCGGATGCCATGTAACGGTGGATGGAATCTGGATCGCTATTATTATTGCATTCTCTTACACATTATGTTTTTGGTTAAAACTGCTAGGTCTCAGGAAATTTCTATGTATTATATTTTAAATAATGATAATACTTCTCACAAAATAAAATATCAGGAAGAATAAATAGAGTCATAAGAAAACAAGATGGATGTTTGTGGTAAATACATAAAGATGTCAGTGGATTTACGTCGATCATAAAAAAGGAAACGATAGTGTGGATTCTGAGAGAAATAAGTTAGCAGAGTCTAAATGAATAGATAGGCTAGATAGATGATTTGAATGATTTTTACAGAATTAAGAAGTGCAAAGGTAATTGCTGGATCAATTTTTGGGAGATATTGGTGATAATGGGATTAATAGGATTTGATCGATTACTAGGTGAGTCAATTGAATTGTTGGGAGTTTGGAGATATGATAATTGGAGTATAAATTTGATCAATGATATTCTTGGTGGAGGTATTTTAGTGGATTGGTTAGAAATAGATAAAGGAAAATAAGGTTGATTATTGTAAGAGCAAATTGTGGTTGAGGATCAATAGCAAAAGGAATGGGTTGATAGGAATTTGGAATACAAAAGATATTGGTGGATTGTATAATTGATGATATTCGCTGTTTGGAGTTTTAGACAGCACTCAATATAGAAAGTGTGCGTTCGGTGGATTAATCAAATGATATTAGATAGATGATGTCACTAGCTGTTTGGCGTTTTAGGCAACAATTGATCGGTGGATTATATAAGTTATGATACTCGCTGTTTGGGGATTTAGGAAACAATTGATTGGTGGATTGTATAATTGATGTTATCCGCTGTTTGGAGTTTTAGGCAGCAGTCAATATAGAAAGTATATGATCGGTGGATTAATTAAATGATGTCACTTGCTGTTTGGAGTTCTAGACAGCAATCAATATAGAAAGTGTATGATTGGTGGATTGTATAAATGATGTCACTCGTTGTTTGGAGTCTTAGACAGCAATCAATTTGGAAAGAGTATATTCGGTGGATTAAGTAATGATGACACTCGCTGTTTGGAGTCTTAGACAGCAATCAGTAAGGAAAAGGGTGTCTTTAGTGGATTAAGTCAATTATGGCAATCGCCGTGTGGAGTTAGGTAGAATTAGTAACACTATGATTTAATAATAATAATGATACCAAAAGTGATTTTTGGCAAATAAAATAACCCGAGCCTCTCCTTTGATAAGCCATGTATCCTGTGTGTTGGCTCGCGAGCACGGTGGTTTGTGCTCATATTTGCTTTCCCCCCAATCTAGAATCAGGAATCAATCACTACGCTTCAGCAATACTTTTGCATCATGATGGCGAAGAAGATGTCAAGAACTAAGCCGCGAACCTCCAGTTGGCTGCCTGTGGGCATGTCCTGAAGGTCCCACCTGTGTGCTCGTTCTTCCGCTGCTGCAATTTATTGATTTCGACCTAGTCGGCCCATGAGTAAGTCTACTATTATATTTACGCTTCCGCATAATATGTACTTTGATATTCAGAACTGTAATCTATGAGCACTATCTACTGATCCAGGGAATAGTACGGTGGAATCACAGAGGAATCCGGATTGTAAAATCTGGGCTCCTACATGTGGCATCTGTTAGGAACAGTGATACTACTACCTCTTGTTGCGTCTTCTTCTGATTCGTGATCTTCAAGGTGGCATGCATGTTGAAGAAGATGGCCGCCATCCTCTTATCGCTGTCATTGGTACTAGTAGCCATATTGTTGGCGTTAACCTTTATCTTGGTTAACGACTTAGCAATAAGAACCATAATGGTAGAAGTCATGGGAAAGGATTGATTGCTCTGATACCAAGATGTCATGAGCATGATCACGTGGCCAGAGATTATACCTGTGCGCAGGAATAGCGCCCAGAGCACCGACCAAGTTGGAACTGGACGGCACTATGTTGCAACAGAGAAGATGTAACAGCCCAGGTTTTTATTAAAATAAAAATAAATAAGTAAATAAATAAAAATTAATTAAAATAAAATTTAATCTAAAATAAGTATTTTTGTTGCCTAAAGTTTAAATTTGGATTTTCCCTGAATGTCTGTTTTTGATAAAGCTGGATTTGAAAAGCATTTTCAGAAAATCCTAAAATTATTATTAAATAAAATGATATTTTGATTTTCCATAAAAATATTATGTGAAATTAATTATTTGGAGTTATTTGGCTTTTATTTGGTTTCCTGGATTTTTCTGGAGTTTAAAAATATATTTTTGAAATTAAAAAAGTTTTTTTAAGTATGAAAATTAAATGCCAATATTAGTTGAAAATATTTTTATTAAGTCCAAAATGTCTCCAGAAGATTCTCTGAATTTTTCTTGAAGTTTTGGAGTTTATTTCATTTTTTCTGAGGCTTAATGGATTTTCTGGGTTTTCTGAAAATCGGAAATTAAAATTTAAAATTAAATCCCCTTCCCTCCCCTCCGGCCGCCACGTGGACGGCACGGATCCCTCCACGTCGCCCCATCTCCGCCGCCCGGATCCCCGCCACATCGCCCACCCCGATCCCGCCTTCCCCTCTCCATCGGCCGCCACGCGTCCGGCCCAGATGGCCGCCCCGCGCGCCCCGGCCCAATCTGGCCATCCGCGCCCCCATCGCCCCCAGCCGCCCGATCTCCCCTTCCTCCATCTCAGCCGTCGCCTCCCTCTCTTGCTGTGCCCGGCCCCACTTGTCAGGGCCATCTCCCTCCCGGCCCCCTTCTTCCTCTCGCCCGGCAGCGCGTTCTCCGCCGCCCCTCGCCCGCTGGATTTCTTTTTTTCCCGCGCGCGCCGTGCCCCACGCACCGACCCACCTCGCCACCCCGCGCCCAAATCCTGCCATCCCCGCGCCGTGTCCCCCCTAATTCCTCCCGTAACCGCCGCCGCCCCGCGCATCTCCGGCGAGAAATTCGCCGCGCCTCCCCCCTCCCCGACCCCTATAAAAACCCTCCTCCGGCCCCTCTTTCCTCCCGCACCACCTCTTCGCCCTCTCCCTCTTCCTCCCGAGCGCCTCTGCCCCCGCATTGTGCTTCCACCGCCGCCGCCGCTAAAGCGACTTCGGCGAGCAATTGCGCCCGGCCCGAGCACCCTAGCGCCCGGCCGACGCCGCCCTCGTCCTCGCCCGCCCCTCCGCCGTGCTCCTGGGCCGCCGGAGCACCGTCCTCCCCGGGGACCCGAGCCGCCCTGGCCGCCCTCCTCGCCGCTGGCCCTCAAAGGGTCTACCTACCCTGTATGGGTAGGCAACGCCTCCCCGATCGACTGGTTAACAGCGCTATTCCTCCCTTTCCCCGGTTCCCTCAGCGCGCGTTCGAGCCCCCGGCTCCGCACGCTGAGGTTGAGCCATTCTTTTAATTTCCGCGCTGACAGCTGGGCCCCACGCGTCAGCGGCCGCCGTCTACGCTGGCCACTGCCGCCAGGGCCCCACCCGTCTGCGCTGGCCACTGACATATGGGCCCAGAGCCCAATGGGTCCCACATGCCAGAGACCGAGCACAGTGGGCTCACCGCCACTGGGTCCCACCTGTCATAGACTTAGAGAAAATAATAAAATAAAAGATTAAAATTTAAATGCTGCCAGTGGGCCCCACTTGTCAGAAATTTAATAATTTCTGGATTTATTCAAACTGAGAATTTCAAATGAGCACAACTTTCTCATTTTAACTCCAAATTTAGCCATTCAAATTTCTAAATTCTTCTAAAATCATAATCTATCCAATTATGGCATCTATTTGAATTTTTGATTTTATTTGAATTTTGTTTGTATTTATTTGTTTTGTTGCTTCGTCTTTTCGCGCGTAGATTCCTCTGTTGTCGAAGATCTCTCCACTCCGCAGCAGGAAGACCCAGAGAGCGTGCAAGAAGGCAAGTCTCCTTTGATCATCTTGTACCTATGATTTTGAAATGTTTTAATTATTTTAAATTATGTGCATTGCTATTTACATAAAATATTAGTTCAACTCTTAAGGTATTAGTTAATCCAACCTTGTTATGCCCTCAATTGAAGTTGAATGCCATGTACCTTTGTAACCCTAGAATTTCCTTTGTCTCAATAATGAGAGTATTATAATTATTTGTGAATAATAGAATGGTAGTATAATGCTTAGTCACGCTATTTAATACCATTGAAATCTTGAAAATGGGAAATTATGATTTGTTGTAATAACCTTGTGTTTATAAGTCTAGTGGTGATTGGAGTTGCCACTGATCCTTTAAAATAAAATAAAATGTGGAAATTGGTTTAGATTAGGTTGGATGGTTGGTTTGGGTTGGTGCGGCAAGCACGAGATCTTGTAAAGTGTATGTTCCACCCTAGTCAACTAAGAACCGACGCTTGTGTTTGTCCAGACTGAGCACTACCGTACAACCCTAAGTCTATATGGGTATGACCTAGCTGATTAACTCATGATGGTCTAGTTTAGGTGCCACCAGTAGAAAGTGGCTGCCAGGGTTTTACTGGTTATTCACAGCGAGGGACATGGATTTACTGTACTCATATGGCGCAAGAGGGGGCTTCGGATTGGGCAGATTTAACCCTTCTGCGGTGAAACCTCAGCGGGTGGTGTCTAGCTAGTCTAGAGTGAGGTAAAGGCTTTGTGATAATTTATCTGTGTCTCATGCCAAAGGAAGTGTGGTGACTGTTAAGATAATTTATCTCTTGGGGGTAAAGTTGTACAACCTCTGCAGAGTGTCAAACTATTCGAATAGCCATGCCCACGGGCAAGGGCAGGCAAGGAATGCATTCACATGGTAGATTTTTGGTTTTGTTTTAAAATCAAAGTTTTGTGTTCCGAGAGTGGAGGGAACTCTCGGAAGGGTATCCTGGCAGTTGGAGCCAGAGAGGGTGGATGGAACCCGCAGTTTTAAACTTGATCAACTGTAATTGGTTAGCTAGTGTTGGTAGATGGAACCTTCACTATAAAGTTAATGATAGTTCTGTTAAAACATTTACTTTATTAAATTGATGCCTTCGAAAATAATTAGTAGTAATTGAAATTAAAACATTGCTTTGTGCAAAAGAACCATATAGTCTTCCTTTGTCAAGCCTTGCATCTATTGCATTTTTCCCAAGACTTGCGGAGTACTTTATGTACTCACATGCTGCACTCAAAAATAATATTCAGAGGAATACGAAGCCCAAGAAGGAGATTACGACTACTTCTCGGGTGGATTTGACGAAGGATTCCAGAAGTTCTAGGTCGCGCTTTCCCAGTCAATTGCCTGTGGCGTATTGATGGGTCTCCGCTAGATTTATTTTGCTTCCGCTGTGTTTTATGATTGTGCGAGGTCTTGAAACCTCAAATGTAATAATGAGACCTGTTGGTCAGTACTCTTTATAATTGTAATAATGCGTTGTTGGTTATGAATCATTTCTGTTTAACTGTGTGCACTAGTTTTGATCTGGGACTAGTGCTGTATTACACAGAGGGTCCGGATTCGGAAATCCGGGGTCCCGACATTATGCAACAATTATAACCACCGTTGCAACAAAATATATAATAACATTAGGAAAAATCAAGAAAAATATTGAAAATAAAAATATTATCTTCTCACAAAATACAAAATACATAATTATATAACTTTGCAAAGTGCTAAAACAAGATTAAAATTCCCAAACAATAAAAATAGAACCTTACAACACTGCAACATTTGAAAATACCTAATGCAACAAAAAAAAGAACACTAGAATAACATATCTATGTGAACAAAATAGAATTCTTACTGAAAGAATAGAAAAGACTTATTGCCACGAAGAAAAATACTTGCAGTAACACCTGAGAACAACTACTCTAACAATAGAAATTAAACATTTGCAGCAACAACTGGGACCGGTTACAACAATATAATTAGAGGGAGGTATAAGAAGCCCCTAAGATTTGGAGGAAAACTCACCGGTGGTAGTAGAATTAAAATTACTGATGAAAATAGAACTCTCGTGTCAAGAGAAGATGGGTGGTAGCCATTGACAATGAAATCATCACCAGCAATGGCATCGATTAATGGTGGTTGGTTTAGAAGAAAAGGTAGATACCTGTAGAAATCCAATGAAAAAAGGATGGATGCCCTCTTAGGTCATGTTGGGAACGCAGGAGTTTTGCAGCATTTTTACTGGATACAGTTTAATTCCCGTAGGATTCACATAAAATTTGCATGCTCCAAACTGAGCCTCAAAAGCCAAAAAAACTAAGGAAGGCGTTATTAAAAAAAAGGTAAAGACCTTTCCCCTAAATTTGTCGGATGAGTATTAAATGATGGGAATAACCTGTATATAAAATTGATAAAATACAAATTCATAAACCATAAGTCACTTTAGAAAAAAAATTGTCTACATCATTTTTATGTCACTCCCTTTTACTATCGTAAGTTGTCTTATTTTTCTGGTTAAATATAAGTCGATTTTCCTGGCTAGGGTTAGTTTCGAGATGGTACGTGCCTTATTCTGATTTCGATTTAATGCTTACAAAACTGACCTATGCTTGTTTAATTACATATATAATTGCGCCATATTGTGGATTTGTGAAAATTCATTGGGTTTATTTCTTCACCTGTGTTAAGGTTCCCTCTAGAGTACACTAATATGCTTTGACAAATGTTTATGCAGCTGAGTGTGATGTGTAGTTAGGTAGAAATGCTCAAGAGCAAGGGGAAGCTGTCCAGTGTCCTACACAAGGGTTTCAAACCCAACAATTGGTTACTCACTCGGTCGCCACCAGTTTCGAGATCATTTTGGATGTGTTTTCCCTTTGTTACCCCGGTGGAGAGATGAAGAAGGGAAGAATGTTTGTTTTTGTGATGCTGCAAAAAGACGACGCTGTGGATGGTGATGGTGTGGATCAAGCTGCTACGAAACCAGAAGGAGGTGCAGGTGCACCAGATACACCATGAGGTCGCATAGTTGCTCGACGCCAACTAGGAACAGACCGTGCAACATTGTACGTCCGGCTCCCCACGTTTGACTATCTCCTTCCTCACTCCCATGGGTTTATTTCATTTCATCCCACCATTGTTTGACTCCATGGGTTGGAAATAGCGTGTGATGGTATAGTCCACCCGATTGATTGTAGGATTGGATTAACCATAGAATTGGGTACTCCGTTTACATGGACACGAAGGCTGGAAACATTCTGGCTTCAAATGAAATACTCAGTACCTGTTCAATTGTAGTGTAATGTAATCTTTTACACGTGAAAATGGGTGAATTGGCTATAATTTGAAAGGTAATCAGATCATCTTGTTGTTGAGACAAGTGATGGTTATTGGTTACCAATTGTTGGATATGCTGAGGCCTTATTACATTTTGAGCTGGAACAACTATAAATGACCTATTACTTGTTAGAGATAAATACTGTATGTATTCCTTGGGTCTGTTGGACTATATGCTTGTAACCGCAATGGCAGCCTGGTTTTATGTTAATACCATTTGTTCAATGCGGTCACTTTCTGAGGATGCACGCTTTTGCTCGTGAACATACGTGTATTATCTTCTCTATTGAACTCTGATGTTCCATGGGAGCATTGTATTCTTATGTGATGGAGGTGTGTGACTTTGTCCCTTGGTCGATACAGGGCCAATATGACTATCATTGCAAATGTCTGTGTCAAGTGTGTCTGGTTGTACATAAGTGTCTTGATATACTACTGTCCTGGTAGGCACCTCTGTTGGGTTATAAGCTATAAAATGACCAGTTCATTGTGACTTTCGATGAAAATTACACTCAAATAGTCCTAATGAGTCTTAATGGCACTTTGTCACCAAGAGGCCTATTTATTTTGTTTTTGCTCTATTTTTTTTCTTTCAATAGGTTAAACATGTCATAAAGGAAGAGAAGTTCATGCAAGCATATGACTTAATTGTACTGTGAACTTTTCGTTGCATGCTTGTCCATTATAGACTCACAGAAGTAACATAAGTTTTCTTTCTTGTGTTTAAGCCTTTACATGATGATCCATGTCTTTATCAGATGTTTGAAATCGCTTTATTGTCACAGAGATAATAGAAACACTTTGTTAGTTGAACAACTATCACTTATATTTCATATTGGGATGACTTATTTAGTTGATATAGTAGGAGGTATTTTTCCCATTATCAGCAAACCATGGGGCAGTTTCTTAGATCATAGGAGTTTCTTTTCCCAGAGAGCACATCATGATTTAGCCTGGCTTTTTCCAAACTTCTGAAACTGCTCCTTATCTAGATAGTGTCTTTTTTTTTGGGTAATTTGGAAACTAAATCCACTATGGCATTTTGGGAGCAACTAATCCTCTTGGATAAAATAGTGACATCCTCATATATTATTTCTTGTTCAATCTCCCCTGGTTTAGCTCATAGTAGGTTTTATAAACTCAATTCTACTATATCTAAACAGGCCCATGTGTGGTTTGGATTCAAATGTTGCCATGTTTTAAAAGGAGAATACCAAATTCATCTAATCCATCCAAATATGTAGTTACTATTTGCCATACGGAAAGAAAGGTTCTTTCTTGCTGAAATTGTATAATCAATGTGTTTGACCGAACATTTTGCAGAAGGGACTTGTTGAAAAGGTTGTTAGGCGTACATTCGATTTTTCTATCTTGGAAAATCCTGAAAATGTCTTCCTTAAGGTATTTGACTTTTCTCAATTTTCTGATATCTTTTATGCTCCAATTCTCATCCTTTCTCATTTTCAAAATTTTTGTGCATTCCAGGATCTTTCGCTCTTTTTTACCTTGAGAAAACAAAGGTTTATGCACCTTGGTGTGTTGACTGTGAAGCGATAAGTAAAAATATTGGGAAGTTGGCCAACATTTTAATGGTTTGGACAATCTTAATTTTGCACGCATAGATGCTTTTGTGAATGAGCATCCCAAATTGCAGGTAAGTCAATCTTTGCATTTCTATATAATAGGGGCATCGAATAATGTATATATTTTCTGGCACATTCATGCATTATCCATTGGAGTGTAGTCTTCTTTAACAAGTATTGGAATTATGTGTTTAAGTTACTTATCAAAGAATATTTATATACTTTTGAGATTCTTTGTAATACTCGATGGTATGATGGTGTATTGCAAGAGGATCCTAACAATGAGAGCTCTATATGGTAGTGTAGTATGATTGTTTATATCCTAATAATGATGTGAGCTACAGAGGAGCTTCGCTGGGCACCGTGCTGAAGACCGTTCTGCTATGGGCCTAAATTTTCCCCTGCTCACACCTTAGCTGTAGTACTTAGGGCCTGTTCGTATTGAATTTTGCTGATCGTTTAATTTTTAGCTATGGTTGATGAATAGTAATGCATTATGTAAGAAAGATAGTATAACAAAAGGCACTATAACATTCAGACATCCATCCGACTTATGAAATTGTGACATATATAATAAAATACGAAGTACGTTACAACATGTGAAAGCGCAAAATAGCGGCTAATGAATAGTAGTAGCTAATAGAAGTGACTTATAGAAATTGAGGTATTTGTATTGACTTCGGTTTTTGGAAGCAGGGGCGGACCCACAGGGTATGCCGGGTGGGCCCCGGCATACCCTGGGCCCGGCGCCTCCAGCCGATCCAGTCAAGCTCCTCCAGGGCGAGCGCAGCGCGGAGCTCGTCGGCAAGCTCGCCCCTAGCGCGCTCCGCGTCGGCGTCCCGCGCACGTAGCTCCGTCTCCAGCTTGCGCACCGTGATCTGGTCAGAGAGCTTGTTGAGCTCCGCGACCAGCGTGGCGTCAGGGGCGGACCCACAGGGTATGCCGGGTGGGCCCCGGCATACCCTGGGCCCGGCGCCTCCAGCCGATCCAGTCAAGCTCCTCCAGGGCGAGCGCAGCGCGGAGCTCGTCGGCAAGCTCGCCCCTAGCGCGCTCCGCGTCGGCGTCCCGCGCACGTAGCTCTGTCTCCAGCTTGCGCACCGTGATCTGGTCAGAGAGCTTGGTGAGCTCCGCGACCAGCGTGGCGTCCACTGTGTTAAACTGCTAGGATGTGTGCTTTCGTGTCTGTTTGCGTGCTGAGTTCTTGTATGCACTGTAACGCGCCAGATCTGGTCTTCGTGTACTCGGAAGTGCTAGATCCGGAGTTGTTGTGATGCTTTCATGAAAGGATTGCAAGTTCCGACTTCCGACAGTTTTTCTTATGGTTTTCCTAGGATTTTTGTTCCCGTGGAATTGGATGTCCAAAGATATGGGGGAACTAGGATTTCCTCCAACAAGTTGGTTCGTGTTGGTATGGTCGTCTAGGTCTTTCTACTACGCTTCTTGGCCTTTTTGATTTGGCTGTCTGTTAGGAATTTTTGTGTGTTTGTGGAGCTATAGATCAGGTGAGGTGCGCGCATTTTTGTTGTGACATTCATCTGCGGTCAGCTCGCGATGAACATGCAGATGGAATTCTGTTGCCCTGTAACTTCTACAGTTGTTTGAACCTTTGGTTTCTTTCTGGTCGATTCCCTGTTTAACTTCTGCCAGGGAAAGATTGATGTGGCAACTTTAAATCTCCACTAACGTTTAGTTCCTTTTTTGTGCTTTTCCACGTTTTAGAGTTTTGATTTGGGGTACAAGTGTTATGAGAGTTGTTAAGGAATTCAATTGTTCATTTTCCTTGAATTGTTATTACTATCTTGGCTCTGATAATGTTTAGAAAGGTCCGTGCAACGAGACTATGTGATCTGTTTCCTAGTTGGGTGTATCCATGCTTCAGCTTTGTATTGGTTGTTTTCCTTCCATTGCAAATTGCCGACGATTGTAAGAACGTGCTGGGGTGGGCTAGGCTTATTAAGATGGTTCATGTTCATGGTTGGCTCATGTCTTCATAATGTTGATGTGCTGTTAGATGGAATCGTTGGGCACATTTGTTTGTTGTGTTTGATCTACACGTGTGAGGGAGGGTGATGTAGAAATATAGATTTATCTACAGCTTTTTGATCATTAAACTTTCTTGCATAAGAATATAATTTCATGTTTATTCGAACACTAGACATCATTCATTCCCATCATCATGTTGCAATTATCAAGATGTAATATAGTAATGTTAGCTTTGTTGATGCTCTAATTCTGGTCATTTTAATCGCTTGTTAGGGGAGCAATATTTTCTTGTCAATCTTGTAAGCTGTATTTATAACATTTTGTATGTATGGTACTTAACCCATGTCTTTAAATTGCTATTTGACAGGTCGCTTTCTGAAGATGGCGGACGAATTGGGTCCTCCCTCTGTGGTTCAGAAGATCCATGTGCAGTCCATGCTTTTCAGCAAGATCTCTCCTTATTCTGCAATGAAGAATCCTGCACTCTACAATGCCCATTCTGCTTATAGCGCACCCTTGAGGTCGTACAATGGGATGGATGCAACCATTGGGCTCTCATCTGTCCCAGCAATGTCCCCAGTCTTTGCTTCTGCACCACCAGAGAAAGGGTTTTCTGGATTTATGATTGACTTCCTGATGGGTGGAGTTTCTGCTGCTGTCTCCAAAACAACTGCTGCTTCCATTGAGCGTGTCAAGCTTCTCATTCAAAACCAGTACAAAATGATTAAGAGTGGTAGGCTCTCTCATGCATATAAGGCCGACTTATCATATTATTTAGTGTCTGCATACCGAATTATGGTGCAAATTTTACAATTATTTACCGAATTGGCAAATAGTTTTACCGAATTGCATATGAAGATTTTGGTGCGGCATACCCTTTGGTAAAATCCTAGGTCCGCCACTGCGTGGCGTCCACTGTGTTAAACTGCTAGGATGTGTGCTTTCGTGTCTGTTTGCGTGCTGAGTTCTTGTATGCACTGTAACGCGCCAGATCTGGTCTTCGTGTACTCGGAAGTGCTAGATCCGGAGTTGTTGTGATGCTTTCATGAAAGGATTGCAAGTTCCGACTTCCGACAATTTTTCTTATGGTTTTCCTAGGATTTTTGTTCCCGTGGAATTGGATGTCCAAAGATATGGGGGAACTAGGATTTCCTCCAACAAGTTGGTTCGTGTTGGTATGGCCGTCTAGGTCTTTCTACTACGCTTCTTGGTCTTTTTGATTTGGCTGTCTGTTAGGAATTTTTGTGTGTTTGTGGAGCTATAGATCAGGTGAGGTGCGCGCATTTTTGTTGTGACATTCATCTGCGGTCAGCTCGCGATGAACATGCAGATGGAATTCTGTTGCCCTGTAACTTCTACAGTTGTTTGAACCTTTGGTTTCTTTCTGGTCGATTCCCTGTTTAACTTCTGCCAGGGAAAGATTGATGTGGCAACTTTAAATCTCCACTAACGTTTAGTTCCTTTTTTGTGCTTTTCCACGTTTTAGAGTTTTGATTTGGGGTACAAGTGTTATGAGAGTTGTTAAGGAATTCAATTGTTCATTTTCCTTGAATTGTTATTACTATCTTGGCTCTGATAATGTTTAGAAAGGTCCGTGCAACGAGACTATGTGATCTGTTTCCTAGTTGGGTGTATCCATGCTTCAGCTTTGTATTGGTTGTTTTCCTTCCATTGCAAATTGCCGACGATTGTAAGAACGTGCTGGGGTGGGCTAGGCTTATTAAGATGGTTCATGTTCATGGTTGGCTCATGTCTTCATAATGTTGATGTGCTGTTAGATGGAATCGTTGGGCACATTTGTTTGTTGTGTTTGATCTACACGTGTGAGGGAGGGTGATGTAGAAATATAGATTTATCTACAGCTTTTTGATCATTAAACTTTCTTGCATAAGAATATAATTTCATGTTTATTCGAACACTAGACATCATTCATTCCCATCATCATGTTGCAATTATCAAGATGTAATATAGTAATGTTAGCTTTGTTGATGCTCTAATTCTGGTCATTTTAATCGCTTGTTAGGGGAGCAATATTTTCTTGTCAATCTTGTAAGCTGTATTTATAACATTTTGTATGTATGGTACTTAACCCATGTCTTTAAATTGCTATTTGACAGGTCGCTTTCTGAAGATGGCGGACGAATTGGGTCCTCCCTCTGTGGTTCAGAAGATCCATGTGCAGTCCATGCTTTTCAGCAAGATCTCTCCTTATTCTGCAATGAAGAATCCTGCACTCTACAATGCCCATTCTGCTTATAGCGCACCCTTGAGGTCGTACAATGGGATGGATGCAACCATTGGGCTCTCATCTGTCCCAGCAATGTCCCCAGTCTTTGCTTCTGCACCACCAGAGAAAGGGTTTTCTGGATTTATGATTGACTTCCTGATGGGTGGAGTTTCTGCTGCTGTCTCCAAAACAACTGCTGCTTCCATTGAGCGTGTCAAGCTTCTCATTCAAAACCAGGACAAAATGATTAAGAGTGGTAGGCTCTCTCATGCATATAAGGCCGACTTATCATATTATTTAGTGTCTGCATACCGAATTATGGTGCAAATTTTACAATTATTTACCGAATTGGCAAATAGTTTTACCGAATTGCATATGAAGATTTTGGTGCGGCATACCCTTTGGTAAAATCCTCGGTCCGCCACTGTTTGGAAGCAGAAACCAAAGCCAATATAAACAAGCCCTTAGTAACTAGTAGTCACTGCCTTTTTCGGCTCTTATATACGTGGATGTAAAACTGATTAACCGGCTTACCGAAATACTCGAATCAAAATAAAGAGGTTAGTCTGAAAAATGTCAGTCTGCAGTTTGTAAGATTCAACAAAATCCACCACTTCCCCGGTCTTCACATGTGTTTTATGGGTGAGGCTAGCATAAAAGCTCGCCGAACATATCCCGGGCGAACACCCGCCAATCGAGGCGTGCCGCGCCGAAAACGGATAGCCATGCGCACCGCACAAGCAGACCACCGAATCCAGCCGAAATGCCCCGCGCGCACGGCCAAAACGCGCACGTTTGTTCTCCGCCGAACCAACGGCCCGCGCATGCCCCACCGCCCACCGCTCCGCTAAACAAAACCGGAGGAGCCGACACGACGTCCACGTGGCCCCAACCGCGCATCAATCATCTCGGCCTTGTGCGTTTGACCGTAAAATACGCCTCTGCCGCGCGCTGTCCAACCAAACCAACGCGCGGCCGCCTCCACCGCTTTCGCCTCGCGAGCGCATCCAGATCCCACGTTTTCTTCGTGCCGAGCCCGACCCCTACCGCGCTTTGGCCCCACGAGGAGACGCAGACGCAGACGCAGACGCTCGCTTTGCCTTCGCCTCTACTCCCGTAGTAGCCTATAAAGTCCGACCGCGACGACCATCCAGCCGAACGGACAGCAAAAACCAATGTGCGTACGCAGACTGAGAGATACCCCGTTTGAGCGCAACGCAACGCAAGAAATTTAGTGGCTTGTTTGAGCGCGATGGCAGCGGCGGATAGCGGAAGCCGGCGGCGGTTCGCCGTGGCGTGCGGCGTGCTAAGCCGCTGCGTCAAGGCCGAGGTGGCCGGGAAGATGGCGTCTGCTCATCCGGCGGCGGCGACGGCGGCATCCACGATGCTTCTCATGCCGGGCGCCGACGTCGGAGAAGAGGCCGAGGGGACGCCGGCGGGCGGGAACGGGCAGGCGCAGGCCCAGCTGACGATCATGTACGGCGGGCGGGTGCTGGTGTTCGACGACTTCCCGGCGGACAGGGCGGCCGAGCTGGTGCGTGTCGCCGGCGCCGCCGGGCAGGACGTGGCAGGCGGTGGGTTCGCCGACCTGCCCGTGGCGAGGAAGGCGTCGCTCCAGCGGTTTATGGAGAAGAGGCGGGAAAGGCTCGGTGCGCGGGCACCCTACGCCGGCCGGCCGTCGTCACCGGCGGCAGCAGCCAAGAAGGGGAATGAGGAGAAAGTCGCGGAGGCGGAGTGTTGGCTCGGGCTGGGGACCCCAGGAGGATGCGCGGCGCGGTGATACGCCTTGTCATTTCAACGCCGTCGCCGCCATGGACTGACTTCCAATTTCCATCTTTTCGTGTGAGCAACGTTGCGATTCTTTCGGCTTGGCTTCACGACTGGCCAATTTACTGACGTGTATAGAAAATAACGATAGTTTAGATGCAGAAACTTACAATGGAAATTGGTAAAATTGCGTTGGTGGTCTTCTTTGAACAATCGTGCTGTGTTGGCGACTGTGTAACTTATCTCTCCCTGAATAAAAGCTGTTTCTGACTTTTTATAATCTTCGAATGCAAAACTTTTTTGTAGTCTCGAATACAAGATTTGATCATGGTTTTTAATGTTAATATACTAGGCATCAAATCAACATGAAATTAGTGTTGAATTATGTGGGCCAAGCCCATAAGAATAATTCCTAAATCTCAAAGGCACACTCATGCAAAGGAGCAATGCATGTGCACTTTAGTACCATATTGCTAGTTCTAGGAGAGGAAGACCACCTTAAAAGAGATGGTGCACTCCTAGCCACTTGAGGCATGTGTGGGAGAGAACTAGAGGATCACACGCGCGCGCTCGCTCGCCTCGCCTCGCCGGGCAGGGGGGCGCGTGCACGGCACCTGCGTGAATGGTCCGCCAAAATCGGCTCCAGATGCTTGCGCAAACGCGGCTTCCTTTTGCAGTTTTATTTTTGCTGTTTTGAGTAGCGGTGAATTCGGATCGGTTACGCGCAACTAATCCGTTTCGGTTACGAGTTATGGAGAACGTGCAGGCGCCTTGATCACACGTCCTGTTTTCTCCATAAATACTGAGCCGCAGACTCCATACAGAACACGCGAATTAATCTAGGGTTTTTGCCTCCTCCTTGTACTGCGCTGTCCCACGTAGTCTACTCCTCCCGTCCGCCGGCGTGCACTGTCGTTCGGGAGAGCAGGTCTCCGGAACCGTCGCCTTCGAAGTCCTGCACCGGGAGAGGGCGAATAAGGTTTTTGGGAAGCGCTCTGCGCGACTGCTTGCTGTAGCTCTGGCTCGTCTTCCTCGTTGATGTAGACGAGGTGCCCGATCTTTCGATGAGATTGTTAGCTATCGATTTTGAGTGGAGGTGATCCTCACGATCCGACTACAACCGTACGACGACGCTTGCGCCTTAGCAATCGCTGAACCAACTCCGAAGTGTTATTGATCTCGCTGGAGGCGCGATCAACCTGAACACGAAGTTCAATCCCTGCGAGCAATCGAAGAACTAGCAAGAATAAGATGAAGGCAATCTGAAATTGCGAATATGAATGAAGCACAAATTGTATTGCGAATAACAAAGGTGGGATTCCGAAGATGTCTTGACAGGTGGTCAACCGACACAACTGAAGAACAAAGTTTGCACAATGGCTAAACCTAAATTCAACGAAATCCAAGTCTTAGCAACGGAGGCGGCGGCTCCTTTATAGGGAGAACCACCAGGGGGGCGTCCAAGGGCACGCCCTAGGGTTACAAGGCCCATGGGCCCAAGTGGAGGTGGCGCAGCACCCTTTTTGACTCGGACTCAGAAACCAACGTGGAGTCTTTTGACGATTGCGGTCGGTTCAGATGGAATTTGAAGATGAGGTTGGATCCGTTGGAAAATAGACTTCCTAAGCTTTCCATGAAGTACAAGAACGTCCCAATCGGAGTCCGTATGAGGAAGTTATGCCCGTTTGAACTTGGTACCATCGCAGCAGTCCGAATCTGATTCCAGAACGTGTCCAACTCGAATTCTTGTTTGGCTTGGCCCCAAAGTGTCGTGGTGAACTCCATTATTCCATCCAGGCATGTCCATGACTCCACGTCCCTCTCCTTCATCCTTTCCCAGGTTCCTAAGCACAATTAAATCACTTGCATTAGGTAGCGGTCTATTCTCAGTAATATATGAACCTAGGAATAAATTCACCTGGTAATTAAGTTGACGAGCACGAGCTCGAGTGAGTGGTCCTTGTAACACTTGTTGTGGCTGAGTTGTATCCATGGAAGGGATGTCCTCATCATCCTCCCCTTCTTGCATTTGAGTCGTCCTCGACTCAAACTCGTCCTCTTCTCCCAAGTAGGGCTTTAAATCTGCAATGTTAAAAGTGGGACTCACAACAAAATCTGCAGGCAGTTGAAGCTTGTATGCATTATCATTAATCTTTTCTAACACCTTGAAAGGACCATCAGCTCTTGGCATCAATTTCGATTTTCTCAATTCAGGAAACCTATCTTTTCTTAAATGCAACCAAACAAGATCCCCAGGTTCAAAAGTTAAACGTTTCCTCCCCTGACTACCAGCAAGTTTATATTTAGTATTCATGTGTTCTATATTCTCCTTAGTTGTCTCATGCATTTTTAAAATCAATTCAGCACGCTGTTTAGCATCAGGGTTCAATTTCTCCGAAGATGGAAGAAGCATTAAGTCAATAGGAGCACGAGGCACAAAACCATAAACAACTTCAAAAGGGCACATCTTTGTAGTAGAATGCAATGAACGATTGTAAGCAAACTCAACATGAGGCAAGCATTCTTCCCACATTTTTAAATTCTTTTTCAACACAGCCCTAAGCATGGTAGATAAAGTTCTATTCACAACCTCAGTTTGTCCATCAGTTTGGGGATGACAAGTAGTAGAAAATAACAGCTTAGTCCCCAATTTAGCCCATAGAGTTCTCCAAAAATGGCTAAGGAATTTAGTATCACGATCTGAAACTATAGTATTGGGCACACCATGCAAGCGAATAACTTCACGAAAGAATAAATCAGCAATATGGGTAGCATCATCGCTCTTATGACATGGTATAAAATGGGCCATCTTAGAAAATCTATCAACAACCACAAATATACTATCTCTCCCCTTCTTGGTCCTAGGCAATCCTAAAACAAAGTCCATCGAAATATCTTCCCACGGAACGCTAGGAACGGGTAAAGGCATATATAAACCATGAGGATTAAGTCGTGACTTAGCTCTTTGACATGTAGTGCAGCGAGCAACGTAGCGCTTGACGTCCCGTCTCATTTTTGGCCAAAAGAAATGATCAGCAAGTATGTCCTCCGTTTTCTTCACACCAAAATGTCCCATCAACCCGCCTCCATGTGCTTCCTGTAACAACAACAGACGAACGGAACCAGCAGGAATGCACAACTTGTTGGCTCTAAACACAAACCCATCATTAATGACAAACTTATTCCACATTTTCCCTTCTTGACAATTCAACAGGATTTCCGCAAAATCAGCATCGTGCACATATTGCTCTTTAATAGTCTCTAATCCAAAAATTTTGAAGTCAAGTTGTGATAGCATGGAATATCTCCTAGACAAAGCATCAGCAATAACATTCTCCTTTCCCTTCTTGTGTTTTATGACATAAGGAAAAGACTCAATAAATTCAACCCACTTTGCATGTCTACGGTTCAGTTTACCTTGACTTCGAATATGCTTTAAAGATTCATGATCAGAATGTATAACAAATTCTTTGGGCCATAAATAATGTTGCCAAGTTTCTAAGGTTCGAAAAAGTGCATATAACTCCTTATCATAAGTAGAATAATTCAAACTAGGCCCACTCAATTTCTCACTAAAGTATGCTACAGGTTTGCCTTCTTGTAACAACACACCACCAATTCCAATTCCGCTAGCATCACATTCTAGTTCAAAAGTCTTATTGAAATCAGGAAGTTGGAGTAGGGGTGCATGTGTTAACTTATCTTTCAATGTGGTGAAGGCGTTCTCCTGTGCGGTGCTCCAAACAAATGGCGCGCCCTTCTTGGTAAGCTCATTCAATGGTGCGGCGATGGTGCTGAAATCCTTCACGAAGCGGCGGTAGAACCCAGCAAGTCCTGAAAAACTCCGCACCCGTGTGACCGTGTTAGGAGTCGGCCAACTCTGGATTGCTTCAACCTTGGCTTGATCAACTTCAATTCCCTGTGGAGTAACAACATAGCCAAGAAACGCAACTCGATCGGTGCAAAAGGTGCACTTCTCAAGGTTACCAAATAGGCGTGCCTCACGTAAAGCATTAAAAACAGCACGTAAATGGTCAAGATGTTCCTCTAATGATTTGCTATATATCAATATATCATCAAAATAAACCACCACAAATTTACCAATGAAAGCACGCAAAACCTCGTTCATTAGTCTCATGAAGGTACTAGGTGCATTAGTTAAACCAAAAGGCATTACTAACCACTCATATAACCCAAACTTAGTTTTGAATGCCGTTTTCCATTCATCGCCTAATTTCATGCGGATTTGATGATAACCACTACGCAAATCAACTTTGGAAAAGACAATAGAGCCACTCAATTCATCAAGCATATCATCTAACCTAGGAATAGGATGACGATACCTAATGGTAATGTTATTGATTGCTCTACAATCCACACACATGCGCCATGACCTATCTTTCTTTGGTACTAAAATGACTGGAACAGCACAAGGGCTAAGGGATTCGCGCACATACACAAGCAACTCTTGAACTTGGCGCTGAATTTCTTTAGTTTCTTCTGGATTGGTCCTGTATGGTGCGCGGTTGGGCAAAGATGCACCGGGAATTAAATCAATTTGATGCTCAATCCCACGAAGTGGTGGCAGCCCCGGTGGTATGTCCTTTGGAAAGACATCTTGGTACTCCTGCAAAATGTTAGTGACAGCAGGTGGCAAAGAAGGAGGAATATCCTCAAAGGAAAACAAAGCTTCTTTGCAAACTAATGCATAGCAAACAGAATCACTAGCATTCAGCTCAGTCATGTCAGATTTGGTAGCAAGGAAACAAGCACCTTTCAATTTAATTTCTTTATTCTTCGCATGAACAGATTTAGGTTCTTTCTTTTTATGTTGCTCAAGTTCTTTTGCTACAATCTGATTTTCGCTCTCAGCATTCTCTCGGCTTTTCTCTCTACTAGCTCTAGCAAGATCATCTTTAACAATTTGTTCATGAGTCATAGGATGCAGCACAATTTTCTTTCCATTAAACATGAGAGAATATTGATTATTCCTACCATGATGCACACAATCAGTATCATATTGCCAAGGTCTTCCTAATAACAATGAACAAGCTTGCATAGGAACAACGTCGCAATCAACATAATCATGGTATGAACCCATAGAAAAGTGTACTCTCACCATCCGTGTTACCTTTAACTTACCACTGTTGTTGAACCACTGAATATGGTATGGGTGGGGATGAGGTTTGGTTGGCAAAGCAAGCTTCTCCACCATATCCATACTCGCCAAATTGTTGCAACTCCCACCATCAACAATTATGCGAATCGAGCGTTCCTTGACAACGCCCTTGATTTGGAACAAATTATGGCGCTGATTTTGCTCAGCACAAGACACTTGAGCACTTAATACGCGCTGCACTATAATGCTCAAATACTTGTCGGCATGTTCGGCGTCAACATGTTCCTCCTCATGGTCAGATTCATCATCGTGTCCTGCAGGGTCATTTGCAAGCATAGCATATGTTTCATCATCAAGATCACTAGCAGAAGAATACCCTCCATCATCGCGTATAATCAATACACGCTTGCTTGGACAGTCCCGCATCATGTGTCCAAAGCCTTTGCAACGATGGCATTGAATGTCTCTCGTTCGTCCTGTCGAAGCAACCGAAGAGGAAGTTTTTGCAGAAAGTTGTGGTGCTGATTTGGGTGCTTCGGAAACTCGTGGCGCCGAGTTTGACGTAGTAGAGTGCTGCCTGTTGTTGGAGGGTAATGGCGGGGGCGCCACAGTGGATGAGGCAGAAGGCGTGCGCGTCCATGAATTTGTGCGACCTGCAAAAGAGTTAAATCGCGTCCTCACCTGGCGTCCCTGCAATTCGCGCTCAGCTTTGCAAGCAAGATGAAACAATCTAGTCATGGTGTTGCAATCTTTGTAATCAAGAATGTCCTGAATTTCACGATTCAACCCTCCCAAAAACCTAGCCATTGATGCCTCCTCATTCTCAACTAACCCACAGCGCAACATACCAATTTGTAATTCCTGATAGTATTCTTCCACAGACTTTGCACCTTGTTGTAAGCGTTGCAGTTTATTTAACAAATCACGAGCATAATATGAGGGGACAAAACGATGGCGCATAAGCAATTTTAAAGCCTCCCAAGTGTTAGGTATGTTATTGGGATGTTGACGGCAATGTTCTTTCCACCAAATAGAAGCAAAGTCGGTAAATTCACTAGTGGCAGCCCTAACTCGTCTATTCTCAGGAAAATCATGGCAAGCAAATTTTTGATCAACAGTTAGTTCCCAATCAAGATATCCATCAGGATCATATTTACCATTAAAAGAGGGCATAGTGAATTTAACCTTAGCAAAAGCATCATCGTGGTCACGTACCTCACGTCGTGGGAGTTCTCTTCGCATACCTTGTTGGTTAAAACGCAATGGTCGATGACCTCGATCGTTGTTGTGGTTAGCCCTGCCATCTGCCTCGGAATCACCCACATCGTCGAATTCATCTTGTCCTTCTACCATCACAGCAGGGGGAACAACAGCCGAAGCTTGGGCAATCTCCTCAAGGCGCGCCATAATATCTGCCAAAGAATTGTTAGTGATACCTTGTGCTTTCTCCATCGCAGCAAGCGTTGCGTTTGTCTGAATCTGGGCGCCCTCGAGTTGAGCAAGTCGCTCATTTGTGACTCTAACATCCTCCTCAAGGCCCTCCGTACGACGATTCATCTCGCGAGTGAAATGTTGTATGATTCCCTTCGTACGAGGAGAATGAGATGTATCCTGATTTGTAAACTCTCCAGAACCTGCCATTATTAGCCAAAAAAACACAAGAAAGTGTCCCTAACAAGTACTAGGGTATGGTGGTTCAAAAGTCGCTCGTCTCACACCTTCTATCGAATTCTTACCAATTCTTACCAAGCCACAGGGGTGATCGGCAACCAGTGATGACAATATATCTTCGAAGATTGAATGGAGCGATTGCCAGGTAAAGCTCAGCCTGTACGGTGTAGAAAAGGTGTGGCTGGGAAGGCTCAAGTTTAGTAGCAAGGAGTAGCAATAATCAATTCAGAAAATGCAAGCTGAAAAATCGTTCAACGCCGGTTGGTGCTGGCCCTAGGCTAGACCGTACTAGAGACGCGAGCCTAGAACACAAACGAGTACACCGCGCAGAATGAAACTAGATGACGTTGCACACGGAGTTCCGGAGCTCGAAAAAGGATGCCGTCTGCACGGGGAACCTTAGAATCACTTGTAGAAGGGCTCTGCCAATTTTGAGCGAATTCTGAGAAACTTGATTTTTCCTCGGTTTGCGGGCCCGTTTTGAGGGCCTAAACGACGTTTTTTTGGGTCGAAGCTGCCGCATATGTGCCTGGTGGCTTACGCGGATCTGAAATCTCCAGTTTTTCCAGACTATCTTCTCAAAAGCTTTCCAACGGATCAAGAATCGCCTCAATCGGAGGTCGTATGCAAAAGTTAGCTGTTTCTCTCTCCTCTTTTTTTTTTGCCGCGGCTCTTTTAAATGCGGCTGCCCGTTCCTTCTTTTCTTTTTTTTAAACCTACTCCGAAACCAACTCTGAGATCGTGGCCTACTCCGAAACCAACTCTGAGATCATGGCCTAGCCTACTCCGAAGCCAACTCTGAGATCGTGGCCTACTCCGAAACCAACTAGGGCAAAGCCTCCCTAGAAACCGAGTCCTCCTCCTTTCCTCACCGTAGTAGTTCGGATCTAACTGCAGCGGTGAGACCAAAACGTGAACAGAACTCGAAACTCTAGAAGAACTAGACACTAAGACCAGCAAAGGACACGACGATGCAACCGAAAGTTCAACAATGCAATGTACTGAAAAGAAAAATTGCGAGGCTAAGACTGGTTTGGACAGATTGATCTACTGCTAATTTTTTTTTGGTTTTTGTGTACTCTAGGAAAGTAATAGCAATCTAATCTATGGTAAACTGGAAATTCTCACCGAGCAACCTGGCGCTCTGATACCACTTGATGTAGACGAGGTGCCCGATCTTTCGATGAGATTGTTAGCTATCGATTTTGAGTGGAGGTGACCCTCACGATCCGACTACAACCGTACGACGACGCTTGCGCCTTAGCAATCGCTGAACCAACTCCGAAGTGTTATTGATCTCGCTGGAGGCGCGATCAACCTGAACACGAAGTTCAATCCCTGCGAGCAATCGAAGAACTAGCAAGAATAAGATGAAGGCAATCTGAAATTGCGAATATGAATGAGGCACAAATTGTATTGCGAATAACAAAGGTGGGATTCCGAAGATGTCTTGACAGGTGGTCAACCGACACAACTGAAGAACAAAGTTTGCACAATGGCTAAACCTAAATTCAACGAAATCCAAGTCTTAGAAACGGAGGCGGCGGCTCCTTTATAGGGAGAACCACCAGGGGGGCGTCCAAGGGCACGCCCTAGGGTTACAAGGCCCATGGGCCCAAGTGGAGGTGGCGCAGCACCCTTTTTGACTCGGACTCAGAAACCAACGTGGAGTCTTTTGACGATTGCGGTCGGCTCAGATGGAATTTGAAGATGAGGTTGGATCCGTTGGAAAATAGACTTCCTAAGCTTTCCATGAAGTACAAGAACGTCCCAATCGGAGTCCGTATGAGGAAGTTATGCCGTTTGAACTTGGTACCATCGCAGCAGTCCGAATCTGATTCCAGAACGTGTCCAACTCGAATTCTTGTTTGGCTTGGCCCCAAAGTGTCGTGGTGAACTCCATTATTCCATCCAGGCATGTCCATGACTCCACGTCCCTCTCCTTCATCCTTTCCCAGGTTCCTAAGCACAATTAAATCACTTGCATTAGGTAGCGGTCTATTCTCAGTAATATATGAACCTAGGAATGAATTCACCTGGTAATTAAGTTGACGAGCACGAGCTCGAGTGAGTGGTCCTTGTAACACTTGTTGTGGCTGAGTTGTATCCATGGAAGGGATGTCCTCATCACTCGTCGTTTGGCTTCGGCGAATCGTCATCGACCTCGTGTCATCCACACCGTACCTGCAGCGTCAACATCGGGAAACCGATCAGAGCAGAATCATCGGTACGTAACAGTCATGTTCTCCGCATTAGATCTGTTCATGTACAGTTTTCTGGTTTACATGTCTAGATCTGTTATGCCTGTGATGGTTCTGTTATTTTGCGTGTATGATGTCATGATTAATTTATGGAATAAATTGAACCTACATTTGCTTAATTTTCCAACAATCCAAAAACCTTATTGTAGGCACTGTGGTTTTACTATGGCTGGATTTGCCGATGCACTGAGGCCGGATAAGTTCTCCGGTGTGCACTTTAAGAGATGGCAGATCAAGGTCACTCTGTGGCTTACTGCTATGAATGTATTCTGGGTTAGTAATGGCAAGCCTGAAGGTGTTCTTGATGCTGAAAAGCAAAAAGAATTCGAGACTGCCACTACTCTCTTTGTTGGATGCATTCTTAGTGTTCTTGCTGATCGTCTGTGCGAGGTGTATATGCACATGACAGACGCGAAGGAGTTGTGGGATGCACTGAATTCCAAATACGGTGCTACTGATGCCAGCAATGACATGTATGTCATGGAGCAATTTCATGACTACAAGATGGTTGATAACCGTTCTGTAGTAGATCAGGCTCATGAGATACAGGCCATTGCCAAGGAACTCGAACTCCTGAAGTGTGCCTTACCCGACAAGTTTGTGGCTGGATGTATCATTGCGAAATTACCTTCTTCATGGAGGAATTTCGGAACAGCACTCAAACACAAGAGACAAGAGTACTCTGTTGAGAATCTGATTGGGTCTCTTGAAATTGAGGAGAAAGCTCGGGAAAAGGACGCTGTGTCTAAGGGTGATGGAGGGCAGTCTAGTGCCAATGTGGTACAGAAACCCTCAAGCAAGAACAAAGGGAAATTTGTCAAAGCCCAACAGACAACCAACTTCAAGAAGAAGAACAACAACAATAATCAGGATGATAGAACTTGCTTTGTGTGCGGTGAGCCTGGTCACATGGCCAAGAAGTGCCCACAACGCAAAGGAAAGAAGGCACCTGTAGGACAGACTTCTAAGTCTGTCAACGTGACCATTGGCAAGACTGGAGATGGAACTGGGTATGGTAATTTACCTACTATTCTTTCAGTTAGTCAATCTACCAATTGGTGGATTGATACAGGAGCTAATGTACATGTGTGTGCTGATATTTCGTTGTTTTCTTCTTATCAGGTCGCCCGAGATTCCTCCGTCCTAATGGGGAATGGGTCACATGCTACTGTTCATGGTGTTGGCACGGTAGATCTGAAGTTTACTTCGGGAAAGATCGTGCAGCTGAAGAACGTGCAGCATGTCCCTTCTATAGACAAGAATCTCGTTAGTGGCTCCCGTTTATGTAGAGACGGGCTTAAGTTGGTATTTGAGTCTAATAAAGTAGTCGTGTCTAAACATGGATATTTTATTGGTAAAGGCTATGAGTGCGGAGGCTTGTTCCGTTTTTCCCTTTCAGATTTCTGCAATAAGACTGTGAACCATATTTGTGGTAGTGTGGATGATGAGGCTAATGTTTGGCACTCACGTCTATGTCATATTAATTTTGGTTTGATGTCTCGGCTTTCCAGTATGAATTTAATTCCAAACGTTTCCATCACCAAAGGTTCTAAATGCCATAGCTGTGTGCAATCAAAGCAACCTCGTAAGCCTCACAAGGCTGCTGAGGAGAGAAACTTGGCACCACTAGAACTCCTGCATTCAGATCTTTCTGAGATGAATGGCGTGTTGACGAAGAGTGGAAAACGATATTTCATGACATTGATTGATGATGCAACTAGGTTCTGTTATGTGTATTTATTGAAAACGAAAGATGAGGCTTTACACTATTTTAAAATCTATAAGGCAGAAGTTGAAAACCAGTTAAATAGAAAGATAAAAAGACTTAGGTCAGATCGTGGTGGAGAGTATTTCTCAAACGAATTTGACTTATTTTGTGAGGAACATGGTATTATACATGAGAGGACGCCTCCTTATTCTCCCGAGTCAAATGGGATTGCCGAAAGGAAAAATCGCACGTTGACTGACTTGGTGAATGCCATGTTAGATACTGCGGGCTTACCTAAGGCATGGTGGGGGGAGGCTTTGCTAACGTCTAATCATGTATTAAATAAAGTTCCTAACAGAAATAAGGACAAAACACCATACGAGGTATGGATTGGGAGAAAACCATCACTTTCTTACTTGCGTACATGGGGGTGCTTGGCGAAAGTTAATGTGCCGATAACTAAGAAACGCAAGCTTGGACCTAAAACTGTAGACTGTGTCTTTCTGGGATATGCTAATCATAGCATTGCTTATAGATTTTTGATAGTTAAAACTGAGGTACCTGACATGCATGTTGGTACAATTATGGAGTCTCGAGATGCAACATTCTTTGAGAATATTTTTCCAATGAAGGATACACATAACACTACTAGTCAACCTTCTGAAATAATTCCCAGTTCAATCACATCACCTGAACCTTTTAAACATACACATGAACTTGTCAATGAGGAGGATGACAGTGGAGCTCCTAGAAGGAGCAAGAGACAAAGGATATTCAAATCCTTTGGTGATGATTTCACTGTGTACCTTGTGGACGACACTCCCAAATTTATTTCAGAAGCGTATGCATCCCCTGATGCAGACTACTGGAAGGAGGCTGTCCGTAGTGAAATGGATTCCATTATCGCTAATGGAACCTGGGAGCTGACAGATAAACCTTATGGGTGCAAACCTGTAGGGTGCAAGTGGGTGTTCAAAAAGAAGCTTAGGCCTGATGGTACTATTGAAAAGTACAAGGCTCGACTTGTTGCCAAGGGCTATACTCAGAAAGAAGGCGAAGATTTCTTTGACACTTACTAACCTGTTGCTAGACTGACCACAATTCGAGTACTACTTGCTTTGGCTGCCTCACATGGTCTTCTCGTTCATCAAATGGACGTTAAGACAGCTTTTCTTAACGGAGAGCTGGATGAGGAAATTTACATGGAACAGCCTGATGGATTTGTAGTAGAAGGTCAAAAAGGCAAGGTGTTAAAACTGTTGAAATCTTTGTATGGTCTGAAACAAGCCCCTAAGCAGTGGCATGAGAAGTTCGATAGAACACTGACATCTGCAGGCTTTGCTGTCAATGAGGCAGATAAATGTGTATACTATCGCTATGGTGGGGGTGAGGGAGTTATTCTATGTTTGTATGTGGATGACATCCTGATTTTTGGGACAAACATCAATGTGATAAATGAGGTCAAATCATTCTTGTCTCAAAACTTTGATATGAAAGATCTGGGAGTGGCTGATGTTATTCTAAACATTAAATTGGTTAGAGGTGAGGATGGGATTACACTTTTGCAATCTCATTATGTGGAAAAGGTCTTGAGCCGTTTTGGTTTTTCTGATAGCAAGCCTTCTCCAACACCTTATGATCCTAGCGTGTTACTTCGTAAGAATAAGAAAATTGCTAGGAATCAGCTGGAATATTCTCAGATAATTGGCTCACTTATGTACCTAGCTAGTGCAACAAGGCCAGACATCTCCTTTGCTGTGAACAAGTTAAGCCGGTTTACATCTAACCCAGGAGATGATCACTGGAAGGCGCTTGAGCGAGTGTTGCGCTATCTGAAAGGTACCTCGAACTTTGGACTTCACTATACTGGGTACCCGTCGGTGCTGGAGGGTTATAGTGATTCCAACTGGATCTCTGATGCTGATGAGATCAAAGCCACTAGTGGATATGTTTTCACTATTGGTGGTGGTGCTGTTTCATGGAGGTCTTGCAAACAGACCATTTTGACGAGGTCAACCATGGAAGCAGAGCTTGCGGCACTAGACACTGCTACTGTTGAGGCAGAATGGCTACGGGATCTATTGATGGATCTACCTACGGTGGAAAAGCCAGTGCCAGCTATCCTTATGAACTGTGATAATCAAACCGTTATCGCTAAAGTGAACAGTTCTAAGGATAATATGAAATCGTCTAGGCATGTCAAGAGACGATTGAAGTCTGTCAGGAAATTGAGAAACTCCGGAGTTATAACCTTGGATTACATCCAAACAGATAAAAACCTGGCAGATCCCTTTACAAAGGGACTATCACGGAATGTGATTGATAGTGCATCGAAGGAGATGGGTATGAGACCCATGTGAGTTATCTATGGTAGTAACCCAACCTATGTGATCGGAGATCCCGTGAATTAGGATCTGGGAAAAACAAGCCATTAGTTAACTGGAGGAGAGTAATTTCAACCCTCTCTATGTGAAGATGCAATACTCTCAGAAACTGCAAGGCAGGTTGACTAAGGTCTTAATGTGTTCCATTGGCTTTTAGAAGCGAAGACGCTATCCTGCAGAGCGTTCTTGAAAGAACACACCTATATGAGCCCGACTGTTAGTCGCTGTCTATGGAGATCTTGGGTAATCTCCTACTAAGCTCATGAAGAGACCAAGGAGTATGACTTATACGCTCCAACCGAGGGGTAGCCTACTGGCGGCCTAGTATCAGTTAAGTCTTTAAGTGAAGCTTGCTTGCACCAAACTTGCAATTCAAGGCATAGTCCATTGTTCAAGTTGTGAGTAAGTGTAGCTTGGAGTTCTAGATGGATGTTCAATCTTAATCGGTCTCCATCGAAATACTGATATATAAACAGTACATTGGAATTCAGGCAAATCTCTGTGGGACTTTGAGATCTGGTGGGGGATTGTTGAATTATGTGGGCCAAGCCCATAAGAATAATTCCTAAATCTCAAAGGCCCACTCATGCAAAGGAGCAATGCATGTGCACTTTAGTACCATATTGCTAGTTCTAGGAGAGGAAGACCACCTTAAAAGAGATGGTGCACTCCTAGCCACTTGAGGCATGTGTGGGAGAGAACTAGAGGATCACACGCGCGCGCTCGCTCGCCTCGCCTCGCCGGGCCGGGCCGGGCCGGGCGGGGCGGGGCGGGGGGCGCGCGTGCACGGCACCTGCGTGAATGGTCCGCCAAAATCGGCTCCAGATGCTTGCGCAGACGTGGCTTCCTTTTGCAGTTTTATTTTTGCTGTTTTGAGTAGTGGTGAATTCGGATCGGTTACGCGCAACTAATCTGTTTCGGTTACGAGTTATGGAGAACGTGCAGGCGTCTTGATCACACGTCCTGTTTTCTCCATAAATACTGAGCCGCAGACTCTATACAGAACACGCGAATCAATCTAGGGTTTTTGCCTCCTCCTTGTACTGTGCTGTCCCACGTAGTCTACTCCGTCCCGTCCGCCGGCGTGCACTGTCGTTCGGGAGAGCAGGTCTCCGGAACCGTCGCCTTCGAAGTCCTGCACCGGGAGAGGGCGAATAAGGTTTTTGGGAAGCGCTCTGCGCGACTGCTTGCTGTAGCTTTGGCTCGTCTTCCTCGTCGTTCGGCTTCGGCAAATCGTCATCGACCTCGTGTCATCCACACCGTACCTACAGCGTCAACATCGGGAAACCGATCAGAGCAGAATCATCGGTACGTAACAGTCATGTTCTCCGCATTAGATCTGTTCATGTACAGTTTTCTGGTTTACATGTCTAGATCTGTTATGCCTGTGATGGTTCTGTTATTTTGCGTGTATGATGTCATGATTAATTTATGGAATAAATTGAACCTACATGTGCTTAATTTTCCAACAATTAGTACACATTAGTATTAATTATATAAGTTATATCTATGTTCGAATATATAAAAGTGAGAACGCTCTAACAGTTGTTGAATCAAAAAGAAAAGGAAAATTACAAAAAGGCAAAAGCTACTATTTCTTTTGACAAAATATAATTTTGAGCTTGGTGCTATAATACTTATAGTTGAGTAGTGATTCTATACTTTTCATTGCTATATACATGTTCAAATCTTAAAGCACCAACCAAGAGGTAAGTAATTTCAATCTACCCTTGAAAGTGTTTTAATATTTGTGCAATTCACTATTTAAAAGAGTATAGAATCACCTCTACTTTGGTGCCGAACCCGATGTTTTTTTTCGTTCTGCATGATTGCACGTAAGTATGGTTTCGGTAGCGGACCCAGAAAATATTTGGACTGGGGATGGCTTGGTGAATATAGAAAATACAAGGACTCAATTGTAAAAATGGAGGACCGTAGATTGATTTCACATCGACTTACCTACGAGGTCTCAATTGTAAAAATGGAGGACCGTAAATTGATTCACATCGATCTAGCACCTAAACCAAAATGAATTTCACGATTGCGCACGTTAGCTATCTCCCCCTAGTAGTGATCATGTAAGTTCAGCAAACTTTGTGGCTGCTATAACGCTCCATGGAACAGGGCCTTTACGGTCCATTATTACTCAAGGCCAGTTTAGCTGGATCAATATACTTTTTTTAAAAAAATTTCCATCAATTTTTTTTATGTGATTTTTGTTCTGTAAAAAGGCACCTCGAGTCATATATATTTGTACAACTCCCTTGTCTTCTTTTTCAGGAAGACATGTAAGTCTTTCTTATTTGCTTGGCAGCCATCGTTTTTTATGGATATAATCTTCAGAGAGGCGCTTCTGTATATCACTATTTCAAAGTTACATGATATTATAGCATGAATGAAAGGTGAACGATGATTACTTATCTCTTCTCTAGCTTTTAAGATTTGTGCAGCTTGCATTGATGAAAGATGCATAGAAGCGCTACTCTTCTAGTATTTGTGAAATTGCAAATATGTCCCCATCATTTTTCTTCAAAATTGTTAATCTAACATTTCTAGAAAGCACTTGAGCGTTTTGCGAAATTGGCAAGGAGTCCTTGCTTTCAGCAGAAAAACCTTCAGATTTTCATAATTGCAAAAGCTCATGTTTTCCAAAAAAAAAAAACTACGTACTTCCAAATACTCTATTGTGCACATCCCCTGTTCTTCTCACAAAAAAGAAAAATAACTCCAGTTTTTTTGGTAACTGAAAAAAATGGTGCCTCTTTTCTCCTGACTTGTTTCGCACGTTAGCATCAACGTGCGGTGAGCCACATAGTGGAAATTTTGAAGTTGTGCGGTCACCGAGATAGAGGATAGGTTCTTTTAGGCTGATGCCTTACGACTTATAGTTTAAATATTTGAATTTTGACTATTCGTAAGAGGTAATACGCACATGAAGATAGTCGCATGTGATTTTTGCCGGTACAGGTGAATTCAGTATACTTTTTACTATAATCTTCCTATTGACCCCGTCTTAAAAAATACACCGTTTAAAAGGTAGTTACTGTAGACAGTAAGTATAAGCTGGCTTTAAGCCAAACCGAACCCACCTTCTAGAGACCTGCGGGGATGACTGAATCACACCAATTTGGTGTCTTCCAATGTTAAACGTGAGAATTTCGAGTAGTCATATTTAGCTAGCTTTGTTTTGAATACATTTTTCTTTTCTTACGAAAATAGGCACTTATCGTATTCTAGTATTTGTATTTTTCCAGGCAAAATAAATCAATTAAGGAGATCGATGCGTGCAGATCACTTCTGTTAAAGCACAAATTAGACCTTTAATTTATTCTTCTATTTTAAACTATTAATTGTATTTGTATGATATGCACGTAAACTTCTTTCACCAATTTTTTTTTTTTAAAAACACTTATTCCACCATCTACCGCTCATCATACAAGTAGAAATGAAAAAAGTGCAAGAGAAAAAAGGTTTAAAAACGTTCTATAACTAGATGCTATTTGTACAACAAAACACTCAATCCAAACAGGTACGGGTTTAAGACAACCACGTAAGTTTGAGGGCTAAACTGAAAATCCCATAATCACCGGTTGGGTAATATTATACACACTATGGTAGTTTTTCCCCAGTATGGATGATAGTTTTTGGGTTTAACGCGAACGCTTGTATGAACGAATCGAATATGAATAAGTTGGTAAACTGCTTTGAAAAGACTATCTTAATAAACCACTTCGAAACGATACGAAGAACTATGCCTATGTATATGCATTTATGCATTGAAATCTGCGTAACGGCTTCGTGCCACTCTTTTTGTTAGTAACAGTTCAATGAGCAAAGTTGACTAATATTATACAATATATATATATATATGTATATATATATATATATATATATATATATATATATATATGTGTGTGTGTGTGTGTGTTATATAAAAGAACGAGTTGGGGTTGTACGTCCATTCTCCTCCACCACTCTATTTTCTTAGCTTTTCACCACATAACTAGTATATACACACACATACATACATACTGTAGCGCTGCTCCCAATAGTCCCTATTAGTGCACCCAATTAGCATTAAACTCACTGATTAGCGTTAACAGTAATTGATTAGTGCTAATACTGCTATTGTAGCTCTGTTCCCCATTAATTATTGCACTTAATTAACATTAAACACACTAATTAGTACTAATTGTAATTAATTAGTTCATGGGATAAAATTCAAAATTTATAAGTGAGCATTTGTTGACCGAATGAGTTAACAATTTTATACAAAATTTTCACTAAAACCGCTAACATACCATAGAAATTTGCCGCTTGGATCCATTAATTAGCGCACTTAATTAACATTAAACGCATTGATTAGCACTAATAGTAATTAATTAGTTCTAATTAAAGCATTGTGCAACAAGTCTTTTACGAGATAAAATTCAAAATTTACAAGTGAGCATTTGTTGCTTGAATGAGATAAAAATTTCATACAAATTTTTCACTCGAACTGCTAATATACTATAGATATTTGCCGCTTGAATCCATTAATTGCGCACTTAATCAACATTAAACGAAATGATTAGCACTAATAGTAATTAATTAGTTTTAATTAAAGCACTGTGTAACAAGTCTTTTACAGGATAAAATTCAAATTTTATAAGCGGGCATTTATTATCCGAATAAGCTAAAAATCTCATACAAAATTTTCGCTCCAACTGCTGACGTACCATACAAATTTGCTACTTGAATCCATCAATTAGCGCACTTAATTAATGTTAAACGCGGCCCCAACAGCGCATCAATCATCTCGGCCTTGTGCGTGTGACCGTAAAATACGCCGCTGCCGCTCGCTGTCCAACCAAACCAACAAACCAACGTGCGGCCGCCTCCACCTCCACCGCTTTCGCCTCGCGAGCTCATCCAGATCCCACGTTTTCTTCGTGCCGAGCCCAACCCCAACCGCGCTTTGGCCCCACGAGGAGACGCAGGCGCGGACGCTCGCTTTGCCTTCGCCTCTACTCCCGTAGTAGCCTATAAAGCCCGACCGCGACGACCATCCAGCCGAACGGACAGCAAAAACCAACGTGCGTGCGCAGACTGAGAGATACCCCGTAGAAACGCAAGAAATTTAGTGGCTTGTTTGAGCGCGATGGCAGCGGCGGATGGCGGAAGCCGGCGGCGGTTCGCCGTGGCGTGCGGCGTGCTAAGCCGCTGCGTCAAGGCCGAGGTGGCCGGGAAGATGGCGGCAGCTCATCCGGCGGCGGCGACGGCGGCATCCACGATGCTTCTCATGCCGGGCGCCGACGTCGGAGAAGAGGCCGAGGGGACGCCGGCGGGCGGGAACGGGCAGGCGCAGGCCCAGCTGACGATCATGTACGGCGGGCGGGTGCTGGTGTTCGACGACTTCCCGGCGGACAGGGCGGCCGAGCTGGTGCGTGTCGCCGGCGCCGCCGGGCAGGACGTGGCAGGCGCTGGGTTCGCCGACCTGCCCGTGGCGAGGAAGGCGTCGCTCCAGCGGTTTATGGAGAAGAGGCGGGAAAGGCTCGGTGCGCGGGCACCCTACGCCGGCCGGCCGTCGTCACCGGCGGCGGCAGCCAAGAAGGGGAATGAGGAGAAAGTCGCGGAGGCGGAGTGTTGGCTCGGGCTGGGGACCCCAGGAGGATGCGCGGCGCGGTGATACGCCTTGTCATTTCAACGCCGTCGCCGCCATGGACTGACTTCCAATTTCCATCTTTTCGTGTGAGCAACGTTGCGATTCTTTCGGCTTGGCTTCACGACTGGCCAATTTACTGACGTGTATAGAAAATAACGATAGTTTAGATGCAGAAACTTACAATGGAAATTGGTAAAATTGCGTTGGTGGTCTTCTTTGAACAATCGTGCTGTGTTGGCGACTGTGTAACTTATCTCTCTCTGAATAAAAGCTGTTTCTGACTTTTTATAATCTTCGAATGCAAAACTTTTTTATAGTCTCGAATACAAGATTTGATCATGGTTTTTAATGTTAATATACTAGGCATCAAATCAACATGAAATTAGTAAACATTAGTATTAATTATATAAGTTATATCTATGTTCGAATATATAAAAGTGAGAATGCTCTAACAGTTGTTGAATAAAAAAGAAAAGGAAAATTACAAAAAGGCAAAAGCCACTATTTCTTTTGACAAAATAATTTTGAGCTTGGTGCTACAATACTTATAGTTCAGTAGTGATTCTATATTTTTCACTGCTATAGACATGTACAAATCTTAAAACACCAACTAAGAGGTAAGTAGTCTCAATCCATCCTTGAAAGTGCTTTAACATTTGTGCAATTCACTATTTAGGAGAGTATACAATCACTTCTACTTTGGTGCCAAACCCGATGTTTTTTTTTCGTTTTGCATGATTGCACATAAGTATCGTTTCGGTAGCGGACCTAGAAAATATTTGCACTGGGGGATGGCTTGGTGAATATGGAAAAATACAAGGACTCAATTGTAAAAATGGAGGACCGTAGATTGGATTTCACATCGACTTACCTACGAGGTCTCAATTGTAAAAATGGAGGACCGTAAATTGATTTCACATCGATCTAGCACCTAAACCAAAACGAATTTCACGATTGCGCACGTTAGCTATCTCCCCCTAGTAGTGATCATGTAAGTTCAGCAAACTTTGTGGCTGTTATAACGCTCCATGGATCAATATACTTTTTTTTAATTTTTCCATCAGTTTTTCTTGTGTGATTTTTGTTCTGTAAAAAGGCACCTCGAGTCATATATATTTGTACAACTCCCTTGTCTTCTTTTTCAGGAAGACGTAAGTCTTTCTTATTTGCTTGGCAGCCATCGTTTTTTATGGATATAAACTTCAGAGAGGCGCTTCTGTATATCACTATTTCAAAGTTACATGATATTAAAGCATGAATGAAAGGTGGACGATGATTATTTATCTCTTCCCTAGCTTTTAAGATTTGTGCAACTTGTATTGACGAAAGATGCATAGAAGCGCTACTCTTCCAGTATTTGTGAAATTGCAAATATGTCCCCATCATTTTTCTTCAAAATTGTTAATCTAATATTTCTAGAAAGCACTCGAGCTTTTTTGCGAAATTGGCAAGGAGTCCCTGCTTTCAGCAGAAAAACCTTCAGATTTTCATAATTGCAAAAGCTCATGTTTTCCCAAAAAAAAACTATGTACTTCCAAATACTCTATTGTGCACATCCCCTGTTCTTCTCACAAAAAAGAAAAATAACTCCAGTTTTTTTGGTAACTGAAAAAAATGGTGCCTCTTTTCTCCTGACTTGTTTCACACGTTAGCATCAACGTGCGGTGAGCCACAGTGGAAATTTTGAAGTTGTGCGGTCACCGAGATAGAGGGTAGGCTGATGCCTTACGGCTTATAGTTTAAATATTTGAATTTTGACTGTTCATAAGAGGTAATACGCACAGGAAGATAGTCGCATGCGATTTTTGCCAGCACAGGTGAATTCAGTACAATTTTTACTATAATCTTCCTATTGACACCGTCTTAAAAAACACACTGTTTAAAAGCTAGTTACTGTAGACAGTACGAGCACAAATTAGACCTTTAATTTATTCTTCTATTTTAAACTATTAATTGTATTTGTATGATAAGCACGTAAACTTCTTTCACCAATTTTTTTTTAAAAAAACACTTATTCCACCATCTACTGCTCATCATACAAGTGGAAATGAAAAAAGTGCAAGAGAAAAAGGTTGAAAAACGTTTTATAACTAGATGCTATTTGTACAACAAAACACTCAATCCAAACAGGTACGGGTTTAAGACAACCACGTAAGTCTGAGGGCTAAACTGAAAATCCCATAATCACCGGTTGGGTAATATTATACACACTATGGTAGTTTTTTTCGATTATGGCTGATAGCTTTTGGACTTAGCGCGAACGGTTGTATGAATGAATCGAATATAAAAAAGCTGGCAAACTGATTTGAAAAGATTATTCTAATAAATCGCTTCGAAACGATACAAAGATGCCATCATGTTTGTTCGAAGAAAGTCATTAGTCATAAGTTAAAAAGAACTATGCCTATGTATATGCATTGAAATCTACGTAACAGCTTCGTGCCACTCTTTTAGTTAGTAACAGTTCAATGAGCAAAGTTGACTAATATTATACACAATATACACACACACTACTATAAAAGAACGAGTTGGGGGTTGTACGTCTATTCTCCTCCGACCGCTCTATTTCCTTAGCTTTTCACCATTCTCCACTTTCCATCGATCAAAACAACTCTCTTCTATAGCACGATTCTCTATACATTCAATGAGTTTGGTTGCAATGCATGCGTACGTAACTAGTATACATACATACTATAGCGCTCCTCCCAATAGTCCCTATTAGTGCACTCAATTAGCGTTAAACGCACGGAATTGGTGTTAAATGCACTGATTAGCGTTAACGGTAATTGATTAGTGCTAATACTGCTATTGTAGCTCTGTTCCCCATTAATTACCGCACTTAATTAACGTTAAACACTCTTAGTACTAATTGTAATTAATTAGTTCACGGGATAAAATTCAAAATTTATAAGTAAGCATTTGTTGTCCAAATGAGCTAAAAATTTTATACAAAATTTTCACTCAAACCGCTAACATACCATAGAAATTTGCCGCTTGAATCCATTAATTAGCACACTTAATTAACATTAAACGCATTGATTAGCACTAATAGTAATTAATTAGTTCTAATTAAAGCATTGTGCAACAAGTCTTTTATGAGATAAAATTCAAAATTTACAAGTGAGCATTTGTTGCTCGAATGAGCTAAAAATTTCATACAAAATTTTCACTCGAACTGCTAATATACCATAGAAATTTGCCGCTTGAATCCATTAATTGCGCACTTAAGAAAAACATTAAACGCGATGATTAGCACTAATAGTAATTAATTAGTTTTAATTAAAGCACTGTGTAACAAGTCTTTTACAGGATAAAATTCAAATTTTATAAGCGAGCATTTATTATTCAAATAAGCTAAAAGTTTCACACAAAGTTTTCACTCCAACTGCTAACGTACCATACAAATTTGCTACTTGAATCCATCAATTAGAGCAAGTCCAATAATAGAGCTAAGTGCTTGGCTATAAGTCAAGTTATAAGAGCCAAGTTATACAATAATTTGTCTTCTATTTGTCTACAAAAGTTTTTTTATTATTATATGGTACTATGTCTCACATTCTCTTTCCTACTCCTCCTCACATACATTTATTATCTGGGCCCACCACTGCATAGGCTCTCGTGTGCAGCTTGTTGCTTGCATGAGAGCCAAGCTCTCCTCTCTCTCCTCTCTTCTCTCCTCCACAGCAGCAAAAATGCTGACTAGCTTGGCTATAAAACCATTATTGTACTTGCTCTTAGCGCACTTAATTAATGTTAAACGCGTCCCCCAACAGCGCATCAATCATCTCGGCCTTGTGCGTTTGACCGTAAAATACGCCGCTGCCGCGCGCTGTCCAACCAAACCAACAAACCAACGTGCGGCCGCCTCCACCTCCACCGCTTTCGCCTCGCGAGCTCATCCAGATCCCACGTTTTCTTCGTGCCGAGCCCAACCCCAACCGCGCTTTGGCCCCACGAGGAGACGCAGACGCAGACGTAGGGGTGAAAACGGATCGGATATTTACCGCCGGATCCGGACGGATACGGATACGGATTATGTCGGATCGGATTTTTTCGGATAATTCTCGGATCGGATACGGATACGGATTTTTTTATCGGATACGGATACGAATACAGTAAGCCTAGTATCCGTCGAATACGGATACGGATACGGATAATTCGGATAATACGAAAACGGATATCCAGAATTTCAGCCCATAACCAGCCAGCCCATAATGCCAGAAGCCCAGATGGCCCATTCCAACTCCATGCACGATCCAACCGTCCATTCTCGTCTTCACCTTGCGATCCAGCCGTCGGCAGTCAGCAATGCATTTAGGCCTTTAGGGTTAATCCGAGCCGGCCGCACTGCCGCAGTCCCCCAGACCCCAGTTGGCCAATCCGGCAGTCCGCAGGTGAATCCACCAGTCCGCCCACCGGCCGCCTGCCTCCGCCTCCGCCGGTCCTTCATCCTCGCTCGCTCTCTCTCCCCCGCGCAGAAGCCGCTTCCAGAGTTGTTCTCAAGGTGAGATTTTTATCGCCGCTTCGTCGCTTTTCGATTGAATCCCCGCAGAGGAGACGGGCTTCTGCGATGATTGCTCCCGTAGTAAAATGCATGTGTTGCCGACTTCAGCTAACGATGCATGTGTTACCATCTAATGATTTCTATTTGTTCTGGTTGGATTCCTCACAAAGTTTGAGTTTTTTAGTGCCTTCCAGTGCTCTTAGCATTTTGATGCTTTTCCTGTCAGCAGTCTTTACTCTTTAGCAACTATGATTGTTTGAGCTAATATAATTGATAGCTTGTAGTATTCTAAATTTTAATAGCTAAAGTTGAATTAAGATTCGAATGCTTACACTGTTGAGGAATGCTGCATCAAGCCTTGGTTTTAGGATGTCATGCTGTGGGTGAAGCTTGGAGTAATTGCCCCATTTTTCCTATGCCCATCTTGATGGTTGGATCGCATGGGAAACTTTAATACAGATGAAGGATCTACTGACTAAGAGCTGTCCTGTTCACGCTTATTGGAAGCACTTGTTATTAGATCATCTTATTTTGCTTGTCATATTTAGCCTCTCCTGAAGGTTTCACAACCTTTTTGATTTATTAGGACATATGTATCTCCCAATGGATTTTATTGAAATCCAAGGGATTACTTGAATGGCAAAAATTGTTCACTGGCATTTACTCTGAAAAGACTATGCTTGTTTAGATTTCATGAATGTTTTGACAAGATGAACTATTTACGTATTTTCGTTAATTTTGGATGTATAGTTTAAGAGGTTTTCATGTTCTGGTAATTATTCGTAACCGTATTCGTTTCGATTCGTATTCGATCTGTATCTGTATTCGATATTATTCGTATTTGTATTCGTATTCGAGTTATCCGTATTCGTATCCGTATCCGAAAAAAAATATGAAAACAAATATGGTAGAGACATTATCCGTCCGTATCCGATCCGTTTTCACCCCTACACAGACGCTCGCTTCGCCTTCGCCTCTACTCCCGTGGTAGCCTATAAAGCCCAACCGCGACGACCATCCAGCCGAACGGACAGCAAAAACCAACGTGCGTACGCAGACTGAGAGATACCCCGTAGAAACGCAAGAAATTTAGTGGCTTGTTTGAGCGCGATGGCAGCGGCGGATAGCGGAAGCCGGCGGCGGTTCGCCGTGGCGTGCGGCGTGCTAAGCCGCTGCGTCAAGGCCGAGGTGGCCGGGAAGATGGCGGCAGCTCATCCAGCGGCGGCCACGGCGGCATCCACGATGCTTCTCATGCCGGGCGCCGACGTCGGCGAAGAGGCCGAGGGGACGCCGGCGGGCGGGAACGGGCAGGCGCAGGCCCAGCTGACGATCATGTACGGCGGGCGGGTGCTGGTGTTCGACGACTTCCCGGCGGACAGGGCGGCCGAGCTGGTGCGTGTCGCCGGGCAGGACGTGGCAGGCGCTGGGTTCGCCGACCTGCCCGTGGCGAGGAAGGCGTCGCTCCAGTGGTTTATGGAGAAGAGGCGGGAAAGGCTCGGTGCGCGGGCACCCTACGCCGGCCGGCAGTCGTCACCGGCGGCGGCCGCCAAGAAGGGGAAGGAGGAGAAGGTCGCGGAGGCGGAGTGTTGGCTTGGGCTGGGGACCCCAGGAGGATGCGCGGCGCGGTGATACGCCTTGTCATTTCAACGCCGTCACCGCCGTGGACCGACTTCCAATTTCCATCTTTCCGTGTGAGCAACAGAGCAACGTTGCGATTCTTTCGGCTTGGCTTCACGTCTGGCCAATTTACTGACGTGTATAGAAAATAACGATAGTACGTTTAGATGTAGTAATTTACGATGGAAATTGGTAAAATTGCGTTGGTGGTCTTCTTTGAACAATCGCGCTGTGTTGGCGACTGTGTAAATTATATACTCATCTGTCTCTGTATATAAGCTGTTTCTGACTTTTTATTGGGTGTGTGTTTATTGGTTGTTGTTTTGGCTTATGATTTTTGAATTCTGGTTGTTCGTAAGTGATAGTACACAGAGAAAATTAGTTGCATATGATTTTAATCGGTACAGTTAAACTTGGCATAGTATATACTACTTTCTACTTGTAGACTTCACATTAAAATGATGTAACGTTTGAAAGCTAATTACTATAGTAGAAAATGATAAACCAAAACTTGAGCTTGACCAAACCCATCCATAATTTGGAATGCAAGACTTCTTTTTTATAATATCGAATGCAAGGCTTTGATCGTGGTCTTTTATTATAATATACTAGGAATCAAATCTACACGAAACATTTTAAAATAAATTTCGAATGTAATTCTGAGTGTAGTACATGTTAGTATTAAATATCAACTTCAAGTTATATCCGTGTTCGATACATAAAAGTGAGAACGCTCTAACAATAGTTGAATAAAAAAGAACATAAAAACTACAAAAAGGCAAAAGCTACTATTTCTTTTGACAAAATTTAATTTTGAACTTGGTGCTATAATACTCATAGGTTATATGTATCCTAAACTAATTTTTTTTTAAAAAAATTAGTTTTACTTCGGTGCCGAACCTGATGTTTTTTTTCCCGTTTTGCATGATTGCACGTATCTATTGGTTGGGTAGCGGACCCTGAATTTTTTTGGAGTGGGGGTGGCTTGGGGAATATAAAAAATACAAGGTCTCAGTTGTAAATTGGAGGACCGTAAATGGATTTCACATCGATTTGGCGCCTAAACCAAAATGAATTTCACGATTGCGCATGTTAGCTCTCGTAAATTTTTTACTTTTTAGCCTAAAATTTGAAAGTTTTTTACATATAAACCCTTGGAGAAAAGATTTGCAAAAATAGACCCTTACCACGGCGCCATATGCTTTGGCGCCGTGCATAGGATCCACGGTGGCATAGCACGGCGCCAAATCACATGGCGCCGTGACATGCATATACGGCGCTTACGGCCGTGGCGCCGTGATTTGGGACTTAGCCCGAACTTTACAGTTTAGGTGCAAGTCCAGCTATCACGGTGCCAAACCTTCTAGCGCCATATTTAGCTAGCACGGCGCCAGACCCTTTGGCGCCGAGAGGTTTATATACGGCGCTATATTCTTTGGTGCCTCTTGCGGCGCCAAAGACCCTGGCGCCGTATATAAACCTCTCGGCGCCAAAAGGGTCTGGCGCCGTGCTAGCTTCACCTGTAGAAAAAACAGCAAACCTTCCTGTTTTTTCCGCAAAACATATGCACATACACACATACATATACATTCACACATAAAACATCTGAACAACTTAAATGACAACATCGTATAATTATCAAAAGTCTCAAAATATCACATAACATCATATAACTATCAAAAGTCTCAAAACATTACATAACACGTCTCAGCGCACAAAATAATCACTCTCACTGCCTCTTGGCCTTTCCCTTGCCCTTGGCCAGGGCATCAGACCCTGGAGTGTACGTGCTCGGGGGACGGGCCGAACGACGAGGCCGTTGGGAAGCCTGAGTAGATGGTGCGTCGGGCATCTGCGACATCCCAATCTCGTCGTGGGTAGATGCCTCCTCGTCCTCGTGCTCCTCCTCCTCGTCATCCTGCTACGCCTCGTCGTCGTCGTCGTCATCGCCCTGACTGAAAGTCGGAGTGCGTGACGAGCTCCTCGTGGACTGGCGCGTGCCGACGTGTGACGACGAGGCTGCAGCGGCACCCGAGCGCTGGGAGGCCGCCGGTGGTGATGCGAGGTCCGTGCGTGCGCGGCAACCACAACGAGCTGCCGCCCAACCGATGCGACGTCTAAGTCTCTGCAAGTAATGATATGTCATTATAGTATACATGCTGAATGGCTCTAACTTAACGAATTATCTTCGAACCTGCAAGAAGTCCCTCAGGCGGCCTCAGCTTGTAGCGGGTCCGGGGCGCCAGCTGGGTAGGAGAGAGCCTCATCGATCTCATGCACCGAGGTCCGCAGAGAAGTCCCCTAAAGAAATAAGATCCACATAAGTAAGTGCGAGATAAACGTATTGAACCAAAATATTGAGCAAATATCATGCTTTCGTACCACTCGATCGAGAATCGGGGCGGCCTCGACAACTGTGCCCTCCCTCGCACGCCTGTCGTACGCAGTGTCCTTGTCCTCGGACGAAGCGAGGTCCTCGTAGTCGACATCAGTCCACTGCTGCCTCAGCCTGTAGCGGGTGGCAGAGTGGTACCAGGACAAGTACTCCCGGAAGCTGGCGTTGTTGTGGGGGGTATTGTCCCGCTCGCAGTTCTCCTCCATCCTCCTCCACCACTCGACGTACTGTCGGTGGTGATGAGCGAAGTCCGTCACCTTTCGTTGGTGAACCCTGTCGAACCTGTACATATAGTAGATGTCATCAATAGGTGTTAGAGTACGAACCAACAAAATTTAAAATAAAGCAAAAATTGGAACTTACTTGTGCAAATCAACAGAGGTCGACACCGCCTCAGGGGGATAGAACTGCACGAGGCCAAACTGCCGCGCAACTCTGTTGGGGAGGTGAATTTCTACGGCGTAGAAGCAAATCAGCGGACACCTCATCCTCCAAGGATGGTCGTCCCTGCGGCACATGGTGCTGAGCGGTAGAGCTGCAACCTGTGGCTCGGAGTAAGGCTCCCACGAGACCTAGCAAGCAAACATACGGGCAAACACACGATTAGCCATGTACAAAAACCAAGAACTGTAAGAAAAATAAATGCATTACCAATTTTTTACCATCGTGGGAGACAAGGTGTCCACCTCGTTGCTGAAATCCACGTACGCCCGCTCTGTGGTCGCGAACGGGACTGAGACGCTGTCCCACAGGTACGCCACTGTGGGGCCGAGGTCATCCACACCCAGTGGACGCCAAGGCTGTGCCTGGAACACTCGAGGGCGTCCCACAGGAATGCGTGTCCACATCCACACCTGCAGGAGGAAGACGCAGCCACCGAGCGTCGATGTGGGCGCCGTGCGTCTGCAGGCCTCGCAAAGCTAGCGGTAGAGGAACGCGATGACCGCCTCACCCCAGCTGAGCTGTCCAGCGTCGCCCCAATCCTGGAGGCAGTGGATGTACATCCACGAAGCGGCGTCCCCCGTGGCGTCCGGGAAAAGCACGGCCTCGAACATGTGGAGGACCGAAGCGCGGCAGTAAAAGGTCACCATGGCGTCGTCCGCGGCCGCAGGGCATTCACCAAATGTATCCCGGAACCATCTAATGTGGACCCCCGAGACGCGGCCTCGGCTGGCATTATCTGGGACAGGAGGCAATGCCGTGCCCTGAAAGGCCTCCACACGTGCCCTCCAGCCCTCAGACACCGCCGGGCCGACGAACGGCTGTCCCCTAATGGGAAGTCCAAGAATCATCGCCACGTCCTGCAGCGTGACGGTGGGTGGAACGTGTGAGTCTCTGGCCTCCACCTGTTAATAGTACACGGAGAAAAGAATTAGTTACGTACGTAAGAATATAAAAACGAAAACAAACGGACCCAATAGAAAAATGCACCTGTCGACGAGTGCGGTCAAAGCTACGGGGTTAAAGACCGGCATGCCCCGTCGTACTAGGTTGGCGACCGTGTGAAGCCCAGCACGGCGAAGCAGTGGGGTATAGCGGTCGTCGTATTCCCTCTCGTAGAACTCTTCTAGCAGCCGATACCTCGCCATCCTGTGCATTCAAAAATACGTTAATGATAAGAATAACAAAAAACCGTAAAAACGTATGTATTTCTAAATATTCATCAATCTCGCTCAAATCAAACCCTAAAAATATATGTATTTCTAAATCAAACCCTAAAAACATATGTATTTCTCAACATTCATCAATCTCGCTCAAATCAAACCCTAAAAACATATGTATTTGTAAATCAAACGCTAAATCTAAACTTTCATCAATCTCGCTCAAATCGAACCCTAAAAACATATGTATTTCTAAATTAAACCCTAAAAACATATGTATTTCTAAACTGGACCTTAAAACATATATATTTCTAAAATGGACCCTAAAAAAATATATATTTCTAAACATTCATCAATCTCCCTCAAACCAAACCCTAAAAACATGTGTATTTCTAAATCAAATCCTAAATCTAAACATTAATCAATCTCGCTCAAATCAAACCCTAAAACATGTATTTGTAAATTAAACCCTAAATCTAAACTTTCATCAATCTCGCTCAAATCAAACCCTAAAAACATATCTATTTCTAAATCCAACCCTAAAAACATATCTATTTCTAAATCAAACCCTAAAAACATATGTATTTCTAAAATGGACCCTAAAAACATATATATTTCTAAAATGGACCCTAAAAGCATATGTATTTCAAAATATTCATCAATCTCGCTCAAAACAAACCCTAAAAACATGAGTATCTCTAAATCAAACCCTAAATCTAAACATTCATCAATCTCGCTCAAATCAAACCCTAAAAACATATGTATGTATAAATCAAACCCTAAAAACATATGTATTTCTAAAAATCAAACCCTAAAAACATATGTATTTCTACAAATCAAACCCTAAAAACGAATCTATACACATTACTACTCTTACATTACGCATATATATTGAAAATCCAACCTAAAACCGAGTCAAATTGAACTAATTTCATCTAGGGTTTCGAATCTTCCCACACGAAATGTACCTCAAATAATCCATATTTATTGCATAAAATCAAGGGAAAGGAGGAGGTTCACCTTGCTTACTCGATTTGCAAACAAAATCGCGAGAAAAACGGTTGGATTTGAGTAGATTTTGAGGGGGAAGGGAGTGGCGGCGGCGGTTGCTCTCGGCAAAGGGCTGAACAGAGTGAAGGGGTGGGGGGCCGGGGGGCCGTGCTCGGGCTTAAGTCCCAGAGCACGGCGCCACAGCCGTTAGCGCCCAACTTACACAGCACGGCGCCATGGGCTTTGGCGCCGAGCTGTGCCACCGTGGATCCTACGTGTCCACTTACGGCGCCAAAGCATATGGCGCCGTGATGTGTAACGTGGGCGCCATATACTTTGGCGCCGTGGTAAGGGTCCATTTTGCAAATCTTTTCTCCAAGGGTCTATATGTAAAAAACTTTCAAATTTTGGGCTAAAAAGCAAAAAATTTACTTAGCTCTCTCCCCCTATTAGTGATCATGTAAGAGCAACTCCAAGAGATGGGCTAAAACATCCCCTAAAATAAATTTTGGTGATTAGTGAAAAAACTCCCCTCCAAAAGATCCCCAAAACCACCACTAAAAATTTTAACACCCCCAATATCTCACCCCACCGGAGCCAAATTTGGCCTCACCCCACGCGTCCCCAATCACCGTTGCCGCGCGCGAGTAGGCGATTCCGCGCCCAATTTTTTTCCTTTGCGTTGCGTGAGACCTACCTGAGGGCGTCGGCAGCTTCCTCCCCGCCGGCGCGGCTCCCCACCGGCGCCCCCGCTGTTTGAGCACGCTGGCCGCCTGCGCCTCTCCACCGGCCGCCTCCAGATCAGAACAATAGTGTTTTAATTTAATTTCAGAACTATGTTATGGTGTCTTTATTTCAGATCAAAACAATAGTGTTTTAATTTAATTTCAGATCAGAACAATGGTGTCTCCATGGCGCTGCCACAGATGCCCCACTAGGTCTTGTTGAAGCTGGGAGTGGATTTCCTTGTCTCTAATTTTCATGTGGCCTTGAATAAACTCATGAATATCAGCACTATGCTCATGTGAAACTGCGACGGGTTCACCCGTCCAATCAAAGTTCAAATCATTTTGTTCATCTCGCTCGTCTTCTACTATCATATTATGCATGATGACACAAGCATTCATGATATCATTGAGCGTGTCTTCATCCCAAAATCTAGCTGGGCTACGTACAATCGCAAAACGAGCTTGTAAAACTCCAAATGCTCTTTCCACGTCCTTTCTGACCGCTTCTTGTGCTTTTGCAAAGTATTTTTTCTTATTACCTTGTGGCTAGGGATGAAAACGGTCGGAAACGGTCGGAAAACTCCTCAACCGTTTTCTACTTCTACATTTGAATACGAAAACGAAAGCGAAAGCGGTAAAACCGGACACAAAAACAAACGCGAACTTACGGAATATCGAGAATTTCGAAAACGAACCAATTCGAGCGGAATTATGCCGAACACGGTCGGTATACGAAAATTCAATACGGAATACCGACCTGTAGGACCAAGTGCATAACAATTAACAAGTGACCAAGTACATAACAATTACCAAGTGCATGATCAAGTTCAAGTGCATATAATAATTAACAAGTGCATGACCCTTGGTCTTAAGTATTAACACAATAGCCAACACAAATACAAATACAATACAAGTCTAGAACAAGCAATTAACAGCTAGCAGAACATCTACAGTTCATCAGCATCATCCATGAGGTCAGGATCACTTTCCATATCTTTTGCTTCCTCATTGTCCTCCTCAAAGTCCTCATCCCCCTCCTTGTCCTTTTCCTACAAGTTTGCAAAGTGAATTAAAATTAGATGTAGCAATAGCATATTTCAGAGCAAGCAGTCAATAAACATACACATACCTCAATTTTCAGTTTAGCCACAACATTAGCCAAAGCCTCAACCTCAAGATCACTCACAATTGATCCAACCATTTTAGAATCTGAACAAAAAATTTGGTATTCCGTATTTCGAACCGAATTTACAATACGGTATATTCCGAATAAAATGTAGAAAAGTAGAAAACGGTCGGAAAACGCCTAAACTGTTTCCGCTCCGTTTTCGAATTTGGTATTCCGTATTTCGAACCGAATTCGAATTTGTCCGAAAATACGATTTCGATCGGGTCAAATGTAGAAAACGATGCGGTTCGGTACGAGATATTTCCGTTCCGTTTTCATCCCTACTTGTGGCATCTGTATGGTCTTCACAAATGTTGCCCAAGAAGGATATATGCCATCTGCAAGATAATATCCCATTGTATATAACTAATATGGCCCATAAGCCCATGTAGCAGATTTAAAATATTTAGGGGACTAATTTTGGGGATGACTGTTGGAGCAAAGGAGTTATATTGATCCTTAACTTTTTGGCATATCCCCTAAAATGAGATTATAGAGGATCAAATTTAGCCCATCTTTTAGAGCTGCTCTAAGGTCAGCAAACAAACTCCCCCCTTCTCTACCATTGACCAGCGACCAGCTTTGAGATGTCAACCGCCTAACAGATGCTTCCGTATTGAATATATCCATTAGCGGCTAAACCAACCGATGGAAATTATTAAAATACAAATTAATTACCAAAATTAGCGGAACCACTAACTTGCAATTAGAGAACGTGTATGATGTTTGTTGCATTGTGCATGGAAGTATCAGAGATATGACATTTTGGTACAGCGTCCTTCGGAATATATATTGCTTCTTTTTGAACCGAGTAATACCTTTTATGATGACTAATCATCATACCTAAGCAGCAGTATCAAGCGAAGAAGTATATACAGCTTTGCAACGAAAAAGTATATACTGCTCGAGTGCTTAGGAAAGGAAAAGTTGCTTTTAGATGCGTGCAAGTGCAATGATATAATGTATCAGGATGAAAAGTTTTAATCATAGATGGAAAGTTTCAATCATAAATGAAAAGTTTCAATCATGAGCCTGGGCACAACAGTGCCCCTGTTATTTTATATATATATATATATATATATATATATATATATATATATATATATATATATATATATATATATATATATATATATATTGATATTGTGGAAGCACTGCATGTTTTGGCCGTGATACAACATGGGCCCTGCTGAGGCGACGTTTACCAGAATCCTCAACACTATATATAGCTACTCAACAAGAATAAACGGATGGTCTCTCCTGTTTTCCCCTTAATGGAAAGAGCTCCTGCCAGTTTCTTCTTCAAAGAAAAAAAAGGAAATGGATGGTAAACACGGACGGATGACCTTCACACACGAACCGCAGCCACCGGTGCGCGGACAGGCCATAGGTACAACCTACATCTCTTCTTCTCGATGGACCATGATGCTGCACGAGTGCTTCGCTGATTTCGAAGCAGCTGATACTACTTCCTGACTATAGCATACATCTCACACTGTGTTCTTAATAATCTAAACACGTAATCCTATCTCTTTCATAAATTAAGAGACCCAAAACCCTTTCGAACATAGAATCTATTCAAACTCTCAATCTTCTCAGATATGCACTCCATCCACAACTCCTCACCCAACATATGACAAATCCTGCAGGACAGCACCTCTTGTATCTCTACCACACACCATTGACTCCCGTGTCGAAGCCTCCAGGACCGCACCTCCTGTAGTTTCTTCATGCATCATCACTACTCACGTCGATGCCTCCTGGACTGCACTTCCTGTAGCTTCTCCACGAATCGCCACCTTGCGTGGCATCCTTGATCGCCTGGACCTCATATTTCTCAATCCTAGTCCCGGTCCACCTCGTCACCGGCCATGATCATCTCCACGCCCACCTGCACATCAAAGACCAAACAACATTTTCCCGGCACAAGTTCTCCACAACTTGACTATCATCAACACACACACGTATAATTCCAACCTCAACCAACCATCAATACTAACCAGGTCGTCCATGACCATAAATTCCATTGCTTTCCATAAATCAACATTAGACCACTCAATACGACTGCTAGCTCAACGAGTACTCAAAGATAACAAGTACTCGGGGATTACCTTCGCTTCGCTCAAAACACTCGGGAATAACAAGCATCGCTACCAATCACCGACCATCGCTGCACCATCAACCACCGAGTATCACACAGACTACCATCCCTGAGTATTGAGTCCTTCTGACTACCGATTACTGATCACCAACAACTATGCACCAGCCAGTCATAACGCTGGCCTAACGTGAGTACTCGAAGTACTCAAAGATAGCAAGAATTGAAGCACTCAAACCGACCATGAAGTCTATGAGTACCAACCGTGAAGTCTATGTCAATCGATCTCAAAAGCCTTATACTACCGATCGCGAGGTCCATGACAACCAATCGAAAAGCCTAATACAATGATAGCAGACTGCAAAGTCTACGAGTACTGATCACAAAGTCTACGACTATTGAGTACCAAATAGTAAAGTCTACGACTATCAAGTATCAACCAGTAAAGTCTACGACTATCGAGTACCGACCAGTAAAATCTACGACCATCAACTAGTTACTATAACTATGACCATAGACAAGGTACAATAGCTACGACCATCGAAAAGTACTGTAACTTACCATCTTTGACTAGGTATGGTCATTCCGTTGTATTCGATGTTCCGTGGTTGAAATGTCGTGATTGAAGAATGACAAAGACGAAATACCATGGTCGGATTGCCGTAGTCAAAGCTTGACGTGGTCGAAATGCCATAGTCACAATGTCGTGATTGGAACTAGACTAATTGAAGTCCAACGTTGTCGAAGTATGACATGGTCGAAGTTGGACGTGATCGGAGTCTACCGTGGTCAAAAATTGTTGTTCGGGCTTGCCGTTCGATCCATCCATCACAAGGCCGATCAGACCACCGTCCGTGGTTGAAACGCATACATGGTCATTTTACCAATATAAAAACTCTTGAATAAGAGAATTTGCGAAAGGAACAGACCACAACCAAAAGAGCATAGACCACTCAGAAAACTCCCCCTCAACACCAGAGAGAGCATAGACCATAGCAGAGAGCACCAGAAAGCTTAGAAATAGCTCAGAAAACTTCAAAAAAACTTCCCCCTTTCTTCTAATTTCTCAAAACTTTCCCTCTTTAGCAATGTAATCATCAAGAACTTCAGAGAGAGAATAATTCTAAGAAGAAGCAATGAGAGTGAATATCCAAAAACTTTGTAGATTACCCAGGTTACATTGTATTGATTTAAGAGTATGTCCAAGTCATCCGAGTAGAGCTCCCAAGATCATATAAAGTCATATACCACGAAGCAAGTCTAAACAGGCATTTACCATGATTAAGCATATTGGATTAATGACAGACATCTTGACCATAACTAAACCGATCTGTAAAGAGTACAAAGGGATATCACACCTAAAACAGTAAGCCTAAAAGTGATGCAAGCTTTAAATATAGTCGAACTAGCAGTCTCATACAACAATCTATTGCTCTACACTCTATTTTAAGCATGTGCCATGCTTGTAGCATACTTCTTTTCATGATGCTATCTTTGTAGCAAACTTCATTTAAATGGTGGCATGCTTGAAGCATACTTCTTTTCATTCGAGCACGTTTTGTACTTTTTCTTTTGTTTAACCATGGCATGCTTGAAGCATACATCTTTTCAATCTTCTCTTTCTTATCATTTTTAAATTTTATCATAACATGCCAACTTGAGTGAATATAAAAAGATTACAATATGAAACATACGAGTCTCATGACCAAGATTTTAAGAGAGGACTCATAATCAAGCTAATTCTTTTCAATGAACATCACAAGGTACTATCTATAATCAATCTAGTCAAAGTCTTCAGCGACGTCATGTTTTAGTTCAAGTACAACAAACTAATTACAACTTGTTTTGACTACGATTACATAGTAAATAAGTAACTATGACAAAGCCAACTCTACTATTGTTGGACCGAAATGGCGACAGAGGGGGGGGGGGAGGTGGATGTCAACTTTAAAAACTTGCCCCCAACAGTATCTACTTACGATTTTTCTCACCAAAAGCTATAGAAGCTGTGAGGAAAAATAACTTAAGCACACTGGAGATTCTACCAGACCACAAACACAAAGGAACATCAAATACACCATAAAACTTCCACAAGAGAATTCTTCTCCGAAACCTACAAGACTATGAGGAAGACATCCAAAGATCACTGGAAACCTCAAAAACTTAGAGGAGAAATTAAGGCACAAAACAACACTGGAAAAACACTGCTCACTGCAGGAGGCCGGTCTGACCGCTCGGGCTAGGCCGGTCTGACCGCCCAGCCTAGGCCGGTCTGACCGCCTTCTACAAACCGGTCTGACCGGTTGGCCTGATGACTGAACCTGAGACCGAAAACTGAAATCCCTGAACCTCGAAAAGTGAGAGATTCAATAGAATTGATCCATCCCTGCTGTTATCCTTTGGCCAAGAGAACATACACTTGTTCTAAATAGCATAGGGGCCTCAAACAGCAAGAGGAAACAGAAAGAAAGCAATAATTTCAGATTTTGTCCAAGAACTGGGAAAAGGCACTGAGCAACAACAAAACTCAAGTTCCCATCTTGTCTTTGATCCTTTGGCCATGAAACTTTGGGGATAGCTAATTAATAGCCTCTGGACTTTTCATGCCAAGTTTCAAGCCATCTCAAAGAGGGAAACAAGATCTGCACCAAACCCTAGAAATGAAAAACAAGAACAGAGAAACCCAAAATGCAAAAATCTGAGATTAAAAGCAATTTGCTCTTGGGAAAAATCGATCAAATGATCTTGAGGCATCATCCCAACATAGAGCAATCTATTTTACACCTCCTGGGCAAGAAACAACGCAAAAACGAAAATCTCAGAAATCAACCACAAAGAGCAGCGAAGGCAAAACAGGAGCACGAGAGATAAAATTCAGAACTTCATTCCAAATCAAACGAGGATTACAGATGAGTCCCCATACGCATGGACATTAGAACCAGGGATGATTACAAGGAGTTTCAACTCATCCTCTCCCTCTCCCAAGCCAAGAACTCACTCACACTACATGTTTTTTGGAAGAACACACACAGAGAGGGGATGAACGAGGGAGACACACCCTTCTGCCCTCAACTACTCTTCAACAACTAAAGCTCAAAGCAAAACAACCTCTCTAAAAGTTCTTTTGACTCAAGTAAGCCCTAACTCTCTCCCAAAGCTATGGGAATGCATGCAGCCACTCACTCCTATTTATAGCCCTTGGCTAACGGGTCTCCAACCCGTTACGCCCGCTAACTCCGAACGGAACCGCTTCCACCTGTGTAGCCTTGCGCTTTTACCGAAATGCCCCTCGTGCACCTTCCGGGAAGCTTCCGCGTTCCTTGTCGTCCAAGCCTCGCAACCACCTCGAGTCTCCGCCGTCTTCGACACCTCCGACCGTTCTAACCTCGACACCGCCTGTGTCTAGTCCGGTCACCCCGTGTCTCGCCACGACTCCGCCTCGACGTCCTACAGCCATCACAGACAAGAAACACATCAAATAGCACCGCTTGACACATGAAAGCATAAATAGCATCAATAAACCAAACACAGGCACAAAATTGCCCAAACGACCAATCGAGAGACATAATATGCAATAAGACCGTCTAATCAACCCGACTGCGCCAAATGCCAACCTGACACAAATCACTCAAACCAAACTCAATCTTTTCTTTGCAACAAATTTATCAATTACTCATCATAAACATGTGGTCACCTCCACATAGTCTCTCAATCTCCCCCTTGATGAGTATATTGACAAACCCAGAAAAAGCACAAAGTTGAGATTGAAGAGAAAGTTAAACATGGTCCAAAGAAAGAAAATGAGACTTATGACCATGTCGACGAAAGGAGCAAAAGAAAGAGCAAGTTTTCCTCAAAGCTCCACGAACTCCTCAAAAACATGGTCCAAAGAAAGAAAATGAGACTTATGACCATGTCGACAAAAGGAGCAAAAGAAAGAGCAAGTTTTCCTCAAAGCTCCACGAACTCCTCAAAATGGCTTTTTCTCCGCTATTCTCCCCCTTTTGGCAATAAACACATTAAGGATGCAAAGGAGAGAATCAAGTATGATCTTGGATGGAATGGCTGAAATTTATTTAACCTTAGCAAGTAGAGCCATGGAGATTATCCAAAATGACCATGAAGTATTACACCAAGCCATAATTCATAAGTGTGCTATCAAGATCATGACAAGACATGTATAATCAAGCTAAGCTAAAGAGTTACAATCTGAAATTTAGTCCAATTTCCTAGCATGTCAAGTCATTCATGATTATAGTCTAGCTAAAGGTATCCAAAGATGATGCAGACCATGTCAATAGTCTAAATGGAACCAAGAAGCTAGTATTGAGCCGATTTAGAGTGCTACAAGTTCAAGAATGAGACATTCGTTTAAGTACTTGTAACCTTTGTAATTTTAGCAAATTGAGCACAATTGACATGTTTTTCTTTAGAAATCTCATGATTGTTGCCAACCAGATTTTTGTTTTGTCATGTGCTAGATCTCAAGCCTTATGCGACCATTCTAAGCTAGAAGCTTAAGGAAATGATCTTGGTCATCCAAAACTCCCCCTGAGTTCATGCCTAGTGCAATGACAAGCAGTCTTATGAGAAAGAATTGGTGAGATCAGTTTTTTCGCACAAAAGAGATCTTTTTGCATTCATAAATGGTTGTACTAACTTATGCAACATCAAGAACTAGCATAGCTTGATCTAAAGCTCAATAGAGATTCAAGACTCAACTTAGCCTATTTGACATGGCATGAATCATAAATGGATAACTAAAGACGGCCTAGTCTCAAATGCTACCATGACAAGAAATAATTCAAGTTGTGCAGTTTTAAACAATTTAATCATGGCAAAGACTAGACTACACATATGAAGTCATGATCAATCTAGCAAGTAAGTACATATCATGGCAAGGTGTAATGCATTGTAAAACATGTCATAACAGGATAATAATCAAGGCTCCATGTAGTTATATTACAATGCAGAATGAAATGCAGAAAATTCAGCTCCCCCTCAACATGTAATGCAACTTTTAGTTCAAGTAGAATTATGTCAACTTTAAGATCTAGAAACTCCCAAATGAACCCCCCTTGAACCAAAGCAATAAACAAGAGAAGCTGGCAAGAAAAACAGAAAGGGCAGTCCTTAAAGCATAGATAAGATATAGAGGATACTATGGCTCAGACTGACTCTCATCTACCCCATATGACTCTAGGACTATCAACTGAACATCTAACCCACTAGGGAGCAATGCCTAGTCATGTGTGTCGTCATAGTGATTAATCCTAAGTTCATGCTGCATGCATGTAAAGTACAAATGAAACATGACGTACAAATGCACTTACCCTTGGTTGAAGGGTACCATGACGCACTCCTTGTCGTTGTGAACAATCAATCTCCTCGTTATGTAACCTTGCACGAAGGATACATTTACAGATTTACCTTGCGCTACATTTGCCCTAGGAGTTCTTGGCCGATGTTGAAGCAGATGGGCCGTGTGACTGACAATCTGAAATTATCTGGGCTACCTGAGCTGCATCAGTAGAATGCTACCTTAGGCTGGGCGGAAGTTACCTGAGCAAAAGTCTACTCTGTCATGGGCCTAATTTCACCCCTAGTTCAACACGTGGACATCGGTGAGAAGGAACTGAAGGATGCCAATGTAATGCCTCACTTGATACGTATGTGTTTTGACACTTGATATTGAATCCCTTGACTCCTAATGTCCAAAACGAGAACTGTAGCAGTTTGAGAGTTCATCCAGGAAGCCTTTTTTATAAAAAAATAATTCAATATGAGCACAACGAAGGACGTGTATCCCACGGTGAAGTTTTATATGTTACTCGTAGTGTTTTAGATAAATTTTTTTTCAGAACAAGGTGTTTTACATTTTTTTTGAAACAAGGTGTTTTAGATAAATTTAATGATCATACTTGATATCTTTACTATTATAAAAGAAGGAGTTGGTGGTTGGTACGGCCTCCCACCCCTTTCTCATAAAAAATGCTATGCCACTGACATGGGGACCCACGGAATCAGTGCGCGCCCCCCTCCCCCCGAATCCGTGCGCCCCCCACCCCCAACACACCGAATCCGTACGGCTGCCTCCCCGCACCTCATTTCTTCCGCCCTCGCATGTGTTGGTCCGTCGCTCCTCCCCTCCCTCCTCCGCCGGCGCGCCGCCCTCGCCTCCTCCCCTCACTCCTCCGCCGCCGCGCCGCCCTCACCTCTTCCCCTCCCTCCTCCACCGCGCCGCCCTTGCCTCCTCCGCTCCCTCCTCCGCCGCTGCGCCGCCCTCGCCTCCTCCCCTCCCTCCGCCGCCGCTCCGCCCTCGCCTCCTCCCCTCCCTCCTCCGCCACGCCGCCCTCGCCTCCTCCTCTCCCTCCTCCGCCGCCGCGCCGCCCTCGCCTCCTCCCCTCCCTCCGCCGCCGCTCCGCCCTCGCCTCCTCCCCTCCCTCCTCCACCGCCGCGCCGCCCTCGCCTCCTCCCCTCCGCCGCCGCTCCGCCCTCGTCTCCTCCCCTCCCTCCTCCGCTGCCGTGCCGCCCTCGCCTCCTCCCCTCCCTCCGCCGCCGCTCTGCCCTCGCCTCCTCCCCTCCCTCCTCCGCCGTCGCGCCGCCCTCGCCTCCTCCTCCCCATCCCGCGCCGCCGCCGCCTCCTCCTCCCCCACTCCTCCGCTCCGCCGCCGCTGCCTCCTCCCCGGCTCCACCGCTCCACCCTCGCCTCCTCCCCTCCCTCCTCACGCAACCGCTGCACCCGCACGCGCCTCCCTCCTCCCGCAACCGTTGCCCCCCCACCTCTTCCCGCAACCTCTCCTCGCATTGACCACATCGCGTCAACTGTCATCTCCGGAGTCATGGCCAGGTGAGAAACCACTCCTCGGCTTCTTCAGAATTTTCCTTCTTTATTTTTTTCTTTGCCTTCTTCGTTCTGTGGTTCTATACCTCCCTCCAAGAACCGATTTCGAAGTCCTCCCATCCGATCTTCCTCGTGTGTGCGTGCGGTGTTGTTTCTTGGTGATCAGTGCTGTAATGGGATCCAGACGGGAGTTTGGTGATTGGATAAGAACTTGGATTGGCACCGGATATCTTTTGCATGGCACGATTCTGGCTACTGAGGTACATCATCTAGCCATAATCCCTTCTTTCATTCTTTTACAGCTATCTATGGTTCATTTCCTTTGCGCTGAAAATTATTGTACTCATGGCCATATATGCTTTTGGCAGCCAGTGGGAGATATGGAAAACAATAGTACGAATTTTGTTTGTTAAAGCGCTGACTTGAAATTTCAGACCTTGTGTTCATTGCATTTGCATAAAACCTGTATATTATTTGAATTTTATGTGTTGATTCTATATTGGTTGCAGAAAAGGTTGTAAAAGGGTACTGTGTACATTGCTACGTGCATGAAATACAAAGGTTGATTGGGAGAACTGCATCTTCAAGGTGATATGGTGCGCATATCTCTCCAAGGTAGTGGAGAGAATTATATGATTCTTGAAATTCAGCGGCACCAATTGTGATATCCATGATTTTTGTTAGTTAGCTACTAATGAAATAATGTGAGTTTAGAATTTATGGTAACGTTTAAATAAAATCCGTTGCAAAGCACGGGCACCTTACAGAACTACCCAAGATTTTACAGACAATCCAATGGCCACAAACAATCTGAGCTTTAACTTGCATGTCGCTTGTACATTGTATTAGCTAAGATTTTTACTTGATTTTTCATCCTGCTGTTAAGATTTTTACTTGATGGCGCCACTGAATATCTTATAATGGCATTTATGGATAACATGATCGATCCAACTGCTATCTTTGGAATGCTTTTTGGGAGCAACTATTTTGAAGATTATGTTGGTCAGCTTGCACTGGCATCCGTAGCTTCAGTAGAGATTGAGGAAGAATCAGATAATCAAGAGGCAAGGGCAAGGATTCAAGAGAAGATAAAGGTACATTGCTCCCATAATGCTCAGTTACCTGCAGCAAGTTGGCTTTAAAAAAAAAGCTATCTGCAGCAAAGTTGTTTTCTGATGTGGGGTCCCAGCCTGCTAACACCAACCATGTCAGAGTTGGCAGTTGATGCTACACTCTTAGACCTTAGTTTTTTTTTAAAAAAATCCAAATAATTTTGTTTTGAAATGCCCATTCTTAGACCTTAATAACTTCTCTGGATTGCAGGAGTTGCAAACTGAAAGAGAGCAAAAACTTCTTCAGAGCCTTAAGGACCGACTTCAACCATACGTTGATGGGAAGCACAAGGAATTTGGTGATTGGGCAAGTGCAGAAGCTCAGCGTTTGTCTCAAGCCGGTATTACCCTCTATCTTCAACCCCAGTCGCAACCCTGTATTATCTCAGAATCATGCATTGAATTCAACTTTTGACTTTTGTTATATACTCATATTAATGCCTTTCTTATCATGATTATACTGGCTATATTTGTTTTGATTCCATTGTGTCTGTTGGGCCAAAAAAAGCTTCTAGGACTATTAATTGCTCAAGTATTGTAGCATGATGTCCAGAAGATTCATTTCCATTCCTTAACTATGAACGTTATACACATTCTACTCTGACTCTAATTCTACTGTTGAATGGTACCAGGAGAACGGTATAGGGGTAGTGATGATGCAATTATTAAGGCATTTAGGCCATTTTGTTGTTATAATTCTGACATGGCAAAGCAGTTGGTTTCTTAACCTCTTATTCCTGGAAAAAGTTGGGTTACTATATTTCACTGTCGTTAGTCTTACGGTAATGTTTTGGTTTAATGAAGTTTATGCCGAAAGTTCTAGCCCAATGTTTGGTAGGAACAACTGCAGGTATCAATACCTGAAATTAGTTAGCAGCAAAACATTGGTGACCAGCAAAAAGTCTTATGACTCAGAGTTGATTTGTGATGGATTCCTCATTAGGTGTTTCAGATTTGTATTTTTAGGTTTGATTTGAGCAACTAACTTAATGAGACATGCCTCTTTTGCTATCATGCCCTAGATCTTCTGAATCGCGTTTTGTGGATGCAAAGGAGTCCTTTGTGTTCAGACAATGTGTTGTTGTTTAAGACATCTGTCAGCTTTGTTGATCCTCTGCAGGACTTCCTTTCTGCTGTGTTGACTTGCACAACGCTTGTCATTTCTCCCGATGATTGGAGAGCTAATCCAGCATCCTTGGCCAACTTGATTAAGGTTACTTGGCCTCCGTATGTGTGTTAATCTTTGTTATATTGAACAATTTTGCTATGATTGTTTGACATGAAATAGTAGGGGAGAGAATAATGATTTTGTTATTTAGGCAGTTAGACTTTTCCATAAAATATTTGACCCAATTGTTTCTGCTTGATGAAATAAATTGCACCAGTCTACAGGGATAGTATCTCACAGGAATTTTGCAAATATAGCTGCGTTTTGGAGCATTCAGTTTGAAATTATGCCATTACCGAATTACCATTTATTGTTGGAAAACGAGGATGAAAGCGGGGATCCACATTTTGTTGGCATGCTTGCAGACTAGCTTGTTGCAAAGAACCCTACTGTCCATTCACAATGCAAACTTTAGGCAGTTAGGTTTTCGATTTTCCTAATACAAGTCATATGTGTTCATCTATGTCCATATGTGCCTAACTTTTAATGTGTTTTACTGTTTTAGCATATTCCTTTTCCTTCTCATTCTCATTGGCAGAGATATAGTACTATGTTATTATGGTAGTAAACAGTGGTTTTAGTATAATACCAGTGTAATCAAGGTAGGCACTATAGTCTGTAGCTCTTTTCCGTTTCATAGAGATATATGCTTGATAAAATGGTAACTCCTAAATATTATCCCCGGTTTTCGTGGTCAATCATTACCATATTACACTGCTAGATATTACCCTCTGTTCTTTTTGGTATGACATTGTCCTTGCATTTTTGCTTATTTTTGTCCTAGGCATACTGTATATCAAGGATGACTTTGGTTCCATCATTGATGGAGATAATACTGCCTACCCTGGAGAAAAATCTTGCATGTGGCTCAACCCTCTTAATATTGTAATATTTAGCGAGGACACACTGTTCGTATTGTTGCGGGAAGAGAGTCATGAAATTCTACCAGGGACTACTATAATAGGCCATGTTCAAAAGTTTGGTGTCCATTTGGCTGACTTTTCCTAACATGATCATTAGTAAAATGGTTTTTACAGCATTTTTGCCACCTACACAGAATTGAGAATGTACCTTGTGTCATCTTTATGATAGGCTAGCTCAAACACCAGTAAATTTTTTTTATACAATGTTAGCCTTGTGACCAGGGGTGCTTATTTTCTGGTTCGGTTGTACACATAATTTACTAACCACAATTTTAGTGCTATCTATTAAACAGAAATTTGAAGGAATTGTCACAAGGAGCAGATATGCTGTAAGGATTGAATACTTGAGTTCTCTTCTAACTTCTTATCCATTGCTCTGTTGGAACTTGGAACCACAGCCCCTGGAACTGCAGTTGTGGTTGCTTTACCATGCACTGCAGGAGTGGAGCTTTGGTGTTGGAGTAAGTATGAATTTTTGCAACCACTCGTGTGTGTGTATACTCAATAAACCACAGGAGGCAGAGCTTACATTATGAGAATTTGCTTCACTTCTTTCACTTCCATTTTCCCCGCTGCACCCTGCAGGATTGTGTGATGACGCAACCAAGGTCAGCATTGCCATTTGGATAAGTACTAGCGGAATGTCCGTGCGTTGCTACGGATTTTAAAAAATGTTAGAACATATTTGTATGTATGTTTTAAAAAATTTAACCACCCGTTAATTTCAGAATATATAGTATGAATTTTAAATCCGTAGCAACGCACGGGCATTCAACTAGTATGTTGTAAAACTCTTCATCGATAACATTCAACACGTCCTGGTCGTTTAGCACTTGCACAAGGAATATCCACTAGCCGAGTAAACCAGGAACATATAGAATTTGGCTCCACGAACAATAATTATTTATTTCCTATATTTCAATATTATAGACACAAATGTCAAATTTCATAAGAGCTCATTAATTTGAGTGAAGAAATAACGGTTTCTTACTCATACTAGTCTGCGCAATTGCGCGAGTAACAGGGGTACAAGAAGTTATTATGTTCGCTCGATCTTAAGGGCTAAAAATTACAATGTTAACAAAAAAAGAAAGATCTACACTGTCGATTTCTGTGGATTTATATTATAATAATACAGATTAATCCCATATATATAAGAGCTGTTATACTTGTACAAGAAATACAACTGTATTTTCATTGTAAACATCAGAGTCGTATGACAAGTCAACTCTATATTTTTGTATAAATGCATGTAATGTAGTATCTAGCCGTGCAATTTTGCAGGAAATTTGCTTGTTCATATTATAATAACATAATGAAGATAATGATAAGCACATGATGACATAACTTTTACATTAAAGACCTTCGGTGAATAGCTTTTACATTGAAAACCCTCTTCTCCGGTTTTCTCATCGGTATTGAGGGGCGGAGGACCCGTTATTTTTTTAGAAGTATTTTAGGTTCTTTATTTTGTATTGTGTATTTTCTGTTTCTTTAATTTGTATTGTGTATTTTTCTAGATCATGTTATTCTAGTTTTTCTCCGTTGAGAAGGATAAAGAGCAATAAGTCAGTAACGGGCTCAAGTGATGTACGCTTAGCTAGAAAGGAAATGATGCCAATGGACGCGGCGGCCTGTGTAGTTATTGAAGGGCCAAGGCCCATGTTGCGTTCAGCGTCATTTTGTTTTTCTTTATTTGCGTTCGGTCTCATTTAGTTATTCAAGACATCAATTGCTTCCATAAAAAAGACATCAACTGCTTAAAAAAAAGAGAAAACATGCTTAAAAATGAAAATGACCACGCCTAGTGATGGATCTAGGATTGTACCATGCATTATGCTAAACTCTAACAGGTTAACATCCTAGAATTAGTATATGATACACTACTACCTCGTTCTGAGCTAAAACTAACTAGACTATCTCTCCTACTTAAAAGGAGTTGATGGTGGTGATTCACCATCACTCCTGACGGTAGTTCATCTGCCTCCTAAAACCGTCGAATTCACGTTGTCCATCGTCAATTCAGGGGTCCAAAACCCACAAGTGCCGCACCCTCACACCAAGTCACACCCATGCTCCTTCGCTACCCTACTCCCCCACAACTCTCCCGGGCCACCTCCCTCACGTGCAAATAACCTCCGCCTCAATCCCCCATGATTCCCATCTCCCCTCTCCCTCCTCATGGGCCACCGGGCATCTCCCCACCGCCGCCGCCCCATCTCCCTTTACGACAGGGCGATTCCGATTCAAGATGGCAGCCAGACTGGTGGGAACTGTGAGGTAGCATGGCGCTTGGCGATGGCGGCCAATGGATCTGGAAGAAAGATGCTTGGTGATGGCAGTCGGTGGATCCAAGAGGCTGGTGGATCCAGGAGAAGAGTGCTTAGCGATGGTGGCCGGTGGATACGAGAGGTGTCGCTCGGCGGCAGTGGCTGGTGGATCTGGAAGGCGGCGATCAGCGATGGCCAGTGGATCCAGGAGATGGGCGCTCAACGACGGCGACCATTGGATCTGGGACGAGGCACTCGACGATAAGAGCACGGGTGATGGCAAGAGCGAGGGAAATGCTGCGGTGAGACACTTTGCCTGGGCCCGCTATTTCTCTTCAGTGCTTCTCCCAGCATCTCTCGTCTTCCAAATCCAAATCCTTAACAAACACAGGCCATGGCGGCAGCTCCCCGGGCGAAGCAGCTCGCATCTTCGTTGCTTCTCTTCTGTGCTTCTCCCCGCGTCTCTCATCTTCCAACCTCCTCACACCCCTCTCCCCCTGATTCCTCCGCCCCTCCCATCAGTCATCCGCCCCCTCAGAAGGTGGATGAGCGGCTCAAATCGATTACGGCGGTGGAGTGCAGAGAGGAGAGTGAAGGCAGCGAACCAGGGTGAAGATAACAGTGGTGGCTATGGTTCGGGGCTTGAGGAAAAGTGGCGGCAGTGGATAGCGGTAAGGTAGGAGGGAGGTCTAGATAGGGAAAGCAACATCACGGGGTCCTGTGTTGAATGGCACGGGATGACAAGAGTTGTGGCGACGCCCCCCTCGAGTGGTGTCGGCGAGGCCAAGCCCTGCGGTAGAGGAAGTGGGATGGTTGATTGGTAGCTGTGGCATCTGAGCATCACCGCCGATTACTAGGCGAGTAGGCTTCCAGTGAGTGGAGAGTAGTTGCAACCAAAGTTGAGCAGCAAGGAGCCGGGAGTGATTCCTAGATCCTAAAATCCCTATTTTAGTATTTTTTTCCATTGATGTGGATTGGATGTCTCAAGTCCAATTCTCTCGATGTAATTGGAAATCCCAAAACACACTTAGAATTTGGAAACTAAATTAGATTGGAAATTTTGTTAATTTGTAATTTGCTCTCTTAGTATTGAATTATTGAACTAGAGGCAGTTGTTCTCTTTAACAACTATGACGAATTCAGGGGATGGGGACGGCTTCTAGTGGCAGCAGAAGTTTCTTGTGGTGGTGGTGGTGCATGGCTAATGAGGTGGTGAAGGCACGCAACAACAGCAATAGAAGCAACAGAAGTTTTCTCTCTACTGCACTACTTCTTCTCTTTCTTTTTAATTCTTAGGAAAATTGATCATTTGCCCCCATCTTACTTGTGGTTTCAATCATTTGGGACTAAGTTCCATGTAATTGCTCATATGCCCCATCTTACATATGCCCTTTGAACATTCTTCTGTGAATTTTAGGGCTTCATATTGTACAATCTCGGTTTAGGGAGATTGTTGGTGTTAGGGAGGATCAGGTTGTGTTCATGGGAAACCCCCAGTTTTTCATTTTGCCTATATTAATCTCTGCCCTTTGCCTAGGAAATGATTTCTTGATTTCAAGTGATGTGTTCCTACCATTGGAGCAAAATAGGCAACAGGGAATCACCTAATTGCTTTACTGCAATACAGATCAATGGATTGGTGGTTGTAGCTCTAATCTCATTTGTATGTTCACCCTACTGAGGTAATTAGCAATTCTATTTTTAACTTAATTCAATTCTATTTTTAACTTAGCGATGTGTTACTCAATATCTAAGATCAGTGGCCAGTATACATAGAGCCAACAATTGAATTAGTGTTGTAAGTGTGCCCTTCTATTTCTCTGCACAATGTGACATAATATCTTCTATTTGCTTTTGCAGGGGATGTTTCAAAGCAAAAGCTTGAGCATGCAGTAAGTATTTCCACATCACTTATTTTTTAAGCATTTATAGCTTGATGCCATTGTTCAATTAGAGACATTTTTTGGTTCAATTTGCCATGAGATTTGCCACTATCTGAATACGAATCCAGTCAGTATTCCATAAGTAGCGCATTGAAAGGAACATGATTATTTCTACTATGAAAGTGCCTAAATGCAAAATGTTTAGACTTTAGAGTAAATAAATATGGATGCCCTTAAACTGACCCCATTGGATAATGCTGTATACGTTGAACTAAAAGTCTAAAACCATGCACCTCTATTGCTTAATTACATAATTGCACCATATTGTTGATTTGTGAAAATTCATTGGGTTTATTTCTTCACCTATGTTAAGGTTCCCTCTAGAGTGCAGTAATATGCTTTGACGAATGTTTATGCAGTTGAGTATGATGTGTAGTTAGAAAACGAGGAGGAGGGGGAGGAGGCAATGGTAGAAATGCTCAAGAGCAAGGGGAAGCTGTCTAGTGTCCTACACAAGGGTTTCAAGCCCAACAATTGGTCAGTTGCTCGGTCGCCAACAGTTTTGAGATCATTTTGTTTGTGTTTTCCCATTTTTACCCCAGTGGAGAGGTGAACAAGGGGAAAATGTTTGCTTTTGTGATGCTGCAAAAAGACGGCGTTGTGGATGATAATGGTGTGGATCAAGCTGCTACGAAACCGAAAGGAGGTGCAGGTGTGCCAGATACACCACGAGGTCGCATAGCTGCTCGGCACCAACCAGGACCAAACCCCGCACCATTGTACATCTGGCGCCCCACACCTGACTATCTCCTCCCTCACTCCCATGGGTTTATTTCGTTTCATCCCACCATTGTTTGATGTCGGACCCGGATTTTTCAATCCAAATCCACTGTGTTTTATTGCACTATTCCCTGGATTAGTAGATAGTGCACACAGTAACATTGTTGAATCATACACATACATCGCAAAATATTACATGCCATAAAGGTCTTTTCCCATATTGGGCGATAGTTCACACAGAAGCCACATTGGCTAACAGTTACATCACATTAAAGCAGCGAAATAGTAGCAAAAGTGAAACCATTACCACATGCAAGTGACCGGAGGGTAATTGTGTTCCATGCATATTACCCAAGATTGGATAATATATATGCACACAATCTCCATCTAGTCCTCTTGTCTATGTTTAAAAATACGTAATAAGCGTCCTAGTTGTTGTCGTCGCCTCCTCCTGCATTTGTAAGGGCCTCTTCATGCTCATAGTGCTCCTGTGTCCCTGTCTCTGTTTGATATATGCGAGTGTGAGCACTCCAACCCCGTGCTCCGCAAGCCAACACACAGAATGCAAATATATATAACATGCATGGCTCGACAAAGGAAAGGCATAGGGTTATTATGTTTTGCCAAAGAGTGCTTTTGAATACAATTACTTAAAATTCCCTATGACCTAGCAGGTTTGAAATCACATTTTTAAACCATTCGTTGTAATAATCCATGTAATCATTGTTTTCTATATTTATGGCATCACACCATATCCCATTCTTGGTATCACACCAAGTGTTGCATATGACATCGCACCATATGCTTTTTGTCGGCATCGCACCAACTAACCTTATGGCATCGCACCATAAGTTACCCCTTGGCATCACACCAAGGGTTGCATATGACATCGCACCATACGCTATTTGTCGGCATCGCACCAACATTTCATATGGCATCGCACCAACATTTCATATGGCATCGCACCAACATTTCATATGGCATCGCACCATATGTTGCTTATGGCATCACACCATAAGTTACCCATTGTGTTCATAATAGTTCGAAGAATATTTCTTGGGGCATTAGTGTCACCCCAAGTGTCTAGCATTTCTAAGCGTGCCATATAAATAAGGACTTAATTTGTGAAATCATATGTTAATTCTTACTGTGGCGACAAGGTTCACATTTCCAAGTTTGGCAAGGAGAATAATATACACAACAGCAACAACAGGATTTAACTAACTTGCTAAAATCAACATAACATATTTCATGAAATAATAGCATGCAAGTTGATAATTTAAAAGGAAATAGCTTTGAAATGCTGGGTTTAATATGATCAAAGTGTTGACTCCCCTGGGTCGCTAGTGTCCGGTTCTGGGCTGTTGGGACTGTTGTCGTCTGCTGCTTCCTCTTGCTGGGCCTCGAATGCTATATACGTTGCGCAAAATTTTTGGACAAAAATTAGCAAATCATTCAAACCACAATCGAAAATTCAAATGAACTAAAAAATTTATGGTTTCGGTTCCATTAGACAGATCTTGAATTTAGATGAATTTACAGATTTGTTTCATTCAATTTGGAGCTAAAATGAAGAAGTTATAATCAGTCAAAGTTCTCTGTTTCAATCAAATCCAAAATTACTAAATCCTGACAAGTGGGGTCCACTGTCAGTCTCAGTTTCCATTTTGATTTTACCATTTTATTTTTCTTTTTACTTTCGGTGCTACTGACATGTGGGTCCAGCTACTGTTCAGTGGGGGTCCACATGTCAGTACGGGTTCGGTGTAAGTGTTCCACTGACCGGTGGGGCCCAGTGGTCAGTGGGCGGCTCTGGCTACAACGGTTGACAGGTGGGACCCACTTGTCAGACAGAAAGTTCGACCTCCGCGCGCTGCGGAGCCGGGGGCTCGAACGCGCGTGGCCGAGGGAACAGGGGGGAAGAGACGAGCGCTGCTACCAAGTGGCCATCACGGCGTTTCTTACCCTATAAGCCGAGCAGAGGAAGCCGAGGGCGGCGGTAAGGCGGTGGCGTCGGCGGTGAACGACGGTCGGAGAGGCTCGGGAGGATGCCAAAACGCGTTCCCGAGAGTATGCTGGTGCCGTTGGCGCGGTCGGTGAGGGTCGAAGGGGCGCGGTGGTGGCCGGCGGCGAGCGGTGGCGGCGTCTCGGGAAGGTCTTCAGTGCCGGCGAGGTATAGCCGGTGGAATGCTCCGTCAAGGCCGGGACTAGCTTTGCGGTGGTCCAGGGGTGGTGTACGTGGCGGCAATCGGACTCTAATGGAGGGAATCGATGGGGAGGTCGATGGCTGGAGTTGGGGGAGAAAAGAGCTCGCTGGCGGCTACGGTGGACAGGGGTTCAATTACCTGCTGGAGGACGACGAGGGAGGTGTGGGGAGCTCAACGGAGGGTTCAATCCCTTTTATAGGCGGCCGGGTGAAGCTGGCAACGGGTGGGCACCGTTTTGTCACTTCGGGCGGCCATGGCAGGCGGTGGAGCAGGTGGGGCAGCGAGAATTCAGGCCGCGCGTGACTGCTCGGGCAGAGGCGCGGAGGGATTTGGAGTGTGATCCTCCACTGCGGCTTTGCGCCACGCACGCGCCAGGCGCAGAGGGCTTGCGCCACGCGGCCGAGCGGCGTGACCGGGCGGAGGAAAGCTGCAGGCGACGGCGTCGTTCCAGGGGCGGTGACGGCTTCGCAGGCTTTCTTACCGGGCGACGGTACGGCTCGGGCAGAGCTGGCGGAGGCATGAGCGCCACGGGGGAGAAGGCTTCTGAGCGAGGCACATGCGCGGTCGCGCGGGGAGGAGGAGGAGGAAGACGCTGGCGCGAGGCGGGGCCAGCGGCAGAGAGAGCGGGACGGGGGCGGGGCCCGCTTGCCAGGGGCGCGCGAGGAATGGCTGGGCCGGTGTGATGGCCGGCCCGGCTCCCTTGCAAACATCTATTTTTTTTCCTTTTCTTTTGTTTTTGTTGCTCTATATTTCTTGCTATATTTTGATTTAACTTTTGTACAAATTTTGGTATAAAATTTAGATTTATTTTAAGTACCTCCCTCCTAATTTTTGGATCACCTTTTCAGATTCTTAATTAAAATTTGTAATTACCTCTTAATTGTATATTTTCAAATTTTGGGAACCTTAACCAGAAATTCTTGAAGAACCACCATGAAATCTAAATCCAAAAATGAAATATATTGCAAAGTATTTCAAGGGCTCCATAATTTACAATTTCTAATTTTTTGGGATGTTACAAACCTACCCCCCTTAAAAGAATCTCGACCCCGAGATTCAACTTATCTAGCGAACAGGTCAGGGTAATCTCTTCGTAGTTTGTCTTCACGCTCCCATGTGGCTTCTTTCTTCGAGTGATGACTCCACTGTATTCGACATATGCGGATAGTTTGATTTCTTGTCTTTCTTTCCACCGTGTCCAAGATCTTAATTGGACGCTCCTTGTAGGTCATATCACTCTCGAGCTCGATGGCTTCTAAAGGGGCTTGGTCTTCCGGCACTCTTAGACATTTCTTGAGCTGTGACACATGGAAGACATTGTGGACATTGGACATATTTGAGGGTAACTCCAGTTGATAGGCAACTTCTCCTTTCTTAGCTATAACTTGGAATGGCCCGACATAACGTGGGGTAAGCTTGCCCTTGACCTTGAATCGCTTAACTCCACGCAGGGGCGACACTTTCAGGTAGACGTAGTCTCCGGCTTCAAAACTTAATGGCCTACGCCTCTTATCTGCGTAACTCTTTTGCCTGGACTGAGTTGCCAACAGTCGATCTCTGATAAGGCGAACTTTTTCTTCAGCTTGCCTTAAAGCTTCCGGCCCAAAGACGTAGCTTCCCCCTACTTCTGACCAATGGAGAGGAGTTCGGCATTTCCTCCCATATAAGGCTTCAAAGGGTGACATCTTCAGGCTAGCTTGGTAGCTGTTGTTGTAGGCGAACTCGGCATACGGGAGACAGCTGTCCCAATCCTTCGAGAAGTCCAATGCACATGCCCTAAGCATATCTTCAAGTATTTGATTGACTCTCTCGGTTTGCCCGTCTGTTTGGGGGTGATAGGCGGTACTGAAATCCAAATGGGTACCAAGGGCTTCATGAAGGCTGGCCCAAAAATGCGAGGTGAATTGAGAACCTCGATCCGAGATTATCCGTTTTGGCACTCCATGCAAACTCATTATGCGGGACATATATAACTCGGCTAGTTTGTCTCCTTTGTAGGTGGTCTTGACAGGAATGAAATGGGCAACCTTGGTCAACCTGTCGATTACCACCCATATGGAGTCATATCCTGACTTGGTCCTTGGTAGTCCAGTGATGAAATCCATCCCAACTTCTTCCCACTTCCACTGTGGTACTTGCAAGGGCTGCAATAATCCTGCTGGTCGCTGATGTTCCGCTTTCACTCTTTGGCATACATCACAACATGCCACATGTTCTGCAATATCCCTCTTCATTCGTGGCCACCAATAACACTGCTTCATGTCCTGGTACATCTTGGTACTCCCAGGGTGGAGGGAATACGCAGAGTCATGAGCCTCTCTAAGTACCATATCCTTAAGGTCCTTCTGAGGGGGTACAAAGATACGTGTCTCATATCTCAGTACACCTTGTTGATCCACGTTCAGCTTGGGAGCCTTCCCTTCCTCCTTCAATCTTTTCAACCTCGAAGTGGTTGGATCTTCCTTTTGTGCGGCTATGATTTTATCTTCCAAATTGGGTTGCACTTCCATTACTGCTAGGGTGCCTTTTTCCACTATCTCTAGGTTCAATGTCATTAACTCCTTGTAGAGCTCGGGCTGCTGTTCTCGAACCATGAGATTACTGCAGTATGCTTTACAGCTTAGAGCATCTGCTACCACGTTGGCTTTTCCTGGGTGGTAGTGAACACTTAGGTCATAATCCTTAATCAGCTCCAGCCATCTTCTTTGTCTCAGATTAAGGTGAGACTGTGTAAAGAAGTACTTAAGACTTTTGTGATCTGTGTATATATCGCAATGATTTCCAATCAAATAATGCCTCCAGATCTTCAATGCGTGCACTACTGATGCTAATTCCAGGTCATGGGTTGGGTAGTTGGCTTCATGGGGGCGAAGTTGCCTTGATGCATAAGCCATGACCCTACCTCCTTGCATCAGTACACATCCCAGTCCTTGATGTGAGGCATCACAGTACACTTCAAAGTCCTTGCGCACATCTGGAAGGACTAGCACCGGGGTGTTAGTTAATCTCTTCTTCAGTTCCTGGAAGCTTCTTTCACAGGCATCAGTCCATTCAAATTTCTGTTCTTTCTTGAGCAGCTGGGTCATTGGCCTGACAATTGTGGAGAATCCTTCTATAAACCTTCTGTAGTATCCAGCCAATCCAAGAAAACTCCTCACCTCAGTGACGGAGGTAGGCTGCTTCCATTCCGTTACTGCTGCTATTTTGGCCGGATCAACAGATATCCCTCCTGCTGACACTATGTGTCCCAAGAAACTGATGTCATGTAGCCAAAATTCACACTTGATGTACTTGGCATACAGCTGATGCTCCTTTAGTTTCTTCAAAACTAATCGCAAATGCTATGCATGTTCTTCCGCATTCTTGGAGTATATGAGGATGTCATCAATAAAGACCACTACAAACTTGTCCAAATACTCCATGAATACTTTGTTCATGAGGTTCATGAAATAGGCGGGGGCATTTGTTAACCCGAAAGACATGACCGTAAACTCATACAGTCCATATCTCGTGGTAAAAGCCGTCTTGGGTATATCCTCAGCCTTAATTTTTAGCTGGTGATAGCCCGACCTCAGATCTATCTTGGAGAATACTGTCGCTCCACCAAGCTGATCGAATAGGTCATCGATCCTAGGCAGAGGGTACTTATTCTTGATGGTCACCTCATTCAAGGCCCGATAATCCACACACATCCGAGCAGTGCCATCCTTCTTCTTTACAAACAGTACTGGAGATCCCCAAGGTGATGAACTAGGCCTGATGAATCCCTTTTCCTGCAACTCTTGAAGTTGCTTCTTCAATTCTTCTAACTCTTCTACTGTCATCCGATAGGGCCTCTTGGAAACTGGACCGAGCGGCGTGACCGGGCGGAGGAAAGCTGCAGGCGGCGGCGTCGTTCCAGGGGCGGTGACGGCTTCGCAGGCTTTCCCACCGGGCGACGGGACGGCTCGGGCAGAGCTGGCGGAGGCATGAGCGCCACAGGGGAGAAAGCTTTTGAGAGAGGCGCATGCGCGGTCGCGCGGGGAGGAAGAGGAAGACGCTGGCGCGAGGTGGGGCCAGCGGCAGAGAAAGAGTGGGATGGGGGCGGGGCCCGCTTGCCAGGGGGCACGCGCTCTGCGCGCGGGGCTGGGCTACGCGTGCGCGAGGAATGGCTGGGCCGGGGTGATGGCCGGCCCGGCTCCCTTGCAAACATCTATTTTTTTCCTTTTCTTTTGTTTTTGTTGCTCTATATTTCTTGCTATATTTTGATTTAACTTTTGTACAAATTTTGGTATAAAATTTAGATTTATTTTAAGTACCTCCCTCCTAATTTTTGGATCATCTTTTCAGATTCTTAATTAAAATTTGTAATTACCTCTTAATTGTATATTTTAAAATTTTGGGAACCTTAACCAGAAATTCTTGAAGAACCACCATGAAATCCAAATCCAAAAATGAAATATATTGCAAAGTATTTCAAGGGCTCCATAATTTACAATTTTTAATTTTTCGGGATGTTACATTTGACTCCATGGGCTGGAAATAACGTGTGATGGTATAGTCCACCCGATTGATGGTAGTATTGGATTGACTATAGAATTGGGTACTCAGTTTACTTGGACACAAATGCTGGAAACATTCTGGCTTCAAACGGAATACTTAGTACTTGTTCAACTGTAGTGTACTGTAATCTTTATATGTGAAAATGGGTGAAGTAGCTATAATTTGAAAGGTAATCAGATCATCTTGCCGCTTGAGACAGGTGATGGTTATTGGTTACCAATTGCTGGATATGCTGACGCCTTACAACATTCTAAACTGGAACAACTATAAATGACCTATTACTTGTTAGAGATAAATACTATATGTGTTCCTTGGGTCTGTTGGACTATATGCTTGTAACCGCAATGGCAGCCTGGTTTTAGTGTCAATACCATTCATTCAATGCAGTCACTTTATGAGGATGCACGCTTTTTCTCGTGAACATATGTATATTATCTTCTCTGTTGAACTCTGATGTTTCATGGGAGTATTGTATTCTTATGTGATGGAGGTGTGTGACTTTGTCCCTTGGTCGATACAGGGCCAATATGACTGTCATTGCAAATGTCTGTGCTCAAGTGTGTCTGGTTGTACACAAGCGTCTTGATATACTACTATCCTGGTAGGCACCTCTGTTGGGTTATAAGCTATAAAATGACCAGTTCCTTGTGACTTTTGATGACAATTACACTCAAACAGTCCTAATGTGTCTTAATGGCACTTTGTCACCAAGAGGCTTATTTATTTTGTTTTTGCTCTATTTTTTTCTTTCAATAGGTTGAACATGTCATAAAGGAAGAGAAGTTCATGCAAGCATATGACTTAATTGTACTGTGAACTTATAGTTGCACGCTTGTCCATTATTGACTCACAGAAGTAAGACAAGTTTTCTTTCTTGTGTTTAAGCCTTTACTTGATGATCCATGTCTTTAGCTGATGTCTGAAACCGCTTCATTGTCACAGAGATAATAGAAGCACACTTTGTTAGTTGAACAACTATCACTTACATCTCATATTGGGATGACTAGTTGATATAGGAGGAGGTATTTTTGCCATTATCAGCAAACCATGGGGCGGTTTCTTAGATCATAGGAGTTGATTTTCCCAGAGAGCATATCATGATTTAGCCTGGCTTTTTCCAAGCTTCTGAAACTACTCCTTATCTAGATAGTGTCTTTTTTTGGGTAATTTGGAAACTAAATCCACTATGGCATTTTGGGAGCAACCAATCATATTGGATAAAATAGTGACATCCTCATATATTCTTTCTAGTTCAATCTCCCCTGGTTTAGCTCATAGTAGGTTTTATAAACTCAATTCTACTATATCAAAACAGGCCCATGTGTGGTTTGGATTCAAATGTTGCCATGTTTTAAAAGGAGATTATTAGATTCATCTAATACCAAATTCATCTAATCCATCAAATATGTAGTTATTGTTTGCCATACAGAAAGAAAGGTTCTTTCTTGCTGAAATTGTGTAATCAATATGTTTGACCGAACGTTTTGCAGAAGGGACTTGTTGAAAAAGTTATTGGGCGTACATTCGATTTTTCTGTCCTGGAAAGTCCTGAAAATGTCTTCCTTGAGGTATTTGATTTTTCTCGATTTTCTGATATCTTTTATGCTCCAATTCTCATCCTTTCTCAATTTCAAAATTTTTTGTGCATTCCAAGATCTTACGCTCCTTTTTTACCTTGAGAAAACAAAGGTTTATGCACCTTGGTGTGTTGACTGTGAAGTGATAAGTAAAAATATTGAGAAGTTGGCCAACATTTTAATGGTTTGGACAATCTTAATTTTGCACGCATAGATGCTTTTGTGAATGAGCATCCCAAATTGCAGGTAAGTCAATCTTTGCATTTCCATATAATAGGGGCATCGAATAATGTATATATTTTCTGGCACGTTCATGCATTATCCATTGGAGTGTAGTCTTCTTTAACAAGTATTGGAATTATGTGTTTAAGTTACTTATCAAAGAATATTTATATACTTTTGAGATTCTTTGTAATACTCGATGGTGTGATGTTGTATTGCAAGAGGATCCTAACAATGAGGGCTCTATATGGTAGTGTAATATGATTGTTTATATCCTAATAATGACGTGAGCTACAGAGGAGCTTCGTTGGGCACCGTGGTGGAGCCGAGGGCATGGTGTTGGCTGAGTTTGGTCACGGTGGCTCGATATGTTAGAATAGTACGATTCTTTTTATCCGTCATAATACATGGGCATGTAACTAGTGTACTAATAACATTCACACGTCCCATGCTAAAGACCGCTCTGCTAGGGGCCTAAATTTGCCCCTGTTAACACCTTAGCTGTAGTACTTAGGGCCTGTTCGTATTGAATTTCACTGATGGTTTAATTTTTAGCTATGGTTGATGAATAGTAATGCATTATGTAAGAAAGATGGTGTAATAAAAGGCACTATAACATTCGGACAGCCATTCGACTTATGAAATTGTGACATATATAATAAAATACAAAGTGCGTTACAACATGTGAAAGCACAAAATAGCGGCTAATGAATAGTAGTGGCTAATAGAAGCGACTTATAAAAGTTGAGGCGTTCGTATTGACTTTGGCTTTTGAAAGCAGAAACCAAAGCCAACATAAACAAGCCCTAGTAATTAAGTAGAAAGTAGTCACCGCCTTTTTCGGCTCTTAAGGTTGATATAGCATTTTCTGTTATGTTTTGATCTGACTGACGATAGATCTCTATATACGTGGATGTAAAACTGATTAACCGACTTACCGAAATACTTGAATCAAAATAAAGAGGTTACTCTGAATAAAGTCAGTCTGCAGTTTGTAAGATTCAACAAAATCCACCACTTCCCCGATGTTTTATGGGTGAGGCTGGCCTAAAAGCTCGCCAAACATATCTGGGCAAACACCCGCCAATCGAGGCGTGCCGCGCCGAAAACGGATAGCCGTGCGCACCGCACAAGCGGACCACCGAATCCAGCCGAAATGCCCCGCGTGCATGGCCAAACACGCACGTTTATTAATTTCTGATTACATATGTATAAAATATGCCAGTATGACTCACTATTTATAGTCTTCAGTGAAATCTCTATCTCTACCACATATAATGCACCTAAAAAACAATCCTAAAGCCACACAGAAAATTGTACAACACAGTCATTAGCTATCCTAAGTACACCCAAAAATTTACTACTAAACCCAACCAACCTTTGAAATGAAGGGACAGGATCCCATGTAACCTTGTCTTTCTCTTACTCACTCAGATCCAACGGATCAGATTGCTAGGACCAAACCTCATCACTCATCCCCCGCGCCCCCGCTCGACTTGCGCTACCCCTCCCTCCGCCTCCCCCGCGCCTCCCCCTCCTCCCCCGCGCCTCCCCTCCCTCCGCCTCCCCCATCCTCCCCCGCGCCTCCGCCCATCCTCCACCGCGCCTCCCCTCCCTCCGCCTCCCCCATCCTCCACCGCGCCTCCCCCCATCCTCCACCGTGCCACCCCCCATCCTCCCCCATCTCCGCCTCCCCCGCGCCTCCGCTCCCCCGTTCTCCGCGCCGCCTCCTCCCCTCCCTCATCCGCCGCTCCGCCCTTCTATGCGGCGATCGGGAGGCTGTAGCGGCGGCGCCGGGGGGGGGGGGGATCTCCCGGGCGGTTTCTCCGGCGATGGCCGCCGACGCGCACTCCATCATCCCTATCTCGATGCGGCGGGGGAGAGGAAGGAGGCGACGGCGGGGGCGCCGCCGGTTGGGGGCGGAGGAGAGGAAGGAGGCGACGGCGGGGGCGATGATCCTCCGCATCCGCAGCCGCGACGGCACAGACCGCATCACGGTGCCCGACGCGGCCTCCGCCACGGTCGGCGACCTGCAGCGCCTCATCGCGGAGCGCGTCACCGTGCCCGTCCATCTCCAGCGCCTCTCCCTCGACACGGCCCTCCTCCTACCCCAGGCCGCCACCGCCGCCGCCCCGCCGCCGCCGCTCTCCGACCCCCTCCTCATGGGTCCTGTAGCTTGTGGATGCGACGCGGTCGACAAGACGCCTCTGCTTTGCTCCATCTGAGCCGCGTTCCTAGGCTTTCGTTTGTGCAATCGATTCTAGCGAAGGATTTTTTTGGTGGCCCAATGGTTAGGGTTTGCACGTTTATCTCGACTGTTGCAATAATCCGTGCCCTTTTTTCTTGTTTGTTCAAAGATTGCATCTTGGGGTTCAATAAAGTGAATAAATCCATCAATTATGGCATATGTTTTGGGTTTACCAGAATCATCTGATTTGTATTCACTATTCAGTGCTTCATTTTTCCTCTCGATCTGGTGGTTAAAAATTGCATCTTGAGGGTATTATAGTGTAATGGAACGATAATGATGCCATTTTGTTGCCTTGCTGTAGGCTTCGCCGCATTTGCAGGAGGAGAGGCGGTGGGTATTGTCCGATTTTGACATTGGGAAACCACTTGGGAGGGGCAAGTTTGGCCATGTTTACTTGGCCAGAGAGAAGAGGGTAAGTAAAATGTTTTAGTTTTCTTCTCTCATCGGTCAGCACAGATTATTATGTTCATTATTCTACATTTTTCCTTTTCCTATGTACTAGGCACTGATTAATTCAGTATCATAACTTAAGTGAAGGACTTTATGTGCTGGCAGCTTAGTATAACATTTTGAGATCTACTACTGTAGCTAATGATGTAATTAGAGCTCAGATCTATTTGCTCTACGACTAAGCATTGCATTGAATAATATTGGTGCTATTGTAACTTTTTGGTTTAGATGTAGGAACTAGGAAGCATGCGTTTATGTACATGTATCTGTTTTTCTATCTGAGTTCAGTAGCTTAATATTTGTCACAATGAAATAGTTGGAGAATCTGACTCCCTAATTTTGAGTTTAGTTCATTGTAGAAATTGTGGTGCGGTATCGTGCATGGTAAGGAAGTTGAAAAATACTACTGTTCCATTATATCATGCAAAATTTATTCTAAAGACGGCAGGAACGTTATGTCACTGAATTCTGGTGCACTTTCATATGGCCCTATTTGGATCATTCTAAAGAGGTGCAAGCATTTCTCTGAAAGACGATCAGCAACTGTAAGTAGATGCTTTGCACATATGCTTGGTAAACTTATCTTTTGCCCCTTTATGCTATTCCAAAAGTAGTAATTGAGATTTCCCTGTTTTTAGTACGTTGCATCATTGGCGCATGCACTGATCTACCTTCACGGGAAGCATGTAATCCATAGAGACATTAAACCAGAAAATCTTTTAATTGGAGCTCAGGTAGTACATTATTTTGTTTCGGTATTAATGATGTGGGACTGTATGTGCTCTGGTATTTACATAGCTATATGATTCCATGAACAGGGTGAGCTCAAAATTGCAGACTTTGGTTGGTCTGTGCACACCTTCAATCGAAGAAGGACAATGTGTGGTACATTAGATTATCTACCACCTGAAATGGGTACTTTCACTTTCCATGTCACAAATTGATTCATGGCTAAAAACTGCCACAACTGTTTTAATTTCTAATGCCTAGCTGCTCTTCTTGGCTCTCAATTTGTTGCAATGTGTCGTCTCGTGTATCCTCAGGTATTGGCCTAAATCTCATATTCTCATAAGACCCAACAGCTCTTCAGCAAAACATGAATTTTGGGGCAATTCTTTATGTCGCAGCCCGTGATTGGAACTTCGAGTCTGACGGTGCTTATGAGGGCAGCAATCACAGTGGTGGTGCTTTTGACCATTCAGATGGCGAGAATTGTCCAGCTGCAGTGCAAAGGATTGAGAGACGGCTCCATGGCTCTGTGGCAAAACCTAAGGGAAATTTCGTCCACGCCAAGTTGGTTGCCTGGAAGGATGCACAGATTGCAAAGCTCATAGACAAGTAATTCTCCTTATCTATTCTTTCATAATCATAACCTCCAAATTTGTTAGCAATTAATTTAGGGCTTCCCCAGAATCAATAATCTACATATAACAAGAATAGCTGTATTGATTCAATGATGATGAGATCTGAAATTGCTTGTTAGATAATTACATGTAGCATAATATGTCCTAGAAAAAACATTTAGCATAATATATCTTCAGTCTTATATTGGAATTTAAGTAAAGAGCTTGATCCATTCTTGGTGCACATGACTGCTTGTGAGTTGTGACTATTTCTGATTTGTTGAATTTCGAACTTCATAACCATCATAGAGAGTTCATAGGATAAAAAAATTGGATTTCTTTCTTCCGTACGAGGGAGGTGCTAACTTGGAAGAGATTTCTGAGGTTAAAGGTGGATCAGAGAGGTTTCAGTCAGGTCACAAAGATGAGGGCTTGTCAGAGATCAGGACACAGCTGCTTCAGATTGAAAATCAGCAGACCAGTTTACTAAATCTTCTCCAGGTGATTTTCCTTTGTTATGTTGGACCATATATTCTACAATTCAATTCGTAGGCTCCTAAACCTTCATGTTAAATGACAAATTAGCTAGCTAACTGCTCGAGCATTTTTTTACGGTTTGTTCAGTTCACGTTCATTAAAAAAAACAGTTCATTTGCAATTAGAAACTGAGACATGGTTCTGTCAGTACTCTTTATCTTTGGGCTTTTCAAAACTGCCGAAAGTACACAAGGCATTCCTTGTGAGGATAATAGGCTTGTAGCCATGAAATGTGTCTGCAGAAATTAAGTAAAAAACTTTTCTCATTACATTGGCTGTTTGACAAGGGGAAGCGAACGTCAGGCAAGTTAAGTTATGCCTAAAACTGTCGGCAGTCAGGATATTCAATCGCAACGTTCATGTTGGTTATGAAGAGGGTAACATTTGGTTGTGATGCATAATGCCAGAAAGGGATCACTACTGCAAAAGATTGCAAAGTTTGTCTCAATACGTGTTCAACGTGTAGCATTGATTTGTCAGTATAAATGGCTCTTGAATATGCCTTCATGCCAATAGTCAAATCAATGTATTGACATCTATCAATGTCATGGTTTTGTGTGTGGGTGGGGGGGAAGGGGTTGATAGCAACATGATAGATGCTATATGACAATGTCTTATTCTTCAATTATCATCATTTCAAATCTGATCCTGCAGAAGAATCAGTTTATCTTTTTGCTGATTTTACTTGTATCTGTCAGGCAGCAATTGATATGTTAAATTGCAAGCCATGTAGTCATTAGTCATTGCGGGAGTAATTCACGCTACAAGCTTCCGATATTCTCCATATTTGTTGGAAGCTCATCTAACATTGCGTGTTGGGTGGTTCCGACCGGTCACGTATTTATGTGACATTTATTATGTGACAAAACTATTTGGTTATACAACATATGAGACGTGAATCTTAATGAATCTGATTGTTCATTTTATTTTTTACAAATTTTATCTTGTTTTGTATTTTACCGTAGCGTTAGCACAGGTACACTACTAGTACCCATAATAGACCAGGACTACCGGCCTAGGCCTAAGTTTCCCGTTGTTCTCCGCCGAACCAACGACCCGCGCTTGCCCCACCGCCGAAACAAAACCGCACCGCGCTTGCCCCACCGCCGAAACAAAACCGGAGGAGCCGACACTGTTGAGGAACCGACGCTGGAGACCAGTCCGAGCGATTCCTCTGTTTAGAACAAGAATGAATCAATCACAGAATAATAGATTGAACACAGAGAGGTAGAGAGAACTCCTGGTCTTTCTTTATTGCTTTAGATTGCATCGGGGTACATAATGAGGGGGGTCTAGGTCCCTATTTATAGTCTACGGTGGGGTGCCCAATTAGATCAGGACTCTGGATAGAGTCCAGGTTTCCTAACACTCCCCCTTGGGCACTCACCCAACATGCTCATGCCTCGTCAAAACTCCATAAAAACCCAGTGGGAAAAATTTGGAGAAAGAGTACATGATACAAGTGATGCTGCGATGCACGAATTGCCTCGTTAAAAACCTTGGTCGAGAAACTTCATGGAAAACTCGTCAAGGGAAAAAGAGTACAATTCACCCAAATTCATTTAGCCTGCAACACTTTATTTTTGGGTACTTAATCTTCATGATCAAGATTTATTAACGGGATTGTGAGAATTCTCCCCCTGAATTCTGCACTTCTCTAAGTCTCATCATTCCAATTCCACGCACGCACCTTTCAAGGCTAGATGCGGGGAGTGACTTAGTGAATAAATCTGCGAGATTTTCACATGACTTAGTATGCAGTACTTTAATCTCGTCCATCGTTTGCAATTCATGTGCATAGAAGAACTTGGGGTTGATATGCTTTGTGAGATGACTCTTCACATAGCCCGTTTGCACTTGTGCAACGCAAGCGGCATTATCTTCATAGATAATTGTGGGGGTTTGCACAATGTTCATCCCACATGACTGCTGGATGTGGTGAACCATTCGGCGGAGCCAAGCGCACTCTCGTGCGGCTTCATACAGTGCTATAATTTCTGAGTGGTTCGTCGAAGTAGCTACCAGGCTTTGCTTAGACGATTTCCATGAAATTGCAGTTCCACCACACAGAAATACATAGCCTGTTTGTGACTTAGCAGTATGTGGGTCTGACAGATACCCAGCATCTGCATAGCCAATCAAGTTCAAATCTTGATTCTTTCTGTAAAACAATCCGAGGTCCTTGCTACCTTGGAGGTATCGGAAAATGTCCTTTATGCCCTGCCAATGCCTTTGGTGGGCTCTGCACTGTACCTTGCTAAGAGGTTCACGGCAAATGCAATGTCCGGTCTAGTGCAGTTTGCTAAGTACATGAGTGCTCCCACTGCACTCAAGTATGGGAATTCCGGTCCCAGGACTTCCTCCCCCTCTTCCCTAGGTCGGAAAGGATCTTTTTCATGCTGTAAAGACCTACCGATCATCGGTACTTTCGAGGGAAATGCCTTCTCGAAGCCAAACCTTTCAAGCACCTTCTGGGTGTAGGTCGACTGATGTACCAAGACTCCTTCAGGGACATGCTCAAGCTGTAAGCCTAAGCAAAACTTGGTCTTGCCCAAATCTTTCATTTCAAATTCTGACTCCAAGTAGGAGCTTGCTTCTTTGATGTCTTCGGCTGTCCCGATGATATTCAGATCATCTATATACACAGAGATTATACAGAATCCATTCTGGGATCGCCATATAAATACACAAGGACAGTCTTCATTGTTCGTGTAGCCTTTCTTGCAGAGAAAGTCGCTCAAGCGATTATACCACATTCTTCCATATTGTTTCAGTCCATACAGTGACTTTCTGAGTTTCACACTGTACAGATTTCTATTTGCTCTGTCTTGGTTCGGGAGAGGGATTCTTTCAGGGACTCTCATATAAATCTCCGAATCCGAGTTACCGTAAAGGTATGCAGTCACAACATCCATCAATTTCATTTCCAAATTCAAGTTCACTGCCATTGAGATCAAATATCTAAAGGTAATTCCACTCATGACTGGGGAGTAGGTTTCTTCATAATCAACTCCAGGACGTTGAGTGAAACCTTGGGCTACCAGCCTTGCTTTGTATCTCACTACTTCATTTCTTTCATTTCTCTTTCGAACAAATACCCACTTGTGCCCAACGGGGTGTATGTGGGGAGGTGTGCGGCATACGGGCCCAAACACCTCTCTTTTATTCAGAGATAGCAATTCAGTTGCTATTGCCTTCTTCCAATCTTCTCAATCTGATCTTTTCTTACATTCAGCGAGCGATGCAGGCTCGGGATCAAGATCGATGATGGTGGCAATTTTCTTTGCGAAGTAGATATTGATATTAGCTGTTGTCCTATTCAGGGACTCTCCCGTGTGCACATAATTTATAGCTATTTCTTCATGAGTTGCTTCTTCTAGAGCGATTGCTTCTGCTGGAGCTTTACCTTGCGCATCGCTTCTTTCAATTGCGGTGGCAAGTCCCTTTAGCTTTTCGGCTCCGATGTGTGCGCACACATCCATGCCGATAGGGATATTCAGATCCGGTATGCCCTTTTCTGAAGGTGTCATACTTGTGCCAGGTCTCAACTGGCTCCCCTTCTCATTCTGGGGGACTTCAATGATCGGCTGTGATAAATCCCGCTTATCCTTTTTCGCCAGGCGTCCCCGGTTACTAAGGATTCGAGGAACCGGAGTTCTCGTCCCTTTATTTTTTTTTCTGAGGCCTCTGGACGAGATTAGGGATACCTTCTGCTTTCTTTGGTATTTCAACCCTCTCCAGTGCAGTGCGTGCAGGCACATGCGACTTAGTCACGCTCTTCAAATCACTAAAGTGATCAGGCAGTTGATTTGCTAATGCTTGCAAATCTATTGTCTTCTAGACTTCTCTTGTCTTCTGGACTTCTCTTGTCTTCTAGACTTTTCTTGTCTTCTAGACTTCTTTATTCGCTTCACTAGTGCGCGGGTCATCTGCATGAATTCTTGTGGCTTGCCATGTAATGTCTTCTGGACTTCTCTAGTGCGCGGGTCATCTACATGGATTCCCCAGGCTTGCCACGTAATTTTCCGACATTCTTTATCAAGGGGTTGATTTCCTCCCCCTAATGTTGGGAAAATTTCGGTGGTGACCCTTGCGCTAGTTGCATAGGTGAATAGATGTTGTAGGCCGAAAGTCTAAATTTGATGAGATTTGCTGCATGCAGGACTGCGTGTCCCTAACATGTAGCTGCTAGATTTCAATTATGCAAGAGGGTCGGGCAATAATTCTTTTAATTAAAGCCTCTGCCAAACCATTCTGGGTATAGACATGCGGTACCGAATGCTCAACTGCAATTCCCATCGCCATGCAATAATCATCAGATGCCTTTGAAGTAAATTCGTCGGCGTTGTCCATTCTAATGGACTTGATGTGATATTCAGGAAACACATTTCTGATGCGAATGATCTGCGAGATCAATTTTTGCAAAGGCGTGGTTCCTTGTGGACAATAAAACCCACATATGACCACTTCTAATAAGCGTCAATGAGCACCATGAAGTACTTAAATGGCCCTGAGACGGGTTGAATAGGACCGCAAATGTCTCCCTGGATGCGTTCCAGGAATGCAGAGACTTTATCCTTCACTTTCAGAGTAGAGGGGTCTAGTTATTAGTTTCCCGGCGGCACATGCAGGGCACACAAAATCTTCATGATTCGGGAAATTCTTTTCATTAATATTATGCCCATGTGAGTTTTTTATTATGTTTCTCATCATCCTAAGACTTGGGTGGCCTAATCTGTCATGCCGGAGACAGAAGAGTTCAGAGCTTCTAAACACTGTCTTCAGAACAGTGTACGCTGCAGGCGCTTTAATGTTGGTATAATATAGCCCATTTTCTAGTGAAGGAAGTTTTTCTAGTATTCTTTTGCGCTTCGTAATGAGCAGGTATTCCTTACCGTACTCTTCTTTAGTCTCAACGCGGAAACTATTTGCGCGGATATTTTTAAAACTTAGGAGAGTTCTAGTCGATTCTGGGTACAATGAGGCTTCTTCAATGACCAAAGTTGTGCCCATTATGGCTCTTTCAGAACCAATTATACATGCATCGCTTCTAGCGATTGTCGTAAGGCTGCTAGTGCTCTTACGAATCGACTGAAAATACTTAGTCTCTCTTAAGATGGTATGTATTGTGCCGCTGCTAGCTAAGCACACTTCCTTCATAGGGCGCTACACATGTTCTAATATAGGGTATTTATTAACATGTATGAGAAGGCAATCAACACATAAATAAAATACTCCAATATCAGAACATATCATGCCATCATAAACTGAATAAATGAATGAATTCTTCAAATATCATCCAACCATCACGAGAAACAACAGTTCTTAAGTACCATCCATGCAAATTCTAAAATATTCTTCCACACAAAATAAATGACAATTAAAGTCAAAATGCATTCAGTGCACTAGACTTCTTCTGCTATTTCTCAGGTGACATTCTGTTCAAGAGAAATCATGACGGTGGCTGCTTCTAGGTCAAGGGGGGTGCTGCTGTCGTAATGGTCTCAAATACCATCAACGCGGGCAGCTGCTCAGAATGCTCCCCTCAACCGATGCAGAGCGGGCTTCATGTGCCCTTTGCCATCCCGTTTTGGCTTGTTAGCCTTATTCTCATGTGGAGCATCTGATTTGTCTTTCTGGGCTGCGGTCATACCCTTCCTTCCCCTTCTCTTTATCAAGGGATTTCGCACCTTGTAGCTCTCGGCGTTGGCTTCACGGCCAACGGAGCTCCCAGGTGGCTAAGTGACGTAGTTCTTTGCGGAGAACTTTGTCCTGAGCTTCCGCAATCTGCATCATATCAATCAATTCGGCATATTCCTCATAGCCGTCTTGACGATAATTGCGTGCGGATTGTACTTCATTTGGGTGGAAGGATTATCTCAATTTTCTGTATTGAGGTACAAATCCTGTGCAATGCAGAATTGTATTCCCCGACCGTCTTAAAGTCGGCAAACCTCAGTCTGATCCACTCCTCTCTGCTTGAGGAAGAATGGTGTACTTTAGCCTCTCAAACCTGCTTCTTGGGTGCGGTCCAGAGTGCTAGCACGCTATTCTCTACCATGTACTCATTCTTGAGAGTGAGGCAGAAGTGGTGTCTGAGAAAATGAAGTGCCTGATCATTCTCTTTAGGCCTGGGTTGGGTGTCATTCAGTCCACCAATCCCAATGGTCGCGCGGAGCTTCCTGACTCCAAGCACAATCTCGACATCGGATGCCTACGTCAGATAGTTTTGGCCATGCTGGCCAGCTCCTCGAACTCCCGGTTCGTGATGCTAGTCATCTAAATGTGTATAAGTCTACTGCTGGTAGACATGCACGGAATAATTCACTACGGGTAAATAAATGGTACAAAAAGGTTCTCGCAATGTTTCAGAATTTTCTATGCATTTTCTATAATTTTACTGCTAATTTCGGTGATCAAAAGCAATTTAAACAATTACAATTAACCAAAACAGTAAATAAATACAGAAAATACAGGGAATAATAATGGCATAAATAAATAAGCTTCAAATGCTAAAAAATAATGCAAAATTCAGATTCCCGAGGCCCTTTTATGCAAGAATATGAAATTTCAGCAAATTCTGCAATTCCAGGGGGTTTTTACGCAAAATTTCAATTCAGAGAAAAATTCGCGCAATTTCCTGATTTACCGAGGGGTTTTCTGCAAAATTCTGGACCCACTCGTAAAATTGAGGGCTTATCAGTAATTTTCGGAACTACTGAGGCCCTTTTACAAAATTTAAGGACCGGATGGTTATTTCTGTAAAATAGAAGGGCTTTTCTGCAAAAATCCCAATGCCCCCCCCCGGCCGGGCCACTTTCTCCCCTGGCCCATTTTTCTTTTTCTCTCCCCCCCGGCCGGCCCATCTCTTCCTAACCCCGTGGCCCATCTCCTCCTTCATCACCTCCGCGGCCCATTTGGCCTATTGGCCTGGCCGGCCCACCGCCCGGTTACTTTTTTGGGGTTAGGGTTCCCCCTTTACCCAGCGGCGGCGGCGCCCGGGATGCGGCCTGGGCGGGCAGCGCGCGGGTGCGTGCGGGCACCGGCGGTAGGAGGCGGCGCAAGGCGGGTGCCGTGCGGCAGCGCGGGAGAGGCCGGGCGCCGTGCGGCGGCGCGGGAGCGGCCGGGGGCCGTGCGAAGACGGTGGGGCCGGCTTGCTGGCGAGCCGAGGCGGGAGGGCGGCGGGGTCGGCTGCAGGCCGAGGTAAGGCGCGGCGGGAGACGCCGGCGTGCGGGCCGAGCTGCGGGAGGAGCGCCGGCTGCGGGCGGCGTGCGGCGGGCTGGCGAGCGGGTGGCCTCCGGCCGTGGCGTGGCGCGGCGGGTGGCGGCCGGTCAAGGGGCGCAGGCGGCGGTCCGGCTCGGCTGCGGGCGAGCGGCGGCAAGGCAAGGGGCGCGCTTGGTGGCTCGACTGCGGGCGAGCGGCGGCCGGGTAAGGGCGAGCGGCGACCGGCAAGGGCGAGCGATGGCCGGGCAAGGGGCTCGCTAGATGGCTCGGCTGCGGGCGAGCGGTCGGCCGGGCAAGGGGCGAGTGGCGGCCAAGCGGCGGCTCGGGGCGGCCCGGCTGAGCGGACGCCGTGCGGCGGCGTCGATCGAGGAGGCCCGGCGAGAGCGCGGTCTGCAGGCCGCGGTGGAGGTTGTGCGGGCCGGGCTTCAACTGGTGGATGCACTGCGCGTTCGGGCGCAAAACCCGAGGTGGGTGGCGTGCTTCCGGCGGCCGGACTTCAGGTCCTTGCGCATGCTGGCGCAGTGCACGTGCGACAGTGCCCGGGGTGCGACCATCGGTCGGTGAGGCCGGCTGCTGGCCGGCAGAGCCCCCTTTTTTTTCTTTCTGTGTGATCTTTGCACAAACCGAACAGAGATAACAATGCATATCTCCATACAATGATCATGCAGGATCAGACAATATCATGCAAAAATTTCGTTTTAATCTATGATGCAATCAACATCTACCCCGTTTTCGTAATCCACCGATCGACATTGTGCCGGCGATTTCAGATCTGCTCGCGGTAGATTTAGGGCGGATTTGCATCGTTCTACAGTGCAATCAACATCTACCCTGTTTCACAATCTACCGATCGGCATTGTGCCGGCGACTTCAAGTCTGCTCGCGGTAGATTAGGGCGGATTTGCACCGTAGAAAATTCAATCTAGAACGCGAAAAGAAAATACGGATTCAAAAGCGATCTAGAAAATTCAATATGTGCTTCGATGATTACCTCGTTCACCGGAGCGAAGTCGTGCTGATAACGTGTTGAGGAACCGACGCTGGAGACCAGTCCGAGCGATTCCTCTGTTTAGAACAAGAACGAATCAATCACAGAATCACAGAATAATAGATTGAACACAGAGAGGTAGAGAGAACTCCTGGTCTTTCTTTATTGCTTTAGATTGCATCGGGGTACATAATGAGGGGGGTCTAGGTCCCTATTTATAGTCTACGGTGGGGTGCCCAATTAGATCAGGACTCTGGATAGAGTCCAGGTTTCCTAACAGACACGACGTCCACGCGGCTCCAACAGCGCATCAATCATCTCGGCCTTGTGCGTGTGACCGTAAAATACGCCGCTGCCGCGCGCTGTCCAACCAAACCAACGTGCGGCCGCCTCCACCGCTTTCGCCTCGCGAGCGCATCCAGATCCCACGTTTTCTTCGTGCCGAGCCCAACCCCCAACCGCGCTTTGGCCCCACGAGGAGACGCAGGCGCGGACGCTCGCTTTGCCTTCGCCTCTACTCCCGTAGTAGCCTATAAAGCCCGACCGCGACGACCATCCAGCCGAACGGACAGCAAAAACCAACGTGCGTGCGCAGACTGAGAGATACCCCGTAGAAGCGCAAGAAATTTAGTGGCTTGTTTGAGCGCGATGGCAGCGGCGGATAGCGGAAGCCGGCGGCGGTTCGCCGTGGCGTGCGGCGTGCTAAGCCGCTGCGTCAAGGCCGAGGTGGCCGGGAAGATGGCGGCAGCTCATCCAGCGGCGGCGACAGCGGCATCCACGATGCTTCTCATGCCGGGCGCCGACGTCGGAGAAGAGGCCGAGGGGACGCCGGCGGGCGGGAACGGGCAGGCGCAGGCCCAGCTGACGATCATGTACGGCGGGCGAGTGCTGGTGTTCGACGACTTCCCGGCGGACAGGGCGGCCGAGCTGGTGCGTGTCGCCGGCGTCGCCGGGCAGGACGTGGCAGGCGGTGGGTTCGCCGACCTGCCAGTGGCGAGGAAGGCGTCGCTCCAGCGGTTTATGGAGAAGAGGCGCGAAAGGCTCGGTGCGCGGGCACCCTACGCCGGCCGGCCGTCGTCACTGGAGGCGGCAGCCAAGAAGGGGAAGGAGGAGAAAGTCGCGGAGGCGGAGTGTTGGCTCGGGCTGGGGACCCCGGGAGGATGCGCGGCGCGGTGATACGCCTTGTCATTGCAACGCCGTCGCCGCCATGGACTGACTTCCAATTTCCATCTTTTCGTGTGAGCAACGTGGCGATTCTTTCGGCTTGGCTTCACGACTGACCAATTTACTGACGTGTATAGAAAATAACGATAGTTTATATGCAGAAACTTACAATGGAAATTGGTAAAATTGCGTTGGTGGGTCTTCTTTGAACAATCGTGCTGTGTTGGCGAGTGTGTAAATTATATACTCATCTCTCTCTGAATAAAAGCTGTTACACACTTTTTATAATCTTCGAATGCAAGACTTTTTTATAGTCTGGAATACAAGATTTGATCATGGTTTTTTATGTTAATATACTAGGCATCAAATCAACATGAAATATTTTAAAATAAATTGTGAATGTAATTCTGAGTTTAGTACACGTTAGTATTAATTATCTACTTCAACTTATATCTATGTTCGAATATATAAAAGTGAGAACGCTCTAACAGTTGTTGAATCAAAAGGAAAAGGAAAATTACAAAAAGGCCAAAGCTACCATTTCTTTTGACAAAATATAATTTTGAGCTTGGTGCTATAATACTTATAGTTGAGTAGTGATTCTATACTTTTTACAAATTTTTTGTACGAATAATCTATTTTTTATTCGAAATTACAGAAATATACCCGCGGGAAATTTCTTTACAAAAATAGGCTCCAGTCGCCCAAAGGGGGCCGATTGGAGCCAATCGTCCAACCCGGGGCTGACAGAGTCCTAGTCGCCTTACCCTCGAGCGACTACAGCCAGCGCCCCCCCACCCCCCATTAGGCGACTTGAGTGCAATCACCCCCCATTGGGCGACTACACTCAGTCCCCCGTGAATTTTTTTAAATTTTATCAATTTTGTAGTTTTTAACTGGGAAAAAACTGCTGGAGTTGTAATAAAAATTTATGTTCATTGTATGTTGTAGGTGCGTAAAAAATTTTGGGAAATTTTTTAAGAACGATTGACCGTAGAACGATTGGTACATACGATGGTAAATGATATTTAAATGTTACTGAGAATTCATGTGTAAAAAAAACCGGTATGTTAATATTGTTAGATGACTTGATATATGAATGATTGAATGCGAAAATACGAGATAATAGGCTTGTTTGAATTTAAATAAACTTCATAATACAGTTGGGAGTAACATGCAGCGTACTTTTTCATTACATGTATAACATATAGCATCATGTGCGACTAACCCACCCAACTACTCGTATGACTTACTGTATGGACTGGGGCTATTTTCCTTTCCTTGCCCGCTCGGCGTTGAACTCGTCGGCGGCCTCTTTTGCCTTAGCCGCCATTTCCCTCTTTCTCTCGCGCTCCCTCTCGCGAGCTTCCCGCTCCCTACGCATGCACACTTCGAAAGGAGCTTTCGTCTCGCGTTGTATATGCATGGTTTGCTCATTCTTACGGTGCTCCTCCTCCTGCATCTCCGATGACCTTGCGACATTCCACTCCTTGAAGTCGAGGGCCCATTGGTCCTCAGGGTGGATCTTAAGATCGATCCATTTGCGGTAGGCACATAGGGGTTCCGAGGACTGTAAATACAGGGGAGATATTGTTAGTGCGTGCTGTGAAGGAGAAAAGGTAGGGGAAAATGGTGCACCTGGTCCTTACCGGCTGCCGATAGGTTGCGGTGTCTAGACGGCGGTCGGGATAGTCACTAGGGGTGTGTTTGGTTGCCTGAATCTCCTTCGTTCTGGATGGGTGGATCCGTATAATCTGAGAAAGAGCCTGTTTGGTTGCCTGTATGAGCGGATGCAAAAATACGCCCTCATCCTGGATGGGTGGATACGCTCAAAATGAGCTTCACTAGCTATCCTGGATGAGTGGATGCAGTGTATCTTATGCGGTCCCACGTGCCAGCCTCTCAGGTTTGGTAGACTGCATCCGCTCATACAGGCAACCAAACAACATCTCAGTTTTTTTGTATCCGCTCATACAGCCTCACCAAACATCTTCTTTTTCTGAAATACGATTCCACTCAGCCTGCATCCACTCATCCAGGATATACGATGCAACCTCCATCCACGAACCAAACACACCCTAGAGTAATTTGTGCAACCCCAGTAACGTATACCTAGGCTGATGCGGTGCTTAGACTTGAAGAACTTGCAAGTGTCCACACACCAACAAAGGGGGGTTGTCTCCCCCTCGGGTGAGAGTTGTGGCGAACGCTTGGTAAGAACGTTCGGGATGGGGTTGTTGCTACGGGGCCCCTCATTGCGGAGAGCTGACCTTGTAACAAGCTAGGCTTGTTCTGCCTAGGCTGCAATAGCCCTTATTTTCTCATCGCGAGCGGCAGTTGACCATGCTAGGTCGCAGGTCTCCTCCCATTGCTTCACCATCTTGTCCCATTGCTTCTTCTGCCTTTTGTCCATCCCAGTGCGGTGAAGGAAGCACGGTGTAGTGTGGGCTTTGGTCATGTAGTGTTCCCTGCGAAATGGAAAGCACCCCAATTTATAGGGTTCGTTTTTCCTCTACTCGTACGTGTAAAACTGGTGCGCGTGGTCCTGGCACTGAGTAAAGCTGGGTCGTTGATGTGACGATGGCCCGATCTTCCGAGAGGTACTAATAAGTCGATTGTGGAGATCTCGACGTTGATGATCCAAAGGCTCCGACCAAAACAGATCGAACCCCTCGCAATCACTACACCACTGCTCCGTTGGTTATCAACCGTGCTGAACACAATTGACCTCGCCAAGAAGGTTATCTCCTGCAAGCGAATCGAGAACATAAGCAAGAGAGTACAAGATGCAATCTGAAATTGTGAATAAATATTAAGTTCACAAGTTGGGGTCTCACAAACCGATGAACGGCGAAACTGTTCAAAGACAGATTAATCTAAGCAAAACCCAAGGAAAACTAAAGGGGTGTGGCCTCCTTAAATAGGGGAGGGGGAAGCCACACTTATCTAATGAAAAGGGATATGGTACTATTCTTAGTTACTGTTCACATGTGTGGTACTATTCACGTGAACAGTACCGGCCCAAATAGCCCAAGTTACAAGGCCCTCGGCCCACTTTGAGTCGGACTGGAAAAGTGACGTAGCTTGTTTCGCAGTTTCTGATCTGCTCGAGTGGAGTTTGGAGGTGAGACCAGATCCATCTGAAAGTAGACTCCAAGATGTTTCCAACGAGTACTCACGGGCCCCGAGAAGCCTTCTGGATCAAAAGTTATGGCCGTTTGAAGTTGGCTTGTCAAGCTGAATCCGAATTGATCTGGAGGCCGAATTGGATTCCAAAACCTGTCCAACTTGAACCCTTACTTCAATTGGTTCCAAAGTGATGTGGTGCTACAAATATATATATTTTCATCATTAGGTAGCATCATATTCTCATTTAAAATATGTTGAAGTTGAAGAAACGAATTCACCTTTAGTTCATTCTTGATATTGGCCGCTATGGTCGTACGTGTTGGTGGCGTGGTCACATCAGTCGTGCTGTTATGTCACTACGAAAAGCTATGTGGCCATGCCATATGACTGTGCAAAGCTGGCCTCTTTTGTCACGTCTCTATGCAAAACTGCCCTCTTTTGTCATGTCTCTGTGCAAAGCTGCCCGTTTTGTCATGTCACTGCGCAAAGCTGCCCCATTTTGTCATATCACTACGCAAAGCTGCCCCCTTTTGTCATGTCACTACTCAAGGCTACCCCCTTTTGTCATATCACTGCGCAAAGCTGCCTCCTTTTGTCATGTCACTGCGCAAAGCTGCCCTCTTATGTCATGTCTTTGTGTAAAGCTGACCTCTTTTGTCATGTCACTGCGCAAAGCTGCCCTTTTGGTCATGTCACTACGCAAAGCTGCCCCCCTTTTGTCATGTCACTGCGCAAAGCTGGCCTCTTATGTCATGTCTCTACGCAAAGCTGGCCTCTTTTGTCATATCTCTGGACAAAGCTGTCCTCTTTTGTCATGTCTCTGGATAAAGCTACCCGATTTTATCATATGGTCATTGCACTAAGTTCTCTCATTTTATATGAAAAGCACGGTTGGGGTTCCATGAAAGTAGGAGTAGATAACCCTGTAAATCGAATGAAGAAGGACCTTCTCCATCGTGCAGATACATACCATGGCGGAGGCCGAGGGGCTGGTCAGAGCGGGGTCACCAAAGGAAGACCTTCCCGTCAAAATGATGCTCCCTGTTGCCCATGACCTGCACTGTGTGCAATTGACCTTTCTGTGCCTTCGTCTCCATGTATGCCGTAATTTTTGACAAATACAGGGCTCGGGGATTGGCGGCATGAAGTGCGGCATTCGCGTGCCTCTCCTTGAAGTAGCCGATTGTGATGTGAAGAACACCTTCCACAATGGCGACAAGGGGCTGAGAACAGAGGCCCCTGAGAACCCAATTGTACACCTCAGCAAGGTTAGTCGTCATTATGCCGTACCTTGCGCCGTCCATGTCGTGCAACAGCGACCACTTCTCTAATGGTTCTCCCTCGATTCACTACAAGAAGCACTTGATGTTTCGTAAGCTCCTCCTTCTTGGACCAGCTGGGTTAGGCTCATCGAGTGCTGGCAAACATTACAATTGTGACACCTCGGGAATGACTGACCCCTTGCTCCTCTTGTCGATGTGCTTCTTGATGTACTCATCCAACAACACCCACAAATCATCAAATTTTCTCCGCTGGTTCTGCATAGCCAGCCTGTTGAATAGCTTCATCAACGGTTGTTTCGGAAGCTGCTTAAAAAAGTTCGCTCCTAAGTGACGAATGCACCACCTGTTCCTCATGTCCGGCCAAGAAAAGGGCTCCTCGGGGTCTTCCAAAAGTTTTATTATAGCCTTTATAATCCCGGCGTGGCGATCATGGATTACGCACACACTAGGACGAGTACCGACAACTCCAACCCTGACATGTCTGAGAAACCACAACCAGCTTTCATAATTCTCACTTTTCACAAATGCGATGGCCAGCGGTTATATTTGATTGTTGCCGTCAACGCCTATGGCCGTCAGGATCTGACCCTTGTATTTTCTTGTCAAAAAGGTTCCGTCAACTAAGATCATCGACAGCATGCGCCTGAATGCCTCGATGCAAGCACCAAATGCTAACAAGGCCCTCTACAACAGTGCATATCCTGGTGGACTTGTGGACGGCTTGTCTTGCATAGCGATATATGTGCCCGGGTTCCTGTCCTGCAACACCTTAAGCATACGAGAAAGATTGTCGTACGCCGCCTCGAAAGACCCAAAACATTGTTCCAGCGCCTTCTGTTTGGCATGCCATGCCTTCGCGTAGCTAATCTTATACTTGAATTTCTTCTTGATAGCTACCACGATATGCATGGTCTTCATGTCTTTCTTCTCCACTATCTCTCCGTACATCAAATTGGCTATAAAGGCAGACGTTAGATTACGATACCTCGCCAAAACACTATTGAGAATGCAAGAGTGCGGCTCCACCTTGGACACAATCTAGTGAGTCTCATACTTGGGTCTACGTGCGTGCACCCTCCAAGGACAACCTGTCTGCTCGCACTTCACGGTGTACTGCTCCTGGCTTGATTTCATGATACGAAATGTCCATTGCATTGAAAGGGCCCACAACTTGATGGCATCCTGCAGTGCTGCCTTGTCAGTAAACATAGAATGCAACCGAACCTCTGTCTTATGATACTCCCACACTGATTCATGCTCATGTGCGGAAACACTCTCAGAATTAAACCGATTTCATTCCCGCGGGATAGGAACTTCATCCTCATCCGAACTGTCCTCCTCGTCGTCTTGTACAGCTTCCTCTTTAGCCCATGCCCTCTGGTCATCACAGTCCATCTGCTGCACAATGTACTCAATATGTTCCCGCTTGTCCAGTTCCCTCTCTATGACTTGACCATTGTAACTCTCCTCCATATACCGCATCGGCTTCATCACAAGCAACTTGATCATCTTCGCCAACATGCGGCCCGCCCGAGCTGCTAGCATCTCCCGAAGTAAGGGCGGACGCATGACCTTGCACAGCTTCTAATGAGCACGGTTGCACAAGCAGGACACACTAGTATTCACGACGGAGGCACCCTTGCACAAAGCCCTTCCATGCAGTAGTGTACAGCAATGTCTTCAACTCCCATCTGATGTTCGTGGGAGACTAGCTCCAAAGCCCTTGCACGACGATGCTGCACACCTCGGGGTCCAACGAAAAACTCCGTGTCAGCCAATGCAACACATCTGCGATCCGGGCATTCTCGCCATCCAGATGTACTAGAGTAACTTACGGAAAACCGCTCAAATCCACACCATTCGGACCTTGACGAACGGTTCTAGCACCGCAATGCACTCTCAATGTAGTGGCTATTGCCATTGCTGATGTTGGCCTGCATATATGTTTCAATTTTGTGACATGTCAAATAGCATTGCACAACATCAAAGTACCAACATACTGCAATTCACATTTCACCGATCGTTCGCATGTTGTAACCCACTACAATAACCTCGTGCTATGAACTTCGAACATACAAATTAATTAAATTCTACCATAAATATTTTCTGAATTTTTTAGTAGGTATAAATTTCACCGGATGATTCATTTGTACATTACGGTGACTGAATTTTCTACGACTACAATTTTGTAGGCATGCAGAATTTCGTTCTGATGCTAATTTTGTAAAACTATGTTCCCTAAATTATACATAACTACACACTTCTACGACTATTAATTTTGTAAAACTACATGTTTAATAAATTTAGTATAACAAATATTTAACTATTTCTATATAGATCTACATCTACAGTTGCTTTTTCATCTCCTCTCCGTTTCTACGCCTGCTAATTTCCTATAACTACGTTAACTAAGTTTTCTATACTAAAAATTGTACTAAAATTTCTATACTAAAAATGTTCCATACTAAAAAAATGTATACTAAAAATTTTCTGTACTAAAATTTCTATACTAAAAATTGTACTAAAATTTCTATACTAAATTTTGTACATCTACAATTTTTACTAACACTAAGATTTGATTAAAAAAATATACTACATACACAATATATTAAAAAAATACCTGGATCTAAAGATCTAAATGGATGGAATGGCTCTTACTCCTCCTTCCTTCCTCTCCTCTCCTCCTCCTCTCCCTCTCCTCTTCCCCCCTCCTCTTCTTCCCCTCTTTCCTTTCCTCTTCTCCCTCTGCTTTCTCTTCTCTTCTCCTCTCCTCTCCTTTCTCTCAACGCCGAGCGATTGCAAATGAAAATGATGCAAGGTGGTGGCGGCCGAGCGTGCTGCCTTTTTAACCCCCCTGTTGCCCGGGCGTTGAGCGACTGAAGCTCCAGTCGCCCAACCGTATGGCGACTAGAGCTTCAGTCGCCCAACGTCTGGGCAACAACAATAATTCGCCTAACCGTTGCCAGATTCCCCACGTGTCGCCTCCTGGTTGGGCGATTGGCTTCAATCGCCCCCCATTAGGTGACTAGAGCATATTTTTTTTAAAAAAAATTCCCGCGGGTATGTTTCTATAATTTCGAATAAAAATAAATTATTCGTACAAAACATTCTACTTTTCACTGCTATATACATGTACAAATCTTAAAGCACCAACCAAGAGGTAAGTAGTTTCAATCCACTCTTGAAAGTGTTTTAACATTTGTGCAATTCACTATTTAGAAGAGTATAGAATCACCTCTACTTTGGTGCCGAACCCGATGTTTTTTTCGTTCTGCATGATTGCACATAAGTATGTTTCGGTAGCGGACCCAGAAAATATTTGGACTGGGGGATGGCTTGGTGAATATAGAAAAATACAAGGACTCAATTGTAAAAATGGAGGACCGTAAATTGATTTCACATCGATTTACCTACAAGGTCTCAATTGTAAAAATGGAGGACCGTAAATTGATTTCACATCAATCTAGCACCTAAACCAAAATGAATTTCACGATTGCGCATGTTAGCTGCTTTCTCCCCCTAGTAGTGATCATGTAAGTTCAGCAAACTTTGTGGCTGTTATAACGCTCGATGGAACAGGGCCATTAGGGCTCATTATTACTCAAGGCCAGTTTAGCTGGATCAATATACTTTTTTTTTATTTTTCCATCAGTTTTTCTTTTGTTATTTTTGTTCTATAGAAAGGCACCTCGAGTCATATATATTTGTACAACACCCTTGTCTTCGTTTTCAGAAAGACATGTAAGTCTTCCTTATTTGCTTGGCAGCCATGGTTTTTTTATGGACATAATCTTCAGAGAGGCGCTTCTGTATATTACTATTTCAAAGTTACATATACCGTATATTAAAGTTGGGGGACTCTCTGTCCCCCGAGACCATCCACGCGTCAGCCCCCCGCAAAACAGCCCGCAAAGATTTGGTAATTACGTTTAAGTCCCCGATTTTCACAAAAAGGTCCCTAGATTCTTGCGAAAAAGCCCCTACACACTTTTTTCCTATGTAGCGGCCCGCGGTTTTCCGTAATTACAAACAGCCCTTATTTCTTCCGAAAGGACCCTCGGTTTTTTGCGAAAAAACCCCTCCACTCTCCTTTTATTGCGAAAAGGCCCTCGATTTTTTGCAAAAAACCCCTACGCTTTCTTTTTTCTGTTAATTTTCGTCTCTTTTACTTTGGTCCACACGGTGGCTGGTGTGGCGTGGCGCCACGCCTACGTAGCTAGTAGATATTAAAGCATGAATGAAAGGTAGAGGACAATTACTTACCTCTTCCCTAGCTTTTAAGATTTATGCAACTTGTATTGATGAAAGATGTATAGAAGCACTACTCTTCCAGGATTTGTGAAATTGCATATATGTCCCCATCATTTTTCTTCAAAATCGTTAATCTAACATTTCTAGAAAGCACTCGAGCTTTTTGTGAAATTGGCAAGGAGTCCTTGCTTTCAGCAGAAAAACCTTCAGATTTTTCATAATTGCAAAAGATCATGTTTTCTATAAAAAAAACTACGTACTTCCAAATACTCTATTGTCCACATCCCCACAAAAAAATAACTCTAGCTTTTTTGGTAACTGAAAAAAAATGGTGCCTCTTTTCTCCTGACTTGTTCCGCACGTTAGCATCGACGTACGGTCAGCCACATAGTGGAAAACATTGAAGTTGTGCAGTCAACGAAAAAGAAGGTAGGTTTTTTTGGGCTAATGGTTTATAGTTTAGATATTTGAATTTTGATTGTTCATAAGAGATAGTATATATAGAAAGATACTCGAATGTGATTGTGATCAGTACAGTTAAACTCTGTACACTTTTTACTACAATTTTTATGTTAACCCCGTCTAAACATGTACCGTTTAAAAACTAGTTAGTGTAGACAGTACGAGTATAAACTGGCTTTAAGCCAAACCGAACTCACCCTCTACCTGCGGGGATGACTGAATTACACCAATTTGGTATCTTCCAATGTTAAACGTGAGAATTTCGAGTAGTCATATTTAGCTAGCTTTGTTTTGCATACATTTTTCTTTGCTTACGAAAATAGGCACCTATCGTATTCTAGTATTTGTATTTGTTCCAGGCAAAATAAATCAATTAAGGAGATCGATGCGTGCAGATCACTTCTGTTAAAGCTCAAATTAGACCTTTAATTTATTCTTCTATTTTAAACTATTGGGTGCGTTCTTTTGGACTGTAGCTCATGGCTGTGGTTTTTGAATTCTGGTCTATTCACGAAAGGTAGTACATACAGAAAAATAGTCGCATATGATTTTGGCTAGTACAGCTGAACTCAATACAATTTTTACTACAATTGACCTTTAGATCCCGCCACAAAAAACGCACCATTTTTTAAAAATTTACTGTAGCTACAGTATATAAGTATAAGTTGTAATCTCGGTCGAACCTGCCCATTAATTGTATTTGTATGATATGCACGTAAACTTCTTTCACCAATTTTTTTTTAAAAAAAACACTTATTCCACCATCTACTGCTCATCATACAAGTGGAAATGAAAAAAGTGCAAGAGAAAAAGGTTGAAAAACATTTTATAACTAGATGCTATTTGTACAACAAAAACACTCAATCCAAACATGTACGGGCTTAAGACAACCACGTAAGTTTGAGGGCTAAACTGAAAATCCCATAATCACTAGTTGGGTAATACTAGACACACTATGGGACGTTCTTTACGGTTACGACTGAGAGCTTTTGGATTTAGCGTGAATGCTTGTGTCATTGTATGAACGAATCGAATATGAATAAGCCGATAAATTGTTTTGAAAAGGCTATTCTGATAAACTATTTCGAAACGATGCAAAGAAACCGTCATATTTATTGGAGAAAAGTCATAAGCTGAAAAGAGCTCGGGCTATGTACACGCATTCAAATCTCTTTTTTTAGTAATAGTTCAATGAGCAAAGTTGACTAATATTATGCACACACTATATATATATCTGTGTGTAGTCCCTATGTTAAACTTGGGATTCCTGGACAACGCCCCATCCACCTGTCTTGCTACGTACTGTAGCGCTGCTCCCCAATAGTCGAAATTTTTGTACGGATAATCCATTTTTTATTCAAAATTGCAGAAATATACCCGTGGAAATTTTTTTTACAAAAATAGACTCCAGTCGCTTAATGGTTGGGCGAAAGTTGGGCGACTGGAGCCTTTCGCCCAACCAGTCTGCGACAGTTAATGAATATACCAACCGTTCGGCGATTAATTGCAGTCGCCCCATCGTTGGACAACTATACTCCAGTAGCCGAACCGTTGGGCGACTGCAATCTAGTCGCTGTTGCACTGTTTTCATTCGACCGCGCGAAGAGTAGAAGAAGAAGAGAGGAAGAGAGGAAGAGGGAAGAAGAGAAGGGGGAGAGAAGGAGACGGAGAGGAGGAGAAGGGGAGGGGGGGAGAGAAGGAGAGGGAGAGCGCGATTTTCAGATATTTTTTGTGTTATATTTTTTGTTAGTGTTAGAAATATAGTTTATAAATTTAGTTTAGGAAATGTAGTTTAGAAATTTAGTTTATAAAATCTAGTTTATAAATTTAGTTTAGAAAATGTAGTTTAGAAAATATATTTTAGAAATTTAGTTTAGAAAATTTAGTTTTCAAATTTTGTTTAGAAAATATAGTTTAGAAACATTAGTTTTGAAAATTTAGGTTAGAAAATATAGTTTAGAAATTTAGTTTAGAAAATATAGTTTAGAAATTTAGTTTAGAAAATGTAGTTTAGAAATTTAGTTTAGAAAATATAGTTTACAAATTTAATTTAGAAAATATAGTTTAGAAATTTAATTTAGAAAATGTAGTTTAGAAATTCAATTTAGAAATTTAGTTTAGAAAATATAGTTTACAAATTTAGTTTAGAAAATATAGTTTAGAAATTTAGTTTAGAAAATTTAGTTTAGAAATTTAGTTTACAAAATGTAGTTTTGAAATTTAGTTTAGAAATTTAAATTTGTGTAGAAAATATAGTTTAGAAATTAAGTTTAGAAATTTAGTTGTATACCATTTTTAATGCATTATTGTAGAAAATATAGTATTCAAATGTAGATGTAGAAATTTTTTTGTATGTATTATTGTAGAAAATGTAGTGTACAAATTTAGATGTAGAAAATTGAGTGTAAAAATTTTGTATAGTATTTTTGATGTATTATTATAGAAAATTTAGTGTAGAAATTTAGATGTACAAAATTTAATGTTGAAATTATTGTATAAATTTTGCAGGTATGACTCGTGCTGGACGTGACTTGAGTGGCGGTACGAGCTATTGGACGAGCACGTGGACCACGTGCATCGCGCTTCCCGTCGTGCGGCGCCACCGGGGAGCACGGGCGAGCCGCCTGAGCTGGGAGTGGTCCGGACACGCACACCTCGCGTGGCCTGGGGACTCGACCCCTGTTGGACTGCCAGGTTTGCACTACGCCAACGTTTAGCCCGACCGTAAGAACGTTCCGTGCTGATCTTCACTTTGTTTGCAGGTTGCGGGATGCCGGGCTACTCCCTCTTGCCCGGATGGTGGAGGCCACGGAGGAGGATGGAGCCGCCTTGGCCGCGGGCGGGGACGAGGCGGGCGGGGAGCCATCATGACGATTCCCGTTCGACCGTTCCCTGCTGACGGCTTTGGTGGACCGTTGGCGGCCCGAGACGCACACTTTCCACCTCCCATTCGGGGAGATGACGCTGACCCTGCAGGATGTGTCCCTGCTCCTTGGCCTTCCGATCGCGGGAGACGCTGCCTTTCTACCGGAGGCCCCGGCCGACTGGCGCGGTGACCTGCTCGGCAGATTCGACGGGGTCGTTCCACCGGGCGATCACCACCACATCTTCGAGGAGGATCAGACCCATGGGCCGACGCTGAGGTGGCTCGCACAGTACCGGGTACGTAGTATTTAGAATTGATCGTGTATTGGAAGCTCTTATTTGTTGTATTACGTACTAATAACAACTTGTTTGCATGCAGGTGGAGCGCATGGATCCGCAAGCAAATGATTACCAGGTCTCGCGCCACTTGGAGGCGTGCTGTGACTGTTTGGTTGGGTGCTTTTCACCACCAGCCACGGCAACTCGATGGATGCGCGCCTTATCGCTTATACGAGGGCGATCGCTGACGGCGAGCCCCCCCCAGGTCAGCTGGGGATCGGCCACACTTGCCGCGACGTACCGCGCGTTGTGCGATGCGTGCACGAGGACCAGGGCGAACTCAGTCCTCACGGGCTGTCCCCTGTTGCTGTAGTTGTGGTCGTTCGAGCGGTTGAGCATCGGACGACCTGTGCTAGACGACATGGGTCCGTACGGGCCCGAGATGTATCCAGGAGGAGACGTCTACCGGCCGACGATGGGTTCTCTCTGGTGCCATCGTCGAGTAAGTATTATCACAGTTAACTATTTCTTTCTTATTGACGATCGTCGTACTAAAGAACTTGTCTTTCTTGCAGGTACAGTTCGCGCACGTGCAGGTCACGCGGGCGTACCTGCCCTTTGTGGAGCAGTTCGACCGCATCACAGCCGACGACGTGCGCTGGGAGCCGTACGCAGATACGACAGTGCAGGCCCGTGCTCCTGGCGGGCTGTCCACATTTTGCTTCCGTGACCGGGCTTTCTGGCATACTCGCCGGAAGCTCGTGTACCATATCTACGTGGAGGACTACGCACCCCAGCGAGTCATGCGCTAGTTCGTGCTACGGCAGGTGCTTCCTGTACCAGTCGGACCATCGCTTCCGCGGAACGTGCACAGGTGAGTGATCGTTTATGCTACATATGTACATACTTACTACTGCGTTCGCAAGTATCTCATATTTCGTAATGGTTCTATACGCAGGCACAACGCGAAGGGAGTTAAAAGAGGCACGGACTGGTCGACGAAGATGTAGCCCTGGGTCGAGCAGTGGGAGGGTGCGCTCGACGACCGCGTGGAGGAGGACCAGCCGTACGACAGCAGGGACTACGCAGAGTACCTGCGCTGGTACCAGGGGCGGACACGTACCAGGCTCGTATATGTCGTAGACCCGCCTGCCACACAGGTCGCCGCTCCGACAGACACGTACCCCGCGCACCTCGCGCGCGACGCTCACATCGCGGTACGTTACATGTAATTTCAAATATTCCCAAATGGCCATTTTGGTATGCATGCAGTTTACATTTCCCAAATGTCATTTCGATGATCGACCATTTTATGTCTTTGTGTCCAGGCTGACGTCGGTGCTGCCCTATGGAACGACTCCACCTCACTACTGCAGAGGGTCGCAACTAGTGCGGAGCTGACCCACGAGGAGGGCGTCAGCTTTGTGCGTCGGGTGGAGGCCGGGTGTAGACGTATTGTTAGCTTGCTGTCCTGCACGAGGCTACCGGCGGTCTCCATGCCCAGCGCTCCGACTGCTCGTCCACCAGTGCCACCCCGACCAGCGTGGCACTACTCTGGAGGTAGTACGTGGACACGTCCTACACCACCTCACCCAGAGCAGCCAGGGGGTTCAGCTTGGGCACGGCCTCCTACACCACCGAGCTTCACGCCTCCTCCGCACATCCCTGGCTTCCACACGCAGGGGGTGTATGCCCCTCCTCCTACCTCGATGGCACCAGCTACGGGTACGCATCGTCCGATCTTGTTTTTATCCCAAGACGACGTGCAACGAACTAACGATGTTACTATTGCAGGTACTTACCAGCAGCACGTGTCTCCCCGGGCCCGGACGATGTGGACCAGTTTTTTGCGGAGTGGCCCGGGTAGTTCTCCGACGCAGCACTGGAGGTTCTCTCTGGCAGTGCCCTCCCCGGTGTACCGGAGGGCACACAGCCAGAGGTGCAGCTGACTCCACCAGCGCAGGGGCGGGATAGACACCCTCCTGCTCGTTTTACTTTTTCGGAGCCTCGTAACCCGTTGCACCGGAGGAGGGCCAAGCGGGGCTGTATGGGAGGACGCGGACGCGGTGACGGGGCACACCAGGGTGGCGAGTGAGGGATGCTATATTATGTAATGAAAAAATATGCGGCATGTTACTCACACTTATATTATGAAGTTTATTTAAATTCAAACATGTCTATCATCTCTTCTTTTCGCATTCAATCATAAACGTACCAGTTCTCTGCACACGAATTATCATCGTATGTTACTTAACAGTATATGTATCGATCGTTCTCCCGTTAATCTTTAATAAAAAAGTTTCTAAAAATTTTTACGCACCTACAATATACAATAAACATAAACTTATATTACATCATTTTTTTACCACTTTAAAGCTACAAAATTCACGGGGGACATGCAGTCGCCTAATGGGATGGCGACTGCATTCAAGTCGCCTAATGGGATGGCGACTGCATGCAAGTCACCATACGGAAGAGCGACTGGATGCAGTCGCTCCAGCGTGCGGCGACAGATATTGTGTCGCAGTCTGGTTGGGCGAAAGGCTCCAGTCGCCCAACCATTAGGCGACTGGAACCTATTTTTGTAAAAAAATTTCCCGCGGGTATATTCTGTAATTTTGAATAAAAAATGGATTATCCGTACAAAAAATTCCCCAATAGTCCCTATTAGTGCACTTAATTAGCGTTAAACACACTGATTAGCACTAACAATAATTGATTAGTGCTAATACTGCTGCTACTGTAGCCCTATTCTCCATTAATTAGCACACTTAATTAACGTTACACACACTAATTAGTACTAATAGTAATTAATTAGTTCATGGCATAAAGGGCCTATTCTTTTTGGCTGTGGCTTATGGCTTTTGGCTGCGGCTTGTGACTTTTAGTCTGTTTGTACAAGAGATTACAGAGTAATAGAAACTCACGTGTGGTTTTTGCCAATATAAATGAAGTTAGTAAAGTATGTACTACAATTAACTAGTAGACTCTATCTTGAAAAAATACTCCGTTTAAAAGCTAATTACTGTAGAAAAGCCGAAAAGCAGCTTTTAGAAGTTAAAAAGAACAGGGCCAAAATTCAAAATTTACAAGCGAGTATTTGTTGTCCGAATAAACTAAAAATTTTATACAAAAATTTTCACACTTTTTCACTGTGATAATCTAGACAACACAGACGGTTCGTGTTGATAACCGTTTGTGAACTTTTACAGACGGTTCTTAATACGAACCGTTTGTGGTAATCCTGACAGACCTTTGTCGTATGAACTACAGAAACTATACTGAGACGAGAGTCAAATTCAAGGCAATTTTATTACAAAAGTCCAAAAAAAAGAGATTCCTAGATTTTGATCTTCTTGGCTTCATATGCTTCTTCGTCGACTTCTGGAGTTGGAGGATCAGCCGCTGTGTTCTCGAATGCCGTCAAGATTGTCCATGCCCTCTCCACTTCCTCCTCAAGCCTGGGCAAATCATTAGCATGTTCCATAATCTCAAAGAGGATGCCATAATAAGGTTCCTCAGAATCGGCCGATTCTGCTTGATCGGCAAGGTTATCCATGTGTCTCTACACTGCCGGAAGATCTTCCTCCACTTTGCGCACATTGTAGAGAAGAACGAGGCTGAGGGTGGTTTCCCTTTCCTGAGCGGCAACGAGACACCTCCGTCGACGGCGTATGATGAGGTCCAGCTGACTGATGGAAGCGAGTCGAGGAAGGAGAGCAGGGCGTGAGCGGAGGAGCTGCTCCAGACGTAAATTGTTGGCCGCCTGTGTAAGGTTGCGTCTGAACAACTCATGATGGATAGATGAGAAGAAGGAGATCAAAGGAATTTTAGATGTCATTATTGAGAAATCTGGTGATGAAGAAGATGAGGGAGAGGACAGTGTAGAAGAGCAGGATTAGGGCGCGCATATTTAAGCATTAAAACAAACGGTTCGTATTCCAAACCGTCTCTAATAGTAATATCACAGACGGTTCGTATTCCAAACCGTCTCTGATATTAATATCACAAACGGTTCTTAATACGAACCATCTGTGATAAGTGATACATCACAGATGGTTCGTATAATAAACCGTCTCCGATATTCATTATCACAGATGGTTCATGTAACAAACCGTCTGTGATAATCACAGGTCACCGAATAGCAGGGATCAGTTCCTCCCACTGCTCGGCCCTTATTAATAACTCCCCATCTACCTTTCCACTGGTACTAGTCACGCGTGAGTTCATCTCACTAGCTAGCTTCCTGCATCTCCCCTCCGCTGTGAGCTAGCGCCTCCGTCGCGGCACGGCGGGAAGCTGGACAACACTCTTGCCGTAAGTGTCGTAAGTGTGTCTTGTTCAGCTTCACCGTCATGCCATGAAGGGTTCGTTAGCTTATTATCCTGTAATAGATCTGAATGTGTTGTTGTTCTTGCCTCTGTATTTGCTTGTTCGTCGACAACGCCGACTACTACCGTGAGCTAGCTCCTCCGTTGTGGCACGGCGAGAGGCTAGACAACACACTTTTGCTGTAAGTGTCGTAAGGGTGTCTTGTTTAGCTTCAACGTCGTGCCACGAAGGGTTCGCGCTTTAGCTTGTTATCCTGTAATAGATCTGAATGTGTTGTTGTGCTTGCGTCTGTATTTGCTTGTTTTCAGAGGACATGGGTAACATTATTTAATTTCTTGAGACTAGCTAGCTAGGCAAAAAATAGAAAAAATTACTAAGTATAGTCGTATAGAGTGAACTATCACAGACGGTTTGTAGTGTAAACCGTCTGTGAAGGACTATCACAGACGGTTCTGTATATGAACCGTCTGTGATACGCACTAATCACAGACGATTGGTATTACGAACCGTCTGTGATATTATGGACATCACAGACGGTTCGTGTTAATAACCATCTGTGATAATGTAGGACTATCACAGACAGTTCTTTATACGAACCGTCTGTGATAAGCACCAATCACAGACGGTTGGTATTACGAACCGTCTGTGATATGGTGGATATCACAGATGGTTCGTATTAATAACCATCTGTGAATTATCACAGACGGTTATTAACACGAACCATCTGTGATATATTGGTTTCACAGACCGTTTGTGGTTGGAACCGTCTGTGATATTCTGCGCACTATTAATTACTTGGCGTACTTGCTCGATGTCGACACAGATCTGTCTTCATTGCGCTACATCGGTGGAGTAAGGCGGTCGGCTTTAGGGAGTTAGGGGTGAAAACATATCACCGTCTTCTTAGTGATCTGATTAGAGGTTAGTACTCAATTACTTTTAATAACTTATATACATGCTTGTGTTTGTAATTGAAGATCGGAGATGATAGCTAGGTTTTTGTTTAATTTAAATCTAGCTAGCTAACTAGGTTTAGAAAGATAATATTAGTTTGTTCAATTTCAGAATGGGTAAGTACTAGCTAACATTCTTGTTTAACATTATTATGTCATGAATACGTTGCTAGCTAGCTATATACCTACGTAATATATATAGATGTATGTCATGTACGTGTAAGTATATATAGTACGGTTTCAAAGACTGTGCCGTCTGTGATATGAACGATATCACATACGACTTTTGTAACTAAACGTCTGTGATATACAAAATATCACAGACGGTTTTTATTTCGAACCGTTTGTGATATTGTGTATATCACAGATGGTTAGTAACAAAAACCGTCTGTGATATTGTATATATCACAGACGGTCTTTTTTATTAACCGTCTGTGCTAGTCGAGTATCACAGATGGTTTTTTATATATAAAACCGTCTGTGATACTCGACTATCACATACGGTGTTTTACAAAAAAACCATCTGTAATGTGTGTTATCACTGACACCTAAACACTAACGGTTCAGGAACCGTCTGTGATGACGGTTCCGAACCATCTGTGATAGGACTATCTGCAGCAGTGTTTGTTGTTCGAATGAGCTAAAAATTGCATACAAAATTTTCACTCGAACTGCTAATGTACCATAGAAATTTGCCCCTTGAATCCATTAATTGTACAATTAATTAATGTTAAATGCACTGATTAGCACTAATAGTAATTAACTAGTTCTAATTAAAGCATTGTGTAACAAGTCTTTCACAGGATAAAATCCAAAATTTATAAGCGAGCATTCGTTGTCCGAATGAGCTAAAAATTTCATACAAAATATTCACTCGAGCCGCTAACGTACCATACAAATTTGCCGCTTGAATCCATCAATTAGCGCACTTAATTAATGTTAAACATACTAATTAGCACTACTAGTAATTAATTAGTTTTAATTAAAGCACTATGCAACAAGTCTTTCATGGGATTAAATTCAAAATTTACAAGCTTATACAAAATTTTCACTCGAACCGCTAACGTACCATAGAAATTTACCGCTTGAATCCATTTATTAGTACACTTAATTAAGATTAAATGCATTGATTAGAACTAATCGTAATTAATTTGTTCTAATCAAAGCTCTGTGCAACAAGTCTTTCACGGGATAAAATTCAAAATTTACATACAAGCATTTGTTGTCTGAATGACCTAAAGATTTTGTACAAAATTTTCACTTGAATCGCTAACGTACAATAGAAATTTGCCACTTGAATTAATTCTGTACTATACAACAAAAATAAATGAACCCAATGCATGTGTTTTTCCCTACGAGCGAGTATTTATTGTCCAAATGAGTTGAAAATTTCACACAACACTTTCGCTCGAACCACTTTTGTGGCATAGAGATTTGTTGCTGGAATTCATTCTGTACTATGTAATAAAAAAAAGAAACTCAACACATGTGTTTTTCCCTATACCGTGTCTCTGCCTACCCGTGGGCTGCCCGACCTTCCGAGTTACGACGGCGTGGCGGATAACACATATCGCCTACCATGCCTTCCATGCTTGAAGAAGGATTCATTTTTTTTCCAAAACTGAGTGATCAGAGTCTATTTTTTAAGAAAAAAGTTGTTACAGGGTCATATATATGAACAAACCCGATCTTTTGCATCGGTCCACATGGTAGCTAGCATAGCGTGGCATCATTCTTCTGCTGCTAGTATATTTGAAAGCACTGCATGTTTTGGCCGTGACACAACATGGCCCTGCCAACACGACGCTTACCAGAATCCTCAACACTATGTGGTGCAATTTGAAAGCCAAGAATGATATAGTTCCTCCGTCCAAGATTATAAGACCTATTTTCATCTTGCACATAGACCAATGAATAATTCAAGTAACTGAAGCACCCTTTATTACTTCCTTAAGTATTGTATTTAATGCTTTTATTTCATGACACCTCTTTTCTAGTCACCTATATATATATATGCACTATGCATGCATACTTGCATATTCGATGCACAACACTACTACTGAGCTCAAACCATGTAGGAGTATCTGCATGCATACAAATTCACTGCATCACACAATCTTGTACTACCGCTCAAGCCATATTAGAGAGATTAGCACCAAATAGAAATTGGAATAGGAGTGACACCTAATAAAATTTTGAATGAAAATTAGATTACCGCCTACTAGTTGGCGTCGGAACCAGCACAAATAAAGAAGCAAGTTCTCTTCTCTCCCAACAAGTTGGTGTAGGAACAAACCAAGAAACAATGGATGGGTAGGATTTCTATCAATAGTTCCAGACCTCAATGAACCATTACGTGGCCACAGTGGTAACAGAGAAAAGCTTCAACTCTTGTTGTTTTACCATCTGTTTTTGTTGTGTATGAGTGATTAATTTATCATGTTTTTACCATATCGAGTACATATGTTCTAGACCTTAATGAGCCCATAGCTGAACTCAATTTTGATGAGCCTTATCAACCTAATTTGATGGTCTTGATGGGAAACGTAGGTCAGCTACTCATTCTTCTTCTTCTCTTCTTAGTCTTCTTTTGCATGAAGCTGCTCATTCTTTTTTACACTGCATCATGGTTTATATTCTTCATTAAAATTTAATTATATTTCACAGTGCATTGTTGTTAAAATTTCATTAAGATTTTTCTCTATGTTTTAAATAGATGAAGATGGAAATGGTGATACCCAATCATCCGATATCTGGACAAGGAACTTCTTAGGGTATCTCCAATGGTCTGAGTCAGCTAGCTATATGTATGTACACATCAGCATATATCCTATGTGGAGGAAAGAGAGTATGCAAAAAAAAAACCGAGCCAGCTCTTCCTTAAGCACTAGTCTATAACGCAAATCGAGGCAGCCTCTATAAATGATAGTCCTTTTCTGTGTGTGCATGTAAGCATCAAATAGCTATCCTTATAGATAGTTCTTAGAATGCTAGCTTTTAGTGTGTACTATATAAATGATGTGAAAGTATTCTAGTTAGTTGCTAGCTAGAACCATTGGAGATGCCCTTATGTGATGATGGACGTAGAGCCATCTACTCCATGATTTTAGAGAGCTCATGGTGTAAGAAACACGGAGTGATGAAATCTCTAGCTGCAGATATGGGCATTCCATTGAGAGTTGTGTTGTAGTAGTAATCATTTTGTTGGATCGGAAATGGCGACAGAGGGGGGGGGGGTTGAATGGAGCCCTTTAAAAATTTTCCAAGTATCCAAACGACCCTACTTCTCCAATAGCCACTGAGCTATGAAGTCTCGGGTTGGAAAGCTTACTGGAAGGCCAACCCTAGTCGAAAGCTTACCCGAACCGACAAAAGAAAGCAAATAGTGAATACTTTGGGGATGACAGCGGAAGGACTCGCAAAGCCAGATTTCCGAGTAACTGAGACTCTCTGGTCTTTTGGTCCTCAAACTTGAGGCACTGACAGAATCCAACCTCTGGAAGAGAAATTTCCAAGAAAATCCAAAGTCTTTGCTATGGTCGGCTAGAGCGACATGGTCGAACTTGAAACAGAGGACTTGAGGCGCACGACCATTCAGCAAAAAGAACTTCTCTGATTCGACTCCTGCTCTCGGGAATGAACTTGCCAAGTGGTCTTGAGACAGATTCCCAGTTCTAAGCAAATCAAAGCACACCAAAGCGAATGCAGACTCACGAAGAAGAGAAGAGAGAAAAGGATAGCATGAAGAATAATCTCTCAAAACAGATCGCAAACAAAACAATCACAACATCTCATAACGACAGAAATCAATTTGAGGAAGAGAGATGAATGATTGATTATGGAGGTTTCTACAGCCACTCCATCGGAGGTACAAGAGCAACCGTGCACTACCCAGAGACAACGCACACAAATAGAAATGAAAAATTCAGAGTGACTCAGGAACAACCTCTCCGAGCACCCGAGCTCTACCCTCTCTATTTATAGCCTTCTGCTACCGGGGGGGAACCCGTAAACCCCCACCTAACACCGGGTTTTACCACTCGCTTTACCCACTAGCGAAAACAAGCTTCCAGTGCTTTACCCGTTAAACCCAACGGCTCCACTGCTTTGCCCATTAGCACCAACAACTCCTGTGCATTTGCAGAGACACAGCTTCCCTTTGCAGCTTTCCGCATTTCTCTAAAATGCCACTCTGTTGCCTTCCCGGAAGCTTCCCCCTGCCTTGCCGATCACGCTTGCAACCACCTCACAAACCTCGTCGTCTTTGGCATTTCCCGGCCGCTCACGACCTCAGCACCCCCGTGCCTAGTCTCGACCATCCATGCCTCACCACGACTAGTCTTAAAATCCTGCAAACCATCACAGACAAGCAAACATTCATAGCACCGCACAACACAAGGGTAACAACTAATTGCATCGAAAAGAGAACTCAGACTACACTCCACATAGTCGTACATACATTACGACCGGTCGAAATCACTTAAACATTAATGAACAAGGTCTACGACCACCTCATAAGTCTTTACGACCGATTCCCAGCTGATACGACCGCTTCTGGAAGCCATACGACTAGACAACAGAACCTACGACTCTTCGCCTAAGTCTATAACGTGATCGAATGGGCTTCCGACCACAACCGATCGCGCTACGACTTCACCCGAGTGCTTCCGACCGCTTCCTGCGATAACGTGATCGTAGGCCACGACTACTCAACATGGTCGTAACTTCAAGCGCCGACTTTCGACCGCGAGCAACGTGGTCGTAACAGGCTTTGACCACAGCCAACGTGGTCGAATAGCCTTCCGACCATGGCCAAACCAGTCGTAAACTTCCCTGGTGACCTACGACCAAGGCCAGAGTGGTCGTAAATGCCACAACGTGGTCGTACAGCCTTCCGACCACGGCCAAAATGGTCATAAACACTCCGACTGACTTCCGACCACAGCAAAACCAATCGTAACAGCTCCTAGTGCTTTCCGACCACGGCCAGTGTGGTCGTAGCGACTGCTGCTGCCTTCAACCACGGCCAGAGAGCTACGACAACGGTCAAAACCGGTCGTACGCCTTCTTGAAGACCTACAACCACAGCAAAAGAGCTATGACTTTGCAGAAAACACTCAAATCGAACTCAAACTTTCAAAAGCAACCGTCAATCACTCATCACAACATGGGGTATGTCCACATGGTCTCTCACATTTCTTTCATTGGAGTACTCAAGCGGTAGCCATGCAAGCTCCATGCGTGCAGTTGAAGAGGTAATAGGGGCATTAGAGAGGAAAAAAAACCCAAACTTTTGCTTGGAAAGCAGTCTGCACGTTATAAATCTGAACATCTCATGTTTTCACCTTAATGGAAAGACAGAGCTCCTGCTAGTTTCTTCTTCAATGAAAAAAAGGAAATGGACAGTTTAACACAGACGGAGGACCTCCACATAGGAACGGCAGCCACCAGCGGGCGAACAGGCTAGAGGTATAACCTATGGCCCTATTCGCTTTGGCTTTTATAAGCCGCTTTTCTACAGTACCTAACTTTCAAGTGAAATATCTTTTGAAGGCCAGGTCTACTAGTCGATAGTAGTACGTACTGCAGTGACTTCATTTATATCTGCCAAAATTGTTCATAAGTGTCTCTTTCTACACAATGTTACTATTTATAAACCAAAACCAAAAGCTATCAGAAAAAACTAATATGAACAACCCTACATCTCTTCTTCTTGTAGGACCATGATGCTGCTTCGCTGTTTTTGAAGCAGCTGATACTACTTCCTGACAGTAACATACATTTGAAACATTGCGAATCTAGTGGCACAAGGAAGCAAACGACCGAGCAAACATGAAATCAAAGCCATATCTGGCCCCTTGCCGCTCCGAATTTCCCAGAATGGCCCCCTCATGAGTGGAATTCCAGATTTGGACCCCTGGCACGGCCCACCACCACGCGAGCAGGTAGGCGCGCTCGCGCGCTGCACTACCCCCTCCTGGTGCACCAGGGAACCATGCCAGGGAGGTGGCCACTGCCCCGCCGCACCAGCCCGACTCACTACACGCATCGCCCATGGTACCCTGTGCCTACCTGGCCCCCTCTCCGCATTGGTTGCATGATCAAAAGGGAGGAATCATTCTGTGGAATACACAACAATGCCATTTCATTCTACTCCAGCAAAGAGCAAAGAAGTGAGAGAGGAAGAAGGCCATGAAAGCTTCTGATTTTTCAGCGGTTTTGAATTTGAGTTTGAAGTTTTGCGTAGTTGCAAAAGTTGTAGATCAGCTTTGGAGCATCCAAAAGAGGTAATTTTATTAACATGCTACAAGTTTTTCAGCAATGTGATTAGCATGTAATTAAGAAAATGGTAGTTTGTTAGTATGAGCATGTGGTAGTTAGTCTTTTGTAATCGGGCAGTGGCCTTAGTTGATGTCGAAGAAGCAACGTTGTTAGTATTGTTAAATGCTTAATAGTCACGGTAATTATATGACTGTTGTAGTTTATGCGTAGGTTATTTTGTTTGCATGGAAACAACATTGTAATATTTTTGCATTTGCAAAAAGTTAGTATGTATTTTTTATAATGTTATACATAAATTGTTAGACATACATTTTTTGGTTAAATTGTTGTGCTTTCTTCATATATTTGTACATTTCCACTATGTTAAAAATTGAATATCATTGTACTTGTCCACTTAGAAATATAATGCACTATTGTCAACAGTAATTTATAAATTGTAGGGATGTACATGTGTGATATGCTTAGTTTAGCTGTGCTAAAAATATTGAGAAAAGCTGTGATTTAACATTACGCATTCTGGAAAATTTTATAGGTACACCATGGTAGGCATTTAGCATCTGTTTGTGTTCCATGGGAATGGTATCGTACGTGATGGATCAACGGGGTGGACCTGTCAAATTATGACTGGACCATAATCCGGATGCCAAGTCTGAAGGATATGGGCCTCTTAGAGCTCAGGAGGTGTATCCGTTTTGCGTTCGATCGTGCCATTGCAAGGAGCAACCTGCGCATTGATGCATTGTACGTTTCGTTGGTAGGTGGTCAAGGGAAGACCTCATGGCAATTTCTGAAGGTGACAAGCGATGAGTCATGGGCCAATTACATAGAGACTATGTGCAACCCTGGTGCCACAATATATGGTAGACCGACAATGTATGTTCAATTCTTGGAGCGAACAGAGTCATGTGGCATGCCTGGTTCCGGTGCAGGCACTGCTGATGTAATGCCTAGGTTGGTCTCTGACAATGATGTAGATGGGGCTGCTGGTGGAGATGCGGGCAAGGCAGTTGGTGATGGAGACCTCAGGAGGTGTGCCCAAAATTTCGAGCCCAACATCGGCGTGCAGGGATGGTGGGCAGCCCGTATTGATTGCCACGAGTACCTGACCGACCAGGTGGAAGAAGTGCTATTGTGAATCTAACTACAACATACGACAATCGCAAAATGCTATTATGAATCTAACATATTTTGTACCATTCATAATATACAAAAATCACAAATGGATCAATCATTAGATCGTATTATCACTTACCTTCGTACTTATGAGTCATTGATGCCTCAATCGTCCCCACAAAATTCTTCCAAAAATTTCTTCCCCTACAACAACATACGGTGATCACAAAATATTTTTGTCAGTCTAATAGATTTGTACTATTGACAATCTATGAAAATCACAAATGGACCAACCAACCGACATGTCTGCCATTTTATTTCGAAAAAATAACAATCTTCAAATAAGATTTGCTACATATAATTACTTCTATCAGATCAATAAAAAATATTGCTATTATTTTTCTCAATTAAATTTTTAATTAAAATTGCTGCTAAAATAATAAAACCTTAAACTTGAATACCAATTTGCATTTTAAAAACCCAGAATGCTGGCATGGCGGGGGGCTCACCACCTCCCTGCGTGGTTCCCAGGCATGCCAGGAGAGGGTGACGTGGCGCAGGAACACGCCATGCTACTCGTGCAGCTGAGGCCACGCCGGGGGCCAGATATGAAATTCCACACATAAGGGGCCATTCTGGGAATTCAGAGTGGCAGGGGGCTAGATATGGTTCAACTCACAAACAGGGCTATGGGAATCTTTCATGCATGATCTGATGTAGGAGCCTCCTTGTAACGCCCCTATTTTTAGGAACAGGGTCGCTGTACGTCACGCAATAGCACAGAATTTTAGTTGTCAACAGAAGGAGTATCATGCCTACTCATAAACATTTAAAAGTGTTAATTTGATTAAAATATGACCTAACGGTCAACTATAGAAACTATAAGGGTGTCCAAGCCCAAAAATTTACTTACATTCAGAAGATACATAGAAATTCCACAAGAATGCTTGAGTGTTGTCATAACCCTAACACATAACTTGACATATCCTTTCTTCTTGTAGTATCTGTTGTGGTGGAAAAAATAGCAAGATTGAGTACAATCAACCGTACTCAACAAGTCACATGGGGAGAAACTATATAACTACTTGCAAGAGTTTCCAAGAGATGGATTATATTGTTTGTATCAATATTTGTGGGTGCAAATTTATTTGTAAACATTTTGGAGAATAAAATCATAAACTTCTAACAAAATTGGGGTTTCAATATCTTGATTACCAGGTTACAACAAATTCCAAATCTACTTATATTTTGTTGTTGGAATCATCCATTAAACATAGCTTCTTTTACTAGAAGCACGGCGTATTCGAAATGCCATTGTGATGACTTCGCATAGTTGCCCAGCTTTACCCACAAGATTTCTTGACCATCATGATTAAGTTAAGAAAATAAGATTGTTTCACTTCTCATCTTTTTATATAAGTTCTACCCGGTGGATTACCAACTCAGACCCAGGTATCCATGGCCAGGTCAAAACGCTTCCATCCATTCTAAGTAGAACCTACAGCTGTTCAGTGTAGTTTTACCATTTTCATTCCAACGCTCCTTCAATCCTATAGAGATTTAATCGATTTGAGTAGCTACTAGACCAGGTTTGATGAGTCAAAGCTTGTGGTTGAGCGATCACTATGTTTTTTACTCAGCATAAGGTTCTTGTCCTTACTTTTCTCTGAAGCTTTGTCCTTACTTTTCTCCGAGGCATTTTCTCTAAACCCATATCTCAATGCTCGACGGCAGTGCTATCCAACCATCTTGTGGTTTCACATGATGTTCTCTTTTCTAGAATCACTTTTGCAAGACTACCGGCAAAGTGCTATATCATTTAGTAGTATAAAACAGTTGAGTTTCCTGAACTACCATGATTACTTAAGTAGTAGTTTTAAAGTTACTAATTCTTATTAAAGTGAATATGGCTATCAAAGTAAACATAGCCTTTTTAAGTGGTAGGATATAACTAGGTATCATGTCATTCTACATATTTATTTTACATAAAATATGAGTGCATAAATAAAGATAATGAAAGTATAGATAAATAAATATTTAACGAAATGTAGGTTCAACATAATAAAAAACATGTGACTTGCCTCCTTATCCCGAATCTAATTATATTCTTTTGTAAGCTTCAACTTCAGACTTGTCTCGATTACTTCAATTGTTCCTTTGCTTGACCAACTTGTTGAGTTCGAATTCTAGCGTAGGAAAAAACGTATGCAAACAGCAAATAAGTTCCTACTTTGCGGAATGCAAGCTAGGAACAAAGCAAAATAAAATATTCAAAAGACATAAAGATTATATGTTTGAGTGGTTGGGGTTTATGTGGTGCGTGGTTTGGCAGAGCAGAATTGAAAAAGGGACAAGTAAGCTTGGAATGGTTGAGATGACTATATTAGGGTGAGACGGATTTGTATGAATATGGTTAGGCTATCATAATGGACTTGGCTTGGTTTAGGTTTTACCATGTTTATTTTAGTGAAATGGAACTAAAATGGTAAGAACGGGTTTGAAATGGTTGAAAGGGTATAAACATGTTAAATGGGTTCAAAATGGTTGAAAGGGTTATATATATGTGTTATCGGGCTTTCGGTGATCAGTAACGGACTAGAAACAATACCAAACATGGTTCAAAATAACATCTAGGCTGGCTAGGTTTGATCAGAGTGTCCTTAGGTTAAACGAAGTTGGGAACATGCTATGTAGGCTTGAGGTGGTCGAGTGGTTATGTTTGGACTATGTGGATTCCTATGAACAGTCACAGGTCGATATAGTACTGGTTTGGAACAATGTCAATTTGAGCTGTATACAAGGTTCGGTTACCCGTTTAGGTTTTATCGGAGTTTAGTTTGGCGAAGTGGAACTAAAATAGTGATGATGGGTCCGAAGTTGTCAATTGGGCATATATGGGTTAAATGGTATTTTTGGCAATGGAATTGGGTCAGAAGGGCAATTAGCCTAGACAGGGTTGGTTTGAAACATTGTTTAAATTACTAGGGTTTATTCGAATCTATTCAGGCTAAATAGAGTTGAGAATAGGCTTTATGGGGTCAAAATGGATATAAATATACTAATTAGGTTTTGGGTGAACTGTGTCGGGTCTAGGGCAGTACGAATTCTAAATTGGTATGACATCTAGTTTAGGTTGAAAATAATATTTGACAAGCTAGGATTTTATTGGTGGCTTTTTTATGTTAAATGGGGTTGACAACGAGCTTTGTGGGGTTAAGACGGTCAAAATGACTATAAATATGTTTTTCAAATTTTTTTGGGTGAATAGTAATGGGTGTTCACTATTCATCATGGGTCAAGTGACTATTCATGTCGGGTCTGGAATGCTACAGTATCTGGTTGGTCTACTACAGGTTTTAGTTTGTACTGAGTTCGGGTTGCTTCAGTGTTGAATCTGGAGTGAATAGTGAAAATTTCGGCCAGGTTTGGTTTCGGAGCTTTGGGCCTTCACTGTTTCGACTCGGCTTGGCCCATGACAACAGTGTCATCTTTCTCCTCCCTCCCCCGTGCTACAGTGTTTCGCACAGCTGAAATAAGGGAGAGTTGTTGACAGCACTATGGTGGTCTCCAAGGGAAACCCAAGACATGGATAGGTTCTAGGTGAGCTAAGGAGTCCATTTATGGGCATTAGAAGCTTTGGGGAGCTCTCTAGAGGGCCGACAGAGGAGAGAGGTTGGCGTCGGGTTTTCATGGAACTAGGGCTCTAGAAAAGTTGATCGGCTATGACACGAGTGGTTTGAGAATCCTTGGAGAATGTGGAAGACCATGGTATAGGTGGCCTAGGTTCTGGAGTCTTGAGGCGGGCTGTCCACGTTGGTGGCTTTCGATCGAAGGGCGGACGGCGTTGTTGGTGAGGTGGAAGGCGAGAGGGCTTAATGTGAGTGCTCGGTGGGATTTCTTGGAACATGGGGAAGCTATGGACCAAAGCAATTGAGATGAAACGGACCAAGTAAGGAGAATAAAAAATTGTCTTACTTGAGTGGTCTTTGGTGGTGACGGCGATTCAATGACAGGCGAAGGGGATGGGGTGGCTTGGGGAGTTACTGGGTGCCATTGCAGGGTAGTAGAAGGGATCTTAGACTTTTATAGCCACATTAAGGCAGTTCGGCACAGGGGATGCCCTGCTTGGGAAGCGGCGCGTGGCCAAGGCAGGGGAGGCGCGGGATTGTTCGAGGTGTCTTGGCAAGGGTAGCGGAGGGGTCAGATGTTGTGGTGGCACCTCGGGCCAGGCGTTCTCTCGAGTGGCATGTGGCGGCAGTCAAAGTTGGTGGTGCTGGTGATCAACTGTGAGAGGGGAATGGGGCAGTGGTGGCAAATTCTGGTCTGGCTTCTTCTATATAGGGTCAGGGAGCAATGATGGTCTTGGCAGGGCTCGAAAGACAAGGTGTACGGTGAGTTGAATCGGGCGTCTGTGGTGATGACTGAAGATTACGATAGGAAATGGCAATGACGACTTTTGTCGAATAATGAACAGTACGTGGGGGTTGTTCACTCTTGCCCGGGTTTAAGAGGTGGTGGCTTGGCATGATTGGCTGGAAAAGGTATTAGATTAGTTGAAGGTCAGATTGAAATCAAAGCTCAAAGCAATTCAAATGCATTTTGAATTCTGGGATATTTCACTCCTCTTGCCATCTAGCCTCATTCAAGCAATGGTGGAAACTCTTTAGGCACGCCAACCAAAGTGCTGCAGGCGCGCCAACTCCAGCAGGTCAACTACTACCTCACGACGATCAGATCATATATATTGATCGACTGCCGCACAAGAGAGATGTCACACGCACTCCGGGTTAGCCCTGGGCACACCAACTCTAGCGGGTCAACTAGTCCAGAGGGAAGGACTTTCACGGCTGCCATCGTCGTCGTGGACTTCGCAGCCGGCTCGTCATTTAGACCTAGCTAGGGGAGAGTGAGAGGGGGGAAAGGGCAATCATGGTCATCGTTGCCGTGGTGGGCTTCGTGGTTGCCACCGCTCAGATCCAGGAGAGAGGGAGAAGCCATGCGGGCCAGCCAGCAAGAGAGGGAGAGAGTGAGTTGAGAGAGAAAGCCAAGTGGTGTGGCCTATGGGCGTGCGGTGGTGCCGTGAGGGAGAGAGAGATCGAGCTGATGGCGAACCGATGTTCTAGGTGGTGGCGAGCGGCTTCGTCGTGTGGTCCGGCTCTATTCCACAGGATCCTCGCTAGTGGTTGGCGTCCGCTCCTCGTCTACGGTGCCATCCACGGCGGCGACGGTGGCCATAGCTCTATGCGTCCAGCAGGACTAGACCTAGGCCAACACGGAACAACAGCGACCTGTCATGTTCTGGTCCATGTTTGGGCCTCGCCGAAGGCTGAGTCGGCAAACTCCCAGGTCTACTCCAGGTCTTTGGAAGCTCCGACCGGCACTGGCTTCAGCAGAGAACCACCCAGGACAAAACACCGTGCATACAAAAGATCCCAAGGTAAGTCAACAAGGTAGGTGATAGACTAGCAACGGATACAAGACGTGCAGCTCCAACCCCACCTATCACCCAATATTTTGGGAAACTCTTCCCTCATCTCCTTACATTGTTTTTAACGTTTTAATACATACGAGTCTTGAAATAAAAAGAAGTTGACTAATGCAAACAATATAGAGAAAATTAGGAACCGTAGCATCTTCAATTTTAGAAAATTCGAACAATAAAATTTATTTCAGCCTTTTTCTGAAATTTTGAGGACTTGATGGATATTTTCAGCAAATTTGAATTTTTTTCCTAATATTCAGAAACAAAAAAGTGTTTATCCAGAATAAATAAAAGTGTTTCAAATTTCTAAAATGTTTTATTTTGATTCAAATATTCCAAAGTGCATCTTAGAAATTTTCTAGAACTTACAAAATTATTTATTATTTTCCCAAACACAATTCTAACTTCTGGAATTAAAAAAAATCAAAACTGAATTTACATATTCTAAACCCGTGACCCAATCTATCTTCCTTTTCAGCCCAGAAACAGGCCCAACATACGACCGAAGCTGCCACCTGCTTCTTTGTTTTCCGCCTTTACAATGCAAAAGCGCATTCTGCTTACGCCATCGCAGTCGCACTCATGCGCTCCTCCTCAATCGCCGGTACGTGGGTCTGGCGCTCGCCTGTTGGGTGTATCCTTGCACCTCATTAGGGGTGGCAACGAGCCGAGCCGAGCCTGGCTCGGCTCGGCTCGTGAAAGCTTGGTGGAATGGAGGCTCGGTTCGGCTCGGCTTGGTTAGGGTATCAAACTTTTTTGTGGGCTCGGTTCGGCTCGTGATGCGGCTCGAGCCAGCTCAAGCGGGCTCGCGAGCCAACAACCACCGAGGGAAACCGACGGGCGACGGCAAGAAGACGAAGGCATGGCAACCACCCCACCGCAAGCCAGCAATCGCAAGCCAGCGACCACAACCAGCCCCAAACCCTAACATTCCTCACAAGTACCAGTGCAGGTAAACCCCCACCATCTCACCATTCGTGTATTACCATTATCCCATTTCATCCAACATAGACTAGAAACCATAAGCATTCACCACGGTAGAGCACAGGAACCATAAGCATGTCACCAGAGGTAAAAGAAGGAGAGAAGAGGGTTACCAGTGAGGGCGGCGGCTGCGGGATTCCCGGCCGAGCCACCGGTTCACCGCCACCGGTACTCCCCCGGCGTACGGCGACGGTTCACCGGCGGAGACAGCCACGGTCACCCGCCTCCCAAAAACCTAACCCTAGGCAAAACCTCACAAAAGTTAGCAAATCACAAACTTACAAATCAAAGCAAATAGCAACCAAACCCCATCATTCCATCAAGCCAACCCTAGATCGGGCGGGATGGAAGAACTAGGCGCCAGATCTGGGCCTAGGCCACAGATCCGGCCGTGGAGCTATGCGGCGCGGCGGGGAGTCGGCGTGAAGGGGGGAGCAGCACCGAGGGGAGGCGCCGAGCGCCGGGGCAGAGGCGCCGAGACGCGGGCGCGAGAGGGTGGCGGCGTCGGCCGGGGCAAGGAATGAAGGAAATAGGGAGACTGGGAGAGGGAGGGGGCGCCGGGCGCGGGGCGCGTCCGCGCGTGAGTGGAGTTGGAGAGACCGAGAGGGAGAGAGAGAGACTGAGAGAGGAGAGCCGAGTGGGGGTGGGGGAGGCCGGGAGGGCAGGAGCCAGGAGGAATCGGGTGGTCGGGGGGCGTCGGGCCATTGCCCATTGGGCCATCGGGCAGTTGGGCCGAGCCAAGCTGGCTCGCGAGCCAGCTCGCGAGCTGGCTCGGGCTCGGCTCGTTTAGATCCCGAGCTTTTTTGCTGGCTCGGTTCGGCTCGTTTCATTCATGAGCCGAGCCAAGCCTTCACGAGCCCGAGCCGAGCCCGAGCTGGCTCACGAGCCCGAGCTTTTTTGCCAGCCCTACACCTCATGCCCACGCCATGGACCCTCGGCTCTGAGCTTCGAGCTCCCTGCCCCATGCTCAACGCTACGCAGCGCTTTCTCGGTGCCATCCCATCTTCGCTCGTTCGCAGGGCTATAGCATAAGCCTCCACGCGAGAACTCACGCATGCCCCCATTGAAGCCACAAAAAAAAGGCCAATCCTTAGTACTTAACAAAAATCGTTCGTATCATCTCCTTACCCTATGCGTGGTTAGGCACGTAGCATATGCATACTGGAATCACATTCTCCACCTTCGTGTGCTGCCGTAAAACGCACGGCAAGATATGAAAACAGCGAAGAATCAACATGATCTTAAGACAAAGATAACGTGGAAAGTCCTTGCGCAAAAAAAAAAAAAAGAATGTACAATCAGCAAAATCACTATACAGAGTAGAAGTTGCTGAACGCTCTTAGCGTAGAGCTGGGACATGGGCCGTGCCGTGCCGGCACGGCACGAGCCCATCGTGCTTCGTGCCGTATCGGCTCGGCCCAGTCATCTCGCCGTGCCGTGCCGGCCCACGTCGTCTCCGGCCAGGCCCAGGCCCGGCCCAAAGCCCACCGTGCCAGCGTTCGTGCCGTGCCAGCCCAGCCCGAAATTACTATACACGAACGCGAAGGCGGTGGCGACGGTCGTCATCTTCCTTTCTCTCGTACCCGCCTCGTTTAAAACTAGTTGAAATTAAATTAATTGCATAAAAATATGGGCACGCAACAACATAAATATTTCGGGAAAAAGTGGAATTTCTTTAATATTTTAGAAATACAATGTTACTGCCTCGTTAAAAATCTTACGCCCCAGAGTGGGGTTTCCCGAGTAAGGAAAAGAGTACAGTAACAATATATGTATATACAAAATACTACAACATGTGTAGATAATATCTACTCGGCAATGTCTAGATCAGCATACGCCTGTACGATTTCGGGATCCTCCAGTTGATGTTGTTCCCGCTCTTTGGCTAATTCCCAGTCTTTGGCACATGTGATTGCCTCCACCATCCTGGGCGTAAGGGATGATCTTCTCTCTTCTATTATTCTCCCTACCGTACTGAACGTCGCTTCTGAAAAGACAGTGGACACTGGCACCAGGAGAACATCCCGTGCGAAATGTGACAGCACAGGAAAGATCCGCTTGTTGTTCTTCCACCATTCGAGCAAGTCTATCTTGCTTCCATCAGTAAGATCATGATCAATGTTTGCAAAATCATGCTCCAAATAGTGGTTCAACTCCGAGACAGAATTCCACTTAGAGGATGCCTGAGACTGAGAGGACGAAGAAGTAGACTTGCCCTTTAATTTCTTCAAGTGTGATCCGAAGCTTGTCTTCCCATGTTGCGTTTGCTGTGAGGCCTCCGATCCGAACCAAACAAACTCTATAACTAAGCAAGTGGTAGGATAATAAATACTAGATAAAACCTTTGTTGTTTTATAAAAAGGTTTTAAAAACTTGTATCTTTTTTAGCATGTCAAGGCCAAATTTTCTTGACTCTTTCCCATTAGCTGTACAGTACTCCGCGAACCTAGCTACCACTTGTGGAGAAAACCTAGCTATCACTTGTGGAGAACTTGCGAGGTAACGAATAGCATCACGGATACTGTTCAGATATGGACCAATTACTTGTGTACCATCTTGAACAACAAGATTCAAGATGTGGCATACACATCTCTGGTGGAGGACATAACCACCAATATATGTTTGTAATCTTGGGGTAAGGATGTTCATAGTCGTTATGTTTGCCGATGCATTATCTAGAGTTATAGAAGCAATTTTATTATCTATCTTAAAATCATCGAGTACATATAATATACGCTCGGCAATTGCCTCTCCCGTGTGCGATTCATTTATTAGTTTAAATCCTATGACTCTTTTGTTTAGTGAAGAAATGTGAAGCGGAGTGAAGAAATGGAGCTTGTTAATCTGTGATGCTCGGAAGAAATTGCAGAGCGGAGGGAGTGAAGAATGAAGCAATGCGATTATGCTGGGAAGATGCAGAGCGGAGGAAGTGAACTTATAAGGAAAAAATGCGAACGTTACCTTCTGAACGTTACTCTTCTGATCGTTATTTCCTAAACATTTCTGATCGTTATTTTTTAAACGTTGCATGCGAACGTTAGTCTTCTGTGAAGAATTTTTATTTTATCAGCTTTTTTCACATCATCTTTCTCTTTTCTCTGTCCGGCCGCCTCCTCCATCTTTTTTTTCCTACCGTCCAACCATTCCCGGTCTGCCACGTCGCCTGACGCCTGGCCCCGTGCGTCAAATCCCGGTCACCCCCGTCGGACCGTCCCCCACCCGGCCACCCCCCTTTATTCCCCTCGGTCGACGGCCCGCGGCTCCCTCCCTCCCTCTCCGGCTCTCCCTCCCTCCCTCCGGGCCTCACGACCTCACGCCTCCGGTCCGGCTTCCCCCACCGCACCCTCCCTCCCTCCGGCTCCGGGCCTCCCCTCCGGCCCCTCCCTCCCTCGGCCCTCCCACCGCCCCTCCCTCCCTTGGCCTCCCCCGGCTCCCCCTCCCCCGCCGCTTCCCCCGTCACCCCCTCCCCTTCCCCGGCTCCGCCTCCTCCGCCGCCTCCCGCTCCTTCTCCCGCGCCGCCTCCCCCTCCGCCCCCTCCCCGGGACCCTAACTCCCCCTCCCCGCCGCGGGCGCAGACGCCGGTGTTCGCGTGCGACGCGTCCAACGCGACGCTGGCAAGGTACGGGTTCTGCAACCGGTCCATGAGCGCGGCGGCGCGGGCGGCCGACCTGGTGGGGCGGCTGACGCTGGCGGAGAAGGTGAGAGTATGAGACCATTTCAAATCTGAGATGCTCTGGCCTCTGAGGATGCTCTGAGATGTTGCCATGACTGTTTGTCTGCTCTTGCTGCTGCGGCATCTGCAGGAATCCGTCACGCCCGTCACCGGCTCCGCCTCCCCGTGCCGCCTGAGCCCGCCGTGCCGTGCCGGCCCAAGCACGGCCCAATCTGCCGCTCCCTTCCTTCTCCAACTCCAGTGCCGATGAAGCCAGACCAGGCTATGGACACTTTTTAATTACTAGTTTGTTCTTCTTTGATTACTAGGGGGTGCATGGTGATAAGAATATGTTTGTTCTATCCCTTCTAAGAAGCTGGAACATAGTGGCTGAGTCCTCATTTCTTGATCCAATTGAAGGTATAGTGCTTGTTCTTATAGTTCTGGTTGCTACATATTTTAATTTCCTTTTATAGATGCCAAGTATAAGAATACTACTTGTGCTAATCACAAGCCACTTGTGTTAAACATGTTATCAGCATATTCAATGGTTCTTAATTATTCCTATAATTGCTTGTAATTTATTATCTCGAATTACAATTGTGAAGACAAAAGATCAACATGTGCTATTTGAATGTGTTGTATGCTTAAGATAAACGCGGGGGCTGGGAGAATCAACATATGTATCGGTTACTTTACTTGAATTATGTGCATTTGCTATGTATTTGTGGTGTACATTTAGAAATTCTTCAACGTCATGGTTTAGTTGTGGAAATACATGAATGTGGACTATATCTTGGAATCAACATTGTAAAAATATTCGAGCTGGTTATTTTGATTGGATCTGAATTTGCAAATAGCATGAATGTATGAAAATAATATTCATTTATTATTTTTTATCGATAGAAATGATTCTGAGGCAACTTGATTTGCCTCATTAGGATTCGGAGGCAACTTGTTTGGTCTGCATCAGTATTAGGTTTGGTTTACCTTGCAAGTCTTCCGAAGTAGCATGCTTAGTTTGCCTCTAAAGGCTTCTAAGGCAGCTTGTTATCCTTATAACACCTTTTGCGACAGGAGTGCCAGAGGCAAGCAGAACCTACCTCAGAATGTCTTTCGAGACTGATTTTGCCACTTTTAAGGCTTATTTTACCTGCCTCCATAGAACTTCTATCTTGTAGTGTTAATAAAAAAAGAAAAATAGCTATAACTTCTCGCATTAATTGAATAAAAATAAGACATCTCAATCATTAATTTATATGTAATGATGCATTGTACGGTTGGATTAAACACAACAAACATATAGGTCAGGTCTAGAAAAGACACATTACCAAATTAAATCGTAGTGGAACTCATGTCCGATCTGATGTGGCTGCTACTCTAAATGGGAGTTGATCGCATATGTGGTCTAGTAGTAATTTTTTTCAAATCTAGTCCCTAATAAATGAATTTTCAATTTCAGCTTCCTCCGTAACCACAGAATTAGTGGTAGGTGACGTATACACCTACCTAGCATCCACGTCACAGCAGATTCGAGACACCCCAGTACCACCTACTGAGCTAGCCGAGCTCAATACGTGGTACCGAGCTAGCTGAGCTCGACAATACCACCTGCCAAGCTAGGCGAGCTTGACAGTTATCGTGCATGCTTACACTAAGCATGGCATTAGTGATTAATTTAAGCATGCTTATACTAAGCATGTATTAGTGCATGTGTTGGTTGTCTCCTGCCGAGGCCACCCAGTGTGGTAGGTGCTCAGGCATCCACCTACTGCACATGCCTAACCTGCCGTGCCGTGGGAGCTCAGCGATGACACGTGTTGTCTGTCGCTATTTTTATGGTGGCAGAAGGGGTCAAAATTGAAAATCTGTCCATTCAAAAGCCAGATGTAAAAAAAAATTGCCACAGGACCATGTATGCAATCAACTCCTCCAAAGGGAATAAAGAGTAGGGCCGTGCGTGCATGTTGAGGGAGAAAGCCCAATGCTTTGATTTCTAATTAAAGTAAGTGCCAACCGAAAGTTGCCAGGCTCATTGTCATTTGTGCATTCTAGTGCGGTAAGTGAGTGCCTATTTAATCTTTTGAAGCCTATTTAGTATCGATATTTCATTAAAAATCTTCATAGAAACATTAATTCTTTCCATGTGAATAATTAATTACTCCATTTAGCCGCAAATAAGTGTCATTTTGGACTCCAATACGATCTCTAAACATAATTTTGACCACCAGTATCTATTGTGGCATATTTGGAAAAGCTAATAAAATTGTAAAGTTATTGAAGAATATGCTGAGATAAATCTACTCATATACTTTTCATATATCTGGCCTAAATATTCAGAAAGATATAGTTGGTCAAAAGTAAAATAGTTTTACTCCAAATTAATCTATGGAAAAATGGCATAACTTCCTATATTAATTCAAGAATAACTACAAATTCATCAACTTAGTGGAACTGACTGTTATGGTAGCTAGTACTTAATCCATCTTAAAAACTATGTTATTCAAATATGTATAAATTCAAAATTAATATTTAGGAGTTTCTATGAAAATGTATTATAAATTCATCACATATGTAGTTAAAAATTTTAATTTCCAAGATTTAAAATATAACATCTATAACTAAAGAATTGCAACCAAAATGTATACAAGTTTACTACTGAATTTACGAAAAGCAAAAATAAAACATTGTTGAAAATATATAGCCAGTGTGGTGTACGTGTTGATGACTAGTTAAGAATAATCAGAATCAAGAGACAATATTTAATGTGTAAAACCCTTGTGGAAAAAACCATGAACGCACATTTGGCGCAATCACTATATGGAGGAGAAGTTGCAGAACACTCTTGGCGTATTATATGTATAGATAACTTGTGTTATGTGTGCCATTAATCGTGAGACTTACAGGGTACAAATAGTCTTGGGAATAAAAGTCGTAGACGAGAAAGGAACAAAGTCCTTGCCAGCAATAGATATAGAGACCTACTAAAATACCGGAATAGTAACCTACTCGTAGACGGGAACAACACCCCGCTCAGAGATGAAACGGAATCTCATAAGATAACAGTGAAGAGCTAAAGTTGGAAGCATTTGGAGTTGCCACGTCTGACTCCAGTCGGTGCAAAACACCATTGAACACTATGATGGTGCAAGTCGGTACATATTTCACACGAACATGAAGATGATCCCAATAATAATCTTTGACCAGTTTGCATTATCAGCTATTCATACTGGTTAGAATATATCTTTGAGTGAAACTTGATCGGATTCGTCAAGTGGTCAGACCCAACTAGATTTGAATCACAAAATACAACATCTACTAAAGGCACCAAAGGCTCCACCTTGACAACTGTCGTAGCAAGAATCAATGAGGTTTTAGGGGTCACTACTACAAAAACGGCCATCACAGACAGTTTGAACCTGTCATCACAGATGGTGTATTTATGTGTTAGTAATAATCAGAGGTTACCACAGACGGTTTGTGAGCCGTTTGTGAAAAAATAACACAGACAATTTGTAACTATAACCGTCTGTGAAGAAAACTATTGCAGATGGTTCTAGTTACCAACCGCTTGTGATTGGCGAGTATCATAGACAGTTCTAGTTACCAACCGTCTGTGATTGGCGAGTATCACAGACGGTTCAAATAGAACCGTCTGTGATACTCGCCAATCACAGACGATTGGTATATAGAACCGTATGTGATAGTCCTTCATAGACGGTTTATAGCACAAACCATCTATGATAGTTCATTCTATACCTTAGATTTTTTTTGTTTTTTGGCTAGCCTCAAGAAATAATGTTACCCATGCCCTTTGAAAACAAGCAAATACAGAGGCAAACACAACAATACATTCCATTACAGGATAACAAGATAACAAACCCAACTCTTTAACACGGAAAGAATATATAAGAAGCAGACATCATAGCCATCAAGAAAGAGAGGGGAGGGCATCAGATGGTGGCCAGATATTACGACATTCGAGAACTCAGCAGCCGATCCTCCAACTCCAAAAGTCAAAGAAGAAGCATATGAAGCCCAGAAGACTAAGATCTGAGAATATCTTTTTGTCGGACTTTTGTAATAAATTTGCCTTGAATTTGACTCTCGTCTCAGTAGCTTCTATAGTTCAATTCATACGACAAAGGACAAAACACAGACGGCTCCACATGAACCGTCTGTGGTGAGACGGCTTGTTTTGTAGTAGTGTGTAATATCACAGACGGTTTTTTATATGAACTGTCTGTGATGTCAGCAACTTTCATAGACAGTTTGTATTAAGAACCATCTGTAAAAGTTCACAGGTGGTTATTAACACGAACCATCTGTGATGTCTCAATTATCACAGACGGTTCGTGTGAATAACCATCTGTAAAAATATCACAAACGGTTGCTATTATAAACCGTTTGTAATAGTTTAAGCACAGACGGTTCCAAATGAACTGTCTGTGATGTAGCTATCCAGTATAGCCTCTTTTGTAGTAGTGGGTTTTAGGGAGTATCTCGCAAGAAATTCAATAATCTCATCCACCCCAATTTGAATCGTTGGATGCTCAATCCAACGACTAAGAAGTGTCGAATGGCGCATCACTATTCCCCTCTGCCATTCAGTTGGAAACAACCGAGGATACTGTAGGACATGTATGGAAACAGGCGGTGTGAATGGTGCCTTCAAAATTGTCCTCCAAGTATTCACCAATCCTTCACTATAGTAACTATTGAGCTATTAAGATCAGGATTGGAAGCCAAAGCCAAAGCAATCAACTCAAAACGCCAAAGAACTAAAACCCTACACCTGGTAGTCTGACTGACTACCAAGTGGCTGTTTGACCGGTGCCTGAGTAGTCTAACAGGTGGCTCCCTGGTGGTCTAACTGGTGGCTGCCTGGCGGTTTGATCGTGGCTACACGGTGGTTGGACCAGCCTTTGGCCCAACCAGTTCTGAGAGCGGTATGGCCACTCCCCTGTTCTGAGAATAGAAAATCAGCCTGAGTCCAAACCACTTTTGGTGCAACTTCAAAAATCCAAGGTCAAATAAGATGAGATTTTGCACACACCTTGCTCGGGGTCTCAGGAACCTATACCATCCAATGATTGCTTGAATCTTTATCAAAATTCAGATCTTTCTCAAGAATATGCAATGTTGCACCAAAACCGAGCAAAACCGAAAACTTGGAATACAACTTTCTCATGGGTGGGAGATGGCCAAGATAACTTTAGATGTATTCCCATATATCACAATAAGCAAGAACTCACAAAGATTCAAGGCATAAACTTTGGATCTAGAAAACTCATGCGAGGTCAAATCCAACTAAAAACGAGCAACTTCAAGAACTTGAAAGAGCATATGCCTAGATGGATGGGGATTGATATCCATAAGTCATATCTATCACTTACACATCCTTAACACACAACAAAATCAAGGAAAGAGGATAGATTGAAACCAACAAGAACAAGAGCAAATCAACCAAATCAAGGAGACTCCATGAATAAAGAACAAAGATTTAATGCTATTTGAGGATGAAGATTTTATAGCCACTCCATCTGGAGGATAAGAGAGCATACCACAACACTCATACTTCTCAAACTTTAACCTTAGAATATTTGGCTAGAATGATGGATGGTCGAATGGTTAACTTATAGGTCTCCATCCCAACCCGCTAAATAGATGAGACAATCAGCCCACATCTAATCCTAATAGAGGCTACCCACTAGCACATAATGGGGGAACCCGTTTACCCCACACAACATGAGTGTTATTTACACACATGCACGTTTTTCAAAGCATATGAGCCCGAACCCACTAAACCCATACCTTTTGATCCAACTTGTTCTTCTTAGATTCTTCTTAACTTAAACCGCATTATCAAGCACCATGGTTTTGATCCAATGTAATTTCTAGTATTTGGTCGTCTTATCGAACGACCCTTCCTTGACTCTGTCTTCATCTTTCTTGCAGGCAATCGTCATGCTTGCAACATATAAGTGTACCACTAGCTTATCATACATCAGCAAATTTCTCCCGTTCTGATTCTATCGGATCATGTCTCAATTGGATCGACCAAACTACATGGCGCAACCCGTCATTTGAACCGTCCCTTTAACATATCTCACCTTCCTTGTGCCATACTTGAGCTCAATTATCTCACCTGACGCCTTGACCGTTCTGGGCCTCGGCTTCTCTATGGGCATAACCTCGATCCTCGCCATTGACCATGATTGACTCCAAGCCTCCTTGCACATCCAAAGGCCAAGAAATTATTTTCGAGAATAAGTTCTTCACAACTTGACCCATATTTGTCAAAACATGCTTCGTGAAATACATATACACTGACCTATATCAAAACAATCCAATCCATGACCAAATTTCCCAAAATACCAAATCTCTACTGAAGCAACTCATTGGTTGGTCAAACTGCTGGCTCAAGCCGGTATGACCGCTGCCGGTCAGACCACTGGCACCGGCCGACCTGACTGCCTCCTCGGATTGGTTTGACCGCTAGGTCTGAAATAATTTCTTAAAAACTACAAATTTTGCAAAATTTAAGATCTAACTCCACACAAATGTCAATAGTTCATCACAAATTAACCTGGTCCCACTTACATGTGTCTCAGATACACTTCCTTGAATCCTGTATGTTTTCCCACTTGTAAAGAACCAAAGCAGTAAAGCTAACTTTCTTTGAGCGTAGCTTTTTCATTGCTTACGAAGATAGGCACGCATCATATTCTAATACATATGCCTTTGGTCCCGGCCGGCTGAAAAAATCAAATTAAGGATCACATACATGCAGAAGTAACCATGTTCTTCCCAGGAAAGGACAAGAAATGTGTGATTATTTCGTATGTACGAAAGGAATGTCAAGGAATAACTAATGGATTATCACGTGTATTATTTTGTCATGAATGCATATGTATACACGGATCTATAGGCCTGCAGGTAGAGAGCATGCAAGTTCCAAGCAGGATGGGAGACTTGTTCTAAGAATCTGTACATGTATTATGTATACATGCATGGAGCCTGAGTACTCTCTGAGAATAGGGTGCACGAGAACAAGTCCATGCATGCCCACCTTTATAGCTTTGCTGTGCCTGAGCTTTTAACCTTCCTTAATTTGCTTAGGAATATCTTGTTCCGAACATCCAATACTTGCCTTCGGCCGCTTCTAAATCAAAGGGGAGCCTTCCAAAAAAAAAAAGGGGGATTCCGATGGGATTAAAGTATGCATGGCATGGCATCCATAAAATGATAAATTATATGCATTGTTCGATGGCACTGTTGAATTGTGTAGTATGAGCAAAGAATGATCAGGTACCTTGTTGACGAATAGTCTGTCGATCGACATCCGTGTATGCCTATACATATACCCATGTGTTTGCATGCTGCCCATATGCACTAGTAATTAAGCCCCATCACTACTACAGAAAAGGTCATCACAGACGGTTCAAAAACGTCATCACAGACGGCTTTGTGAGCCGTCTGTATTTATAGGTCAGTGATAATCGAAGGTCATCACAGACGGTTTTCGAACCGTCTGTGATTATGGGCTATCACAGACGGTTTTTACTCCAAAACCGTCTGTGATAGCTGATAATCACAGACGGTTTTTAGTTAAAAACCGTCTGTGGTACTGATTATCACAGACGGTTTTTTAGTAAAAACGGACTGTGATTATCAGCTATCACAGACGATTTTGGAGTAAAAACCGTCTGTGATATTCCCTTCGACCCATACATATATTTCTCTTATTGGCTAGCCTCAGGAATGCTAGCCATGCCCTCTGAAACAAGCAGATAATCACAGACAAAAAAACATACAATTCACACATCTCATTTGCTTTCAGATACATTTCACAGACATAAAACATCCAATTGACATGGCACTTCATTTCACAAACATAAAGCATGCATCCATTTCGCAAATCGATTAATTGAATTGAAATGAAATATCCATTAACAAATGCACAGTTACAAAAGATCTACACTGCATTTACACTTAGTGATAAGACCAATAAGAAATCATAGTGCGCAGTGGAACCGTCCTCCTGGCTTTATGACTTGAGTCAGCAAAAAGTACGCCAACTCTCCTTGAATCCCTCCAAAATCAGACTGTTTCAATGCAGTTGACGGGATGGACACAGCCTGTCGATAGGAATATCAATGTGCATATATATGTAACGTGATAAGTATGAAGTAATTATGGGAAGAGTGACAAACCTTGCGATTGGTGAGCCTCGAGGAATCGAGGAGTAGTTCCATATGTTGGCAAACGTAGTATCCACATGTGTTGCTCGACTGCTGCTGGTGGCACTGCAAAAAAAATGGAATGTGTTAGTTCAAGAGGCATTAGTACTAACTGTTGCATAAGATTAATTAATGTGAAATAGCGAATACCTTAAAATCTCAAACATGTGTCAGCAGGCCTTTGGCCCCGCACTTCGAGTCACCTCCCATTTCAATGTAGGAGGCGAACGCCCTACGTAATTCGAAAAAGTTAACGTTAATCATTCGGAAGGAAAGAAAGCGTACAATGTAGATATGTATGGGGAATATGTGCTTACCTATCGATTACTTGGCTGACAACTGTGAAGTCCATTTTATTCTTACTTAGGGAATCAAGGTAATATACCTTGTTCCATTTTGGTACAATTACTATTAAAATCCAATGAAATTTCTGATTGAAGGGCATAAGTACATAGTCCTTATTGCGGCAACCCAGCAGTCCTGATGCAATGTACCTCTCGACGAGGGGTGTCTCCTGGTCGATGGTATCCTTGGCGACCAATTGTGGGTCCAAGAAACCAGCTGATGAGTTGGATAATCTAGCTTTAATCAGCATGTGTCTATATATATACACACGAAAGCAAAAAATTAGATATGGCATTTATCGGTATGACATTAACGGAGACTGTGATTGTACACACTTACAGCGTCCAGCATCGAATGATTGAGACGTCAAGAGCGTTGAGCGTGAACATATCGAATAAATCCTCAAAGGCGACCACGAACATACACTCTTGAAGATTGTGGTGTAAAGCTTCCTCGGTGAATTTGACAGTGATACTTGAAGTCCGTTCTCCCTCTAGCTTATTGGACTGCTGCATATACCACGTGTGCAATTGCATGCAACTATGTGGTAGCTTTTGGAGGTCTTTTTGCTCGAGCAATGGCTCGCCAAGCACGAATTTGCGGGCCAAAGGGTGGTACGGAATATCATCATTGGTCTTCTTTGCTTTGCCCTTGCTGGCCTTGCTGCCTCGGCTATAGGTCGACTTCACGGAAGTCGACTTTGAAGGTAGCAGCGGTGCAAGTTGCTCTGGCGAGAATAGGGCCTGTGGAGATAGCACCGGTGTAGTATCCGGTGGTGGAACCGACTGGTCTTGTAATGGAGATGGCACCAGTGCAAGTTGCTCTGGTCCTGCCACCGGTGAAGAAGCCTCCAGGGAGATGTCGCTTTTGGGCCACTGGATGAATGTTCCAATGGCCTGTCCTAGAGTCACGATCTCGTCGTTGGGGGGCTTCGGTAGCGGGACCACCTCAAAATTGACATACACACCATCCACATTAACTTTTGCGAAGCCTGGCGCTAAAACTTGACCGTGCACCATGGCCCCGATACCAGACGAATATGTCTGGCCCCAAGCAGCGTACAAGGGAATGGAGCCATATCTCACTTGGAGCCTGCACTTCGTAGGCTCCTACATAACGATACAAAATTAGCTACTCGAATAGGCCTACCAATGGAGCAAGCATTCGAGAGGTAATAATTATTACCAGGATGTCGTCCACAGGAAATTTGGCCTGGGTTTGCGTCGGATTCGACGCGCAGCTACTCGGACGGTTGGGCGGGCTGGCTAGCACAGGAGCGGCGGCAGCGGCCTGCTGACTTTCTGTCTGTTTCCGTACCTCATCTCTGATTACATCAGCCAGCGAATCCAGTATCTCCTCTCTAAGAGATGCCTTGATCTCTTCTCGTAGCTGTGCGTCACGCTCGGCTTTGTTTCTCTTCCTGCGCCGATACTCCGACCATGGTTCGGAATGCGTTTACTGCTTTTTGAGGAAGGATAGGGACCCCAGATGCATTCACCGCTGTGATGGTCTGTCGGGCCTTAGGCTTCTTTGATAGCCCTCTTCCTTGGCGTCTTGATGTTGGAGCGGACGCCTCCGGCGATAATGTTGAAGAATGCGCGGGTGACATGTTGCTCATTTTGTGGGTCTATTAAGATAAGATGAGAAAGTGATCATATTGAATTGCAAGACAAGAGAGGAGTAGAGGGGAGGGGGAGAAGGGAGGGGGTGATATGGACATAGAGAGGGGGTGATGTGCCTATCTTACCAATGTACCAATGTATCAAGTCCTTCTTTTTCCCGCAAAATTCAAGGCAATTTTATTACAAAACTGCAAAAAAAAAAGACATTCTAGATTCTTCGGTGAGCAGCCGACATAGCCGACTTCTTCGGTGAGCGACTATCCATCTGCTTCTTCCCCCTCCTCTTCATCTCTGGTCTCTGGATCACGTACGCCAGTAGCGATGATTCATCTAACTGAATCATCGCTACTGGAGTACGTGATCCAGAGACCAGAGATGAAGAGAAGGAGTGGGAAGAAGCAGATGGATAGTCGCTCACCGAAGAAGTCGGCTATGTCGGCTGCTCACCGAAGAATCTGAGAATTTCTTTTTTTTGTACTTTTGTACTAAAATTACCTTGAATTTTGTAATACTATTACTACAAGGTCTCTAAACAAAGTTCTATGAAGAATGCGCGGGTGACATGTTGCTCATTTTGTGGGTCTATTAGGATAAGATGAGAAAGTTATCACATAGAGAGGGGGTGATGTGCCTATCCTAGCACCTACTTTAGTTGCTAATACTATAAACCAAATAGCAAAGTCCCTAAACAAAGGTCTATGAAGCAAATGACACAAACTAGTGTATCCGGTTCATTGAACGAGAACACTATAGTATGTCACTTGCTTCATTTGCTGTTTTTTGTATCTTTTGCAATAATCGCAAGATTTCTTTATCCGGATACACTAGAATGTGTTACTTGCTTCATACCCTTTGATCATATACTCTTCCTTGATTGGTTAATTTGTGCTCTCAAATTGTAGGGTTGCACATGATAAGATGAGGAAGCAAGAAAAGTGAAACATGATGCTCAATGTTAGGAAGAGAGGAGAGGAGTAGAGGGAAGGGGGGGAAGGGAGGGGGTGATGTGGACACAGAGAGGGGTTATGTGCCTATACTATATACTATATATTATATACTATATACTATATACTATATACTAACACAACAAGCAATGTAATATGTACCAATGTAAACTAAGCAACTGCAGTAAACAATGTACCAATGTAGTATGTACCAAATAGCAAATTAAACTAAGCTACTGCAGTAAACAATGTACTAATGTAATATGTACCAAATAGCAAACTAATTAAGCTACTGCAGTAAACAATGTACCAATGTAATATGTACCAAGCATCAAGCATCAACCCTAAACACTAACAGTAAGCATGAAGCATCAACCCTAAATATGTACTAAGCAACTAACCATAACAGTATGAAGCATCAAGCATCAACCCTAAACACTAACAGTAAGCATGAAGCATCAACCCTAAATATGTACTAAGCAACTAACCATAACAGTATGAAGCATCAAGCATCAACCCTAAACACTAACAGTAAGCATGAAGCATCAACCCTAAATATGTACTAAGCAACTAACCATAACAGTCTGAAGCATCAAGCATCAACCCTAAACACTAACAGTAAGCATAAAGCTCGGGGAGGGATTTGATGACCTTAGGGTTCTGGTGACCTTAGGGACGGCGGAGGAGGAGGAGGCGGCGGCGACAGAGGAGGAGGAGGCGGCGACGACGATGGAGGAGGAGGAGGCGGCGACGCAGAAGGAGGCGGCGGCGACGGAGGAGGAGGAGGCGACGGGCTCGGGGAGGCGGCGACGGAGGAGGAGTCTTTGGCGACGTCTTCGTCCGGGGAGGCGGCCGGCGAGGGCTGGGGGAGGCAGCCGGCGAGGGCTCGGGGAGGCGGCGGCGACGACGGGCTCGGGATTTAGATCTAATCGAATAACTGCAGTGCACACGGAAAACCCTAGCGAGAGGGTATAGAACCGTCTGTGATAACATATCACAGACGGTTCTAAACTTAGAACCGTCTGTGATAACATATCACAGACGGTTCTAAACTTAGAACCGTCTGTGATATGATATCACAGACGGTTCTAAGTTTAGAAATGTCTGTGATAAGCCTTTGCCGGCGGTTGCAATTAAGACAACACCAATAACTACACAGCTGCATTCATATCAATCACCAAACAACTGCATTCATATACAACACCAACTAGCTGCATTCACACAGTGTATTTCTTGATACATTTTGTCATTCTCAAATACATCACACATATACATCACATATACATAAATGCCAATACATTTTGTCATTCTCAAATACATCACACATATACATTTTCACATATACATCTCAAAATTGACTACATCACACATTTTCACATATACATCTCAAATTGACTACATCACACATTTTCACATACACATCTCAAAATTGACTACATCACACATTTTCACATATACATCTCAAAATTGACTACATCACACATTTTCACATATACATCTCAAAATTGTCACACATTTTCACATATACATTCTTATTGTACTTGCTTATTTCCTTTAAAAATTAGCCCTTCATCATGATCAATGCGTACGTAACTAGTTTCGTCACGTTGTTCATCGTCGACCCTTATGCCATTTCCAAAAGGAGGTAACTCGTCAAATTGATTGTATTCCTCCTCGTCCACTACATTCTCCACTCCGACAATTCTCCTTTTTCCATGAAGAACTACATGCCGTTTCTTATTTGCCGGGTCGGTTACATAGAAAACTTGAACAACTTGATTGGCGAGTACGAATGGTTCGTCTTTGTACCCGACACGTTGGAGGTCCACGGTCGTGACACCGTACTTGTCAACCTTCACCTGTGGGAGATGCACCCAACGGCAGCGAAATAAGGAGATCTTGAAAACCACATAGTCGAGCTCCCAAATCTCTTCTATGAAGCCATAGTACGAGTTTCTCGACCCATCGGTACTGAATGCATCTATGCGGACACCGCTGTTCTGGTTAGTGCTCTTGACATCTTGAGACTGCGTATAGAATGTGTACCCATTTATGTCATATCCTTGCCATGTCACAACTGTAAATGTCGGCCCTTTTGCCAACCATGTCAGCGTCTCACTCGACGAGCTCCTAGCGATTTGCTCCTTCAACCATTGGTTGAACCAACAGTTGTGTTGCCTCATGATCCAAACATCCGGCCGCTCCGGATTCTGTTGCCGAAGCACATCCTTGTGCTGGTCCACATAAGGGGCCACTTCAGTCATGTGTTGCAACACCGTGAAATGGGCTTAAGTATACGTGTCCATATCTGGAGTGATTGCTTTCCTTCCGATAGTTCCGAGACCCTTCAGCCTCCCCTCATGACGAGATTGAGGGACACCTATCGGTTGAATCTGAGCCATATAATCGACACAAAACTCAATGACCTCTTCGCTTGCATAACCTTCGACGATGCTGCCCTCCGGCCGAGAACGATTCCGTACGTAGGACTTGAGAATTCCCATGAACCTCTCAAATGGGTACATGCTACGTAGGAATACAGGCCCGCACATTTTTATCTCCCACACAACGTGAACAATGAGATGGACCATGATATCGAAAAACGAAGGAGGGAAATACATTTCAAGGTGACATAGAGTCATCACCACCTCGTCCTGCAGAGCATCTAGTCCTTCGGGATCGATGACCTTCTGAGCAATTGTGTTAAAGAAATAACATAGCCTCATGATTGTCTCTCGGACTTTGATCGGCAAAATATTTCTAATTGCAATAGGGAGCATCTGTGTCATCAGCACATGACAATCATGAGACTTCATGCCATTTAACTTCAAATCTTGCATCGAAACAAGTTTCTTCACGTTGCCGAAGTAACCAGACGGAACTTTAACACCATGCAAGCACTGGCACAGTTCTGTTTTCTCAGCCTTGGACAGATTGTAACACGCTGGGGGAAGGTACGTTCGTCCATTATCAGTGCGTGTCGGTGCTAACTCAGGCCTGATGTCCATATCAGCCAAGTCAAGCCGTGCGTTGACGCCGTCCTTTGTTTTATCACGGATGTTCAGTAAGAGACCAATCAAGCTGTCGCACACATTCTTTTCTATGTGCATGACGTCGATGCAGTGCCGAACATCTAGGTACTCCCAATAAGGTAAGTCCCAAAATATTGATCTCTTCTTCCAGGTGTTCTTCTCATGAGCCCTCAATTTACGTCCCTTTCCGAGGACAACATCTAAATCCTTAACCATATCATAAACCTCGTGTCCCCTTAAATGCCTTGGAGCTGAACCGTCTTCCTTCTCTCCGTCAAATTGTTTCTTCATCTTGCGGTATGGGTGAGCCCTCCGAAGGAACCGGCGGTGACGCATGTAGACGGTTTTGCGTGAGTGTCTCAGCCACACACTCTCGGTACCATCTAAACAGTGAGTACAAGCTTTGACACCTTTTGTACTATGGCCCGATAGGTTACCAAGGGCAGGATAATCATTTATGGTGCAGAACAATAAGGAGCACAGAGTAAAGTTCTCTCGTTTGTATGCATCCCATACCTGTACCCCTTCGTTCCATAGTACTTTTGGATCTTCCACCAACGGTGCTAGGAACACATCGATATCATTCCCAGGTTGTTTTGGCCCTTGGATAAGTATCGACAGCAAAATGTACTTTCGCTTCATACACAACCAAGGAGGAAGGTTATAGATGCAGAGAGTCACGGGCCATGTGCTATGTCGGCTGCTCATGCTACTGAAAGGATTCATTCCATCTGTACTCAGTCCAAACCTTATATTCCTTGGTTCTGCACCGAACTCTGCAAAACTCCTATCGATGTTTCTCCACTGCGCGGAATCAGCATGTGTCTTATCATTCCATCCTTCTTGCGCTCCTCCGAGTGCCAACGCAGCAGTTTTGCCTCCTTTGGATTTGCAAAAAAACCTTTTCAGACGGGGAATTATAGGAAAATACCATGTCACCTTTGCAGGAGGTCCTTTCTTCGCCTCTGTTCCCTCGCCATCATCTGATTGATTGTTACGTTTGTATCGGGATGCGTTGCACACCGGACATACATGCATGTTTGCATACTCTTTATGGTAGAGGATACAGTTGTTCGGGCATGCATGTATTCTTTCTACTTCCTTTCTCAATGGACAAAGAACCTTCTTGGCTTTATACGTGGTTTTAGGCAACTCATTTCCCTCCGGAAGCATGTCCGCTAAAAGACCTAGCAGCGCCGTGAAACTCTTGTCGGACCAACCGTTGCTTGCCTTCAATTTCAACAGTTCAAGCACGGCCGACAACCTCGTGTACTTGCAGCCCGTGTACAAAGGTTTCTCTGAGTCCTCCATCAAGCCATGGAATTTAACATACTCTCTCTCATCATAGTTATCTTCTACATCGCGAAGCATCTGATCCAGATTATCATCGTGCAACCTATCCGAATCCGAGCCACAATCGACATCAGCCGGCGGCATGTCATTCAGTTCACCGGCGATGTCATCCGGGGGCATATCATTCACTTCACCGACGATGTCATCCGGCGGCATATGATCATTCACTTCGCCATGACTGGTCCAACACGTATAATCCTTTTTGAAACCCCTCCGAATCAAGTGCGATTCAATTTGCCCTCGGTTCTTAAACATCTTCAAATTCTCGCAGTCAGTGCATGGACAACACATATATTCCACCCCCTTATTCAACATATCCTCCTCGGCAGCTCTTATAAAAGCAGAAACGTCATTAATGTACTCTTCACTCACACGACTCGCGGCATACATCCAGCTTCGGTCCTACGTTACGTACATATATAACAACTTAGTATTAAAATCTAGATTAACTAATTATAACTACGTATATACCGGCCACATTTATTATATTGAGACTTAATTTGCTAGCTCAATTCATATTACAAACACAACAGCAATTATATAACCAATAATTTTGCAAATTAACCATCTTCAATAACCACTCATGGATTACTTAGACCTAAATTGTAATGCAATTAAAGAAAAATAAATTTCATTACTAACCATATCTAGAGCAACCAGGAAAGTCTGAATCTTTCAAAGCTCAATCTCTGCCTCTTCCCACCAAATTAACTGACCTGAAATCGCCTAGCTTCCTCCCGAGTGAAAAAGTGCGCAGCAGTGGCTAGATCTGGATCGAAATGAAGACAGATGCGGTCTAAGCAGCGCAATAAATGCCTTAGCCATTATCACAGACGGTTTTTAATTACAAACCGTCTGTGATAACAAGCTTATCACAGACGGTTTTTAATTAAAAACCGTCTGTGATAATCTGGGATTATCACAGACGGTTTTTTATACAGACCGTCTGTGATACAAAAGTATCACAGACGGTTCATCGGTAATAACCGTCTGTGATAATCCATTTTCCCGCCACAAATACCACAGACGGCCTCCAAATTACAACCGTCTGTAATAGTGCTCATCAGGGACAGTTTGACAAAACCATCTGTGATGAGACGTCTACTATTAGACTTTCTATAGTAGTCTACATGCACGTACGCACACGTATAACATCCTCTGCAAGGATTAGCCTCGAGAGCGTGAAGTATTTCAACAGGACGTGGTTATGGGCAATGAGCAATAAAGCTTATACTCGACTAGTTGGAGAGAGAAGGTGTAACTGTTCCTTTAATAAGAAGGAGGAGGAGGTGTAAGTGTTGCTTTAACTAGCTTTGCTGTGCCAAGGGGTAAGCTTTTTTGCTTAGGAAGTAGGCGCGCATCGTGTTCCAATACTTGCCTTGGTTCTCATACCTTCGTATTGGTTTTTACCGATAAATTTTACTTATGACTGATAAATAGTAGTAGCTGATAGAAATAGCTTTTGGCTGTGGCTAATGAATAGTAGTTGATGAGTGTATTATATAAGAAAGAGAGTAAATATCGGTGCAACGAAAGATACTACAATATTCGGATCACCATGCAACTTACGGAATTGTGACATTATAAAATACAAAGTGTGTTATAACATATGAAAGCGCAAAGTACATAGTAGCTGATAGAAGTGTCTTATAAAAACTAAGGCGTTTATATTGGCTTTAACTTTTAAAGCAAATGCGAACATGGCCTAAATCGTGGAGAAAGTGAGTCTCTTAAGGCCGGGCTTTTATACTGTTCTTATGGGGCACAAGGAATAAGTCATGCTACGTACACATAAAATAAAGATAGATGGAACAACATTCCTGGATCTGTCTGCGATGGCATTGTTGAATTGTTTACCAAGCAAAGAATGACCAGGTATCTTGTTGATTAATATTGCCGACATCCATGCATATGCCTATATATATGCATGTCTATTTGTTTGCATGCGTACCATAGCAATTAAGCGCGCACCATGCACGCATACACAAGCATGGGCTTGTCCTTTGATAGGATTAGCTTCAATGGTTTGAAGAACAACAATGCATCGTGCCACCAACTACTGTATAATCAGTCTTGCCCCACAGGGAGCTCGACGCATCAGTCCCCGAAAGATGAAATTATGGACAGGGCGATGGCGTTCACGGTGGTGCTCATGGCGCTCCTCGGCTCCACCCTCTTCGGTGCTGGCCTCGTGCGCCAATTCGTCGGCCGGTACACCCTTTACCTGCCCTTTCTCCCTGGTCGGTACAACCTTTACCCCATCATGCGCATTTTGCTGCACTCCACCTTCGTCCTGTTCCTTCCTCTCCTGTCCTACGTGCTCTCCCACACTCAAGGTCAAGGTCAGTGTCAGGAGAGGGAACTTACTCAAGGTCAAGGTCAAGGTCAGTGTCAGGAGAGGGAACTTCTCCTGATTATTATGTGGATGCTCCTCATAGAGCTCATCCGCAAGAAGGTGCACGTGATGGTGCTGCCGGCCGATGGCTCCTCCTTCTCGAGGGGCATAGGCCGGTTCACGCTGATGGATTACTCCGACGAAGTGACTCGCCTGTTGTGGGTCGGCTACCTCATCTACTCCAACATGCGAGGTCGCGACCATCATCGGTTGGTGGCCATGTTTGTCGTCCTCTGGTCTCTGAGCTTGGTGAAGCTGGTGCAGAGGGTGGTCAGCACATGGCTGGCCAGCCGCTCCTGGCTTACAGCTAGGAACCCTCTTCTTATTGCAGGCTACATGCAGCATGTCTTAGATGAGGAGGTGGAGGTGATCTACTCGAGCGCTGCTGCTTCCGCCGCCATCGACATGACCAACTGCAACTACGCGGTGATGGGGGAGGAGATCCTTGTGCTCGACAAGGAAAAGAGGCAAACGAGGGAAAAGGCGCCGCTCAAGATAGCGACCACCCTTGGATATGGCTACGGCGTGGGAAGGCGCGTCCCTTGCCACCCGAATGAACACGAGAAGCAGCACGTCCCTTATTGCGACCAAAATGAACAGAAGCACATCCATCTCCTCATTGACCCCAAGAAGATGGATAGGCTGGTCACTGTAAGAGATATATGGAACCTACCCAGCAAGTATCCAAAGCTCTTCTCCGATAGAAGGCGGCAGTACCTTGAGAACTTATGCTTATCTTTCTCTCTTTTCAAGATGCTGCGGCGCCGGTTCGAGCACTACCCCATGGTGGAGGTTGGCTCCGTCATGGCACGCAAGCTAATGCTCAAGGGGGTACTCACCCTCGAGGGCGACAACCCCAACGACAAAGCCCATAGGCCCTTCCAAGTTCTTCAGCTAGAGCTCGACTTCGTCGAGAACTACTACCAGGATGCTGCCCCTGTGGTGATGTCCCAACCTATCCTTTTCTTCTCCAACTTTGCCTTGTCCATGCTCTTTGTGCTGATATACCTCGCTGCCACCTTGGCGATACTAATCAACACCAAAGATGTTGAATACCTATATTGCATAGCCATGGGCTGGGCCAGCGACCTCCGCAAATTTCCATTCCTCTACCTCACCATCACCATGGCTCTTGTGGTCACCCTCATTGCCATTGAAGCTACTGAGTTCTGGACCTTATATGTTTTCTCCAATTGGAACACAGTTCGCCTCCTATGCAGCCTATGCTCATACAAAAATTATGGGCTTATGCGCAGGCGAATCTATTGCTGCCTCATTTCAGCACGCTTTTGGGTATCCTGTGTAGTTCGGTATCTAGTCAAAATTTTTCTAAGGCGGCGTCACACCGACATCAAGATCAAACAGGTATCCATTGTTAACGCCTGCGGGCCACTTGACAAATTTTCTGCAAGGGTGTCTCAGGTGACACTAGCACCTAAAGCCAAGGAAGCAATTGTCGAGTCCTTGAAGAGCATCGATCTGAACACTGGCTGCATCAGCCTGCCACACATGAGTGGCTTTGACAGCTGTGGGAAAACTTCTACCGAGATCATCATGGCATTTCACCTGGCGACGGAGCTCTTTAAGACCGACCCAGATGTCAAGTACCAGAAGAATTTGCAAGACGACGACCCAAAGGCTGTTGCAACTGCGCTATCAAGGTACTGCATGTACCTGGTGGCGTGCACACCTGATTTGCTGCCTGATGACGAGACATGGGTGTCTGACAGGTACGAGGATATGAGGAGATGCCTAGAGCATTTGTCGGAGCAATGCTGCGGCATAATGTGCACACCAAGCCATCGCTGCAGGAAAACAATTGTAGGCATGATTCGCAGCACGGACAAGGATCTGGAAGACCCAACGACGTGGGATGGTGTGAAGCTGTTTCGTAAGCTCAAGCAAGAAGCAGCAATCAGTGAGGCTGATGTATGGAAGAATCTGAAGGAGTTCTGGGTCCAGTTGCTCATCTACTTGGCCCCGTCCAACGATGTGCAGGGCCATGCCAAGACATTGGCCTCCTCGGGTGGCGACCTCATCACTTGCCTCTGGGCCTTCTGCACTCATGCAGGCATTACTCGTCAGCCACTTGAGCAGCACACTGCCGGCGACCAAAATGCCTAGTACCTAGCCAGTACTATTATGTTATGGTTAATAAAGCCATGTGCTGAATGGCGTGGCATGGTGTGGGTTTGATTTATGCCACCATTGGGTTGAGTCGTCTGCGGCTCCTGTACGTCAGTGTATGCGTGGTTGCATCTTAGTTTGTGTGCCATATTTTGTGTGTGTTCATTGTGGTATTGTATTGTTGGGCTTTATTTGGCTTTTCAATGATGTAATGAAATTAGAGCAACTCCAGCAGGGCCCCTACTTGAGCCCTCAAAACTCAAATTTGAGGGCTTGAGCCAAAAAACCAGCTCCAGCAGAGCCCCTACTAGAGCCCTCAAATTTGAGGAGGCCCTCAAATCACCCTCCCACCCCTCATTCCTAGGGGCCCCCTACTCTGGCTCTCATTTTTCAGCTCTGCTCGTTTTTTTCCCGCACGACTGAAACATCCCCGCCGCCTCCAATCCCCCGCCGCGCCCCCTCCCGCTCGGCCGCCGCATCTCCCGCGCGCCTCCAATCCCCCGCCGCCGCCGCCGCTAGATCCCCCGTCCCGCCCGTCCTGCTCGGCCAAAATACCCCACCGCCGCCAGATCCCCCACGCTCCCCGGCGATTCCTCCCGCGCCGCCACCACCCTCCTCGGCGGCTCCTCTTCCCCGGACGGATCTGGTGCTTGGTGGCGCGCGGGAGATGCGGCGGCGCGGCCGAACCGAGGAGAGGAGGGGCGCCGGCGGCCGGATGTGAGGAGGAGGGAGGAGGGGGAAGCGGAGGCGGCGGTAGTGCGAGGCGGAGACGGAGAGGTGCGGGGCAGGGGGAGAAGTGATGCCTGGAGAGTGGAGACGGCGGGGGTGAGGGAGAGAAGGAGGAGTGGGTCCCATGTGTCAGTTGCAGTGGAATGGATTTGAGGGCTTAAATTTGAGGGGTGCTGTTGGAGTAGATGCAAAAAAACTGGGTCCTCAAAAGTAGGGGAAGCCCTCAAATGAAAAGTAGGGGCTCTGTTTTGAGGGCTACTGCTGGAGTTGCTCTTATATCGAGGAATGGTTGAGGATTTCCTGTAGTGTCAAAGTTAAGCTCCACTTGTAATTACTCCGGCAAATGAAAGGTGGTCCGTGGAATTTACCTGGGGTTGGGAAATTACCTTAAAATTTTTTTTTTCAAAAAACACATCAAGTTGCTGACTGCTCATGTTGCCACGTTGTTTAATTCCCTCCCTTAGTAAATATACATGTCGTTGGAAACATCACCAAGGTATCAAATCTGCAACGTTGACCATTTTTTTCTAGCTACTCTTATCATTTATTTTTTACTTATTTTGGATATTAAAATGGTCTCTACTGCATGCCTTTATATATGTTGCCAAAACTTATCATATATACAGTCATATGAAATTACTTTCCATGAAAAATCTGCTAATATCATTTTCATGTGGTAATCTAAATAATTTTTAAGTATATTAATAGTTAAATGTTTAAAAGTTGACTAAACTCATTTTAGAACATCTATTCTAGAACAAAGGTAGTATATTTAGTAGAGCATACATATGTGTGCTAGCATGGTTGCATTATGCTTGGCCAACACGGAGGAGGATGGAATAGGTAAACTTACCAGCCGACAACTTCACCATCCTCTAGTCCTTTACCAAATAGCTTGCCCAGTTCGCAGTCTCACTGCCCTGTCGCCTGTTGGAACGAACATCCCGTGTGGTTGTTCCATGAACATTTTCAGTGCTCAAAATGATACCAGTGAACATGAAAAATTCCAAAAAAAACTTTGATTCGAGAGAGCATGATATCATCAAGCATCTTGCAAAAAATCCAATTGAAAATGCGACGTATATCAGGAGAGAAACAAAAAAAAAGAAGAATTTCAGTGAACAATGGATTTTATGTTTTTTATTTTGAATTTTATTTTCAGCAGAATTTTTCTTTTTTGTTTCTCAATCTGTCTGTTGAATTTAGATTTGATTTTTGTGGCATGATATATTTATGGGAGTGTCTATACAACATTCAACTGTTTTTTAGGACAAAAACAGTCAGATTTTGAGCCGTTAGATGGAGATCTAACGCCCTAGATCATTTTTTTGGAGGGGGTGATCATTTTTTTTTTGGAGGGGGGCTAGTATGTGTGGATCCGTTGGATGGAGATCTAACCCCCCAGATTAATCTGACTGTTTTTATCCTCAAAAACAGTCAAATGTTGTATAGCAATACTCTATATTTATTTTGTGTCCATCTAACCAGCTCGCGCAACTAGTGCTCCCGGCTGCCACTCCCTAGCGGACCGGCCCACTTCCAAATATCAAAATCTCTCTTCTAACTTTGGAGGAGTTAACTGTACTCATAATAATGCATTGCAAGGAGGTTCATTGTTGATGTGACCCAATATAATTGATTTGTCCAAAGGGACCAACACTACTACAGAAAATCATATTACAGACGGTTCAAAAATGTCGTCACAGACGGTTTCTGAACCGTCTGAATTTATGGGTTAGTGATAATCGAAGGTTATCACAGACGGTTTTCGAACCGTTTGTGGTGTAAATATCACAGACGGTTTGTAACTAAAAACCTCTGTGATAGCTGCTAATCACAGATGGGTTTTAAGTAAAAACCGTCTGTGATAGGTGATAATCACAGACGGGTTTTCACTAAAAACCGTCTTTGATATATCAATATCACAGACGGTTTGTAACTAAAAACCAATGGCTTGCCCTATAGTCACGAGCTCGTCGTTGGTGGGCTTCGGTAGCGGGACGACCTCGAAATTGGCGTGTACACCATCTACTGGAACTTTTCCGAAGCCTAGTGCTAAAGCTTGATGGTTCAACATGACCCCTTGACCAGACGGATATGCCATGCCCCAAGCAGCGCACAAGGCAACAGAGGCATATCTCACTTGGAGCTTGCACTTCGTAGACTCCTACATAACGATACAAAATTAGCTACTCCAATTAATAGGCCTATCAACGGATCGAGCATTCCAGAGATAATAATTATTACTAGGATGTCGTCGACAAGAAATCTGGCCGCGTTCTCCGTCGTAGGATTGGACGCGCAACTACTCGGATGGTTGGGCAGGCTAGTTAGCACAGGAGCGGCGGTGGCCTGCTGATTTTCTATAATTCTCCGCACCTCATCTCTGACATAATCAGCCAGCTCCTCTCTAAGAGATGCCTTGATCTCTTCTCGTAGCCGTGCCTCACGTTCGGCTTTGGTTCTCTTCCTACACCGATACTGCTCAGAGTCATCATGGAAACCATGTTTCCAAGGAACGTAAAGCCTAAGGACTCTCATACGACCCGGGTGCTCCTTGTTTCCCAGGGCTGCGGAGAGCATATCATTCTCCCTTGTCCCTTGGAATGATCCTAGGGTAGATTCAAAACTCAGCGCTTCCTGCAAGAGCACGACATGTCATTTCACTTCGTACGAAGTTGTGGAGTAATTACAAACTACGTAGTTCGATCGATATCTTACCAAGCGCTGGGATACTTGCTGGTCTGCAGGGTTTCGAAAGGAGACGTCCCCCGATGTCGTTGTAGATGACCTTGCTCTAATCCAATTTCGAGCGCGGTCATCCGGGATATTGGAAAATGGCAGGGCGAAGTCCTGCTGGGCTGCCTGTTCGTCCTCCCTCCTCCACTGCGAGATTTTACCCGCATACCCAGCTGTGCCAAGTCTGTGGGGGTGTGTGTTTTTTGCCTGGAGGGCCTTGTGCGCCACACTTGTACTTTTGAAATCTTCGGTCATCTTCATCGCCTTGAACTCTTCCCATTGTGGTTCGAGGAATGAGTATTTATGAAAGGGTGTTTTGTCTTTCTCCACGTAGTACTTGACAAGCATGCTCTTGAAGTTCTTCCATGCTTTGCACGCCGCTAGCAAGACTTGTCGTTGCACGGCGTCTTGGTGTTCTTCTGGGATCTCTAACGATGCCAAAATTTCTGTCAGCAGCTCATGTTTCCGAGTCTCAGACACGCTCTTCCACGAATTGAATGTGATCTCAATTCGTTCTCGTGCAACTATTCTGACCATTTTTTGGAATGCGCTTACTGCTTTGGGAGGAAGGAGAGGGGTCCCAGATCCATCGACCTCTGTGATGGTAAATCGGCCCTCAGGCTTCTTCGATAGCCCTCTTTCTCGAAGTTTTGATTTTGGAGCGGACGCATCCGGCGATGATGTTGAAGAATGCGCGGATGACATGTTGCTCAATTTGTGGGTCTATTAGGATAAAATAAGAAAGTGCCATACCATAAGAGCACTTCTTACTGAATTGTTTTATTGGTGGTCTCAGAGGACATATTAAACATTATGTTAACTAACAGATAACCTCTTTTTTTAGTACAAAACAAAAATATTTTACTAGAACCGGTAAAAGCTCTCTTAGCTAACATGCTGCAACCCAACACAGCAATGCCAAACTGGCACTAAGACAACAAAAAAGAGCACTTATATTAAGAGACCATGGTTATACAAAAAAGCTCTTTCCTATTTCAATAAAAAACATGATGGTGCCAAGATAATAGACAATAGCATTTCAATGATACACAGATACACCACATAAAAGAGGTGTAATACGGCATCTGCAAACATAATTTGTTATTGAACTTGTGAGCAATAAGCCGACAACCTAATAGCATGTAAATCAAAGACTAAACAATTGGCAGGGTGCACCATCTAAATGAAATTAAAACCAACTTATTTTTATAACCCAACTAGGGTAAGGCCTGCATTGTAATAAGCATGGTTTCATGTGCTATTACTACTGCTAATAACATTATCCTAACAAGTTACTAGAAATTCGATGGAAAAGATCTAGTAAAGGTTCCTACCAAAGTCAGCGCTCGGCGAGGGCGACGTGGTGACGAGGCAGCCGACGAGGGGCTCGGGGGAGGCGGCCGGCGACGGGCTCGGGGACGGCGGCGGCAACGGGCTCGATCGGGACATCGGGAGAGGGACGGGCTCGATTGGGACTTCGGGCTCTAATAACTGCGCAGTGTACGCACAAAACCCTAGCAGGGTTTATATATAATGCTTATCACAAACGGTTCTAAACATAGAACCGTCTGTGATATTTATACTATCATAGACGATTCTATGTTTAGAACCGTCTGTGATATTTATTATCACAGACGGTTCTCAGTTTAGAACCGTCTGTGATAATCCTCCCCCGTATGTAGTTATTAAGACAAACATCAACCAGCTGCATTCATATACAAACATCAACCAGCTGCATTGACACAGTGTATTTCTTTACACATTTTCTCATTCTCAAAATTCACTACATTCACCAACCTCACACAATGTATATCTTCACACATTTTCACATATACATAAATGCAAATTCACAAATACATCACACACATGCATTGTTGTATACATAAATGCCAATTCACATATACATCACATACATGCATTGTTATATACATATATGCAAATGCCCACATATATGTTGCACATTCTCATTCTACTTGCTTATTTCCTTTAAAAATTAGCCCTTCATGATGATCAATGCATACGTAACTAGTTTCGTCACGTTGTTTGTCGTCGACTCTTATGCCATTTCCAAAAGGAGGTAACTCGTCAAATTGATTGTATTCTTCCTCGTCCACTACATTCTCTACTCCGATAATTCTTCTTTTTCCATGAAGAACTACATGGCGTTTCTTATTTGCCAGGTCGGTTACATAGAAAACTTGAACAACTTGGTTGGCGAGTACGAATGGTTCGTCTTTGTACCCGACACGTTGGAGGTCTACGGTAGTGACATCGTACTTGTCAACCTTCACCTGTGGGAGATGCACCCAACGGCAGCGAAATAAGGGGATCTTGAAAACCACGTAGTTGAGCTCCCAAATCTCTTCTATGAACCCATAGTATGAGTTCCTCGACCCATTGGTACTGAACGCATCTATGTGGACACCGTTGTTCTGGTTAGTGCTCTTTACATCCTGAGACTGTGTATAGAATGTGTACCCATTTATGTCATATCCTTGCCATGTCACAACTGTAAACGTTGGCCCTTTTGCCAACCATGTCAGTGTCTCACTTGGTGAGCTCCTAGCGATTTGCTCTTTCAACCATTGGTGGAACCGACTATTGTGTTGCCTCATGATCCAAACATCGGCCGCTTCGGATTTTGTTGCCGAAGTACATCCTTGTGCTGGTTGACATAAGGCGCCACTTCAGTCATGTGTTGCAAGACCGTGAAATGGGCTTGAGTATACGTGTCCAGATCTGCAGTGATTGCTTTCCTTCCGATAGTTCCGATACCCTTCAGGCTCCCCTCATGACGAGATCGAGGCACACCTATCGATTGAATATGAGCCATATAATCAACACAAAACTCAATGACTACTTCGCTTGCATAACCTTCGACGATGCTGCCCTCCGGCCGAGATCGATTCCGTACATAGGACTTGAGAATTCCCATGAACCTCTCAAATGGGTACATGCTACGTAGGAATACGGGCCCGCACATTTTTATCTCCCACACAACGTGAACAATGAGATGGACTATGATATCGAAAAACGAAGGAGGGAAATACATTTCAAGATGACATAGAGTCATCACCACCTCGTCCTGCAGAGCATCCAGTCCTTCGGGATCGATGACCTTCTGAGCAATTGTGTTAAAGAAATAGCATAGCCTCATGATTGTCTCTCGGACTTTGATCGGCAAAATACTTCTAATTGCAATAGGGAGCATCTGTGTCATCAGCACATGACAATCATGAGACTTCATGCATTGAACTTCAAATCTTGCATCGAAACAAGTTTCTTCACGTTGCCGGAGTAACCAGATGAAGCTTTGACACCATGCAAGCATTGGCATAGTTCTGTTTTCTCGGCCTTGGACAAAGTGTAACACGCAGGGGGAAGGTACGTTCGTCCATTATCAGTGCATGTCGGTGCTAACTAAGGCCTGATGTCCATATTAGCCAAGTCAAGCCGTGCGTTGACGCCGTCCTTTGTTTTATCACGAATGTTCAGTAAGAGACCAATCAAGCTGTCACATACATTCTTTTCTACGTACATGACATCGATGTAGTGTCGAACATCTAGGTACTCCTAATAAGGTAAGTCCCAAAATATTGATCTCTTCTTCCAGGTGTTCTTCTCATGAGCCCTCAATTTACGTCCCTTTCTGAGGACAACATCTAAATCCTTCACCATATTATAAACCTCTTTTCCCCTTAAATGCCTTGGAGCTGAACCGTCTTCCTTCTCTTCGTCAAATTATTTCTTCATCTTGCGGTATGGGTGAGCCCTTCGAAGGAACCGGCGGTGACGCGTGTAGACGGTTTTGCGTGAGTGTTTCAGCCACACACTCTCGGTACCATCTAAACAGTGGATACAAGCTTTGGCACCTTTTGCACTATGGCCCGATAGGTTACCAAGGACAACATAATCATTTATGGTGCAGAACAATAAGGAGCGCAAAGTGAAGGTCTCTCGTTTGTATGCATCCCATACCTGTACCCCTTCGTTCCACAGTACTTTTAGATCTTCCACCAATGGTGCTAGGTACACATCGATATCATTCTCAAGTTGCTTTGGCCCTTGGATAAGTATCGACAGCAAAATATACTTTCGCTTCATACACAACCAAGGAGGAAGGTTATAGATGCAGAGAGTCACGGGCCATGTGCTATGTCGGCTGCTCATGCTACTAAAAGGATTCATTCCATCTGTACTTAGTCCAAACCTTATATTCCTTGGTTCTGCACCGAAGTCTGCAAAACTCCTATCGATGTTTCTCCACTAGGCGGAATCAGTAAGGTGTCTTAGGATTCCATCCTTCTTGCGCTCCTCCGAGTGCGAACGCAGCAGTTTTGCCTCCTTTGGATTTGCAAAAAACTTTTTAAACAGGGAATTATAGGAAAATATCATGCTACCTTAGCAGGAGGTCCTTTCTTCACCTCTGTTCCCTCGTCGTCATCTGATTGATTGTTACGTTTGTATCGGGATGCATTGCACACCGGACATACATGCATGTTTGTATACTCTTTACGATACAGGATACAGTCGTTCGGATATGCATGTATTCTTTCTACTTCTATTCCCAACGGACAAAGAATCTTCTTGGCTTCATACGTGGTTTTAGGCAACTCATTTCCCTCCGGAAGCATGTTCACTAAAAGACCTAGCAGCGTCGTGAAACTCTTGTCGGACCAACCGTTGCTTGCCTTCAATTTCAACAGTTCAAGCACGGCCGACAACCTCGTGTACTTTGACCTGCAGCACGTGAACAAAGGTTTCTCCGAGTCCTCTATCAAGCCCCCAAATTTAACATACTCTCTCTCATCATAGTTCTCTTCTACATCGCGAAGCATCTCATCCAGATTGTCATCGTGCAACCTATCCGAATCCGATCCACAATCGACATCATCCGGCGGCATGTCATTTAGTTCACCGGCGATGTCATTCGGCGGCATATCATTCACTTCACCGGCAATGTCATCCGGCGACATATGATCATTGACTTTGCCATGACTGGTCCAACATGTATAACCCTTTTTGAAACCCCTCCGAATCAAGTGCGCTTTAATTTGCCTTCGGTTCTTAAACATCTTTAAATTCTCGCAGTCAGTGCATGGACAGTACATATATTCCACCCCCTTATTCAGCATATCCTCCTCGGCAGCTCTTATAAAAGCAGACACGCCATTAATGTACTCTTCACTCACACGGCTTGCGGCATACATCCAGCTTCGGTCCTACGTTATGTATATATATAACAACTTAGTATTAAAAATTAAATTAATTATTTATTACTACATATATACCAGCCACATGCATTGAGGCTTAATTTGCTAGCTTAATTCATATTATAAACACAACAGCTATTATATAACCAACAATTTTGCAAACCATCTTCAATAACACTAAAAAATTACTTAGATCTAAATTGTAATGCAAAGAAAAATAAATTTCATTACTAACCATATCTAGAGCAACCAGGAAAGTATGAATCTTGAAAGCTCAATCTCTGCCTCCTCCCACCAAATTAATTGGCTTGAAATCGCCTAGCTTGTGTCCTAAGGAAAAGAGTGCAGCACCTGCTAGATCTGGATTGAAATGAAGACAAATGCGGTTCTGAGCAGCGCAATAAATGCTTAGCGTCATTATCACAGACGGTTTTTAATAAAAAATCATTTGTGATAATCCTGGGATTATCACAGATGGTTTTCAATAAAAAACATATGTGATAATAAGCTTATCACAGACGGTTTTTAATAAAAAACCGTCTGTGATAATTCCAGATTATCACAGACGGTTTTTAATACAAACCGTCTGTGATATTAAAGTATCACAGACGGTTCATCGGTAAGAACCGTCTATGATACGCGTTTTCTCTGACGCCACCAACACAGACGGTGTCCAAATTAAAACCGTCTGTGTTAGTGTCGGTCACAGACGGTTTTGTCAAACTGTCTGTGATTGGCCGTCTAGTATTGGGCTTTCTGTTGTAGTGCAATTTGCTCCACTCATTATTGATATGAGAGACGAGGAAGATTTCTCAAGCTGTAAATGATCTTAAAAATATTACGTACTGTGAAGATGGTTCAAATTAAATTGAGAAATAATATAGGCGATGATGGACGAATAATAGCATGGTATGTTATATTGAGCAAGATATGCTTGAAAACATTGTGACGAAAGCATTTTATAGCATTTTCAAAATATGATGTGACGTAGGACGCAATTATCTTGTTCTATTACCTAGCAGTATGTTTTGTATGTGTGATTTTACTATTCATATCATTTATCATTACAAATTATGATTTATATATACTATTTTGTCTATGAAGAGTAAATTATATATACTTCAATGGAACTAAATTATGGTTTATCATATTATAATTTCAAATTTCTATGTAGATAGTATGGCATACCACATAGGCTTTATCATGTTTCTATGTATCTTCCTGCAGCAAGACTCTAGTGTTTATGTATATGGCCTACTTGGCCCGGTTTGTAAAACTTGATCATAAAAACTATTTATGACTCCCTAGTATTAGTGTTGTATTGTATTTATTTCTTTGTGTATAGATACGATCGACGTAACGATATTGACTGTGTGCATAACACGTTTCTGGACTAGTGCTAGTATCACAATAGGGTTCCGGGTTTGATGATCCCGGGGCCGACAGAAGCTCCGGTCATGCCATTCTTTAGCTAGCTAGCTTTGTTTTGCATAGCTTTTTCTTTGCTTACGACGACAGGCACGTATCATATTCTAGCATTTGCCTTTGTTCCAGGCAGAATTCGATTAAAGGAGATCGATGCATGCAGAAGTGACTGCCGTTAAAGCTCGAATTAGGCCCTTTATTCTTCTTTTTCTAACTGTTAATTATACATATGTATTTGTATGCCAGGCACTACACATGCACTTCTTTCACCAAAATTCGAAAGAAAAAAAAAACTTCTTCCACCGTCTACTGCTCATCATACAAATGGAAATGGAAATAAATGTAAGGGAAGAAAGTTAAAAATAAATGTGCCAACCTAGCTCTCCAGATTGTCGGCCGTCCATTCGATTAATAAAGCCGCGCATGTGCTTACTGGCATGCATGGCGTTGTGTACTTTGTTTCTTTTAAGGGTGGTTTTTTTAAATAATAGTTTACGGTTGTGTCTGATGATTTTTGGTTTCAACGTAAGCGTTTATGTGAACGAACCGAATGCCGATAAGCTGATAAGATGTTTCAAAAAGATTGTTCTGATAAGTCGCTTCGAAAAGACGATGAGATACTGTTATGTTTATTTCTTCGAGAAAAATCATAAGTTATAAACTAAAAAAAAGGAAGGCCATTGGGTTGAGTCGTCGTCGCAGCCATAAGCCATTCGGTTATCTGCCTGCTGTGCCTGTATATTTATGTATGCTTGCTTCTTTTTTTCGTTTGTGCGCCAATATTTTTCATGTGTTATGCGGTGTATTGTAATACTCCTACTACAGTGTGTTTTATCCAGCTTTTCAATAATGTAATGAAATTAACTTGAGGGGCTGCCTATATATTACTCAGAATTGAAACATCGTCTTGTTCACTGTCGCACTACTACAGAAAGCCTAATAGTAGACGCTAAATCACAGACGGTTTTGTGAAACCGTCTGTGATGTACACTATTACAGACGGTTTTAATTTGGAGGCCGTCTGTGGTATTTATGGCGGGAAAAAGTAGTATCACAGACGGTTCTTACCGCTGAACCGTCTGTGATATTCCAATATCACAGACGGTTTTATAATAAAAACCGTCTGTGATATTTCAGATTATCACAGACGGTTTTTATTATAAAACCGTCTGTGATACTGGAATATCACAGACGGTTTTTAATAAAAAACCGTCTGTGATAATCTGGAATATCACAGACGGTTTTTTATTAAAAACCGTCTGTGAAACCAGATTATCACAGACGGTTTTTTATTAAAAACCGTCTGTGATACGTTTCCCGCCTTGCAATCCCTCAAAATTTCAAATATTCCCGCTTAAGTCCGAGTATGATTCAGTTTTGAGACACCTTCAGTAAAACGGGCATAACTTTTGCATACGGTGTCCGTTTTCGACGTTCTTGTACTCGTTGGAAAGATAACGACGAGCCCGATCCAAAAAAACGACCCGCTTGCGCCAGTCGCCCTCCAAGACCCCGAAAATCGGCCATCTTTGGACCTAAACCTGCGTCGCAAGTTTTTGGTGTCTGTTTTTGCCCTTTTTCTTGGTCTTCCTTTCGGAATTTGGATTTTGCTTCAACTACAAAGTTGTAGATCTCGTTGAAACCTTTTAAATGAGTATATATAAGCTATATAAAACGTTGCTATTTTATCTTTTCAGACTAGTTGTTTATATTGCATCGGTATATAAAATTCTGTGCTCTAATTCACAGACGGTTCTATATATAGAACCGTCTGTGATATGCATTCATCACAGACGGTTCTAGCCAATAGAACCGTCTGTGATAATCTGACCGCTGGGCCCGTCGATCCTCTTCAACCCAATCTCCGTTCCCGCGCCAAAAATTTTGAACTCCCGCCTCTCCCTCCCTCTCCCTCCCCTATAAATATAACCAAACCCAGCCTGTCTCCTCTTCCTTGCTATCCTCTTCCTTGCTATCCTCCTCCTTGCTGTCCTCCTCCTTGCTGTCCTCCTGCTTGCTATTCTCCTCCTCCTTGCTATTCTCCTCCTCCTTGCAGACGACGCACAAGTCTACGGGAGACAAGACACCGCAGGGGCGAGAAGGCATCCAGCTCATGCATTGCATCAGGGGCGAGAAGACATAGAAGATCTTTGCTTTTTCTCTGTTCTTGTTGTGTAACCTGCTGTTCTTGTTGTGTAACCTTCTCGTTGTTTTGGGATATTGTAATGGTAGGCTCTAATCTTAATAAATTGGATGTTTTATGTTTGTGAAATGAATTGAGATGTGAATTGGATATGTATACATATACATGTTGATCTGCTTGTTTCAGAGGGCATGACTAGCATTTCCTGAGGCTAGCCAATAAACAGAAATAGGTTTAGGAGTAGAAGAGAATATCACAGACGGTTTTATAATAAAAACCGTCTGTGATTTATAAATATCACAGACGGTTTTTAGTTAAGAACCGTCTGTGATATTTAATATCACAGACGGTTTTTAGTTAAAAACCGTCTGTGATATTAAAATCACAGACGGTTCGAAAACCGTCTGTGATGACCTCGTATTATCACTGACCCATAAATTCAGACGGTTCACAAAACCGTCTGTGATGACGTTTTTGAACCGTCTGTGATGGTCTTTTCTGTAGTAGTGATCGTGAGCTTGTGTTGTTTAATCCACTCTGTAACATAACGCATGTACGGCATTTTAGACGTTCAGATGGTCTCCCATATGCTCATTAGGAAAATTATGAAAAACCTATAATATTGTTAAACTAGCACTATTCTTCATGTAGAACATTTGTATACTTTTGTGTACAGTACAAGTTAAATTAAAAAATTATGACGGGACGCATTCTTATGCGAGAGCACAGTCGCATTCTGCCCGCCCAGCTACGTACTAGTCTAATACAAAAGATGATGGAGTAGCTAGTAAGCTTTGTACATTATCGGTAGGACAGGAAAAACTACTAAGGATCAGAATGGAGGCCGAACAAAAACCGCACTACCAGAAACCATGGAATGACGTGTGCGAGCCATTTATCAGGAAAAAGCCGTCAGGAACAGGGAATAATATTTCGTCCGAAATTTCGCTATTTCGGGGAAATTTCGTTGCTTTCGGTGATCAACGAAAAAACTATGTATTGATCAAAAAATTCGTATGCATTCGAAATCGGCCGGTCGGCCTCGGCCCAAATACTTAACCCACCAGTCCCCCACGTCGCAGTGCCGCACTCGCGCTCCCCATTGTAACCCTAACCCCAGTTGCCTCGCCACTCGCCAGTACACGCCATCAACAACCTCTCCTGCCCCGCTGTAACATCCCAAAAATAGGATGTCTGAAATTTGGAGCAAATTAAAACTTTTATCTGCATCTTACTGAGATTTGAAATTTTGGCTCAAGAAATCTTGTTTGAGTTTTTCCGAAATTTTGTGCTGAGCAAAATAGTAACAGGGAATAAACTCCAAAGACAAATAAGATATATAATGATAAAAGGTAAGAAATAATTTGGGGGGGGGGGGTTTAAAAACTCTAAGAAGCAAAATACCAAAAATCTTAGATTCAAATCCAAGTCAATAAATGAAACCCAAAAGAATATTTGTATATATAATCCAAAATAAATGGCCCAAAAGTTGGATGCAAAACTTAAATGAAAATATGAAACTTTAAATGTCATGCAAATATTGAAATCAGTAAACCCTATATATAAATTTAAAATGTGAATTAAGAATGAGAATTCCAAATTTTAAAAATTCTCCTCTCTCTCTACTACATGTGGGCCCCTTTTTCTTTTTCTTCTCTCCCCTTTCACTCTTTCTCTTCCACTGCCTGCGGGCCCAGCCCATTCCCCTCTCTCTGCCGACACTGCGCGCAGCCCCCCTTCTCTCTCTTTTCTCCTCCCTCCCCATGCTTCTTTCTTCCCTCCTTCCCCTTTTCTTTTCTTCTCCTGTTGCGCGGCAGAGCTTGCTCCACGTCCTCCCTCCCCGCGCCATCAGCGCCTGCTCCCGCCGCAGCATCCTGCGCTCACGTCCCCTCCGCACGCCGAGCCCCGCGCCACTCCTGCCAGGCGCCGCCCCGAGCCCCGTGCCGGTCATTGCCGTCCGGTCCTCCCTGCGCCGCCCGGTCCTCCGCACCTTCCCCGCCCCCTCAGCGGCCATAAGAGCCCCGGCCTTCCCCATTAGTCCCGCGCCTTCCCCTCTCTTTCCCCACCTTCTCCTCCTTCTCCACCGTGCGCAGTCTGCCGCCGCCGTTACCGGCGCCTCTCCAATGAACCATCCGCCGATTCCTTGCGATGGAGGCGGCGTCTCGGTGTCCCGAACCTTTCCCCGCCGCCAATCGGAGCTGCAGCCCGCCCTAGCTCGCCGGCACCGTGCCTCTGCTCACGCCGCCCATGGCCATCGCCGCCGGCTCTCTCCGGCACCTCTCCGGCCCCAATGGTTGCTCGGTAAGCCTCCCTCCGCCGCTCTTCCACTCATGCGCATGCTGCCTCCTACCTTCTCCTGCCCGGCCGCCGGCGCCTCATTCCCCACCCCACCGCCGACCGCCCCGCGCCGCCGTCAACCCACCTCGCCGCCGCTCCGGTCACCGCGCCACCACCCCTAGCATCCACTAGCACCGAGCAACCCGTTTTACACATCCCCACCTCCTCCCCGGCCGCCGCTCACCGCCGGCAGGGCCGCTTTCCTCCGGTGCCGAGATGCTCTGCTTGGCCCCCAGTGGCTACTGAGTATTACTTGGCTTAAAACGTCAGTGCAGTCAGCACAGACCGACGGCCCAAATGGCTAACCAAGCTTGTTTAACATTCAGCATAATCCCCCAGGTCCCCAGTTCGACCCCAAAAGCTGCACCTTTTCCCCATTTTCTTTTTATTTCATTTTCTTTAGCTCAATTTAATTAGTAATAACTATAGGAAAATTTTGAGGAGTGATCTAGAGCATGCAGTAAATTTAACTATTGTGATTACTGCTAAACTAATATAGCTTAAGTAATTGTTGTGGCTACAGACCAAACAGAGAGAGAGATGGTAGTGGAGAGTGATGAAGATAAGTGTAATGGCCTGGGTCCTCCCCATGGCTTGTACCCATATATATATACACATGAGGAGTGCTTTTACAGTTATACCCTTACATCTGGTTATCCCCTCTGGGGGCAGTCATGTCATTACACATGGCCGATTTTAGGCCTTATTCCTTCCTACCAGGCCTGCTGGGTTTAGGTGGGGGCCACCCCTACGACAGGAGCCTCTCATGGTGAAGGGCTTCACAGGGCCGAAGCCATGTCGTCGAGTCCTTTGGCCTCCTCCGTCCCCTGCGGCCTGTGAATGTCTGCGGGCTTGTGGCTGGGGAGCCAGAAACCCGGGATGGTGGTAATGGGGCTGACGCCCAAGTCGCAGTAGACGCGCGCGCTCCGTCCCCTACCCTTCGAACGGGTGGCAGCGAAGCTGGCGCCTAATCGAAGTAGACGCGCGCGCTTCGTCCCCTACCCTTCGAACGGGAGGCAGCGAAGCTGGCGCCTAGTCGAAGTAGACGCGCGCGCTTCGTCCCCTACCCTTCGAACGGGTGGCAGCGAAGCTGGCGCCTAAGTCGAAGTAGACGCGCGCGCTCCGTCCCCTACCCTTCGAACCGGTGGCAGCGAAGCTGGCGCCTAGTCGAGGTAGACGCGCGCGCTCCGTCCCCTACCCTTCGAACGGGTGGCAGCGAAGCTGGCGCCTAAGTCGATGTAGACGCGCGCGCTCCGTCCCCTACCCTTCGAACGGGTGGCAGCGAAGCTGGCGCCTAGTCGAGGTAGACGCGCGCGCTCCGTCCCCTACCCTTCGAACGGGTGGCAGCGAAGCTGGCGCCTAAGTCGACGTAGACGCGCGCGCTCCGTCCCCTACCCTTCGAACGGGTGGCAGCGAAGCTGGCGCCTAGTCGAGGTAGACGCGCGCGCTCCGTCCCCTACCCTTCGAACGGGTGGCGGCGGAGCTGGCGCCTAGTCGACGTAGACGCGCGCGCTGCGTCTCCTACCCTTCGAACGGGTGGCCGCGCAGCTGGCGCCTAAGTCGAAGTAGACGCGCGCGCTCCGTCCCCTACCCTTCGAACGGGTGGCAGCGAAGCTGGCGCCTAGTCGAGGTAGACGCGCCCGCTCCGTCCCCTACCCTTCGAACGGGTGGCAGCGAAGCTGGCGCCTAGTCGACGTAGACGCGCGCGCTTCGTCCCCTACCCTTCGAACGGGAGGCAGCGAAGCTGGCGCCTAGTCGAAGTAGACGTGCGCTGCGTCCCCTACCCTTCGAACGGGTGGCAGCGAAGCTGGCGCCTAAGTCGATGTAGACGCGCGCGCTCCGTCCCCTACCCTTCGAACGGGTGGCAGCGAAGCTGGCGCCTAGTCGAGGTAGACGCGCGCGCTCCGTCCCCTACCCTTCGAACGGGTGGAAGCGAAGCTGGCGCCTAAGTCGACGTAGACGCGCGCGCTCCGTCCCCTACCCTTCGAACGGGTGGCAACGAAGCTGGCGCCTAGTCGAGGTAGACGCGCGCGCTCCGTCCCCTACCCTTCGAACGGGTGGCGGCGGAGCTGGCGCCTAGTCGACGTAGACGCGCGCGCTTCGTCCCCTACCCTTCGAACGGGTGGCAGCGAAGCTGGCGCCTAAGTCGAAGTAGACGCGCGCGCTCCGTCCCCTACCCTTCGAACGGGTGGCAGCGAAGCTGACGCCTAGTCGAGGTAGATGCGCGCGCTCCGTCCCCTACCCTTCGAACGGGTGGCAGCGAAGCTGGCGCCTAAGTCGACGTAGACGCGCGCGCTCCGTCCCCTACCCTTCGAACGGGTGGCAGCGAAGCTGGCGCCTTAGTGGAAGTAGACGCGCGCGCTCCGTCCCCTACCCTTCGAACGGGTGGCGGCGGAGCTGGCGCCTAGTCGGAGTAGACGCGCACGCTTCATCCCCTACCCTTCGAACGGGTGGCAGCGAAGCTGGCGCCTATGTCAAAGTAGACGCGCGCGCTCCGTCCCCTACCCTTCGAACGGGTGGCAGCGGAGCTGGCGCCTAAGTCGAGGTAGATGCGCGCGCTCCGTCCCCTACCCTTCGAACGGGTGGCGGCGGAGCTGGCGCCTAGTCGACGTAGGCGCGCGCGCTCCGTCCCCTACCCTTCGAACGGGTGGCAGCGCAGCTGGCGCCTAGTTGAGGTAGACGCGCGCGCTCCGTCCCCTACCCTTCGAACGGGTGGCAGCGAAGCTGGTGCCTAAGTCGACGTAGACGCGCGCGCTTCATCCCCTACCCTTCGAACGGGTGGCAGCGAGGCTGGCGCCTAAGTCGAAGTAGATGCGCGTGCTCCGTCCCCTATCCTTCGAACGGGTGGCGGCGGAGCTGGCGCCTAGTCGAAGTAGACGCGCGCGCTTCATCCCCTACCCTTCGAACGGGTGGCAGCGAAGCTGGCACCTATGTCGAAGTAGACGCGCGCACTCTATCCCAGTGCGGAGATCGCAGCTTGGCGCTGGTGTGGTTGTGCTCCGGGGCTGTTGTGACCTTGCAGTCTGGTAGTGCGCTTTTAATGGCGGCTGGAATCATGCCGACGCCTGGCCTGGCAGAAGTCAGGCTGTCGCGTCGTGCAGTCTGCCATGCTGCAGGTGGGGCACGTGGCGACTCACAACTGGTGCGTCGTGGGATGTGGGCGGTTGCGTGACCGCGGCCGTTTGCCTCGCCCCCCGAGAAGCTGGACGCGTGTGGAAGATGTGAGGGCGTTGCGGCTGCTTGGCCACCTACCCGGCACGGCCCTCTATGTCCCGGCGGTTCTTCTTTCCAAATCTTGGATAGCCGAACCGCTGGGAATTTGATCCGTCTGCACATTGAACCACCAGGCAGGCGAGCGGCCTTTATAAAGTGCTAAGGTTGAGGTGGAGGCACCCTTTCTTGCTTTGCTTTTTGATCTGCCGCTTCGCTTCCGCCCGTGCTAGCTGTCACACCAGTTGCTGCTTTGCCTGCTTCTTCTCCTTCCCTTGTCGCAGAGAGCGATGGCCAGCCATGACGACACCACGTACCACCCCCGCAGCGGTTCCTTGCCTAGCCAGGGCGAGGTGAACCATCCTTCCCAAGAGTATAAACTGGTGCCGCGGGGGAGCTCGCGTGCCAACAAGCTGTGGAACGCGATGGAGCACTCGGGAGGCTCCTGCTCCCGTGTGCTGGGGAAGAGCCGCATGACGGAAGGGACGCTACAACGGCTCGTGGATGAGGGGAAGATCGCGGATCGCAATGGGGCTCACTTACCCCGCCGGGACGAGACGGAGCCGAAGCCCGGGGCCCTGGAGGCAATTGTTTTCATCGCGTTCTTTGATGCCGACCTTCGGATGCCCTGCACATTATTTGTGGGCGAAGTTCTGCGGGCCTACCAGTTGGAGCTAGCCCAGCTGACGCCCCACGCGCTACTCCGCCTCGCTGTCTTCGCGTGGACGATGCGGACAGAGGGGTGGCGCCCCAGCGCCAGCTTATTCGCCACCCTGCACGATGCACACTGTCGACCCAGAAAGGTTGGCGGGGCAGTGTCCAACTTTGGCGGTGTGGACTTCGTGCTCCGGGCGTCCTGTGCGACGTTGTTTCCTGTGTCCGCCTCGTCAGGGCAGTGGACGTCCGGCTGGACACGGTGGTGGTTCTATTACACCGTGACCGACAAGAGCAGAATGCAGTGCCGAGGCGGGCCGATCTCGTTTAACAGCACGCCGAGTCTGAAGGCGGAGATTGACGACACGCGAAAGCTACAGAGCCTCGTCGGTGTCGCCCGTCGAATGAGCATGCGTGACCTAGCCGAGGAGTTCACGATGCATGGGGCGGCGCCCCTCTCCTCCCGGGGGAAGTATGTTGTGCCGAATGGCCCCCGCGAGGATGGGTTCGAGCCATGTGTGTCTCGGGTGCTTCCGCCCTCCGCCCCTTGTAAGTCGCCCATCATGTCATTGTATCTGTTTGGCTTCCGCCTAACTGACGTGATCTCCTGCGCAGTGACTCGGCTAGAAGATGCGGAGCGCGTGGTTGTGGCGCTCCTCGGCCCCTATACGCTTAAGGAGCACCGGGCTCGCGAGGCCGCGGTGAAGGCGGCTAAGCAGGGGCGGATAAACCGCACCTGCGAGGCTGTAGGCATTGCCGTGCCCGAGCGCATGGTGCCGGAAGAGCTCCCCGCCGGGACTTCCGGCGCTCAGGACGGTGATAGCCCCGCGGGGGGGCTGTCTTCGCGACGCCGGGCCCGTTCCCCGGCAGCCCCCCCGGCGGTTAGCTCAGCTGAAGCGGAGCGTGAGACCGGCGGTGGGCCTGGCCACACTGCTTCGGAGGGGCGCGCCGCCGCGGATCCCCCGACATTTTCTGCCGCTGCCCACGAGCCCGTGCTCGGGCTCGCGGCCACCGCTGAGTTGGAACCCGTCAACCCGGGGGGAGGCGTCGTCACCGGCGAGCAGACCACGGGGGACGGTGCGTTATCAACCGTGGCGGCCGACGAGGGCGTGCCCCCTGCGGAGGAGACCGTGGGGGCGGCAATGACCGGAGCTAGTTCTGTCGTGGAAGAATCGCCTGCGTCACCGCAGGCGAAACGCCCTCGGACGCAGTCCCCCCCGCCAACGAGGGGCCGATATGCTGTTGCGGGGCCTTGCCGTGGGATTACGGCGGCTGGCGCGGCCGAGAAGACCTTCTCCCCGACCGTTGAGGCGCCCGCGTCCCCCTGGGTGGTCGACCCGGCGCCACTCCCTACCGCGACGAGGGGCACAGGAGGTAGGCGTGAGTCCTTTTCTTCACTTGACTTCGCGAGACTTTCCCCGATCTGCTCGCTCATTCTGCCAACATCAGACGAGACAAAGTCTCCCCAACGTGGCGAAGGATCGAGCAGCGGAGGTACGCGCGAAGTCAGAAGCCTTGTGCCGGGTGCCCCGCAGGTGCCCGTCGGCGTCGACGTGGCTGTGGCCTTGGTAAACCCGGGCGCGTTGGGGCCGGGGCTCGCTCGGGCGGACTTCCTCCCTCGGCCTGAGGTATTCTGCGAGCTTACCACAGCCGCCGAGCGTGCCGACCACGGCCTCAACCGGGAGGTGTTGTCGTCATGCGAGGGGGAACTCCTAGCGCTCGCGCTACAGGCGTCCGAGATGAGGGTAAGCATGCGCGCTTTGGCTTTGCAATGTCCTGCTGGGCGCCTGCTGACTTTGTTGTGTTTGCCAGACGCTTGCCCTCAGCCGGTCTTTTGACGAGGCTCGCGTTCGGGAGCGGAGGGCGCTGGAGGCCAACCTTCGTGAAGCAAACACTGCCTTCGCCGCGAAGGATGAGGAATGTCACGCGCTGGAGGGTGCCCTGGCGGCCGCACAACACGAAGCCACGGAAGCTCGGCACGCCGCGACTGAGGAGCGCGCCGCCTTCATCCAGCAGATCGCCGCCCTAGAAGGGGAGAACGCCCAGCTGGTGGAGTCTGTTGCCGAGAACCGCCTTGCCCTGGAAAACGCGTCGCTGTCGGCGTGGCGGGCCATGGAGTCTCTGAACCAGACCCTCCGAGATCTGTGCGTCCGAGTGCTGGACACTACGCACAGGCCGGAGGCCCTGTCGGAGACGCTCGAGCTGATCGAGGAGGGGGCCGGCGTTGCTCTTCAAGGTGCCCGAACCTTTGGCGAGCACTGCAGCTATGTTGGTGCGTGCCTCGCCCTCGCCCTGCTTCATACTCGTGGGTGTAGGCATACCCAGGAGCTAGCGAATCCACAATTGGATCCGCCCGGCCAAGCAGGGGTTATGTCGGACGCCATCCGCTCCATCGGGCCTAGCCTGCAGAACTTCCACCAACGGATCTGGGGCCGCTTCGGGGAAGGCGCTGCAAGAGTCGCCGTGCAGCAGACGCTGCATGGGGAGGGGGACCTCCTCCAGTGGATTGAAGGGGTCCTTCAGCGCCGCGGCGACGACGGCACGGCCTCGTCCGCACCGCGCCAAGGCTGAGCGGCTGGTTGGGTAGGGCAGGGGGATGGTGTACGGGTGCTTACGCTTGTAGCGATGTGACCCCTTTTCCTCTATAATGGAACCAAGTAATACCTTATGCTTGGTGTTACCTGCCGCCGAACGCGGAGGGCAGGTCTGCGCATCTCGTTTATACTTCGTGGAGTGGCGCATGCGGAGGCGAACCTCGACGCTACGACTTCCTTTATAGTCCGGAGACTCGCGCGTGCGGAGCTAGGCTCGACGCTACGTCTTATTTAGAGTCCGTGGACTATTGCGTGCGGAGCTAGGCTCGACGCTACGTCTTCTTTATAGTCCGGAGACTCGCGCGTGCGGAGCTAGGCTCGACACTACGTCTTATTTAGAGTCCGTAGACTAGGGCGTGCGGAGCAGAGCTCGACGCTACGCCTTCTTTATAGTCCGGAGACTCACGCGTGCGGAGCTAGGCTCGACGCTACGTCTTATTTAGAGTCCGTGGACTATTGCGTGCGGAGCAGAGCTCAACGCTACGCCTTCTTTATAGTCCGGAGACTCGCGCGTGCGGAGCTAGGCTCGACGCTACGTCTTATTTAGAGTCCGTGGACTATTGCGTGCGGAGCTAGGCTCGACGCTACGTCTTCTTTAGAGTCCGTGGACTATTGCGTGCGGAGCTAGGCTCGACGCTACGTCTTATTTAGAGTCCGTGGACTATTGCGTGCGGAGCTAGGCTCGACGCTACGCCTTCTTTAGAGTCCGTGGACTATTGCGTGCGGAGCTAGGCTCGACGCTACGTCTTCTTTATACTCCGTAGAGTGCGCGCGAAGGCGTCCCCCCGCTGCGTCTTATTTATACTCCGTAGAGTGCGTGCGGAGCTAGGCTCGACGCTACGTCTTATTTAGAGTCCGTGGACTAGGTTCTGCTTAGCGCGGACAGGGGATGCTCTTGGAACAGCAACCTTTATTGAACTCCCGTTTGCGCGGGCGAGCATCGCCTAACAACGGGCCGGTGGCTCTACGCCTACTGTGCTGCTTCTTGGCGTAGTACCGCCGCAACCTGTCCGCGTTCCATGTGTGCCGGAAGGCTTGTCCTTCAAGCGTGGCGAGGCGGTACGCCCCCTTTGGCAATGCCTCCGTTACGATGTACGGGCCTTCCCACTTGGATTCCAGCTTGCCAACGGTTTCCGCCTGAAGCGCCACTCTGAGGACGAGATCCCCAGGCGTGAACCCCCGCGGGCATATAGAACGGTCCCGAGTACGCATTGTCTGCCGCACGTACTTCTCGACGTGGTGGGCTGCGTCTGCCCATATCCCGTCGAGGAGGTCCAAGGACACACGGCGCTCCTCTTCGGGTGCTTGGACAAGGACCCTTCGCGAGCCGGCCTTAATTTCCTCGGGCGTCACTGCTTCGTCGCCGAAGAGGAGCTTGAACAGCGTGAATCCCGTTGGGCGTGTTACCGTTGTGCGAAGCGACCATAGAACGCTGTGAAGCTCATCTGGCCACTTGCCCTTCGGCAATCCAACTAGGCGCTTTTTGATGGCGGCAGAAATGGCGCCATTCGCCCGCTCGACCGCCCCGTTGGACTGAGGATGCCCTACCGAGGCGAATCGGAGGGTGATGCCCATGCTGTCACAATATCCTTTGAAGAGGGCGGCATCGAACTGCAGGCCATTGTCGACCGTGAGCTCCCGAGGTACCCCGAAGCGACATATGATGTTTTGCCATAGGAAGCGCTGTATAGCCGCCGAAGTTACTTTGGCCAGAGCGATCGCTTCCGGCACCTGGAGAAATACTCCAGGGCGACTACCACGAACCGGAGGTCCCCTGGAGCTCGGGCAAGTGGTCCTACTATATCGAGACCCCAGCGCGCCAGCGGCCACACCGGGGGGATTGGGTTGAGGCTTGTCGGGGGCCTGCGGATGATGCGCGCCATCCATTGGCACCCTTGGCACCGACGGACGAGGTCCTGGGCGTCGGTGACGGCAGTCGGCCAGTAAAAGCCTTGCCTGAACGCCTTGCCGACTAACGACCTCGGCGCCAGGTGGGAGCCGCATACGCCCGCGTGGATTGCCGCCAAGAGTTCCTTTCCTTCCTCAACCGAGAGGCAGCGCAGAAGCGGCGCGCAAACCCCTTTCTTGTAGAGTGTCCCTTCAAACACCTGGAAGGACCGTGCGAGGTGCTGCAATCGTCGCAGCTCGGCAGGATCCTCTGGCTCGGCGAGTCCTTGTAAGAATTTGAAAATGGGCTCCCGCCAATCTCCTGACCGGTCAATGCGGTGGACAAGTGCCGCGTCCCGGTTGTCCTGCGCGATGGTCGCCTTTGCTAACACCTCGTAGAATGCCCCCTCAAGGGGGGGCAGTTGCTGGCTGGCCGCCTTGGCGAGGGCGTCTGCTTGCTCATTCTCCGCCCGGGGGATGGCCTTGACGGTGACACCCAAAAGGTGCCTTTCCCTCGCCCGTACCGCCGCGAGGTACTTGGCCAACTCAGGGTCCTTGGCTTGATATGACTTGTCCACATGGCCGGCCACCAAGCGCGAGTCGGTGCGGACCAACACGCGTCTCGCGCCGACTGCCTTGAGCTTCGCCAGGCCGAAGAGCAGCGCCTCGTATTCGGCCGTGTTGTTGGTGGCGGGGAAGGCAAGGCGCGCCGAGTACAGCAAACGCTGTCCCTCGGGCGTGACGATCACCGCCCCTACGCCCGCGCCGGCGACGCTGTAAGCTCCGTCGATTGTAAGCGTCCAGATGGGGTCATCGTGCGTCTGGCCGGGTTGGGCCGCCGGGGTCCATTCGGCGAGGAAATCCGCCAGGACTTGGGATTTAATTGCCGTTCGCGAAGCATACGTCAAGGAGAAGGGAGCGAGCTCGGTGGCCCATTTACCGATACGCCCTGTGGACTCCTTGTTGTGTAGCATCTCTGCCAGGGGGAATGAGGAAGGCACTGTGATCGGGTGAGCCAGAAAATAATGCCGAAGCTTCCTGGAGGCCATGACCAGCGCGTAGGCGAGCTTCTCCAGCTCCGTGTATCTTGTCTTGGCACCTTGAAGGGCTTCGGAGACAAAGTAGACAGGCCGCTGCGTGGCGCCTTCCTCTAAGATGAGGATGGCACTAACCGCGGTAGCTGACGCGGCCAGATAGAGCAGGAGGGGAGCCTCTGGTGCTGGGGCGACCAGAGTGGGGAGGCTTGCCAGGTGCTGCTTGAGCTCGTTGAAGGCCTTCGCGCATTCTCCGTCCCAACGAAACCCATCGCACCCGCGGAGTGTCTTGAAAAACGGCAGGCCCCGCTCCACCGCCCTGGATAGGAAGCGGCTTAATGCTGCCATGCGGCCCGCCAGCCTCTGGACCTCCCTCGTTGTCTTGGGCGGCTCCATACCCAGGATAGCGTCTACTTTGTCGGGGTTTGCCTGGATGCCCCGCCCGGACACGAGGAAACCGAGGAGTTTGCCCACCTGTACCCCGAAGACACATTTGTCGGGGTTGAGCTTGATGCCCGCCTTCCGGAGGTTGTCGAAGGTCTCCTGGAGGTCCCGGCCGTGTAGAGCAAGTTGCCGAGTTTTGACCACCACGTCATCGACATAGGCTTCGACGTTCCTCCCAAGCTGGGCGGCCAGGGCAATGGCGACGAGGCGGGTGAAGGTAGCGCCTGTGTTCTTCAAGCCAAAGGGCATTCTGACGAAGCAGAACGTCCCAAGGGGTGTGATGAAACTGGTCTTCTCCTCGTCGTCTTCGGCCATGTATACCTGGTAGTAGCCGGAATAGGCGTCCAGGAAACTCATGAGTTCGCACCCAGCAGTGGCGTCAACCAGCTGATCGATGCGCGGCAAGGGGTAGTTGTCTTTCGGGCACGCCTTGTTGAGTGCCGTGAAGTCGATGCACATGCGCCAGGCCCCGCTGGCCTTTTTGACGAGCACCGGGTTAGCGAGCCATTCTGGATGGTGGACCTCGCAGATGACCCCGGCACGAAGAAGCTTCGCCACCTTCGCTTTGGCCGCCTGCTGCCGATCCATCGACATACGCCGGAGCCTTTGCTTGACCGGCTTGGCATCGGGGCGGACCGCCAAATGATGCTGGATTATCGCGCGATCCACGCCCTTGATGTCCTCCGGGGACCATGCAAAGATGTCCACGTTGTTCTGAAGCACTCGGAGCAGCTCCCGTTCGACCCCCGGTGGGAGCCCTTCGCCAATGAAGACAAACTGCCCCTCCGCCTGGAGCGGCACCTTCTTGACGCCGCCTTCGGGCCGAGGCTTGGGCGTCCACCCGGGGGCGGAGGGCCCAGCACCGGGCGCGTCGGAGAGGGCATGCACCGGGCGATGCGACACGCGGCTGCCGCCTTCGGCACGTCTTGCCAGGTCCTGGTCGCCGAAGATGGTGATGACGCCCTCCGGGCCCGGGAGCTTTACGCACAAGAAGGTGTGGTGCGGGATTGCCTCGAAAGAGTTGATGGCGGGTCGCTCCAGTATGGCGTTGTAGGGGTGCGGGATACCTACGACATCAAAGGTGACATGCTCGGTCCGGATGTTACCTTTGTTGCCCTCCTGACGGAAGGTGACAGGAAGGGAAATGTGCCCCAGGGCCTGCAGCGGTTGACCCCCGAAGCCTTGAAGTGGAGCTCCTGGCTGCTCCAGCCGGCTTCGGGGGATTGCCATGCGGTCGAGGGCGTCTGCGAATAAGATGTTCGAGGAGCTTCCCCCGTCGACAAGGACGCGCTTGACTTCGCAGCATGCTATGTGGGCCTGGATGACTAGAGGGTCTTGGTGAGGGTACTCCACGCCCCTGGCGTCGTTCAAGTCGAAGGTGATGTTGCGGGGCGGCATCCACAGCTGCGGCTGCTCCCCGGGGGCTTTTGAGGAAGAGCCTCCGGTGATGGCGTTGATGGTGTGATGCTGCGCGCCCTCCGTTGCGGTGGCCCGTGTGGGGCTATCCCTTGGGCGCCCCACATGGGCTTCGGCGGGGGGCCGAGGAGGCGGAGTCCGAGATCCGGCCATCACCCTCCGCAGCTCCATCACCGCGATGCATGCCCTTGTGTTATGATCGCCGTAGCCGTGTACCTCGCACCACTTGCCATAGCGCAGAAGCTCCTGCTCTGCGCGGGATTGGCTGCCGTAGTCAAATCTGCCCTCCGATCCCCGGACTCCCCTTCGTGAGGCGGGGTCGGGTCCTTGGCGGGTGCTCTTGGTGGCGAGGACGTGATGGGCCGCCTGCGACCGGCGCTGGCGGCGCCGAGGTTTGGGCCTACCCCGTGACGAGCCTTCCTGTACTTCGTCCTCACTGGCTCGGGGAGGGCCTCCTCGGGGCTTTCGGCTACGGCCCGGCTTCGAGGAGGGGCCACCCGCCCCGACCTCGCGCAGAGCATCCTCCTCCACCCGCGCATCCTCCTCCGCCCGCGCATACTCGTCTATTTTGTCGAAGAGCTTGGCCACTGTCGTAATTGGCCTCCGCGCGTTGTATTCGGCCATCGGGCCCGGGCGAAGGCCCTGTACGGCTGCATTAACGACTGTGGTTTCATTAACATCGTGTACCTGGCCTCGAATTTTGGCGAAGCGCTTGAAGTAGTCCCGGAGCGTCTCCGAGGGTCCTTGCTTCACAGCGAAGAGTTGGTCCGCATCGATTCGCTCGACATGATGTCCTTGAAAGTTGGTACGAAGCCGGTCGCGAATGTCGGGACCCCGGATTATCAAACCCGGACCCTCTGTGTATTACAGCACTAGTCCCAGATCAAAGCTAGTGCACACAGTCAAACAGAATGGAAAACATCACCATCAACGATTTATTACAATAATTAAGAGTACTGACCACCGGGTCTCATTATTACAAAGGAGATTTAAGACCTCGCACACAAGAAATAGAGCGGAAGCAAATAAAACTCGAGGATGACCCATCAATTCGCCACAGGCAATTGACTGGGGAAGCGCGACCTAGTCCTCCGGGAAGAATCCATCACAGCCACAAGCGAAGCAGTAGTCGTAGTCACCTTCTTGAGCTTCAACTTCCTCTGAGATGTTATTTTTAAGTGTAGCATGTGAGTACATAAAGTACTCCGCAAGTCTTGGGAAAAATGCATAGATGCAAGGCTTAACAAAGAAGGCCATATGGTTCTTTTGCACAAAGCAATATTTGAAAACTCAATTACTACTAATTATTTTCGAAGGCTTTAATTTAATGAAGTAAATGTTTTAACAGAATTAACTTTCTAGTGAAGGTTCCAACTACCAACACTAGCTAACCAATTACCATTGGTCAAGTTTTAAACTGCGGGTTCCATCCACCCTCTCTGGCTCCATCCGCCAGGATTCCCTTCCGAGAGTTCCCTCCACCCTCGGAATACAAAACTTTTGATTTTAAATCCAAAACCAGAAATCTACCATGTGAATGCATTCCTTGCCCGCCCTTGACCGTGGGCACGGCTATTCGAATAGTTTTACACTCTGCAGAGGTTGTACAACTTTACCCACAAGAGATAAATTATCTTAATAGTCAACATGCTTCCTTTGGCATGAGACCCAGATAAAATATCACAAAGCCTTTCACCTACTCCAGTATAGCTAGAGACCACCCGCTGAGGTTTCACCGCAGAAGGGTTAAATCCGCCCAATCTGAAGCCCCCTCTTGCGCCATATGAGTACAGTAAACCCTGTCCCTCACTATGAGTAAGCAGTACACCCTGGCACTCAATACACCACTGGTGATATCTAAACTACACCTTTATAGGTTAGTTAGCTAGGTCGTACCCATATAGACTTGTGGTTGTACGGTTAATGCTCAGTTTGGACAAACACAAGCGTCGGTCCTTAATTGACTAGGGTGGAACATACACTTAACAAGTTCTCGTGCTTACTGCACCAACCCAAACAACCATCCACCCTAATCTAAACCAACTTTCACATTTTTATTTTATTTTTAAAATCACAGTGACAACTCCAATTGCCACTTCACTTTCAAACACAAGGATTTAATAATAAACCATAATTTCCCATTTTCAAGATTTTCCAAAGGATATTAGATAGCATGACTAAGCATTATACTACCATTCTAATATTCACAAAGATTAATATTAATCTCATTATTGAGACAAAGGAAGTTCTAGGGTGACAAGGGTACATGGCATTCAATTTCAATGGAGGGCATAGCAAGTTGGAATAAGTAGTTCCTAAAGACTTGAACTAGTGACTTTATGTAAATAGCAATGCACATAATTTAAAATATTTTAAAAACATTTCAAAAGCATAGGTTCAAGATGATCAAAGGAGACTTGCCTTCTTGCAGGGTTTCTGGGTCTTCTTGTTGCTGTGAAGAGGGATCGTCGACAACGTTGGAATCTACGCGAGAAAAGACGAAGCAAACAAAGCAAATAAATACAAATAAAATTAAAATAAAATCCAAAAATTCAACAGAGGCCATAGTTGGATAGATTATGATTTTAGATGAATTTAGAAGAAAGAATCAACGAATTCGGAGTTCACACGAGGGAGAACGAATGTCTGGAAGATCGGTTGGGAAACGAAATTACTGAGACAATATTTGGACCAAGAAAGATTGAATAGATTTTATGGAGACTTGACAAGATTTGAATTTGAATTTTGAAAGTGCACAGGAAATTTGGAATGGAATTGAGGCTTTGAAATTGAACTAGGTATTTGGAATTTGAAATTTAAATATTTGAAATATCAAATAATTTCAAATATTTGAAAGGGTGGAAGAAATGGATAGTTTGGAATTTTTGATGAATTTAGAAATTTGAATGGGCTAAATCGGAGTTAGGATGAAGACGAACGGGCTTCGGGAAGTTTGAATTCAGAGAAAATGGAAAATCAGGATTTTTGGAATTATTTTTCTAAAGGAAATTGGGAATTATGACGTCAGCAGAGGATTTTCTTTTCGGCTGATTTACTTTTCAACGGGAAAATAGGGGAGGGGCTGACATGCGGGCCCTGGTCTATGGACCAGGTCCACGGGCCGGGAAGGATGGTGAGGTGGCACACGTGCGAGGTGGCGCTGACTGGGCAAGGGGGTGACGACGCGGCGCCGACGTGGCGCCACACCATCTGCCACGCAGGCAATGGGCACGCTGACGTGGGCAAGCCGGCCGGAGGGCGCACGGGGGAGCGAGCCTTGCCGGTGCTCCGGCGGGCGGCGCAGGAGGGAGAGGGGACCGAGGGGAGTGCGGCGGTGGGGCGGGCTTTACCGGGGGCGGCCGGAGTTGAGCCGGCGGCAAGGAGAGGTAGCGGCGGTGTTCGGGCAACGACGGCGAGGAGGCTCCGGTGGCGGAGAGGCGTGGCCGAGGAGCGTCGGGGAGGACCGCACGGCCACGGGGGTGCTCGAGGGAGGCGACGGCGGGGCGCGAGGGCGACGGAGGCGGCCGCAATTCCTCGCCGGAGGAGCTCCGGCGCTCGGAGGCTTGGGCGCACGGCGCGAGGGCGAGGGGGAGCTCGGGAGAGAGGGAGGAGTGGAGGGGGAGGTGGTGCGACGAGAAATGGAGCCGGGGAGGGGCTTTTATAGGGGCGAGGGGGAGCGGGGCGGCACGGATCTCTTGCCGGTGATGGCGGCGGCGCGAGGAAGGGGAAGGCGCGAGGTAGGGAGCGATGCTGACAGGCGGGCCCGGCCTGTCAACGGGAGGGGGAGAGGGAAGCGGGGCGCGGCGTCGGATGGCGATCGGAAGGCGAGGGGAAGAGCGCGGGCGGACGGGCCAGATGGGCCGGGCGCGCGGGGGAGGCCGATCTGGGCTGCCATGTGGCGAGAGAGAGAGGGGATTAGGCGGGATGGAGTGGGGGCGACGTGGGCTGATCTGGGCCGTCCACGCGTCGGCTGGAGGAAAAGGGAGAGATTTTTAATGATTTTTAATTTCAGAAAATGCTAGAAATTTATTTAGGCCTCAGAAAAAAATGAAAATACCTCCAAAAATTCCAGAAAAATTCACAGAAGCTCCTGGACATATTTTGGACTAAATAAAATTATTTCCAACTACTGTTGATATTTAATTTTCATATTTTGAATTACTTTTTAAGCTCTAAAAATAGTTTTTAAATTCCAGAAAAATCCAGAAAGGCAAATAAAAACCAAGTAAAATCCAATTACCTTAAAATAATTAATTTGAATTTAAATTTTTCAAAAAGCCAAATTTTGGGATGTGACAGCGAAGCTGCTCCCACGCATAGATGGAGCCCGGCTCTATGGTAAAAAACCAAGAGAGCGTCACTCCGTGCAGTGCGAGGGGGAGTCCCTTCGCCTTCGTGGTGTCATCTCCGCCCGCGGCTTCGATCGCGGTTTCGTATACGCGCACGAACTCACGGGGGTCCGTGTCGCCTTTATACGAGTCGATGGCGCTAGGGAACTTGAAGTCTTCGGGCCATGCCGCCTGCTGCAGCCCCGCCGAGAGCGGGGACTCCAGGTCCACGCGTCGCAGCGGCACGCGGTTGGACGTGGGGGCTTCGCGACTGTCCGCCCTTTCCAGCGCGGGCTCGGACGCGATTGCTGGCGCAGCCGGCTGACTCCGAGCCTCTTGTATATCTCTGACGACTCCGCGAAGGTCCCCCAGCTCCCGCTGGAATGCGTTGAGAGCCGCCAGCAGGGCGCTTTCCATCCCCGGTGCGGGCGGGGTCGCCGGTGCTTCCGACGGCGGGTCGGCGCGGGGACGACCGCATCGCGGGGTCCCGAGCTGCCGGTCGCTCCGTCGTGGCTACCTCGGACCGCCCGGTCCGCACCGCCGGCGAGGGTTGCGGTGGGAACAGCGAGGTCGGCTGTCGTCGCGTCGGCGGGGTCGGTTGTCGCCGCACCCGTGTCGACGTCTTCGACCGCCGGGACCGTCCTCGCAACGCCGGTGGCGGGGTTGGTCGTCGCTGTGCCGGTGACGGGGTTGGTCGTCGCCGCGCGAACGTCGACGTCTCCGGCCCCCGCGCCTGCCTCGCCACCCGCGTCCGCCGCTGCCGATGCCGAAGCTCTAGTACCCATACGACGCTCCGGCCCGGCCGCCTTCTTTCCCTTCGCCGCCGCTGGGGAAGCTTTTTTCGGTGCCATCTTTTTCTTCGGTCTTCAGGCTTGTCTCCGTCCTCCCCACGGACGGCGCCAACTGTTGTGGCTACAGACCAAATAGAGAGAGAGATGGTAGTGGAGAGTGATGAAGATAAGTGTAATGGCCTGGGTCCTCCCCATGGCTTGTACCCATATATATATACACATGGGGAGTGCTTTTACAGTTATACCCTTACATCTGGTTATCCCCTCTGGGGGCAGTCATGTCATTACACATGGCCTATTTTAGGCCTTATTCCTTCCTACCAGGCCTGCTGGGTTTAGGTGGGGGCCACCCCTACGACAGTAATCAATGGAGGTTTAATTACTAAGTAAAGACATGAGTAACATATGGTTTAGCTTAAAACCCCAGGGTGAATAAAAATTCTAATATCTCCATGGAAGGTACAAAATTTATTAGGGTATACATGAAGTTAATAAATGTTTAATCATGAAATAGTTAATATTGTGTCTGTATGATTAGTAAGCCTAAAGCATATATTTTAAATCTAATCCTAAATTAAAGGAAAAACTTAGAAACAAAAATTAGGGAAGCTAATAAGATTTAAAATATATTTTAAGATGGCCTTAATTAACATGTCAACATATATGCCCAATAATCATCATGTCACCTTAAACAAACCTCATTAATATATATTTTAGCCAATAGCCATAGTGAAATGTTACCTTGTATAATAAACCCAGCTTTGCCTCGATGACTAAGTTTAAACTAAAATTAGGGATAAAGACAATCCAAATGGTGGCTAAAGTAAATGCAAGATAATAAGGTGTCATTAATTAAATTTAATGTCAGATTCAAATGAATAGCGATACTAAACATAAATTTATATAGCAAGCTAGGACTCATATAAATAGACCCAAATTCCAATTAACTTAGCCTAGTAATAAATGGAGGTACATAAAATATCATACCACAAAATGCTATTATCGACCTTACCTCAAGTAACCCAAACCACCCATTAACTCATAATAAGACTAAATGGAGTTTATTCAGATTTAATTGGATCTTTTGAGTTACTTGCTCTTATTTGGATTCAGTTGTTTGTCGCGTAATTAGAAGTGGGGTCCGGAAGATCTATGGGAATCAAGTAGGATCCAGACTCAGATAAAGACGAAGACCAGGAATTCGAGCCCATCACATAAGAAGACTTTGAGTGGGCTCAAGACCACGGTAAACCGCGCCAGGCGAGTCAATACTTTGATCATGTTGAACCTACATTTTCTGCAAATTACTTTGTTTTAAATTATCAAATTGCATGCTGTTATTTTATATGCAAATACATGTTTAATTTAATACTCTAGTTATGTGCCCATTGTTTACCTTGAATAATATTACCCCTCCATTGGAATATTTGAATGTGTGAACCTTGTCGCTCTAGCAAAATTTTAATAGTAACATTTCAAAAATAAGTCCCTAATTATATGCTATGCTTAGTACTGCATAGATACTCAGGGGCGCTGAAATGCCCTAAACATCATTGTCATTTTTAATCATGAGAAACTGGTTTGGGCAGTCATGGTGGTAATGACTGGTACCTTTGATATGATTATTTTACACTCCCAAAATCCCCAACTTGCTTAAACATCTGGACGGATTGGTTCGAGGGTGTGTATGTGTGGTGCAGTGGAAGCACAAAGTGGGTTAGTGGTAGACCGCCCAGATACCAATAAGGACTGAATCTTGTCATGACCTCCTGTGTAAAACAGTACAACCACAAGTCTGTAAAATACAACTTGGTTAAGTAAATTTATCGAAATTCTCGAACTCATCTCACCGGTAGAGGATAGAAGTGTTAAGCTATGGCAAGGGGGCCTGAAGGGACACCAGTGGAGGGTGAAGTTTGCCCAGCTGTTCTAATCGTTGCGGGGAGTTGAGAAGCCCGGCTGCGTTAGTAACTGTGGGGAACATCCCGCGCATAGATGGGACCCACCGCAAGTGGGAGAAGCCCATAAAGTGAGATGATAAAAGGGACTAGATACTTTGAAAAGTCACTGTGATGGTCTGCTCAACCACACTTCTAAGGAATCGTGTGGGGCAACGAGTTGATTGTCTCTTGTGGTGAAAGTGTACAAACTCTGCAGAGTCTAAACTATTCGAATAGCCGTGCCCACGGTCATGGGCGGACATGGGAACTTAACTAGATATAGTTCTATTTCAAAAACTTTGTGGGTGGGAATGGAAAGAGTGGAGGGCAGTGGAAAGCCCTAATTTGAATTGTCCTGGGTGTCGTCCCAGTGGTAAGTTAAGTGGCTATAACGTTGAAAGATGCTATATGGTGTGGATGCCATGTAACGGTGGATGGAATCTGGATCACTAATATTATTGCATTCTCTTGAACATTATGTGTTTGTACAAAACTGCTAGGTCTCAGGGAATTTTTATGTATCATAATTCAAAAGTAAAATGTTTTCCCTTCTTACAAGATGAAATATAAGGAGGAACATATAGAGTCATGAGTAGAGGAGATGTGTGTTTGTGGTAAATACATATATAAGTATTGATGGATTCATGTCGATCGTAAATAAGAAACAATAGTGTGGATTCTAGGAGAAATAAATTTGGTGGAGCCCAAATGGATTTATAGACTAGATAGATGAATTATATGATTTTTGGAGTATTAGGAAATGCAAAGGTAATGGTTGGATTACAACACCGATATTTGTTATTAATTCTTGGGAGATGTTGACAATGTTGGGATTGGTAGGATTCGAACAATTTCTAGATGGATGAATTGAGAATTTCTGGAAAATTTGGAGATATGAAAATAACTATGGGAGATTAATCTTGATCACTGATATTCTTGGTGGATGTATACTAGTGAATTAATTAGAGACAGACAGTTGAAAATAAGATTGATTATTGGGAGAACAAATTATGGTTTTGGATCAATAACAAAAAGGATTGAATTATTAGGAAGTCCCGATGCGAATGATTGGTGGATTGCATAATTGATGATAATCTCTGTTTAAGGGTCATAGATAGCAATCAATATGGAAAGAGCATGATCTGTGGACTGATTAAATGATGTTATTCGCTGTTTGGAGTCTTAGACAACAATCAATAAGGAAAGTGTATTTTGGTGGAGTAAGTCGATTATGATAGTCACTAGGTGGTGTATAGGCAGTAACAATAACACTATGATGAAATAATAACAAAGCTACTAAAAGCGATTTTTGGCAAATAAAATAACCCGAGCCTCTCCTTTGTTAAGCCATGCATACTATTTATTTGCATTCTGTGTATTGGCTCGCGGAGCACGGGGTTGGAGTGCTCACACTCGCTTTTGCAACAAAATTCAGCATCAAGAATTAAATCACCTCGCCTCAGCAACAAGGTTGGACAAGCTGGCAGAGAAGATGAAGATGTCAAGGGCTAGGTCGCGCACCTCCAGTTGGCTGCCTGTGGGCATGTCCTGAAGGTCCCACTTGCGTGCTTCGTTCTTCCGCTGATGCAATTTAATGATCTCAGCCTAATCGGCCCATGAGTAAGTCTATTATTATATTTACGTTTCCGCATGATATGTACTTTGATATTCAGAACTGTAAACTGTGAGCACTATCTACTGATCCAGGGAATAGTGCGGTGGAATCACAGAGGAATCCGGATTGTAAAATCTGGGTCCCTACACCCGCCCCTCGCCGCGCCTCCACGACCGCCTTCCTCCCTCTCTTGTCCTCCTCCCCCACCTCCGACCCTGCCGCCGCTGAGGGGCTCCTCAACCTCGTCTCCTTCACCGCCTCCACCTCCCACATCCTGGCCGTCGTGGGCCCCAGCGGCGCTGGCAAGTCGACGCTCCTCTGCATCCTCTCCGACCGCGGGACCGGCGTCGAGATCTCCAAGGCGCCAACGGTGTCCATCAACGGCCACACTGTCACCTATTCGCCACTCCCCAATAGCATTCCTTGGTTCCTCCCCATCTTCTCACCGAGCACCAAGCGGTGGGCGGCAGGCAAGGTGGGGAAGAAGAGCGGCGGGCGGCGGCCATCCCCATCCCCATCCTCCACGGGGAAGAAGAGTGGCGAGTGGCGGCCATCCCCATCCTCCACGGGGAAGAAGAGTAGCAGGCGGCGGCCAAGGTGGGGCAACTCTCTCCCCAATCGATTTGACGGCGGCATAGCTCCCTCCCTGATCAATTCGACGGCGGCGCAGCTCCCTCCCCGATCGATGGCCGATAGTGGCGAGTGGAAGCACATGAAGATGTGGCGTCGAAGGAGAGGAGGAAGGGTGGCATGGGAAGGTATTTATCTCAATTCTCAAAGTTTGATTAAATTTCATCAAAAATTTGTTTTTTCGTCCGAAATTCGAATGAAATGAACAAAATTTTGTTCTTTCGTTCCTTTCGCCGGCAGCCAAAATTTTTTTGCTTCTGAAAGATTAAACCCTGGTTAGGAATGCCCTGGATCCTGCTGCCAAATATGTTAGATAGCTTATTCGGAGCATTCATCCAAGCAAAATGGTGCTGGTGACGGTGATGGGGACGTTGCCGCCCCACCAGTGCAAGGGCATCTCCCGCACGTCCCGACAGCGTGGCTCACCGGTGCACGAGGCTAGGGCTCCTGAGATGGGGAAGGGGAAAGGAGCAATAGGCAAAGTGTTAGGATACGGGTAGACTATACAGCGCATATTAAAATTTTCTACCGCGTAAATCAGAAAACTATGCGAGTAAAAGATCATACATCGTTACCACTAAATGCGTAGTGCAACGAAAGTAGAGTTGAAGCGGTTGGTTCAACGAAGCACATGATGGTGTAATGAAAGTAGTCGATCATCCTCTGGCCAACCGTCTCTTCCTCATGATTGTCCCGATTAGCGTCGCAGTTGCAGCAGTGCCTCTACTGAGGTAAACACATCCAGGGATGAAATACCGTGCATCAATGTGTGCTAGCACCAGCGTGCACGGAAGTGGTTATGAGATTGGCAGCTAAGGTATCGATGAGTGTGTCTCTTCATCCCTCCCTCAGTCCCACACCTGCTTTTATATAGCCTCCAATCAGATCCATATCTAATACGATCAGATATTGTATTCATGAAAGTCTCAGGCTGGATCTTTATCCAATACAAGTAGAGATCGTATCCCACTCGAGGAACCTCCAACCTGACCCTTATCGTTCTGACCAGTTAAGTGTGTAACCCTATAGATTCATGTATATTTGGTCATGGGCCAAAACCTTCTTTTCGGTCCATAAGTCCGTAGCGGTCCTTAGTAGGACACACTGACTCCCAAACATATATAAAGATCATATCGGATGAACCCATATAGTGTTTATGTGCTGACCCCTTTGCCTCATGATACCAAATTTAACTCACGGTGAGAAACATACTATCCTTTGATAACTCGCTCCTTCATTCAAATCTGTAGCGGATTACTTAGTTGTGATTGACTCCTCAACCATATTCAGTATGATCATACATTTCTTTAATCCAACTACATCGAGGAGCCTAGACATATCTCTTTTGTTACATAGGAGGGGTAAATTCCATCTTGATCGTTTACTTTTCTTTGCATATTTTATAGTAAACCCGAAAGTTGCCTTTATTACTACCTACTTACAGAGTAGTATTTGGCAACTCATAAGTAAATAATTAAATATATAGGAAACTATGACGATATCAGATCTAATAATTCTACATACACTATATATAAGACTAACTAATGATACTTAATAATATAAAAATTCCCGCAGTGTCTCATGGTAGGTCAATCCAACACCATATTTTCTAACACATGTCCACATTATTGATTTGATATCCCCATATCTATGATCCGTCAAACATGATCATCAATCAATACATGCACTGATCTATAAATCATAATTGTCCCACATAATGATATAAGATCAGCAATGATTAGAATAACATCAAAATATGAATAAAGAGTTCAATGAACAAGTCACATACTTATTAATCAATATGAAAATTATTTATTCAAGGGGTAAAATAATATATTATTTGAAAGATCATAAACATAGAACTGATATAATCATCTCCATGCTTGCATCTAGGACATATCACTAACAGAAAGGGAAAAGGAGTGAGGTGTCTAGTGAAAGACATCTAATCCAACATCAATCCCCGTAAAATTTTGATCTTTCTTCATTTCAAGGAATGTTACATTAAACTCTGAGAGACCAGGTGGTCGTGACTCCATGTGAATGATGAGTAATTGACAAAGGTTTAGGATAGTCGAGTTTGGTTTGAGTGGTTCGGAGTCGAGCCATTGCGTGGCGCAATCGGGCTCGGTCGGACTTTGGTCAAACTTGGTCATTTGGGCTTAGGATGTATATTCTAATGTTTTGACAGGTTTTGACTTCATCTGTGGTAAGTGTAATGGTATTTACGCTTTCATGTGTCGAGCGGTGCTATTTGACGTGTTTCTTGTCTGTGTGACTGCAGGACGTCGAGTTGGAGTCGTGGCGAGACACGGTGGACCGGACTAGGCGCAGGTGGCGCTGAGGTCAGAACGGTCGGGATGTGTCGAAGACGACGTGGACTCGAGGTGGTTGCGAGGCGTGCGAGGCAAGGAGCGCGGAAGCTTCCCGGAAGGTGCAGAAGGGGCGAATCGGGAAATTCGCAAGGCTGCACAAGCGGGAGCGGGCTCCGTTGGACGTAGCGGGCGTAACGGGGCGGAGACCCGTTAGCCAGGCGCTATAAAAGGAGAGGAGGGGCTGCATGCCCTCCTTGAGCATTTGTGTGAGGATTAGGGTTTTAGAGTCAAAAGAGGCTTTAGGAAGGTTGTTTCCTTTAGCTCTTTAGTTGGTGTGAGTTGGTGTGAGTTGGTGGAGGCAGAGTAGTGCTCCCTCTGTAGCTTCATCGATGCTTTCTATGTGAGACTCCTCTCTTGTGTGTTCTTCCTCCCAAGATGTGTGATTCTTGGTGTTCTTGAGGATTGAGAGGAGAGGGATTGAGTTGAGAGCTTGTAATCTTTCCTTTTGTATCAAGTCGGGGTATCGGGACTCCTCTGTATTCCCTGTGATTCAAGAAATGAAAAACTGAAGTTTGCCTTCTCTGTTCGTAGCCTTTGTTCATCGTTTTTCATTTTTGCAAGATTTCTTGATTTTCGTTGTCTCGAGTTCTTGCTTGTTGGAGAGTGCCAAAATGGGTTGCTATGACATGGGTGTTGCTCAAAAGCCATTTGGCTATTTAATCCCAAGAGCAAACCGAGTTTGATTCTCAGATTTCATTTTTGGCTTGCTCTGTTCTTGTTCTTCGTTTCTTGGTTTTGGTCCAGATTTTGATTCCCTTGTTAAGATGGCTTGAAATTTGGTATGAAGAGTCCAGAGGCTATTAATTAGCTTCCCTCAAAATTTCATAGCCAAAGGATCAACGGTTGGGGAGTTATTTGGTTTTTGGCTTGGTTCTTGCAAGATTTCAGATTTTTACCCAAATCTGAAATTCTTGATTCTTGGAGTGGATTTCTTGTTATTGACTTTAGGCTTAGTCTTCTGGGAGTGTTCCCTAGCTATCCTCAAAGTTTCCCAAGCCAAGAATCCAAGAATCGTTGCGAATCTCTCAATTTTCTGAAATTCCCGTTTGCTGTTTTTCTCGAGAGGTACTACCGCTCCTGGAGAGGTACTACCGCTCAAAGGTACTACCGCTCGGACCAGCGGTACTACCGCTCAGCGGTACTACCGCCCGTCACAGCGGTACTACCGCTTGAGGCCAGAATTTTCCCGATTTGATTTTTCTCGCTTGCTGGTCTCTGTATTTGTGTTTTTCCTGCTGCTGGGGTGTCTTGTGAGCACTGGTCTTCTACCTTCATAGCTCCCATAGCTATTCGAGAAGAAGATACGTGTGGGGGGCGATTTTTAGAAAGCGACATTCACCCCCCCTCTGTCGCCATTTCGGTCCAACACAATCGGCCAAAATGTGGAAACTTGAATCGAGACATACTGGTGGATAAAGAATAGTCAAGATGATCTTTGATCTACTCCTACATGTTCTAGTAAGCCTAACAAATGTAAGAACCCAAGTCAAAAGCCCTCAAGATCAAAACCCCCAAAATCACCCTTTTTTAATCAAAACGAGCAAACTCAAGAATTGCAAAGAACAAGTACCTAGATGGATAAGATCTAGTCTCTAAGAGATATCTCTATCACTTACATGTTTTTGGCACCAAGCAAGATCAAGAGGGGAGAAAAACACTTGTAAGACCATGTAGTGGCAACCTCATAAGAGTAATGAGTATTTAACATTGATTATGCTTTGCGTTCATTGCTTGAGTTTGATTTTAAGAAATTGCATTCTGACCTATTGCTTTATGAAGCTAGCAGTCAGACCGGCCTTGGTGTGGCGGGCTGATCGACTGTTGCACGGTAGTTAGACCGGTGAGCGGTAGTACCGACACTTTGTTGGCGTTATTTATTTTCCAAAGAAAGTCTTTTGGGAGTTTTTGCTCTGAGACTTGTTGCGATAGTACTAGCATTGAAAATATGGTATGACCAAAGTGAAGAAGTTTGATAGGCTATGGCTTGGCGATCTGACTGGTGTGGTTAGGGCGGTTTGACTGGCTTAGAGGTCATAGTCAGACCAGCCCCTATTGCCAAGTGGCATTGAGTTAGTTCGATTTTGAGTTGTGAGTCATGGCGGTGATCATGTAGTGTTAGTTATGAGGTTTTCATGCAAGTGTGACTCGTAAGTATGTCCATGCATGTGTTTTACTAATTGTGAGTCAAGTGCATGCCATTTGTGCTTAGATCAATTTCTTGTTCTTTAGTGTGCAGGTACTTTGATGATTGTTGTAGCCAACGGCAAGACTAAGATTAATTTGGTAGCCGTGGGGTGTCGTGTATGTCCAGGTGTAGCATCATCTCAAGCTGAGAAGTACGGAAGAAAGATAAGGATCATCTAAGTCATCTTTGCTAGGACAACTAGGAAATTATAAAGCTAAAATTGTTGATATCATGGCTAGTCTATATTCCAGTTGCTTAAGAGCTAGTGATATTTCTAGAACTAGTGCTTTCACATGCTTGAATTGTGATGATTTGGAAAAGAAACTAGCCATGCAAACTGAAAATTGGTCTAATTCAATCTTGAATATTGATGTGCTCATTATGAGTTTAGAGAAGAAAAATTAAAAGAATTAACTGATAAGCTTAATCTTTGTAGATCTGAACTTTGTGACACTTGCCCTAAGCGCACTTATAAAATTAAAGTTCTCACTAAAATCTTGCAAGACAAACATGATAAAGAAACTCTTACTTTTGTTCGTAATTCACATGTTGGTTCTATTACTGCAATAGCTTGTGCATTTTGTGCTAAAATTGGAAATGATTTGGATGATCTGAATGAAGCATTTAGAGTTAAATTTGATGAATAGTTGTGTAGAGTCAAGAATGTATCTTGTGTATCCTATAAGGCTTTGAATCTAGAGGTGAGTGTGCATAAGGAAAGATATGCTAGAGCTGTTAAGAGTGAATCATGTCAGCTATGTGTCACCATAGCCAAAGAAAATGATTATTTACATAAAACCCTTGAGAGGTTCTCTATTGGAAAAAAAGAACTTAAACCTGATTCTAGATCAATCCATTATCAACAAAGCCAAGAGATATTTAGGGTTCAACCACTATAAGCATTCCAACAATCATCCTCCTAAGGTAGTGAGCATAGTTACGAGTGGGAAGACAGAGGTTACCCGTCTTAAGCCTGCTAAGATGGTGTTCAAGTTTGTAGGATTTGCCCAGAATCCTTCAAATAATGTTGGTGCTTGTACCTCATCAAGTAAAACTGAAAGCATCTAGGCCCGTAAAAATAATTTTAGTAATTAATGACAATAATAATTAAATGAATTAACTTGTTTATTAAGATGATAAAAGGTTTAGTCCCGGAATTTGATGACATCATGGAAAAGACAATCAAAAGTGATCAAAGAGTGACGTGGATCAAGATAAAGCACAAGACAAAAGTAAATTATAGTCTAAGGACCTCTTTATAGCCTTTTACCGGCCTCAATGTTTGGATGAAATGATCAGGATTCTACATTAGTGCCTTACTATAAAGAGGGGTCATAGCTAGTTGCTTGAAGCTTAACTTATGTCACTTTGATCAATTAAATGTCCATGCATACATTTGAATTTCATTTGGAACTCTTTTTTATTTTCCTTGAAAAAATGGTATGACCGCAAGTCTTTGACGATAGTACTGCTGCACTGGTACTACCAGCTGATACATGCCCGTAGCTAATTTGCAAAGAGGTACTCTTTTGACATTCATTGAAATGGTTCTACGCATGTGTTGCATAAAAGTACCACAGAGAGGTATGAACGCATGCTATTGACAGTACTACTAGGTATGTTTTGGAGTATTTTCTCTCCTCTAGAAATCAAAACTACCATAGCTTCGGTGCAGTACTACACACGATTGGTACTACAGGACCCTATGTGGGTGGTTATACCGATATTTGAAGTAATGGCTATTTCTATGCATTTAATAAACCTCAGATAGCCGTTGAAAAGTGGGTGCGGTAGTATTGGTCACTACATGGCAGTAGTACCACAATTCCTGATTTTTAGAGATTTTGACTCAACGATCATCCTGGTGGGTAGTGGCTATAAATACCTCCCCACCAGGAACAAGGGCTCTCTTCTTAACCTTGTTGAATACCCTTAAGCTCCTTGTGCACTCTCTACTACTCATTTGCTCTAATTTCACATTTTGAGGTAGTTGAGAGCATTCAAGTGCATTGCATCATTAGTTGATCTTTGAGGCACTTTAAAACCTTCAAGGAAGCACTGTGATTGATTACTCTTGGTGGTTGTTGGCACCTAGACGGCTTGAAGGAAGTTTATGCAGTGATCTCTTGAAAGAAGATTATGAAGAGACCCGGCACCATTTGTGAGTGATGTGGTGCTCGCCATCTCTAGAATGGAGAAAGTGCAACCATAGTGGACTTGAGGTTTTGAAGCTTAATCTGTGGATCCAGTTACATTCATTTGGGCTTAACCTCAACATGGACTAGTGAAGATCGGCAAGTCTTTGATACCAAAAGAAAAACATCATGTGTATCCATTGTGCTTTACTCTCTTGTCTTTACTTTCTACATTTACATTTCTAACAATTGAATTGAATTGAATTATGTAGTTAGAAGTGTATCTAGTATTGACATTACTTGTGATGGCTCAATGAAACATAGAAGATTTAGTCTTTAATTGTGCAAAAGGTTTTGATTAAGCTCGTACTTTCTAAAATTCATATTAGCCAAAATAATTTAAGAAACTTCCAAGTTACCCATCTTTAGTCAGTTATTCTAGATCCTATAATGACCCCTCAAAAGTTCAAATACTATTGCACCTTTTGTGAAAAGGATGTCAATATCGTAGAGTTCGGCTTTAGGAAATCCAAGAAACTACGTCGTGATTGTACTAGAACCTTAAGGAGATTTTAGGATCAGTCCCATCTATCTGGTATCCTGGAGTTGCCTGTAGGCCTCACTATATATGTGTTCTTTGTTTCTTTTGGTGGTTTTAGAAAGCAACGTGGTTCTAAGTCCCAATAGGGTGGATTTAGATCCAAAGTTTCCCATAGATAGGATTTTTGTCGTTTTAGTCCATGGCGAGGATTTGGTTGGCGTCTTGGTAGCTTTAGGATGCATTCCCATGCTAACCCTTACTTTGAAGCTTCTTCAGCAAATTGTGTCTCTCATAAGGGATACCTCGTTCTTATTTCACTAATCCTAGTACTAAGGCATAGATTCCTTCTGTGTCTTTGATGTAAGTTTTTTAGGTAAGGAGGAGATTATGTGGATCATGTCAGCTTCTTTTGATCTCCTATCTCACTTTGGGCATCCGGTGATGGATTTCACTTCTTAGGATGCAACTTGCTCCAGCTTCAACTACGTCGACTACATCACTCCACCAAGCGTTGTGACGTAGATTCTTTCTTGATCTTTGTCAATTCACTGCCTTCATATTCAGTATAGCATAGCATTTAAGAGTGTTAGGGTTTTTAGGCCAGTTCAGTGCGTTGTACAGCAGCCAGCCCGATGAGTAGTAGTATTGATACATTGTTGGCAGTAGCTATTTTTCGGAGAGGGTCTTTCGGAAGTTTTTTTTGTCTAAGATCTAGTGCGGTAGTAGTAGCATTGGAAATGCGGTATGTCCTGAATGGTACTAGCAAGATTTTGTGGTGAAGAAGACAACAAATGATTTTAGGAGTGAAAGTGCAGCTCATAAGGCCCTCCAGGCAAAAAACACGCACCCCTACAGACTTGGCACTACTTGATTACGGGTAAAATCTCACAATGGAGGAAGGAGAATGAGCAGGTAATCCTATGGGAGGCCTCCCCGCTATTTGCTAGGATCCCTGATGAGCATTCCCAAAACTGGAAAAGAGCGAGGTCATCTACCGTGCTTGGGGCTCATCTCCTTTCCAAGCCCCGTTGACGAGGAAGTGTTCCAGCGTCTGGTAAGATATCGAATTACCTAGTTTGTAATTACTCCATAACTTTTATAGGAAGTAAAATAACAAGTCGGGTTCTTGCAGGAATCGTTGAGAGCAGAATCTTCCCAAGGTTCATTCTGGGCAGTCAGAAAGAGAGTATACTCTCCGTGGCCCTGGGAAATAAGGAGCACCTGGGTCACATGATAGGCCTTAGTCTTTATGTTCCATGAAAACAGGGATTCTCAGATGACTCCAAAGTGTACTAGAGTAGCAAGAGAGCCAAAGCCGAGCACGATGCATGGCTATAAGAGGAGATTTGTAAATCCCTTAGAAAGGAGATCACTTGTGTCATCAGAGATGAGATGCGACGATATAAAGAGATCATTAAGGAAAGGATTAGGGGAAATCAGTTGCAAGCCCCTGCCGCTACTGTGCTAGCCAGCCCCCCAACAGTTGGAGTAGCTACGCGTCCAACCCTACCTCAAAGCGATAACAAATTTTCCATCGATGACATCTTGATAATAATTATTATCTCTGGAATGCTTGATACATTGATTCCACCAACAGTTACCATCTCCCACCTCCTCTTCTACCCGTATAAAACAGAGCTAAACATGCCATTGCTTCTCTAGCCATTCGCATTCAATTTTCGACAGTACAATAAAAGTGATTAGCAGTAAATGGTTTGGGACAAATTCTTAGGCCAAACAGAGCAAAACATCCTTGTCATAACTCACAAGGTATTTAAAATTGTTACTGCAAGTAACTTCGTCGATAAATTTGGATTGGAACATTTGCCGCCATGAATATGTTTGCGCCTATGTCCCTAAAAATAAAATGAGATTACTGCGGTTCTAATAAAAACTAAACTATCCTTGACGGTGCTCCATGCACATCGTCTACATGTGTAGTGGTAGTGGTGGATGAAGTATCTTAATGTATTAACCGTTAAAGTTGTATTAGCCCATTATCGTAAACAACTACAGGCTTTAAACATGCCTTTTGTTTTGATCGTACAGACTTGCAAGACAGCCACACATCAAGTTTGCTCTCTAAGAGTAAGACACTGTGCAGCAAAACTACTACATCCCGGATTTACCCATGGGTACTCATAACATTATTATCCCTTAACCTGAAATAAGCTCATGTTCGGAGGGTATTGCGAGATCATCCCCCATTTCTTCTGTGCCTGACAAAGAGAAAGCTGATGGGAGCTCCCAAACTAAATTTAGCTTTGTACTCGCAACATTGTGGTCCTTATTGTAGTAGCATCAAAAATAAACTATAGGGGCTTGATCATTCTTGTCTGTCTCCATTGCGTCAAGCTGGCTTCTCTCCTACAGTCTCTAGGCCCATCCTTGCTACACAAAAGCCTGAGGCCTCCCCTCCTGCTCCGCTTGCTTCCGCTCTCTCTCCGCTCCACCTCCCCACACCCCCTGCCCCTCTTGCCGCGATACTGCCTTCTGCTCCCCGACCTGCGCCGCGGCTTCCCACTCATGCCTCATTTATGTTGCGCTGTCCAGCAGCAACCTCGCCGCCGCCGAGGCGCTTCAAGAACCGCTCCTCCTCCTCCTCTCTACCTATTCCCTCCACAACCCCCCCCCCCCTCCGTGCCCTCCTCTCCCTCTCCTCAGCCCTGCAGGGTCCCTTCCCGAGCCAGCAGGACGCCGCCAGCCTCCACGGCATGGTCGCGGCGCAGGCGCCGCCGCCCATGCTGCCCTTGGGCTTCTCGCCGCACCTCACGGTGGCTCTCCTTGCCAAGGACCAGATGAACAGCTTCTCTATCATGAAGCCATACCGCCCCGAGGTGCCGTAGGAGCTCCGGAAGGCATGGGCCTACGCGGTGTACCCCTGCGCGTCACTGTTGAACCAAGACTGCCTGCCCAATGTGTGCCATTTCGATTACATCGATAGGCCGGGGCTGGGGAACACTGACATTATGGTGCGCGTGCTCCATGATATAACAGAGGGGAGGGAGGTGTGCATAAGCTACTTCGTTGCCAATTGGAGGTATGCAGACTGGTAACTTAGGCTGCTGGAGGACTATGGGTTCCGATGCGAGTGTATTGTACTGTACTACAAAAGATTTTCAGTAGCATTATATTGTGCTACAAAATATTAACTGTACTGTGCAGCTTTGAGAGCAAAATTTTTGTCTTTGATTGTCTGACATGCAAGTTGTTATCTGGCACAACACTTGGTTATGGAAGTACTGTTTGGCATTTTTATCTCCTCCTGGGGTTTTTGGCAAAAAAGAACGGGTTTTAATTCACCTGAACTCAGGAAGATGTATTGACATAATTAAGCCTTGTTGCACTTGCGATGTATCATTTGTAGGTAGTCATGATTGGACTGTATAATTTTTTATAGTCCTGCTTAGACTGTATAATTTTTTATATGCCCTATCTTTCTTGGTAATGCAAATCTGTGAAATTTATATAATTAGAAACTGATGAAAATTAACTCACCATCATTTGAATTATGCCCTTGATTCCTCTTGCCTTTTGACAATTGACCTGCACTAGCTGAATGCCCGTGTGTTGATACAGAGTTAAAAAGTTTTAGAACATGTTTGTATGCATATTCTAAAATTTTTACCATCTGTGAGTTTCTTTTAAAAATCCGTAGCAACGCACAGGCATTCAGCTAGTATCATCAACATATAGGAGCAAATAAATAACTGAACCATTAACAATCTTCAAGTAAATACAGCTATCATAATTGATCTTTTAAAATTCTGAGATATCATAAAGGAGTCAAATCTCTTGTACCATTGTCTAGGTGATTGCTTCAAACCATAAAGAGATTTCTTCAATTTACAAACAAAATTCTCCTTTCCCAGAATGACGAAACCTTTCGATTGCTCTATATAAATGTCTTCTTCTAATTCCATATGTAAGAATGCGGTTTTCACATCCAATTGTTCAAGCTTATAATCATGCATAACCACAATGCTGAGTAAAGTGCGAGCAAAACTATGCTTCACAACAGGGGAAAAGACATATGTAAAATCAATACCTAGAATTTTGGTGTATCCTTTTGCAACTAGGCTTACTTTGTACCTAACCTCTTCGGTTGGTGAAACTCCTTTTTTCTTGAAGATCCATTTGCAGCGAATAGGCTTCTTCTCAATTGGCAACTTGACCAGCTCTCAAGTATCATTCTTGTCAAGAGATTCCATCTCATCATACATGGCAATCATCCATCTTTCTGAATCATTAGAAGAGATAGTCTCTGAATAAGATGAAGGCTCTGCACTACCTTCAATTTCTTCTACCAAATTTAAACAATAAGCCACAATATTTGCTTCTTTAATCAATCTTTAAGGAGGCTGAATGTTCCTCCTCTGTCTATCAATAGCAATGGAATGTTGTGTTGGTGGCTCAATAATAGGGGCTTCAGAAATATTTTCCTTGCCGACTTCGGGTGTAGATCCTGAATCAATAACAGGCTCCATCTGCACACTTGATTCCTTCTCAACAGGAACATCAATAGATGGCTTATCATGCAACATGGCAGACTAATCAAAAGTAACACTTCTGGTAATAACCACCTTTCTAGTTTCAGGATTCCACAATTTATATCCTTTCACACCAGTTTTATAACCAAGAAAAATGCACTTAACTGCTCTAGGCTATAATTTACTATTGTTAACATCAACATAAGCAGAACAGCTAAACATTCTTAAGTTTGAATAATCTACTGGAGGGCCAAACCATACCTCAATTGGAGTCTTCTTATCAATAGCCAAATTTGGTGACCAATTAATCAAATAACAAGCGGTAGAAGCGGCTTCAGCCCAATAACTCTTAGATAATCGAAAGTTTGATAACATGCAACATATCTTCTCCATGATGGTTCTGTTCATGCGTTCGGCCACACCGTTTTGTTGAGGAGACCCTGGGACTGTATAATATCTCACAATACCTTCTGACTTGCATAAAACTTCAAATTCTCTAGAATAGAACTCCCAGCCATTGTTGGTACGCAGCTTCTTAATATGCTTGCCTGTTTATCTTTCAATCATAATCTTCCACTCCTTAAATGTTTTGAATGCATCTGACTTGTGCTTAACAAAATATGCCCAAACTTTTCTTGAGTAATCATCAATGATGGTCAACATGTAGCTTACACCTCCAAGTGATGGAACGCGGGATTCTCCCCACAAATCAGAGTGAACATAATCCAATATGCCTTTATAGAGTAAGTCGCAGTACTGAATTTCACCCTCTTTTGCTTGCCGAAGACACAATGTTCACAAAACTACAACTTGTCAATGCTTTGACCATCAAGAAATGCTCTTTTGCATAATTCCATCATTCCAGCTTCACTCATATGCCCCAAACACATATGCCAAAGATTAATAGCATCAAAATCAGATGATTTATTTGAGGCAACAGTAGAATTATCTGAGATTATAGTGCCTCGCAGATGATATAAGTTGGTAGCCTTCATATCACCTTTCATCACAACAAGAGAACCTTTAGTAACATTTAGAACTGTTGGATCGAAATTGGCAACAGAGGGGGGTGAACGTTGCTTTTAAAAAAATTTCCCCTAAGTATCCACTAAAAGACTTTTCTCACAAATTGCTATAGAAGCAATGATGAGAACAATGTAAACTTTCTTGAACTTTAAATACGCAGAAGGGAAATTGAAATGAAGAACCAGTGAGATTCACCCCAAGAATCCACAAGGGAGATTCTCCTCTCCAATAGCTATGTTAAGCTGTGAAGTGGATGAAAAATGTTCTCTGGAACCTCAAAGCTGCAAATCCATCAGAGGAACAAAATAACAGAGAAGAACCAAAACAAGACGAAAAAATCACAGCAGCTCAAAACCTGGCCGGTCAGACCGCTCAACAGGGGCCGGTCTGACCGCCGGTAGTGGGCCGATCAGACCGCCCTGTTAACGCCGGTCTGACCGCTGCCTCTACCCCGGTCTGACCGCCGGTCACCATGCGGTCTGATCAACATAGTAAATCCGGTTTGACCGGTTACACTGAAATTTCAGGCAGGCCCGACACAGAAAAATCCTGAAGAGGTGAAATTGGCAGATTTCATGAGATTTTGTGAAATTAGATGCTCTCCTCAGACTATAAGCTCAAGAAAGAGTTCGAAATAGCCCTGGGACCTTTGGAATCCAAGAATTTCACTAAAAGGGCCTCAAATCAGAATTTTGACAAAAGATTGAGATTCATACAGAGAATAGGATGAATTTCAGGTTTCTCACTATTTGCCCATCCTTTGCTTATGACCTTTTGCAATTAGATTAGCAATGATCTAAACACTTGAAAGCCCAAAACTCAAGCCTCTAAATGAAGGGAATAAAAAGAACCAAGGGTGCTCTCGCAACAAACCCTAGGAGAGAGGAAGCAGAGGAATTTGGTGAAAATGGAATCTTTAATTCTTCTGCTGTACTCTTGGGAGTTTATTTGATCAAATGATCTTGAGGCATCATCCCAACATAGAGCAATCCATTTTGCACCTTCTCAAGGAGAATCAAACTCTAGAACACAAAATCTAGAAATCAAACAGAAGAACGAAAAGAGCAAATTGCAGCTGAGAATCATCACAGAGAGGGCACAAAAAAAGTCCCCATACGCGATTGATACAGAGAAACCAATACATGCTTGAGTAGGGGATGAATGCACACGAACACACACTCTGTTCTTGCTCTCTCAACTGGAACCACACAGAGGAGACAAGGATCAACAGAGCTCTGCCATCTCCACCAACTTCCAACCACTCAAGAAAAAGGAAAACAACCTCTAACCCCTCTCACAAGCCATGCCTCCACCAAGAGACATGCATCTATTTATAGCCCTCCATAATGGGTTAACAAATCACTTTGCCCATTAAGCTTTAGAGCTTTACCCGCTAACTCTAACCAAATCCACTCCTTTAGTGCAGCCTTGCGAATTCACGAAAACGCCCCTCCTGCATCTTCCGGGAAGCTTCCTCATTCCTTGCCTTCCAAGCCACGCAGCTACCTCGAGCCCTCGCCGTCTTCGTCACACCTCGATCGCTTTGACCTCGGCACCGCCTATGCCTAGTTCGGTCATCCCGTGCCTCGCCACGACTCCACCTTAATGTCTTGCAGCCATCACAGACAAGAAACACATCACATAGCACCGCTCGAAACATGTAATCACGATTAACATCAACGAATCGAACTCAAGTAAGAAATTGCCCAAACGACCAATCGGGAAGAAGAATACGCCTCAAATCCGACAAACCAAACCCGACTGAGCTAAATGCCATCATGGCACGAAACGCACAAACCAAACTCAATCTTTCCAGAATACTCGTCAATTACTCATCACAAACATGGAGTCATATCCACATGGTCTCTCAATCTCCTCCTTGATGAGTATATTGACAAACCTAGAAAAAGCATAAAGTTGAGTTTGTTTGAAAATGAAAAGAGAGTCAAACGTGGTCTAAAGAGAAACAAGGAAGATTATGACCATGTCGACAAAAGGAATACTAAAGCAATCAACAGAAAGAGCAAATTGTTCTCTAAAGCTTTAGAAAGTTCTCAAATGGCTTTTTCTCCACTATTCTCCCCCTTTTGGCAATAAAATCATCAAGGATGCAAAAGAGAGAAAAGGCATGATGTTGGATGAAATGGCTGAAGTTTGTTTATTTTAAGCATTTAGAGCCATGAAGATTATCCAAAATGACCATAAGAGATTTACATCAAGCCATAACACATAAGTATGCTATCAAGATCATGACAAGATATGTATAATCAAGTTAAGCCAAATAAGTCACAATCTGAAAATTGATCGAATTTCTTAGCATGTCAAGTCAACTATGATTATAGTCTAGCTAAAGGTATCCAAGGATGATGCAGGCCATGTCAATAATCTAAGTGGAACCAAGAAGCTAGTATTGAGTCAATTTAGAGTGCTACAAGTTCAAGAATGAATCATTTGTTCAAGTACTTGGTCTTTTTATGTAATTAAGCAAGTTTAGCACAATTGACATGTTTTGCTTTATAAATTTCATGATTGTTTCCAACCAGATTTTTGTTTAGTCATGTGCTAGATCTTAAGCCTTATGCGACTACTCCAAGCGAGAAGCTTAAGAAGATAGTCTGGGTCATCCAAAACTCCCCCTGAGTTCATGCCTAGTGCAATGGCAAGCAGTCTCATGAGAAAAAATTGGTGAGATCAGTTTTTTTGCACAAAAGAGATCTTTTTGTTTTCTTAACAAGTTGTACTAACTCATGTTTTATCAAGAACCTAGTATAGCTCAATCTAAAGCTCAATAAAGATTCAAGACTCAACTCAGCCTATTTGACATGGCATGAATCACAAAAGGATAACTAAAGAAATACTAGTCTCAAGAGCTAACATGACATGAATTAATTTAAGTTGAGCATTTTAATCAACCTATCATGGTAAAGACTAGACTACACATATAAAGTCATGATAAATCTAGCAAATAAGCACAGAACATGGCAAGATGTAATGCATTATAAAACATGTCATAAGAGGATAATAATCAAGGCTCCATGTAGATATATTATAATGCAGAATGACATGCAAGAAAATCCAGCTTCCCCTCAATATGTGATGCAACTTTAGTTCAAGTTGAGTTATGACAATATTAAGATATAGAAGCTCCCAAATGAACTCCCCCTGAACCAAAGCAGTAAATGCGAGAAGCTGGCAATAAAAACAGAAACGATAGTCCTTAAAGGATAGACAAGATATAGAGGATACTATGGCTCAGACTAACTCTCATCTACCCTATATGACTCCAGGACTATCAACTGATCATCTAACACACTAAGGAGCAAACACGTACCCTGTCTACCCAAGGGTGGCCCAACCCTTGCTAGAGCCTATAAGAAGTGAGTGAGCTCAACCTAGTGAGAAGAAAAATAGCTAATAAGCAGCATCCTAGAATCACAAGATGAGAGGAGAATATCTAAACAACTAGACGTGAGAAACACTCTAATCTATGCTAGGAGGACTAACCCAAATGCACCCGCATGCAATGTAACAGAAAGGAGTAAGAGCATAATAAACATGATAAAGTATGAAACACAAAGCTCCCCCTCACAACAGCCCGTAAGGACAAACCACCCTAAGCTCTCCCCGCAGAGCTGAAAACCTAGAACTATCCAAAGGCTTGGTAAATATATCAACCAACTGGTGGTCACTCTCCACAAACTGAAACACTATGTCACCCTTCTCCACATGGTCTCGAAGGAAGTGATATCTGATATCAATATGCCTGGTCCGAGACTGCTGCACTAGGTTCTTGGCAATGTTAATTGTAGAAGTGTTATCACAGAAGAGTGGAACACTATCTATAGCTAACCCAAAGTCCCGCAGGGTCGAGACCATCCAAAGTACCTGGCTGCAATAACTGGCAGCAGCAACGTACTCGACCTCTGCGGTGGACTGTGCAACACCGGACTGCTTCCTTGAAGACCAGGAAATGAGAGAAGTGCCAATGAATTGGCATGTGCCAGAAGTGCTCTTCCTATCTATCCTACAGCCAGCAAAGTCTGCATCTGAATAGGCTCTCAAGGAAAGACAGGACGAGGAAGAGTACCAGATACCATAGTCAATGGTAGCTCGAAGGTACCGAAGGATGCGTTTCACCGCCTGGCGATGAGATACGCGAGGAGAAGCTTGAAAGCGAGCACACAGACACACGGAGAAGTGTATGTCCGGTCTCGAGGCAGTGAGGTACAAGAGGGAGCCAATCATGCTACGATACTCCTTCTGATCAACTGGCTCGCCATCCTCATCTAGGTCAAGAGAAGCTGTAGAAGCCATGGGAATTGACACGGGCTTACCATCACTCATGTCAAAGCGTCTCAGAAGGTCACGAGTGTACTTGCCCTGATGCAAGAAGGTACCCTCCCGAGTCTGCTTGATCTGGAAGCCAAGGAAGAAGGTCAACTCGCCCATCATACTCATCTCAAACTCGGTGCTCATAACATCTGAGAACTATGAAACAAGAGTATGGAAAGAGCCGCCAAAGATAATATCATCCACATAAATCTGGACGAGCAGAAGGTCAGCGTCATGCCGGCGAATGAACAAGGTCTTATCCACCTTACCCATCTCAAAACCATGACTCAACAAATAGGACTTAAGCCTCTCATACCACGCTCTAGGGGCCTGCTTAAGTCCATACAAAGCTTTGAAAAGTTTGTAGACATGGTTTGGGTATTTGGGGTTCTCGAAACTTGGAAGCTGTCTCACATAGACCTCTTCCTCAATAAATCCATTTAGGAAGGCACTCTTGACATCCATCTGGTAAAGCTTGAAACCCTTAGAAGCTACGAAAGCAAGCATGATTCAAATGGCCTCAAGTCTAGCTACAGGGGTAAAGGTCTCCTCAAAGTCTAAACCCTCCACTTAGGAGAACCCCTGAGCTACCAATCTAGCCTTGTTCCGAATGACTACCCCATCCTCACTCTGCTTGTTCTTGAACACCCACTTAGTCACAATGACATTGTGACCTCGAGGGGGCTCTACAAGCGACCAGACCTTGTTTCTCTCGAAATTTTCTAACTCCTCATGCATGGCATTGACCCAAGACTCATCAGAAAGTGCAGACACACATCCTTGGGCTCAAAAGTGGCAACAAAGGCAGAATGGAGACAGAAATATGACATGCCAGACTTTGAGCGTGTGACTCGCTCAAAGAGGTCTCAAATCATCTGCTCGGAAGGATGGTCTTTCTGAATATGTCGGGGAGGTCCTGGATGAGAAGAAGAAGTGGCCTCTACCTCATGAGCTGATGAGGTAGGAACAGAGCCACTAGCTCCGGAGGAAGCAGAGGCATGGGATGGTCGCCTGGAGGTGCAGTAGAAGAAGGCACCTCAAGGGGAGGATGAGGAACTGGATCGGGTAGACAACCCTCATCTCCATCCTCCTCATCGTCCACAAAAATGGGCTCGGACTGCTCTAAAGAACTTGAGATATCGGGCCTAGTCCCCAGACTGGCCTCGTCAAAGGTCACCTCACAGGTCTCTACCAACTTACTAGACTCGCAGTTCCAAACCCTATACACCCACAAAGAAGTCGAGTAAACTAGAAAGATACCATCACAAGAACGTGACTCGAACTTATTTAGGTTCCCGGACTTCAGAATGAAACACTTGCAACCAAACACGCGAAAATGTGAGACACTGGGCTTTCGCCTATACTCAACTCATAGGAAGTGCGATGCAAGTGTGCCCGAAAAAACACTCTGTTCGAAACATGGCACGCGGTCGCTATGGCCTCAGCCCAAAACTTCCTAGGTGTAGAATACTCATCAAGCATCGTCCTAGCCATCTCGACTAAGGTACAGTTCTTCCTCTCCACGACGCCATTCTACTGTGGGACGTGCGGAGAAGAGAACTGGTGCTCTACACCTGTCTCATCGCAAAACCTCTCAAAGTAGGAATTCTTGAACTCCATGCCATTGTCACTGCGGATTGCTCGTAAGGCACCCGGGAGCTCAACAGAAAGCCTACTGAAAAGACCTCGAAAATGTGTAAACGTCTCATCCTTCGAGGATAAGAAAAACACCCAAGAGAATCTCGAGAAGTCATCGACCACAACAAGAACATACCACTTCCCTCCTGCTGACTACACTCGAGCTGGTCCAACTGTGTCCATATGGAGCAGCTGTCCCGGTGCATCGGTCATAGTCACTGTGACCGGAGGATGAGAAGTAGCAACCATCTTGCCATGCCGGCATGAAGCGCAAACAAGATCCTTGACCATTTTGAGTTTCGGCAGACCATGAATGAGATCATGGCCGCTAACTCGGGTCAAATGGTCAATCCAATATGGCCAAGTCTCCTATGCCAGAAAGTTAGGTCACGGGACTCTAAAACAACTAAACACCAGAGAGGATCACCAGAAGACTCAGAAAAATCAGCACAAAAGATCCTCCCATAACGAGAAATCCCGCAAACCAGACAACCCAAAGAATTATGAATTTTGCAATTGTTTTTCTTAAAGCTCACCTCATAACCATCATCGGTAAGCTGAGAGACCGAAAGCAAATTATATCGCAGCTTACTAACCAAGGCAACATCTTTTAAAATAAAAGACTCATTAACGCGCATTGTACCTTTGGCGATGACGCACCCAGACGAAGCGTCTCCGAAGGTGATAGTCTCATCACCTGGAGCACGGTCTAGGGAAGAGAACCAACGGGAGTTTCCGGTCATATGACGAGAACAATCGGTGTCTATGAGCCAAACCTCTCCCTTCCCAGCCCGGCGAACCTGAGTCAAACAGAGAGTGAAGGCTCAGTATTGGGATAAATCAAGAGTGATTTTGGCACCCAATACTGAGTAACACGTCGAGCAGCAGAAGTAGTCAAACACGACTGACCTCTAACTACCCTACGCTCTCTGTCGCTCAAAGAAGAAGAAGGTCTATGTGCAGACCTGAGGCTGTTGTTGAGTCCGACTGCTACGGGAGAGCGAGTCGGAGCACCGGCAACATGCTGATCACGCCGTGGATAGCCATCTTGACGGGGGAAACGAGATCTACCCTCAGGACGGCGGAAGTCACAAGCAAAGGCATATCGAGGACAAAAATCAATAAAACCAGAAAAGCCAAGTCCTCGATGCTGCCCAAACCCATCAACAGAAGCAAACCTAGACCTCGTGTTGGTCTCAGATGCACTCATGGTCTGGGGCTGACCCTGAATACGCCTAAGAGCCTCAACGCAGTCTCTACGCGTGATCTTGGCACGCCTGAAGCATCGCTCGATCAAGTGTCCATCCTTCTGACAGAAGGTGCAATGATACTTCGCCTTCTGAGAGGTAGAAGTAGCATGATGAGGCTTCGCCTTCTGAGAGGCCGAAGCAACAGGTGGAATCACCTTGTTGTCAGATATCCCTTGGACAAAGCCCGCTGATTTGACTTGAACTTTCTCAGTTCTGGGCTCGACCTCAATCACACCTGCGGCTATGGGTCTGAGCACAGCAGGTGGATGCCTCCTAATATCTTCAAGAAAATCATATCCTAGACCTTGATTGAACTTGCAAATCTTGGACTGGTCTAGAATAAGATTCAGCTTCTTCTTGCCTCCTACAAATCTCTCGGGAGTGTTCATAAGATAATGACACTCTCGAAAGAGAGAGGTGCATGAAGAGCAGGGGGAAGAAGAGTCAGCAAAAGGTAAGGGAGTAGAAGAAGAACCAGTAGTAGAAGAGTGAATGGCTTGTGCACGCACAGCCGACTCGGAAGGGACAGTCCTACTGCTAGCCTTGTGGTTCACGTTGCTAAGCGTCTCCACCTTACCCTTGGGCTTCTCCCACACACCAGCACACACATCACAACAAGATTGTGGCTTCTCTAGTAAATCCTTAGTTAGCTTCACATATTTTTCTTCCGATGCAATCAAGTCAAATTTTAGTTTGTCACAACTTTTGCATGGTGAGCTAACAGGGTCCTTAGAAGCATACTGAGCCATTTTCTTATTGTAGTCAATCATTTCTTGAAACTGTTTTGAGACAGATTCAAGTTCAGCAGTTAATTTAGGACAGTTTAAACATGACACACTAGGCTCAAGTAATGAAGCTTGTAATTCAGCAATTTTGTGATCTGCTTTTTAGATTCATCTTCAAATTATTGCAATTTTCACAAGTCTCGGGCATATCAAGAAGTATGGTATAAAAACCTCTAAAAGCATTGTCCTTATCCTCACATGAGGTGCAAGATGTAGTCTCAACAACAGGGGATGAAAGAGTAACTACTCTACTCATCTCTAGTTCAGCAAGTAGACTAACATTCTCCACCTTAACCATGTCTAGTTCAGAGGACACACTATCATGCTAGGTCCTTAGCTTCTCCATCTCATCAAGCAGAGCAGTACATAAATCACAATCGTCACGGGAGGAAGCAGATCTAAGTGAAGTAAGCTCCCGTGACAAACTCTCTACTTCCTTCTCCAACTCGCTAACCCTAGCTCTAGATCTAGCATGAAATTTCCCTAGCTTAAGAAAAGCATCATTAAGCTGGCCGTAGGAGGGGTATACCTTATCGGAGTCGGAATAGAGCTCGCTATCGCTGATCTCACCCTCAAGGGCCATAAAACACATGCCAGAGAAGTCATTGCCATCCTTGGGTTCTTGGTCACCCGTCCCATCATCGTCGCTCCATCCCTCCACCTCGCTGAGGTCGAGGTCGTCGAAGGCGGTGAGGACGCGGTGGAAGAGCTTCTTGGCTTTGCCAAGGTTGCGGAACTTCTTCTTGCCTTGAGCGTGAACTGGAGGCTTCTTGTTGCGGTTCATGTCGATGTAGTTGTTCTTGTTCACGCCGCCGTAGTCGCTCTTGCCGTTCTCCAGCTTGGGGCAATTTGCCCGAATGTGGTTGGGGCCACCACACTCGAAGCAAATGATCGGGCCACTCCTCTTCCGATCTCTCACTCTCTTGTATGCGTGGGAAAACTTTCTGGCTAAGAGAGCAAGTTAGTTTTCTGGAAGCTGCTCTAGTTGATCATCGGAAATTTCACACAGAGCAGCAAAAGAAAATCTAGAAGAAAAGTCGGAGGATCCAGAAGCAGAGCTGGGATCGGTGACTAAGGCCATCGACTGCGACTTCGACCTACGAGAGACTATGTCAATCTCGTGAGTCTTGAGGCGTGAGTACAACGCGTCAAGAGTCAGGGTCGAGAGGTCGGTCGTGTCTTTAATCGTGGTCACCATCATCTCCCAAACGTGCAAATCGAGAGCAGACAACATCTGTCGAGCATTGTCCGAGTCGGAGTATGTGAGACCGACCGCTCGGAGGTTGCTCAGAATCTTGTGAAAATGCGTGAATCACTCATCCAAGGACTCACCAGCGAGCATTTCAAACTTGTTGTAATCTCGCTTGAACTGGTCCTGTCGAACCGTCTTAATCTGGGTGGTGCCCTCATGATATGCATCGAAGGTCTCCCAGATGTCGAAGGCCGACGCCAGATGAGAAATTCGATCGAACTCGCTTCTGCTCAGGCCCTGAATTATGATGTTCCTTGCCTTAGCGTTCGCCTCAACATCAAGCATGTTTCCAGCGTTGATGTTCTCATCGGCAAGAACAACATATCGGGTCTTGACCTTCCTCCAGATGGCATAACCCTGAGTCTGGATGTAAGTTTCCATCCGGCTCTTCCAGAAGGGATAATCGACGCCATCAAATACCGAAGGCTTGGTCGAGTACTTATCTGTCGCCATGGCTCTAGAGACCGGTTAAGATCTATCGAGAAGAGCTAACCGGCTCTGATACCAATTGTTGGATCGAAATCGGCAACAGAGGGGGGTGAATGTTGCTTTTAAAAATTTCCCCCCTAAGTATCCACTAAAAGACTTTTCTCACAAATTGCTATAGAAGCAATGATGAGAACAACTTAAACTTTCTGGAACTTTAAATACGCAGAAGGGAAATCGAAATGAAGAACCAGTGAGATTCTCCCCAAGAATCCACAAGGGAGATTCTCCTCTCCGATAGCTATGTTAAGCTGTGAAGTGGATGAAAAATGTTCTCTGGAACCTCAAAGCTGCAAATCCATAAGAGGAACAAAATAACAGAGAAGAACCAAAACAAGACAAAAAAAATCACAGCAGCTCAAAACCTGGCCGGTCAGACCGCTCAACAGGGCCGGTCTGACCGCCGGTAGTGGGCCGGTCAGACCACCCTGTTAACGCCGGTCTGACCGCAGCCTCTACCCCGGTCTGACCGCCGGTCACCATGCGGTCTAATCAACACAGTAAATCCGGTCTGGCCGGTTACACTGAAATTTCAGGCAAGCTCGACACAGAAAAATCCTGAAGAGGTGAAATTGGCATATTTCAAGAGATTTTGTGAAATTAGATGCTCTCCTTAGACCATAAGCTCAAGAAAGAGTTCCAAATAGCCCTGGGACCTTTGTAATCCAAGAATTTCACTAAAAGGGCCTCAAATCAGGATTTTGACAAAAGATTGAGATTCATACAGAGAATAGGATGAATTTTAGATTTCTCACTATTTGCCCATCCATTGCTTATGACCTTTTGCAATTAGATTAGCAATGATCTAAGAACTTGAAAGCCCAAAACTCAAGCCTCTTAATGAAGGGAATAAAAAGAACCAAGGGTGCTCTGGCAACAAACCCTAGGAGAGAGGAAGTAGAGGAATTTGGTGAAAATGGAATCTTTAATTCTTCTGTTGTACTCTTGAGAGTTTATTTGATCAAATGATCTTGAGGCATCATCCCAGCATAGAGCAATCCATTTTGCACCTTCTCAAGGAGAATCAAACTCTAGAACACAAAATCTAGAAATCAAACAGAAGAACGAAAAGAGCAAACTGCAGCTGAGAATCATCACAGAGAGGGCACAAAAAGAAATTGTCCAACATAATCCTTCTCATATTGCTAGGAGATGATTACAAAGGAGTCCCCATACGCATTTGATACAGAGAAAGCAATACATGCTTGAGTAGGGGATGAATGCACACAAACACACACTCTGTTCTTGCTCTCTCAACTGGAACCACACAGAGGAGACAAGGATCAACAGAGCTCTGCCATCTCCACCAACTTCCAACCACTAAAGAAAAAAGGAAACAACCTCTAACCCCTCTCACAAGCCATGCCTCCACCAGGAGACATGCATCTATTTATAGCCCTCCATAATGGGTTCACAAATCACTTGGCCCATTAAGCTTTAGAGCTTTACCCGCTAACTCTAACCAAATCCGCCTCCTTTAGTGCAGCCTTGTGAATTCACAAAAACGCCCCTCCTGCACCTTCCGGGAAGCTTCCTCATTCCTTGTCTTCTAAGCCATGTAGCTACCTCGAGCCCTGGCCGTCTTCGTCACACCTCGACCACTTTGACCTCGGCACCGCCTGTGCCTAGTCCGGTCATCCCATGCCTCACCACGACTCCACCTCGATGTCCTGCAGCCATCACAGATAAGAAACACATCACATAGCACCGCTCAAAATATGTAATCACGATTAACATCAACGAATCGAACTCAAGTAAGAAATTGCCCAAACGACCAATCGGGAAGAAGAATACACCTCAAGTCCGACTAACCAAACCCGACTAAGCTAAATGCTATCATGGCACGAAACGCACAACCAAACTCAATCTTTCCAGAATACTCGTCAATTACTCATCACAAACATGGGGTCATAACCACATGGTCTCTCAAGAACTCCACCTCCACCTGAATATTTATACCTTTTAGCATCAAGAGTATTCAATAAGATAAGATTTCTCTTCAAATTCGGTATATGATGAACATCCGACAAAGTGCTGATGGTGCCATCAAATATCTTGATCTGGATAGGACCAATGCTTGCAACCTTGTATGGTGTATTATCACCCATCAACACTGATCCACTTAGCGTAGCTTCATAGGTAACAAACTACTCGTAGTTCGGACTCATGTGGAAAGTACAGGCTGAATTAAGAATCCATTCATCACTAGTTTTGGAATCACCAGCAAAGGCAACGAGAACATCTCCTTGAGAACCTTCTTTGGTGACAACGGTGGCTCTAGGTTCATCATCTTGTTGATCTTTCTTGAAATTGTTATTTCTCTTCTCCTTATTATGCAACTTCTAGCACTCGGATATGTCATGACCATCCTTCTTGCAATACCTGCATGACTTTCTATTCTTGTATTTAGATCTATCTCTGTATTTGCTTTTTCTTCTACCTTTTGAATTGTCGTTTGAACCCTTCTCGTATTGCCTGCCACGGACAGACAAACCTTCTGCATGTGTACTTGAACTTTCACTCGGAACCATAAGTTTCATCTTTTCTTTAGCATATAGAGCTTCATAAATTTCATTGAGATTAAGAGTATCTCGGCTATATAAAATGGTATATCTAAAAGTAGAGTACGAACTGGGCAGAGAGCATAGCAAAATAAGACCTAAATCTTCATCATCATATTTTACCTCCATAGCTTCGAAGTCTGCAACAACTTCCTTGAAAGCTATCAGGTGGTTCAACAATGAGGCACCCTCCGCCATCTTATGGGAATAAAGCTTCTATTTTAGATGCATCTTGCTGGTCAGATCCTTGGTCATGCAGATCTGCTCCAGCTTCAGCCATAATGCGGTAGTGGATGTCTCCTTCATAACCTCCTATAAAATATTATTTGATAGGTGAAGATTAATTTGACATAAGGCCTTGCGATCTTTACGTTGCTTTTCATCAGCGGACAATATGGCTAGCATCTTGTCGATCCCTAAAAGTGCATCATCAAAATCAAGCTGTGATAAAATAGCTCGCTGACATGTGTCATTTTTACATATATTTACCCGTCATTTTACACATTATTTTTTGTATTTTGGGACCATTTATCATCATTTACATATTTTTCTATAATTAATTGCCCAATTTGGATCATTGTACATTTTTTGTGCTTTTCCATAGGCAAGCGCGATTGAGGCTAGGGGCGGAAAACGGTAACGGATAATTCGTTTTATCCGATATTCGTATCCGAGAAAATACAAATATGGTAAGCAAAAATCCGTATTCGAAAATATTCGTATTCGTATTCGAGAATATTCTTATCCGTATTTGAGAGTATTTGTATTCGCATTCGTATTCGAGAATATTCGTATCTGTATTCGTATTCGAGACTATTCGATTCGTATTCGATCCGTTTCAAGAACCTATGAAAAATTCGTACAAATTTTGTGATTTAAAATTTGAATTTAGGCGATTTAAAACCGGTAACCGGTCAAAAACTGGTGAAAAATCGGTAAAACCACTAGGAATCTGTTTTATCCGATATTCGTATCCGAGAAAATCCGTATTCGAAAATATCCGTATTCGTATTCGAGAATATTCGTATCCGTATTTGAGAATATTCGAATTCGTATCCGTATTCGTTTGAAAAATATGGATTCGTATTCGTATTTGAGACTATTCGACCGTATCCGATCCGTTTCCACCCCTAATTGTGGCACATAAACGATAAATTGGACTTCCAAGACTGCTCCGTACTGATGTACGTGTTTCTGTGAACACATAGGATCTTCCTGCGATGAAATCATACTTCTAGAGGGGCAGAATAGAATAAATTAAATGGGGAAAGAACTTGATTGCACATTCCAGAAACTATGAGGACTGAATCGCAAAATTACTGATTCCCCGTTCGGCCACAAAACCCTATCTGCCGCCTGGGATTTCGGTGAGCTCGATTCTTTCTTTCTTCTCCCCTTCGCCTTCTTGCCCTCCCCCCATTCTCCTCCACGTCTAGCCACCGGCGAGCGCCGAGCCATAGCTCGTCGGCGTGCCATCACATCATCGTCGCCACTCCTCTCCTCAGTTTGGCCACCGCATTCTCCACCACTCACTGCAATGCACCATCCCTATTCCTCCTTCGGCTACCTCCCTTCTTCGCCACGCTTTTAGCGCCGCCGCCTTGCTGGGTCCCCGCCATCTCCTCCTTCGCCACTAACCAGCTCGCCGCCGCACCAACACCACCGCCCTACGTCTCTTCTTCTTGGTGTGCCCCCATTGCTCCTCCACCGCGCCTTCTCACCTCTCCATCCTCCAATCTGCGTCCTCTCCTTGCCTACTACCTCCACGCTGCCCCCAAACTCCCCTATTCCACCGGCCGCCACCACGCCTCCCCTTCTTCGTCGATGCACAACTCCCTATCTTCTACTTCTTCCTTGGCCTCAGATTTCTTCTTCCCTAAGCCCCCCACTGCTTTCTCTCCTCTCCCCCTTTTCCAGCTCCTATTCCAGTGAGCCACTACCACCCTTTGCCCCTCTCCTGCCTCCTCCCAAATAACTCCATTGCCAAGAGCCGCCACCCATCTTCTTCCACCACGGCAGCCACCTGCAGCTCTTCCACCGGCCGCACCATCTACAGTTCTCTCCACCGTGCGCCACAGCGTCGCCGCCTCTGCTCTTCATGGGTGCCCTGCATTGAGCCTTCTTTGACCTCTTCACCACCGGCAACTACCACTTCATCGACATCACCGGTGACATCTCCATCGACCTCTACCTCCCGTCTACTTCACCTTGTTCCTCCTCGATTCTGTCTAATTTCTTTCCCTTTATTTCTTCAGTTCTTTAATACTATTGACAATAATTGCTTATTATTACTCTGTTAACTAGCAATTACCATTAGCACTGTGATGATGAATTGTGGATTATTATGTGAGATCTGTGATGTGTGCATGAGATTAGTGGATATGTTATTGAGACTTGTTAATTTGAGTTCTGTTATTGTGATATATGCTCTATGATAATTGTGCAATTTGTGTTCTGTTAGTAGTATTTTCAGTAGTGCTAATTGTGATCTGTGTTGGTAGGGATTATAGTATTAGCTTGTGAGTTGTTCTTGTGTTCAATGATTTGTCAGCATCTGTGTTTGTCTTTATGTTTGTGTTGTGTGATTTAGTGAGCCGGCGACCGTTTCCTCTCCCCGTGCTGTCTCGACTCCCTCTTTGCTTCTAGTCCTCCCTTATGCTTCACGACCTCCCTATTTTCTTCTTTCGGTAGTTGTTCGATAGTTAAGTTGTGCGTGTGTTCGTCATAGTTATTTGTTTGCCCTGCCACCATCATCTAGTTAGCCATCGACTGTTTTCCCCCTCTTTCTCTCTTGACTCCCTCTATGCTTCTAGACTTCCTCCTTCTATCTCGCGGTCGGTAGTTAGTTAGATCGTCGGTTGGTAGTCGTGTTTCTTCATGTAGTCGTTATTGTCGTTCGTGTGTCATTCGTGTAGATAGTCGTTGTGTAGTTTGTTTGGTCGTACGACGTCCATTCATGCGGTCGTTCGTCCCGTCGTCCTTTGATAGTTTAGTTAGTTTGTTATTTCGTCCGTGCGAATTAGAGTTCATTCAATAGTTAGTTTGTTTGGTCGATTCAGTAGTTGGTTTAGGTTTAGTTTTCTCCCCCTGTTTTGATTGACCTTGCTTTAGCTGAGCACTGGCAGCATCAGTCTAGTCCGTATGGAGAACACGACACTCGCCGCCATATCAATGGCAACACGTGTACTTGCGAGTATGTTATTTTTGCACAATCACTTGTATTTTGACTTGCCATAGAGAAAACCTTGTGTCGCGATCCAACAATGGAAGATCATAGTTCAGAGCCATCATGCGGAAGAAAAATCAAATTTTTGCTGGTACGAATTTATGTGTACCTAGCAAAATTCTCACAATCTAAAATCCTGGTCCACTTATTAGGGTGCACCTAGCAAAACTCGCCAAAAAAATTACACCAATAATTGCTGTGACGCTTGCAGTTGGTTTTGCCCTTTTTTTTATTCACGTATTGCTGGACTGTGTCAATGCCTCGATGAGAGCAAGTATTATAAGAGGTTGTAAACTGGCTGTATGCTGAGATGGAGGAGAGAGAGGAGGAGAGAGAAGAGAGGTGGGCTGTAAGCTTACAGCCAGCTGAAGCACAAGAACCAAGAAACTTTGTGAGAGGAAGGGGTAGATCATACAGTCTTCAGCTGGCTTTAACTACTATATGAGTAGGCTGATAAGTGGGCTGTAAGTATCCATACAGCCAGCTGAAGACTGTATTAGAGCAAGTACAATAATGGTCTTATAGCCAAGCTAGTCAGCATTTTTGCTGATGTGGAGGAGAGAAGAGAGGAGAGATATGAGAGCTTGGCTTCATGCAAGCAACAAGCTGGGCACGGGAGTCTATGCAGTGGTGGGCCAAGATAATAAATGTATGTGAGGAGGAATAGGAAAGAGAATGTGAGACATGGTACCACATAATAATAAAAACCTTTTGTAGACAAATAGAAGACAAATTATTGTATAATTTAGCTCTTATAACTTGACTTATAGCCAAACACTTGGCTCTATTATTGGACTTGCTCTGAACCGGTGCGCCTACTGCTCGCCTTGGGACCGCTGCACATGGAGAACTCGGGACGAAGCGCCACGCGACAGATTTGGTGAAAAAAATGCTAAAACGAAAATTTATCTCCCAATCGGTTTTGGTAATGGCGCTCTGATCCGACGGGGAAAAAACACCCCGGAATATTTTTCTCATGAATCTCCTGTGCTCTCATATCACTTGTTGCAAATAATGCACAAAAAAATAGAGACAAGAGACATGAAATTTTTTTATGTGGAAAACGCTTGTAGAAAAAAACCATAGGCGCTCAAAGGAAAATCACTATAATGAGGAGAGTTTACAATGGAGCATTTTTTCTTCCTATGGGCTACTAAGGTACATATATATAGTGTGAGGAAAAAGAGTCCCACACGGAGAGGAAACCAAATCAAAGTCGGTTGCTACAGATTGACACCATGTCTGATACAACATGTGCATGCACCTGCCATACCACATCTGGCATGAGGCGATGAAGTGTCCTACATAGACACGATACGAATTAGGATCAGTTTTAACATATATGATGCCAAAACTTATCATATATACAGTGATATGAAATTACTTTCCACAAAAAATCTACTAATATCATTTTCATGTGGTATATCTAAATAATTTTAAGTATATTAATAGTGAAACGTTTAAAAGTTGACTGAACTCATTTTAGAACATCTATTCGAGAACAAAGGTAGTATATTTAGTAGAGCATATATGTGTGCTAGAATGGTTGCATTATGCTTGGCCAACACGGAGGAGGATGGAATAGTTAAACTTACGAGCAGACAACTTCACCATCCTCTAGTCCTTTACTAAATAGCTTCGCAGTTCCGCGCGGTACTTGAATAGTCTCAACTCTCACGGCCCTGTCGCCTGTTGGAACGAACATCCCGTGTGGTCGTTCCATGAACATTTTCAGTGCTCAAAATGGTACCAGTGGAATTGAAAAATTCCAAAAAAAAAAAACTTTGGTTCGAGAGAGCATGATATTATCAAGCGTCTTGCAAAAATCCAACTGAAAATGCGACGTATATCAGGAGAGAAACAAAAAAGAAGAATTTCAGTGAACGATGGATTTTATGTTTTTTATTTTGAATTTTCTTTTCAGTAGAATTTTTCGTTTTTGTTTCTCAATCTGTATGTTGAATTTAGATTTGATTTTTGTGGCATGATATATGTATTTTGTGTCCATCTAACCAGCTCGCGCAACTCCCTAGCTTACCGCCCCACTCCCAAATTTCAAAATCTCTCTTCTAACTTTGGAGGAGTTAACTGTACTCATAATAATGCCTTGCAAGGAGATTCATTGCTCATGTGACCCAATATGATTGACTTGTCCAAAGGGACCAACTTGCTCCGTTCATTATTGATGTGAGAGATGATGAAGATTTCTCAAGTTGTAAATGATCTTAAAAATATTGCTGTGAAGACAGTTTCAAATTAAGTTGAGAAAAAAAATAGGCGATGATGGATAAATAATAGAATGGTATGCTGTATTGAACGAGATATGCTTGAAATCATTGTGACAAAAGCATTTTATAGCATTTTCAAAGTATGATATGACGTAGGACCCAATTATCTTGTGCTATTACTTAACAGTATGTTTTATACGTGTGATTTTACTATTCATATCATTTATCATTACAAATTATGATTTATATATACTACTTTGTCTACGAAAAGTAAACTATATATACTCCAATCGAACTAAATTATGATTTATCATATTATAAATTCAAATTTCTATGTAGATAGTATGGCATACCACATAGACTTTATCTTGTTTCTATGCATATTCTTGCAGCAAGACTACTGTTTATGTATTTAGCCTACTTAGCACAGTTTGTAAAACTTGATCATAAAGATCTATTTACGACTCCATAATAATAGTGTTGTATTATATTTATTTATTTGTGTATAGTGATGTAACGATATTGACTGTGTGCATAACACGTTTCTGGACTAGTGCTAGTATCATAATAGGGTTCCGGGTTTGATGATCCCGGGGCCGACAGAATCTCCGGTCATGCCATTCTTTAGCTAGCTAGCTTTGTTTTGCATAGCTTTTTCTTTGCTTACGACGACGGGCACGTATCATATTCTAGCATTTGCCTTTGTTCCAGGTAGAATTCGATTAAAGCAGATCGATGCATGCTGAAGTGACTGCCGTTAAAGCCAGTGGCGGAGTCAGGATTTGGTTACGTCCCGAGTTTAGTGGTGGAATGATCTGATTACATCCTGAGTTTAGTGGTGGAATGATCTAGACTATCTGAGTGAGACCATAAAAATATTAATCAAGCTGGACTGAATTTAACCGGACTATACACTAGATATTTTTCCACACCCCAGGCTAAAGCCTACCTTGTCCGGGGTGTGGCTCCACCCTTGGTTAAAGCTCGAATTAGGCCCTTTATTCTTCTTTTTTTTAACTGTTAATTATACATATGTATTTGTATGCCAGGCACTACACATGCACTTCTTTTACCAAAATTCGAAAGAAAAAAACTTCTTCCACCGTCTACTGCTCATCATACAAATGGAAATGGAAATAAATGTGAAAAGGAAATAAATGTAAGGGAAGAAAGTTGAAAATAAATGTGCCAACCTAGCTCTCCAGATCGGTGGCGTCCATTCTGTCAATAAAGCGGTGCATGTGCTTACTGGCATGCATGGCGTGGTGTACTTTGTTTCTTCTAAGGCTGTTTTTCTGGGTTATAATTGCGGCCGATGATTTTTGTTTTAACGCAAGTACTTATGTGAACGAATCGAATGTCAATAAACTGATAAGATGTTTAAAAAGATTATCTCAATAAGTCACTTCGAAAATATGATGAAGATGTTGTTCTATTTGTTTGTTTCAGAAAAACCATAATCCATAAATTAAAAAGAAGGGAGCCATTGGGTTGAGTAGGGGTGAAAACGGATTCGGATATTACTCGGATATCCGGCTACTGAATCCGGATATGTCGAATTCGGATACAAAACGGATCCGGATACCTAATATTCGGATGTGGATCTAGTATGGGTCATCTCGAATTCAGATTTGGATCCGGATCCGAATATCCGAATTTAGCAGATATAACAGCGGCAACTTAAGAATACGTATCTTGTGTATTTGACCTCCAAATTGGGTATATTATATATGCATTTCGGTCATCTCGACGAGCCCGTCATCATGGTAGGCTTTAATTTAGCATTTCATATATTTTTATTTTCGCATATCCTCCAATAAAGCTTTTTCATGCTCTTTTTAGTTAAATTTGATATGGTTGTAACCGATTTATTTGCAATATATCTAGAAATAGTTAGGATTAGTGATAAAATGGTAGCAATGATCAATGATGTGATAAACTAGAGGAAAAGGGGCATAAATATTACTATAAAATCGATATTGATTTGTTAAACTTCACTGAATCATAGAATATGAAGCTATCCTCAAAAGTTGTATTATACAAATACGTGAGATGAACGATTCATTTGTTGCTGTTAACATTTAATGCACAATTACAGAAAAAACAACTAAGGATCAGAATGGAGGCCGAACCAAAACCACACTACCAGAAACCATGGAATGACGGGTGCGAGGCATTTATCAGGGAAAAGCTGTCAGGAATGCCCTGGATCCTGCTGCCAAATATGTTAGATAGCTTATTCGGAGCACTCATCCAAGAAAAATGGTTCCGGTGATGGTGATGGGGGCATCGCCGCCCCACAAGCGCGAGGGTATCTCCCGACGGCGTGGCTCACCGGTGCACGAGGCTAGGGTTCATGAGATGAGGAAGGAGAAAGGAGCAACAGGCAAAGTGTTGGGTTACACAGCGTAGATTAAAATTTTCTACTGAGTAAACCAGGAAACTATATGAGTAAAAGATCATAAATCGTTATCACTAGACGTGCAGTGCAGCGGAACTGAGTTGAAGCGGCTGATTCTACGAAGCTCACGTTGGTGTAGTGGAAGTAGTCGATCATTCTCTGTCCAACCGTCTCTTCCTCACGATCATCCCGATTAGCGTCGTAGTTGCAGCAGTGTCTCTATGAAGTCCACACGTCCAGGGATGAAATACCGTGTGTCAATGTGTGCTAGCACCAGCGTGCACGACAGTGGTTATAAGAGTTGGCAGCTCAGGTTTCGATGGATATGTCTGTTGATTCCTTATAGGTTCATATATATTTGGTCATGAGTCGAAAACTTCTTTCCAATCTATAAGTCCGTAGCGGTCCTTAGTAGGACATGCCGACTCCCAAATAAATATAAAGATCATATTGGACAAACCTATATAGTGTTTATGTGCCGATTCCTTTGCCTCATGATACTAGATTGAACTCACGGCGAGAAGCGTACCATCCTATGATAGCTCGATCCTTCATCCAATCTATAGTGGATTACTCAGTTGTGATTGACTCCTCAACCATATTCAGTACGGCCATGCACTTCTTTAATCCAACTACATCGAGAAGCCTAGAGATATCTCTTCTGTTACATAAGAGGGGTAAACTCCATCTTGATTGCTCACATTTCTTCGCATATTTCATAGTAAACCTGAAAGTTGCCTTTATGACTACCTAGTTACGGAGTACTATTTGGCAACCCCTAAGTAAACTATTAAACATATAGGAAACTATGACGATCTCAGGTCTAACGATTCTATACATACACTATATATGAGACCAACTGATGACACTTAAGAATATAACAATTCCCGTAGCATCTCATGGTAGGTCAATCCAGCACCATATTTTCTAACATGTGTCCACATTATTTGGTGGAGTTTTATGAACAAATCACATACTTGTTAATCAATATGAAAGATATTTATTTAAGGGGTAAAATAATATATTATTCAAAAGATCATAAATATAGAAGTGATACAATCATCTCCAAGATTGCATCTAGGACATATCACTAACACAAGGGGAAAAAGGAGTGAGGCGTCTAGTGGAAGACATCTAATCCAACATCAATTCCCGCAAAATTTTGATCTTTCTTCATTTCAAGGAATGTTACATTAAAATCGGCCAAAATATGAAAACTTGAATCGAGACATACTGGTGGATAAAGAATAGTCAAGATGATCTTTGATCTACTCCTACATGTCCTAGTAAGCTTAACAAAAGTAAGAACCCAAGTCAAAATCTCCCAAGATCAAAACCCCAAAATCACCCTTTTTAATCAAAATCGAGCAAACTCAAGAAATTGCAAAGAACAAATATCTAGATAGATGAGATCTAGTCTCCAAGAGATATCTCTATCACTTACATGTTTTTGGCACTAAGCAAGATCAAGAGGGTAGAAAAAACACTTGTAAGACCATGTGGTGGCAACCTCATAAGAGTAATGAGTATTTAACATTGCTTATGCTTTGCTTTCATTGCTTGAGTTTAATTTTAAGAAATTGCATTCTGGCCTATTGCTTTCTAAAACTAGCAGCTAGACTGGCTTTGGTGTGGCGGGCAGACCGACCGTTGCACGGTAGTTAGACCGGTGAGCGGTAGTACCGGCACTTTGTTGGCGGTATTTATTTTCCAGAGAAAGTCTTTTGGGAGTTTTTGCTCTGAGAACTGTTGCGGTAGTTCTAGCATTGAAAATATGGTATTACCAAAGTGAAGCGGTTTTATAGGCTATGGCTTGGCGATCTGACCGATGTGGTTAGGGTGGTTTGACTAGCTTAGTGGTCACGGTCAGACCAGCCCATGTTGCCGAGTGGCATTGAGTTGGTTTGATTTTGAGTTGTGAGTCATGGCAGTGACCATGCAACGTTAGTCATGAGGTTTTTATGCAAGTGTGAGTCAAAAGTATGTCCATGCATGTGTTTTACTAATTGAGAGTCAAGTGTATGCCTTTTGTGCTTAGATTAATTTCTTATTCTTTAGTGTGCAGGTGTTTTGATTATTGTTGTGGCTAGCGGCAAGACTAAGATTTGGTGGCCGTGGGGTGTCATGTAAATCCGGGTGGAGCATCATCTCAAGCTGAGAAGTACGGAAGAAAAACAAGGATCATCTAAGTCATCTTTGCTAGGACAAATAGAAAAATTCTAGAGCTGAAATTATTGGTATCACAGCTAGTCCATATTCTAGTTGCTTAAGAGCTAGTGATATTTCTAGAACTAGTACTTTCACATGCTTGAATTGTGATGAATTGGAAAAGAAACTAGCTATGCAAACTGAAAATTGGTCTAATTCAGTCTTCAATATTCATGTGCTCATTGTGAGTTTATAGAAGAAAAACTAAAAAAAATTAACTAGTGAGCTTAATCTTGGTAGATCTAAACTTTGTGACACTTGCCCTAAACTCATTTCTAAAATTGAAGTTTCACCAAAATCTTATAAGACAAACATGATAAAGAAACTCTTACATCTGTTTGTACTTCAAATGTTGATTCTATTACTCCAATAGCTTGTACATTTTGTGCTAAAATTGGAAAAGATTTGGATGACATGAATAAAGCATTTAGAGTTAAATTTGATGAACAGTTGCATAAAGTCAAGAATGTATCTTGTGTATCATGTGAGGCTTTGAAGCTAGAGGTGATTGTGCATAAGGAAATATACGCTAGAGCCATTAAGAGCGAATCATATGAGCGATGTGTCACCATAGCCAAGGAAAATGATTATTTACATAAAACCCTTAAGGGGTTCTCTATTGGAAAAAAGAACTTAAATCTGATTCTAGATCAATCCATTGTCAGCAAAGCCAAGAGATATTTTGGGTTCAACCACTATGAGCATTCCAACAGTCATTCTCCTAAGGTAGTGAGCATAGTTAAGAGTGAGAAGACATAGGCTACCCCTCCTAAGCCTGCTAAGATGTTGTTCAAGTTTGTAGGATTTGCCTAGAACCATTCAAATAATGTTGGTGCTTATACTTCATCAAGTACGACTGAAAGCATCTAGACCCCTAAAAATAATTTTAGTAATTAATGACAATAATAATTAAATGAACTAACTTATTTAATAAGATGAAAAAAGGTTTAGTCCTGGAGTTTGATGGCGTCATGGAAAAAGACATACAAAAGTGATCAAAGAGTGACGTGGATCAAGATAAAGCACAAGACAAAAGTAAATTATAGTTTAAGGACCTCTTTATAGCCTTTTACCGGTCTCAGTGTTTGGATGAAAAGATCAGGTTTGTAGATTAGTGCCTTACTATAAAGAGGGGTCGTAGCTAGTTGCTTGAAGCTTAACTTATGTCACTTTGATCAATTAAATGTCCATCCATGCATTTGAATTTCATTTGGAACTCTCTTTGATTTTCCTTAAAAAAATGATACGACCGCAAGTCTTTGACGATAGTACCGCTGCACTGGTACTACCAATTGATACATGCCCGTGGCTAATTTTTAGAGAAGTACTTTTTTGACATTCATTCAAATGGTACTACGCATGTGTTGCACAAAAGTACCACAAAGTGGTATGACCGCATGTTGTTGGCGGTACTACTAGATTTCAGTAGTACCGAAATCTAGTTGGTGGTAGTTAATTTCTAGAGATGTATGTTTTGGAGTATTTTCTCTCGTCTAGAAATCGAAGCTACCATAGCTTTGGTGCGGTACTACCACATGATTGGTACTACCGGACCCTGTAAGGGTGGTTCTACCAATATTTGAAGTAACAATTATTTCTACGCATTTAATAAACCTCAAATAGCCGTTGAAAAATGGGTGTGGTAGTACCGGTCACCACATGGCGGTAGTACCGCAATTCCTGATTTTTAGAGATTTTGACTTAATGATCATCCTGGTGGGTAGAGGCTATAAATACCTCCCCACCAGCAACAAGGGCTCTCTTCTTGACCTTGTTGAATACCCTTGAGCTCCTTGTGCATTCTCTACTACTCATTTGCTCTAATTTCACATTTTGAGGTAGTTGAGAGCTTTCTAGTGCATTGCATTATTAGTTGATCTTTGAGGCACTTCAAAACCTTTAAGCAAGCACTGTGATTTATTACTCTTGGTGGTTGCTGGCACTTAGACGGCTTGAAGGAAGTTTGCATGGTGATCTCTTGAAAGAAGATTATAAAGAGACCTAGCACCATTTGTGAGTGATGTGGTGCTTGCCATCTTTGGAATGGAGGAAGAGCAACCATAGTGGACTTGAGATTTTGAGGCTTAATTCGTGGATCCAATTGAATTCATTTGGACTTACCACAATGTGGACTAGTGAATATCGATAAGTCTCCGATACCAAAAGAAAAACATCATGTGTCTCCATTGTGGTTTACTCTCTTGTCTTTACTTTCTGTATTTAAATTCCTAACAATTGAGTTGAATTGAATTGTGTAGTTAGAAGTGTATCTAGTTTGACATTGCTTGTGATGGCTTAATGAAACATAGAAGATTGAGGCTTTAATTACGCAAAAGGTTTTGATTAAGCTCATACTTGCTAAAATTCATATTTTAGCCAAAATAATTTAAGAAACTTCCTATTCGCCCATCTCTAGTCGGTTATTCTAGATCCTACAATGACTCCTCAAAAGTTCAAATACTATTGCACTTTTGTGAGAAGGATGTCAATATCATAGAGTTCGGGTTTATGCAATCCAAGAAACTATGTCGTGATCGAACTAGAACCTTAAGGAGCTTTTAGGATCAGTCCCGTCTAGAGTTGCCTGTAGACCTCACTTTATAGATGGGTTCTTTGATTCTTTTGATGGCTTTACAAAGCAACGTGGTTCTAAGTCCCAATAGGGTGGATTAAGATCCAGAGTTTCCCCTAGATAGGATTTTCGTCGTTTTAGTCCACGGCGAGGATTTGGTTGGCATCTTGGTAGCTCTAGGATGCATTCCCATGCTAACCCTTACTTTGAAGCTTCTTCTGCAGATTGTGTCTCTCATAATGGATACCTCGTTCTTATTCCACTAATCCTAGTACTAAGGCACAGACTCCTTCTATCTATTTGATGTAAGTTTTTTAGGTGAGGACGAGATTATGTGGATCATGTCAGCTTCTTTTGACCTCCTATCTCATTTTGGGCATCTGGTGATGGATTTCGCTTCTCAGGATGCAGCTTGCTCCAGCTTCAACTACGTCGACTACATCACTCATCACTCCATCAAGCGGTGTGACGCAGATTCTTTCTTGATCTTTGTCAATTCACTACTTTCATATTCAGTATAGCATAACATTTAGGAGTCACTACAAGAAATCTTATGATAGGTGACGTTTCATTTACGTCATGAAAACTAGAAATTATGTCATGTTTCAACATCTGTGACGTTCACATGACAAAAATTTATTCGTCACCGATCATGCGTCTCTAATCATGTTTTATGACGAAAATGTATTTTTTTCGTCATTGATCTAATGACGATCCTTTTATGACGCTCATTTTCGTCATTGCGTTTATGACGCTTATTTTCATCATTAACGAGTCCAAGAAACGTCACAAATCACTGAGCTTCGATGACTGTACAATTTCCACGTAGGACACGAAACGTCATAAATTTTATATAGCCCAGTTAACATCACATCTAATGCAACACAATATTTATAGCCCAATTAACATCCAAATCCAACCACATGTTCAAATACAGTCAGTCACATGTTCACTGACCAAATCCAGCAAAATAATCATTATTTACATCACAGGTTCCATTACATCGGTACATTGACCATAGCCTAGATAGCAAAATAAAAGTTCAGCACATCACTGTTGGTCAGCCACAAGGTTCATTACATCACTGTCCAGCCATAGTCACTTTCCAAAACTAAGTCACATGCCCAAATAATTCACAGCCACCAACCAAAACAAAGTCACAAGTCCAAATCACATTAACCAACAGACTACAACCATCTCATCATGAATTGAAAAGGCAACATGAAGAGGTCTAACAAACCTTACTAGGGCTGACCAAAAGATGTAGTATTGAGGCTAATCAAACGACGAATAAGGGCATTGGTCTCCTCTGATGACTTCTTCAAATTTTCAATCTCTTCCAATTGTTGCTTTCTTGCTGCTTCTGATTCGTCCACCTTCTTCTTCAAGGAATCCAACTCATCCTGCTGACCATCAAGTGTGTCTCTAAGATCTGCTGCACATTGCTTCTCTGCCTCAAGTTCAGCTTCAAGTTCTTCAACACGTGCAGCAACAACAGCTTTGCCACTTCTCTTAGAGGTGGCTGACTCAAGGCCAACATTTTGAAGAAACTTTGATTTTGGCAAAACTTGAGAAACAACTTCAATATGAGTTTTTGGTGTTTGCCCTTCTTGTACGGGATCAGCAATGATGGCTTCCATATCAGCCTAGCAATAAGAAGACAAAAATTTAGAACTTACTTTCCATTAGCCTTAAAATATAAGTACAAAAGAAGAAAGGAAAATGTAACTCACAATAACGTTTTTTACAGGCTCACTAAAACCTATCTTGCTGCTGCAATGGCACTCCTTGAAAAGATCAATTGCAGTGGGCAACACATCTTCATACTTAGTTTGCTTCTGAAATTACATGCAAGCAATTTGTAAATACAACAAGCTATCAAGTTATGATCAGTGTTAAATACAACATGCCATCACTATAAAGTTTTCTCATTCAATGTTTCACTGACCTATGGAAAATTTGATAGCATCTACATAGAACAAGAAAAAATTAGTGCTAAAAAATGAACAACTTTCCAATGCATGTGTTGTAATTGCACTGAACATGGAAATTTTGATAGCATGGACCTAGAAATTTTGAAAGCATTGACCCAGAAATTTTGACAGCATACACTCATATAAAATAGAGCTATGGTAACACATGGTTGTAACACAAAACAATCTATGTAACACATAATTTGTATGATGAATAAATATGTTACAAGCATGTAGTACAGTAGCATATAGTTGTGTAAAAGTTTGCTATCCTTTATGTTGAATAACTTTATTTTCAGATTGTAAATCCACAAGACATAATAAAAAAGATTGCAAAAAATATATGACCAAGAATGTTAGCAGTCTGTTGAGTATGAGCAATATAGCTCAGATCTAGTTTTATTTATTAATGGTGACTTCAGATATACTAACAATATAGCTCAGATCTAAAACAACAATTACTAAAATCACATCATTGCAGTGTAGAGTAAGTTTTTTACAGTTGGACTAATTTTTTATAGTTGGATTGCAATTTTCAGAACTAAGACTTGAGAGCAAAGAAAACAATATAGCACAGAAGATAATATGATTCATTTCAGATTTCCCATCTTTAACATGTTAGGAAGTGATGTAGTTAAATTAATGGAAAGAAACAAATGAAACTACTTACTGGCTAGAAGTTGACAACTAATAGTTAGCATCTAACTCTTGGAACAGCTAGGAAGAAGTTTTTTATACCAAATTTGCATGTCTAGTTTTTAAGAGTTTTTCTTTTTAGTTACAGAAAATAAAATGGCATATACGAGAAATTTATTCATTACAGTACTTCCTGATTTTGTCATGGCCCCTAAATCAGCATGCACTAGCTTTTGCTCATATAGCAGACAATTGCATGTTTTTAACATAATTAGAAAAGAGACAAAAGAAAATTACTTATATAGATGGCAAGGCAGACAAATTTAAACAAAATTACATTATCACAAAGTGTCAAAATAGGAAAGTAGCGCATTGACATCAGCATACAGCAACCCATGAAAATACAACACTACAGGAAATGATTAAAAATTTAAGACAGTTGCACTATTAGGAAAGATTCGATCTACTTACAGCCACTTTGCCCATATAGTCTATGAGTTTAGACATGTCCTTCTTGTAATCCTTCCAATGCGGAAAGATTGGTATGTGCTGCCTAAGTATAATCCCGCCCTCTGATGCTAGCTTTGCAGCTTGTAGTGGTGCCTCTGGTCTTCTCTTCCCTTCAGCAATATGCACCGGAATCTTAGTGCACAAACCTCGGCTTATCCTATCCAAATCTCTTCCCATAGTTCTTCCCCTATTCCATCGATCAATCATGGCATTTGGTTCACCTGACAATCATGAATATTTCAGAGTTATTGGAAATCATAAACTATTTTGATGCAAATATGTAAACCATATTGCTTTGAGAAAGGAGTACAATACTTGCCTTCATTTCTCATTAGGATCTGGTCATCAGGGTTAGGAGAGTTAGCAGCGACCAATGCATCTTCTGTGGAACCATCTTTTGGATTTGTAGTTGTACCATCTTCAGTTGAACATTGTTCCCTTGTCCTCTGCCTAGTCATTCTAGCTGCTTGATCTTGTTCAACAGTTGCCATCACTCTCTTTGACACTCTTTTTCCTCCTAAAGGCATGTTCACATTTCTTGTCAAGGTCTTCCTATGTACATTTTTAGAAACCTACATGGCATTATATGCAGAAAAAATAACAGCAAATTAAACATGTTGCATATTGAGCACAAATGAGTAAAAATACTGAAACATTGCAAATACCTTATCAACTACGCCTTGTTCAATGTCCTCGTTACCTTCAGGTTCATACAACGAATCAGAGTCTTCATGAGCACTACCCTTGCTCTTTGCATTTGATTTGTTAAGAATCGAAGTTAATGCACTAATTCCAAGACTCTGCAACACTTGATTGTTCCTCATCATAGTTTGTGCCCTCACCTTTTCATATCCATTAGGTACTGCCTCTTTACATGCATAAAAGAAGAAATTAAGTATAAGCAGAACTCATAGCATCAGATTGGGCATAGGCATAGAAAACGATAATTTGAACTGAAACATAGACATAGCAAACTAAATTCAGATTGGCTAGTTTTGACTATCTGCAATGTTTCTTTCACATGCATACATATGTAGTTTTTCAAAAATTTTATTACATTCAGTTCAGAAATTACTCTTTCTACAGATTCCTAATAAGTGTTCAAGTTCAGAAAACATGCTCATGTCACATGCCTAAGTTTCTGAAAAAAAAGACACTAGGATACAAGAACAGTCAATCCTAATTACTTCCTATGAACTCATCATGGGCATTAGAGTGAGGTTTCCTGGTAGCAGATGGAATAAAGAGGAGCCAGTAAAGAGGGGGTGAAGATTAGCACCTAAAAGATCAGATGGGAGCTGAAAAAAATGTGTAATTTCCAGCAAGAACACATACATGTCTTGTGCTACGAGTTTGAAGCAATCTAGAGTTTATCCTAATTATGAGTTTGGACACGTACATGTCTTGTGCTATGAGAATACTTCAGATTTAGTTTGGGCATAGACAAGATTGAAGCACTGGCGTGAAGCTGCATCAAGCAATCTAGCGAGTGAGCAAGTGAGCAGAGCCGATTAATTAAGTTGCCAAACTGCATCCGCAGAGTAGCTGCAGCCCACCAGGCTCCAGATCTTCAAACACCAGGCGCAGTGCTGCCGCCAGGCCCCAAATCGCTAAACACTAGGCGCATTGCTGCCGCAGCGCCCACGCCGGCGTGCCTTGCTACGCGCCGCTATCGCCCCTGCTGCCCTCAGTTGCGGCCCCAACGCACGCGCTGCCCACAGGCCACAGCCGCCGCGGCCCCAACACACGCACGCGCTGCGCACAGCCGCCGTGGCACCGCATGCCCCCACCGCGCGTTTGCCGTCGCCGCTCCATGCCTCGATCGAGATTAGGAATTGCCAAATTAGGGAGTAGAGAGAACTAGGGAATTACCTGCTGGTTTACGCTTGCCAGGAGGCATATCGGCATTGGACTTCGTCAGCGACGTACGCTTGCCAGGAGGCATCTCGGCGTTGGGCTTCGTCGGCGACGTACGCTTGCCAGGAGGTTTGTGACGCTAGGGTTGGGGGAGGTGGTGTTGCTGTGGCGGCTAGGGTTGGGGGATGTGGTGTGGACTGAGTTTGTGGCGGCTAGGGTTGGGGGAACCAGGAGTAAAGCAATCCCATGACGTGATTTTACCAGAATCACCATGGTGCGTGTGGCATTGTTTCAGCAGCTATTTGGACAAAACGGTCATTTCACCTTGAAATTTTTGTTGGCCTGTGCGCAAGGCCTCCCGCCAGGCTGAAAGTTTGGCGCCCGCTGCCTCTAATTTTCTTTTCTTTTTGGCATAGGAAAAATAAATAATGTACGGAAATAATTATTAGAGCAAATAAGCAGTATATTCCTACATGATTTTTTTTAATAAAATGAAGATATATATATATAGTGAAAATAGGTGAAAAGGGTTTAAAATTTTCAAATGAAAACATATGTGGTAAAGGCGAAAAAACATATTTCATATTATGCCAAGTTGTATGCAATTACTCCCTGTGGTCAAATATATTTTCAAATGAAAACATATGCAATTACGCTTGCTGGTTTACGCTTGCCGGGACGAACCAACATTGTCATGAATTTGTGACGCTTGTAGGTTGGCCTCTTGTGACAAAATAGCGTTCGTCATCATATGTCATTGTATTAGTTTATGACGATTTCAAGTTGGTCTTAATGACGAACACCTCATTTTCATCACTAAGCTGCATCGCCACATATCAAACGTCATAAAACGAAATAACGTAATGACGAATACCTCTGTTGTCACGAGGAATTTGTCATAGAAGATCATATATGTTGTAGTGAGTGTTAGTGTTTTTAGGTCAGTTTAGTGCATTGCACAGTGGTCTGCCCGATGAGTGATAGTACTGATGCTTTGTTGGCGGTAGCTATTCTTCAGAGAGGGTCTTTTGGGAGTTTTTTTATCTAAGATCTATTGCGGTAGTATCAGCATTGGAAATGCGGTATCTCCTGAGTGGAGCGGTCTGACCAGCTATGTCTTGGCGGTCTGACCAGTGTGGTTAGGGCGGTTTGACTAGCTTGGTGGCCACGGTCAGACCAGCCCCTGTTGTCGAGTGGTGCTAAGTTGGTTTGGTTTTGGGTTGTAAGTCATGGCGGTGACCAGGCAATGTTAGTCATAGGGTTTTCATGCTAGTGTGTGTCATGGGTATGTCCATGCATGTATTTTGCTAATTGAGAGTCAAGTGCATGTCATTTGTGTTTGGATCGATTTCTTATTATTTGGTGTGTAGGTGTTTTGATGATTGTTGTGGCCAGCAGCAAGACTGAGGCTTGGTAGCCATGGGGTATCGTGTAAGTTTGGGTGGAGCATCTTCTCAAACCAAGAAGCACAGGAGAAAGACAAGGGTCATGAACTGGTAGTGCGTGCATATTGTGTGCAAATTGGGCTCATGGCTTCAAGTGGTGATGTTCCTCAAAATAGATGTACTATCTTAGTGACAAAGCATTCGGCATCATGTACTATGGTGTAATGCAGTGTGCCATAGAACTTTGGCATTTCAAGTGGTGACGATCACAATGCAGGCGTATGATCTTGGCGACGAGGTATTGAGCATCGCATCTTCGTGAAGACCAATGCGTCGCAATTGAAAAAAATTGTCCAGTGCTGGGTGGATTGGCAATTTGCAAAACCGCGACGTTGGTTTAAGTAATTTAGATCACGTCTTTGTGGATTGAATGTCTTATCGGATTTATACAGCCTTGTGGAAGTCCACTCTGGAAAGAGTGCAAGTATAATGTAAAACCATTTGTGCATGGGTTACTGCGTTTCCCTAATTGTAAATGGGTTACTGTGTTTCCCTAATTGTAAGTGATCTGATCCACTAAGTAGTGGTTGGTTGTTAGAGTTAAGTGTAAGATGAAAGCCTCTACTATACAAGTCTTATGTGAATTGAAAGATATATTAAATCTAGGGTTAGTGTTTCCTTGCGTTGGAGCTTTTTATGTGTGTGTGCGCTTTAAACTTAGTGCTCTACTATTCTAACCGAATAGCTGTAAAATTTGCCCGAAAGAACACCTAAACATACGCAAGAACGCCTGGAAGAAGATGAACACACGAGAGCTTTTGTTGCTGTAACAACCGCAGCTTTTCTGGCTCATTCTTCTCTCTTATTCAGTCTCTTAACAACCCAACTTATACAGAGACTAATCGGACTCTATGTCGAGCAACAGAACTCAACAACTCGACGCTTATCCAAATAAATAAACTGACAAACACAAATCTCCTAACAGAACTATTCAGCTGAAGCACAACGGTGCACAGCAACTTGCATGTCCGTTCTGACCGAGCCGCATACGCCGGTCTAACCGGGCCGCACGCCGACGACTCATATTGATGTATGTGTGACTCAACTAATGCAAGACTAAACTAAGATATTAGTCAAGATTATTTCCACGTCTCTGAACTGAGGTATGTGAATTTTTTGGTAACCTGGTTGACTTGGTGTACGTTACAATATGACGACGACAACGACTGTACGTTACAAGATAACAAGATTGCATCATTCCTAGTGCGTATGTAAATCAAAGATAGTTCTAGTGCAAGGCTAAACTCACACACAACATAGCACAGCATGGGATCTGCCTCAAACGTCAAATTCAGACTCAAATATATTGACCGTTTAACTCAATGAACATAGTTGCCGCTCTCGCCAAAGTGACGGAATGCACGTTCGTCGCCTCCATGCGGGTGCGTGCCGCGAACGCCAAGCAGGTGCACGTCTGGTCTATACTCTATACTTCTGCACGGGTGCTGGAGTTGTCGTTGGTGAGCTTGCTCGCTGAAATTTTGGTCTAACTGCAATCCAACTCCTAATCCGATCATTATTGGATTCGGAGTAGGAGGTTAATTACTGCATGCTGACTGCAAACCAACTCCTGATCCTATCACTACTACAGAAAAAGCCATCACAGACGGTTCAAAAATGTCATCACAGACGATTTTGTGAACCGTATGAATTTATGGGTCAGTGATAATACGAGGTATCACAGACGGTTTTCGAACCGTCTGTGGGGCAAATATCACAGTTAAAAACCGTCTGTAATAGTTATAATCACAGACGGTTTTTAGTTAAAAACCGTCTGTGATATTTATAAATCACAGACGATTTTTAGTTAAAAACCGTCTGTGAAATTCCCTTCTACTCCTAAACCTATTTCTATTTATTGGCTAGCACCAGGAAACGCTAGCCACATCCTCTGAAACAAGCAGATCAACATGTACATGTATACATCCAATTCACATCTCAATTCATTTCACAAACATAAAACATCTATTTTTATTAAGATTAGAGCCTACCATTACAATATCCCAAAACAATGAGCATGTTACATAACAAGAACAAAGAAAAAGCAAAGATCATCTATGCCTTCTCGCCCCTGATGCAACGCATGAGCTGGATGTCTTTGATGCCCACCATCGTCGGCATTGATTGAGCGTCTGCACGGTTGGCACGAACTAGTTGCTTCTGCGGTGTCTTGCCTCCCGTAGACTTGTGCGTCATCTGCAAGAAGGAGAACAGCAAGGAGGAGAACAGCAAGGAAGAGGAGACCAGCAAGGAGGAACCATCTGTGATACTCCTTTTTCCCGCCACAAATACCAGAGACGGCCTCCAAATTAAAACCGTCTGTAATAGTGTACATCACAGACGGTTTCACAAAACCGTCTGTGATTTGACGTCTAGTATTAGGTTTTCTGTAGTAGTGTATCATTATTGGATTCAGAGTAGGAGGTTAACTACTTCATGCTGAATCAATTCTGTCATTAAATTAAATACAGGCTACCCATAACGCGCACGCCGAAGACGGTAAGCATCCATGGAGGAATTGGCGGCGCACTGGCGCCAACGAGAACTACAAGAGAAGCGACAGCAGCGTTCTGATCATCAACCTGCGGCGGGAAAACGGCCATGCTGCCATCCCCGATGACGTCGTGGAGGAGGTGCTCCTCCGCCTCCCGGTGTGGTCTCTCCTCCGCTTCAAAGCCGTCTGCAAGGCGTGGCGTGCTGCCATCGCCGACCCCCGCTTTGTGCGCCACCACGCAGAGCTGTCATCCAACGTGCGGCGGCCGTCCATGCTCGTCCTGCCTCGATAGAAAGTGAAGCCTCCGTACGTACCGGATGCCCGCTGTCGGTTTTTTCAGCTACCCTGGGCACGGCGCCTTCGCTGAGCTCGTGACCTCGTGTACGAGAAGTTTACGTCCATGGACGTCGTCGTGTGGTCGCGCCCCCTGCACTACAATGGCCTGGTCGTCATCCCGGCCTAATGCACACAGATATTCGTGTGCAACCCAGCGACGCGTGAGTTCTGTTCCGACTCCCTCCAAATCCCCAATGAGCAGAGTCAGTGAAACTCAGATCACCTGCACGCAAAGAACAGAGTATGCTCTGGAAGAAGAGGGTTTTGCCGCAGCAACTGAACCACTGCGATTTTCTTGTGTCGTATTTAACCTCAAAATTCAGTCAATAACACAAGGTGGCCAACAGGCCGTAAAGCCCGTGCCGATCAGCACGTTCTGCAGCTACTTCGTGCCAACGTGCCGCGCGCCACGGGCGGGGAAAAAACTAACTCTGCGTGGACTGTTTCTCACGCTGTGAGCAACTGAAAAAAGAACAACGACGCGCCCAGATTTCAGATGTCGGGCTCACTAGACAAACCAATGAAAAACTACAGTGCACATGAAGAAAGCAAATGCAAAACAGCTACTGAACAAAACCTGGTTTATTTGACAATCTCCCCCTAATACCAGTGTTGTTCATTTGAGCTTGATGACGCCGATCAGCTCTTGCAGCTCCTGGAACTTGGACCTTCCAAGTGGCTTTGTGAGAACATCTGCCAGTTGATCTTGAGAGTTCACAAATTCCAGACTGATCTCCCCTCTTTCAACACATCCCCTAATGTAATGGAATTTTGTGTCGATGTGCTTACTCCTATCATGCAGCACAGGATTCTTGCTGAGGGAAATAGCAGACATATTGTCCATCTTCAACAGTGGTGAATTTGCCTGAATCCCCAGAATATCACTAAGTAGTCGCCGGAGCCACACTCCCTGACAAGCCGCTGCAGCTCCTGCGATATACTCTGCTTCGCACGATGATAATGCAACCACACGCTGCTTCTGCGATTGCCAAGTCACCGGATTTCCACCAAGGAAGAAGACAATTCCAGATGTGCTTTTGCGGTCATCCACATCACTCGCCATATCACTATCGCTGTACCCGATTAGCTTGAGCTCGTCGTCACTCCTGGAGTATGAAAGTCCATACTCAACTGTGCCTGCAACATACCGGAGCAGATGCTTCATAGCTGACATGTGCTCCTGCTTCAGTTCTTCCTTGAATCGGCTCAAATATCCCACAGCAAACGAAAGATCCGGGCGTGTGTGCAACAGATACCTCAGGCTCCCAATTAGACTGCGGTACAGCGTTGAATCAACTGCTGGTGAGGTGCTCTGCTTGGAGAGTCTCAACCGTGTCTCCATTGGTGTTGAGCAGGCATTGCAGCTCCTCATTCCCGCTTTGTCAAGCAGCTTCAAAGCATAAGCTCTTTGACTCAACTCAATGCCTCGTCGCCCTTGCCTTACCTCAATTCCGAGATAGTAAGACAAATTTCCCAAATCACTCATCCGAAAGAGTGTCTTCATCTCCAGCTTGAAGGCACTGATCTCTTTGGCTGACTCCCCCGTGATGACAAGATCATCAACATAAACCCCAACCACTAACCGTGATTGGTGAGCTCCCCTTGTGTACAAGCCGTGTTCGCAGTCACTCCTGGCAAAACCAAGCTCGCTCAAAGTTGCATCAAGCTTTGCATTCCACGCCCGCGGAGCCTGCCTTAGCCCGTACAGAGCCTTGTGAAGCTTGAGTACCATGTGTTCATGTCCTGCTGCAGTGAAGCCGGGGGGTTTAGCAACGTATACCTCCTCCTCCAACTCGCCATTGAGAAAAGCGGACTTGACGTCCATGTGGTGCACGGTCCAGCCATGATTTGCTGCCACAGCCAGTACCATGTGCACTGTTTCCATTCTTGCGACCAGCGCAAATACTTCTTCAAAGTCGATGCCTTGTCGCTGCACATACCCTTTGGCGACTAATCTGGCCTTGTGCTTCACTACATCACCACACTCGTCACGTTTAAGCTTGAAGACCCACTTCAAGCCGATGGCACGGTGTCCAGATGGGAGATCCACCAAAGACCAAGTCTTGTTCTCCTCAATAGAGGCCATCTCTTCCAACATTGCCATGCGCCATTCCTTGATCAGCTTTGCCTCTTCAACGGTTGCTGGCTCTTCCCCAATTGCCACCAGCAGTTCCTCGGCCAACTCCCGCTCAGCCAGGCCCGGAGGTGACGCAGAACCAAGTACGTTGTCGATGGAGCGGAAACGGAGTGGCGTGTCATCATGATCAGCATCCAGGTCGAGTTCTCCCGAGGGTGGTGAAGTGAACTCGATCCCAGCTTCAGTCGACGCCGGTGGTGTGCGGGACTCAAACGCGCACGTGGGCATTGTCTCGCTGACGGGCGTTGCCGGTGTTGACGTGGGCGAAGCTGGTACTATCACTTCTGGAGCCTTGGTGCTGCTGTGCCCCGTGACATACTCCACAATGAAAGGCTCGACGTCGTCATCTGGCCCGGCTCCCTTGTCAGCACCCCAGTCCCAGGGGCGGTCTTCCTCGAACACTGCATCTCGAGAGACATGAACTCACTTCGTGGCCGGATTATAGAAACGATAGGCCTTTGATCCTTGCTCATAACCCACAAACACCATGGGTGTGCTCCGGTCATCCAATTTGGCAAGATGCCTGCCGACTGCCTTCACATGTGCCACACAACCGAATGTTCAGAGAAAGTGTACAGGGGGTTTGTGACCATACCAGACTTCAAACGATGTCTTCCCTTCAACACTTTGGGTGGGAGCTCGGTTCAGGATGAACACAGCTGTTGTCACTGCCTCCCCCCAGAACCAGCCTGGTAGAGACATTGCTTTCATCATGCTCCTGGACATCCCCATCACGGTCTGATTTCTCCTCTCGACCACACCGTTCTGCTGAGGTGTGTATGGAGCCGTCAGATGCCTCTGGATTCCTTGCTCAGCACAATAGATGCTGAATGCTCGTGCTGTGAACTCTCCTCCCCGGTCGGTACGAAGTGTCCCCAGTTTCCGACCAGCCTGTGATTCAGCTCCAGCTTGAAACCGCATAATAGCTTCACTTGCTTGATCCTTGGCACTAAGTAATATAATCCACATATATTGACTCAGATCATCCACAAGGAGAAGGAACATCTTGTTACCACTTGGAGTTGATGGAGTCACAGGGCCACAGATGTCTCCATGTACAAGTTCCAGCTTGTGCTCTGCTCGGTATTTTGCCTCACTCGGGAACGTCAGACGCCGCTGTTTCCCGGCAAGACAGCTTTCGCAAATTTGATCGACATGATCAATCTGCGGCAGCCTCGCACCATCTGCCCTTGTGCAAGCCTCCTGAGCCCACGGAAGTTGAGATGTCCATACCTCGCATGCCAGCGCCATGCTGTGTTCATGCCCTGAGCCGCCAAGCACACTGGTTTCCCAAGGTTCAGCGTCAGGATATAGAGGCGATTCTCCGAGCGTCGAACCTTCGCCAACAGCTGCCTGTCCGGGTCCTAGATCTTCAGCACACCATCCCTGATCGAGATCTGGTATCCATCTTCGTCGAGTTGGCCCAGACTCACTATGTTTGCAGTGAGCTTTGGGATGTGATAGACTCCATTGAGGGCCCGGTGCTCTCCATTCCGGCACGTGAAGAGCACCGTGCCGCAGCCCTCGATCCCGGCCACCGATCCATCTCCGAAACGGACAGAGCCCCGGATGGCCGTGTCGAGCTTGGTGAAGGCCGACCGCTCCCCGGTCATGTGGTTGGTGGCACCCGTATCGAGAATCCATCGAGCCCGGTCTCCCTCCTTCTTGTCTTCGAGATCGATGAAGAGACGATCTTCCTCCAGATGAAAGGATGTGGATCCTACCGAAGGCGCCGGATTTGTGGGTGGTGGCGAGGGATCCGTTGCCAATTTGTGGGTGGTGGGCGGAGCCGGCGAAGAAATCGCCACTGGCTTTGGTTCTTCAGACACCGCTGTCGGAATGGGGAAAGTGATGTTCACTGTAGCCTCGGCCAGCAATAAAGCGGTCTCCTTGTCCTCTTCCGTCTGGGCTGTATGGGCCTGCTCATCCCGTTTCTTCTTGCGGCATTCACGAGCCCAGTGACCCGTTTTGCCACAATACCGACATTGGTCGCCGGCGATGGTGGTCCCGCCGGAGCTGGTGCTCCCGCCTGTCTTCTGCGGCTTGAAGTTGCCTCGACCTCCTCCAGCTTTGCCACGACCGCGGTCACGGCTATTCTTGTACCTCGATGTGGTTCCCTTTCCACGCTCCTGAGAACCTTCCCTGGAGAATTGCAATCGCGATGTTACCCTCGCGATTAATTCCTCCTCCGTGAGGTTCAATTTCGCCAGGGACGTCCCGCCGCCGCTGAGGTTGTGACGCTCCTCCGCCGCCTTGAGCCGCCCGATGAGTTCTTCCACGGAGAGCTCACTGAGATCGAGCAATGTCTCAATTGACAGCGCGATTTGCTCGAACCTCGGTGGAAGCGCCTGGAGGAACTTCCGGATCACCTCCTCGTCCGAGCAATCCTCTCCAAGAACTGCAAGCTGGTGCACAATTCCGTTGATACGGATGCCGAATTCATCCACAGATTCTCCGTCGCGAAACTTGAGGGCATCAAATTCCCGACAAAGAGTGTTCGCCCTCGCCTTGCGCACGCGCTCGACACCGACGTGCATTGTCCTGATGGCGTCCCACGCAGCCTTGGCGGTAGCCTTGCTCGCGACCGTCTCGATCATCTCCACTGGAACAGCCTTCGCGATCGCCTCGCGCGCCATCCGATCTTCGACGAAGTCGGTGGTGCCGACGCTCACGGCCACCCACAGGCCCCTTGCCTGCAGCATGACTCGCATAAGCGCCGCCCAGTCGTAATAATTTGTCTTCGTCAAGGTTGGGAAGGATCCGCTGCTGTTGATCTCCTTCGTGACTCGATGGATCACCAAGCCTCGGTCGGTGCTGCCGCCACCTCTGATACCGCTCCCCGATGGCGGTGTAGACTCCTCCCGAGTCCGCCGTGGTGGTGATGAAGAGCGTCGGCGCGGCATGGTCGTCCACTCCCAGGTGCGGTAGCTCTGATACCAATTGTTCCGACCCCTCCAAATCCCCAATGAGCAGAGTCAGTGAAACTCAGATCACCTGCACGCAAAGAACAGAGTATGCTCTGGAAGAAGAGGGTTTTGCCGCAGCAACTAAACCACTGCGATTTTCTTGTGTCGTATTTAACCTCAAAATTCAGTCAATAACAGAAGGTGGCCAACAGGCCGTAAAGCCCGTGCCGATCAGCACGTTCTGCAGCTACTTCGTGCCAACGTGCCGCGTGCCACGGGCGGGGAAAAAACTAACTCTGCGTGTACTGTTTCTCACGCTGTGAGCAACTGAAAAAAGAACAACGATGCACCCAGATTTCAGATGTCGGGCTCACTAGACAAACCAATGAAAAACTACAGTGCACATGAAGAAAGCAAATGCAAAACAGCTACTGAACAAAACCTGGTTTATTTGACAAGTTCGTTGTGTTGCCCGGCGGTACGCCGGAGCGGGGCTGCTTTCACTTGCAAAAGCTCGGCTTCGGCCTCGACCCTTGGATGGGCAAGCACAAGGCAGTGAGCTGCTACTACCGCCACTGCGACGAGGCCGTGACCGAGTACAGCATTGGGTGCGAGGTCTTCTTCATCGGCTTCACACAGTGGAAGCCGGTCATCGACCCACCGACCACCGTCCGGTCCAGGACGCTGACCATCCTGCAAGGCGCCATCTACTTTGGCGCCATCCTCTCCCCAGCCTCACCAAAAGGCATCGCCCGGTTCACAGAGCGATGCCAAGAAGATCTCACAACGTTGCCTTGAGGTGCAAGATCCGTATCTCCTATGTCAACCTGAATCTTCAGCGGCAGTGCCCGTCGTTGGGAAGCCTCCAACAGCGGCAGTGGCTGGGAAGTAGTGGCATAGGTGATGCCAAAGGAGAGTGGGGTAGCGTTGCGATACCTCATCCTCACGCAAACAAACTACACCTAGTGGGCTCTTTTCATAAGAGTCAATCTCTAGGCTCAGGGAGTCCATGAGGCAATCGAACTGGGGGCGCTGGGTACCGGCTCAATAGAATGGCACTGGAGGCCATACTCCAGTGGGTGCTGCCAGATATGCTGGCAACACTGGTAGTGAGCGACATCGCCAAACAGGCCTAGGACATCGTGAAATCCATGCGCATGGGCGTGGAACGTGTCCGGTAGGCGAAGGCACAAGTTCACGCAGGTGGTGATCTCCATCAAGCAATTGATCGATCTACGGACCTTGTCCGTAAAAGAGTTGGTGGATCAGCTCAAGTCTGTGGAGGAGAGGTACGATGCGGATATGGCAGCCGACGATGGTGGTCGTGATGCCAGCGGTCGTCTTCTCCTCACGGAGGAGTGGCTGGCACGCATCAAGAAGTGAGAGCAAGGAGACTCCTCTTCGAGCAAAGACAGGAACGATGACAAGAAAGGCTGTGGCCATGGGAAACAAGGCGGGCAAGGTCCTTCCCGTGACGGCAAGGAGATCGCTAGGTCCATCAGAAGCCGTGACAAGTCCAAGCTAAAGTGTTACAATTGTGGGAACTTTGGGCACTTCTCTTGGGACTGCCGCAAGCCACGACGAGTGTGCAAGGAACAGGCGCATCTCATTAAGGTGCAGGATAACGAGCCCATGCTGTTGATGGCCCAGGTGCGTATGTTGGAGGAAGCCACACATGGCACGCCATTGATGTTGCACTAGACGGGGTGTATGCACGCGGCGCGCCCACTAATGTTGCGCTGGATGAGGTGCATGCGCACGTGCACCTTAGCTAGGAGGAAGATGAACACAACGGCACCTAGTACCTAGACACGGGTGTGTCCAATCACATGTCTAGGTAAAGGCTGTGTTTTCTGAGCTAGACGTTGGCGTAAACGGGACCGTGAAGTTTGGTAATGGCTTCATTGTCGAGATATGTGGGCGAGGGACTGTGTTGTTAACATGCCACACCAAAGAGCATCATGCACTCACCAGGGTGTACTACATCCCATGGCTGTGGGGCAATATTATCAGTATCAGACAGCTTGACGAGAACAGCTGTCAAATGTTGGTTGAAAACAGCACGATATGGCTTCGTGATTAGCAGCAACACCTATTATCTAAAGTAAAACACTCTAGGAGCCTCTTGTATGTGCTTGATCTGAGGTTAACATAGTCGGTGTGTCTGGTGGTGAGTTGCGGGGAAGAAGTGTGGTTCTGGCACACGCACTACAGCCATCTGAATTTTCAGTCCCTGCGATGGCTCATGCACGATGAGATGGTCTGTGGGCTGCCACATATTGATCAGGTGAATCGAGTATGTGATGCCTGCCTGGTCAGGAAGCAACAGCATGCTTCATTCCCACAGAAGGCGAGTTATCGTGCACAGGACCAGCTTGAGCCGGTGCATGGTGATTTGTTCAGACTCGTCTGCCAGTGACACCAGGAGGGAAAATGGTACTGTCTTCTCCTGGTGGATGATTTCAGTCGCTACATGTGGCTAATACTCCTGACATCAAAAGACGAGGCGCCGGCAGCCATCAAGCGCTTCCAAGCTTGCGCCGAACTGGAGGTAGCATGCAAGCTACGAGTGTTGTGCTCTAATCATGGCAGTGAATTCACATCCATGGAATTTGGTGAGTACTATGCAAACCTTGGTGTCAAGCAGTAGCTTACGGTGCCATACTCGCCTCAATAGAACGGCGTCATGTTACACCGGAACCAGGTAGTTGGCGTGGCACATAGCCTAATGAAGGCGAAAGATGTATTGGCAAGGTTTTGGGGTGAGGCTATCACGATGGCAGTCTACCTCTTCAACCATGCACAAACACAAAGTGCACACGACAAGATGCATTATGAGGCATGGTACAGGCAGTGCCCAAACGTGCACCATTTCTGTATGTTGGGTGTGTGGTGCACATGAAGGTGGTGAAGCCGAACCTGAAGAAACTTGATGGCAGAAGTGTGTCCATGGTCTTCTTCGGCTATGAACTGGGCTCCAAGGTGTACCGGCTCCATGATCCTGTGGGTAAGCACATTCACATATCGCACGATGTAGTGTTCGACGAAGAAGCGAAGTGGAATTGGGGCACACCAGAAGCTGGCGATCCACTGCATGCTTCTGGTGAAATCTTCTCCATGGAATACATTTATTCTCGAGTGACAGGCATGGATGAACAAGTGCACAAAAGCCTGGGGGTGACACGGCAGGGATGTCGACTACTCTAGGGCTAGCACCCAGCCTAGGGTCACCAACCCTGGCCTCTTCTCCAACTACACTAGCTCCTGCTGCACCTACCGGAGTGGGGTTCATGTCACCACCCACTGACGTGACACAACCTTCAGATGAAGCCCTGCGTGGGTATCACACCATGGTGGATCTCTATGGCAACACCAATGAGGTCATGGCTGAGTACAACGGACTTTGTTTCCTGGCAACAGAGGAGCCAGTGACCTTTGCTGAAGTTGAGCAGCACAAGTGTTGGCACCTATCTATGCTAGAGGAGATGAGGTCTATTATTGAGAATGACACGTGGGAGCTGTGCAACCTACCTCCTAGACATCGGTCGATTGATCTCAAGTGGGTATACAAGATTAAGGGCTCACAGGGAACTGTGGTGAAGCATAAGGCAGCCTAGTCACCTAAGGGTACATGTAGTGCCAAGGTGTAGACTATGAGGAAGTCTTTGCACCTGTCGCCCAGATGGAGTCTGTGTGCCTACTGATTGCACTTGCGGCTCATAAGGGTTGGTAGGTGCACCACACGGATATTAAAACGGCATTCCTCAATGGCAATCTCAAGGAGGAGGTGTACATTGTGCAGCCACCTGGTTTCATCGACGACGATAACGAGCTCAAGGTGATTAGGTTCCAAAAAGCTCTATACGGTCTCCATCAGGCACCTAGATCGTGAAACGCCAAACTTGACAACATCTTACAGTCCCTTAGGTTTGAGAGAAGCCCGTCAGAGCATGATATGGCTCCAATTCTCTAAGGGAATGCCTAAATATTGAATCATTTTTTTGAGGAACCTCGAATTATTCCCATCCTAAGAAAGTAATTATCAGTTATGGCAGAAGATTTGGAGGGACCCAAGATTTCTTGCAAGGGTGAAGGACCAATACATTTCTAAGATACTTGTGGATAAATACATGTAAGCTAACTACTCACAATTTTGGTGGAAGCATTCAGCGAATTCAGGAAGTGTGAAAAGACTTGTGAAATGACTGAAACCTAGTATAGAGTAACACTTGCTTAGTTGCTTTTCAATTGTACAGAAATTCAACATATTTGGAAAAGGTTACACTTTCCCTGCTACTCTAAAAAGGATGATAGTTCAAGGGTGACTATCAATGATATCTTGAACTTACCTATACTACTTTGAATGATCCTAAAGACTTGGCTACATTGTAGCACCAGCTTTGGCATATTGGAAAGCAAGGGGTTAGTGAGTAGTGGTGCCTAGAAATGTAATTCCAAAGATTAAAAAACCAAGGAATGCTGGATTTGGTGAAGGAGATTTGCATGTCTTAAAATGCACCAGTATCTTTGTCAGTTGTTAGTGCTTTTTTTGAGGACCATCCAGTAGCTTCACTACTATAAAAGCCTAATATTAGACACCACATCAGAGACGGTTCCCCAAAACCGTCTATGAAGATGTAATATAATAGATGGTTCTTGTTCAGAACCGTTTATGAATTATCATAGATGGTTCAGATTAAAAACCATATGTGATGTCAATTATTACAGACAGCTTTTAAATAGAACCGTTTGTGTTTTGTCTTTTGTCATATGAACTACAGAAGCTACTGATTGATCAGCTGGAATAGACAAGTGTGACCAGTCACTTTTACAAAAGACACATTCAAGTCAAATTTACTACAAAAGTCCAAAAAAGATATTGCCAGATCTTGGTCTTCTGAGCTTTATATGCTTCCTCTTCTACTTTTGGAGTTGGAGGATTAGTGTCTGAGTTCTTGAATACTGTGAAGATTGTCCTTGCCCTCTCCACTTCCTCCTCTAGCCTGGGCAAATCATTAGCCTGGCTCATAATCTCAAAGAGGATACCATGACAATCTTCCTCAGAATCAGCCACTTTTGCTTGATCGGCAAGGTTATTCATATGTCTCTCCGCTGCCGCAAGAGCTTTTTTCATTTTGCACACATTGAAGAGAAGAACAAGGCTAAGGGAGGTTTCCCTTTCCTGAACAACAAGGAGACATCTCCATCGATGGCGGATGATGAGGTCCAGCTGATGGATGGAAGCGACTCAAGGAAGGAGAGAAAGGCATGAGCGGAGGAGCTGCTCCAGACGTAAGTTGTTGGCCGCCTGTGTAAGGTTGCGGCTGAACAACTGATGATGGATAGATGAGAGGAAGGGGATCAAAAGAATACTAGATGCCATTTGAGAAATCTGGTGAAGAAGATAAGGGAGAGGATAGTTTAGAAGAGATTGAGTTTGTGGTATCAAGGAATTGTACACCGCGCTGCAGATAAAGCCAATCGTGTGGAAGTTTAAGCATCACTTGCATCGGAATATTAACAAGCAGAATAGGACACGTATTTTTAAGCGTTATCATAGACGGTTCACATTCCAAACCTTCTCTAGTTGCATTATCATAGACAATTCATATAAAAAATCATCTCTGATATATGCATTATCACAAACGATTTGTATAACAAACCATCTCAGGTAATGCCATGACACTGATCCGTGGCATCTCTCTCGGGATTTTGATCTCACCTGTCCATTCTCTCTACATCGAATGGCAAGCACTAGTTCCTCCCACCTATCGCCCCTTATTAATTACCCCCTCTCCCTTTTCCCCAATTTCACTCTAAGATGCGTGAGTTCTATCGGCTGCTCCTAGTTCATCCACTTCTAGCTTGTTCCTCGATGATGCCGACTACCACTGTGAGCTAATGCCTCCATTATGACACCACGGTTCACTCACAAGACACTCTTGTCGTAAGTGTCTTAAGATTGTCTTGTGTAGTGTCACCGTCGTGACACAAAGGTGGCACTACCACCACCTCTCCTTCATTGCAAGGCATCGCAGAAGTAGCTGGCTACCAAGACAGTGCTCAAATCAGTGTCAAGGACATCCAGCTCATGCGTTGCTAGGATCTCTCATTCTTCTATGTTTTTGCCATGGGTTCGTAGGATTAAGATGTGTTCTTTCCATGTTTAAGAGTTGAGTCCGTAGGATTAGGAGATGTATTCTTGTCATGTTCTTGCTGTATAAGATGGGTAACCTGCTCGTTATCTTGTGATGCTGTAATGGTGGATTCTAATGGAATGTGCTGTTGTATTTCCTTATTTTTAAATGGCATAGCTAACATTTTTTGAGACTAGTCAAAACAGAAAAATTTTAGATATAAAATGAACTATCACAAACGATTTTGTGGTATAAATTATCTATGAAGGACTATCACAGACGATTCTATATTACAACCGTCTGTGATACTCACCCATCATAGATGGTTGGTAGTTAGAACCGTCTGTGATGTTAGAGTATCAAAAACAGTTTTTATTTCGACCCGTCTGTGATGTTAGAGTATCATAGATGGTTCTAGTTACAAACCGACTGTGTTGTATTTATCACAAACGGCTCACAAACCGTCAATGATAATCTCCGATTATCACTGACCTATAAATTCAGACCGTTCAAAAAAGCATCTGTGATGATAGTTCTAAATCATCTATGATGACTGTTTTTATAGTAGTGCTTGTTTATTAATCATCAAGAGAACAGTCAGGACGAATTCAAGGGATAAGGAAGTCTGGTGTCTCGTTCGCCTCGCTTGAGCAAAAACTACTTGAAACTGAGGATATATCACTGGCAATGATGCTCGAGATCTCTGCCTTGTAGGTGTCTCTCTCATATTCCACATATTCAGTGCTTGTTAATTGCTATAGCTACCCCGGCCTGCTCCATGTTGTGCTTGTTTTTACATCAGTTTCCCATGCATAGCACCTCTTCAATTGATTAATGAACTGCGTGTTCACTGACTTGGGAAATTTTGGCATGGTTGAGGTAACCAGTGACGTAGGGTGGAGGATATATGTGCCATAATTCTCTTCCTCAAAATTTCACGATACTCAATCCAACCAATCATTTTGCAGCTAAACAAACCGTGAAAAACACAAAATTTAAATGAATGATGTGATCAGGGTATTTAGGAAGAACAGGTTGTTCAAGTTAAATATCGTCAAGAATTCGTGACTATTGTATAGAAACATATTTATGTTAGAAGATTTTTCTATGAGGTTCTCTTGTTCCTTTCATTAAGCATAATGATGTGAATTGGGCTTTGAGTTCTTATGTGCAACGCCAAGTAGTTTCGTTTTCTCGATCTGATAGGTGTATTGTTGGAACTGGATTGGAACGCCAAACTCTAGATTCAGATAGCTGAACCCAAGGAAAAGATCATTTCTACTGATAGTCACAAGATCATTTTATCAAGCAGTGGGAAGATTATAAGTATTTCTTTAGTTGCCCATCGGCAGTCTAACAAAAAATACTTGTATGCACCAAAAACCTCAGGTTTCATGGGCATAAATTCATTAAAAAGGACAAATTTTAGCTGCTATAGGAGACATTTGAAATGGCTTTGGCTTCTGGTTTTGAATCAAACATCCGATTGTGAGCATGGGCGGAGCCACAACATGGGGCCCGGTGTCACAGGACACCGGGTCCAAAAATCTTTTCTATAGGTATTAATATCTCTATTCTATGCGTGAACCCTCTAACCTAAACTCGGTGCACCCGGTATCTTCTTTGAAGCCAAACGAAGGGAATACTAGCAGCCTAAATTTTCAGTAACTAGCAGTAATCCACGAGGAATCTCCACTGTCCCTCAGCACACGAGGTCGCTGCAGCACCTGGCCCAAGAGGGAGGACCGCAACAGGTCATGTTGTCTATTTGATCGATCCTGAAGCGTGTCACTTCGCACAGCCCTCTACGCATGTTCATCACGCCAGGTCGTGCAGAAGATGCGCATCACGCCCGCTACAGCCACACCCAGCCAAGCAGCAAATATTCACAAGAAAACAAGAGAAATCGATGCCATCAGTGGCTCTCGTTTGCCATATGGCTACAGTGCCGCATGGTCCCTATTGCCTCGTGCTCTCGTCGGTCGAAGGAAATTATACCTACCTAGTGAGTATGTATTTTGCTCTAAATTTTTGCCAATTATTCCAATTTATTTTAAGAATAGGGGCTACATTTGTGAGCTGGGGTTTCAATGTGATGATTGTTGATTGTTTTTGTCAAATTATAAGTTTAAGACTTAGTGTTTCAATTTTGATTTGTGCAATATTGTCCTGGCTCATTGCAAATTAGATGAAAATGTAGAATTTGATCACAGTTAAGTAAGTAAACCACTTAACGTATTTTCTATTATATTATTCTTGAATTGTTGAACATATAAATATCTAATTGACCTTTTCCAATTTTTTGATGATGTTTCGATGAATGATAGATTTATTTGTTATGTAGAGAAATAAGAATTATAAAAAATTATCAATGATATTGTAGTTCATTGCTTTATGAATTTGAAAGAACACAAACATTAAAAAGTAATGCTTTTATTTATATTTGATCATTCTATTTTTTTAGTTAAAAACTTTAAGTAATTTTATTTTTATAGGCCAATGAGATCGGATGATGTATTTTACTAATGCCGAACAACTTTTTTTGTCTAAGATTTCACACTTAGTTACTTTAGTTTGTTGCAACTAACCAATATTATTATCGGGTTTATTTATTTTGGTAAGTATTTTGATCATTACTTCTTTATTATCATATACGGGTATCGGTCGTATTGAAGTATTGATGCTAAAAATTATCGGACATATTACTATTAGGCACAAAATTGATTGAAAATTATATATGTTGTTATATATATGATGAAGTGATGAACCCTGGTTATTTTTTGTCTAGTTCCGCCCCTGATTGTGAGAAGCGGCCTTGATTGGATCGTGCTCCTCCGCCGCCACATGCTCTGCCACCGCCACGTGATTGCCACTACCCTGACACCTCCGTCCCAACAGCACCACCATGCACTCTGCCCACATCAGCAGTGGCATCGCAGGCTGGCTCCGCTACACACTGCTCGTCCTACCGATCCCAGTGTCTTGAGCATGAGCCGACACAAATGGCGCAGATTACTGAGAGACGATGATGCAGTGTCTATTGAAAATAGGGAGAGGGCTAGTGGCACTAGCGATGGAGTGGTGCTTGGAGCTCATTTGCGGCAGCTAGGATTTGGGATGAAGCGCTTCGACAGCATTAGGAGATGGGAGGAGACAAGGAGCACTACTACAGAAAGCCTCATAGTAGACGTCTCATCACAGACGGTTTTGTGAAACCGTCTCTGATTAACACTATTACAGACGGTTGTAATTTGGAGGCCGTCTGTGGTATTTGTGGTTGGAAAAAGGAGTATCACAGACGGTTCTTACCTCTGAACCGTCTGTGATAATGGAATATCACAGACGGTTTTTATTATAAAACCGTCTGTGATATTCCAAATTATCACAGACGGTTTTTAAACATAAACCGTCTATGATACTCCTTTTCCCGCCACAAACACCACAGACGGCCTCCAAATTAAAAGTCCGACAAACAGAGATTCCCAGATTTTAATTCAAGACAGATTTAATTCATTACGAAAGTTCGACAAACAGAGATTCCCAGATTTTAATTCAAGGCAAATTTAATTTATTACAAATCTAAGAGAAAAAGATATTCCCAGATTTTAATCTTCTGGGCTTCATATGTTTCTTCTTCAACTTCTGGAGTTGGAGGATCAGCCACTGAGTTCTCGAATGTCGTGAAGATTGCCCTTGCCCTCTCCACTTCCTCCTCTAGCCTGGGTAAATCATTAGCATGGCCCATAATCTCAAAGAGGATGCCATGAAAATCTTCAACATAATCGGCCGATTCTGCTTGATCGGAAAGATTATCTATCACACTCTGCACTTCCGCAAGAGCTTCCTCCGCTTTGTGGACATTGTAGAGAAGAACAAGGCTGAGGGCGGTTTCCTTTTCGTGAGCAGCAACGAGACACCTCCGTCGACGGCGGATGATGAGGTCTAGTTGACGGACGATATTGGAAGCGAGTCGAGGAAGGAGAGCAGGGCGTGAGCGGAGGAGCTGCTCCAGACGTAAATTGTTGGCCGCCTGTGTAAGGTTGCGGCCGAACAACTCATGATGGATAGATGAGAGGAAGGAGATGAACAAAATTTTAGATGTCATTGTTGAGAAATGTGGTGATGATCGAAGAAGATGAGGGCGGGAGAGGACAGTTTAGATCAAAGAAATGGAATAGTGCGTGCAAATATAAGCATTATCACAAACGGTTCATATTGGAAACCACCAGTGACGCTTCGTTAACCGCCGTCTCTTAATTAATATCACAGACCGTGATGCTTCGTATATAACCGCCGTCTCATACATTACTGCCTTATCCCGATCTGCCTCCCCGAAGCGTCTGTGAGATGAAGCTTATGACAGACGGTTTTTTATAAAAAACCGTTTGTGATAATATTTATCACAGACGGTTTTAATTAAAACCCGTCTGTGATAAGCTGGTTATCACAGACGATTTTTAATTAAAAACCGTCTGTGATATGGATAAGGCATTTATTACGCTGCTCAGACCGCATCTGTCTTCATTTCGATCCAGATCTAGCCACTGCTGCGCACTTTTTCACTCGGGAGGAAGCTAGGCGATTTCAGGCCAGTTAATTTGGTGGGAAGAGGTAGGGATTGAGCTTTGAAGATTCAGACTTTCCTGTAGATATGGTTAGTAATAAAATTTATTTTTTCTTTAATTGCATTACAATTTAGGTCTAAGTAATCCATGAGTGGTTATTGAAGATGGTTAATTTGCAAAATTGTTGGTTATATAATAGCTGTTGTGTTTGTAATATGAATTGAGCTAGCAAATTAAGTCTCAATATAATAAATGTGGCCGGTATATATGTAGTTATAATTAGTTAATCTAGATTTTAATACTAAGTTGTTATATATGTACGTAACGTAGGACCGAAGCTGGATGTATGCCGCGAGCCGTGTGAGTGAAGAGTACATTAATGGCGTTTCTGCTTTTATAAGAGCTGCCGAGGAGGATATGTTGAATAAGGAGGTGGAATATATGTGCTGTCCATGCACTGACTGTGAGAATTTGAAGATGTTTAAGAACCGAGGGCAAATTGAATCGCACTTGATTCGGAGGGGTTTCAAAAAGGATTATACGTGTTGGACCAGTCATGGCGAAGTGAATGATCATATGCCGCCGGATGACATCGACGGTGAAGTGAATGATATGCCCCCGGATGACATCGCCGGTGAACTGAATGACATGCCGCCGGCTGATGTCGATTGTGGCTCGGATTCGGATAGGTTGCACGATGATAATCTGGATCAGATGCTTCGCGATGTAGAAGAGAACTATGATGAAAGAGAGTATGTTAAATTACATGGCTTGATGGAGGACTCAGAGAAACCTTTGTACACGGGCTGCAAGTACACGAGGTTGTCGGCCGTGCTTGAACTGTTGAAATTGAAGGCAAGCAACGGTTGGTCCGACAAGAGTTTCACGGCGCTGCTAGGTCATTTAGCGGACATGCTTCCGGAGGGAAATGAGTTGCCTAAAACCACGTATAAAGCCAAGAAGGTTCTTTGTCCGTTGGGAATGGAAGTAAAAAGAATACATGCATGCCCGAATGACTGTATCCTCTACCGTAAAGGGTATGCAAACATGCATATATGTCCGGTGTGCAACGCATCCCGATACAAACGTAACAATCAATCAGATGATGGCGAGGGAACAGAGGCGAAGAAAGGACCTCCTGCTAAGGTGACATCGTATTTTCCTATAATTCCCCGTTTGAAAAGGTTTTTTGCAAATCCAAAGGAGGCAAAACTGCTGCGTTGGCACTCGGAGGAGCGCAAGAAGGATGGAATGATAAGACACCTTGCTGATTCCGCGCAGTGAAGAAACATCGATAGGAGTTTTGCAGAGTTCGCTGCAGAACCAAGGAATATAAGGTTTGGACTAAGTACAGATGGAATGAATCCTTTCAGTAGCATGAGCAGCCGACATAGCACATGGCCCGTGACTCTCTGCATCTATAACCTTCCTCCTTGGTTGTGTATGAAGCGAAAGTACATTTTGCTGTCGATACTTATTCAAGGGCCAAAACAACCTGGGAATGATATCGATGTGTTCCTAGCACAGTTGGTGGAAAATCTAAAAGTACTATGGAATGAAGGGGTACAGGTATGGGATGCATACAAACGAGAGAAATTCACTCTGCGCTCCTTATTGTTCTGCACCATAAATGATTATCCTGCCCTTGGTAACCTATCGGGCCATAGTATAAAAGGTGCCAAAGCTTGTACTCACTGTTTAGATGGTACCGAGAGTGTGTGGCCGAGACACTCACGCAAAACCGTCTACATGCGTCACCGCCGGTTCCTTCGGAGGGCTCACCCATACCGCAAGATGAAGAAACAATTTGATGGAGAGAAGGAAGACGGTTCAGCTCCAAGGCATTTAAGGGGACACGAGGTTTATGATATGGTCAAGGATTTAGATGTTGTCCTCGAAAAGGGACGTAAATTGAGGGCTCATGAGAAGAACACCTGGAATAAGAGATCAATATTTTGGGACTTACCTTATTGGGAGTACCTAAATGTTCGGCACTGCATCGACGTCATGCACGTAGAAAAGAATATGTGCGACAGCTTGATTGGTCTCTTACTGAACATCCGTGATAAAACAAAGGACGGCGTCAACGCACGGCTTGACTTGGCTGATATGGACATCAGGCCTGAGTTAGCACCGACACGCACTGATAATGGACGAACGTACCTTCCCCTGCGTGTTACACTCTGTCCAAGGCTGAGAAAACAGAACTGTGCCAGTGCTTTCATGGTGTCAAAGTTCCGTCTGGTTACTCCGGCAACGTGAAGAAACTTGTTTCGATGCAAGATTTGAAGTTAAATGGCATGAAGTCTCATGATTATCATGTGCTGATGACACAGATGCTCCCTATTGCAATTAGAAATATTTTGCCGATCAAAGTCCGAGAGACAACCATGAGGCTATGTTATTTCTTTAACACAATTGCTCAGAAGGTCATCGATCCCGAAGGACTAGATGCTCTGCAGGACGAGGTGGTGATGACTCTATGTCACCTTGAAATGTATTTCCCTCCTTCGTTTTTCGATATCATGGTCCATCTCATTGTTCACGTTGTGTGGGAGATAAAAATGTGCGGGCCCATTTCCTACGTAGCATGTACCCATTTGAGAGGTTGTTAGACCCAGATTTTGCAATCCGGAATCTACTGTGTTTAACTGCACTATTCCCTGGATCAGTAGATAGTGCACACAGTTACAGTTCTGAATATCAAAGTACATATCATGCGGAAATGTAATTAAAATAATAAACTTACTCATGGGCCGATTAGGCCGAAATCAATAAATTGCAACAGCGGAAGAACGAAGCACACAGGTGGGACCTTCAGGACATGCCCGCAGGCAGCCAACTGGAGGTTCGCGACCTAGTTCTCGACATCTTCATCTCCTTTGCCATCATGATCCAAAAGTATTGTTGAAGCGTAGTGATCTGATTCCCGCTTCTGAATTTGTCGCAAAAGCGAGCATGAGCACTCCGACCCCGTGCTCAGCGAACCAATACACAGAATGCAAATAAATAGTATGCATGGCTTAACAAAGGAGAGGCTCGGGTTATTTTGTTTTGCAAAAAGTGCTTTTGAATACAATTATATAAAAATCCTTAAGACCTAGCATTTTGAACACACGTATATGTTGAATGCAGTAATAATAGTGATTCAGATTCCATCCACCATTACATGGCATCTGCACCATATAGCAATTCTTCAGCGTTATAGCCGCTTAACTTACCACTGGGACGACACCCATGACAATTCCAAACTAGGGCCTTACACTGCCCTTCCACTTTTCCAACCCATCATAAAGCATTTTGAAATAGAACTATATCTGGTTAAGTTCCCATGTCCGCCCTTGACCGTGGGCACGGCTATTCGAATAGTTTTGACTCTGCAGAGTTTGTACACTTTCACCACAAGAGACAATCAACTCGTTGCCCCACACGATTCCTTAGTCATGTGGTTGAGCAGACTATCACAGTAACTTTTCAAAGTACCTCGCCCCTTCCATCATTTCACCCTATGGGTCGCTCCCACTTGCGGTGGGTCCCATACGTTGTGCGGGATGTTCTCCTTCTGAACGTCTAGCAGCTGGCTCCCCACCCCTGCTAGCCCGCCACAGCAGAACTTCACCTTCCACGGGTGTCCCATTCAAGCCGTCACACAGACTGCCACTTGCACTACCTCACACCACCTCCTGGAAGGATGACTTTCAGGGTCCGGTAAATCTACTAAGCCAAGTTGTAATTTACAGACTTGCGGTTGTACTGTTTTACACGGGTTGGCATGACAAGATTCAGTCCTTAGTGGTATCTGGGCGGTCTATCACTAACCACTTTGTGCTTCCACTGCACCACACTCTCACACCATCGAACCAATCCGCCCAGATATTAAAGCATGTTGGGGTTTTTGGAAACATAAAATAATCATATCCAACAGTTATCAGTCATTACCACCATGACTGCCCAAACCATTTTCTCATCATTAAAAGTGATGCTTGGGACAATTTCTTGCCCCGAGTTCCTAATCAATGCTAAGCATGGCATACAGTTACAGACTTATTTTCGAAATGTTACTATTATATTTTTGCTAGGGCGACAAGGTTCACACATTCAAATGCTCAAAGGAGGGGGTAATATTATTCAAGGTAAACAATGGCATATAGCAAGAATATCAAATTTAGCATGTATTTGCATAAAAATAACAGCATGCAATTTGTTAATTTAAAATAAAGTAATTTGCATGAAATGTAGGTTCAATATGATCAAAGTATTGACTCGCCTAGCGCCGTTCGCGGTCTTGAGCTCACGCGATGCTTTCTCTTGAGCTTCGGATCTTTTCTTCACTTCGCTCTTGATCTCACTTGATCCGTGGAATCTCCGAACTTCAGTTTCTAATTACGTGACAAACGACTGAATCCAAAAGAAAGCAAATAACTCAATAGATCCAAATAACTCCAAATAAATTCAACTTTTGTATTATTATGAGTTATTGGGTGATTTGGGTAATTTGAGGCAAGGCTGGTGGCAGAGAATGATGTCTTGACCTTTTATTAATAGTTTCTTTCATTATTTTTATATTTATCAAGGAAGTTCCATGAGTCGGGTTATACCTATAGACTGGCGCAGGAGTTTAATGTATAAATTTTATCTTCAGGTAAGTTTTCCTTGCGTCTTAGGTAAAGGCAAACTGGACTGATGGATGAGATCTGTACTTATTCTATAAATCTTTTAGTCAAAAGTATTATAACACTTGGATAACTTTATTAAGCTTTTGATTAAGTGTTTACTTTGGAATGTTTATTTATATTAGATAGGTCATTTTAATGCCCGATGCCCTAGTGCTATTATATTTTAGTATCTCTATATTAATATGGCCCTTTAGGGATGTAGGAATGATAGTCATACTTTAGATGGTTACTTTTGTATCCCTTTACTATTCAAACCTGCTACACATGATTACATTTTATTACCTCTACTAAATTAAAACTACTACCTCAGATTTCGGGTTGGTAATATGTTAATGTTAGGGTTTATATTTTCGATAAGGCCTAAGGTGTTTAAAAATTGAACTAACATATTTACTAATGGCGCATATACGTCATCAACATTTTTCTAACTATTTATCTATATTCATTTGCTTATGAATGTCTCTAACTTCAATGGACATCCTTTTACTAAATTTCAATACCAACCAAAGATACTTTTCTTTACTAATGCCTTTAATTAACTTTTCGTCCTTGAGTTAAATATTACTTATTCATATGTGATAACTAATCTATAGTTAATAAGCTGGTGTTATAATCTAGGCAGAGATCTCTGTACAAGGTAGTACTCTATTATTCTATTTAGTAAGGTACATTACTGAGATTTATTAGGTGACATTATGATAAATATTGAACTTATGTTTTAATTTATGATTTAAGAGCATCTTTACTAAGTTTAGAGGTTTAGCCCAAAGTTATTCCTCTTTATCAACGTCTTAACTAATATTTAGTCTTTTCAATTTATTTATGCAAACCACATTAAATATCACCAAAAATTCAATGGACCTCTAAAATTTATGGTTTTAGTTCCACTAGACAGATCTTGATTTTAGATGAATTTAGAAATTTGTCTCATCCAATTTGGAGTTAAAATGAAAAAGTTATGATTATTTGAAGTTCTCAGGTTTAATTAATTCCAGAAAATATAAAATATCTGACAGGTGGGACCCACTGGTTATTTTAATATTTTTATCTTTTTATTATTTCGTTTAATCCTGAGTCTCTGACCAGTGGGGTCCACATGTTAGCGACATTACACACTGACAGGTGGGGTCCGGCTGTCAGTGGGCCGGCGGTCCCGCAGCGGCTGACGAGCGGGGCCCACCTGTCAGCGCAGAAATTAAAAGAAATGCTCGACCGCACCGCGCGGAGCGGGGCTCGAACGCGCGACGCGGGAGCAGGAGGGGAAAGAGACGCGCTGTGATAACCAAGTGAGCGGGGGAGGCTTTGCCTACCATTTAAGGGGAATAAATCTCTTTGAGTCAGCTCGCTGAGGGGGCCGGGACGAGGAAGTCGGGGGCGACGGTGGCCGGCGGCGAGCGGTGGTCGGGAGGCTCGGGAGCTTCGTGATATGTAAACTCCGCGTGAGGGTGAGTCTTCTGGTGTAGGCGGCCGAGGGCGACGGTGACCGGAGAGGGCTGGCGGCGAGCGACGGCGGCGGCTCGGGCGGGTGCTCCGGTGACGGCGAGGTGGAGACCACGGGAGGCGCGGGGAAGACCGGGGATGGCTTCTCCTTGCTCCCACGAAGCTCCAGGAGCTTGGGCTGGCTTCGGGGTGGCCGGAATCGGCGGGGAGGGCTGCGCCGGAGCTCGGGAAGAAGAAGGGGGCCGGCGGGGATTCAGGGCGCTACGGCTAAATTACGGCCAGGGGAGGGGAGAAGAGGGTAATGCGGCGTTTTTGAAGATCATAGACGCGGCTTTTATAGCCGGGAGGAGGGGGCGCGTGGCGAGGCGGCGAAGATCGCCGTTCTGTTGCCGCTGGAGGGGGGGGATGAACCAAATCTCTCCGAGATTTGCAGGAGAGAGGTGGCGGGAGACGTTCGCCTCCCATCCTGTTTAATTTGCCCGCGAGGTGAGAGAGGGAGAGCGGGTGATCTGCTGCGGACACGCAAGAGAGAGCTGGTGAGAGAGAGAGCGGCGCTGCGGGCGCGTGGAGAAGAAAGAGCCGAGGAGGAAGAAGCTGACGGCTCGGGCCCACGGCGCAGAGGGAGAGACGCGGAGGGACGCGGGGCCACCGGTCGGGGAAAATGTCTGGCGCGTGGGGGCGGATGGCAGCGAGGCGCGAGTCGCGGGCGGGGCACGGGCCCGCGTGGCAGAGGCGTAAGGCGCAGTGGAGGCGGGTCCACCGGCCAGCGGGAAACGACGCGCGTGCGCGAGAAGCTGGGCCGCGGGTGCGCGCTGGCCGCGTGCGGAGAGAGGGGCTGGGCCGGGGTGACGGCCGGCCCGGTTTTTCCTTTTTCTTTTTCTTTTTCTTTTCTCAATCCTTTTATTTTGCTTTTGTATTAAAAATTGCATGTATATACATTTTCATTTCTCTCTGATTTTTGGCGTATGTACATATACATTTATTTATTCACTCTTTCACATAACATACATGTGTAAATATATATATATATATATATATATATATATATATATATCTTTGTATACATTGTTATTCATATATGTTTGCATATATGCATAAATGCTTCGCTATTGGCGTACGTGATCCAGAGACCAGAGAAGAAGAGAAGGAGTGGGAAGAAGCAGATGGATAGTCGCTCACCGAAGAAGTCGGCTATGTCGGCTGCTCACCGAAGAATCTGGAATGTCTTTTTTTTGCACTTTTGTAATAAAATTGCCTTGAATTTTGCGGGAAAAAGAAGGACTTGATACATTGGTACATTGGTAAGATAGGCACATCACCCCCTCTCTATGTCCATATCACCCCCTCCCTTCTCCCCCTCCCCTCTACTCCTCTTTTGTCTTGCAATTCAATATGATCACTTTCTCATCTTATCTTAATTGACCCACAAAATGAGAAACATGTCACCCGCGCATTCTTCAACATCATCGCCGGAGGCGTCCGCTCCAACATCAACACGCCAAGGAAGAGGGCTATCAAAGAAGCCTGAGGGCCGACAGACCATCACAGCGGTAAATGCAGCAAGGCCAGCAAGGGCAAAGCAAAGAAGACCAATGATGATATTCTGTACCACCCTTTGGCCCGCAAATTCGTGCTTGGCGAGCCGTTGCTCGAGCAAAAAGACCTCCAAAAGCTACCACATAGTTGCATGCAATTGCACACGTGGTATATGCAGCAGTCCAATAAGCTAGAGGGAGAACAGACTTCAAGTATCACTGTCAAATTCACCGAGGAAGATTTACACCACAATCTTCAAGAGTGTATGTTCGTGGTCGCCTTTGAGGATTTATTCGATCTGTTCACGCTCAACGCTCTTGACGTCTCAATCATTCGATGCTGGACGCTGTAAGTGTGTACAATCACAGTCTCCGTTAATGTCATATCGATAAATGTCATATCTAATTTTTTGCTTTCGTGTGTATATATATAGACACATGCTGATTAAAGCTAGATTATCCAACTCATCAGCTGGTTTCTTGGACCCACAATTGGTCGCCAAGGATACCATCGACCAGGAGACACCCCTCGTCGAGAGGTACATTGCATCAGGACTGCTGGGTTGCCGCAATAAGGACTATGTACTTATGCCCTTCAATCAGAACTTTCATTGGATTTTAATAGTAATTGTACCAAAATGGAACAAGGTATATTACCTTGATTCCCTAAGTAAGAATAAAATGGACTTCACAGTTGTCAGCCAAGTAATCGATAGGTAAGCACATATTCCCCATACATATCTACATTGTACTCTTTCTTTCCTTCCGAATGATTAAGGTTAACTTTTTCGAATTACGTAGGGTGTTCGCCTCCTACATTGAAATGGGAGGTGACTCGAAGCGCGGGGCCAAAGGCCTGCTGACACATGTTCGAGATTTTAAGGTATTCGCTATTTCACATTAATTAATCCTATGCAACAGTTGGTACTAATGCCTCTTGAACTAACACATTCCATTTTTTGCAGTGCCACCAGCAGCAGCCGGGCAACACATGTGGATACTACGTTTGCCAACATATGGAACTACTCCTCGATTCCTCGAGGCTCACCAATCGCAAGGTTTGTCACTCTTCCCATAATTACTTCATACTTAGCACGTTACATATATATGCACATTGATATTCCTATCGACAGGCTGTGTCCATCCCGTCAACTGCATTGAAACAGTCTGATTTTGGAGGGATTCAAGGAGAGTTGGCGTACTTTTTGCTGACTCAAGTCATAAAGCCAGGAGGACGGTTCCACTGCGCACCATGATTTCTTATTGGTCTTATCACTAAGTGTAAATGCAGTGTAGATCTTTTGTAACTGTGCATTTGTTAATGGATATTTCATTTCAATTCAATTAATCGATTTGCGAAATGGATGCATGCTTTATGTTTGTGAAATGAAGTGCCATGTCAATTGGATGTTTTATGTCTGTGAAATGTATCTGAAAGCAAATGAGATGTGTGAATTATATGTTTTTTGTCTGTGATTATCTACTTGTTTCAGAGGGCATGGCTAGCATTCCTAAGGCTAGCCAATAAGAGAAATATATGTATGGGTCGAAGGGAATATCACAGACGGTTTTTACTCAAAAACCGTCTGTGATAGCTGATAATCACAGACGGTTTTTACTCAAAAACCGTCTGTGATAATCAGTATCACTGATTATCAGCTATCACAGACGGTTTTTACTCAAAAACCGTCTGTGATAGCCCATAATCACAGACGGTTCGAAAACCGTCTGTGATGACCTTCGATTATCATTGACCCATAAATACAGACGGCTCACAAAACCGTCTGTGATGACGTTTTCGAACCGTCTGTGATGACCTTTTCTGTAGTAGTGGAGAAACAACGCGAAGTGTGGAAGCGAAGAGAGGAGATGGAGAGGAGAGAGATATTGGGGTGGTGGGGTGGCAGTGAGGACGCGTTGGAAATGTGAGGTAAGTGAGGTGGGGAGAAGTAGGTAATAATGAAATTGATTAGTTGCATAATGGCAGTGGCAGCGAGCAAACGGCGGTGGTGAGGAACAAGAAGGTGGTGCTGAGGAGGTACATGACCGCGGGGTGCCCCACGGCGGACGACATGGAGGTCATCGCCTACACCATCCGGTTGTGCGTGCCACCGGGATCGGCGGCCATTATGGTTAAGAACCTGTACCTGTCTTGTGACCCTTGGATCCATGGCCGCATGACCAAGCACGATGACGATGCCGACGTGCCAGCAGAATACTTCATCCTAGGAGACGTACTGTTAGACCATGTGGCTAGGTCTAGAATATTTTGGTGATGAATAATTGACAATGATTAATTTGTGATTAATAATTGATGATGTTGTTTACTGTTACTTGAGGTGTGTTGCGTGTGTGTAGACTAATGTTGGTCAAGTTGGGACAAACTTGTGCCGAAAAAAGATTCTTTAGTATTTACATGTGCATGTTGAGCATGGAGGCGATCATGGTCGGTGATGAGGTGAATCGGGACTAGGATGGGAGATCCGAGGTTCAGACTGTCAAGGTGGTCACGAGATGGTAGGGCTTATGCTTGGGGCGCATGGAGATCAGATATGGATGATGCGTGTTGGAGCTACGGAGGTGCGGTCCGGAGGCTACGACACGTGATGGATGATGCATGTTGGAGTTACGGCGGTATGGCCCGGAGGCTACGATGTTGGAAATAATCTTGTTTTTAGAAGTCGTATTGAAGTCGGGTTGTAATCGGAAGTCAAAACCGAGTTCAAGTCGGAGTTGTAAAATAAGACTCGTAGTCGGAGTCGGAGTTTTAGTCTTACTCGTAGTCGAACCCGAGTACAAGATGTAAAGCCGGGTATATAAGGAGGAGTAGTCATGTAATCTAAGTATCGAACAAAGGCCGAGCAAGGCAACCAAGTCGTGTAAAGACGCAAAGTATTTGCGAGTAATAGAGGGGAGAAAAGAGCAAGTTTTGTGTGATCGGCAATCTCGCAGACGTGGTCGAAGTCTGCTTACGACCACGACAACCGTGGTCGTAAGAACCTACGACCACGACAAGGCAACGTCGGCGATAAGCGAGAGGTGTTACGATTACGGCAAAGGTACAGTGATTTTACGATCACATCGTAAAATCGCTGAACGTAGTCGAAGAAGGCTACGACTACATTGAAGAAGTACGACTACAGCTTAAGGTGGTCGTAAGGAGCAGCGACTACACCGAGAAGATCATAACGTGGTCGGAAGCGACTCCGACCACGTAGAAGAGAAGTGACCGTGATCGAAGGAATCTTCAACCACGGAGAACAGCGATCGCGCAGCGACAAACGTGGTCGTACGGGAGACAATCTGGTCGTACGACATCAGAAAGCTTCCTAAGTGGTCGTAACTCCTCTGCACTGGTCGTAAACGATCAGATCTAGTCGTAAACGACTTGTACTGGTCATAAAGAGGTCCTGGGAGGTCGTAAGACTCTCCAACATACGACATGTGACGAAAGTGAGAACCCTGTGTTACGTAAGGGATCCCTTGAAAAGTAGTAGGTCAAAAGTCTGATTGAGGTAAAAAGGTTCAGTTGGATAAGTTATATTAAGGTTTTTAGTAGATTGAAAAGAGGAAACGGATTTGTATTAGAGTGAGCAACGTCTGGGCATCGTATAGGATTAGGAGTTGGCGGTGGCTTTTGGAGATAAAAAAGGAGCATGGCGGCTAGATGTAAAAGCGGTCCAGTCTTGAGGTTTTTTACAGCAATCAGGGGCTAACTGCAAGAGGTAGTTGGTTTTTGCCGAGACTTGAGATTAATAAAAAGAGGATCTCGGTTTTGGGATTCCATGCATGAGTCTTTGTTGGCTTTTTGTGTTGATCCCATGACTACATGATTGGAGGCTTTTTGATGGCTGGAGTGCAGATGTGAAGTTTAGAGAAAAAGGTGTTTGCTTTTGTGATTTTTCTTGTGCTTCTAATCAATGCATGTAGGTGATTAGGTGAGCTCTGGCCGAGACATGGATTTGGGGATAAAGAAGTGATGGCGGCATGCATGTCGAGTGTATGGCCGATGGTTTTCATATTGAGCGGCTGCATGCATGTAAATTTTTTTTACTGAGAGTTCGCCAGGAACTAAGGGCAGCGTTGTCCTTTGGTCCTCGATTTCCATGGTAGCACGTTGTCTCGACGGGCTTGTTCTGTGCATGACCAAAGCCGAAGGCGACGGCGTTGTTTCTTTGCTTGCCTCGATCGCCGTGCGAGAGACAGCGTCGTGCGCGCCATCACATCAAGTAGCCGAAGTCGTTTGTTGCCGTAGCTCATAGGGGGGCGGCTCAGGTGCTGTGCCCCCTGCACATAGCGCGGTGCAGGGGTGCCTCAGCACCCGCCACGTGGCCCAAGAAATTCAAAACAATTCCGAAAAATTCAAAAAAATACTTTTAAAAATCTGAAAAATTGTAAAATGTACTTTTTGTAAAAATACTATTATTAAAAAGTATTTTTAAGTACTTAAAAAAATACTTTTTAATAAAATTATAAATCAAAAAAAATTTAAGTACTTAAAAAAATATACTTTTTATACTTAAAGAAGTATATTTTACAATTTTTCGGATTTTTAAAAGTATTTTTTTGAATTTTTCGGAATTGTTTTGAATTTCTTGGGCCACGTGGCGGGTGCTGAGGCACCCCTGCACCGCGCTATGTGCAGGGGGCACAGCACCTGAGCCGCCCCCAGCTCATAGTTCCATTTCGCCGTCCGCACGACGTCTTTTTCTTTGATCTAGGAGAAGCAAACACTGCTACAGTACCGACAATAGTACTCTAGCTATAGTATTCGAGGTAAAAAAAATTATATATTCTATACTGTTTTGTTTTTGTTGTCTTTACAGGTTTAGGTGACTTCCGCATCAGGTTACAATCATTCACCTCCCTCTGATTACCATCGACGATCTTATAAATGGTATCAGAGCAAGTTATAATGACATTAGATCGGGATCGGTTTTCAGGTAAGCTACCATTTTTTGATGTACCAGATTATCTCTATTGGGAATCCTGCATGGAGGTTTTTCTTCAAGCACAAGATAATTCTATCCCGTAAAAAGTTGAAAATACATATGAAGTGCTTCGTGTTGTTACAATTGAAAATTCCTCTGAAGTTGAAACTAATGCTAAGGCAAGAAATATCTTATTGCAAGATTTAAGTAGAAACGAGTTTGTCAGAATTACTCACCTTAAATCTGCAAATAAAATTTGGACCACTCTAGTAGATTATTATAAAGGATCTAAATCTGTTAAAGGTGTACATCAGAATCAATTCAAAAAGGAATATTCTAAATTTGAGATGAAACCTGGAGAATTAGTAGATGCACTTTTTGATCGCTTCAATAAAATTGTTAGTGATTTGCAATCTGTTGATGTCACATATTTTGATTTTGACAATGGTCGTTAAATGTAAAATGCTTTAGATATGCCTATTTGGAATGTGTTAGTCACTACTATTAATCATTCTGTTAACATGAAAGCACTCACTTTGAATGATCCTTATTCCAAGATGAAAACACATGTGATTGATGTTTTGGTCAAGATAAACAAGACTAATTCTTTGAGCTTAGTGACTAACCAAGTTGATAGTTCTTCTATTGTTTCTTTATCTGCATTGTGCTCTATTTCAGATGAACAACTAGAGGAAATTCCAGAAGAGTAGCTTGTACTTCTTTCCAACAGGGTGACCAAGGCAATTAACAACATCAGATCAAGACGGAGAGGAGCTCTAATCAAATGTTATGAATGTGGTAAGCTAAACCACATTAAGATAAATTGCCCTAAACTGAGGAGTAAGGAGGTCAAAGATGACAAGGCACCAACTTGTCACCCTCAAATCATGATTGATTATAAAAAGCACAATTATCATAGGGCAGTCAACAGATAATTTCAACTCTTGATGAGATTATTTTGAGTGATGATGATTCTGAAAGTGATAATGAGGGCAATGGTAAGAAGGCAAAGGAGGTGGACTTCATAGGGATGTGTTTTATGGCCAACAGTGGGGAGCTTAACAATGATGATCTTTACAGTGATCCTGATGAGGTGAAACCTTCTTATACTGATTTATCTTGTGTTGTGCTTAGATTGACAGAGGAGCTCAAAAAGTATAAAAAGAAAATTAAAAAAATCATGATTTCGTTGTTGAGAGCTTAAATTCTAAAATCAATAAATTTAGAGGCTCTATTCCTGATGATGAATCTTGTAAGTATTGCTAAGTTTTATATTCTGAGTTAGAGACTGCTAGAACAATTAATACAGCAAACTTGGTTCAACTTAGTAATGTAATTGCTAAACTTGATGAGTTAAGATTGGCACATGACTCTTGTGATGAAAAGTTAAAATGTCCAAATAATAAAATTGAAAAGCTCAAGTCTAATTCTTCTATACGTTTAGAGTCAAGTATTTCAAATGCTCAATTTAAAACTTGCTCTAAATGTGAATTGCTAGAAGTTAGACTTAATTTATCTCAGGAAACAATTCAATAGATGCTTTATCATGAGATATCTTCTTGCTTTAATTGTCCTAAGCTTAACACGGAAATAGAAGTATTGACTAGAAAACTTAATGATTTTGCTAAAAAAGAAAGATTGGCTCAGTCTAGTGCTCCTAAAAATCTTGTGAATGAACTTGTTACATGCACAACTTGTCCCACTCTAGCTAAAGAGAATGAGTACCTGAAAGACACTTTACAAAGATTTTCTTTTGGCAAGAAAATTTTGAATATGATTCTAGACAAGTCAAAAATAAGTGTGAAAAATCGTGGTCTAGAGTTTAATTTTGTTGAGCATGGTAAGAATAACCCTCCTAAGGTTGTTAAGGTCATAGAAAGTGGGTTAATTGAAACAAAAAATGAACCTCATAAAACTATGTTTAAATCTGCTGGTTTTGTGCAAAAATCATCGAATAATATTATAGGTGCTACCTCATCTTCTCAAAAGAATTCTGGTAATGTTAAATTTAAATGCACCTATTGTGGAAGAGATGGACACTCACATGAATTTTGCTTTAGGTGAGCTAAGAAAGAAAAGAAGGAAAAATTGAATGCTTTAAGACAAAAATGTGCAACCAAGCTATGTTTTTAGAGAATTTTTATAATGGCTTTAAATCTGCTTCACATGCTAGATTGGAATTTAATTTAAATAATTTATGTTATTTTCGGCTTTTTGATCACTCACATACACGTGATTTTGGTTCTAGCTTTGTTACTCCTGTTCATCGTGTGTCTCAGTACTGGATTCCTAGATCTTACTTCACTAACCCTAATATTGTGGGACTAATGTTTCCTGTGATATAAGGACAGTTGACAAGGATGGAGAACATGAGCTAGATTGGGTTCCAGTCTTTTACGTCATTGCTTGATTGGAACGCTTGATGGTTATTCATTCTCTTTGATGGATTCCAAGAGATTTCACTTTCTGAGAGACCATGTGAAAAAGGTGATATTGTACTACATCATGTTAGATTCTCAAGTTGCTGATATTCACACAAAACAGCTTGATTCTTCACGTTTTGCTTATTTGCAAAGTGAATTGAGTGTATTACATCTTATGGGATTATTCTGAGGGGGAGCTTATAGTTTAAAATTTCAGAAGCTTTGTTTATTATACGTGTCAAATAAATCAATAAGTCCAACCATTGACATTGAATGAGTTGTAGAGCTCTCTTTATTATATTTACTCATATGCTATGTAGCTTTGATCATGACTAGTTATAATTAATTTGCTATACTTGAACTAAAATATGACATGACGGAATACTTTGACTAGATTGATTATAAGTAGTACTCTACGATGTTCATCGAAAAGGATTAGCCCGATTGTGAGTCTTATTTTAAATCTTGGCTATAAGACTCGCATGTTTCATATTGTGATCTTTTTATGATCACTCAATTTGGCTTATTATAAAAAAAATTAGAAAGAAACAATTGAAAAGATGTATGCTTCAAGCATGCCATGGTACACAAAAGAAAAAGGCACAAAAAGTGCACAAATAAAAAGAAGTATGTTTCAAGCATGCCACCATCTAAAACAAGTATGCTACAACCATTACATTATGAAAAAAAGTATGCTACAAGCATGCCACATACCTATGAATTGAGTGTGGAGCACCAGGTTATTACATGAGACTGCTAGCTCATCTAGATTTAAACTTTGCTTCACTTTTAGGCTCTTAACTTTTCATTGTGATATCTCATTGTACTCTTTATAATTGATTTGATCATTGTTGAGATGCCTGTTATTAATATAAATTGTTTCAATCATGCTCAAGACTGGTTTTGACATTGCTATATGATATATGATTTTATATGATCTAGATAGCTCTATTCAAAAATATGGCTTGGTTGCAGTAACTTGGATAATCTACAAAACTTCTTGATTTTTACCCTTATTACTCCTTAGAACTATTCCTTCTTTGAAGTTTCTTGATGATTACATTGCCAAAGGGGGAGAGATTGCAGAAATTAGAGAGAATGGAGAGATATTGGAGAAATTTGCTAAAATTGCTTCTCTTATGTTGAGGGGGAGAGTTTTTTAATAGATTTGAGATATGTGGCTTAAAATGTTTTTTCGGCTTCAGTTCTTCACTTATATCTATTTGAAGCTAATTCATCAAGCAATTTTAAGGTGTTGTCAATGTATTCATCAAGGAGAAGATTGTTAGACCATGTGGGTAGATCTAGGATATTTTGGTGATGAATAATTGACAATGCTTAATTTATGATTAATAATTGATGATGTTGCTTACTATTACTTGAGGTGTGTTGTGTGTGTGTGGACTGTATTTTTCAAGTTTGGAACAAACTTGTGCCGAAAAATATTCTTTGGTTGCATGTGCAGGTTGAGCATGGAGGCGATCATGGTCAGCGATGAGGTAGACCGGGACTAGGATGAGAGATCCAAGGTTTAGACGGTCAAGGAGGTCACGAGATGGTCGGGCTCATGCTTGGGGCGCATGGAGATCAGAGATGGATAATGCGTGTTGGAGCTACGGAGGTGCGGTCTAGAAGCTACGACACATGATGGATGATGTATGTTGGAGTTACGGTGGTGCGGTCTGGAGGCTACAACATGTAATGAAAGTGAAAACCCTATGTTATGTAAGAGTTTCGGGTCCCTTGAAAAGTAGTGGTCCAAAAGCCTGATTGAAGTAAAAAGGCCCAATCGGATAAGTTGTATTAGAGTTTCTAGTAGATTGAACAGAGGAAACGAGTTTGTATTAGAGTGAGCGGCGTCTGGGCATCGTATAGGATTAGGAGTTGGCCGTGGCTTTTGGAGATAAAAAAGGAGCGTGGTGGCTGGATGTAAAAGCGGTCCAGTTGTGAGGCTTTTTTACGGCGATCAGGGGCTAACTGCAAGAGGTTGTTGGTTTTTGCCGAGACTTGAGATTAATAAAAAGACGATATTAGTTTTGGGATTCCATGCATGAGTCTTTGTTGGCTCGTGATTGTTGATCCCATGACTACATGATTGGAGGCTTTTTGATGGCTGGAGTGCAGATGTGAAGTTTAGAGAAAAAGGTGTTTGCTTTGTGATTTTTCGTGTGCTTCTAATCAATGCATGCAGGTGATTAGGTGAGCTCTGGCCGAGACATGGATTTGGGGATAAAGAAGTGATGGCAGCATGCATGCCGAGTGTATAGCCGATAGTTTTCATATTGACCGGCTGCATGCATGTAAATGTTTTTTGCTGAGAGTTCGCCAGGAACTAAGGGCGGTGTCATCTTTCAGTCCTCGGTTTCCATGGCAGTGCATTGTCTCGACGGGTGTAACATCTTAAATTTTGGATGTTCGAAATTGTGAACATCTAAATTTTTGTCGAAATCTTATTTGGGTTTTCTCGAGTTTTGTGCTGAGCAAATAATAACCGAAAATAATTCTGAAGCATGAATAACAATCATAACAATAAAGGATACAAAATAATATAAATGCGAGTTTAACCTTTGAATACCTAAATCCAAATTTAATGTATTAAATTAAAACACGGTTTATAAAATAGAGAGAGATAATTAGTTGAATAAATAATTATAGTTTGCAAGGAATTTGAAGTTCTAGAATCCAGCTATCATTCAAAATTCAAAAATAGAAATTCAAATATTAAATCAATTTCTAAGGAAAAATCTCAAAATCTATTCCTTCTTCTTTTTCTTTCTCCTTCTTCCATGTGGGCCCACCTTTTCTCCACCTTTTTCCCTCTCCTCTCTATCTCTCTCTCTTTTTTCTCCCTCCCTGCCAGCGGGCCTGGCCTTCTCTGCCCGTTCTTTCTTCTCTCTCTATCCTTTTTCTTCGTTGGCAGCCGTGCGCCCGTGTCATCTTCTTTCTTTCCTCCTCCCCTCTCTCTTCTTCTTCTCCCGTCCCCTCGCGCACGTCACTGGCTCCCAGTGCGCATGTCACCCTAGCCCCGCCTCCCCTATTCTGGCATTACCTCACCTGCGCTCGCGTTGGCACGACGTCAGCCGCCCTGCACCTCCAGTCGCATCCCCTGTCTTCTTCCTCCTCCCTACTTCTTTTCCCCTGGCGCCAACTGCTCCTGTCATCTCCACACCCGTGCCAGCCACTGCTCCATCGGTCATCACCGTGACGCCACCACGTCATCATCGATGTGCCCCACTTGCATGTCGCATGAATCCCTGGAGCGCCCACGCACACCGTGCGGCTCACGTCACCCTGCCACACCGGGCCGTGCCGCTCCCTGTTCTTTCGTCAATGGCAACAGGGCCTCCACAGCAACCCTCTCCACTCCTATAAGTAACCATGGCTTTCTCCAATGCCTCTACACCCGCTCCCATCTTCCTCCCCTCTCCTCCCTCTTTTCTTCCCCAAAGCCGTGCTCTGGCCGCTGCCTTCTCTCCGCCACTCCGGCCGTTTCGGCGAGTTTCATCCACGAGCTAGCGTGTCACGATGTGCTTCCCCTCTCCACTTCTGTGTTCCCCCAAACAATTTGGTGGTCACACCACCAGAGCCCGCCACACCGGCCGTTTTCCCATTGCTGGCCAAAACCGCCGCCGCCGCCACCGCCACTCCCTCCTCGGCAACCCCCGATTTGATTCCTCACAGTGGGAGCATCTCCTCTGCAAACCAGAGCTTGCCCCACTCTCGGCCGATGCCCTCCACCACCCGAGAACCACCCCCCCCCCCACGATGACCTCCCCTGCGTCGCCCATGGCCTCAGCCGCCGGCTCACCTCGGACCTGCTCCGGCTCAGCCAACCACCCGGTGAGTCTCCCTCTACCTTACTCATGCTCATGCGCTCGTCGCTTTTTCCTCTCCTCCACTTTGGCGCCGCCGCCCATGCAGCATCCCTACGCTGACCGCTGTATGCCGCTACTACCCACACCCGGAGCTGCTTCGGTCAATGCGCTGCCACTCCTAGCTTCCCTATCCTCTGAGCAACCCATTTCAGTGGTCACCGGTACCACCCTGGCTGCCACTCGTCAGCGACACTATCAGCTATGCACCGCCTCAAGCCCCTCCTCTGTTCTCCCCTGTTTCAGCCAAACGTCCCCCAATGAGCCCTGTCTCTCTATGAATAAACCTGACAAGTGGGACCAACTAATAACTAGGCTATTTGATGCATGTATATCACTACTAGATATGAGTGTATGGCCAGATTTTGAAACCATGTTTAAGAAATAATTAAATGAGAAAAATCCAAAATAAAATATGATGGCATCTAATTGCAATATCATATAATGATTTATGTAAAATGAGATTAGTATAGGTTTAAATCTTAGTCAACTACGTGGGATAGCAAGTTAACTATTATACAATAGAATGTGTATGATTAGTGTAGAGTACGAAATAAGGTAAGAGGAACCTAAAACTAAACATGATGGAAAATAATTTAGTAACAAATAAAATAAGATGCAATATTAATTGTACCATTAGAACCCAAGTTTATGGAAATCCAAAAATATTTAAAGACTAAATCTGGACTAGTTACTTGTAAGAAAGGATTTATGTACAATTAATAATAATAATAATAATAACAACAACAACATTAAGCATGACTAATTGTTCACAAGCAATACTAGCATGTTTTATTGACTAGAAATAATCAGGGAATGATTTAATATGGGGCTCCTAACCTTTTACCATGAGTAATAAAATATGAATTAAAGATTTCATGGCATATAATTAAATAAATCAAAAAAAATAAGAACTCGTAAGCCGTTAATATTCCCTTCAGACTCAAATTTTAATTAAAGACAACATTAGCATGTTGTTGATAAATAAATCTTAGCAGTTGATTTAATTAAATCATATAATTTTGTACAACAAGCCAGACCCACACAAATGGACTTATTTCTAGAATTAAATCATACTGAATAATAACTAAGGGTACATAGGATAACGATGAGGTTTAATCCAAAGGGCATCTTTAACTAAAAAACATGTTGGCGCATCTATTAAAATCCTCTGGGTCATCAGTCATTAACATAATCTTACTAAATTGCATTTTAATGAACAAGATAATACTAAGACCACATAAAATAATACATCTCAAATTGCTAGACATATGAATTATAAGAATAATTCGATAAACCAAAAATCTCATACATCGCATATGTAACATGTGCCCATAGCTCTAACCAGACTCGTGGAACTTCCTTGATAAATATAAAATAATAATAATAAAAGAAGTTATTAAACTAAAGACTGAGACATGATATTCTGCCATCAGCTATACCTAGCCATCTCCGAGCTCTAAGCGGAAATATTCTTACAAATATTCCTTTATCGTGAACCCTTCTTGGCATGCATCTTACGAATTTCTTTCTACTAATCATCGCTTCACTCCAACCCCGTTTGACTCTGTCAATACTCCGTGTCCAATCAACCCAACCTCAAATCACCCATGTAATCATAATAAAAATTAATCAAGTTCAAATGGATTTATTTGGATCTTTTGAGTTGTTTGCCTTTATTTGGATTCAGTTGTTTAGCGCATAATTAAAAATTAGAGTCCTAAGGAATCAATGGAACAAGCGAAACCAAGATCAAGGTGAAGATAAAGACCAGAAACTCAAGACCAATAAATGAGAAAGCTTTGAGTGAGCTCAAGACCATGGTAAACCACGTATTATTTCATGTGCAAATTATTTTCATTTTTAATTATCAAATTGCATGCTGTTATTTCATTTGTAATATATGTTTGTTTTAATAATTCTAGTTACATGCCTATTATTTAACTCGTTAGTATTATAATCATTTGGAGCACTTGAATATCTAAACCTTGTCACCCTAGCAAAATTATAATTGTAATCTTTCAAAGATAAGTCTACAATTATGCGCCATGCCTGGTACTGCTTAGATACTCGAGGGCACCAAAATGCCCCAAGCATCACTTTTAATCATGAGAAACTGATTTGGGAAGTCATGAGTGAAAATGGCTGGTGTATTTTGACATGGATATTTTATGCTCCCAAAAACCCCAACTTGCTTAAATATCTAGGCGGATGGTCGGGGGTGTGGTGAAGTGGTGCACGAAAGTGTGGTTAGTGGTTGAACTGCCCAGGTAACCCTAAAGACGGAATCTTGTGATGACCTCCCAGTGTATAACAGTACAACCACAAGTTGGCAAATTGTAGGCAGGGCTAACTAATTTGCGTTGACCTAGCATGGTTACATGAAGGTGTGCACACATGCAAAGGGAAGGATGGTCTCATCCCCGCCTCTGCCGTGACGGCTCAAGAGGGTAACTTCTCGAGGAATGGTCGTATCCTACAGAAGAAAGACCTTAGTGGGCGTAACTACACTAGGAAGATGCATTATAACAGCCTTGTGATGATCTACTCAACCGCATGACTAAGGAATCGTGTGGAGCAACGAGCAGATTATCTCCTGTGTGTAAAGTGTACAACTCTGCAGAGTGAAAACTATTCGAATAGCCGTGCCCACGGTTAAGGGCGAACATGGGAACTTAACCAAATATAGTTCTATTTCAAAAGCTTTGTGTGTGAAATTGAAAAGGTGATGGGCAGTGAAAAGCCCTGATTTGTGTTGCCCTAGGTGTCGCCCCAATGATAAGGTAAGCGATTATAACGCTGAAAGGTTAGCATATGGTGCAGAGACCATGTAACGGTGGATGGAATCTGGATCGCTACTATTATTGCATTCTTTCATACATGGATAAAATTTGTTTTGGTTACAAAAAACTACTAGGTCTCAGGGAATTTCTATGTATCGTATTTTAAAAGCAATTTATGACAAATAAAATAACCTGAGCCTTCCCTTGATAAGCCATGCATGTATCTATTTGCATCCGGTGTATTGGCTCATGGAGCACGGTGTTTTGTTCTCACCCTCACTCTCTCAATTAATCCAAAATCAGGAATCAGATTGCTATGTTTCAGCACCACACCTGGTCATGATGGTGAAGAAGATGAAGAAGTCAAGAACAAGGTCGCGAACCCTAGTTGGCTGTCTATGGGCACGTCCTGAGGGTCTCACCTGTGTGCTTCGTTTCCGCTACTGCATTTTATTGATTTCAGCCAAATCGGCCCATGAGTAAGTCTACTATTATATTTACGCGTCCGCATGATATGTATTTTGTTGTTTAGTACTGTATCTATGAGTACTATCTACTAATCCAGGGAATAGTACGGTGGAATCATAGAGGATTCTGGATTGTATAATTTAGGTCCCACAACGGGCTTGTTCCATGCATGACCAAAGCCAAAGGCGACAGCGTTGTTTCTTTGCTCGCCTCGATCGTCGTGCGAGAGACAGCGTCGTGCGTGCCATCACATCAATTAGCCAAAGTTGCTTATTGCCGTAGCTCGTCGTTCCGTTTCTCTATCTGCACAACGTCTTTTTCTTTGGTGCAGGAGAAGCAAAACACTGCTACAGTATCGGAAGTAGTACTGTAGCTACAGTATTCGAGGTAAAAAATTATATATTCTCTACTGTTTTGTTTTTGCTGTCTTTATAGGTTTAGACGACTTCCGCATCAGGTTACAATCATTCACCCCCTCTGATTGCCATCGATGATGCTACAGTTACAGTGCTATACACATCACTACTACAAAAGAGGCTAAACTAGATGCTTATATTACAGTCGGTTTCTAGGAACCATCTGTGCTGCAAGTATCACAGACGGTTCATACGAATAACCGTCTGTGTTATTTTCATAGACGGTTTTTAATACGAACCGTCTGTGATATGTTTCCCGCCTTGCAATTGTAATACCCCAAATGTTATTCGAGAGAGAATAGATTAATCGGGGAAAAAGGGCCAAATAAAAAAGAGTTTAAAAGGGATTTTAGGGGGGATTTCCACAAAACCACAGCAATCTGGGCCTGGGCCCTGGCCCAAGTGGTGGCCGCCACCCTTAAGCCCCCTCCTCTTTCTCCCTCGAGCCGCCGCCTCCCTCTCCCCCTTGCGCCTCCCTTGTCCAGCAGCACCACCTCCTCCTCCTCCATTGAAGCCCCCTGCTGTTGGTGAAGGAGATCCCCTTTGCTGCCGGTCGAGCGGAAGAAGAAGATCGATCACCGGGAGGCGTTTTTGATCCGGAAGACGGAGAAGAGGAAGGGAAAAGGGAAAAGGAAGGGAGAGAGAGATTGTGTGGTGTTCATCGTGTTCTTCAGAGGTTCATCAAGAGTAACCCCTATTCCCCCTGGTTAGATGCATATTTAATTGTTGTAGCAATGTCGGTATTGTGGTCTACTCAGGACAGATTGTGTTAGATGGTCATTTTGATATAGTTTCGTGTGGATTCAGTTCTGGATGAACCTAGAGTATTGTAGAGGACATCGCTCTCTTTCCGTGAAGTACTAAAACATGTCGTTTGGATCTCTGTAGCAGAAGTTATGATTTTATTAGTGGGACTATTCTGCAGATTGGTGGGTTTTCTATCAGGTTTTGGTAAATGGTGTTAGGCGATTAGAAGAAGGGAGAATTAGAGAATCTCAGTATAATGAACGTTTTAGATCATTGTCTCATATTTCCAGAAAGCTCAAGAACTTGTGATTCAGACACTCGTACTGAAAGTTATGTTATTTTTAGTATTCTGTCTAGAGAACCCGACGTGAAATTGATGTTTTGGAAAATGGGCTTGTGCGGGTATAATTTGGCCGATTCAGGGAGGTTCACCAACTAGGTTTAGATGAAGAATTTAATTATATTTCCATAAAGTCTAAGAACACCTCATTCGCACTACTATACCAATAGATATGTATTTTTGAAGTTGACTGTTCACAGAGGGGACAAATAGATTTTTAGGATTTAGGGTTGATGTCGAGTTGGACGTTTTTGCGAGTTCGTGATTGTTTTTTTATAGTTTTGGCCCACTACTGTTATCTTAGCATGTGTTATAATTATTATTCAGGTGGTGGATTGATCCCGGGGCAGCACCTTCTGCACGTCCCTCATCCTCTCACGGTTAAGGCAAGTATAATGAAGGATACAATAGTTGTTATGGAATGTCAATGTTTGAGTTATATTGTGAGCAATTGTGTGTTCGTGTTGTGATGAAGATGTTTTTGGTAATGTTCATGGTTGCTTGAAAGTTATGAAGTTCATGAGTGTAAATATGGTAGTATGAAAAGGTTTTCCTTGTGCAAAGTGTTGTGGATGCACGTTTTTAATTAAACTGAGACTTTCATGCATATGCATCATGTTGGCTTATTGAAGTCTTGGTCATGTAATGACCAAGCAATTACTGAGGTCCCCGTCATGTTGATGACGGGCTAAAGGTCCCCGTGCTTGAAGAGCATAGGCTTAGGTCCCTGTACTTGCGGAGTATGGGCAATTGGTCCCTGTACCAGATAGTACAGGTATGGGTGTGCATCGACGGATGCACACTTTGCATTACCGGTAAAATGCAAAAGAAAAAGAGAAAAGAGAAAGATCTTGTTGAGTATATTGCATAGCATGTGTTTATAAGTAACTGATGGATGTTCTTATGGAACGGTGTACTGCATAGCATGTGTTTATAAGTAACTGATGGATGTTCTTATGGAACGGTGTACTGCATAGCATGTGTTTATAAGTAACTGATGGATGTTCTTATGGAACGGTGTACATGTATGCTATGGTACCATTTATTATATTTGCTGAGTCGTTGGACTCACCCTTGTTATTTGTTGTGTTTTAGGTACCCTTATGAGGTTGGTATGCATGGGGAAAGGAAGAATTAGTCTTGTTGCACTTTGCATGATCTACCCATAATGGGAAGAAAGGAAGAAATTAAATAGTAGATGAATGAATTACTTTAAGTACCTTTATGATCATTACTTGATGGAATTAAACTGTAATAAATATCTAGTTTTTTTATGATGCTCCTGATCTTTATCTAGATGCTAGACCTATGGATGTCCTAGAACATATAGTCAATTTTGATTAGTAATGATCATAATACATGTTGGTTGTCTATTTTTATTGAATCAGCTTGTTGAAACCACTGACATAGACAACTATACAAGGGAGGTTCTGCCGAAGTTTTGTGAGACGTATTTAGTTTATCCTTGTTACATTACTAGTTTGGTAGCATTCCAGGCCATGGTTCGGTTGGGGTGTTACAGCAATTCCCTAAAATATCATAATTTCCCGCCTGAGTCCGAGTAGGATTCAGTTTTAAGACACCTTCAGTAAAACGGGTATAACTTTTGCATACGGCGTCCGTTTTCGACGTTCTTGTACTCGTTGGAAAGCTAACGACGAGCCGGATCCAAACAAAATGACTTCTTGTGCTAGTTGCCCTCCAAGGCCTCGAAAATCGCCCATCTTTGGACCTAAACCTGCATCGCAAGTTTTTAGTTTCTGTTTTTGCCCTTTTTCTTGGTCTTCCTTTCATAATTTGGATTTTGCTTCAACTGAAAAGTTGTAGATCTCATCAAAACCTTTCCAATGAGTATATATAAGCCATATAAAACTTCGCTATTTTATCTTTTCAGACTAGTTGTTTATATTGCATCGGTATATAAACTTTTGTGCTCTAATTTACAGACGGTTGGCATATAGAACCGTATGTGATATTCATTCATCACAGACGGTTCTAGCTACCAACCGTCTGTGATAATCTGACTGCTGGGCACGTCGATCCTCCTCAAGCCAATCCTAGCCAATAGAAATCCACCAATCCTCACCCCCACGGATCGTAGCGCTGCCTCTCCGTTCCCGCGCCAAAAAAATTTCACACTCCCACCCCTATAAATAATCACCAGAACCCTACAGCCTCCTTTCTGTTCTCCTCCTTGCTGTCCTCCTCCTCTTTGTTGTTCTCCTCCTTGCTGTTCTCCTCCACAATGCTAATGGTTCTCCTCCTCCTTACTGTTCTCCTCCTCCTCCTTGACCCATACCATAATAGCCCCACGAAGCAGACGATGCACAAGGCAGCGCTCAATCAACGCCGACGATGGTGGGCGTCAAAGACATCCAGCTCGTGCGCTGCATCAGGGGCGAGAAGGCCTAGGCACAGAGGATCTTTGCTTTTCTTTGTTCTTGTTGTGTTAGCTAGATGGGCAACCTGTTTGTTGTTTTGAGATATTGTAATGGTAGGCTCTAATCTTAATAAAAATAAAATGTGTACTGTGTTTCATACTATATTTACTTGTTTTCATTTCAATTAATTGATTTACGAAATGGATATCTTATGTTTGTGAAATGAGTTGAGATGTGAATTGGATATATACATTTACATGTTGATCTGCTTGTTTCAAAGAGCATGGCTAGCGCATTTCCTAAGGCTAGCCAATAAACAGAAATAGATTTAGGGGTAGAAGAGAATAGCACAGACGGTTTTTAACTAAAAACCGTCTGTGCTAGATATCACAGACGGTTTTTAATTAAAAACAGTCTATGATATTTAATATCACAGACAATTTTAGTTAAAAAACGGTCTGTGATATTTATACCACAGACGGTTCGAAAGCCGTCTGTGATGAACTCGTATCATTACTGACCCATAAATTTAGACGGCTCACAAAACCGTCTATGATGACGTTTCTAAACCATCTGTAATACGGTTTTGTGTAGTAGTGCATGTATCAAAGTTAACTTTGTGAATTTTGTCATAGTCTCAAAAGTCAGAACTGATCTTGAACAAACATGCTTGTATGTATGTGGATGATATGATCAAGCCTTGGTCAATTTCGGTGTGGGCAAGGTCATCGACTCGTCGCACCTGGAGTTCAACGTCGGTGATCTCGTGTGGTGAATAAGTGGGTAGGAGGAGTACACTCTCATCACCCAGTCAGAGTCCCTGATCATCAAGATCAACCATCACAAGTTGCCACTCTACTATAGTCCTACTACACTGGCGTCCTTGGTAAATGAATTCACGCGGCGTATGCATTTCCTTAGTTATGCTGCTGTTGAAACAGAGTCAATACTATAGAAAAGATCATCACAGACGGTTCAGAACCGTCATCACAGACGGTTCCTCAACCGTCTGTGTTTATGTGTTAGTGATAATAGGTGGTTATCACAGATGGCTCCCACGCCATCTGTGATAACTTACAATACATGCAGTTAATATCACAAACTATCTGTAATAGTCGAGTATCACAGATGGTTTTTATAAAATGCAACATGAAAACACAAGCATAATCATAAATATAACTATTTCTTAGTTCCTAAGTCATTTACAATTACAATGGAATATAGTTCCATAATTACATGCCGAGTTCCCTAATTATGATTACATTGCAACAATTTCCAAATAGGTGCTAGCTTTGTGGGATCATTTACACCTGGCTATTTCCTTCTAAATAGAGCCCTTCATGATGATCGACACACATATAACTTGCTTCATCGCTCTGTTCTTCCTCGAGCCTGATGTCGTCTCCGAATGGAGGCAACTCATCAAATTGATTGTACTCTTCCTCATCCACAACATTCTCAACTCCGACAATCCTTCTTTTTCCCTGAAGAACTACATGGCGCTTCGTATTTGCCAGGTCGGTTACATAAAATACTTGAGCAACTTGCCTCGCGAGTACAAATGGTTCGTCTTCGTATCCTACACATTTGAGGTCCACGGTAGTGACGCCGTAATTGTTGACCTTTACACCACGTGGGAGTTGGACCCAACGGCACCGAAATAGAGGAATCTTGAAAAACACGTAGTCAAGCTCCCAAATCTCCTCTACAAGCCCGTAGTACAAGCTTGGACCAGCGGTACTGACGTGCGCATCATAGGCATCTATGCGAACACCTGAGTTCTGCACTGTGCTCTTTCTATCCTGATATGTTGTATAAAATGTGTAGCAATTAATGTCGTATGTTTGCCATGTCACAATTGTAAATTTTGGCCCTTTTGCCAACCATTGTAGTGTTTCACTTGATGACCTCCTAGTCAATTGCACCTTCAACCATTCATTGAACTAACGGTTATGTTGTCTCGTAATCAAAACTTCTGACTGGCTTGCATTCTCTTGACGTAGCATGTCCTTGTGCTCTTCAATATATGGGGTCACTTCAGTCATGTGTTGTAAAATCGTGAAATGGGCTGGAGCATACATATTTTGATCCAGAGTTATTGCTTTCCTTCCGATAGTCCCGATACCCTCTAGCCTTCCCTCGTGACGAGATAGAGGTACACCTATCCGCTCGACCTGAGCCATTCGCCTCTGTCTCAATAGTACTTTATGATATATGCTTCACTTGATGGCTAAATTTTTACTATTACTATCATTTGTCAATCTTGTTCTCTGTCTAAATAGTTGGCTAAATTTTTTTATGACCTTTAGAACTTCATGATATATGTTGTACTTGTTAGCTACAAGAGATATTTGGAATAGTAGTTAGTTTTTTCTTAGAAGGGAGATGGCGTCCACACAGTCGTCGTTGTCTTCAAAGGGACTTGTAGCAATAATATATGCCACATAGACCTTCAAAGGGCATGAAGCAAGCGACACACTCCAAAGTATCCGGTTCAATGATTGAACCGGATATAATGGTGTTTGTCATTTGCTTCATAGAACTTTGTTTTATGACCTTTAGAACTTCATGATATATGCTGCACTTGTTAGCTACAAGATCTATTTGGAATAGTATGTTACTGTTCCAAAGGGACCTTGTAGCAATAATATATGCCACATAGACCTTCAAAGGGCATGAAGCTAACGATACACTCCAGTGTGTCCAGTTCAATGAACTGGATACACTGGTATGTGTCATTTGCTTCATAGAACTTTGTTTTGTGACCTTTAGAACTTCATGATATATGCCGCACTTGTTAGCTACAAGGTCTATTTGGAAGGCCCATAGCTCACTGTAGTTAGTTTTTTCTTAGAAGAGAGATTGGAAAAACTATTTGGAAGGTCTATTTGGAAGGCCCACAGTCTTCGTCGTCATCATCTGGGTCTTGTGCTCCCAAGATTGGGAAAACTAAGCGTGGCCGAGGAGTATCGAAAAGGCCGGAGGGCCGAATGACCATCACGGTGGTCTCTCCAGATGGGGTCCCTCTGCAACCGAAGAAAGCAGCGGCATCATTTTGGACCACCTGTGGGATAATTGGAAGGCAACGGGTCCTCATCACCATACCAAGCTAGAAACATTTGGCAAACGATCAGAAAAATCAACTATAGGAGAAAATTACAAATTCGTTTGAGATCCCAGTAGAAGTACAGGGACTCGTGCAACGGCACGCGCTCCTCGTAATGGGAAAAGCATGGAAGAATTTTAAGAGCACTATTGTCATGCAGTACGTGGCCCAGGATCTCACGCCCTTCACGAAGTATCCTTTCGTGTCGCCGGAAACATGGGAGGTCTTTGTGCAAATGAAGACAACGACCAAATTTGAACAACAAAGTGCGGCGCACAAGGCTCTCTAGTCACAAAACACTCACCCTCATAGACTCGGCACCGTTGGGTACGCGGGTAAAATCCCGCAGTGGAGGATGTAGGATGTGGTCGCAATCTGATCGGAGGCCTCCCCGCCATTTGCTGGGATCGCAAATGAGCGCGCTCGAAACTGGTTAAGAGCGAGGTCATCAACCACATCTTCGGGTGTCTCTTTCAAAAACCCCGCAGATGAGGAAGTGTTCCAATGCCTGGTAAGATATGTTAAACTACATAGTTGTTAACACCTCTTGAACTTCATGGGTTCAAAAATAACATGATTAATTGCCTCTCGCAGCAATCATTGACTACCGAATCTTCTCGTGGCTCCTTTCAAGAATACAGGGAGAGATATTTACTATCATAGGCCTTGGAAAATAAGAATCACCCAGGTCGCACACGAGGCTTGGCGGTTTACGTATCTTGGAGGCACGGATTTCCATATTACTCCGAGACATATAGGAGTAGGAAGAGATCCAAGGCGTACCGCAACGAACAAATAAAACAGGAGCTTCGTGCTCAACTTGAGGAACAACGATCTGCCTCACTTCAAGAGCAGACTATCTCACTTCGAGGAGAGATAGATTCATTGAGAGAAGAACTAAGATAAGTCCACAACCAATCGCAACCCACCCCTACTACTGCGGTACCCAGTCCCCCTTAACGTCGCAGTAGCTGCGCGTTCACACCAATTACTGAATATAGCAACGCCCACTTACCTATCGACGACATCCAGGTAATGTACCTCTTTAGAATGCTACATAGATCTCTTTGGTGGACACCTTAGCTCATCTTGTGTCGTTATGTAGGAGCCCATGCCTTGCATCCTCAGAGTCAGGGTTATTGGCTCTATTCCCGTTGACGCTAGGCGGGGGATGGCGTATCCATTGCTGTGAGGGACACTGGTGTATGGTATACAAGTAGAGACCAGTTTCATAAAGGTTCAGGTGGACATGATTAATGATGTTTTTAAGACCGTCCCTCTTGAAAAGCCCCCAACGAAGATATTAAGACATTAGGGGATGCCGTCCACGCATTCATTCAGTGGCCCAAGAGGGACATCGCCTTGGACCTGTCACATCAGCTCCGGTGGCTCCACCTCCAACTCCGGTTTCGAAGCCTGTTGCATCAGCTCCCGCCGAGACGCCACCGAAAAACATATCATAAGCGAGGCTCTAAGACTCAAGCGAAGAAAATTAAGGTGTGTCCTGGGCCATGGAAGTTCATTCTAGGAATGTCGTTGGTCCCCGAGTCACAATTGCCCCAGCTTGGTTTGGTTTGCAATACATTGCATACCTGGTACAGGTCCAACATGAAGCCAAACCGGCAGAGTGCATTCACTGTGAAATATACGGAGGTGAATTTCCTCCACAACTCGGGCTACTTCATCGTGATATTCGAAGACTTATTCTTACTATTCAATCTCAAGGAACTCGACGCCTCACTTCTACGATGCTGGACACTGTAAGTGTACTATACAATAAAGTTCTACATTCACGTTATACTGATAAATGTCATTAATCTTTCCTTATGTATAGATACATGATCCAATATGTCCAGCAATGGCGACAACCGGTGGGTTTTCTTGGCCCACACTTGGTCTCCGAGCAACCTATCAACGAAAATGCATTCTTCGTGCAAGATTACATAACGAGCAGATTGATTGCTCACAGTGACAAGGAGTACATCATGGTACCCTTCAATCAAGGGTGAGTGCTTCACTAGTTGCCACATAAGTTTCATTTGTACTTTATATGCAGCATAAACTTAGCATTAATCACTATGGCGACACACATGACTAGGTCTCACTGGATTTTGATTGTGATTGTACCAAAGTGGAGCAAGATAATATATCTTGATTCCCTACTTAAGAGCAACCACGACTTTAGTCGTGTGCAAGAAGCAATTAACAGGTAAACTCATTTCCTCCATACATAACTCTATTGTAATCTTTCCTTCGTTTTCAATGGCCGAGGCTAACTTTTTTGAATCATGTCGTAGGTCGTTTACCGCTTATGTTGCCTTAGGAGGGAGACACAACAAATCCAGTGACACGCTGCGACACAACACGCGATTTCCGGTGCCAGCTACAACACAACAATCCTATATCATACTTTGTTATAATGTCTCTAGAATTGAAAATATATATATATATATATATATAATTCTATTTTTGCAGTGCCACCAGCAGCTACAGGGTTACGTATGTGGATTCTACGTTTGCCGCCATATGAAGGAAATCATGGACACTAAGATGAATGATTCGAAGGTTTATGAACCTTCCAATAATTATTATTTTCTGATTATATATATGTATATATATACACACACACATGCTAATTAATAACTTAACATTGCTCCTATCGACAGTAGGTGGACTTCGAACTCGTCGAAATTCATGGAAACCTCTCCGAATTCTTGCTATCAGAGGTCATAAACAAGTATGGAGAGTTCCACCCCGGCAATGGTGATAATTAGATGTTGAAACATTAGATATGTGTAACGATTGTGCTTAATCAAACAATTTATTCAATTTAATTCATTTGTGAGATCTGTGTAACGATTTTCATTTTATATATATGTGTGTGATCTGTTGGCCATTTGTTTCATTCATCTGTGCTATATACGTGATGTAGCTTGTTTTCAGAGGGCATGGCTAGCATATCTTGAGGCTAACCGAAAAACAGCAAATAAAATCGTTGTTGAAATAGCTATCACAGACGGTTCGGTGTTGCAAATCGTCTGTGATATATATATATATATATATATATATATATATCCCAGACGGTTTCAAACACTGAGCCGTCTATGATATGAACGATATCACAGACGGTCTTTGTTATTAACCGTCTGTGATATTCGGTATATCACATATGGTTCGAAACACCAAACCGTCTGTGATATACACAATATCACAGACGGTTTTTTATAAAATCGTCTGTGATAGTCGACTATCACAGACGGTTTTTTCTCAAAAACCATCTGTAATGTAAGTTATCACAGACGGCTTGGGAGCCGTCTGTGATAACCACCTATTATCATTGACACATAAACACAGACGGTTCAGGAACCATCTGTGATAACGGTTCCGAACCGTCTGTAATAGGACTGCCTGTAGTAGTGCGTAGATTACCACCATATGAAGTTTCGGTTACATTGTGAGTTACATCCACTTCTTCATGCATACGTATTCGTGAGTTACAACCACTCCTTGGTCGTGCGTGCGTACTCGTAACAGCTTACGGGTAACCAAAACTTCAACTGCAGACTCCAGCGTATTAGACCACGTTCTCCTCCGCCTACGACTACGACCACTCTGATACATCTTCGAGTACTCCGAGCACTTGTATTCGGTACTTGCGTTTCCTCCGATCCTCGATTTCGACGGTGACAACTCGAAACAAAAGTGCGAGATAAAACAAATGAGTTCTTTTGGTGGTACTCCAATCGTCGCATCTTTTTGTTGGTTTTCCCCTCTATTGATACACAAGATTACATATTAAACATAGATAATATTTTCTACGTATCCGAACATGGCTCATATACCTAAACCAACTCTGAAACCTGAAATTCTATTTCTAAATTATCTCATATTCAATTTGATATAGACTCGAAAATGAATTTTATAGGATTAGTTTCAACTAATTTGGTACGGTGAAGTTATTCAACTAATTTTATAGGATCTCGACGCCGCGCTCAAGCGGTGCCTCGGATCTCGACGGCATCGACGTCTACTTCGACAACGTCGGCGGCGCGACGCTGGACGCAGCGCTGCTGCGCATGCGGCGGGGCGGCCGGGTCGTCGTGTGCGGGATGATCTCGCAGTACAACCTGGCGGAGCCCGAGGGCGTACGCAACCGGATGTGCATCATCCCGAAGCGCGTTCGGGTGGAAGGGTTCTGCATTGTCGACCACTTCGGCGTGTACGCGAGGTTCGAGGAGATGGCCGGGTACCTCAGGGAAGGGATGGTGGCCGTCGTGGTGGACGTCGTCGAGGGGATCGACGCGCCGGAGGCTCTGATTGGGTTGTTCTCGGGGAGGAATGTGGGGAAACAGTTGGTGGCGGTCGCGAGGGAATGAGTTGGATTAAAGGATGCTTTTGTACTCCTTCCATACACAGATGTGGGCATATTTTTTTTAGGTCATGATTTATAACTTTTCTTAAATAAATAAACAGAGCGGTTTCTTCGCTGCCGTTTCGAACCGATTTATCATGATAGACTTTTAAAAGCGGTTTATCGGTTTTCGATTCATTCGCACCAACACTCACACTAAAGCCAAAAGCCATAAATCATAACCTAAAAGAACAGACCCATAGGTCACCGTGGGATCTGTTAAGGTCTCAAAATTTTAATCATTAATATATAATAAAGTACGTAAGTTGACTAAATGAAAATAATGTTGTTGCATTTGTCTTGTAAAATACTTTTATAATATATTTTTTTATTATTTTTATGATATATTGTGATAAAATATAATCAAAGTCTTGGAGCTGTGAAAAATTAAAAATAACTTACATTTGCGAACAGATGAGCACGGAAAAGGCAATCATTGTGTGGTGCACCTTTTGAAATTACAATTATGATACTTGTGGTTGTCGGCTTGTGGCCACAGGTAAAGGGGCCAGGCCATGCCATCTAATAGCAAATCTATGCAAGATGCTTTTCGGTACAAATTTTGTATGAAAAAGCTCATGTGAAGTGCTTGTGGTCATGTATAATGTTTTTTCTTTGCGACGAAGTCATGTATAAAGTATTGCAAAACCATGACCTTGAATCTCTATCAAATCAACCTGACTTACAAAAAAAACATGGACTCCATATTCCTAACAATTGAATCAAAATTGAAAAATATTAAAACCAACGCGTTTTAGCTTCAAATGTTATTGTTCCAGCATCACCAGGGAAATTAACTAGATACACTGTTCCATTTGGGCATTCTTTGGAGTTCGAACGGCATAACACACATTCTATGCTGGAACCGCCACTTGATAATTAAGTCATAGCATAATTGAACGGTCAGATACATTGTATAAGTTGGGACTACATATCCAATGCAAGAAAGTTATGTTGCACCATCATACAAACTCAACATTAAATGACGATGGTTATTCCATTAAGAGTCTAAACAGAGTAATGCAGAATATGTATACACCTCGGCAGAATTACTTTTGCACTATCTTACCAAATTACAAAATAAAACATGACAATTTTATTCGCAATCAAATGAACATACTTATTAATAAGCACAATGGTTATGCAGCAATCACATAAATTTGACAACTTTAATTTAAACAAGAAAAAGAGTAGTTCGGTTGAACAATGTTTCTCCCAATACTGAGCTCCTACAGGCACTATTTCCATCAACTACAATCTACATCAGAAATCCTAGCGAAAAGCTGTCCCTCCATAATAACTGCATCTATAGGCTATAACTTACAAGACACCTAATTTAACCTCATTTACCACCACAAACAAGCAAGGGTAGCGATCTTCGTCGGTGTTTATACCTCACGTTATTGTGTATGTCCAGCACTGAATCAAATAAGTGCAGTTACTGCATGCTACTGGGACCTCCCTTATTGGCACCTTGCAGCTGCTCCATTGGAGAGTTTGCGATGCTGTTGACCGACCCATGGGTCTGTGAGCTCAGCTGCGGGCTAGGAGGCGGACCTGGCGTAGCTACAGGATTGACAATATTGTTATTCACTTGCTGCAGAGTTCCTGAGCTCAATTGCGGGCTCATTGCGGCCATTTGCTGTGGACTTCTTATTTGCTGCTGCTGCATCACCAATGACTGTTGTGAACCAGCAGGTGAGCCTACCTGCGCTGCCTGCTGTAAAGGAGACCCTATTTGTTGTTGTTGTTGCTGCTGCTGCTGGATTTGTTGTTGCTGTTGCTGCTGCTGCTGCTGCTGCTGTAGCTGTTGCAATTGTTGCTGTTGTAGTTGCTGTTGTAGTTGCTGCTGCTGCTGCTGTGGGTTCTGTTGGAGCTGCTGCTGCTGTTGCAACTGCTGCTGGAGCTGCATTTGCTGTTGGGGATTCATCTGAAAATTACCTCCTGGTATCTTTGGTGGGCCCATCGAAGACATCATGGCTCTCTGCAAGGGGCTAAGGTTGCTTCTGTTTAGCGCATGGCTCATCATGGACAAGCTGGCAGAACTAGGAAGGATTGGAGAACTGCTCCCAGGCATTCCAACCATTCCTGTCTGGGGATACATGCTTCCTGCCCTTTGCTGTGCCAACCCCATACGCATCTTGGCAAGAGCAGCAGCGTTCATACCTGGACGAAGCCCAGCTGCAGCAAGATTGGATGCCATTCCAAGGTTCATCTGATTGGAATTGTTTCCTAAGCCTGACATCGATCCCACTGGGGAGGACATTGGCCGCACGTTGCCCATTCCCATAACATTCCCAAGACCACTAAGGCCGACTACATTGTTAACCATATTACCCATGTTCACAGCTGAGCCAAGCCCCATCATCACTTTCCTCGACATCTGGCCAGGTTGTTGCTGCTGTGCTTGCAGCATCTGAAACTGCAAGGAAGCAGTAGTAGCCTTGTTGTTACCCATGTGGCTTGAGCCCATTGGAAGATTTGAGCCAGGCCCCAGCATCTGAGATAATGGGCTCGTTGGTAGCAGCTGAGGTCTCTGCATCTGGTTGAGAGGAAGAGATGTCGGTTGCTGAACCTGTGCTTGTGCATTTTGTTGCAACTGTGGCTGCTGCTGTTGTTGCTGCTGAATCAAATTCTGGTCGAGTTGTTGACTCCTTGGAGGCATGGTTGCACCCTGTATATACCCTTGCTGCATTGCTAGGGCCTGGTTATTATTCCCAGATGGAAGCATCCTATTGGCAGGAAGTTGTTGTAATGGGGTTCCAGGTACCAGATTTGCATGGGCTGCAGCATTAAGTTGCTGGCTTATACCTCCCTCTTGTTTCACTTCATTTGCTGTATTGTCTGGTGAAATTCCTGATAGTGCACTGAGGTTACCAGGAGGGGTGCTAAGCACAACTTGATCATCTGCTTTCGTGTGGCCTTCTCGCTCCATCTAGCATCAAGGGTTTAAAAAGTTCAAAATTCAGAACATTGTCTTAGCTATTTAGTTCTATGAGATCTTTAGGGTAATGCAACTTACCCAGGTAACAAGTTGCTTTGCAAGCAAGTCGGCATAGTACTGACAACAACCAATCAAAACGTTAGCCATGGGAAGAGAATATACACCAAATATTATACCATACTGTTTCAGTTTTTGGTACTTGGTTCTCCACAGGACAATTCAATCAAGAACTAATGCATACCTTGGTGGGCAATATGAGTGTGCGCTCATGTGAGTTCTGATTTTCAAAATCTTCTGGATCTCCATATTGCATTCCCACTGTTCCATCAGGCTTCTCCTTGAAAATGACACGGAATGGTTTTGTAGGACCTGTGGAAAGTATTGCAAATCAGACCAATCAAAGGTTTTATAACTTTTTCTCTTTTGGGGAGAGATTTTGGATGTTGTGTGGAAAACAGACCTTGGTAAGTGCGGTTGGTGCCGACAAAGTTTAGAACCCTAGTCTTAAAGGAATTTATAGTTCCACTCAACATTGAGTTACAAAGAGGTCTTATCTCATCTTTGTAATCCTCAGTATGGAAGCAACTGGAGATAGCTGTCTCAACTTTCTCTCGATTTGCATTGATCATGGGTTTCCTTTGAGGTAAATTGTCAACTTTGTTCTTCTTATTGTGCAGCTGATACCTGAAATAAAATATGCCAAGAACTTCAGCTACAATCATAAACAACCCCATGCACACGAAGATCGTAAAAATTCAGTGGTCGAAAGGTAGAAAGATTTCAAATCATCTACTATCACTAATCAAGGTTTCAGCTACGAACTGCTCTACAATTGGATCTACATTCAATTAAAACACATATCATGTCAAACATGTGTACAAAGAATTAAAACTCAAGTCAATTATACACTACTTTAATTGTCTTGGATCATAATAACACATGAAGAATAACTGGGGTAAATGGCATTTACTATTCAAAGAAATGCTTTAGAACTGCAAGATTTCTCCAGATTTGATTTTTACTTTGAGTACTCCCTCAAGACACAAAAAAAAAGAGTGCTTTTTCACTTTTCAAATTCAAGAAGATTCAACTTGAACCATTAGATTTTCATACCATATATTTGTAAAAGAAACATAACAAAAGTGTAATATTATGAAAGTATTTTTATGACAAATTTACTCACATAATTTTTATGCCTCCAACCTCGATATTACCGACGATATCATTGGTCAGTTAAAAATATTGAATGCACAAATTATAGGGCACATTTTTTTGTGATTGTAGGAAGTAGTTAACAAGTGTATTCACATTGCACAATCATAAATTCCTCACAACATACTCCTACACATAACCCCCAAAACAAAATAAAACTAAAATAAAAGGTCAAAGCAAAACCAAAAAAATTAGAGAAGATGTTGTGAATGTTAGTTCATACCGATGGGATATAGCATCAATTTTCGCAAATTTCTCAAGGATTGCTTGGTCACCCATAGGTGCAGTCCCAATTGATGGGCTGCTAGCATTTGGTGCAGCATGCATGTTTGAAACACTAGCTGGAGACCCTACACCACTCACAGGTGGTTGAGTCTTGGGGACAGAATTTGTTTTTCTTTTTGAAGGAGCAACAGAAGGCTGCTGCATCCGGTGCATAGAATCACTAGGACTGGAAGCCACAGAGGGGTAACCAACTGCAGCATTGGAATTCACAGCAAACTTATCTTTCTGTGACCCAATTACAGCAGATGTCACAGCAGAACCAAACTGGCCACCCATTGAATTGCTTGATATCTCTCCAGATTTAGAGGACACAGGAGATTGAACCATTTGTCCAGAAGGAACACGAGAGATGGCAGCCAACTTTCTTCTCTGAAGCATTTCTTCTTTCTTCATGTCCTTCTCACCTGAAAACCGAGGATTCTGCCACTGTGCCATATTCTGAAGATTATTTCTTGCTGCTGCTTGCTGTGACAAATGTTGAGTCTGGGATTGCTGCTGATCCAGCACAGAATTTTCAGGTGCCATAGCCTGCAAGGTGTCTTTGGACCTGTCCATGCCATCCATCTGCTCTTGCTTAGCACAATATCTCATACCCTGCTGATTGAAATAAAAGGAAGCCCCTGAATCTTGCATGTTGTTCACCATCGGAGAAGGATATCTCTGGCCACTCAATGTTGGAGCATATTGCATCCCCTTGACATCTAATTGTTGATGCAGTTGTTGGTTCTTCCATTGCATCTCCTGTCCACCAAGGGCAACTGATTGAGACCTTATCTGCTGCTGCTGCTGCTGCTGCATATCATCAATGTTAACTGTTGGTTTTACTCTCTTAGGGTCTTGAAGTGGAGCTTCTTGCATTTCCCTCTTCACAGATAGAAGGCCATTAGCAACGACATTGTCATTGTATGCCATCAAGTTCTGAGAAGACGAAATGCTCGAATTGACTCCAGTAAAATTGACAGGAGGTCCTGCCCCACGATCATTACCAACAGCAGAATAATTGATAGTTTGCTGGATACCAGATTGGGACAACATTGACATTCTAGCTGCATCTTGTGAACAATTAGTTGGTCTAAGTGGCTGAGAGCCGCCTGACATATTTTGGATGGTAATGTTATCAAGGACCTGGTGAGAAGCATTACCACCTGCAATACCCATCTCATCTGCTTTGGCATTCTCGGACACCCTATCAATGCACACCTTTTTACTGTGAGACATGTTATTGGATGTGACAACAACTTCAGGATTTTGCCTCAGCCTCCTCTTTTTACCAATACCAAGGTTCAACTGCAAGAAATGCAAAACGCTTAGTTTGAACACAGGTATAGCTTCCATAGCAGTGTTTGTGCTTTGCATGTGTTTGTACCTTATGAGGAATAGGATCCTGACAAAGTCGATCCAACTTAGGAGTAGGGTCTAAGCAAAGTGCCGGTTGTAGAGCTTTGACAATCCGTGCCTCAGCTTCCTATAAAAAGAAGTACAACATAAAAGCAGATATGGTTCAGAGGAACATATTAGGTTAAGTTGCATTCCAGGTCGCCACTATTTAAAGCAACTGTTCATGTAGGTCCTTGACTCTACATGTATTTTAATTTACCATGTTATTTCATCATTTTTAGTAAATCAGTGAAGAACCGGTTTGACTAGAAGTAACTAGGTATTAGCCATTTTCTTGACAAAATTAGGTGCACAGTCTCACATAAACAATTTTAAATACAGAATTACAGATATACAAGTGGAAAACCTGGGAGTAGAGCGGCCCAAATGAACAAATTTGGAAGAAAAAAATACAAAGACATGTGAATCCATTTGCCAATAAAATAATATGATACTTTTACCGCAAGAATACTTACCATGAAATCCCTGTAACTCCAGGAATCATCAGATAGCAGTGTAATGTCCCTTACAACATTTTCAAAGGTCATTTGCAGCCATACTTTATTCACAACAGGTAGTCCTAGCTCAGCAGATGGTGCAGGCACTTGATTGGATGCATGCTTACGGTAGTCACGTATCTAGAAAGAATTAGCATGGCTTTTAATGTTATTAAACAAATCACAAAGACAAGAGGACGAATGAAGTACTTGATAACCAATGTAAGTTGAACTGCTGGAGGAGCAATGCTACCTTAACAAGGCACACCAACACAATGAGCATGAGATGCAACGTGAGTTTTCAAAATATCATTTGATTTGTAGAACTAGCATTAACTTGCTACATTCCTTCTACCCCACAATTATTTGGAACTTGCCGCAGCAAATGGGGGTTGAAGGTTCAAGATGTCAGCCATTTATAGATGCAAAAAAAGCACCCTAATATAGCATAGGAACTACTTAATACTGTACCATACAGAGATCCATAATTCGTGGTCCACACTCTTCAGGGTCCACATAAGCACTACAGAAAAAAGATCCAAAAGTTGGAAATACATACTCATTGTTTTAAAAAATTATTGTTAGGAACATGACTTTCCTGGTGGATTGGCATGATATAAGATATGTATGTGAAAAGGCTAATGCTGTTTTCAAATATTATTGTTAGAAAAAATGACTTTGCTGTAGATTGGAATTTTCTAGGATATATATGTGAAAAGGCTAGCCAACCTTCTAGTTAAAATATATAATCTCTCCCATATAGAGTAAGACAGGTTAGCTATAACTGAGCAGATATAGAAATGTAGCAATGAGAAATCAAGGTAAGACAAATGAAAATGATTTTCAGCAACATTTAGCATCTTACAGTTTAACTACATATTTGCATGCATATCATGCCTCAACTCTGACAAAATAACTGACCTCACAGATAACTGATCCATTGTAGTACTTGCTTGGTATCTCACCAAGAACATCTCCAGGCAGCCTCCCAGCTTCAATGGCCTGCAGGTGATGAGGCAAAAGAGCTCATTAAACTGTACTTAAAGTTACATTCATTGTGATCAACATGGTTTAACCATTTCAAGTAATTTTAGCCAGCTGGAAAAGGATAATTTGATCCATTCATTAGGGCAAACAAAAATAGCAGAAATACTTGTGTTGTACACAAACTCATTTAGGGAAATAGTGACACATATATTGCTTGTTATATGAAAATAATCAGTTGACCTCCAACTGCAGTTAGTGGAGAAAACAAAAACTCTTATCAATATATGATCCACAATCCAACACAAGTATATATTTGGATACATGATCTGTTCTTACAATATATCTTGGTTTAAAAACATAGGTTAATTTACTACCTCAAATCCTGAACTGCAAAGACGCACACTATGAATCAAGCAAAAGTAGCTTTGAACAAAAAAATTGTTTTGAAGTTTACAACGCAATAAGATATTCATGTACATATCATATTTATGACCATTAAAATCTTATTTTCAGAGAACACTTCCAAATATATATTTAGGCTCTATTTGTCCAAGCTTGAGCTCCAAGCTTCTAAGCTACAGCCAGGCTTCTCAAGTTTATGCACAAGACACATGGTTAAATGAGACAATGGAGACAGAAGAGTTTCAGCACTTGTTGTCATGCATTGTTTGAACAATGTATGAACACACACACACAGTAAGTGAAAATATGATGCTGAACCTAATATGTTTATGACAATAGCACAGGTTAGTGCTTACACAAATGTGTGGGATCAAAAACTACAAGCTAAACTCCTGCATTAGCTGGAACTAAAATGGATATCTTTGCACTACCAAGAAAAAAATGCAAGTTCTCTTCCTTCATATTGGTATTGCCCATGCCATTTACATATCAATGTTCATGACATCAGTCTACACACTGTTAATCTTCCATGATTAATTCCATCCTCCACAAGTAATCAGACTTGCTAGTATGATCAGTCAATCGGTAGGCATACAGACAAATAGATTTATCCTGTACATTGACCAATACATTGCCACATTTGTAACTGTACAGATTTTTGCATTAAATAAATACCTATGCACGCATCAAGGTCACCAATTAGTTAACACTTTCCCATAGATTATATCCACCGAAAGTCATTTGACCAAATATGAAACTAGCAAAGAATTGTGCAAGACAGTAATGCTATACTTACAGAGAATAATTTTTCCGATGCCCTATCATAGGGATGCAGTGTTTTTCCATCCTGAATTGTGGGCTGGCAAGGATCCATCTGAACATAAATGTGCTTAGGTCAGAATATTTCATTGCTGAAGGCATTTTTCTCTAGAGCGTCCATATGATGCTTTAGTTTTTGAAATTTATAAAATTTTCTAGTTGGAGAACACACCACTGCTGACTTTGCAATGAGATAACCTCTATCATAGAGACTGAAAGTGAAAGAAACCTCATGCTCTGCAATACAATGTTGAATGCTTAGTACAAAGGTGGATACACACAAATTAGCATGAAATAAATATTATCTCTGACAATACCTGGCGAAATCACCCTAGAACATGTTGGTGAAATCGTAATGCCATTGGCATCAGTAGCTCTCTCAACAATACCATCCTACATAAAGAAAGCAGGTGAACATTTCATCGTATAGAGGGCAAGCGCTTCTGAAGGCAAGAAGATTACACATTAAAACCATGCTAACAAAAACCCCGAAAAAACTGACAGAAAAAAATCACAGAAAGGAGGCCCTTCCTATGGAACCAAGTTAAGCCAAGTAAACAGCAGGGATCAAGATTTAAACTGGATACTCTCCAGTGGAAGTGTAACATTCTGGGTACGTTGATCCCACACCAACACTTAACTTTTAGGGAAAATTTGTTCAGTAGCACTGAAAGCTCACCTCTTTCGGAAAATACCACTAAAAAAATGGGGTACCGGATATTACCACCAAAAAAAGCATTTTTCTTCGGGATTTACCATTCTGGACAAAAATACCCCTCTCCCTCCCCCTCCCTCACCTTCTCTCCTCTGCGCCGCCCCTTCCGCCTGCGTCTTCCCCCACCGCCGGCCTCCCCGCCTCCTCCTCCACCCGCCGCTCGCCTCCTCCCTCTCCGCGCGCCCCCTCCCCGCCGCCGTTGGCCTCCTCCTCGCCCCCTCCTCCGACCGCCGCCTCCCCGCCTCCTCCTCCTCCGCCCGCCGCTCGCCTCCTCCCTCTCCGCGCGCCCCCTCCCCGCCGCCGTTGCCTACCTCCGCCCCCACCTCCCTGCGCCTCCTCCTCCTCCTTTCCCCGCTCCCCCGCGTCCGGCCGAAGAGGTGGCGCTGGCGGCGGCGGTTTTGCTGCGCGCGGAGAGGGAGGAGGCGAGCGGCGGGCGGAGGAGGAGGAGGCGGGGAGGCGGCGGTCGGAGGAGGGGGCGAGGAGGAGGCCAACGGCGGCGGGGAGGGGGCGCGCGGAGAGGGAGGAGGCGAGCGGCGGGCGGAGGAGGAGGCGGGGAGGCCGGCGGTGGGGGAAGACGCAGGCGGAAGGGGCGGCGCAGAGGAGAGAAGGTGAGGGAGAGGGGTATTTTTGTCCAGAATGGTAAATTCCGAAGAAAAATGCATTTTTTGGTGGTAATATCCGATACCCCATTTTTTTAGTGGTATTTTCCGAAAGAGGTGAGCTTTCAGTGCTACTGAACAAATTTTCCCAAACTTTTATCCTTGCTTCACCTAAAAGGGTTAACCCAATTGGTGTGGATGATTCCCCCACAAACATCATATGTTACTCCAACGTTATTACAACTAACCAATGTGGGACTTATCCCACCAATACTAGGCCAAAATGGGTCAGGGTGTTATCAAACAATCCGAACACCAAAACCCTTAAAAAAAAAAGAATACCTCCGACACTACAACTCAAACAATCTTCGCACTCGACAAAGTTGTGTTGAGACGGAATGGGGCTTTTTGCTTGCTTTATGGTGAATACGTTCAGATTCAAACCCTCCCAAACTACACCAAGATCCTCAAGTCCAGTGAATATCAATGATCAACAATATTAGGCCGAAGCAGAACAAATAAACGAAGATTGAATTATCTGGTCTCTGCCCTATCAGAGTGCTATGTAGCCACAATTCGCCAAATTTGAACAAAGAACTCCCCAAACATCCTCTAAATCCACCAGTCCAGAGCCCAAGCTGCCGCGCAGAAGCACCCAAAGAAACACGAAAAAGTTTTGATTTTTCCACTACCTACCGTGAACTCGAGCATACAAACCCAATCCACAACCAAAGGGCTCCCCAAAATACAATCTTTGAACGCGCAATTGCACTAAAGAATTAAGCCATTCCAAACGACACCGCAATTGGGTTCAGAAATCCTCCACGCGGGACCAAGAGCACAAGCCTTCGAGTCGAAATCGCCGGAAAAAGTCGACATTTCCGCAAGCACCACCCGCGGGATCACCCAAACGGCCGCAAATTCGCCACGAGAAACCCCAAAATCGCAGCAAAAAATCGAATTTTCCCTCTTCCACGCACAAAGCTCCCACCTTTGCGCGCCCAGATCGCCGGCGCCACCGCCTCGACCATCCCGCGACCAAACCCAACCCAGCAAGCAACAGAAAGAGCGCCTCACCTCGCGTTTCGCCTCCGGCCCTGATCCATCCTTCTCGCCAGCGCCCGGCTTCTTCTTCCCCGCCTCCGCCGCGGCCGCGCGCGCGGTGGGGTGCACGCGGACGCCGACCTTCGATAGCTTGAACGAGATCCCCATCTCGGTGGGTCCGTCGCTCGCGCCGAGGAGCTAGGCCTGTCCTGCGGCCTCTGCCGCCGTCTCCCTCGTCGCCGTCGCCGACGTGCTCGTGCGAGCGACAAGAGGCGAGGGGGGGGGGGAGAGAGGGGAAAGAGAGTTACGAGGTGAGCTCGGTGTATGGGGACACGGATGTATGGCTCTGGCAGGGAGAGCACCGGTCTGTGACATGTGGGGCCAAGGAGGCGTGGGCATTGGCGGCGGCGTCTGTTGGTGTACGAGGCGGAGTGGTGGGTTGGGTCCACGGTAGGAGAGGTGTTCGGCTCTGCAAAGGTGTCGCTTGCGTCGGTGGACTTGGCTCACGGGGGTCAGGGTCCCTGCGACAAGCTGGCGACTCTTCGATGGGTTGCATGGGCAATTAATCGGTACGGCCTGTAGTGACGTCCGATCGGAATTGAACGGTCCAGATGAACTCGGCTGGTATTCTTCTATATTTGGCGTGTGGTTGTGGAGTAACGTTAGCGAGTGTCAAAACTGTGTAAGTGTGTGCTAAGGCCCCGTTTGGCACAGCTCCACTATCGGCTCCTGGAGCTGTTTGGAGCCGTTTTGTGCCAAACGGGGTAAAACAAAATAGCTCCACCCAAGGAGTCCCTTAAAACCTGCTGAGACAAAAGATATGTACAAGATGGAGCTGAAAAAAGTAGCTCCACCCGGCTCCATCCGCAGGCCTGCATGCCACTGCCCTTGTACTTTCGTGAATTTACGCGATCTGCCACCGGCTCTTCTATTCTCCCGCATGCCACTGCCCTTGTTTGCATTATATCATGACTTTGCACATGCATATTTGTTTTAACGGGTTATTCCTATGCAAAAAAAACGCATTAAATATTGGTTGCTAATACTTTGTGTTATTTTAAATTTTAATTTTTTTAATTCAAATTTACTCGGATGAAAAATCATGTAGAAACATACAGCTCTTGATGTTACTACTAGCCAAATAGACAGGGGTATATTGGACAATTGACATCTCTCAACCATGCATGATAAAACATGTGGAGCTGTTTTGCCAAACAGTCTACCAAAACAGCTCCAGCTCCACCGATGGAGCTGTTCGTGGAGCTGAAGCCAAAAAAACAGCTCCACTTGTGAAGTGGAGCCGTGCCAAACGGGGCCTAATTGTCATGCGACTGCTTGAGAGTTTCACGAGAATTTTACAGGGAATGTGTTGTGCCGTTCATACGTGATCGGATAGTAAATTTAAAGGCAACATCGATAGGATACGAAGACCGTCGAAAATATAGATGGACTTAAAGAAAAGCATACGAATATCTAAGTGTATTTAATATGAATATCTAGAGTTATAAAAATGCACCCTCTTATTACAAGGGTCCTATTTATAAAAGGGAAGAAGGAGGTGAGCTAAAGGGTATTGATATTGTACATATGTACAAAGCGAGAGTTTATATCGGATGGCTTCACTGAGTTCGCTCTATTTCCTTCTCTCACTCTCTCCCTTCCATCCTCTTCATCTCCTGCACAGAACGCGACCCCATGAGGCGACGACCACGAGCCCAGCCACCCCGTCCCTGGATCTGGCCATCGCCGTTGATTTCCTCTTCAGCCGTTCTCGGGCGTGGTGCGACGCTATCGAATCCGTCTGCCACCAGATCCGGCCGCCGCCATTAATTTCCTCTTCGAGCACGGTGCCGCCAGATCCGGAGCGACGACGACTAGATCTCCAAGTCTGTGCTCACCACAGTTTCCACGCCGCCCGCCACCACCGCCTGCCATAGGAGGTAGGTGTTGTTTTTGGTTGCAACATTTTGATTTCACTTGTGTAATATTTTTGATCTCATACGTGCAATACTGATATTCTTATCAATTTTTTGTTGCATACATGGCCGAGAAATATTGCATAAATGGATAAAAAAATGTTGTGACCGACCGTACAACCACGGCCGATACGACCATGGTCACTTCGTCCACGACCGTTACAACCACGGCCACTACGATCACTGCTACTACGACCACGGCAATGGTTGAACTGACCGTGGTCGTGGCGGCCATGGTCATAGTAGTACTAGCCGTAGTCAAAGTTTCTAACACTTTTGCGGCCTCGTCGCCGACTTCACACTCCATATGCCCATCGTCGCTGACAATGGCTACAGCCTCATGCACGATACCATCTTCATGTTGGCCTCTCTGGATACCTCCACATGAGCTAATTCTAACAAAAGACGGGGCAAATCATCAATTATCCCTTTCTGGTTTCATGAATGCAACATTTTGATTTTATGTGTATAATATTTTGATTTCATGCATGTAACATTGATATTCTTATCTTTTTTTTTTGTTGCATATTTGGCCGAGAAATATTGCATAGATGGTAAAAAATATTGTGACCAACCCTACGGAGCTAGCACCCAAATCGGTCGTCCAGGCACTAGTAACTCCCTGAGTTAAATTATAAGTTTGCCCTCAGGGCCTAACTTTCCCCTAAGGGTATCTACATCGTATGCCCCATGCAGGTCCCACCATGTTCGAGACTCCTGGGTTGATTCGTTACTAGCACCGAACCTCCTCCGAGGGTCTAGGTTGGCTAGTGGACTTTGCTAAGATTGGTCATGTGAACCTCATCAAGATTGGTTTCACGGACTTCACCGAGGTTGGTCTGTGGACTTGGCATAGGGTAGACTTCCTTACGGGTGTCGTCGTTCTGAGGTAGTTGTGGGCCTGAGATAGTGTGAGGACCTTTCCCCAACAGTAGTCCATCGTTGATCCGGGAGGTTGTCAATCGCCTGCCTGGGCCAGCGCACCGATCTATAGAAGGGGTCAACGTGCAGCTTCAGGCTTATGATTCCTCCAGTAGCCTACAATGAGTTGACAAGATATTAAGATACCTTAGCATTTGAGCGACCTTAAGGTGGTAGTTCACCACCTGTTGGCCATTGGGGGCGAATCTACTCGCCAATGTCGGGTCACCTAGCGGGTTCAGGTCGTGCTGAGGACAAGTCTTCGTGGGACACCTGGCGCAGACTAGGCCCGTAGGGGCATGCACTTCAAGGAGTATCGCCACTTGGAGATCATCTCAGGTTACCATGCAGGTAAGCTGGTTGGGCACTATTCTATGGACCGAGTGCACCCACGGCCCAGGGGGTCTAGTGGACTCGGTCCACCGTAGTCCACCTTAGCCTATAAATACTTTTGCCAACCGGTCGCTCCTCAAGACCACTAGCATCCATTCCCCCCAAATCTTGCTTCAATGACCTGATCCCATGCTAAGCCGGCTCAAGTCCTCTCCCAGGCCATCCGGGCTCCCGGCCTCTGAAAGCATCTAGGCCCCTAAAAATGATTTTGGTAATTAATGAAATTATGTGAATTTGGGACTAACGTATTTTATGAGCATGTGAAAGGCTGGTCCACATATGAGCAACAAGATGCAAAGCCAAAGAACTCTTGTGAAGATCCAAATTGTGGCTCAAGGCAAAGGTACACTTAGCGTAGGATCTATTTTATTTTTACCGGTCTTGGAGAATGGTGGAAGACCGGATTATAGGATAGATGATCGTACCATCAAGAGGGATCTTGGCTAGTAACTTGAAATCATACTTCTAGTGCCATTTGGACGATCTTTTGAATCTTGCATTCATGAAAATTCAATTTAAAAGTTAAGTTTGTGCTCTGTCTAGACGAGCAGTAGTACCGCGTATTTCAACGTCGGTACTACCGGCGAGCGGTAGTACCGTGCCCAAATGTGGTAGTACCGCAGAGCGGTAGCTCCACTTCCGAAGCGGAACCTTTTTTCCAGAGAGCACCCCTCGAACTCGGTTGAATCTTCGCGGAACGAAAGTACCGGCCGTTTCAACGTCGGTACTACCGCTGAGAGCGGTAGTACCGCATACTCAAGCGGTACCTCCGGATTCCGGAAGAACCGGAGGTTTGAGCGGCATGATTTTTCCAGAGAGCATCTCCGGTTGGTCTCGGATTTTAACCAGACCGGAAGTACCGGCATTCACAACGTCGGTACTACCGCAGGAAGCGGTAGTACCGCACCCAGAGCGGTACTTCCGGAGTCCAGTTGATCCGGAGCCCAAGCGGAATGTAATTTCCAGAGAGCGACATTTCTGAGGAACCTTCGGAGTTTGGCCAGAGCGGTAGTACCGCACCGACTTTGCGGAACTACCGGAGAGCGGTAGTACCGCAAATATCAACGGCGGTAGTACCGCGCCGCCAAATCCAACGGTCACTGCTCATGTCTGACAGAGCCGTTCTGACGCAAAGATTTGGGAGCGGTAGTACCGGCCCCAGAAGGGCGGTAGTACCGCTCATCCTGATTTTTGCGGAAAATTATGCCAAACGACTAGTTTTGTTGGTGGAGGCTATAAATACCCCCACCACTGCACAAGAGCATAAGTTAGAGACTCATTGCACATTTCTTAAGCCCTAGAGCATTCATTTCACCTCAATTCTTCCTTTGCACATCAAAGTGAGGTGGTTGAGCATTTAGTGCAAGATTTCAATTGCAAATCCATTTGGCACTAGGTTGCATTCAAGAGAACACTGGGTTCTATTACTCTTAGTGCTTGCCGGCACTTGGACGATCCGGTGGAAGTTGGTTCGGTGATCTTCTCAAGAAGATTGTGAGAAGACCCGGTAATTGTGAAGGTTGGAGCTCGCCTACCCGGAGTGGGGAAGAGCTACATTAGTGATCGAGGTGCTTGGCTCAATTCATGGAGCCGGTCCGATTCGTGCGGGCTTACCTCAACGTGGACTAGGGGAAACCGGCAAGTTTCCGATTACCACGGTAAAAACATCGGTTGTGTCTCTTGTCTCTTTAGCTCTTGTTTATTTGCTTCATTGTGATCATTTGATTGTTCAGAGCTAAGTTGGCTAAGTTGTTAACTAGAATTGCATAGGATTAATTGCTTTACATCATTGTCATTTAAATTGTGAAGAATTAATCAAGTGAACAAGAAAAATTTAAAAACCTCCTATTCACCCCCCTCTAGTCGGTTTCCTTGATCCTACAAGTGGTATCAGAGCTTGGTCTTTCATTTATAGACTTAACCGTCTAGAGAGAAAAGGATGGCTAGTGAGGGGATTTCGGTAGGAAAGGCACCTCTATTTGATGGCTCAAATTATGCTTATTGGAAGATTAGAATGTCAATTTATTTAAAGGCCATGAGTCCTAACATTTGGAAAATCGTAAATGATGGTTACGTCATGCCTCTTGATCCCGATAACCCAACGGAGCAAGATGGGCGTAACACTCATTTAGATGCCCAAGCCATGAATGCTCTCTTTGGAGCCTTAAACGCGGATGAATTCAATAGAGTGAGCAATCTTGAGACGGCTCACGCTATTTGGAATACCCTTTCGGAAATACACGAAGGGACATCCACGGTTAAGGAGGCAAAATTGCATCGGCTTAGGATTAAATATGAGACATTCATAATGTTGCCCCATGAGGACATCGATGAGATGTACACACGGCTCAACAACATTGTGAATGAGCTCAAAGGCCTTGGAACTAACCTCTCGGATCTTGATTTTGTGAGAAAGATGCTTAGGGCTCTACCGGAGAAGTACGAAATGTTGGTGACGCTCTTCCTCAACTCACCGGAGTTGGCAAGAATGACGCCAACACAACTATTGGGTAATCTAATTACCAATGAGTTGTACAAGAAGGAAAAGGAGGAACTCTTGCAGCAATCAACCTCCAAAGGAAAGAAGATCACCGCCTTCAAGGCAAAGGCGGTGGCAAGTGAGGAGTCCGAAGATGAAGAAAAGGATTCCGAAGAGGAGCTTGCCCTTCTTGTGAGAAGGATGAACAAGTTCATGAGAAGACGCTCAAACCGAGGAGGAAGCTATGACAAAGGCAAGAAGTGGCAATCTTCCTCCAACAAGAAGTATAGCAACATTCGTTGCTATGAATGTGACGAAAAGGGGCACATCGCATCACAATGCCCCATGAAGAAGTATGAAAAGGAGAAGTCATCCAAGAAGAAGAGCTATCAAGGCAAAAAGAAGCTCTTCAAGAAGCTTCACAAGGACGGCAAGAACGAAGCCCACATTGGTGAATGGGATTCCGATGCGGAGTATTCCAACTCCGACTCTAGCGAGGATGAGTCTCCCAAGAAGAAGGGACTTGTCGGCATCGCCATCAAGGAAGCTCCATCACTATTCTCCACTCCCACATGTCTTATGGCAAAAGGGGAGAAGGTAAAAACTCTAGATGACGATGAGCCTTCTTATGATGATTTGATGGACATGTTAGTAGAATTAAATGAATTTCTTGGAAAAGAGAAGTCAAAGTTTAAGGTTTTGAAGAGGGAGCATATATCTCTTCAAAAATCCTGTGAGGAGCTAAAGGAAGCTCATGACTTGCTTCTCCAAGAAAATCAAAAGAAGTCTAGTTCTAGCATTGGTATATCTTGCAATATTTTGAATGAGATGTCTAGTATAGAAAAATCAACATCTAGCATGTCAACCTCTTGTGATGATTTACTTTCTATGCCATGCTCATCTAATGTTGATGCATATAATGCCTCATCGCATGTTCATGATAATATGCTAGTTAATGAAAACAAGAATTTAAAGGAACAAGTGCTAAAATTGAACAAAAGTTTAGAAAGAGCTTACAAGGGAAAGGATACCCTTGATAAGTTGCTAAGCGGGCAAAGATGTTCTTTCAACAAGGAATGACTTGGGTATATTCCCAAGAAAGGTAAGAAGCCAACATACAAACCTCCAAGGTTTGTAAAAGAGAATGGTAGGTATTGTAATAAATGTTGGAATGTAGGACATATGGCAAATGAATGTTCTAAAAATAACATGCATTCCATTGGATTATATGATTCTTGCTACATGCTTAAAAGGTCTAAGAATGGAAATGTAATTGCTCATTTTATTGGCACCTCGATTTTGGGTGCTAAAAAGAAATCCATTTGGGTGCCCAAAACCTTGGTTACTAACCTCCAAGGACCCAAACAAATTTGGGTACCTAAAAAGGCATAAATTTTTTTTGTAGGTAAATTACAAAACCGGTGGAAGGCACTGGGTGTTGGTGTAACATCCCAAAAATTTAAAATTTGAAAATCTGAATTTCTTGAGTTATTTTTGCAATATATTCTATTTGAATTTGGATTTTATGGTGTTTTCCTGAATTTGGTTGATGTTCCAAAAATTGAAATTCATAAAATACAAAGAAACAAGCATTAATAATGATCTAAAAGAGAATATGCCAATAATAGAGAATTGAAATTTAAAAGTCGAATCTGAAAAGATGATCCAGAAATGGAATGAAGAAATTTGACTTAAAAATATGAAAGCTCATCTTTGGAAAATAATGGCATGAATAGCAATAGTAGCAAGCAAATGAAATACCAACATATATGGATATAAATATAAATGTACTTACTAAAAATTTTGCACCTACAAAATTAGTGACAGGAATATATAAATGTAGAATTTGGGAGTAAGAGGGAAAATAAATAGAATATGAACACAAAAGACATAAACCAAAAAGAAGAAGAAGAAATGCAGCCGGCCCAACCCCTCTCCCCACGCGGCTTAGCCCGCTCCCCGCGCCAGCTCGCCCTCGCCTCCTCTCTGTGCCCGTGGACGCGCTCCACCCCGCGCCTCCCCGCCGACAGCCGGCCCCACCCTTCCCCGCGCTTCCTCGCTGCGCCACGGGCCCGCGCCTCCCCTCCCTCTCTTCCTTCTTTTCATCCCCAGAGCGCCCGCGCCACCTGCTTTCTTACTCTGCTGCGCCGCAGCTCTTTTCCGCCTCGTGGCCTCCATGCAACCTCGCCGCCCACGGTTTGTTCCCCGTCGCCCACGGTTTCTCCGCAACGCTCCGTGACCTTAAGTAGCCCCGTGCCACTCCTGTTCCTCCCCTGTCTCTTCTCTCGCTGAGTGCCCATGACCGCCATTGCCGCCTCCACGCCGCTCTCGGCCCTCCGGCGATGCCCCGCCCCGCTAAGCGCGCCCCGGCGTGTCCCCTAGATCCCTCCACCTCCCCTCTTGTGTAATAGAATCCTCGTGCCTCCGGCTCGTCGCACGGCTCTCTTCCCCGAAAATCGACCGCCGCCGCCAATGCCGCCACCGCCGCCTCCTCGGTCGATCTCCCGCCGATTCCACGCCGGTGGAGCACCCCCTCGATGCCCTGGACCCTTCCCCACCACCGGCCGAGCCTCCCATTTCCGGAGTTTCTCTCTCCACGGCGACCCCCTCGCGCCGCCCAAGGCCATCGCCGCCAGCCCGCCACAGGCATCTTCCTCGCTCGGTCAACTCATGGTGAGCTTCCTCCTTACTTACTCTTGCTTCAGCGCCGCCCACTCCCCTCCCCATCATCCCGGCCGCCGGCGCCCCGTTCCCACCTCGCCGCCGTCCGCTTCGGGCTGCTGCCCACTCCCTTCACCGCCGCTCCGGCCACCGTTCCGCCACCTCTATCCTCCTCGTGCTATGCACAACCCATTTTGCGGGTCACCGTTCCCTCTCCGGCCACCGCCTGCCGCCGGCAAGGCTAGCCCCGAGCGCCGCCGGCATGCTCTGCTTTGGCCCCATCCACGTGTTGCTCATTTGTAATACCCCCTCCAACACAATCGGTAAAAGCCATATATCCAGTTGGTCAGCTGAGTAGTGAAATCAAACGCCCGAAGCAGTAGGTCTCGAGTTCGATTCCAAAGGTTGCCATCTTCTGCCATTTCTTTTAAATTGAATTTTTGCAGTCCATTTTAAGTAAGAAAAATTATATAAAATTAGAGAATGATTTAGGGAGGCTAATCAATTTAATTAGGAAATAAATGAGAATATTTGAAGATTTAAATATGGGTTAGTTCATATATGATTAATTAATATGGTTTGAGCAATAATCTAAAAGACTAAATATTAGTTAAGGGCATGGATAAAGAAAAACACTTTGGTTAAATGTTCAAATTATAATTAACATATATGCTCTAGCATGTCTGTAACATCCTGATTTTCAGAGCCTTTTTGAAGCTTTCGAAAAAAAAATTCACCATTTGAATTTTTCTGGAATTAATTAAAGCTTAAATGAAATTTTTATGAATTAAAAGGATTTAATATGATTAAGTTAAACATTAAATTATGCCAAAAGTATCTTATTTGAGTTCCCTGAGCCTCAAGAGTTTTTCTGGCATTTTATGTGATTTTTCCTGGAGTTATTTGCTATTTTCTAGAGCTCAAAGTGATTTAATTGAATTTCTGGAAAAAGAAAAAGGAAAAGAAAAACTAGTCGGTTGAGCCGCAACCGCTTCCGCCCCCGCCGCGTGTCAGCCATCCAGAACCCCGCCCCGCATCGCAGCCGCCCGCTTTTGGCAAGTCGTACTCGTATGCGAGTGGGACTCTCAGGTCGTATCCCACCCGAACTCGTACTCGTGGCCGACCAGAATCCCTCTACGACCGGGTATAAAAGGGCCGAACCCCTGGTGTCTCCCTCGTCCCAAGTCAAGCCTTGCCGCCGAGTTGAGCCGCAAACCGAAGTCGTGCCGCCCGCCGCTGTGGTCGTGCGCCTCGCCAAAACCGTGGTCGTGCGCGTAGCCGCTGCCGTGGTCGTGCCGGAGCCCGAGGTCGTGTCGTCCTCGCCGTCGTTTCGCCTTCGCCGATCCGCCGTCGCCGGTGAGTCCCGCCACCGTCCCTAGTCACCGCCGACCAGATCCCGCCGCCATCCGTGGTCGTAGATCCGTGTAGTCGTAAGGTTCTACGATTACGTTGAAGAGCCTTAGTCGTAAGTCGTAAAGCCACCGGTAAGTTCGATCATGTGGTCGTAAACGACTTCATGGTCGTAAGTCTGCCTGAGTAGTCGTAGCCGCTGTGCAGTCGTAGCCGCCCGTGTGGCCGTAGTCGTAGATTGTTCTGTGTGGTCGAAGTAGTAGGTTCGACTACGTAGTCGTAATCTCGACTGAGTGATCGTAGTCATGTGCTCGACTACGTGGTCGTAAGCCTGCCTAAGTGGTCGTAATCGGCTTCGTAGTCTTAGATTGGTTTGTGGTTGTAGTCGTAAAGTTCTTCGTGGTCGTAAATTTCTCTGCGTGGTCGTAGGGATCCTTTGTGGTCGTAACGACTACCTGTCTGTCTCTTTTTCTCTGAATTAAAACTTCCCAGAGCCTGTTCTCCTTCGTCTTAGCTCCGATTGACCCGATTCTTTTTCCTAAATTCATATAAAATTGCGCTCTGTCTTTTGGTTCAAGTTTGAGAATTTTTGGAGTTCATTTGAATTTTATTTGATTTTATTTTGTGTTTCGTTTTGCGTTCTCTCTCGTTAGATCACGCGTTCGAAGGAGCGGAAGTTGGATTTGAAGATCAAGAGCCGTCAACTGAGCAAGGCCAAGGCAAGTCGTGTCCTTTGATCATGTTGAACCCAGTTTTCAAATCTATTATGTATTATGTTGCTTTAAATTATCATGCATTGCTACTTTATTATAAAACCCTTGTATTGGTAGTTATCGTCCCAATTGGTTATTTCCCTCCTTGATAATTTGAATGCCCTGATTCCATTGTCACCATAGAATGAGAAATTACTTAGTGATGCAATATTAGTTGTCACATGGGTTGTGCGTTTAATTGCTTAGCCATGCTTATCACTAGTACGTTGGGTTTATCATCACATGTGGTCAATTAATCTTGACTTAATGTTATACTTGAATGTGGTGGTTAACCACAGTTATAAAACTTGTTGCCATGGCATGGGTAGTGTCATTGGTGTTGGTTATACAAAATTGGTTTTCACTTGGGCGATTGATCGTGCAGTAAAGGGGGTGCAGGTTGCACATTGGGATGTGGATGTTTCGCCTGGGTAATTCTTAAGGACTTAACTTTGTGCGCCATTGATCTGAGCTTAACCGTGCAAGCCACATGTCTAGTATGGGATAGACTTGGCATGATAATTTGTGAAGTCTCCACTTTGGTTTTACTACCGATGTTGTTGTGGCGCAAGAGGGGGCAATTATCGACTAGGGGGTTACCCTACTCGATGGCGAAGCCTTAGCGAGTGGGATCAGGTGGAGATGGATCATTGTAAAAGCCTTGTTGTGATTATCTTTAACGTGAGGATTATCACATCGTGTGGGTACAGTTGTGCAACCTCTGCAGAGTGTAAAACTATTCGAATAGCCGTGTCCTCGGTCATGGACAATGCTCGGTGATTTCACATGAGGGGTAGAGTTTTCATAAAAACCTGGTTGGGTTAAGTTGGAGAGTGAATGGTTAGTTCACTGGTGGTTCATTTCATGGATCTTGGTTCATGGTGGATTCCTTGGGTGAATGGCTAGTTCACTTGTGGTTGGTCTCAATTCCTTTGGTTATTTATTTATTATCATTTATAAAGTTTGCTTTTCAATCTATTTATTGTATTTACCTTAAATTATTGCTTTATGCAAAATTAACCTTTCAGCCATCCTTTGGTAAGCCTTGCATACTATATTGCATTCATTTGTTACAAACGACTTGCTGAGTACCAATGTACTCACGGCTTTATGCCCCTGTTGCTCAGTTGAGGAGGAGGAGTATCGCCAGCAGGAGGTTCCAGAAGGAGAGTACTTCGACGTCTTCGCGGATTAGGCTTCGTTCTCCACTCGATAGCCTGTGGGCGTGTCGATTGGCTGCTGCGCTTTCTTTTGGATTTCCGCTGCTAGTTTTTGTTAAGCCCTTCAGGCTAATAATTGTAAGCTTGGCCATAAGGTCGTACTCTGATGATTATCAATATAATTTGGTTTTTCCTTAGAATATCGTGATATGGATGATATTTATCTTTGTTCGCACTGGGTGCACTAGCGTGATCCTGGACTAGTGCAGAATACACAGGAGAGTCCGGATTTGTATATTCGGGTCTCGATAGAGATGGTATCAAAGCCATATCGGCTGTAGGACGAAGCCCTAAATAGAATGGTCGAATTAGTAAAGTTTTCAAAATTATTTTCAAAATCAAATCAACCAAATGATTGTTTAGTAATTCTTAATTCTTACCTCATTCTTAGGATTCTTACTCCTTGCCTCCTCTGAAATATTGTTTTCAAAACTAAAGTTAACTTCTTATCCCCATAATGTCCATAGATGTCTCGAGTGTCCCTCGATGAAAGTGAAAGTTGGCATGGGATTCTTCAAGCTGTGCTGTGAAGTTTGGATCAAGGAAGCATCCAATATGTCAAGAAAAGGTTGGGAATTTTCGGGAAGATTAGGAGCCATTAGCTTTGAACCTTGTTATAGTTTTAGTATCGTGTAGATCGTCTTGCTTCTTATTTGCCGTTGGGTGTGATGTGAGCTGCAGTTTTGCTTCTAGCATTATGATGCAGTCATGTCAAAAGTCTTTTTGTGGAGTTTATTGCTTCTTTTGTTAGCCTTTTCGGCTAAGTGTTTGCTTAGTTTTAGGATTGCCATTAGTTACCCCCATAGACGAGTTTACCACTTACCTTTGCTTTTCCCTCTTACCTATTGAGCCTTGAAGAGTCAATTCTCAACAAATGGTCTTTTCCTTCAGAACAGAGCAGAAATGGTTGACACCCGGAGCTCCGCAGGACGCGGTCAAATGAGCCAAGATCCGGAAGGCAGTAATGGAAACCAAGCAACTCCAGAGCAGCATGCGAATCCGGCTGGTTTAGATCCGACCTTGAGTCAGTTCATGGCTGCCCAGACCCAATTAATGAATACCATGATGCAGAATATGAACGCAATGATGAATCGGCAGAATCAAGAAATGGCAATGCCCCAACCAGTTCGTCAACAGTCTAAATTTGCAGAATTCATGAGGACAAGGCCACCCACTTATTCACGATCTTCGGAGCCTTTGGAAGCCGATGACTGGATGCGCTCAACAGAAAAGAAGCTTAATCTTGCCCAGTGTACGGACCGCGAGAAGGTTTTGTATGCCGCCCACCAGCTAGAAGGCGCTGCAGCTGAATGGTGGGAAAACTACTGTGCTGCTCATGAAGATCAAGATAGCATCACTTGGGCGGAGTTCGCCGTAGCTTTTCGTCATACCCATGTTTTGGACGGAGTGATTGAGATGAAGAAGGAGGAATTCCGGGAGTTACAGCAGAAGAACATGTCAGTGAGTGAGTATCTCAATAAATTCACCCAGCTAGCCCGTTATGCCCCGGAGGATGTCGCTATAGATGATGCCCGTCAAAAGAGGTTCAAGAAAGGACTAAACCCCGGTCTGAAAGTTCAAGTGGTGGGAAATGACTACGCCAGCTTTCAAAACATGGTGGACAAAGCGATGCTCATTGAGGAGAGTCGTCGTGAGTTAGAGGAATCTCGCAAGCGGAGGATGATGCAGCAAGGATCACAGATGCACCAGGCTCAGAGGACCCGCTTCAGCACGTTTCAGCCCACTCGTGTTCCACAGCAGTCAGGATTCAAAACACCTGCACCAGCTCCTCGCCAGTTCTCATCAGGACCAAGGCCAATTCCAGTTGGAAGCCAACAGCAGAGGATCACCAAGCCCATGACAGCAGTTACCTGTTTCAAATGCCATGAAACGGGATATTATGCCAACAAATGCCCGCAGAATCAAGCCTTGACACCAGTTCGTTTCAACTTGGGCTCTACACCAGATCAGACTCCCGCAGCAGGGTCAGGACGTGGAGCACCGCAAACATCAAGTCAACCCAGCAGAGGATCGCAGACCGTGATGCGCGGCCAGGTGAACCATGTCACCATGGAGGAGGCTCAAGCAGCACCAGATGTTGTGATCGGTAAGTTTCAAGTAAACTCAGTTCCTGCCACAGTTTTGTTCGATTCTGGAGCTTCACATTCGTTTGTTTCCCGGAGTTTTGCTCTAAAGCATAAGTTGGAAGTCGTTGCACTTGGTTCCATTTTATTGGTTCAATCCCCAGGCTCTGAGATGAGTACAAACCTAGGATGCCCCAAGGTTAGGATAGCCATCCAAGGAGTAGAGTTCTCCGCGGATTTGGTTGTGCTGAATATCCAGTCTTTGGACGTAATTCTGGGTATGGATTGGCTCAATAAACATCAAGCAGTGTTGGAATGTGGAAGCCGAGCAGTCACCTTGGACGGTCCCGATGGAAGCAAAGTGAGATTTGAGGCCGATATGAAGCAGCCAGAAAAAGTGATGGTATGCCAAAGTAAAGGGATTGCCCTAAATGAAGTGCCAGTTGCCAGAGAATATCCAGATGTTTTTCCTGATGATCTCCCTGGGATGCCACCAAAAAGAGAAGTGGAGTTCGCAATTGAGTTAGCACCAGGCACATCACCGATTTCCAAGAGACCTTACCGAATGCCCGCCAATGAGTTAGCAGAATTGAAGAAGCAAATACAAGAATTGTTGGATAAAGGATATGTCAGACCTAGTACCTCTCCGTGGGGAGCACCGGTACTGTTCGTCAAGAAGAAGGATGGTAGCCAGCGGATGTGTGTGGATTACCGAGCTCTCAATGAAGTTACCATCAAGAACAAGTATCCTTTGCCCCGAATTGATGATTTGTTTGATCAGTTAAAAGGAGCTGGAGTGTTCTCCAAGATTGATTTGAGGTCGGGATATCACCAAATGAGGATTCGACCGGAGGACATACCCAAGACAGCCTTCTCAACTCGTTATGGATTGTATGAGTTCACCGTGATGTCCTTTGGCTTAACCAATGCCCCAGCCTATTTTATGTACCTGATGAACAAAGTGTTCATGGATTACTTGGACAAGTTTGTCGTTGTGTTTATCGATGACATCCTGATCTACTCCAAGAATGAGGAGGAGCACGAAGAGCATTTGAGGTTGGTATTGCAGAGATTGCGGGAACATAAGTTATATGCCAAGTTCAGCAAGTGTGAATTTTGGATGAAGGAAGTTGCCTTTTTGGGCCATGTGTTGACAGCAGAAGGAGTGTCCGTTGACGCAGGTAAAGTACATGATGTGCTTACTTGGAAGGCACCCACGTCAGTGACCCAGGTCAGAAGCTTCCTGGGAATGGCAGGTTATTATCGTAGATTCATTGAAGGATTCTCCAGTGTAGCTCGACCTCTCGCCCAGCTATTAAAGAAGGAAAAGAAGTTTGAATGGACGCCAGAATGCGAAAAGAGTTTTCGGAAGTTAAAAGAAAGTCTGACAACAGCGCCAGTACTAATTCTACCCGACATCAAGAAGGACTTTGAGATCTACTGTGATGCATCCCGCAAAGGTTTGGGGTGTGTGTTGATGCAGAACAAGAGGGTGGTGGCTTATGCATCACGCCAGCTGAGACCACACGAAGAGAACTACCCCACGCATGACTTGGAGTTGGCAGCAGTTGTGCATGCCCTGAAAATTTGGCGTCACTATTTAATGGGTAACCGAAGTGAGATCTACACGGATCATAAGAGCCTGAAATATATTTTCACACAATCGGAGCTCAACCTAAGACAAAGAAGATGGTTGGAATTAATAAAGGATTATGACATCAGAATCCATTATCATCCAGGAAAAGCCAATGTAGTGGCAGACGCGTTGAGTAGAAAGGTGTATTGCAATACAGTGATGGTCAAGGAAAACCAACCAGCTCTACACGAGGAATTTCAGAAGCTTAGTTTGGAGTTGGTTGAGGAAGGGATGTTAGCTACCTTGGACTTGCAGCCGACCCTGGATAGTCAGATTCGTCACGAGCAACCAGGGGATGAAAATATCCAGAGAATCAAAGAAGGTTTAAAGGAAGGCAAAGCACCCGGCTTTGTGGAGGACGATCAGGGAATCATGTGGTATAAGACGCGTTTGTGCGTACCAAACAAGAGGGAACTGAAGAAGTTATTACTTAAGGAAGCGCATGAGTCCTTATATTCAATCCATCCCGGCAGTACCAAGATGTACCAGGATATTAAAGACAAATATTGGTGGCCATGTATGAAGCGCGAGATAGCCGAGTATGTAGCACTTTGCGATGTGTGCCAAAGAGTGAAGGCTGAACATCAAAGACCAGCAGGTTTGCTGCAACCCTTGAAGATTCCTGAATGGAAGTGGGAAGATGTGGGAATGGACTTTATTACAGGCTTACCCAAGACTAAAGAGGGCTACGACTCAATATGGGTAATTGTGGATCGACTAACAAAGGTCGCTCACTTTCTTCCGGTCAAAACAACTTATTCTGGAGATAAATTGGCCGAGTTATACATGTCCAGGATTGTGAGTCTTCATGGGGTGCCCAAGAGGATAGTATCGGATCGTGGGTCGCAGCTTACTTCACGATTTTGGAATAGCTTTCACGAGGCAATGGGTACTCACTTGAACTTCAGTACAGCATATCACCCGCAAACTGATGGTCAGACGGAGCGTGTGAATCAAATCCTGGAGGATATGTTAAGAGCTTGTGTATTGGATCACGGAGCTAAATGGGATAGTTGTTTACCTTTTGCGAAGTTCTCCTACAATAACAGTTACCAGACTAGTCTACAAATGTCACCGTTTGAAGCCCTGTATGGCAGAAAATGTAGAACCCCTCTCAATTGGAAAGAGACGGGGGAGAGTCAAATCTTCGGGCCAGAATGTCTTCAGGAAGCAGAAGAGAAAGTGTGTTTGATTCAAGAAAGGCTAAAGGCAGCCCAAGCCAGACAGAAGAGTTATGCTGATACTCGCCGAAGAGATTTAAGTTTTGAGCCAAATGACTATGTGTATCTCAGGATCACACCCTTCAAAGGTGTTAAGAGATTTCAAATGAAGGGAAAGCTAGCGCCAAGGTATGTGGGGCCATTTAAAATTTTAAAGCGCAAAGGAGAGGTTGCATACCAGCTGGAATTACCAAACACCTTGAGCGGGATCCATGATGTTTTCCATGTATCTCAACTAAAGAAGTGCTTGAGAGTGCTAGAGGAAGCAGTGCTCGTAGAGGCGGTGGATCTTCAGGAGGATCTGTCTTATAAAGAACATCCTATAAAAATTTTGGAAGTGGCAGAGCGTGTAACCCGAAGAAGGACAGTTCGCTTTTGCAAGGTTCAATGGAGCAACCATTCCGAGGAGGAAGCAACCTGGGAGAGCGAGAAGGATCTTAGAGCGGAGTTTCCAAACCTATTCCTTAGAGAGCCAGAATCTCGGGGTCGAGATTTCGTTTAAGGGGGGGAGGTTTGTAACATCCTGATTTTCAGAGCCTTTTTGAAGCTTTCGAAAAAAAATTCACCATTTGAATTTTTCTGGAATTAATTAAAGCTTAAATGAAATTTTTATGAATTAAAAGGATTTAATATGATTAAGTTAAACATTAAATTATGCCAAAAGTATCTTATTTGAGTTCCCTGAGCCTCAAGAGTTTTTCTGGCATTTTATGTGATTTTTTCTGGAGTTATTTGCTATTTTCTAGAGCTCAAAGTGATTTAATTGAATTTCTGGAAAAAGGAAAAGGAAAAGAAAAACCAGTCGGTTGAGCCGCAACCGCTTCCGCCCCCGCCGCGTGTCAGCCATCCAGAACCCCGCCCCGCATCGCAGCCGCCCGCTTTTGGCAAGTCGTACTCGTATGCGAGTGGGACTCTCAGGTCGTATCCCACCCGGACTCGTACTCGTGGCCGACCAGGACACCTCTACGACCGGGTATAAAAGGGCCGAACCCCTGGTGTCTCCCTCGTCCCAAGTCAAGCCTCGCCGCCGAGTTGAGCCGCAAACCGAAGTCGTGCCGCCCGCCGCTGTGGTCGTGCGCCTCGCCAAAACCGTGGTCGTGCGCGTAGCCGCTGCCGTGGTCGTGCCGGAGCCCGAGGTCGTGTCGTCCTCGACGTCGTTTCGCCTTCGCCGATCCGCCGTCGCCGGTGAGTCCCGCCACCGTCCCTAGTCACCGCCGACCAGATCCCGCCGCCATCCGTGGTCGTAGATCCGTGTAGTCGTAAGGTTCTACGATTACGTTGAAGAGCCTTAGTCGTAAGTCGTAAAGCCACCGGTAAGTTCGATCATGTGGTCGTAAACGACTTCATGGTCGTAAGTCTGCCTGAGTAGTCGTAGCCGCTGTGCAGTCGTAGCCGCCCGTGTGGCCGTAGTCGTAGATTGTTCTGTGTGGTCGAAGTAGTAGGTTCGACTACGTAGTCGTAATCTCGACTGAGTGATCGTAGTCATGTGCTCGACTACGTGGTCGTAAGCCTGCCTAAGTGGTCGTAATCGGCTTCGTAGTCTTAGATTGGTTTGTGGTTGTAGTCGTAAAGTTCTTCGTGGTCGTAAATTTCTCTGCGTGGTCGTAGGGATCCTTTGTGGTCGTAACGACTACCTGTCTGTCTCTTTTTCTCTGAATTAAAACTTCCCAGAGCCCGTTCTCCTTCGTCTTAGCTCCGATTGACCCGATTCTTTTTCCTAAATTCATATAAAATTGAGCTCTATCTTTTGGTTCAAGTTTGAGAATTTTTGGAGTTCATTTGAATTTTATTTGATTTTATTTTGTGTTTCGTTTTGCGTTCTCTCTCGTTAGATCACGCGTTCGAAGGAGCGGAAGTTGGATTTGAAGATCAAGAGCCGTCAACTGAGCAAGGCCAAGGCAAGTCGTGTCCTTTGATCATGTTGAACCCAGTTTTCAAATCTATTATGTATTATGTTGCTTTAAATTATCATGCATTGCTACTTTATTATAAAACCCTTGTATTGGTAGTTATCGTCCCAATTGGTTATTTCCCTCCTTGATAATTTGAATGCCCTGATTCCATTGTCACCATAGAATGGGAAATTACTTAGTGATGCAATATTAGTTGTCACATGGGTTGTGCGTTTAATTGCTTAGCCATGCTTATCACTAGTACGTTGGGTTTATCATCACATGTGGTCAATTAATCTTGACTTAATGTTATACTTGAATGTGGTGGTTAACCACAGTTATAAAACTTGTTGCCATGGCATGGGTAGTGTCATTGGTGTTGGTTATACAAAATTGGTTTTCACTTGGGCGATTGATCGTGCAGTAAAGGGGGTGCAGGTTGCACATTGGGATGTGGATGTTTCGCCTGGGTAATTCTTAAGGACTTAACTTTGTGCGCCATTGATCTGAGCTTAACCGTGCAAGCCACATGTCTAGTATGGGATAGACTTGGCATGATAATTTGTGAAGTCTCCACTTTGGTTTTACTACCGATGTTGTTGTGGCGCAAGAGGGGGCAATTATCGACTAGGGGGTTACCCTACTCGACGGCGAAGCCTTAGCGAGTGGGATCAGGTGGAGATGGATCATTGTAAAAGCCTTGTTGTGATTATCTTTAACGTGAGGATTATCACATCGTGTGGGTACAGTTGTGCAACCTCTGCAGAGTGTAAAACTATTCGAATAGCCGTGTCCTCGGTCATGGACAATGCTCGGTGATTTCACATGAGGGGTAGAGTTTTCATAAAAACCTGGTTGGGTTAAGTTGGAGAGTGAATGGTTAGTTCACTGGTGGTTCATTTCATGGATCTTGGTTCATGGTGGATTCCTTGGGTGAATGGCTAGTTCACTTGTGGTTGGTCTCAATTCCTTTGGTTATTTATTTATTATCATTTATAAAGTTTGCTTTTCAATCTATTTATTGTATTTACCTTAAATTATTGCTTTATGCAAAATTAACCTTTCAGCCATCCTTTGGTAAGCCTTGCATACTATATTGCATTCATTTGTTACAAACGGCTTGCTGAGTACCAATGTACTCATGGCTTTATGCCCCTGTTGCTCAGTTGAGGAGGAGGAGTATCGCCAGCAGGAGGTTCCAGAAGGAGAGTACTTCGACGTCTTCGCGGATTAGGCTTCGTTCTCCACTCGATAGCCTGTGGGCGTGTCGATTGGCTGCTGCGCTTTCTTTTGGATTTCCGCTGCTAGTTTTTGTTAAGCCCTTCAGGCTAATAATTGTAAGCTTGGCCATAAGGTCGTACTCTGATGATTATCAATATAATTTGGTTTTTCCTTAGAATATCGTGATATGGATGATATTTATCTTTGTTCGCACTGGGTGCACTAGCGTGATCCTGGACTAGTGCAGAATACACAGGAGAGTCCGGATTTGAATATTCGGGTCTCGACAATGTCATCATTAAAACAAATTCCCTTAATAGATTTAATTAAGTATCTATATTAATATATAACCCCGTATGGCAAGTTTTGCTAGGTAAATAAATTTTAATTAAAGCCAAGCCAAATGACAACTAAAACATATGTATATATATACATATATCTATATATGCACAAATGAGCAGAGAGATGCGGATGACATGTGTGCAACTCATTATTAAAAATAGCAGTGTAGTTTTGCGGTCACCATAGATCTCATTAAAATATATACATATGTAAATGCTATCGTTAATATGCCGCTAGTCATGGAATCTCAAATAGTAACTTTAGTTAATAATGATAACAACATGTACTCATGTATAGCAGGCTTGACTTGTAAGAGGATAAAATATCGGTATCAGTAGTTTTCATAGAGCACTCAAATTAAGAGGTCATAATAATATGTAGAGTAAAGTCCATTACCGGTCCTTAAACTTTTTATGCTGTGTCATCCCGGTCCATAGACTTTTAAAGTATACCATCCCGGTCCATAAACTTTCAAAGTATGCCATTACCGGAGCGTTTCGGGTCCACTGTAATGGCACACTTTGAAAGTCTATGGACCGGGATGACACAGCATAAAAAGTTTAAGGACCGGTAATAGCATACTTTGAAAGTTTATGGACCGGGATGACACAACATAAAAAGTTTAAGGACCGGTAATGGACTTTACTCTAATATGTATGTGCTAAGATACAGTAGCTCTAGGTCATCAAGTATCCAAATAATCTCACGGACATATAGATACTCTAAAACAAATATGTAACCATTATCACGAGTAACTAGGGTCACATAAAATGATACATATCCAGTTTTTCTTAGATAGCTAAAGTTTGCAAACACTACTTATATATATACATATATCATATGCACTGAACATTACTACTCGACAAAATACACCAATTCATAAGAATACCCTAACTCATGGAACTTCCTTGATAAATACAAAAATAATAAAAGAGGTGATCAATAGAAAGATCGAACCATTATATCCTCCCACCGACCCTGTCTCAAATCACCCGAATCACCCATTAGCTCATAATGAACCTAAAATGAGTTTGCTTGGATTTAATTGGATCTTTTGAGTTATTTGCCTTTATTTGTATTCAGTCATTTAGCACGTAATTAGATATGGGAATCTTGAAGAATCAAAGGCTCAGGCGTGATCAAGAGCGAATCGAAGATAAAGACCAGAAGCCCAAGAGAAAGCATTGAGTGAACTCAAGATCGCGGTAAACCGCGCCAGGCGAGTCAACACTTTTGATCATATTGAACCCAATATTGCAAAGTTATTTCCTTTCAAATTAACAAAGTGCATGCTATTATTTCATGAGCTATGTTATGTTCACTTTCAGCAAGCTAGTTAAGCCCTGTTATTGCTGTTGTTTATATTAATCTCCTTGCCATACTTGACATGTGAACTTTGTCGCCATAGTAATAATTAACATATGATTTCACAAATTAAGTCCCTATGTATATGACATGCTTAGGAATGCTAGCTACTTGGGGTGACACTAATGCCCCAAGGAAAACCTTTCAAACTATTATGAACTTGATTAAAAACTTATGGTGTGATGCCATAAGTCACATATGGTGCGATGCCGTATGTGGTGTTGGTGCGATGCCGACACTTAGCGTATGGTGCGATGTCATACGCAACCCTTATTGTGATGCCGAGGGTTAACTTATGGTGCGATGCCATAAGGATTGTTGGTGCGATGCCAACAATAAGCATATGGTGCGATGTCATATGCCGCCCTTGGTGTGATGCCAAGAGGCAACTTATGGTGCGATGCCATAAGGATAGTTGGTGCGATGCCAACTATAAGCGTATGGTGCGATGTCATACGCCACCCTTGGTGCGATGCCGAGGGTTAACTTATGGTGCGATGCCATAAGGATTGTTGGTGCGATACCAACAATAAGCATATGGTGCGATGTCATATGCCGTCCTTGGTGTGATGCCAATAGGCAACTTATGGTGCGATGCCATAAGGATAGTTGGTGCGATGCCAACTATAAGCGTATGGTGCGATGTCATACGCCGCCCTTGGTGCGATGCCAAGAGGTAACTTATGGTGCGATGCCATAAGGTTAGTTGGTGTGATGCCAACATGATTACATGGATTATTTCAACTAATGGTTTAAAAATGTGATTGCAAACCTGCTAGGTCATAGGAAATTGTAAGTAATTGTATTCAAAAGCACTCTTTGGCAAATAAAATAGCCCTATGCCTTTCCATTGACAAGCCATGCATGTTATATATTTGCATTCTGTGTGTTGGCTTGCTGAGCACGGGGTCGAAGTGCTCACTCTCGCTTTTGCGACAAAATTCAGAATCAGGAATCAAATCACCTGCCTCAGCAACAAGATTGGACAAGCTGGCCGAGAAGATGAAGATGTCAAGGGCTAGGTCGCGAACCTCCAGTTGGCTGCCTGTGGGCATGTCCTGAAGGTCCCACCTGTGTGCTTCGTTCTTCCGCTGCTGCTGTTTATTAATTTCGGCCTAATCGGCCCATGAGTAAGTTTACTATTATATTTACGCTTCCGCATGATATGTATTTTGATATTCAGAACTGTAAACTGTGAGCACTATCTACTGATCCTGGGAATAGTGCAGTGAATCACAGTGGATTTGGATTGAAAAATCGGGGTCCCACAGCTTTGGTATCAGAGCGTATCGACTGCAGGTCGTGACTTAGTTAGCTTGGTCGTTAGTTCATAACTAGAAATACTTCTTTAAAATAGTAATTCCAAAAATATAAGTTATATTGCTCATTCTCATCTATCTTAGATGATTCCCCTTATCCATATGCTGCCCTAGCCACTTTACTTCTGAAGCTCTCTTACCCAAATTCAAAGTGATGAAAATCCAGTACTTCTCTCGTAAACTCTCTATGAAAACGCACTTAAGGCCAAGAGTCATGGTGCTTAACCTTGAAGCTTAATATCAAAGAATGTTTTATTTTTGAAGAAAACAATAGGGTAAAAATTGGAAGAACAAAAAAAAATTTGGTGGAGCCTAACGGAAAGAATTAGAATGACTAGATGGATGAATTAAGTTATTCTTGGAGAAATAGGAAATATGAAAATGATTGCGGGAGTACAACATTGATAAATAACATAATTCTTGGGAGATATTTACAATAGTGAAATAATGGAATATGATCGATTGCTAGATAAATTGATAGAATTTTGAGAAATTGGAGATATGATAACAACTATCGGAGTATAGGCTTGATTAATAACATTATTCCTGGAAGATGTTCATAATAATGAATTAATTCGGAGGTTGTCACTGAAGATTTAGGTGGTTACTAGAGGAGTAATTATGATTTTGAATACAATCTTGGATTATTAGGAAGTCCTGATACACATGACACTGGTGGATTTAAAAGTAATAATGATGGATAATCATTAGAATTCAGAATTGAGGAGTAGATAGACAATAAAGATTCAGGTTGATCATCGGAGAAGCAAACTATGGATTTGGATCAATGACACCAGACTGGATTATTAGGAGGTCACGATACGAAAGTCATCAGTGGATCTAAATAAAGAAAGTTAGATGTTCATAGGATTGGAAAGCTGATAAAATAGGCAATTGACGAACCTGAGATTGGATTTATAAAGATGTGGTGGAAATTCAGGCACATATCAGAATTCGGTAACTTCGATTCGATTAATACAATTTTAAATGGAAGAATTATATTGGTGGATCTAAAGTAAAGGCATTGGATTTTCATTGGATTGTAGAGTCAATAAGTTGACCCATAGTGGATCCGAGATTTTGATTATACAGTCATAGTGAAAATATGATATTTAATCCACAAATATGATTGAAGGTCAAAGATTTATGCGGGACTTAGATAATCATGACTAGATTAATGAAATGATGGATGATACAATAGGACGAGTATGATTGGTGGATCAAATAAAATAAATAATCTCCTTCGCTGTTTGGAGTCTTAGATGGCAGTAATGCCATGAACAATTAATGGAGAAAGATAGCCTAAGTGCAGTTTGCAAAAGTGGAAGTTAAATTATAATGGCCATTGGATTCTAAGCCTTATGTACAAAAAAATCATATGGGAGTGAATTGATTCAGTGATGGATAGTTGAACGTTGGAAGAGATTAGGATACTTTAAAAAAAATCTATTTAGCCACAAGGATCATTTATAAAAAAAAATGAGTGCCAAAACCAATGAAACTACTCCAAATACTTTCCACTTCTTTCTATTAATTACAAAAGGAAAATTTTGATCCTTTTCTCATACCCCTACTCCAAATATTAAGGTTAGGAACGTCGAAGATGATCATGAAGATAAGATGGTTTCGTTCTAAACGAACTATGCAGATGAACCCTGTGCATCTTATGTGTGTTCCCCGAGTAGACGTTGTATTGTTGCAAGATTCTATTTGGCCTTGTGCACTGCCTCTTGCCCTCGGGCGTCCTATTTCGCAGTCACAGGAAAAGCTTGCTTTTAAAATTTGTGTGGTTCTGTATCACACCAGCTTCTGGGGTATTTTCCTTTAAAGTTAAATGGGTTAGAACACCTTATCTCCGCGATTTAATCCTCATCTCATGCTATTCCCTCTCACCTTTTCTGAAAACCCCATCGGATCCAAAGGAACGAAATAACAAGTAACCCAAAACCAGTGCAATCAAGAAGATGTGAAGACTCTGCAACCTTCCAATATTTGAGGAGAACAACATCACTGTGAAGAAGACCACCCGCCAATCTCTTGATGACCAAGACAGCTAGAGTACAATGGATGAATAATGATAATCATCATTTATTTAAGGGGGGTAGCACTACGAGATATAATATCGGCAAAATCAAGGAGCAAGCACCCTGAAGACGACGACCTCTCCAGAAGAATAAAGATCCCCTCCTTCCCTTTTGCCTCCTTTAAGTGCAAGTCCTCTCCCCTTCTGTTTAGCCCTACGGCACAGACCATTGCTACGCACCTATTAGTATGAAAATTCTACAACCATATGTCCAATAGACGATGCAACTATTCCATTCCACGACGACATGAAGACAACAACGTCAAAGAGCAAGTATTTGGAAGTCTACGACTTATCCAGAAGAACAAGGTTTCACTCTTCCCTTTTAACTTCTCCACGTGTTAACCCCTAATGTGCAGATCTTTATCTCCCTGAGGAGCTAAAGAACTATACGTCAAGCAGCACCCGGAAACCCATTGCTAGCAAATGTAACCCCACCCCTTTCTTTCTGCTCTACCGGAATCTCGGAGTCGAGATTCTTTTTAAGGGGGGTAGGTTTGTAACATCCCAAAAATTTAAAATTTGAAAATCTGAATTTCTTGAGTTATTTTTGCAATATATTCTATTTGAATTTGGATATTATGGTGTTTTCCTGAATTTGGTTGATGTTCCAAAAATTGAAATTCATAAAAGACAAAGAAACAAGCATTAATAATGCCCTAAAAGGGAATATGCCAATAATAGAGAATTGAAATTTAAAAGTCGAATCTGAAAAGATGATCCAGAAATGGAAGGAAGAAATTTGACTTAAAAATATGAAAGCTCATCTTTGGAAAATAATGGCATGAATAGCAATAGTAGCAAGCAAATGAAATACCAACATATATGGATATAAATATAAATGTACTTACTAAAAATTTTGCACCTACAAAATTGGTGACAGGAATATATAAATGTAGAATTTGGGAGTAAGAGGGAAAATAAATAGAATATGAACACAAAAGACATAAACCAAAAAAAAAAAAGAAGAAGAAATGCAGCCGGCCCAACCCCTCTCCCCACGCGGCTTAGCCCGCTCCCCATGCCAGCTCGCCCTCGCCTCCTCTCTGTGCCCGTGGACGCGCTCCACCCCACGCCTCCCCGCTGACAGCCGGCCCCCACGGCCCCACCCTTCCCTGCGCTTCCTCGCTGCGCCACGGGCCCGCGCCTCCCCTCCCTCTCTTCCTTCTTTTCATCCCCAGAGCGCCCGCGCCACCTGCTTTCTTCCTCTGCTGCGCCGCAGCTCTTTCCGCCCCGTGGCCTCCATGCAACCTCGCCGCCCACGGTTTGTTCCCCGTCGCCCACGGTTTCTCCGCAACGCTCCGTGACCTTAAGTAGCCCCGTGCCACTCCTGTTCCTCCCCTGTCTCTTCTCTCGCTGAGTGCCCATGACCGCCATTGCCGCCTCCACACCGCTCTCGGCCCTCCGGCGATGCCCCGCCCCGCTAAGCGCACCCCGGCGTGTCCCCTAGATCCCTCCACCTCCCCTCTTGTGTAATAGAATCCTCGCGCCTCCGGCTCGTCGCACGGCTCTCTTCCCCGAAAATCGACCGCCGCCGCCAATGCCGCCACCGCCGCCTCCTCGGTCGATCTCCCGCCGATTCCACGCCGATGGAGCACCCCCTCGACGCCCTGGACCCTTCCCCACCACCGGCCGAGCCTCCCATTTCCGGAGTTTCTCTCTCCACGGCGACCCCCTCGCGCCGCCCAAGGCCATCGCCGCCAGCCCGCCACGGCCATCTTCCTCGCTCGGTCAACTCATGGTGAGCTTCCTCCTTACTTACTCTTGCTTCAGCGCCGCCCACTCCCCTCCCCATCATCCCGGCCGCCGGCGCCCCGTTCCCACCTCGCCGCCGTCCGCTTCGGGCTGCTGCCCACTCCCTTCACCGCCGCTCCGGCCACCGTTCCGCCACCTCTGTCCTCCTCGTGCTATGCACAACCCATTTTGCGGGTCACCGTTCCCTCTCCGGCCACCGCCTGCCACCGGCAAGGCTAGCCCCGAGCGCCGCCGGCATGCTCTGCTTTGGCCCCATCCACGTGTTGCTCATTTGTAATACCCCCTCCAACACAATCGGTAAAAGCCATATATCCAGTTGGTCAGCTGAGTAGTGAAATCAAACGCCCGAAGCAGTAGGTCTCGAGTTCGATTCCGAAGGTTGCCATCTTCTGCCATTTCTTTTAAATTGAATTTTTGCAGTCCATTTTAAGTAAGAAAAATTATATAAAATTAGAGAATGATTTAGGGAGGCTAATCAATTTAATCAGGAAATAAATGAGAATATTTGAAGATTTAAATATGGGTTAGTTCATATATGATTAATTAATATGGTTTGAGCAATAATCTAAATAACTAAATATTAGTTAAGGGCATGGATAAAGAAAAACACTTTGGTTAAATGTTCAAATTATAATTAACATATATGCTCTAGCATGTCATCATTAAAACAAATTCCCTTAATAGATTTAATTAAGTAGCTATATTAATATATAACTCCGTATGGCAAGTTTTGCTAGGTAAATAAATTTTAATTAAAGCCAAGCCAAATGACAACTAAAACATATGTATATATATACATATTTCTATATATGCACAAATGAGCAGAGAGATGCGGATGACATGTGTGCAACTCATTATTAAAAATAGCAGTGTAGTTTTGCGGTCACCATAGATCTCACTAAAATATATACATATGTAAATGCTATCGTTAATATGCCGCTAGTCAGGGAATCTCAAATAGTAACTTTAGTTAATAATGATAACAACATGTACTCATGTATAGCAGGCTTGACTTGTAAGAGGATAAAATATTGGTATCAGTAGTTTTCATAGAGCACTCAAATTAAGAGGTCATAATAATATGTATGTGCTAAGATACAATAGCTCTAGGTCATCAAGTATCCAAATAATCTCACGGACATATAGATACTCTAAAATAAACATGTAACCATTATCACGAGTAACTAGGGTCACATAAAATGATACATATCCAGTTTTTCTTAGATAGCTAAAGTTTGCAAACACTACTTATATATATATACATATATCACATGCACTGAACATTACTACTCGACAAAATACACCAATTCATAAGAATACCCTAACTCATGGAACTTCCTTGATAAATACAAAAATAATAAAAGAGGTGATCAATAGAAAGATCGAACCATTATATCCTCCCACCGACCCTGTCTCAAATCACCCGAATCACCCATTAGCTCATAATGAACCTAAAATGAGTTTGCTTGGATTTAATTGGATCTTTTGAGTTATTTGCCTTTATTTGTATTCAGTCATTTAGCACGTAATTAGATATGGGAATCTTGAAGAATCAAAGGCTCAGGCGTGATCAAGAGCGAATCGAAGATAAAGACCAGAAGCCCAAGAGAAAGCATTGAGTGAACTCAAGATCGCGGTAAACCGCGCCAGGCGAGTCAACACTTTTGATCATATTGAACCCAATATTGCAAAGTTATTTCCTTTCAAATTAACAAAGTGCATGCTATTATTTCATGAGCTATGTTATGTTCACTTTCAGCAAGCTAGTTAAGCCCTGTTATTGCTGTTGTTTATATTAATCTCCTTGCCATACTTGACATGTGAACTTTGTCGCCATAGTAATAATTAACATATGATTTCACAAATTAAGTCCCTATGTATATGACATGCTTAGGAATGCTAGCTACTTGGGGTGACACTAATGCCCAAGGAAAACCTTTCAAACTATTATGAACTTGATTAAAAACTTATGGTGTGATGCCATAAGTCACATATGGTGCGATGCCGTATGTGGTGTTGGTGCGATGCCGACACTTAGCGTATGGTGCGATGTCATACGCAACCCTTGGTGTGATGCCGAGGGTTAACTTATGGTGCGATGCCATAAGGATTGTTGGTGCGATGCCAACAATAAGCATATGGTGCGATGTCATATGCCGCCCTTGGTGTGATGCCAAGAGGCAACTTATGGTGCGATGCCATAAGGATAGTTGGTGCGATGCCAACTATAAGTGTATGGTGCGATGTCATACGCCACCCTTGGTGCGATGCCGAGGGTTAACTTATGGTGCGATGCCATAAGGATTGTTGGTGCGATGCCAACAATAAGCATATGGTGCGATGTCATATGCCGCCCTTGGTGTGATGCCAAGAGGCAACTTATGGTGCGATGCCATAAGGATAGTTGGTGCGATGCCAACTATAAGTGTATGGTGCGATGTCATACGCCGCCCTTGGTGCGATGCCAAGAGGTAACTTATGGTGCGATGCCATAAGGTTAGTTGGTGTGATGCCAACATGATTACATGGATTATTTCAACTAATGGTTTAAAAATGTGATTGCAAACCTGCTAGGTCATAGGAAATTGTAAGTAATTGTATTCAAAAGCACTCTTTGGCAAATAAAATAGCCCTATGCCTTTCCATTGACAAGCCATGCATGTTATATATTTGCATTCTGTGTGTTGGCTTGCTGAGCACGGGGTCGAAGTGCTCACTCTCGCTTTTGCGACAAAATTCAGAATCAGGAATCAAATCACCTGCCTCAGCAACAAGATTGGACAAGCTGGCCGAGAAGATGAAGATGTCAAGGGCTAGGTTGCGAACCTCCAGTTGGCTGCCTATGGGCATGTCCTGAAGGTCCCACCTGTGTGCTTCGTTCTTCCGCTGCTGCAGTTTATTAATTTCGGCCTAATCGGCCCATGAGTAAGTTTACTATTATATTTACCCTTCCGCATGATATGTATTTTGATATTCAGAACTGTAAACTGTGAGCACTATCTACTGATCTAGGGAATAGTGCAGTGAATCACAGTGGATTTGGATTGAAAAATCCGGGTCCCACAGCTTTGGTATCAGAGCGTATCGACTGCAGGTCGTGACTTAGTTAGCTTGGTCGTTAGTTCATAACTAGAAATACTTCTCTAAAATAGTAATTCCAAAAATATAAGTTATATTGCTCATTCTCATCTATCTTAGATGATTCCCCTTATCCATTTTCAGAAGTTTTTCAAAAAGGGCCCAAAATGAATTTGATTTTAAAATAAAGAAAATTAGGAGTGATAATGGTTCCGAGTTCAAAAACACAAAAGTTGAAGATTTTTGTGATGAACTTGGAATAAAGCACGAACTTTCCACAACCTACACTCCGGAGCAAAATGGAATTGTAGAGAGGAAAAATCGCACATTAATTGAAATAACTAGGACAATGCTTGATGAATATAATATTTCCGACAAGTTTTGGGCGGAAGCTATTAACACCGCTTGTCATGCCATAAATCGCCTTTATTTACGTCGACTTTTGAAAAAGACTTCCTATGAGCTTCTTGTTGGAAGAAAACCGAACATCTCTTACTTTAGAGTATTTGGTTGCAAATGCTATATTCTTAGAAAGGGTGTTCGGCTCTCTAAATTTCAAAGTCGTTGTGATGAAGGTTTCTTATTAGGTTATTCTTCGAATAGCAAAGCATATAGAGTTTATAACAAAATTTCGGGTTTAGTTGAAGAATCTTGTGATGTACAATTTGATGAAACTAATGGCTCTCAAGAAGAGCAAGAAAACTTGGATGATGTAGGTGATGAAGGTTTGCGCAAAGCTATGGAAAACATGCAAATTGGAGACATCAAATCAAAGGAAGATCCATCTTCACCAAGCTCATCAAGACAAGTAGAGCCACCCACATCGTCTAATCCAAGCGTTGTTCAAGTTATTGAAGATGAACAAAAAGATCAACAACAAAACAACTTCAAGATTCACAATGCAATCGCCAAGGATCATCCAATATATCAAATATTGGGTGACGTGAGTAAGGGTGTTCAAACTCGCTCTAGAGTAGCTTCATTTTGCGAACATTACTCCTTTGTTTCTTCTCTTGAGCCTAAACTTGTAGATGAGGCTCTAGATGACCCGGATTGGGTGAATGCCATGCATGAAGAGTTAAACAATTTCGCACAAAATGAAGTATGGACCTTGGTGGAAAGACTCGAAGAGCATAATGTGATTGGCACTAAATGGGTCTTTCGAAACAAACAAGATGAGAACGACATTGTGGTAAGAAACAAAGCAAAGTTAGTAGCTTAAGGTTATACTCAAGTCGAAGGGTTAGATTATGATGAGACTTTTGCACCCGTTGCTAGACTTGAGTCAATTAGAATCTTGCTTGCTTTTGCATCTAGTTTTGATATTAAATTATTTCAAATGGATGTTAAAAGTGCATTCTTGAATGGAACAATCTCCAAACTTGTATTTGTTGAACAACCTCTGGGGTTCGAAGATTCTAAATACCCTAATCATGTTTGTAAACTTTCAAAGGCATTGTATGGTTTAAAACAAGCTCCTAGAGCTTGGTATGAACGCTTTAGAAATTTCCTTGTTTCAAAGGGTTTTAAAATTGGTAAAGTAGATACAACCTTATTCACAAAAATCATTGGTGATGATTTCTTTGTGTGCCAAATTTATGTTGATGATATTATATTTGGTTCTACTAACCAAGATTTTTGCGAAGAATTTGGTGATATGATGTCTAGGGAGTTTGAGATGTCCATGATAGGAGAATTAAGCTATTTTCTTGGATTTCAAATCAAGCAACACAAGGATGGGACATTTATAAGCCAAACAAAGTACACTAAAGATCTTTTCAAGAAGTTTGGCATGGAAGATGCAAAACCCATCAAGACACCAATGGCAACCAACGGGCATCTAGACCTCGACGAAGGAGGTAAGTCGGTAGATTTAAAACTTTATAGATCCATGATTGGTAGTTTACTCTATCTTACCGCATCTAGGCCCGATATCATGTTTAGTGTATGCATGTGTGCTCGCTTTCAAGCTTCACCAAAAGAATGTCATTTAAAAGCCGTAAAAAGAATCTTGGGATATTTGAAACTCTCCCAAAATATAGGACTTTGGTATCCTAAAGGTGCTAAATTTGATCTAATTGGATATTCGGATTCCGATTATGCGGGTTGCAAAGTGGATAGAAAAAGCACCTCGGGAAGTTGTCAATTCCTAGGTAGATCTTTAGTATCTTGGTCCTCAAAGAAACAAAACTCCGTAGCACTCTCAACCGCCGAAGCCGAATATGTTTCCGCCGGAAGTTGTTGTGCTCAACTATTGTGGATGAGGCAAACATTGTTGGATTATGGAATAAATTTTGATAAAGTGCCTCTATTATGTGATAATGAGAGCGCTGTTAAAATTTCCAACAATCCGGTCCAACACACAAGAACCAAGCATATAGATATACGCCACCATTTCTTGAGGGATCATGTTAGCAAAGGAGATATTTGCATTAGCCACATCCGAACCGAAGACCAATTAGCGGATATCTTCACCAAGCCATTAGATGAAAACCACTTTTGCAAACTTAGGAGTGAATTGAATGTCTTGGATTACTCAAATGTTGCATAAAGTTATGGCAAATTTAAATACATGCTCATTTGAGGAAGCTTGAAAGGTTGTTTGAAATTATGCTTTTATGCAAAGGGTTTTTGATTTATAAAAGGATAAATGCAAAATTATTTGAAATATAATATTTTGTTCAAACTAATGCATAATGATCCTTAATGACTTTAGTTGAATGCAAAAACTAGGGATCATTTGCATCTATTCTCTTAAAAGTCCAATTCAGCAAAGTCCCAGAAAAATCGGAACTATCGCTGTCCTTTGCGGTACTTCCGGGTAGCGGTACTTCCGGCCGAGGAAGCGGTACTACCACTTGGCGGTACTACCGGCCGCATCTGCGGTACTACCGGACCAGCAGTTAAGGGGGAGTAACTGCCCGCGCCCAAGGGTTTCTCTCAATTTTTTTCTCTCCGGTACTTCCTCTCCACTTCCGCCCGAGCCCGTACTCTCTTCTCTCTCTCTCTCCCCCACAAAAGAACCTCCCAAACCGCTCCTCCGATCTTCAAATCTAGCAACATTTTCTTTGACTCGTTGCATCAAATCAACTCCCCAGGGTTCAACTCCTCCGATCCATAAGGTATTTCGAATCAAAAATCTCTTTTTGATCTTCTTTTGAACCCTAGGTCATGTTTAGGTTTGGATTTAAAATAAAGTCATTTTTGCTATTTAAATTCTAGTGAAACTGAGTAAATTTGGTGTTTGAGGGTGTATATGAACACATTCCATGGATTCAATCCAACAAAACACCAAGAATCCACTCACATTTCCAAAACCCTAGAATCTGTCATGAAGCGGAACTACCGCCCGACTGGTGCGGTACTACCGCTGAGCGGTACTACCGGCCCAGAACGGCGGTACTACCGTTTTTCCTGACAGTGCAGCAAAATTCACTTCATTCTTTTTCAACATAACTTGGCCTAATCTATGTCCTTCCTCCTAACTATTTCTTCTTGTCTCTAGATGCCTAGAACAAGAAATGTCGGGAGAAGAACCTATTCCGGGGATTCATCTGACACTCCCGCCCTTCCATCTTCTGAGGCTGTGCAGAAGGCTGCCCAAGACAAGGGCAAAGCCCCTCTTTTGGACTCCGAGTCAGACTCTGAGACTGAATCTGAGCGGTCTCTTCGTGAGAGCTCTCCCATGGAACCTTCTGAGGAGGATCTAGCCGACAAAGAGGATCTTGAGATTGATCTCAAGAAGATCTCGCCCGATGACTACACTCGCCTTCGACACACCAACCAGTACTTGCTGCCCTCCAACTCCATCAATCCAAAGTTTCACACCAAGTTCCAGGAGAAAGTGTTCGACGAGCTGTATGGGCCAGATCGCCAGTTTGCAGATCACAAATACATTGACTGGGATCATATAGACAACATTGACAAGTATGACGGAACATACAGACTCTTTCGGGAGGCAGGCATTCATGAGCTTGTGGCTTTGAAGCGGGACTATAATGACGAGATGATCCGTCAGTTCTACGCCACTGTGCATGTGTTCTCCTGATCTTCAGCACATGAGATGGATGACTGTCTGCACGAGGTTGGATGCCACCAAGCACGAGTTTGAGTTGGCCATAAGGGCAGAGCTGAGCGCTTATGAGAAGGTTCATGACAAACCCGCTCTAAATCTTGATGCCATATATCCCTACTACAACTCTGCAGAAAAAATCATACTTGGCAAGAATGTTGGACTTCAACCCATTCCCAGCTTGATCAATCGCATCATCAATCATACCATTCTTCCAAAAGGTGGTAACTATGATGCCATTCGAGGACATGTCTGGAATATCATAGACTACATTATGAAGGGGGAGAAGTTTGATGTAGTTGATGTGATCATAAGGGAGATAGTCTCCTCCAAAAATGATCGCAACAAGCGCATCAACTACGCGCCCTACATCATGGCACTGATCGACACCAAGTTTCACTTTCGTGGAGGTCGGGGTGGCGTGCATAAGAGATACAAGCCGAGACCGGAGCCTCCCATTCCCACTGGTGTTCGAGTTCGTCAGACGACAGATCCGGGAGCAGGCTCATCCTCTGGAGCAGCAGCAGCAGGAGCAGCCACTCAGTCACAGGAGCCTGGCCAGCCCACTCTGCAGCAGATTTACTCTTCCGTGCTTGAGGGTTTTTCCACCCTCAACTCCCGGATGGATAGGGTGGATGAGCGTCTGGACTCCGTCGACAGCCGTCTGTCTTCGCTCGACAGTCGTGTTGCAGCTCTAGAGAGCCCTCCAATGCCTCCTCGCCGCACTCAGGATTGATCTCTTTTTGGTACTTGATGCCAAAGGGGGAGAAAGTTGGAAGGTGGTAGTCGGGGTAGAAATAGTGAAATAGTGCTTTTGGACCTATGGGCTTATACCCACTATCTTTTATGATTGTAATAAACTTATGGTTGGATGTAATGAACTCTTATCGTTTGAACTTGTGGTTGTAATGAACCTTTATGGTCATAAGTGTTCTTGTTATTATCTGTTGCTTAATTGTCTATTATCTCATTTGACATCATAACTTTGTCTTGTGCATCTTGTATAAAATGTTGTAATCTTTATCCATGCACATGTTTAGGGGGAGTCATCTACTCTCTTGGACTTTAAAATGAAAATTGTTCTTTTTACCTAAACAAATTTCATTGCATAAGAACCTTTCTCTCATTTAAAAGTCCACATAGAATATACAATTTGTTTTCAAACAATTTGATATATTCAACCTCTTTATTCCTCAAAATTTGGATTGTCATCAATTACCAAAAAGGGGGAGATTGAAAGCATCTAGGCCCCTAAAAATGATTTTGGTAATTAATGAAATTATGTGAATTTGGGACTAACGTATTTTATGAGCATGTGAAAGGCTAGTCGACATATGAGCAACAAGATGCAAAGCCAAAGAACTCTTGTGAAGATCCAAATTGTGGCTCAAGGCAAAGGTACACTTAGCGTAGGATCTATTTTATTTTTACCGGTCTTGGAGAATGGTGGAAGACCGGATTATAGGATAGATGATCGTACCATCAAGGGGGATCTTGGCTAGTAACTTGAAATCATACTTCTAGTGCCATTTGGATGATCTTTTGAATCTTGCATTCATGAAAATTCAATTTAAAAGTTAAGTTTGTGCTCTGTCTGGACGAGACGAGCGGTAGTACCGCGTATTTCAACGTCGGTACTACCGGCGAGCGGTAGTACCGCGCCCAAATGCGGTAGTACCGCAGAGCGGTAGCTCCACTTCCGGAGCGGAACCTCTTTTCCAGAGAGCACCCCTTGAACTCGGTTGAATCTTCGTCGAACGGAAGTATCGGCCGTTTCAACGTCGGTACTACCGCTGAGAGTGGTAGTACCGCATACTCAAGCGGTACCTCCGGATTCCGGAAGAACCGGAGGTTTGAGCGACATGATTTTTCCAGAGAGCATCTCCGGTTGGTCTCGGATTTTAACCAGACCGGAAGTACCGGCATTCACAACGTCGGTACTACCGCAGGAAGTGGTAGTACCGCACCCAGAGCGGTACTTCTGGAGTCCGGTTGATCCGGAGCCCAAGCGGAATGTAATTTCCAGAGAGCGGCATTTCTGAGGACCCTTCGGAGTTTGGCCAGAGCGGTAGTACCGCGCCGACTTTGCGGAACTACCAGAGAGAGGTAGTACCGCAAATATCAACGGCGGTAGTACCGCGCTGCCAAATCCAACGGTCACTGCTCATGTCTGACAGAGCCGTTCTGACGCAAAGATTTGGGAGCGGTAGTACCGGCCCCAGAAGGGCGGTAGTACCGCTCATCCTGAGTTTTACGGAAAATTGTGCCAAACGGCTAGTTTTGTTGGTGGAGCTATAAATACCCCCACCACTGCACAAGGGCATAAGTTAGAGACTCATTGCACATTTCTTAAGCCCTAGAGCATTCATTTCACCTCAATTCTTCCTTTGCACATCAAAGTGAGGTGGTTGAGCATTTAGTGCTACATTTCAATTGCAAATCCATTTGGCACTAGGTTGCATTCAAGAGAACACCAGGATCTATTACTCTTAGTTCTTGCCGGCACTTGGACGATCCGGTGGAAGTTGGTTCGGTGATCTTCTCAAGAAGATTGTGAGAAGACCCGGCAATTGTGAAGGTTGGAGCTCGCCTACCCGGAGTGGGGAAGAGCTACATTAGTGATCGAGGTGCTTGGCTCAATTCGTGGAGCCGGTCCGATTCGTCCGAACTTACCTCAACGTGGACTAGGGGAAACCGGCAAGTTTTCGATTACATGGTAAAAACATCGGTTGTGTCTCTTGTCTCTTTAGCTCTTGTTTATTTGCTTCATTGTGATCATTTGATTGTTCAGAGCTAAGTTGGCTAAGTTGTTAACTAGAATTGCATAGGATTAATTGTTTTACATCATTGTCATTTAAATTGTGAAGAATTAATCAAGTGAACAAGAAAATTTTAAAAACCTCCTATTCACCCCCCTCTAGTCGGTATCCTTGATCCTACAGCCTCCCCCTGGACGCTCTAGGTACCGAGGCCATCTCCGGGGTGTCGGGTCTCTAGGCGGACACTCCCGGTACCACCTTGCCTATGGCCGAGCCACTCCCACTGTGCCGCCTTGCCTGAGGTCAGACCTCTCCCATTAAGACCTTGTTACACCGATCATATAACCATAAAAAGACATTGAAGATAACCATCTTGCTCCCTGATTTCATTAACTGACAAATACTTAAGATGTTGCTGCAGAGATTTGGTATATAATATATGTCTGTTAGTAGTCGTTGTTCGCCTCCCTTGAATTGGAATAGAACTGTACCTTTTCCTTTGATTTTGACGGTGGAGTCATCACCAAATTTGACATTGCCTTGAACAGACTCATCTAGTTCATGGAACTTTCCCTTGTCACCAGTCATGTGGTAGCTAGCTCTATTATCGAAGTACCACACATTTGAGCTGAACTTAGATTCCCAATCTACCCATAGCTTTGGCAAGATATTTTCTTCATGCAACAAGATCATTCTTCATGACTCTTCAACTGTTGCCATTAACAAAAACATCTCTTCTTCCCATGCATCTGCGAGATGCGCCTCCTCACCCTAGGGCTCACCTTTGCATTCCGAGGCATAATTGCCATATTTCTCACAGTTAAAGAATTTGATGTAACTCTCATCGCGGCCTATCTAGGACCCACGACCAGCACCAACTTCCTAGTTGTAGCGGCCTATCTAGGACCCATGACCAGCACCACCTTCCTAGTGTGTTATGGTAATGCCACCTCAGCCAACCCTGCCTCGACCATGGCCTCGCCAATTACCCCTTCTATGCCCATGTTAATCTCCTCCAAAATTCATTCCTTCCCCCTTTGGAGGTGGACACGGGCTCTTTGGAGTTGATTTTCTGTCGTGCCTTCCACTCGGTATGAGTGAGTAGCAGTTGGCCATCAGTGGTGTTGTTGGTCCGCCGGTTGAGTCATTCTTCATATGCCTTTAGCTGACCGATTGCCTCCTCAAATTGCATTACATCAAGATCTGAGTATTGCTCAATTGATGCCACCAATTGTAGGAACTTTTTGGGTACTGAGTCAAGAAGCTTCTTTACTAGTGTAGCATCCTCCAGGGTGGTGCCGAGGGTGCTGTACTTTGCTACCATGACACTCAAATTTTCGGTGAATTCATCAATCGTCTCACCATCTTTCATGCAAGTTGAGTCGAACTTGCTCTTCAAAGTTTGCAACCGAGCCTTCTTCACTCGGTCAGCACCTAGATATCGAGTTTTTCGACCATCCCATACCTCCTTTACCGATTTCTTCTTTGCGATCTGTAGAAGGACATCTTCTAGGACGGCTTGGAAGATGAACACTCGTGCCGCTTAATTCTTCTTCTCATCTACGGCCACTCTGACCACAAGTTCTACTGCCTCCCAACATCGGGATTTATGCGGCACCCCACCACCATCCCTTGTAACCTGCTGAACGGAGAGAGCCATCGCCAGGTACCACAAATAGCTCGAATGTGCGGAGGCTCTGATACCACGTATTAGCTTTACTCGAGGATCGCATGCCTGGATCGCTCCCTAGGAGAGCTTAGTTACGACCACGTTCTCCTCTCACACTCGTAGCTTCGACCACATTGTAGTTATGACCACGTTGAACGCTCATACTCGTAGCTTCGATCACGCTAAAGTTATGACCATGTTCTGCTCATACTCATAGCTTCGGCTATGCTAAAGTTATGACCACATTAAGCGCTCGTACTCATAGCTTCAACCACGCTGAAGTTACGACCATGTTCTGCTCGTACTCATAGCTTCGACCACGCTGAAGTTATGACCACGTTCAGTGCATGTACTCGTAGTTTTGACCACGCTGAAGTTACGACCACGTTCTGCTCGTACTCGTAGCTTCGACCATGCTTCCACGGTGCAACTTTGATTGCGGCAAAATAGACCTCTGCAAAATGACAACAAGCAATCAAGAGACAATGAAGTTTGTGGTGCAATTCTACACACATTTTTTTGGGTTTTCTCTTATCTATTTAAACTAGGATTACAACTGAAAAACGAAAAAACTACCAACGTATCCAAACTGTCTTAGGAAAGGAACTGAAACTAACTCTTCTAGCTAGACTTGAAAATGAACCGGACTCAGCACAGACTTGTGTAGGACATGGACAAACACTAAGTCTAGATTAATTCCAGCACAGAGGTCCCTATGTAGAAGACCCAGACCTCCTCCAGGGGTCTCGCCTACCGTCAGCCGGGGCTCCCTTTGCTTCCACCCGTGCCCCCTTTGGGCCTCGCTTGCTGTCGTCTAGACCCCCTTCGAGGGCCTCGCGAGTTGCTATGGATCCCACCGGATTTTGAACTGCCCTAGCTCCACTCATGGCTTCGTCCGTTACCATCCGGACCATTCCCCTTGGGGGGTCTTGCTTATCTCCACCAAAGGCGCCACTTAGAATGCTGTTGAGGACACCTTCACCCTGGCTCTGAACCATTTGGACTCCACTCGGGGCTTCGTCTGTTGCCATCTGGACCCCCCCTGGGGGCCTTGCTTGTCGCCACTGAAGATACCACTCAGACTACCACCGAGGACACCTTTGCCTTGGCTCTAAACAGTCTAGAGTCCATCCAAGATTCCGTCACTTAATCCCCCAGACTTCCTCCAGATGTTCTTTTCCCCGCTACCCAAACCGACCTCAGGGAAGCTGCCCGTTGTCTCCCGGACGACTCTCAAGAGTCGCACAACTTGATGCCCGGACTGCACTAAGGACCCACTCTTTTGGCACTTGGACTGCTCCCAAGAGTTACACAACTTGATGCCTAGAGTGCATCGAGGACCCCTATTTTTGGTGCCCAGGCTGCACTCGTGATGAGGCCACTCGGAGCTCCTCTGGAGCTTGGGTGCCCAAACCACCTCCACGCCCCTTCATTCGAGTTTGGCTCATTGGATCGCCTTCTAAGCTTGTGCGCCCAGACTCCTCGGTTAATCTGCAACCCGAAGTGCTTTCACACCAAGCCCTCACCTAGTTTGAGTTGCGTCCACGCCAGCTTCCTGTCCAGACCACCTTCACAGCGTTGAGCCTCCAAACTTCGGCATGACTTCGAAGTAAGCGGCGTCTCCCACCGGCGCCTCTGCCAAGCGGGGTAGGGTGGCTATCGCCTGGAAGGATGTCGTGAAGGCAAAGGCAGCCGCTGAAGGAGCAGAAACCACGAAGAAGGTCATAAAGTTCTCCCACTACTTGGAAGGGGCATAAGCATTTAGGTCATATCTCCATGCAAAAAAATTATAAGGCTTGTGTCAGAAGGAATTTTAGATCCCCTAGATTACATAGATTTTAACATTGTGTTAATTGTATTAAGGGAAAATAAACAAACATGAGGAAGTTAAGTGCTAATAGAGCTTCAGATGTCTTACAACAGGTACATACAGATATCTACGACCCATTCCCTATGGCTTCTTGGAATGGCCAGAGGTATTTTATCACATTCATAGACAACTTCTCGCGGTATGGTTATATTTATCTTATCCATGAGAAATCACAGTACCTGGATGTGTTCAAACAATTTAAGGCTGAAGTGAAAAACCAACTTGGCAAAAGGATTAAAGCTATTCGATCTGGCCGTGGTGGAGAATACTATGGCAAATATGATGGATCAAGTGAACAACGTGCAGGACCCTTTGCTAAATTCCTAGAGGAATGTGGGATCATCCCTCAGTATACCATGCTGGGATCTCCTAGCATGAATGGTGTTGCTGAGAGGCAAAATAGGACTCTTAAGGATATGGTGAGGAATATGATTAGTCATTCTACCTTACCAGAGTCTCTCTAGGGAGAAGCATTAAAAACTGTAGCTTATTTACTCAACAGAGTAAATAAGTGACTAACAGAACCCCATACAAACAATGGATAGGAAAAAAATCTAGCATCAGGCATGTACGTACATGGGGGCGTCCATCTGAAGCAAAGTCATACAGGCCTAATGAGAGAAATTGGACTGAAGAAATGTTAGTAGCTATTTTGTTAGTTATTCTGAAAGATCTAGGGGTTACAAATTCTATGATCCTACTACTAAATCAATTTTTAAAACAGGAGATGCCTGATTTTTTTGGGGATGTTGAGTTTGAAGGGGGAGATATGATTAGGAACATTACTTTTGAAAAAGTTCCTGAAGGGGATTTATTTTCTTTGATTATTCCCAATAATGATCGGGATTAGATTATTTTACCTAGTATTATTGAAGAAAATGTAGATCAAAATAATATCCATGAGGTCCCTCCACATAATGATGTTCTTACAGAAGAACAAACTCATCAACCTCAAGAACCAGTGCCATTAAGGCGATCTACTAGAGAAAGAAGAAGTGCAATCTATGATGATTACATTATCTTCCTTCAGGAAAATGAGGCCTGCGGGGAAATTTTGGGAGAAGATCTCATCAATCTCCAAAATGCCCTACAAAGCCCCAATTCAGTTAATTGGATCAATGCCATGAATGAAGAGTTAAAATCCATGAAGGACAATGACGTTTGGGATCTTGTCCTATTGCGAGAAGGAAAGAAACCCATTGGTTGCATTTAAGACCAAACGGGATTCAAAAGGCAATGTGGAAAGATAAAAGGCTTGCCTTGTTGCTAAAGGATATACTCAAAAGGAAGGTATAGACTATAAAGAGACTTTCTCTCTAATTTCTTCGAAAGACTCTTTTAGGGTCATTATGGCACTTGTGGCACATTTTGATCTTGAGCTTTATCAGATGGATGTAAACATTGCATTTCTAAATGAAAACATTGATGAGACGATTTTTATGGAGCAACCAGAAAACTTTGTGGTTGATGACCCAAAGCAAATGGTATGCAAGTTAAATAAATCCATCTATGGGCTAAACAGGCTTCCCAGCAATGGTACCACAAATTTCATGTGGTCATTATCCCTTTTGGTTTTGAGGTAAATATAGTTGAAGATTGTGTGTCTCATAAATTCAGTTGGAGTATGTTCTTATTTTTGGTTCTGTATGTTGATGACATATTATGTACTTGCATGTAACGATATCGGCTTATTACATGAGACCAAGAGATTTCTCGCTAAACATTTCAAGATGAAGGATCTTGGTAATGCTTCTTTTGTATTAGGCATTCAAATACACCGAGATCGCTCTCAAGGTATACTTGGATTATCACAAAAGAACTATATCGATAAGGTATTGAGAAGATTTGGCATGTAGAACTGTAAACCTTTAGATACCCCTGTGGCCAAAGGTGAAAAATTCAGTCTTAGCCAATATCCTAAGAATGATTTTGAGGCAAAGAAAATACAAAATATCTCATATTCATCTTTGATAGGGGGCTTGATGTATGCTCAAATTTGCACTAGACTAGATATAGAATACATTGTTGGAATGCTAAGTAGGTATTTAAGCAATCCAGGATTGGATCATTGGGTCGCAGCAAAACGGGTGTTGCGGTATTTGCAAAGGACAAAAGATTGTGTGCTCACATATAGGAAATTGGATCAGTTGGAGATTATTGGGTATTCTGATTCCGATTTTGCTGGTTGCCAAGATACATGTAAATCCACTTCAGGTTACATTTATCTGCTCGGTAGAGGTGCGGTTTCTTGGAAAAGTGCTAGGCAGTCACTCGTTGCCCGTCCACAACGGCAGCTGAGTATGTTGCTTGCTGTGAGGCTTCAAATCATGGGATATGGTTGCAAAACTTTGTCACTGGGCTACGAATTTTGGATCAGGTTGACAGACCACTAAGGTTATATTGTGACAACAAGTCTACAGTTATGTATTCCATTACAATAGGAGCTCATCAAAGTCTAAGCATATGGATATCAATTAAGTTCCTAGTTGTGAATGAAAGAATTCATAGCGGTAAATTATCAATTGAGCATATAGGTACGACTCTATGATTGCAGATCCGCTCACTAAAGGCTTGACGCCTAAGGTGTTCCTTGAGCATGCTGCTCATATGGGTGTGATTTCAACTGAAGAATTCAGTTCTAGTGGGAGTTTGTAATTTATCTTATGATCATGAGACAATACCAGTTCAATGTAAAGACTTTCAGTTATATTCTCTAGAGAAATAAAGTTTATGTTCTTTACTCTGGATTCATATCATCTCATTTGGTTTTGAGAAGATGTTTTGACCTCATAAGGAATAAAGTTGGACCAGTTGGAAATAGGCATGTTATGATCACATCTCATGTAATTCCCATGCTACACATCCATATTTTGATCCATGCCATTCTGTTATGCTTACATATGTAACCATTGATAGGTCTAGTTATGCTTAAAAGTGACAAAGACTTCTTTGATCCTATGTTGATATAGTTGATGGACCGGATTGTTTCAAGGATGCTCATGACATTGAAGCATTTTTGAACTCATAAAGTTTTGATATGTATTTACTCATTTGGTCCAAGTGGGAGATTGTTGGATTATTTTCCTATTATGTGGACCAACATGAGTTTATATACATATTGGCTTTCTATTTTGGTTGGCTCAAATATATAAAGTGATCAAATAAAGTATTTATTATGAGCCTGAACACCTAATAAGGAAAATATAGACTTGGAATTCGTATCTGTGTAGAGTCTGGTTTAGAATCTATCTCTACTGATGGATTGGGATAGAATTCTGCTAAAGTCTATAAATAGGGGACAGGTCCCCTCATTAGGGTAAGAGGCCATACCAATCTATCCACATCCGTAGTTGAAACATGTGGCTTGCCTTTTGATGAGAAAGATCAAACCCTGGTAGAAGAGTAGCAGCACATCTTTAGCTCAATTGATGGCGTCGTTATCAGGTATGCTTCCACGTTTACAGATGTTAAGTGTGTTGTCATTAATGTATACAAGATTTTGAATTCTTTGGTCTGCTGAATTAGATCAAGTGCTTTATTCCATCACAGTTTTCTTTGCTCCTCTTTTTTCTTCATCGTGTGGAGAAGAGCATGCCAAACTTCTTGTCATCACTCCAAGGCGTGAAGAGATCCATAGGCTGCACAACAACCAGTTTGGAACACTCTATCTCAAGCTTATCTCGTAAAACCTTAATTTTGGAGTAATGCGAAGGAAGGGCACACCAAACTTTCTATATATCTCACTACAGTGCACACAAAGCATCATGTGACACATAAAAAGGACAAGATACTAGCTACAATACAACACGAAAGGAGAGGTCGAGAAAAAGGCCATCTCCCATTTTCGAGTAGCAGTACAAGATTTGCAGAGAAACACAAAGACCGGCCAACTCGTGCTATTGCATGCAGCTTGAGGCGTCGCTGCATGCCATCACACCTGTCTGTGTAGACAACGGTGGTAGGTTGGCAGACAGGCCAAACGCTTCTGTGACTATAGTAAATGATCGAGTGAAGCATGAAGAAGGGTAACAATAGAGAATGTTCATCGAGCATATCTGAGCTCTCAAGATTTGATTTTTCACGGCAGTATGAAACTTGTTATTTTGCATGTTTTGGATCTTCTATCTCGTACGTCTTCGGGTATTTAAATGTGTTGCGTGTATGATTCTTTTTACTAGCCTCCCATACTCGTATTGCAATATTGCACATAGGCCCTCAACCATGTGCCTAATTGCCTCATGCATGGTCCACCTTGAGTACAACACTATTTATCATAGCGAAGTGACTATTGCCTTCTCTTTTTCTTATTATTTTTCACATCCAAGTGTCAATTTCTTTCGCTAAGCTTTTATGTGTTGGAACGAGAAAAACATGGAGGAAAGGAAGCATCTAGCCACAGTACATAAAATGGTATTAACACAAACGATTCTAGACGTCTACGAAATAGGTTATTCTAGACACCTCATTATAGATGGTTCATGAAAAACTGTTGGTATTGTAATTATCACAGACGATTTTACAAAGCGTGAGTATCTTACTAGCGATGGCTAGAACTGTTTGTGATACGGAATTATCACAAATGATTCTTTTTAATAACCGTCTGTGATAATCATCTATGATAATTAAGACATCACAGATGGTTTTTAATTACAATCGTCTGCGATATAATCATAGATGGTTTAATACAAACCATCTGTGATGTATCGCGTTTCATCTCCCCAATGCGTCTATGATCACTTTGTCTTGTCGATGCGTCTCTGATCGTTTCGGCTCCCCGATGTGTCTTTTCATCTCACGCATCAAATTTATAAAAATGATCATCTGGCATATACACGAAGATAACCCCACATCACTGATACACATATCTACTCTCAAGCACAAACAAATGGCTCCGGCGGCCTCTTCCTTGTTGTCGGCATTGATGGCCAACCTGGCCATCTTGTATGAGCACCTTGCTAGTCGTACGCTTGTGAATGCTGCAGAAGGACACTGTACCAATAGTGTCCTCCATCGTATGTCTGAAGATTCCTAAAGTAGTTGAAGGGCACTTTCCACCGTCTTGACATCCCACTTCCGGTTTGTCTCCCACTTCCGGTGAGCTAACCTCGCCATCGACGTGGTCCTTCACAACGTAGTTGTATGTCTTCAGGAGGCTTTCCATCACTTGGAGTGCTTAATCGAGGTGGCGGGCGACTGAGTCAACCTTGCCGAGACCCTTCAAGAAAGGAAAGAGAGCCTATTGGCTCAATTCGACTTGTTTGTTCAGTCGGAGGGTGTTCGGGAGACACTCAAATGAGGGTGTTAGTGGGTAGATGCATTTCAGGCTTCGCTCGCTGATGATCCCGAACCGTTCAATGCTGACCACGTCGCCTATGAAGTTTTGAAGACGGAGATAGCATGTTATCTATGCTACTAGAAAAACTTCGAAGCAGTTAGGTTTCTACTTTTTTTAATCTTTTGTAAGAAGCAACTAGCCACGCTATTTGACCATATGTAAATACAACCAGTTGAATTTATATTTACTGTCTTCTATATATGTAAACACTTAAGCAATACATATTTACTCCTGAGTCATTACTGAATTAACATTTATGTATATGAGAATGAATTTATAACCATCTGTGATGCGTCCAGCCTATTTATATTCGGACTAGGGTTTGCTCGCACTCCCACTCAGGCTTAATATATCTCTAACTCTCCTCCTTGAGCATGCCACCTCCTACTTCAAGCTAGCCGCCTACTCCCCGAGCATGCCACCTCCTACCCTAAGACGGCTGCTTCCTCCCCGGCATGCCTCCTCCCCAAGCATGTCGCCTCCTCCCTGGCGCGCCTCCACCCCCGAGCACGCCGCATCCTTGGTCACTGCCGGAAGGCTCGAATAAGGCCGGCAAGCCGATTCAAATCTGGAGTCTTTAAATCCAGATAGGAGAGTTGGGGATCCAAGCGGAACTCAAGAGCTCACCACACGAACCTTGCCCTTACTGTCTTCTCGGTGGCTTGGATTACCATCGCTCAGTAAGTTTTACTTTGCATTCTTGTATTACTATAGTGCATAAGTTTGCCATGCTAGTTTGAAATCAGTTTATTATCTCTGAAATTTGTTAATAATACTAGCACTGGGAGGACTTTGCATGATAGATTGTGGGTATTGAGATTGCTCGATGAGGACAAATTGTCAAACTTGAGATCATTGTGACTATCTAGAAGTATTCTGCTAGTTTATTATTTTTCAATTGCTAGTTATATACATTTATTCAGTGTTGCTCATTGCTGTCCTGTTCTGAATATTGCCAAAATTCTATTGATACTGCAGTAGCATTTCTCAGTTACCTACTTCTGGTTAGAACTGCAATTGTTTCTGTTATTATACTGAAGTAATTTAAATTGTAAACTAGCAGAATTTAGAAGGGATGGTTACTCTGATTACCACTCATTAATACCACTTATTAATGCTTTCTACCACTTTAGCTTCACGGTCTATATGACAATCATCTGCGAGTTGGTAATATCTGAAGTAAAAAAATAATTTTACACAGCACACACCAAGTATATCTTACAAAATAAGGAATGAATTAATATTCATTCCTTATTCTGTAAGATATACTTGGTGTGTGCTGTGTAAAATTATTTTTTCTACTTTAGATATCACCAGCCTACACTAAGGAACCACCTGTTACTATTACTAATCACTATCTTGGTTTTCAATATATTCTCTATGCCCTGGAAGCAATACATATATATTTCATAGTAACACTAACATATATAGTCTTACACACCCCACAATTTAAATGAGGTAGAGACCTGGAAGCAGTACATATATATTTCATAGTAACTCTAATATATGTAGTCTTACACACCCCATAATTTAAATGAGGTAGAGACAAAGTTAGATCTTATATCACACTTGTGCTTCAAAGGGCATAAAACAATCATGCACTGGATCTAGTGTGTGATGTACATCATACCCTTTGAAGCCCAAGAGTGATCTGGAGAGCTAAAGACAAAGTTGGATCCCATATCACACTTGGGCATAAAAAAGCATGAAGCAAATCACACATTGGATCTAGTGTGTGATTTGCTTCATGACTTTTAAAACCCAGGTGCGATATGTGATCCGACTTTGTCTCTAGCTAATTTAAATTGTAAGGTGTGCAAAATTATATATGTTAATGTTATTATGAAATATACATGTACTGCTTCATCCAGTGAATGGGGAAGATATGGATAAACAAAAATATTGATTAGTAATATCATACAAAATGTTTTGTTTATTAGCCGTCTGTGATACGTAGATACCATAGACGGTTATATTTAAAAGTTGTCTGTAATACGTAAACATCATAGACAATTATTTTTGAAAACCGTCTGTGATAAGTACACATCACAGACGGTTATTTTAAAAACTGTTTGTGCTGTTACCACTTACAGACGGTTTGAAAATCGTCTGTGATGACCACATGTCATTACTAATTTATAAATTCAAACGGCTTATGAAACCATCTGTGATAACGGTTTTAAACCATCTGTGATGATCTTTTCTGTGGTAGTGGTAATGTGCTTCAATAATATTACAACTTTGCCGTTGTTAGAACGTACTTGGTAAAAAAAATTTAAGGAAAAATAGGTATATGATAGCTAGGCATATCTTTATCTTGCATTGTCCGCTTGCAATTGTGTTACTAAATGGAGCGCGCAAAAATGGATCCCGGTTTTATTACCCTTAAACGCCGTTTGATCCCAGTCCATCTAACGATCCACGATCCAAGACCTAGAACATTCCTTTCTATAGAGAAAATTGATCATTTGCCACTTTAAAGAGTGGGCTTCGCAAAATTACCACTTTCAAAATTGGCTTCGTAAAAATGCCATGCAGCACATTTACCTCTTGATTACCATGCCATTTGAGCCATTTAACTCATTTAATATTTTTTTTTCTAATTTTAGAGGCTGAAAAAAGACATTTCTACCCCTGCTCTCTCTCTCTCCTCACGTCCCCGTCCCGTCGTCGCCCATACCCTGCGCGATATACAGCCTCGCCGTGGAGGACGAGAACCACGCCGCGATCGGCGTACTCGGTGCGATCCCACCGCTGCTGGAGCTGTTCACGAGCGCCGGCGCGGGGCGCCGCAATGATTACCATGCCATTTGAGCCATTTAACTCATTTAATATTTTTTTTCTAATTTTAGAGGCTGGAAAAAGACCTTTCTACCCCTGCTCTCTCTCTCTCCTCACGTCCCCGTCCCGTCGTCGCCCATACCCTGCGCGATATACAGCCTCGCCGTGGAGGACGAGAACCGCGCCGCCATCGGCGTACTCGGTGCGATCCCACCGCTGCTGGAGTTGTTCGCTAGCGCTGGCGTGGGGCACCGCGCGCGGCGCGAGGCCAGGGTGGCGCTGTACCATGTCTCCCTCTCCGGGATGAACCGGTCCAAGATCGCGCGCACGCCGGGGATTGTGCAGACGCTGCTCGCCGCGGCAGATGCGCGGGACCGCGCGAACGAGACCGACGCCGCCACGCTGCGGAGGCTGGCCCTGATGATCCTCGCGAACCTGGCCGGGTGCCCGGAAGGGAGGGCCGCCCTAATGGACGGTGGCGCAGTGGCCGCCATCGTCAGGCTAATGCTTAACGGCTCCGCCGCGCCGGGGAGCGTAGAGGAGGAGTACTGCATATCGGCATTGTACGGGATGAGCCGGGGCAGCCTGAGGTTCCACGGACTCGCGCGCGCGGCCGGTGTGGAGGCAGCGCTGATGCCAGTGGCCGAGGGCGACGGCGTTGTGGGGCGCGACATGGCGCGGCGGACGCTCAGACCCATTTGTTTGTCCTTGGATGCTCCTTTGCTCACTGGGTGTGCATAACTAACATCATTCAGTAGATGATCGCAGCTCGGCAAATTTGTGATCTCTTGTGCACTCTGCATATAGATCCTTATTGTCAGAAACAGAAATCAAAAGTAATGCTTTAAAATTGCGTCCAGAATTCATATTTTGATTAATCCTTGAGATAACGAGGAATAAAAGTAATGCTTTAAAACTATACAGGACTCACGATGATAGTACAGCATATTGCTGAATAGAAATGGAAATGGGCGACGACGGGACGGGGACGTGAGGAGAGAGAGAGAGCAGGGGTAGAAAGGTCTTTTTCTAACCCCTGAAATTAGAAAAAAAATATATTAAATGAGTTAAATGGCTCAAATGGTATGGTAATCAAGAGGTAAATGTACTGTATGTCATTTTTGCGAAGCCAATTTTGAAAGTGGCAATTTTGCGAAGCCCACTCTTTAAAGTGGCAAATGATCAATTTTCTCCCTTTCTATATGTCTCCTACATGTTTGGCCTCGGCGCTTGCCTATCTGCCCCACCCCTCATTTCACGATCAGTGATCCTTCGTCTCTCCTGATTTTGCTACCACCCCCACCCTGGTGCCATGGGTTATAAGTACCTCCCGTCTTATCTCATAACACCTTATACTTTTCTCTATCGGTCCGTTCATATTAATTTTTACTAATAGATTTTAATTTTGGTTTATAAATAGTAATATCTTTAGAGAAGATGTACGGAGAGACACGTGTGATTTTATCCAACATAAATGAAGTCATCATAGTTTCTACTATAATAGTCTAATAGACTTCGCATGAAAAAGACAATTCATTTAAAATATAGATACTATAAAAAAATATTTATTTTAAAAAAATTATAAACAAAAACCAATATAAACAAGACCATCACATGTATCTCCATTGCCTCAACGCATCCCGCACCCTTCTCCACCCTGCTTTCCGCTGCAACGGCCGTCGCAACCCACAACCGACAGTACCACCGACAGCACAATCAACCCCATCATCACTACGGGGTACATACTCCGAATATTTGTGTCAGTTTTCATATATAGATTAGTTTCATCTTGGATCCATCTCAATGTTTCTTACCTCGTAAACCAAGAAAATTTCATATACAAGTCGAAAAAATCAGATCCGCATCAAATTAAAAATATGAAACCCTTTGATTGTCTAGTTTAGCGCTTTCATGGGAGTAGGGTTAATTCTAGGAACTGACTTGGGGATTAAATAGATATATGGCATTGGGACTAGGGTTAATTCGGGTATTTTTCTTTTCGCAACTACACGCTTTTCCCTAATTTTGTAAAACCCAGATAGAGAACCTGCCCAAAACACGCCTATTTGCTTACAACACGTAAAACCGACAATACGTCTTTGTTGTGTGAACGCTTGGCTGCTAACCAGATCCCAAAGAATACATGCTTTCCACAATGGCGCGCACACAAAAACAACAAGCTTGAGCCGATCACGGGGAGGTTCTCTCTGACAGGGGCGGAACCAGGAATTAGATATAGGGGGGACAACATGGACAACATGGACATCAAGAAGAGGTTCCCAGCCATTATTTCGCAACTCACCAAGCAACACTTTTGTTGTAGAAATAGAATCCATCGCATTTAATATATCAATGTTTTTCTTTTGGAATGTTTGGCACAACACATCAGTGATCTTCATAATCTTTTCCATCAGGTGCAGAATAAACACAAAATCAAATGTAACAATGATTTGTTGTAGAAATGAGACGCATGACCCTGACGTACCTGCTGTTTCCCACAACAGGTGTTTGACGCCATTTGTTTTTGTTCCATTTGAGGAGGTATGGCCTATGATCTCTATGCTAGGTGAACTCTATAATATGTCATTGACTTTTCAGAGGGGCTGATTGGAACGTGGAACCTAACTTTTAATCCCATCACTACTACAGAAAAGGTCATCACAGACGGTTCGAAAACGTCATCACAGACGGTTTTGTGAGCCGTCTGTATTTATGGGTCAGTGATAATCGAAAGTCAACACAGACGGTTTTCGAACCGTCTGTGATTATGGGCTATCACAGACGGTTTTTACTCCAAAATCATCTGTGATAGCTGATAATCACGGACGGTTTTTAGTTAAAAACCGTCTGTGATACTGATTATCACAGACGGTTTTTGAGTAAAAACCGTTTGTGATTATCAGCTATCACTGACGGTTTTGGAGTAAAATCCGTCTGTGATATTCCCTTCGACCCATACATATATTTCTCTTATTGGCTAGCCTCAGGAATGCTAGCCATGCCCTCTGAAACAAGCAGATAATCACAGACAAAAAACATACAATTCACACATCTCATTTGCTTTCAGATACATTTCACAGACATAAAACATCCAATTGACATAGCACTGCATTTCACAAACATAAAGTATGCATCCATTTCGCAAATTGATTAATTGAATTGAAATGAAATATCCATTAACAAATGCACAGTTACAAAAGATCTACACTGCATTTACACTTAGTGATAAGACCAATAAGAAATCATAGTGCGCAGTGGAACCTTCCTCCTGGCTTTATGACTTGAGTCAGCAAAAAGTACGCCAACTCTCCTTGAATCCCTCCAAAATCAGACTGTTTCAATGCGGTTGACGGAACGGACACAGCCTGTCGATAGGAATATCAATGTGCATATATATGTAACGTGATAAGTATGAAGTAATTATGGGAAGAGTGACAAACCTTGCGATTGGTGAGCCTCAAGGAATCGAGGAGTAGTTCCATATGTTGGCAAACGTAGTATCCACATGTGTTGTCCGGCTGCTGCTGGTGGCACTGCAAAAAAAATAGAATGTGTTAGTTCAAGAGGCATTAGTACCAACTGTTGCATAGGATTAATTAATGTGAAATAGCGAATACCTTAAAATCTCGAACATGTGTCAGCAGGCCTTTGGCCCCGCGCTTCGAGTCACCTCCCATTTCAATGTAGGAGGCGAACGCCCTACGTAATTCGAAAAAGTTAATGTTAATCATTCGGAAGGAAAGAAAGAGTACAATATAGATATGTATGGGGAATATGTGCTTACCTATCGATTACTTGGCTGACAACTGTGAAGTCCATTTTATTCTTACTTAGGGAATCAAGGTAATATACCTTGTTCCATTTTGGTACAATTACTATTAAAATCCAATGAAAGTTCTGATTGAAGGGCATAAGTACATAGTCCTTATTGCGGCAACCCAGCAGTCCTGATGCAATATACCTCTCGACGAGGGGTGTCTCCTGGTCGATGGTATCCTTGGCGACCAATTGTGGGTCCAAGAAACCAGCTGATGAGTTGGATAATCTAGCTTTAATCAGCATGTGTCTATATATATACACACGAAAGCAAAAAATTAGATATGGCATTTATCGGTATGACATTAACGGAGACTGTGATTGTACACACTTACAGCGTCCAGCATCGAATGATTGAGACGTCAAGAGCGTTGAGCGTGAACAGATCGAATAAATCCTCAAAGGCGACCACGAACATACACTCTTGAAGATTGTGGTGTAAATCTTCCTCGGTGAATTTGACAGTGATACTTGAAGTCCGTTCTCCCTCTAGCTTATTGGACTGCTGCATATACCACGTGTGCATTGCATGCAACTATGTGGTAGCTTTTGGAGGTCTTTTTGCTCGAGCAATGGCTCGCCAAGCACGAATTTGCGGGCCAAAGGGTGGTACGGAATATCATCATTGGTCTTCTTTGCTTTGCCCTTGCTGGCCTTGCTGCCTCGGCTATAGGTCGACTTCACGGAAGTCGACTTTGAAGGTAGCAGCGGTGCAAGTTGCTCTGGCGAGAATAGGGCCCGTGGAGATAGCACCGGTGTAGTATCCGGTGGTGGAACCGACTGGTCTTGTAATGGAGATGGCACCAGTGCAAGTTGCTCTGGTCCTGCCACCGGTGAAGAAGCCTCCAGGGAGATGTCGCTTTTGGGCCACTGGATGAATGTTCCAATGGCCTGTCCTAGAGTCACGATCTCGTCGTTGAGGGCTTCGGTAGCGGGACCACCTCAAAATTGACATACACACCATCCCCATTAACTTTTGCGAAGCCTGGCGCTAAAGCTTGACCGTGCACCATGGCCCCGATACCAGACGAATATGCCTGGCCCCAAGCAGCGTACAAGGGAATGGAGCCATATCTCACTTGGAGCCTGCACTTCGTAGGCTCCTACATAACGATACAAAATTAGCTACTCGAATAGGCCTACCAATGGAGCAAGCATTCGAGAGGTAATCATTATTACCAGGATGTCGTCCACAGAAAATTTGGCCTGGGTTTGCGTCGGATTCGACGCGCAGCTACTCGGACGGTTGGGCGGGCTGGCTAGCACAGGAGCGGCGACAGCGGCCTGCTGACTTTCTGTCTGTTTCCGCACCTCATCTCTGATTACATCATCCAGCGAATCCAGTATCTCCTCTCTAAGAGATGCCTTGATATCTTCTCGTAGCTGTGCTCTCAAATTGTAGGGTTGCACATGATAAGATGAGGAAGCAAGAAAAGTGAAACATGATGCTCAATGTTAGGAAGAGAGGAGAGGAGTAGAGGGAAGGGGGAGAAGGGAGGGGGTGATGTGGACAGAGAGGGGTTATGTGCCTATACTATATACTATATACTAGTAAACAATGTACCAATGTAGTATGTACCAAATAGCAAATTAAACTAAGCTACTGCAGTAAACAATTTACCAATGTAATATGTACCAAATAGCAAACTAATTAAGCTACTGCAGTAAACAATGTACTAATGTAATATGTACCAAGCATCAAGCATCAACCCTAAACACTAACAGTAAGCATGAAGCATCAACCCTAAATATGTACTAAGCAACTAACCATAACAGTATGAAGCATCAAGCATCAACCCTAAACACTAACAGTAAGCATGAAGCATCAACCCTAAATATGTACTAAGCAACTAACCATAACAGTATAAAGCATCAAGCATCAACCCTAAACACTAACAGTAAGCATGAAGCTCGGGGAGGGATTTGATGAACTTAGGGTTTTGGTGACCTTAGGGACGGCGGAGGAGGAGGAGGCGGCAACGGAGGAGGAGGCGGCGACGCAGGAGGAGGCGGCGGCGACAACGACGGAGGAGGAGGCGACGGGCTCGGGGAGGCGGCGACGGAGGAGGAGGAGGCTGCGGCGACATCTTCGACCGGGGAGGCGGCCGGCGAGGGCTGGGGGAGGCAGCCGGCGAGGGCTCGGGGAGGCGGCGGCGACGACGGGCTCGGGATTTAGATCTAATCGAATAACTGCAGCGCACACGGAAAACCCTAGCGAGAGGGTATATGTAGGGAGATTATCACAGACGGTTCTAAACTTAGAACCATCTGTGATATGATATCACTGACGGTTCTAAGTTTAGAACCGTCTGTGATAAGCCTTTGCCGGCTGTTGCAATTAAGACAACACCAATAACTACACAGCTGCATTCATATCAACCACCAAACAGCTGTATTCATATACAACACCAACCAGCTGCATTCACATAGTGTATTTCTTGATACATTTTGTCATTCTCAAATACATCACACATATACATAAATGCCAATACATTTTGTCATTCTCAAATACATCACACATATACATTTTCACATATACATCTCAAAATTGACTACATCACACATTTTCACATATACATCTCAAAATTGACTACATCACACATTTTCACATATACATCTCAAAATTGACTACATCACACATTTTCACATATACATCTCAAAATTGACTGCATCACACATTTTCACATATACATCTCAAAATTATCACACATTTCCACATATACATTCTTATTGTACTTGCTTATTTCCTTTAAAAATTAGCCCTTCATCATGATCAATGCGTACGTAACTAGTTTCGTCACGTTGTTCATCGTCGACCCTTATGCCATTTCCAAAAGGAGGTAACTCGTCAAATTGATTGTATTCCTCCTCGTCCACTACATTCTCCACTCCGACAATTCTCCTTTTTCCATGAAGAACTACATGTCGTTTCTTATTTGCCGGGTCGGTTACATAGAAAACTTGAACAACTTGATTGGCGAGTACGAATGGTTCGTCTTTGTACCCGACACGTTGGAGGTCCACGGTCGTGACACCGTACTTGTCAACCTTCACCTGTGGGAGATGCACCCAACGGCAGCGAAATAAGGGGATCTTGAAAATCACATAGTCGAGCTCCCAAATCTCTTCTATGAAGCCATAGTACGAGTTTCTCGACCCATTGGTACTGAATGCATCTATGCGGACACCGCTGTTCTGGTTAGTGCTCTTGACATCCTGAGACTGCGTATAGAATGTGTACCCATTTATGTCATATCCTTGCCATGTCACAACTGTAAATGTCGGCCCTTTTGCCAACCATGTCAGCGTCTCACTCGGCGAGCTCCTAGCGATTTGCTCCTTCAACCATTGGTTGAACCAACGGTTGTGTTGCCTCATGATCCAAACATCCGGCCGCTCCGGATTCTGTTGCCGAAGCACATCCTTGTGCTGGTCCACATAAGGGGCCACTTCAGTCATGTGTTGCAACACCGTGAAATGGGCTTGAGTATACGTGTCCATATCTGGAGTGATTGCTTTCCTTCCGATAGTTCCGAGACCCTTCAGCCTCCCCTCATGACGAGATTGAGGGACACCTATATGTTGAATCTGAGCCATATAATCGACACAAAACTCAATGACCTCTTCGCTTGCATAACCTTCGACGATGCTGCCCTCCGGCCGAGAACGATTCCGTACGTAGGACTTGAGAATTCCCATGAACCTCTAAAATGGGTACATGCTACGTAGGAATACGGGCCCGCATATTTTTATCTCCCACACAACGTGAACAATGAGATGGACCATGATATCGAAAAACGAAGGAGGGAAATACATTTCAAGGTGACATAGAGTCATCACCACCTCGTCCTGCAGAGCATCTAGTCTTTCGGGATCGATGACCTTCTGAGCAATTGTGTTAAAGAAATAACATAGCCTCATGATTGTCTCTCGGACTTTGATCGGCAAAATATTTCTAATTGCAATAGGGAGCATCTGTGTCATCAGCACATGACAATCATGAGACTTCATGCCATTTAACTTCAAATCTTGCATCGAAACAAGTTTCTTCACGTTGCCGGAGTAACCAGACGGAACTTTGACACCATGCAAGCACTGGCACAGTTCTGTTTTCTCAGCCTTGGACAGAGTGTAACACGCAGGGGGAAGGTACGTTCGTCCATTATCAGTGCGTGTCGGTGCTAACTCAGACCTGATATCCATATCAGCCAAGTCAAGCCGTGCGTTGACGCCGTCCTTTGTTTTATCACGGATGTTCAGTAAGAGACCAATCAAACTGTCGCACACATTCTTTTCTACGTGCATGACGTCGATGCAGTGCCGAACATCTAGGTACTCCCAATAAGGTAAGTCCCAAAATATTGATCTCTTCTTCCAGGTGTTCTTCTCATGAGCCCTCATTCACTTCATCGGCGATGTCATCCGGCGGCATATGATCATTCACTTCGCCATGACTGGTCCAACACGTATAATCCTTTTTGAAACGCCTCCGAATCAAGTGCGATTCAATTTGCCCTCGGTTCTTAAACATCTTCAAATTCTCGCAGTCGGTGCATGGACAGCACATATATTCCACCCCCTTATTCAACACATCCTCCTCGGCAGCTCTTATAAAAGCAGAAACGCCATTAATGTACTCTTCACTCACACGGCTCGCGGCATACATCCAGCTTCGGTCCTACGTTACGTACATATATAAAAACTTAGTATTAAAATCTAGATTAACTAATTATAACTACATATATACCGGCCAAATTTATTATATTGAGACTTAATTTGCTAGCTCAATTCATATTACAAACACAACAGCTATTATATAACTAACAATTTTGCAAATTAACCATCTTCAATAACCACTCATGGATTACTTAGACCTAAATTGTAATGCAATTAAAGAAAAAATAAATTTCATTACTAACCATATCTAGAGCAACCAGGAAAGTCTGAATCTTTCAAAGCTCAATCTCTGCCTCTTCCCACTAAATTAACTGGCCTGAAACCGCCTAGCTTCCTCCCGAGTGAAAAAGTGCGCAGCAGTGGCTAGATCTGGATCGAAATGAAGACAGATGCGGTCTGAGCAGCGCAATAAATGCCTTAGCCATTATCACAGACGGTTTTTAACTAAAAACCATCTGTGAATTATCACAAACGGTTTTTAATTACAAACCGTCTGTGATAACAAGCTTATCACAGACGGTTTTTTATACAGACCGTCTGTGATACAAAAGTATCACAGACGGTTCATTGGTAATAACCGTCTGTGATAATTCATTTTCCCGCCACAAATACCACAGACGGCCTCCAAATTACAACCGTTTGTAATAGTGCTCATCAGAGACGGTTTGATAAAACCGTCTGTGATGAGGCGTCTACTATTAGGCTTTCTGTAGTAGTGCATGTTCCCATAGTATAAAGAACTGAACAAGCACTTTGCCTAAATTGTTCAGGCTGATACTTCGGTGCTAAACCTACCAGTGAAGATGATGGATTACTTTGCCCTTGCCTAAATTGTTCAGGCTGATACTTCGGTGCTAAACCTACCAGTGAAGACGATGGATTACTTTGCCCCTGGGTGAGCTCCTCATTGTGATGATGAGGATGGAAATGGTTGATGATTTCATTCCAAGCTATAAGATGATGACAATGATAATGATGATGAAGATGAAGATGATTGATGGTTTCATTCCATGCTAAGCTCATGTTAGAACAATATGTACATACGTGGTCCTTGTTTTATTTATTATTCAGGTTGCTTGCGTACTGCTTTTGTGTGAATAATATGCTATGTTAGTTGATGCTTGAAAACAAGGCAGAAAATAACTAGTTGATGCTTGAAAACGGGGCAGAAAATAAAGACCTTGTCGAAACAAGTGGAAGCATCTTCCTGCCGAAACGACGTTCTATAATTACGGATATATATCATTGTAAACTCTTGAATCTGGCTACCTGTGCATCAAATTACTTGACTATGGAATAATTACTTGACCGTATAGAGATAAGAGATCAGATTACCTGACGGGGATGGCCGGATGGGTGGACGGCGTCGTCGGAGGCTCGGAGCCGCGGAGTATGGGTATGGTTTGCACTTTGCCGGGTGCGGGCGGACGGCGGACGCAGACTCCCCACTCAGAAATACGAAGTGTCGCTTCGCCTGCTTCTCCTGAAATCAGAAATACGAAGCCATATTTCAAGAGTTGCTGAGTACGTTGGGGAGGGGGGGGGGCTGGGCTGCATCACGTTGGGGGGTGCCAGGCCCCCCCGGCCCCCTCTCTCCGCCACTGCTCTCTGATCTTCCCTATATCCGTATGCCACATAGAATCCCAACGAACTGGACTCGAACTCGTGCAGCAATAAGTAGCAAGTTTGTTCTTTTTGGCTACGGCTTATACCTTTTTAACTATTCGTGAGAGAGAAAGTATGGAGTTACAAAAACTCACGTGCGATTTTGAATGATATAAATGAAGTCGCTACAATGTGTACTGCAATCAACTTGTAGACTATTTCTTGAAAAAAAAAATACTTCGTTTGAAAGCTTGTTACTGTAGAAAAGCAAAAAATAGCTTTTAAAAACCGAAAAGAAGATGCCCGAAATAGGAGGGCGAAATCCCGTGTGAAAAGATCCGTGTGCTCCCAACCAAAAGAACTCCTTGATATATAGAATGGGTTCGACCCGGTCTTGGCTCTAACTTATCTTTTTTTATACAATAACTAACTTTCAAACGGTGCATTGTTTGACGACGAATCTATCAATTGATTTTAGTAGACATTGTCTCGAATTCAGCTATACCGACTAAAATCATATACGATTTTTTCCCTCTTCGTACTGTCTCTCATAAACAATTAGAATTTATACACTAGAAACCAAAAGTCACGGTCTAAAAAAACCCACCCATAATCCCCTCTTATAAATTCAAGGGGTGAGGGAGTCCGATTCCTAAACAAATATCCTTTTCTCTCCTTGTCGCCTTGGGCCACCGCTAACTCTCATCTTCGGCCTCCTTACTCTCTCATCTCTGGTAGAGATTTCACTTGTGTTGTTGAGAGAATTCTCTCTCGTATATATGGAATTCTTTCTTGGTAGGTGTGAAGTCGGGAGCTTTTTTGGGGGGGATTCTGGCGACGAGCTAAGCTCGAGTGTTGGGAGTGTTTTGCTGCTTCGGTTCTCGTGTGCGATCTAGCTGGTTGTTGTCGCATGTTAGCATGGTGTCATCTGGCACGACAATGGCGGTGGTGAGCGACAGCTGGTGGTGCAGAAGTCAAAGCTCTAGGAGACGCAACCTCAAATATTCTTGCGGCATGCATTCGTGAGTTGGCTTATTTATTATTACTATAATAGGCTAATCTGTTTTTTTCTATTTTTTAATTTAATTATATTAAAAAGCTACCATCGATACAGTACAAAATAAATTAATTATAGTACAAAATAAATTATAAACCGATTTATTTCAATCGAACTGGACGTGCCTAAGTTGTTAATTGTGTTCTTAAGTTAATAGACGACGACGATGATTCTATGCGTGCAAAGCTTGGGTTGGCACGTGAATTTATTGCGCTGGGTGTGCCGTGCGTGCCTCGCCTGTTTTCCAAGATGGACGGCCCACGCGTGGAAGGTCCATGGGCCCTGCAGCCCACGTCGCGCTTTATCTCTCCTGTCTTGTGCCCTCGATCTCTCTCCTGTCTTGTCTAGTCTCTCTCTCTTACGCAAGCAAGCCGACATGGAAATGGAGATTAGGGCTTTCTTTCTTCGGGTGTGGATTGTTCCCGCTAGTTGGATGTCAAACTCTTCATTCATGCCAAGTCCTTTTCAAGAACAGATTCTTGGAGATTAGCTTCATTTGAGCTCGTTTATCTCTCGTCTTGTGTAGTCATGCAATGGAAATTAGTTTCAGTCCGTAAACAACCGATGACCATAGGAGGGAGTTGTCATCTGATAGGATCCTCGGGTGCTCGTAGCTACCATGACATCGTTCAATTCGATGGTTGGATTGTTGTGTGATTAGGTCCATAATGCTCAAGTCAAGATATTTTTTTAGCAATCTAATGGCTTTTACACGTTGATCTCTCGTTGTCACATATGTCTTGTTGATTTGTTGGGAAGATCCTGTTTTAGGCGAGATGTTTTTAAGCAACTAGCTGATTTGCCCGTATAATTACGTAGTTATATATCATGATACATTTCTCTTCCGTATACAACTCTATCGTCTATGATTGAAATACAATTTTATTTGCTATATAACTCTAATACACATATATGATTAATTTGCATCATTATAATCTAGTTCTACCAAAATAAGTGGTGAAGATGATTCTCTTTTTTTATTAATATGAGAATTTCTAGAGTTTTTTTAAGATTATTGTAGGATTTACTTGCCCTCATAACAAAGGTTGTGTTTTAATCTCACTAGTTATTTTTATTTATACTAGCTGAATACCCATGCGTTGCTACGGATTAAAAAAATTTTAGAACATATTTGTATGCATGTTCTAAATTTTTTTTACCATCTGTTAATTTCAGAACATGTAATATCTAAGGGTAGCTACGACCACATTGATGGTAGATACGACTATTGTGGCTACGACCACTGACTTTGACCACTGGCCACGACCATTGAATACGACCACTGTCTTCTACCACTGGCTATGCCCGCTTGCTATGACCACTGGCTACGATCACTGACTTCGACCACTAGCTACGACCGCTAGCTACGACTACAGTCTTCGACCACTGGCTATGACCACCGTCTTCGACTGCGCCTTGTCGACCACTTCACTGACCAAGGCTTGTCGACCATAACACCTTGACTGCATCTCCGACCACACAGGTCTTTCAACACCAACTGTTGACTGTAGCTACGACTATCGATCACTGTAGCTACAACTATCGACCAATGTAGCTACGACCATTGACCACTGTAGCTACGACCATTGACCATCGACCACAGCACAATTTGACTAACGACTATTACAGTACTCCTTTGAGTACATACCGACTGAGTCATTGTGGCTTCGACCACTCCTTCGACCATGGCATCAACCACGGCTCGACCACGCCTTTGACCATGGCATCAAACACGGCTTGTCGACTACAGCTTGTCGACCGGTCCGGAGTCTCCAACTTCGGCTCTTCAACTCCTACACATACTTGGACACACCGACTATGACTATCGGCCATCGACCACTGCACAGTTTAACTAACGACTACGACAGTACTCCTCCAAGTACGGACTGAGTCACTGTGGCTTCGACCACAGCATCAACCATGCCTTCGACCACGGCTTGTTGACCATACCTTCGACTAGTCCAAATTCTCCGGCCGCTCTTTGACTCCAGGTCTTCAACTCTACACATACTCGGACACACCGAGTACTCGATTACGACCACGCAGTACTCGAACACGCGGAGTACTCAACTACGACCACGCAGTACTCGAACACACTGAGTACATTTGGCTATGACCACTGTGGCTACGACCACGCAGTACTCGAACACACCAAGTACTCGACTACGACCATGTAGTACTCGAACTCACCGAGTACTCGATACCGACCACACGGTACTCGAACACTGTGATCGTGGCTTCGACCACGCATCAACCATGCCTTCGATCATGGCTTCAACCACGCATTGATCATGCCTTCAACCACAACCAGTGCACATGTCTGCTACAGCGACCGCCGACTACTATAGCAACAGGCCACACACATCTGCTACAACACACCGCTCCTTCGACCACCGATTCAACGACGCCTTGTCGATCACATCACCGAGCAAGGCTTGTCGACCACATCACCGTGACTGTATCTCCGACCACACAGGTCTTCCAGCACCAACTGTTGGTTGTAGCTATGACCATTGACCACTGTAGCTACGACTACTGACTATCGACCGCTGTAGCTACGACTACCAACCATCGACCACTGTAGCTACAACTACCAACCATCAACCACTGTAGCTACAACTATCGATCATTGACCACTGCATAGTTTGACTAACGAGTAGCAATGGTTGTAGCGGCTATGGTTGTAACTGCCATGGTCGAAGTGAACATGGTCGTAGCGACCATGGTCATAGCGTTCGTGGTTGTAGCGGCTGTGGTCGTAACAGCCATGGTCAAAGTCATAGTAGCAGTGGTTGAAGTTCCTAACACTTCCGCAGCCTCGTTGCCGACCTCACACTTCGCATGCCCACCATCGCCGGTGATGGCTGCGGCCTCGCACGACACCATCGTCATGCGAGCCTCTCTAGGTACCTCTACATAAGCGTGGTGGACGCAGGCGTTTCTACCGATGAGCTTCTCCAACATCGGTGGCAGCAGTGGCGGAGACGGACTAGGTCAGCCATGGCCATACAAGAAGAAAGAAGAAAGAAGAGGAGGGAGGAGGAAGATAAGGGCAAAATTGTTAAAAGGGCAAATGATAAATGGTTCAGTGAAAGATCGGGCAAATCATAAACTATGGGGCGAATGAGTTGTTGGCAAACAAAGAAGGGGCAAATCATCAAATCTCTCTTCTCAATTTAGGTACTGTAATATATACAAATGTGCTACTTTGCATTTCAACCTTTGAGTTACCTGTATTTATCATCCAATGTAATGATTTATAGCAAAAATAGTAAAATACAAAAATAGAAATCTAATTTGGTGTATCTTCTTTGTGTACTCTTTTCATACTCATAATATCATTTTACAATGTAAATTGATCCAAGTAACAAATCCCCTTGATCAGTTATAATCACTACTTTAAAAAGAAGTCCAATACGGTTCAGTTTTGGAAAATGGAATGGTTTTGAACTATTCGGATACCATCTCTTGATTTTAGATTTGAAATGTTATGGTACAAATATGGGGCCTGTTTGATATAGTTGCAACTTATGGCTTTTGGCTGAAATTTTTGAATTTTCGCTATTAATGCTTAAAGATTCCTTAGTTGCAAAAACAAATAGTATAAGAGTGCTACTATTGTGCTAATATTCTTACAGTTGTTGTAGCACCTTAGCTTCAGAATATGTAGTCACTTAACATTTGTATTCAACTAAATAAATCAGCTACTTCTTATCGCAATTCTAGAATGTTTGGTCAGGTAGTCAGGCTGAGTAACCGTCAAGAGATTGCAACTGATTCCACAAAGTTGGAGTAAACTCTCAAGAGTCAAAGTCCAATGGGCATTGCATAATTGCATATCTCATTTGAAGTAGGTTGAAACTCGATTTAATACGCAAATTAAGGAGATGTTAATGCGATAGCCCATGACAGTAGTAACTATGTATGAATGCAATTTGATTCTCTATATGGATTGGTAACAAAAACCATGAGCAACACTAATCATAACAGCTTTTGAAAAAAATATGAAACTAGCGTAAGAAAACCACAAAGGTAAGGTAAAGCGAATCAATACCAAGAGCAGCAAAGCAAATTCGAGCCCCAAGGGAAAGACCAATTCAAGATTGCACTTCACCGTAGCTACGCCCCGTCCAAGACGTGGCACCCATCGTCCAGGGCTCAAGCATCGCCTCTCAGGTGCTCAACAACATTGTTGAAATCGGGAGCAGAAGCAGGGGTCATGAGAATGGATCATCGTGTTAGTGCCTTTGACAGTAGAAGCGACAATGCCCCAAGGTGTTCGATGAAATTGCTAAACCGGAAGAGAATGTGGGCCCGTACCTGCGTGGCCATGCCCCGGTGATTCCAACCAACGAACTACACAGCCAAAAGATCAAGGACTCCAAACATCCGAACACCCCAAATTTGTCAAATAAAATATAAGCATCCAAACTCAAACATCATAGAAAGAACCATGCTGAAACACACAACCTAAGCATCAAATGCTACCACAAAAAAGCACAGGTGAAGCTCAAAAGGATTTGAACCTCCCACACATAAACTCCTCTGGACCCTCCAAAACACCATGAAATAGAGATAAAGCGAGGTTAAAGACCAAAACAAGGACTGTGAAGGGTGGAGGGAAGGGGAGGCAGTGGCAGTTGAGCCAGGGAGGGTGTGGCGGAGCCGAGGAGAGGGAGGGAGGGAGCGGCGGCGCTTGTGGAGACAGAGAGATCAAAGAGGAAGAGCAAGAGTTAGTAGGAAGCGGAAAGGGTCAGGGAGTTGGATAGAAAGTGGAGGGGAGGGGTGGTTAGACCCTGAGAGAGAGGAGGGGAGAGAGACGAATGGCTTGTATCGGATTCAGAGATCACACCTGCAGCAAAGAAGATGCTAAGACGGCCAACTCTACCCACCGGAGGTGAAGAACATGACATGATCTGCCGTCATCGGCCACAGGGAAAACAATCGGAGGCGATTAGATCTAGATTGCACAACTTAGTCCGCTCCTTTTCCCGAGCTTAGTCTGCTCCTTCTCCCGAGGCCGGCTCCGACGTGAGGCCGCCCTTTGGCTCGCCATGGCCATTGGCATCGTGCCCAGTGGCCGAATCTTGCCACTGTTGACACTACTGAGATCTTGCCACCGCCGCTACCGCTGTTGCCACCAACTTACGACAATGGAAGATTGCGCTAGGGTTTCACAAGAGGGGGCAAGCGCATGGGCTTGTCGGCATGGAGACGCAAGAGGAGGTGGAGCACACGGCTGCGTGGGAGATGTGGCGAGGGGTTCGCTTGTGGTGTGCGGAGGTGATTTAGGATCACGCATGGGAGGGGCGCGAGGAAAGGAATGCGTTAGGGAGGAGGGAGGGATCTGGGTGGGGAAGCTGGTTGCGATTCCTAGTTTTCGAGGTAAACTGCCATCGTGAGTAGTGGGGCTGGCTATGCGAGTATGAAGGGATGGCTCAGATCCATGGTGATTAGATCAGATGGCTGCAAAGAGATGATGGAGAATGCACCGACTACCACCAACTCATATATTTTAAGGAGTAAATATAGGGATTATTCTTTTTGACTGAGGCTGATGACTTTTGGTTGCAACTTGTGGTTTTTAGGTTGTTTGTGCGAGAGATTACATAGTAACAGAAAGTCACGTGCGGTTTTTACCTATATAAATGAAGTCGGTACAGTATGTACTACAATTAACTAGTAGATCTCATCTTAAAAAGACACCCCGTTTAAAAGCTAGTTACTGTAAAAAAAGTCAAAATCAGAAGCCAAAAGTTGAAAAAGAACAAAGCTATAGATTGCAGCTTGTTTCATTTTATGCATCAACTCATATTTATCTACTTCGTCATGTGCAGATGTTTTACCTTACCGGAAGAGACAAGTGCAAGAAAACATGAAGAGTGCTAAAAATTGACCGTACGGAGCCCACTAAGCTGAACATCATGGAGGATCCTACCCAGTACATGGAGTCCGAATGCGAGGAATTGCTTCGGCGGATACATGACGGGAACAGGGCAACCGGTGGGCTGAAAGTCGTCATGAAATGCTATGGAGTAGCTGGTATGAAATCGAGGCTTCAGGGGCACCAATGCCAGTTTTTTTGGATGATTTATAACATTTGCTCTATCTTTTGATTATTCAGGTTTCGTGAAGTTCCTCGACCCATACTACATGCTGCTGATTACGAGGTGAAAGAAGATAGGCACGATTTGTGGGCATGTTGTTTATGCCGTTGACAGGAGCGAAATCATCACAATCCCAGCTCCTAATGTCCTGCCCAATGTGGCTAATTATAAAGATGAAAACATGTCCTTTTATTTATTCTACATGTAAAAGTAGTGCATTTGTTTATTTTACAAATAAAGTTGCATCATACTCTCTGTAATTCCATTGCATTTTAACAAAAAAAAACGTATCAAGTGTGCAGAATTTTCTTTCTTTTGCACTTGCCACTTGGGCATGCATGTCAAGTTTTGGTAATCATTTGTCATGTTGCAGGGTCCATTCTTTTCTAGTTGAAAACAAGCGAGTTCTTCAACGCCAATGTTGCATTAATACGATTAGCAAATTTACCTGTGCAGTTGCATAGCTATATATTATGATATAGTTGTCATTGATATAAAACAACTCTACTTTCTATAATTGCAATATAATTGTATTTGTTATATCTCTAATATCTATATATAATTAATCTACACCATTATAATTTGATCCTATCAAAATTAGTGATTGAGATATTTTTCTTTTTCTTTTGATTAATGTGAGAATTTCTAGATTTTTCCTTTTTATGATTATTGTAGGAATTTTTTACCCTCAAATCGAATGAGACGTCTTGAATATCACCAATTGTTTTTATTTATATAGATATTGATCTTTCTGTTTATATTTATTGTTGGCTAGACGAGTCCATAAGTGTTCTCAGCGATAGCTCTATGTAATTCACATACATGTCATCATACCATTGCAATTCTTGCAGCTGTGAGGTTGCTTTCTATAAGACGTTCTTAATTATGGTCCGGTGCATATGAATGTTTCAGGTTTCTTCGGTCTTTTTTTAAAAAAAAATTATTGGCATTCATTTAGTATTGGTGTAATATGAAGCATGTAATATCTTTTTGTAAATGCTTCTTGTTCATATAATTTACAGAAATTCATGTTTGTTATTTCCCTTTTTTTGTTGGTGATGTAGGTACAAAAGGCTTCTTCGCTTTGTGAACCTCTCGAAGGACTTCTTCTTTGGTTACTCATACAAGATTATGCACTCCCTTCAGAAGAACATAACTGACAGGAATACATGGGAGTCTGAGTACGAGACAACATTTGTGTGGAACGAATTTCTCACCCGAGGAATCCGGTAACATCTCAAATATCCTATTTGGACTGTTGTCTTAGTCCATGGATTTTTTAGACAGGCACACCATCTTGTAAAAAAATTGTAGTTATTTGATATCCAGATTTAATTTCTAATTAAACTAGCAGATTTAACCGCGCAGTTGCGCAGCTAGATATTATTATACAATTGTTTTTATATATAACTCTACTTCGTATAACTGAAATACAATTGTATTTGTTATATAATTCTAATATTTATATCTGATTAATCTGCACCGTTATAATCTGGCCCCACTAGAATAAGTGGTGGAGATCTTTCTCTTTTTCTTTCGATTTAATGTGAGAATTTCTAGAATTTTTTTTCGGATTATTGTGGGATGAATGAGATACCTTGAATATCACCAATTGTTTTTATTTATACAGATTGTTTACACTCATCACTATTCAATGCTATTGCCTATTCATCTTCGACAAATTGCATACATAGCTGCAGTTTGACTGATAGGAAAGCATGAAATCTATTATTGCAGAAGCTTTTAACATGTTGGTTCTATCAGTTTGAACCACTTTTCCTAACTTGCAACGTTTGCTCGTAAATATCAGATAACTCTAAGTGCCTTCGGTTAATTTTTCCTTAACGTTTGCTTGTGCATTGCAATGTTTTGTAGGGATATATGTTACTGACCGTGCTGCTAATTTTAGCTAGAAGGACGCTTAGTGTTATGTGTGCGGTTACTGTTCACGTGAACAATGCGAGGTTACTATTCATATGAACAGTATGTGGCTCCTGTTCACACACAGCACCGATTTGGTTTGATTAGTTTTTCCGATTTGATTGAATTAGTTTCATTATAGATGAGATTATTTGTTAGGATAATCTATTTTCATAATATTATAGAAAAGTTATTTAGAGGTCAACCCATCCAGTCTATATAAGGATGAGAGTGTATCTTATTTTTATTAAGCAAGAAGAAGAAAGAAACAATAATTCATCCCCATCTATATATATCTTCCTCCTCTAAAGTCTCCCCAATCAAGCCGACGCTGTCTGGCTATTCTCCTGACGGTGTTTACCCCGTAATGATATAAGAATCATTATATTTGGTATCAAAGTCAACACCATGGCTTCTGCTATTGAAAATTTCAAGGCCATAAGGGCCACCCTCAATGAGATAAGAGTCAACATAGACGACATGAAAGCTATCTTGGTAAACATAGAGGCTATGGTGGCCAAGCTGATAGAAAAGGAGGAGAAGAAGGCGCAAGCAACTGCTGTTATGTGATTTGTGTCGGTACCACCGACACCACCTCCACTACCATCGACAACATTTCTCTCAACCTTGTTGCTTGTGGTCATGCTAATAGCACCCTCACCAAGGAAGAAGAAGGTCTTTGTCCAGCGGCCATCCTCTCCACACGGGGGCCAACACCGTACCTTGGAGGTGTGGAACACGGCGAGTGACGTGTGGGAGTTCGCGATATCGTCGTATCCCTCACCTATCCATTGCATTTGGTGGCAGAAAGGATAGTAGCACTACCCTACGCTCGCTGTCTTCATTGGTGGCGTCTTCGTCAACGTCAGGCAGCGTTAAGGTTCTTCTGCCTTCGCTATCAACCGTCATCGACTAGCTACTATATACTGGTGCAAGACGTCACGACCGCTCTTCTCGGTGGGGCTTCCAAGGGTTGCTGCCATGGCCACCACCACAGCTCAAGGATGAACTGTCGCGAAGGGAGGGAAAAGATGTCATGCACGCAGTTACTGTTCACGTGAACAATGCGCGGTTACTGTTCATGTGAACAGTATGTGGTCCTATTCATGCGCAGCACCGATTTGGTTTGATTAGTTTTTCAATTTAATTGGATTGGTTTCCTTGTAGATAATATTAGATTTGTTAGGATAATCTATTTTCATAATATTAGAGATAAGTAACTTAGGGGTCAAGTCATCCAGTCTATATAAGGGAGTGTATCTTATTTTTATTAAGCAAGAAAAAGAAAGAAACAAGAGTTCATCTCCATCTATGTCTATCTTCCTCCTCTAAAGTCTCTCCCCAATCAAACCGCCGCCGCCCGGCTGTCCTTCTGACGGTGTTTACCATGTAATGATCTAAGGATCATTACACTTAGCACTATTCTAGTCTGCAAAAAATTCCAGTCTGCAAAAAAGTTGTACATTCTGAAATGCACTTGTTGATATGTTCCATCTATTAGTGTGTTTTCTTAATGCAAAGAACTATATGGGAGGTGCTTCATGGGTCATTCAGGAGAAACTGTCGGTATCTGGGAAGGATCTCTGGTTGACGGTTATAGCTAGGCGCTCACGCCATTTTGCTGGACCCAGGTTTGTATAAAATGTATTACAAATTATTACTAACGCATGTTAGAGAGGGACATACTAAAATTGTCAATCTCAGTGTGTATTAATCCCATACTGATAATTCCGATTCCTTCATTTTGAAATATAGGTTCTTGAAACGAGGTGTCAATGAGAAGAGTATGGTTGCCAATGATGTCGAGACGGAGCAGATTGTGTTCGAAGACACCCAAGATGAAATGCCACCCAATATAACATCCATTGTGCAAAACAGAGGATCGATACCTCTTTTCTGGTCTCAAGAAACTTCAAAACTTCCTATTAAGCCGGATATCATGTGTAAGTGCCTAAATCTTATTCTTGACTCGACTGCAAGTCTACTGGAAACCATTTTTTTACACCAGATATTCTGATACTCCTATTACCTCAGTAAAACCAGACAATGGCAACAAAGCTGTTCGCCTCCATTTTGAAAACCTCATGACGAGATATGGAAACCCAATAATCGTATTGAACTTGATCAAGGTATGTTTATATAATTTGCACTTTGAAAGTGCATTTTAACGTCCAGCTTAATTTTCGCTAATTTTACAATTTATCGAATAATTTCCCTGCTTAGTAATCCTATGCTCATCATTATTTATCCACATACTTGTAACAACCCCCATTTCTGGGAGCGTAGGTTAACCTCGCAACTGCCCAGGATTGTTCAGCTGCGAGTACTGTAGAAGAATGTGTACCATTGCCAAAGCATGCTTAAACATAAAAGCCAAACTTTATTACAAAAGTAAAGCTTACAGCTAAGTTTTACATAAAGGCGTGCAGCCCAAAGATACATTACCAAAAGAAACTCCACAGGCAGGCCTGAGTGTAGAATAAACCCTAACACTCAGCGTCGTCTATTTCGTAGAATTCTGCGTCGTCTTCGGAAAACTCCTTCACCTTCTTATTAAGCATTATCTGGTAATGATTTTTGCAAGCATGAGTACAACCAACCGTACTCAACAAGTCACACGGATGCTACCATTAACTACATGTAAGGTACATCAAGTGATGGGGAAATGTTCATTATTTTATGTGGATGCAGTTTTAGTTGTAAACAGATTTTGAACATAAAATCATAGCTTTCTATGAACTTTAGGGGGGGTTTCAAAGTTCAATTACCAAACCACCAACATCACCAAATCCTTTCCAAATCTACTTATGCCTTGTTATTGGATTCACCCATTAAACACAGCTTCATTTACCGGAAGCATGGCGTATTCGAATACCATTATTTTATGACTCTGCAGAGCTGCCCTGCTTTACCCACAAGATTCCTCAATCCTCATGACTGAATTGAGAAAACAAGGTTGTTCACTGCTCAATTCTTTATATAGTCTCTACCTAGTAGACTTCCTCAACAAACCCAGGCCGTAACCTCTGACTTACCTCAGCCTACTATTGTGTGGACACCCGATAATCAGAACAATAGTAAAAACGATACCTGTGCCAACTTCCATACGGCCCTCCCTTAACTCCCTTCCGTATGTACTCACACTTTGCCTCCACCCGGCGTTTGTAGAGGTTCAATTGAATTTGAGCAGTTACTAGACCAGGTTTGACGTATCAACACTTGTGGTTGGGCGACAACTATGTTCTTTACTCAGCATAAGGGTCTAGTCCTTGTATTTTCACCGGTGGCAGTTTCTTCCCCACAAATTCTTGTCCAGTGTCGTAACACTGTCACTGATTTGTGATACTTGCCTTCACCCTGGTTAAGGTCATAGGATCCAGCGATCCTCGCTTACCCCAGAACCACTTCCCAAATAAACATCAACTCTTTTACTAACAGTAGATGTTGATTCTCTAAGCTACCATAATTACAGATTATTGCTATATTCAATATTACTATGTCTTGTCAAGGTGAATATGGCCATCAAATTAGACTGGGCTTTTTCAGGTGGTAGGACATAACTAGTATCATGTCATTCTAAGCATTTATTGTACATAAAATAATATTGCGCAAATAGCATAATGAAAGTACAATTAAATAAATAAATAGCGGAAATGTAGGTTCAACATGATCAAAGTATGTGTGACTTGCCTTGCGGATTTACTATTTCGGTTAATTCGTAATCTTCGACGGGCTGGGCCTGGACTTGAGCTTCTCCCTCCTGGTCTTGCAAAACCTCGATCCCGGAAGCTAGCGTAAAACAATTAAAATAAATCAATTCCATGCCCGAAGGAATGAGCCAGGAATAAAGAAATTAAAAGAATAAAGAAAATCCGAAGAACTCCATTAAATTGAGGATACTGGGTTATAGGAGGGCTATATGGGGAAATGGGCCTTGGATTTGGGTTGGCGGGCTCGAAACGAATCCGGGGAGTATAAATATGCATTTTTGGGTTTGGGTCCAACACTGTTCATCGGGCTCGGTGCACTGTTCCTCGGGTTCGGGCGAATTGGCTGGGTCGAACCACGTCGATTGGGCTCAAATCGGTTGGAACGGGCGCGGCAGCTCGGCTGGGTTCAACCGCGTTGCGGGGCGGCTCGGGTCGGGCGCGCCTGGCGCGGTGGTGCGGTGCATCCGACGCGGGCGAGTTGGCTTGGCCTAGCCAGGTCGGGGCGGCGGGGCCAGGGGAACAGTGCAAGGCACTGTTCTTCTTCTCCAACCGTTCCCGCGCGCGCAGAGGAGCAGAGGAGTGGGCGGTGGTTGCCGGCGGAGCTCGGGTGAAGTGCGACGCAAACCAAAGCCATGGATGGGTTCGGGGAGGTGAGGTGGTTCCATTTTGGGTGGTTGCGGGCCCAGAGGAGGCGGCAATCGCCGGCGGCGAGGTCATCCCTTCCACGGCCGATTTTGAAAGCTGTGGCGACTGGGAGCCTCTTGAAGCAATTGGGCTGGTCCTAGAGCATCAGTGGGGTGTAGGGAAGATTGGAGGGGCGTTGGCCGAAGCTCGGATGGCTCGGGTTGGGCTGGCCACGGGAGCCGTTTTCGGAGGTGGGGTGGCTCATGGTGCCAGGGGAGGTGGGGGTTTGGGAGCTCAAGGCCATGGCCGGGGGAGGTTTCTAGGGCTATGAGGATGCTAGAAGCGGAGGGAATTGGAGAGTAGAGGCCCGGAGATAGGACATTGGGTTAGGGCATGAATTTGGGGGTTCTTGGAATTACCGGAGTTGAGGGGGACGGGGGATGCTCGGGAGTGGTTGAGGAGCTTCGGGGACGCCAATGGAGTATAGTGGGAGGGTTGGGGTGGCTTAAATAACCATGGAATGGCGGTTCACCGAAAGGGGGCGGGGAGATATTTGGCGGCGGCAGTGAGCTGGAGCTCGAGAAGGCTCGGCCGGCTTGGGCGTCACTCCACGGCTGTCGGGGGCTCAGGGTCGGCAGTGTACGGGGCGGCTGCGGCTGTGAGAGGAAGGGGCGAGAAAGCGGCAGAGGCGGGTGGAGGCGAAGGCGAAACGGGGCACGGGAGCAACGGGAGAGTTAGGCGGCGACCGACAGCGATGTAGATGCATTTAAGGCGCGGTACGGCATCTGACAGAGGGGGCAGGAGCTGGCAGCGGCGTGCAGGCGCGAGAAGGCGCGAAGGAGGTCGGCGGCGGGGCAAAAATCAGCGGCGGCGGTGATTTTTCAGACTTGCTACAGTGCCCGCGGGAAAAATCCCGTTTCTCCCGTTATGACGCCGTGATGACTGGGATTAAGGGGTGGTTTTGCTTTGAGATTCGTGTAGATTATGGCTGTGGAGGAGATGGAGCTCAAATCCAAAGCAATTCAATACAAATTTTGATTTTGCAAAAATTTTGGTTGTTTCAATACTTGTTTTTGAATTAATTCCTGGTATAATTTTTTTCAGGTTATTGAGAAGAAGCCTCGTGAGTCTTTGCTCCGTGCAGAATATGCAAAAGCCATTGAGCACATAAATAAGGGGCTATCGATGAAGACCACTTAATGTTTTTTCATTTGGACATAAAGAATTATCCCCGGAGATGATCTTTTATATTCCCTAAGGTCTTTCTCAATTTGGCTTTTCTGTTGGGGTCGATCATTGCAACAAGTTCTTCTAATGCCTCGATATGTTATTTGCAGCTGTGAGGTGCTTCCATATCTGATCATGGTGGGAGCAGCTGCATTTGCTCAAACAGACATCCTCCATTGCCAGCTAACTCCAACATCAAAACCAAGGTAGCTTTCAGGCCTGTACATGTACTAACAATGTCTTAAAGCCTAAAATAACATTTATAAAACTCTAAAAAATATTTTTAATTTGATAAATCTACCTCGGAAAGTAGCTGTCTTGGCAGCCCTTTTTGTACACTGACGTCACCTTGAATGATATTTTTTATGTTCTTATAGCCACCTTCTACATGTATTACACTGAACAAAGTGACATTACCAGCTCAAGTGAAAGCACTAGTTCCATGGACCCTAATTTCGGGTTAACGGAGGTGGTTCCTCTTTCACTACAAAAGGGAGTGCTCAGGACAAACTGCCTAGACTGTTTGGACCGCACAAACGGGGCCCAATTCGCGTATGGTTTAGTTGCTTTCAGGCATCAACTCCACGCGCCGGGGCTTATTCAGGTGCCTGAGATTGGTATAGATGATCCTTTATCTCACTCGTTGATGGATTTCTATGAAGCAATGGGGGATGCATTGGCTATTCAGTACACTGGCTCTGCTGCTCAAAAGAAGGTATGCACTACATAATAGTTCACATGTTGTTCTGAGCTATATGTAAGGTGCTCATTTGGCAGTTACATAATTGCATTTTTCGTTGTGGATCCAGCTGAATCAGTAAATTAGTAATCCTGAACTTGTGTTGTCAAATTGCTGTTCTGAATTGTGTAACTTGAACAACACATTTTCTCCCAAACTGCTGCTCCAAGTAACCTAAGTGTCTCATGTTTCTTGATCGTGCAATAGTTGTTTTGGAAGCAAAGGGGCCAATGGAACGTAATATCCCACTGGCACGAGCTCATGCGGAACATACAACGCTTTGTGAGCAATGCCTGTATGGACAGCGAAAAGCAGAATGCTCTAAATGTGTTAAGTGCCATTTTGTTATATCAGTTAAGTATCTTCCCTTGGAATGACAAAAACAATGGGAAATTGTTGATGTTTGCCTTCCACTTTAGGTTCTTGGCCTCTTGGGTCACTTCCAACCCCAAGAAGGAAGGCCTCCACTGTGGCGGTTGGGCTCGGCTAACATCGCACAAGGTAAGGAATATGAAAGGTACTTACTGAGTGCTGTTCACTTCTCAGCAAACAAAATTCACTGATTGGAGAGTAAAACAATCTCTCACCAAAGAAAAATCACTGATTGGAGAGTAAAACAATTAAAGTCTATGTCCTTTTTAGCTTGTTATATTGGTTTCTGAAATTACCTTGATATCAGCAGATCATTCTAGAAGTCCTTCTCGCCTGGCCACATCCGTCCTGGGAAAGCTATAAAAATCTATGCAGCAAACAGACAAATACTTCCAGGGATACTGAAGCAGGATGATTCTAGAGAACATTCTGACTGAGAGTCAGAAATCTCCGTTCCTCAAGCTGCACCAAGCTGCATCAGGTCTGTATTCCCCAAGGTGATGAGAAAATTATAAGATCATATTCCGAGCTAACCGCGCATATTTTTAATGTTCAGTGGGAACTCTAGAACAATGCAGGGGCACACCTTTTTGCAGAGGGGAAGACTGATTTGAATGGATCAGTTTATCAAGAATTATGTTCTTCAAACTTTATGGACCTTGATAAGCGGTCATCTTCACTAAATTCTTGTGAAGAGTTCGCGAGGTGAGTTGCGCTACTGCTAAAATTTGTGTTAGATCTTATTTCAACACCAAATTTGACCGACAATGCGTTCTTGTGAGATAAGGACCCAGTTGGCCCTGCTAGGCTTAGAATTCAGTTTATGGGGTCCTTGCTTTCGTAGCTATTTGTAAATAATGCATAGAAAAATAGAGACTAAATTTTTATATAGAAAACCCTTACAAAAAAATTATGAACGCTCAAACAAAAATTCACTATAATGAGAAGATATTATAATGAAACATTTGTTCTTTCTATACACTACTGTAGTACATATATAGAACGAGGGAAAAGAGTCCCACACAGAGAAAATCGAATCAGAGTCGATTGCTACAAATTGGCATCACATCTAATACAACATGCATATGGCCCTGACACCTGTCATGCCACGTCTAGCATAAGGCAATGAAGTGTCCTACACATACACGATACATATTTGGATCAATTTCAAGAATCTCCCACTTGAACCGAATCCCCTGCAGTAGTTGAAATATGTGATAAACTCTTTCAATAAAATCAACACGTACATCTTATGCGCCGAATGTCCAAAGGACTACTGAGTAATACCAGCTAAGTCTGAACAAAGCTCACACTTAGTGGCAGGAACTGACTTTGTTAACATATTGGCTGGATTATCATGGATACTTATCTGGCTAACTTTAAAATCACCTTGAGTAATGATACTTCGAATGTAGTGATATCTGATATTAATGTGATTTGTTCTCTTATGTAACATTTGATCTTTTGTAAAGCAAATAGCAATTTGATTATTATAAAATATTGTAGTACAAGATGTACTTTCACAAATCTCACTAAATAAACCTCTTAGCCAAATCACTTCCTTGTAAGCTTCAGAAATAATCATATACTCAGGTTCTATAGTAGACAAGGCATCGATAGCTTACAAACTTGTTTTCCAACTAACGTCACACTCTCCAACAGTGAACACATAACCAGTAAGCAATCTTCTTTTCTCCAAATCTCTAGCAAAATCAGAATCCACATAACCAACAAGTCCATCTCTAGTCTTTCTAAATTGTAAATAAGCATTAGATGTACTCCACAAATATCTGAAAATCTATTAAACTGCTTTCCAATGCTCTTTTCCAAGATTAGCCATGTATCTACTAACCACACTTAATAATTGAGATAAATCAGGGCGAAAACATACCATGGTATACATAAGTGAATCAACTGTACTCGCATATAGAACTATAGACATGTACTCAATTTCATCATTTGATTGTGGACATGACACTGAAGAAAGTCTAAAATATGTAGCTAAGGGAGTACTCACCGATTTGGCCTTATGCATGTTGAAATAACAAAGAATTTTATTAATATATCCTTTTTAACTTAGGTATAATTTTTCAAACTGTATGTCTCTGATGATTTCTATACCAAGAATTTTCTTTGCTGCATCGAGATTTTTTATCTCAGCCTTATCTTTTGCAGCAATCAAATATATATATATATATATATATATATATATATATATATATATATATATATATATATATATATCATCAATATATAGAAGTAAATAAATAGTTAAACCATTAACATTCTTTAAATAAATACGGCTATCATAATCAAATCTTTTAAAATCCTGAGATATCATAAAGGAGTCAAATCTCTTGTATAATTGTCTAGGTGACTGCTTCAAACCATAAAGAGATTTCTTTAATTTGTAAGCAAAATTCTCTTTTCTCAGAATGACAAAACCTTTCAGTTACTTCATAAAAATGTTTTATTCTAATTTCCCATGTAAGAATGCAGTTTTCATGTTTAATTGTTCAAATTCTCAATTACGCATAGCCACAATGCTGAGTAAAGTGTGAATAGAACTATGCTTTAAATAGGGAAAAAGACATGTGAAATCAATATATGAAATTTGGTTGTCTCCTTTAGCAACTAGCTTTGCTTTGTATCTAACATCTTCATTTGGTGAAATGCCTTCTTTCTTCTTGAATATACATTTGCAGCGAATAAACTTCTTCTCAATTGGCAACTTGACCATTTTTCAAATGCCATTCTTATCAAAAGATTCTATCTCATCATGTATGGCAGACATCCATCTTTCTGAATCACCAAAAGAGGTAGCATCTGAATAAGATGAAAGTTCTGCAGAACCTTAAATTTCTTCAGGCATATTTAAATAATAAGCCACAGCATTAACTTCTGGCATATTTAAATCTGCCTTTATATCTGCTTTTGTTTTTGCCTCTTGAATCGTTGTTTGAACCCTTCTCGAATGGCCTACTACGGACAAACAAACCTTCTGCATGTATACTTAAATTTTCACCAGAAACCATAAGTTTTATCTTTTCTTTAGCATACAGTGCTTCATAAATTTTACTAAGAGTAAAAATATCTCGGCTATGTAGAATAGTATCTCTAAAAGTAGAGTATGAACTAGACAGCGAACATAGGAACATAAGACCTTATCATATTTTACCTCCATAGATATGAGGTCTGCAACAATTTTGTTGAAAGTTGTCAGGTGGTTCAATAATGAGGCTCCCTCTGCCATCTTATAATAATAATGCTTTTACTTTAGATGCATCTAGCTGGTCAAATCCTTAGTCACGCAAATCTGCTCCAGCTTCAGCCATATTGCGGCGGTGGATGTCTCCTTCATAATCTCAGTAGAATATTATTTGATAGATAAAAATAAGTTTGAGATAAGGCTTTACGATCTTTACGTTGATTCTCATAAGTGGACAATGTCGCTGACATCTTGTCGATCCTCAAAAGTGCATCATTTAAATTAAACTGTGATAAAATAACTCATATCTTAACTTGCCATAGAGAAAAGATCGTGTCGCAATCTAACAACAAAAGATTATATTTCAAAGTCGCTATACAGAAAAAAACCAAAAATTTAAAAATCTCGCAACTGGAATTACGCTTCCTGTGTGCACGTAACAATTTTTGGCAAGAAATTCCACACGCAGGCCAACCGACGCTGATTTCCGTGCCGATTTTCTTCTCTCTCCTGTGCTTGCTCCTCTCTGTGAACTTGCTGCGTCGCTTGCCGTGATGCCTCGGTCTTCTCTCTCCTGGAGGCTCGCTGCTGTGTGGGAAGCCCGCCTGTCGCGCGGCCGCTCGGGTCTTGTGCGCCGATGGATGCCGCTGGAATCAAGGTACGCTACATGCTATTGAGGCCGTGCGCGGCTGCTTCGATCTCGCCGACCGAGGTGACGGCTTCAGAGGATGCGCGCGAGGCGCGCTGTTTCGGATTCGCAGAACATTTTTTTTGTTCTTCCGATTGGATCTGCTCTGCGCGAGACGCACTAGACGACGGCTTCTGATCCGACGAATTTTTTCTCTCTCCAATCTCCCGAATCACATATTACAAATAATACATAAAAAATAGAGACAAGTGATATAAAATTTTACATGAAAATCCTTGTGAAGAAAACTACAAACACTCGAAAGCGGATTTAGAACAAAAAAATGATGCGGAAGCCTCATGTTTCATGTATATACTTATCAACGCATCCATCTAGAGGTGCAATCGGAGTGGATACGGACGGATATCACTCATCCTGTATCATATTCTGTATTTTTTCTCGGAATTAGAGTCGGACACAGATAATGCCAGATACCAATTTTACATTTCGTATTCATTCTATAAGCGTTCGGATAGTCAGTCGTACAAAATTTGTTCGTTTCTTTTGCACTCTTAAACATGACATTTAACAGTAGGGTGCAATCAGAGCGAGAGCAGAGAGACAATATAAATTTCTATGTAACACTTGCATGATTGACACCTTTAAATATAAATTTCATCCGATATCGTGCTTACATTTGTTTATATATCTCTGCCACTGTTCTAATTGTAGTAATTTTTTGTTGATACCAGGGAACGGACAAAAATTCCACTGTTACACAAAAAAAATCCGATCTCCAAGCTCCGTGAATTTTAACTGTTTTGCGCAATGGGTATCTAATGGGCGTGGCATGCTTTGCCACTAATTAACAGCAAAGCTTTGATCCCGACATCCCTGTACAAAGGGCAAAGGCTTGCTTTCTGAAAGTGCTGGAGAAGCTTGAGGATGAGCTGCATTCGAGAAAATTGCTATAATGGGACTCCAAACAACGTGTTTCGTTATAATGGGACTTCTAACGTTGACATCGCTAAAATGACACCCGAAACATTGGCTTCTCGTAATACATGACATTTTCTCATTATAGCAATTTTCTGCAGCAATCCTGTGACATTTTCTAATACAGATTTGGTTCCTCCCTTTCCATTCTTTTTCTTTTTTTGGGAGAAACCAACTAAGCTAAGCCGATACAAGAATCTCATACGGTCACCGGTTTATTCTATGAACAATGGTTAAGTTCAACCACATTTTGAGTTCCTGATGCCTAACCAAACTATGCTTGTGCTGATCAACTGAGCACACATCAGTTGAGCTGAAGGGATTGACGCCTTCCGCTGATCCCCTCCTCAACGCCATTTGTTATATCAAACTCTGAATTAGAGTTGCGAGAAAATTGCTATAATGGGACTCAAAACCTAGAAAATGTCATCTACACCCCTAAAATACACCAGTTCAGTTCTTTCCTACGCCCACCCCAAATTGTGCCCCCAACAGTCATGAGTTTTCCTGCATCCACACCAATTCGTGTCTCCAGAAAAACCAACCAGTGAAATCAACGATCAAGAATCAATTCCCACCTTTCTCTCTCCTTACCCACTCATATCCAACGATCCAAATCCTCCCCCTGATTCTCCTCGCTCGCGGCGCCCTCCTCTCTTCTGCTCCTTCCACCCGGCCGCCGTCGCCCTCGCCCTGCCTCCCCCTGATTTCTCCCTCGCCTCCTCCCCCGCCCTCCGCCGGCGCCGCCTCCTCCCCCACCCTGCGCTCCGCCGCCGCCGCCTCCTCCTCCCCCGCCCTGCGCTCCGCTGCCGTCGCCTCCTCCTCCCCACCCAGCGCTGCCGCTGCCTGCTCCTCCCCCGCTCATCTGCTCCACCGCCGTCGCCTCCTCCCAACCTCGCGCCGCCGCCTCCTCCTCCTCCTCCCCACCCCGCGCTGCCGCTGCCTGCTCATCCCCCGCTCATCTGCTCCACCGCCGCCACCTCTTCCCCACCTCGCGCCGCCGCCTCCTCCTCCTCACCTGCCCCCACTGCCTCCTTTAGCCGCTAGATCCGCGCCGCCTCCTCCTCCCCACCCCGCGCCGCCGCCTCCTCCTCCTCACCTGCCCCCACTGCCTCCTTTAGCCGCTAGATCCGCGCCGCCTCCTCCTCCCCACCCCGCGCTGCCTCCTCCCCTCCCTCCTCCGCCCGCGCCGCCTCCCCTCCCTCATCTGCCGCTGCGCCCTCGCCTACTCCACCCCTCCGCTTCTCCACTACCGCCGTCGGCGGGGACTACGAGCCGGCCTCTGCGGTCGGGATGACGCCCGCGAACATCAGGGGCGAGCCCATCGCCGGCGCCGACCCCATGGCCGAACGCCTTCTCCGGCGCCTTCTCGACTCGGAGTTGCCGGCGCCATGGCTTCCTCCAGGCAAATACTCGTAGCAGAGTAACTTTTCTGCCATGTCCATAAAAATGTGTCTTCCATTGGACTCCACCACTTTCCGCCGTATTTCATAACAATAACCTATTAACCTTACTATATTTCTGTGATTGACAGCAATAAGATTGCCAACCTCATTCTGAAATTGTTTATCTTGAATAATTCCTGGAATTTCCAAAAGCTTCTTTACAGCAACCACTTGGATTAGCCTTATTCTAGGGCTTTTGCAGCCTTATTCTAGGGCTTTTGCACTAGCGTCCTGAATAGCCAAATTTATTCCTGGATTTTTAGCAGCCTTGAATTGATGATTTTGCTCATGATTTTCATAGCATCTGTTACCAGAGGCTTTACAGAAAAGGTGGAGTTCAGCACAAGGTGTACATTCCAAATAGAAATACTTCAATCTACTTTCTCATGTATTTGCACTGAAGTTGAATTTTTTTACCAAGGTGAACAAAAACATAGCAAAAGGAATCTTTGATGCTTGCAGTTGTTGGAGAGCGCTACAATGGTACTTCTTTAGTACTTGCTTATTCACTCTATCGATGTACGTCTGTCTGGAAATAATTTTAGCCAATAGTAAAGGCAAGAAACTATATGCAGAATTTAGTGAGCTCAAATTTAAATTTTCAGCTTGGGATGTTCTCACTAATTCTGTGTGAATGTAATAATCAACTGGGATGTCGAAAATACAAAGATAAGGGGGATTAAGCAACAGGTTGTGCTTAAATTTCCATTTACTATGTTGGCATTTAGTTTTCCTTAGTGTACAACTATACATTTATCTCTTCTGACATTTTCTTGTGCAGTATATTAATTCATTTCTTTTCTCTTGATACACTGAATGGCAACTAAGTAATTTGATACTCCGTGCAGGGAATTGGTCTAGCTTAGTACGTGAAATCCTTTTGGCCTAATGCTCGTTGTTGTATGTCTTGTCCCAGCATGCTGGCAAAGCCATAATTCTAGAATCTTACCAAAAAATCATTGACATGTTTATGTATTGCGCGCACGTTGCGGTTCTTTCTATTACAATTTTTTTTCCTCTCACAAGATCTACAGCGAGAATTTGCTGCCTAAGCAGTTCTCTGTGTGCCAATGTCGCAGCTTAGCAGATGTGAATTCGTCTAGACTGCTCTCATGTGGTAGATGAGGTAAAAGACTGATACATACTGGTACCCTGTTTTTATAAATGTTTCTTTCATTGTCATCGATGTGCATGTACGTTGAACTATGGACATTGTCGTTGTAGCATGTACCGATGATTGATTTATGCCTTGGTAGGTGATCTGCTTGTATCTGTGCAAGAAATGTCGTTAAGTTTTAGATAGCTTCATTTATCTCCTGGTAAGTTAGATACTGTCACTGCCCTCGGTGTTGGCAGCCTCGCAAGCAGCCAGTGATGAAGAACTTCGTTCGGCGACGGTCCTGTGGATTAGATTGAGCGCGGCGTTCGTCTAGGTAGCAGGCAAGGCAGGCAAAGCATGGAGCCGGACGGTAGCAGGTGGGCAGCGCGACGGAGGCGGATAGGCTGCGGTGCAAAGGGCAGCAGGGGGAGCTAGGCGGATAGGCCTGGCAAGGAGCTCCCGCGTTGGGATGTGCGGTGGCGCGAGAAGCCCGTGCGTTGGCCGACGAGCCGCGCCGCCGTTCGTGTGTGCGGGGTGAGTCCAATGATGTTGTCGCCTCCTCAAAGGATCAATCGTTATGTGACATTCATTATGTAACAAAAATATTTGGTTATACAATATATGAGACGTGAATCTTAATGAATCTGATTGTTCGTTTTATTTTTTTTACAAATTTTATCTTGTTTTGTATTTTACCGTAGCGTTAGCACAGGCACACTACTAATGTGTAGCGTAGTTGTGTACCTACTCCAGCATACTACGCGCAGCTTCAGGTAGACAGTCTCACGTATGGCTGAGCATTGCCGGATATGCTGCAGTTTGCCTCGCCAAGAACACTTATGTCTGAGTCAGATGGTGTAATAAAAGACAGAACCAATATATTTCTAAGCTTGTGATGATTAACAACTTGATCTTTGAGTGGTTGATGGCCTGATGTTTAATTAGGCAAGGGGTCGATGTATTTTAGAAAACAGATGAGTTCCTATCTTGTGACTTTGTATCGTAATGGTACCGTGTCATTCTCAATCTCAACTACTATATCTACCCCTAAAATCCACCAGTTTAGTTCTTTCCTACGACCACTCCAAATTGTGCCCCCAGCAGTCATGAGTTTTCCTACGTCCACACCAATTGAAACCAACCAGTGAAATCAACGATCAATCCCACCGTTCTCTCTGCTTACCCACTCATATCCAACGATCCATATTAAACGGCGACGCCCACCTCCCCCGCGCGACTCGCGATCCCAGGCGGACCCACCGCGCGCGATCCTCCTCGACTCCGCGAACCCTATCCGATTAGATCCGGTATAGTTCCATTCAAATAAGTTACTGTACCATATTGTATTAGATAGACCATATTATACTGTTTGACCAGTTATCACACAAAAAGAGATAGGGCTGTGCAGACCAGTCTGAACATACTTTAGTCTAATGAACCATTGATGGTTCGTTGAAGACGATTGTAAATATTTTATTGATAATTATAAGTAATTTTACTGCTAAGTCACTCGTCCGTGCTTATAAGAGCGCAGTAATCCTAACACAAATAAATTAACTGCAGAACAATTTTATTGTGCTACCATATAAGAGTTACCGTGTCGTGCCTGGGCCGGCCTGGCCCAAATATGGCACGTCCGGTCGACTCAAACCGACACAGTCCATTTACTATTTGTGTTGTGTCTGAGCTGAGCTATTAGTATCGTGTTTCGAGTCGACACGAGTAGCCCCGTCCATTTCGCCAAATTACTTGTTGATCGTGGCACATCTTAGTCGAGGTTGAGTTCTTTTCGACTTTTAGCCAGTTTATTCTTGTACTGTCTACAGTAACTAGATTTTAAAAGGTGTGTTTTTTCAAAACAGGGTCAACAGAAAAATTGTAGTAAAGTATACTAAGTTTAGTTGTATCAGTCAAGATTACATGCGACTATTTTTCTATGCATACTACCTCTCACGAACCGTCAGAATTTAAATATTGTGTACAAAGATGTCCTGGACTGGTGAAAAATTGGTAAGTAAATTTCTTTACCCAAACTTTTCCTACATCATGTTCAGTTCAGACATGTGTTACTTCCATCATAGGACATCATATGTTACTTCCACTGTGAGTACCCTCATTTCCCATAAATATAATGTTTTTTTAGTATCACCGTAGCGTTAGCACGGGCATGTTACTAGTTGCTATAATACATGACATTGGCTCCTCTGTGGCTAGAGCCTAGAAATAGCAATCCTGTGAGCATTGCTGCTGCTGCTGTATCGTACAGATATGCTCAATCTCATTGTATTCTGATTCCTCAAAAAAAAATCTCATTATATTCTTAATCCCCATTGTTATTCGTGCTTATTTCATGTGCCCTTCAACACCTGAGTTGGATTCAAGCAGGCTGTAAGTTTAGTTCGACACAGTTTTCCTCTGCTTTAGGTGGTGCTCAAACTAACTTACAGTTTAAGTTTCTGGATATGGCATTTGGCTTATGGCACCATTGGTTACGGGCTTGGAGGAGGGCGGCGGGCGGCGGAGGCGGAGGGCGAAGGAGATGGAGGTGGGCGATGACATTGGCGGGGAGGAGGAGGCAGGATGCGATGGTGTTGAGGGAGGGGTTCATGGGAGGGTCTCATCAGCAGCTAGCAGTGATGGAAGGAGGTAGTGGGAGGCGATAGCGGCAAGGGAGAGGCTTGCTGGCAGCATGTGGGGTGGCAGCTGGGATGAGGGAGACAGGAGGTGTGGAGGCTTGGGTGGAGATTTTATATGGTAGTGAGGGGATACATCTAGACAATTGGATGAAGATTTGATGGCCAAAAAATCTGACTGATTTGAACCGAATGATGGGTAGACATTCCTTTTTTTTTGGTGTTTCTAGTAGAAATCATCGGGATGAAATGTACCAAAGATCATCCTAATTTCTAACCTTCGAATCTGTGTTGTGATTCATGCTTAGTGTCGACATCTTCTTTTTCTCCAGCAAGATTAGGGACGGCATTCAGTAGGACCTCAACACTAGGTTTTTGGTGGATGATGATGGGCTAGGGGTGGTGAGGTAGTGGTGGCGTTGTTGGCCATGGGGACAAAGGCCAGAGGAACGGCCACGAGTGGCAAATTAGGTGTTGGGAAGGGGGTCGGTGGATCCAATAGTGGTGAGCCGTCAGAGATAAGAAAGAAGTCAGCCAACTAAGATGACAAATAGCAGAGAAGGGGATGGAGGCCATGTCGGCCACTTTTTTATTCGAATAAACAATTTATGTATGTTTTGGGAGGCGTAATTTCTCACTTCATGTTAAAGTTTGTGGGTCTATAGTCACATATCACCTTTTATCTTTAGTTCATGCTAGAATTCATGCACCTACAATGAAATGGGTTCATCCACCCAAAAGAAACGGCTATACAATGTGATGTAGAAGTAAACTAGTAATGTCGTTAGTTGGTAATGTATGCAAAAGAGGCACCTACTAGTGGGGCAAGAGAAGGTGATAGCGGTGAGTCTTAGTCTATAATAACACAAATCTTTCAAAGTAGGGGCATATATATCTAGTGCTAAGGGGCTTTTTTAGTGCTAAAACTCTCCAGAGCCATCCAATTTAGTCCGTGTGGCTTAGATCAAGGAGGGTGGGAGGCCCTCAACTCACCTAATCCATCTTGCGGAAAACCCTACGTGCTTTTTTTCTTCACGAAAAACTCCTCCCTCTAGTACCCCTTTCCCTCTCAATCCCTCCAGTCTCCACCCATGCCTCCCTCTCGGCCTCTCTCTCCCTCTCACCAATGGCTAGGATTAGGGTTAGGTGCCGCCACTACCCTCCACCACCACGTCACCGTCCTCCAACCTTGCGTCGCCCCCTCCCCCGCACTGCCACTTCCCTCCTTAGCACCAGGTTTAGGCCAACGACGCCGCCTTGACTGCCACGGTACAAGAAATTGCAAGAAAAAATCACAAGAATTTCCAACTATGGATGAAGAGAGGAGTGGAGAGGAAGGAAGATGGGCGTCGCTGAGGTGGACGAAGATGGAAACTGTCGGATCCAGTCTCCCTGCCACCACACGTACCATCAGATCTGATCTCCTCGCTGATAATTATGTCTCCCTATCGTTGGCAACCATGCCACCAGGGTTCCACCGCCCCTCGTCGTTGGCTCCCCGGGGCTCTGCCGTGGCAGAGAGAGAGAGAGAGAGAGAGAGAGAGTGTGTGTGAGGGGAGGAGGAGGATTGAGAGGAGACAATGGTTGCAGGAGTGGAGTGCATTGGTGCGTGGATTGGAGGTGGCAGTGCTGGGGTATCAAGGGACACGAACGAGTGCCGACGTTGTGAGCGAGGTGGAGGCGCGATGGGGGGAGGAAGGGAGAAGGAGGCGGGGAGGGGGTTGTGAATAGGTGGAGTGCATGTTAGATTATTTGTGAAAACATGTAAGTAAGAAGAGGTGTTCCACCAGTCTCAATCTAGACCGTCTGAGCCAAATCCGATGATCAAGATTGCCATTAGCATTGAATGGTTTATTACCATTAGATACACTCCTTTCAAAAAAAAAGAGCACGAGGGCCAAATAAACTAGTGGCACAAAAGTTCATTGGAGGAGATAAGGTTCCTACGTTGTTTCACTTGCATCCATAGTATGGTGGATTATGACGAGGTGTGCAATGGAATGCAATTTATTTGCACTAATTTTTTTTTGGTTCTGTTCTTTTACACTACGTTTATATTTTTTAATTATAACTATTAGTCTAATATAAATAGTGTTTATTAAGAGAAATAAAAAATTATAGCCGTCGGTCGCTCGGTAATTTTACATTATGTGCATTTTACCCCGCCTTTGCTACGATCCCATTGGGAGATCTGCCACATGTTTCACTGGTTTTGAGTTCCTTCATCCTCTATATCCGTCTATTCTGCAATCAGGCTGTGCCCGCGTAACAAGGCATTGAACGTGTAGCAAACTAGCAAGCACTTTGTGATGTAATAGCCATACGAGAGACCTAGAGATGTTCGTATCCACTGCGTCCAGTTACCCAGAGCCCGACGCTAAGATCTACTGCCTAACTTATCGAGTTAGAAGCTCAACACCGAGGTCTCACATAGCAGCAGCCGCCGCACTCGCGGCCCCTAGCCCCGTCGCTCCTCCATCCGAAGCCACCGCTGGCCGGATCTGAAGCCGCACTACTTCTTCCCAAGCCGCACCGGTCGGATCTAGAGCTTCAACCTCCTCCATCCTCTTCCCGAGCCGCACCGCACCCTAGCTGCACCGGTCGTCTCCGGATCTGGCCGATCTGGTGGCTCTTGGCATGGTGGTGGACAGAGGCGCAGAGGAAATGGGAGGAGGCGGCACGCTGATTTGATGGTGACGACGCAGAGGAGGAGCTGGTGCGGAGGGAGACCAGAGGGAGGGGAGGCGATGGGGAGAGGAGGCGCCGGGCGGGGGGAGGAGGCGGCGGATAGGGGAGGCGACGGGGGGAGGCGCCTGGCGGGGAGAGGAGGCGTCAGGAGGCGGGAGAAGAGGAGTCGGGCGGCTGGCGGCTAGGGTTAGAAGAAGTGTCTTTTTGCAATTAAGTCCTCAGAGTTCTTGAAAATTACGAACATATATCTCTTTTAATGGATTTCTACTAATTTAGACCTCCTAAGACATGATTATTTGGATAATTTGTGCTATTATGCTGCATGGTTATTTAATTTTTGGTCATATAAGGTATTATTTATCGTCTAACTGTCGCCATGGCGAGCGCCTAGTCGACTAGGTGTCCAGGCGCCTCGGCCTCGCCGCGACTTGTCGGAGCGCCGTGACAACCTTGGCTATGCATCAGTTTACTGATATCCCTATCGCAAAATACTAGGCGCCATTTGATTTGCATGGTCTCCAAAATTAAACTTTGACTGTAGATTTATGGTACTATTGATAAATATAGATTTATAATCGTATGATGGTATTTTCAAGCGCGGGTCTAATGGTATCAATTTTATCACCAAACGTGTACACTAATGAACTAATTGTTGATATAATTTACAAAGTTTGACGCTCAAAATGCATTGATGCCATATAACAAGAGGGAAGGAGGGAGGTAGTGCACGCGATTATGGTTTTAAAATCCACAACATTTTCTTTGATAAAGTTTACCTCAGCACCCATTTAATCTTGTCAGATAGCTTGAGTGCTTTATAAGGAATCCTTTGCATATTTGGCACTGTAGCGCTGCTTTTTTCAGTTTTAGCTCTCGAGCGTTTGTTTTTGCAAATCTAGCCATTTCCCCTAGCTCGGCATCCACAGTAGGCAACATGTCTCATGCTGTGCTCTCCTAGCTCGACAGAAGGATGTGTCCGCGAGAGGGCGCCCAAGCTCGACACAGTAGCGACGTGTACGGTAGGTGGTGGGCCCTACCGGCCTGTCGTGCTACAGTGGCTGGGCAGAGCTTGCCAACCTACTGTAGCTCGGCAACGCCTGCTAAGGAGCCTAGGATCGACAACATGTCATGCATCCACATTAATGCCCCACATTAAGGCATCCACATCCGCATTAATGCCCCACATTAATGCATCCACAGTCACCTATTGAGCCTGGGTTTTAGTTCTTGGTAGGTGCTGTCGAGCCCCCTAGCGTGGCAGGTCAGCAAGGCCCGTCGCCTGTTGCGCACGTCGTTACTGTTGCTTACCGCATGTATAATAGGTATGTTACTTGCCATAGCTGTTGAGCTTAGAAAGAAAATTAAATTTACAAAAATAGACGTCATGTCAAAATTGAAAAAGCTTCGCTGCCGTACCATATGTGCGAAGGCCTTCTTTATAAGTGTCCCTGACAGGTGGGTTTCACTTGCCAACTACTCGTGTCGTTTCTTTGGGAGTTCTGCCTTTTTCTTCTTTCTTGACGATGTACGCTCCCTCTCACTGTGGGCGTCCTTCTCACCCCGTTTGGCCCCTAACGAGTCATTGACAGGTGGGCACTACGTAATTTTCTGAGGTCATTATCAGATCAAGGAATCAACCTGTTCACCAGAGATTGACGAACTCAATTCAAGAACTCATGAGTTGTTTAATCCACACTAATTGAAACCGAATTAAAACAGATCTGGAATTCTGGGCCAGAATTGTTTGCTTGAAACGGCCAATAACTTGTCAACTTCAATTCAATCCAAGCAAAACTGATTCCAAGCTAATTCTGAGTGAAGTATGCATCCTTTTTCACACCCACAAGAGAATAGCTTCCTATCTTTTTCCAGTCCTGTGTTCAGGGGAAACATGATACTGAGAATCCAATCAACTTGAATTAACAGTCATTAAGGTATGGTACCATCCATACTAATCTGGACATGCTTTGTTATCCATCAGAGGTTAGGAGCTGACCAGCTAGATCAGCTCCTGTCTCCTTTAATACTACACACAAGATCCTTATTACAGAGCAAGCAACCATGGAGATCTACACACACAAACACAGAATGTTTACACAGCAGGAAATATCACCAGGAAATTAATCTACTGGGTTGAGCTTGTCAGCTTCCTTTTTCAGTTCTTCCCCATGCTTACAACAGTCTGAAGGCTGCTCCAGTCCATGCCAATGGCGATCCGCAGCGTCCTCTCCCGCCAATCTTCTTCAGTCATCAGTTTTCTGATGAAAACACATCATGGCAAAGACAATGGTCAGTTCTTGCACTCCACTGTTTAGAAGAAAATAGAACTAATTAAGTCTTGAATATGACTTACTTTTCCGTGCTCAATTTTTCCATGTCCTGCCAGGTCAGTCTGGGGCCTTCGTCCAAGCCCTCGCAGATCAACTCGCTATTCTCATCGGTGTAACAGAGGATGCCCATGTTCTCGTCTTCATAAACCTGAAAAGAAAACGATGTTTCAGATTATCACACAATAGTGATGTTTCAGATGCTCATAGGTCCAAGCTTGGCAAGAACAAACCTTGTTCACCTTATTGGTGAAGCTGACAGAATTGGAAGCTTTCTTGGATTCAGAACTTGAGCAGCTATCCATGGAGGCTCTGATCAAAGCCTTTGAGCTACTCTTTCTTGGAACTATGATTGGATTAAATGAGTAGCACCACAAGGAAGCCATGGCTGGGTTGGAGCCCTGGAACCATAGAACAACTAATCATGGAGTTGATGTCATGTAAATGGCCATTAGTCGGATGGTGAATACAGTTGTAAACAGGGATGTTAGGTCAACGAAGGCGTGGCAAAGCACATGATTGGTTGTGCCGTTTAGATTAAGTTTGGCTGCTCAGCTATTGATTTGGAAAATAATGGGCCAAATCCCTTTTCTAATTCCTTAGCACTATTGGATAAAAAATATTCTGCTTTGTTCAGGTCATGACTCATGACAATGACTTCCAACTTGCTTCCTTCCAAGATTCCCCACCTCGGTTTTTACAGCACACCGAAAGAAAATCGATGAGTTCTCGGTGAAAGGTTCTAATGATAGGATTCTAGGAGAATGGGCTGTAAGAGACCATGAGACAAATTTGTACTGGTTTGGAAGATTTGCAGTTTTGAACTGTAGAAAATTTTGGTAATAGACAAGTAGAGCACGAAAGTCCCAGATAGAAACGATGTATTTGTCAGTTACAAAGCTCGTGTTTTTGTCCGGAATTCTAAGTTGTGCTACACAGAGTAAATGCTGGCGACATTTAATCGCGAAATTCTTCCATAAAAGCTTCGTGGAATGCCTTAAAGCGGGAGATGATCAGTGGTATCTTCTCTTCCTGTTGCAGGATTGTGCATCTGAAATGCCATGTGCCAGGTACCTTCAGAATATAAACACAGAAGAAAGGAACAAAATATTAGAATACCGACAGGAAGAGCATGCACTCAACCTTCATACATATATTAACTCCATAGACCAGCTAATCTTTAAAAAAAGTATACTAATCAAGTCCTATATTTCTATTTTACTCTGCAATAAAATAAGTTCTTCCTCCTTTGTTTCTTATTTAGTCAGATCTGTTATGAACCGTTCCAGAGATGAGTAGATAAACATATGTGCATTGTACTCACTTGTCCAAACACAGAACCAGGCACAACAACAATCCCGGTGCTTTCAAGAAGGCGGAGAGCATAGAACACATCTGGCGTGGTGTTCGTTGCCACAGCAGCTGCAATTGCCTTTGGAGGCAATCGAACAGATGGGAATACAAACATTGCCCCTTCAGCCTTGCTGCACGTCACCCCTTCCAGTCTGTTGAATGCGTACACCATGGCCTATAACCAGTGCAACAATGCGATATTCAGATTTAACAATATTGCACTTTTTTTTGGCTGTACACTTTTTATTGCTGTACTATCACAGAATCAGCAATGAAGTCATTGAACTGAAAGTTACAAAAAGGAACCTCTGCACAGTGAGACAAAGATGATAGAATGCCATCTCTTTCTGCCCGATAAGATGTGTATGACTCATCTCCAATCTGACAAAAAAGGAGGCTTATTAAGCTGTATATATAAATTTAGATACGTAAGGAGATACATTTACTGACCTTTGGTGGGTTCATGACTAGGCTCATGAGGATCTGGCCGGAGATGTTGGAGCATGAGCTTAGGGATGCCACTTTGTACACTTGTTTCCTAACTTCAGAATTGAATCCAGTGACCTCCATGTAACCCCCCCTTCTCCCACATTCTCCATAGTACCCTGATGGCAAAGATGAGACATTTAAAGAAATGTCGCATCCATTGATAAAGAAGATATCCGTTGTGTATTATGCTTCATCTTCCAACAGTTCAGACTAATTGGAAGTTGGAGCAAATGATTTATATACAAGACAAGACACTGTGCCAGACATTCCTTATTAATTAAGGACAAAATGCTGTAGTGCCTGGAAATTGGAATAGAAGGCCATTGGACACAGAATGATGGCATGCTAGATGAAGTTTGGTCCTCTGTTCACACTGAAGTAATGGGCTCAACCTAGAGTACACCATTCCTTACATTCGAATGATTGTATTCATGTAACCAATATGCAAATGTGCATCCACAAGAACTTTGTTGTGTTCGTATTACTTGATGAGTTTCAAATCAATGTTAAAACAAACCTTGCTCATAAGTGCATGTAGCAAGAGAGTTTTTTTGGCGAGTAAGTTATAAGAGAGTTGCATACAACTTGAGAAGGAACATGGATAAAAGGAAGCAACCAATGTCATACCATTAGAAACCGAATGGAATGATGTTAAAGACATATCTCCTTCGCCATACCCCATGGACCGTGCTATCTTCTTGAAAGAGTTAAATTTCTTTTCATATGTGTAAATGTTTTCTTGGTAAACCTTGCAAATAGGTTAAGAAAGGATATTCCGGGTTATATTTACAAAAGGCAAGCAAATTTAAATTAATTCTGATTAAGGAAGATACAACAACCTCACCTCATCTGCTAGAAGAACTAGGTCTTCATTCCTGCAGAATTCCACTATTGCACGCTGGTTTTCCTCCGCAAGAACCTATGCAGAACTCAAATCACATTTGAACTCATAGAAATTTATGGAAATAGCACAAGCCAATGATTGGTAAACACACCTGTCCAGTAGGGTTGCCTGGATTTACCACCACAAGTCCCCTCACAGCAACGCCCTTTAATCGGGCACCATCCAGCTGCTTCTTCAGATCCGAGATGCTCACTCCCCAACCTCCAGATTCGTCAAGGTAATATGGTACCTGCGAAAGCAGGTATGTTCTTGCTTACATCAGACCAGCACAATACGGTAAACTATTAATTGTTGTGGATTTATTTCTATTTGGTAAATGCAGCACATACAAGGGTTGCACCACGAAGAACCATAGAATTTGTGTACAAAGAGTGTGATGGGATTGGACAAAGGATGCCGTCTTTTTCGTCCCGTATCAATAAGTGCATCATCATGTGAACCTGTATGGAAATTGAGTAACACAATGATCTCCATTGTCAAGGATCTCATCAGAACAGATGGCAGATATCAAGAATTTTCATCTTAGATATTTAGTGAGATGTTCCTGTTATCATGGCCTATTGGGTGCTTTGTGTCAGTCATATATTAGTGCCATTGTGCCAAGGGCTAAAGTGCAAAAGGAACAGTAATCAGAGCAAAGAGCCAGGTTTGGTATTCCACTCGTCGAGAATCAGTTTTTCCATCCTACTACCACCATATTTTTCTTCTCTCCACAGGGTATCAAGGCCTATTTGAGGCTTTGTGAGTTGTGACAGTCCTTATTGCTTCTTCCAAGCCACAACTTCCACAAAATCGTTTAACAGCATATAAGAATAGTATTGTCGGGATGTCTAACAGAGGAACAAAATATCCCCAATTATCATTCAAAGTGCTCTGCATAAGACGGTGGATAGAGGAAGTGATCTGTGTATGGTGGATTAAATAGTACCGGTGGGGAAGCTCCATCTGTCAGGAAAATGTCCTCCGCATAACATGGGAAACCGTCACGAGAAGCTATTCCAGCAGCAATTGCATCACGCAATCCTTCAGTACCCTAGCAGCCAATATAGTCAAGTTTTTTTTAACGAAAGCTCATTTCTGTATTTGTCACAAGATGTTCTGGAATCATGATCTTACCTGACAGTGACTGTATCCTCCTGTTGCTCTCCCAGGAATGAGGTCTAGAATCTCCCGAGCCCTCGCTATTGCATCAGTGCTGCAACATCAGCAATCAGTAATCACATACAACTCTGTATCTTGCCCGTAAATATCATCATGATGCATGAAGTTTACCTGAATATGGAACTAGTTACACTCTGGTCAAGAAGATAGGGGTAATCACACAATGCAAGAACCTGGAACATAAGAAAACATCAGAATATCAGATCATGAAGAAAAGTGAAATGGTTGGTACAATCCTAGGGAACAATCACCCACCTCCCGGAAAAACTTATTTGGCTGTTGTCCCAGGGACTGTGGATTGCTGAGGCTGCAATTGATTATCTACTTAAAGAAAGAGCAAAGACAACCACAATAAAAAAGAACCACTAAATAGAACAAAAATAGATGCGCTAAAACTCTAAAAGTCAGGAAAGTTCTAGTGGATAGATGAGATTCTCATGAACACACCTCATCGAAAGGGTGTGAACCTGGATTTGTTCCTAGCTCTTCTTGCATGCGCTGAGACCAAGAAAGAGAAGAAAAGATCAGTTAATTTGCATGCTGTAGCAAGCCCAAGTAGTACGAAACTTGTAATCTTCAGAAAAGTTCGCAAAGATATGTGCAAAAGAGTGAAAACGAAACAATTCACTAAACGAAACTCTTGGAATGAATATACGATCTGAATTTCATTTGGGTGGCCTTCACCCAATCCATAGCTGTAGTGATAAAGCAAATCAACGGAGTAAAACAAGGAGATACATAACTGTAGCTAATGAGGCCTGCCAGCCTCGCCTGACACTATATTCTAGAGCGTGCCAAGCTTCTCTTTTTCCAATAGGGATTTAAGTGGCCGGTCGCTAAAATTAGGCAATGCTGCATCTTGTGTGCAAAACTCTTAATCTACTCTTATTCAGCTCCAATGGACAAATAATTCGTTCATCAGAGACAATGCCCAATCAGCAATTAATTCGCTCGTCAGTGCCAATGTAATTCACAAATCACACTAAGCCAAAGCGAATGGATATCAAAGGGTCATCTATCAGGCACAATACAAGCTTGGCTCCACAATTCACATGCAATTCAACAAGCACATCGATCGCGTGCGCATTCGTTGGCTGAGCACAATCGAAGAATGGAGTAATAGGGTGACCTTTTACTCTGCACAGTAACATGCAAGCAAAGCTACAAACAAAGCACACACTTCGACATAAACCAATAAACCCTATATTATCCCCCCCCCCCCCCCCCCAATTTCTTGGACGTCTTAACCACATGGAAACAGCTTAATGAGTTTCAGATTACCTGCGCGCGGCTGACAATGCCTTCGCCCAGGTGATCCGCGAGCGCCAGCACCTGGCAAATGCGGAGATCAGTATTTGTGGGGAAATAATCGGCACACAAATGGCACCGGAAACGCATGCGAACGGCGCTGGAACCTGGAAACAAAGAAAGATCCCACCTTTGGGTTGAGGGAGTCCACGGTGAGAGCACAGGCAGAGGCATGAGACATTTGATTTGCCTTTCTTCAGGTTGAGGCCGCCGCCGCCGATGAATCAGGAAGCGGTGAGAGTGATCGAGGAGGCTTTCAGAAGAAGGCACGAGAAAGCCAGCGGACAGTGGAGTACTGGACCCAGCCACACGGCGCTGTGTGGTGTGGTAGGGGAATTTTTGCTCCGCCTTAAGGGACCGTGGCACGCGCTGTGAATTTGTTCTTCCACAGTTGTTGCGAAAAGGAGCAATGCAGGTTTGGAGGGAATTTTTGCTCCGCCTTAAGGGACCGTGGCACGTGCTGTGAATTTGTTCTTCCACAGTTGTTGCGAAAAGGACCAATGCAGGTTTGGAGTTGGAGATCATACTCAAATCCTTCAAACCATGCATTCTGATGGTCACTAAATGAAACAGCACGGTAATGTCGTAATTTTCCTGGACGTTGTCTTGGTAACAACATATTTACAACCGAGAGTAGTACTATTGTAGCATTGGTACGATAGCAATTAATGATGTTGCTTCATGATCAGATACAAGATGTATGGCTTAAATGCACAGTACTCTTGCACTGGTGAATTTGGAAGAAAATTGTATGAGCGACGGGCGCTCCGTGCGCCCCTCAGCTCGATGGATGACGCGTGGACAGCGCTTTCATCGTGCGGCAGCTGGAAATGACGCGGCCGACGGAAGGCAAAAAGGCACGGCTCGGCTCCTCGACCGTGATCGGCTTTCCTCGGCTGTGCGCGTACATACACACCAGGCTCCACCGCGGCGGCTCGGCTTGGGCGTGAGCGTGGCTTCCCTCGAGTACCCGGCGCTCATAGGCGGAGGCAGAGGCGGCGGCCCTTGTCGGAGGACGCGGCGGCGGCCCTTGTCGGAGACGGAGGCGGCGGTCCACGGCGGCGGCGACGACGGGCTCGCGGCCGCGCCAAGAAGCAGCAGTACACCCACCCACAGCTCCAACCTGGCCTGCCGCCTGGAGGCTGCACGCATCTCATCGGAGGAGGAGGCGAAGGCGGCGGCGAAGCAGTGGTTCCGGCGCCGTGCAGCACGTCAGCAGGCCGTCGAACACGGCCACGAGCAGGCGTGCCGACCTGGCCTCCGCGGCGTCATCCTTGCCTGTCTCTGTGTTGTGCTCGCCATCAGGCGTCATTCCTGTCAGGGCAATCTCAGCCCATGGTGAGCACCTCCCTTGCACGCCAGGTGTTCGGCAATTTTCTCCAACCATTCTAGCACCTGGATTCTAAATTTTTCTTTCGCCTATTCGTGTGCAGTGACATTGGCAGCTTCCGTGCGGTGTCTCTACCTGGCAATCTCCTTGGTCAGTGGTGCTTTTGTCCTGGTGAGCACCTCTTTTGCAACCCATATGCAGCACGTCAGCAAGTCGTCGATGTACTGAACATTATTGCAAGGTGCAGGCTGCACAGAGGATGAGAAGAAAAGGCACATGTAGAGAGGAGATAAGAACTTACTATCACTATATGAATATGTTACAGAAATTGTAGAGGTTTAGAGAACTGTAAACTAACAGGTTCTTATTCAGAGCAAAGCACATGTACTGAACATGTTTTGAAATCAGCATTGGAATGGATGTCATAATAATCTGATTGTTTCTCTGAAATGCATTATCCAGAGCAAAGCCAACAAAATATACATGTTTCATTTCAGTTTGTCACTTGACAGCAAATGAACACGGTTACATAGATTCATGATTTTGCACTCCAAAATGTAACTTCCTAACAGCAGTTTGCATTGTAGCATCTTGATCACCTCCCATTAGGAGGCTTGTGTATCCTCCTGGAACGCATGGTGCAGCCATTGCAGAAGGCTCCGGAATTAAATTGAAGTGTGTCAGTGTGGAATTAGCATATCCACCTTGCAGGAAAGGAACATCCATGGATGAAGATGGCCCAGCATTAGAATTCTGTCATATATAGCATAAGAAAGTGTTCAGAAATCATGCTTGTAAGAGAATGAAATATATATGATAATTCAGAGATAATGTCTTACAGTTACTTGGTTTGGATCAGCACATTCATCTCTTGTTTCTATACCATTATTTCCCAGATCTTCACCTACAATGAAATTTATATGATAATCCAATATTCAAAAAAAAATTGTAGACATAAGCAAAAGGTAGTGGGCAGGTCACTACCTTTTTTCTGACCAGCCTTCTTCTTCTTCCCTGCCTTCTTTTCAACAGCATTTTTGAAACGTGTATTCTTTGGTCCTTTTATTACTTCAGGAATTCTAAATGATATTACCCCATTTAATGGTTGTTGGACACTTTCAGTTGGAATTGGAGAAACCTCTTCGGATTTTTCATGCATCTCACTTAGATAAGTATCCGCTTCTAGGTTTAAGTTATGTATGGCTTTCTGCAATTTTTCAAGAAGTTCTTTTGACGGCGAACACTTCAATGCAAGAGATGTGGCCTGTCGAGATATAAGTGTTGCCTGTGTTTTCAAATCTCCCGTCTCAGTTCCTTGTTTCTCAATATAAAATCCAGTTTTCGCATATTTTGTCCATCTAGGCAATATGTATTGCGATGGCAAATTGTATACTCTATTTATATTGAAGACTCTGAGAGCATGCTTGCACAATAAACCTATAAGATACAGTTGCCATTTTAAACAACCCATATTATCACTAATAATGTATAAAGTGAAATGTAAAATAGTATACATACCTATGGTTTCAAACATCCGACAAGAGCATGTAATGGTGGAATCTTCAGTGTTCAATACTACTGTTGCTCCACGGTCGGACTCCATATACCTAACAAAGAATGTCAAGTTTGTCCCCGCAGCATGCAACAAATCACAAGACAATGTAAACTGTCTCTTAAATTCTTCCTCAAACTCTGAATACATTCTCCGTGTATATGATCCAGCTGCAGTTTTCAACATTGGTAGATTTGGAGCATATGGAACCGGGTTCTTTCGACGTGACTTAAAATCAGCATCCAACTCATTTGCACGGAGACTAACTGCAACCTTCTCACATTCTACAAGGAGTTCCGAAAGGCCAAGTTTCCTACGAAATCTTTTCTTGAAAACATTATTCATACCTTCACTCCTTTGGGTTGAGTTCATATGTGCTGTAAAAGAGTCACGGTACACCGCAGCCCACTTTGCCCTCAAAGTATATAGGTTTGCCATCCATGTGTTACTCTCAAGGTTGTATTTAGCCAACAATGCATGCCATTTCTCTATGAAATAAGTCTCTGATCTGTCTTCGTACACACAATTTTTGAAATCTGTTAGGAACTTGTCACCTTTCTTATCCGCCTCATGAATTACATGACTAAGATGTTTAGCAGCATTTAAGCAAATGTGCCACAAACAAAGACGATGGCTTGTGTTTGGGAATACATAAGCAATTGCTCCTGCCATAGCCGCATCTTGATCTGTAAAAATTGTGTTGGGGTGCTTTCCTGACATTGCCATTAGAAAGGTTTCAAAAAGCCAAACAAATGATTCAATAGTTTCATTAAATAGAAGTGCACACCCAAAAATTATTGTTTGCTTGTGATGGTTGCAGCCAAGAATCGGAGCAAAAGGCATTTCAAACTTATTAGTTTTAAATGTGGTGTCAAATGTCACAGCATCACCAAAGCATTTGTAATCCATGATAGACTGACCATCTGCCCAAAAAAAAATTGCTATACGGCCATCTTCCTTGTCTACCTGAACTGCATAAAAAAATGTAGGATCCTGTAACTGTTTATTTCTCAGATATTCAGATAGTGTTTGTGCATCATTGGCTTCTAAGTATTGTCTGCGCTCGCGACCTATCTCATTATCGCAATCCATCTTAGTAAATGGCGTGTTCTCTTCCCCTCCATAAAACTGCTTCATGAACTCATAAACTTGGGCTGGCTTCATTCCAGCTTCTCGTATCTGCCCAATCAATTTTCTATCTGCCTCTATAACCTGTCGTTGGGACCTCAGCTTGTGTGCCTTATTTGGACTAGCAAGATAATGATTGTGCTGTTCTACGACCTTTTGCACCTTCCAAATCCCCTCTTTGCTGATACTAAATTGGACACGAGCATCACAACCCGTCCTTGTAGTGTCCTTTTGTGATGAGTCATTTTCTCGATGTCCTTCACTACTGCAAACTATATATTTCTGACATAGACTACCATCTCGGCGGTGCTTTGTCTTGCTCTTTCTAATACTGAACCCAACTTTACCGGCATAGGTGTTGTACATCTCATAAGCTTCAGCTTCAGATTGAAATGTCATTCCAGGTTTAGGAGTGATCAGATTTTGCCCAGCTTTACGAGCCGCCTCCTGTACATATAAATTTTCAATTGAAGGTGTACTAAAAATGAAACAAAATATCATATATTCTGTAAGTTTGTTGAATATTTTTTACCTCATCAGCTACCTCATTCTCCACGGATCCAGTCTGTGAAATGGCGCTGATGGCCTCTACTGCCATGGTAACCGGAGTTGTGTTCTATGAATGTGAAATATGCACACTATATGTCAGAAAGCAAACAGCAAAGAAGAAAAGGCACACCGATCTACTCACATAACCCACCCCGATCTACTCACATAACCCACCTGTGTTATCTATTCTTCGAGACCACCACCATCAGCAGCATCAATTCCTTGTGCACGTGAATCCTCCATGATAGAAGAAGACGGCATCAGATCAACTGCTGGTTCATCCATGGGATCGGCGGCGGCGGCGGCGTGCAACAGCCGCACGAGTCTAGGGCTGAAGGCACGATTTGATCGGGACCTCTTGTATTCCAGCTGAGCCGATCACGGTCGAGGAGCCGAGCCGTGCCTTTTTGCCTTCCGTCGGCCGCGTCATTTCCAGCTGCCGCACGATGAAAGCGCTGTCCACGCGTCATCCATCGAGCTGAGGGGCGCACAGAGCGCACGGAGCGCCCGTCGCTCATACAATTTTCTTCCAGTGAATTTTCTTCGCTACTAGAGGATCTATCTCTAGCACCAGGACACTGCTTGGAAGGTAGGATTTCGGCAATATTTTCATACGAAACAATTCAATTTCTTCTAAAATCCTTAGATTTCAGTGATTCAGCGTAATAGAAACACTAATATTTTTTATTTGCTTTAGCAGGACAGCTCTAGCGCTAACCAATTTTCACCTTAATCAAGTATTACCTCAAACACGCAACCATCCATTGGACCAATTACAAGAGGTAGAGTAAAACAAATGCGATAAGAGGTGAATCTTTTCCTTAGCGAATACTTTTGTGCTTGTGAGAATTGATTACTATATAATGCTTCCATTTCATGTGTCCTTATATTTGAGGAAAAGGCAAGGGGAAAAAAGCATTGGAGACGTGGGAAACTAGCCACAGAAAATCAACATGATGAACTCATTGCATATGTATCATGAATGTGATGTAAGCGTATATGTCATCATACTTATAGAAGATCATGTAGCCACAGAAGATCAACATGATGGAGGCATCGCATATGTCATAATAAATGTGATGTAAGCACTTACATCATTTCTTTCTTGGACCTCAAGCCATGCAACACTATAAATAGGAAGGTACCCCTCTATGTATCACATAAAACATGAAGACTTTGAAATTTTAGAAATTGAACTCCTTCTTCTAAGAATTAAGTGTGTTAATTCCACCTCCTTAGAATTGGGAAATATATGAGATTCATGTCTCTGTCGTTCTTGTGTTTACCTTCGCGATTGCAAGAACACGTTTTCTCCACGTGAGCAAGTAGACAAAAGGATCGAACCGTGTGGTTTGGTGAATCGAGTATCACAGGTTGCCATTATAGAAACGGTGGTTGACGGTGTCATTCATCAGGTTACACGGGGCCAGTTACCTCAAATCCTACATTGTGAAGATCGGAGCCACCCCGCCCAGCATTAGCACTGATGTGGGGAGGTGTGTTCCGATCTTCACAACGTAGGATTATGGATAACTAGCCTGTGTAAGCTAGCAATTGATGCGGCCATCCACTGTCTCTATACAGTAACTTACAGCACTCAAATTACTCAATCACACGTTACGACCTTCATTTGCTTGCTATCATGGAGCAGACACGTTTAAGCAATTTTAAAAAATCACAAGAACAATAGAGTGGCAACTCAAAAATAATACTCAATCCCAATTAGTGGTGAAAATGGTTCACACACAAAGAGGAACAAGTGTTCTACTAATATTATCAACCATGAACTTGTGAATACATAGAGAGGTACTCTCCTATTTATAGTGTTACATGGCTTGTGGTCCAAGAAAGAAATAATGTAAGTGCTTACATCACATTTATGATGACATATGTGATGACCTTATTATGTTGATCTTCTGTGGCTATATGATCTTCTATACCTATGATGACATATGCACTTATATCATATTCATGATGACAAGCCATGACCTCACTAAGCTGATCTTCTGTGGCTACACGGTCTTCTATGGCTATAATGAATATATGCTTACATCTGAAGGACCATGTGAAAGGATCCTGAACTTTGTTACGATGAACGATTGTAATCTTGAAAAGTTTATAAAACTGAAATACATTTTTTGTTGGTTTACTGTTACATGTATTGAAAGTCGCACATGCATGTAGTTGGGTCAAGACTGTTGGGCATTTTTGGCCCTGTTAAGCACAGAAATACCAAATATAGCCCCCCCTGAATGCGCGTAATTCCATTTTTGACCCCCCCTCCTCGAGCGCGGGTCTCCGGCGAGGCGACGCATGTGCAGTGGTGCGGGCTGGCAGCATGGCACTCAAATCATGTGGACCGGGAGCACGGGACAACAAGATCATGCAGTCCTGGACCGCACCACTTGGCAATATAGCATCATGCGGTCTGGGACTGCATGATTCAACGAGACATGTGGTCGGAGACCGCATGATTTCGGCGTCCCATTGCCTAGCCAAAATCACCGATCGACCTCTGCTTTTGCCCAAGTTCTGCATGCGCTTGTGGCACGCACCATATACTGCATGCGGCTTGGTCTGGTGTCCCCCCACCCGTGATTAGTTAGTGTGTCCTACGCCCACAATAAATTGGTTTAGATAACATGCGTCTGGAACCAGGACAAGCGAGAGAGGGAGTGAAGGGAAGGAAGAAAGGTGTGTAAACATAGAATTTTGAGTTGTTTTCATTTGGAATCAGAAGTTTTTGCAATTGCAAAAGTTGTAGATCATCTCATGAGCTTCAAGAAAAGGTAATTATTGTCCCCGTGTGACTATAAATTTAGCAATGTGATTAGCACGTAATTAGCCAAACTATCTTTTATGAATGTTTTTGTATATCAATCTTTGATAAAATATTTTTTTGTGCAAAACCTTCCATATATAAAGCATGGTGTATTATAGTGTAGAGAATCTATTGTAGTTTGTTTTTTGTAAACACATTTAATTGTACTATTGTAGTCACTACAAGTTGTGTAAGTGTAAAAAAAATTAAGTATTTATGTGAGAGTATTTGTAGGTGATAAGAAGAGTAGTCGGATTAGAAACAAGAATGTCACAGTTGGTCGGATTAAAAAAAGTGGACACAATATGTCGGGTGGTAAAAATAAATTACAAATAAATTTGCATGAGTAGAATAAAATTAGAACAAAAAATTGTAATTCAATTTCCATATGAATTCGAAAGTAAGCTCCATAAATAACAGATTTTAAAAAATAAAAAAAATAGTAATTTGATTTATTTATATGAATTCATAAGTAAAATATTGAAATAAATAAAATTTAGAATAAAAACCAAAGAAAAATTAGTAATTAGATTTTTGCATGAATTATAATAAAAATAATACAAATTACGAGTGAAAATAAAGAAAATTTGTAATTTAATTTTCATATGAATTCCAAAGTAAGATCCATAAATAAGAGAATTGAAAATAAAATAGAATTAAATTAGTAATTTGATTTATATAAGAATTTGTAAGTAAAATCTGTAAATAAATTAAATTTAGAATTACAAATAAACCAAAATTACTAATCAAATTTCTAGGAGATAAGAAGAACAACGAAATTAACATGTAAATCTTACAGTGTGATAGCGTTTGTATGATGGTACGATTGTTGCATGTTGTGTACTAAAAGGGTTCAGTACGCACTTATGTTAGGTACGCCATGGGAGACATTTAAGACTTATTTGTGTTCTACGAGAGTGGTCTTGTACGTGACGGGCTGTGCGGGGCAGACTTATCAAATTATGATCGGACCGTGATCCAGGCACCCAGTCTGAATGCCATGAGCCTGTCTGAGTTATGAAGGTGTGTGCATTCGGCGTTCAATCAAGACACCGTAAGGAAGAAGTTACAGATCGAGACAGTGTATGCCTTAGTGGTGGGTGCTGTAGGGGAGACTATGTGGCAACTTTTGAAGGTGATTAGTGATGCTTCATGAGCCAACTACATGGAGGTCGTGTGCGACCCTGCCGCTATGATATATACCAGGGCAATGTTGTATGTTGACTTCCTGGAAAGGACAAAATCGTCTGTCATGGGTGGTTCTGGTGGCGCTGTTGGCACTGGTGGAGATGAAGTGCCTGGGTTAGTCTCTGCCGCTCATGAAGACGCTAGTGTGGGAGAAGATGTCAACAAGGAAGTGGGCGATGGAGACCTCAGGAGGCGTGTGGAGAATTTTCAGCCGAACGAAAGTGTGGAGTGGTGGTGGGTCGCCCGTGTTGATTGTCAGGAGTACCTTGCGGATCAGGTGGAAGAAGTGAAAGCGAGGAGGAGGAGGAGGATGTGGAAACAGCCAGTTCTAGAGGGGATGAAGGTGGCGAAGCTACAATGGGAGGTATGTTAGGTGGTGTTGTGATGACCGACATTGTGTACGTGTCGTCCAGTGTGGACGACATCGTAGCAGCATCCTTAGTTCTGCATAGGCAGAGGAGGTGGAGTGCAGGTTCAAATAGGGCACTCTCATTTTAGAGCAGTGCTTCCCTAACAAGAGTGCTGCTCAGTAGGCTATTGCTAAATATGCTGTCAACATTAGCCGGATGTATCAGGTGCACAGGTCCAACCCAAATACCTACATCGTCAAGTGTGTCGATGGGTTTTATCCTGGCAAGGTTCGTGCATAGTGGTTCAAGGGTGCTGCCACGAACTTTCGGATAATGGTGCTAAAGGATCACAGGTGCGAGCTTGCGGCACCACTACATAGGCATCGCAACATGATGCCATCATATGTTGCGGACCTAATAAGCCACCTTATGGTGGTAGATGTGTCTGTTTCACTGAAGATTTTGTTGATAGATGTAGTGAATATGGTGGGGTTCAAAATCAGCTACAAGAAGGTATGGCAGGCAAAACGAAAGGTACTGCAGCGTATATTCAGAACATATGAGGAGGCGTATGACCTAGTCCCAAGAATGCTGTACCAAATTGTGGAATCAAACCCAGGCACATATATTAACAGGAAGGAGCGGATTTATCCTACTCAGGGCCCGAATTATTTTGTTCTTGACAGAATATTCTGAGCCTTCTGTTCAGCGATAAAATGGTTCAGGTGGCACTGTCTAGTGCTGACAATGGACGAGACCATCCTATCTGGCAAGTATAAGGGTACGATCATCACTGTGGTTGCAGCTAATGCGAATGACTAGTTACTCCCAGGGGCCTTTGCAATTGTGGAGAATGAAAACACCGATAGCCGGCTGTGGTTACTGGCCAATGTGAAGTAGGTCATTGTGAAAGATCGGCCAGATGTGTGTGTCATCTTGAACCACAATGCATGCTTGTTGTCCACGTTGCGCACGATGCAGAACAGGACGCAAGCCTCCTTCCAGTGGAATGATATGAGGAATTGTTGGTGTATGAGGAGGCATCTCGCGATGAACTTCCACACAAGGTTCTATAGCAATGACCTAATAAAGATATTCAAGAGGCTTTGTATGCAGAACCAAAAGCAGAAGTTCAAGGCCTTGTGGAGGCAGCTTGATCAGGAGATTGGCAAGCATGTACGGCGTCCCGACCAAGCTGAAGTTGGGGAGGTGGAGGGAGGCTCCACGAGAGTTGGGGATTTCACGCAATGGGTTCAACCCAGTGCACCTGACTTGGAGATGTGGTCTCTGTTACATGACATTGGTGGAGCAACGTATGGAATCATGATGACTAACATGTCTGAGGTGTACAACAATGTCTTGAAGGGTGTCAAATCCCTGTCGATCATGGCAGTCGTGGAGAAGAGTTGGAACCGTTATGTCGGGTACTTTGTCAATAGAGTCATGATGGCGAAGAAGCATCTAGATGAAGGCAAACATTTATCTGAGATAATTCAGGTGTACATAGACAAGAAAATTGAGAAGGCTCATTCCCACATTGCTCATGCCATGAATGGCATAAGGAAGAAGTTCGAGATTCACCTCAGGCGAAAGTACGTGATGGGTCACACTGTAGGGGATTGCAAGCAAGTTTGCACGATTGCTGAGAAAGCCTCCTGCATTTGCAACAAGCCACAGCTTCTACACAACCCATGCTCCCATTTGTACATGGTATGAAGTGTATAATTTATCCCCAGCTTGCAGAATAAAATAATGATATCTAACTGGATAATTTGGCATTTTCTTTTGGGTAGAAATTTAAAGAATGTCATGATGAGGATAGAAAGAATTTGACTAGTTATATTGGAACATAAGTTCACTGACGCTATTTTGTAGATCTGCTCTCTCACTGGAGCAGTGAAGCCAGTAATCTCCATGTAACCTCCTCTTTTTCTACACTCTCCATAATATCCTAGTGGCAGCAAGAAAACCTTTTTTTGATATGCCAATGGCATTGTGAGTAGAAAAATAAGCAAGTGGATCATTGTATCTACCCTTAGAAACAAATTGAAATGAGAGGGAGATCCTCCTTGCCATATCCCATGGATCTTGCTATCTTCTTGAAAGAGTGAAATTTCTTACCGTCAACATAGAGGTTCTTTTCATATACCTAGTAATATATAAATGATGTTGATGTTACAAATGACACAAAGAAATAGAATTAAGCAGTTCAAAGTTTGCTGTAGTGTTCTGACAGAGACTACCACTCACCTCATCAGACAGAAGAACAAGGCCCTCATTTTTGCAAAACTTCACTATGTCATATTGGTTTTCCTCAGCAAGAACCTATAAGCAAATGGACAACTTTAATGAATATAGAATTTTTTTGGGTTATGAATGGCATTCTTCGTCCTTATTTACATTGCTTTGTGCTTGTGTTTTCTGATGATATTTTGATATACAGTAGTTCGTTGGCGGAGCATCTACGGCATGTCCAGACAGTTCTTCATTCATTTTTTATTTGTAAATCTACGAATAAAAAGGCCTATTATTTTTCATGAGGTGGGCTAAATAGCCCCAAGGGTTGACTCTTTCTTTCATTATCTATGACTGATACATACCGGTACTATATCCTTTCTTCTTCATTTTGCCTATGAGCTTCAACAGCACCAGTTATCCCTAAAAATATCCAAGCGTCTTTTCGGTGCAACAACAGTGGCTTATTTGGGACACGTAATTTCTTCCAATGGAGTCGCTATGGATGAAGCAAAAGTTCAAGCAGTACGTGCATGGCCATAGCCACATTCAGTTCGGGCTCTTTGTGGATTTCTTGGCTTGGTAGGCTATTGCCACAAATTTATTCAAAGGTTTGGTACTATTGCTGAGCCTCTTACGCGTCTTCTAAAAAAGGAAGCATTTTTGTGGACAAATGAGGCCGTTCATGCTTTCAAAATGCTGCAAAATGCATTAACTATGGCACCTATTCTCCAACTCCCTGATTTTAGTGCTAATTTTATTGTTGAGTGCGGTGCTTCTGGGTCAGGCATTGGAGTGGTACTTCATCAATATAAATGACCTATTGCCTATCTTAGCCATGCCATGGTGCCAAGACATGCTCACCTCGTAGCTTATGAGCGTGAGTTCATTGGGTTGGTGCAAGCCATCTGCCATCGGTGGCCTTATCTGTGGGGCCACAAATTTATGGTTTGTATAGACCAGTATAGCCTAAAATTCTTGCTTGACCAACGTCTTTCAATGATTCCACAGCATTATTGGGTTAACAAGTTATTTGGCTATGATTTCCATGTTAAATTCAAGCTGGGGTGTTTGAATGTCGTTGCCAATGCTTTGTTTCGTAAAGATGCTATAGATGGTGCGGCCTATGCTCTTTCCATGACAAACTTCACCTTTTGAGGATTTTGTGTTGGAAGGCTAATGGTGGTACAAATCTGGCCATACTTCGCAGATCCACGGCACGTTCTGGATGGCCTCGTCCTTCATTAGAATCGTGTCCATGTTCCTCATTGATCACCATCCTCCAGCCGATCTTGCTAGCTGCTCCTTCAGTTGGACATGAGGGTATTCAAAAGATGCTACACCATCTTCATGCTGATTTTCATATCCCACACGACCGCAAATTGGTGGAAGACTTAGTTCACTTTTGTCCCATATGCCAACGTAACAAGTCTGAACAACTACTTCCAGCAGGCCTTCTACAACCATTGGAGATACTCTCTCGTATTTGGAAAGACATTGCTATAGATTTTGTGGAAGGGTTAACCCATGTTAATGGGAAATCTATTATTCTTACAGTGGTTGACTGCTTTTCTAAATACGCGCATTTTATACCCTTGGCTCATCCTTATACAGCGAGTTCTGTGGCCCGAGTTTTCTTTGATGAGGTGGTGTAGTTACATGGGGTTCCTTATTCTATTTCCGATGGTCAGACAGAAGTGACCAACAAGATCATTGTAATGTACCTTTGTTGTCTTACTAGGGATCGACCTCGCCAATGGGTCGTTGGCTACCATGGGCTGAATATTGTTACAACACTTCTTTCCAGACTTCTCTCTATGAAACACCATTCAAGGTAGTGTATGGAAGAGACCCTCCGATGCTTCGGCTGTCTAATGCTAAGGCTACTCATCTATAGGCCACTGATCAACTTCTCTAGGAGTGTGATCAGTTCCTTGCCGACATCTACGAATGCCTACTTCTTGCGTAGTAGCACCACAAGAAACATTACTATGCCAAGCATATAACGCTACAGTTTGAGATTGGCTAATGGGTCTGGCTTCATCTACACCACAGGCAGTCTTTATCCTTAGCAGACCATGTTAACCACAAGTTGGCTCCTCGTTTCTATGGGCCCTATCAGGTTTTGGAATGACTTGGTGATGTAGCATATCGATTATAGTTACCACATCGGGTCATATCCATGATGTGTTTCATGCCAGCTTGTTGAAACCTTATCATGGAGAACCACCTGCAACAACCCCAACTCTACCAGAGCTTCAGAATGGCCATGTTGCACCTCTTCCATGTCATATCATTTGTGCACACATTAACAGGGGAGTACATGAAGTACTAGTACAATGAAATAGATTGCCCAATTCTGAGGCTACATGGGAACTAGTGGAACAGTTTTAGCATCAATATCCTTCCTTCCAGCTCAAGGACGAGCTGTTTGCCGAGGAGGGGAAAGATGTCAGATGGGGAAAGTTCTATATGAGATGTAGACCACAAGGAAAGCTAGATGCCATCAACCAGAATAGCTAGCTGCCGCATCCTTCTTTATATAGTATTATTAGTTGGAAAGATTGGTTTGGGTTCAATTATTAGATAGAGTTATGTTAGGAAATAAGAGATTGAGTTAGATACTATTGTTAGGAGCATTGTCTATTTAAAAGACGGGAAATATTGCTATTGAATTAAGTTGAGAGGTACATACCTTATGCTCCTCTTGTCTAGTCTTTCTCCTACCCTTGCGCATACTCTCCTCCCTACACTATCTTCCTCTTCCTTCTCCAGAAAAAGCATCAGCACGGATCCAACCAGAAGTTTCCGGCCAAAGCCTCCCGTCAATCACCCCTACGATCGTCATTCAGGTATCGGCCGTGACACCCTCCACCAGACATTCATCTCTGTTGTCATGGTGTTCGAAACGTTATAACTCTCAACTCAAGGATCCAAATAGAGTAAACCATATATTTTCTAGAAATTACACGGAATTTTCTACAGCTTCTTAGTTGACCAGAAACTCTGGTTATTTCATCTAAGCTCCCATTTTCCACCCCAAAGACAGTTCTATTAATTTATGGATAGCAGACTTAGCAGTTTAATATATTGTATTCTACAACAGTAACCACAGTGAACTATGTCACTTTTGAAAATTACAGAAAATTATCTATTTTTATCTCGTTATGCCCAAAAATTAATTCGGTCATCCTCTAGGGCTGATCTACATAATACCGTGACTGCGTCCAGCAGCAACCAATTCTAGATAGTAGCCTTTCCGACCATAATTCCTAAACTGTCCAACCAAATTACTTAATCTTGCACTCTATGGAAACTTCAGAAAATTCTCTGCAATTTTCTTAATATGGGCAAGCCATAAAACATAATATAGCTATGCCAAAACTTAATCACAAAATAGAATAATGATCTTAACAAACAACGGTCCCAAAAACGTATCTTCTACAACTCCCATCTACAGCCAAGAATAGGGAGATCAAGGTCTTAAACGTTTTTTTTATCTAAATCCGAACATTTTTGCCCAACACGGCTTCCTCCTTCCTCTTCCTCTCCTCTTCAACCTTTTCCTTCACCCTGGCCGGCGACTTCTCCCTCCTGCTGCTTCTCGGCCTCCCCCCCCCCTAGCCAGCACCCGACAGCACGGGCGGCGCATGGTGGGCGCGAGCTGTCGCGAGCCGGCGCGGCCTAGCGCGGCGGCTGGCAGTGCGGGGCGGGGTGGCATCTAGGGTTTGGAGGCCCAACCCGATCCTGTCTAAGCGATCAACTGTCAGATCCCGTGGATGGAGATCCGAATCAAAGGAGTAAAGGGGTGGAAATGGGGACGGAAAAGAGGAAATCGAACAGAACAGACAGTCGCCCAGAACAGACAAGAACTACAGCTAAGAGTAAACTAGGGCTACAGTAGTTTTTCATTGACGGTGATTCCTTTCTCATTCCAGTCCAGAAGAGTATTTATATGATTACATAATCCGTCATTAAGTCTAAGACAAGATTACCGAAATGACATCTAATTAACTGAGTATTAAACTCTAATAGCTGGGAATCAAACAACTACTGAACCAGCGTGGCCATGAGAAATCTGGGACGTTGAGAGCCTTCAGCAGGTAAGTCTGCACCCTAGCCGTCAGATGGAAGCCAACGCGCAGCGGTGAAGCGTTATTTTCTTCAGACTCTTTCCTTTCTTCAGTTACGCCAGATTGCTGGTTTTGACATTGCCTCCCCCTCAACAGCATACTTGTCCTCAAGTATGTTCTTTTGGAAACCATGATTTGTTGGTCTAAGAATAAAACTTTGGGATGTTCTTTTGATGAATGTGCATCCTCAAAGATAATGATCTCAAAAAGCGTCGTCAGTATCTGAGGAAGCAAACTGGGAAACTCTCCAATATGCCAAGCAAAATTCAATGCAGCTGGTGAGGGAGGGCCATCAGCAGCTGTAATGTTGTTAAAGTAGAAGGCTGCCAAGCTTTCAATGGCAGAAGCACACTGTGTTGATATTCCCGTATCTAGACCTTTAAACCAGACTCGAGCATGCTGGCAATATGTATGAATGTGCCTGTATCCAAATTGAGAACAAAACTGATATGATTGTTGAACAGAACTTCCATATCCATAGTATGCTTTTGATAGCTTTTTGAATGCCATTATATCAGACAACGGAACTGAGAAGGTCATCTTTAGAAATATATCAAGGGCATCCGCAAGTGCTCTGTCACCATACCATTCTTGGTCATTAATTTTCTTTCCATTAAATCCGTCAACAGCACGAGTAGCGTCATTTGGACTCTCAAAGTTGATGAAACCAAAACACCTCGATTTAACATCCATTCCAATCATGACAACAGCACTTGTAATATTCCCATATTCACCAGAAAATTTGACTAGATCCTCCTTTGTGGTAGACTCCGACATATTTTTCACAAAGACATGGTTAAATTTTGCCTTGTCAACAGAATTATCCCTCTCTTGCTTGCAAAGAAAAAAGCCCAATATAAACAGGCTTATCGTTGATAAGTATCCCATTTAGACTTTTTATTCCAGACTGAGCAGTTTCTTCTTTTTTATACTGGACAAAACCAAAGCCTTTGGACTGGCCCATTTCATCAGACCTCTGCACCTCCTCGAACACATGCCCTCTCTTCTGGTTCAGAACACCATATATGCCACCAAGTGCATTCTCAGGGGTCTTGATATCCACCAGGTAAACAAGTTCCAGCAGTCTTGGCTTGACTGTGAACTGAGAAGCATAAATGACCCTCTTTCTTTTGCGTTTGCGTCTGACATAGCATATGATGTCAGTTCTATTTGAACTTCCAATGCTTCTAGACAATATGTCTGATACACGGAAGTCATGTGGCCGATTTTGATCCCTTTTTGGTGCATCTGAAACTGTGCCTGTTTTGGCCAAGAAAATGATGGTAGCTACACAACTTGCTAAACTGTCAAGAATTCCTGTGTCACCCTTGAATCCCTGGTAATTCCAGTGATTAACTTCTTCAGCATTTTCGCATTTCTGTTGTATTTCAGAGTTCCGAATAGCAAGCAATTTAGCAGTTGCCAAATTGCAACAAGTCTGACCCTTGTATGAAAGAGCAGTACTAACAGAAGAGCCAGCCATCTCTACAACTTCACGTTGTGGAACATTCTCCGCAGAGTGGTCATTGCTAGCCAGTGTCATTAATGTCAAGGAAGCTTTACCAACCTCATCTTTTCCAGGAGCATCTGCTACCTTGGACTCTTCAGCTAAAACACCAAGTAAAATATCAAAAGAATTTGATTCTATGTAAATTGATTTTCCATCTTCTCCAGAGATTGCAGTTATACAAATATCATCAAGTGCCATCTCAAGGGCCTGGAGTACCCTATCACCAACTTGGGTAAATCTTAGAGCTATCAAAAAGCCATATACCTTCAGCATGAGTTCTGCATCATAGTTGTTGTGTCGCAGTACATCATACAAAACCGACATCCTTTCTTGAAGCTTCTGCCTGGACTTTTCAACAAGCAAAGACCTTTGTAGTGTACTCAAAGCCTTGGTATATCTTTGCAAAGGCACAAGGGAGCATAGCCCAATTGGGAAATATGTCGGACGCTTAAGTTTCCCCACATTAGTACAAGGAAGATCACCAGAGTATTTCAACTCTATGCCCCGGCTCTTCACAAAGTAATCATAGACAGATATTTTTGCTGTTTCGAAAAGTTGGATCAAGGGCAGTAAGTGAACCAAACGAGCTACATTATGCCAGCAATTGAGTAGAGGCGGAGAGAGTGATTCACCAGATCTTCTAAGCAAACCACCCCCAATGATAGGCCCTGTTTTGTATAGTATTGAACCAGAATCTCCTAGGCCAGCAACATAACCATAAAGTCCTCTTCTCTTGTTTCTTCTCCTGTTTCTCATAAAGATTGGATTATACTCTGGAAAACCAAATTCCTTGAGGCTCCTCAGCTTATCAGGTTCATCACTTTGGACATCACCTTTGGCACCTTGTCCTTGTATCTGAGTCTGTGATACATCTGCTAGAGAGACCTCAAATGCTTCCTTTGTAACAACATTAAAACTACGCATTTTGCCACTGATTTCAATTCCTCCCCAAATATGACCGCTAACAAAAAGCTGCCTTCCCTCTGGTTCTTTGAATAGCCTCTGCTGCATAATATCTTCAACCACTGCTATTGATATGTCAGGGGAGTTAGAAAGGACATCTGAAATATCAACAGTCCCAATATCTCTTGAGCATATCCACTCTCTTACTAGAGCTGTTAGCTCCTCCTTATGAACAGCATCTTGAGTATCCTTTTCTGAGATTGTACCACTATGACCTTTGTAGTTCCCATCATTAGGAGCATTAATGTAACAATCCACTTCAGAGGGTCGAACCTCAGTGTCGAAAAAATCATCATCCTGGTCAGATTCATTATCCAAGCTCATGTTGTCATCTTCGCAGTTCTCATTGTTATCATCACATAGATAAAGGACACTCTTGATCTTCAAAGCTAACACAAGGTGCTTGCTACTGACATTTCCCACTTCTATCTTCCAATGGTTCTTGTTCCATATATTTATGACTTCATTGTCAGTACAACACTTACAAAAGTATAGCAGCTTCATTAAAATGGTTCGCTCCTCTGGCATTTGGTCCAAGATCCACATAAGCGAAACCAGCGTTCTGTTCATCTTGCAAGCAGAAAATTCATATGAATCCAATGAAGAGTATTTAAAATACTCTAACGTCAGCCTTATAAAATTACAATAGAAACTTTTAGGCAAAGTCGGAGCCTTGAGATTGTGAAGGAATGCACCCTGCTTCATATGAAAATGAGCTCCATCCTCACTTGTGACTCCAGCGTTACTGAATATATCTCGATTTACGCCTCTGATAACACCCGCAGTAAGAATATGGTCAAAACCAAAAGGATTTCCACTTGCTAAGTATTGCTGACCAACTCTAAGAGCTGAGGATAGGCCCACATTAATTGGCTTCAAGAGGTCTGTAGGGGCGTCCATCTCAAAAACAGCAAGATCTTTAGCACGATCAACTGCATCTGACAGAGAAAGTCCGAACAACCAGGATGGAATTCCAAAATCCCCTTCATCAGTATCCTTTGGGCTAAACAACCAGGATGGAATTCCAAAATCCTCCAGCACAGCACAGTCAAGATCTTCTTTAATTGTAAACTCAACCCCTTCTGACTTTGATACAACCATACCATCCTCGAGCCGAGCATCATTTTTCACACATACTTCATCAGGATTCTCCCACTCCATTCTTCTCACAGACACATTTGGCACTTGGTCCTGTTCACAACCAGTGACAACTACCGAAAGATCAGTAGAAGGAAAATTGAAGTTACCTTCAGGTGTGCTCATCGATTGAGTTCCTTGAATGCCCTTCTGAGTAATCTGCCACGAATCTTCAGCACTTCTGGCCATCTCCAACTCCCTTTCTCTCGGCTGCTCTGATGGTCGCAAGTGAACGATTCTCCAGACAGCCGTGGGATCGTACTTATCCTCTTCGTACCTCACCACCGACTTCGTCATCTTTCCCAGATCGGAACTAGGTTTGGGGATTTTACCCGGAGTGGAGCCCGGAACCTTCACCAAGCGCCGATCCAATCCGCCGCCAACTGGGACCGAGACGGCTAGCGCGAGCTCCGCCGATCCAAGCCGCCGCCGCAAATCAGAGGGATCCGAGCCGCCGCCGCGAATCAGAGCTGGCGCGAGCTCCGCCGATCCAGATTGAAAGCAACTGGGGATTTTACGGGCCGAAGACCCCAACCCAGTCACTCCCAACCACTCTTTGTCCACGCTCCGGTAAGGTCCGCCACCATAGCCGGATAAGGAATAAGGCCGGTCCGCCTTCACCACGCACCTATATGGTCCACCGCCATAGCCGGATAAAGAAGAAGGCCGGTCCGCCGCCAGAGCCGGGAGGAACTTCGGGGGTTTACTGGGAACATACCATCCAGCCCAATCGCTCCAAACCATTTGTTGCCGAGGATCGAAGTGCTCTGATACCATTTTGTCAGATCCCGTGGATGGAGATCCGAATCAAAGGAGTAAAGGGGTGGAAATCGGGACGGAAAAGAGGAAATCGAACAGAACAGACAGTCGCCCAGAACAGACAAGAACTACAGCTAAGAGTAAACTAGGGCTACAGTAGTTTTTCATTGACGGTGATTCCTTTCTCATTCCAGTCCAGAAGAGTATTTATATGATTACATAATCCGTCATTAAGTCTAAGACAAGATTACCGAAATGACATCTAATTAACTGAGTATTAAACTCTAATAGCTGGGAATCAAACAACTACTGAACCAGCGTGGCCATGAGAAATCTGGGACGTTGAGAGCCTTCAGCGGGTAAGTCTGCACCCTAGCCGTCAGATGGAAGCCAACGCGCAGCGGTGAAGCGTTATTTTCTTCAGACTCTTTCCTTTCTTCAGTTACGCCAGATTGCTGGTTTTGACATCAACTCGGTCAGCCAGGAACTGTTTCTCCCTCTTTCCTCTCCCTCTCGTCTTTCTTACATCATTTTTCGTGTTCGCGAGTAGGTCCTTATGATGGTTTTGGTTATGGAATATTACAGAATTACTGACGATGCCAGTGCCAACAAGACGTATTTATCTCCGAAAAGCAACAAGAGGCAAAAATCTGCTAAGGCGACATTTGAGGAAGAATCAAGCAGCAAGAAACTCATGAACGACACTGTCAGCGTGGCATTCTTGAAGAACTCGGACAAGAGGAAATCACCAGGTTACCTCTCAGACAAGCCAAGTCTCAAGAAACAAAAACATCACACACCCAATTCTGATAAATCAGATGGCAAGAAGTTTGTACGGGATAGTGCTACTGCTAGCACACCATTTGTCAGGAATACTGGGAAACAGAAACAATCCATCGCTGATCTTGCTGATCTGGTAGGTAAGGAGAAACTGACTGCAGGAGAAGTCCGCAAACTGTTGAAGCCCGAAATGTCAGGCAACAGCTAACCGATTTCAGATCATGTGAGCAGTTGTAGAAAGCATGACTATATAATATTTTCCCCTTTTCTTGCAAACGTGGGCTAATGCAGCAATTTTGTTTACTATTTTCCCTCATCTGTTGCAAGCCATGAGCTTTATGATTCTGGAATGGATCTGCTGTTTACTTGTGACACGCGAGATAGTTTTGGTTCAGTAGAATGAGTTTCTGAAAATTCACTTCATCTTATCATCTTCAAGTTTGTGTTGAATCTGGCTTGCTGATAAATCTGTAGAAACAACTCATATCAGTTTCTGAAAAAAAAAAACTACTGCTCAAATCCATACCGACCTAACCTTTCAGTTCAGCAAGACTTGGTCTCTTGTATTGATCCACAGCAGAATGTACAAACATGTTTCTGTGCACAAAATTACAAGTTGTTAAATGATCATCAAATGTCGCAAATTATTGCCGACAGAGCTCAGTCCACGACAAGTTCCTGTGAGTTGCAGTTGTATTCTTCTGTCGTGCTACCCATGTAGCTATAAATAGATGAACAAAACATCTTGCAACAGACGCAAAAAGGACAAGAAACTATCTAAGACCTAGGAGGCCTTGGTCCCAACTCTCAAGAGACAAGGATCATGTCACCAGTACAATGTACATACAAACAACATGGAGGCGATACTTTCGGAGCGGTTAGCACGAGACATGTTCGTCCATCCATCCAATGCATTTTGCCGTGAAATCTGCAGATTCCCACATGCCCCCTGCACCTGTGTTTGTCGCAACTCTATGGCAAATGTTCAGTTTGTCTCAAAAGATTCAGTCTAAATGGCACACACTTCACTCGTGAGCTACTAGCCCTTGGTCCCCATGCCCAGCATGTAGGGTACTGTCCAAGATAACTTCTGTCTCATAGTTGTCCGAGTTACAGATACCTACCAAAATACAAGTGCAAGGGCATCTACCAAAATACAAGTGCAAGGGCATCTTTGTAACGTCCAATTTAATGCCTCCCTCTTTATATTTACTACCGCATCTTCAGTCTTCAGCCTACTGCAGTTGCGGGCTTTGCTGCAGCCTGCTCATCTGCCAACTGCCACTGCCTACCTGAGGCACCGCTGCCAGTGGCTAAATACTTCGTGATTCATTGTACCTTGTCATGGCCTTCTGCTCTTAACTGCAAGTGGTCTTGAGCTTTGGGATGTCTTGCATAGTCCATGAGACGGCCATGACTTGGCTTTCCTTTTGATCGCTTGTGCAGCTTTGATCATCTGTTGGTGATTTTTGGCTGGTAAACATGAAGAAGAAGAGCTGCTACGAGAGGGCTGGTTGCGATCCTCAGCATGGTCTTTCCGGGGTGATCACTCGCTTTCCTTCCTTTAGATTGCAAGAACTCTGTAGATTTACATGGCACTCTTTTTCCTGTCTTTGTTCTTTTTCTTCTTAACTTCAGGTCAAATTTAATTTCATTCAAATCTGAAGTTTGATCCATTCTACTTTAATTTCAGTCAACCGAAGAACCAGCGAAACATCAACAGGGCAACAATGCAGGTCCGCAAGCTGCAAAGAAGAAGTCCTGGAAAAGATACTTGACGTTCCTGTCAAAATTTCAGAACAAGATGAAGCACAAGAAACCTGACATCAGGGCACCAAATGGCTTCAAACAGAAGAAACCAAAGCGCGGCTTACTCCTGTCAAGTCCAATACTCGAAGAATGCAGCAACCTGGTCCACGTCATCCGTCGCACCACCGCAGACTGCTTTGCTGCCGCTGCCGCGGCGGCGTCAGGAGCTGATGAGGATGATCTGCCATACATGCAGCTTGACCAGGTGACCTATGGATTAAAAAGAGAGGCCTTTGGTCCGGTATACTTGGTCACCTAGTGACCATTTTCAGTTTGGAGTGCTCCCAGTTCCAGATGTGCAACTGCAAATTGGTGTTAGGTCAATTATTCCTGGCCATGATCTTGTTAGTTTTAGCATTGCTTGACAACCAGAAGGTCTTCAGAAATGTTGCCACATCATGCAACAATGTGATCTGCTGACTGAATTTAAAGGCAATTCTCAATGCTTCAGGGTTGTTTTCAGTTAGGTTTCTGAGAAAGGCAAGATCCTGTGATTCTTGTACTGACATGTAACTGTTTATTGGTGCAGCTCGCACCATTTATGCATCCAATGGAAACAAAAAATATTGTGGAAAAAGTACAAAGTGATGCTCGCAAGACTTAAGGCCCCGTTTGGAACAAACGATTTTCGTAGGAATTGTCAAGGAGTCACTTTATTTCCTATAAATTTTTTGTGTTCCAAACTACCCTAATCTTGACTGTCACGATGTCACTCTCGTACTGAAGATGTGTAACCTTGTTTAGAGAGAGCAGGTCCAGCTCTATCTTTGTTTTAAGACTAGAATACGAAGGAAATGGCAAGTTGGGCTGGGCCAGAGATGATCGAGCAATGCTCGGGACGGACCAACACAACTGGGTTCATTCTTGTTCACTTAACAAGTCTGTACGGAGTCTCTTAGGCCGGGTCGAATTGCAGGTTTAGTTTGACAATTGTTATTCTTTTGTAAGAGAACTACTTCATTAATCTTTTTCCAATAATTCCTTCAGAAGCAAAATAATTGGAATGGATTCTACAACTAGTAGCTAGAACCAGCAGGCTGTGTGTTCGAGGAGTGCATTTTCCAGCCCACAAGCATCAGAAAATGATGCTTATATGGTTAGATAAAGACCCTTGACTTCTACCACGATGAGGTGACTGGGCATTTTGGTGGTGATCGGTTGGGCTGTGGCTTATAGCTTGTTTCACTGTAGCTGGCTGAAATTGCATTGTAGCTGAAGGTGGCTTATTTGGTATAATTAAATTTAAAAATTTTAAAAATAGAAAAAATGGGTTAGCCCATCACGTGTAATGCAAAAGAATACAGGAAAAAAAGAACTGGTAAAAAAACTCAAAAAATCCAAAAAAAATCAGAAAAAGATGAAATTTAGGAATAGTGAAAAATAAGCCAGAAGCCGAAACCGAAACGATCGGGGCTATCTGCCGATTTATAGGTCCTAGGCTTGGCTTTTGCGGGTCTTTTTCATTCTTAACTCCACGGACGAATCCAACGGGGCTTAGTTAGGCTCTAGCCTATCCTCCTCCACCCCTCACCCCGTCGCATGCCATGGACGGATGCCTGCGCTGCAAACGCCATGGATCGATGGAGGCATGGAGCAGAAACTTGGAGGGGGAGGAGATGAAAATGGGTCAGCCCAGGGTCCAGGTCCATAGACAAGGCCCAAGTACCACATAATTCTCATATCCAAATCCAATCCACCTAGGGATCAGAAATGGTAAAGAATAATATGTTTTTATCCAATATTCATAACTAAGAAAACGTGAATGTGGTAAGAAAAATCCATATTCGTATTCAAGAATGCTCATATCCGTATTTGAGAATGTTTGTACTCATATTCGAATATGTTTGTATTCGTATTCGAAGCTATTCGATTTGTTTTCATCCCTAGGGATGATTATAGGAAGCAATTTTCTGATGAACCAAAGTTCACAAGTAAGAAGTGAAAATTACTTTACATAATTTCCTACTCTATGCACTACACTGCTAACTCGTGTAGACGTGTAGTCATGTTACATAAATTTGTTTTTACCAAGATTTATTACAAAAGTTTTAGGATATTTGCATTCGACCGAATTAAGTACATATTCAATTTGAATTCGTATTCATATTCAAGAATGTTCGAATTTGTACTTGTATTCACTTTAAAAATATGAATTTATATTCGTATTTATTTTAAAAATATGGATTCATATTCATATTGGAGACTATTTGATTTGTATTCGATACGTTTCCATCCCTAAATTCACCCCAGCCCACCTCACATCCAAAATTCCAAATCCTCACATCCAAATTCCAAATCACTAGCTCGAGGAGAGGGGAGTCAAGAGTGTGACGCACCTGAGAGTAGGGGTGCAAACGGGTTGGATTCGGACGGATATTGTTGTTACCATATCCTAACCCATATTTTTTTCTCCGGATTCGGTACCAATCGGATTCGGTGCCGGATCGGTCGGGATATAACCCGTTTGGACCCCTACTTGTTTGTAAGGAATGCATGCAGTACAAGCAAATGGAGTAGGAGGACGTACTGTCAAGAACTTGATGTTACTACTTAATAGCTGATGTGGAAGATTTTATTTTACCATTGCAAAAGAAAATGAAAAGTCAAATAGTAGCACAAACCTGAAATCAAACTTGAAGACGTATCGGATTTGGACGGATATTGCTGTTACCATATCCTAACCCATATTGTTTTCTCCGGATTCGGTACCAATCGGATTCGGTGCCGGATCGGTTGGGATTAACCCGACCCGTTTGCACCCCTACATGAGAGCTAAGCGGGCCAGCAGGCGGCAACGGGCTAATAGCCGCGTAGGGGATCTGAGGTGGTGCGTACGTGATGGCTGTATCTGAGGCGACAGAGGGGATTAGGGGAGGACAGAGGAACTGAGGAGGGCACTGAGCGGGCCTGCCGGTGCGTGGGGATCTAAGGTGGAGGGGATTAGGGAAGGAGACAAAGGTGGGGTAGAGGAGGGGCTGGCCGTCGGGGAGCTGTGGAAGTGCTGATTTGGGGACGAAGGTTGGGTAGGCGGGCAACAAGCTATCAAGCTGATTTGGGGATGAAGGTTGTTATTCTTTTGTAAGAGAACAACTACATTAATCTTTTTCCAATAATTCCTTCAGAAGCAAAATAATTGGAATGGATTCTACAACTAGTAGCTAGAACCGGTAGGCTGTGTGTTCGAGGAGTGCATTTTCCAGCCCACGAGCATCAGAAAATGATGCTTATATGGTTAGATAAAGACCCTTGACTTCTACCACGATGAGATGATTGGGCATTTTATCTGCCGATTTATAGGTCCTGGGCTTGGCTTTTGCAGGTCTTTTTCATTCTTAACTCCACGGACGAATCCAACGGGGCTTAGTTAGGCTCTAGCCTATCCTCCTCCACCCCTCACCCCGTCGCATGCCATGGACGGATGCCTGCGCTGCAAACGCCATGGATCGATGGAGGCATGGAGCAGAAACTTGGAGGGGGAGGAGATGAAAATGGGTCAGCCCAGGGTCCAGGTCCATAGACAAGGCCCAAGTACCACATAATTCTCATATCCAAATCCAATCCACCTAGGGATCAGAAATGGTAAAGAATAATATGTTTTTATCCAATATTCATAACTAAGAAAACGTGAATGTGGTAAACAAAATCTATATTTGAGAATATTCATATTCATATTCAAGAATGTTCATATCCGTATTTGACAATATTCGTATTCATATTTGAACATGTTCGTATTTGTATTCAAGGCTATTCGATCCGTTTCCATCCCTAGGGATGATTATAGGAAGTAATTTTCTGATGAATCAAAGTTCACAAGTAAGGAGTGAAAATTACTTTGCATAATTTACAACTCTATACGCTACACTGCTAACTCGTGTAGACGTATAGTCATGTTACATAAATTCGTTCTACCAAGATTTGTTATAAAAGTTTTAGGATATTCGCATTCAACCGAATTAAGTACATATTCAATTTGAATTCATATTTATTACAACATTCGATTCGTATTCATATTCGAGAATGTTCGAATTTGTATTCGCTTTAAAATATGAATTTGTATTTGTATTCATTTTAAAAAATATAGATTTATATTCGTATTTAAGATTATTTGATTTGTATTTGATACGTTTCCATCCCTAAATTCACCCCACCCCACCTCACATCCAAAATTCCAAATCCTCACATCCAAATTCCAAATCACTAGCTCGAGGAGAGGGGAGTCAAGAGTGTGACACACCTGAGAGCTAAGCAGCCCGATGGGCGGCAATGGGCTAACAGTCGTGCAAAGGATCTGAGGTGGTTCTGTGAGGAGGTGCGTACGTGACAACTGGATCTGAGGCGACAAAGGGGATTAGGGGAGGACAGAGGAACCCAGGAGGACACTGAGCCGGCCTGCGGGTGTGCGGGGATCTAAGGTGGAGGGGATTAGGGGAGGAGACAAAGGTGGGGTAGAGAAGGGGCTAGCCGTTGGGGAGCTGTGGAAGTGTTGATTTGGGGACAGATGTGGGGTAGGTGGGCAGCAAGCTATCAAGCAGAGACTACAAAGTAAGACTATAGCGCAGGGGTCAGTAGAGAGGAGATTAAGGAGATAGGCATTTGGGCTTTGCTTTGGACCTTTGGTTATTTATCTCTTCTCTCTCGACTCTTATCTTTGTTCTTAAATCTCTTGACTCTTTACTCCTGTTGTTGTATAGTAATATAGTTTAGTTATATTTTGTCTAGTGATGATTGGTGAAATTGTTATTTGGTAATTGTCAAATTGACAATTTTTTATAACGTGATGAAATTTAAAATTTGTTTGTAGATTTAAAATAATGGAGAAACAAACTTTGCGTAACTATTTTATAAGTAATTTAAGTAGTACCCAACCGATGAGAGCTCAAGTCAACTGAAGAGACTTTGACTAGAATTTAATCCTACTAAAAATTATTACCGATTCGGCACATCGCTTCTCTCTCTGGTTTGTTTCTCAACTATTTATGTATAAATTTGAATTACATAAGTGTATAAGACTATGTTTGTCCTAATTTAGGTTAGTCCTTTGAGCCTCATCTCTATTTTCTTGCTGGTTTCGCCACTGATTCCCTCCATCTATCAACAATCATCACTAATAATTTGCTGGATTCAGGGTTCTAATTCACTAATTTGTTTTGATGATCCTAAGTCGGCTTTCAAGATTTTCATGAAAAATGCTATTTTAATATATTAATTTTAGAGGCATGTTTAAAATGAGAAAATTTCACAGAAAAACGTTCAATTCTAGGATGAATTCGGGGAAATTTTTATGCTCCAAACGTGGGCTTGGAAATTCTCGTGAACTATCACTCCAAAGGGTGATGAAGACCAACTTAAAAATTACTTGGCTCCAGCTACCAAAAGATCCGATTAGTGGTTAATCGTCACTTGGTGGCAACTGTGTCCATTTGACTAATCGTATACCATCTTCTGCTCTCCGAATCATGTAGAGGGGGAAACGGTGAAGTTAGCGAAATAGGACGGTGACGATTAACCACTAATCGGTGACACGTAATCACATAATATGCTGGCTCATACATATGTGCCATACGTGCGTAGGCGATTCCATCCTCTTCTAAATAGTGAATTTCATAAATATTAAAGCACTTTTAAGAATAAATTAAGACTATTTACTCTTTAGTTGATGTTTTAAAATTTATACACGTCTATGAGAATGAGAAGTATGAAATCACTACTCATGCCATAAATCAAAAGAAACTGAGGTGTGTACTACGATGCACGCCACCAACATGATATCGGCCATGCCTACCAATAATCCCCGTGTATTTCAGTCCTTGCAAGCGTGAGCTAGTCTCTGCTCGTACAAATCAAGACAGCCTAATCGAAGCTTTATGTCAAAGACAAGGGATAAAGATCAAGGACATGACATGGAGCCTCTTTATTTGGGAGCATCTTTGACCTCATGTCTCAAAATTAACAAGTGTTGGTAATTAGTTGGTCTCAAATTAACGAATTAAGGCACTGTTGGCACTTGATTTAATTGGTATGCATGTCATGGACTAGCTAGCTGGAGAAGGCCACAGGTTTGCAGAAATTAGAACGTAAAATGGTCGCGAAAAGATCATAGCAAATTGTTAATTTATATGCAATCTTTGTAGATTTGTTAAGTAAATTTGCACCTGAAAAGTTGGGAAAAATGTGTCTCTGGATACATTTGTTGTAGCAAATGTTCAGCATTTGCAGCACAATAAGTTATACAACAAATAAATTGTAATATTTAGTGTAGGAAGGCACACACTTCTGCTTTTCAATAATTTGCATATGTAGTTCAATCTCACTTAGTAGCACTTTGTAAAAGCTCAAAAAAGCATTACCCACTCCATAGTTCGGTGGTTGGGGAGTTTTTTCTCAAGTGAAGGACCAACCTTGTGATGGTTACTGCTCCGATCCAAGCCACAAGGACGATTATGACAGTCATATGTACATAATTGCTAATTTACCACATTTTCGAGAGACTCATCAAGCCCTTAGAGCTATGCAATGATACGATATTAGCATATGCTACGATACGATGTTAACTGTCTATAAATATTGTTATATTAGATATAAGATAATATGGAGGAGAAAAAAAGCATAGAGAATTGGACTGTCTCTTATGTAATAGTTGACTGTAGCACAAGAAACAAGATACATTATATCATAGAGGTCTATAAAGACATGTAAAAAGGTAAACTATTATAGTAGCTGTCTTTAGTACTGTCTATAAATAACATAGAGTGGTACTATGACAGCAGTTATCTCTATCATTTTATATGCTCTTAGTAGGTAACCCCACTCCGACGCTTTGGGATGTATATAATGATAACTAGCTTTAAAAGAGCATTGTATCCTTAAGCCCCGTTTATAACGTTGGAATTCTCCGGCTCCTGAACTTCGAAATTGAACTATTTCCTAGCCGTAAAGTTCTTGCGAAATTTTTGTGAATTTCTCACGTTTCAAATGGGGTCTTAAGCTAGATCCAGAAGTTTAATTTGAGGATGAGTGATTCCTTGCTACCAATGGAGTTGCTTGCATGCATGGCCTTCTTGAAAGATCAACTCGATCGATCACAAAGAGAGTGTTTTACATGCCAAATGTTCGATCGCAAATAACATCAAATTTTGAGAAAATACTGCATGCCATGTGATGGTATTGACGTGATGCTTGGCGTTTCATGGATTGCCCTAGCTAGGTGGAGCAGGTTGTGTCTTGCCACAAAAGGTATTTGGAATCTTCGATTAGGTTGTCCTTGTATTGCTGTTAGTTCTAATGTTGCTATCTTTCGCGTTAAGGAAGGAACTAGCTAATTGATTGAAGGGAAGAAAGACGTCAATTGGTTGAATGATCTGATGTTAACATGCATCTTTCTCATTAGCATGCATGTGCTGATCTAGGAGATTTGGAATTTTGGATCCCTTGGCTTCGGCCCAATGGAGTTGATAGAGTTCATTCGATCTTATATGCCCATTTCACTTCGGATTCAGTGATCCAAACAAGATGGAATTTTTAAAAACATAAAAGCTTAAATTTAGAAATGATGCACATCCATTGTAGAACTGATTCTAGATAATTATGATTCTAGGTGATTCTAGATAATTATGATTCTGGGTGATGGAGTGCAGAGGTGCACAAGTGTGAGGTTCCTAGTTTGATCCCCGCCTTGGCATGGGTGAAAACACCCTAGTTTAAAAATGAATGCGAGGAGCGCTTCTGCGCTCCATTGTTCCCTCTATAGTCAATTGTACAAAATTTAAAGCGATATTGTGACTAGTGGATTTTTTTCAGAAGGAAAAAGTTTAAATTTAGAAATGATGCATCCTTTATAGAAATAGAACCTAGATAATATGTAATTCCGGGGTTGTGGAGAGCGGGATGTATGCATGCAAAAGAGGATGAAGGTTCGATCTCCACACATGAAGGGGTGAAAGTACTCTAGTTAAAAGAAAAAAAAATGGTTGTGAAGAGCACATCATTGCTCCCTCAATAGTAAATTGCACAAAATTTAAAACATTACTGTTACGAGTAGTGGAGTCACTACTAGAAAACAAACATTCCCTTACGCCCTCGAAGTATCCTGACGGACCGCAAACATTCACCAGAATTAGTAACTTTGTGATAAGAATAATAGCGGGTAGCTACAAATAGGCATTTCATATACTTTAAAGAGTAAATTGTGTTGCGTGTCACCCAAATTGTTTAGTTGGTTCGAGTAGATCACTTAACTCGTTTAAATGGGTCACTCTAGGTCATTTGCATGCCAACCCGGGTGTGACCAATGATATGACATGCTAACTTGTTCCACCATGGCATGAGGCACACATCGACACAAAAAAGTACACATTTAGTAGCGAAAAAAGCACAAATTTAGTCACCCTCCCCTCGCAGCCCCTGAGTGCCATCGACGCTAGAGCTCTTTACCACTACTGTTGACTTTGCCCGGTCACAATTCCACTACTACAGAAAGGCTAATAATAGACGCCAAATCATAGACGGTTTTGTGAAACCCTCTGTAATGTACACTATTACAGACGGTTTTAATTTGAAGGCCGTCTGTGGTATTTGTGGCGGGAAAAAGGAGTATCACAGACGGTTCTTACTGCTAAACCGTCTGTGATACTGGAATATCACAGACGGTTTTTATTAAAAACCGTCTGTGATAATCTGGGATTATCACAGACGGTTTTTTATTAAAAACCGTCTGTGTTGTGTCGACTATCACAGCCGGTTGTTGTTAAGAACCGTCTGGGAATGTTCACAGACGGTTTTTCACAAGAACCGGCTGTGATGTCCCTTTGTCTGTCATATTCTAGATCAGAGGTTAATATATAAATACACATTGCTTCTAATAACTTAACTACAGAACTACTGAGACAAGAGATCACAAATTAAAGGCAAATTTATTAATTTCAATTAGAGGCAAATTTATTACAAAAGTCGCACAGGTAAAGAGTTTCTCAGATTGTATTCTTTTGGGCTTCGTAAGCTTCTTCTTCAACTTGGGGACTTGGAGGATCAGCCGCTAAATTCTCGAACGCCGTTAAGATTGCCCTTGTCCTCAGCACTTCCTCCTGCAGCCTGGGCAAATGATCAGCAGCATCCATAATGTTGTAGAGGATAGCATGAAAAGATTCCTCAGAATCTGCCGTTTCTGCTTGATCGGTAAGGCTATCCATCAGTCTCTGCAATGCGTGTAGAGCTTCTTCCACATTGCGCACATTGTGGAGAAGAACCAGGGTGAGGGCTGTTTCCCTTTCTTGAGCTGCAGCGAGACGCCTCCGTCGACGGCGAAGGATCAGGTCAAGCTGACGGATGCAAGAAAGTCGGGGAAGGAGAGCAGGGCAGGTGCGGAGAAGCTGCTCCAGATGCAAATTGCTGGCCGCCTGTGTAAGGTTCCGGCCGAACAATTCGTGATGAACAGATGAGAGGAAGGAGATGATCACAAGAACAGTAGTAGAAGCCATGTTGTATTGTATATTGTATTGTACGTACGTAGAAGAGACCTGGATTAGGAGCGCATATTTAACCTTTAGCACAAACGGTTCGTATACCCAAACATTAATGATATAGACGCTTCGTATAACGATCGAGAGACGTTAATTAGACGATCGAAACACGAAGCGTTCTGGCATCGAAACACGCGCGAAGCGTTCTGGTATGAAGCTTATCACAGACGGTTTTTTTATAAAAAACCGTCTGTGATAATGACTAAGGCATTTATTGCGCTGCTCAGACCGCATCTGTCTTCATTTTGATCCAGATCTAGCCACTGCTGCGCACATTTTCACTCGGGAGGAAGCTAGGCGATTTCACCCGAGCCCTCGCCGGCTGCCTCCCCCAGCCCTCGTCGGCCGCCTCCCCGGACGAAGACGTCGCCGCAGCCTCTTCCTCCTGCGTCGCCGCCGCCTCCTCCTGCGTCGCCGCCTCCTCCTCCTCCTCCGTCGCCGCCTCCCCGAGCCCGTCGCCTCCTCCTCCTCCGTCGTCATCGCCTCCTCCTCCTCCGTCGTCGTCGCCGCCTCCTCCTCCGTCACCGCCGCCTCCTCCTCCTGCGTCCCTAAGGTCACCAAAACCCTAAGGTCATCAAATCCCTCCCCGAGCTTCATGCTTACTGTTAGTGTTTAGGGTTGATGCTTGATGCTTCATACTGTTATGGTTAGTTGCTTAGTACATATTTAGGGTTGATGCTTCATGCTTACTGTTAGTGTTTAGGGTTGATGCTTGATGCTTGGTACATATTACATTGGTACATTGTTTACTGCAGTAGCTTAATTAGTTTGCTATTTGGTACATATTACATTGGTACATTGTTTACTGCAGTAGCTTAATTAGTTTGCTATTTGGTACATACTACATTGGTACATTGTTTACTGCAGTTGCTTAGTTTACATTGGTACATATTACATTGCTTGTTGTGTTAGTATATAATATATAGTATATAGTATATAGTATAGGCACATAACCCCTCTCTGTCCACATCACCCCCTCCCTTCTCCCCCTTCCCTCTACTCCTCTCCTCTCTTCCTAACATTGAGCATCATGTATCACTTTTCTTGCTTCCTCATCTTATCATGTGCAACCCTACAATTTGAGAGCACAAATTCCTATCGACAGGCTGCGTCCATCTCTACATCTGCATTGAAACAGCCGGATTTTGCAAAAATTTGAGGAGAGCTCATTTGGTTTTTGTGGACAAAAGTCGTAAGATCAGATGGAGAGTTCCACTGCCCAGAATGATTTTTTATTGTAATTCTAAGTGCAAATACAGTGTAGATCTTTTACAATTCTGTATTTGTTAATGGATATTTTATTTCAATTCAATGAATTGATTTGCGAAATGGATGCTTTATGTTTGTGAAATGAAGTGCGTTGTCAATTGGATGTTTTATGTCTGTGAAATGAATTGAGATGTGAAATGTATCTGAAATGAAATGAGATGTGTGAATTGTATATGTTTTATGTCTGTGATTATCTGCTTGTTTCAGAGGGCATGGCTAGCATTTCCTGAGGCTAGCCAATAAACAGAAATATATTTAGGGGTTGAAGGGAATATCACAGACGGTTTTGAGTTAAAAACCGTCTGTGATAGCTGATAATCACAGACGGTTTGGAGTTAAAAATCGTCTGTGATAGCTGATAATCACAGACGGTTTTTAACTCAAAAACCGTCTGTGATTATCAGCTATCACAGACGGTTTTTAACTCCAAACCGTCTGTGATTATCAGCTATCACATACGGTTTTTAACTCAAAACTGTCTGTGATTATCAGCTATCACAGACGGTTTTTAACTCAAAACCGTCTGTGATAGTTGATAATCACAGACGGTTCAAAAACCGTCTGTGATGACCTTCGATTATCACTGACCCATAAATACAGACGGTTCACAAAACCGTCTGTGATGACGATTTCGAACCGTCTGTGATGACCTTTTCTGTAGTAGTGTTCCTTGCTACTAGTAACAGTCATCATCGTAGGATCTAGACAACAGCATGTGCGACTACCCTTGCGATTGCCTCGATCACCACAACTCATAGGGGTTTTGAATTAGTGAGAAAATTGTGAACGGCCAAAAAACTAGTGGATTAGTTCAAATTACAATGGCTATGCTTATCATCATATGCACTCATATGCACCCTATGCCATGGTAGCATGAGTCAATGTGACATTCATTGGTCGTAGTTTGACTGATGTACTAATAACCTAGAGTGACATGCTTAAACTAATTCAGTGATCTAGATACGCAGTTTGGAAGTTCAGTGACCTACTTGAATTAGCTGGCCAAGTTCAATGACCCATAGTGCAACTTGTTCTACTTTTGTAGAATCGATTATGGTTAGTTAGAGGGGGTGAATGCCCCTTTCAAAATCTTACACCCAATATCATCAACAACATGCAACGAAAACACAAACACTCAAACACACCAAAGCAAAGAGCCAAAGAAGGCAAAACTCCAAAAATGCAATGTCTCACTAGTTTGACCTCTTAGAGTGGGTGGTCAAATCTCTACGTGGGGCGGTCAGACTTCTCCCTCAGAACAGAAAAAACAGCAAATCAAGAATTCATGTAACTTTTGATCCATTGATCCAATGACTTTAAACTTAGCATACACCTTCTCTAAGATGTTAAGAACCTATTCAAATTAACGATCGAGAGAATCGTTGCCAAAGTTTTGACCTTTTTTATTTGAAGGAAGGTCGCACCAAAACTAAGTAAAAAAAGGAAAAACCTTGATCTACTCTTGTTTGTGAGTCCTTGATGATCTAGATAACCTTGGATATGTTCTTATATGTCATAGCAAGTTAGATCATAAGATGAATTTAATCCAAATCCTAAAATCATCTCTCTCTTAAGAAAAATCTTAAAATCACCTCTCTCTTGAGAAAAACCCTAAAGTCACTTTCCTCTTGAGAAAAACTGGGCAAATCCAAGAACCTCCCCTAGAAGGTGTCTAGATAGATGTGATCTAATCTCCAAGAGATATCTCTACCTGTTACACATCCTTGACACCTGAAAAGACCAACAAGAGAGAAATCCAAATAAGAAAACCAAACAAATCAAAAGCATAAAGATGGATACATGACACAACTCATTTGAGCAAATTTTGGATGTTCATTTCACTTGAAGATGAATGTTTTACAACTACTCCCTCTGTAGAATAGATCTCTAAGCCTAGAGCACATACACAAGACTCCAACATAGTGAAACTATAACCCTAATCTCTTAAGTCATGTATCTCTATTAACATAAGGGCTTATATAGTGGAGGCTACTCACCTCTTACTTAACCCTAACACTAGCCACTCTTTAGTGGATCACACCACTTACAAATGGAAAAACCGAATAACCCACACACAAACAGGTTTTACATTCACACACTTGCATATTTTTCAAAATACAACCTCCACAAGGCTCCAATAAGACACTCCAACTATAAAGATATGACCTAAACCACTTAGGCTAGTGTCGTGATTTTACAAACCGCCACTTCACCTGTATTGGGTAATTTTCCAAATTGCCACCCCACCGGTCTTCACAAAGATACAATGCCCAATGCTAGGGATGAAAAGTGGATACAAATTATCCGTATTCGATAGGATGCAAATATGGTATATATTTTTCCATCCGATTAACAATTCTATCCTATTCGTATTTGAATTTGCATAAAAAAAATATGGATGCGAATATGGTATGGGCTTTTACCATCCAAAATGTTATTTTATCTGGGCTATCTGTATTCTTATTCGACAAAGCAATATGCATACTTTATTACAATACAAGTAATTAGTTGGGCATATTTTTTTAATTGAACGTGAATTCATATTTCTTTAGGTAAAGTAAATGAATTAGAATCACTGAGCGTGATTATACAAGGATAAAATGTCATTAATATCTTCATACTACATAAGTTATGAGGATATCCAGATCTGACCGAATTGAGTAGATATTCGAGTCAAATTCGTATTCATTACAATATTCGATTTGTATTCGTATTCGAGAATATTCGGATTCATATTTGTATTTGAGAATATTTGGATTCACATTCGTATTCATTTACAAATATGAATACGAATGTGGTTTGGGCACTATTTGATCTGTATCTGGTCCATTTTACCCCTGCCCAACGCCTCGTCACCAAGATCGAACGCCTACACCAAGGTCATCACCATTTGAAACATCTGAGTCCTATAGCACACTACATCACATCATAGTCCATGATACCTAATTACTTACATCCAAGATTGTACATCTGCTCTGATAACCATCACCAGTGGGCTCAGCGTGCAATGTGCAATCTTCATGTTTTGCCTCAACAACATCTGCATCTGCCTGTCCAGTGGGCATAGCGTGTGGTGTGCGATATTCTTGTTTTGCCTCTGCAACATCGGCCACCGCGTCCTCTTCATGAACCATGTGCTGCGTGCCCGAGCTGCTCCCACCAACCGAACGATAGCCATCAGCAGGGCCTAGTGTGATTCCCTTCGGACATGCTTGCACGAGTAACACACACTCTTATCCACATTGTCGGTAGCCTTCCACAAAGCCCTTCCATGTAATGGTGCGCATCAGTCCTACCGAATGTGCATGGCAGACCAACTCCAAAACCTATGTAAGACAACACTAGACACCTCGAGGGTCCAAGGAGAAGCTGCATCTGAGCCAGTGCAAAACATCTCCAATTAGAACATTCTCCACATCTGGATATACCAAACTGACTTGCAAGAAACCACTCAGATCAACACTGTATGGACCTTCACGTATCATACCAACACTATAATGCACTTTTAATCTTGTGGGCTCGGACATGACTGATTTCTCACTGCAAATATTACCATTTGTCAACATACATTCACTAAATATGTACTAAATCAATAAGTAGTGACACGTTGCCTACGTTCGAATGAGAACAAGGACGAATGAGACTATTACCTTCACACGAAGACCTTCTCTCCTTATCAATGAACTTCCTTCATCTTTCTCTCTTACCTCACAAGCTCCTCTCCTCTCCTCTTCCTCTCCCTTTCCCGAGCTCCTCTGCTCCCCTCACTCTCTCTTCTCCTCTCCTTCCCCCTCTTGCGATCTTCTCCCTCTCTTCACTTTCCCTTTCCTTCTCTCCCTCTTCTTTTCTCCTATCTCAAGCTCCTCTCGTTCTCTTCCGAGAGAAATGGTGAAAGATATCATGAGGAGGTCGGGTGTGCCTTCTAGATACAACCCTTCTGTCGCCAAATGGTTGAGTGATTAGGGGCTAAGTCACCTAACTGTTTAGTGACTAGTACTAGTCGCTCAATTGGTGGGCAACATGGACGCTTGACATGTAACCGTTAGGCGGCTATTCTAAGTCACTCAATGGTGGAGCGACAAAGAATTATTAGTGTAAAATAAAAAATATATAAATTATTGTAACTCGAAATAAAAGATAAATTATTAAAAAAATTCTCCCACCACGGCGCCCTCACAACTCACGTGCACAGATAAATCACCGACCGATCGGTCCTGACCATCTTGATACTGTACCGGGCATCCAAGCATTGCTTTCAAGTCACACGACATGGACCATACACTCCCGCAGTGGCTGCGTGTCGGACCCCAGAGCAACAACTCCTGGATCCTCTGTGTAAATCGCACTAGTCGAGAATCAGCTAGTGCACACAGTGGACAACAATGATAAATATCAACCACAATGACATTTACTAACTAAATATGGCATGATTGCCAAAGTTTACATCAATGGCACATAAGCCAAAATTTAATATAAGCAGCGGAAGAAAAACACCGAAGCGGAAAAAGCCCATTGAGCCTGCCCACAGGCAAACAATAGTAAGACGCGGCCTACTCGTCCAGACCTTCACCGTAGTCGAAGTCATCTTCCTCTGTGTGGAGATAGCAAGGTGAGTAGCAAGTCGTACAGAGAAATGCAATATAATGATAAAGGCAACAAAGAAAGGCTTATAGGGTTAGTTTGAGCATAAAACAACATTTAAACAAATACAATAAATAGATTGAAACTGCTGAATTTAATACAATAAGTCAAAAATAGTAACTGTAATTGAAATTAGTACCGTTAGTGCAGGCTTCGACCAAACACTAACCTAACTATGGGCATCCCACCCGGACCATCTTTTCCAAAAAAAACATCTCGTATGGATTCCATCCATCCACATCTTTCAATCACTATTGGATTCCGTCCATCTATAAGGTTTTCACAAACCATTTTAAAAAACAAAGTCTAATCCATGAAAAACTTTTACTCAACATGCCCATGACCGTGGGCACGGCTATCCAGGATAGATTATACACTCTGCAGAGGCTGTACAGGTTTATCCACAAGACATGACCATCCCATATTGCCACCGGATTAATACACTTCCTTTGGTGTGCAACGAGGAGATCATGACAAGGCCTTTACAATACAAAGCCTACAACCTGGCCAAACCAACACTAAGGTTTCACCCCAGTAAGGAATCCACCAGATCGGGACCCCCTCTAGAGCCGAGTGAGACTTCACATGGCACACGCCACGCTCACTTTCAACCTACAACATGACTCAGGTTGGGACCCGCAAATTAATCAGCCAAGACTGTCCCATACCAGCCTTGTGGTAGTACGATAGGGCTTTACAACAGTAGCTCACAGACCGGTCCTCAATTGACTTAGGCTCAACCACATACCCCCTGTGCACGACAATTAACACTGTGTCTCTGAACAACAGTGCATGCCTGCACCCACCACCTAATCATTAGCCTAAGTATAAACCAGATTTTATATTTTGTTTTAAAATATTTTATCATCCTTCTTGACTCACCGAAGTCAAGAATACATTTCAAAATCTTATCATTTTATGTGAAAAGGTATCCCAAATCCAAGATTATATCTAAGCAGGTCTAAGCATTTGATGAAAAATTCTCTAGTCAACACTAGCGTACTAACTAGAGTTAGATTCTAGGGTGACAAGGTATAAGGATTTGCAATGTCAAAGGAGGTAATAACAAACAGGTATTAACTAAATTTAAAACTGAATTGAAATACAGTGAATAAAAATATGCATGCAGAATTAATTTAGAACAACACAATTTTATTTCACAAACTGAGATTAACATGATCAAGGTGTGGGAATTGCCTTGCTTTGCAGTCTCGTGTGAGTCGTCATCGAATTCTTCCGAACAGTCGCAGTCTACACGCGAAGAACCAAAGCGAATAAATTCAAATAAATCTAAAAAATCCAAAAATTATAAAATATATATTGACGGATAGATTATGATTTTAGATGAATTTAAGAGAAAGAATCAACGGATTCAGAGTTCGTATGAGGGAGAACGAATATTTGGAAGTTTTGGATATCACATGAAATGATAACAAAATCTGAGGATTACTTTTCGAATAGAACAGTGTCGGTTCGCTGTGAGGTAGCCGGTGAACAGGCAAAATGGAACTCTAGCAATGAGGCAGGGGTGGTGATGCAGGTACAACGATGAGGAATGGCGGCAATCACCGGTGGTGAGACAAAAACGGTAGTGACGATGTGGTAGCGGCAACGACAGGTTGGAGAGAGATAGTACAGGGTATGGAACTTGGAGATGTAGGGTGAGCATGGGGTAGAACATGGTATGGTGAAGTTAGGAAAATTATTGGCTAAGCTGAAAATTCATTGGAGACGATACAATCACGTTTGAACGATGACGGTAGGGAAACAGGAAAAACTTGATATCTTGATGCTTGGTGAGGCGAATCTAAAACCACTCGGAATTTAGCTATCTGGGATGGTTTGGCACATTTTGATGCGAAAGAATTTGAGAAAGCATCCCCGGATAGATGGGGACACAAGATGCCATTGGCGGCCATGGCGAGGTGTCGGAGGTGAAAATTTGTGGAGGCGTTTCGAGGGAAAGGAAGGGAGCACGGCATAGAACGTGGTGAGGCAAGTCTAAGAAAAATCACAGCATGGGCTAAAGCTTACCGAAGGCGACGAATCGACATCGGGAGTCGAAAACGGCCATTTTCGCGGAATGCTCAATTTTTGAAAATTGGCTCCACAAAAAATTAAATAAAAATGGTAGATAAATTTCTTAGGGGTTAGGACACAATATGACATGGACAAAAATCAAAGTGCTCACCGAAAAAGTGGTATACACACGAAGGCGCGGTTTCAGTGTCTAGCTCGACAAGGTCGACGAGGACTCGGGGAATCTTCATGTGATGGCGATGAAAGCACGACGTAGAACACGTTGAGGCAAACCCAACGGTATGAACGGTTTGGACAAAGGACATCGGATGGAACACGGTCGAGAAGACCTTTGGCGACCGGTGGGTTGACATCGGCGTTCCGGGCAAACGAAGAGGAGTTAGCGGATGAGGTTTGTGGCAAAATGAAGAGGAGAACATGGGGAACGCAGTGCTCACCTCAGTTATGGTGGAACATGCATGGTCGGCCTGCAGCGAGGAGAGAAGCGGCGGTACGGTTTGGCCACGGTGCTCCGACGAAGGCAAGGGGAGCATCATGTAGAACGCGCAAAGGCGAAGCCAATAGTGTGGTCAAAGGTGGTCGGACCCCACTGTAGGCGGCACAAACGGCCGAAGAACGCCATTTAGTTGGCGAGAGAAAAATGCCGATTGCGGCGAAAAGGAAGAGAGAGAGGTTTTAAGATTTTCGGTGGTGAATGAGGATGAGGAGGGGTACCCGGTGCTGCCTTTTATAGGCGCGGAGGTGGATCAGATGAGGAGATCGATGCAGCATGCCATTCAGTGGCGTGGTTGATTCCGGCGAAACGGGCGCGTGAAATTGAGGGCTAAGTCCGGGAGTGGAGGAGTCTTGATGAGAGGATTTGAATGCATTCGATTTCGCAAAAATCCATTGAGAAAATCATGAGTTCTAGAAGCTTCAAAAATGCATTATGGTGCTCGGCTCGGTTCTGGGAGGAACGTCTCGAGTTGGAAGATGAATAGTGAGAGGAGAGAGAAAATGAAAAGAAAAAGATAACTTTTTAAAATCCTTAGAGCCCAAAAAGGTCAAATAAAATAATTTAGGATTTATTTGAAGTATATTTTAACCATTTAAAATATTTTTATTTGCTAAGCTTTAATTTAGTCAACATAAATTTAAACAGACTCTAAAAATATTGAAAAGAGGATAGAAATGGATAGATTGGATTTTTTTTGAAGAATTTAGAAATTTGAACGGGCTTAATCGGAGTTAGGATGAAAGAGAACAGGCTTTTGGAAGTTTGAAACTAAAGAAGAAGGAAAAAAGATTTTCTGAATTATTTTTGTACTGAAAAGAAAGATTATGACGTCAGCAAGGAATTGAATTATTTTTCTTTGGGAAAAGGGATTTATGACACCAGGGCAATGTCAGCAAGGAAATTGATTTTCCTGTCGATTTATTTTTCAAAAGGAGAAGGATTATATTTGGCTGACCGGTGGCTTTTGCAGGCTAGGTCCATGATGAACTGGGTTCACGAACCTGGGATGGGATCAAATCGGGCGGCGCAGATTGAATCCAGGCCATCGGATGGAGATAGAGTGAGTTAAGTGAAGATGGAGGGCCGATATTTAATCATCTGCGGAAGACTGGATCTGGGCGTGACACTTGTCAACTCGAGAAGAGAGAGTGTTTAAAATTAGATTTAGATTTGCAAGAACTTTTAAAAACACTTAAAAATAGGAAATAAAATCTAAAAATTCCAAAAAAATTCATAGAAATTCCTGGAGATGATTTAGACTTAGAAAAAATATTTTGAACTTAAAGTTAGTCTTTTAATTTTTACAAAAATACTTTTTAGCTTTGAAATTGATTTTTTTAAGTCCAGAAAAATACAGAAAATCCAGATAAACGCCAAATGCTTCCGAATAGTTAATTTGAAATAGGATTTTTTTATAGAAAATCAAAATATCATTTTATTTAATAATATTTTTATATTTTTTTACCTAAATTACTTTTCAAATCCAGCGTTTTTAAAAACAGAAAAATCAGGGCAAATCAAAAATAAAATTTAGGCAACTAAAACACTTATTTTTATTTTAAATTATTTTTACTATTATTGTTGTTTTATAAAAACCTTGGCTGTTATTCTGTTAAACTACGGTGTGTTTGACACCACTGTGTGCTTGGGCCCAGATCGCTATTGACAACTGACAAGCGATACGTACAACATTACTTTGCCTAGCTCTAGTGTGGATGCGCAGTACTACTAAACTAGTTGCTGTGTCTCGTGGCTTCTTCTTTCGAATTTTTGACATATTTAGTACAGTTTACAATGATATTTATGAAAATAATTATATACCTATCGTATTGATAAAAATATTGTTTTTGCCACTCATGGGCGGGCGGCAACGTGAAGGACTAACACGTAGACCCCTGCCGTCCTGCCACCTGACGACAGGCTGCCTACTGCCCCATCACTGGATGGTAGGTGACCTATCGCCCCAGCTGACCAGCCTGCCGCTCCACCCACTGCCTGGCGTCCTATGGCTAGACGACATATGATTAAGCCGGCTTAATCACCTGCCTTATTTTTTTACATATTGATTATTTGAATTTTTGAACATAGAAAATGGGCTCAAAAAATTACAAAATTTTATATGCAACCTTTTGACACAACGTACTTGACTGTGTAATATTTTGGTAATTTTATCCACTGTGAATGTTACTAAAAAATTTGTACGATTTTGATATTTGTAGGAGTTGTTACATATAGCAAACGAGCTCTAAAAATTACAAAGAAGCCTTCTGACACAATCATAGTAATTATGTAATTTTTTAATAATTTTATATGCTCTAAATTTACCACATTAATTTATGTTAATTTAATCATGAAATTAACGATGCTCCGACATCTTTTGCAGTGCCGCCCTCACCAGCCTGGACACACCACTAGCCGTGCAGAATACTTTGACGTACATCATAAATTAAGCCAAAAAAATAGTGCACAACCTAAGCTACGGCCGTTCGATAGATCACATTGTGCACATCGGGCACCCAGTGGGGACACCATGCTCACCCGTTTGTGACCTAGCGAGTCCGATCGGCCATCGCAATCTACCAAGTCTGTCCGGCATTATAGTACTAGCCTTCGATTATGCGCGGGCCGTATCAATGAGGAGGTCACTTATGTACAAATCTACGTTTAATTTTCCTGTTAACCTTGTGTTCCGCTATCATCATAGCGTTCTCCTGTCACAGGTCTGTCGTCGAGATGCATCACTTTTGATGTCCGCACCACCTACATTGAGTATCACTTCCCGTCGTTCATCTTCGCTGCACACCTGGGAGGTACAAGATTTGTATTGTACATCCGAAACATTTATGGGGACTAACATTGTTTCATTTTGCAGCCTCCAATTCAACGTGAGGGTGACGTCGAGTCCATCGATAACGATACAGGCCTCTCGGATGCTTCCAGGGAGCAGTACGCAGAGTCAGGGTTTGCAGCGTACGCAGGGCAGAGCTCAGTGTTCACACCATACCTAGGGTTTGAAGACGTCAGTGGGCAGAGCTTGTTGGACTTCATTGCCATGTTGTACGGTCAAGGCGAGAGCTCCTCCGCACCACAAGGGGATTTCTAGAGTCATTCGTTTATGACATTATTGCTGGTGGCTCGTAGTTCCGCCTACTGGACCACCGCCGACCACTCAACAAATAGAAAGGTCTCCATACCTCCTCCGAATCGAGACGCAAACTCCAGACCAACTGACGTACCCCATGGAACATGCTCATGCTCAAAGGAAGACAATGCCACACACGGGGAGGTAGACACGGTGAAGAGATAGCAGTGGCTAAAAATGGGTGAGCCATATCACATCCCGTGCGACATGTTTTTTGTATTATTACATGTACTTCTATAAATATTCGTAATGTATGATATTAAAAAAGAGGTCACTCGCTGCAAAAGATGTCTGGCCATCATTAATTTCACAATTAAATTAACATGAATTGACGTGGCAAATTTGGAGCATATAAAATTCTTAAAAAAATTAGACAATTACTATGGCTCACAAAAAGTTTCATAATTTTTGGAGCTCGTTTTCTATATGTAACAACTCCTGCAAATATCGAAAGCGTATAGATTTTGAGCAATATTTACAGTGGATAAAATTACCAAAAAATTATACAGTCAAGTACGTTATGTCGAGAGGCTGCACATAAAATTTCATAATTGTTTTAGCCCATTTTCTATACTCAAAAATTCAAACAAACAATATACAAAAAAAATACGGCAGGTGATTAAGCCGGCTGACTCACCTACCATCTAGCCATAGGACGATATGCAGTGGGTGGGGCGGCAGACATCCTACCGTCCGCTAGCGAGATGACAGGGGCCTATGTGTCAGCTCCCCCCGCGTTGCCACCCGCCCATGGGCAGCAAAAATGATATTTTTGTCAATATGACAGACATATGGCTATTTTTTGTAAATACCGTTGCAAACAGTGTCAAATATGTCAAAAACTCTCTTCTTTTCGACCGAATTCATACCCGTACAAGTCTACATAACATATTATTTATTAGGACACGTATAATAGTCTATCTCTTAAGATTATTTTTAAGATTTCTATCTCATCTAAAAATAGCACTAAAGACAACCCCTCCAACAGTAAATCATTTCTCTAACTATTTTATACTATTTTCATCATAACTTTCTACCTCACACTCTCACTATTTGCATTAGTTTGCGGGTGCAGGTCATGTCTTGTATAAGAGAAAACATATTATCTCTCCCCACCTGCTCTCTTCTCTATATAAGATTTTACTTATTTAATATAGTTATAAAATAGCTAAGATAATACTATTGAAGAAACTGTTAGCCTTAGCAATTAGCAACGTATACGGTCTCAAAAAGAAAAGGAAAAATAGCAACGCATAAGGGCATGCAGTGTGGCCTGTTTGCATAGGTACTACTCGTGGTGGCCCTCGTTGGGTGGATAAACCAAACATGTAAGCAACAAATTCTGATGAGCTAGTAATTTTGATGAGAGACCAGCATTAATTAGTGGTTCATGGAGGGGTTAATCTATACTTCCTCCGTTCAAGTTTATAAGAAGTTTTTTCTTTTAGTACATAGATCAAGGAGATATTAAAAATGACTAGAATATAAAATAAAGTTAGATATTTATTAAGAATGGAGAGGAAACCTGTCATTAATTTTAGATTAGAATATAAATATATCTTATATTTATATATAAAACTATTTAAAAAATACGCTATATAAATTTAGATAGGTGAAATATTTTGTTGTGAATATATATATATATATAGAGAGAGAGAGAGAGTCTACAGCGAGTCGAATTTGAGCAGCTCGTAAGTCTAGAGTTTTTTACAGCCTAGTTTCAAGATGGCCCCTAAACACACAATAATACAGCAGTGTTTGTGAACCTCTGTCCAAAACAAAAGTAATTGTGAACCTTTTGGCAGTGCTATGCCTACGTGACAACGACTAGATACATAACTAGTAACAAAAATGAAAACATGTGTCATACCAAGGACTGATTGGCTGACAGAAAATCTGAACTGTATGATATGGTGTACCTTAGTGTGTCTATGCCCAATTCTGCTCTGTCCTATATTAATTTATATTAGCAATAACTAAGGAAGAGAGCCAAATTCTTTTATACCAAATGGCTGCAGCCAGCGAAGGTTCCATGGATGGGAGGACCCTCAAGTTAAGACATTGTTGAGGTCAGTTGATTATCTTATTAGGGGAAGAGGGATTGATTGATTGGTTTTGTTTAATTGGAGTACGATTAGATGCCCCTTCTTGCAAAGTAAAAGAATTAGCACTCTAGAGATCAAAGGCTAACCTTGTCTAGATTAGAGCTGTAATGGTTGCATGCATGAATAGATGAAGATAAGTGAGCCTACGTGAACCAAAATTAATTATAAAATAGCAAAATAGTTGCTATCCTGCCTAGCAAAATAGTTGCTGTCAATGCAGAATGCTTTAGCATGGCATTTTCTGGAGGCTCCTAACAATCAGTACTTACAATAGTGTGCATTAACGAGGGTACCTTCAAGAAAAGCCAATCCGTCTTCGTCCAGGCAGATTAGCAGAAGAACCCAGTGACTTCAATGTATTTTTCGTTTTATTCAGTGTTTTTCCTGTAAGTTGGTGGGTCTTTTACTCAACTCTCGTTTCTTCCAGCAGCCCTTAGGGGCCTGTTTCCCTTTAAAAAAAGTTGTGTTTTAGAGTTTGTTAGATATTGGTTAAACTTTATTTGGCGGTCGACAAAATTTGCGAGTCAAATGTGAGTGTATAAAACTATAAGAGTAAATTTCATTTAGGGCCTGTTTGGAACAGAGGAATTTCACAGGAATTTTGCAGGAAACAGTTCAATTCCCGCAGGAATCGGAAAAAAATTCCCGCATTCCAAACAGGGCCTTACCATTGTTTCACAATACACCAGTCTTCGCACATCTTCTCAGTAAACACCAGGTTTAGCACGTTGCACCAGCTAATTCCATTGGCCCACCTGCAGCGCACAAGTTGGCCTCCCCGGTGCCATCGCGAACGAATGCAAGGAAGCTTTTGTCGCAGGGGCGCATGGGTATCTCTTGGAGAGGAGAACAGAGGAGGTCAATGTAGACCTGGGAGTCGCACGTGCCTGCCGGGCTTCGGATTGTGCCAGCACAACTCGTCTTTGGTAAGGGCCTATGCACTGCCCACAACACGACAGGCTGCTGTCTGTCGTGCCATGTTGACTCACGGCCCACGACACGACGGGCTGCTGTCGTGCCATATTGACTCAGTGCCAGCTCTATGGACCTGTAGGTAGCATAGGCGCCCGCACGATGGTAACAGCGGCCGTCATCTTCATTACCTTCATGCTGTACTTGTATCTTGCATCTTCGGTGGTACCGTTGTCGAGCCTTGCTCAGCTACAACCATGGCCGCTGTGACTCCTCGCTTGGCCATTACTGGACCCAAATTTGACATTCGGAACCCTCTATAATTCCACTGTACTATTCACTAAATCAGTAAATAGTGTTCACAATGCATTGTTGAATCATTTTATATGTTGTATGAACTATAGCAAACACTTATATTACATATTAGAATTTAAATAACCCATAACATGTAAAGTTTACAATGTAGGCCGATCAGGTGAAATATTTACATTACACAAAAATGGAAGCAGGAGCAAGAAGTAAGAGGTGAGGCCACATTGCCACAAGTAAGTGTGCTTTACTATTCTCCAAAAGCTTTGAAAAATAGATATGCACATAATCACTATCAAAATCTGCCTAACTGAGATAAGGACTACACTACTAGAGATCTCCTAATCTCTATCTTTTCTTCTGCGTTTGGTCCGAGTGTGGCATAGTAGTTTTGATCCACATGTTCTAAGTTAATTAAGTAAGCGAGGGTGAGTACAAACAACCTTGTTCCATGAGCCAACATACAGAATACAATTATATAGATGCATGGCATAACAAGGAATGTTCATGTTCTTTTATTTGCTAAAGGTTTTAGTTATAAATTACAATAGATAGAAAATTTCTTAGACTTGGCAATTTTAACTGAACTAGATTTTCTAAAGTGTATGATAGAATGCAATAATAGTAGTATAGGTTTTATCCACCATTTACATGGTTACATCCACCATATGCTATTTTTAAAACCTGGGTTCTATCTACTTTTTATAATCACTGAGTTCTATCCACCCAAGAGAAATCAATACTTAGGGTTCTATCCATCTTTTGTGTTTTTCATTCTAACCACAAAGATCAATTTGTAAATAGATACTAACTCAAGTAAGTTCTCATGCCTGTCCATGATCATGGGTATGCCTGTTCGAACAATTTTCACTTTGTAGAGGTTGCATACTTTACTCACAAGAAGCAACCAACTTATTACATTACACATGTTTCTTTAGACACGTAGATTAAGAAGGTTACCACAAGGGCATTTACAATGCATCTCTCTAGCGAGACTAAACCCGGTAAGGTTTTCACATACTGTGGAGTTCTGCCCTCCAGATCCCCCTCTTGAGCCATACAAAGGGTTCTATCCAGCTCTCAACTCGTGTCTACCGGATGGAGCAACCTGAGCTAGGTTGATGAAAATTAGTTAGCCATGTCGTACCAATTATAGACTTGTAGTTGCACTATTTTATATTAGGAGGTTGTCAAAAGATTTAGTCCTTAGGGTTGTCTGGGCGGTTTCATCACAAGTCACATTCTCATGCTCTATCTACACCAAGCATTCTTATCATACACCTAGATAATTAAGCGAGTTTAGAGTTTTAGGGATGAAAATATCCTTTTATTTTAAAATACTAGTTATTTCTATCCAATGACTACTCAAATGCAAGTTTCATATTAGTTTCGGTCCATTCTCCCTCCTCTCTTCTCAGCCATTCGATCAAAAATCAGCCGTCCAGATCTACATATAGATAGTTCTTCCGCTCCTCATAGAAAAGGTCGGGCCGCGCTCCTCCTCTTCTCTTCCCCTGCATCCTCTGCCTCCCGCAACCACTCCACCTCCCACAACCGCTGCCTCCTTCTCTCCCCCCGAACCCTCGTGTCGCGCCTCCTCCTCCTTAGCGCTGCCACCAATTCCTTCCCCGTACGGCAACGTTTGGTTGTAGTCCCCTAACTTCTCCCAGCAGCGTTGCATCCCCTTGTCGCTGCCTCTCCAACACATTTGCCCGTCGCCTCCTCTCCTCATCTGCCTGCCGCCGCCTCCCGCCTCCACCTCCCGCAACTGCCGTCTCCTCCTCTTCCTCGGTGCTGCCACCACTTCCTTCCCCACGTGGCAGCATCTGGTTGCAGTCCCCCAACTTTCCCCAGGGCGCCACCACCAATTCCATCTCCTATCGCCTCTCCAACCTGCGGCACAACGCTTGGCGACAGTGGCCGGTGGATCGGAGAGAATGGTGCTCGATGACAGCGGCTGGTGGATCAAAGAGAAGGGCATTCGACGATGGCGGTGGCTTCCTCTTACTACGCTCGCCCACAGGGCTCTCCCCCGCCGCAGCTCAACGGTCGCTCGCCCGGTGAGCTCTCTACCTCCTCCTGCTCTTCGCTCGAAGCTTATCGTGCTGTCTGACGATTTTGGTCTCCCAAGCTAGTCGTCGAAGTTGGTGTCGTGGTCGAATAGGGCCGTGGTCGAGAGGCCATGGCCGAAGTCGAGGGGCCGTGGTCGAAGTCGAAGCCGTGGTTAAAGGAGGCCATGGCCAAAGTCAAATATCTGTGGTCGAAGTCGAAGTCGTGGTCGAAGTCGAAGGGCTATGGACAAAGTCGGTCCGCGGTCGAAGTTGATGGGTTGTGGTTGAAGTCAGGCTGTGGTCGAAGTCGAAGGGGCATGGTCAAAGTCCAAACCGTAGTCGAAAGGGACAGTGGCCGAAGGGGTAGTGGTCGAAGTCGAAGGGCTGTGGATGAAGTCGGTCCGCGGTCGAAGTTGAAGGGTCGTAATCGAAGTCGAAGGGTCGTGGTCGAAGTCCAAGCCGTGGTCGAAGTCGAGGCCGAGCAGACTGGCGCCGGCAGTCAGGAGACAAGGCACAAGCGCAAGAGGCTTGCCAATGTACGACCACCAGCGATGATCGATCACTCCCGACCTATGATTACGCGCAATGGTCGATGGCTTCTAACTTACGACCACGAGGTGTGATCGATGACTTCTAATTTACGACCATGAGCACTGGTCGATGTGTTTCGACTTATGACCACGAGGTGTGGTCGATGTCTTTCGACTTACGACTACGAGCGCTGGTCGATGTGTTCCACGAACGATGGCTTCCGACTTACGACCACGAACGATGGTCGTCGGCTTCTCATGTATGGCCATGAGCCATTGTTGAAGGCTCCCGATTTAGGACCACGATCGATCATCAACCGATGCCAACTTACGACCACCAGTGATGGTCGATCGCTCCCGACCTACGATCTCGTGCGTTGGTCGACAGCTTCCGACTTACGATGACAAGGTGTGCTCGAGGGCTCCTGACCTACGACCACGAGGTGTGGTCAATGTCTTCCGACTTATGACCACGAGGTGTGATCGATAGCTTTCGACTTACTTGACGGATTTAAAAATTTTTAGAATATGCTTGTATGCATATTCTAAAAAATTTTACTACCCGTGAGTTTTAAAATATGTAATATGATAAATTTTAAAAATCCGTAGCAACGCATAGGCATTCAGCTAGTAAAAACAGTAAATGTAAGAGGTGCTCCAAAGCCAATTTGAAACATTGAAATAATAAACGGCAGATATAATTACATCAGACTACATTTATCCTACAATCAGCACAATACATCTTTCCTATGTTCATGATACATTACATCCATTTTATTTGTATACACCATGTAGTACTTTTTTTCGATATTCCTTTCTGCTACCATCTTTATTTCATATTCATATGCTACAATTCATACATGGCAGAGAAAATGCAGAAGTCACGTTATGGAGACCACATGCACTGCAGTTTGATGCGGATGATGTCCACAATGAATCATGGCGAGGCCCAGTTGTGCTGCTCTTAATCGGCTTAGCCGTTAAATTACACAAGGGTTCGTGCTCACACCTCCCTTTCCATTTATTCACCCATATGACGATTACCTTAGTACACCAAATTACAACTGCAATGCTCACTCACTATTATACTCGAAATCCATATTCACTCAAACCAAATCACTACTACAGAAAAAAATCATCACAGACGGTTCAAAAATGTCATCACAGACGATTTTGTGAACCGTCTGAATTTATGGGTCAGTAATAATACGAGGTCATCACAGACGGTTTTCGAACCGTCTGTGGTGCAAATATCACAGACAGTTTTTAACTAAAAACCGTCTGTGATATATAGTTATCACAGACGGTTCTTAACTAAAAACCGTCTGTGATATATAGTTATCACAGCCGGTTCTTAATTAAAAACCGTCTGTGATATGTAAATATCACAGCCGGTTCTTAATTAAAAATCGTCTATGATATTTATAAATCACAGACGGTTTTTAACTAAAAACCGTTTGTGATTATAACTATCATAGACGGTTTTTAGTTAAAAAACTAAAAACCGTTTGTGATATTCCCTTCTACTCCTAAACCTATTTCTGTTTATTGGCTAGCCTCAGGAAATGCTAGCCATGCCCTCTGAAATAAGCAGATCAACATGTACATGTATACATCCAATTCACATCTCAATTCATTTCACAGACATAAAACATCCATTTTTATTAAGATTAGAGTCTACCATTACAATATACCAAAACAACGAGCAGGTTACACAACAAGAACAGAGAAAAAGCAAAGATCTTCTATGCTTTCTCGCCCCTGATGCAACGCATGAGCTGGATGTCTTTGACGCCCACCATCGTCGGCGTTGATTGAGCGTCTGCACGGTTGGCACGAGCTAGTTGCTTATGCGGTGTTTTGCCTCCCGTAGACTTGTGCGTCGTCTGCAAGGAGGAGGACAACAAGGAGGAGGAGAACAGTAAGGAGGAGGATAGCAAGGAAGAGGAGACCAGCAAGGAGGCTGGGTTTTGGTTATATTTATAGGGGAGGGAGAGGGAGGGAGAGGCGGGAGTTCGAAATTTTTGGCGCGGGAACGAAGAGGCGGAGCTACGATCCGTGGGGTGAGAATTGGTGGATTTCTATTGGTTATGATTGGGTTGAAGAGGATCGACGGGCCCAACGGTCAGATTATCACAGACGGTTCTATATATAGAACCATCTGTGATGAATGAATATCACAGACGGTTCTATATATAGAACCGTCTGTGAATTAGAGCACAAAATTTTATATACCGATGCAATATAAACAACTAGTCTGAAAAGATAAAATAGCAAAGTTTTATATAGATTATATATACTCATTTGAAAGGTTTCGATGAGATCTACAACTTTTCAGTTGAAGCAAAATCCAAATTCCAAAAGGAAGACTAAGGTAAAGAGCAAAAACAAAAACAAAAAACTTGCGACGCAGGTTTAGGTCCAAAGATGGCCGATTTTCAGGGTCTTGGAGGGCGACTAGCACAAGCGGGTCATGTTTTGGATTGGGCTCGTCGTTAGCTTTCCAACGAGTACAAGAACGTCGAAAACGGACACCGTATGCAAAAGTTATGCCCGTTTTACTGAAGGTGTCTCAAAACTGCATCATCCTCAGACTTAAGCGGGAAAATATGAAATTTTGAGGAATTGCAAGGCGGAAAACGTATCACAGATGGTTTTTATTATAAAACCGTCTGTGATATTCCAGTATCACAGACGGTTCAGCGGTAAGAACCGTATGTGATACTCCTTTTTCCCACCACAAATACCACAGACGGCCTCCAAATTAAAACCGTCTGTAATAGTGTACATCACAAACGGTTTCACAAAACCGTCTGTGATTTAACGTCTAGTATTAGACTTTCTGTAGTAGTGAATCATGACTTACGATGTGCAGGACATCTGTCTCTCCAAGGAATTACAGCCTGCAAATGGTACATAAACGCACTACTCCTGAGGTGGCTGCTTTACAACCAAGGTGCAGTACCACAATAGATCCAGAATCTGTGACCTATATGCATACAACACTCTTTCTATTGTACCATTTACGTCTTACTGTTTGGTGATCGGTTCGGCTGAAAAGCTCGTGGCTTATGGCTGAAAACACTGTAGCTGGCTGAAAAAAACACTGTAGCTGACAGAGGCTTATTTAGCATAATTAAATTTAAAAAAATTTAAAAATAAAAAATATGTTAGCCCATTACGTATAATATAAACAAATACGGAAAAAAAAGAACCGGCAAAAAAGCTCAACAAAAAGCCAAAAGTTCAGAAAAAGATGAAACTTATAAATAGTGAAAAATAAGCCAGAAGCCGAAGCCGAGTTGATCGGGAATTATTTTCAATCTGCACATCGTCTATTACCTAACTAGATTCTTCTATTGTACCAGCTATTTCTCTGTATGTAGTACTCATCATTTTGTTATTCCATGCACATTCATTAACTCCATGTATATCATTGCCTAAGGCATTGCATAGTCTCACAACTATGCCACACGACATAAAATGGACTGGACAATTGTCGAAACAAAGTCAACCTATTGCTGCCACCATTCCAGAAATCTATAAGCTCAACCCACATGATGTATCGGTAAGCCCTGATCTCACCCTTCCAATGTCCCACGTTATCTAAACTGTACCCTTGAAGGACTAACCTCTTTACTTACAAATAATTAAATCTTCGTATATTTAGGGAAACAACTACACCGTGGACATCGCTATCAAAGAGGTTGTTCCAGAACAGCCATGGTGGCATTTAGGATGCACTGCTTGCAAAAGAACGGTAACCTCTGAAGGAGAGTCCTATAGATGCTCTAGATGTGGCATAACAACGGCCGAGACATGATGCGTATTTTTTACTTCTTTTATACAAACCTCTTTACATACAACATACTCAGCATATATAACCCATTAGCACCTATATCTAATATGATAGGTGTCAAATCACTATCCATGCCATCGACCTGAATGAAATGACCAAACCAGATGCCAAAATAGTAGAGTTTCTACAAGGTTTCGTACCGCCACAAATAACGAGACTCTATGGAAGAAAATGTCATTTAAAAGTCTGTTTCACGACGCGCGCTGCAACGACCCAACATATCATATCAACTAGATGTTATATCGGCTCTATTACCTTCATCGGTATCTACCTCAGCCAGTGCACTAATACAAACTGAAATACCTGCTGCTGGTACAAGCAGTCTACCCGTTACAGCAGTAGAAGCTACACCTGTTCAGATCACGGTACCCACTGGCTCAGGAGATACTACCCCTGTAGTGCTTACCGCTAAACCATCAGCAATGCAGCTACCTGGCAGTGAACACGCCATATGCCCCCCTGCTCTGGAGCACCACACCCAATCAATTGTTTTACAAAGGATCCGCTGAAAGGAACACCAGTACACCACAGTTCATCCTTTCAAACCGTTACACAACCGCTCTCCTTATCTACAAATGTGCAGCCTACAGAGTATTTTTTTTAGCTTCTAAAAATTATTTTTCGATTTTTTAAATTTTTAAAAGTTATATTTTAGTTTTTCTATAGTAATTAACTATCAAACGGAGTATCTTTTCAAGATAGAGTTTACAAGTTTATAGCGATTTTATTTATATGGCTAAAACTGCACAGAAGTTTCTATTACTCTGTAGTCTCTCACAAACAGCCCAAAAATCATACGACAATGCCAAAAGCCATAAGGCAAAGCTAAAAAAACAGACCCTTATTTTCCACAAGCTGCAGGCACTGCTGGAATCAGAAGCTAACCCTAAAACGCCCATTACACGTTGATGATAAGCAACTCAGTGATTCTGCAGACAATGCAAGGTTCTTTTCTTGCTGCTGTTTAAATGTGCATTACTACCATATACGGGCCAACTCAAAGCGGCTTAAGACTTCAGCATTTGACTGTTGGATAAAATTGCAATATAACAGCTGTTAGCTTTTTAGAAAAAATGAGGAAAAATAGAAAATTTTGAAGAAAAAAAACGTCATGCTCTTGTGTCAGATTAGATCAACTTTCAGTGCCTGTTTCCCATATTAATTAGTTCATGCATCTTCTCCTCACAGCGGAAAGCAACTGGGAATAATACCGCAACATTTTGCTCTACTCATGCAAACAAGCTGCGCCCAACGCATTTGGCTGACCCATTGTATAGTCAAGAACCATCAAGGCGCCAGATGATGAACTCCTGTTGGTGTATTTTATTATGTTCTGGACTTTCCGAAGACTACCTGAAGCTATTATGTCCCCTACCAAATGAGCTGGGTGGTGTCATGGTCGCACACCATTGACTGTCTGTACAGAAGTCACGCTATGCGATAGAACAGCCTGTAGTCTTAACCATGAATCTGGGCTGTACCACATTATGTCTCCGTGCCTAGCTTCATTAACAAATAGTATAGCACTACTCTGAATATTTATACGCCTTCCATCCGCTTAGTTGACCTAGCAGAATATATTACTCCTTAGGCTAGGTTCGAACGAGCTTATGAGTGACTTATGTTCGTACTATCTACAGTAACTAGTTTTTAAACTGTGCGCTTTTTCATGACTGGACTAATAGGAATATTGTAGTAAAAAGTGTACTGAATTTAGCTATATAGGTCAAAATTACATATAACTATTTTTCTGTATATACTATCTCTCGCAAACAGACATAATTCAAATATTTAAACTATAAATCTAAAAAAACCCACATATAGGTGGTGATCGGTTCGGCTGAAAAGCTCGTGGCTTATGGCTGAAAACACTGTAGCTGGCTGAAAAAAGCACTGTAGCTGACAGAGGCTTATTTAGCATAATTAAATTTAAAAAAATTTAAAAATAAAAAAATATGTTAGCCCATTACGTATAATACAAACAAATATGGGGAAAAAAAGAACCGGCAAAAAAGCTCAACAAAAAGTCAAAAGTTCAGAAAAAGACGAAACTTATGAATAGTGAAAAATAAGCCAGAAACCGAAGCCGAGTTGATCGGGGCCAATCCCAGCACTGCTATCGTCCGTACGGTCTCTATCGACCTAATTCAGTTTCCCAGCACATATCATGATTGTATCTTTTACTTCCCCCTCCAGCCTGCATGTTTTTTGCACCTACACTGTACGTTGTAATAACACACCTGCTAGGCCAATCCACCACAACCCACACCACATACTGCATTCTGCTGCTGCTCTGCTTACCGAAAGCAAGATCTCTACACCAGAAATGTCTTCACCGAAACAGAGGCCCTACCGAACAGACATGCCTTCCCGCGTCGGCACCTCAACTGCCGGCACTGCACAGATTCACCACGAACAGGACTTCCTATATCCCCCCATATCACAGAGGAATGGTGTTGCTTGTATGACCCAATTTGGGGATTCCCCTCGCCGTGTTGTCCATGTATCAATTGTATCTCTTCATGGACGGTGACGGAGAGCAGAAACACTAACAGTGTTCCCCTAGACAGCCGTCTAGCCCGTCTAGGCGATACTAGGCATCAGCCTCCCGTCTTGGCTGTCTAGTCGATTTTACTCGCTTAGGCAGCCGCCTAGCCCGTCTAGACGCCTGCCTAACCCATCTAGGTGCTAGGTGCCGGTTTGCCGTTTGACTATCTAAGAGAACACTGGGCAACAAGAGAAGGGGCACATTTGAAGCTCATTTGGAGCGCTTATTATGGCACCCCTCGAATGCAAATCCTACGCCTGGCTGCCCGTCCAAGGTAAACATATGCCTAACAGCACGGAACTTATGCCACATCCATTCAAAAACAATACTGCATTTGCTGGGAGAGCCTGCTCTTTCCCAATTGCGACGGTCAGGATTAGGGCAAACCTTGCCCCCAACAGACACAGGCCACACAATCAAACTCCCTAGAGATTTTGGTGGTGGCTTCACACATGCAGAAAATTTCGATCGGGCGATAGAAAAAGCTTGCAGCTCTGTTGTACTTTCAGTATTGTGGCTAATCTGGTGAGAAAATTTCAAAAAAAAAAACTAGAGGGAAAAGAATGCAAGAACTTCAATCAAAAAGATCAAAGATTGGTTCAAACGCTTGCTAACAGATCAAGTTGCAACGTGTGGTTTTAATTGATATAGATAAATTTAATATAATATTTATTATAATTAATTTATAAACTCTATTTTAAAAAGATACATTGTTTAAAAATTAGACACGAATTCACGTAGAGAACTTGGCCAGCCTGGTTTACCTGACACCCGCGTGACGTCATCCAGGAGCAGATCTTTGCGAGCTACAGATGATGGCCCCACCTGGCAGGCTCCCAGCGGCGGACGAGCCCAAGGAAATATCGGGGCCGAGATATTTTCCGCCCGGCGCGCCCTCACGCCGCCACGTGTAAAAGTAAGCCACGTCAGCATAAATCCGCGGGGTGTAGAAGTATCCGCGGCCTCCTCTTCGAGATGTTTCGGTAGACTATAAATTTCGGCTTCTTCAGCTCTCTCTCCAAGATGGACAAAATCTCAATATCTTTTATTCCTTTGCCTCTCCTTTCTTGGTGCACTGTTTCCTTCGAATCTTGAGAGATGTCCTTGGCTCATTCTTGATTTCTCTGTTGTTCTGTTAATTTCGGTCTGTTGTTGTGTAGGGTTCTTGGTTCTAGCAGAGAACTGTAATCTTTCTCTCCTTTTAATTCTGTTACTTTTTCTTGATTTGTCTGCTTATTTCTTACCCAAAACCTCTTGCGTAATATCCAGTTGATAGGTCTTTCCACCCCCTCCATTTTGGTTATTTCCTTTTTAAGAAAGAAAACAGAGAGCGAGCGAGCGAGCGAGAACTAAATCCCTGGGACTTTCCTCCATTTCATTGGCTACCCTGTTTCTTGAGAGCTAACCCAATGGGGGACGTGTCGTTCAACCAGCCGATTAACACCGAGCCGCTGCCCGGCAGTATTGACAAGGTAATCGATCGAGAACTATTATTTTTGATTCGCTAGGAAAAGGGTGTTTGTTACTTTGATTTATGATGAGGAGTCCCTAGTTTCAAAAGAAAACAGAAGATTTATGATGATAAGTGCCCATCCTGTTTGTTCTTAGGTTCTTGCAGGTTGCCATCTTGTGCCTTGTACACCTAATTTACATCTTCTGTACAATTTTCTCTTATAAATTATCTCTTGCAAGTAGCAAGTCACCAGACCAGTACATTTCTTGCTACTATGTGTACATAATTCGAATCCAAGAGTAAAACTGGAGAAAGAACATATATGATCTTGTGCATTTGTTTCAGGACTTTATCTGCTACTGTGTGACATCTGTACTTTAAATTGGTTTTTGTATGAGATAAGCAATATACAGACCCTGAAAACAAATTTTGTGTTGTGATTCTTCAGCAGGGCGATCAAATCCTAGGCTTGATGGCGGCTGGATGGACAAATGAGAGGCACAGCTTGTACATAAGCTCCATGGAGGCATCCTTCATGGAGCAACTCTGTGGCCATGAGCACCATGGGTCCGATGCGAATAGGAGCCATGTGGGTGGCAATGGGTTCAAGGTGCTCCGAGAGGGCGTGTCGGACGTCATGTTTGAGACGAACGATGCTCGCGCGCGTGATGGAGGTGTAATCTGCCTGCCTGACAATCCTTGGATAAGGCGTTTTAGACCACGCAACCGCCATGGTGATGGGGTGAGAGCTTCGGTGGATGATGGTGAATCCGGTACTGATACGGTCCAAGAGAGGGCTCGGACGCATGGAAGAGAACTGAGGAGTTGTGTTGGAGAAAATCATGTTGATAAAAGCACAGGTTGCTATATTAGTTTTCTCGTTTGCAAATTGTTTCCATTAGTATATGTTTTGTTCAGTTTTATCAGAATTGTTCTGCAGTTTTCAGTCTAACAAGAGTTTAGAATTGTCATGTAGCAGGAGTTGGTAAATAATTATGCTGAAGGAATGATGTAACTTTACATGCAGAACTGCAAGTAGCTATCTTCAAGTAGAAATCATATGGAATTTCTTTTGTCTTTGCTGAATATTACGCAACTGCGAATGAAAAAAAAAACTACCAAGTTGAAGTAGCTATGGAGATCAGACTTTGATCTTTCATGCATAATTGCTTGGAATCATTTTTGCTACAGCTCTTCCAACACTTGTTGCATCATGATTTTGCTTTCGGCATATAACTGATTGAAGTCTTCTTTCTTACTGGCCATTATGCTTAAATAACCTCTTAACTTACAAGATCTTTTGAGATTTATTTTTTGTATCCATATAGGGGTAAGCTACCCGAGAAACAAGTTGTCCTCACAAATAATGTGACCAAAAATAGATCATCTAGCTGCTAATACATGTTTAATGTATGCTAAAGTACCATGTGCATCTGGTGTTTCTACTTGTGTTGGAGACTTCATTAATTACCATTACTAACTGTCATCTACTCTGCTAACCATGTAAAATCAGGGCTATAACACAAACATTTCATTTTCTTTTCTCCAGAAGTCTCTGATCAGAATTTCCCTGATGAGGAGGTTAAAGTCGATGCTAAACCATGCAAAAAAAGGAGGTCTACTATCACCGCTGCACCAAATGATCAAGCAACCATGCAAGAAAAGGAGGTCTACTATCACCGCTGCACCAAATGATCAAGCAACTTGACACAATCAATTATCTTCATTTGTTGTAAGTACTAGAAATAACTGGACCCTTAGCCTACATGAGAGCTGTTCTTTCACAGTCATCAGCATTTACCCCTGTGCTCCTTTTCTGCAGGTTGTTCCATATTGAAAATCGCATGCAGCGACAAAAGCGGGTGAATGAAAGCCAAGGTGTTCTGAGGCCCGAAGGAAGCCATGGAAGACTGGTTTTGGAATCTTCTTGCTGAACTAGCTGTGATAGGCATTGGTGAAGCTGCTAGCTGATCTAGAAAACGTCGGTAGCTTATGCCTTGCCTTCTAGCTTGTTCGTTAGAGTTCTGGCTGTTTAGTTGGAAATGAAATAAGGTGTAGATCGAAAGCAACAGGTTGGAATATGCTACGTACGGTTATCCATCGGGCGAGGAATATCGGGGGGAAAAAGAAAAGTAGAAACGCGAGCCTGACTAGAGTTAAGTAGTTGATTCTTGTTGTATATATTTTTGTAACGTTTTGTACCTTCTAATTAATATATATACACAGTAGGAAAGGATCCTACTGTTCTTCCTAAAAAATATAGTTGATCTTTGCAAACAAGTATATACAGTAGAAAGTGTTAGATGTATGGAAGGATGAATGTATAAAGGTTAGTTATATTAATTTTAAAGGTTAGTTATATTAATTTCAGCTCAAAGAGATATATGGAGTATATATGACACAAAGCTAAATCCAGAAACTAGAAAATACTATAAATACATTTATATCCTTAATACCCACTTTATATGTAGGGTGTATGTAATGGCATTGTTTTTGAAAGAGTCGACACAAATGGAAAAAAATCCAAAGTCAGTGTCTTAAAAATAGCGTATCGTGTAATTCTTAGAAAATTGTGTTAAGTTACTATTTGATGAGTTTTTGTACCAATATGACCAAGCAGTCTCGTTGTATCGACCATGTTATCGATCACATTAACCAGTACGACTATGTTTCCGATCGTTAGGGGATCAAGCGAGTTACAACCAGGTAATCTCACTGTATCAACCATGTATTGATCACGTTGATTAGTACAACTATGTTTTCGATCATTGGGGGACCGAGCGGTTGTTTCGACCGTGCCATATCGACCACGTTTGCCGACCAAGCCGATACGATCACGTATGACCCACAATTTGACCACTTGGGGCATCGAGTAATTGTGTTCGATCACATTGAGTCGACCGGCGGTTACAACCAGGATGGAGGGAAGAGATGGACTCCAGGTGCATCGTTTGCGCAACAGAGATATGATCACACTGTATCCTTATCCAATTGGAGATAACGCTTAACAAATCTAAGATATGAAAGGAGAGTCCCGGAAGGTAACTAATTCATATTCAATCGGGAATTGTATCTCAATTGGAATCTTATCTTAATTTAAATGGCGCAACTGACACCGGGTTGGAGCCGTATACAACACCTACTGCCCCCGCCCGTGCCTATAAAAGGAGAGGTAGAGGCGGACGTAGGGGGGCGAAGGTACACCCCCGGACGCAAATGTAGAGGTGGACATAGGGGCAATCACAAGGCCAAACACCCACAGATGGAGAGCAGAGGCGAGAAGAAGGACAGAAGCAGAGAAGGAGAAGCCAGAGAAAGGCTCGAGGAAACAATCATGGCCTCCCATGTTGAGAACGATATAGTCTCTCCTATCTTTCTTTTGCAGCTAGTTAAGATGCATACGAACGAGCGGTGACCACGACGGCAATGTCGCCAAGCAATCACGACTGCTACCAATCGCTTCTGAAGTTGTGCATATCTCCGATCGATTCACAAAGTCGAAGTCCCCATCCGCAGCCGATCGATTCTGAAGTCATGCATGTCTCCGATCACTTCACAAAGACGAGTCCCCAGCCACCGCCGATCGATTCCAAAGTCGTGTGTGTTCCCGATCGCTTACTAGAGTCAAAGCATCCGATCACTTTCAAAAGCCATGCCCCCTCTGATCGTTGGCCTAAGCCAGGCATCTCTGACCATTATTCAAAGTCGCTAGCTCCCGATCGCTCGCCGAAGTTAGCACCTCCGATTGCTTGATTAAGTCTGGCCTCTGACCGCTAACCGAAGTCGTGTCTCCGATCGCTTGCTGAAATCGGGATCTCCGACCGCTTGTTGAAGTCAAGATCCTCTGATCACTCTTCGAAGCTGAATGCCTTCGACCACTCGTCGAGGCCAAACACCGATGGCTTCGCTTTTCAAAGCTGAAGTTCCTAACCACTGCTGACTACTTGCTGGAGTCGGACACCTCTGACCGCTTCCAAGGACAAATACAATTGTCGACCGCTACGACCACTTGCTGGAGCCAAAGACTCCGATTGCTTCCAAAGATGGGCGGCTACGACCACCTCCCGAAGACGGATGCATATGACACTTGCCAGAGTAGAGTCTCTCTGACCACCTATTGTGCGCATGCTTCTTCAGCCGCAGATCTATGATCACTGTGGGTTTTGACCATGGCTACCTTCCAATGGGATTCGACCACGGCTTTCTTCCGATGGGTTTCGACCATGGCAGGTTTCGACCACTACTGTCTTCCGATGGGTTTCAACCATGGTGGGTTGCGACCACAACTGCCTTTCGATGGGTTTCGACCATGGTGGATTTCGACCGCGGCTGTCTTCTGATGGGTTTCAATTACTGTGATGGTTTGATCACGGCAATCTTCTAATGGGTTTCGACCATGGCTGACTTCCAATGGGTTTTGACCATGGTGGGTTTTCGACCACTACTGCCTTCCAATGGGTTTTGACCATGGTGGGTTTCGACCAAGGCTGTTTTCCGAGGCTTTCGACCATGGTGGATTTTTGACCACGACAATCTTCCGATGTGTCTCGACCATGTGACTTTTGACCATGGGGATTTTTCGATGAATTCGATCATAGTGACACTCGACCACTAAGCGCTTCTGATGGGTTTTTTTACCACAACCACGGGCATCTCCTGATGGATTTCGACCATGGTGGATTTCGACCACAGACGTTTCTTGGTAGGTTTTGACCATGATGAATCTCAACCACGGACGGTTTCCAATGGCTATCAATCACATTGATACTTGACCTCCGTGGCCTGCTCTATTAATTCTTCCACTCAAGCTATACCTACGACACCAATTCTTGCTGCCATTGTTGTTAGATCAGTCATGCTAGACGTTAATCATGTATATTTCAAATCATTTTCGTTGTGTCCATTTGATACTGATGAGGTCGAATGGTAGGGCGGGCGCTATCAAGTGTAACGACCACACTATCAACGGCCCCATAGACTGACGAAGCTATGGATAACACCAACGCCCACACCTTCATTAATCATTCATCCCTAGCATGGAGAACGTAAAGCAAAGACTGAAGACGATGACCAATACGCAGCTTAATCGGAGGTATTCTGTGGGTTTACCCCACAGATGTAATTAACCAAGAGCCTTATGAGGCCTTGAGAACTAGAACACCATATCGTCTATGTTAGATCTGCTACACAAGCATGCCACAGAGCACATATATATAAAGGGAACTCGTAATTTTTGTTCTTCTCAAATGAATGAATAAAATACATATTTTTCTTATTTTTTTGTTGTGTTTATCTATTTTTGTGTACTTAGTACACTGGCACGCCCGTATCTTATAACCTCAGGGCCAGAAATTCGCGAGCGATTTCTCACGTCAAACAAAATGGTGTGCCCGGTGGGACATAGTTCTCCTCCCATATTCGCTGTGCTTTTTGGTTGTCGATCTCACCCTCGCTCGTTCATCAAAAAATACATGGCATGTTGCATAATGATCATGGGAGTCGAGCCTCTGTGTAACATCCCAAAATTTGGCTTTCTGGAAAAATTTAAATTCAAATTAACTATTTTAAAGTAATTGGATTTTACTTGGCTTTTATTTGATTTTCTGGATTTTATTTCAAAATTTAAAGCAAGAAAATGTATTTTAAATATTTTATTAAAGCCAAAAATGGAAAATTATATTTTTCCTAGCCTTTCCTAAATTTTTAAAAATTATTTGAGAATTTTTTGAAATTTAAAATCAATTTTCAAAGCTAAAAAGTATTTTATAAAATTATTAAATTCAAATCTGAAATTAAAAATATTTTTAATAAGTCTAAAATGCTTTCAGGAATATTTTATAATTTTTCTGGAATTTTTAGACATTAAATATTAATTTTCCAAGCTTTTATAAAGTTTCTAGTATTTGCTGAAATTTATTCCGAAAATAAAAACTAAATTAATCCTATCCCGCCACGTGTCGCTCTCAGATTAAATCCACCTCTCTCCACGTTTTAATCCTAGCCATCCACCACAACTTACCCCTTCATAAAATCCAAAGCCTCTCATACACTCACTTACCACGTGTCACGAATCCAACGGCCCGTACCCCTTCACTAACTCTCACTCTCTATGACACATGGGACCCATATGTCATATCCTTCTTCAACCTCACCTTCTTCCTCCTCCCACCCTCTCTCTCCACCTCCATTAAACCGAAAATAAAGCTTTGATTGCGGCCGTTTTCGCCTCTTTAAATCCCGATTAAAAAGTGGAAACGGATGCTCAATCAATCCCCTTTATTCATCCGACCGTTTCCCCTCTTTTATTTCCTTTAATCGCGGTTTGCATTAACTCCGGTGAGGCTCCAAAAATCCGGCCACCCCTCCTCCCCTTGCCTATAAATACCGCCCTCCCCTCGCCCTCCCTCACCACCGCCCCTCTCCTCCTCTTCTCGGCCGCCTCCCGGTGCCCCACCGCCGGCCACCCAAACCCCGCCGCCACCACCTCCACCGCCGCCGCCTCCTAGCGCCGCCGCCGGCCGCCCCGAGCCTCCCCGCCGCCGCCGGTGAGTGCGCCGCCGCCCCTCCTCACCCCGCCGCCGCTCGCCGCCCCCGCCTCCGGCCGCCGGCCGCCGGCCGTGCGCCTCCCGTGCCGCCCATGCGCGCCGCCCGCGTGGCCGGCCTCGCCCGCATGGTCGCCCGCGTGACCGCCACCTCGCGCCCGCATGGCGCCATGTGGCCGGTGTGCCACGTCGGCGAATCCCGTGGTCCGTGGATCCGGTTCACGGTAGACCGGACCCACCGGTCATTCAAATGCTTTCCCGCTCAGAAAATTCGAAATTTGATGACGTCATAAATGGCATTTTCCAGTGCAAAAATAATTCCCGAAAGTCAGCCTTTTCCTTTTTCCCTCCTATTAATCTTTCGTAAGCCATAACTTTCTCATTTTAACTCCGATTTGAGCCGTTCAAATTTCTAAATTTTTCTAAAATCATAAACTATCCAAATATAAACTCTTTTTGAATTTTTGAGTTTTATTTTAATTTTGTTTGAATTTATTTGTTTTGCTTGTCTGTCTTTCGCGCGTAGATTCCACTGTCGCTGAGGATTTCGTCGAGTCGCAGCAAGAAGAACCAGTCAGCACTCAAGAAGGCAAGTCTCCTTTGATCATCTTGAACCTATGATTTCGAAATGTTTTAATTATTTTAAATTATGTGCATTGCTATTTATATAAAATATTAGTTCAAATCTTAAGGGTTAGTTAAACCAACATTGTTATACCTTCCATTGAAATTGAATGCCATGTACCTTTGTCACCCTAGAATTTCATTGGTCTCAATAATGAGATTATTACTGAATCTTTGTGAATAGTGGAATGGTAGTGAAATGCTCAGTCATGCTATTTAATATCGTTGAATTCTTGAAAATGGGAAATTGTGATAACCTTGTGTTTATAAATTTAGTGGTAATTGGAGTTGCCACTGTTCTTTTAAAATAAAATAAAATGTGAAAATTTGTTTAGATTAGGGTGGATGGTTGGTTTGGATTGGTGCAGCAAGCACGAGATCTTGTTAAGTGTATGTTCCACCCTAATCAATTAAGGACCGACGCTTGTGTTTGTCCAAACTAAGCATTAACCGTACAACCACAAGTCTATATGGGTACGACCTAGCTGACTAACTTACGATAGTCTAGTTTAGGTGCCACCAGTGGAAAGTGGATGTCAGGGATGGACTGGTTATCCACAGTGAGGGACAGGGATTTACTGTACTCATATGGCGCAAGAGGGGGCTTCGGTTCGGGCGGTTAGCCTACCTGCGGTGAAACCTCAACGGGTGGTATCTAGCTAGATTAGAGTAAGGTAAAGGCTTTGTGATATTTTATCTGGGTCTCATGCCAAAGGAAGCGTGTTGACTTTTAGGATAATTTATCTCTTGTGGGTAAAGTTGTACAACCTCTGCAGAGTGTAAAACTATTCGAATAGCCGTGCCCACGGTCAAGGGCGGGCAAGGAATGCATGCACATGGTAGATTTCTGGTTTTGTTTTAAAATCAAAAGTTTTGTATTCCGAGAGCGGAGGGAACTCTCGGAAGGGTATCCTGGCAGTTGGAGCCAGAGAGGGTGGATGTAACCCACAGTATTAAACTTGTTCAAGTTGTTTAAGCTAGTGTTGGTAGATGGAACCTTCACTATAGAATTATTGATAGTTTCTGCTAAAACATTTACTTTATTAAATTGATGCCTTCGAAAATAATTATTGTTATTTGAAATAAAATATTGCTTTGTGCAAAAGAACCATATAGCCTTCCTTTGTCAAGCCTTGCATCTATGCATTTTTCCCAAGACTTGCGGAGTACTTTATGTACTCACATGCTACACTCAAAAATAATATTCAGAAGAGTATGAAGCTCAAGAAGGCGACTACGACTTCTTCGCGGGTGGATTCGACGAAGGATTTCAGGAGTTCTAGGTCGCGCTTCCCCAGTCAATTGCCTGTGGCGTATTGATGGGTCTTCACCGAGTTTATCTTTTGCTTCCGCTGTGTTTCGTGTGTGCGAGGTCTTGAAACCTCAATTGTATTAATGAGACCTTTCGGTCTGTACTCTTTAATATTGTAATAAAGCGTTGCTGGTTATGTATTCATTTCTGTTTAACTGTGTGCACTAGCTTTGATCTGGGACTAGTGCAGTAATACACAGAGGGTCCGGGTTCGAAAATCCGGGGTCCCGACACTCTGCTAATAGTAAATCCTCTTCTCGCAGGCGGATCCTCATACGTCATGTCGGATCCCGGAGCAACAACTCTGAAACCCTCTGTGTAAATCGCACTATCCCAGGAAAAGTTAGTGTGCACAAGATTAACAGGAATGCATATCATGCACAATAACCACTCTTTATTATAAAATAAAGGTAAGGGTCTTATGGCCAAAGTTTTACAATAATGGCAAAACGAAGACAACAGAAGATAAATATAGCAGCAACCCATCCAGCCTTCCCACTTAAGTCGTCAAAGGCTTCCTCTGGAAAGAAGTTAAATTGAGCAACGTGAGCACATAAAGTACTCCACAAGTTACACCAGGAGTTTAACAGAATTGATGCATGCTTATGGAGTATCAAAGGAAGGCACAATATGGTTAATTTGCATAAAAGGCAACATTGAAGTAAATATCATAAAGTATGAACAAAAGCTAAATTTGATACAATAAGTAGAAACAAGATTCTAACAAAATAATATCGTTAGTACAGGCTCCAACCAAACACTAACCTATCCACGGGCATCCCATCCGGACCATCTTTTCCAAAATGAACACATATGGATTCCATCCATCCATAAGATTTTCATAAACCGTTTTCAAAAACAAAGTCTAATCCGTGAAAAACTTCACTTAGTTTTCCCATGACCGTGGGCACGGCTATCCAGGATAGATTATACACTCTGTAGAGGTTGTACAGCTTTATCCACAAGACATGATCATCCCGTATTGCCACTGGATAAACACACTTCCTTTGGTGTGCAGCGAGGAGATCACGACAAGGCCTTTACAATGCTCCGTTGTCAACTTAATCACGCCACCACTAAGGTTTTACCATAACATGAATTCACATGTTGGAGCCCCCTCTTGCGCCATGTGAGACTTCTCGCGGCCTGCGCCACGCTCACATTTAGCCTATAGCGAAATCAAATTGGAACTTCACAAATTATCCGGTCAGGTCTGTCCCATACCAGACTTGTGGTAGTATGATAAGGCTTTGCAGCAGTAGCTCACAGACTGGTCCTTAACTTGACTTAGGCCTACCCACTTACCCTTTGTGCCTGGCAATCGACATTGAGTCACCAAACATCAATGCATGCCAGCAAGCATCCTTCAGCATGCCTTGCCACGGCCGCAACCTTCAAAGCTGCTGTTGTGCCCATTGAAGTTGGAGGAACTATCACTGCTAGTCTTCTTGGTATGTGCCTACCATTCAACATGAGTTAACAATAATTGATCACCTTCATTCTCACGATAGCTGCACACCCGCTCCTCATGGGCCTTGATCCACTCAATTGCCTCCTCTAGTGGTATATTTCCACATCACCAAACTGTTTGATTGTGGATACCACCGCCAGAAACTTCTCCAGCATGGCATGGAGAAATTTCTTGACAACATATGCCTCCTCCATCTTGTCACCGAGTGTGTGAATATTGTTCACGATCACTGTCAGCCGCATCGCAAAATCATCAACTGAACCAGATTCTTTCATCTAGATCATCTCGAACTCAGTGTTCAAGGTCTAGATCTTCGTGTTCTTCACACAATCTGCTCCCAAGTTCATTGTCCTGAGGGTTTGCCACACCTCCGTCGCCATCTGCTTCTCAGCAATCAACAACAATGCCTCCTCGGGAATTCCTTGATAGATGGCCGCCAATGCCATCTGTTGGAATTTTTCCCCTAATTCCTTGCTCTCGGATCACTTCGTCACGGCACTCCATCGTCTTCCACGATGTGTCTTCTATGGATCTGCTGTACTCGCCGACGTGACTTGCTGATACGACCCGCCTGGTCGCCTTGCGATGTGCCCGCCTCCCCGTGGATCCTGCTGACCTGACGCGAGTCGTGATGAAGCCACCTACTCCCGTCGTTACTCGCTTGCTTTTATCGACGTGCGAAAGCAATGCTTTACGTCTTCTGTTGTCTCTACGTGATAGCAATGCAACAAAGCAAACTTATCTAGTCGTCGATATGTGAACACACACACATGCAATGAGTTGACCTTTCTCTGCTCTTTATTTCTCTACTGTATGCCTGCTTCCTTCGATCACACCGATCACCTCTTCTACCCTTCTACACGTTACATGCATGGCCTTTTAAAGCCTGCTCACCAACTCACACACTAACAGAACAATCGACTCAAAAACCAACTCGCCTCATGTCGTATACAGATTAGACTAGGACTAAACAAGATTACTAACTCTAACAATCACCTCCTTAATCTTGTTTCTCCATCTTGATCATGTCGATCTTCTCTCTTGCTTCCGCTTCTTCCTTCTACCTGCACTCCCATGCGTCGTTCCTTCTTGAGCCGTCACCGCTTTACTGCCTGTGTTTGCTTCATCCCGAGCCTCGCACAATCTGACGCTTGTCGCGTCTCACACCTAGTCTGAACTCATCCTCCCTTGCCTGCCCGCTTGAGCTTCTCCATTACCTGAGCCTTCCGCTTCTCTCTCTTAAACCAAGATTGTCAGCTTTCTTGCATACATCTCAGCTGAGACTACACCGCTCCTAACTCATATCTCCAATGCTTCCTGCGTTCTCTGTAAAACCACAGAAAACTATACTAATCTATACCCTAAGACTTTAAGCATTTTTTCCATATGGAAACCCACTGTCCTGAGGCGGTGCGGCTCAGGTGCTGGGGGCACAGCACATAGCGCATGCGGGGGTGCCCCCAACACCCGCCACGTGTCCCCCAAGGCACAAAAAATTTCCGAAAAATTCAAAAAAAATACTTACAAAATCTGAAAAATTGTAAAATGTACTTTTTGTAAAAAATACTTTTATTAAAAAGTATTTTTAAGTACTTAAAAAAATACTTTTTAATAAAAGTATAAATCAAAAAAAATTAAGTACTTACAAAAAAATACTTTTTATACTTAAAAAAGTACATTTTACAATTTTTCGGATTTTTTAAGTATTTTTTTTGAATTTTTCGGAAATTTTTTGTGCTTGAGGGACACGTGGCGGATGCTGGGGGCACCCCCGCACGCGCTGTGTGCTGTGCCCCCAGCACCTGAGCCGCACCCGTCCTGAGGTCTGCCCAAGTTAGCGCCTAGCACGACTTTTGCGCCCGATGCATGCGCAGGAAATCCTCTCGAACCACTCCTTACGGCAGGTACACGTGTACGCGCGTGGGATGCTTCGGCTAGTCTTGCGCCTTGTCCACCCGAGCTGCTCCATGCAGTGGAGGGGACTCCTCTGGGGACTGACCCCATTGAGAGGAAATGGGGTCAGTCCCGGATGGCCGACACGTGTCGGGAGCGCGAATCTCGGCGCCGGCCGTCTCCTCCTTTTCTCCGCGCGAAGCGAGCGCCTCCCGTCTCGCGAGCTCCGCCGCTCCATTCCCCTCCTCCGCCGCCGTCGCCGAGGCCCCCGCTCCTCACCTGGACCGACCCCTCGCCCGCCCCCACCGGCTGGACCGCCGTCTTCACCGCCGCTCGGAGGGCCGCCGCATCTGGGAGCGCAGCAGCTCAGGGCCGCATCTGGGAGCGCGGCGTCGCCTCCGACAGGGACGCCGTCGATGCGGCCATGCGCCACCTCTACGTGGGTCGGGGACGGCGTGCGACGCGGAGGTGCCGGCGGCGGCGGAGGGAATCGCTGCGAGTCGACCGGGGAGGTGCCGGCGGCGGACAGCGGGCGATGCGAAGGTGCCGGTGGATGGAAAGAGGAAGGAAGGAACGGGGAAGAGCCGAGCGTGGGGCGGGCGGCGGGCTCGAGCTCTCCGGCGTGGTCGAGGCGGAAGACGAGGGAGGTGGCATCGAGCTGCTTCCAGGCGACGCCGCGCTCCCAGATGCGGCGGCCCTCCGAGCGGCAGTGAAGACGGCGGTCCAGCCGGTGGGGGCGGGCGAGGGGTCGGTCCAGGTGAGGAGCGGGGGCCTCGGCGACGGCGGCGGAGGAGGGGAATGGAGCGGCGGAGCTCGCGAGACGGGAGGCGCTCGCTTCGCGCGGAGAAAAGGAGGAGATGGCCGGCGCCGAGATTCGCGCTCCCGACACGTGTCGGCCATCCGGGACTGACCCCATTTCCTCTCAATGGGGTCAGTCCCCAGAGGAGTCCCCTCACCATGCAGTGCCCACGTTACTTGCAATCCTGCATGCACCTTGGGCCCACCACCTCCTGCAGCATGCTGCTGCGCAACCGAACCAGCTTGATGGCCTGCATGCACGCCATCAAGCATGCTGGGCCCGTCACTTTGACCGGCTGCATCAACCACGTATGTTGCATGCATGCCTTGGCCATGGGGCCCGCCGCCCTCGCCAGCTATACTTGCACCGCCTGTACATACTTGATACTATTGAGGAATCGTCGCTGGCGATCAGTCCGATCAATTTCTCTACTTAGAACAAAACAAATCAATTACATAAGATAGAATATAGATTGAAAACACACAGAAAGGTAGAGAGAACTCCTAGTCTTTCTTTATTAATTTCTGATTGCATGTGTACAAAATATGCCGGTACAGCTCCCTATTTATAGTCTTCGGTGAGGCGCCCACCATGGGCCAGGGCTACTGGCCTAGGCCCAGGTTTCCTAATACTCCACTTTGGGCACTCATCCGACACGTTCATGCCTCGTTAAAACTCCATAAAAACCCAGTGAGAAAAATTTGGAGAAAAAGTACATGATATATGTTATGCTGCGATATACGAATTGCCTCATTAAAAACCTTGGTTGAGTAACTTCATGAAAACTCGTCAAGGGAAAAACAGTACAATTCACCCAATTTCATTCAGTCTTCAAGACTTTATTCCTTTGGGTATTTAATCTTCATGATCAAGATTTACTAACGGGCTTGAGAGAATTATCCCCTGAATTCTGCACTTCTCTTTCAAAGCTAGATGCAGGGAGTGATTTAGTGAACAAATCTGCGAGATTTTCACATAACTTAGTATGCAGTACTTTAATCTCGTCCATATTTTGCAATTCATGAGCATAAAAGAACTTGGAGTTGATATGCTTTGTGAGATGACTCTTCACATAGCCCATCTGCACTTGTGCAACGCAAGCTGTATTATCTTCATAGATAATTGTGGGGGTTTGCACAATGTTCATTCCACAATGTTCTGTCTGCAGTGGTGTGTGGTGCTCATTTGGGCTTTTTTTGTGGCTTATAGCTGAAAAGCACTGTAAGTGGCTAAAAAAACATTGTAGCTGACAGAGACTTATTTAGCATAATTAAATTTAAAAAAATTAATATATATATATATATATATATATATATATATATATATATATAATATGTTAGCCCATTACATATAATACAAACAAATACAGGAAATAAAAGAACCAGCAAAAAAGCTCAACAAAAAGCCAAAAGTTCAGAAAAAGATAAAATTTATGAATAATGAAAAATAAGCCAGAAGCTGAAGCCGAAACGAGCGGAGCGGCTAGCAATTCTATCATGGGTTGAAAGCTCATACGTGGCTTTTGCTTTTTGATTTCTTTAAAAGTCGAAAAAAATAAATATGACTACTTCTTAAAATAAATTCTCTAAATAGTTTTCTAAACCTAAAACTATATGTATTGCTTCTATCGACGCCTCTATCGTCAGTTGCTGTCTCAAAAAACTCAAATAAAACTCTTTAGCCACGGACTAAAAGAGCAAGGCTAGGATATCTATGTGTTCTACTATTCCCAGACTTACTGGGCCTTGTTAATACTAGGACCTATTAAGCTCCCGGTCATGATCAAACCGTCCTTGAAAAATGTCAGTGGAGATTTCATATGGTTATAGTTGATACGTCGATTTCATATGAACTAGAGGTTTCATATGGTTATAGTTGAAACGTCGATTTCATATGAAGTAGAGATTTCATATGGTTATACTGGCTCCAAATATCACGTCGATTTAATTTTATAATTTGCAACTCATGCATGTTCGCCTCTTGTTGTAATGTTTTCATGGTTATGCTGTAACATTTATCTACAATTGCCACTACGTTTTGCTTGAACACTGCAACGTCTACGCCTTGATACTTTTTCTTGGAACAGCAGCTTCATAATTTTACAAACTCTCTCAGTTCTATTTTAGATGTCATTTTAGGATTCGCGTAGTTAGCCTTTTATAACTTTGACCACTAATATGCACAAAAATATTTGAATTTATTATGTGAAAATAATTTTCTTAGATTTTCATAGAAAATACTTTCATATTATTATATTTTTGTTAAATATCTAATACCATATAATTAGAAAAATAATAATCAAAGATGTTATTAGAAGCCATATCGATGTCCAAAAGATCGGTAAAAAGAATGGTAGTAAGTTATAGTAGAATGGATGAGATGCTGTGTCCATTATGAAAAGAAAATTGCTGCATGCTTTCACGTGATATTTTTTTTCGGTTACTCCAGGCAATTTGCCTGATTTAGTGGGTGGATTTTTTTTTGAGCTTATAGCTTAGTTTTTTTATAGTAACTAGGTTTTAAACGAAGTGTCTTTTTAAGACGGTATCTATAAGTTGATTGTAGTAGACACTGCCTCTGCTTCATCTATATCAGTCAAAATCATAGGCGAATATATATTTCTGTACCTTTTCTCGCGAACAGTTAGAATTAAAAATTTTAAGTCATAAAACATAACTCAAAAGAATCCATCCAGTCTAATTATTATTATTGTTTTAGATAGGTTACACTACTTATTTATGTGTACTGTACACATTAACTCCTGTAAGTTTCATAGTTCAACTTATCGTTTTCTTTACCCAACTCTTATCTTACTGCCGCAATATTTCATTTGCACTATTGTAACATTTTTCTAAGTACCATTTGGAATTTGGAAGGAATTGTAACCATTTCTGCACTGGTGTTCCAAACAGGCCTTGCCATCTTAGCAAGCATTTCTTGATTTCACCGTTAAATTGTCACAAATTTATTTAATTCCCTTTATTAAAAACTGCATCATCTTGATGTTTTTCTTTCTAATTATCATCTAAATTTGAAAAAAATTCGATATTTCACACTGAATACGTGCGCCTCTCAACTTTTAACCCCCAATTCGCACGCCTTTAGAAATTTAACCCTGTCACTGCGAATTCTTTTGATTCAAGGGATTCTCTTCATTTTCGCAGTGACAAGTGTCAAAATATAAAAGGAGAGAAAATGAGGAGAATCTCTTGAATCAAAAGAATTCGCAGTAACAGGGTTAAATTTCCAAAGGCGTGCGAATTGGGGGTTAAAAGTTGAGAGGCGCACATATTCAGTGTCAAATATCGAAATTTCTCCTAAATTTGTGACTCTTAGATTAGAAATCAAGTGGCTCTTGTTTTTGAAGGAGGGAGATTTTTTTCAAAGGGAAAGGGGTAGAATTCAAAGGAGAGGGAGAGAATTTATGCCATTTGATTTTTAATCCAACAGTCCTAAATCTAAATAATAGTTAGAAAGAAAATATCCGGATGATATTTAACAAAACCCGAAGGAAAAAATTGTACTTACATCTCTTCTCACTTTCCCATTCGTGCACGCATCAATAACTCGTGTGCACCATGCTCCGGCCAGGGCACCACCTCCGCTCGCCGCCGGCGACCGTCCCCACCCCAGCCTTTGTTTCCGTCGCAGCCCTCCCTACCCTCTCCCGCCTCCATCCCGGCGCGGCTCCCTCTCTCAGGGGCAAAACATCGCGCATCGTGCGCGCGTCGGCACCGGCGGCGCGGGAGGCCGCCGAGGCGCTCGTGCCGGCGCTTGCGCACAGGGAGGTGGCGCGGGCGCTCGCGGAAGAGGCGGAGGCGCGGCTCCTGCCCTCGGCCGTGCCCGCCAACGTCGCCGAGTTCGGCTCTCTCGACGTGCACCGGGGCACGCCTCGCTCGTCGGTAGTTTCTCTCGCTCCTAAGCACCTTGGTTCGTTTGATCATATCATATACTTGTGCGTACATCGAGCAAGTAGCAGCTAATTGGAGGTCAGTTGTACTGCAGAAATGTCTGATGCACAAGCACAAACATAGGAATTCGGAAATCTCAGCGACACACACACACACTGGCAGATGTGAGTCAAATAGGAGGAGATCAGAGTATTACACAACAATAGGAATTGGAAAAGCTCTGGCAAAACGCACCAGCAGAATCGAGTCGGATCGGAGGAGATCAGATGAAAACATAATATGCACAACTCAATAGTTGCATGTCCCGTAATTTTGCATTCTGTAGAGACATACTAGTAGCGGTTGCTCTGGGCTATCCAATAGGTACAGAGTAGCAAGCAATGCAAGTTCGTGACCACTTGTTTTTAAACCCTTGCATTCATCGATCTAGTAAAAACAGTACTATTTCAAATCCAAAAAATCAAATGTAACTTTTGACCCGTAGATCCAAAAGACTTGAAATTTGAACCAAACCTAGATCATGACCTTAATAACCTATCCCAACAAAAAATCTTGAAAGATTTTAAGAGAACTGGGATATGTTGGTTCATGAGGCTCTGCTGTACCAAAACCGAGTCAAAACTATAAATTGAGCAAACTCTCAAACCAAGACTCCAATGTCTTGAAATTTGGTATGCAACTTCTCTAGAATGTCAGGAACATATTATAATTAACGATCAAGAAAATTGTTGTCAAAGTTTTGGCCTTTTTTCGTTTGAAGGAATGTTGTACTAAAACTGGGCAAAAACCAAAAAGGTGGATGGCTCCAAATATGTTCTCATATATCACAGCACCCTAGAATTTCCAAGAAATTAAGACAAAAATAACTAGATTAAGAATCACTCGGAGAAACCAAATCAAGCAAAACTAGGCAACTTCAAGAACTTGCTAAATCTGATGTCTAGATAAATAGAGATTGATTTTCAAGCTATATCTCCATCACTTACTTATCCTTGACATCCAATAAGATTAAGAAAGGGGAGAGGCAAGATCAAAACAAACCAAAATAAGAGCAAATTAACCAAAAACAAAGAGGGGTCCATAAGTAAAGAACAAAGTTGATATATTACTACTTGAGGATAAAGATTTTACAGCCACTCCATCTGGAAGACAAGAGAGCATACCATAACACTTATACTTCTCAAACCATAACCCTAGGACACTTGGCTTCAATGAGTAAAACTAGGTTGATTGGATTATTAACTTACAAGTCCATCCCAATCCGTTAAATAGACAAGGCAACTAGCATCATCTGACCCTAATGGTACTATTCAGTTAGCACAAATGAGGAAAATCCGTTAACCCCGCACAATACGGGTTTACTCACACACTACACTTATGTACGCTTTTTAAAACATATAAGACTGAATCCGCTAAGTCTTTAACTTTTGATCTACGTGATCATCTCAGCTCCTCTTTGATCTAAATCGCCTTTCCAAGCGCCGTTGTTTTGATACAAGATAGTTTTTGGTATTTTGGTCAACTTACCAAAATATCAATTTTTGACCCGGTCATCATCTTCCCATGCAAGCAATCGCCATGCTGGCACGTGTAAATGCACCACTGGCTTACCACGTATTGGCAAATCTCTCCCGTTTTGATTACACCAGACCACGCTACATTTGGACCAACTAAGCCACATGATGTAACCCGTTACTCGAACTTTTCTTCAACATTTCCTGCCTTCTTTGTGCTATGTTTGAGCTCAGTCATCTCATCCAGTATTTTTGATCGTTCTGGGGCTCTGCTCCTCCGCAAGTATACCCGCATTCTTGATCGTTCTGGGTCTCGACTCCATGAACGTAGTTCCGATCCTTGCCATTGACGATGGTTGACTCTAAGCGACTCTGCACATCCAAAGACTAATAAATCGTTTCTAGATGCAAATTCTTCGCATATTGACCCACGTTGCTGTAACATATATCATGTCATACATATGCACTGACTTAGGCTAAATCAAATCATCCCATGACTCAAATTTACAAAAACCACAATTCAGCCGAAATGAAAATGCGTCTGTCGGTCAGACCGCCAAGGCTGCAGAAGAATTAAAAATTGATTTTTTTGCAAAATTTAAATCCCAAACCCTCCAATATGACAATGGTTCACTACAAGAAAAACTTAGAGACTTCTTACATGGTCCTTTAGTTGCCATGGGAAAATATGTGCTAGATCATAGGCAACCGTATCCGTATTGTAATATTATTGGATTCTAGCTAAAACAGTGCCCGAGTAGAGCTATGCTATGTCAAAAGCCAAGCCAATTTACCAAAACTGTATTAAACAGAAAAATGCTTCGGAATGATTAGTGATTGTTGTATTAAGGTGAACTGGCAAGCTTTTAAAAGCAAAGATTGGTAATCCAAGTCATCAGAGCAAATTGGGAATTTGAGTTTAACAAAATTTGATTCCTTGTATTGTTGTGAAACTTTGGTAATCAAACTGCCAACATTTGATCTTCTTTTGTGTCATATTTCTTCTTAATTCTTCCAGCTGACAGCTCGACCTCAAACTGTTATCGCGGTGGCCAAAAAGAACGATGGCATTGGAATCATGAGAACAGTCACTAATAAACGGCTGCTTTGTGTTTGCTCACTGCTTAGTTATCATGTATAATAGTTGTGCTTATCGCATTTTAGAACTGGAAGAGAGCGAGAGAGACAGCATGCTCAAGAGGGACCAGATTGTAAGATTGAAATCAATCGAGGTCGATCTGACCGCAAATCTGCCGAGGATGTTTGACCTTGATGTGTTAAGCCGAGTCCTAGCTGAAATCAGGAAGGCCTTTGGGGTACAAGAGGCCTAGCATTCAGTAATGTGACCAAGATTACAAACGAATGCATAAGTAAATTATTGAGAAGTAATGTTCCTAGTCTGCAGTCCCTCTTGTCTGAGCAATTGGATGGAAACGTTGTGATGATAATTGCCAATGCCATCTATTGCCATCTTCTTTTTTGTGCGTATGATCAAGCTGAAGCTCTGTTGTTTCTTGTTTCTTGCCCTGTCACTCTTGTGTACATCTTGGTGGCTCAACCTTTGCACCCAATCATAAGTCTGTTCCTTGTCAAAGCCGTAAGTAGTGAGTGGGTCTAACCGGTAAGCATAGCTGAACAGCAGAAGGCGACTCTTGAACCTTCAGATGTGGTGATCTGCAATTTTGCATGGTGGAGATGTCAGGCAAGACATCTTGGAGCTATGTATTTCTCACTTTGTCTCCTTGCCTTCCTTCTCTTCTCTCTCTACGTGTCGATTGTTTGGTGAGAGGCAAACAATATCCTTTCACACTGTTCTTCTTAAACATTTCTTCAAGAATCAAAAGGAGCATCAAGAAAGTAAGAAACTGCTTTTAAAACTTGTTACTGAGCAACAGATGTGCAAATAGACTGCGTATGTTCCTTTAGAATCAGGGTTAAAATACTTTTGGTTGCTCCTGTGAATACGATAGTCTTAAGAATTGTGGACCCTACAATTAACTATTCTGAACTTCTGCTGCTTCGATATGCAGCACCTCCTGAATTTTGATGCTCTAGTTGCAGTTGCACACTTGTTCCCTGCAGTAGCGGATCTAGAAATTTCAGAAAACTTACAAAAATATTATTCAATAGAAAACATAAAAGTCCACAATAGCACAATGCAGTGCAGGCACCATTTCTTACTATTTTCTACTAAAAGTTCAGGCAGTACACAGATGTTAGAACATGCGCTTTTTCTAGTGTGGCCAAATAGGAAACTCGTAAATCTTGTATTTTATGATTTTGTAGATTTTGAGATTTAAAAAATCAAGAAGAAGTCTTTAATTTGAGGTTGCTTCTTCAGTTGTTGCAAATCTAATAGTGCGTTCTTGAATGTTTTTTTTTTCCGAAAACATCTTCTTGAATATAATTAAGGGCTATATTTTTATGATTATTATAAAACTCCTGGTACTAGGAAATGATTATTTATTGTCACACAATTATCAAATGACTAGCTGCATCTGGTAGTAAAATCGTCACCGAAGTAAACCCGGGGGGGTTCCTCGCAGCGCACCGCAGCCACGTCGCCCCCTCGCTCCGTCCGCGCGCCGCGTGCCCCCCCGGTTTTTGGTACGGCTGGGGGAGGCAAATCCCTCCAGTTTTTTCGAAATTACGTAAAGGTCCTTTTTCCTCGCAAAAAGGCCCCTGCGCCCAGTTTTTTCCCAAAAAAAATTTGGATGGCGACCCGCGAGTTTCCAAAATTACGTATAGGTCCTTATTTACTTACTTACAGGTCCTTGCAGGTCCTCGGTTTTTTGCAAAAAAAACCTTTTGTTTTTCCGAAAACACGTACGGGTCCTCGATTTTTTTTTGGAAGCTCCCTGCGAATTGTCGTCTCTTTTGCTTCGGTTCACACGGTGGCTGGCGTGGCGTGGCGCCACGCCTGCGTGGCTAGTACTTTCAATTCCTCGTTAGTTGTAAGGGGAAGCACTTTGGCACTTTCGATTATGAGTAGTACATAAGCATGTTTTCTTCACAACTTGCTTTGGTGTCAAAAGAAGCAAATCTTCTATATACTTCATCCTTTTACAGGTAATTTAGAGCCAATAAACAGAAAGTTTACTTATGTTATGAATAGCGCTTGTATTCATATGAGGCCAATGGGCCAGAATATATACACAAAGTACAAGTGGTAAATATGCAAAGAACCCCTCATAACAATGGGGAATAACAAACTATACATATCTCTAACACCCCCCCCCTCAAACTCATGGTGGATCAACAACACTGAGTTTGGAGAGGTAGAAGCTATGCTGTGCTCGAGTCTGGGCCTTCGTGAAGAAATCCGCTATCTGAAGCTCCGAAGGCACATACTGAAGAGTAATCACCTGATCATGCACACAAGACCTCATGAAAGAAGCATCAACACCAATATGCTTGGTGAGCTCATGCTTCACAGGATCACGCGCAATACTGATAGCACCTGTACTGTCTGACAAGAGAGAAGTCGGTGTAGTAACAGAAACACCAAAATCCTCAAGTAACCACCGTAGCCAAGTAATCTCCGCTGTCAAGAGAGCCATAGCTCGCAACTCAGCCTCTGCACTCGAACGGGACACTGCAGTCTGTTTCTTCGTCTTCCAAGCAATAAGAGAACCACCAAGAAAAACACAGTAAGCAGAGATAGACCGGCGATCAGAAGGATCGCTGGCCCAAGTAGCATCCGAATAGGCCTGAAGCTGTAAAGAGCTGGAACGTGGAAAGAAGAGACGGCGAGAGATAGTCCCGCGAAGGTATCGCAGAACTCGAAGAAGGTGGCTGTAGTGGACCTGAGTGGGAGCGGAAACAAACTGACTCAGAATATGAACTGGATAAGTGATATCCGGACGAGTAACAGCAAGGTAGACAAGACTCCCAACAAGATGACGATAGCGAGTCGGATCAGAAAGAGGCTCGCCATCAGAGAGTCGGAGGTGAACATTGAGCTCCATGGGAGTCTCAACAGTACGCTGATCAGTGAGAGAGGCGCGATCAAGAAGATCCTGAATATATTTCGCTTGGGACATAAAGAAACCATTTGGAGTGGAAGTAACCTCAATCCCAAGGAAGTAACGAAGAGGACCAAGATCCGACATAAGGAACTGCTCACTAAGACGAGCCTTGACAAAGGCAATGTACTCAGAATCATCTCCCGTAATGATCATATCATCAACATACAGGAGAAGAAGAGTCCGACCACGAGACGAAGTGTGGACAAAGAGCGCAGGATCATGATCACTAGCTGAAAAACCAGCAGCAGTGACCACAGAGGAGAAGCGCTCAAACCAAGCACGAGGGGCTTGCTTAAGGCCATAGAGAGAGCGACGAAGGCGACAGACCATGCCCTCAGGAACAGAATACCCAGGTGGCGGATGCATGTAGACCTCCTCACGCAACTCGCCATTAAGAAAGGCATTCTTGACATCAAGCTGAGAAACAGACCAGTGGCGAACAGACGCCACTGAAATAAGAGTCCGAACAGTGGTCATGTGGGCTACAGGAGCAAAAGTCTCATTGTAGTCAACACCATGCTCCTGCTGGAAACCACGAGCAACAAGACGCGCCTTATAGCGCTCAAGAGAGCCATCAGAGCGAGTCTTAATCTTATAGACCCACTTACAAGTGATGGGATGAGAATGAGATGGACAAGGAACAAGATCCCAAGTACCAGTACGCTCAAGGGCAGCAATCTCCTCGGCCATGGCAAGCTGCCACTCAGGGTGAGTAACAGCATCCCGGTAGGAGACAGGCTCACGAGTAGCCGCGCCAGCAAAGGCAAAATGGGCAGGAGGCCGAATCAACTGGCGATCGCGGAGAGCGTAGCGAGGAGAAGATGGCCCATCAGGGGAAGATGGAGCATCAGAAGAAGAGGGAACATCAGAAGAAGATGGCTCAACTGGAAGATCCTCAAAACGAGGCCGACGAGTGTAGAAGATAAGAGGAGGAGGTACGGTAGTAGGAGGAGCCTGGGGAGTCGTAGGAGACGACACAGGCGACGACAACGGCGGAGAGGCCACAGGAGGAATATGTGGAGACTCAGTGGGACAGGTGGACGAGGGCAAAACAGAGATAGGTGTATCTGGAAAGGTCAAGAAAGACAGAGACTCCACAGAGGAAGCCGAAGGAGAGGCAGGACGTGGGTAGAATGGACGAGACTCGTCGAAAGTCACATCCCGAGAAACCCGCATCCGACGACCAACAGGATCCCAACACCGATAGCCCTTGTGCTCGGCACTGTACCCCAGAAAAACACACTCAACAGACTGAGCGGTCAGTTTGGTACGTTCTCGAGAGGCGAGGAGAACGTAGCAAACGCAGCCAAACAGATGAAGGGCAGAGTAGTCAGGAAGAAGACCACAGAGACGCTCAACAGGGATCGCACCCTTAAGAGCAGAAGAGGGCTGAATGTTGACGAGATAGGTGGCAGTGGAAACAGCCTCGGCCCAAAAGTGAGGTGGAATAGAGGCGGCGATCATCAGAGCACGAGCCGTCTCAAGGAGGTGACGATGCTTGCGCTCAGCGACACCATTCTGAGCATGAGCACCAGGACAAGAAAACTGAGCGAGAGTGCCCTGCTCAGCAAGGAAGCTGCGCAGGTGACGAGAGAGGTACTCGCCAGCAGAATCAGCACGAAAGACACGAATAGGAGTAGAGAACTGTGTGTGTATCATAGTGGCAAATTGTTTATAGATAGACAAGGCCTCACTACGAGAAGACATGAAATATATCCAAGTGTGGCGAGAGAAATCATCTATAAAAATAATATAATAACGATGACCCCCTTTCGAAACGAAGGGAGCCGGACCCCAAACATCTGAATGAACAAGATCAAAAGGACGCTGAGACACAGTCTCACTATGAGGATAAGGAAGCTGAATCTGTTTACCTAACTTACAGCCCTGACAATCTAAAGACACGTCTCCTGAGACAGACCCCAGAAGACCACGACGAACTAAGGACGACGGGCGAGATCCACACAGATGGCCAAGACGGTGATGCCACTGCTGGAAAGAGCCGGTAGACGAAGTGGCAGAAGCGGAGAGACTGGCGGCGGTGGTGGCAGCGGAAGGAAGATGAAGCCAGTCAAGCTCCCAGAGACGCTGTGAGTCACGGCGCCGAGGGCCAGAACCAACCAGAGCTCCCGTGTGGCAGTCCTGAACACAACAAGAGTCAGAGTCGAGAATAACTCGATAACCAAGGTCAGTAATCTGCCCAGCAGAAAGAAGCTGCAAGGTAAGGCGAGGAACATGAGCAACAAAAGGAACATGAAAAGATGAGTTGCTAAGAGATCCTCGACCAGAGACAGAAAGAGATGTACCATCAGCAGTAAGAACACTGACAGGAGAATCAAGAGGTGTAATAGAAGACAGAGTGGAAGAATCAGGAGTCATGTGAAAAGATGCTCCAGAATCAAGAATCCACGGGGAGGTACCTGACTGTGTAGGAGGTGGTCTCTCAGTGCCTGAAGAGTCAGTAGCAGAACCTGCAGAACCTGTCGAGGGAGAACCTGAAGCAGCAAGTAGGCGTCGAAGTCTGGCTATCTCCTGCTCGGTGAGAGAAGCTGCTGAAGAAGTCGAGGCAGACGTCGTCGTAGAAGCACTAGTGCCAGTAGAAGAACGGCGTGAAAGATGCTGCTTCTTCTTGTAGCACTGGGACTCAGTGTGGCCTTCCTTGTCGCAGTAGGAACAGTGAGGACGGCCACCTCCAGACTGAGGACGGCCACCACCACCTGTGGTAGCCGCTGGAGGAGGCAGTGTAGCAGATGGACGAGCGGCGAGCACAGAGGGGAGTGGCATCAGACCAGCACCACTCAAACGAGTCTCCTCTGCGCGTATCTCGGTAAGAGCCTCCAGGAGAGTGACACGAGGGTGGCGTGCAAGGAGCTGGGCACGCCTTTGCTCGAACTCAGGACGAAGGCGAGTAAGGAACTCGTAAACCCGCTGAAACTGCAGATCAGCACGTACCTCCAGGCAGCACGGACAGGTACGACAGCCAGCAGTGCGAAGTGAGTCCAACTGACGCCAGACAGCAGAACTCTGAGCGTAAAAGGCGTCAACAGTAGCATCACCCTGCTGAAGAGAGTGCTCCTGGCGGACCACGGACAGGTACAGGGCATCACCAGAGGGCTCGTAGCGCTGACGAAGATGAGTCCACATCTGGAAAGCCGAAGGGAGTCCCACAACCTCAGAAGAAAACTGAGGCTGGACACTGGCGATAAAGACAGCAGCAGCCCGAGCGTCGTCATCGTACCACTGAGTGTAGACGGTCAGACGATCCTTGTAGGAATCCAGAGCCTCCTGGTAGGCAGAGGCAGCTTTATCATCAGCATCATCATCAGCAGCAGCCTTATCGGCTGTCGGAGGCAATGCAACAGGCGTAGGCTCCGTCGGATGAATAGGGCAAGGCGGGCAGGTGACATCGCCAGAGAGGACGCCCCAGAGACGAAGACCACGCATGTGAATGCGCATGTGAGACACGAAATCGGTGTAATTAACACCATCAAAGATCCCCGGCAGCGAGGGAGAGAAACGGTGCCCATTGGTAGGCGGCGCTGGACGGCGCGGCGACCAAGGCAACGAAGTCTAACAGGCGGCGCTGGACGGCGCGGCGGTTAGAACAACGTTTTTTTTTTGCTCTTTTTTTTCTTTTCTTTTAACGGGCCTCCGGCCCGTTAACCACACTCACGCACGCCCTTTAGGGCAGGCGGCGCAAGAGGCAGCAGGAGCGGCCGGCGGCGGCGCGGAGGGAGCGGCCGGCGGCGCGGAGGGAGCGGCGACGCGAGGGAGCACCGGCGCGGAGGGAGCAGCCGGCGGCGTCGGGTAGCGAGGCGAGGCCGGGCGGGCGCCGAGGCGGGGCTGACGGCGGCAGGGGCGGCAGCGGAGGCCGGGCGGACGGCGGAGGCGCCGAGCCGAGCGGGCACCGAGGAACCGAGCAGCCGAGCCCGAGCGGCAGCGGAGGCCGGGCGGACGGCGGAGGCGCCGAGCCGAGCGGGCACCGAGGACCCGAGCGGCCGAGCCCGAGCGGCGGGGAGGCCGGGCGGCGACGCGGGGAGGCGCGAGGCAGCGGAGGAGGCCGGCGAGACGACCGGGTGGGAGTCGGGCGGGGCCGACGGCAGCAGGGCGGCAGCGGCGACGGGGGAGGCGCCGAGGCCAGCGACAGCGGCGGCGGCGCAGGGAGGCCGGCGGCGCGGAACCCTAGGTAAACCAAAACCCTAGTTTTGGCTCTGATACCATGTTATGAATAGCGCTTGTATTCATATGAGGCCAATGGGCCAGAATATATACACAAAGTACAAGTGGTAAATATGCAAAGAACCCCTCATAACAATGGGGAATAACAAACTATACATATCTCTAACAACTTACACAATTACACTTGAAACTTCAATCACTAGCTTCCCCTGCGCAGCGTAGCAAATAGGAACACATGCAAAACTAGCAACGGTGATGGCAAAATTAGCAGAGAAAACAAGCCAATCATGGAGAGGTGAGGGCGACCTTGGTGTCAAGGCGGAGCTCCTTGCTGAAGGCGTCGTGCTCATCGGTGCGAATGTAGTAGTCAAAGAGGTTGAGGAACCAGGCGACACTGGCGAAGGGCACGATGATAGTGGAACACATGGCCGACGTCTTCTTAGAGATCTTGAGGTACCTCCTCGGCTCCCCCACAGGTTCGCCTTAAGATAAAAGTAGAATAGCTTGTGCTCGAACTACAGCATCTTGCTCATGAGCTCCACCCAGAGAGAGAGAGAGAGAGAGAGAGGAACTGACAACCACGTAGGGACAGGCGATGCACTTGTCGTCAATGGCGGAGGCGGAGCCGTGACTGCCTCTGCTGGTCCTGGTTAGGTCTGTGTAGTGAGTAGTTAGTGTTAGCTCGATGGGGATCAGGGATTCAGGGGATGGCCAGGCAAATCCCAAATAGGCCAATTGATGGGGGGAATGGGTCAAAAGACTCCGGGGGATATTTGAGCTGATTGTGTATAAACATAACGAATTTGGCCTAACTAAATATACATATGTGTATTATACCTTACATATACTGATTTTTTTCTTAAAATTTTAGGTGCCCAGCTGAATAACTATGAACTATGCTAGGTCTGCCCCTGGTTCTGTATGCATCCAGATGCAGGCAACATGGATTGAAGGGAGCTAAATTACACTCTTGCCGGATGCATGGAGCTAGAATTTCTGTACCTGTGAATGTGATTCTGTACCGTTTCTCTCTAGGCCTTGGATAAAGTCAAGGGGGCCGGGCTTGGGCTTGGGCTCGTTAAGTGTGGGACGTATCAAAGCCTATATATATTTTGCTGGGCTAGCTGGGTGCAGGTGAGGCATGAATTGCACAATTTTGTACTGTTACAGAATATCATGTAAACTATCTATTGTGTTGTAACATGGGCTTAAGTGTGGACATTTAATCTAAACCAGCCTATAATAGACGGCAAGATTCTGATATAAAACTGACAACTAGATGCAAAAAAGGAAAATAAAATCATGTGTGCCTCAGATGAATTGGGTAAGGACACCAGAGCCGCACACCGATCATGCGCAAGCACATTCATCCAGAATTCACCGAAGCTTTTCGATCATCATTGGCACGCCAAAATTGAGCAAACAAAAATTCACATAATAAAACCCAAACCATGAGATCCAGGTCGAGATCGAGAGGCAGACACAATCAAACCGTGCAAGAAGAAAAGCAAAGGTGACTCAAATTGAGATCTGAGACCAGGTGACTACTGCAACTCTGCAACCGCATGACATAACACACAAGCACGAGAAGGGGAAAAAAAAAGAAAGCTTGCAGGAAAGTTCGATGGACTATTGAAAAACATTGATGCATGCGTACCTCAGATGAATGGCGTAAGGGATATCACCAGAGCTGCGCACTAGACGTGCGCAAGCATATTCATCCAGAATTCACCATAGATTGCACTGTAATCATCATCGGCACGCCAAAATTTAACCCAAAAAAAGAATCGCATTCATGTTTCGGAAAAAAACACATATTGAACAACCAAACCCCGGGGGGGGGGGGGGGGATCAATTAATTAAACCAAGGAGGAAAGGTGCCTCAAATTAAACCTCAGCTGCATGAACGCAGAAGCTGTTGTAACTTGTGTCGTCGTCGGGACATCAAGATCCAAAAAGTAACTAGCTAGAAACATATCCAGATACCGAAAATCAAAAGAAGAATCAAACATTGAGGGCGTAATTGAGCAAAAACTTGACCGGCGAAAGATTGAACAACGCACGGAGAAGCATAATTAAGAACTTCTAGCACTAGTACTACCAGTGACCAAACGGGAGTTGGGGATCGAATAGAATGGTGATAGGAGAGGGTGGAGAGGGGAAGAAGAAGCCCCGACGCGTGGGTGGTCCATGGACATCGGAGCGCGCGGACGGCTATGATTGATTTGGCTGCACTTTTATCAGCGAATGGAGGGCTCGGAAAGGCTCCACCTCCACCTCATGATCCTCACACACAGGGCGCCCTACGTTTCTATAGCCCATTTTTTTTCATCTTTACAGTCAGTTTTTTTAACTTCAATTTCTTTACATAATTATTATTTATTAGACTAATAAGATACAATCAAAAATAAAGCTGTAGTAAAACATATAGACCCTATATCAATGATCGAGTTAGATTTAGAACTACCACGTGTTGATTACCTAGCCAATTATACTGAGCGCCTATCTTCGTCTAGAACATGTGCTGGAAGAAGTTGTTAGCAAGAAGAAAAACGTATGTCCTCACGTGAGACACATAAAGGCATTTTTAATAGTGTTATCTTAGCCATCTCTTAGCTATATTAAATAAGTAAAATTCTATGTAGTGAAGATAAGAGGTGGGGAGAAATAATGTGTTATCTCTGATGCAAGAGACGACTTGAACCTACAAATCATGCAAGTAGTGAGAGGAAGCAAGGCAAGAAGTTATGGTAAAAATAATATAAAATAGTTAAAGGAATGATTTATTGTTGGAGCGATTATCTCTAGTGCTAGTGAGGTGGAAGCCTTAGAAATAATCTTAAAAGACAAACTATTGTACATGCCATAAGGTACTTATTTTGTAGCATCACTACTTGAGAAGGCAACAATACTTAATAGCAGGGGCGGGATTAGACCCATGGTAGGGTAAAATTTAGCTCCGGGTATGAAAAGATGCCTAGTGTATAGTCCAAGTAATTTCAGTCCAAACTAGGATAACATTCTCAAGGTCCAGCCTAGGTAGCTTAAGCCTCACTACTACAAAAAGGTTTATATTAGATGTCTCATCACAGATGGGTCACTAACACCGTCAGTGTTAAATACAATCACAAACGATTTAAGTTTAGAGACTATATGTGTTAATGCCAGCGCTAAAAACAGTCTGTGAAGAGACAATATCACAGACGATTCATAGTGAGCACCGTCTGTGAAGTATCACAAATGGTTCTTACCAAGAAATGTCTTATTTAAACTGTCTATGATACTTCACAAATGGTTTGTACTGTGATAATGAAGTTATCACAAACAGTTTGTATTAAAAACCATCTGTGATATGTTTCCTGTCTCGCAATCCTCTAAAATTTTATAATCTCCCGCCTGAGTCCAAGTAGGATTCTGTTCCAAGATACATTTAGTAAAACAGGTACAACTTTTGCATACGGTGTCCGCTTTCGATGCCCTTCTATTCATTGGATAGTTCCCGACATCCGATCCAAAAAATGACCGCTTACACTAGTCGCCCTCGAAGACCCCTAAAATTGGCCATATTTAGCCTCAAATTTGCGTCGCAAGTTTTCAGTTTCTAATTTTGCCAAAATTTCTGATCTTCCGTTCGGAATTTAGGGTTCGCCTCAACTATAAAGTTGTAGATCTCATCAAAACCTTTCAAACAAGCATATATAAGCCATATAAAACTTTGTTATTTTGTCTTTTGAGATTAACTGTTTACATTGCGCTGGTATATACATATATTGTCTTCGATAATTATGTATCACAGACGGTTTGTGGTTCAAACCGTCTATGGTAATTATATATTACAGACGGTTTGTGGTTTAAACCGTCTATGATAATTATATATCACAGATGGTTTGTGCTTCAAACTGTATGTGATTATTATGTATCTCCGATCGCTGGGCCTGTCGATCCTCCCCAACCCAATCCCAGCCAATAGAAACCTATCAACCCCTACCCCGCGGATTGTAGCTCCACCTCTTCGTCCCCGCGCCCATTTTGTCAAAAATTTTGCACTCCCGCCTCTCCCTCCCCTATACATACATACCCAAACCCATCCTCTACCGTGCTCAAAATCTCTCTAACCTCCTCACCGTCCTCCCCCTCAACCCTGACCATGATGTCCCTTATAGGTAGCAAGGTGCCGTAGAAGCTGCTAGCTACCAAGACATCGCTCAAGTCAGTGTTAGCGATAGTGTGCATCAAGGACATCCAGCTCGTGCGCTGCATCAGGGGCGAGAGGGTCTAGGCATAGAGGCCTCGTCAACGCGGTTGAGTTTCTACTATTTGCTAGGATCTCTACTTCTATGTTTTTGCCATGTTTAATAGTTGGGTTCGTAGGATTAGTAGACGTGTTCTTGCTATATTCTTGCTGTGTTAGATGGGTAATCTACTCATTATCTTGTTATGCGGTAATGGTGGATTCTAATATTAATGGAAATAGAATGTATTGTTATGTTTGCTGCTGTATTTACTAATTTTCAAAGGATATAGCCAATATTTCTTGAGGTTGGCCAAAAAATAGAAAAAAATTTAGGTATAGAATGAACTATCACAGATGATTTTGTGGTATAAACCGTCTATGAAGGACTATCAAAGATGGCTCGAACCAAAAACCGTTTGTGATACTCGCACATCACAGACAGTTCTATCTACCTGTGATGTGAAAGTATCACAAACGATTCTATATATCAACCATCTGTGATACTCACCTATCATAGACGGTTAGTAGTTAGAACCGTCTGTGATGTGTGAGTATCATAGACGTTTTTTGGTTTGAGCCATTTGTAATATTGTTCTTTACAGACGGTTCTAGTTACAAACCGTCTATGTTGCATTTATCACAAACGGCTCACAAACCGTCTGTGATAACATCTAATTATCATTGACCCATAAATTCAGATGGTTCAAAAAATTGTCTGTGATGACAGTTCCAAACCGTCTGTGATATCCCTTTTTGTAGTAGTGCCTACTCCTCACCGTAGCGGTCCACTTGGCCCATTTGCTGCCTCCTGGCTACCTCCTGGAACGCCACCTCCTGGCCCCCCTCTCTCAGCTCCATACTCCATTCATTCCATTGCAAACCCTACCTCCTAGCTAGCTACCTCTCTCACTCTTAGTTCACAGCCTCGCACCAGCACAGCTCCCCCCCAGTGCCACTTGCCCACCCCCTCCTAGTCCTGGCAACCTGACCCGCTCCGTCGCTCCCCTCCCGGGTCTCGGCCCCCCTCCCTGCGATAATGCAACGCCCCCTCCTGGCCCCTTCCCTACGCGGCTACACCCGCCGCCCCTCCCACGCTGCTGCCACCCTCTCTCAGGTTGGTTGGGTTTTGCCATTTTGGTGATTTAACTTCTGTCGGATCTCGGAGTAACGACTGCGAAACCCTCTGTGTAAATCGCACTAGTCCAGGAACAGCTAGTGCACACAGCCAAACAAAGATATATATCGAACGCAAATGACCAAATGTATTAAGCAAATGAGTACGGCCTTATGGCCAAGTCTTACATTGATAAATCAAATAAAAGGGAAGTTAACAACGGAAATAAAATGATAATTGGCGAAGCCCAACTGCCTGCCCACAGGCAGATGACTGCATGACACGTCCTACTCGTCCTGGTCCTCACCGTAGTCATAGACATCCTCCTCTGTTATGATTAAGCAAGGTGAGTACAAACTTGTACTCCGCAAGTCACGCGGAAAATGCAACATAATGATAAGGGCCACAAAGGAAGGCATATAGGGTTATTTGAGCATAAATCAACATTTAATGAAATACGACATATAGATTAAAAGTGCTGAATTTAATACAATAGATAAAAACAATATGTTAATTGAAATTCATATCGTTAGTGCAGCCTCCGACCATACACTAACCTAACCACGGGAATCCCTCCCGGACCATCTTTCCCAAAAACATCCCATGTGAATTCCATCCATCCACACGTTCTTCATACACTCATGGATTCCATCCGTCCATAAGGTTTTCAAAAACATTTTTGTAAAACCAAGTCTAATCCATGAAAAACTCTTGCTTAGCATGCCCGTGACCGTGGGCACGGCTGTTCAAGATAGATTATACACTCTGCAGAGGTTGTACAGTTTTACCCACAAGATATGATGTCCTCAAAATGTCGGCCAATACACGCTTCCTTAGGCGTGCGACTGAGTAATCATAACAAGGCCTTTACAATGCGAAGGCGTCAACCTGGCCAAGCCAACTCTAAGGTTTCACCCCAGTATGGAATCCACCAAACCGGGACCCCCTCTTGAGCCTAGGTGAGACTTCTCATGGCTACAACCACGCTCACCCAAGTGGGACTTCTCATAGCACCAACCACGCCCACTTTCAACCTACGACTTAACTCAAGTTGAGACTCTGCAAATTATTCAGCCACGGCTGTCCCATACCAGCCATGTGGTAGTACGTTAAGGCTTTAGCAACAGTAGCTCAAAGACCGGTCCTTAATTGACTTAGGCTCAACCACGAACCCCCGTGCACGACAGTCAACTTCTGCGGCTACAACCAACAGAGCATGCCTGCACCCACCTTCTAACCATTAACCTAAGTCTAAATCAGATTTTATATTTTATTTTGAAATAGTTTTGCAATCCTTCTTGACTCTCCGAAGTCAAGAATACTTTCCAAAAACTTATCATTTTATGTGAAACAGGTGACCCAAGCCTAAGTTACTTCTATGCAAGGCTAAGCATTTGCTATAAAATTTCTCTAGCCATTCTATTGAACTTCTAGAGTTTTATTCTAGGGTTACAAGGTACCAAGGAATTCAACATCTACAGGATAAATCTAAAGTGGGCGGTAGCTAGGATTAAAACTGAATTTAAAGTACTTGGAATAAAAGTAAGCATGCAATGTAATTTAAAACAAAATAATTTTATTTGCAAACTGGGTACAACATGGTCAAGGAGTGTGACTTGCCTTACTCCTCGAATTGGTGAGATCCGTCGTCGGGGAAATCTTCAGAGTCGTCGTAGTCTACACGTGAAAATATCCCACTAAATTCAAATTGACTTCAAAATTTTGAATTGAGGCTAGAAATGGATAGAGGGGAATTTTTGATGAATTTAGAAATTTGAATGGGCTCAAACGGAGTTAAAACGAAGAAGAACGGGCTCTGGAAAGTTTAAATTCAGAGAAAAAGAATAAAAGAGATTTTTGGAATTATTTTTGTAAAGGAAATTGGGAATTATGACGTCAGCACTAAATTCATTTTCGGCCGAATTAATTTTACACGGGAAAAAGGGTATTATGACGCCAGCATGACGTCACAATGGGCTGGTTTGACTGACGGGTGGGGCCTTGGTCCATGGACCAAGCCCACAGGAAGTGGCGTAGGCTGAGGTGGCAAGGGGGTTTGACCGCGCGCGCGTGGTGCTAACGGGGCGCGGGCGGGGCGAGGTGGCACTGGCGTGGCGCCATGCCAGCCCCCACGCAGACACGTGGAGCCGATGTGGACAGGCCGGCGGGGAGGTGCTTAGGGTGGCGGGCTCGCCGGCGCACGGCGGCGCGGTTGCCGGCAGCGAGGGCGGCAACGGAGAGAGGGGAGCGAGGGGATCACGCGGAGGGGTGTGGCGGTTACCGAGGGCGGCCGGAAGGTGGTCGGCAACGGCGAGGGGCGGCGGCGGCTTCGGGTTCCACGGTGCGGTGGCGCTTCGACGATGTCCGGGCCCGGAGCAGGGGTGGGGAAGCTCGGGGTGGCCTCGGCGGTGCTTGGGTGGCCCTCCTTCGCCAGCAATTGCTCGCCGGAGGAGCAGACAGCGCGGCGGGCGAAGGCGCATGGTGGGAGAGCGCTCGGGAGCCAGAGAGAGCGATCGAGGGGTGGAGCGAGGTGGAGTGGGAGACGGCGGTGCTCGGGGGTGGCTTTTATAGGGCCGAGGGGGTGGAGGGGAGGCGGAATCGCTCACCGAAGAAAACGGGAGGTGGGCGGCGGTTGCAACGAAGGTGGCCGAGTGGCGCGGGGGAAGGTGGGCTTCGTGCGCGAGAAGAAGGGGAGGCGTGGGCGCGGGCGTGCGGCGCACGAAGAGAGAGGGCGGCGTGCGGGCGAGAAAAGGGGGAGGGGCCGGTTAGGGCGGAGGTGGTTGCGGGCAGCGGCGGCGCGAGGAGGAAGACGGTGGTGGTAGGGGACGGGCCCGGCAGGTGGGGCCGGGGCGCAGTGAGAGAAGGAGAGGGGTGCGGGTGACGGCCGGATCGTGGGGCGGGTAGATCGAACGGCGGCGGATGGGGGTGGGGTTTAAGTGGGAGGGAGAGGCTGTGATGAGGGCGACGGAATCGGACGGCTGGGGGAGAAGGAGGAGCGGCGGGTAAGATGGGCCGGCGGGCGGTGTGGCCGTTATCCGGGCCGCACGCGTGGCCGCAGGGAGGGGAGGGAGGCGGGATGGCGGCGGTGATACGAGTGGATCCCGGCTGTCCACGTGGCGGCCGGAGGGGAGGGTTGGGTTTTAAATTTCTTTTTTTGATTTTCTGAAAACCCGAATAAAGACTTTTAGGCCTAGAAAAATAGCAGAAAAATCCAAATAAATCCCAGAAATATCCTATAAGTCTAGAAAAAAATAAGGAACCCAAATAAAATTACTTAAACTCATTTTGATCACAATTTATCCCAATCTTACTAGCTTTTAAATCAAGGCAAAAACAAAGGAAGGATTTTTAAATTCCAGAAAATAAAATTAAAATAAATGAAAATTTGGGATGTCACAGCTTCAGAGTATGAAGTTTATCATTTGCTTATGGTTATGTTTTGAAGTGCACTCAGGCGTGTTCTGCATTTCATTCTTTGACTACAACTCTATAAAACATGGTTTTGGTTTCTATAAATATAGCTATTGAGTAGTAGAACTAACGAGTTTATTACGATGTTTTGAAACTGGCAAGTTTCTATTGGGCTAATGCTCCTTTCTTAGGAATAAAATTCTACAAGATACACCATTACTTGAGAGTTGAGAACTAGAAGCATAAACATTAGCATGTAATCTTTATCCAGTCCAATTAGGTGCAATAGCTTGCACATCATTACTTGCATTTGTTTCATACTGTCAACTGGAGACATACATTTAGGATTTTTATATGGTTGTTAGAACTTAGAAGCCATTTTAGTCACTTAGTTTAGTATTCATCTAGAAAATGTGAATACTATAAAATGTAATGAGATGTACTTTATATGTAAAAATGTGCAATCCTTTTAGGAAACTTTGACAATAACAACCAATATATTTTGCTAGGCTCATAGAATTTAATTTTTGAATGCTATTATATCATATTTAAGTCTAAAATGCCTAGAAGTCTAAGGAAAGTTGTTAGTATCCTCGGTGACCTCGTCTTCGCTACACCTTGTCTTCCTCTAGCTCTCCCCGAGTCCCCGGTGACCCCAAGGTGAGGCAGATTTACTGCCCCCATCATCTTCCAACCCCCAAATCTGGCCGATTTTGTTTGGCAATTTGGTGTAGAAGATTGGTACTATATATTTTAGCTTCAGGGAAGTCACAGCTATAGGTGTAGAATCTTATTTGTTGTTTTTTTATTGGTTACATCCAATGATACGTGGAAGATATGGCAGGCTCTATTACCACGTACTTCACAACAAAAGCTAGCACACAATTGTCCAAGTAGTCCATAACAAGGCTCCCAATCTTACATGATAATTGGAGTTCCGTTCACCACACCGTCGCAAGGAATGTCATGAACCAAACCATCGTTAACAAGCATATGGTTGTCCTCAAGATTCCAGTATGGGCTGGAGTTATCCTCATAGTATTCAGCACCCTCTTGCTTCTTGGGGTGCAGAGATTTGGGGTAGGCAACCCCCTCCTAAGAATTGCTCAGCTATCTATATGCATAGTTATATGATCATTTACACCGATAATAGGATATTTGACCTTACCATGTAACATATGTGCACCACTAGGCCCGGAAACTGGAGTTCATCACAGTAGCGTTCATGTTCACTATGGCAACTTGCTTCTTCGGAGAGCTAAGCTGAATTACAGACCAAGTTACTCATTGACGATTGTGGCACATCTGAAGTTGCGTCTGAATTCAAGCCTTCTTTTCTTTATACTATCTTATGTTACTTTCAGAATGTTTTGGGGAGATCAAGCTCTGTGGTTTATGATGTTGTGCTACTAGCTTCTGGGCAAAGCACCACAATTAGTTGCACATTTGTTGTGCAGGTCATCATGCAGGTAATGATGGGTTTCATAGTACTGACTCGTAGTATTGATCCGGGTGTCATCAAGTTCATGAAAACAAAGTATTTGCTAGCTTGCATATCATTGTCCATTCTTGATAATTATTTTTTTCAATGAACATGGCTAACTCTTTGGTTATAATTTATGATATGTTTTTAGGGGTTTCTGGACATGAAGAACTGGGTAAGGAACCTCATCACCCGAGTCATTGCCATTGCTCCAAGTCTTATTGTCTCCGTTGTCAGTGGTCCCTCAGGTGTTGGCAAGCTAATCATCCTATCCTCGGTAGTGCTACTCAACCTTTTTCTTAGTTTTTATCTTCCTAATTAACATTGATAATTGCTATAGAAAATCAACCATGGTGCAGGTATAAATTAGAGTTAGTTAAGAGTCTAGAGTTTAGCCCGAGGCGTAACCAAATCCTAATTCCGCCACTTCTTAATAGTATTTATGAATATAAGCACCCATGCAATAGCAGATCTTGCATTGAAGGTGCCATAAAAAAGAACCAAGATAACAAAGAAACACACGTAGCACACATGGAAGATTTGAGATAAAACTGACAGGGAAGTTCGATAGACTTTAGCCCCAAAAACAAAATGATGCATGCTTGTCTCAAATGAATCGTGTAAGGGATATCACCAGAGCTACACACCGGCCATGCGCAAGCACATTCATCCATAATTCACCATAAAATAGCTCTGTAATCATCATTAGCACGCCAAAATAAACCAAAAAATTCCACATATTAAACAAACAATCAAATAGGAGGGGGGAATCAACTGAAGCCAACAAGGGAAAAAAAAGGGTGCCTCAGATCTCAAAATCCCATCGATCGATCTGCATGAACCGAGAAGCAAGCACTGAATTCATCAGTATTACCACTACTATAAAAAAAGATTATTACAGACGGTTTTTTGAACCATCTGAATTATACGTCAGTGATAATCAGAGGTTATCACAGATGGTTTGTGAGCTGTCTATGATAAATACATCATAGATGGTTTGTAACTAGAACCATCTGTGAAGAACAATACCACAAACAGCTTGAACCAAAAACCATCTATGATACTCATACATCACAGAAGGTTTTAGCTGCCAACTGTCTGTGATGTGTGGGAATCACAGATGGTTAGTATATAGAACCGTCTGTGATACTTCTCCATCACAGGCGGTTTTTGGTTCGAGCCATCTGTGATAATCCTTCACAGATGGTTTATACCATGAAATCGTCTGTGATAGTTCATTCTATACCTAATTTTTTTTCTATTTTTTGGCTAGCGTCAGGAAATGTTAACTATATCATCTGAAAACGAACAAATACAGCAACACATTCTATTTCCATTAAGATTAAAATTCACTATTACAACATTACAAGATATCGAGTAGGTTACTCATAGCACTGCACACACAAGAGGATACTTACAATTTTACAAAGATAAGCTTTACGGTTACAAATTCAGAAAAATGCTTATACTACAACAAACTTTAGGCTAATGCAAGGTAGACTTACACATCCTTCATTAAACTACAATCTAAAACAAGTGGTGCAGGAAAATTTCAAGTAGCAGAAACAAAAAGGCAACGAATACCATTTTCAGCTTCTATGCCAAAATCAACAGCTTCTATGCCGACGACTTAGAATAGTGCAGATTTGCCATTGCCTTCTTACTTTCCATCTTGTTTCAAGCAAAATTTCAGTTGCCCTTGCCGAACCCCTTCCCACCTTTGTCGCGCACAAACGAGTTGGAGTAGTACTGGTGGTATTGGTTCTTCAAGTAGGGAGAGGGGGTTAATAAGAGGCGAGAGGTGGGAAGGAGAATGGTGCCTACCGTTCGATGCAGAGAGAATGGATGGGTGAGATCGAGATCATAGGAATATGCCACGAATTGGTGACGTGGCGGGACATTATAGACTATTCGAATTACAAACTGTCTATGATAGAGACATCACAGATGGTTCATAACAAAAACTATCTATGATAATATGAGATATCACAAACGGTTCATAACAAAAAATAGCCAGTGATAATGGTGTCACAAAGATAATATATCAGTATAATATAAATAGCTAGTCTCAAAAGATAAAATAACAAAATTTTATATAGCTTATATATGCTCGTTTAAAAGGTTTCAACGAGATCTACAACTTTGTAGTTGAGGCAAAACCCAAATTTCGAAGGAAAGATCAAAAATTTTGGCAAAAACAGAAACTGAAAGCTTAAAACACAAATTTAGGGCTAAAGATGGCCGATTTTAAGGGTCTTAGAGGACGATCATTTTTTTTGAATCGGGCTCGTCGTTAGCTTTCCAACGAGTATAAGAACATCAAAAATGGACACTGCATGCAAAAGTTATGCCCGTCTTATTAAAGTTGTCTCAAAAATAAATCCTACTCGAATTCAGGTGGGAGATTATAAAATTTTAGGGGATTACAAGGCGGAAAACATATAAGTTTTTAATACAAACCGTCTGTGATAACTTCATTATCACAGACGGTTTTTTAATACAAACCATCTTTGAAGTATTACAGACGGTTTAAATAAAAATCATCTGTGATGTCTGCCCTTATCACGGACGGTTTTTATCAAGAGCCGTCTATGAATTATCACACACGGATATTAGTAAAAACCGTCTGTGATGTCTTATATTATTACAGTCTGTTCATATAAATAACTGTCTATAAAAATATCATAGACGATTATTTGTATGAACTATCTGTGATACAGCACAGATGTAAGCGTCCACTTTAGCCTTTTTTTAAGTAGTGTACGTTACTTGCGTATCGATTGACAACCGACAGCACGCGATGGCAAATACGGCAAAAACGGAACCAAAAGCATGCAGATTGAATAAAGAAAGAAAGAAATTAAGAAAGAACGAAAAAAGGGGTGATTAATCAAGCAAGAACAATCGAGCAGCCAAAGATTATTACTAAACCATGGAGCAGACGAGAGAATTGGCAGAGGAGATAAGGCGATGGGGTGCGAGGAATTAAATAGCACACGCAAGGCAAGAATGGCACAGCAAACAATCGAAAAAAAGTAATTAAATCTCAAGAAATGAGAGAGAGAGTCATATAACAAACTAGTTAATTGTAGTATATATTTTACTGATTTCATTTATATCGATATAAATCGCACGTGAATTTTTGTTAATCTGTAATCTGTTATTCAAATAGTCTAAAAATTATAAATCGTACTAAAAAGAACAGGCGCTAAAGCCATACGCAAACGCGAGCGTATAGTGGCAGCGAGGTGGCCTTCGACCGAACGGACGGCTCCGAATTCGGTGGGTCACCGAACGGACGTCCTGTACGTGTCTGTGTGCTCCTCGGAGCCGTGTTAGCACGCAGCCTGGCTTAGGGCCTCTTTGTGGGCGCTTAACCTGGCTTTTTCCCCTAGCCTAAAAAATGCCTGGCTTTTAGAAGCCGAAGCTCCTCCAAAGGGCCAGCTTTTGGCCTGGCTTCTCCGAGAAGTCCAAGCCGGTATATAGGTAAAAGCCAAAAGCCAGCTGGGACATGCTCATAAGGCTTCTGCGGGTTGAAAATTGGACTATGCCACTAAAGGTACCTAAAATTACCCATCCATACAAGGTATAAAAGGTAGGGATGTGTTTTTATGCTTTTTTCAATAGTGATTTACACAATTTTTAAAGCATGATCAATGATAGATAGATGTTATTTATCACTTCATGTGTTTTAAAATTAGTGTTAATCTTGTTATAGTGAAAAGTATAGAAACACTTGTCTAAAAGGCATCAAATGAACTCACCGGTCTCATTTCTCCCCTCCCAACCCGTGCAAGTCATGAGATAATCGGCTCAATTGTTCATAACTCAAAGCAATTACGTGGTTTGATCAATTTTTCTCAGAAAAAAAATCACATTAACGCTAAATCAGCGGACAACATGCTATCGCAACCTTAAGGTATTTCAGAACATTCACCTTCATCCACCGCTCAAACAACCATCCAACCAACAAGAACCAGATCGTCCGGTGCACATCTAGCGTGATTTCGCTGGCAGAGCGGGAAGGAGAAGCTGAGGCGATGGCAGGGCTCGGCATGGGATGCGTTGCCCGATCGGCGGTTGAGGAGAAGTCGATGGAATGGGGAAAGTGAAGGAAGATCAAGGTAGCTAATGCTCCCCGAATTTTTTCTATTTTAGCTCTTTTTGAAAAATATTCACATTTAGACCCCTGGTAGTTTTAATTCCGTTTTTGGACCCAGGGGGTCGGCGCCGTGGTCACGGCGCCGAGCTAACACGTCTCGGCGCCCTGGTCCATGGCGCCGAGGTCGCAGGCCCGCTCCAGCGTGGCGGCCGGCGTGGCAGGTACCTCGGCACCGTGACTCGTGGCGCCAAGCTCGGCGCCATGGCTCGTGGCGCCGAGCTCAACGCCGTGGATCTTGGCGCCGAGCTCGGCGCCACCGGGCCCCTTTTTCCCCTCTGTTTCTTTCCTTCTCTCTCCATCATTTTCGACCTCGCGCCTGCCGTCCCTGCCCGCGTCCCCGGCCTCCCGCCTCCCCGCCGCCGCCCCCTGGTGCCGCCCGGCCTCCCGCCTCCCCGCGTCTGCGCCCGCCGCCCCACGTCTGCGCCCGGCCGCCTCCCCGTGTCTCCGGCCGCCGCCCCCTGGTGCCGCCCGGCCTCCCGTCCCCGCCCGCATCCCTGGCCTCCCGCCTCCCCGCCGCCGCCCCCTGGTGCCGCCGTCTCCCGTCCGCCTCCCCGCCGCGGCCGGCCGCGTCTCCGCCCGCCCGCGTCTGCGCGCGGCCGCCTCCCGCGTCTCCGGCCGCCCGCCTCCCCTCGTCGCCCCATCCACGCCACCGGCCGTCTCCCCTCCCCGCCCGCCCGCGTACTCGTCGTCGTACTCCTCTCGCGCGCGCTCACCTTGTCCCTCCCCTCCCCGCATCAAGCTTCATCAGGTGTCCATCCCTCTACTGCTACTCTCACGCCGGCGCCGTTCCGTCCACCGGAGTTGTACCTAGGGGAATCTCAGCTGTCAGGCCGTCGCTCTACCCTCTTCGGTGCTACTTGAAGGCCGTGGTAACCATCTCCGCCCTAAATCCTCTCTCCTGTGCTATTTGTTTGTGCGGATCGGAAGATTTGTGTGTCAAATCAGATGTTGTTTGTGTGTTGACATGCTTTCGATTGCCCTGATCTGCGATTGTTCTTAGATTTTAGTATCTTACTGTTAATGTAGTACAATTCATGTCTAGGGTAATGGGGACTTGATAGTAGGGCGAAATGGGTTTTGTGCTTGTGCTTGTTAGTTGATCGATCTGTAGTTTTTTATTAGGTTCATTCTTAGCTAGCTTTATGGATTATTAGTTTCATGCATAGTGTTTACGTATTACTCCTCAGGGTTTAAGTGTTAATTATGCCTATTTTAATCATGATTCCATAGTTTCGACTGGTTAATTATGCCTTTAACCACTGATACCACCTAAGAAGTAGCATCTGTTTACCTATTCTGGAATAGGAAACTAAACCAAATAGTGCATCACAAAGCACTATCACTGCTTTTATGCTAGGCAATAGTGACTAGGTACGTATTAGTTACTATCTAGTATCCAAATTTGATTAAAGGTATTAAGTTTGGTTTTCTGTATGAACTAGATGGACAACCTAGTCACCCTATATCATGGAGGCAGTGTGACAAGTGATGATTATGGAAATATTCAATTTGTTGAAATGCAAAGGGTGCCTCTGATATTCAGTGATCGGCCGTCGTTTAGTGAGTTGGTTGCTAGGGCCCGGGAGGAGCTACATTGTCATGCAAACGAGGAGAGCATCACCATTGAGGGGTTACTTCACTTCGGTTCGAAAGACACAATTCTAAGGCGGTTGATCTTAATTGGTTGTGAGGATCAGTTGGACAAATATGTCAAATTGGTTATGAGGAATGAGTTCCAATGTTTGGACCTTGTTGTGCGGAAGGTGTCCATTGATCCCACCCCTCATGGTTATTCACCAGAACTAGGTGATCAGACACCCTTTGACTCTCCGTTACCGGACCTTGCGGTGGATGTGGAAGAAGTGCCTGAGGTGCCCGATGCTCTATCTGCCCCGAACGAGGTTCAAATTTCTCAACCAGTTCGAGTTGAATGTCGGACTGATGATGTCGTGGCGGCCCCTCAGGATCATCCCAGTAAGTGGCGAGCAACACTTTAGCCTTTTTCCCGTCATTCCATTCTTTTGTCTCAATCCCATCGTTTTCGTGCTTATGATACAGGAGACATTCCTGATAATGTGGGTGTTCCTCCCGTTGCTCCATCTGGCAACATTGAAGAAGTCTATAGGGACTCCAACAGTGTGGATGTTCAAATTGTGGATGATATGGAGCCTTACGAGATCGCAAGGGCCGTTGATTCTGATGATGACCGCCCTTTTGGAGAGCTGACCGAAAGTGATATTGAGCTGATCAGGCGTTATTGCCCTGGCCGGGATCCATCAGTTCATGAATTCAGCGATCTTAGGCATTCTCATGAGGCTTATGCAGAAGGTAGGGATGACGAGTTGCTAGATGCTCCTGAGGCCGGGTCAAGCATGACAATTGAGAAGGGCATGGTGTTTGAGGACTTGTCTGCATTGAAAAGGTGGCTGCAGGAGTATTCAGTGATTCGTAAAAGGCCATTCAAGGTGAGGCATTCTTATGTGGAGCGGAGGTACACAGTTGTGTGCGAGAAGGAAACATGTGAATGGAGGTTTGTGCTAGGAAACAGAAGGACACGTGAAAGTTCAAGATCACAAGAATCGTTGGCCCACACACTTGTGCCGAAGCAGAGCTCAAACAGAAGCATCGGCAGTTGACCTCTATAATTATAGCCAAGTCACTGTGGCACATAGTAAAGGGAGAACCCAATATAAAGGTGAAGACACTTGCTGGGATTGTTAAGGAGAAATTTGGATACGAGATAAGATATGGGAAAGCATGGAGGGTAAAGCAACGCATCTGGAAGATGATATATGGGGACTGGGAAGATGGGTACTTGCAGTTGCCAGCACTCTTCAATGCAATCAAAGCGGTTAATCCAGGCATGCATTATGAGTACGTCCGAAAACCGAACGAATGGACTCAAGATGGGATGCAGATATTCTTCCGTGCTTTCTGGTGCTTTGCTCAGTCCATCGAGGCCTTTCGGCATTGTCGTCCCGTCTTCTCCATTGACGGTACGTTTCTTCTTGGCAAGTACCGGGGCACACTTCTGATAGCCATTTCCTGTGACGCAGACAACGCGTTGGTTCCTTTGGCGTTTGCTTTGGTTGAGAGGGAGAACAAAGACAGCTGGGGATGGTTCTTGCGGCTCGTTCGGAGGCACGTGGTCGGCCCTGGTAGGGAGGTTGGTGTCATATCTGATAGACACTAGGGCATACTTGTTGCCGTACAGGAGCAGATACCGGGGTATCCAGCTTTGCACCACCGTTGGTGCACTCGGCATCTTGCCGAGAATCTACTCCGTAAGGATGGTACGAAGGATAACTTTCATCTGTTCGAGGAGGTCGCTCGAATGCTTGAGGTCAAGTTCTTCCAGGAGAAGTTGGAGCAGCTTAATACTGCAACAAACGCAGAAGGTAGACAGTGGTTGACGGGATTGATGAGAGATGTCGACAAATGGACAAGGGCTCATGACGATGGTGGCTGGAGGTACGAGTTTCAGACAAGCAACATGGCCGAATCCTTCAATAATTTGCTTAGGGGTATACGTGGTATGCCCGTCAATGCTATCGTATCCTTCACCTTTTACAAGCTTGTTGCCTGGTTCAATGAAAGACACGCACATGCAATGTCGCTACAGAGTAAACAAGTGAGATGGGCGCCAAAACCGAAGCGCCACCTTGAAAAGGCAAAGGCGAGGGCTGAGGCACATGAGGTACATTGTTTTGACAACGCCACGGGCACTTACGAGGTTGTAGAAAGGGGTGGTACAACGACCGATGGAGAGCTCCGGCCGACGAGGAGGCATAAGGTTGTCCTTATTGATTTCTCATGCACATGTAGTAAACCGAGGCAGTACCACTTTCCTTGTTCTCATTATGTGGCAGCAGCAAGGCATCGCAACTTTGACTACGAGAGCAAGATACCTCGGGAGTTCAGTGTTGACAACCTTGTGCTTACGTGGTCTCCCCGTTTCGAGCCTTACCGGGATGAGGGAGAGTGGCCACCATACACCGGGCCCAAATACATTGCGGATCCGGGTAGCCGTTGGAACAAACGTGGAACCAGGAAGAGGACGAGACACAAGATGGTTATGGATTAGCTTCCAGGAAGAATGAGGCGAGGAAGAGCAACCCCCTTTCTTACTGACCCCGAGTAGAACCAATGTAGCAGATGTGGTAGACTTGGCCACAATTCACGCACATGCCATTGGCCACTTAGTCAGGTGCGAGTGCTTGTTGTTCGTTATGTTTCATAGTTCATCTAGTTGTTTTCCCATATGCAATTTGCTATATTTCTTGTTTAATTTCTTATTATTTCCATATGTTATGCATGTTCAAATTTTTGTTTACTTGTATGTTGGACTGACAAATTCAATTTTTTTGTAGGATGGCGCAATTGCACCTGCTAGACCCGTACTACGAGGAGAACCACCGAGGACGGCTCACCGCGGAGGGGAGGGTACTGCCTTCATCACTTCTTGTACAATTAATTATTCATGTTGATGCATTAACTAAAAAAATTGGTGTATTCTATACAGGAGCTGCCCATCCTTCGTCCTCGAACCCATGACGGGTTCCTGGACATGCGGTACGATGAGAGATACACTCCCTTCCTGGAGAGGGCTGGCCTAGACGCCATCTCTTACCAGGTTCGCCGTGGGTTGCCCACCTTGAATCCCCCGACCATTACTGCACTGGTTGACAGGTATTCTCCTAAACCATTGCTACACTTGCATGTTCATTGTTTATCGGCTATGTGCGTCTCAAATTCTCTAACATGTAGTCCTCTTTTTTTGTATCATGTAGGTGGAGGCCGGAGACTCACAGCTTTCACCTCCCTTTCGGGGAGATGACTATTACGCTCGAGAACACTCAGAAGATACTTGGTGTCGCCATTCACGGCCGTCCAGTGATCGGACCGTGCGTGGCTGCTGGTTGGAGAGCCCGAGTAGAGGCGTTCCTCGGGAGAGAGCTTCCTCCTGAGGCAGGCCATCGCACTTCTGGAGTTCCAATCACCTGGCTCCGGCAGACTTTCGCAGTGTGTCCTGCAGGTGCGGACGAGCAGACAGTTGCATACTACTGCAGGTAGGGGTGGATATCGAGCCAACTCGTCGTCTTATTGAGCTTTTTCTAAATTTGACATAGTTTGATTTAATATCATTTTACATATAATTGCAGAGCATGGATCCTGCACTTGTTTGGCTGCGTTCTCTTCCCCGACGGAACGAGGGACAGCGCGTCGTGGATGTACATCCACTGCCTCACTGACTGGGACACGGCGCGAGGTGGAACGACAGATGCGGCTTGAGCAAGAGCGCCGCGTGAGGGTGGACCAAATCCGTCTGAAGGGCAAGGAGGATGAGCTGCAAAGGAGGCGGGAGAAGTTAACTCTGCGTGAAGCAGCCATCAAGCGTCAGAAGGAAGAGCTTCAAGCTCGTGAGGCAGCTCTCAAGACCAAGAGTGACAGGAAGAATGATGCAGCGGAGCCATCTTCAGGGCCCAATAAAAAGGGGAAACAACCACGCTACACCCAGTAGACAAAATGTAATAGACCCAGCAAGTTATATTCCCTAAGGCATGTTAGGACTAGTGGTGGAGTTCTGAACATTAGAAGTACAGAGTTCCACACATGCCACGTGCTCATCATATGATCTTATGATGAGAATTTTCTCCATTTATGTTTTATTTCCTTTAATTCTAATTATGTGGGTATAAAGTAATTCACGCTCATATACCCCTATGGCTGGGTAGTAATTTTCAGTCACAAAAACTTTCCTAGGTCCGCCTCTTGGTATCCAAGTTGAAAGGGATAAGTTGAACAAGTACAGACGTCCTTTTTTGGGATGTACTATTAAACCAAAATTGGGATTACCCGCAATTCGGTCGTTGTGGTCGGACTCTATTATGGATTTCTGACCACATTCTCCATTCTTCTTTCTCCAATCCGGGACGCGGGCGGGCCGAGAGGGGAGGCGGGCGCCCACGGGGACGCGGGCGGGCCGGGAGGGGTGGCGGGCGGCCGCGGCAGGCGGCGGCACCTCGGAGCCGTGACTGGTGGTGCCACGACCCACGGCGCCGAGGTACTTGCCACGCAGGCCACCACGCTGACGCGGGCCTGCGACCTCGGCGCCGTGGTCCACAGCGCCGAGACGTGTTACCTCGGCGCCGTGGGTCACAGCTCCGACCCCTGGGTCCAAAAACGGAATTAAAACTATCAGGGGTCTAAATGTGAATATTTTTCAAAAAAAAATGCTAAAATAGAAAAAATTCGGTAATGCTCCTCGCGGGTGGGTGGCTGTTCGCGTGATCGGGCGGCACGTGGGCGTGTCCAATTGGAAGGAAGTAAAGCTGGCGTCCGCATTTAAGCCTTTTCAGGATGCCTGAGCGTCCGAAAATTTTCTATTTTAGCCTTTTTTTTGAAAAATATTCACATTTAGACCCCTGGTAGTTTTAATTCCGTTTTTGGACCCGGAGCTCGGCGCCGTGGGTCACGGCGCCGAGGTAACACGTCTCGGCGCCGTGGACCACGGCGCCGAGCTGCGAGCCCCGCGCCAGCGTAGCGGCCGGCGTGGCGCCGAGGTGGCAAGAGCTCGGCGCCGTGACTTGTGGCGCCGAGCTCGGCGCCGTGACTCGTGGCGCCGACCTCGGCGCCGTGAGTCGTGGCGCCGAGCATGTGGCTTCTGAAACAGCACCGAGCACGCGGGCTTCGTTCATTCGCATCCTCCTCCCTCTGTCCCCGCCGCTGTTTAGAGTTTGCACCGATCAGCCTTTTTTTTCGCAAAATGAATTATTAGTTGTATTTTGCATTTGGATTATTTAATGATAGTAATATTATGTAATATAGTTAGTTATTTATTTATAGAGAGCAAAAAATACGACGTATGTTTTGAAAATTCGTTATGTATTGCAGATGATACATGTAGGAAAATTCGTGTAGATTTTTTTAAAAACATTATGGTACGTTGGTAATGGTTTTTGAAAAATAAAATTATGCAGGCCGTGACGAACGAGTTTTGTGTGAAGTTCTGCGGGCCGTGAGATGCTGCGGGCAAGACAGAGGGGAGGCGACATGTGGCATACAAGCAACTCTCCTCTTCAGTTGTTACTACACACTTGGGGAAATAATTACTGGGATGATTCTGGGTCAATCCCATCCCCTCTGTTTGTGGATTGATGAACGAGTTATGTGTGAAGTAACGATTAGTGTATTTGTGATTTTTGTACAATGCTGACCGTGAAAAATATGTTGAACTGGCAATAACATTTTTTGATCATGTTATGTTGTTGTATTGGAAGGATTTTTTTGAATTATTTTGTATGACAACTGTGATAGGAACAATTGGACGAAAGGAGGGGAATTGATAATAAGACACGTGGGAATCATTGCATGCGAAAAGCCCAGATAATAAGCTTATGAAGTTGGGACGAACATGGCGCGTACAATTTTATTACATGCTAGCATGATATCCGACTAATCTACCCAACTGCTCGTACGACCTCTCGTGTGGACCGAGTCTATTACATCTTGTCTACTGGGTGTAGCATGGTTGTTTCCCCTTTCTGTCGCGCCCTGAAGATGGCTCCGCTGCATCCTTCTTCCTGTCACTCTTGGTCTTGAGAGCCGCCTCACGAGCTTGAAGCTCTTCCTCCTGACGCTTGATGGCTGCTTCACGCAGACTTAACTTCTCCTTCCTCCTTTGCAGCTCATCCTCCTTGCCCTGCAGACGGATTTGGTCCACCCTCACGCGGCGCTCTTGCTCAAGCCGCATCTGTCGTTCCACCTCGCGAGCCTGAGTCATCTTGACACAGTATTGTCCTTTGTTTTCCACCTCCACTGCCCGGTTATTTGGCCATGCCGGCGGCACTCGATCCACCCATTCCATGAACCCGCAAGCCTATGTGTGGCATGGTAGATGTCATGGATCAAGTTGAAAAACGATAACGGAAAAGAAATGGTTTAGTTATGGTCGTTACCACGAAGTCGTCATCCAGGTCAGGACACTTGAAGAACCTACGGCCGTATTTGGCTCGTTGTACTCGATCAGTCCAGACTCCCAACATCGTCCTAAAGCCGCAATGGCACTTCGGGCGCTCATGCCACTCCGGCACTCCAAATGGGTTGGACTTCCAGGAAGACATTGTTGTGTGGTAGTATTGTGATGTCTTGAGGAGGAGATGTGGTATGGAAGACATATGAGGCCTTCATATAGGCAGGTTATCGGTGCAGTGGGCATAGTCCATGGAGAGGATCTTTTCGCTCTTACTGGATTCAAGTGTAGCAATAAATGGTCCTATGTAGGCTTTTCAGAGACTATAGTCTCGTAATAAATTCATAGTTCGTAGCCTTTTCAAAGACCTACACCCCTATATGTGTACAGGCCTACAGGCCTACTCCTGTAAAGGCTAAAGACCTGCGCCCCTATATGTGTACAGGCCTACAGGCCTACTCCTGTAAAGGCTAAAGACCTACGCCCCTATATGTGTACAGGCTAAAGGCCTATTCCGTCACTGCGCAAAGCTGACATATGCTGCCCCGTTTTGTCATGTCACTGAGCAAAATCTGAACTCTTTTGTCATGTCACTGAGCAAAACTGCCCTCTGTTGTCATCTCACTGAGCAAAAGCTGACCTCTTGTGTCATGTCCCTGAGCAAAGCTGGGGCGTGTTGTCATGTTCCTGAGCAAAAGCCTCTTTTTTTGGTGGTCACTGCATTAAACTGCCCCGTTTTGCTATAAGTAGCACGGTTGGGGTCCTATGACATTGTGAATCGAACAAAGTAGTACCCTCTCTTTCGTGGTGAAACATACCATGTCTGAAGCCGAGGGGCCAGTGGGATTTGGGTCACCGAAGGATGACATTCCCTTAGAAACGAGGGATATGTTCGGTCCGCAGTACCGATTGATACCAAGCCGGCGTGCTCAACCACCGTGGCCGAAATGCAGACACAATGAGTATGCGGTTGTCCAGATCTTGGATTCCCCGAACGATGGCGGGCGACGTTTCTTCCGATGCTCGCGCTCCGGGGTACAAATTAGTAATGTTTCATTTTTTATTGCTTATGGACCCTCGAAGTTTACCGTACTTTTTTGTGCAGATGGCCAAATGCGACTTCTCCCGCTGGATCGACCCTCCTCATGAACGGTATGTTGATCGTTATGTGGATACATTATGGGCTCGAATTTGGGACTTGGAGTACCGAATGGAGAATCTCACTGAGGAGAACAACGACCTCCGCGAACAGCTGCAACGCGAGAGGGGCAACGAGGAGGTCGTGAATATAGGAAGCTCTTATGATCCCACATGTTGCTGCGCGAACCCGAGCTGCATATGTGCATGCCACTACCACGACGGCCAGCCACGTCCGAGGCGGCCCCCTCAGCAATTCTCCATGTGGGTGCCACGAGGCTCGTTTGGCATTTAGGTAACGAGGGTTATGGCATTCAGCAATTCTCCATGTTGATGTGTTGATGATGTGGCAGTACGACTGTTGTGTTGAATTAAATTATTAGGTGTACTACTTGTGATTATTGTTATCCTCAAGTTGTAGTGCTGGAGGTTCTGCTCGTGTGTGTTGGTAATATTTTATGCTATCGTGTCGTCAAGCTATTTAGGTAATGTTTTATGCTATGTTGTCGTCAAGCTATGTTGTAAAAGTTTTATGCTATGTTGTTTTGTTCGTTGGTGTGTTGGTTGGTTGGTTGTATGCTGTCGTAATAAAAAAACTTAGAGCAACCCTTTTATACTGCAAACCATCTGTGAACATCAAACCATCAAGCACTTGAAAAACCTCACAAAAATTACAAAAGCACAATGAATATAACATAAACACATGTATACAACAACTAGCTCATTACAAACACATCTCAGTCCAACCACTTACCAAGTGCCTCCTAGCTCATTACAAAATATATACAACGACTTTTAAGCCCAACCACAAGCATACACGGCCGTATCACTGCCTCCTAGCCTTACCCTTACCCTTACCAAGGGCGTCGGTGCCTGGAGTGTAACGGCTAGGCTCGCGGCGGCGTCTGCGTCGTACGGGCTGTGTAGGCTGAGTCGAAGGAGCGTCTACGAGCTGAGACGGGCCTATCTCATCGTAAGTCTGCTCCACCTCGTCGTCGTCCTCGTCCTCACCGCCCTGGGACGGGAAAGTGTCGCTCCTCGTGGGGGACGAGCTCTGTCCCGTGTACGACCCTCGCCGCGTCGGGTCTGCAAGTCGTGTCGAAGGCACGTCTACGTCCCTCGCCGCGCCTGTGCTGCAACCACAACGAGCAGCCGCACGACGTAGCCGACATGCGAGCCTCTGCATTCCAACATTTTGTTAACCAACAAGACACGAAGATATTATGTACTAATTTTGTGAGTGGCTTTGTCGAAGCTTACCTCCAGGAAGGTACGCATCCTGACGTCGTCGCCGACTGTCCTGGACATACGCTCTATGTCCTGTACGGACTGGCTCAGGGTTTTGCCCTGCAAACAAACAAAAGAATGGATAATTTGCTACATGTCAGGGGTATTTAGGTCTATTGAAAAATAAGCAATGAGATTGAACATTACCACACGGTCCAGGACTGGTGCTATCTCCACCTGCGTCCCAAGGCGAGTCGACTGGTCGTAGGGCGTGTCATCGTCGTCGGAGGACGCAATGTCGGCGTAGTCATCTTGAGTCCATTGGCCCTTAAGCTTGGACCGCGTCGCACGCTGGTACCAAACTTGGTACCGCCGGAACTGCTCGTTGCTGTGCGGGTCGTTGTTGTCGTCCACGTGGTCCTGGGAGTGTCCCCACTCCTCAACGTACACGTGGTGGTGCTGCTCGAAGTCTGTGACCTTCTTCTGTCGCTGACGATCAAATCTGCATGACGTAAATCAAAAGTTAACATTAGTAGAAACACCGTGCAATTGGAATCCAAGGTTAGAATTGAAATTGCATGGAACTGACTTGTGCAAGGCCACAGACGTGGAGATCGGCGCTACTGGCCACAACTGCCTCATACCAAACTGGCGTGCAACTCGATGTGGCAGGTGATACTCAACAGCATAGAAACAGATAAGGGGGCACCTCATCCTGTAGAGGGCCTCGTCTATGCTGCACAGTGCGCTGAACTGAATGTCCACCACCTCTTCCTCGGCATACGGCTCCCACTTAACCTGCATAGCAACAATTTACTTGTAAGGTACAGGACTAACAAATAAAATCACGGTACCACATGTAATTAACTTACACTGGAGGCCGTGAGCGCATCTAGCTCGTTTATGTACTCTACGTACGCCCGCTTCTTCCTGGCGTACGGAACTGAGACCTGGTCCCAAAGATATGCAACTGTCGGACGTCGACGAACTGGAACCTCTGGGAACCATGGACGACCAGGCAAAACCGTAGGACGACCAACCGGTAGACGACACCACATCCACAGCTGGAGGAGGTACAGGCAACCACCTAATGTCGAGTTCGCCGAACTCCGACGACACGCCTCGCAGAGGTGGCGGTAAAGGAACGCCAACACCCCGGAAGCCCAGCTGTACTGCCCCGCCGTGTCCCAGTCCGTGAGGCAGTGGATGTACATCCACGAAGCGCTGTCTCCCGTTCCGTCGGGGAAGAGAACGCAGCCAAACAAGTGCAGGATCCATGCTCTGCAATTATATGTAAAATGATTTTAGATCAAACTATGTCAATTTTACAAAAAGCTCGATAAGACGACGAGTTGGCTCGATATCCACACCTACCTGCAGTGGTAGGCAACTGTCTGCTCGTCCGCACCCTCAGGACACGCTGCAAAAGTCTGCCGGAGCCAGCTGATAGGAACACCAGAACTGCGATGGCCTGCCTCAGGAGGAAGCTCTCTCCCGAGGAAGGCCTCTACTCGGGCTCTCCAACCTGCAGGCACGCACGGCCCGATAACCGGACGGCCGTGAATGGCGACACCAAGTATCTTCTGAGTGTCCTGGAGCGTAATAGTCATCTCCCCGAAAGGGAGGTGGAAGCTGTGAGTCTCCGGTCTCCACCTACATGATACAAAAAAGAGGACTACATGTCAGAGAATTTGAGGCGCAAATAGCCGATAAACAATGAACATGCAAGTTGCAATGGTTCATCACTTAACCTGTCAACCAGTGCAGTGATGGCGGGGGGGTTGAAGGTGGGCAACCCACGGCGAACCTGGTAAGAGATGGCGTCTAGGCCAGCCCTCTCCAGGAAGGGAGTGTACCGCTCGTCGTACTGCATGTCCAGGAACCCGTCATGGGTTCGAGGACGAAGGATGGGCAGCTCCTGTATAGAATACACCAATTTTTTAGTTAATGCATCAATATAAACTCAAATTGTACAGGAAGTGATGAAGGCAATACCCTCCTCTCCGCGGTGAGCCGTCCTCTGTGGCTCTCCTCGTAGTACGGGTCTAGCAGGTGGAATTGCGCCATCCTAAAAAAAACTTTGAATTTGTCAGTCCAACATACAAGTAAACAAAATATTGAACATGCATACAATATGGAATGAATAAGAAATTAAACAAGAAACATAGCAAATTACATATGAAAAAACAACTACACGAACTATGAAACATAACGAATAACAAGCACTCGCACCTGACTAAGTGGCCAATGGCATGTGCGTGAATTGTGGCCAAGTCTACCACATCTGCTACATTGGTTCTGCTCGGGGTTAGTAAGAAAGGGGGTTGATCTCCCTCGCCTCGTTCTTCCTGGAAGCTGATCCATAACCATCTTGTGTCTCGTCCTTTTCCTGGTTCCACGTTTGTTCCAACGGCTACCCGGATCCGCAATGTATTTGGGCCCGGTGTACGGTGGCCACTCTCCCTCATCCCGGTAAGGCTCGAAACGGGGAGACCACGTAAGCACAAGGTTGTCAACACTGAACTCCCGAGGTATCTTGCTCTCGTAGTCAAAGTTGCGATGCCTCGCTGCTGCCACATAATGAGAACATGGAAAGTGGTACTGCCTCGGTTTACCACATGTGCATGAGAAATCAATAAGGACAACTTTATGCTTCCTCGTCGGCCGGAGCTCTCCATCGGTCGTTGTACCACCCCTTTCTACAACCTCATAACTGCCCGTGGCGTTGTCAAAACAATGTACCTCATGTGCCTCAGCCCTAGCCTTTGCCTTTTCAAGGTGGCGCTTCGGTTTTGGCGCCCATCTCACTTGTTTACTTTGTAGCGCCATTGCATGTGCGTGTCTTTCGTTGAACCAGGCAACAAGCTTGTAAAAGGTGAAGGATACGATAGCATTGACGGGCATACCACGTATACCCCTAAGCAAACTATTGAAGGATTCGGCCATGTTGCTTGTCTGAAACTCGTACCTCCAGCCACCGTCGTCATGAGCCCTTGTCCATTTGTCGACATCTCTCATCAATCCCGTCAACCACTGTCTACCTTCTGCGTTTGTTGCAGTATTAAGCTGCTCCAACTTCTCCTGGAATAACTTCACCTCAAGCATTCGAGCGACCTCCTCGAACAGAGGAAAGTTATCCTTCGCACCATCCTTACGGAGTAGATTCTCGGCAAGATGCCGAGTGCACCAACGGTGGTGCAAAGCTGCATACCCCGGTATCTGCTCCTGTACGGCAGAAAGTATGCCCTGGTGCCTATCAGAAATGACACCAACCTCCCTAGCAGGGCCGACCACGTGCCTCCGAACGAGCCGCAAGAACCATCCCCAGCTGTCTTTGTTCTCCCTCTCAACCAAAGCAAACGCCAAAGGAACCAACGCGTTGTCTGCGTCACAGGAAATGGCTATCAGAAGTGTGCCCTGGTACTTGCCAAGAAGAAACGTACCGTCAATAGCGAAGACGGGACGACAATGCCGAAAGGCCTCGATGGACTGAGCAAAGCACCAGAAAGCACGGAAGAATATCTGCATCCCATCTTGAGTCCATTCGTTTGGTTTCGGGACGTACTCATAATGCATGCCTGGATTAACCGCTTTGATTGCATTGAAGAGTGCTGGCAACTGCAAGTACCCATCTTCCCAGTCCCCATATATCATCTTCCAGATGCGTTGCTTTGCCCTCCATGCTTTTCCATACCTTATCTCGTATCCAAATTTCTCCTTAACAATCCCAGCAAGTGTCTTCACCTTCATATTGGGTTCTCCCTTTACTATGTGACACAGTGACTTGGCAATAATGGTAGAGGTCAACTGCCGATGCTTCTGTTTGAGCTCTGCTTCGGCACAAGTGTGTGGGCCAACGATTTTTGTGATCTTGAACTTTCCAGTGACCTTCTGTTTGCTAGCACAAACCCTCCATTCACATGTCTCCTTCTCGCACACAACTGTGTACCTCCGCTCCACATAAGAATGTCTCACCTTGAATGGCCTTTTACGGATCACTGAATACTCCTGCAGCCACCTTTTCAATGCAGACAAGTCCTCAAACACCATGCCCTTCTCAATTGTCATGCTTGACCCGGCCTCAGGAGCATCTAGCAACTCGTCATCCCTTCCTTCTGCATAAGCCCCATGAGAATGCCTAAGATCGCTGAATTCATGAACTGATGGATCCCGGCCAGGGCAATAACGCCTGATCAGCTCAATATCACTTTCGGTCAGCTCTCCAAAAGGGCGGTCATCATCAGAATCAACGGCCCTTGCGATCTCGTAAGGCTCCAGATCATCCACAATTTGAACATCCACACTGTTGGAGTCCCTGCAGACTTCTTCAACGTTGCCAGATGGAGCAACGGGAGGAACACCCACATTATCAGGAACGTTGTCTCCTGCATCATAAGCACAAAAACGATGGATTGAGACCACAAAGGGCAATGACGGGAAAAGGCTAAAGTGTTGCTCGACACTTACTGGGATGATTCTGGGTCAATCCCATCTCCTGAGGGGCCGCCACGACATCATCAGTCCGACATTCAACTCGAATTGGTTGAGAAATCTGAACCTCGTTCGGGGCAGATAGAGCATCGGGCACCTCAGGCACTTCTTCCACATCCACCGCAAGATCCGGTAACGGAGGGTCAAAGGGTGCCTGATCACCTAGTTCTGGTGAATAACCGTGAGGGGTGGGATCAATGGACACCTTCCGCACAACAACGTCCAAACATTTTAACTCATTCCTCATAACCAATTTGACATATTTGTCCCACTCATCCTCTGAACCAATTAAGATCAACCGCCTGAGAACTAGGTCTTTCGAACCGAAGTGAAGTAACCCCTCAACTGTGATGCTCTCCTCGTTTGCATGACAATGTAGCTTCTCCCGAGCCCTAGCAACCAACTCACTAAACGACGGCCGATCACCGAATATCAGAGGCACCCTTTGCATTTCAACAAATTGAACATTTCCATAATCATCACTTGTCACACTGCCTCCATGATATAGGGTCACTAGGTTGTCCATCTAGTTCATACAGAAAACCAAACTAATAAGAACCTTTAATTGAAATCGGATACTACATAGTAACTAATAAGTACCTAGTCACTAACTAAATGCTACCTTTATTCGAAATTGATGCTAATTAACTAACTAAATTGCATAGTCAATTGCATACCCAAAGATAAACAATTCTTTTGTTCGTGATTTGCTTGACTCGTTGTGGCAAACATTTCTATAGCACTAACTAAATTGCATAGTCAATTGCATAGTCAATTACATCACAGCAACACAACACATTTCTATAGCACTAGTCCTCTGGCCGCAAAATAATCAACTTGACTTATAACGAGCCATATCCCGACTCCAATACGCCACACAATCCTTCCATTCTACGGCACCATTGCCCAAGCGACAGTGATAAATAAGGGATAAACAGCCTACTCGACATTCATAGCACCACACATCAGCCCACTCAACATCACACCCTCACAAACTAGCTAAAAAATATCCTCGACATCACATCTGAGCGCCAAGAACGAACATTTTGGAGGAGAAGTCCTCACCTTGAGGCACTTGTAGCGGTCGCTGGGGCCTCTCGACAGCAGCGGCGGGGAGGACGGCCGGGCGGGAAGCACGTCGGATGGGCGGCCGGCCGAGGACGCGCGTGCGGGGAGGGGAGGCCGAGGCGGAGACGCGGGGAGGCAGGAGGCCGGGCGGCTCCGGGGCAGCGGTCGGGCGCAGACGCGGGGAGGCGGGAGGCCGGGCGCAGACGCGGGCGGGCGGAGACACGGGGAGGCGGCACCACGGGGCGGCGGCGGGGAGGCGGGCGGCCGCGGCGTGGAGGACGTCGGACGGGCGGTCGAGGAGGGGTGGCGGGCGTCCGCGGCGGGGAGGACGCCCGTGCGGGGAGGGGAGGCGCGCGGGCGGCCGCGGCGGGGACGACGGGCGGCAGCGGCGGTCGACGAGGGGAGGCCGGCGGCCGCGGCGGGGAGGACGCGAGTGCGGGGAGGGGACGGGAGGCGGCGGCGGGCGAGTTGCGAATGAACGAAGCCCGCGTGCTCGGTGCCGTTTCAGAAGCCGCATGCTCGGCGCCAAGATCCACGGCGCCGAGCTCGGCGCCACGAGTCACGGCGCCGAGCTCGGCGCCACGAGTCACGGCGCCGAGCTCGGCGCCACGAGTCACGGCGCCGAGCTCCCTGCCACGTCGGCGCCACGCCGGCCGCTACGCTGGCGCGGGGCTCGCAACTCGGCGCCGTGGTCCACGGCGCCGAGACGTGTTACCTCGGCGCCGTGACCCACGGCGCCGAGCTCTGGGTCCAAAAACGGAATTAAAACTACCAGGGGTCTAAATGTGAATATTTTTCAAAAAAAGGGCTAAAATACAAAAAATTCGGCCTGAGCGTCAATGTTGAAGTATAGGCGGATTTCTTTTCGCACTTTTGCTGTGTTATGCTTATACTGTTTATAATAATTAGTTTTTAAATGATATATTTTTTAAAATAGAATTAATAGAAAGATTAGAGTAAAAAGTATGCTAAAATTACATGAGACTATCTTCCTATACGAACTACCTCTCACGAACAGTCAGAATTTAAATATTTAAATCATAAGTTATCATTCAAAAAAAAATCCACGCCTAATAGCTTGCTCGACCATCTAATAGATTTATTTCGTTCACGGAAAGAGAGGTCACTGGTTCAAGTATCCGCTCTCCTTTCCTGAAGTCAAAGCATGGAACAGAGGAAATATCCTCCTACGCCCAACGCACCTGAATGGACCTAGAAATACCAGGCCTTGCAACTAATAAATTGATAATAGGTTTCTTTCGGATGAACGGGGCCATTAGCATTTGACGGGCTATGCCCGGGTCCATGAAGATATGGCCGCCCTATAACAGTATAACATCTCCAAATGCTCTCTTACGATAGTGTAACGCCCCATTTTGGGGATTAAAATTTTTTGTACATACAGTTGGTATTTGAGTACAATTCAAAATTTTAGCAAAATATTTTTGAAATGAATTCAAATTAAAACAAAATTTAAATTAAAACCAAAAGGAAATAAAATCAAAGAAACAAAAATCCTTTTTGGGCCGGCCCAATGCATTTCTCCCTCTCTTTTCCTTTTCTCGGCCGGCGCCATTCAACCCATCCTATCCACTAGCCTACTTCACTTTTTCCCTCCCTTTCTTTTCTCCCGGCCTAGTGTTGCCTGCTTGGCCTAGCCACCTCCCTCCTTTCCCCTCTCGCGTCGCGTGTGCTTGCCTTTGCTGACCGCATCACTGCTTCGCCCGACCGTGCCACGTCTCGCTCGCATCAGTGCCCGTCACATCGCCACCTGCCGCATTAACTTCCCACACGCGTCGTACTCCCATGCCATGCAACAACAACATGCTCCGCATTGCTAAGCCTCTGCCACACTGTCACGTCGCCTTGACCGGCCACGCTGATGACCAACCGAGCGCGTACTGCGCTTATCTCGCTGCCTCGTCGCTCACCTCGCTCGCACTTGCTCCCGCGTCATCCCTGCGCCTTACATGTGACGCCCATGCCACCTTGTCGCTCATTGCGCTGTGTCTTGCACACGCCGGTGCGAGCTCACCTCCGTCTAGCTATAAATACCACCGAGCTCTCCCCCTTGCCTCCATGCATCCCCTCCACTCCTCCCACACCACGCAATTGTCCGAAGCTAGCTTAAGTTGAGCTTGTTGTTGTCACTGCTGTGCCCTACCGAGGCCGCTTCGTTGCCCTATCGCTCCGGTGAGCCTCCTCCTCTCCCTATCGTGCCAATTTGGCCGCCTCACTCTCCTCTCCACCCCACCTCATGCAATCGCCTTTCCCTACATTGCAGCTCACTGGCATCATCATCCTCTTCAACTTCGTCCGCCTCATCGCCCCGCCGACCCAGCGTACCTCTGTTCGATCCCCGTTGGCTGAAGCATCCCCACGCCTCCCCCTCTTAATCCCCACCCCCAATTTTGGCCGCCAATCACCCCAGTTAGCTGGTGCCGTGGAAGATCGCGCGCGTCGCCTTGGCCCAGCATCACCAAACCACCACAGCACCTCCTGAGCCTCGCCGTCTACTCCGATGAGTTCCTCATAGCCCATAGTGCTCACCGTGCCGCCAGTAGCTCGGTTGCCATGGTGGCTGAGCCCCGTCACCACTTTGCACAGTCGTGTCACTGCCGTGGTTTACCGCTAACCGCGCCATCACCACACTTATGATTGTTGATATCCTAGCAACCCATTTTGGGGGCTACTGACGCTCATTGCCACTCGCCTCCCCTTCCCTTGCTGATGCCACTTGAGATCGAGATCGAGAGAGAGAGAGAGAGAGAGAGAGAGAGAGAGAGAGAGAGAGAGATGGATGACGGGCTGACAGAAACGAGGGTAGTTGAAAATGGATGATGGGTTGGGTGGATGGGCTGGAAAATTCAAAACGGCCAAAATTTTTAACCGAATTGGGGTTTTTTTGGGATGGGTCGAGAAAATTTTGACCGAAATGGGTTTTTTTGGGATGGGCCGAAGAAACTGAATTTTGGCTGAAATTGATTTCCCTGTTTCAGATAAGGAAACAAAATTCATAGCCTTAAGCAGATCCAAGCCTTATTGCTCCTCAAACTTCTGAATCTAGTGCTTAATTAACATTTCCAAATGTCAAGTCATTCACAGGAAACACAAACAAGAACGACAACAATGCCACTCTAACAGTAGTGGTATTGACAATTTCATTGGAACACCCTTGGCATTAACGTTTTCGTCCGAGAATCAACTTCTATATCATTCTGCAATTCTGGTTCACAACATTTGCCATCATGTCATTTTGGTTGATTATCCATTTATCACAAAACTACAGCATTCAGCTGAAAAACAAACAAAACTTGGAGAATTCTAGCTCCACCTTTAGCTGATTCTACACAGGAATATCTGGCAGTATTGAGGAGCCTCGTGGCCATGCTGTATGGTTGAGAAAAATCTTTGAATGATGAATATGGCTGCTTTCGGATCAAACACCTTATAAGGACGTACGAAGAGAGAAGAATGACACCGTTCTCCAGCAATCTTGTAGCACTTAAAGTCAACTCTCCAAACATCACATCTTCAAAAGTTTGAATCGGCTACATCATTCAGAGAGAGTTGCTGTCCCTGCTATTCCCATGTCAAATGGATATGCACTGCAGGTACATAAGAGCAACATGATATCCAGCATGTTCAAAGAGATTATAAAAAAAGGATTGGCACCTTTCCAATGTACATTATTTCTATAAAGTATATATGGTAAGGATGCCAGTACAAATAAATAGTTTAATTACCACTTACCAGAATAGAGCACAATTGCATTTTACTTATTTTCCAAACAACCTCAATGCGAGTGCATAAACATCTTTCTTCTTTGCCGATGTAGCTTCAGTGACCAATTTCACCGCCTATAATTGAAACCAAATAGTTCAGAAACAAAGAACATAAGAAATGATGGTAGAATCATTTTCTTGTAAGATATTATACGTGAAGTTAAAACTTAGGGTTCCATTTTTTTGAAAACTTGAAAAGTAGCAATGAATTGGGTTGAATGTGCACCGCTGAAAGAGTATGTCCCTTTGCCATCAATACTCTGAGTTCGTGCTGTCGAGATGCAAAGGCTCCATTTGCTTCACCTAAATTTCCTCGCCAAAACTGCACGATATAAGAAAATTCAGGACTGCAAAGGGAAAAACAGATACAAGGAATGGAATGAATAATTCAGTCCAACTGGCTGTCAGTAAACATATGAATGAGACTGGATATGTTCTCGTTTTAATTAGTCAGTACCAAGACTTATTGCTTTAAATTAGTCCGTACCAAGGCTTCTTGCTTTGATTTGTAAGTACCAAGACCATTCAGAGTACCAGCCTACAGTGAATGGGATATAACATCCACTACAGCTACCAGCTGAAGTATTTTATTGAAGAAGATTGTAGGATTAACAGACAATATGAGGGAGAAAATGATGGATAAATTACAAAGTAAAAAATTGGATGCTTACCTCTTCATGTAATTTGGTTATCTCCCTTGCAATAACACATGACCTGTATATAAACACATAAACAAGAACAAGAACGAACAACATATCTGACAGAAACACCACAATTGTAAATGTTTTGTATTAAAAGATTAATAAGGTTGCTCATCTAGCGATCACTGATTGCAACACAAATATATTATAAATATGTGTGGGACATCACAACTGATAGAGATGCAGTATTACTGTGGTTTCCATTCTACATTTTCTAACAAAAAAATTTCTAGATCGTGTAATGACATGCAAGAGTGACAGAATATCTGTTACCTAGAATCACCAAAAGAAGCAGCAGCATCAACAAGAAATTGATGATACCATGGGGAAGAACATGGAATATTTGTGTAGAAGTTTCACGAGCAGATATCTCAAGCCTGTCTCTTCTTGACCGAGCACGCGTTGGTAAAAACCCAACTAGAAATTAAGTCAGGACTGACTCCAAAAATTGATTTCCAATTATAAATAAAGTGAGACCAGTATTATTATATTTTACCAAATGTGAATTCATTAGTTGGCAAACCCGATGCAGAAAGAGCAGCGATTGCGGCACTAGCCTGTGAAAAATGGTACACCATTCTTAACATCTCACATCTAGAAGCAGCATTAGACTTAAAAAAACAAGGGATAGGTGCTGTTCATTACTAAAAAATCTATTTCGTGTTGTCAAAGCAACTCCTGGCACTCTCCACTTGTTCAGCTCGGTCCGCAGCAGCCCTTGTTTGTTCATGGTGGGCTGCAGCAGATCTTGCTACTTCATGTGTCTCCTCCCATTGCTTTATCATCTTATCTCATTGTTTCTTATGCCGCTTGTCCATCTCGGCGTGGTGAAGCAAGCTCTGGTGTAGTGTTGAGTTTGGTTGTGTAACGTTCTCTCTCAGATCTCTTCGATCTCATTTTATAAGCCAAATGGTTGGCATGGTGTGGTTAATTTTATATGAGTAGTCTGCGAGGTAGAGTGTTGGCTTGTCTTTCGGAAAGTTGCTAGCGAAAAGCTGCACTGTTTTGTCTTGTCACTGCGCAAAGCTACATCATTTGGTTTGGTCACTGCGCCGCAACTATGACAAATGATTCATACGAATAAGCATCAGTAATATTTTCACAGATGATTATTAATATAAACTGTCTGTGATAATACAAAATATCATAAACAGTTTGTATCAATAACCATCTGTGATAATTCACAGACGGTTATTGATACAAACCGTCTGTGATAATGGCAGACATCACCGATGGTTCGTATTAATAACCATCTGTGAAAGTTTACAGACAGTTATTAATACAAACCGTCTGTGATAGTTTCATATCACAGTCGATTTTGGTTGGAACCGTTTGGGATACGCCATGTTATTAAATAGCCAGCGTACGTGGTCTCGACAAATCTGTCTTTAGTGCGCTGCATTGAAGGAGACGGTCGGCTTTAGGGAGTTTAGTGAAAACATACCGCTTGTAGATCTAGTTTGTAGATCGATTTGTTCTTAGTGATTAGAGGTTAGTATTTGCTTCTAATAACTTATATGCCTTGTAATAGAGATAAATGATAGCTAGGTTTAGAGAGAGATGATAGTTTGCTCCAATTTCAATTTGAGAATGGGTCAATACTCCTAGTTTACTTCAATATATTCTTACTTGATATATATATATATATATATATATATATATATATATATATATATATATATATATATATATATATATATATATATATATATATATAGACATGCATATTGCTTCATGAATACGTGGCTAGCTACTTAATTTAGATATGGACAATTTATTATTAGGTAAATGACAATTATGCGTGTAAGAAGCTAGATGTACGTTAAGAACCGTGTAAGTGAAGAGTACATTAATGGCGTGTCTTCTTTTAAAAGAGCGGCCGAGCAGGATATGTTAAAGAAGGGGATAGAATATATGTACTATCTATACATTGATTGCGATAATTCGAAGATGTTTACCAACTTAGCGCAGATCAAAACTCACTTGATTCGAAGGAGTTTCAAAAAGGGGTATACATGTTGGACCATTCACGGTGAAGAGAAGATTATATAGGAATGTGTCAAGGGAGACAACGATATATTGGTTGTGGACTGTGCTTTTGATGAGGATAGGTCATATAATGATAATCTAGATCAAATGCTACGCGATGCAGAAGGAGAGTATAATGAGAGAGTTTCGTAAATTTGAGAGCTTGATGGAGGACCTGGAGAAACCTTTGTTCGTAGGCTGCAACCCACAATACACAAGATTGCCATCTGTTCTTGAACTGCTAAAATTGAAGGCAAGCAATGGTTGATCCGTCAAGAGTTTCACGATGTTAATATGTCTCCTAGCGAATATCCTTCCGGAGGAAAATGTGTTGTTGAGAACCACCTACCAAGCCAAGAAAGTTCTTTACCCAATAGGAATGGAAGTAGAAAGAATACATGCATGTCTGAATAATTGTATCCTTTACCATAAAGAATATGCAAAATTACATATTTTTTCGGTGTGCAAAACATCCTGATATAAGCGTAAGAATGACTCCGATGACAGCGAAGGCATTGAGGTAAAGCAAAGACCTCCTATTAAGATGTTGCAGTATCTGCCTATAATTCTCCGTTTGAATCGTTTATTTGAGAAACGAAAGGATGCAAGATTGCTACGTTAACACTCGGAGGAGTGTAAGAAAGATGGAATGATAAGATATGTTGCTGATTCTGTTCAGTGAAGGAACATTGATAGGATGTTTGTAGAGTTTGGTGTAGAACCGAGAAATATAAGATTGGGTTGAGTACAGATGGAATGACACCTTTCGGTAACATGAGCAGCCAACATAGCACCTGGCCCGTGAATGTATGCATGTACAACCTTGCTCCTTGGATGTATATGAAGCAGAAGTATATTTTGATGTCACGTCTTATCCAAGGGTTGAAGCAACCTAGGAACGATATTGATGTGTACCTAGCACCATTGGTGGAAGATCTTGTAACATTTTGGAACGAAGGAGTACATGTATGGGATGCAGACAAATGGATGTGGACAAATGAGAGAATTTCACTCTGCGCACCATGTTGTTCTGCACCATCAATGGTTTTTCTGCCCTTGGTAACCTATCGGGGTTGAGTACGAAAGGAGCTAAAGCCTGTCTGTACTACTTAGATTATACCAATAGTATGTGGTTGAACAACTCGCGCAAAACTGTATCACTCATACCACAAGATGAAGAAATAATTTGATAGAAAAAAGAGGATGACTCGGCACCAAGGCCTTTTAGCGGGAATGAGGTCTACGATATAATCAAGAATATCGATGTTGTGCTTGGAAAGGGGCATAAATTGAGGACTCGTCATAAGAACATATGGAAGAAGATGTCAGTATTTTGGGACTTGCCTTACTAGGAGCACATAGAAGTTCGCAATTACATCGATGTCATGCATATAGAGAAGAATGTATGTGATAGCTTGATTGGTCTCTTACTGAACATTTATAACAAAACAAAGGATGGTGTTAACGCACAGCGTGACTTGGTCGCTATGAACATCTGAACCGAGTTAGCATCGATAGAGACCAATAAAGGCTGAATGTACCTTCCTCCAGCTTGTTACACTCTGTCAAATTTCGAGAGAACTGAACTATGTCAGTGCTTGCATGGTTTAGTTCGAGAGAACTGAACTATGTCAAAGTCCGGTTACTCTGCCAGAATGAAGAAACTTATTTTCATACAAGATTCAAAATTAATTAGCATGAAATCTCATGACTGTCATGTGCAAATAACATAATTGTTTCCTATTGTAATTAGAAGTATTTTATTGAACAAGGTTTGAGTGACAATCATGGGGCTATGTTATTTCTTTAACGCAATTGCTCAGAAGGTCATCGATCCCGATGGACTAGATACTCTGCAGACTAAGGTGGTAATGATTTTATGTCATCCTGAAATGTATTTTCCTCTACCATTTTTCGATATCATGGTCTATCTCATTATCCACCTTGTGAAAGAGATAAAGATATGCGGCCCCGTTTTCTACGTCATATGTACCCGTTCGAGAGGTACATGGAAATTTTAAGTCCTATGTACACTATCGATCTCGGCCAGAGGGCGGCATCATCGAAGGTTATGTAACCGAAGAGGTCATTGAGTTTTGTGTCGATTACATGGCTCAGGTCATGTGACATTAATGATTACACATTTTATACAATAGATCAAGACAAAAAGAGTACAGTCCTGAACTCAAGTGTCTGCATAGATGCATTTCGTGATGAGCAGTTCAGTACAGCTAGCCCAAGCTCCTACTACGGGGTTGTAGAGGTGATTTGGGAACTGGACTATAAGATCCCTCTATTTGGGTACCATTGGGTCCAACTCCCACAGGGTGTAAAGGTTGACAAGTACAGCGTCACTACTGTGAACCTCAGACGTGTAGAATACAAAGATAAACTATTCGTACCCGTGAGGCAAGTTGTTTAAGTTTTTTATGTAGCCGACCTGGTAAATAAGAAGCGCCACGTAGTTCTTAATGGAAAAAGAAATATTGTCGGAGTTGAGAATATCTTGGATGACGAAGAGTACAATCAATTTGATGAGTTGCCTCCATTTAGAGACAGCATTAGGCTCAAGGAAAAACCAAGCAATGACGAAATAGCCAAGTGTAATGATCCCACACGGTGAACACCTATTTCAAACTTATTCCAATATAGTTATAAGAAACTTGGCATGCAATTAAGGAATTATTCCATTGTAATTGATTTATCAATTAAGAAATAATTACATATGTGATTTTATATGCTGTTGGAACTAATCTTGACTACTAATTGCGTTGAGGCATGGTCGAAGCCACAGTTAAAGGTGTGGTCAAAGTTGCAGTCGAAGGCGTGGTCGAAACAGGAGTCGTGACCATAGTCAAAGTGGCCATGGTTGTAGGAGTTAATTTGTAAGTGGTCGTAACTTGCTTTTTCTCATAGGGTATGGGTAGTACGTCCTGACAAAAATAGGACTATCATAGACGGTTCCATAATATAACCGTCTGTGATACTACAATATCACATATGGTTCTATTGTGGAACCTCTGTGATGTGGTTTATATCACAGACGGTTTTATAAGAGAACCGTCTGTCATACAAATATCATAGACGGTTCTTTGAAAGAGCCATTTGTGATAATTCCTCCTATATGTAGTGCCCCGCTAGGGTTTGTGCCCTCATTCAATTACTCAGCGACACATCCTTTCGCCTCCTCACCTCTCCTCCCTATTGCCTTAGCTCGCTGTTGCCCCCAGCCGGATCGACAACCTCACCGTCGCCCCTAGCCGGATCCATCGTCCCCACTGGATCTGTCATTGCCCCCAGCCAAATCCATTGTCGCCCCACCGGTTTCGCCATTGCCCTAGCCGGATCTGCCATCGCCCCCACCTGGTTCGATAGCCTCTCCTCCCTATCGCCTTAGCTCCAGCCAAAGGTATAGATTTGCTTCATCTTTTTGCTTCATCGTCTATTCTGTCACACTAGCAATCATTGTAGAAATAATTTGAGACATTATTTTTCTGTTAAGTAGAACATATTTTTGTTATATCTATCTAGACAGTGTTTTTCATTAAGTAGACCATATTTTTGTTAGAAATACATGCCAAGAGATGAAATAGCTAGGAAATGAATTTAGAGATAAATTATTAGAGCTATTGTTCTATTGTCGTGTAGCAATAATATATGTCGCTGAATGTTCTTACATGTCTTCACCTCCGAATCGGAGTAGTAGTTGTAGTTAAAGAATAGCTAGGGAATGAATTAAGAGATAAATTGTTGGAGTTATTGTTTCTAAGTGAGTTGGAGGAAGTAATTTAGTCGAAGAGCATGAAGCAAATCACACACTCTAGTGTCCTTTGTGATTCACATTGTTATTGCCACAAGATCTATTTGGAATGGCAAATCACACATTTTAGTGTGTCAGGTACTATAGAGTAAGTTATAGCTGTTGTTTCTTTCTCCTCATCATGTTGTATATTAGGTTTGGTTGATGTCTTAGGTGTAAAAGAACTTTTGGGTTGTCGCACCCTTCATTTGTAAATGAAGGGCGCGGCAACCTAAAGGTTCTCTTATGCTTAAGACAACAACCAAGCCCAACACGCAGAATGATGAGAAGGAAGAGATTCCAACCATAACTTACTCTGTAGAACCTAAGACACTAGGCTGTGTGATTTGGGATGTTAGTATTGCAGAGAGACCTTGTAGCAATAATATACGTCGCCGGATGTTCTTATTTCTTGTAAGATCAACTATATGCCAAAATTTATGCTCACAGCTCACCAAAATTACTTTTTTCTTGTAGAGAGATGATGTCGTCATCGGTGTCACCGAATGGGTCTAACGCTCCGACGACTGGGGTAAATAAGCATAGCAGAGGAGTATCTAAAAGGCTAGCAAACCAAATGACCATTACGGAGGTCTCTTTGGATGGGGTCCCTGTACAACCAAAGAAAGTAGCTGTAGCATTTTAGACTACCTACGGGATAATCGAAAGACAATAGTTCCCTATCACCATAGCAAACTGGAAAGGTTTGACAGAAGACGAGAGAAATATGCCGTGGACGGAAATTTCAAACTCGTTCGAGATCCCAGCAGAAGTCCAGGAACGCGTGTCACTAGTCCCCGAGTCACAATTACCTAGCTTGGACTGGTTTGTGGAACTTTGTATGCCTGGTATATGCAAAGGTCCAACATGAAGCCATATCACCACAGTGGATTCACCGTGAAATACACAAAGGTGCATTTCCTCCACGACTCGGGCTACTTGCCATGACCTTTGAAGACTCATTCTTACTATTCAACCTCAATAAACTCAATGCCTCACTTCTATGATGCTGGACACTGTAAATGTACTGTACAATCAAGTTCTACATTCACGTAACACCGATAATATCATAACTCATTACTTATGTATAGATCTATGATCCAACAAGTCTGGAGACGGTGACAACCGATGAGTTTTCTTGACCCACACATGATCTCCGAGCAGTCCATCAACGATGATGGATCCTTCGTCCAAGATTACATAATGAGGGGATTGCTTGCTCACAATGACAAGGACTACATCATGGTACCCTTCAACCAGGGTTAAATGCTTTACTAGTTGCTAAACAAGTTTCATTTGTACTTTATACGCAACATAAACTTAGGATGAATCACTATGACGACATACATGACTAGGTGTCACTGTATTTTGATTGTGATTGTACCAAAGTGGAGCAAGATAATATATCCTAATTCTCTACTTAGGAGCAACACGACTTCACTCGTCTGCAACAAACAATTGATAGGTAAACTCATTTCCTCCATACATAACTCTATTGTAGTCTTCTATTTGTTTGCAATGGCCGAGGCTAAATTTTTGGAATCACGTAGATCGTTCAGCGCTTATGTTTCCCAGGAGGGAGACATGAGGAATCTAGTGCCACATGCGACACATGACGTGATTTTTGGTACCTGCTACAACACAACAATCCTATATCATACTTTGTTATAATGCCTCCAGAACTAACAATACCTATGTATGTAATTCTATTTTTGGAGTGCTAGCAGCAGCTACAGGGCAACACATGTGGCTTCTACGTTTGCCGTCATATGGAGAAAATCATGGACGATAAGATGAATGATCTAGAGGTTGTCAATCTACGAATAATTATTTTGTGATTATATATATATATATATATATATATATATATATATATATATATATATATATATATATATATATATATATATATATGCTAATGACTTAACACTACTCCTAGCGACAGCGCGTGGAATTCAACAAAAGTGCAATCGATCTTGACAAACTCGCCGTAATTTGAGGAAAGCTATCCCAATTCTTGATAGCAGAGGTCACAAATAAGACTGGAGAGTTCTACCCCAGTGGTGATTAGATATTGAAACATTTGATACAATTGTAATCACTCAATTGTGCTTAATAAAATAATTCATTTAAATGTACATCATTTAGTTGAGATCTGTATAATGATTGTCATGTGCTATGTATGTGATCTGTTTGCTTGTTTTTAAAGGGTATGGCTAACATTTTCTGAGACTAGTCAAAAAACAGGAAATAATATAGGTATTTATATAGCTATCATAGATGGTTTTTAGTATTACCATCTGTGATATCTAAGATATCACAAACGGGTATGTCCGAGAACCGTCTGTGATATATGACATATCACAGACGGTTTTTGGTATTAGATGTCTGTGATACTTGATATATTACAGACTGGTATATTAAAGAGCCGCCCGTGATACTTGAATATCATATGCGGTTTTTTCAAAAACCGTCTATGTTGTAATTATCATAGATGGTTTGAAAGCCGTCTGTGATAACCACTTATTATCACAGACACATAAATTCAGACGGTTCAAAAACCATCTATGATGATGGTTCCGAACCATCTGTGATGAGCCTTTTTGTAGTAGTGTGGCTCAATTATAGTTTCTTTGTTCCACTTTGAATATTGACATGGCTTGGCTCATTTTTAGATACCTTTGACTAAATTATGAATTTGAGCACCTTGATATGCCAAAAATCTATTTAATTTCATATCATAGCTTATTTAGCTTTAGCTTGATTATATATGATTTACTATGATCTAGCTAGTATTTTCACTTTTTATAGTTTGGTGTAATACTTAGGAAGTTATTTTGGTTAATTTTCAAGGCTCCTAATACTTAAAATGTATAAAATGTAGTCACTTCATTTCATTCATACTTTATCTTCTTCCTTGCATCTTGATGACTCCATTGTCAAAGGAGGAGAAAGATCGGTAAAAATACATATCTAAATCATGTTTTGGAGTTCTTGTGCAAATTTTTGCTAATATGGAGCTTTTGAGTTATTCTCACCATGACCAAGGTCAAACAGAATAATTATTCTTTTATATGGAACTAGAGTGAGATTTCCCGACTCATTTGGAGTATTTGAAGCTATTTGTGCAAAACTGTCATTTTTAGTAGCTTCAATTCATTTATGCCTCAAATGGTTATTTTCAGCTCAGTGCATTCTTCATTTGACCATTTGGTGCTTTATTTGCAAATTTCCCTCTCTTTGTCTAAATTCAACTCCAAATTGTATTTTGCAAGAAATTGCTAATGGGTTCATCAAGGGAGTGATTGAAGGACCATGTAAGAAAGTTCTAGTTTTTAGTGTAATGAACTATTGCAATTTGAGAGAGTTGAAAATTTGAATAGCAGTGTTGCTGGTCAATTAGGGGAAGGCCGGTCAGACCGGCTGGTATCAGCGGTCTGACTGCCCGAGGGTTTGCGGTCTAACCAGCTAAGGAATGTCCAAATTGGGATTTTCGGCCAGAATTCATATTTGTGGAGTTTTGAGTTGGGGTGACCATGTGGTCATGGTATGGGTGTTATTGCTTATGCGCATATGGGTTTATTGTTTTGTCCTAGGCTTAGGATCAGTATTTTGGTTGCATATATTTTTCATGGTGATAGCTTTATGTATTGTGTGGTGCTATGTGATGGTTTGCTTGTTAGTGCTGGTTACAGAACATCGGAATTTGGTCATGGTGAGGCGTAAGGGGACCGGGATAGGCATAGGGTGACCTATCGAAGATAACCTAGGCTTGCGGAGTGGTTACATACCGGGACGACAAGAAACCGGTTGGTTTTAACCACTCACTGGTCAACGATCATTCAAGTCATATCCGATCACTTTGTCTTCCGTTCGGTCGTGGTAGTACTACATGATCAACAGCGGTAATACCACACCTGTTGTTTTTCTACAGTGGTTCAGCTCTGTGTTCTCCAGCTTTTGAGAATAGTCTATCCGAATCTTCATAACTTTGTAGCTATCGGAGCAAATAATAAGTAAATACTTGGATAAAAATTTTAAAACACCATTCACCTAGTCTGTTACTATCTTTGATCCTACATTTTTGTTTGCTATTATCCATGACTCCGTTGTAGGGCTATACTGCCATACTCAATTCTTGGTAGCACACCTCCGTATCTAGTTATCCTGAAATATATGTCCTCTGTGACAGGGGCATGGTGGCCCTCCAACGCACCACCCCTGCCGCCCATGCAGCCCATCAGCATCGATCAGCGCCAAACGAGCCATGCACGATGCACCACGCCAACCCCGCAAGCAAGGCTGCAACGACGTGCTAGCTAAAGCACGCGCCCTTTCACTGTTCCACACATGGGCTGCTCGGCCGCACCCACGTTGCCATTGACCCGTCCTTCGCCGCTGCACAGCCACACCTCACACTCGCATCGGCATTCGTGTTCTACCATGTATATACATGTTTGCTTTCAGGTCGTCCACTTGCAAAATCAACAGCTCCGTCAGATGGAAGCCTCGACGAATGTGGTAAGACCTGCGCGCCTCTATTTTTCCACGGTTGTCTGTCCAGAGCGTTTATTTTGTTACTAACTAGCTAAAAACCCATACTTTAGTTAAAAAAAATTCATATTATCCTAATACATCGAGTTAATATTGTCGAGATCAGCCGTGTTATGCCTTCGTATGGTCTATTACATATTCGATAAAGCTCTGTTGTTTCTTTTATAAAGAATTTTTTAGAATAGTTGAATTTATTTTTGGTAAAGTGATTTTTTATTTGTTTTAAGAAGTTTTTTAGAAAGGTGCAAAGAAATACCATCACCAACTCCTAGTAAAGTTAACAAAAGTTCATGCCCATTCAACAAACGGTGAATGTATGGCCATGAATACGATGTTCAGATTTCAGCCGTGCCGACACTTGCAAGAGAACCAGTGTCTGGGCGAGAAAGAAACAGCTGGGGAAAGAAAAGGGAAAGCGAGTGTGCCAGAATAAAGACTCTTGGGCACTGTTCTTTCAGTTAGTCAGTCTATTCAAGGACAAAAGCCACCACTGTTTTTGGAAATTGGAACACAGTGCACAGATTGGCAAGGGAGAAAGGCCCCTGTTTATGTATGCAGCATGCATTCATGGCCTGTAGCCCTGCAGTGCAGGCACCAGAATGAAACATACAAAGATCACAGAGAAATGATATACTACTCTCTTTTCTGCCTCAGCTTTTGCTTTTGTATTGATTATCAGCTCACCTGTACTTGAGTACTAGGAATCTGGTCAATACTGTAACAATAGTAGTAGTTGCCTGCATGAGCTGGCAAGACTTTGGTATGGCTTGCAGTAATACTGTAGTTTCAGGAACCAAAGTTACCTGTCACTGATGCAAATCTTCTTTCGTTGGAAAGAAGCACCTTTTGTACTTTGTAATGCATGAGTGTTCTTCTTCAAGTGTTGTTCCAAGTCTAGGATTTAGTTTTGTCAAGGGATCAATAATTTGGAGCATATTGCTTCATAGAAGAAAGAGTGCTTACACTGTTGTGTACAGTTCTCTCACTTGTTGGGTCACTGTGTAGACTTGTATTTTTCAGTGCACCTAATGCAGGCTGTGCAGTTTTTCAGTACAAAAGAAAAGGGAGGGCATCGAATAGAATAGCCTTGCAAGAATCACAGTCCCATGCTACATTCACAAAAAAAAAGAGATAATTGGATGGAAGTTGTCCATGAAAAATTTCAGATGAACAGAAGGGATTCCACTTTGGGGGTAGATGGCAAATGTAGAACTTGCTGATGTGGTCAATGACTCAATGTAACCTACATATTCTGTACTTTTCTAAAATGCCATATGATCTAACATCTGAAGGAGATAGTGTCCAATCTAGATTCTGTGGCACTTGAATGAGATATAATTCGAGATTGGCTGGGGCCATGGATATCTTTCCAGCTGCAAAATTACCTCAAAAGAAGTTCAAGCAAGTAGAATGGCACACTGGGAACTTAATGCAGCAACAAGACAAGACAATCTTTTGTCACTAAGAGGCAACCTCACAATAAATAACCCCATCCTTTCATTTCTTGGTACTACTAACTTTCAAAAGGGATGCAGAACGAAGTATTTTGATTTCTCTTATTGCTAATCTAGATTATGCAAATTGCTACCCGAAACTTGGATATAAATAATGTTCTTATCCACACCTAGGTTGTAGCAATGTTACACTTAAGTTAATTGCATAAACATACTAGAATTGACTTCTTAGTTGATGCCGTCTTTGCATGAAATCGCGATTTGTTCTATGGAACATCTTTTTTATTCTGTTCTCCTTTTCCTTCACTATGGCAAGATGTTTTATGTTTGCACCTAGCACTGGCCACACTTGTCAAATGACGTTAAATAGTCTCTGAAAGTTCTGAGTGCTGGCCGTTTCCTTTTCTGTTCCTATACTGTATTTCTTAACTCATTGCAAAATTTTTATTAGGTTGGCAGCATCATCCTAGAAAAAAATCGGCCAGTTATCTGATGACACGATGGCTAGTACTAATCACCTGATCCCCATGAAGATATGACCGTATTGAGCTCATCTGTTATTAAGATAAAGTGATAAGGACAAGCTGAAAGCAAATAAGCAATCACATACTGACATGAAATTACTTAAACAAACCTTACACTGACACTTAAATCAACAATTGCTTGGATTGGCGCAAGCTGATCTGAACAAAATGTATTGCTACCTCTCAGATTTCCTGTAGGTTTGATAACTGAGATGAATATGAACTACAGGTGATCAAATCTGATAGGAAACTGGGGACTAAACATGAGTAATGGTTTAAGAGTAAACAATATGAACATTCGTCGACACACCTCATCATATTTTCTGAATTCCGAGTGCCTCAAAAGAGAAGCGGCCAAAATTATCGAGATTTTGGATTACCGCAACATGTGACTTGCCATGTTGAAGTACGCTGAAAACTATGGACGATCACCATCATAATAGTGAAATATCCTAAAACTGATAAGCGACATGAACATGAAATCCAGGTACTCCAATCTCAAAGTAGCTGAAACTCAATGTGGGAAGACCTATGCTTCTTGAAAATAAAAGCATGATCACAGCAGTTATCAGTATTTTCTAATAGCTTGGAACAATGAAACTTCAGTAACATATAATACAGTTAAACTATAGTGACTACCAGGAACATTCAGGTATCTGAAAAGGAAGTATTCACTCAAAACTATGAATGGTCCTAATCCTGAGACATACATTACGCTAGATTACTTCATGGGGGTAAAAAACAAAACACGTGTATATTCTTGTGATTCTCCTTAGTATCCATTTTTTCATCAAAAACATTGTACTAAAATCGACCCACATGTCAGTGACCCAATGTACATAACATTGGCAACAAGAGTCAGGAGCCAAATTGATGACTTGGAGGGGACCATCAAAACACTTATCCTTGGACATCACTACCACAGGCACAATTGCAAAAGCAATGGTGCCACCAAATCAAAACAACTGGGCTGCTTTGGTTAAAGTGTTAGGGGCATTATGTGTGCTTTTAACTAGAAAAATGTTGATTTGGGCATGCACGAATCTACTTTTGCTCTCTGTGTGGCAGTGTGGATTTGAGTTTTGTTTCTGAAATAAAATAGCAGCAACCCTCATCTTGCTTATGAGCAACTGCCAACTGGTGATCAGGAGAGAGATTGAGGGGTTAGAAGGGAAAGAGAAGCTTTAGGTCTACCAGCTGGTGGTTAGAGGATGAATACACCTTAACAAATTCCATCACCAACTCCTAGTGATCAGCAAATGCTTGTAGAAAAGGTGTTAAAATGCCAAATTGGTATCTTTCAGGTCAAACACACCAAGAAACCAAGGAGCAGACTTGCTTCTCTGTGCAGCAACTGAACAAACCAAGATGCAAGAATCTACTTGAATGCTCTATTGACAAAAATGACACAAACAAACTTTTCAAATAAAAAATATGTTTGGTGGTATTCTTTGTTGACAAGGAAAAACAAGATTTTAATTTTGTTTACGACAATGCGGTGAAAGTACACAAATTGCCGATAAGAATACCTCCATGTTGTACATCTGATAGGGACCTAGAAGCGGAAAGCGTGCACGCAAAGCGTGGAAAAATCTGTGGAGAGGTGATGCTTATGAGATAAAATTCAGTTTAAATATCCCTCTAAAAGTTCAGCCTAGATATATATTTTTTGAAGGCGAGCTTAAATACGGTTATGGGTAAAAACATAACAGATGTGCACATTTAATTAATTTTATTTGCTAATATATATAACTTTATTGTAGTAGATGTTCAATTTTAAAGTTAAATCATACACTGTAGTAAATCTGTAAATGTAGAGCATCTGAAAAATTGGGCTTAGCTAGAACTACGACATCATCATACTAAAGGATATGTATATATTAAAGCGATGAAAAACCAAAAGAAAACTGTGGTGGGGTTTTTTTTAGTATTTGTAGAGAGATAGTGTTAGGCAGCTCCTATTGGGTGGTGGCAGCATGTTATTGCTCAAGGAAGGAGCTAGATATTAAAGCAACTACAATTGAGAGGGGAACCAAAAGGAAGCAGAGAAATAACAAAAAGAAGAGTTATAATATACTGCTCTTTTGTTCTCATATCTCTCCTTGAAACTCTTCCTAGAATCATTGAGATCACCTCTGTCCGCGTTCTTGGTAGTCTCCCCCATAATACTACATCAATATAGCTTGTTCTTGCCCTTGCTTGTGTCCACAGTTATTTGCAGAGGTATGGCCATATCTTCTCTACCCTGTTTCTGCTCTTTGCTATCAACTTTTCTCCACATGTTCAACTGTTCTTGTTTAGCTTTCCTTTTCTTTTTTTGCATTGCTGCTTTGTATTTATTTCCTGCTTGTTGAGTTCTTTTGCTTCTAGTTAGCTTCCCATGGTTGGTGAGTGCACCAACTAAAAAGATTGCTTCTTCTTGAGCTAGTTCTTGTTTGTTTTGGTTCTCTGAGCTGCTCCAACTGTGGCTTAGTTTATCTGGGCTGAACACTAGAGTTGAGATATGCCGATGTGTTGATCTGGTGCAGATGCTTGCGTCTTCATTAGTTTTTATTCCTTCATAGCTACTATTTTGTATGGTTGTTTTGTTCAAATCAAATGCCGAGTTCTTCAATTACTGAACTGTTCTGATCTGTTCACTTTTGCAGATACAGTGCAACCATTGGATGTTTGCCTTTTGAGGAAGGTCAGCAATCTGAAAGCTTACTATCTCCAGGTTAGTGAAAGCCTTGAGCTCTTCTGTGTTCCACACTTCATTTTCTAGATGTTCTTCAGCTATGAGATTTTAATTCTCCCTGACGAAGTTTGCAAATGCTATGTCATCTATTTTCTTTTTCACCCCAAAGATGGTAAAGAAAAAGTTGCTGACAATAACAAACAATCATGTAGCCTGAAATCATCTCCTCCTGGTGCTAGATACTAACGTTGCTGTGGTCACAGTTCTGAATTCTCAAATCTTTTGCAGCCAGTTCACATCTCCCTGCCAATTCAAGACTGAATCTTTCCAGCTCAGATAACACTCATTTGATGGCAAATTCAAGCACTGATCCCCGTCACCCTTATGATGATTCATCAGCCAGGATCCTGTTCATCTCCTTCTGAAGATCATGGCCACATTCTTCTCTGCTTCCGCCGATCAAAGAGACGTCGGCGGGGACATGCCGTTCCACCATTTCCCTCCATTTAATCTGTACTCAGAATCCTCAACGGTAGGTCTTGTTCCTCTCCCTACTACCACCATTGCATCGGAAAACCAGACTGCGCTAGGCGATGGCAGGAACGAGCTCGCATTCATGAGCGCGACAGAGGAACCGACGACGAGCAGCACTGCAATAAGTCTGCAGAGACAGCTGATGATGATGAATAGTCAGGCAAACGCTTCAGCAATGCAGCACCATGGGCTGCTGTCACTTAGCCTTGGCACGCAGGTGCCGGTGTCTCTTTACCAGTGCCGTCCGGGTCCTCCGGGAAGCGCAGACGCCTCTTTCCTCGGCCCACACCAACCGATGGCGGCGAGCACAGGCATGCAAACCGGCGTCGGGGTTCAGAATTCACAGTATCTGAAGGCGGGCAGGGAGCTGCTGGATGAGTTGGTGAATGTTCAGCATGCTATAGTCAAGCGAAAGGCTGACAAGAACCAAAGCCATAGTTCAGGTGAGTGCAAGGATGCTGATCAGCGCGATGACAAGGCCTCTAACCGGCAGGAATCCGCGGTCGATTCTTCTCCGGCCAAGCTTGCGCCGTTGGAGAGGCAAGATCTTCAGAACAAAGTGACAGCACTGTTTGCCATGCTGGATCAGGTACATGCTGAACAGTATTTGTTGTCTCCAAAACACACTGTTACATGCAGGAGACATTTTCGGTTTAGAAAAATTTTCGGACCTTCGAGAAATCCGAAATTTCTGAAATTTCAAAATTTTCAGATTTTTTTGGGGAAATTTTGACGAAAAAATTCAACATGCAATTTGAATTCAAGAAATACGATTACATGAAAACAGCGAAATCTCGGCGAAATTTCAGCAAAATCTCAAAAATCTCAGTCAAATCTTGAAAAAAATTAAAAATGAACGAATTTTTGTGGTGTTTTCTCGGAGGGGGCCAAGATAAGCGAAATTCGCCGAATTTCGTAAAGTTTCGTCTGAAATTGTTTCCCTATTTACAAGAACAAGATCCCAAACGCCGGGATTTTGCAGGATTCCTACGGGAATTGTATTGTTTCTTGCTCTCGCAAAATTCCTGCCGTTCCAAACTGACCTGATCATCACCATGAAAAAAGAAAACTTACACGATCAACTAAAGAAGCAACATTGACCTGACAAAGTGCTCACCTTATGTGACAGGTCGACCAAAGGTACAGGCACTACCACCAGCAGATGCAGGCGCTCGCGTCGTCGCTGGACGCCGCCGCAGGGCGCGGCGCGGCGAGGCCGTACACGACACTCGCCCTGCAGACCATCTCCCGCCACTTCCGGTCGCTCAGGGACACCATCGGCGCGCAGGTGCAGTCCACGTGCCGAAGCCTCGGCGAGCCGGACGCTCCCGCCCACGGCGGCGGCATCCACCGCCTCCGGTACATCGACCAGCAGTTTCGGCAGCAGCGCGCGGCGCAGCAGTTCGGCATGCTGCCGCACCAGCTGCAGCAACAGCAGCAACCCGCGTGGCGGCCGCAGCGCGGCCTCCCGGAGTCTGCCGTCTCCGTCCTCCGCGCCTGGCTCTTCGAGCACTTCCTCCACCCGTAAGATAACACAAGCTGCTGCTCCATTGCCTCATTACTAGTACTGATCGCTGATCGCCATTGCTGTTGCAATCTTGATTCTTGCAATGATCCCTTCATGAGCAGTTTTTCTATCCTTGAGGAGGTACCAAGAGGTACAAGGTACCAAAAGGTACCAAATTAGATCCAGACGTTCAATCAGTGTGATCAACAACTCAAAATTTGGTACCTTTTGGTACCTTGTACCTCTTGGTATCTCGCGTTCGGTACCACTAGGTACTGTCAAATCTCAGTCGTCCGATTAGTGTGATCAACGGTTCAAATTTGGTACCTCTTCCCCCTCAAGGATGGTAAAATTTCCCTTCATTCAGGTATCCGAAAGATTCCGAGAAGCTGATGCTCGCTAGGCAGACGGGCTTGACGAGGGGTCAGGTGAGATTGCATCGTATGATCGATATGTATATGTCAGTGAGATAGATGAGTCTTGAATTCTTTGTGAAACAAATGTTGATTTTGCGAAGGTTTCGAACTGGTTCATCAACGCCCGTGTCCGGCTGTGGAAGCCGATGATCGAGGAGATGTACAAAGAGGAGTTCGGCGCGGAGATGGAGTCGAACTCGTCGTCGGAGAACGGCGCTGGGAAGGGGAAGGACGAGCCGGCCGGGTCTTCGGAGAACCTGCAGAGCCCGTCGAGCGCTGCCGTGATGCACGGTGTGAGCCAGCTCAGTCCGTTCAGGTCGGAGGCAATGGCCAGCACGGACGCCGTGAACAACGCGTACTCGACGGCAGGCCTCAGCCTGCAGGAGGCGCTCGCGCACCACAGCGTCGGCGGCGGATCGAGGTTCTTGAACTTCGGTAGTGGCGTGGCCGGGCTCGGCGGCCACGAAGGAGACAGAGTGTCCCTGACGCTGGGCCTGCATCGCCACGACAGCGCCGGAGGCGTCACTATCGTCACGGCCGAGCAGCAAGGGCTGACGCCGGTGGTGCGCGGCGATTGCCTCTACCCCGGCGCGTTCGAGTACATGGACGGTCCCGACGACCGGTAGCAGTCCGGCTCGTCGCCGCAGCTGCTGCACGACTTCGTCACGTGACCAACCGGAACCCGCGGCGCGGGACGGATGATACATCGACCACCGTCGCCTGCCGGCGTCGGAAGCCCGGATCAGACGGGCGGCGCCGCCGTGGCAATAATTACTACACAAGAAGTAAATTGCATACATGATTGGGGGGGGGGGGGGGGGGTAAAGGAGTTAATTAGTTGATACTCCATTTTAGCTGAACAGGTGGAGAAGAGGATTTGTACAGAATGTTCTGCGTATACCACCAGCTTGTGTACTGATTGATATTCTTCTTCTTTTCTATTGGATTGCAAAAAGGACATCATGTTCTGAGGTGGTGATCGGTTCGGCTGAAAAGCTCATAACTTATGGCTGAAAAAAACACTGTAACTGACAGAGACTTATTTAGCATAATTAAATTAAAAAAAATTAAAATATAATAAATATGTTAGCCCATTACGTATAATACAAATAAATATGGAGAAAAAAAGAGCTCAACAAAAAGCCAAAAGTTCAGAAAAAGACAAAACTTATGAATAGTGAAAAATAAATCAGAAGTCAGAAGCCGAGCCGAATTGATCAGGGCCTGAACTCCCCTTGCCATGCTGCAAAATTCAGTAAAATTCCTCGACGCCCATCAAAACTGTCGAAGAAAAACAAGAACAATACCAAAAAGTAGAAGAGGAGAGCAGCGGAGATCATTTTATCTGTCCATGTACAATTTCTGAAACCCTCAGGGAGAACGGCAATGCTTATATTGCAGCAGAGAATGCCATACTATTCTGAGTTTCATGGGCTAAGAAAGGCCTTATATATGGGCCGAAGATTAGCTCTCACACCATTCTTCAGATGATTAAGCATTCTCTTGTTCTTTTTGCCTTGACATCTTACATTCTTTGTTCACTCTATCAATGCCTTTAATTTTGTTCTTGTTACTGTATATGCTCAAGCTGGATTACCTCGTAGATCAGGTGTAATTAGCTAGAACTTGTTCTTTTTGCTAGTTTGAAAAAAAGCATTATAGAATAGGTCCATGGATTGATGTGAGCTGGATGAACATGCAGGAGAACTCACCATGACGATTGACGAGCCAAGCCAGGAAAGAGTCATAGCTCATAACAGGCGAAAAGACCTTGCTCAAACGTAGAAGTCGCAATCAAACGATCAAATGACGCTTCCCTAAAAGATGCCACATGCGTGATGATGAGATGGACACACACATAACAATACAACGGGTGAATTCTTATGGATTGTGTCTTATGATTTTTTGCTTAGAATTTTGAATTCTAGCTGTTTGCAAGAGAGAGTACGGAGAGAGACTATCGCGTGTAATTTTAGCCAATATAGATGAATTCGATACAGTGTCTACTATAATCAACTTGTAGACCTTGCCTTAAAAAGACACACCATTTGTGTTAGACCATGTGGGGTCATGCATTTAGTGGTGATGAATAATTGATATATGGATTTTATTAAAATTTGCATATGTAAAGTTCTTGTCAATGCGCTCATGCTGCTAGAGTTTTCAGGGAGGCAATCGGCCATGGCAGATGATCAAGGCATCGACCATGATGAATAATTGATATATGGATTTTATTGAAATTTGCATATGTAAAGTTCTTGTCTATGCGCTCATGCTGCTAGAGTTTTCAGGGAGGCAGTCGACCATGGCAGATGATCAAGGCGTCGACCACGGCAAACCGACCATGGCAATCGACCACAGCATATCGACCATGGAGGTCGATCATGGCATTTCGACTACGGCATTTTGACCACGGTAGAACTACTATGGTTGGCGATTGGTAGGCTACAACCATGGATGGAAGTATGATCGATAGGTCCGAACGGCAGGCTTCGACCACGTCATTTTGACCACAACATTTTGATCACGGCAAAATGACCACGGTAGGTAATCATAGACTTCGACATCGAATAGTGAACTAGTCGTAAACAACAGTCAACCGGTCATAATCAACAATAACCGGTCTTAGCTGCAGTGAACCAGTCGATGGTCGTAAGCTTGTAAGCTACAAAAGATGGTTGGTGGTCGTACTAGGTGGTCATAGCTATAGTACTTTCAATGGTCGTAGCTATAGTGATTTGTCGTAGTCCTAGGCTTTGCGGTCGATGGTCGTAGATTTGGCTATTGGTAGTCACAGACTTTGTGATCGGTAGTTGTAGACTTTGCTGGTAGGTAGTCGAAGACTTTGCAGTTGGTAGTTGAAGACTTTGTGATTGGTTATCTTAGGCTTTACGATCGGTTGTCGTAGGCTTTATGGTCGGTACTTGTAGGTTCCGAGTGCTTCAATTTTTATGATCTTCGAGTACCTCGACTACTCGTGTTTGATGGGTCGTGAGCTTCAGTGGATTGGTCGGAAGTGACAGTAACCGGTCGGTGGTCGTTGCTACAGTACCCGATCGATACTCGATGGTCGGTGCTACAATACTCGTTGATGGTAGTATGTGCTTAAGTGCCTGGTCGGTACTCGGTACTCAGAAGTTGATGGAACACTGACTGGTTGATCGTCGGTAGTCATAGACTAGGACTGCTACGATGCGTATGATTTGTGAGTGTTCTGAGTGGTAGTAATTCCCGAGTACTTACAGTTTTTGAGTACTCGTTGAGCCAGCGGTGTCGGTCATAATAAATGGTCGAAAGTTGATTTTCTGGAAAGCAATAGAATGTATGGTCGGAAGTGACCATCTCTGGAGCGGAGGAAAAACAACCACTAGTGGATTAAGGAGTTGAGGCTTATTCTTCTGTACCGAAATACTTGCAAAGCAAAAAAAAAAGCAGAGAAAGCTCAAGGTAGAGGTACTAAAATATACAAAATATTATCGAACTATTTTATCTAAAGCAATGGGGCATTATATATTTCAAGTGAATACTACTCAAATTATAGTTCAACAGAAAGGATTGAATCTCTATTCTCTTGATGAGTCTAGAAATCCAACATATAATATTTGGTTCTAGCCATTCACACCCATTTCACAAGAAAGCAGCAATTATAATGCATGAAATGATTCTCTTAAGCATGTGTGACTGTCTAGATCCGCATAGGCTGTCATGAGAGTGGAAAAGACGATGATCCTACTTAAAACCTTATGATGCTGATCCTAACCTAATTAGAGATGGAAATGGTTCGGATACAATCAAATAGTCTTAAATACAAATACAAATCCATATTTTAAAACGAATGTGAATTCAAACATTCTTGAATATAAATACAAATTGAATGTCGTAACGGATACGAATTTGAATCGAATATGTACATAATTTGGTCGAATACGAATATCCTCCTACAATTTCTGTAGCAAATTTTGGTAGAACAAATTCCTAGTGGTTTTGCCGATTTTTCACCGGTTTTTAACCATTACCAGAACGATTACCGATTTCAAACCGTCCAAATTCAAATTTTGAATCACAAAATTCGTCCAGGTTTTTCAGGGATTTCCGGTAACTAGCCAGTTACCGTTATGCATAGGAAACATATCGAATACGAATCGAATTGTCTCGAATATGAATACGAATTTTCTCGAAGACAAATGCAAATACGAATATTCTCAAATACGGATATGAATATTTTCAAATACGAATATGAATATTTTCGAATACGGATTTTGCTTACGACATTCATGTTTTCTCGAATACGAATATTGGGTAAAATGGATTCTCCGTTACCATTTCCCACCTCTAATCCTAATACCAAATGGGCTGCAAAAGGATAATACACCAGGTTTTGAAGGGCTAAAACCTAAAACATTCTATGGCAGCACATTATCAACCTACAAAAGCACATGTATGGACCATCATCTCCTTATTTTCCACTTATTACCTCGTCCGATTGCCCACAGTTGTTGCTTCGTTCGACCACGTCTGGTCGTAGACGCTTTGTTGAACGCCTCGCAGTCAAGACATTGTCTAACCACATAGTGGTCATAGACACTTCGTCCGACCACCTCGTGGTCGTCGGCCTTTTGTCCGACCGCCTTATGGTCGTGACTTCATCTGACCCTGTAGTGGTCGTAGACCTTCCTCCGACCGCCTTGCAGTCGAGACTTTGTCCTACCACCTCGTGGTCGTAAACGCTTCGTCTAGCCGCCTCATGGTCGAGATTTCATCTAACCACATCGTGGTCATAGATGCCTTGTCTAACCACATCATGGTCATAGAAGCTTCGTCCGACCGCCTCACGGTCGAGAAATTGTCCAACAACATAGTGGTCATAGAAGCCTCGTTCAACCACCACGCTGTCGTGACTTTGTCTGACCACATCTTGGTCATAGACTCTTTGTCCGACTTCGATAGACCACCGCATGGTTGTAGATGCTTTGTCTGACCACCTCGTGGTCGCAGACGCTAGCGCGCAGAAGTATTTGGCTCATCGCCATCTTGCCCATGCCCAGACTGAACAGTGGGGACAGACCGTGCACATGAGTTTTGTCTTGCCATCGACTTCATCGACGCCAGTCGAAAGGGTGAGGGATGGAGCACATGCTTCAAAACTTTGTTCCGCTGTCGGCATCGTTGACGCTAATCCAAAAGGTGGGGGACGGAGCACACACTTCAAGGACATCGTCTAGCCACTGACTTAGTCATCACCGTCCGACCACCCCGTGGTCGTGACTTCGTCCAACCATGTCCTGGTTGCGACTTCGTCCGACCACATCATGGTCGAGACCTCGTCCAATCACCCCATGGCCAAGACGTTGTTCGACCTTTTGCCGAGCTCCACGCCATTAACTTCACCGGACTCCACGTCAACTCTACCGGATTCCTCGTTTATGTCGATGACCTCTGCTGAGCTTTGTTGAGCCAGCTCTGTCGGTGCCATCCGAGCACCCTGTGGTCACAAACATTTCATTCGACCTTCTCACGATTGCGACTTTGTCTAACCACATCGTGGTCAAGACCTTGTCCGACCGCCTCGCAATCGTGGGGAGCGCATGCCTCAAGACTTTGTCTAGCCACTAATTCTTTCAACACTAATCCGAAGGGTGGGGGACAGAGTGCGTGCTTCAAGACTTCATCCCGCTGTTGGCTTTGTTGACACCATTCCGAAGGGTGGGGGATGGAGCATGCGCTTCAAGACTTCATCCCGCTGCCAGTTTCATCGATGCCTGTCCAAAGGGTGGGGGATGGAGCATGCACTTCAAGGACATTGTCTAGCCACTGACTTCATCGGCATCGTCCAACCACCCCATGGTCATGACTTCACCCAACCACATCCTGGTCATGACTTCGTCTGACCACATCGTGGTCGAGAACTTGTCCGACCACCACATGGCCAAGACTTTGTCTGAGCCTCCACTGAGCTCCGCACCGTTGACTCAACTAGACTCCGCATCGACTCTGCTAGATTCCTCATCGATGTTGATGGCCTCCATTGAGCTTCGTGCCGTTGACTCTTCTGGCTCTGTCAGCGCTGTCCGACCACCCCGTGGTCGTAGACGTTTCGTCAGACCATCTCATAGTTGTGACTTCGTCTGCCAACATCGTGGTCAAGACCTTGTACGTCTGCCTCCAACTTATTCACCAAAGACTTCGCACGGTCTCTACCGAGGTCTTCGCATGATCTCCACGCGAAGACTACACACAATCTTCGCAGGACTTCGCACCGACTCCGTCGAGCCCAGCACAGATGCCGTCTCTGACGAACTTCACCTGGCCTTTGTGGGTCTCCACTTGACCTCGTGTTGCCTCCGCCAAGCTCCACACAGTCTTTGCTAGATTTCGCATGATCTCCACAAGATTTTGCTTAGACGTTGCCTTTGCCGCACTTCGTTTGGCCTCCGTGGGTCTTTGCTGGACCTTGCACAATCTCCACTGGACTCTGCATGGACGTCGTCTCTGCCAAACTTTGTGTGGCCTCTGAAGGGTGGGGGACAGAGTGCGCACTTTAAGACTTCATCCTGCCACCGACTTCATCGATACCAGTCCGAAGGGTAGGGGATGGAGCGTGTGCTTCAAGACTTCGTCCTGCCACCAGCTTTGTGGACACAAGTCTAAAGGGTGGGGGATGGAGCGTGCTCTTCCAGACTTCGTCCTGCCACTAGCTTCGTTGATGCCAGTCCGAAGGGTGCGAGATGGAGCGCACACTTCATGGACTTCGTCCAGACACTAGCTTTGTTGGCAACTGTCTGACCACCCCATGGTCGTGACTTCGTCCAACTACATCCTAGTCGTGACTTTGTCTGACTAGTCATGGTCGTGACTTCGTCTAACCACATCATCGTCTTGACTTGCCCCGGCCACTTGGCGGCCATGCCTTCATCTGATCGCCTCGCGGCCGACACTTTGTCCGACTGCCTCGCGGTCGTAACTTTGTCCAACCACATCATGGTCGGATCTCATCCGATCGCCTCGCGGTTGTCACTTCGCCCGGCCACCTCATGGTCGTAGATGTTTCATTCGACCGACTCGCCGTCCGCCTTGGAGGCATTGCCTCAGCGGGGCGGCACAACTTCGCTACCCGCCTTGTAGGCATGACCTCAGTGGGATGGCCTGGCTTCGGCGTGGGACTTTGCCGACCTCCTCGTAGGCATTGTCTCGGAGGGACGGCACCACCCGCTTCTTGCATTATGATCAGTGAAAAAAGAACCCTCTTCCAGGGGCTCCGAGCTACTAGTTGCATCGGCTCACCAGTTGGCATCCTCTCGTATGCTGTCGGGGGACAGAGGACTGGGATAGTTTGTCACGTCAACTCGCCCATCGGGACCTCCGCACTTGCTATCGAGGGAGACCTATCGTAGGGGTGGCCCAACCCCCATGACTAGGCCTTGCAATTGGCCCAATATATAATAGATCTAATAGTATAGAGAAATGTACCAATGTACCCCTACCTTTTATAATTATTAAGGGGTAGGATGTGAATTTCCCATCATATCCCACTCATGGATATAAGCCCCCAAGAGGAGCATGAGGAGGAGGAACACTCATTTCCCACATATCGTCTCTCTCTGTTAGCTCTCATCTTCTAGTCTCCCTCTCTGTTTGGTCTATAGCCACAATAATATTCTTATATCTTTAACATTAACAACAATAATTATATTTGGAATGGTGGATTATTTGACAGGTTACTAAAAAGATGCAAGTTCCAATTTTCTATGCTGAAGCTGTAATTGGCCCAACTGGTGCAAGAATTATTACATTCGTCGTGCCAGCAGGTCGAGCATATCGATAAACGATTTGGAGGACAGTGCAATGTCTATTGCGATCACTGGAAACATTGTAACAAATGTTCAGACTGCACAGCAACTGATAAAGGTAACAGTGACTTCTCTGAGAAAATCTACTGTACTTTTTTGTTGAAATAACATGTTATCTTTTACATAGGACTATACCTGGTTATGCTTAGGTAGTGTTTGGATTGGGGACTTGGTGGGATGGGATAGCTCCATCCCAGGTATGTGGGATGGGATAATCCCACTTTTTGTTTGGTTGCAAGGATGGGTTAGTCCCTATTTTTTGTTTGGATGGAGGGATAGAATGGGATCTAGTGATCCCACCTCTTGTTTGGATCCAGGAATGGAGTGGGATAGCTGCATATACTCACCTTCCCATGAATTTGGTAGGATTACCTCCTTACCAACTCAATTTTCATATGCACAAGTATAAGATAGATCTAAATATGCTCATTTGCAATTTTCAGTAGTAATTGCAATATTAAACCTTACATATGGCTAAACCACAATTCATTGTCTAGTGGTACACACAACAGTACTCTTCAACCCATAAATAATTAGACCACAATTCATTGTCTAGTGGTACACACAAAAGTACTACTCAGCCCATACATAATTAGACCACAATTCCTTGTATATGTGGTACAGACAAAAGTCCTACACATCCCATACATGTTAACTAGTAGTAATTAGACCACAATTAATAGTTCTATGTGGTACAAGCAAAAGACATAACCACTAATACAACTCAAGCTTATGGTGCAAGAAACTTCTCACTAACAAACATTGCAAACCAGTTGATCTTATGGTTGAATGGCAAATTGTTGAAAGCTTTAGCAATGTGTGGGTTAGCCACCAAATAAGCATAGTAGAAGGAAACATGAGCCTCTTCAAAACCTGGAAGGTTATTCAAGTTATCAAACAAATCTTTTGGCACATCATTACTATTTGAAGCACCAGCCTTGACAATAGCATTGGCAAGCTTATCACAACCAGAGGTGAATGCAGCAATGAGTCCCCCATCTTCATCACTTGCACTTGTCCTAGCTTTCTTGGGCTTACTTGCAGATGATGATGCCCCATTATCATCTCCAACAGCATCATGACCATTGTTTGCACCATTTTCGTTGCCATCTTGTGTTTCATTGTCACCATCTTCTGTCCCTAGAGCTGAACTTGAGTCCTTAGCAAAATTTCCAATAGCCATGCTATTTCCATAGATGGTAACCATCTCATCATAGTGTTCAAGGGGTTTGTTAAAAAACTCAGCATCAGCTTTATGATCCTACAATAGTACACAAGTGTAAAGGCAAAATGAATATATGCAATTTTCACAATAGAAGAGCAATTATCAAAATTAATTCCAACTAACCTATTCCTAAGATTATGTCCAACCGTATTTAGAAACATAGCCACTTGTTGTTCCACACACACATGGATGGTATCTTGAAGCAATCCACGGTCCCTAAAAATGTTACAAAACCGGAAAAAACTAGCTCTAGTAAGTCTAAGCATGTTGATACATGTTGTATCATCCTTCCAAATTTTTTTGTTGAGGTACTCAATTCTTGTCCTATCCCTTTCATCTAGTGGTCCATAACTAATACCTTCTCTCCTTACACACCTTTTTCTTTTTCTAGACTCAATAATCATGGCCATCATTGACAACAAAATTTGCGCAGCGGCCGCAAAAATTAAAATCTTGGTCCTCTTTTCCATCTACAGATCAACGATAGAACAAAAATAAATAGAGAGAACATCTATATATTGGGAATGGTTTCAGCAAATTGGGAAAACAGTACAGTTAATCAACAAAAAATTCAATACATGCTAACTCACACATCACAAGTATTTACTATCAACAAATCAACACATATATCAACTAAAATATCACACAAAAATACTGGAGTAGAGGTCACCAGAGTCAATACCTTGCAAGGGAGAAGTGCACAGCAGATCTGGCTTGGAGGAGAGGAGGCCGGTAGTGGAGAGGAGGCCGGTAGTGGAGAGGACGGCGGGGAGGACGCGCCGAGGCGGAGAGGAGGCCGGCAGTGGAGAGGACGGCGGGGAGGACGCGCCAGGGCGGAGAGGAGGCCGGAGAGGACGACCCGAGCACGGCGACGAGGACGGCGACGAGGACGACCGGAGCACGGCGACGAGGACGGTGACCCGAGCAGACCCGGAGTGGAGACCCGAGCAGACCTGGAGCGGCGACCCGAGCAGACACAAGCACGGCGACCGGAGCACCGACGGCGTGAGGAGCGGCAGGGGAGGCGCGCACACACCCGGCCGGGCCGGCGCCGCGCGTGGAGGGAGAAGGGCAGAGCGGCGGGAATGGGGATTAGGGTTGAGGGAGATAATCTCACCCGCGCGCGCCCGTGAATCCGCTGTACGCGCGCAAAGGAAAGTGGGTTGGCGCGGTTCGCTCGATTTCAGCGGACCATCTCAACCCACATTTCAGCGGAATATTCTCTCTTGGGTCCAACCCACCCCACCAAATCCTACAACCAAACACTACAAAAAATGGGTTGGCCCCCTCCCATCCCGGGATATACCCCAAACCAAACAGACCCTTAGAAAATGGGTGGGTTCTAATGGACTCCAAGTCAGTTTTGGTTTGTACGTGTTATAATACCTAGTTTATAAACGACTTTTTTTAAGATAGAATCAATAGGAAGATTGTAGTAAAATATGTACTGAGTTCAGTTGTATCGGCTAAAATCATATACGACTATTTTTCTCTACATACTATCTCTTGCGAACAGTCAAAATTCAAAAGATAAGTCATAAACCATAGCCCAAAAGAATCCACCTAATACTTCGACAAAATTTTTCTGTTGACTCCATGATTGTGTATGTAAAGCATAAGGTGCTCTCAATCCTCTGTATTGTGAATATTGCTCCCATTAATTCGATGCCTATGTTGGGTGTCTAATGCTCAATCCTCTTGACTTATTAGGGTCTATTCTTTTTGGCTGAAACTTATGATTTTTGGCTGCGGCTTATGGTTTTTGAGCTGTTTGTGTGAGAGATTGCAGAGTAACAGAAACTCACGTGTGGTTTTTGCCAATATAAATGAAGTCGGTATAGTATGTATTACAATTAACTAGTAGATCTTATCTTGAAAAGATCCTCCATTTAAAAGTTAGTTATTATAGAAAAGCCAACTGTTTTTAGAAGCTGAAAAGAACAGGCCTTAGATGGTTAACTGATCGTGTAAGAATCGACCTCTCTGAGAACAAACCCCATACTGGTCTTCTTCAAATGCTTGCTGACCCAGTCTAAATGTATGGGCAAACAGGCCAGTGACTACTGTCCTGTTGCATGAGATTATTAGACTATTAGTTAATCAACGTGCTTCTTTCTGGTAAATTGATTTGGACGTTTGAGACAAGTCATTAACATGCTTCTCTGCTTCATTTGTTATCACTTAAATATACTGTACTTAATTTCAAAAGGGCTCTCCCAGACTGTTCCCATAAAAAATATGTCCAACTTAAAGTACGTCATTTGTTTGACATTTGAACTTTGGCAGAAGAAACAGCTCTTTACCTTTGAAATTGTGGCTATTGTAAGATGGTTGCCGCTCCTATTCGCTTGTTTTGTATCGCATCTTGCTTCTTGCAGTTCTGCTGTTGTTGTGTTGAGACACCAAAGTGCATTTTATTGCTATACATTTGCCTTACAAGCATCGTCGTTACCCTTACGCTCTCCTGACCACTGTGTTCTTTTCCAGAACTTCATGGCTGAAGCCGCCGCCGCTTCCCCTGGTCACAATTACGACTTCATTCCAACATATTTGCCAGCACCAAGATCTCCTGGAGCTGATATTCTAACCAAGGTTTCAAATAGCCGGCTAAGACATTTAGCGGATGGGTTCCGCAGAGCTTACAAAGGCTATAGCGGGCTATAGCCTCATTTAGCGTATTAGTAAAAGTATATGTAAAAAACTCAGAATTCAATGTTTTATGCACATACAAGCATATAATCAAGGATATTTTAGCATACAAAAACATTTATAGCAACAAGTAGTGAGGCATAGTGCATTCCTTCAGGACATTATCAAACAAACACATAAGTTCAATAGATTACAGTCCATAATTCTCCAAATAAACTCACAAACTAAACTGATAAATCATAAAGGCATAAAAGTCACAAACTAAACTGATAAATCATAAAGGCATAAAAGTCACCAGGCGTGGCGGCCTGGTGACTGGTGTGAGGCTGTGAGCGGCGGTGGCTATAGCAGGAGGCTAGGGTTACGCTTACGCAGCACAGAGTTTGGGCCAGACGACCAGCTCCGATTCGGCCCACTTCAGGTTTTTTTCCTCCTTAGCGGGCTAAATAGCAGTCCATTTAGCGGATTTAGTGGGCTAAATCCGGCTAATAATGGCAAACACTGTTTAGCACCAAAATTGAATTCTCTTAGCCCTTAGCCTTCCCAAAAGCTAAATCCAGCTATAGCGGTGGCTATAGCCGGCTATTTGAAACCTTGATTCTAACTGCTTCGCACGCTGGCAGAGTGCGGTTTGACAGAACAGCGCCTGCAACTGATTTACTAAAGTTCCCAAAAGTTTTGATATTCATCATGAGATAATTTTATCGTTCATTTCAAGATTCCTTCAAGACCCCGAGAGTTGTATCTAAATTATATGATATAGCATTGATCCGTGAGTTGAAGTCTCGGTTTATGCATAGGAAAACAAAATTTTGGTTAATTTGGAGTAAATGATGTACAAGAGAGGTGCCGAGACGTCTGAGCTATTGTTGCATTCTGAAATATTTGTAGTAATTGCAAACTAAGTTTTCTTTTGGTTCCTTGTGATCCCTGATAATTTATTTTTTAGCTTCTCAAGTATTGACTGCTAAGATTGTTGTCAATGGATGCTTGGGATTACTGGATGTTGCATAACTTGCATAAATGGCACATGGTAGGCTGCTTTTGGTGAGGAAGCTCCATATTTATGCACAACTTGCATAAATCCACGGTTCATAAAACGGGTGGGAATTGGCTACTTCCTGTAGGATCAAAGACAGGTAGACAACAATTAGAGGAGGATGAATGATTGTCGTGACTTTTTGGTATCTTTCAGTAGTAAAAAAAGATCTCAACCACTTGAAACCGAACCACCTAGTCAATCGCTCAGCTTACGACCGCTCACCCGATCGCTCTGTACGACTACTCGCCTGATCGCTTTGAATGTTTTCGTAAGATTCACAGCACCTGCAATCACAACCAATCTATGAGTAAAACAAGAACCAGATCTATTGAAGACTTATCTTTATTACAGGATCTCTGTGGGATTACAAAGTGCCCTTACAAGCACCCTTAAAAATTTTCTTGACGAAAACCCTCTCAAAACCGCACTAACACTTTCGCAAAAGCCACACATTAGCCCTTAGTCTCCCCTGCTTTTATAGGCTAATGTCCAAACCGTGTCTGCCTCAAACACGAACACAAAACTCTATCTCTTCCTCAAATCAAGGGACTCGAAACCCTTTCTAACACTGGTTTTTATTCAATTCTCTATCTCTTCCACGTTACGGACACTATCCGTAACTTTCTCATTCTTCTCAGTTATGGATTTATCCACAACTCCTAACCCAACACGTAACGAAGCCTCCAGGACAGCACCTCCCATATCTTCATCATGCACCATCATCGCTCGTGTCGAAGCTTGCTAGACCACACCGCCTGTAGCTTCTCCATGAATCACCATCTATGATCTTCACAGGCTCCAGCGTAAACCTGACCATCTCGCATGGCATCCTTAACTGCTTGGACCTTAGACTTCCCCATCCTAGTTTAGGTTTTCCTCGTCACCGACCATGATCGTCTCCATGCCCATCTGCTCATGTGAAGACCAAAGAAAGTTTTCCCGACTCAAGTTCTCCACAACTTGACCAATATCAACACATACTCGAAACATAACCTTGTCTATCCATAGACAAGAATCAAACCATCACCAAATACCAACCAGGTCATCCACGATAATCAACCAGGTCATCCATGACCACATATCTCATCACTATCTAAAAATCAGCCTTAGACAACCCATTACGACTGTTACCTTATTGAGTACTCGAAAACACTAAGTACTCAAAAAATACCATCGCTCCGCTCAAAACACTCAGGGATAACAACCATCGCTACCGACCATAGAGTCATCGAGTACCGCTTGCTAGAGTACCGATCGCTACGACTAAGACACCCAATCGCCAAGACCACAACTATCGAGGATCGAGTCCTTCCGACTACCGAGTACTAAGCCTTTCTGACTACCGAATACCGAATCCTTCGGATACTGTTCACCGATCACCACTAGCCAGTCATACCGCTAATCTAACATGAGTATTCGAAGATAGTAAGAATTGAAGCATTCGTACCGACAATGAAGTCTAGGAGTACCGACCGTGAAGCCTATGACAACCGTTTACAAAGTCTTCAACTTCTGACCGCAAAATCTACGAATACCGAACAAAAAATCTAAGACCACCGACCAATAAAATCTACGACTATTGAGTACAACCAGTAAACTTCATGAGTATCGAGTACCGACCATTAAAGTCCATGACTATCAATATCGACTAGACACTATAGCTACGACCATAAAAAAGTACTGTAGCTATGACCAATTGGCTGGTCGAGATCGAAGCTTACCGATTACTTGGCATGGTCATTCTGTTGTGGTCAAAAAGGCATAGTTGAAGGTTGCTATGGTCGAAACCAGATGTGGTCGTAGTTGGACAAGGTCAAAATCGGACATGGTCAAAGTCTATTAATATCAAAGTCGGACGTGGTCGAAGTCAGATACGATCGATGTCTACTAATTGGACAAAGCCGTTCGGACCACCGACTACCAAACGTAGTCGATACCGCCGACTACCGTGGTCGAAATACTATGGTCGATCTGCCTTTGCTTATCTGCTGTGGTCGACAACCACCCTGAAAGCTTTAGTAAAACAAGTGCATCGAGCAGAACTTTCACAAAAGCAAATTACAATAAAACCAAATGATAATTATTCACTATCAACAGTATGTACAACCATCATATGGTCTCACACTTCCCCACTGGTGCGGCTACAAATATATCACCTCAGTTTGGAGTTTTCCGAAATAAAATAAGAAATTAAGCAACGGCTATAAATACGGCGAAATTTTGTCATAGTAATATAGCACATGAGGACAATTTTCAGAGCGATATATCGGCGAAAAAAGCCATCTATTTGTTGTTTCCCTCGGTGTTTTCCTGCACTGTCCTAACGGGGGGCTACGCTTAAATCTCTCTCCTTACATGCCGACATTAGAAGGGGAAAATGCCGGGTTCAGAGGATTGCAAGGCAGGCATTCTGTTCGTCCTTTCTCTCTCCTCTCTTCGTTCCCGCGTAGAGAGAGAGAGAGCGAACCCCTTTGCCTCCTCTTTCCTGACAAGAACCACATTTCCCCCGATCTTTTTGCGGATTTTCCCTACAGATTTCTTCGCCTTTTGGTCGATTCTACCAGTGCACGGTTTTGTTCTTGTTCTTTCTCTCTCTCTCAGTTTCGTGGTTTGGGCAAATTTGGAGCTTCCTCACCAAACTGCAGCATCGGTACTGGGTACGTCTCAAAATTAATATACTCCTTTTTTTTTTACTTACTACTATTTTTTTTGGAAAAAAAAGTAAGAACAAGAACAATCTTGTGACAATCTGAATGCTTCTTGAAACAAAAAAAGATGAACTGACAAAAATAATTTTAAATATGACCAACTGCGCACCGGAAGAATGCCAAGATTATTTTTGTACAGAGAGAATTCTTGGATTTTGAATGTGAATGCTGGGTTGTCGCATGATTTTTTTTTCTGCTGTAACCGGCGGGAATTTTGGATTTGGTCCTCACATTTCCATCCTTTTGTCCTCTGAACAATCAGACATTGTTGCCTTTGTTCCGAAAGAAAGGTTGCATGCCTCATTAACAACGCAGTGTAATTTTGGTGCTGCCCTGACAAAGGATTTCTGCTCAAGTTCAGGTTTTCAAGCAACCTACTACCTGTGAATTTTGATGTACATTGATCACCCATGGCTGCGAAAACCCGCGCGAGATCCCAGGACTTCTCGCAGCGGTTCTGGTCCATGCTGTCCTACGCCTGCAGCGAGCTCTGCGTGATCATTCTGCTCTACGTGGCCGCCGCGGCGTTGTATGCGGTGACGAGGTTGGCACGCATCTGTAGGCTGAGGGCGCCATGCATGCTGTGCTCAAGGCTGGACCATGACCTCCTCCATGGCAAGCCATGGTTCTCCGGGTACTTGGTTTGCACCGCGCATAGGTTGGAGATATCATCTCTGGCATACTGCAAGAGCCATGGCAATCTTGCACGCTCCGATGATCTCTGCGAAAGATGCCTCCTGGCATGCACCGCAGGCGTCAGCGATGAGGTTAACTCCGGGTCTGGATCGAGGTCCAGACGGTTGTGTTCTTGCTGCTCAGAGCCGTTCAAGAAGGTGCGCAATGCGCAGAGGCTTCCTGGAACTGCAAACGTTGTGGAGTCTTCAGATACCGTGCTTGGTTCGGAGGAAATGAACCGGAAGAGCCAAGTTGCTGCAGGAGACAGCAATCTTGCCATGCCATTGCCATCCAAGGTTGTACCTGAGCAAGTCCCTGCAGATCGTTCAAAAGAGAAGAGTACGTATAGCTATCTGAAACTGAATATGTTGAACTGAATCTTTTTAGGAAGTCCACTGACTATATCTATATGCTTTTGATGTAGCATTTCTGGTGGGTATTGAGGAGGTCAATGAAACAGATAGTTCACCAGGCACAGAAGAACAATCTACAAAGGACAATGGTGCTTCTGCAAATGCTGGGGCAGCAAAGCCAGTACCCAGTGGATCCGCTGCGCCGACGCGCATTTTTGTCGACCGCAACAGCAGCATAAAGAATGCTTTCATTGGCAGGGTCAAGCTGCCATCTCCTCGCCCATCGGAGATAATCTCTGCCAGGGACAACAATTCAACCACTCAGCAGGAAGTGAAGGAATTCCTTTCTCAGATGTCCTCTGCAAGGGGCCTTGACAGTTCTTGGACTGAAGGAGCACCTAGCCCTGGTATCAACACTCTGATTGATGAAAGCAATGCTACTGGCTGGAAACTCGAGAGGAATTATTCTGTGCTGGAACCATCGGATGGGAACATTGTTGATGAAGCTGAAGGGGAGAGCTCTCTTGAGAATCTGAAGAAACAGCTTGATCTCAACAAGAAGTCAATGAGTGTTCTTTACAAGGAGCTCGAGGAAGAACGCAGCGCTTCAGCGGTCGCGGCAAGCCAAGCGATGGCCATGATCAACAGATTGCATGAGGAAAAGGCTGCGATGCAGATGGAGGCGCTGCAATATCTGAGGATGATGGAGGAGCAGGCTGACCATGACCATGAAGCAATACAGAATCTGCACGACCTGCTTACAGAGAGGGAGAAAGAACTGCTCGACATGGATTCTGAACTTGAGAACTGCCGGAGACTACTCCAGGATGCGCCATTCAATGGCGGCAAACTTGATGCCACTGGTGCAACATATGGCAGAAATATGGCATTTGACGGTTTGAATGGTTCGGATTTTGTGAGGAGCACCATGTCGGGTTTCGAAGACGAAAAGGCGTATATTTTGGAATCCTTGAGCAGATTGGAGGAGAAGCTCCACATTTTCACAAACAGACTTGCTTCTGATGATGCCAAAAGTAGTCAAGATGGATTGTTAGGAGATCACACAAGGGCTGATGGCCAACATATGGAGAATTCTTTTCAGCAAAATGATGGAAATGAATTAGTTGAGGAGAACCACAAGGATGAATGTTCATGTTCTCCTTTAGACATTGCCAAACCGAGTTATTTAACGAGTTTTAAGGATGAAATTTCACTATTAAATACAAGGCTGAAGGCACTTGAATCTGATCAAACGTTTCTCAAGCAGGTATTAAGTTCCCTAAAATGTAGCCCTGATGGACTGCAGTGTGTACAGGAGATAACCAGCCATTTGCTAGAGTTGCGAAGAGTTGTGACTCAATGAAGAGAAGCAGTTTTGCCTTGAGTTCATCACACTACTTGGTCACGAGGTAAGAACTCTTCTAGTCATTATTTAATAGCAATGAATATTACTGAAGATTGTTGAACTATTATGAAAAATGGAAACATTTTGTTGAGGTAACTGAAAGCCCAAAACATATAGCATAGCTTACATGATGCAACAGCACACCGAATGCTTCATTAGCCTCTATGCTCGGAAGTTTCTAAAATTACGTCCATGACGGAAAATGCTAAGAAAATGCATGTTTGTAAGAAAGCTTATGCTTTAACAATTGCAATAATCGTCAAAAAATATTGCAAATATTTACTCAAACTGGTTTGTGCTGATAATAATTTCAGCCCACCAAGTTATCAAAAGATGAGTCTGGATTAGCTACTATCTATATTGCCGAATACTTTAAAGCTCTAGATTTTATTTTCCTTATTCTCTCAATACACTGTAGCCACATGTTAGCCAGCCCTCCTATAAATTCTTTGAACTCCTGTGATTTTGTTTTTCATTTTAATTTTTCTTTCATCCATATGCTAGCTGTGAATATTAGTATTGGTTATTTACAGTTGCTGGATCTACAAAATAGTTGAAGGAAATGTTACTGTTCCTTGCCATAGTCTTGAACCACAAATCTTATACATGAATCTTCTGTTCTGCTCAATTCAGTAAAAACATTGACAAACATTGATCCAACCTTTTTCTGCAGTCCTTCTCATGTAGAGATCTACAGCCTAATGATGGTGCTACTGCTTCCGGTTAGTGCCGGAAGTGGTGTCAATGCTGCATTGAAGAGGTGTGAACTCTGAAGATCGATACCGGTGCAAGATCATCCGTTGTTCTTCAGTCCTGATCTGATTAAATGTGAAAGGGTGCATTCACTGACCAAACACTTCCATTTCTTGTACTAACCTTCAATTTTTCATCGACCTGGCTAGCCCCTTGCTGCTGTTCCTTCTGTCACTACGTCAGCAAATTACTGACACAGAAAAACATCCCTTGTATATTGATCTGATGGCTGTTGAAATTAGGAGCAAGTTTGTAACCGTAGATGTAATTAATGCTTCTGGTTCCTGCCAAGAGGAGTTAACTCGTAAACTATATGTTCATGTCAAATCAGTGACTATCCCCGTCATTTTTCTGGGATGGCCCAAATTCGTTGCCTACAAATATTTCAGTTGTTTGAATCCTGCTGATTTTATAATCGAATTGCAATGATTTTGTAGTGGTGTTAATTTTTCCTCAGAGACTACATGCATGCATGCCAAGTTGCTTTCACATCTACACCTCATCTATCTCTGCATCGTCATTTGTCAAAACACGTGAGGGCGTCATCTACCACTATTAATATTCCGTTCTGAAACTATAGATGTCATCTATTTCTTCCTTTGAATATTTCAAATTTATACTACTACTATTTCAGATTCGGATCTAATCAGAAATAATCTACTTGTGCTTGTATTTTTGTATGGAATAAGTTTATTTTACCCCCTCAACTCTTCCGACAATCTAAGTTTCAACCCTAAACTACAAACTCATATATTTAACACCTCTCAACTATGAAAACCGGATATTTTACTCTTTAAGGCCATTTCTGATGAATAAGTCCCTGTACTGTGGTCTTTGTGGGGCTGTGGTAGTTTTTGTTTTTTGACTGCTTTAGGACAGCGACTGCTTTAGGACAGCATCTGCTTTTAGGACAGCATCTGCTTTAGGACAGCATATTGACCGCTTTAGGACAGCATCTAGGATAGCATCTTAGCATATACTTGGCTGGTTCTCAGCCTATAAATTTGTATCCCCAACCCCTCAGGTTGGCATGACATTGTGTGAGCAATAAACAAAGAAGAAAATTACCCCATCTCCTAGTGTCATCCTCTCCATGAGAGTAAGGATCTTGCTATCACCAACAGCAAGACTCCAGCGAGTAACAAGTGGTATCAGAGCCTTAGTATCCTGTAGCTTGAGCATCTCCTGCTCATCTCCTTCTCCGGCCTCGCAGCAGCCCCAGCCGGTAGCAGCAGCAGCTCCGGCTGTCCCCGCTCACTCCTCTCCGGAGACGGGCAGCAGCTCGCCAGAAGCAGCCCTCTCTCCACGCAACAGCCCCCCAGTAGCGCGCCATGTCCGCAGGGCAGTCTCAGCGCTCGGTCGCCTCGAGCATGCGACGTCAGCAGACGGCCGAGCTCGTCACGGCAGAGCAGCGCGAGCGAGCGGCGGCAGAGACCGCTGCGGCGGCGGAAAGGGCGTCAAGGCTGGCAGCGGCGGAGCTGGCAGCAGCCAGGGCGGAGGTGGAAGCAGCGGCGGCGGCAGATGCAGCGCGTGCGACAGCAGCAGAGGTCAAGGCTCTGCGCGGCAGCAACAGCAGCTCCGGCTCTGTTGATGACAGCGCCGACGCGGACCCTCAGCTGCTGGAGAGGGAGGCAGCGCAAGGGCGAACGGCGCAATGGGCAGCCACGCACGCCCACGAGCGCGGCGGCAGCCCAGACAGGCGCGGACGCGCCGGCGGCGCTCCTGAAGGAGGCGCACACTGCGGTGGCGCTCCTGGAGGAGGCACGCACGGCGGTGGCGTACGGGTCGACGGAGAGCGCGGCCCTCACAGGCAACGCGGCTCTCTCTCCCCGGTTCGGTACCGTGGTCACCACGAGTACCAGGCTGTCGTCAGGGACGTCGGCCCCGGCGGCGGGTGGCCTACCCTCACCAAGACAAACTACGTCGAGTGGGCTGCGGTGATGAGGGTGAAGCTCCAGGTGCGGCTTATGTGGGATGCAGTCCGGTACGGCGACGTCGACTACGACCAGGATCGACGAGCGCTGGATGCTCTCATCGCCGCAGTCCCGCCCGAGATGCAGTTCTCGCTTACCAACAAGCGGACTGCTAAAGAGGCTTGGGACGCCATCGCTGCAGCACGCATCGGCAGCGACCGCGCCCGCAAGTCTACACTGCAGGCACTACGCACGGAGTGGGAGCACCTGGCCTTCAAGCCAGGTGAGGACGTTGATGACTTTGCTCTCCGTCTCAACACTCTGTTGCACAAGTTGGTGCAGTTCGGCGACGACACCTACGGCGAAGAGAGAGCTGTGGAGAAGCTCTTCCGCTGCGTCCCCGAGAAGTACAAGCAGATGACTCGCTCGATCGGGTCTCTGCTGGACCTCTCCACGATGACCATCGAGGAGGCGTTGGGTCGCCTCAAGGTCGTCGACATCGATGAGCCACAGCGCCCCTCGGGACCTGTCACCATTGGCGGGAAGCTCCTCCTCACTCGGGAGCAGTGGGGTGCCGGCCAAGGTGACAAGAAGAAGGGGGAGCCTTCTTCCACGACAGGCGGCCGCAAGAGTGGCAAGCGCGGCAAGCCGCGCAAAGGCGCCCAGGGCGGCGATGCTGGCAAGCAAAAGCCGGCACGAGACGACTCTTGCCACAACTGCGGCAAGCTTGGTCACTGGGCCAAGGAGTGTCGACAGCCACGACGCGGCCAGGCCCACGTCGCGCAAGCGGAGGAGGAGAAGCAGCCGGTCCTGTTCATTGCTCATGCGAGCATCGAACTACCTCCAGCGGCACCGGCCGCAGTGGCTCTCCTCCACCTTGACGAGCCAAAAGCACACGCCCTCCTCGGCGACAGTTCCGGCAATGACAAGACCGACGGGTGGTGCCTCGACACCGGCGCCACCCACCACATGACCGGGCGGCGGGAGTTCTTCTCCGAGCTCGACTCAGGCGTTCGAGGCACCGTCAAGTTCGGCGACGCCTCCGCTGTGGAGATCAAGGGCGTCGGCTCTGTCGTCTTCGTCGCCAAGACTGGCGAGCACCGGCTGCTCACCGGCGTCTACTACATCCCCGATCTGCGGAACTCCATCATCAGCTTGGGACAGCTGGATGAGAACGGCTCGCGTGTCGAGATCGAGCACGGGGTGCTGCGGATTTGGGATCTTCGACGCCGCCTCCTTGCCAAGGTAACCAGAGGCGCAAATCGACTCTACACTCTTCACGTGCAGGTGGCACAACCCCTCTGTCTCGCAGCTCGTCGGGACGACGAGGCGTGGCAGTGGCACGAGCGCTTTGGGCACCTTCACTTCGAGGCCCTGAAGCGGCTCAGTGCCACGGAAATGGTGCGAGGCCTGCCGTGCCTTGACCATGTGGAGCAGTTCTGCGACGTCTGCGTGATGACGAAGCAGAGGCGACTCCCCTTTCCCCAGCAGGCGAGTTTCCGAGCCAAGGAGAGGCTCGAGCTCGTGCACGGGGACTTGTGTGGCCCGATGACACCGGCCACACCGGGAGGACGACGCTACTTCCTGCTGCTCGTCGACAACCTCTCCCGCTACATGTGGGTGATGGTCCTCGGCAGCAAGGGAGAGGTTGCGGACGCCATCAGGCGCACGCAGGCTGCTGCGGAGGTGGAGTGCGGCCGCAAGCTGCGCGTGCTGCGCACAGACAACGGCGTCGAATTCACGGCGGCTGAATTCGCGTCGTACTGCGCTGATGAGGGCATTCAGCGCCACTACTCCGCGCCGTACAGCCCGCAGCAGAACGGCGTCGTCGAGCGGCGCAACCAGACGGTTGTGGGGATGGCTCGGGCCCTCCTCAAGCAGAGGGGGATGCCGGCTGTCTTCTGGGGAGAGGCGGTGGTGACGGTCGTCTACATCCTCAACCGCTCGCCTACCAAGGCGCTCGACGGCAGGACGCCGTACGAGGCTTGGCATGGGCGCAAGCCGGCGGTCTCCCACTTGCGGGTCTTCGGCTCCCTCGCGTTCGCCAAGGAGCTTGGCCACATCGGTAAGCTCGACGACAGGAGCACTCTGGGAGTGTTCATCGGCTACGCGGAGGGCTCGAAGGCCTACCGCATCCTCGACCCTGACACACAGCGAGTCCGCATCTCGCGTGACGTTGTGTTCGACGAAGGGCGAGGCTGGACGTGGGACAAGGCGGTGGACGACGGTTCGACTTCGACTCTCAGGGACTTTGTTGTCGACTACGTCCACTTCGAGAGAGCCGGGGGAGCTAGCAGCTCGTCTTCACCGAGCTCGTCCACCTCGACACCTTGCTCGCCACCAGCTCCGGCGAGTGCTCCACCACCTTCGGCACCGGCTATGCTCCACTCTTCACCACCGGCCACTCCACGCTCTCCCGCACCGGCTCACCACTCTCCTGCACCGGCGGCCACACCACCGGAATCGGCCCCAACAGCTTCGGTCCACGACGAGCAGCGCATGGTGGAGTTCGCTACTCCGCTGTCCCACGACGAGGACCGCGTCGACACCTACCACGACGACGAGCCTCTGCGCTATCGTACCATGGACAACATCCTCGGCGAGCTGCCCGTCCCTGGACTGGTGCAGCGCGACTGCGAGGCGGAGCTGCACTTGGCATGCGACGACGGCGAGCCCCGCTCCTTCGCTGAGGCGGAGGGAGACGCGGCGTGGCGTGTCGCGATGAAGCAGGAGATGGACGCCGTCGAGCGGAACCGGACGTGGGAGCTGGCGGATCTTCCTGCCGGTCACCGCGCGATCACCCTTAAGTGGGTGTTCAAGCTGAAGCGGGATGAAGCCGGCGCCATCGTCAAGCACAAGGCTCGCTTGGTGGCACGAGGCTTCGTGCAGCAGGAGGGGGTCGACTTCGATGACGCCTTCGCACCCGTCGCACGGATGGAGTCCGTGCGACTCCTCCTTGCGCTAGCTGGCCAGGAAGGCTGGCGTGTTCATCACATGGATGTCAAGTCGGCATTTCTTAACGGCGACTTGAAGGAGGAGGTCTACGTGCATCAGCCGCCGGGATTTGCGATCTCCGGCAAGGAGGGCAAGGTGCTCCGCCTGCGCAAGGCCCTCTATGGCTTGCGACAGGCACCGAGGGCGTGGAACGCCAAGTTGGACTCCACGCTGAAAGGGATGGGCTTCGAGCAAAGTCCGCATGAGGCGGCCATCTACCGGCGGGGCAGTGGAGAAAATGCCCTGCTGGTGGGCGTCTACGTCGACGACCTGGTGATCACTGGCACCAAGGATGCGGAGGTGGCGGCATTCAAGGAAGAGATGAAGGCCACCTTCCAGATGAGTGACCTGGGGCCTCTCTCCTTCTACTTAGGGATCGAGGTGCACCAGGATGATTCTGGGATCACGCTTCGACAGACCGCCTACGCCAAGCGCGTCGTTGAGCTAGCTGGGCTCACCGACTGCAACCCAGCTCTCACTCCAATGGAGGAGAGGCTGAAGCTGAGCCGCGACAGCACGACGGAGGAGGTGGACGCTACGCAGTACCGGCGTCTTGTGGGGAGCCTTCGCTACCTCGCCCACACACGACCGGACTTGGCATTCTCCGTCGGCTACGTTAGTCAGTTCATGCAACGACCGACGACGGAGCATCAGCAGGCTGTGAAGAGGATCATCCGCTACGTTGCGGGGACTCTTGACCACGGCCTCCATTACCCGAGGTGTCCCGGCGTGGCACACTTCGTCGGGTACAGCGACAGCGACCACGCGGGCGACATCGACACCAGCAAGAGCACAAGCGGGATTCTCTTTTTCCTCGGCAAGTGTCTCGTTCACTGGCAGTCAGTCAAGCAGCAGGCGGTGGCCCTGTCCAGCTGTGAGGCCGAGTACATAGCGGCTTCCACCGCTTCGACTCAGGCACTCTGGCTCGCTCGACTGCTTGGTGATCTCCTCGGCAGGGACACTGAAGCAGTGGAGCTCAGGGTGGACAGCAAGTCCGCTCTAGCCCTGGCAAAGAACCCCGTTTTTCATGAACGGAGCAAGCACATCCGGGTGAAGTACCATTTCATCCGAGGCTGCTTGGATGAAGGAAGCATCAAGGCAAGCTACATCAACATCACGGATCAGCTTGCGGATCTACTCACCAAGCCTCTTGGAAGGATCAAGTTCCTTGAGCTCTGCTCCAAGATCAGGATGGTTCAACCCTCCCACAAGACGACGCACAAGACTTAGGGGGAGAATGATGAATAAGTCCCTGTACTGTGGTCTTTGTGGGGCTGTGGTAGTTTTTGTTTTTTGACTGCTTTAGGACAGCGACTGCTTTAGGACAGCATCTGCTTTTAGGACAGCATCTGCTTTAGGACAGCATATTGACCGCTTTAGGACAACATATTGACCGCTTTAGGATAGCATCTAGGATAGCATCTTAGCATATGCTTGGCTGGTTCTCAGCCTATAAATTTGTATCCCCAACCCCTCAGGTTGGCATGGCATTGTGTGAGCAATAAACAAAGAAGAAAATTGCCCCATCTCCTAGTGTCATCCTCTCCATGAGAGTAAGGATCTTGCTATCACCAACAGCAAGACTCCAGCGAGTAACAATTTCGTCCCAGTTTTATGTGGAAGCATTTTTAACACATGAGCTTGTTTTAGGGTGGCGTTGCAGCCTAGTCAGCATAATCATCATATAAATAAGAAATATACAGTAAAACCCACCCGTCAAACTCGTGTCCTCTCAGTGTCTTCCTCTGTTCTCTCTCTATTGCAAGTTTGCAACTGGCCACGCTAGCCAACAACGACTACGACAACCACCATATTTCTTCTTCCTTCCCTTCTCTCACTCTCCCCCAAAGCTCATCACCTTGGCGAATGAATGAATGATCTAACTAGTGTTGGAGGCGGAGACCGTGATGTGGATGAAGGCACACCATTAATGACCTTTGTGACTGCATCTTCACCTGAGCAAGCTGCAAGATGTTGTCGCCAATGACCGGAGTGGATAGAGCAGGCGGCCCGACGACCAGGGCACAGATGATCTGGACCTTGTCATGGGGGTTGAAGTAGAGTAGCAAGAGTAGCCTCAACCAAGTGTCGCCATTGCCCCCAAGTGCCACCGCCACCGCAATCCGAGATCGGGGAGGAGGCCTGCTCTGGCTCCCCCTCCCCGCTGCCCTCTGCCATGCGCCCAGCTCCACCATGACCCCCTCTCCCATCTACGGAGGAAGCAAGAGCAGAGATATTGGACAGTGTGTTCCCGGCGGAAGGAAAAGGCGAGCTGACCGATGACAAATCTCTAGCCTCCTCCCCCAAATCCGGCCGATGCTCTCGGCCTTCTCCCCAAATTCTGCCCGCCAATGTAGCTCTCAGTGCTACTAGGTGCAGACGAGGAAGATTAAGAGGTGAGAAAAATAGAGGAAGAAGTGAGGAGGAAGAAGTGGATTGTGAGAGTGACATGCGGGCTTTATCATATTTTTCTAATTTATTTGTTTTTTTTCTGACTCGATTGCTCACATGTGAAAACCTGAAACGAAAACAAGTCTATGTGTGCAAACCGCTTCTATGTTAGAGCCATCTTACAGCAAAACCGTCTTTAATAGATCTTAAGGAGTAAAATAAAGGAGATTGATACTTGAGAGTTGTAAAACATCTGATTTTACAATTTAAGGTTCGAGAAGGTAAAATAGACTTTCATCAGGTAGCTCAAGAGTAGATCCATATCAGATGAATTTTATTATATAAATGATTCTGTCCCCATCTTGCAGGCCATTAGTTTTTCACGCTTTTGGAGTTTGCATATCGCATGAAAAACTTCTACAATCCTTGCAAATTACTACATGTGCACCTAAATTAGTACTCCCTCTGTCACTAAGCGTAGGTCGTGACGTTCACTCTCTAAAGTATACTACTTTGTTCACTATATCCTATTAAATATGTTTTTATGAATAAAAGATGTCATAAAAATATATTTCATAATGAATTTAGCAACACCAAATTCATATGGCCAATCTAGATAATTCTTTACATATCATCAAAACTAAAAATGATTGACTAGACTAATTGTAGGCTGACCTACATTTAGTGATGGAGGGAACACCATTTTGTGTAAATCGTGTGTAACAAACTCATTCTGATTATGTTACGCAGATTGGTTGGTTCGTTTGTCTTATGAGTACTAAACTTAGAATATCCTAATAAGAATAGCTAATTTTAGACTTTTTTGTCTTCTTGAATTACAATAGGGGTCCCTCGTCTTTCTTATTTATATTTTTCCATAAGAGTGGTTGAACTTGAAAATCTGTTGTAGTATCTGTATTTCCTACTCATATTTTAACTCTCTTGAAGAGTATTTTTTTATAAAAAAATATACACTTCTCATTGAAAATGAACATCCACTAGTCAATAATGTATTGTTGGACCCCAGGTTAGCAAAACCCAGACGCTATATGATTCTACCGCACTATTTCTTAAATTAGTAGATACTGCTCACAGATACACTACTGTATATCTAAAATATATTTTGCAGAAGCTTAATTAATACAGTAACAACTTACGCATGGGCTGATCAAGCCGAAAACAATAAGTTGCAGCAGCGGAAACGTCACATAGGTGGAACCCTCAAGACTTGCCCATAGGTAGCCAACTAGGGTTAGCGACCTTGTTATTGGCCTCATCATCTTCCAGCTCTGTTGATCCTTTTAAAGCATCACAGGGCTTAACCTTCTTTTACTGACTGACTAAATGATGGTAATTACGCAATAGTGAGTATAACGGTACTCAGCAAGCCACCACACAGGATGCAATAATAATAGATGCAAAGCTATCAAGGGAGGCTTTAGGTTCTTTTAGTTGCTAAAAGCAACATTTTGAAAGTCACGATAAATAAAAAAATTCTTGAGACCTAACAATTTTAACTAAAACAGATTTTCAAAAGTTATCTGTGAGAATGCAGTAATAATAGTAGCACAGGTTACATCCACTTTTTACGGTGCATGGCTACCTTTACCAAATGCTACTTTTCACCACCAGAGTACATTCTCCTCTAGGAAAAGCCAAAGTCAGGGTTACCTCAGCCCGACGAACTTTCATCCCACCAATAAGGGTTTTTGAAATAGAACTAACTCGAGAAAGTTCCTATGTCCGCTCTTGACCGTGGGCACGGCTGTTCGAATAATTTATACTCTGCAGAGAATAAATATCTTTACCTACAAGAGATAATCAACTCGACAGGCCTACGTGATTCCTTAGTCACGTAGATCGAAAGATTGTCACGAGGCCTTTACAATACCTCGCCCTATCATTATCTCACCCCTATGGGCTACTCCCACACGTAGTGGGTCCTATAAATTATGCGGGATGTTACACTATAGCGATTAGTGCAATCGAACTCCACTCTCCACAACGCTAGCCCTATGGAAAACTTCACCTTTACTCGGTGTCCCATTCAAGCCGGATGTGAGAGACCATGTGGTTATGACCCCATGTTTGTGATGAGTAATTGACAAGTATTTTGGAAAGATTGAGTTTGGTTCGTGCGCTTGGTGCCATGATGGCATTTGGCTCAATCGGGGTTGGTTAGTCGGACTTGAGGCGTATTATTCTTTCCGTTTGAGCTTTTGGGCCATTTTATGCTTAAGTATGATTAATTGATGCTAATTGTGATTACTTGTGTCGAGCAGTGCTATGTAATGTATTTCTTGTCTGTGGTGGCTGCAGGACATCGAGGCGGAGTCGTGGCGAGGCACGAGATGACCGGACTAGGCGCGGGCGGTGCCGAGGTCAAAGCGGTCGAGTTGTGCCGAAGACGACGTGGGCTCGAGGTGGCTGCGAGGTTTGGACGACAAGGAATGCGGAAGCTTCCCGGAAGGTGCAGGAGGGGCGTTTTGGTAAAAGTGCAAAGCTGCACAAGTGGAAGCGGTTCCGTTCGGGATTTAGCGGTTATAACGGGTTGGAGACCCATTAGCCAAAGGCTATAGATAGGAGAGGTTTCTTGGTTGTTGGTATGGATTCTAAGGGCTTGAGAGATGGTTTAGGGTTTTGCTTTAGTCAAAATGGCCTTTGGGAGGTTGTTTTGCTTTAGGCTTTAGTGGTTGAGAGAGCAGGAGTTTGTCTCCCGCAGGTTCTCTGTGTCTCCTCTCAAGCATGTGTGTTCTTGGGTTCTTGAGACTTGAGAAAGGGAGAGTATGAGTTGATGCACATGTAATCATTCCTCTTGTTTCAATCGTGTATGGGGACTCCATGTAATCCTTGATTGATTGGGAATGAAACTTCTAAAGTGTTTCTCCTGTTCGTGCCTGTTTTTCCTCTCGATGCTCTCTCTGCTTGATTTCAGAGATTTTCGTTTTTGTGTTGATTCTTGCTGAGGAGTAGCAAAATGGGTTGCTCTGTGATGGGATTGTATTTCTAGACCCTTTGGTCAGCTAATTCCAAGAGCAAATTAATTAAATCACAAGAATCACATTTCTCTCTTTTCATTTCCCCTGTTTGTGGCTTTTCTAGGGTTTCTCAACAGAGGTTTCTTTGTCCCCCCTTGATTCCCTTCATGAGATGGCATAAGCTTTGGTGTCTTGGGTCCTGAGGTTATTGCTTAGCTTATCTCTCGATCTCATGTTCAAAGAATCAAGGAATGGCAGTGAATTTGAGATTTTGTGCTGCACTCTGTATCTTTTCAGTATTTGGCCAAGATCCTTAATTCTTGCTCTTGAGATGGTTTCTCTTGGTCTCCTAGGCTCTACATGTTATTTAAGAGGTAGTCTTACAGTTTTGGACTGAAAATTTCAGAGAGAAATCTCAAATTTTATTGCAGTGTGAAGTTTTGAGTTTTTGTCTGAAAATCCTGCTTGCTACCTGCTCTGGAAATCAAGGGGCGGTCTGACCGGAGGCCAAGAGGCGGTCAGACCTGATATATAGCACCGATCAGACTGGTGGCATATGGGCGGTCTGACCGGCGGCTTGGGAGCGGTCAGACTGGCCCAATAACACCGGTCAGACCGGCCGCTAGGTTTTTGCTGCTGTCCTTTTGGTTGCCTCTTCTCTGCTCTGTTTTCTTTTTGTCTAGCTTACCCTTCCAGAGAACTTGAATCACTCACTTCATAGCTGTTCATAGCTATTGGAGGAAAGATTCTTGTTGGTACTTTTTGGGGGCAAGTTTTAAGAGTTGACATTCACCCCCCTCTGTCGCCGATTTCGATCCAACATGATGTTTATTCCTCCTGCACAATCCCTCCTTCCCCCCTTCCTGTGAGATGACTTCAAGGGTCTAGTAAATTATTTAGTCAAGCCTATAGTTTGCCAGCTTGTGGTTGTACTGTTTTACACGAGGAGGTTAACACAAGTCCTTAATTTATCCAAACGGTTCATACCACAAACCACAATTTCTCATGCGACATCGGCACCAACCTCTCTTACCGTCTGCCCAAACACGTATAGCAGGTTTTTAGGGTTTTGAGAAGAATAAATCCAGTTGTCACAAATTATCAGTCACTTACATCATGTAACTGTCCCAAAACAAGTTTTCATGTTTAAAGATTGATGATCAGGACAAACTAGTGCCCTAGACTTGACAAGATAACGTGGCATTTAATATGACTTATAGCTAGTAAAGTTATCATTAACATCTAGGTGATAATGATCATGTATTTCATGTGTCAGGGAATGGCATAACAATGATATTACTATGTCATCAAGTAGGCATGTAACTACCTTAAATTTTGACATACATTTGCATAATGAATTAAACACGCAATTTAATAATTTAAAGGAACATAGTTTTTGCATAAAATGTAGAATCAATATGATCAAAGTGATGACTTGCCTTACTTGGTTTACCACAGCCTTGATCTAGTTCAAAGCCTGCTCAGTTAATAGTCTTGAATCCTTCATCTTTGTCTTTACTCGAATCTTGATCCCGCTCGAACTTGTCGCTTCTTTGAGACTTCAGATTCTAACTACATAACAAATGAGCTAAAGACCAAATAAATCCAAGAACATAAGAAAGTCCAATCAAATTCCATTGAGCTTATCTATATGATGATTGCGAATAGAGAGAAGATTTATTGGGACGCGGGATAGAGACAGAGTCAAACATATTTTGAGGGAGAGTGAAGTGATGAGGTAGCTTCGCAGGGCAGGACAAAAGAAGGATTAACATTGAAAAAATATTCACAACAATATTCTGCTTTAAATTGGGGTATGGCTAGACATAGCCGATTACAAGATACCAAGACTCGATTTCTAAATTTATAATTTTTTATTTAATTTATATTTATTAAGGAAGTTTCATGTGTTAGGCAAGGCCTACGGACAGATGAGAGAGTTTAATCATGATACTGGGTATTATTTGCTAAAGGATAAAACTTAGTGATTTTAGGAGGCGAGGTTTACAGAAGATTAGGATAAATTTGGTCAAATTAACTTGACATTTTGAGGCAAAGTATTATCTGAGATGGCAACTACCAATTAATTGAACCATTGTTTTAATAACTTAATTAAGATATGTAATTAGTCATTTAACCGATTATTATTATGAACTTAGTTAATTATTTCACTGATTAACCAATTTATTATTAGTGATTAGCGCTCCGCCTTTTATTGGATAAGTAGTTAATATTTTAACAGGGTTTTTTTTCAAGATTGAACTGGTTATCAGTATATTAAATATTCGCAAGTATCATGGGTGAGATTAAATCCTTGAGATAGGGTCGGATGATTAATAAATGGGCAAGATAGTATATTAGCTCGACTTCTTAATTAAAGATACTCTTTGCATGAAATGACATCATTTTATATACCTTTTTTTTTGCAAGATTTGGATTTAATATAAATATTAGTGGTTCACAAATATTTCTGATAATCATATGATTATCAGAAAGGCAGGCATTATTTTGAATCTCATCATTTAAAGTTTAAATATCATCGATCCTATTGTTGCAATTATTTCCCTTATTCATTATTTACCATTAAGGATAGCTCTCATGATTTTGACATAAGCAAATAATATTTATTATTTTATGTGGTGAAATTTGGTTACATTAATTATATTTAACTTACAAATGATAATTTTTAGATTGAAAGATAACGATATAATAGGATTCTTGGTTAAGATTTGAGCATCTAGAGTAGAATTTGAGAGCTTCAGGATTATCTTCGAGTAGCTTTGAAACACATTTTAGTATAGATATCTTGCTAACTTTTTGGTTGTCAGGAAGTTTAATCAAGGTTAGATCTCTAGTACTTGTTAATTTACAATATCCTTCAATTGGGATTAGATTTTAGCCTTAGAATTTATTAACCCATGTCAATTACTTGTTATTTGGAAAATAGTTCTCGCATAATCTTGCTTTAGTAAATTCTTACAGGAGGATTAATTTAATAATCTCTATTGGCATGATAATAATCGAAGGGTAAAATTTTAAACTGCATGAACCCTTGTTATAATTTTATTCCCATTATTATTTACAAACTACATTTCTATCACATTGCTCATTTAAATATTTCTTATACGTGAAATTCAAAATTTAATCATGAGTTAAGAGAAATACAAGAGACATGCATTTGCAGGATGCCCATATCCAGTTGGGCCCACTTGTCATAAGACAAGGGAGAGACAAAGCAAAGAGAAACAGAGGGGGGCTCAGCCTGACCAAAAAAAGAGCAAAGGGAGGAAGGGCGCATGGCAGCGCTAGGCAAGCAGGCTCGCCAGTGAGGAGTAGCTAGGGAGGCATCAATGATAGCCAAAACGGGGTGCTGGGGACGTGGGGAAGTCAGAGGAGGCACCGACATAGATCGGGTGGAGCTAAGGGTGGCCGACGATGGTGGAAGTGGTCGGGCACAGAGGTGCCATGGGGCGGTGGCAGCCAGAGGGAGGGGAGGAGAAGGGGAGGCGAGCATGAGAGTACAAGCGAGAGAGGGCCAAGGGGAGCTCACCTGCGGTGACGACTTGGCCGGGGAGGTGCCAAGGCGAGCCGACAACGGGAACCGTGGGCGGCGGCGGGTGGCTCGCATGGAGGGAGTAGCTCAGGCGGAGGGAGGTTTGGGCGACGGTTGGGGAGCTCTAGTGTGGCGTGGAGATGGAGCGCTAAATCGAAAGGAGGGGCGACGAAGGAGTGGCAGCAGTAGAAATGGCGGTGTCGGCCTATCTTGAGAAGATCAGCCATTTTGGTGGATTCCAGTGACAGAACTTCAATTAAAAGGGGAGGGAGGTGGATAGTGTCCAGGGGCACACAGTGATGCTGGCGGCTCGTGAAATGCTTGCCGGAGGCTGCTGGGATGGGGTGGTGGCCGGCACGGGTGTGGAGGTGGTTCGACTGTGCTCTGCTTGGGGAAGGAAGGGAATGTCACTGGGGAGTGAGGAGGCGAGCTCGAGCCTTTTTTATACACGCGGAAGAGAGGGTTGGCCACTGGGTGTATTGAAGACGCGCGTAGAGGAGTAATACCAGGTGGGGTCGGCTCTTGCTTTCTGGATTTTTATTCCCCTCATTCGAGTTTGGCTGCAAAAACTTCAATTCAAGAACTCAAATAAAAGCCAACCTTTCAAATACACTGAAAAGCGAAGAAAAAATTATTATTTTCATAATTACACTAGTTCCCATTTTGAGATGTTACATGTATTTCGAAAAAAGCAAGCTGATAACTAAAATACTAGACTAGTTGGTATTAACATGTTCCCAACAACTTGTGCAGATTAATAAGGAAGAGCTGATTTATTTCGTACAAAAAATTTATCAGAAAAATGCGTGCCTTGAATTTAAGATATATATAGTCCCTTCCACTTTATAGTTCGCTGGTTTAATCTTTGGAGGAAGTTCGCAGGTTTAATCTTTGGAGGAAGTATGCACACTTAGTTTTGTTTAATTCCTAGTCATAATGTTACTCTAACATCACAAAACAAGTACCACGTGGGAATAGAATCGGGTAGCTTTTGTTTGTCTATATCAAAAGCCTGTATTCTATTTCCAAAATGCTCTAATATGAGCCGATCTTTCTCTGGCTCTGCAGACTGCATTGAGACTCTTTTGGGCTGTGGATTATAGATTTTGGCTTAAATTTTTTAATTATATCTGTTCACAAGAGAGAATATGAAGAAAGAGATATTCACGTGCGATTTTAACCAATATAGATAAAGTCAAGACAGTGTCTACTACAATCGACTAGTAAACTCCATCTTAAAAAGACACTATATTTAAAAATTAGTTATCGTAGAAAGTCAAACAATAAGCAAAAAAAATAGAGTAATATGTTACATAAGCTAATGGGTGTGTGTTCGTTTTTTTCTTGTCTCTGTACATTTTCCATGAGTATATTGATATCTGCTTTCCTTTTCCAAGAAAACCATCAAAGAGAGGAGGTGATAGTACTGTAATGGTGTACTTGAATATCAGCACCTGTGGCTTCACATGTTACACATCTTTTCCTTGCAATGAGTGACAATATCACTCCAGTATTTTTTAAAAAAATTTAACTTTCAAATATTCGTTTTTCTAAAATAGCTCTTTCTGTAGACGAGGTACCCCATGCGGTAGGTACCTACCGAGCTGCAGCAACTCGACAGCTACTGTAGCTACAATACTCTGCCGAGCTATTAGTACTCGGCATATGCCTGCCACGCGATAGGTCCACGGAAAAGGGCTATTTCTGACAAAACGGATGTTTAGAATATAAAATTGAAAAAAATGACTAGAACGACATTTGTGCATTCAATTCCTTTTCCCTTGGTTCAGGCGCTTACTCTCAAAGGCTTATCTGAAGACAAGCGGAAAGTACTGGTGGTAGTGTTGTAATGTCACCGGTGAGAGGTGGTGCACCCGAGGATCAGACCGGCGAAGCTGACATCGAAAAGGCTGTGACTATCGACGTCAAGGGAGGGAAAGGCGCGTGGAGGCACGCAGCGTTCCACATGGCAACGACGATCGCCACGCCGGTGGCCTATGCTCCCTTGCCCTTCGCTCTTGCCACCCTTGGTTGGCATCTTGGTTATTAGTGCATTCTACTTATTTCAATACACTGTTTGCTTCTCTTTGCTTCAGTGATTAACAGTTCCTTGACCATAGGTGTTTGCAACTTGGTCATGTTGGACTTAACCATGTCGCACCTACAGATGTTACAGTAGTCTTAGTAGTACTACATTAGTGCGTACGTTAAGTGAGTTAGTGCGTGCATTAAGAGTATTAGTGTGTGTATTTTGTAACTTCATGAATGTCATGAATAGCTCACACGTGGGATGGCGTGTCATGAAGAGCTGGACATGGCGAGTATGTCGGGTCAGTTATTTCTTTTTTGCAGTATAAAATATCAACAGAGAAAATGCTGCAAACCAATTCAGAGGGATGGCACAAAAATTGTTTGTTTCTTGAGTTCACTGTTCTCTAAAGAGTCCGATATCCCCGTGTGCTTCATGGTCGTATGTCAGACCCGGATTTTTCAATCCAGAATCTACTGTGTCTACTGCACTATTCCCTGGATCAGTAGTTTGTGCACACAGGAACATTGCTGAATCATTCCATACATAGCAATCATTCATTATATTACATAAATTGAAATACATCACGTCGGGTGATAGAGTTTACAAAAGGGCCGATTAGGCCAAATGTCTTCATTACAAACACGCAGCGGAATCATTAGCAAAAGTAAACCCAAAATCCACAGGCAAGCGACTGGAAGGGTATTGTGTGCATTATATGTCGCCAGCTAGCCAGTAACATACGTGCACACAAAGCCGGGAGTCCACTTGTCTATGTTCAATCCACGGGGCCTACGCCTTAGTCTCTTTCGTTATCCTTCTCCTCCGTAGCAGGAGTATCCTCGTAGGCATAATGGTCTTGTGTTCCTGTTTCTGAATTTTGTCGCAAAAGCGAGAGTGAGCACTCCGACCCCGTGCTCCGTGAGCCAACACATAGAATGCAATATTTAACATGTATGGTTAATCAAAGGAAAGGTTGAGGCTCATTTTAGTTTTGCGTAGAGTGCTTTTGAATACAATTACTTAAAAATTTCTAAGACCTAGCATTTTGAACAAAAGCATAATGTTCAAGAATATGCACTAATAGTAGCGATCCAGATTCCATCCACTGTTACATGGCATCTGCACCATATAGCAATTCTTCAGCGTTATAGCCGCTTAACTTACCACTGGGACGACACCCAGGACAATTCCAAACTAGGGCAGTCCTTCGCCCTTCAAGTCTTTTCATACCCCGTTTTCAATATTTTAAAACAGAACTATATCCAGTTAAGTTCGCATGTCCGCCCTTGACCGTGGGCACGGCTATTCGAATAGTTTTAGACTCTGCAGAGTTTGTACACTTTCACCACAAGAGATAATCAACTCATTGCCCCCACATGATACCTTAGACATGCGGTCGAGCAGACCATCACAGTGACTTTTCAAAGTATCTAGACCCTTTTGTCATCTCACCTTATGAGATACTTCCCACTTGCGGTGGGTCTCATCTATGCGCGGGATGTTTCCCACAGCCACTAACGCAGTCGGGCTCCCCTTCCCGCAACGCTAGGACAGCTGGGAAACTTCACCCCCCACTGGTGTCCCTTCAGGCCCCCTTGCCATAGCGTAATCCCTTCAATCCCCTACCAGTGAGATGAGTCCGGAGTTTCAATAAATTTACTTAGCCAAGTTGTATTTTACAGACTTGTGGTTGTACTGTTTTATACAGGAGGTCGTGACAAGATTCGGTCCTTAGTGGTACCTGGGTGATCTACCACTAACCTACTTTGTGCATCCACTGCACCACACTCACACCCTCAAACCAAGCCGCCCAGATATTTAAGCAAGTTGGGGATTTTGAGAGTATAAAATAATCATGTCCAAATATATACCCGTCATTCCCACCATGACTGCCCAAACTAGTTTCTCATAATTAAAAATGACAATGATGTTTGGGACATTTCAACGCCCCGTGAGTATCTATGCAGAACTAAGCATAGCATATAGCTAGGGACTTATTTTCAAAACATTACTATTATAATTTTGCTAGGGCGACAAGGTTCACACATTCGAATATTCCAAAGGAAAGGGTAATATTATTCAAAGTAAACAATGGACATATAACTAGAATATTAAATTTAACATGCATTTGCATATAAAATAACAGCATGCAATTTAATAATTTAAAACAAAGTAATTTGCAGAAATGTAGGTTCAACATGATCAAAGTATTGACTCGCCTTGGTCACAGTGGTCTGCTGCTTGATTATCTGGAGCTTCTAGGGTTGCAGCTTCTGCTTCTTTCTCCTGAGCCTCGTAAGCTATTTTAATCGTGCGCGAAAATTTGGATAAAAAGAAAATATGAAATCAACAAAATATTACCAGAAATCCAAATGAACTTCAAAAATTATGATTTCAGTTCCATTTGATAGATTTTGATTTTAGATGAATTTAGAAATTTGTCTCACTCAATTTGGAGTTAAAATGAATAAGTTATGCTCCTTTGAATATTTCAGTTCAGTTAAATTCAAAAATTATTAAATCTCTGACAGTGGGTCCCACATGTCATTTTCTTAATTTTTATCTTTTTATTTATTTATTTATTTATTTATTTATTTATTTATTTATTTATTACTGTGTCTATGGCCAGTAGGGCCCACATGCCAGTGTGTTCGTGTCACTGACAAGTGGGACCCCTCTGTCAGTGGCCACGGTGTGCTGGGCCACTGGCAAGTGGGGCCACTACTAGATTCCGACCCTTTAGCCACGAAACGCATCGCAACGACACTAAATTAGTTGCAATAGGTATGTACTATTGCAACGTTTTGCCAAAATCGTGGCGATATGTGCACAGTATTGCTTCTAAAATATTGCGTTGCGATAGTCATTGAATTCGTTGTAATAAGGTGGCTTTATTGCCACCATTTAGAAAATGGTTGCGAGTAGTATGACTTTATTGCCACGGTTGTCTTGCGTTGTGATAATATTGATTTTCGTTGCAATAGTTAGGAGGTATTGCCACCTTATAGAATTTCGTTGCGAGTGGGTGACAATATTGCCACAATTTTATTGCGTTGTCATAGTCATCAATTGCGTTGCAAAAGGTTCCTATACAATGCGTATGAAATGAGTTTGTATTGCCACGAAATAAATTTGTTGCTATATATGATGATTGTTCGTGGCAATAATCTGTTATTGCAACGCTTTGTTTTCGTGAGCCTAACTTCTCAACGCAAGAGCTGAATTGGTGTGGAGGAATTATATTATCTATAGTTATTAATTTCTAGAGGAGATAAAAAATTGAAAAGTGACAACTAAAACGCAGTTGAGGAGGTCGCACTTGACAAAACAGGAGAGGATAAAAAATTAGAATAGAAAGAATAAATACAAAAACCATGGGGTGTGGAGGAATCGAACCAACAACCTCATAGCTCGGAGGGCAAGGCGTTTACCACCAGACTATTGTACCCCACTGTCAATTATAATTGTAAATTTCTATTTATCTAAGCATGGTAAGCACCTGTCATATAAAACCTTGAGCACCTCCCACCGCATGCCCAGCAGTCACCCCGCCTCCACCATCCGCGGCCGCCGCGCAAACGCCGCTACCTAGCAGTTGCCCCGCCTCCACAGATGACGCGGATACGCTCATGTCTTGCACTTCTCAATTAAATATATTATTTAACTGGAAAGAATTGTGAGCCGCATTAAATATTATCAGGTGAACTCTAATTTAATTGGGTCTTTAATTATTATATTTAGAGATATAGAGTTACTACTATTTTATTTAATTATATACAGACCCCATACTCGATCTGTACAACCCTAAAGTGAAAATGCGTTTAGAAGGTCTCGTCGACACTGGTCCATTGTCCATCATTTCGAGTGTACATGATAATGAGGACATTCTAATCGGACCAATTATGCGAGCACGAGCTAAAAAAATTAATCAACAAGTGAACTCGCTCCTAATTAAATTTAGCTTAAATTTACATGAGAATTGTCTACTACCTACTGCTAGTATTTTATGGGAAAATTGAATATATAGGACCCAGTTGAGAGTGGTTTGATAAAATAGGACTAAGTTTATTGTCCTTGTAAATATAGGACTGAGTTGAGCATATTCTTGTGAATATGGTATTTTTCTCATTTTAATTTCATTTTCAGTTTCCAGCATATTTTTCTCTACGCGAAATGACTCTTTTGCCCCTTATCTCTATCCCTATCTCTATCCCGTGAAAGAATTCCTCCGCTTCGTTTCTGACTCAATCTGAGCTGCACAACAGAGATCGAACGTCCCACGGAGACCAGGAGCGGGGCGATTTGCACGGCGAGATGAAGGAGCTCCATGCATGCATGGGAGCTTCGGTTTCAAGATAAATACAAGTTGAGAGGAGGAGATCATCGATCACACTTCTCCTTCCAACCTTGATCCATGGTTACAACAGTTGTGAAGATGACTGTAGACAGTAGTACATATGTTCTTTAATTTCTCTCCATGCTCTTTGTTAATTGGTTCCTTAACATTGTTAGAACCTGCTGCTTGCCATTGAGATAAATTCAGAAGGTTGAATCTCTTGTTACGTCGTCTATACACACATGCTGGCATTAATCTCACCTAATTAACATTGAGACCAATTCAGAATCAAGCCACTAGTTGTTTCTCGTCTTCTTGAATCTGATGCCCACCTGACAAAAACAAAGCATTGCACTGCCTGGGATAGACGTGTTACCTAGGACTACATTTCAGTTGGAGTCCTGTATCCATTCAATTGTCTGGCATGACAAGCACAAACAAAATGTAGGCACGATACAAGAAAATAAGTATGCCCCATGTCATAATCAGCCAAATTTGTAAGTAGAAAATAAGTATGCCCCATGTCCCAATCAGCCAAATTTGTAAGTAGAAAATAAGTATGCCCCATGTCCCAATCAGCCAAATTTGTAAGTACACATCTGACAAATTGTATTGTTAGATTCAGTGCCAATTACATGAGGATCGGTTACAAATTCAACCTCCGCCATCGCCGATTGGCAGTTGCACTATGTTCTTATCATTAGAACGGAATCAGCAGCAGCAGGCTTCAGTGGCATTCTTTCGTGCAAGATGCCGCACATAAAGAGGAAGAAGGTGCATTTTGGCAGTGCTCAATGCATGGCCTTTTCTTGCAGAAGATGGTTTCCGAAGTCCTGCTGAAGGAACCAGGCCAAGTCATCGCTTCAGAGCCTGCAAAAATAGTTGTAGCCAGACTTAGAATACTGTTACATTCTTTTACCAATGCTAACAACAGTTTGTTATGTCATATGAGTTGATATCTACTGCAAAATATCAACAGTTTCCTAGCTGCTAACAGATAGGAAAGCGGCATCATTCGAAGCAGAACAAACTCAACTTCCTGTCTAAAATGTCTACTGTCAAAAAATTACAGGATGTGTCGGCGAAATAGTGACTGTATCAGATCCTAGAAAGATCAGGCAGGGAAGGCCTGAATGATTTTCTTATCTTCTGACACACATGTTTCTTTTCATGGATCAATATAAGGATATAACATGCCATCTGTCTCTTTCCCAATTTGTCAGCAACTTCAGCGGGTAGCCTTTCATAGACTTAGCAACATATGAGAACTTTTACACCTTGTATGAACCCTACATTTGATCAGTGAATTAACGGAACCTTGAAAAGGGTACCACGAGCTGCAGATCAAATTTTTCAGATGAGGCTTATGCTTACCAAGTTACCACAAGTCAACAAGAGTGGCATGATCAGGAGGAAGCACAAGCTTGACACCTTGAAGACCCGCCATGTGTCTCGGAATAAACATTAAGAAGCGAGCAGGCGCAGAGGAGACGATACAGCTTCTTCGTACTCCTCCTATACCACCTTGCACATGTTGACATTGTCAACACTTATGATCCTTCCAAGAATTTTAACTCCATTCAAATTATCTGCAACACAAAGAGCAACATAATTATTTACCATTCCAAAAGAATTACATTAACCCATGTTCATTTAAATATAATTGGACATATAGACTACTTGAATTTAAAAAACATGCATATACATATACTCATAAGCTTCCATTTTATCAATTGAAGTAGTCACAAACATATAGACATTCCATTGTATCGCCTGGTTTTCAACCATCCGCTGCAAGCATCTCCTTGCTAATTTCTACGCATTTATCACACTCTGTGACGAATGGTCCTGAAACCTTCATACCCAAACACCAAAGCAAAAAATTACACTTCCAGTTGAGCTAATTCAATTAACAAGCCACACATGAAGAAGCAATGATTAAAACTTGGGGGGTAGGCAAGAAACTCAACACGGTCGGTACCCATGACTGAGGCTCGTCTATGTGGAATCATGGCACTGATGCGGATTAATTTCACAAAGCTGTTAAATTGGAAGTCTAACAGACCATAGCTATCTCCTTAATGTACAACTATTAGTTATGCATTTACATATTTCATTTTTGCCCAAAGTAATTAAATGAGAAACTGCGCTTCAGTAATTTCATGCACAAGACTCCAGTGCACTAATTTCAGTAACCCAACCATATCGTGCAAAGGAATTAGCCTTACCAAGTCGGATTAGTTAGCAGTCAGCAGTTAAGTCCATTAGGGACTCTATTTCCGTCAGCAGCCCAGTCCCTTAAGGACTCTAGTTCCGTTTCAGAGTTGGGGTTGGGATTGCAGTCCAGATCGGACTCTCCCCTGTAAATCACCTCATATATATATATATATATATATATATATATATATATATATATATATATATATATATATATATATATATATATATATATATATATATATATATATATATATATATATATATATATATATATAGAGCTTGTAGGTCCAATGTTGGGAATCAAGAAGTAATAAAGAATCTATTGTCTCACCTTTGCTTCCTTGCCGTTCTCCTGCTGGCGACTCGTCAAGCCGACGGTTCAGGCCACCACCGGGAGCAAGGCGACCGCGAGCTAGGCTTGGGTGAGTCAAGAATGACCTAACTAACATGTCATTTGACTCACACAGGCTGTGTAAATTGAGATTCATTAATCTAAATCATTGGAAGGCCATGAAAAATTGAAAACCATCACACAGGTTTTATATCTGTTATAGCCACAGAAAGTTTAAAATATGGAAAAGAATCATTGAACAGCCAGAAACAACTACCAAAAAGTAATATTGTCTTAATTAAGCATGTCTAGAATATTCTTGAGTCGGCAGTTCTCTTCTAACAAAAATAGTGGAGAAAGCCATAATTTTTGTTACCTCATTGATTAAAATATTGACTTCAGCATGATGGAGGATGTTCACTCGCCTATTTCTCACTGGGAAATATGAAGAAAATTAGTAAATGACACATGAAAAATGTCAAAGAGTCAAATGTCCAGGGATCTCACTTTGCGAAGCTCCCGGCAACAAGTAAGGCACAAGTCATAGAAACAATGCTTGCAGCTTCTGTGAAAATCAACTATAGAAGTTCTACACTTATTGCTGCAGTAGAGGAATGAAACAGATCAGAAGCTTGTTGCCATTAGATTTGCGACAAAAAGTAAACAAGGGGAGAACTTCACCAATAGACACGCTCATCTATATCACACTCAGCTTGTTCCAACTTTATTTCATTCATCGACAAGTAAACCCCAAAGAGAGAGGTAAGGAGTAATATCAGCAGTGGCCACGGCATCTAGTGCACAGGGGCGGGAGAGCACCTCCGGTCACCACCATCGTGAGGATGCTGCATCCTCTCCCCTAGGGCTCCTGCGGCTGCTACCACAGGGAGGGAGGGGAGGCGCGGGGGAGGCGGGCTGGAGGCACGGGGGAGGCGGAGGGAGTGGAGGCCGAGGGAGGTGATGGGGGGAGGCGGAGGGAGTGGAGGCCGAGGGAGGAGATGGGGGGGGGGAGGTGCGGGGGAGGCGCGGGGGAGGCGGAGGGCGTGGACATCGGGGAGGATGGGGGGCGGGGGGAGTGGAGGCCGAGGGAGGAGATGGGGGGAGGCGCGGGGGAGGCGGCGGGAGCGGAGATCGGGGAGGATGGGGGCAGCGGAGGTGCGGGGGAGCGGTGGGAGCGGAGACGTGGGGAATGCGAGGGAGCGGAGGCGCGGGGGAGGCAGAGATGGGGGAGGATGGGGGGAGGCGGAGGGAGGTGAGGCGCGGTGGAGGATGGGGGGAGGCGCGGTGGAGGATGGGGGAGACAGAGGGAGTAGAGCTGGCCAATGGGCCGTGCCGGGCCGGCACAGCACGGGCCCGGGCTCGGCACGGCCCGTTAAGGCCCGTGTATTAAACGGGCCGTGCCGGCCCGCGGGCCGCGGTGGGAGCCCAGGCACGGCCCGAGGCCGTGCCGTGCCGGCCCGGGCACGGTTAAGGCTAAATGGGCCGTGCCGGCCCGGCTAGCCCGTTTAGCTGAAAAAAATAAGAAAAATTGTAGAAAATTAAGAAAAATTGTAGAAAAATTGTAGAAAATTCAGAAAAAATATAGAAAATTGTAGACATTGTTAATCATAAAAATAAATATTTGCAATGATATAATGAGCTTTATTAATTTATTAAATTACATGGGATGGCTGCCTCATTAAAAACTTACCAAGTAAAAACTCAATTTGAGAAAACCTTGGTAAAGAAAAAAGAGTACAGCCTATAAAGCTCATTATTGACCACATGTGAAAGAAAAATATTGAAAATCCTATTCATTGCTATCTAAATACAAATTCTCAAAAGATTCTTCTAAATATTTATTATCTGCAGTATGTTGGAGTCTTGATTCAACCTGTTCCCAGTCTTTAACGGTCATAAGTACTTCGACCATCTCGTTGGAGAGACTTGTTCGTCGCTCCTCGATTATTCTTCTGGAAAGACTGAATGCTGACTCCGAGGAGACTGTAGAGACAGGAACAGTCAACACATCCCGCGCTAATATGGATAGCACTGGATATGATACCTTCTGGGTTTACCACCATGAGAGGATGTTTAACTCCTGCTCGAAGCTGACGCTATCACTGTTGAGATAGCTTGATAGGTCTCCAATGTTTTGTCGCCTTCCTCCTCCTAACTGCTGTGTACCTGCACCTGCACGAGAACTAGACGAAGAACCAAAAATCTTGCCCCATTGCATAGCCCCCCTAGAGGTGCTAGGGACTACCGGGGGTCTTTCTAAACGCACAGATCCAAATTTATTTTCATATTTATTATATACCTCATATAATTTATCCTTAACTTGTGTATAGTATGAACAATAGTCTAAACCGGTAGCCTCACTTAAAACTTGTAAAACATTTATAAATCCTTGGAGTTTGGCCCTAGGATCCAAAATAAAAGCAAATGCATATAAAATAGGAATTTCGCTCCAATATTTTAAAAACTTAGATTTCATGGCACCTACAACATCTCGTAGTATAGGATCATTTTCAAAAGCCTTTAGGTGAGTGGCAATTTCAACAATATTATGAACAATCATGGGAGGTGTAGGGTAATATACTCCAGAAAGACAAACGTAGCTTTATGAAAAATTTCTAGAAAGGAAAATATTTTTTCACCAACATCCCAATCGTCCTCAGTAAGTTCAGGGTCTCTAACTTGGGTTCTACTTGAGGAGCTACGAGATTGATGACTTTGGGTGTGAAGGAAAACAGATAAAGTGCTCTTATGTGGCAATATTTGTTTAAGCATAAGATAAGTAGAGTTCCATCTAACAGACATGTCTAAACCAAATTTTCTAGGACGAACATTCATTGCTACGCAAAAACTCTTATATGCGGCTATTCGTTGGTTAGAACAATTAATAAATGAAATTGCATCTCTAAAAGAATTAATACAAGCATCTAATCTTTTTAAACCGGATTTAACAATAAGATTAATAATATGACAAGTGCAACGTTGATGCAATAAGAAAGACTGTGCATAAGTATCAAACAAAGGAGTAAGAATTTCCATAGCTTTAGTGTTTGCAGTTGCATTATCTAAAGTTGTGGAAAAAATCTTATCCGTGAGACCAAAATCTTCTACAACTTTAATAATGTTTTCTGCAATATTTTCAGCATTGTGTGAAACATTAATTAATTTAAATCCTATAATTCTTTTTTCCATTATCCAGTCATCATTAACATAATGAGCAACAACACTAATATAATCCTCTCTAGCCCTACCACTCCATATGTCGGATGTCAAAGCAATAGAGAATGTACATGTATGAAACATTTCTTTCAATTTATCACGACAATTGTTATAATATTTAATTAAATCTCTAGTTGTTGTTTGCCTAGATACAGTACTAAATCGAGGGTTATGAGCAGTCGTAATATATTTTTGGAAAGCATCAGATTCACCAAAATTTAAAGGTAAATCTTGAGAAGCAATTAATCTACAAAGAGATTCCCGAGCTACCTCTGGGTTGTACTCCCACGTACGTACCGAGCCGTCGGGGTTATATTGCAGCTGTGTCTGGCGCATTTGTATTCCTTGCTTTTTCTTGCAGCTTGCAGCATGTCGTTGTAGATGACCCGTCCCACCTGAAGATTTTGCAGTCAATTCATTACCACAAATTTTACAAACAGCATACCTCACTTCAGTTCCATCACTGTCGGTCTTGATCTTCTTGTCGAAATCATTCCAAACTGTTGATGTACTTACTATTAAACCTACTGCAAATTGAAATAGCAAAAACGATTAACTTACTATTAAACCTACAAATAATAACAAAAAATTAAACCAACAAATAATACCAAAAAATTAAAATAAGACAGCATTATTACCTCCTTTGTAGCTCTCACAAAAAAATTTGAAGATTTTTGAATTTTCAGAATTTTGCTCGAATTTTGACCAAATTTGCGCTAACACTTTCAGATTTTTCACAGCTAAACCGAGAGAGAAGAATGAGATTTGAGGTGTGGAAGATTGAGGCCGGATGCCCCCCTATTTATAGGAAAAATTTCAGATTTTTTCCGAATTTTTTGCTATTTTTTCCGAATTTTTTACCCCCCAATGGTCACAAAAACGGCTATTTTTTCAAATTACCGGGCCGACCGTGCCGTGCCGGGCCGGCACGGCCCGTTTAGTGCCGTTGGGCAGGCCGTGCCGTGCCGGGCCAGCACGGCCCGATTTCTTAACGGGCCGTGCCGTGCCGGCCCACCGTGCCGCGCCCTCGGCCCAGGCACGGCCCGTCCCGCCGTGCCGTGCCGTTCGCGGACCGGGTCTACAGTGACGGGCCGCGGTGCGGCCCGTCACGGCCCGGCCCATTTGGCCACCTCTAGGAGGGAGGGGAGGCGCGGGGGAGGATGGGGGCAGGCGCGCTGGAGGCATGGGGGAGGCGGAGGGAGTGGAGGCCGAGGGAGGAGATGGGGGGAGGCGGCGGGAGCGGCGGAGGCAGGGAAAAATCTTTCGGGCGGAAAATTATTTCAGCCACAGGCGAAACAACCGAAAGAACGAAATTTTGGTTATTTCGTTAAAATTTCGAACGAAAAAATTTAAATTTTTGATGACAAGTATAAGGATTTTGCATTGGATCCTCGCAATGTTAGGTTGGACCTTGCATCTAATGGCTTCAATCCATTTGGGATGTTGAATGTTACATACACTACATGGCTGTGATCATAATCCCTTATAACTTGCCTCCTTGGTTGTGTTTGAAACAACCATATTGGATGATGTCGATGTTGATACCAGGGCCGAAATCTCCAGGAATGAACATTGATGTATATTTGCAGCCCCTTATCGATGAGCTAAAGGATCTTTGGGAAAATGGTGTTGAAACATGGGATGCAAAGCTGAAGAAAAATTTTACTCTGCGTGCACTTCTACTTTGGACAATTAATGAGTTTTCTGCATATGCAAGGCTATCTGGATGGAGCACTAAAGGAAAGTTTGCATGTCCATACTGCCACAAGGTTACTGACTACTTGTGGCTGAAATTCGGGTCCAAGCATTGCTACATGGGACATCGCCGTTTTTTGCCTTCGAGCCACAGGTGGCGCAGGAACAAGATCAGCTTCAAACCATAGGTAATGATGAAAAGACGGTATTATGCAAATTTCTAGAAGGAGTGAAAATGCCTGATGGTTACGCCTCCAATATCAAGAAATCTGTGAATGTCACTGGGTGTAAGCTGTCTACTCTTAAAACTCATGACTACCATGTTATCTTTCAGAAACTTTTACCCTTAGTAGTACGCAACATATTGCCACAAGATGTTGTTATCCCATTGATTGAGCTCAGTAGGTTTTTCAATGCAATATGTTCAAAGGAGCTGGATGAAAAAAGGTTGAAAACTTGAGCACTTCGATTGGAGAGACTCTTTGTCGGCTTGAGATGGTATTCCCACTAGCTTTTTTTGATATCATGATGCATTTGCCAGTTCATTTAGCTGAGGAGGCTAGACTTGGAGGGCCCGTGTGTTACAGATGGATGTATCCTATTGAGAGGTATCTACGTACGCTTAAAGGCTATGTGAGCACAAGGACGAGCTTAGAAATATGAGTGCACAGAATGTTGAAACCCGTCACAAGGAGCAATTTGTAGGCTGGTTTGAGCGTAAAGTGAGTTACTATTTTTTATTTATTGGTTCATTATGCTGTCACGTATTTGCCTAATAATTTTTCTTTGAACTAAGTGCAGATCTCCAAACTATATGAAGAAGGAAAAACAAGTGATCTAATGTATGCCCTTTCCCGTGGACCAGACCATCGGGCTCGATTTTTCAACAGATGCTACATAAATGGATATCTGTTTCGGACGGCTGCCATAGAGAAGAACCTAACTACACAAAACAGTGGTGTTGCTGTGAAGGGCGATGACAGCACCGGCAACATGGACTGGTATGGCGTGATTAAAAAAATTATCATGCTAGATTTTGCCAACCAAAAAGAAGTCGTACTTTTTCAGTGTGACTGGTACGATGTACCTGCTGCTACTACGAAGAAAGGAAGAGGGTTCAGTAGGGATCACTACGGGATCGTCGATGTTGATAAGACTCGTTTTCGATATTTCAATGAGCCTTACATTTTAGGAACACAAGCTGAGCAGGTTTTTTATGTGCCTTGTGCGACAAAACCGAATTGGTGCACAGTGCTTCGCATGAAACCTAGGAATTTGTTTTCCATGCCTGAAGCAGTAGGTGCAGAAAAGGAGGGAGAACCCGATGTTGAGTCGCTGGTCGTCGGACTGGAAGACATGAATGTATCCCGCCTACATGAAGACTTGACAAATTGGAAAAGGAATGATATGGAAGGGGTAAGTGTTGATGCTTCTGTCATAGATAAGGCGGTTCCTGTACCTGAAGCCAATGATGAGGACTTAGACGATGACGATGAAGATGATAACACCTACATAGATGATGGAATTGTCGCACCTGTGAATTCTGTAGGACATGGAGACGATGATTTTTTTTGTTTAAATTGAGAACCTTGTGCTTGTGTGGTGTATTGATTTATTTTTATTTTTATTATATTTTTAGAAATCATAAAAAAAATTTCCCTCCCTAATAACTTCCCCACATTACGCACATCCCATCCAAATTTCTCGGCCCACGTCCAAAACCATCGCTATACAAATTTTATTTTCTTCCGCCGCCAGACGTCCAGACCGCGTTGCCCTCCGCCTCCCTCCGCCTCCCCGGCCCCTTCGCCGCCCACCTCCCCCTCGGCCTCCGTCGCCTCCATCGCCGCCCCCTCCGCCTCCGTCGCCTCCCCCACCTCCCCCGGCCTCCCCGCCTCCCCGTCTCCCTCCGCCTCCGCCGCCTCCCCGTCTCCCTCCGCCTCCCCGGCCCCTTCACCGCCCACCGCCCCCTCGGCCTCCGTCGCCTCCCCCGCCGCCCCCTCCGCCTCCGTCGCCTCCCCCACCTCCCCCGGCCTCCCCGCCTCCCCGTCTCCCTCCGCCTCCCTCTGCCTCCCCGGCCCCTTCGCCGCCCACCGCCCCCTCGGCCTCCGTCGCCTCCCCCGCCGCCGCCTAGGTCAACAAGACGATGGCGATGACTCCATTGACGACGCCGATCACTGGTTCGGCCGCCGCCAACGCCACCGACGGGGATTTCGCCATCACGAGGGCCGACCGACGGGTTCCACCTCGAACTTCTGGCGCTGAAGAAGACGGTACAGATGATGCTTCCCTCCCCAGGTATGAAGCCTCATCATCTCCCTAGGCATTCTGCATCAAATGAGAAGAAACAATAATACCCAAAAAAAATCATATACTACCTCCATATCAAAATAACAGATTTTTGATATTCTTGCAAAAACAGTTGACCAATAATACATGAAAAGCATCAAGATTGACCAACAGAAATACTAATCTCACTTTTCATGCGTCCAATGCCCCCAGTTTATATACTTTTGCATATATTAGTGATCCAAGCTTGGCCAAAATTTGATAGGGAAGTAGTATCATTATATCAATAAAAAATTGGTTAAAACCATATTCTCATCCGTATTTTTTAGACAGATTTTAATACTAATTCTAATATGTTCAAATTTTAATACAGATCTGATGATATCATATACAATTTAAATTTGATTGGATTCAAAGACAGATCTGGCACATATCAGATGCAACTCAAATTGGACTTTTGTAAAGATTGTTCGGATTCAGACTTCCGCCTAATTTGTGACCAAGTAGATGATAATAACCTTAAACTCACAAGTGTCATAATGAACCACTTTTGTTTGTTAAATTGAGTCCAAAAGGATACATTATTACAAATTGCTATTAAAAAAGAACAAGTGTGAAATTAGACAGGGGATGTATTCAGTGCTAACCCAATCAGTGCTAACATGGCTAACTATTGCAGTTTAGGCGTTAAATCAACTTGAAAGATTCTTAAAAAAAAAGTGTAGATGTAGCCCTTGTTCACATCTACAACCATATAAAATTCATTATGCTCAAAGATAACCAGATAGAAACAGATCCATCAATTACATCTGGACCAAAATGCAATCAGACTGTTTAAATAAAGCTGATTGCTTGATGGATAAATATATTAACTATCTGGCATTGGGTATATTGGGACATACAAATATTCTGTGATGAGCGGACAAGAAAACCCTCTTTGGATTTGCCCAAGAGGCCAAGATATTTGGAATTCATTTATTTCTTGCAGGGTTGGCTTGCTTTGGCTTTGGTGCATTTCTTGTAATGGGTTTGTATGGTCCTGGGATATGGGTGTCCGATCCATATGGACTAACTGGAAAAGTATAAGCTGTAAATCCAGTGTGGGGTGTAGAAGGTTTTGATCCTTTGGTTCCATACAAAATCAATTCACTCATTTCAAAAGAGAGGCAAAGTAAATTAACCCCAAAACTTAACTGATTGAACTATCTGTTTTACTTTGTGAAAATGTTTAAATATATCTGCACAAATTCACCGTAACATGACTACGAACTTCTACAAGCAAAAACAAAAGGTCAACCTCACAAATCTAGCAGAACCAACTGGAGTAAATTGAACATCAGATCATAACCTTCAATCGAGCATTAGAGTAAGAACAGAAGTTCTGCATTTCTGGATAATAGGCATGAATCACTTGCATGAGAATAGCTTAATAGAAAGACACCGTGAAGATTACCAGCAAAATGGTAAAGTACATTGATGAGTCCAGATGGTAGATGGCAGGCCAATACTTGAAAGAGAGATCCTTATATTTTTTTTAGACCAAAGGTCATTAAGAGAGATCCTTACATTGCTAACTTCTTAATGGTACAGAAAAATGCTATCTATCTCAGTACTGGATCTGAAGGCATCATCACACAGACGCACACATATCAATAACTTGCAATCATCTGTTAATATTAATTTCAACATCTGCTCAAGGTCTCTAGGGCATTACAGGAACGAAAAAGAACATTTATTATGAATATCACACTTAAATTGTCTAAGTTGACTGGTACTAGCTGGAACTTATGCATGCATGCATCATTGAAATAGCGCACAAGCTATTATTTTTGGGTATTATAGTAACAATGACATTGCTACAAGGCGCACAAGTTGACAACCATATTGACACATAGAATGGAATCTCGTATTTTCAAAGAAAGTTGATAGAACCCAACTATAGAATGCTGGCAATCGAGGATCGATCTCCGTTTGCATGCCGCTAGATTAGATAATAAACTTGGTCATCATAAGAGCTAGCATACGTAGGACAGTATATATCAACACTGCTGTTTGTGATCAGATAAATATTGTACTGATACACGTAGTACTCATTAAGATTATAGCTGAAGAGTTCCGAGAGATATTGATTTGAATGTGACCCTATTACAAGAAACAGAGGCAACGCAGTATACACATTCCGTGCTCTTTAGAGCTTAGCATATGAAAATGTTACATGTTGTTGAGCCATCTAAAATTATTGTAGTTTTAGATCCTGTCATTTATTTTCATTACAAATTTATTGTTTCTTTCTGATCATCTACTAGTTTCCTCTCAGATTTTGCATACTGACAACTGCATTTTGACTATTTAACATTTCTCTATGTAAACATACAGAACGAAACAAGGGTCGGGTCAGCAGAATGAAAATGTGATTAATCTTCATCTGTCATTGTTCTTATGTCAAATATAGCATACTGTTCTAAACTAATAGAAAATTATGCCAGGTGAAGTAGGGCTACTATATATCGGTAAATAAAATGAAATTAAATAATTCTGCTGGAATCACTTGCTAAATACTTTGCTACGCAACTGAATTAGAGAACTCAGGATTGCTATTTTCAGCTGTAACTCGTATCTCTAAACTTGCACTATGATATACTTAAGTATGTGCTGCTGGACAATACTCACATTAAGGTCCCTCTTTATTGTTCTTGTTCTATCAGGATGAAACAATTTGATCAGAGCAAACAGAGTCGTGGCGTCGTCGAGTCAGGAAATTCAACATGGCAAAGAAGCAAGGACAAATGGAATGGAAGTGATAGTACTTTTGTTATTAGTTACAAACTTTGTAGTTTAAGTTTGGAGATTGATATGTAATTCCTGCATGAGTGGTGGCACTTTTAAATTATTATGTGTTGAATTAATATATGTGTTTTTGATTCAGCCGTGTTCCTAATTTGATTATTAATTTGCAACAACAAATTATAATAAAATATCATATGCTCAATATGCTACCGCAAATTTTACCGTTGCGATAAACCTGTATGCAAAATTGGTATTTCGTTGTGATAGGCTGTTACAACGCCGCTACTATGTTGCGATTCCACTATATGCCATGAACAATGTTCGTTGCTATAGGATCTATTTGCCACAAAATATATTTCGTCGTAATAACTTTATGGCAATGAAACGCCTCCTGTGGCAATATATCCTTTTGCAACGAAATGCTCTCCGTGGCAATAGGGTCTATTGCCACGAACCATTGGCGTGGCAATAAAACCTATTACCACGCAATATTTTCGTGGCAAATGATACTATTGCCACGACCAAACTTCGTGGCAAAAGAAGCTATTGCTACGGAGTCAGCCGTGGCAATAGCCTATATCGCCACGACATCATTCGTTGCAACAACAAACAATTGCAACAACACATTGCATGGCAATAACCATAGGTATTGCAACGAAACCACAATCCGTTGCATAATCTTTTAAGCACGCAAGTACTTGCCACGCTTGCCAACGGAAGTGATGTGTTGCAATAGGTACATATTGCATCTATTTTGGCCCTATTGCAACGATTTCGCTCCATTGTCCTAGACCTGAAAACTAGTAGTGGGCCCGGCTGTCAGCGGAAAAAAGAAGAGAAATGCTCGACCGCAACGCGCGGAGCCGGGGCTCGAACGCGCGCCGCGGGAGCAGGAGGGAGGAAGAGAGTAACGCTGAAAGCCACTCGGACAGCCGAGCGATGCTTACCCTATAGGGGTAAATAAACCCCTTTGAAGTAGCTCTGAGAGGGGGCCCGACAGAGGAAGCTTGGCCGAGGAAAGACGGTGGCGTCGCCGGTGAACGGTGGTCGGAGAGGGCCTGGGGTTGCGTAAAATACAATCTCCGGGTGTCGGTGAAGATGTTGGTGTAGACGGCCGAGGGTGACGGTCACCGGAGAAGGCTGGCGGCGCACGGTGGCGGTGGTCCAAGGGGGCAGTCGACGCCGGCGATACTCACGCAACGGGAGACCCGGTGAGGGAGGGATTCGGCTTCGCCTTGCTTCCACGAAGCTCTGGAAGCAAGGAATTGCCCGGAGGCGGCCGGAATCAACGGCGGCTCGGTCGCCGGCCGTGGGGAAGACGATGTTGCCGGCGGGGAATTGGGGGCACTACGGCTCAATTGTTTGCAAGGGAGGGGAGGAGGGAGTATTGCGGCGCGGTTGGGACTCCCAGGCGGGGCTTTTATAGCCGGGAGAGAGGCGCGCGGTGAGGGCGGCATTTGGCTTCCCTCTGTTTACGCGGGGAAGGGGGGATGAACTCAATCTCCTCCGGGATTGCGTAGGAGGGAGGTGGCGGGGGTTCTTTGAACTTGCCCATGGGCGTGAGAGAGAGAAAGAGAGATTTGCTGCGGCAGAGGGAGCAAGCGCGAGAGGGGGGAGAATGGCGACACTGGCGCGTGGAGAAGAGAGGAGCCGGGGAGAAGAGAGCGCGGCGCGGGAGGGCCACCGGCCAGAGGGAGAGAGTCTGGCGCGTGGGGCTTGCGCGGCAGTGAGAGAAGGCGCGGGTGGAGGCGGGGCCACTGCGCAGGCGCGGCCGGGACAGCGCATGGGGGGGGGAGGCCGTGCGGCCACGCGGTAGCGGGAGGAGAGGCGCAAGCGGGGGCGCGGGCCCGCGGCGCAGTGAGGTGCGGGGGCGCGGTTGGCGGCGGGCTGGGCCGCGGGGCGCTGGGTCGCGCGTGCGCGCTGGTTGCGCGTGGAGTGAACGGCTGGGCCGGGGTGATGGCCGGCCCGGCTGTGCTATTCTTCTTTTAGCTAGCTTTTGAATTTATATACACATGTTTTTAATTCCAATTTATTTGCTCTCCTTCTTACTCCAATAAATTTCTGTACTTTTTATTTAACATGAATTTTTATAGATGTCATATTTTGCTAAGTACCCATATACTTATTGATTTATGTATATACCCATATTTGTTGATTGATTTTTTTTATTTTTTTTATGAATTTACTTCCTTGTTATCATTATTTTCAGAATTAGGGTTTTATATTTTAGGCCCATTTCTCTTCCCTACCTTTTCTGGATCATCTTTTCAGATTCTTAATTTAGATTTTAACTTTCTACTATTTAAACATGCTTGTTTCTCCTTGGTCCTTTTAACTTTTTAGAACCTTCATTAAATTATTTAGAAAAATACCATAAACTCCAAATTCAAAGAATTCACATTTGCAAAAGAAATTCAAAAACTTTATATTTTCAAATTTCAAATTGCCAGGATGTTACAAACCTACCCCCCTTAAACAGAATCTCGACCCCGAGATTCAGCCTAGGTAGTGAATAGGTCGGGGTAGTGTTTCCGTAGTTGGTCTTCACGTTCCCAGGTGGCTTCTTTTCTTGAATGATGGCTCCATTGCACTCTGCACATGCGAATGGTTTGGGTTCTTGTCTTTTTCTCTATGGTGTCCAGAATTTTAATTGGACGCTCCTTGTAGGTCAGGTCTTCTTCAAGCTCAATTGCCTCCAATGGAGTTTGATCTTCTGGTACTCTTAAGCATTTCTTGAGTTGAGATACGTGGAAAACATTGTGTATATCAGATAGATTTTGAGGTAACTCTAACTGATAGGCAACTTCTCCTTTCTTGGCCGCAATTGGAAATGGTCCCACATAACGAGGGGTAAGCTTGCCCTTGACTTTAAACCTCTTAACTCCTCGTAGAGGTGACACTTTCAAGTAGACATAATCTCCAACCTCAAATGTCAGCGGTCTTCTTCTTTTGTCTGCATAACTCTTCTGCCTAGACTGGGCTGCCTGTAATCGATCTCTGATTAGACGAACCTTCTCTTCAGCTTGTTTGAGAATGTCGGGTCCAAATATGATGTTCTCCCCTACTTCGGACCAATGTAGTGGGGTTCTGCATTTCCTTCCATATAAAGCCTCAAAAGGTGACATCTGTAGGCTAGCTTGATGACTGTTGTTATAAGCAAACTCAGCATATGACAAACATTTATCCCATTCCTTAGAGAAGTCCAGGGCACAAGCCCTAAGCATATCTTCTAATATTTGGTTCACTCTCTCTGTTTGACCATCTATCTGAGGGTGATAAGCGGTGCTGAAATCCAGGTGAGTGCCAAGAGCCTCATGTAGGTTAGCCCAAAAATGCGAGGTAAATTGAGAACCTCGATCTGAGACTATCCTTTTTGGCACACCATGCAAGCACACAATGCGAGCCATATACAGTTCTGCTAACTTGTCTCCCTTGTAAGTTGTCTTGACAGGAATGAAGTGGGCGACCTTTGTCAACCTATCAATTATAACCCATAGAGTCATATCCTGACTTGGTCCGTGGGAATCCAGTGATAAAATCCATTCCGACTTCTTCCCACTTCCACTGGGGTATTTGTAAGGGTTGTAGCAACCCTGCTGGTCTCTGATGTTCAGCCTTTACTCTCTGACATATATCACAGCATGCCACATATTCTGCGATGTCTCTTTTCATATGGGGCCACCAACAGAACTGCTTCATGTCATGGTACATCTTGGTACTTCCCGGGTGAAGAGAGTACGGAGAGCTATGAGCTTCCCTCAGTATTAGGTTCTTAAGATCCTTTTGATGTGGCACAACGATTCGTTCCCCGTGCCGTAGAGTACCTTCCTCATCAATTATCATCTTGGGGGCCTTTCCTGCTTCCATTAATTTCTTTATTCTTAAGACGGTTGGATCCCCTTGCTGAGCTTCCATAATTCGCTCCTCTATACTGGACTGAATTTCCATGGTCGCCAGAGTGCCTTGACCCACGATCTCCAAGTTGAGTGCTTTTATCTCCTTGTACAGTTCAGGTTGATGTTCTTGCACCATAAGGTTATTACAATAAGCTTTTCGGCTTAAAGCATCTGCTACCACATTGGCCTTCCCAGGGTGGTAGTGTACACTTAGATCATAATCCTTGATCAGTTCTAGCCATCTTCTTTGCCTCAGATTAAGGTGAGATTGAGTAAAGAAATACTTGAGGCTCTTGTGATCTGTGTAGATGTCACAGTGGTTCCCAATCAGGTAGTGTCGCCAAATCTTTAGGGCATGAATCACTGAAGCTAGTTCTAGATCATGGGTAGGGTAGTTGGTTTCATGAGGACGAAGCTGTCTGGAGGCATATGCAACAACCCTGCCTTCCTGCATTAGTACGCATCCCAGCCCTTGATGGGAGGCATCACAGTATACCTCAAAGTCCTTGCGTACGTCTGGTAGTACTAACACAGGGGTAGTGGTCAACCTCTTTTTCAGTTCCTGAAAACTCTTCTCACAGGCTTGAGTCCATTCGAACTTCTGATCCTTCTTAAGCAGTTGAGTCATTGACCTGGCGATCCGAGAGAATCCTTCTATAAATCTCCTGTAGTATCCTGCCAATCCAAGAAAACTGCGCACTTCTGTGACACTGGTGGGTTGTTGCCATTCCATTACTGCGGCAATCTTAGCTGGGTCCACTGACACTCCCCCAGCAGTCACTATATGACCTAGAAAGCTGATACCTGACAACCAAAATTCACATTTGCTAAACTTGGCATAGAGCTGGTGCTCCTTTAGCTTCTCTAATACTAAGCGCAAATGCTCAGCATGCTCTTCTGCAGTCCTGGAGTAGACAAGAATATCGTCGATGAACACCACCACAAACTTATCCAGATACTCCATGAAGATCTTATTCATGAGATTCATGAAATAAGCCGGGGCATTGGTCAAACCAAAAGACATGACTGTAAATTCATACAGCCCATATCTAGTGGTGAAAGCAGTTTTTGGAATATCCTCTGGCCTGATCTTCAACTGATGGTAACCCGATCTCAAGTCAATTTTGGAGAATACAGTGGCTCCACCGAGCTGCTCAAATAGATCATCAATCCTTGGAAGGGGGTACTTGTTCTTGATGGTTACTTCATTTAAGGCTCGGTAGTCCACGCACATTCTTGCGGTACCATCCTTCTTCTTCACAAACAGCACTGGACATCCCCATGGTGATGAGCTAGGTCTGATGAATCCCTTCTCTTGCATATCTTGGAGTTGTTTCTTCAACTCTTCCAGCTCTTCTACTGTCATCCTATAGGGCCTCTTGGATACTGGGGCAGCTCCTGGCTTCAGATTGATTACAAACTCCAAATCTCTGTCTGGGGGCATGCCGGGTAGTTCATCAGGGAATACTTCAGAGTAATCTTGTACTACCATCATTCCTTCTAGGGGTACATCTTCACAGTAATTAATTGCACGACCCCATCGATATGGTCGGTCCACTTTTATATTTATGGTCATTCCAGGACACTTGACCACTTTCACTGTTCTGGTGGCACATTCTAGGACACCTTGATTTTTAGCTAACCAATCCATTCCTAGTATGATGTCCAGGGTCTGAGAACTTAACACTATAAGGTCTACTAGAAAGTCACATTTTTCCATAGTAATTGTTACCCCAGGACACACCAGGGTAGCTGTAATTATACCGGCTGGTGAATTTAGTACTAGGGGTTTCTTTAGAGGATAGGTGAATAATCCCAATTTATCAGCATACCCCTTTGATATAAATGAATGTGAAGCACCCAAATCAAATAATACTTGTGCTGGGACGGTCTTGACAGAGAACGTACCCATGAGAACTCCAGCAGCTTCCTGAGCTTCTTCAACTGTGATATGGTTGACTCGGCCTCGGTTTGGTGCTGAAGTGTTTTTGCTAGCTTGAGAGCTCTGTTGTCCCCTGCCAGGAGCTGAAGCTTGACTGCGGACAGAGACATTCTGCTTATGTGGACATCTGCTGGCAAAGTGTCCCTTCTCCCCACAACTATAGCAATTAAGATTTGCTGCGGGGTTTGTACCACTATACGGTCCTCCTGGACGTGATGTTTGAGGCATACTTCCACCAAATCTAGGGGCTGGGGTTGAAACACTAGATTGATTAGACCTTGAGAATGAGGGGTTATTGAAAATTTTTTGAATAAATCTTCCTTGCGGCCGTTGAGTTGTCATCTTGCGCTTACGACTGGCCTCAAGAATCTTCTTCTCATTTTCCAAGGCCAACGCCTTGTTTACCAGCTGATGAAAGTTGGTGAAGTCCCGGGTGATCAGCTGCACTCTCAGTTCATCCTTCAACCCCTCAAAGAATCTGTCAATCTTTTCTTCCTCTTCTTCTATATCCTTCTGAGCATACCGGGCCAGCTGCGTGAATTTTGTAAGATATTCACTGACAGATAGGTTCCCTTGCTTGAGATTGCGGAATTCATTTTTCTTTATCCGCATTATCCCGGCTGGAATGAAGTTGTCTTTGAAAGCTTTCCTGAACTCTGACCATGGAATAGCTTCCATGTCACCCCCGGTGGTAGCATCTTCTTGGCCTCTGGCAGCTACATAATTTTCCCACCATGCTGCTGCAGCTCCTTGAAATAGGTGGGTGGCAAATATGACTTTATCCTCCTCTGCGCATTTGATTAAGCGCAGCTTTCTTTCAGTATCCCGAAGCCAATCTTCGGCTTCAAGTGGTTCCTCTGCCGATATGAATGTGATTGGTCTTGTCCTTTGGAAATCTCCTAAGTTAGCTCTATGCCCGCCAGAGCTTCCTTGCTGTCCAGCATAAATGGCTTGTAAAATCTGAGTTTGTTGTGCCATTACTTGGGCCATTGTGGGATTAACTGGAGGGTTTGGGAGATCAGCCTCCTGGTTCTGATTTCCTTCGGGTGTTGTGCCACGGTTTGAGTCTACCTCCACATGATGAGGATTAGTATGGGTCCGAGACCGTGTAACCCTTTGACTGGCCATCTGCAGTTACAGCTTCATAATTCAATACTAATACTACCCTTGAGAAAAGGAAGGGTATCAACCCTTGTCGCAGAAAGGAACACAAGATAAACGACAAAAGGACATTCAACATAAGGCCTTATGCCTGCCCATTCGTTAAATACACCAACATTCACATAGCCAGCTTCCTAGGCTGGGCTTACAATTACAACAACATACTAGTTAAAGTTCACATGACCGCGACTACAAAATAACAGGGCTGATGCACATCTAAGATACATGCACGACGACACCTCCAACTACTACTCCGCGTAGCCAGCACCAATGCTGGAGGGACTGTAATTTGGCGATCGGGAGCGGGATCGACTGCCACTAAACTCCGATGGGTCGGAGTCATCGGAGTCCGAGGGAGCGCGTGGGGGGATACGGCTTGGGGGAGGCCTTCTCCGTCGAAGTGCAGCCTGGGGCCCCGGAGGTCGCACACTCTTGCGTGCAGTCAGCCGGGTGCGGGGGCTTGACCCCACCGGAGGAGGTGCCGGTGCTGCCAAGGGAGCGGGAGTCCGCTGGAGCTGGGCCTGAGCTGCTACTGCCTCCGCCTTGGCAGCCGCCAGTGCCTGCTCGCACTGGGCAAGCTGGTCACGAAGGGTCGCCACTTCGGTGTGCCGAGCGACTAGGTGCACCCGGAGGGCGGTAATCTCCTCCAGTGCAGAAGTATGGGCCGCTCCCATGGCCCTGGTGAGATCAACCTGATGGGTGAGCATCGGGTTGTTCTCATTAACCGGCAGGTAAGTATCATTGTGGCGTGCTCCCTCCCGGCGCGAGGGGTAGAAGCAGAAGGGTGTGCGGCGCAGGGAGATCTGGTAGATGTCGCAGAGTCGGGCGGCAGTGAGACGCGCAACATCCTGGAGTGCCGCGGTCCTGGTGCTTCTCTGGTGCTCTGTCCGGAAGATATGAGGTGGGTCATGTTCGCTCTTCGGATAGATAAACACCTCAAACAGCCAGCACTCCTCCTCTCCTGCGGTCATCTTGCGCCCACGATAAATGGGCTGCTCCGGGTATTCCAAGTAGTGGAGGAGCTTGCGCAGGATCCTTGCGAACACGCCCTCGTAAGCTCCGTGGGCGATGTAATCCCAGTTAACTTCCTCTCCTGCCATCTGTAAATTCAATTACTAGTGTCAGTAATTCTCAAAATATTTTTAAAGAACGGGGAATAGCACAGATCTAAGAAGGGTACGGAAAGAGATAGCATGCTATATTTTTCGCAATCATTTTTATAAGTTTTGCAATTATTGTGACCCTAGATCCATCCTAATTTCCATTCTATGGCTTTTACCCTACAGTCGTATGCTCTGATACTAGCGCTGTCAGACCCGGATTTTTCAATCCAGAATCCACTGTCTACTGCACTATTCCCTGGATCAGTAGTTTGTGCACACAGGAACATTGCTGAATCATTCCATACATCGCATAATCATTCATTATATTACATAAATTGAAATACACCACATCGGGTGATAGAGTTTACAAAAGGGCCGATTAGGCCAAATGTCTTCATTACAAACACGCAGCGGAATCATTAGCAAAAGTAAACCCAAAATCCACAGGCAAGCGACTGGAAGGGTATTGTGTGCATTATATGTCGCCAGCTAGCCAGTAACATACGTGCACACAAAGCCGGGAGTCCACTTGTCTATGTTCAATCCACGGGGCCTACGCCTTAGTCTCTTTCGTTATCCTTCTCCTCCGTAGCAGGAGTATCCTCGTAGGCATAATGGTCTTGTGTTCCTGTTTCTGAATTTTGTCACAAAAGCGAGAGTGAGCACTCCGACCCCGTGCTCCGCGAGCCAACACATAGAATGCAATATTTAACATGTATGGTTAATCAAAGGAAAGGTTGAGGCTCATTTTAGTTTTGCGTAGAGTGCTTTTGAATACAATTACTTAAAAATTTCTAAGACTTAGCATTTTGAACAAAAGCATAATGTTCAAGAATATGCACTAATAGTAGCGATCCAGATTCCATCCACCGTTACATGGCATCTGCACCATATAGCAATTCTTCAGTGTTATAGCCGCTTAACTTACCACTGGGACGACACCCAGGACAATTCCAAACTAGGGCAGTCCTTCGCCCTTCAAGTCTTTTCATACCCCGTTTTCAATATTTTAAAACAGAACTATATCCAGTTAAGTTCCCATGTCCGCCCTTGACCGTGGGCACGGCTATTCGAATAGTTTTAGACTCTGCAGAGTTTGTACACTTTCACCACAAGAGATAATCAACTCATTGCCCCCACATGATACCTTAGACATGCGGTCGAGCAGACCATCACAGTGACTTTTCAAAGTATCTAGACCCTTTTGTCATCTCACCTTATGGGATACTGCCCACTTGCGGTGGGTCCCATCTATGCGCGGGATGTTTCCCACAGCCACTAACGCAGCCGGGCTCCCCTTCCCGCAACGCTAGGACAGCTGGGAAACTTCACCCCCCACTGGTGTCCCTTTAGGCCCCCTTGCCATAGCGTAACCCCTTCAATCCCCTACCAGTGAGATGAGTCCGGAGTTTCGATAAATTTACTTAGCCAAGTTGTATTTTACAGACTTGTGGTTGTACTGTTTTAACACAGGAGGTCGTGACAAGATTCGGTCCTTAGTGGTACTTGGGCGATCTACCACTAACCCACTTTGTGCATCCACTGCACCACACTCACACCCTCAAACCAAGCCGCCCAGATATTTAAGCAAGTTGGGGATTTTGAGAGTATAAAATAATCATGTCCAAATATATACCCGTCATTCCCACCATGACTGCCCAAACTAGTTTCTCATAATTAAAAATGACAATGATGTTTGGGACATTTCAACGCCCCGTGAGTATCTATGCAGAACTAACCATAGCATATAGCTAGGGACTTATTTTCAAAATATTACTATTATAATTTTGCTAGGGTGACAAGGTTCACACATTCGAATATTCCAAAGGAAAGGGTAATATTATTCAAAGTAAACAATGGACATATAACTAGAATATTAAATTTAACATGCATTTGCATATAAAATAACAGCATGCAATTTGATAATTTAAAACAAAGTAATTTGCAGAAATGTAGGTTCAACATGATCAAAGTATTGACTCGCCTTGGTCACAGTGGTCTGCTGCTTGATTATCTGGAGCTTCTAGGGCTGCAGCTTCTGCTTCTTCCTCCTGAGCCTCGTAAGCTATTTTAATCGTGCGCGAAAATTTGGATAAAAAGAAAATATCAAATCAACAAAATATTACCAGAAATCTAAATGAACTTCAAAAATTATGATTTCAGTTCCATTTGATAGATTTTGATTTTAGATGAATTTAGAAATTTGTCTCACTCAATTTGGAGTTAAAATGAATAAGTTATGCTCCTTTGAATATTTCAGTTCAGTTAAATTCAAAAATTATTAAATCTCTGACAGTGGGTCCCACATGTCATTTTCTTAATTTTTATCTTTTTGTTTATTTATTTATTACTGTGTCTATGGCCAGTAGGGCCCACATGCCAGTGTGTTCGTGTCAAGACAAGTGGGACCCCTCTGTCAATGGCCACGGTGTGCTGGGCCACTGGCAAGTGGGGCCCGGCTGTCAGCGGGAAAAAGAAGAGAAATGCTCGACCGCAACGCGCGGAGCCGGGGCTCGAACGCGCACCGCGGGAGCAGGAGGGAGGAAGAGAGTAACGCTGAAAGCCACTCGGACAGCCGAGCGATGCTTACCCTATAGGGGTAAATAAACCCCTTTGAAGTAGCTCTGAGAGGGGGCCCGACAGAGGAAGCTTGGCCGAGGAAAGACGGTGGCGTCGCCGGTGAACGGTGGTCGGAGAGGGCCTGGGGTTGCGTAAAATACAATCTCCGGGTGTCGGTGAAGATGTTGGTGTAGACGGCCGAGGGTGACGGTCACCGGAGAAGGCTGGCGGCGCACGGTGGCGGTGGTCCAAGGGGGCAGTCGACGCCGGCGATACTCACGCAACGGGAGACCCGGTGAGGGAGGGATTCGGCTTCGCCTTGCTTCCACGAAGCTCTGGAAGCAAGGAATTGCCCGGAGGCGGCCGGAATCAACGGCGGCTCGGTCGCCGGCCGTGGGGAAGACGATGTTGCCGGCGGGGAATTGGGGGCACTACGGCTCAATTGTTTGCAAGGGAGGGGAGGAGGGAGTATTGCGGCGCAGTTGGGACTCCCATGCGGGGCTTTTATAGCCGGGAGAGAGGCGCGCGGTGAGGGCGGCATTTGGCTTCCCTCTGTTTACGCGGGGAAGGGGGGATGTAGGGCTGAAAACGATCGGAAACGATCGGTAGGAGGTCAAATCACTTTCAGTTTCACATTATTTTCTCGAAAACGAAATCGATACGATATTGTCGGAAACGAGAACGACATTGATATCCCGGTAAATTCGGAAACGAAACTATTCGATCAAAAGTGCATCGATAACGATCGAAAATCATGAAAGCGGTATCTAAAATACAATAAACACATTACACACCAATCTGCACAGCAATCGGGAATAGGGGAATTCATTGCTCAAGAAGTGGCTTACGACCTCTGTTACTGAGGACAATGCCTGCGAATTCCGTTAGGAGGGTCTCAACCTCAGAAGCATCTGTTACCTCCAGGTCTGGGGAAGAAACACACATATTACAAAAATCTTTTCCAGAGCTAGTCCGTCGAAATCTGTTTGAGCCATTCGAGTGAGGTGTTCTTTTAGTAAAATTTGCAAAAATATCCTTGATAGCAGTACGCCAGATTGGTTGAGCTACCTGAAGAAATTTAGAAACAGCCAAGACTGGAAGATCAACACTTCCTACATCAGGTTCTTCCTTGTCATCCCGTCCATGGTAGTCTGATCCACCAAGCTTCAGGAGCTCATAAGTATCTGCCAGATCACTTAATCCTGTAGAAGAAATAGTCCCCAATTACTTGCATTGAAGTTTCAGATACAACAGACGGATATGAAAGGTGATTCAAATTATGGTGCAGATAAATGCTTTAAATGTAGTGTTAACATTATAAAAAAGAACAGTTCTGTTCATACCAGATAGTTTGCCGTCACTTCGATAGACCTCAATAGCTTGTAGACCACTGAGACCAGCAGCTTTCAAATTCTTTACCACAGCAACAGGATTTTTCAATGCCCAGGGATGAGCCAAAACTGCTATACCCCCAGTTCGACAAACTAACCGCACCACAGATTCTCCAGTTGGCTCACTGCCCCTACAAATGAACAAAAGAAATCCACACCTGTAAACATAACTCGAATCCACAGATTCTCCAGGTGGTGAAGAGAAGATGCGGCCCTCGCTGGCACCGGAGCAGAGGAATAGGGGAGGAAAAGCCAAGGGGGGGCAAAGGAAGAGGAGAAGGTGGTGGTGAAGAGAAGATGCAGGCGGCGGCCGATGCGGAGGGGTGTGGACGGCGTGGAAGGAGAAGGGAGGCAGAAGGGAGGTGGATGCAGACGGGGAGAGGTGGAGAAGTGGAGCAATCGGGGGCGCGCCAGAGGGAGCAAGTGAAGGCGGCCGTCGGCGGCGCTAAAGGCGCAGAGGAGAAGGGAGCTGCGGCGGTGGAGGAAAGGAGAAGCGGCGGCCGGAGTAGAGGTGCGGCGGCGCTATGATGGGGGGAAGAAGGCGCAGGGGGAATAGCAAGTGGAGAAGGAGAGGAATGGGTGGCGCGGTGGAGGATGCGGCGGCGCGGGTGGAGAAGGGAGGTGGATCTGGATGGCCGGAGTGGTGCGGATTTGGGCGGAGGCGGCGCTTGGTGGTGCACCCAGGTGCGTGGAGGAGCGGCGGGTGGAGAAGAAGGGAGTGGAGAGGAGAAGGGGCTGCGGCAGTAGAGAAGGAGAGGAAGGGGCGGCCGAGAGCAAGGCGGCGGTATGGCCGGTGAAGGGAGGCGAGGTGGAGATGGGAGGCGCTGGTGGCGGTGCCGATCTGGGAGACGACCGGTAGATGGTGCACTGAAGGAAGAGCAGGAGGAGAAGGCGGGGATGCCGTGGAAGAAGAGGAGAGGGGCGGCCGCCGGCGAGATGGCCCGGCTTCGCCGGCGCCGGAGTAGAAGGAAGGCGAGGAGAAGCAAACGAGGGGCGCTGGGCGGATGGCGTGGGGATCGGAGGCCGAATGGGGAGGAGGTGGGGTGCGGCCGTGCGGGACTGCGGGAGACGGAGTAATGGGCCTGGGGTGAATACGGTAATTATCGACGGTATATTATCGGGTAAATACGGTATTTTTCGAAAACGATCGGAAGAGAGCTAAATCGTTTTCGTTTTCGTTATCGGATTTTTTTACCGTTTTCGTTTCCGTTTTATCGGTTACCGTCACCGTTTCCGTTCAGGGGAAAAATCGGTAATTTCTCAAAAATGATTTTCGGTAACCGAGAATTACCGTTTTCGTTTTCAACCCTAGGGGGATGAACTCAATCTCCTCCGGGATTGCGTAGGAGGGAGGTGGCGGGGGTTCTTTGAACTTGCCCGTGGGCGTGAGAGAGAGAAAGAGAGATTTGCTGCGGCAGAGGGAGCAAGCGCGAGAGGGGGGAGAATGGCGACACTGGCGCGTGGAGAAGAGAGGAGCCGGGGAGAAGAGAGCGCGGCGCGGGAGGGCCACCGGCCAGAGGGAGAGAGTCTGGCGCGTGTGGCTCGCGCGGCAGTGAGAGAAGGCGCTGGTGGAGGCGGGGCCACTGCGCAGGCGCGGCCGGGACAGCGCGGGGGGGGGGGGGGGAGGCCGTGCGACCACGCGGTAGCGGGAGGAGAGGCGCAAGCGGGGGCGCGGGCCCGCGGCGCAGTGAGGTGCGGGGGCGCGGTTGGCGGCGGGCTGGGCCGCGGGGCGCTGGGTCGCGCGTGCGCGCTGGTTGCGCGTGGAGTGAACGGCTGGGCCGGGGTGATGGCCGGCCCGGTTATGCTATTCTTCTTTTAGCTAGCTTTTGAATTTGTATACACATGTTTTTAATTCCAATTTATTTGCTCTCCTTCTTACTCCAATAAATTTCTGTACTTTTTATTTAACATGAATTTTTATAGATGTCATATTTTGCTAAGTACCCATATACTTATTGATTTATGTATATACCCATATTTGTTGATTGATTTTTTTATTTTTTTTTATGAATTTACTTCCTTGTTATCATTATTTTCAGAATTAGGGTTTTATATTTTAGGCCCATTTCTCTTCCCTACCTTTTCTGGATCATCTTTTCAGATTCTTAATTTAGATTTTAACTTTCTACTATTTAAACATGCTTGTTTCTCCTTGGTCCTTTTAACTTTTTAGAACCTTCATTAAATTATTCAGAAAAATACCATAAACTCCAAATTCAAAGAATTCACATTTGCAAAAGAAATTCAAAAACTTTATATTTTCAAATTTCAAATTTCCAGGATGTTACATCGTACACGATGCCTTCGTGGTCGTACATGTATGCCCTCGTGGTCGTGCACAAGTGCCTTTGTGGTCGTGGGAGTACTGTTCATCAAGTACGGTAGCAGATCACTATTCTACCAGTACTATAGCAAAGCGCTGTTCTACGAGTACTGTAGTAGAGCACTATTCTACGAGTACTATATCAAAGTACTGTTCATCTGAGCAGTTCTTCTAAGTACTCATGGTCAAAGCTTTCGAGTATTCACAGTCGAAGTCTTTCGAGTACTCACAGTCAAAGCTTCCGAGTAGTCGCAGTTGAGACTTTCACAAGTCTTCCAATCATGTTGTGTGCTCTGACTTACCGCAACAGGTCATAGGAACAGTAGTTACATGGTGTTCTAGCTTGGTTGTTGCCTCATTGTGGCAGTGAAATGGAAAGAAACACACTAGCTACCGGCTACTTGCACAGAGTATCTTTGGTCAGTACTATTTTTCCCATGAAACTTTTATTTTTCTACCAGGCTATGGTAATGCTCAAAGTAACTTCTAGCTGAAAAGCACGTAGCAGCTGTCAGTTTTTTTAAGTGGTTAAACTTAAAAAATAAAAAGAAGCTATATCGTCACAGACAATGCAAAGGAATAAGGAGAAGAAAGAAAAGGAAAAAAGCCAAAAGGCCAAAAAAGACAAAATTAAGAAGCCGACATGTTCCAAAAGTCAGGAGTAGAAGTCATTTTGAGCAGGGAAATTGTAGCGGCAGATGCTTTATTAATTACTGAAAATGTTACTAGAAGTGCAATGAGGCTACTAATTTCACACAGAAATGTTCATTTGATGATTTAGTTGTGATTTCTCATCAATGTTCAGTCTAAAAATAGCTTTTGAAATTTTACCTCAAGTGATGACAAAAAATATGTAATTTATTGAATGTCCCTGGGGCTACTGGTATGTGTCATTCTTCTAGCAAGTGGCATCAGTTGGAAACAACATTGCAATCTAGATTGCAGACCTTGATGAATACACACACACATACACACTTGCCTCTCTCACTCGCTAGCATTGTTGCTGTCCATCCACAATCTCATAGATGCACTCGACCACTCGCTCCTCGTACCTTAATCTATGCAAATACATTGTATAGACAGTATGAGACATCAATATATCGCTAGTAATAAACTTGCAATTTTTACCAAAAATTAAACGTGGAGAAAAGATGCTTACCTAATAAAATCTGACCTCATATCACTTGAATACTCAATCAATAACATTGAACACAATAAATCTTACCAAAAAAGCATTAGTGAATAGTAAAATAACATATCGTAGAGAATTAGATATAGATAGTCTAGTAATATAACATAACATAGGATAATAGGTATAGGTTACAAGGCACAAAGCCAAATTTAATTGTTATAAGGTTCCACCATAGAAAATAGGAATGAATTAAACTAATATTGAATATCTTCATGATGTGATTGCTCTACCTCAGAAGGTCATTGTCCTTCCTCGTCTCCACATATGGACCCCTTAAATTCTAGCTCATCTAGTGTGAGATCAGCAGCTTCAAGAAAGCCAACACCACCAAAGGACTTGAAGTCATCTCCCCCAACATCCCATATTCGGATTGGCCTCATAGAATTTTGAGAGAGAGAGAGAGAGAGTTTTTGCTCCCCGAACATCCCATAGCAATTTTCCCAATTAAAGTGAGAGTTTTTGTGCACATTTGCTTTAACCCTAGAATTTTGAGAGAGAGAGAGAGAGCACAATGAAAGAAGAAGAGAGGGATTACAGAGGGGAATGGAGGAGGTGAACTGCCACAACTTGATTCTTGGCTTGAGTTGAGGATTTGCTCCACTTCCCTTAAAAGCTTTGAACTTTGGAGAGGAGAGGGGAAAAGAGAGAAGTGAGAGAGAGAGAGAGAGAAAGGAGCCTTCAGTGGTTTCTGAAGAATGGATCAGTTAAACCGATTTGGTGCAGCCCTAAGAAGATAAGATTGCTGTGGTAATGGATTTTGGGACCACCTGTTAGGAGCAGTAGTACCGCACTTATTGTACCGGTTGTACTGCTGCGGTAGTACCGATGGCATATGTCAGACTTAGAAACAACAGCTCCAGATCCTCTGTATAAATCACACTAGTCTAGGACAAAGTTTACATCCATGACCTACAGGCCAAATTTAAATGTAAGCAACAGAAGTAAAAAACCAAAATGAAAGAATCCCATCTAGTCTGCCTATAGGCAAATAACTGTGGGACGCAGACTACTCATCAACATCCTCACCAAAGTCAACACAGTCCTCCTTTAAGCAACAGAATTTAAGGGTGAGTACAAAAATGTACTCCGCAAGTTACACCAATAATAGAGTAAATGCATGCATGGATATTATCATAGAAAGGCATAATTTGGTTGTTTAAGCGTAAAGCCAAATTGAAGTAAATACAGTAAATAGATGTAAATTGCTAAATTTAATATAATAAGTAAATAAAATAATATTTTAATAAAATAATATCGCTAGTGTAGGTCCAACCTAACACTAACCTATCCACGGGAATCCATCTGGACCATCTTTTCCAAAAAAAAATCTCCTTATCTTTCATTTAACCAAGTTTTTAAAAAACAATGTCTAATCAATGAAAAACTTTACGCAGCATGCATATGACCGTAGGTGCGGCTATTCAGGATAGTTTATACACTCTGCAGAGGTTGTACAACTTTACTGACAAGAGATAATCAACTTATGTTGTTGGTCATAACACGCTTCCTTAGGCATATGACTAAGTGATTATCACAAGATCTTTACAATGCAAAATTCTCAAACTAGTATGTCCTGCTAAGGTTTCACCATAATATAGAATTCACTAAGTTGGGACCCCCTCTTGTGCCGTGTGAGATTTCTTGTAGCCCTGCCATGCCCACATCCAACTTATAGTGAAACCAAGGTTAGGACCCGCAAATTAGTTAGTTAGGTTTGTCCTATACTAGACTTATGGTAGTATGATGTGTCTTTGTAGCAGTAGCTCACTGATCATTAATTGACTTAGGCAGATTTTTCACATACCCCTTGTGCCACCAAGCACCCATCAACTAACCATTTGTCTAAGTCTAAACCATGCTTTTATTTTATTTTTAAACATTGCATAAACCTTCTTGATTACCAAAGTCAATAACACATTTTAATAATCAACATTTTATGTGAAAAGGTACCCAAGCCTAGATTCATCTCTATGCTTGTCTAAGCTTTTCCACAAAGTTTCTAGCCAATACTAGTGTCCTAACTAGAGTTTTATTGCAGGGTGACAAGATATTTGGGTGATCAGTGTCAATTTTGGCCATATACAAGGAATTAGGTTCAACATGATCAATGATATAACTTACCTTGATCAGAGGTCTGGTGGTAAGAGTCATTGACAAAATCGCACTCCTCGAAGAAGTCGTAGTCTATACAAAAAAATAACCAAAACAAAATAAATTGAAATAAAATCTAAAACATATATAATAGGTACTGGGAGGTATATTATGAATTTAGGAATTTGAATAACTCGATTCGGAGTTCGGACAGTAGAGAGCGAGTCATCAGAAGTTTTGCCAAAGGAGAAAATGCTAAAATTGAGAAAGGAGAGAATATTTTATGGAATATTCCTTCACTGAAAAAGAAAAAATAAAAGAGATATGACATGTGGGCCATGGTTGTAAGTGAGTGGGAGAGAGGTATGAAGAGCAACACGTAGGAAGAAACATAGGAGGCTTCAGAGCAAGGGAGACACACGAGCATGGTGGCGGCGTTAGCAAGGGGAGGCTCAGGAGGTGGGGGCAGTAGGCAAAATTGGTCGCTGGATTCCCGAGGAAGCCATAGGAGGCGGCGACGCATGGCGGTGGCCACAGGCGGGCGCGCAACGATGGTGGTGTTCCAATAGTGAACACGGGGAAGTAGCATGAGCACATATGTGGTGTGGTCACGTGGAGCATTCCCATGTAGACGGTTTAGCTAGAGAGTGGCCAGAGAGGTGGGGTGCCAGTGGTTGACGGTGGGAATGGAGGTGGCGCCAATGGTGGATCTCCACAGCAACACATTAGCTGAATTGAGGCATGGTACAGGTACAGAAGGTGGTGGAGATGGTGTGGGTGTGAGGAATCAAAGAATGGCTCATCGGAGGAGTTGAATTGACAGCGAGGAGCGAAATCGGTCGGTTTTGAAAAAAACTTGATTCCCATCAATTGGCTACATGGAAATCAAATTAACTTGGAAAATGGTTTGTTTGGATGCTAGAACATGATGTAACATGAACAAAACTCAAAAAAGCTCACCGGAGAGGGATATAGAGTCATCGGGGTGACGGCCGACACTCAAGACGACGTCGCGGGAGACTCTAGGACTTGGGGAAGGAAGAGGGGGAGAGAACGCTCTGGTGTGGAGCTCTAGGGTGCCGAGGAGGGGTTTAAATAGGGGTGGAGCATGTAGGGGCCCAGATTATACAACCCAGCATCCTCTATGATTCCACCGCACTATTCCTTGGATCAGTAGATAGTGCTCACAGTTTACAGTTCTGAATATCAAAGTACATATCTTGCATAAGCGCAAATTTAGTAGTAGACTTACTCACGGGCCGATTAGGCTGAAACCAATAAAATGCAGCAGCGGAACGAAGCACACAGGTGGAACCCTCAGGACATGCCCAAGGCAGCCAACTGGAGGTTCGCGGCCTAATTCTTGACACCTCATCATTGTCGTCCTCATGTCCAGTTGTATTGCCAAAGCGTAGTAATCTAATTCCTGATTCTGGATTTGTTATGAGAGCGAGTGTGAGCACAAACCACCGTGCTCCGCGAGCCAATACACAGAATGCAATTAAATAATATGCATGGCTTATCAAGGGAAGGCTCGGGTTATTTTATTTGCCATAAATTGCTTTTGAAATATGATACATAGAAATTTTCTGAGACCTAGCAATTTGAACTAAAACATAAGGTGTGAAAGAATGCAACAATAATAGCGACCCAGATTCCATCCACCGTTATATGGCCTCTGCACCATATGCTTAATCCTTCAGCCTTATAACCGCTTAACTTATCACTGGGGCGACACTCAGGACAACACAAATTAGGGCCTTTCTCTGCCCTCTACTTCACCAATTCCACCGACAAAGTTTTGAAATAGAAATATATCTAGTTAAGTTCCCATGTCCGCCCTTGACCGTGGGCACGGCTATTCGAATAGTTTTTGACTCTGCAGAGTTTGTACACTTTACCCACAAGAGATAAATCCACTCGTTGCCCCACATGATTCCTTAGCCATGCGGTTGAGTAGACTATAACAGGACCTTTACAATGCATTTTTCCTAGCAGAGTTACGTCTGCTAAGGTTTCCACTTCCTTCGGGGTACGACCACCCTTCCAGAAGCCCCCTCTTGCGCCGTCACGTCGGAGGATGTGGCCACCCTCTACCCGCCCGTGGTCACACCGGCGCAACCCTTACTAAGTCAATGCAAATTAGTTAGCCCTGTCTACATTTTGCCAGCTTGTGGTTGTACTGTTTTCCATAGGAGATCATGACAAGATTCGGTCCTTAGTGGTATCTGGGCGGTCTACCACTACCCACTTTGTGCTTCCACTGCACCACACTCACACCCTCGAACCAATCCGCCCAGATAATTAAGCAAGTTGGATATTTTGGGAGTATAAAATAATCATATCAAATGTACCAGTTATTACCACCATGACTTCCAAACCAGTTTCTCATGATTAAAAATGATAATGATGCTTGGGGCATTTCAGCGTCCTCGAGTATCTGTGCAGTACTAAGCATGGCGTATAATTAGGGACTTATTTTCAAAAGGTTAATGTTATAATTTTGCTAGGGCGATAAGGTTCACACATTCAGATATTCCAAAGGAGGTGTAATATTATTCAAGGCAGACAATGGGCTTAGTTTAATTTGAATTAGGGTCTATTTATACGGGTCCCATCTTGCTATATATATACAATTATGCTCAATATTATTATGTACTAAAGCTAGTGTTAAGATTTAATTAATGGCACTATTATTATCTTGCTTATACTTTAGCTACTATTAGGCTTAGCTTTATTTCTAATTCTAGTTTGAAACTTAGCTATCTGGGCAAAGCTTGGTATGTAGCATTTTATGCGACCCTAATTACTCGTGTTATTAGTTAAATGTTTACTTTAGAGTACTTATATGTCTGTGAGATTATTTTGATACCTGATGACCTAGGGCTATTATAATTTAGCATCTGTATATTATTATGACATTTTAATTTGAGTGCTCTCTGAAAATTACTGATAATGATATTTTATCCCTTTATAAATCTGAGAGACCATGTAGAGGTCATCCCATGTGTATGATGAGTAATTGACATCGGTTTAGGATAGTCGAGTTTGGTTTGGGTTGTTCAGACCTTGACGTTGTGTGGTGCAACGGGCTCGGTCGGACTGTGGTCAAACTTGGTCATATGGGATTAGGACGCTGATTCTTTGATTTGACAGGTTTGGACTTCATCTGTGATAAGCATGATGTTATTTACGCTTTCATGTATCGAGCGGTGCTATTTGACGTGTTTCTTGTCTGTGTGTCTGCAGGACGTCGAGGCGAGACACGGTGGACCGGACTAGGCGCAGGTGGCGCTGAGGTCAGAACGGTCGGGATGTGTCGAAGACGACGTGGACTCGAGGTGATTGCGAGGCGTGCGAGGCAAGGAGCGCGGATGTTTCCCGGAAGGTGCAGGAGGGGCGAATCGGGAATTTCGCTAGGCTGCACAAGCGGGAGCGGGCTCCGTTGAATTTAGCGGGCGTAACGGGGCGGAGACCCGTTAGCCGTAGGCTATAAATACTTGTGAGGGGCTGCATGCCCATGTAGGGATTTGGAAAGGGAATTAGGGTTTTGAGAGTCAAAAGAGGCTTTAGAGGTGGTTTTACCTTTGGGTCTTTAGTTGGTAAGAGTGGGTGGAGAGACAGAGGTTCGGTTAGAGATGTCTCCTTCGTAGCTCTGTGTTCTTGTCTCCCCTCATGGGTTCTTGAGTTGTGTTCTTGAGTTGGAGAGGGAGAGGGAGAGTTGATCCATCATGTAATCATTCCTCCGAATGTCCATGCGTATGGGGACGTAGTTCCTTGTATTTCTTGTTTGATTGGAATGAAGAATCTGAAGTTTATCTCTCCAGTTCATCTCTGTTCTTCGTTGCTCTCCATCCCAGATTCTTGACTTTTTGAGTTTCTTGTTGAATCTTGTTGGGAAGGCACAGAATGGGTTGCTATGACATGGGAGATACTCAAAAGCCATTTGGCTAGTTGATCCAAAGAGCAAACCAAGTTTAATTTCAGTTTTATCTTTTGAGCCTCCTCTATTCATGTTTTTGGCCTTCTAGGGTTTTCGTGGCATTCTTGATTCCCTTGGAGGAATGGCATGAAATTTGATCTGGATTATCCCATGGCTATTGCTAACATATCTGCAAAATTTCATAGCCAACGGATCAAAGATTGGGGAGTAATTTGGATTTTAGTGAAGTCTCTGTAAGTTTTTCAGTCTTTCCCAAAATCTGAAATTCTTGTGTTGGTTTTCATTTCCCTTGTTGGATTGAGGCCTCTAGGCTATTTGGAATGTTTTCTTGTGCTTTAAGACTGAGAAGAATTTTCTTTTTTCTCAGATTTCTCTGGTTCATGCCAAGTCTGAATTTTAGTGAAATCCTGCAGTCTGCATCTCCTTTCGGCCATTCTTGTTGTTCTTTGTTTTCGATCATTTCAGAGCTTGTGGACTACGTCAATTAATCTCTGGCTGCAATTTCATTTTCGGTTCTAGCATCAAGCGTTTATTTCCTGCCTTGTTGTTGGTTTTGAGCTGCAGTTTCTTTTTGTGTCGAGTAAAAGTCAGAACGGGTGGCAAAGTCTTGATTTACCTCTCTGTTCGGTAGTCCCCCTCACGGTTCAGAGTTTCCTTCTTTTACTGTGTGTGTACTGCCGATTTCTTCCTTTTGCTGAACAGTTCTCTTCTCTAAATTAAAGACAGTGCGGCCAGCTAGCAATTAGTTTGTCTCCTCTTTGGCCAAATGCACATGGAAACGTTTTTTGCTGATTTTCAACAATTTTGCATGCAGATCAAACGGCGTTATTTTCAGCTGAAATTTTTTCTGGTTAATATCTGATTTATGCTGAATTTTTTAGTATCGCATGCGTTCCAGATTTCAGCAAAATTAATTTTAATTTTCTGTGAGTTGCTTTGTTTTGCATCTTTTTGAAAAATCATTGTTCGATTTCTCGGGGGCGATTTTGAAGCGAGCGACATTCACCCCCCTCTGTCGCCATTTCGGTCCTACAATTGGTATCAGAGCCAGGTTAGCTCTAATCCATAGATCTTAACCGGTCTCAAGAGCCATGGCGACGGACAAGTACTCGACTAAGCTGCCCGTTTTCGATGGCATCGATTACCCCTTCTGGAAGAGCCGAATGGAGACATACATTCAGGCTCAGGGGTACGCCATCTGGCGCAAGGTCAAGGTCCGATTCGTTGTTCATGCCGATGAGAACATCAATGCCGGGAACATGGCTGATGTTGAGGCGAACTCTAAGGCAAGGAACATCATTATCCAGGGCCTAAGTCGTAGCGAGTTTGACTGCATCTCTCATCTTTCGTCCGCCTTCGATATCTGGGAGACCCTCGATGCATACCATGAGGGCACCACCCAGATTAAGACGGTGAGACAGGACCAGTTCAAGCGAGATTACAACAAGTTTGAAATGCTCGCTGGCGAGTCCCTTGATGAGTGCTTTGCGCGTTTCCACAAGATCTTGAGCAATCTCCGAGCCGTCGGTCTCACATACTCCGACTCGGACAACGCTCGTCAAATGCTTGCTGCACTCGACCTTCGTGTTTGGGAGATGAAGGTGACTACCATCAAGGACACCACCGACCTCTCGACTTTGATGCTTGACGCACTGTACTCGCGCCTCAAGACGCACGAGATCGACATTGTCTCTCGTAAGTCGAAGTCACAGTCGATGGCTCTAGTCACCGATCCCAGTTCGGCTTCTGGGTTTTCTGCCGATTCACTTTGTGGGTTCTCCCTAGCTGCTCTCTGTGACGTAACTGATGATCAGTTAGAGCAGCTAGAGGATGAACAGCTGGCCCTCCTTGCTGGAAGTTCTCCCATGCTTACAAGAGGAGGAGGGACAGAAAGAGAGGCGGACCAGTCATCTGCTTTGAGTGTGGTGGCCCCAACCACATTCGGGCAAACTGCCCCAAATTGGAGAAGGGCAAAGCTGACTACGGCGGTTCGGGTAAGAACGACTACACCGACAAGAACCGCAACAAGAAGCCTCCAGTCCCTGCCCAAGGCAAGAAGAAGTTCCGCGACTTCGGGAAGGCCAAGAAGCTCTTTCACCGCGTCCTCACCGCGTTCGACGACCTCGACCTCAGCGAGGTGGAGGGATGGAGCGACGACGACGGGACGGGTGACCAGGACCCCAAGAGCGGCGACGACTTCTTCGGCATGTGCTTCATGGCCCTCGAGGGCGAACTGAGCGACAGCGAGCTATACTCCGACTCGGACGAGGTATGCCCTACCTACGACCAGCTCAATCATGCTTTTCTTAAGCTAGGTGGCTTTCATGCTAGAGCTAGGGCTAGGCGTACCGAGTTAGAGAAAGAAGTAGATAGACTATCACGGGAGCTTACTTCACTTACATCTGCTCCCTCTCGTGATGATTGTGATACATGCTGTGCTCTGTTGGGTGACATGGAGAAACTAAGGACCTCGCATGATAGTGTGTCCTCCGAGCTTGATATTGTTAAGGTGGAGAATGTTAGTCTGCTTGCTGAGTTAGAGTTGAGTAGGATGGCGGTTACCCTACTTACTACTGATGAGACTACTTCTCCCACCTCATGTGAGGTTAAGGACATTGCTGCTAGAGGACCTTATGCCATGCTCCTTGATCTGCCCAAGTCTTGTGAAAATTGCAATAACTTGAAGATGAATCTAAAACGGGCAGATCATAAAATTGCTGAACTACAAGCTTCTTTGCTTGAGCCGATTGATTCATGCTTGAACTGTCCTAAGTTAACTGCTGAACTTGAAGCTGTCTCCAAACAGTTTCAAGAAATGATTGATCATGATAGGAAGTTGGCTCAGTATGCTTCTAAGGACCCTGTTAGCTCACCATGCATTAATTGTAAGAAACTAAATTCTGACTTGGTTGCATTGGATGAGAAATGTGTGAAGCTAACTAAGGACCTACTAGAGAAGCCACCATCTGCTTGTATTGTCTGTGCTGAGAAGGGGGAGAAGCCCCAGGGTAAGGTTGAGACGCTTAGCGACGTGAACCAACCTGCTAGCAGTAGGACTGTCCATTCTGAGTCGGCTGTGCGTGCACAAGCCATTCGTTCATCTGCTATTGGTTCTTCATCTGCTTCCTTACCTCCTGCTGTTCCCTCTTCCCCCTGCTTTTCTTGCACCTCTCTCTTTCGGGAGTGTCAGTACCTTATGAACACTCTCGAGAGATTTGTAGGAGGCAAGAAGAAGCTTAATCTTATTCTAGACCAATCCAAGATTTGCAAGTTCAATCAAGGTCTAGGATATGATTTTTATGAGGATATGAGGAAGCATCCACCTGCTATTCTCCGACCCATAGTAGGAGGTGTGATCGAGGTCGAGCCCAGATCTGATGAGGTTAAATTCAAATCAGCGGGTTTTGTCCAAGGGATCTCTGACAGCAAGGTGAGTCCACCTACAGCTTCGGCCTCTCAGAAGGCGAAGCCTCCCTGTGCTACTTCTACCTCTCAGAAGGTGAAGTACCACTGCACCTTCTGTCAGAAGGATGGACACACAGTCGATCGATGCTTCAGGCGCGCTAGGATTGCGCGTAGAGACCGTGCGGAGGCACTTAGGCGTATTCAGGGTCAGCCCCAGATCCTGAGTGCACCTAAGACTAGCACGAGGTCCAGGTTTGCTTCTGACGGGTTTGGGCAGCATCGAGGACTTGGTTTTTCTGAGTCTTCTGGTTTTCGTCCTCATGCTGCTTCGGGTCGTGACTTCCGCCGTCCTCAGGGTACATCTCGTTTCCCCCGTCGAGACAGTTACCCACGGCGTGATCAGCAGGTTGCCGGTGTTTCGACTCGCTTTCCCATAGCAGTCGGACCTAGCAACAGCTTCAGGTCTGCACACAGACCTTCTGCTTCTTTGAGTCACAGAGAGCGTAGGGTAGATAGAGGTCAGTCGTGTTTGACTACTTCATCTTCTCCACATGTTACTCAGTATTGGGTGCCGAAATCACTCTTGATTTATCCCAGTACTGACACTTTACTCTCTCATTGACTCAGGTTCGTCGGGTAGGGAAGGAGAAGGTTTGGCTTGTCGACTCCGGTTGTTCTTGTCATATGACCGGAGACTCCCGTTGGTTCTCCTCCCTAGCCCGCGCTCCAGGTGATGAGACGATCACCTTCGGAGACGCTTCGTCTGGGCGCGTCATCGCCAAAGGTACTGTGCACATTAATGCCTCTTTTATTCTTAAGGATGTTGCCTTGGTTAGTAAGCTGCAGTACAATTTGCTTTCTGTTTCTCAGCTTACCGATGACGGTTTCGAGGTGAGCTTCAAGAAAAGCAATTGCAAAATTCTTGATTCTTCGGGTAGTCTGGTGTGCGGGATTTCTCGTTTTGGGATGATCTTTCGTGCTGATTTTTTCTGAGTCTTCTGGTGATCCTCTCAGGTGTTTAGTTGCTTCTGAGTCCCGCGACCTTTCGTTCTGGCATAGGAGACTTGGTCATATCGGATTTGACCATTTGACCCGAGTTAGCGGCCACGACCTCATTCGTGGTCTACCGAAGCTCAAAATGGTCAAAGACCTTGTTTGTGCTCCATGCTGGCATGGCAAGATGGTTGCCGCTTCTCACCCTCCGGTCACAGTGACCATGACTGATGCACCAGGACAGCTGCTCCACATGGACACAGTCGGACCAGCTCGAGTGCAGTCAGCCGGAGGGAAGTGGTATGTTCTTGTCGTGGTCGATGACTATTCGAGGTTTTCTTGGGTGTTTTTCTTAGCCTCGAAGGATGAGACATTTTCACATTTTCGAGGTCTGTTTGGTAGGCTTTCTGTTGAGCTCCCCGGTGCCTTACGAGCGATCCGCAGTGACAATGGCACGGAGTTCAAGAATTCCTACTTTGAGAGGTTCTGCGATGAGACAGGTGTAGAGCATCAGTTCTCCTCTCCGCACGTCCCACAACAAAATGGCGTCGTGGAGAGAAAGAACCGTACCTTGGTCGAGATGGCCAGGACGATGCTTGATGAGTACTCTACACCGCGGAAGTTTTGGGCTGAGGCTATAGCCACCGCGTGCCATGTCTCAAATCGAGTTTTTCTTCAGGCACACTTGCACCGCACCTCTTATGAGCTGAGATATGGGCGAAAGCCCAGCATTTCCCATTTTCGTGTGTTTGGTTACAAGTGCTTTATTCTGAAGTCCGGGAACCTAGATAAGTTCGAGTCACGTTCTTGTGATGGTATCTTTCTAGGTTACTCGCCTTCTTCGCGGGCTTATAGGGTTTGGAACTGCGAGTCTAGTAAAATGGTAGAGACCTGTGAGGTGACCTTCGACGAGGCCAGTCCGGGGACTAGGCCCGATATCTCAGGTTCTTTAGAGCAGTCCGAACCTATCTTTGTGGATGATGAGGACGATGGAGATGAGGGTTGCCTACCCGATCCAGTCCCTCATCCACCCCTTGAGGTGCCTTCTTCCACCGCACCTCCAGGTGATCAGCCCATGCCTTCTGCTTCCTCTGGAGATAGTGGCTCTGTTCCTACCTCGTCAGCTCATGAGGTAGAGGCCACTTCTTCATCTCATCCTAGACCTCCCCGGCATATCCAGAAAAGGCATCCTTCAGAGCAGATTATTGGAGACCTCTTCGAGCGTGTCACACGCTCTAAGTCTGGCTTTTCTCAATTCTGTCTCCATTCTGCCTTTGTTGCCTCCTTTGAGCCCAAGGACGTTTGTCACGCCCTTTCTGATAAGTCTTGGGTCAATGCCATGCATGAGGAGCTAGAAAATTTCGAGAGGAACAAGGTCTGGTCACTTGTCGAGCCCCCGCGAGGTCACAATATTATTGGGACTAAGTGGGTGTTCAAGAACAAGCAGAGCGGGGATGGAGTGGTTATTCGGAACAAGGCTAGACTAGTAGCTCAGGGGTTCTCCCAGGTTGAGGGTCTAGATTTCAAGGAGACCTTTGCCTCTGTAGCTCGTCTTGAGGCCATTAGAATTCTGCTTGCCTTTGCAGCTTCTAAGGGTTTCAAGCTTTACCAGATGGATGTCAAGAGTGCCTTCCTTAATGGAGTCATTGAGGAAGAAGTCTACGTCAGACAGCCTCCAGGTTTCGAAAACCCCAAATACCTAAACCATGTCTTCAAGCTTTCCAAAGCATTGCATGGACTTAAGCAGGCCCCCAGAGCTTGGTATGAGAGGCTTAAGTCCTACTTGTTGAGTCATGGCTTTGAAATGGGTAAAGTAGATAAGACCTTATTTATCCGTAGGCCTGGCAATGACCTTCTGCTCGTCCAGATCTATGTCGATGACATTATCTTTGGCGGCTCTTCCCATGCTCTGGTTTCACAGTTCTCGGATGTCATGAGCACCGAGTTTGAGATGAGCATGATGGGCGAGTTGACCTTCTTTCTTGGCTTCCAAATCAAGCAGACTCGGGAGGGTACCTTCTTGCATCAAGGCAAGTACACTCGTGACCTCCTGAAACGCTTCGACATGAGTGATGGTAAGCCGGTGTCAACTCCGATGGCTTCTACAACCTATCTTGACCCAGATGAGGATGGCGAGCCAGTTGATCAGAAAGAGTTCAGAAGTATGATCGGCTCCCTTCTTTACCTCACTGCCTCGAGACCAGACATACACTTCTCTGTGTGTCTGTGTGCTCGTTTTCAGGCCTCTCCTCACGTATCTCACCGCCAGGCGGTGAAGCGCATCTTTCGGTACCTCCGAGCTACCATTGACTATGGCATCTGGTACTCTTCCTCATCCTGTCTTTCCTTGAGAGCCTTCTCGGACGCAGACTTTGCTGGCTGTAGGATAGATAGGAAGAGCACTTCTGGCACTTGCCAATTCATTGGCACTTCTCTCGTCTCTTGGTCGTCTAGGAAGCAGTCCGGTGTTGCACAGTCCACCGCAGAGGCCGAGTATGTTGCTGCAGCCAGCTGCTGCAGTCAGGTACTCTGGATGGCTTCAACCCTACGGGACTTTGGGTTAGTTATCAACAGTGTTCCACTCCTTTGTGATAACACTTCTGCGATTAACATTGCTAAGAACCCAGTGCAACACTCTCGGACCAAGCACATCGATATCCGTTATCACTTCCTTAGAGACCATGTAGAGAAGGGCGATATAGTGCTCCAGTTTGTGGAGAGTGACCACCAGTTGGCTGACATCTTCACCAAGCCATTGGATAGTTCGAGGTTTTCAGCTCTACGGGGAGAGCTTGGGGTGGTTTGTCCTTATGGACTGTAGTGAGAGGGAGCTTTGGGCTTTACTGCTTTACTATATTGTTTATGCTTCTGTCTCATTTCTGCCTATTTGCACTCGGGGTGCATCAAGCTTAGTCCTTCTAGCATTGGTTAGAGTGCTTCTCTTGTCTAGTTGCATAGACTTCTTACTCTTATCTTGTGCTTCCAGGATGCATCTTACTAGCTGTTTCTTATCTCACTAGATTGAGCTCACTCACTTCTTGTTGGTTCTAGCGAGGGTTGGGCCACTCTCGGGCAGACAGGGTACGTGTTTGCTCTCTAGTGTGTGTGTTTTACGGTCAAGCTAATAGTCCTGGAGTCACATGGTCAGTCTGAGCCGTAGTATCTTCTATATCTTATCTATGCTTTAAGGACTACCTATTTTAGTTTTCTTTGCTAGTTTCTCGATTTTATTGCTTTGGTTCAGGGGGAGTTCATTTGGGAGCTTCTGGAGCTTAATATTGTCTTAACTCAACTTGAACTAAAAGTTGCATCTCATGTTGAGGGGGAGCTGGATTTTATTGCATTTCAGCATTCTGCATTGTAATATAACTACATTGAGCCTTGATTATTATCCTGTTATGACATGTTCTCAATGCTTTACACCTTGCCATGATTTGTGTTGATATGCTAGATTTATCATGACTTCATATGTGTAGACTAGCTTTTGTCATGATAAGTAATTTAAAATTGCTCAACTTGAATTAAAACTTGTTATGCTAGCTTTTGAGTTTAGTCTTTCTTGAGCTATCCCTTCATGATTCATGCCATGTCAAATAGATTGAGTAGAGCGTTGAATCTCTATTGAGCCTTAGATTGAGCTATTTTAGTCTCTTGATGTAGCATGAGGTAGTACAACATGTTTACAAAGCAAAATGATCTCTTTTGTGCGAAAAAACTGATTTTACCAATTCTTTCTCATGAGACGGCTTGCCATTGCACTAGGCATGAACTCAGGGGGAGTTTTGGATGACCTAGACTATCTTCTTAAGCTTATCACTTAGAGTAGTCGCATAAGGCTTGAGATCTAGCACATAACAAAAAATTGGGTTGGAAACGACCATATGCTTTCAAAAGACAATGTTTTATGTGCTCAATTTGCTTAAGCTACAAAAAGAACTAAGTACTTGAACCAATGTTTCATTCTTGAGCATAGCACTCTATTTGGTCTTAATTGTAGCTTCTTAGTTCTGCTTAGCTTATTGACATGGCCTGCATCATCCTTGGATATCTCTAGTTAGACTTTGTTTGTTGATGACTTGACATGCTCATAAAATGCATTACATTTCAGATCGTCATCTATGTGTTCAAGCTAGGATATACATATCTTGTCATGATCTAGATAGCCTTTTATTGAGTTATGGCTTGGTGTATTACATTATAGTCATTATGGATAATTCTCATGGTTCTAAATGCTTAGAATAATCAAACGTCAGCCATCTCATCCGTTGTCATGTCATATTCTCTCCTTTGCATTCTTGATGTGTTATTGCCAAAAGGGGGAGAATAGTGGTAGAAAAAGCCATTTTTGGAGCTTTGAGGAAAACTTGTTCTTTCGTTTGCTCCTTGTGTCGACATGGTCATTAGCTTCATATTCCTTCTTTGGACCATGTTGGATTTTTCAAACTCAAACTCAACTTATTGCTTTTTCGGGGTTTGTCAATATACTCATCAAGGGGGAGATTGAGAGACCATGTAGAGGTCATCCCATGTGTATGATGAGTAATTGACATCGGTTTAGGATAGTCGAGTTTGGTTTGGGTTGTTCGGACCTTGACGTTGTGTGGTGCAACGGGCTCGGTCGAACTGTGGTCAAACTTGGTCATATGGGATTAGGACGCTGATTCTTTGATTTGACAAGTTTGGACTTCATCTGTGATAAGCATGATGTTATTTACGCTTTCATGTATCGAGCGGTGCTATTTGACGTGTTTCTTGTCTGTGTGACTGCAGGACGTCGAGGCGAGACACGGTGGACCGGACTAGGCGCAGGTGGCGTTGAGGTCAGAACGGTCGGGATGTGTCGAAGACGACGTGGACTCGAGGTGATTGCGAGGCGTGCGAGGCAAGGAGCGCGGAAGTTTCCCGGAAGGTGCAGGAGGGGTGAATCGGGAATTTCGCAAGGCTGCACAAGCGGGAGCGGGCTCCGTTGAATTTAGCGGGCGTAACGGGGCGGAGACCCGTTAGCCGTAGGCTATAAATACTTGTGAGGGGCTGCATGCCCATGTAGGGATTTGGAAAGGGAATTAGGGTTTTGAGAGTCAAAAGAGGCTTTAGAGGTGGTTTTACCTTTGTGTCTTTAGTTGGTAAGAGTGGGTGGAGAGACAGAGGTTCGGTTAGAGATGTCTCCTTCGTAGCTCTGTGTTCTTGTCTCCCCTCATGGGTTCTTCAGTCTCCAACGGATCAAAGATTGGGGAGTAATTTGGATTTTAGTGAAGTCTCTGTAAGTTTTTCAGTCTTTCCCAAAATCTGAAATTCTTGTGTTGGTTTTCATTTCCCTTGTTGGATTGAGGCCTCTAGGCTATTTGGAATGTTTTCTTGTGCTTTAGGACTGAGGAGGATTTTCTTTTTTCTCAGATTTCTTTGGTTCATGCCAAGTCTGAATTTTAGTGAAATCCTGCAGTCTGCATCTCCTTTCGGCCATTCTTGCTGTTCTTTGTTTTCTGTCATTTTCAGAGCTTGTGGACTACGTCAATTAATCTCTGGCTGCAATTTCATTTTCGGTTCCAGCATCAAGCGTTTATTTCCTGCCTTGTTGTTGGTTTTGAGCTGCAGTTTCTTTTTGTGTCGAGTAAAAGTCAGAATGGGTGGCAAAGTCTTGATTTACCTCTCTGTTCGGTAGTCCCCCTCACGGTTCAGAGTTTCCTTCTTTTACTGTGTGTGTACTGCCGATTTCTTCCTTTTGCTGAACAGTTCTCTTCTCTAAATTAAAGACAGTGCGGCCAGCTAGCAATTAGTTTGTCTCCTCTTTGGCCAAATGCACATGGAAACGTTTTTTTGCTAATTCTCAACAATTTTGCATGCAGATCAAACGGCGTTATTTTCAGCTGAAATTTTTTCTGGTTAATATCTGATTTATGCTGAATTTTGTAGTATCGCATGCGTTCCAGATTTCAGCAAAATTAATTTTAATTTTCTGTGAGTTGCTTTGTTTTGCATCTTTTTGAAAAATCAGTGTTCGATTTCTCGGGGGCGATTTTGAAGCGAGCGACATTCACCCCCCTCTGTCGCCATTTCGGTCCTACAAAATCGAGCCTGCTATACATGGTTATATTTTGTTACCATTATTAACTAAAGCTACCATTTAAGACTTTATGATTGGCAATATGTCAATGATAGTGATTACATACATATATTTTTAATAGGGTCTACGGTGAACGCAAAAATTGTACTGATATATTTACTAGTGGGCTGCATATATATACACACACACACACACACTTAGAAAGTCTCTAAATTTTAGATGGACATATTATTGCAATTATTTTTAATATTTTGTTTATTTCCTGCTTCTTGATTGGATATTATTCACCTTAAGAACATTTGATGATTGTCTATATCTACAGGAGTACCTTTTTACGATCTCCATAAATCTTAGTTTTTGTGTTTTAATTTAAGTTGCATGTGCATGTTGGCTAATTACCTTGACCTTTTTATTTTATTCAAGGTTCTTGTGATGCATGGATATTTCTACCAAAAACCACCCTCTGTTAATGCTCTTGTTTTAGGTTTATTTATCTAGGCAAAGATTATTGTACAAGGTAATATTTCATTATTGCTATTTAATAAATATATCACTGAGATTTGTTTAATGGTGGCATGATAAATATTAAAGCATATATTTTAATTTCATGCAAGGGTAATCTTTATTTTAAAGCCTTATTGTTATTGTTTTAATATAACATCCAATTTGTTTTTCTTAACTTTAACTTGAATGTATTTTTAGTTGAGATCCTTATTAACCTTGGACATTAAGCATAACCATCTTTTAGTAATGCCCTAATTAATAATTAGTGTTTTAATTCATTTATGCAAACCACATTAAGTATTCATATGTGATACCTAATCGAAGTTTAAATCTTAAACAATCTCATTTATATTCTAATAAAGTTTTAGCATCTTTTATTAATTATTTTCGGATTTTTATTAGCCTTTTTCCTTCACTGAATGTGCTAGCAAAAAGGTTTAAAACTTAACAACTAATATTGCGGCACATGGGAATCGAACTCGGGTCGGCTAACTGAGAGCGCACGCGGCCAACCAACCAAACAAGCGATGTTACCTGTTGAGCTGAGGCAGAGAATGCAAATAAGCCGAGTGTGCAGCGCTGGAAACAGAGGAAGCTCGAGGTGGGTACGGCCGGTGGCGTTGCTGGCGAGGGGTGGCCGGGGGGGAGTGGGCGATGGCAAAAACACGGTGCTTGCACTGAGGGGATGCTGACGGTGGCTCTGACGGGGACCGAAGAGCTTTAGAGCGGGCCGGCGACGTGCGGCGGTGACAGGCGGAGGAGGTGCACGGCGTGGGCTCGGCTCGGGCTGCAAAAAGCTCGGGTGTTGGCGGGGACATGTGTGCGGAGCTCCCAAGAAGCTCAAGCTCGGCGGAATTGGTCCGAGGCGGCTTCAATTGGCGGCGAGTGCTTCGGCCGGACTTGGGGAAGAAAGGGCGCCGGTGAGCTTGTGGGGAGAGGGGGCTCAATTACTTGTAGTGGGAGGGTGTGGGGAGCCGTGCGGTGCTGCCGAAGGCTTGAGCGGGGCTTTATAGCCGTCGGAGCGGGCTGGCAACGGGAGCTCCATACGCGGCATGGCGGTAAGGCATAGTTGACTCGAGCCGCACGGCGCGCGTGGGTTCACCCGGGATTTGCGCGGCACGCAGGCGGGGCGCAGCTGGGATTCGCATGGTGACGGAAGACAGGCGCGCTCGGAGGGACGTCGACGCGACGAGGCAGGGGCAGAGCAGGGTATGACACTTAATGGCTGCAGGCGATGACGCAGCACAGCGTGGCGACGAGACGATGGTGGGGTCAGAGTGAAGCGCGCAGGGGATGGCATCGAAGACCGGTGGTCCGAAGGAGGCATCGCGGGGGAGGCGGGCTGCGCGCCGGGCTGAGCGAGGAGGGGGGCTACGGCCCTGTCTGAACATCGCGATCAGGAGAAGGAAGAAGGGGGAATAGGGGCGGCCGGCTGAGCTGGCTGGGCCGGTTCGGCCGGCCGCAAGGCCTCTTCTTTTTTATTTAATTACTTATACATATATGTATATATATTTCCTTTATGTATATTCTTGCATATATATATATATATATATATATATATATATATATATATATATATACACATTTTTATGTTTTGTTCATATTGCTAGGCCCTTTGTATACATGTATGTATATGTACACACACACACACACACACACATATATATATATATATTTGTGTTTCCATTGCCGTTTACAATACTATTTTCATAATGAAAATTTTATATTTTAATTGAAGTCTCTCCCTCCTTATGATGGGTTGTCTGCTTAGATTTAAATTTAGAATTTTTGGGTTTCCATTATTTGCATATTTCCTTTTATGGCATTATTAATATTAGTTTTATTTTTCGAAGCTTTCTTAAATTTTTGGAGAATCCACCAAAATTCAGAAAATCGCCATAGAATCCAAGTTTCAACAGAACATATTGCAAAATAATTTAGGAACTTTATATTTTCAAATTCGAATTTTTCAGGATGTTACAGTGCAGAGGCACGGTGTGGAGAAATCAGCGTCAGAGATCATGGCGTCGTGAGCTCGGAATGGAAGGAAGGAAAAAGGAAACTGGAGTGGGAAAGAAAGGGATTGGCCGACATTTGCAGGTGGAGGGAAGAAGGAAGGTGAGGGTAGAGGGAGAAAGGAAGGCAAATGGAGCAGGTGGTGCCACCGTTTCAGTTGACCTGGGCGCACAACGCATGGCAATAAACAGTGCAACCGAACATAGAGCAAGGAGCCAAGGAAGGAAAAAGAAAGAAAGGAAGAAAAAGAAAAAAACAAGAGGGCCAGCTAGTCGAAGGAAATGGGCTCGGCCTAGAAGAAATGGGCTTCGGCCCAGGAGGTGTTGGGAATTTTAAATAACTTTTGATTTTTAGAAAATACAAGAAAAACCTAATAAGCTTAGAAAATAGCAAATATAGTCCAACTATTCTAGGAAAATTCACAAAAATTCCTTAGGCTATTTTGGACTTAGTAAAATTATTTCTAACTTGAACTTGGTTTTATTTTATACATAAATTATTTTTAATTTTAAGGAAAAAGGAAAAACTTTTTAAAATGCAGAAAATTGGGAAAACTTAGGGAAACCAAATAACGATTTTATTTTATTAAATTAATTTCTATTACTATTATTGTTATTTTTAAAATAAAAATCTGGGCTATGACAGCATAGCCATGGTAGTACCATTTTCCCAATGAAATCAATGACAAGATTGGGATGCAAATGATCCTTATTTTTAATGCCTAAATAAATAATTTTTTAGGATCATTATACTGTAGAAAGACTATAACACTCCAAATAACATTATTTTTAGCAAATTAGAGCTTTTGACATTTTAGAGAAGATTTTAAACAAGTTCTTCAATAGAAGCTCATGAACTCCAAGTGAGAGCAAAAAACATGATGCATGAGTTCAAGTAACATTTAAAATGTCTATGACATTTAACTCATTCCTCAATTTGCAAAAGTGGCTCTCATCTAGTGCTTTGGTGAAGATATCTGCTAATTAGTCATCAATCCTTATGTGGCTAATAACAATGTCACTCTTGCTCACATGATCTCTTAGGAAATGATGATGAATATATATGTTTTTGGTTGAGTATTGGACCAGGTTATTGGCTATTTTCATGGCAGTATCATTATCACACAAAAGAAGCATGGTTTCGAATTCAATTCCACAGTCCATCAATGCTTGCCTCATCCATAGCAATTGAGCACAACAACTACCTGCGGATACATACTCTATTTTGGTAGTGGATAAGGCAATAAAATTTTGTTTTTTAGAGGACCATGAAACTAGTGATCTACTTAGTAGTTGACAACTACTGGAAGTGTTTTTTCTATTCACTTTGCAACCTATATAATCGGAATCCGAATATTCAATTAAATCAAATTTAGCACCTTTATGATACCACAAGCCAATGCTATAGAAATGCTTTAAATATCTAAGAATTATCTTGACGGTCACTAAATGGCACTTTTTTGGAGATGCTTTAAAATGTGCACAAATGCAAACATTAAATATGATATCAGGCATGGATGCGGTAACATAATGTAAGCTACCAATTTGGATTTATAAAACTTTAAATTAATCGGTTTACCTTCCTCATTAAGGTAGAGGTGACCATTGGTAGCCATGAGAGTTTTGATGGGCTTTCCATCCTCCATGCCAAATCTTTTGAATAGATACTTCATGTACTTGGTTTGGCTCACAAATGTTCTATCCTTTAACTGTTTAATTTAAAGTCCAAGGAAATAGCTAAGCTATTCAATCATGTACATCTCAAATTCCCTAGACATCACCTCATCGAATTCTTTGCAAAAACTTTAATTAGTAGACCCTAAAATGATATCATCAACGTAAATTTGACATACAAAGAAATCTCTTAGACATTCATACTATTCTCATACAAAATAGTGTCAACCTTCCTAATTTCGAATTCTTTTGAGAGTAGAAAATCCCCAAGATGCTTATACCATGCTCTAGGAGTGTGTTTAAGACCATATAGCACTTTAGAGAGTTTATACACATGATTTGTATTCTTAGAATCCTCAAAACTAGGCGGTTGCTCAACAAATACAAGTTTAGTAATTTTATTATTTAGAAATACACTTTTAACATTCATTTGAAATAATTTAATATCAAAACATGTCACAAATGTAAGCAATATACGAATGGATTCTAATATAGCTACAGGAGCAAAAGTTTCACCAAAATCCAAACCTTCAACTTGAGTGTAGCCTTGAGCTACAAATCTCGCCTTGTTTCTCACCACAATCCCACTTTTATGTTGCTTGTTCCGAAATACCCAATTTTGTGTGAATTACATTGTGTTCCTTGGGTATTTTCACCAACGTCCAAATATCATTCCGAGTGAAATTATTTAATTCTTCATGCATAGCATTCACCCAATTTGGATCAACAAGTACTTCACTTACATGTTTAGGCTTAAAAGAGGAAATAAAGTGTTTAAGCTTAAAAGAGGAAACAAAAGAGTAATATTCACAATATAAAACAATACGAAATCGAGTTTGAATACCCTTACTAACATCATCTAAAATTTGGTCAATTGGGTGATCTTTGGCAATTGCATGGGGAATCTTTGAGGGTATGTTTGAGAGTTGATCATCTTCCTTCTCTTCTACTTCATCAATTTGAGTTTGACTTGTTGTAGTGGAAGTAGAATATTCAATTTGGATGAATGAAGTTGGATCATTTATATCTTCCTTTGGCTTGATATCTTCAATTTACATATTCTTCGTTGATTGTTAAAAGCCTTCATTACCTACATCATCTAAATTTTTTTGCTCTTCTTGAGAGCCATGAATCTTATCAAATTGGACATCACATGTCTCCTCAATTAAACCGGAGGTTTTATTGAAGATATGATAAGCCTTGCTATTAGAGGAGTACCCAAGTAGGAAGCCCACATCATACCGGCTTTGAAATTTTGTAAGGCAAACACCTTTTCTTAAAATGTAATACTTGCAACCAAAAACTCAAAAATATGATATATTCGATTTTCTTCCAATGAAAAGCTCATAAGAAGTATTTTTCAAAAGACAATGTAAATAAAGTTGATTTGTGGCATGACGGTATTGATTGTTTTCACCTAAAAATTATTGAAAGTATTATACTCATTAAGCATTATCCTTGCTATTTTAATTAATATTCAATTTTTCTCTCTACAACTCCATTTTGCTTTAGAGCATAAGTTGTGAAAAGTTCATGTTTTATTTCAAGTTCATCACAAAAACTTCAATTTTAGTGTTTTTTGAATTCAGAACCATTATTACTATGGATTTTCTTTATTTTGAAAATAAATTCATTTTAGGCCCTTTTAGCAAAGCTTTTGAAAATACCAGAGGTTTTGGTTTTGTCATGTAAAAAGAAAACCCAAGTGTTCATCAAGTAGTCATCCACAATCACTAAATACTAACTATTGCCCCTGATACTCTTATAGGTTGTTGGTCCAAGTAAATCCATATGTAACAGCTCCAATGATCAAGAAGTGGACATGATACTTTTAGATGGATGAGAACTTGATACTTACTTATCGACTTAGCAAGCATCACATAGTTTATTTTTCTTAAACTCCACATCTTTCAAGTTTACAACCAAGTCATGTTTGAAAACATTTTAAGTTAATCATCCCTACATGAGCTAGCCGTCTATGCCAAAGCCAACCCAAAGATGTTTTTATAATCAAATAAATTTTTAGGTAAGAATCATTCAAAAAGAAATTCACCAAATAAAGATTACCAAAACGAAAACATTTGAAAATCAACTCATTTTTCTTTTCTTTTGAAATCATAACACCATCTTCAGAAAATATATATGTGAGACCAAGATCATATAATTGGGCAACCGATAGCAAGTTAAAGCTTAATGTTTCAACAAGAGATACATTTAAAATAGAAAGGTCATTTGGGATAGCAATTTTACCCAACCAATTACCTTTTCTTTGCTATTGTCACCAAAAAGTGATCTTGTCATGCTCTCCACTCCCATCCTCAAATGTGGTGAACATTTTTTGGTCTCCGGTCATATGTTAAGTACACCCACTATCAAGCATCCAATATCTTTTACTAGTTTTGTAGTTCATCTACAAAAGAAGATCAAGTTCTTTTAGTTACCTAAATTTGTTTGTGTCCTTGGAGGTTAATAACCAACACTTTGAACACTCAAATAACATTATTTTTAGCACCAAGTATAGAAGTGCCAATGAATCTTGCTACTACTCTACCATCCTTATTTTTCTAAACATGTAGCAAGAATCATATACACCAAAAGAGTCTTACCAATGGGGTAGGAATTAGACATGTGCCCCACACTATGACACTTATGGCAAAATTTACCATTTTCCCTCACAAATGTTGTAGACTTGTGAATTGGTTTCTTACCCTTCTTGAGGATAAACCTAAGGCCCTCCATGTTAATAAGAACTTTTGCTCACTCGAGATTTTGTCAAGGGTTGCCTTACCCTTGAAACATCTCTTTAAGCTCTTACTTAGCTTATTGACTTGCTCTTTAAGCTCATATTTCTCAACCACAATAGTTTGTTGACTTGCTCTTTAAGCTCATGTTTCTCAACCACAAGACGAGGATCACAAGAATCGTTCATACAAGAGTTAGAATCAATTTTAGAAGAGTATGACATAGCAAGCAAGTCATCATATGAAGTATATGTACTAGTTTTAGATATAATGCAAGGAGCAATATCTAAACTAGAAACGTCATCAATAATATTGCAAGTAATACTAACATCCACATATGACTTGGTGAGGTCCTTAGAAGGGGCGAATCATGAGCTTTCTTTAACTCCTCATAAGAGTCTATAAGAGAAAGAAATTCTTTCTTCAAGACTTTAAATTTTGATTTCTCCTTCCCAAGAAACTTATTGAAGTCTTTAAGCATATCCATTAGTTCATCATCATCATCATCATCGACTTTTACCTTGTTATCCCCTTTTGCCATGAGGCAAGTCCGATGCGAGCTTCACCCTTGCCATCTATATGAAGGTTCTTGAAAAGTTTCTTTTTGCCATTGTACTCCATCGTGAATGACTTAGCCTTGTATTCTCTTAGTGGGGCAATGAGAAGCAATATGACCCTTCTCATCACACTCATAACAATGGATGTTATTATAGCATTTGTTGCTTGACGATTGTCCCTATAGCCCTTGCCATAACTAGCGCTCTGGTTTGAGCATCTCTTCATGAACCTTTCCATTCTCCTCATAAGGAGAGCCATTTCCTCCTTGAAGTCATCCTCATTGCCATCTTCCTCAATACTTGATTCTGCTTTCGTCTTGAATGGTAATGTTCTTCTTGGAAGACGATTATTCCAATAGCTCTTCATATCCTTCTTGTATTACTCATTCATGATGAGGTTTCCCAAAAGACCGGTGTCAGGGATGTGGGCCTTGGGCTCAAGGCCCAGTCAATGTATTATTAGGAATTAGAGATGGGTTTCCATTTGAGTTAGAGATTACTTTCCTTGTATTAGAGATAGAGTTAGAGATATGATATGAGTTAGAGATATAATTGGGATTAGATTCCATCTGTTAGGCGGAGCCGTCTATATAAGAGGGCTACCGCATGCTATTGTAGGGAAGGAGAATAATATCAAAGTCTTCCTAGTCTATAGTCTCTCCTCTCTCCCTACGCCGACGCCATCCGGCCATCTTCTTGGTGGTGTTTACCCCGGTTCATGACAACCGGCTGGAGTCATTCTAGGCAACTCGGATGAATTGAGAAATAGAGTTACCAACATCTCATATTTCTCTAGCAATGCCCTAAGCATTTTCTTGACAACATCAATATTAGTTAGAGTAGTGCCAAGCCCTTGAGTTCAGCAGTAGGATTCTTTTTCTGACCTCACCGATGCATCAAACATCAACTGAACACTCGGGTTCAAAGCTTATTCCTGCAACAATGCACTTGCAGCATCTGCATTCTGACAACCATGAAGCACTAAGCAGTTACTGTACCGCGTATCTTGGCTACAACAACAATGATGCTGGAATCCTCTGCGCTACAAAAATCTGGGAGATTCAACTCAACTCTCTGAAGCTCAGGCATCTTACCGTACCAATATAATGCTGAAATTCATGTGCACACTCGCACCAACAGCTTCAACATTTTATTGCTGATTCAACTTGACCAAACTCAAGAATTTTCATCAGTATACTGACAATTAATCTGTGCTGGCAGCGTAGCTTTGTTAATTCTTCACAATTTGACTAGAATCTTTTCTCATGCCAATGTGCAAAGCAAGGAGGTCAGCGCACCTACTTGTGGGGGATCATGAAATCTGCACCTGCAAGCAACATCCACTGGCAGAACAAGAACCTCAGCCGATGAAGCTTGCACACCTCAACCTCCATGTGTTTGTGCTTCAACATCCTCCAATACAGTGCAAATCTCAGCATGCCGAGGATGCTGACTGCCACCAGCGACAAACTCATGCACCTCGCCATCGAGCTCGATCGAGCTGCATCCAGGAGTTTTCTTCATCTGCAGCCTGTTTATCTCCCTCCTCTCCCTGGCGAGACCGCTCCAATCCTGGGCTTTTGCATACATGCTGGACAGCATCACCCTTGCCCAGGGGTCATCTGGATCCAACTTGGTTACTTCTGCTGCCGCAATCTCACCAAGTTCCACATTGTTATGAACTTTGCACGCACTCAAGAATGCACCCCATATTACTGCATTAGGCTTCATCAGCATAGTTCTGATCATCTTGTATGCTTCTTGCAAACATCCCACACGGCCAAGAAGATCAATCATACATCCGTAGTGTTCGATCTTGGGTGTGATTCCGTATTTCTCCATGGAGTAGAAGTAGCGACGACCTTCGTCTACCAGCCCTCCATGTGCACATGCATTTAGGACCCCAACAAGCGTAACATTGTCAGGGCATATACCACTATCCTGCATCATGTCAAACATCCGCAAAGCATCAGCAGCCCGACCATGCATGGCCAGTCCACAAATCACCGTTGTCCATGAGTACAGGTCCCTCTTCCCAGGTGCCTTCTCAAACACCTGTAAGGCCTTGTCAATGCTTCCGCATTTGGCATACATGTCTATCAAGCTCCGATCCAATGAGCCGTCATCATTCATCCGGTTCTTGTCAATATACACATGGACCCAAATCCCAGTCTCCAAACAACCTGCGCTCCCACAAGCACCAAGGACAGTGCTCATTGTAGGCCCATTTGGGTTCACTGGACATGACGATGGCGAGACCATCTGATGGAACAACCCTAAGGCCTCCCTGCACCGGCCGACAAGGCAGTAGCCGACCATCAGTGTGTTCCACGACACCACATCCCTCCTTGGCATTGCGAGGAACAGCTCACACGCAGCGTCAACACACCCATGCCTGACATACTGATGCACCATGGCGTTCCAGGTCACAGTACTCCTCACCAGCATGTCGTTGAACACCCTCCTGGAAACCATCAGCTCACAGCACTCCCCGTAGACCCTTATCAGTTCGGTGGAGACGAACACGTCTGGCACAATGCCGCTGGTCACAATAAGAGCATGGACCATTTTGCCCGGGCTCCCCCTGGCCGCGCAAGAACCGGCGCCGTGGCACGCCGCGAGCGCCACCGCCAGGGCGACATTGTCCGGGAGGACGCCGTCCGCGACCATGCCCCGGAACACGGCGAGTGCCTGAGCCGCCTGCCCGGACGCCGCGTGCGCCCGCGCCATGGCGGTGCGCGCGACGAGGCCCGGGTCGGGCATTTCGTCGAACAGGCCCCGCGCGTGGCAAGGGCGGCCGAGAGCAGCATACGCTAGGAGGAGCGCCGTGGGGAGGTGCTCCCCGGCGTGGAGGAGCCCCGCCTTGAGGAGTAGGCAGTGGATCGCCGACGCCGACACGTGGGCCCCGGGCCCCGCCGCCGGCGAGAGCGACTTAATGAGGCGGAGGAGCGCGGTGGGGGAGACGGTGAGCGGGTGCATCGGCGGCGCATCGGACGGCTGCGATGCGATCTGATCGCGTCCACGACTTACGAGCCCTCCCAGTCGAGGGGGCGGAATGTAATTTGCTCATAAGTCCAGGGTTGCGATGGATGGATAAATAATAAACGAGATGCCAAGAATAAAAAACCCAAATCCAATCAATGGTGGTGGTTTTGGTGGCCACGGCTCTCACCTGCTCGCGATTCCACTGCCCCTTCTCCACTGCCGCCGCAAATTTATTCCTCTCGGCCTCTTCTTCTCGCGCTCGTGCTCCAACTCGCAGATCCTTGCTGTGGCACAGGTGAGCTCTCTGAGATTCTACCATTTTTAGGGGATTGTCTGAGGGGTGGGGGTGAGGTCAGGTGTGTTCTTGGATTGCTGCCTATTTGAGCAATTCTTGGTCCGGTAGTAATTGGAGTGTGCGAGTGATCTTTCTGCAGTCTGTTTTAATTAAATTACAATGGAAGAGGTGCTATGAAATTATTATGGGTTTTGTTTGGCTCCTGGATGATGGGGGCAATCAGTGGATGCTTCTAGTCTTTAGATCATCTCTTCAGTCCACCTATCTGGTTGTTTTTTTTTTCTGTTTTTGGAGTAGCATGATTGGTGGTTGTTGCTGCTGCTTTTGTTGTGATGCCAGTTTTATTCAATTCTCAACTTGCCCAGTTCTTATTTCTTGTAGTATAGTGCAACAGAAATAATCTTGTGCATGATTGCTAAAGTGATGTTGGTGCTAAAACAGTGACTCATGTTTGTCTAAAATTGGTCCTGCATAATAGGGATAGGGCAGATGTCAAGCCTTAGAAATTAATTGTCCATGATGTATGGCTACTGCCTTTTCCTGTAGTAGAGATGACATTTTGTGTTGTCTGATAGTGACCAACTCAATAGTCTTCCACTCGAAGGTCTCAGTTTGCTAAATCTCTTTCGTTCCTCGTTGGTTAACTTTGGATTCCCATGTCAGTTTTTATCATGTGGGTGATGCTGATTTAACCTCTTTGACAACACAGCATTAGCAAGGTATCGTCGCATTCGGTAGCCATGGATGCTGCACAGGCCTCGGGAGCAGCCACTGAGAAAGGATTGCCTTTGGGGATGGATGCCTCCATGGTGGATGAATATGCTTCCCAGTCCAAGTTGCTGCAAGAATTCGTCAAAATTCCCAGTATTGGCAAGGCTTGGATCTTCAATTCCAAGAATGGTATGCACTACTGTTGCTATCCGTTTTTGCTGAACGTGAAGGTCCTTACTGTTATTTTGGTGGTCTGCAGAAAACACATCCAGGGCAATGGTTTCTATGGGCCAATCGGATCTTTTGGCCAACAAAAGGAGAAAATTCCTTTTAAATTCTCACATATCAAAAAGTGCCTCAAAGTCTGTGGATTTCCAGTGGTCTCCTTTCCCAATTGAAATGAGTGGAGTGTCGGCAGTAATTCCATCACCATCTGGAGAAAAACTACTGCTAGTACGGAATGCTGAGGATGATTCCCCTACAAAATTAGAGGTTTGGGGTCCCTGTCAATTGGAGAACGAGATACATGTTGCACAATCTGTTCATGGGTCGCTGTATGCTGATGAATGGTAAATTTAGTGAGCTAGAGGGGGGATGCATTGCGTCATTTTACTGTTGTAACTTCGGCTTGTGCTTTACATTGCTGCAATGTAGGTTTGAAGGGATTTCATGGAACCAGGAAGAGACTTTCATAGCTTATGTTGCTGAGGAGCCTCCTCAACCAAAGCCAGTGTTCAATGATTCAGGTTACAAGAAGGATGGGTCCTCTGAAAAGGACTGCAAGAGCTGGAAGGGACAGGGGGATTGGGAAGAGAACTGGGGGGAAACCTATTCTAAGAAAAGAGTACCTGCATTGTTCGTTGTTAATATTTCTAGGTATGCTCCTGGCTGCCCTGAAGATAAAAATTCGATATAGTTTACAAAATTTTGTGATTTTATGAGGAATAATATGTGTGCCATTGCAGTGGTGAAGTACGAGCTGTGAAGGGCATACCTAGATCATTTAGTGTTGGCCAGGTGATCTGGGCTCCATCGCCTTTATATGGCTTGGTTTTTGTGGCATGGTCATCTGATAATGGTTTCCAAGAGACACCAAGGAAACTTGGTATTAAATACTGCTATAACAGACCTTGCGCTCTGTACGCTGCTCCTGATCCTTTCAAGGAAGAAGCTGATAAACCATCAACTGAGTGAGCATATCTGTCCTTGCTAAGATTAATTATTCAATTTTCTTTTGTTTCCCCATTGTAAGATTCGGAGTTCTTACATGTTAGGTCTTCATGTTGCTTTTTGATGTTTTTGTTTCCAGTGATCTGTAATATAAGTAAGATTGGTTATTTTTGTATGTTTTCTTCATTAATCCTGGTTATAGAAAGACAAACGTTAAACATATAGCATGGCTCACAAAGTGTAGGACTGTAGGTTATTTTGTTTTCTGATGTCATCTTCCTATTATTGGTACAGTTCTGATAAGGGCGATACTACAACTATGATCAAGTTAACAGAAGATTTGAGCAGTGCTTTTTTCCCACGGTTCAGGTAGGACTACTTCAGTTTTTCACTGGCATTCTTCAATTTAGGCCAACAGCCCAATTAGATGTATTGGAAGTAACATAAGCTGCACATTTTACCAGATTTTCTTAAATTATGTCTTTTGTTCTTTTTCAATGGGATTGTTTAGGCCATCATTTTTCTGTTGTAGTTAAAATGATAACACTATGCCACTATCTCTTTCCCCTACGCAAGCCACAACAAAAGGATTGGCCATGCATATTGTCAAGTATGTGTGTTTACCTTTTAATGAATTAAAACAGGCCTTAACCGTCACTATTTAAATAATTATAAATTTCTGTCTAGTGTATTTTCAATTTCAAAGATAGAGATTCTTGGGCATGATGATTAGTGTTAGACCTGGGTTTTGCCAATATAGAATTTTCTATGATTCCACCGCACAATTCGCTAAATCAGTAGATAGTGCTTACATATACATTACTGAATATCAATTACATATCATGTGGAAGTGTAAATATAACAGTAGACTTACACATGGGCCAATCAGGTCGAAATCATTAGAAAGCAGCAGCGGAAATGGAAATATCACGCAGGTGGGACCCTCAGGACATGCCCACAGGCAGCCAACTTGGGTTCGCAACTTAGTTCTTGGTCTCATCGTCTTCTAGCTCTGTCGACTCCTTTAGATGACCATAGGGCTTGCCTTTCTCCTTCTTGTAAGTTAGAGATGAATAGTTCTTAGTTGTATTGCACAGCCCTAAAGGGGCAATATATATAGTACATACAAGAGACAACAACAACAATAAAGTTTTTTGTCCCAAATAAGTTAGGGTAGGTTAGGAATTAAATATTCTCAAGATCAAAGAGTCGAGAGTCTTGAAATAAAAACCTACAATGCTAAGACCCTAAGCCATACATCTTGCTATCTGAGTCGAAAGTCTAAAACACTGCCCTTAACTTTCTTATGGTTCCGGTACGTGGATCGCTAAGTTCCATGCGCTCCTATCCAAAGCTAATTCTTTAGATACATTCCAATCCCTCAAGTCTTTTTTAACTGCTTCCTCCCACGTCAGTCTTAGTCGAATTCTGTCTCTTCTTATATTTTCAGTACGCCTTAAAATTCCACTATGTACATGTGCCTCAAGAGACCTTCGTTGGAGATGTTGAAACTATTTCAAGCAATGTTGGACAAGTTTCTCTTCAATTGTGCTACCCCCACCCTATCATGTATATCATCATTGCGGATGCGATCCCGCCTTATGTGACCACATATCTCTTTGATTTTAAGAAGGTTTCATTACTAGCCTACCCTAACTTGTTTGAGACAAAAGGCTTTATTGTTGTTATTGTATTTTAATCTTGCTTTGCTTTTTCCTTTAATCAATTTTGATTTTAAATTTTGTTTTCTGATTTGAATGTCAAATTCAAATTTTGTTTGATTTGATTTCTAATTGTTTTGGTTCTTGATCCTTAATTCTTATTTTTATTATTTGAATTGTTTGGCAAAACCAAATCAAGATTCTCAAATAAACTCCAAAAATTTCGCATAATACCAAAAAAGAAACAAAAATTTTAAATCCTCTGTAAATTTCAACATTTCCCAATTATGGGATGTTACAAATAGGCATCTTCATCATTTCCTTCTCATTGCTGTAGACCTTGGCCTCAGTAGATATGAATCTTTCTGCATCATCTACGCTTTTTGTTATACATGTATACTCAGTTTTTTCAGTTCTTGGTTGTTGTGTTTCTTTCTCTCACTTTTTTTTTGCAAGAATGGTTATGTGGAGTTTCTGATGATAGACATTAACAATACATTGTAACGCTAAATGATGAGAGCTTTTATTGCACAGCCCAGATGGAAAGTATCTTGTGTTCATCTCAGCAAAGAGTGCTGTGGACAGTGGAGCACACAATGCCACAAATTCAATGCATAAAATTGATTGGCCTGCAGACGGGAAACTAGAAGGGAGTCTTAGTGTTGCCGATGTGGTATAAGAATGTCTTTTTCATTCCTTGCTATGTTTATCTAATTTTATTTTAAATGTTTATTAGAACATGCCACTTGCCAGTTGCCAATGCTGGATTAAGACTTCACTTGTGGGCTTTATTGAAGTGCCTGAACTCAACTTCCATTAAAAATTAAAAGGAAAAACAAATGTCAAAGGGTAAAAGAAGGGAACTTATTGTTAGGCAGTATATGTACTTTGTATATATTATATCTCTGTAGGGTGTTTTCTGCTTATTTACCATGCCTTGTACATGACCATATCTTGGCTATTTGGCCCATGGACTAGAATCAAAGAGTTCATTCCAACACTTATAATGGTTCATTTCCACTTGTAGGCGCTTCTTTTGGGTAAAAATGCTGCATATCTGATATCACATGGTTAATATGTTAATTATTATTTAGGTGCCCATTGTGATGTGCCCTCAAGACGGCTGTTTCCCTGGTCTGTACTGCTATAGCGTACTTAGGGATCCATGGCTTTCTGATGGAAGAACTATGATTTTATCTTCTGTTTGGGGAAGTAAGGAAGTGATACTTTCTGTAAATGTTGAAAGGTAACTACAAGCATGTATCTGTTCTCTGTTAGACTGATATGGCCAAGTAGTTTATTTGTTTGTAACTCATTGTTTTCCTCCACAGTTGTGAAGTTTCACGAGCTAGTTCTCAGGATTCAGATTATTCATGGAATGTTCTTGCACTTGACAAAAATAACATTCTTGCAGGTATCCACATATTTCTAGGCTTCCATATTTCCATCAGATAATTTTCATATTTATGTGCCTTCCCGACATTTTTTCAGTTTCCAGCAGCCTTATAACATTACCTCAAATATACTATGGATTTGAAGTTTCTCAGACTGAAAAGTCAGGCCAATGGGAGTGGCAAGAAATTTCATCTCCATTTCCGAAGGCATCTGATGAGGTTTAACTAAAAGGAAAATATTTTATATCCATATTGCCCCCCCCCCCCCCCCCTAATTCTGACAAAGATTTGATGGTGTGACAGATCAGCTCCTTATTAGCAAGTCATAAGTTGAGGGTACTCAAAATCCCGATTGGCAACCCTTCTGACAAACTTCCAGATGGTATGCTATGCTAACAACTTAACACCACCTATTCTTTTGGAGATCACCAAATTTGCAGCAATAACTGCTATAATTTTATTGTCTTTTTCTGACTCTCTGAAGTTGACACTTCCCAGTTTATTTCTTTCTGAACTATTCCTGCATCCTTTACCTGGTGATCCTCTTTATATTGCGATCAGTACAATGCTATACTGGTATATCGTGAGTTGTGGCACGATGTAACTACGTTGTGTTAAATAAAGGCTGCACTAGAATGCATAATAATCTAAGAAAAACTCATAAAGCTCATGATAGTCCAAGTTCTACTTGGTTATCTGCATGTGCTCATAATAGGCTATTTTTGAAATATCCTTTATAAAGATCTCTACTGCTACTTTTGAATTGTGTTGATATCCCTTTATTACTTTCTCCTAAGCATTTCTGCAGATTCTTCACTGAAGTAGTCTGCATGGATACCATCCTTATTTACACACTCACTCAGCATTTCACTTTACACTTCCATCAAATATCCAGTTATAATCATATATCTTGGACTAGTATATCGAGCTTTGATTATTACAATAATGATTTCATTTTATCCTATTGAACAATACCTGCACGCTTGGTTCTCTCTCTCTCTCTCTCTCTCTCTCTCTCTCTCGTTTGATGATTTTTATATTTTTATATCTATTCAGGTGCTAAGCTGCCCTTTGAGGCTATTTTTGTGTCTTGTAAGGATTCTGCAAGTAATCCAACAATTGTTGTTCTTCATGGTGGCCCACACTCAACTTACCCATCAAGTTATTCAAAATCCTTGGCATTTCTTTATTCACTAGGATATAACTTGCTTGTTGTAAACTACAGGTGAGCCTTGAATTTATGAATATTTAATCTTGTAAGTGATTTTAACTTGAACTATTGGATAACTCGATCATTATATCCTTTTGAGTTCCCTTTTTATATATTTGCATGGTAAATACATTTTGTATAACACATACATGGAATATCTGTACACACTTCTCTGTTGCTTAGGGGCTCAGTGGGGTTTGGGGAAGAAGCACTGCAATCTCTTCCTGGCAATATTGGTTCTCAGGTGTTATCGATTTACTTCCATGTTTAAGATTATTCTTACAAGATGTCAAAAATTATCATGTACTGTGTGTGATACTATGCACAATTTGTTAAATACTCATGAGCAGGATGTGAATGATGTTTTGATGGCTTTGGACTTTGTTACAAAGAGAGGACTAATAGATGCATCTAGAGTAGCTGTAGTTGGAGGTTCACATGGAGGTTTCTTGACAACACATTTGATCGGCCAGGTTCTTTGACTGCCATTTTTCTTCCTTAATTATTTCTGTGTGCTCACTTAGTATGCTCACAGTTTATATTCTCAGTGGAATTTACCCTGCAATTCACTGTTTGTGAGCATAATTGGATTTCATTAGCAAGATGAAGATAATGCAACTTCAGAAAAAAAATCGTAACAGATAGGATAACCAATTCAAATTATTCGAGTTGTGGAAATCATACCTCGTGGTACAATACTTCAGTACAGACTGGTGTCCCGAAAATATATTCTGATGATTATCAGATTCAGCAAACTGGAGCTGAAAAATCACTTTCTTTCTCGTTACACTGAATTGTGGCGATCTCAGTATCTCACCTCCTTTTCTGTTTCATGATATTATTAAAAAATGTTTGTACGAAAATGTTCTCAAGTGTCTTTTTTTTCTCTTGCTGAAATCTCCATAAGTTGAGTTTGGATGTTAGTATAGAATCATTTCACTGCCAGAAACAGCAGGAAACTAGTACCGCCTCCAGGACTAGGTCTTGAATGGTTTCTGTGACGCTATTCAGATTCCCGAACTTGAATAGTTAAAGCACATAGACTTTATATGTCACGTGAAGCTATTTATCTATTAAGTTTTCTGGTCTAGCATTTTGTTGACATGCACATATTTCTTGGACTGCAGGCTCCAGAAACATTTGTTGCAGCAGCTGCTAGAAACCCAGTATGTAACTTATCATTGATGGTGGGTACCACTGATATCCCTGACTGGTGCTTCATTGAGATTCATGGAAAAGAAGGGAAAAACTACTTTTCAGAATCTCCTTCAGCAGACACTATCTGTCAGTTTTACCAGAAATCGCCAATATCACATATTTCTAAGGTACATTTGTGGATTGCGCATTTTCATATGAAAATAATTTCTGAAATCTATGCCTGAGAGAAAAGTACAGCTTGTACCCGCAAAGGAAGAGGCTCTTCAAGGGCTTCATCAGTAATCAATTACTTGACAATTTTATCAAATCTGCAGGTTAAGACGCCAACACTCTTTCTCCTCGGAGCACAAGATCTCCGAGTTCCTGTTTCAAATGGCCTACAGGTACATCCTTGCGCAATATGTACCTTTTTAAAGGCTAAAGGGGGTCTGTTTCGGAATTTGAGCCCTTGAAATAGTACTAGTAGCACTACTGTTGGTGCGTGTTTGGACACAAATTGTACTAGTAGCCCTAAAACCAACGGGTTAAAAATCTTATTCGTATTGTTCAACTATACATGCTGCTTCTGTTCAATTCAATTTTTGTTTATACATGCCTCAATTTATACTTTACTGTTGTTGCAACATTTTCAGTATGCAAGGGCTTTGAAGGAGAGGGGAGTTGAAACAAAAGTTATTGTCTTCCCAGAAGATATTCATGGACTTGACAAGTTAGTTTATGTTTCAAATTTTTTACCATGATTACTACTCAATGTCTCACAACATTTCATTAGATCAAACTTCTCTCTTTACAGGCCACAGTCTGATTTCGAGAGCTTCCTCAACATAGGGGTTTGGTTCAAGAAGCACATGAGCAAATAAACATTAGGCCTCTCCTACCACTACAATCTCCTTGTACATTATTTTGGTTAATAAATGCTTGTAAAGCAGTCCCCAGGAAAATGTGGTTCCATTGGCAATCCTGATAAATTATATCTAAATGCTTGTAATTTGGGTCAAAGCAATTCCAAGGAAAACGTGGTTCCATTGGCAATTCAGATAAATGGTATGTCTTGTGGTGTTGCTGTATTGGAATAATTCTTGACAATGCAATTACATTTTTATCATAACATTTCGCTTCTACTGGCATGGATTAAATTATTGTTATAGACGTGGGCCTTGGGCCAGTCGGGTTATTATTAGGAATTAGAAATTGGTTTCTATTCGAGTTAGAGATTAATTTCCTTGTGTTAGAGATATAATTAGAGATATGATATTAGTTACTATATCTGTTAGAGATATGATTGGGATTAGATTCTATCTGTTAGGGGGAGCCGTCTATATAAGAGGGTTACCGCATGCTATTGTAATCAAGCAGAGTCCTCGTCTAAATCTCTAGTCTCTCTCCCTCTCGTTCTACGCCGACACCATCCGGCCATCCTCTCGGTGGTGTTTTCCCCTCATGAACTAAGGTTCATAACAACTTGGTATCAGAGCTGTCGATCCCTTCCCACGACTTCTGCTACCATGGTTTCCAGCGAGGAGGCCAGATCCGTGAAAGTAATGTTTGAAGCAATCCAGGAGCAGATGGCCGAGATGAAGTCCAAGATTGCAGATTTGACGCGGCAGAGCATCGTAACCGATGCCAGGATTGCAGCACTTAAATCCGGCGGGAGTTTAGCCGTCGGCTACGCCCCACGGGCCACATCAGCTCCAAGCCAGGAGGATTCCATCGTCGCAGCGTCTTCTCTGGCGTCGCCGGCCATCGCCCCAGACCCAGCGCTGTCGCTGCCGTCGTCGGTCGCCGTCCACGGGCGGGATTCACGTAGAGCGTTGCCGGAGACGCTGTTCCCGGTCGCGGGCCGCCTGGATCCATGCAAGTCGCCGCCGGCCGCTCCCTCGTCTGCCGCTCTGCCGCCGGCCACTCCGCTGGCCACCGTCTCCGCCCGAGTCGCCCTGCGTCCTGCGCCGCTGAGGACGCCCCTGCTTCTTCTGTCGCCGCCGGCCCCTGCCGTCGGCCGCAGCCCACGCTTTGCGCTGCCACTGAGCCGCCGCCGCCACCGCTCGGGTTTCGCGGCGTTGTCTCCGCCGGCTCCGTCGTTTCGTCCAGCGTCCACGCGGGCACCGCCGCGGCCGAGGAGATCTTGGTGATCTCCACCACCGCCTTCCGCACCGTCTCCGACCTTGGGCTGCTTGGATCCGGCGTTCTACGCCGCCAAGTCGCCTGGATCCGTCGCTGCTGCCGTCGCCGTCCTGGGTTGCCGGTCGCCATCTTCTGCCCGAATCCACGCAGGTCGCTGCCAGAGTCGCCGCTTCCCGCATCGCCGTCTCCGTGGTCGGGCCTCGAGCCGGCAAGATCGGGATCCGACCGGCGGTCTCAGTCCGCTCAGCCTGCAGCCACCCGGGCCGCCATCGCCGGAACCATCGCCGCTGCGTCGCAGCCGCCGCCGCCGCGGGGTCCGCCTCAGCCCGAGTCGCCGTCGCAGCCGCTCCGGGGGCCGTTGCGCCTCCGGCCGCCCGCTCCGCCAGCCGCTCCGTCGGCGCCGCAGGCCGCTGCTCCGTCGGCTGCCACCCCGTAGGCCGCTGCATCGCCGGCCGCCGCTCAACCGCCGGCTGCCAACGCCGCTGAGGCGCCTCTGCCAGTGCGCCACCACCGCTCGGGCCTCCTCTGCCCGCGCGCTGCTGCTGGTCCGCACCGGCCGCCGCTCTTCGCCGTCGCCGCCGCACGGGCAGCCGCCGCAGTCTCCTCTGCTTCAATCGTCCGCGTGGAGACTTCAGGAACAGGGGAATCTTTAATAGAAGCCAGGCTTGGTGAAAAGGAAAAAAAAGAGAGAATTTTTTTTTGTTTTCTTGCAGCGTTCAAAAAAAAATTAAAAAATTTTCAGAAAAAAAAACATTAAAAATAAAAAAAACTAAACTTATTTTGTAGGCATTGTTTTAAACTTGTTCCGGTTGGATCTGGCCGATCATCTTCATCCGCTGCAGCACCCCGCCACCGTTCGTCTTTTACATCGGCGTCGAAGGTTTTCCATTGGACGCCGTCTAGCAGCTCGAGGATGAGCTGCATGTCCGGGAGGGGTGTAGTGTTATAGACGTGGGCTTTGGGCCAGTCGGGTTATTATTAGGAATTAGAGATTGGTTTCTATTCGAGTTAGAGATTAGTTTCCTTGTGTTAGAGATATAATTAGAGATATGATATTAGTTACTATATCTGTTAGAGATATGATTGGGATTAGATTCCATCTGTTAGGGGGAGCCGTCTATATAAGAGGGCTACCGCATGCTATTGTAATCAACCAGAGTAATAACAAAGTCTTCCTAGTCTATAGTCTCTCCTCTCTCCCTACGCCGACGCCATCCGGCCATCTTCTTGGTGGTGTTTACCCGTTATGAACTAAGGTTCATAACAATTATGATGGCTAAAACAGCTGATGCTTTTCCTACTCCTAATTCACCTTGTAATGTCTGGATAAGCACAGGTTGCAGAGGTGCATTACTGTTCGGACACATGGAAATGCTGATCCTGTAGGTCATTCCTTTTGAGTTTTAATGAGAAAGAATTACGTGAATCAGTTGTCAGTTCATTACGTCCAGACATATGGAAATGCTGTAGATCACCTGTGTAAATTCTGCTTGTCTATCTATATGTAGATTTCTGAGATAACACCACAGGTAAAGTTGCTTCGAAATCCCTTGAAGTAGTCCTCTTGATCATCTGGTTCTCAATATCTAGCAAAATGACATGAACAGCGTTCTATGTTATTATAAACTGCATTACACATGTAAAGAAAAGGACAATAACGTAGTGTTGGAAAAAGCATTAGGCATCTTGTGCTGTTCGGTGCATTTTTCATGAGTGGTGGATGAAGATCTGATGCAACCTTATTGTTTGATTCCCTTTGTCTCATTGCCTGTGGTGGTATGTATGATCATTAAGACCTTTAAGCTTCGTTTTGTTATTTTTAACTAATTTTTTAAGACCTTGGTGACAGGCTGACACAAAAGGAAACAAAATTTGGTGCCATCTGATCAAATGTTTGCTGCTAGGTTGTTATTGAGTCTTGGACTCACTCAATCATTGGACTTGCCGTTGCTCCACTGCATAGCAGCAATAGTAAGTATTCTTCCTCTTTTTATCTCCCTCAATGGCAGCTACATTTGATGTTCTGAGTTTGTGTTTTGAGGGAGGCATCAAAAGCAGCTTCCAAACATCTTGTTTTTTAGAAGATCCAGTCTCTCTCTCTCTCTCTCTCTCTCTCTCTCTCTCTCTCTCTCTCTCTCTCTCTTGAATTTGGTGCATTAGCGATGCCAATTTGTCAATGGATTCTGTGAAGAACAAGAACAACTGACGCTATTGTTTTTGGATTGTTAAGAACAAGTGAAACTACTGTTTGAAGCAGAAACTATATTGTATCTGAATCTTAATGCATCAAAGTTTTCCATGGGTGACTGTAATTGGAATCACACAAGAATTGAGATGATATTGATTGAGTAGTGTGCTCTAGGCACTTAGAACTGCAGATCATATCTCTTGATGTTCAAGTTAGGGTTCTCATTTTTCATCTCTTGTCAGTGGAATCAAGTACAAAACATACTTGAGCAGTTGAGCTTCCCTATGGCATGCTTAACATGTTTATGAAAAATGTAGATTTAGCTTAGCTCAGTAGATTGTGTCCCTCCTGTCAGTCATGCAAGTCTCCGAGTCTGCTTTAAAGAAAGAAAATCCATCGGGAATGGATGCAATTTTTAAAAGTATATGTATTTAGTACTTTGTATAGGGGGTTTTATGCAATTGTGATTATGCCTTGTACATGCATATTTTGGCCGATTTAGCCCATTCTACTGATACGGCTCGTTCCAAACATGGTATCCGAGCGCGAGCCGCCGTCCTCTGGCTGCCACCGCCGCCTGACCGACGTCACCGCCTAAGGACCCCCGCTACCTCCCGAGGACCGCCTCCTCTTCTCTACCAATGTTCACGTCATGCCGCATGCGCCCTCGCATGGTGTCCGCGAAGCGCCGACCACGCCCTCCCACCATCGCCCAGATCTGGCCGTCGCTGGCCTTGTCGCGCCCGGATTCGGCCGTCTTCGCGTCGGATCCGACGGTCTCCATGTCCCCGCATCGCGCTGCCCGCGCAAGCACGCCCTCCCGCTGCCGCGTTGTTGAATCTGATGTCGCACCACCCGGTTCCTGTCATGGCTGGCCTCATCCTGCCCAGATTCGGCCATCTTCGTGTTGAATCCTGTTGTCTCCGTCGTCACCACTTTCACTTGCCCGGATTCAGCTAGATCCGCGCCACCCCGCTGCGGCGCCGCCCATGCTGCTGCTCTGACCTCTGCCCGTTGTTGCTACTCCGGCCGTTGCCCTTGCTGCTGCCCTTATCTCCTTGAGATCCACTCATGAGCACCGAGTTGATGGCCACTGCTAGCTCCCCATCTCCATCCTACTCTCAAAGGTCGTGTTCAATGGGACGAACTTTCGGGAGTGGTCTATGCATCCGTGAATCTGCCTCAAAAGTCAACGCCTCTAGGATCATCTCACCAGCGAGTAGCCTTGTCCACCTCTCCTTGCTCCGTCAGTCGGGCCATCTGTCGGTGTGGGTCTCACCCTACTGATTCTGAAGTTGTTGTTGCATGTGAGGATGTTGTGGAGGTGTACCAAATACCAATCCGACTTTCATGCCTATCATAGGTGGCAGGGTGATGAAGCTCGTGCCATTGCCATCCTAATTGGGAGCATGACTGTCGACATCTTTATGGACTTCGCTGAGCTCCTATTGTCACAAATGATGTGGGAGCGTATTCGGACACAATATCAGCAAAGCAGTGATGCCATCTAACTCCCTGTGGTACATCAGGCACACTCTCTCTAGTGGCTTGACACCATTGTTGACAACTTCTTGAAGAATCTAGCCCCGCTATTATGTGTTAATAGTGAGTTTTGGTAATTGATGACAATCACTTGTGAAACTAATATTTTTCTTGAGTTTGTGAAATATGTTAGGTTCCATGGTGATGGAAGACGTGGGATGGTTTCATATATTGAAGATCATCAAGTCGAGATTCAAGGTTCCATGGTGATGAAAAACTTAGGATTGCTTCATGTATTGAAGATCATCAAGTCAAGATTTGAAATGAAGGATGACTTCATGAGTTGAAGGTCATAAAAAAAAGAATGCATCATGTATTGATGCACACAAGATCTCAAAGAGGAAAAGATCATGAGTTGAACAAGATCCTGAAGAGGAGATGATCATAAGTTGATCATGAAGTCAAGATAAGATCCATCATATGTTGATAGAGGGCAAGTAAAAGATACATCATAGGTTGATGCATATCATGACAAGGCCCCGGATTTGAAGTGAAGATGTGTATTATCAAGCTTCAAAGGGATACTAAAGGCAAATATATAACTAGTTAGGGCTAAAAATGTGTTCCTACTCTTTAATCAATCTTGATGTTTGATTACAAGGCTGGATTACTTATATAGATTTGCCATACTATTAAGAGTGATTATGTCTAGTAGCTTGAGTCTCATCTTATGTTGATAGCTCAAACTCACTTACTCTAACTCTCTTTGGCATGATGTTAGTATTTGCTTATGTGTTTTGCAAATATTTATAGCTTATGCATAATCTTTGTGACATGTGACTAGAGTTTGCTAACACTTTTTACAAATGGTTAAAGGTCATGTTTTCCTATTCCTTGTGGCACGATTCTTAGATTTGTGAATATGTCTTGCAAATGGTTGAAGCCCATGCACAATCCTTGTAGCGTGTGACTATAGTTTATAAATGTGTTTTTGCAAAAGTTTGAAGTCCATGCACAAACTCTTTGTAGCATGATACTTTAAATATGTGTTTTGAAAATTGTTGAAGTTTATGCATCCTTCCTCGGCATGGTCTAAGATTTGTTGTGGCTCTTATCTTTGGACTTAGACTATGTGTTGGCTCTTTGGGTGTCTTGTGCTTTATGCATTGATTAATATGTTTGACATTATGCAATCAATTGGTTCGTGTATCCCTCTAAATAAGCTTTCCACAGAGTCTGAGATCACTCAATTCCGATATTGGAGTCAAAAGTTATGACCCTTTTTCGAGTTTCGCCTGTGCTCAAATTAAGGGCCGGTACTACCGTCCATTTGCCTGCGGTATGACCACCCATTCTGGTTCTAACGCAATTTTGCATGCGGTACTACCGCCCAGTCCGACTGGGTCTCTGGTATGATCAGGCTTTGTATGGTGGCTGTTTTTTTTTCTAGAGAGCATATTTTTGAGATCTTCTCTTCACTTTAGGCAGGTATGGCTGCACTTTATGTGGTGGTACTATCACACTTTCATAACAGCTAATTTTGAGCGTTTAATGCTAAAATTTATAACTGTTGGCACTGTAGCACAGTACTACCACCATGTAAACTATGGTACTACCACTTCTACGACTTTTTGCTGATTTCGTCTCCAACGGCTAATTTTTGTGGTGGGGGGTTATAAATACCCTCTTTGTCGGTTGTGAGACAATCCTTTGGCAGTCCATTTTATTCTCTTGAGTTAGTATGAGATTCTCATCTTAATTGTGCATTTATTGGACCTTGTCAGTAATGAGAGATGTCTCTAGTTACATGTATTACATCTAGAGGTAAATTGTGTATTCACTTGAGCTTATACATGTGTTGTATTTGGTGGGAGTCAAGTAAGGAGTTTAACTTGTTTCTCTTGGAGGTTGTCGACTCCTAGATGGCTGGAGGCGTTGTGGTCCGGTGATTTTCTCAAGAAGCTTGTGAGTGTTAAGGGCATTTAGGTCTTTTCCCATATGTCTAGGGTTTGTCTTCTTTGTACTATATATTTGCCCCATGGGCTATTGCAATATAGTTACTGTTCACATTTACATGGTATCAGAGCAAGGTGGTTAGGGTTAGGGTTCCTGGTTGGCCGCCACCGCCGTCGCCGGTCGCCGGAATCCTTTGCCCATTCCCTTCCTCCATTTCCTCCATTCCCTTTCTTCTGTTCCCTTCCTCCATTTCACCCCGTCCCCGTTGTCTCCCTCGCCGTCCGGTGCTGCTGCCACCCGGGGACGCCGTCGCCTCTTGCCCGCTGGATCTGGCCGCTGCCGTCCTAGATCTGGCCTAAGCCGCCGGATCCGGCTATCTCCTCCAAGCCTCCGCCGCCCGGAAGCCGCCGCCGCCTCAGGTCGCCTCCAGCCCGGAAGCCGCCGCCGCCGCCTGGGGTCGCCGACGCCGCCGCTCGGGCTCGGGCTTGTGGAGGCCGCCGCCGCCCGAAAGCCGGCGCCACCGCCGCTCAGATTTGGGCTCCGCTCGGCCTCTGGCTTGTGAGTAGCCTCCCTCTGCCTTTAAAAAGGCAATTCGGTACAGGTCAAAAAAAAGAGAGCCAAGAAAAAAAGCAAAAAAGGCAAGAAAAAGAGCAAAAAAAGAAGAGCAAAACAAAAAAAAAAGCAAAAAATGGCTAATGGTTCTTTTGCCATCCAACTGCCCGCTGTTCGTTTTGATGGTACCAACTTCCGGGAGTGGGCGGTGCACCTGAGGATTCTCCTCAACAGTCAGCGTCTATGGGGTCATCTCACTGGTGAGGACCCCTGCCCGCCTCGTCCTACACCGCCCATCCAACCTGCTCTTCCTGCTGATCCAGATCGGGCGGCTCGGGACGAGGTCAATGCCGTATTGGAGGAGGCCCTGGAGCTCTATCAGTCTGCCCTACACGCCTATGAGGTATGGCAGGAGGCCGAGGCTCGTGCTACTGCCATTCTGGTAGGTAGCATGATCGTGGCTATTTCTATGGATGTGGCGGAGCTGCCGACGACACAGCTTATGTGGGAGCGTCTCTGAACTTACTATCAGTCGACGAGTGATGCTATGTATCTCTCAGTCGTGCATCGGGCACACTCCCTTCAGCAGCTTGATGCCACCGTCGACGACTTCTACCAGCAGATGTCGGAGGTGTGGCGTCAGCTTGACTCTCTGGGGCCGGATGTTTGCCGGACCTGTCCTTGCAGTGTGCGGCTCCGAGCTCATCAGGAGACTCACCGTCTCTACGACTTTCTGAGCGTCTCCGCCCAGAGTTCGAGACTGTGCGGGCTCAGCTCCTGACTCGTCACCCACGCCCGAGCCTAGTGGAGGCTTTCACAGCTGTGCGTGCTGAGGAGACTCGTCTTCGTGGTACAGTTCAGATGCACGCTATCTTGTCTGCCTCTACGCCAGCTTCTTTAGCACCAGCCGAGCTCTCTTCCCCAGCTTTCAGCGCCCATGTAGCTGGTGCCTCTACTACATGTCTTCACTACACCTATTGCCAGCGTGATGGTCATAGGTATCAGGACGGCTACAAGAGGAAGAGGGATCAGAGTCGTCGGGGTGGTCGTCCCCCGAAAGGCTCTGGCAGTTCCTCCTCAGGAGCTCGCGCCTCTCGCCAGGGTTCCACGGGTGATGCCACACAGCAGTTACTCTCGTTTCTTCAGCACCTCGGTGTCGGCTCATCCTCAGACTCCTCAGGTTTAGCTCGTCTAGCTCTTGCTTCTCAGCAGTCTTCCACGCCTCCACCTCCTTCCTCATCAGGTACTTCATCTCCGTGGATCTTAGACTGGTGCTTCTTTTCACATGACACCAGATGCTACACATCTCACTTCCATACAGCCTCCAGTCTCTTCTACTGTTCAGACTGCAGATGGTACCCCTCTGTCTGTTGTAGGTCGAGGCACGTTGTCCACCTCTTCCTTTCATGTTCCTGCAGTTTCTCATGTTCCTCAGCTTTGTAGCTTATGTCGGCTAGTCAGATTACTGATTACGGTTGTCGTGTTCTTCTTGAGTCTGACTCTTGTTCTGTTCAGGATTGTCGCACGGGGACTCTGCTTGGTACTGGCCCTCGCCGCCGTGATTCGCAGCGTCTTTGGGAGCTCAACTGGCTTCATCTGCCTTCTGTTCTCTCTACCAGACAGTCAGCCGCCGCCGTCGCTCCCTCTGGGCTTGCTGCGTCCACTACCTCCTTCGCTCAGTGGCACCATCGTCTCGGTCATCTTTGTGGTTCCTGTCTTTCGTCACTCGTTGGTCGTGGTGTTCTTGGGTCTGTTTCTGGGGACACCTCTTTACATTGTATGGGTTGCAAGCTTGGTAAGCAGCTGCAACTCCCCTATCCCCCTAGTGACTCTATCTCTATGCGTCCTTTTGATCTTTTGCACTCTGATGTTTGGGATCCGGCCCCCTTCGTTTCGAAAGGGAGTCATCGTTACTATGTGATTTTCATTGATGATTATTCTCGTTATACTTGGCTCTATTTTATGTCCTCTCGCAGTCAGGTTCTCTGTATTTATCAGCGGTTCGCACTATGATTCGCACTCAATTTGATTTGACTATTCGTGTGTTTCGTGCTGACTCTGCTGGCGAGTGTCTCTACAGCCTTTCGCTCTTTTCTTGCTTAATAGGGTACTCTTCCCCAGTATTCCTGTCCTGGTGCTCATGCTCAGAATGGTGTCTTTGAGCGTAAGCATCATCACTTGAGACTGCTAGAGCCCTCATGCTTGCCTCCTCTGTTCCCCCTCATTTTTGGGCCGAGGCTGTCTCCACTGCAGCTTTCCTTATCAACATGCAGCCTTCCACCGCCCTTCAGGGATCCACTCCTGTCGAGCATCTTTTTGGTCGAGCCCCAGAGTATGGTCACCTTTGCTGTTTTGGTTGTGTCTGCTTTGTTCTCCTCCCACCTCGTGAGCACACTAAGCTGACTGCACAGTCAGTTGAGTGTGTTTTTCTTGGCTATAGTCTTGAGCATAAGAGTTATCGCTGTTATGACCCTGTGGCACGCCGGATGAGGATTTCTCGGGATGTCACTTTTGACGAGTCTCGCCCTTACTATCCTCGTTCTCCCCCAATCAGATCTAATTCACTTGCTGAGTCGGTCTCCTTTTTGACTTTTCCTCATTCTCCACCTGCTTCCACTAATACTTTGCCTCGTCCACCTCCTTCGGCTTCGTCTTCGACTGATCCCCCTCCACCTACGTCGAAGAACCATTCCCACTCTTTTGTTGAGATTTCACCTTTTCCCTTGCACTACTCTCGTCGGCCTCGACCTCCTCCTCCAGTTGGCACTCCCTCCTTGCTGGGCTCTGTTCCTAGTTCCACTTCTCCGTCACTGTCAGATCCTGCTCCCAGATATGACCTTCGTGATCGCCACACTGTTAGGCGGCCTGAGCGCTATGGTTTTGCGGCCACTACCTCTTCTAAGCCTCTGACTTATCGCGAGGCTGTTGCTCATCCTGAGTGGCAACTTGCGATGTCTGAGGAGCTTGCTGCTTTGGAGCGTACCAGCACTTGGGATCTTGTACCCTTACCTGCACATGTCACTCCCATCACGTGCAAGTGGGTATACAAGATCAAGACTCGCTCGGATGGTTCCCTTGAGCGCTACAAGGCTCGTCTTGTGGCACGTGGCTTTCAGCAAGAGCATGGCCGTGACTATGATGAGACCTTTGCTCCTGTTGCTTACATGACCACCGTTCGCACTCTCCTTACTGTTGCCTCCGTTCGATAGTTGTCCATCTCTCAGTTAGATGTCAAGAATGCCTTTCTCAATGGCGAGCTGCGTGAGGTCTACATGCGGCCGCCCCCTGGGTACTCTGTCCTTGATGGCATGGTCTGTCGCCTTCGTCGCTCTCTTTATGGGTTAAAGCAAGCTCCTCGTGCTTGGTTCGCCCGGTTCTCTTCTGTTGTTACTGCCGCTGGCTTCTCTGCCAGTAATCATGACCTTGCTCTTTTTGTTCACACATCTTCTCGGGGTCAGACGCTTCTTCTTTTATACGTTGATGATATGATCATTACTGGTGATGACTCTCACTACATTGCTTTTGTGAAGGAGCGTCTCTGTGAGCAGTTCTTGATGTTTGATCTGGGTCCTCTTCATTACTTTCTTGGCATGCTACCCCCGAGGGCTACTATCTTTCCCAGGAGTGTTACATTCAGGATATTCTTACTCGCGTTTGTCTTACTGATCAGCGTACAATGGATACTCCTATGGAGCTTGGTGCTCGTCTTCGATCTACCGATGGCGAGCCTCTTGAGGATCCCACACGCTATCGCCACCTCGTTGGGAGCCTTGTCTATCTTGGCATCACTCGTCCTAACATCTCTCATGCAGTTCACATCTTAAGTCAGTTCGTCTCTGCTCCTACTCAACTCCATTACAGTCACCTTCTCCGTGTTCTGCGCTATCTCCGTGGGACCATCACTCGTCGTCTTTTCTTTCCTCGCTCTAGCTCATTGCACCTTCAGGCATACTCTGATGCGACCTGGGCTAGTGATCCTTCTGATCGCCGGTCTCTTTCCGCTTATTGTGTTTTCCTTGGATCCTCCTTGATTGCCTGGAAGACCAAGAAACAGACTGTTGTTTCCCGTTCGAGCGTTGAGGCTGAGTTGAGAGCCATGGCATCGTTAACAGCTGAGATCACCTAGCTTCGTTGGCTACTTGAGGATTTTGGTGTTTCCACTCCTGCACCGACTCCTCTCTTATCAGATATTACTGGCGCGATCAGCATTACTCGAGATCTTGTGAAGCATGAGCTCACTAAACACATTGGGGTAGCTGCTTCATACATGCGCTCACAGGTGCAAGATAAAGTTATTGCTCTTCAGTATGTGCCCTCGGAGCTTCAGTTAGCAGATTTCTTCACCAAGGCGCAGACGGTTGCTCAACATCGGTTCTATATTTCCAAACTCAGTGTTGTTGACCCACCATGAGTTTGAGAGGGGGTGTTAGCTATGTGTATAGCTTAGGTGCTTATTTGTATTAAGGACATTTAGGTCTTTTCCTATTTTTAATGTCAACCCTTCCAAATGCAATGCTATTGCATATGCTTTGCATTTGAGGGGGGGGGGTGTTAAGGGCATTTAGGTCTTTTCCCATATGTCTAGGGTTTATCCTCTTTGTACTATATATTTGCCCCATGGGCTATTGCAATATAGTTACTGTTCACATTTACAGTGAGAGGACCTGGTGTGTTATGAAAGTTGGAACTCACCTACTCGGAGAGAAAAAGAGTTAACACTAGTAGAATTGAGGTGGTTGGCTTAATTCAAGGAGCTGATCTAATTAGTTTGGGTTTACCTTAACATGGCCTAGGAGAGAACGACAAGCCTTCGAACACTACGGTAAAACATCGTGTGTCAATTGTCGTTTGTTCTCTTATGCTGAATCTACATTCAAGCAATTTTACATTCATAAAATTGAATTAATTACTTGTCACCTAGGTTTACAAACCTTTGTCATAGACTTTGAATGTTGGTGTACTTAGGGGAATCTAGTTGATTTACGCCGTACTTGTGCAAAACTGAATGGATTTATGCTTCTGCATTATAAACTCGATTTTAGTCAAAGAAAATTTAAAAAACGCCTATTCACCCCCTTCTAATCGATTTTCTTGATCTTACAAGTGGTATCAGAGTTTGGTCTCTTATTCTATTAGGCTTCACTGCCAAGAGAGTAAAGGATGACACTAGTGAGATATAGTGTACCTCAATGAGGCACCTCTTTTCAATAGCATAAATTATGCTCATTGAAAAATTCGCATGTCATGCTATCTTAAGGTCATGAACCGTAAAATATGGCGTGACACGGCGTGCCTAATTTTCACGAGGTAGCATCAAGAATAACTTTGAATCCATGCAACCTGACGAACCTATGGCGCCAATCGCTGTCTCGATGCAATAATCTGTGATAAAAGAAATCACCCAACCACACGCTCTGATCCTCGTCTACTCGGCCACATAAAATTAGATGTGTTCTTTTTGCAAAAACATGAGAAAATAGCAAGAAGAACGACGGTAATATTTGGATTAGAATTCCCTATTCTATTAGAAACATTATAATATAAGCCATAAAATTAAGAGTAAAATCTTTTAATCTAAATAGCGTGATGTACGCCAAATAGGCTCACGTACAAAAATATTTAAAGCCTCCTATGGTGCGGCTTTGATGGTACAAAAATACTTGTACCTTGCTTTTTTTTTCTTCTCACAGGCAGCCAACAGATGCATGTGTTAGTTGGCTCGGTCATGAATACGTGTACTGCCTTTGTTCCAATACATGCACATGCAAATAGCCATGCATGCCGCTGCTTGTTCTCAAGTGCAAACATCCAGGAGCATTTAATGCCAGATTATTTCTTTTATTACTCACACCCGCATGCGTGCATGGAACCCATGTAGCACGTATGTGCATCACCTCAATGCACTCATTGTCTTTTTTTTTTTACGTCTCCGTTCTTATCATTTTGTACATTTAAAGAGATGGATAATACACTAGTGTTGACGAGATCTTCTAAATACATCTTTACTTTAGGCTTGTACAAGTCGAGCATGAATTGGCATATAATTAAATAAAATAGTAGTACTCTATATTTCAAAGTATAATAATTAAAGACTTAGTTAAATTAGAGTTCACTTAATAATATTTAATGTGGCTCAATAATTCTTTCCAGTCAAATAATATATTTAACTGAAAAACGCTATGCATGTCTGTATCCGCATCATCAGATTGTAGATGTGGGCTTTTCTCCTCTATTAGATTCTCTTACTCCAATAAATGAGATAGAAAAAAATACTTATATCTCGACGCTCAAGTAATTAATACTTTATTTAGTACTTTGAGTGTAGAGGTGTTCGATGCCTTATGCAATCTCAAGAGTGCCCATGAGATGTGGACTCAATTTCAAGATAATTATGAAAATTCCACCTTAACCAAGGAGGATTGCATATAAGAATGGATGTCGGGAGAAAAAAAATACTTAATCTGTAGCCCCGACAATGAAGAATCCACAAACCTCTTCACATCAACTCATTGCTTTATGGCTAAAGATAATAAAAAGGTAAATGATTATGATGATAATGATGAGTCTATTGAATGGGTCGTCTACCTCACCACGTCTAACTGCAGCTCCTAGTCTATAGGAATATGAATGGATCCTTTCCCTTAGCATGCACCTGCGTGTAGGGGTGCAATCGGGTCGGATTCAGACGGATATTGTTTATATCGTATCCTAATCTATATTTTTCCAGATTCGGAGTCGGATATGGTAAGGCTGGATATGAATACGAATTTAGAGTTTCGAATATGGTACCATCGTGACGAATACATGGCGGTTTTGGATTGAAAATAAATAATATAGGTGGATAGTATGTGCATGCATAAAGGAATATACACTGAACCATACAATCATCACTTCAAGCCTTCAATTAGCAATAAATTCATCTAGATTACTTAAGTACGATAGCTGACACAACACAAGTTCAACATAAGCGATAAATTCATACATAAGTTCGAAAACCAATAAATTCATACGCAAGTTCGAAAACCGATAAATTCATATACAAGTTCAACATAAGCGGGGAGGATTGGTGGCGACTGGCTAGACTCTGGAGTTAGGTTAGGACTTGGGTAAAATCTAGACTAGTTAGTGTTAATAATGGTTGATGGGTTGGGTCGGTTGGGGTACTAACTTGCTTGTCGAATATCAGGTTGGATAGTATCTGGTTTACCATTTACTGATGTTATTCAGTCAGATTTTAGCTCTCCCATTTTCGCTACCATATCTGGCAACAGCTATCTGGTACCGACCGAATTCAGTACCGAATACTAAATTACCTTCCCGTATTTGGTATCTATCGGATTCGGTACTAGATTGGTCGGGATCAACCCATACCGTTTGTACCCCTACCTGCATGTGCCACTGCATGCGCATGCCCATTAGGCCCCCTCTCTTACTCTCTTTTGTACTACACCTTGTATATATGTGCATTTACATGAATCAATACAAGGAGAGTTATAGGATTCTACTTGGTATTAGAGCAAGCACTTTCCCTACATATTTGTCTCCTTCTGCCATGGGCGACACTTCCGTTGCAGTTGGTCTTGGAACCATTCTGTCCACCAGCACTAAGAGCATGCCTTCTCTTCCCACCGGTGCTATAACCCTACCCTCTCCCCAATCCATCCATAGCATCAACATTCTTAGCTACATTCCGTTCAAGTTGGACATTGCAACCAACAACTACTCCAAGTTGAAGAAATTCATGCTATTCGTGCTCACCAAGTTTGATGTCTGCAACCACATCGACGAGGACTCTGATCCTCACCACGAGGATGACGAATGGCACCAGGAAGACATAACCATCATCCTTTGGATCTATTCGATGAGCTCTTGGATGTTGTCATGATGACCGATAGCATGGCTTATAAAGTATGGACGACACTACACACTTTCTTCCACGACAACCAATCAGGTCGTGCAATCCACATCGACCAAGAGTTCCGCTCCACCGTCCAGGGCAACATGTCAGTTGCTGCCTATTGTCGTTGTTTGTAGACCCTCGCTGATGTCAACGAACCAGTCAGCGACAAGATGCTCACACTCCAAATGATTTACAGTCTCATCACCAAATTTCAGGTGCAGGCTGAAATTTTGTCTTTGCAGGTCCCATTCCCTACCTTCGTCCAAGCACGGTCCCGCCTCCTCACAGAGATCGCATTGAACAAGAAGGCTCGCATGGAGAGCTTGCAGGTGCTCGTCAACAACGGCAACACCTCCGAAGATCACGATGGTGATCGTGGTTGTCCACTCAGTAAGGCGGCCAGCCTGGCCACAGCCAGAACACCTCCAACCAATCTGGTGATCATGGCAGCGACGAACGGGGCGCGGACGTGGATGTGGTCATGGTCTCCCAACGCAACCTTCGCAGCAACCCTAGATGGGCTATTTTGCACCCTAGGGAACGCCTTTCCCTCTGTAATGGTGCGCATCGTGGGTGCCGCCCAATGCCGCTAGTGCCCTTGGTCCACATTCTGGTGCACAGACGCATGCATGCCCCATCATGTACTCTGGATTGCAACACTAGCACCAGCCACCAGCACCACTCCAGCCGCAGCTGCCATATTCATGGGACCAGAACTCCATGCTCAACGTAGCTCTCAGCAACGTGGCCATGCAGCACCTGAACACCAACACAGATTGGTATATGGACACAAGTGTAACATCTTACATCACCAGTTAAACAGGTAATCTCTCCTCATTTCATTCCCCTTGAAGGCTTAATTCTAAAAACATTATTGTTGGCAATAGGTCTAAACTTCTATTCTTGCTACTGGCTCCATTAGTCTTACTGATCGTCCTTTTTTCTTAACAATGTTAGTCTCTCCTGCCATCGTCAAGAATCTTATCTTCGTTTGCAAGTTTACTCATGATAATGCTTGTTCTATTGAATTTCACCCATGTGGCTTCTCCGTGAAGGACCTAGCAACCAAGACAATCCTTCTGAGATCTAGTAGCTTCGATGAGCTCTACCCATTCTTCGGCACGTCGTCATCACCACATGCTGCACTCTCCACAACAACCATCGGCAACCTTTGGCATTGGTGTTTTGGACACCCTGGCCAGTCGTCCCTTTCTTGTTTATCTCATAATTTCACGCGTTCTTGCAATAAAGGTGTTTGGTTGTCTCCCGTTTGTGAGGCCTGCCAATTGGGACAGCAACCTCATCTTTTTTTTCTCAGTCCCATTCTTTTACTACCTCTCCTTTTCTGCTTATTCATTGTGATTTATGGACTTCACCTATCTCTAGCTTTTTCAGATATAAGTACTACTTAATTGTCCTTGATGATTTCTCTCATTACTTGTGGAATTTTCCCTTGCAAAATAAATCTGACATTTCATCTACATTGCAATGATTCTTTACTTTTGTCCTTGCACAATTTCATGTTGTCATCCAATGATGCAATGTGATAATGGTGGCAAATTTCTTACCTCTGACTTGTGGGATTCTTCTCTTCTTTGTGTTTCCTTTCACCTTTCCTGCCCCCATACTTCTCCCCAGAATTGTAAGGCTGAATGTGTTATCAGATCTACCAATGACATTTTACGCACCATCCTCCAAGCCCACATGCCCCCACAATTTTGAGTGGAGGCATTACACACATCCACCCATCTCCTCATTCACCGCCCATCTAGCCCCATCAATTTTAATACACCATATTTTCTCCTATATGGCCACAACCCCGCCTACGATCACCTCCGCACATTCGATTGCTTATGTTTTCCCAATCTTTACGCTACTACTCACAAACTTGCACCTCGTTCTACTCGTGTTTTTCTCGGTTACCCTCTCGAACACAAGGGGTACCATTGCCTGGATCTCGTGACACGTAAGATTATTATCTCTCAGCATGTTCTTTTTGACGAGGATTGTTTTCCTTATTTCTCGACGAAATCCACCATCCTAGGCCATTTGGATGCTTTCTACGCAGACATTCCGGTGTAGTCAGCTGACTCAATCCTTCCCGAATTCCGTGCCACCCCTTAAGCACCCGTTAGCTCCACACGATCTCACCTCACAGGATCCTCTCAAGTTTCTACGCCGCACTCTCCTCTACCATGTGACTTGCCCTTGCCTTACGCACTTGGTTCCCCACCAGCGTCGCGCTCCACCGCTCCTTGCTCACCACGTCCTCCAAATATCCCACCATAGGCTTTTTCGATCCATCCAACCAGTAATTCACACAGATGATCACCCGAGCAAAATATGGTTATCCCATGCCCAACCCAAAATATTTTCTGACCACCACCACATCCCCTATTTCCCCAATATGGTTACGGAATGATACTTGGTCTTTGGTCCCTTGTCCTGTAGGTGTCAATGTCGTGATCGGGAAACTGATCTTTCAGTACAAATTGCATCTGGATGGTTCCTTGGCACGGTGCAAGGTAGGTGGGTGGTCCGTGGCTGTACTCAATAGGCTGGTGTTGATTATGGGGAGACCTTTAGTCCCGTTGTCAAGCTGGCGATGATCCGTGTTGTGCTTAGCCTTGCCATATCTCAATCTTGAACAAGACACCAATTGGACATCAAGAACGCCTTTTTGCACGGTAATCTTCAAGAAATCGTGTACTGCCATTAGCCTTCGGGGTTTGTTGACTCCTCTCGCCCGCTCATGTTTGTCGGTTTCATAAATCTCTTTACGATTTAAAACAAGCCCCATGCACTTGGTTTCATGGGTACACAACCTTTCTTCTGTCCATTGGTTTGGCAGTATCTAAGTGATATTCCACTCTTTTTATTTTGCATCGAGGCACATCCAGGGTTCAATTTACCGGTAGGGAAAAAATACCGGAGGTCACCGATAAACGGGTTTATCGGATTTATCAGAAAATCTATCGGTTTATCGTTTTCTTTTCGGACAAAATTTTTAAAAAAAACCCCTCAATTTGCACAGGATAACATATAGATTATGTCCAAATCATCTAACATTGAAAAATACACATAATATTGTCTAGAAATGCGAGAATATCATTTTTCACCTAACACGTCGTATAGTCATCTAAGTTCTTCCCTTCCACACAGTCCATTGGATTAACAGTCCCAACTCCCAACTATTACAAGTTCAAAGAGAATTAATCTAACTTAAAAGTAGTCCATATCCATAATCCATAGTCCCAAATACTACAGACAGTACACTAACATAAAAGTACATGAACCAAGACAGCAAAATATGCTTGTGGTCACTGGTCAGCCACTAAAGCAGTATGTTGTCCAAAATGTTACAACCACATGAACCAAAACATCAACAAATATACTTGAAGTCTGGTCAGCAAAACACCACAGCCCTCAGGTGCCCAAATCACTGCAAATGTTGACATATGCTCAAAATTTGGTGAGGTAATTTGCAGTCCAATTGTAGATATGAGGGCAAGAGATTTATCTAACCTTTCCATAGAGGCCCTTGACAGAGACTTTCTTCAGCCTTTTTGATCTTGGACGAAGAGGGGCTGGTTGCACATCTTTAGCACCTACAAATATGTACAAAATGTAAGCCTCCTAGCACACATATGTAGATGTACTAGAGCATTCAAGCATCAATCCTATTGCTTATCATCCAAAACTAAAAATTCTTTAATATATAGAGTATAACTCATGGACAGAAATAGAACCTATGAACTGAATTTAGACCTGTAACTTCAATAAATCAGCACATAAGCTATCCAAGGATCCAAAATATTTCAGATCTGAGATGCTTACCTTAATTAAGAACCATGTTTGCCTAGTATTGTACTACCTAAGATAATGTTCTCTTGATAAAAATAACAATTATTATGATTGCAAAAAAATACATTATTACCAGCTTGACCTCCATTAGATTCTTCACCACGACTAGGCTGACCAACACCACCAGTATTGCCACAAGAACCACCAGCATCACCATCACCTTTGACGAATATTTTCAACAAAAGCACATTACATCGAGAAAACTTATGACAGGATATGCATAAAATAGTCAATCAAAAGATAAAACATATCATTGCCTTCACTATCATCAGAACTGCTGTCTCTTGATTCCGCATAAGTTGGGCTACCTTGCTGATCGTAATCTGATTCAAAATCATCTGCAATATCTTCCTCAGGTACCACCTTTTTTTTTCCAAAATCAAGCTTCTTTTTAATTGTGGCCAACTCTTCTTCATTCATTCCTAACTCCTCTACAAGAAATGTGCTAGGGCTGTTAGGAGATTCAGGCTCACTACCATCATATTCATCAAGTGTCGGCACAGATTCACTCCCAGAGTTGCACAACCAATCCATGATAGGATTGCCTTCGTCATACAGAGCAATTTCCATCAAGATGCTACAAGGATCAAAATCCTCTTGTTCAGTGCTTTGCATTTGGTGAAGGCTTTGCATTTCGGCTTCAAACTGTTGGATGCGCAACTTCAGATTGTAGTGCACAAAAACCAACTTGTGGAGCTTCTCATAATTTAATCTATTTCTCAATTTGGTATGAACCAAGGCGAATGTGCTCCAATTTCGTTCACATCCACTAGAGGACATGCATTGTGATACAATTCGCCGTGCGAGCTCTTGTAGTTCTTTGCAATCTCCACCATATTGATCCCACCAATCAGCTAAAAAAAGGAGGGCAACACAAAAGTATGCTGAATTACTATGAAAACAGCAAGATAAAATCCTTATTCATTACTACCAGCAAGACAAAAGTATGCTGAAATACTATGAAAACAGCAAGTTAAAATCCTTATTCATTACTACCAGCAAGACAAAAGTATGCTGAATTCACTTTAGAGGCTACTAATTAAGGCATCACTAGTAATAAATTAGTGTTGATCTATAGTAGTTTAGATGCAATTACCTGGACTCATTTTGCCACTAAGTGCGGATCTTCGAGCCTCCTCTCCTCCAAATAACCCGCCTAGCTTGCTGAAAATAGTATATTGGTCAATTGCAGCAGAAGCCTTTGAAGATGAGCTTGCAAGCTTCCTGAAGGCCAATGTGACAGCATGTCTATATGTTGTTCTTCTTGCAAGCTTGTGAGTATATAGCGCTTTAGGATTAAGTGCAGCAGCTAAGAAGACAAATAAGTTCAGCCACATTAGAAATTGACCGAATGCTTGAAATAGGAACATGTATTGAACAAGTTTCACTTCAGCCCTTACCTGCAATCATAAGATTACCATTGACAAGATATTGAAGCCTTACTTTGATTACCTCCATTAACTTATCAAGCATAAGTTTGTGACGGGGGTCAGGATTATGACTTAAGTTGCCATGTATGTCATCTATAGAACTTAACATTTTTGGAAGGAATCCAAATATTGAAGCACCCTTCTGCTGATCAGCAAAACGAAGTACAGAATAGAGCGGTGAGACAGCTTTTAACACTAACTCCATGTCACTCCACCATCTTTTGGAAGTCAAACAATTATATGCGTAATCATGTTCCTCTTCATTAGCCGTCTTGCAACTCTCCCAATCATCAGATATCATCCATTGCTTAAACTTATCTTGTCTATCCCAGAAACTCTGAAGAAATATGAAAACAGTGCCAAACCTAGTGGCATTCCACCTAATGAGCTCCCCACCTATCTTTTCTCTCATCATAGCATGCACCCTACAATGAGAAGAGTCATTACAAAACTATAATTGTTTTCAACACCACTTTCTCAATTATAGTAGTAACTAGTAATTACCTGTTATGCTTGTACAAGAACCTACAAATTCGCTTTGCACTATCCACAACATATTCGACATCAAGATAGGTCGCTATGTCCTTCAACATCAAATTGATAGTATGAGCTGCGCATGGTTGCCAAGTAATATGTGTAAACTCAGCAATGATCATCCGACATGCTTTCTTATAGTTAGCACCATTATCTGTGACAATCTGAACAACACAATTGTCCCCAACCTCATCATGAACCACCTCTCTAAGGATTGAGTGAATGTAATCTGCATTTTGGATCAACCCAGTTGCATTTACAGACTTGAGAAAGAACATGCGTCCATTGCAATAGACCATGAAGTTAATAATGGACATCAAGGTAGGACCTGTAGATAGCTAAAATCAGCACTCAATTTCTATGTTAAAAACAACAATAACATCATTGGATTATGATAAAAACGAAAATAAGATACAACTATGGACAGTAAGGAAAAACTAGATACAGGTTCCACAAAATCAGCAATATACATGTATGAACAATTAAAAAAACAACAAGTAACTGCACAAATACAATTGCATTCATCATGGATAGCAAGATAGTTTACCTGTCCATGAATCACACATGATGGTAACACCATATTCATGCCAGTCTTCCTTAAATTGACGCATGTAAACCTCCACATCTTGAAAATTCATATCTAATAATGGGCTATCTATTTCTCTTCCAGTTGGAATTTGTACTCCTTCACCAAGCTGTTGTGATAACTTAAGTGCTGATCGGAAGTACGGGCAGTCAGCTTTCCTTCCAGGAATATCATTAGCATGGAAAAATTTTGCCCAAGCTTTCCCAATTTTCTCTTTGGAACCCCCCATTAGCATAACATCTACTCGAGGCTGAGCTTGTGCCCTACAACGTGCCAAATCAATGTCAAAAGGAGCATTGGAAGCACTTTGAGGACTTTGGTAGAACCTGTCAATCCTAGTTTGACGATATCCTGAACAACTTGCAGCCCCACTACCACTTGGCCTCCCAAAAGGTGAAGAACTACCATTTTCCAATGCAGAATTAGATCCCCTCAGTGATTCTCTCATTGCTGTCTCAACTTGTGTTGCTTCATCAAGAGCATTTCTTGGCCTACCATAGCCTATGTTTGCTGCCATAACCTCCTTTTCAACAAAGAGACGAATGTCATTACTTCTTTTCCTCCTCACTTTTCCTTTTACAACTTCGCTAGACATTAAATCCTTAATATAAGCTGGCACATTTGGGCATTCTGCTACATTTCCAGTCGCTCCGGCGAGATGCTCCTTTAGACGAGTCACACCTCCACCCCTTACCTTTTTGAAACAATAAAAGCACATAAAGCCAGCACCATGAGGGTGGGGATAAGGCTCGCCATGGCTCCAAGTGACCTCAATTGGTCCGTTTAACTTCACTCGTCTCCCTGCAGCACCACATGTAGTGTTAACTCAACACATTATCCTGAATAGCATAACAGAAAAAATCAATTATGTGCTACTGTCATGTAGCACCACATGCAGTGTTTATTTAACACATTTTGTTCAACTGCATAACAGAAAAATATTCATTTATGTGCTATTGTCACAGCGAAAGGAGTTCAACTATTGGCATTAGCAAAACCTTTCTATAGTTCATTTTCAGATATCATAGATAAAATTTGTAGGCATCAAGTTCATTCAAAATCATTACAGTCAGCTTGCAGGTCATGCAACACCACAAACAGTGTTTGTTTAACACATTTTCTTGAATTGCATAACAGAAAAAAAATTCATTTATGTGCTATTATCGCAACAAAAGGAGTTCAGCTATTGGCATTGGCAAAACCTTTCTATAGTTCATTTTAGATATCATAGATAAATTTTGTTGCCATCAAATTCATTCAAAATTATCATTCAAATAGCATGCTGGTCATCAACATGTGCACAACAATTGGGAAAGTTAAACATTTACTACGAATCTCGCATAGTCTTACAACAATGTGTTGATTATTTACCATTTTTTGCAACCACCTCAACCTCAGCACTAGTGTCTGTCATCGGCACTCTACCAGCAACACCACTCGACGAAGCATCTCCCTCGCCTCGAGTAGCAGGTTGACAAGCTGGAGGGCATGAACGTGCATCATCATCCCTGCCCCCAGTCACCATCACAGAAGAGACGCACACGTCCTGGGCAGTGCACACACACAAAGCTTGAAATGAACACATCAAACAATAGAGGCTCAAAATCAAATGGAAATCGAGCTGCTGTACCTATGGAAACCGAGCAGCAAACAAGTGCCTATGAGGATGGAGGGAGCAACGTACCTATGCAAGGGCAGCAGGAAGAACAAGCAGCGTTGAAGCACCAGTGCAGCTCCTGCACGACCAAGCAGCCTTGGGGAGGGAGATGAGTGGCATGCGGCGGTGGCGGCCGTGGCGACGACCCTGGTGTGTGCGAATGGATAAAGTTTAGGGTTAGGAGGACTGAGGAATATATATATGGAGGCGAGTATTTGGGCCGGCCATCCAGCGGCCTTTTTTCGCGGGCCTGAATTCAAAATGGCCGAAAATTTTGAGCGGTAAGTGGAATTACCAGGCCCAGCCAAGAAACGGGATTATCGGAAATCTCGTTTTTTTTCTCGCCGAGATTTTTTTCCCTGGGCACATCCATTGCATACTTGTTATATGTAGATGACATCATTCTCACCACCAACACTAACTCCCTCCTTCACTCCATCATTTCATCCCTTAAAACTAAATTCTCCATGAGTAATTTGGGTGATATTCACCACTTTCTTTGGCATTAATGTCCATCGCAATAACTCTGGTATCTTTCTCTCACAACAACAATATGCCTTAGAGATTCTAGATCGTGCCAGCATACTTAATTGCAATCCTATCTCCACTCTTGTTGATACTCGCTCCAAATTCTCCTCTCAACGTGGTTCTCCGTTTGAGGATCCTACTCTTTTCCACAGTATAGCTGGTGCCCTTAAATATCTCACACTCACTCACCCTGACATATCATATGTGGTTCAACAAATTTGCTTATTTATGCATGATCCTCGAGACTCACTTCGAGCTTCTCAAGGGCATCTTGCGCTAAATCAAAGGGACTTCTCACTACGGTGTTCAATTCTACAAGAACTCTTCTCATGAACTAGTGCCCCAACACCCACAAATCCACTTCTAGCTTTTGTGTATTCCTTGTTGCAAATCTCATCTCTTGGTCGTCCAAGCATCAACACACTGTGTCCAAATCAAGTGCAGGGTCAGAATATAGGGCAGTTGCATATTGGGTGGCTGAATTTTGTTGGTTGCGCCAACTACTCACTGAACTTTATCATCTAACGACCCGGGCCACAATTGTATATTGTGATAATGTGAGTGCCATGTATCTTTCTTCCAATCTGGTCCAACATCAACAAACCAAGCATGTGGAGATTGACCTTCATTTTGTTCGTGATCGCGTTGCTCTCGACGAAGCACGTGTGCTGCATGTTCCAACAACTTCCTAGTTTGCGGATATCTTCACCAAGGGGCTGCCTACTTCGGTGTTTCAAGAGTTCTGAAACAGTCTGAACATTCTACCCGTCGACGCTCAAACTACGGGGAGTCTGAACATTCGACCTGGCGATGCTTAGACTGCGGGGGGCTATTGAATGGGTCGTCTACCTTACCACATCTAACTACAGCTCCTAGTCTATAGGAATATGAATGGATCCTTTGCCTTGCATGCACCTGCGTGTGCCACTGCATGCGCATGCCCATTAGGCCCCCTCTCTTACTCTCTTCTGCACTACACCTTGTAGATATATGCGTTTACATGAATCAATACAAGTAAGGAGTTTTATACAATTCTACTGAGCCTACATATGATGAGTTGATGAGCATGTTAAAAGAGTTTAATGAATATCTTAGGAAGAAGAATGCTAAGTATAAAGTTTTGAAGAAAGAGCATGTCTCTCTTCAAAATGATTATAATATGCTAAAAGATGAACATAAGACTCCTTCTCAAAGAATTCACTAAGTCTAATGTGGATATAGATATTGCATGTAATTTATTAGATAATATGTCATACATAGCTCCTAGTCTATGTATTTTATCTAAGGTTAGCATATCTATCTCTTGTGATAATTTATATGATATGCTTTGTTGCTCTCAATCAAATGCTTATATTTCCTCAACATCTTATGAGACTAACATTATAGAGAAATAAAGTACTTAAGGCCCAAGTCACAAAGTTGAATCATAACTTAGAAAAGTGCTATAACGGGAATGCCTCTCTTGACAAAATTTTGTGCAATCAAAGAAAGTCAAATGACAAGGAAATTATCTTTGCTCCCAAGAAGAAGGAAAAGGACAACCCAAAGCAAAATGGTAAATCTGTCAAGAATATAAAATGCTTTGGATGTAACAAGAAGGGTCACTTTGCCTCGGTGTGCTCTAACAAGATGGATGGCATGTTTCTCTAAATAGATCAAATTATTGTCAACAATAATGATGTAAAACTTCTGGTGTTTCTATCTGCAAAACGTGCAGTAGATACTGGAGCACATAATGCGATGGATTCGCTGCATAAAATCATCTGATTGGAAAATGGATGAACACCTTGATGTCACTGATGTGGTATGCCCATGTATTTATCTCGACTAGCACGGTACTATGTTCTGCACTCTGCAGCATTTAGTTTTTGAATTGTGCCAGGTTCCTATTGTAATGTGCCCTCAAGATGGCTATTTTCCGGGTCTGTACTGCACATCCATGCTATCTGATCCCTGGCTTTTTGACCAATGTACAATAATATTAACATCTGCTTGGAGAAGTACTGAAATGACACTATCAATAGATGTTTTAATGTAAAATAATAAGTTGCTTGCATATTCCTGTTCTAGAGCTTAAAAAATCACTATGACACCCTATTTCATTTCCTTCTGCAGTGGGAAAGTAACAAAAGTCCAGAGGATTCAGCTTACTCATGGAGTGCTCTTGGAATAAAGGGAAATAATGTTCTCTCTGGTACGGAAATATATATATGTATATTTTTTTTCTTATTTTGAGTATAATAGTTTTTTTTCCCTTATGGTATCTAGCATCAAGTAGTCTCATCGACCCTCCTGAAATTAGGTATGGCCGTCCTGTGTCAAACCAGAGGATCAAACACGCGGATGGGTTTGGGACAAAGTTACTAGTCCGTTGATGACAGCAAGTAATAAGTTTAGCTGCTGACTGCTCTAAATGTTAAAGTATACATATTTTCTTTGTGATGCTATTAACGATGCAATTTACTCAAATCATGTGTTATCGTTTCTCATGTTGCTATCTGTTGCAGGTAAAGGCTTTTTTTTATCGCACCACAAGTTTAGTATACGCAAAATTCCAGTCATTAACCCCTCTGATGACCTCTCTGATGGTATAGTCATGAAAGCAAATATTCTGAGCTAGTATATGTTAGTTTATCATTTTTCTCCAGGTAATATTTTTCCTATCCTGTAGGTGGTAAGCTTCCATTTGAGGCCATCTTTGTGTCCTGTATGGATAGTTCGCAGAAACCAACAGTTGTAATCCTTCATGGTGGCCCAAACTCAGTATCTGTATCAAGCTATTCAAAATCGTCAGTGTTTCTTGCTTCACTTGGATTTAACCTGCTTATTGTAAAGTATCTGTAAGTTTCCTGAAACTTCTCTGCATTTCTGTTAATGATGCATGTCAATATGTCATCATCTCACTGTAATCTGAAAAGAGGTACACCGGGTTTTGGAGAGGAGGCCTTGCAATCACTTCCTGGAAATTGGATCTCAGGTATGTACTCCAATTAAATACTTCATCTTGTTCCTCATGAGCCAATCTAATTTCTGATCTGTGTTGATCAGGATGTCTAAGATTGTATTACAGCGCTAGATTACGTCATCAAGGAAGGACTGATAGATGCATCTAAAGTAGAAGAAGATCCTTTCACGCAGATCGAGAAAACCCCTAAACCCCTGCTCCACCCTTACACAGCGGCATCATCACCCGTGTGAGAACGACCAACGACCTGGCCTCTAGCGTAATGGCTAAGGGCTCTAGTAGCACCCTCAGGTCTGTTAGTCGCTGGATTCTTGCTCTTGGTGATAGCAAGATCCTTACTCTCATCGAGAGGATGACACTTGGAGATGGGGTAATTTTCTAGGTTTATTTCTCACACAATGCCATGCCAACCTGAGGGGTTGGGAATACAAATTTATAGGCTGTTAACCAGCCAAGTATATGCTAAGATGCTAGTCTAAGATGTTGTCCTAGATGCTAGTCAAGATGCTGTCCTAAGACGCTTGTCCTAAGATGCTGCTGTCCTAAGATGCTTGTCCTAAGATGCTGTCCTAAAGAGATGCTAACAGCCAGTCAAGGATGCTGTCCTTGAAGGGCAGCAAAAACACCATGTGCTGCAGCCCCACAAGCACCAGCCAAGATAGAGACTTATCCATCACTCTCCCTCTAAGTCTTGTGTGTCTCCTTGTGAGGAATCTGAGCCATCCCGATCCTGGCGCGAAGCTCCTGGAACTTGATCCGCCCAAGAGACTTGGTCAGGAAGTCGGCGAGCTGGTCTTGGGTGTTGATGTAGTTGGCCCGGACACTCCCTTCATCCAGGCAGCTTCTGATGAAGTGATACCTCACCCGGATGTGCTTGCTGCGCTCATGAAAGACATGGTTCTTCGCCAAGGCCAAGGCGGACTTGCTGTCCACCCTGAGCTCCACTGCCTCCGCGTCTCTGCTAAGGAGATCGCCAAGCAGCCGAGCCAGCCACAGAGCCTGAGTAGAAGCGGTAGTGGCTGCAATGTACTCTGCCTCGCAGCTAGACAAAGCCACCACCTGCTGCTTGACCGACTGCCAGTTGATCGGACATTTGCCGAGGAAGTACAGCGTCCCGCTGGTGCTCTTGCTCGTGTCGATGTCGCCGGCGTGGTCGCTGTCGCTGTACCCGATGAAGTGCGCTGCACCGGGGCACCTTGGGTAGTGCAAGCCATAGTCGGAGGTGCCCGCGACGTAGCGGAGGATCCTTTTCACGGCCTGCTGGTGCTCCGTCGTCGGTCGCTGCATGAACCGGCTGACGTAGCCGACGGCGAACGCCAAGTCCGGTCGTGTGTGGACAAGGTAGAGAAGGCTGCCCACAATGCGCCGGTACTGCGTCGCGTCTACCTCCTCCGCCGTACTCTCACGACTCAGCTTCAGCCTCTCCTCCATAGGAGTGTGGGCTGGGTTGCAGTCGGTGAGGCCGCACAGCTCCACGATGCGCTTGGCGTAGGCAGTCTGGCGAAGAGAGATGTCGGAGCTGTCCTGGTGGACCTCGATCCCGGGGTAGAAGGAGAGGGGCCCGAGGTCGCTCATCTGGAAGGTGGCCTTCATCTCCGCCTTGAATGCCTCGATCTCCTCCTCCTTGGTACCGGTGATCACAAGGTCGTCGACGTAGACGCCTATCAGCAGGGCATTGCCTCCCTTGCCCCGCCGGTAGACCGCGGCCTCGTGAGCGCTCTGCTGGAATCCCATTTGCTTGAGGGTGGAGTCCAGCTTGGCATTCCAAGCTCGCGGTGCCTGCCGCAAGCCGTAGAGGGCCTTACGCAGGCGGAGGACCTTGCTCTCCTTGCCGGGGATGATGAATCCCGGCGGCTGGCGGACGTAGACCTCCTCCTTCAAGTCGCCGTTGAGGAAAGCAGACTAGACGTCCATGTGATGGACGCACCAGCCCTCCTGGGCTGCGAGGGCAAGGAGGAGACGCACGGATTCCATCCGTGCAACAGGCGCGAAGGCATCGTCGAAGTCGACTCCCTCCTGCTGGACGAAGCCACGTGCCATGAGACGCGCCTTGTGCTTGATCACCTCTCCAGCCTCGTCTTTCTTGAGCTTGAAGACCCACTTGAGAGAGATGGCGTGGTGGCCGGCTGGAAGATCGGCCAGCTCCCACGTCTTGTTTCGCTCGGCGGCGTCCATCTCCTCCTGCATCGCGGCACGCCATGCCGCGTCTCTCTCCGCCTCGGCGAAGGAACGAGGCTCGCCGTCGTCCTGTGCGAGGTGTAGCTCCGCCTCGAAGTCGCGCTGCGCCGGTTCAGGGACCGGCTGCTCGCCGAGGAGGTCGTCCACGGTACGGTAGTGCAGAGGCTCACCGCCGTGGTAGGCGTCGATGCGATCCTCGTCGTTAGACAGCGGAGTGGCGAACTCCACCGTGCGCTGCTCGTCGTGGGCCGAAGCTGCCGGTGCCGAGCCTGAAGGAGTAGGCGCCGGTGTAGGAGAGCGAGGCGTGGCCGGCGGTGCTGGCGGTGGACTCGCCGGAGCCTGTGGGCTTGCCGGAGCTGGTGGTGGCGGTGGTGAAGGACTCGCCGGAGGTGGCGGCGAACGAGGTGGTGGGGTAGGCGAGCTCGGTGAAGACGAGCTGCTGGCTCCCCCCGCCTCCTCGAAGTGGACATAGTCGACGATGAAATCGCTGGTCGTCAGAGTCGAGCCGTCATCCACCATCTTGCCCCACGTCCAGCCTCGCCCTTTGTCGAACACGACGTCACGCGTGATACGCACGCGCCGTGTCGCAGGGTCGAGGACGCGGTAGGCCTTCGCGCCCTCCGCGTAGCCGATGAAGACCCCTGGCGTGCTCCGGTCGTCGAGCTTGCCGACGTGGTTGAGCTCCTTGACGAAGGCCAGGCAGCCGAAGACACGGAGGTGGCTCACCGCGGGCTTGCGCCCGTGCCAGGCCTCGTATGGCGTCTTGCCGTCGAGGGCCTTGGTGGGGGAGCGGTTGAGCAAGTGGACGGCAGTCATCACCGCCTCACCCCAGTAGAATGCCGGCATGCCTCTCTGCTTGAGGAGGGCGCGGGCGGTGGCCACCACCGTCTGGTTGCGGCGCTCGACGACGCCGTTCTGCTGCGGGGTGTACGGCGCAGAGAAGTGACGATGGATCCCCTCGTCGGCGCAGTACGCCGCGAACTCGGCCGCCGTGAACTCACCGCCGTTGTCCGTGCGTAGGACCCGAAGCTTGCGGCCGCACTCCGCCTCCGCAGCAGCTTGAAGGCGTTTGATAGCATCCGCCGCGGCTGCCTTGACGTCGAGCAGGACAGCCCACATGTAGCGGGACACGTCGTCGACGAGGAGGAGGAAGTAGCGCCGGCCTCCAGGTGTAGCCGGTGTCACGGGGCCACAGAGGTCACCGTGTACGAGCTCTAGCTTCTCCTTGGCGCGGAAGCTCGCCTGGCGAGGGAAGGGGAACCGCCGCAGCTTGGTGAGGACGCAGGTGTCGCAGAACTGCTCCACGTGGTCGACGTGTGGCATGCCCCGCACCATCTCCTTGCTGCCGAGCTGCCTCAGGGCCTCAAAGTTGAGGTGCCCAAAGCGCTCGTGCCACCTCCAAGCGTCGTCGTCGCGGCGGGCTGCAAGACACAGAGGTTACGCCACCTGCGCGTGAAGGATGTAGAGGCGGTTGCTCCTGTTGACCTTGACGAGGAGCCGGCGGCGATGATCCCAGATGCGCAGCACCCCGTGCTCGATCTCCACGCGCGATCTGTTCTCATCCAGCTGTCCCAAGCTGATGATGGAGTTCCTCAACGCGGGGATGTAGTAGACACCGGTGAGCAGCCGGTACTCGCCAGTCTTGGCGACGAAGATGACAGAGCCGACGCCCTTGATCTCCACGGCGGAGGCGTCGCCGAACTTGACGGTGCCTCGAACGCCTGAGTCGAGCTCGGAGAAGAACTCCCGCCGCCCGGTCATGTGGTGGGTGGCGCCGGTGTCGAGGCACCACCCGTCGGTCTTGTCGTTGCCGGAACTGTCGCCGAGGAGGGCGTGTGCTTTTGGCTCGTCAAGGTGGAGGAGAGTCGCTGCGGCCGGTGCCGCTGGAGGTAGTTCGATGCTCGCATGAGCAATGAACAGAGCCAGCTGCTCCTCCTCCTCCGCCTGCGCGACGTGGGCCTGGCCGCGTCGTGGCTGTCGACAATCCTTGGCCCAATGACCAGGCTTGCCGCAGTTGTGGCAAGTGTCGTCTCGTGCCGGCTTTTGCTTGCCAGCGTCGCCGCCCTGGGCGCCTTTATGGTCATCACCCTCGGCACGTCCTCGCGCCCCTGCCTGGGCGTCTTTGCGCGGCTTGCCGCGCTTGCCACGCTTGCGGCCGCCTGTCATGGAAGAAGGCTCCCCCTTCTTCCTGTCACCTTGGCCGGCAGCCCACTGCTCTCGAGTGAGGAGGAGCTTCCCGCCAATAGTGACGGGTCCCGAGAGGCGCTGTAGCTCATCGCTGTCAACGACCTTGAGGCGACCCAACGCCTCCTCGATCGTCATTGTGGAGAGGTCCAGTAGAGACTCGATCGAGCGAGCCATCTGCTTGTACTTCTCGGGGACGCAGCGGAAGAGCTTTTCTACAGCTCTCTCCTCGCCGTAGGTGTCGTCGCCGAACTGCACCATCTTCTGCAACAGAGTGTTGAGACGGAGAGCAAAGTCATCAACGTCCTCACCTGGCTTGAAGGCCAGGTTCTCCCACTCCTTGCGTAGTGCCTGTAATGTAGACTTGCGGGCGCGGTCGCTGCCGATGCGTGCTGCAGCGATGGCGTCCCAAGCCTCTTTGGCAGTCCGCTTGTTGGTAAGTGAGAACTGCATCTCGGGCGGGACTGCAGCGATGAGAGCATCCAGCGCCCGTCGATCCTGGTCGTAGTCGACGTCGCCGTACCGGACTGCATCCCACATATGCCGCACCTGGAGCTTTACCCTCATCACCGCAGCCCACTCGACGTAGTTGGTCTTGGTGAGGGTAGGCCACCCGCCGCCGGGGCCGACGTCCCTGACGACAGCCTGGTACTCGTGGTGACCACGGTACCGAACCGCGGAGAGAGAGCCGCGTCGCATGTGAAGGCCGCGCTCTCCGTCGACCCGTCCTCCAGGAGCGCCGCCGGCGCGTCCGCGCCTGTCTGGGTTGCCGCCGCGCTCGTGGGCGTGCGCGGCTGCCCACTGCGCCGCTCGCCCTCGCGCTGCCTCCGTCTCCAGCAGCTCAAGGTCCGCGTCGACGCTGTCATCAGCAGAGATGGAGCTGCTGTTGCTGCCGCGCAGAACCTCGACCTCTGCTGCTGCCGCACGCGCTGCATCTGCCGCCGCCACTGCTTCCACCTCCACTCTGGCCGCTGCCAGCTCTGCCGCTGCCAGCCTTGACGCCCTTTCCGCCGCCGCAGCGGCCTGTGCCGCCGCTCGCTCGCGTTCCTCTGCCACAGCGAGTTCGGCTTCCTGCCACCGCCGCGTGCTCGAGGCGACCGAGCGCTGAGACTGTCCTACGGACATGGCACACCACCGGGGGACTGCTGCGTGGAGAGAGAGCTGCCTCTGATGAGTTGCTGCTCGTCTGAACAGGGGGGAGGAGTGAGCAGAGGCAGCCGGAGCTGCTGCTGCTGCTAGTTGGGGCTGCTGCGAGGCTGGAAGCGTCGCTGGAGAAGGGATTGAGCAGGAGATGCTCAGGCTACAGGATAGTACTGCTCTGATACTACTTGTTAGTCGCTGGATTCTTGCTCTTGGTGATAGCAAGATCCTTACTCTCATCGAGAGGATGACACTTGGAGATGGGGCAATTTTCTAGGTTTATTTCTCACACAATGCCATGCCAACCTGAGGGGTTGGGGATACAAATTTATAGGCTGTTAACCAGCGAAGCATATGCTAAGATGCTAGTCTAAGATGCTGTCCTAGATGCTAGTCAAGATGCTGTCCTAAGACGCTTGTCCTAAGATGCTGCTGTCCTAAGATGCTTGTCCTAAGATGCTGTCCTAAAGAGATGCTAACAGCCAGTCAAGGATGCTGTCCTTGAAGGGCAGCAAAAACACCATGTGCTGCAGCCCCACAAGCACCAGCCAACACAGAGACTTATCCATCAAGGTCCTGGGTTCGACTCCCAATGGGAGCGAATTTCAAGCTGGGGAAAAATCCCCTCGCCTGCTACCACACCAAAGATTAGCACTGTATCACTAGATGGTTCATGAAACTCCTTATGCTTCTTGGAGGCGCAGATCTTTGGGTACCCATTTCTAATGTCCTAGAGGTACATCAATAGCTGTTGAGATTAGCCTTAATTGTTTTAACTCGTCACAGAAATAATTCATAACAGATCTAACAAGTCTATAATTGCCCACTGATCTCATGTTTCACGCTGCTGTGAAAATCTTTTTGACAAGTTACCAAGTGCTCAAATTCACCACCCTTGGCTATCGAATATGAATTTATTTCTGCATAGCTTGCCTCATTTCAGATCCGCTTATGTCTAATGCTTATGTTCTTTCTATGCTGATGATTTCAGTACGCGAGAGCCCTGAGAGAGAGGTGGCGAAGTCAAAATTATGATGTTCCCAGCGGACATACATGAAATCAATATGTAAGCCAATGAAATAAGCTGATCATTTTAGTTCATCTGCCTTCTATTATAGGATGCGTTTACTTCATCGTTTCACCTCAGAATTGGATTTGGTTCTCTGCAGACCGTGATCGGATTTCGAGAGCTTCCTCAACATTGGAGTCTGGTTCTCGAAGCATCTGAAATAGATAGGAGGCAGCAGCATGAAGCAGCAACAAGGGGTTCATTTGGTCGAATAAATGCAGGAGTCTGGTTCAAGAAGCATCTGACATAGATCAGCAGCAGCAGCAAGCATGATGTAAGAAGCAGCAACAAGGGGTTCGTTTGGTCGAATAGATGCCCAGCAAGGCTTTGTCCATGGACATAATACAATTTTTACAAAAACTGTTCCATTAACTCGAGGCACGGCTAAATCACCGGCCTGAACAAAAGCGGGAACCCGAACCCTGTCAAAGATGATCGAGTTGTTCCCCTGTTCCAGGCTACTGTTAGCACACGTCCGTACGTCCAGTGCTGGCGCATATACCATGCCGTGTGTCCACTACGGGCCCACACGCGCCATGCGTCATATGCCCACACCCCTGACCCGTACGCGCCCGTGCCCCGGTCCCCAGGTCTTAAATGGGCTGCGCACCCCACGCATCTGAGCCCACGGGCTGCCCGCAAGCAAGCCCTTTAAGCAACAACCTTATAAGTGGTATTGGACCTTCTCCCCCCAAAAGACTAGTCCAATGGGTGGGGGCTCCCTCACACTTATAAGTTGTAATTGCTCCTCTCCCACAATCCATGTGGGACTATTTTCCCAACAATCTCCCCCTCACACATGGATTGTGCACACCGCACTTCTGGGAGATGTTGGGTGCCTGGCTCTGATACCACTTGTTAGAGTTCTCCAGTCGTGGTCGAACTCCTTACGACCTCCTTTAACGTGGTCGTAGCCTCCAACGTGGTCGTAGCCGTAGTCGTAGACGTGGTCGTAGTCGTAAACGTGGTCGTAGATGTGGTCGTAGACGTAGTCGCAGACGTGGTCGTAGACGTAGTCGTAGACTGGTCGTAGGAACTTACGACCACCACCTTATGACCACGGTGAACGTGGTCGTAAGTCGACTTCGACTGACTGCTTGGCTCCGCGAGTACAAACAAAAAAACTACAGCACGAATTTGTTAGTAATCCTTGGACGTGTGTTAGTTATGCATGGTAGACTTGCACGTAGTTTCTATTTTTAGCTACTGCATGCGCACGAGCACCGTTTCGTTGTGGTCGCCGTGCGCGTAGGAGATCGTGGCGAGAATAGCTCGCGCACGACCCTGGAACGATCGATCGTGGGCAACATCGTGGACGTGGGGATGCACGCGTCCGTGGCGCGATGTGCGGCTAACCACCGGGAGTTCCTGCACTTTGTATTCAGTATATAAGGAGCAATAGACGATCTGAAAAGCAGCCGTTCCATTGCTGCACAAAAACACTTCGTGCTGTAGTTTTTTTGTTTGTACTCGCGGAGCCAAGCAGTCAGTCGAAGTCGACTTACGACCACGTTCACCGTGGTCGTAAGGTGGTGGTCGTAAGTTCCTACGACCACGTCTACGACTACGTCTACGACCACGTTTATGACTACGACCACGTCTACGACTACGGCTACGACCACGTTGGAGGCTACGACCACGTTAAAGGAGGTCGTAAGGAGTTCGACCACGACTGGAGAACTCTAACAATTGGTATCAGAGCCTTGCGTGTGCCTGGGTGGTCGTAAGCCTTCAAGCAGATCATGTCTTCGCGAGGCCGAACAAGTAAGGGTGACGACTCCGGCGGCAGTGGGAGCAAGACTCCACCGCGCCGTTCGCAATCTCGACGTCCGACTCGGTCGCCGCCACGCCGTGGCCGCACCCGTGGGCCGCGCGAGGCCGTCGTCGAGCGCATCATCCGAGACTCGGGCGGCTCGGGTCATTGGCCGCAACTGACGAAGGCCAACTACAATGAGTGGTCACTGCTCATGAAGCTCAAGCTCCAAGCGCGTTACCTGTGGGACGTCATCGAGCACGGCGATGCTGACTTCCACGATGACCGCACCGCGCTGGAGGCCATCTGCAGCGGTGTCCCCTCCGAGCTCGTCTCCACCTTGGCGACCAAGCCGTCGGCCAAGGAGGCATGGGAGGCCATCAAGACGATGCGCATCGGCGACGATCGGGTGCGGAAGGCGACCGCGCAAAACCTCCGGGCCGAGTACGAGCAGATCGCTTTCCGCGATGGGGAGTCGGTCGAGGATTTCGCCTTGCGTTTGACGAACATCGTACAGCGGCTGGCGACGCTCGGCGACCCGGAGCCGGACCACAAGGTGGTGGCCAAGTACCTGCGCGTCGCCCGACCGAGGTACAAGCAACTCGTCGTTTCTATTGAAACCCTTCTTGACATCTCCACGCTCTCGCTCGAAGAGGTGACGGGGAGACTCAAGGCGGCAGACGACGATGGACCTGTGCCAGCACAGACCATCAGCGGCAAACTGCTGCTCACGGAGGAGCAGTGGATCGAGCGCTACAAGAAGCGGGACCAAGAGTCCAGCCGCAGCGGGTCGGGCTCTGGTGGCCACGGTAAGCGTCGCGGAAGAGGCCACGGTCGTGGCGCAGGCGGCAACGGTGACTCGCGGGCCGGCTCGAGCACGAGCCGCGCCAGGCCCGACGACCTGTGCAGAAACTGCGGCAAGAAAGGCCACTGGGCAAAGGATTGCCGTGGGAAGAAGAAGGAGGAGCAGGCTCATGTGGTCCAGGATGACGAGCCCACTCTTCTACTCGCCCTCGGTGCAGTACAGGAGGAAAGGATCAAACCTCAAGCGCAGCCGTCGTCGATCACGGCAAACGTGGTCGTAAGCTCTCACGACCAGAGAAGACCTACGACCACGGCAAACGTGGTCGTAAGAAGACCTACGACCACGGCAAGCGTGGTCGTAAGCTCTCACGACCAGTCGACCACGACGTCGATCCAAGGTGATGGGCAGCTCCACCTCATCGAGGACAAGGTTTTCGCAGCCTTCGACGTCTCAGGTGATCGAGACTCGAAGCGATGGGTCCTGGACACCGGCGCATCCAACCACATGTCGGGATCCCGTGCGGCGTTCTCCAACCTCGACGCCAGCGTCACCGGGACGGTGCGGTTCGGCGACGGTTCCGTCGCCCACATCGAAGGGAGCGGCACCGTGCTGTTCTCGTGCAAGAACGGCGAGCACCGCGCTCTCGCTAACGTCTACTACCTGCCGTGCCTCACCGCCAACATCATCTCTGTTGGCCAGTTCGACGAGATCGGGTACCAGGTGCTGGTGGAGGACGGCGTGATGCGGATCCGCGACGAAGAGCGCCGCTTGCTCGCCAAGATACACTGCAATCCAGGCCGTCTATACGTGCTCGACATCAACATCGCACGACCAGTCTGCCTGGCGGCACGCGCCGACGAGGATGCCTGGATCTGGCACGCCCGGTTCGGGCACCTCCACTTCGCCGCGCTGCGCAAGATGGGAAGAGAAGGACTGGTCCGAGGCCTGCCTCTGCTCACTCAGGTGGAGCAGGTGTGCGAAGCCTGCCTCGCCGGTAAGCACCGGAGGGCCCCATTTCCCCAGCGAGCACTGAGGCGGTCGGTCGAAGTACTCCAACTGCTCCACGGAGACCTCTGCGGCCCCATTTCACCACCGACACCGAGCGGGAACAGGTACTTTCTCCTGCTCGTCGATGACTATTCTCGTTACATGTGGCTATCGCTGCTGCCCACCAAGGACGCCGCCACGACGGCGATCAAGCGCATTCAGGCAGCGGCAGAGCACAAGAGCGGGAAGAAGCTGTTGGCCTTGCGAACGGATCGCGGAGGAGAGTTCGCCGTGACAGACTTCGTCAAGTACTGCGCCGAACTCGGTGTTCGGCGAGAGCTCACGGCGCCGTACTCGCCACAACAGAACGTCGTCATGGAGCGCCGCAACCAGTCCGTCGTGGGCACGGCGCGCAGCATGCTCAAGGCGAAGGGGCTCCCAGGCGTGTTCTGGGGGGAGGCCGTCACAACGGCAGTCTACCTCCTCAACCGCTCGTCATCAAAGAGCACCGGCGGCAAGACGCCGTACGAGCTCTGGACTGGGAGCCCACCGGGGGTACATCACCCCCGGACGTTCGGGTGTGTCGCTCATGTCAAGGTGACCACGCCGAACTTGAAGAAACTCGACGATCGCAGCCGCCGGATGATCTTCGTCGGCTACGAGCCGGGATCCAAGGCATATCGGGTCTACGACCCGGCGACCCGGCGTGTCCACATCAGCCGCGATGTGGTGTTCGACGAGGCAGCGCAGTGGACCTGGACCGAGGGCCACGGCGGCGAGGCAGAGGACTTCGTCGTCGAGGATTCCATCATGGCACCGCCCGGAGTGATCACCACCACTCCGACCACCGCACGTACATCGACCGGGACGGCAGTCTCACCTTTGTCCTCACCAGCTTCATCCCAAGTCTCACCAGTGCACGACACTGGGAGCACGACGCCGAGTCCGCAGGCACACCAGGGTGACGCACCGATCGAGTTCGTCTCACCACCTGGAGTCGGTGCATACGAGATGCTGGACGCGGACCACGACGACGAAGCCCCGCTCCGATTCCGTGACATCGACAACGTGCTGGGGCCGGCTACGCCGCCCGGGCTCGCCGCACGGGAGCTGGAGGAGCAGCTGCTACTGGCAAGTGACGCCGAACCGACGTCGTTTGCAGAGGCACAGGAGCATGAGAATTGGCGCCATGCGATGCTCGACGAGTTCACCTCGATCGAGGCCAACGGCACCTGGGAACTCGTCGAGCCACCGCCTCGACTATGCCCGATCGGCCTCAAATGGGTCTACAAGACTAAGAGGGACGAGGCCGGGCTCGTCGCCAAGTACAAGGCTCATCTCGTCGCGAAGGGGTACGTGCAACGCCAGGGGATCGACTACGACGAGGTCTTCGCTCCGGTGGCACGACTTGAGTCCGTGCGATTGCTGCTGGCCTACGCCGCAAGCGAGGGCTGGGCGGTGCACCACATGGACGTCAAGTCCGCGTTTCTCAACGGTGAGCTGTGGGAGGACGTCTACGTCGAGCAGCCCCCCGGGTTCGTGCTCAAAGGGCATGAGCACAAGGTACTTCACCTGATCAAGGCTCTCTATGGACTTCGCCAAGCCCCACGCGCCTGGTACTCCAAGCTGGACGCCTCGCTACTCAAGCTTGGGTTCGTGCGGAGTGCCTCTGAACACGCCGTGTACCTGCGCGGTCAGGACGCACGACGCCTCATCGTGGGGGTCTACGTCGACGACCTGGTGATCACCGGCGGCAACCACTCCGACATCAACAAGTTCAAGCAGGAGATGAAGTCGACGTTCCAGATGAGCGATCTGGGGTTGCTGAAGTACTACCTCGGGCTGGAGGTGGTACAGTCAGAGGACGGGATCACCGTGAGCCAGAGAGCTTATGCGGCGAAGATCCTTGAGAACGCCGGTCTGGTTGGTTGCAACACGAGCAACATCCCCATGGAACCCCGATTGAAGCTAAGTAAGTTGAGCTCTGCACCTGCTGTCGATGTCACTCAATACAGAAGCATAGTGGGTTCTCTTCGTTACTTGGTGAATTCAAGGCCAGACTTGGCATTCTCGGTGGGCTACATCAGCCGGTTCATGGAGAACCCGACCACCGAGCACATGGCAGCCGTGAAGAGAGTGCTCCGATACATTGCTGGGACTCTGCACTATGGCTGTCAGTATAAGAGGAAGAAGGAGGCTCAGCTGGTCGGCTACAGCGACAGTGACCTTGCAGGTGACATTGATACGAGGAAGAGCACCTCCGGTGTCCTCTTCTTCCTCGGCAGCAACATCATCACCTGGCAATCTCAGAAGCAGAAAGTTGTGGCTTTATCCTCGTGTGAAGCTGAGTACATCGCCGCAACGACAGCAGCTTGCCAGGGGGTTTGGTTGGCGCGGCTCCTTGCAGAGCTCAAAGGCAAGAAGCCGAGCGCCATCAACTTGAAGATCGATAACCAGTCAGCCATTCAGCTCAGTAAGAACCCCGTCTTCCATGATCGCAGAAAACATATTGATGTTAGATACCACTATATTCGTGAATGCATCGAGGAGGACAGGGTCAAGGTTGAGTCCGTTGGGACCGCTGAACAGTTGGCTGATATCTTGACAAAGGCCCTGGGACAAGAACGGTTCTGCGAACTTCGTTCAAAGATCGGGGTCGTTGATGTACAGCGCACACGCAAGGATTAGGAGGAGAATTTGTTAGTAATCCTTGGACGTGTGTTAGTTATGCATGGTAGACTTGCACGTAGTTTCTATTTTTAGCTACTGCATGCGCACGAGCACCATTTCGTTGTGGTCGCCGTGCGCGTAGGAGATCGTGGCGAGAATAGCTCGCGCACGACCCTGGAACGATCGGTCGTGGGCAACATCGTGGACGTGGGGATGCACGCGTCCGTGGCGCGATGTGCGGCTAACCACCGGGAGTTCTTGCACTTTGTATTCAGTATATAAGGAGCAATAGACGATCTGAAAAGCAGCCGTTCCATTGCTGCACAAAAACACTTCGTGCTGTAGTTTTTTTGTTTGTACTCGCGGAGCCAAGCAGTCAGTCGAAGTCGACTTACGACCACGTTCACCGTGGTCGTAAGTTCCTACGACCACGTCTACGACTACGTCTACGACCACGTCTACGACTACGTCTACGACCACGTTTACGACCACGTCTACGACTACGGCTACGACCACGTTGGAGGCTACGACCACGTTAAAGGAGGTCGTAAGGAGTTCGACCACGACTGGAGAACTCTAACAGCTACAAGTTACAACCATGCGCTGCCATCCTTTTTTGTGAAAGAACAAGTGCACAACCCAACTCATCCCTAAATATGTCAAACTAACTATTAAGCAATTAGATTGGCATAAACTTGAATCGGAATTACAATCATGGGAAGATGCTGCACTAATAATACATCGCTGGAAGTGACAACCAGCGAGGCAGTGACTAACAATTTTACAACAGGCGACAACAACAATTTTACAAGCAGCGACAACATCCAATGCACCGCAAGTCAGCCTAGTTCTTGGTTGAGGCTTGGGCAAGCTGAGATTGGATTTTGTTTGAGAAGAAGTTCTCGAGCCTGCACGACCACAGGGAATAAAAACCAATCAGCATTTTGTTAGACAGCTCAATATTGGAAACAACATGCTGACAGAGAAGGAAAGAGCCGGCGCTGGTGCTTCCTAGGGTTCCTCCTCTCACTGTATAGCCAGCGGAGGCTGCAATGCACGAGCTCCAGAGGAAGCACAGCGGCGCAAGCTGCGCATGGCGATGAAGCTGTGATGCGGCGGTGACAGCAATGGGGCGGCGACAATGGCGTCGGCGATGGCGAAGGTAAGATGCGATGAGGCTGCCGACGGCGACGACAAGCTGTGACTGGTTCCTTCACCCCCCTAGTTGGTGTCCCATGTTTTATAATATCCTCGCTGCCGACAGCGACGGTAAGCTCCTCGCTGAAGTCTGAACCTTCCTTCGCTATATTTTACTACTCTGTTCTACATCCAGACATAATAGTAGGATAATAACAGTAGCAGGTGGTAGATTGACTAGCCGGTACCATGGCGACTTGACTCGACTTTAAAACTTAATAACCATGCCAGCTAGTATGTACAATACCAGCCAGATTTAAGGCGAATTTTGTCTTATTTACAAGACAGGACATTACTGATTGTACTAGGTAGAGGAATGCAAATAGAAAGCAAAGAGAATCAAGTGATCAGACAAAAACTTTGGAAACCACTTGGTAACCGCCCAGTTTCCAACATACCGGCCAGAACCTATATTTTCAAAGAAACATAAATAGAGCCCTCACTGGGAGACCAAAGAACATACGAAGACAAGGTCCTAAGTTCATCACTCACCGTGTGGCACATTTGTAATAGATTGTATCAGGAGAGTTGTAGGTTTTCGCATTGCTGAACATTCTCTTCATGTCGGCTACAAACATCTCTAAGGTCACATAATACTGCTCTGACTCAACTCTTCTTGACATTGTCCTCAAATATGCAGACAGGCTTGTGTTCAGTAACCGATTGACTTAAAAGAGCATGCGACGTTGCTTTGAAAAGGTGGGATATGAAAGGCAAGTAGAGCCCTTAAATCATTTTAAGCTCACCAATAGGATCTTTGATAATGTCGTAATAATCTGGGACATCGCGTGAATCCACCGGCTCTTTGAAAGGCCAAGCATCAGGATGCTCATTCATATTCTGCATCACGAGAATGAAGGCTGCATTAATCCTGCGCAGCTGGTTTTTGTCGGTTTTTCGTCAGAGAAGGCCGTTGTCGTTGTTTTTCTGTCATTAGTGTGTCTTTAAGTTTCAGTTTTCGTTTTTTGACTCCCGATTGATTTGGTCTTGATAGGAGCGAGTCTGCAGGGAGTAATTTCCATTTTAATTAACTGCTTTTACAGTAGGATTGGTTTGTAACGGTTAGCAATTACTTTGTGTATTCATTTGAACAATATAAAGCTCGGTGAGAAAACAGAAAAGCTGCTTCAGTTTTGCAGCACAATACTTTGCCTTCAGTATCCATTCTGCTATTCTATCCCTTGTGTGCGTGTAAGATTGAGTGATTGCCAGAGTTGAAGCTAACATTTGGTATCAGAGCCTTGTGCTCAAGCGCCTGTGATGTCTTACTCCGGCTCCCCTCCACCACGACGCTCCACTTCAACGCCGCCAGTCAGAGGACGCAATGAAGCAAGCGGCAGCAGGCCTGGCCGTGCTGGAACAGGTGGTACCAGTGCTGTTCGTGCTGTTGTTGGCGTCAACGATGGTCCGGGGCAAGAGATGATTGTCCAGCGGGTTGTGAAGGAGGTCGGGGGTGGGGCAGCGTACCCAACCTTGACACGCACCAATTACGCCGATTGGTGCTTGATGATGAAAGAAATGCTGAAAGCTCGTGGCCTGTGGGATGCTGTCAGCCGTGGTGGAGTTTCGGCGCAGGAAGATATGATGGCCATGGAGGCAATTCTTCGCGCCATGCCATCCGAATTGTGGTCGACATTGGCCAACAGAGATTCTGCAAAAGAAGCTTGGGATGCTTTGAAGGCCATGAAAGTCGGGAACCAACGGGCGTGCAGGGCAAAACTGCAAAGTCTGCGCCGAGAATATGAAGATATCACTTTCCGAGAAGAGGAGACTGTTGATGATTTCTCGGTGAGACTTACGGCGTTGGTCAGCAATTTGAGTCTTCTTGGCGAAAGATCAGAGAGGAAAATGTCGTGAAAAAAATATTTGCACGTAGTCCCAGACGGTTTTCTCAGATTGCGCTCTCAATTGAGACGCTTCTGGATCTTGATGAGCTGACGGTGGAAGATATTACTGGGCGACTCAAGGCTGCAGAAGAGCGTCTTGAGAGGCGACACGGCAAGGGTGCAAGCACAGGCGGTGCTAAGTTGCTGTTCGCAGAAGAAAATTCAGGAACTTCTGGTGGACGCAAGTCTGTAGGATCATAAGGGCCTTCTCACCCCAAAAGCTAGCCAATGAGGTGAGGGACTTCCCCACTTTTAAGTTAGATCCCTTGCCCTTCCACAACCAATGTGGGACTATTCCAACAATCTCCCCCTTCACACATTGATGTCCCTCAGCCCTTCACCGCCCCTTCACCGTACACCGACGGTCCCCCAGGGTCACAGTCCATTAAGCGTTCACACACTAGTGTCCATTGGGTCAGAGATGTTAGAACCGGGCTCTGATACCACTTGTAGGATGAGGTCCGAGGATCACTCTAACTCACCAACTATATTGCTCAAGATTTGGAGGAGGAAGACAATACACGGGACATCACAGAATGCAAATACGGAAGTTCAGAACATAGTGCAAAGGAAAAACAGCTTCAGAGTTTTCCTATTGTCAATACACTGAATAGTAATACGAGAACAAGATGGGCTCTGATACCACAAATGTGAGATCTGGACCTGGCCGCATACCTAGGTCCAGCCGGGTTTTTACTCCCCGGGCCACAGGTCCACATGGGCGGAACACAACCAAGCCCACGGAGCAACGGAGCAACAACCTTATAAGTGGTACTGGGCCTTCTCCCCCCAAAAGACTAGTCCAATGGGTGGGGGCTCCCCCACACTTATAAGTTGTGCTTTCTCCTCTTCCACAACCAATGTGGGATTATTCCCAACAATCTCCCCCTCACACATTGGTTGGACACATCTACAACCATGAGGTCCAAGGAGGTGTTAGACACCTAGGCTCTGATACCAAATGTGAGATCTGGACCTGGCCGCATACCTAGGTCCAGCCGGGTTTTTACTCCCTGGGCCACAGGTCCACATGGGCGGAACACAACCAAGCCCACGGAGCAACGGAGCAACAACCTTATAAGTGGTACTGGGCCTTCTCCCCCCAAAAGACTAGTCCAATGGGTGGGGGCTCCCCCACACTTATAAGTTGTGCTTTCTCCTCTTCCACAACCAATGTGGGATTATTCCCAACATTAGATCCCTTGCCCTTCCACAACCAATGTGGGACTATTCCAACAAAGTCAAGCAATGGCACGCGCGGTCGTGGCAAATCTTACCGTGGCAGGAGAAGTGATGCTGGTGGCCGAGAAGTGAAGACACAGCAGAAAGACAAGTCTCAAGACAAGTGCCGGAATTGTGGTAAACTTGGGCACTGGGCGCGAGAGTGCCGGCAGCCCAGACACAATGATGAAGCACATCTCGCAAAGGTCAACGATGATGAACCGGCTCTTTTACTGGCGCATGCAATTGCGTTGACAAAACCAAATCAAGAAGACTCAAACTAGGTGTTTCTCGATGAACCGAAGCTGTTGGGACTGATAGGGAGTTAAGGCGACCGTCATAGTGAAGTTGGTACCTTGACTCAGGTGCAAGCAATCATATGACAGGGCACCGAGGTATTTTCACCGAGTTGGACACCAGTGTTGCCGGGAATGTGAGATTTGGAGATAATTCCATTGTCACAATACAAGGGTGTGGCACAGTGCTGTTCACATGTAAGGATGGACAGCATCGTGCTCTAACTGGCGTTTACTTCATTCCTCAGCTCCGGTCAGATATAATCAGTCTTGGTCAATTAGAGGAGAATGGCTGCAAAGTATTGATCGAGAATGGAGTGCTGTGCATCCATGACTGAGAAAGAAAATTGTTAGCCAAGGTGAAACGAGGCCCAAATCGGCTGTATGTGTTGAAGCTTGAGTTGGCACTGCCAATTTGCTTGGCTGCACATCAAGATGTCGAAGCCTGGCGGTGGCACGCCCGGTTCGGTCATCTCAGTTTCGATGGACTGCGCAAGCTGGCTCGGGGCAGTATGGTGCGTGGTCTCCCGTCAATTGATCACCCGGAGCAAGTCTGCGACGCATGTCTTGCGGGGAAGCAGCGGCGTATACCATTCCCGGAGAAAGCAAAGTTTTGCGCCACTGATCGCATTGATCTCGTTCATGGAGATTTATGCGGACCAATTTCTCCGGCAACTCACGGTGGCAAGAGGTATTTTCTGCTCTTAGGCGATGACATGAGCAGATTTATGTGGCTATTTTTGCTGGCATCAAAGAGTGACGCGCCGGCGGCAATCAAACAGTTCAAGGCGAATGTTGAGGTTGAAACCGGGCGTAAACTTCGGGTGCTGCGGACTGACCGTGGAGGCGAATTCAATTCAGTTGAATTCGGGCAGTACTGCGCAAATGAAGGTGTTTCACGGCACCTCACAGCACCTTATGCACCACAGCAAAACGGAGTTGTTGAAAGACGCAACCAGACTGTGGTGGCAATGGCTCGGTGTATGCTCAAAGCAAAGGAAATGCCCGGTGAGTTGGCGGTGTCTACTGCAGTATTCATTTTGAATCGATCTCCTACGCGAAGTCTCACGGGCAAGACACCATTTGAGGCGTGGAATGGAAGAACACCAGCGGTTCACTTCATGCGCACATTCGGCAGCGTGGCGCATATGAAGATTGTCAAGCCACATCAGCAAAAACTTGAAGATAGAAGTAAGAAAGTGGTGTTCATTGGCTATGAATCTGGGGCTAAAGCATATCAAGTTTATGATCCAGTTTCCAGATGTGTTCATATCACTCGTGATGTGGTTTTTGATGAATCGGCTAAGTGGGATTGGGTGCAAGATGAAGGCTCACCGCAGTCTCCCATCGGTGGTGATATTTTCACTGTGGAGTATGAAGTGCAGAGGGGTTCTCCAACGTCTGATGAGCCTGCTTCGCCGCCTCTACCTGAGAGTGAATCCCGTACTCCACCCCATACTCCCATCACCTACATCGCAGACACATGAAGGGGAGGTCGAATTTGTTTCCCCGCCGACTGATGTTTCAGAATTTCTTGATGATGACAATGGCGCACCCCGTCGGTATCGGACCATGGAGGACATACTGGCTAAAGGTCCAGTTCATGAGTGTGACATTGAAGATTTACATCTGCTTGATTCTTTTGCAGAAGCAATTGTTAGGTCCCTTAGGATCTTCTAGGTCTAGATCAGAGGGGGTCCTAGATCGGATTCGAGAGAGAAGGGGAGAGGGAGAGAGGATTAGGGTTAGGGGTACCGACCGTCCGATGCATTGGAGGAGGAGCTGGCCATCGCTGGTTCGTCGGTGAAGTCTGCGCACGGGCAGCGACGGTCGGGGAAGAGGATGGCGGTGGCAGCGGTGGAGATCCGGTGATGGGGACGGCGATGGAGCTTCCCGCCGCCGACTGCGCGTCCCTCTAGATCGGTCTAGGGTATGTCAGTGGGGGGGGGGTTGCAGCTCAGGCCAACCTCGGTAGTCGAGCCGCCGGCCCCCACCCTCTATTTATTGCGCAGCGCGACGGGGGCCCACCAGCCAAGAGATGGACTGGGCGCCCCCGATCAGGGCGCGGATCAAGGCCCGATTAGCTGTTGGGCTAATCGGCTGAGATCAATCTAACATTCTCCCCCTTGATCTCAATCTATGCTTTAACTTTAATTACTTTTGACTTTACTCATTCCATCACAGATTAGTGCACAGAACATGTCTCATCGTCACGGTCAATCGCCGATAGATTTAACAGCTACAATACACCTCTCTGTTCTGAAATAGTTACTTTAATCTTTTGGGCCATCTTTTAGTCCAGGAATCATAGGCTTTCCCTTAAACCCATGCCGGCTACATGTTCTCTGAACACGTTGGGTGGTAAGCCTTTAGTAAGCGGATCCGCTAACATCTTTGCGGTACTTATATGCTCAAGACTTATAATTTGATCCCGAACTTTGTCTTTCACAACATAGTACTTTATGTCAATGTGTTTGGCAGCACCACTTGACTTATTGTTGTGGGCATACATTACTGCGGGTTCATTGTCGCAGTACAACTTAAGTGGTCTATTGATGTCGTCAACCACTTTTAAACCGGGTATGAACTTCTTTAGCCAGTTCACCTGCCCCGTAGCCTCATAACATGCTACAAACTCGGCATACATTGTGGACGATGTAGTGACGGTTTGCTTTGAGCTTTTCCACGATATAGCTCCTCCAGCGAGAGTGAACACATATCCGGATGTCGACTTTCTATCATCTCCCGCATAATCAGAATCTGTATACCCCACTATATGGAGTGAATCTGATCTTCTGTATGTCATCATGAGGCCTTTTGTTCCTTGCAAATAACGCAAGACTTTCTTTACCAATTTCCAATGTTCTATTCCAGGATTGCTCTGGAATCTGCCAAGTAACCCAGTAACAAATGCTAAGTCAGGGCGTGTACACACTTGAGCATACTGCAAGCTTCCGACACCTGAAGCATATGGAACCGATTTCATTTGATCGAGCTCGTACTGGTTCTTGGGGCATTGAAAATCCCCATATCTGTCGCCCTTGACTATAGGTGCAGGTGAAGGACTACATTTATGCATACCAAATTTCTTTAAGACTTTCTCTATATATGTCTTTTGTGACAGTCCCAATGTCCTTTTGTTTCTATCCCGGTGAATTTCGATCCCTAGAACGAACGAAGCTTTACCAAGATCTTTCATATCAAAGTTTGAGGACAAAAACTTCTTTGTCTCCAGTAGAAGACTAACATCACTACTAGCTAGTAGGATATCATCCACATATAGGATTAGGAAGATAAACTTCCCATCTTTAAACTTTGCATAAACACAGTTATCCTCTACATTCACTTTAAACCCAAATTTTCTTATTGTACTGTCAAACTTCAAGTACCACTGTCTTGAAGCTTGCTTTAACCCATAAATTGATTTCTTTAGGCGGCATCCCATTCTTTCATTTCCTTCCACGACAAAACCTTTCGGTTGTGCCATGTAAACATTTTCCTCCAAATCCCCATTAAGAAATGCCGTCTTTACATCCATCTGATGTAACTCTAAATCATAATGTGCTACTAATGCCATTATGATTCTGAAGGAATCTTTACATGAGACTGGAGAAAAGGTCTCATTGTAATCAATCCCTTCTCTTTGCGTAAAGCCTTTTGCCACAAGTCGCGCTTTGTATCTTTCTACATTCCCTTGAGAGTCAAGCTTTGTCTTGTAGACCCATTTACAGCCTACTGTTTTGGCTCCTTTAGGAATAATTTCCAAGTCCCAGACTTTATTAGCCTTCATGGATCTCATTTCCTCTTCCATGGCCTCAAGCCATTTTGAGGAATTTTCGCTTCTCATGGCTTCTTCAAATGAGGTGGGATCATCCTCCATTTGAAATTCCTCTGTATGATAAATCTGATAATCATCAGAAATAGCTGATCTTCTTACTCTTTGAGACCTCCTCGGGGCCTCCTCATTTGGTACATCTTCTGTTTGAGGCTGCTGTTGCTCCCCCTCATCTGTGGCAATAGGTTCTATAGGATCCTGAAGAACAGGTTCCTCATTATCATTCATTGTTGCCACAGGAGGAACAATAACAGGTGCTGGCACCACAGTGTCTTGCACCGTCGGTGCAGCGACAGCAGGTAGTGTGAAGAATGACTCTTGAATCATCAGAGTGGGCGCATACACCCGCTTCTCTTCAAGGTCAATCTCTCGAGCTGCCATGCTTCCTCTCATCATTTCATCCTCTAAGAAGACAGCGTGTCTCGTTTCTACAAACTTTGTATATCTGTCTGGACAGTAGAAACGAAAACCTTTTGACTTTTCAGGGTAGCCAATGAAATGGCAACTTACTGTTTTGGGATCAAGCTTCCCAAGGTTTGGGTTAAATACTTTAGCCTCTGCGGGACTCCCCCACACACGTAAGTGGTTTAGTGAGGGAACTCTTCCTGTCCACAACTCGTACGGTGTTTTGGGCACCGACTTACTAGGCACTCTGTTGAGAATATGAATGGCGGTTTTTAACGCCTCCATCCATAAACTCAATGGGAGTGTGGAATAGCTCATCATGCTTCGCACCATATCCATCAGGGTACGGTTGCGTCTTTCAGCTACTCCATTTTGCTGAGGTTCGCCCGGTGTAGAATACTGGGCCACTATGCCATTTTCCTGTAAAAACCTTGCAAAAGGTCCAGGAACTTGTCCATATGGGGTATGTCGACCGTAGTACTCCCCCCACGATCAGATCAGACTATCTTAATCTTTAAATCGTGTTGGTTTTCAACTTCAGCCTTAAATATCTTGAATTTATCCAATGCTTCATTTCTTTCTTTGATTGGATAAATATATCCATAATGGGAGTAATCATCCGTGAATGTTATGAACGAGTCATATCCATCCACACTTTTCACAGGAAAAGGACCACAAATGTCTGTGTGAATAATTTGTAGAACTCCTGTGCTTCTTTTGACGTCTTTCTTAATTTTCTTTACATATTTTCCTTTAATGCATTCTCTGCATTGTTCTAAGTCTGAGAACTCTAATAGAGGAAGAATTTCATTCTTAACTAGTCTTTCTATTCTCCCCCTCAAAATATGGCCTAAACGACAGTGCCATAATTTCGACGATGCATTATGAGTTCTCTTTCGTTTTCTGTTCGCATTCACAGGCGAGGATATACGCTCATTCACATCACATACGGAATTCACATTTTCACGAAGTGACAATAAATAAAGCTCGTCTTGTTTGATGGCAAGACCAATGCATTTATCATTAAACATTATTTCACATTTGCCATTTCCAAAGTGACAATCATAACCATCATTGTCCAAATTTGAAACACTAATCAAATTCCTCTGTAAAGAGGGTACATAAAGAACATCTCTAAGTAAAAGAGTGAAGCCATTAGCTAGCTCTAATGAAAGATCGCCAACGGCTTCAACTTCAGCTTGGACTCCATTTGCTACTTTAACGCATCTTTCTTTTCTTTGCATAGTCCTCGTCGAACGGAATCCCTACAAATTATTGGCAACATGAACAGCTGCACCTGAATCAATCCACTAAGTAGATTTTGAATACTGCACATACATGGATTCATTTATAAAGGTAATAATGTTCTCACCTTTCTTTGCCATTATCATCTTTAAGTAATCGGGACAGTTCTTCTTGTAGTGTCCCGTCTTCTTGCAGTGAAGACACTGATCTTTGTCTACTGCAAAATTATTCTGTTGAGGCTGATGGATAGGGGCTTTTCCCTTGTTCTTTGAGGAGAAGTTACTGTTGAAGTTCTTTTTCTTGTTGTCCTTCACATAGTTGATAGAACAACCATGTGAGGATTTAATTCTTTCCTCCTCTTGCACACACATAGCTATGCACTTTTCTAAGTCTCATTTCTCGGGCTGCATGTTGTAGTTGACAACAAAAGTGTCAAACTCTTTAGGCAAGGAAGCAAAAACCAAATGAATAAGGAACTCATCCTTGAGAGCCAAATCCATTGGTTTAAGCTTGGATGCCAAGTTGCTCATCCTTAGTATGTGCTCTCTTATGCCACTGCCACCACCAGAGTACCTTTCTGCCACAAGCTGTTTAATCAGCTGTGTAGCATAAGTCTTTGAAGAGCCAGTAAACTGACTCTTTATTCTCTCAAGGTACTCTGTGATAGTGTCACACTCTGCGATTGAGCCCACAATAGCAGGCTCAATCGTGTTCTTTATCACAGCCAAACATTTCTTGTTGGCAGTGACCCACTTTTTATGATCAAGATCATATGACATTTTTATGGGAGCATAGTCCCTCTGTTTGGTCTGCCAAGCAGCATCAGCCTCATTTTCATCTCTCACCGGTGCCACAGGCTCTGTGGGACACGGTGTGGTGACTACCCAGTCCACCTCAGCCAAGATGAAGGCCAGGTCAATCTTTTTCTTCCATTCACCGTAGTTGTCTCCTTTGAGAACCGGGATATCCCTGATGTAGCCCATCAAAGAGTATCCTCCTGAAAACACAATTCATATACAGTGAGAAAATTTAAACATAATAACAACAACTGCATGCCTTGGTTTCAACGTTGGTTAAAATTAAAACATACAGTTGTTTACACATTAAATCTACATCACCGTTGGGCAGAAATAGAAATAATGCATAAAATCATCAATTAAAATTATAATACTGTTAACAGCAAAATTATATGCCATATTTCCAACGTTGGTCAAAAATACGACATACAATTTTATCTATACATTAAATCTACATCACCGTTGAGCAGAAATAGAAATAATGCATAAAATCATCAATTAAAATTATAATACTGTTATTATCAACGTTGGTCAGAAAATAATAATATCATAATTCACAACAATTCTCAAAAATTAAATTCTCCCGTTGGTTTGAATTTAATTGAAAGAGTAATCAACATTAACTTTTGCAGCGGAAACATGAAATTATTCTAAAATAATTCATACTCAGAAGCATTATTACTGTACTCATCTAATCTCTGGAAAAATGACACGTTGGTGCAAAATTTATAGAGATTTGATTCAAATTTTCATTCAAATTCACTCAAAAAAGCTTCTGAAAATCAATAAAAATCATTTTTCGGGATTACTGTTTAAACGGCCATTTTGGCCCATCCCGCGCGGCCGCGGTCCACGGCGGCCCGCTCAGCCTGCGTCGCCTCGCGCTCCCCCGCGCCGCACCCGCAACCTGGGCCTGGGCCGGGAAAACTCTCGCCCGCCTGGGCCGAAAGCCAGCCCGAGGGACCACGTCGCTACTCAGCCGTCCGTCGCCATCCGACGGCTGAGCGGCGTTTTCGCCGGATCAAAACCGCTCACGGCGGTCTCCCGTGAAACCCTAGCTCATTTCTTTCCCGCCTCTCCCCGCTCTCAGCGACGCAGCGGCGGCGGCGACCTCGTCCAGCCGCCGGAGAAGAAGGAGAAGACCGGCGCCAACGCGGGCCCTCTCGCCGGCGTGCGCGCTCCCCTGAGAGGGAGCGCGCCGCTGTCGAGCGGCTCCGTGTCGGCGCCCGTCAGCGCGTCGACGGTGGCCCGCTTTGGAGCGTCGGCGAGCCCACGGCTCGGCCGGTCTTCCCGCACGCCAGCGACGACGGCCCGGCGACGACGGCCAGGTAAGTCCCGGCCTTTTCAGATCTAGGGTTAGGGATTTGCTTTTGGGTGGATCGAGTCCTTCCCCTCTCTTTCTTTCTTTCTTTTTCCGCACGCCGGTCAACCGACGGCGGTCTCTTTCCCCATCTAGATCTACGCCTAGACTAGCGGGCTCTGATACCATTGTTAGGTCCCTTAGGATCTTCTAGGTCTAGATCAGAGGGGGTCCTAGATCGGATTCGAGAGAGAAGGGGAGAGGGAGAGAGGATTAGGGTTAGGGGTACCGACCGTCCGATGCATTGGAGGAGGAGCTGGCCATCGCTGGTTCGTCGGTGAAGTCTGCGCACGGGCAGCGACGGTCGGGGAAGAGGATGGCGGTGGCGGCGGCGGAGATCCGGTGACGGGGACAGCGATGGAGCTTCCCGTCGCCGACTGCGCGTCCCTCTAGATCGGTCTAGGGTTTGTCAGTGGGGGGGTTGCGGCTCAGGCCAACCTCGGTAGTCGAGCCGCCGGCCCCCACCCTCTATTTATTGCGCAGCGCGATGGGGGCCCACCAGCCAAGAGATGGACTGGGCACCCCCGATCAGGGCGCGGATCAAGGCCCGATTAGCCGTTGGGCTAATCGGCTGAGATCAATCTAACAGCAAACACTGAAGATTGATGGCGCAAAGCAATGGTTGAGGAGCTGCGATGCATTGAAGAAAATCAAACATGGGAGCTCACGGATATCCCAATTGGCCACGGTGTCAAATGGGTGTTTAAAGTAAAGAAGAATGAGAAGGGGGATGTCATCAAGCATAAAGCCCGGTTGGTTGCTAAAGGATACGTGCAGCGTCAAGGGGTTGATTTTGATGAAGTGTTCGCCCCAGCAGCCCGAATGGAGTCGGTGCGATTGCTTCTGGCCATGGCAGCTCATGAAGGATGGATAATGCATCATATGGATGTAAAATCCGCCTTTCTAAATGGAGAATTAACCAAGGAAGTCTATGTTGCTCAGCTGCCCGGATTTATTGATGAAAATCACCCTGGTAAAGTACTCAAACTAAAGAAAGCTCTATATGGTTTGAGACAGGCTCCTCGGGCTTGGAATATCAAGTTGAATGATTGCCTAATTCAACTTGGTTTCAAACAGAGTATGTCGGAACATGCTATGTATACCCGTGGCGAAGGAGCTCCACAACTTATTGTTGGAGTCTACGTTGATGATTTGCTGATTACTGGCTCCAATGAAGATGAAATCAGTAAGTTCAAGTTGGAGATGCACACATTATTTAAAATGAGTGATCTCGGAATTTTGTCTTACTACCTCGGTATAGAGGTCCAGCAACTCAAGACAGGCATCAAGATTTGTTAGTCGGCATATGCAAGAAGACTGCTCGAAAATAGTGAGATGGATCGATGCAATCCATGTCAGGTACCCATGGAGGCCAGGCTGAAACTCAGCAAGGAAGGCATTGGAAAATCGGTAGATGAAACTCAGTATTGAAGTCTTGTGGGAGCATTACACTATCTAACCCACACACGGCCTGATATCACTTTCGTTGTTGGCTATGTGAGCCGTTTTATGGCAGCACCCAAGGAGAATCACTTTGTGGCTGTCAAACATATCTTGCGCTATGTTGCAGGAACTCAGAGTTTTGGTTGCTTTTATCCAAGGAAGAAGGAAGAACAGACTGTACTGAAAGGATTCAGTGACAGTGATCTGGGAGGAGATATCGACGATCGCAAAGTACGTCAGGACTGATCTTCTTCTTCGGGCAAAGCCCAATTAGCTGGCAAACTCAGAAGCAAAAGGTTGTTGCATTATCGTCATGCGAGGCTGAATATATTGCAGCAACCAGTGCAGCGTGTCAAGGAATAAGGTTGGCAAGGTTACTGGGTGATCTTACCGGGAAAACAGCTCAGATAGTTGATCTTCAGATAGACAACATGTCAACAATATCACTCTGCAGCAATCCTGTGTTTCATGATAGAAGCAAACATATTGAAACTAGATACCATTTCATCCGGGATTGCATCGAGAAAAAGAAGATCAGAGTGAGTCACATTCGGACAGAGGAACAGCTTGCTGATCTGCTGACGAAACCACTCGAAAAAATCAGGTTTCAGACTCTGCGAGCAAAGATCGGAGTCACTAAAGTTAGTAGCCTGCGTCAGGATTAGGGGGAGGATTGAAGTTTGCGTTAATCCTGCGCAGCTCGTTTTTGTCGGTTTTTCGTCAGAGAAGGCCATTGTCGTTGTTTTTCTGGCATTAGTGTGTCTTTAAGTTTTAGTTTTCGTTTTCTGACTCCCGATTGATTTGGTCTTGATGGAGTGAGTCTGCAGGGAGTAATTTCCATTTTAATTAACTACTTTTACAGTAGGATTGGTTTGTAAAGGTTAGCAATTACTTTGTGTATTCATTTGAACAATATAAAGCTCGGTGAGAAAACAGAAAAGCTGCTTCAGTTTTGCAGCTCAATACTTTTTCTTCAGTATCCATTCTGCTATTCTATCCCTTGTGTGCGTGTAAGATTGAGTGATTGCCAGAGTTGAAGCTAACATTTGGTATCAGAGCCTTGTGCTCAAGCACCTGTGATGTCTTACTCCGGCTCCCCTCCACCACGACGCTCCACTTCAACGCCGCCAGTCAGAGGACACAACGAAGCAAGCAGCAGCAGGCCTGGCCGTGCTGGAACAGGCGGTACTAGTGCTGTTCGTGCTGTTGTTGGCGTCAACGACGGTCCGGGGCAAGAGATGATTGTCCAGCGGGTTGTGAAGGAGGTCAGGGGTGGGGTGGCGTACCCAACCTTGACACACACCAATTACGCTGATTGGTGCTTGATGATGAAAGTAATGCTGAAAGCACGTGGCCTGTGGGATGCTGTCAGCCGCGGTGGAGTTTCGGCGCAGGAAGATATGATGGCCATGGAGGCAATTCTTCGCACCGTGCCATCCGAATTGTGGTCAACATTGGCCAATAGAGATTCTGCAAAAGAAGCTTGGGATGCTTTGAAGGCCATGAAAGTCGGGAACCAACGGGCGTGCAGGGCAAAACTGCAAAGGCTGCGCCGAGAATATGAAGATATCACTTTCCGAGAAGAGGAGATTGTTGATGATTTCTCGGTGAGACTTACGGCGTTGGTCAGCAATTTGAGTCTTCTTGGCGAAAGACTCAGAGAGGAAGATGTCGTGCAAAAGCCAAAGTATTTCGATATTAGAAATTGTGTTCGTATTAGCTTTGGCTTCTTTAAGCAGAAGCCAAAGTCAATACGAACATGCCCTAACTTAGATAAATTGAATTAATAGCTGTCAGCTGCCATTTGCTTTCATTTGTCAAGTACTATCAAATCTTTAAACAGGAAAAGTAACACATACGAAATTTGATGAATTGACCATGCAAGTCAAAGACAAATGTATAATATCATTACAATAAATGCTAGCGCTGAGGTTGCAACATTACCTTGCATAAGGGCGGTAAGTAATGCCTCCTACAACAATATTGTTCCTGATAACCATCACTGACTTGTGCGTTCTGCAAAACAATTTAGTTACCTTGTGTAAGTACCATTTAAGAGATTTAATAATCTTATAAGCAACTTCCAAAAAATAGCCATGTTGACTATATCTAAATTAATGTAAAACATAGGCGCATTACATTGTGCATCACCTATCCATAATGAGACGGACAACATACTCTTTGGGCATATTAGGAAGCTGCCGAGCGAAAGATATTCTTCAAACCTACCAACCTGCGGGAAGACATAGCAGTTCATAACAACACCCACGTTTTTAGCAAACTAAAATAGCAATAACAACAAAGTCTTTTATCCCAAACAAGTTAGGGTAGGCTAAAAATGAATCCTCCTCAAAGCAAAATAAACTGGCATACGCACCAAATCATGTGTTCATCAACTCCATCGTTAGAATAGCAAAGAAATTTCAGCCTCCCCGCATCTTCCTGCAGAACAAATTCACCTACCTCAGCAAATTTGCATTCTAATTATCACTTGATTGCCCTAAACCCTAAATCAAACAAAGTTACTAAACACTAAGTCTTCACCTCGAACTTGAGACCCTCCTCACGGGCGCTGTACTCTCGAACTTGAAAATATGAAGTGGATCAAGTGTTGATTCATTAATGGATTTGTAAACCACTTTAAGAAGCATGCGTGAGAGAGTAAAACCCGGTATTAGGTTTGGTTAACAGGTTATCCCCAGTTTAGCCTAATAGGTGGATCCATTAGATTTTGGTTCAGACTATGAGCCTATATAAGGGGAAGGAGAGACAAGAGCTAGGGTTTGAGATTGTTGGCTAAGCCTTTGGTAGCTAGCTCTTCCTCCCTCTCATGGGAGATAGGTTAGAAAGTGTGTGTGCGCTTTAGGCTTAGAGCTTTGTCCTCCTGAATGGAGTGGCTATAAAACTAATCATCTCAAGTGAGCAATACATCAATCTTTTGCACCTTCTTGATCTCATCTTGTTGATTGAGTTGCTTTTGTTTCGGTTGGTTTCATCTCTCATCTGCCCTTTTCTTGATCTTGCTATGCCAAGGACATGAACGAGATGGAGATAACCTCCTGAGATCAATATCCAATCATCTAGGCACTTCAATAGCAAGTTTATCAAAAAATCCTATTTTTACTTGATTTTGGCCCCGTCAAGCGATTTCTTGATCCGAGAGTTTTTTATTTTATTTTTTCAATATTCTTGCTTGCTGTGACATGTGGGAGCGTATTCAAAGCTATCTTGGCTATTCTTTACCCACGAGCAAACCCTGATCATCAATTTCGTTTTTAGATCTCGGTTGGTGTGCGCTTTCTCAAATCGCAAAAAGGTCTCAATTTTTTCATGGATTTTTCAATCCAGGAATGGAATAGCTTTCTGAGACCCTAAGAATCATGCGCACAAAATTTCATGGCCTTGGATCTTTAAATCAAACGTAATGTGGATTTGTGTTTTTTGCGGTCGTGTTGAAAATCATGTTTATCTGTTAACAGCGGTAGTACCGCAGACTGTCTAGCGGTAGTACCGCAGCTCCTAGTCATCACCACTTTGGTTTTTCACCTCATTGGTCATGTTTTGACTATATTTGACCACTTCGGTTTCAACTGCTTATAGATTGACCAATCACTGGTCAATGATCTCACTAGTTAGATTTCAACTTGCTTTGAACACTCGGGTTTATGACCACTCTCAGGTCTTCGACCACGTTGGTTGTTCAACCGCACACATTGTTCTTTGACCACGTAGATTCTGACCACATTGTTCTTCGACCACGTAGATTCTAACCACATTTGTCTATGACTACGCTGGTTTTTGACCACTCATTGGTCTTCGACCATGTAGGTTACGATCACACCGATCTTTGACCACGTTGGTTTTCGACCACTCATTAGTCCTTAACCACGCTGGTCTTTTGACCGCTCACTGATGATCGGCCACGTAGGTTTCGACTACTCAATGATCCTCGACCACGCTGGTCTTTTGACTGCTCACTGGTCATCGACCACGTAGATTTTGACCACTCATTGGTCCTCGACCACACTGATCTTTCGAGTGCTCACTGGTCATTGACCATGTTAGTTTTTCGATCACTCATTAGTCTTCAACCATGATTGATTTTCAACCACTAATTGGTCTTCGACCACGTTGATTTTTCAACCACTTACTGGTCTTTGACCACATTGGTTCTTCAGCCACTCGCTGGTCATCGAGCACATTGGTTTCGACTACATTCGTTTTTGACCACGTTGGTTTTTTATCACTTTCTGGTCGTTGACCTCTCGAGTCTTATTTTGACCACGTTGGTTTTCAGTCACTCTCTAGTCGTTGACCTCTCGAGTCGTATTTCAACCACGTTGTTTTTAACCACTCTCTAGCCGTTGACCACTCTAGTCGAATTTCAATAATACTGGCTTTCGATCACGTTGGTTTACGGCCACATTGGTTTTTGATCGCTCACTGGTCGTCAACTACTCGAGTCGTATTTCGACCTTTTTGACTTCTGACCAGTTGCAGTAGTATCGCAGAAACAACAGCGGTAGTACCACACCTGCAAATTTTGCACGATGGCTTAGCTCTGAGATTCTCCAAATTTTGAGTAGGGTTTCTATCCGAATCTTCATAGCTTTATAGCTATCGGAGCAAAGGAAAAGTGAATATTTGAGGAATAATTTGAAGGCATCATTCACCTCCTCTGTTGTTATCTTTGATCCTATGGATTGTTAAAAGAAGTCGAAGTCAAAAGCCGACTAAAAAGCAGCAAAAATAAGGCCAATAACCTGTAAATGTTTTTCGTTTGATTTTTAGCTTGAGACTTCTTTTAGCGATTAGTATTTATTACGCTAATAAATCATACGGAATGGCCTCAACTCTGAAGCCGCAGGACGGGGACAGCAGCAGCAACAACTGGAGCAATTTGGTAATGAGTTCTTTCTTCTCCATTCAGGTCAAAGATATTCCCCACCGATGTAGCGATCCTTGTTCAGGTCTCGCAAAATTTAGGCCCGCGTTTGTGAAATTCTATCCAAATTTCCAAGAAAATGCGGTTGTCTTGTACCCCAACCGGAGGAAAGATCCATTTCTCCTCCATTTTTTTACTGCTGTTTCTGATCCAATGTTGCAAGAAGTTTGCGTCCTTCATTTTGTTTACGTTTCAATTCCTTAGTTTTACACGAAATTTGGTAGGGGTTGCCAAATTTTTTGCCTTTTGCGGGTAAAGTTTAACAAAAAAATTGGCAGTCGCCATTGCTAATCTCTCAACTTTCTAGCTCACGCTTCAAATGAAATTCATACACAGGAAAAACACAAATATTTTGGTGCTGCAAAAACACACAAACTGCATCGTTTTCTTCTTCCTTTTATTATGCAAAACAAGGAATGCTAACTCCTAGAAATGAATGTAATGCATGCTGTTACATGTATGCATGGCAATGGATGGGAGTTACCACCTAGAAATGAATGCATGCTATTACATGTATGCGTGGCAACGGATGGAAACAGATGTATTACACACAGATCATGGGAAGCCATTCAAGAAGGAAACAAATGCATATGCTAAATTAAAATACTAGCAAACGTGTGCAGGATTAATTGCTAACAATTCTCCCCCTAATCTTGCTACCGTGTGACGACCTCGACGATGCCCGCCTTCTTGCGAAGTTCATGAAACCTGATGCGCCTGAGTGGCGATTAAATGAAGCTCGTCGGAGTCAGGGTCCACCGGCTTTGAAGTGGCGAAGATGTTGGCCATGCTTCTGTAGCGCCGCAGTGCCCCGTGATCGTCGTCGACGTCGGATTCAGTAGTTGGGGGCGATACGAACTCGATGGCGGGTTCCGGAGTGCGTGGCGAAGCAAGGTCGTTGGGAGCCGCCGTCTCCAAGTGTTCCGGTGTTGGTGCCTGGCCTCCCGGCGCCATGCTGGATGGCACAGAGGAGGAAACCACCTCGTAGTGGACGGTGAACGGCGTCGCAGGTGACACAAACACGCCGGGACGCCGGGTCATAAGCACGATATGCCTTGGCTCCTGGTTCATAGCCGAGGAACACCATGGCCCTGCTTCGGTCATCGAGTTTCTTCAAATGCGGTCTCACGTCCTTGACGTAAACAACGCACCCGAACGTCTTGAAGTAATGCACGGTAGGTATTCGACCGTGCCATGCCTCATACGGGGTCTTGTTGCGAACACTCTTCGTCGGCGAACGGTTCAGGATGAAGACGGCAGTGGACACCGCCTCGCCCCAGAACTCCCCCGGCATGTCCTTCGCCTTCATCATGCAGCGCGCCATGGCCACAACCGTCTGGTTGCGGCGTTCGACCACGTCGTTCTGCTGAGGGGAGTACGGTGCCGTGAGGTGCCGCTGGACACCCTCGTTGGCGCAGTACAGACCAAACTCTACGGAGGAGAATTCCCCTCCTCGGTTCGTGCGAAGTACGCGCAGCTTGCGGCCAGTCTTGACCTCGACGCTGGCCTTGAAGCGCTTGATGGTTGTAGGAGCATCACTTTTCACCGCCAGCAGAAAGAGCCACATGTAGCGGGTTAGATCATCGATCAACAACAGGAAGTACCTCTTGCCGCCATGGGTTGCCGGCGTGATGGGCCCGCATATATTGCCGTGGACGAGATCGAGGCGCTCCGACGCGCGGTACGCTGTCGCGGCGTGGAACGGTGTTCGCTTCTGCTTGCCGATCAGGCAGCCGTCGCAAACCTGATTTATGCGCTCAAGCTCCGGTAGACCTCGCGCCATCCCGCGCCGAGCGAGCATGCGAAGCGAATCGAAGCTGAGGTGGCCAAAACGCGCATGCCATCTCCAGGCTTCCTCCATGCCCCTTGCCGCGAGGCAAACGGGCTGTGCAATGTCGACATTGAGCACATAGAGACGTCCGGCGCTCCGCCGAACCCGACATAGTAGCCGGCGTTGGGGGTCGCACGGTGTGAGGATGCCATTCTGGATCTCCGTCTTGCAGTGACATTCGTCTAGCTGGCCGAGGCTGACGATGTTGCTGCGGAGGCGCGGGATGTAGTAGACGCCGGTGAGTGTGTAGTGATCGCCGTTCTTGCAGGCAAAGAGCACAGTGCCGCACCCCTCGATGCGGACTCGCGAGGCGTCGCCGAACTTGACGGAACCGAGCACAGTGTCGAGTTCGGAGAATGCGTTCCATGTGCCCGTCATATGATTCGATGCGCTGGTGTCCAGGATCCATTCTGGATTGACTGGTTCTCCCTCGTCGTAGAGAGTGACAAGGGCGCGCTCCTCGTTTATAACGAGTTCAGCGCCTGCTGGTTCGATGTTGATGGTGGGAGAGAGATCACAAACCTGAGCCATTAACAATGTGGGCTCGTCTTCGCTCTTAGCCTGCTTTGGTTCGGCTTGGAGAAGATTTGCCTGAGCCAACTTCTCACGATCCTGCTTCGCCTTTCGGCACTCCTTGGTCCAGTGGCCCAGTTTGCCGCAATAGCGGCATTTGTCCTTGGAGATGTCGTGGCACGCGGCTTGGGATGGCCCAGACTTTGGTTCCCCTCTCCCCCGTCACGCCCGCGGCTGCGCCGGCCGCGCTGGCATGAGCGCGACATGTTCCTGCTGTTCACAGCGGTGCGAGAGGCGGACATGTCGGTCTCCTTAGTGTTGTACGACGACCATTCCTTCTCCGTGAGTAGAACCTGGTCTCCTTCCTCATCGTCTGACTCTCCACGGTCCTCGACAGCGTGGAGCCGGCCGGTGAAGTCCTCGATGGACAGAGTGCTGAGGTCAACCAAGGTTTCAATTGACAAGGCGATTTGGCGATACCTGCGGGGAACAACACGCAATAGCTTGCAGACCACCTTCTCCTCCGACAACTCCTCCCCAAGGAGACGAAGGTCGCTGACGACACCCTGGAGCCGGAGACTGACACTACTACAGAAAAGGTCATCACAGACGGTTCGAAAACGTCATCACAGACGGTTTTGTGAGCCGTCTGTATTTATGGGTCAGTGATTATCGAAGGTCATCACAGACGGTTCGAAAACCGTCTGTGATTATGGGCTATCACAGACGGTTTTTACTCAAAAACCGTCTGTGATAATTGATAATCACAGATGGTTTTGAGTTAAAAACCGTCTGTGATAACTGGTAATCGCAGACGGTTTTGAACTCAAAACCGTCTGTGATTATCAGCTATCACAGACAGTTTTTAACTCAAAACCGTCTGTGATATTCCCTTCAAACCCTAAATATATTTCTGTTCATTGGCTAGCCTCAGGAAATGCTAGCCATGCCCTCTGAAACAAGCAGATAATCACAGACATAAAACATATACAATTCACACATCTCATTTCATTTCAGATACATTTCACATACATAAAACATCCAATTGACAACGCACTTCATTTCACAAACATATATAAAGCATCCATTTCGCAAATCAATTCATTGAATTGAAATAAAATATCCATTAACAAATACACAAATACACATTTCACAAACATATATAAATACACAATTGACACTGTATTTGCACTTAGAATTACAATAAAAAATCATTCTGGGCAGTGGAACTCTCCATCTGATCTTACAACTTTTGTCCACAAAAACCAAATGAGCTCTCCTCGAATTTTTGCAAAATCCGGCTGTGTCAATGCAGATGTAGAGATATGAACGCAGCCTGTCGTCGAGTCACGTGTTTGTTGAACGTATGTGGCGAACGACCTTCGTTATTCGAAAAAGTTAGATTAGTTATTCGGAAGGAAAGAAAGAGTACAATGTACAATGTACGTACCTATCGAGTATTTGGGTGATAGCTGTGTACTTGGATTTGTTCTTACTTAGAGAATCAAGGTATATAGCCTTGTTCCATCAAGTCCTTCTTTTTTCCGCAAAATTCAAGTCAATTTTATTACAAAAGTGCAAAAAAAAGACATTCCAGATTCTTCGGTGAGCAGCCGACATAGCCGACTTCTTCGGTGAGCGACTATCCATCTGCTTCCCACTCCTCTTCATCTCTGGTCTCTAGATCACGTACGCCAGTAGCGATGATTCATCTAACTGAATCATCGCTACTGGCATACGAGATCCAGAGACCAGAGATGAAGAGGAGTGGGAAGAAGCAGATGGATAGTCGCTCACCGAGGAAGTCGGCTATATCGGCTGCTCACCAAAGAATCTGGGAATTTCTTTTTTTTGAACTTCTGTACTAAAATTTCCTTGAATTTTGTAATACTATTACTACAAGGTCTCTAAACAAAGTGCCTATCCTAGCACCTACTTTAGTTGCTAAAACTATAAACCAAATAGCAAAGTACCTAAACAAAGGTCTATGAAGCAAATGACACAAACTAGTGTATCCGGTTCATTGAACGGGAACACTATAGTATGTCACTTGCTTCATTTGCTGTTTTTTGTCTAGATACAAGGAGCATTTGGGTGGAAAGATCAACTGTTTCGTCAGGCGCATGACTGCCAATTCGAAGCATAGCATAGCATCCGAGGCACATCCGAGGCCTGCTGCTGTGTCTTGAGGAATGCCAAGAGCTGGTATTCAGATGGGTTATGAGAATAAGATTCATATTTTATAGTTTGAGGAATGCCACATCTGAAGACCAGCTCTTGGCATTCTTCAAGACACAGCTGCAGGCCTTGGATGTGCCTCGAATGCTATGCTATGCTTCAAATTGGCAGTCATGAGCCTGACGACACAATGTATTTCTTTCCACCCAAATGGTCAATGTATCTTTTGCAATAATCGCAAGATTTCTTGCTTCATGACCTTTGATCATATACTCTTCCTTGATTGGTTAATTTGTGCTCTCAAATTGTAGGGTTGCACATGATAAGATGAGGAAGCAAGAAAAGTGATACATGATGCTCAATGTTAGTAAGAGAGGAGAGGAGTAGAGGGAAGGGGGAGAAGGGAGGGGGTGATGTGGACAGAGAGGGGTTATGTGCCTATACTATGTACTATGTACTATATACTATATACTAACACAACAAGCAATGTAATATGTACCAATGTACCAAATAGCAAACTAATTAAGCTACTGCAGTAAACAATGTACCAATGTAATATGTACCAAGCATCAAGCATCAACCCTAAACACTAACAGTAAGCATGAAGCATCAACCCTAAATATGTACTAAGCAACTAACCATAACAGTATGAAGCATCAAGCATCAACCCTAAACACTAACAGTAAGCATGAAGCTCGGGGAGGGATTTGATGACCTTAGGGTTTTGGTGACCTTAGGGACGCATGAGGAGGAGGCGGCGGCGACGGAGGAGGAGGAGGCGGCGACGACGACGTAGGAGGAGGCGGCGACGACGACGGAGGAGGAGGAGGCGACGACGACGGAGGAGGAGGAGGCGACGGGCTCGGGGAGGCGGCGACGGAGGAGGAGGAGGCTGTGGCGACGTCTTCGTCCGGGGAGGCGGCGGCGACGGAGGAGGAGGAGGAGGAGGCGACGGAGGAGGAGGAGGCGGCGACGCAGGAGGAGGCGGCGGCGACGGAGGAGGAGGAGGCGATGGGCTCGGGGAGGCGGCGACGGAGGATGAGGAGCCGACGGGCTCGGGGAGGCGGCGACGGAGGAGGAGGAGGCTGCGGCGACGTCTTCGTCCGGGGAGGCGGCCGGCGAGGGCTGGGGGAGGCAGCCGGCGAGGGCTCGGGGAGGCGGCGGCGACGACGGGCTCGGGATTTAGATCTAATCGAATAACTGCAGCGCACACGGAAAACCCTAGCGAGAGGGTATATGTAGGGAGATTATCACAGACGGTTCTAAACTAAAAATCGTCTGTGATAACCAGTTATGACAGACGGTTTTTTATTAAAAACCGTCTGTCATAAAATTATCACAGACGGTTTTTTTATAAAAAAACCGTCTGTGATAAGCTTCATACCAGAACGCTTCGCGCGTGTTTCGATGCCAGAACGCTTTGTGTTTCGATCGTCTAATTAACGTCTCTCGATCGTTATACGAAGCGTCTATATCATTAATGTTTGGGTATACGAACCGTTTGTGCTAAAGGTTAAATATGCGCTCCTAATCCAGGTCTCTTCTACGTACGTACAATACAACATGGCTTCTACTACTGTTCTTGTGATCATCTCCTTCCTCTCATCTGTTCATCACGAATTGTTCGGCCGGAACCTTACACAGGCAGCCAGCAATTTGCATCTGGAGCAGCTTCTCCGCACCCGCCCTGCTCTCCTTCCCTGACTTTCTTGCATCCGTCAGCTTGACCTGATCCTCCGCCGTCGACGGAGGCGTCTCGCTGCCGCTCAAGAAAGGGAAACAGCCCTCACCCTGGTTCTTCTCCACAATGTGCGCAATGCGGAAGAAGCTCTACACGCATTGCAGAGACTGATGGATAGCCTTGCTGATCAAGCAGAAACGGCAGATTCTGAGGAATCTTTTCATGCTATCCTCTACGACATTATGGATGCTACAGATCATTTGCCCAGGCTGCAGGAGGAAGTGCTGAGGACAAGGGCAATCTTAACGGCGTTCGAGAATTTAGCGGCTGATCCTCCAAGTCCCCAAGTTGAAGAAGAAGCTTACGAAGCCCAAAAGAATACAATCTGGGAAACTCTTTACCTGTGCGACTTTTGTAATAAATTTGCCTCTAATTGAAATTAATAAATTTGCCTTTAATTTGTGATCTCTTGTCTCAGTAGTTCTGTAGTTAAGTTATTAGAAGCAATGTGTACTTATATATTAACCTCTGATCTAGAATATGACAGACAAAGGGACATCACAGCCGATTCTTGTGAAAAACCATCTGTGAACATTCCCAGACGGTTCTTAACAACAACCGGCTGTGATAGTCGACACAACACAGTCACAGACGGTTCAGCGGTAAGAACCGTCTGTGATACTCCTTTTTCCCGCCACAAATACCACAGACGGCCTTCAAATTAAAACCGTCTGTAATAGTTTACATCACAGACGGTTTCACAAAACCGTCTGTGATTTACCGTCTACTATTAGCCTTTCTGTAGTAGTGTGAAGTCCTCCACGTGCTCGCCATTTTTGAATCACATTGACTCAAATGTCTGGCGTAGCTTCTGCGCCTTGGATTCACGCACTCGATCTGCCCCAACCCTCATCGCCTTGAGGGCGTTCCAGGCTTCTTTGCCGTTGTCCTTCTCAGCGAGCGGCCGGAGCATTTCCGGAGGCACCGCGCGTCGGATCGCCGAAAGGGCCTGGCTATCTTCCTGGTATGGCACATCACCGGTGTCGACGGCGTCCCACAGGCCTTGAGCCTGCAGGTTGACTAGCATCAACACCACCCAATCGGAGTAATTTGAGCGTGTGAGCGTGGGGTAGGAGATGGAGCCACTACTCTCCTTCACGACGCGCTGGACAACGAGTTCATGCTGGCCTCCATCGCGTCATTGCAGGCAGCGCGTCGGTGGAGATGGCGAGCGTCCATGGCCGTGTCGTTGCGGTGTACGGGAGTGGCCTACGGCAAAGGCGGAAGCCGACATTTTGCTCTGATACCAATTGTCAGCCGCCCTTGCTAATCTCTCAACTTTCTAGCTTACGCTTCAAATGAAATGCATACACAAGGAAAAACACAAATATTTTGGTGCTGCAAAAACACACAAACTGCAGCGTTTTCTTCTTCCTTTTATTATGCAAAACAAGGAATGCTAACTCCTAGAAATGAATGTAATGCATGCTGTTACATGTATGCATGGCAACGGATGGGAGTTACCACCTAGAAATGATTGCATGATGTTACATGTATGCATGGCAACGGATGGAAACGGATGTATTACACACAGATCATGGGAAGCCATTCAAGTAGGAAACAAATGCATATGCTAAATTAAAATACTAGCAAACGTGCACAGGATTAATTGCTAACAAAAATATGGCGTGTTCTTTTTCAGCTTTTTGTTTTTCTACGGTAACTAGTTTTTAAACGGAGTGTCTTTTTAAGATAAAGTCTATTAAATTAATTGTAGTATATATTGTACTGTCTTCATTTATATTGGCAAAAATTGCACGTAAATTTCTGTTACTCCGTAATCTCTTGCACGAACAGCCCAAAAGTTATAAACTTCTCCCAAAAAAACAGGCCATAACATGAGTAATATTATCTTTGTGAATCTTTGGCTGCAAACGCTGTTCCCTACCACATTTCTCCTAGGAAGCACGATTTTAGCATGTGGTGGCAGCGGTGCTGAGTGACATAGCGACAGGAGCCAATTGATACATCGACTTGGAGTAGCAGCCTGGGTGGGTTTTTCTTTTTCACTCTTAGATCAATTCAGCGTTGCCAATCCACATACTTCCTGTCCTTATGCATCAGAATCACCTCAAGTCTGTGTTTGGTGTGGAAGTCTCATTTAGTTTCGACGATACAAAAGCTGTCCTTGTTCGCTGTTTCCACGGACATCAGTGCTACTTACCAGTATATTTGTGGACAAGATGCTCCAATGGTAGGCAGTGTCCAGCTGCATGGATGAATTCCCAAACTGGAATGCTTTTTTTTGTGGACAACATATTTGTGGACAACATGTATGGCCAGCGTGCCCAGCTCTGTAATTGGAGTAGAGGCAATAAGGACCGCGGGTAACACCAGATGGGAAGTTACAGGGACAAAAAAAGCATTTTCTGTAGCTGGTCATACATGTTGTCCACAAATATACTGCAGCTGTTTAAGCCTAATAATTCGTCTGAATGGTTATTGTGTTAGAAGCAAGATGGCTCCATGAACAATCGTTGGAAAAGTTAAACTCCAAAATTTCCGATTTTCTGAGGTTCTGCCAGTTAGCGTCCCAATTCAAAGAATTTTCCTCAAACTTCTAGCTGTTGCCGACTAAGTTTTTCCAGAGTCTTCATGCAGTTGGCATTGACCAAAGACAGCTAAGACTTAACTCATACGGATGGAAGATTCATGCACTCAAATAAACATGTCGGCAGCTAGCTCTAGAATACTCTTGATGGCTCATGAGACTTGAAGTATGCATTATTATATTTTAACATTCCCCCTCAATGCATACTTACTTTCAAAGTTGTCTTGCATATCATTCCGAGAGCCTCTCGAATTTTCTCGAACTTTGCTTTATTGAGGCTCTTTGTGAGAATATCTGCAGCTTGTTCATTTGTATTTGTTGGCACCATTTTGATATCTTCTCCGAGAACTTTTTCTCTATTGTAATGATAGTGTACTTCTATATGTTTAGTCCTCGCATGAAAAACTGGATTCTCTGCCAAACGTATAGATGATAAATTATCATAGAGAAGCCTTACTTGATAATCTGTTGGTTGGTAGAGATCCTTCATCAGTTGCTTAAGCCAGGTGCTTTCTTGTGCCGCTATTGCTGCTGATCGATATTCTGCTTCAGTGCTTGATAATGCCACGGTAGGCTGCCTCTTACTGCACCAAGATATAGCTCCTGATTCAAGGTTAAAGAAATATCCAATTGTTGATCGACGTGTGTCGCAGTCTCCGGCATAGTCAGCGTCACAGTATCCAGTCACTTGACATCCTTTTATTTTATTGTATAAAATGCCATAATTAATGGTGCCTTTGACATACCTAAGAATGTGTCTAATTGCACTGAGGTGAGGCTTCTTTGGCTTGGTCATATATCGACTGACTATTCCAACAGCATAGGAAATATCTGGTCGATTAAGTGTGAGATAGATAAGACTCTCAACCAGCTACCGATACATGGTCACATCCTCTAGATCCTTTCCTTCTTGTAGGTTCATATTAGGATCCATAGGAGTAGAAATAGGCTTGTAATCAAGCATCTCATACCTTTGAAGAAGGTCTCTTGCATATTTTTGTTGACCTAAAAATAACCCTTCCTTTGTATGCTCTACCTCAAGTACAAGAAAGTGCTTCAACTCTCCAAGCTCTTTCATTTGAAATCTAACCGAGAGATTTTCTTTTGTTCTTTGTATCTCCTCATAATTATCTCCTGTGATGATTAAATCATCAACGTAGATTAGAACTATTGCTAGTCTACCTTCTTTGGCCTTCACAAACAAACTAGAATCTGATGGAGTAACTTTAAATCCACTTTGTACAAGAAACTCACTAATTTTCCCGTACCAAGCTCTTGGAGCCTGCTTCAAGCCATAGAGTGCCTTCTTCAATTTGCAGACATACTCTGGTTGAGTCTTACTCTCAAAACATTTTGGTTGTTCCATATAAATATCCTTATCAAGCTCTCCATGTAGAAAGGCATTCTTGACATCCATTTGCCATAACTTCCAAGACTTGCTAGCAGCCAAAGCAAGCAAGACTCGAATAGTTGTGATCTTCGCCACTGGACTGAATGTTTCTTCATAGTCTAGCCCATATTGTTGAGAGAATCCCCGAGCAACAAGTCGAGCTTTATATCTTTCTATTGATCCATCTGGATGAGTCTTGATTTTATAGACCCATTTACAGGATATTAACTTCACATCCTTTGGTATTGGCACTAAGTCTTATGTTTGATTTTCTTTTAGTGCCTTAACCTCTTCCTCCATAGCCTTACGCCACTCAGGGCATTGTGCTGCTTCCTCATAAAAAGATGACTCAATAGGTATAGCTTCATCAATATAGGCAGCATTAGCATACCTAGGATTGGGATTCCGCTTTCTTGTAGATCTTTGCAGTTCGTGTACAGGTTCTTCAACTTCCACTTGATCTGGATGATGTTCCTCGAGTACAGACTGATGTTCGCTAGTCTTCCATGGACTCTTGGCCTTACTGGGTTAGCTCCTTTCAACATCACTTGGAGCTAATGTTTGCTCCTCAACTTCTGGTTTATCTTCTTCTAGAATCTCATCCAAATCTTGTGGTTTAGAAATCTCGATCTTCTTGGGAGTCCACCATGAAAAGGCTTCATCAAACACAACATTTCTTGAAGTGTGACACTTGCCTGTGGTCGGATCACAACACCTCCAACCTTTTCGAGCATCATCATAGCCAACGAAGATGCACCGTATTGCCTTCTTATCAAACTTGCTCCTCAAGTGATCTGGCACAAATACATAACATACACAGCCAAATATTTTGAAGTGACTGACCACTGCTTTATCTTCCACAACTTCTCATGTGGTGATTTGAATGTCAGCCTTACTTGTGTTAGCCTATTAATCACATAGGCTGTAGTCCTCATACACTCGGCCCAAAATCTTCCTAGTACATTCTTAGCATGTAGCATACTCCGACAGGTTTCTGCAAGGTGACGATTCTTGCGCTCTGCTACTCCATTTTGTTGTGGAGTATTGGGGCAGGTTAATTGTCTTTTTATCTTATGCTCCTTGAGATAGATAGTGGACTTATTGGATAAATATTCTCTCCCATTGTCAGTACATAAGTATTGAATCTTTTTGTCAAGTTCACTCTCTATTTTCTTCTTAAACTCCTTGAACTTCATAAAAGTTTCAGATTTCTCTTTCATAAAGTAAACCTAAACATACCTTGAGAAGTCATCGATAAATGTAATAACCATGTACCTCATGCCTCCAAGTGATATTTGCTTAACTGGGCCAAACATATCTAAGTGTATGAGCTCCAGAGGTATTTTGGACCAATATTCTGACTCCTTGTATGGCAATTGATGAGCTTTGCCATACTGATAGCCAGCACAGACTACGTCTGTCCGGATGTCCAAATGAGGAAGTCCTCTCAACACTTGCTTCTCCATCATTCCCTTCAACTTGATGTAGCTAACATGTCCAAGTCGTGCATGCCAGAGATCAGATGTTTCATTCTTTCTAATCTTATCCACGTATGCTGACTCTGCAGAGAGCACATAGACAGACTATTTTCTTCTTCCCTCCATGATAGGTGTGCCAATCATCTTTACTTTTCTAAAAACAGCAACTTTTTCAGGGCCAAAGAGTACATAGTTTCCTTCTGCTGTCAATTGAGGTACTAACAACATATTCTTTTTGAAGCTTGGGACATGATAGACTTTCTCAAGATGGAGTTGTTGAGGACCGTACCTTGGAACAACCGTGTTCCCGATATGAGAGATGGGCAGCTTGGTGTTATTGGCTGTCAGCACCACACTCCTTCCCTCATACTCAGTCATATTTTGCAGCTTGTTGTCATCACTGGTCATATGATTGGAGCAACCAGAATCGATAATCCAATCTTCCTTATAATTTATCTCTGGATCTGTTGTTGCTATAAAAGCTGGTGCTTCCATGTCCTCTTCAAGCTCCTCTTCTTCAACTTCTTGAGAAAATCCAACTTCAGCGTCCCACTCTTCTTCACTTACAGATGCTTCTAAAGTGATCTCCTCTTCCTTTGTAGTAGCCAAGTTTCCTTCGAATCGCCTTGTTGGGTATCGATAATCAAGTTTCCTTCGAATCGCCTTGTTGGGTATCGATAATTTCGAACAAAGTGACCATTTTTACCACAATTGAAGCATCCGCCATATTGTTTCCTTTCATTCTTCTCTTGTTGTTGATCTTGTCTTCCTCATTGAGCTCCCCCTAAATAATTGCTTCTCTCTCTTGGATGCTGCTTGCCACCTTCTGTCCACCTTGTTTTGGGCCTCCAATGTCCCTAAGGTGGACCATTCTTCTTGTTAGTGAAGAGTGTCTCCTCTTCTTCCTTTACAGTAATACTCCCTATCTGCTTGGCTAACTTTTTTTGATTAGCCAATAAATTCTCCAACTCCACCAATGACGGCTGCGACGGCCATCCTCTCACTGCGGCCATAAACCCGTTGTACTCGGGTCTTAGGCTATAGATGATGATCCTCTTCATCCTTGCCTCACTAATTTTCTCCACAGGTTCAAGCTGAGATATCTCACGACAAATATTTTTTTACTTTTGTAAAATACTGACTAATACTCAAAGTGCCTTGTGAGATACCTGCAAGCTCATTTTCAAGGAGCTGAAGACATGCCTCATTCTTCTTCGAGAACAATTTTGCCAAAGTCTCCCAACCGCGGCTTCTCAGAGCATGTATTGTTTAGCTGAACAATATCCACACATCGTTTTCATCATATCGTTATTTCATATTTGAGTCAAAGTTGGTAGCCTCAAAACAGAATATCTATCCAATGGCAGACCTAACTTTCAGACCTGCGCTTATATCTTAGTTCAGGGGTGGTTCACTGAGAAGCAGTCCAACATAGCTGTTCTTTCCTTTTCTCCCCATCACTGTAACTAACAAGGGCAAAGAAAGTGAAGGATTTAGCCCCATACCCGCAAACTGCGCAACTAGACTCGATAAGAACAATCTTTTTTCCCTGGTAGCTTTGCTAAAATCCAAACTAAGATAGCGATGTAAATGACCTCTGCCGTCAACCATAAGTTTGGCTGTGTACCATCTTCTGAAGTGCTCCAGCAAATTTTGTTTGCAAGATAAAAGTCATTTTTGTGAACCTCTTGCCAGATTTTTATAAACATTTTTCCTCTACAAAATTAGGTGAGTAATGAACTTGTTTTGACTGTTACTTGCTACATTGCTGCACAGATCACACCACATTAGTGCTGCTCCCATAAGAACTACTGCTGCAACATTTGTTTTAGTCCTGCACACCTGGCCCTGTTTGTTGGTTCTCTTCTACCTTTATAGCTGTGATCAACATGTATGGCCAGCTACAGAAAATGCTTTTTTTGTCCCTGTAACTTCCCATCTGGTGTTACCCGCGGTCCTTATTGCCTCTACTCCAATTGCAGAGCTGGGCACGCTGCATAAAGCTAGGTGAGGTGCAAAGCAAGTTAGCAGAAGGGCAAGGCGGCAAGAAGTTGAGGTCACCTTTTTTTTTTTTTTGGAATTCTGAGCTTGCCTGAAATAGTCATCCCTGCATCATTGCATTTACATTATTCTTGTTCTTAGCAAATTTAGGTTCATTTCAGTAGAACTTGGGGTCAATTTAAGTGCAATGCCAATTCTTGACATCCTTATTTGTTTGTTTGGAGTTGACCTTTCAAATTTTTAGGCCCTACCATGGAGAGATGTTGGGGACGGCACTATTTTGCGTAGGGATCTTCTGAATGCAAAAAAGAAATTAGGTACAACACTTGGTCAGTTTGTCTATAGAGGTCCAGGTGCAGTGCCACGTTGATGGTTCAACATGTAGTGCTGACGGCTGGCAACTGTTTAAGCCTAATAATTCGTCTGAATGGATATTGTGTTAGGAGCAAGATGGCTCCATGAACAATCGTTGGAAAAGTTATACTCCAAAATTTCCGATTTTCTGAGGTTCTGCCAGTTAGCGTCCCAATTCAAAGAATTTTCCTCAAACTTCTAGCTAGCTGTTGCCGACTAAGTTTTTCCAGAGTCTTCATGCAGTTGGCATTGACCAAAGACAGCTAAGACTTAACTCATACGGATGGAAGATTCATGCACTCAAATAAACATGTCGGCAGCTAGCTCTAGAATACTCTTGATGGCTCATGAGACTTGAAGTCAGGGTTTAATCTTTCGGCGAAATTTCGTCGGAAACAACGAAATTTCGTTGCTTTCGTTGCCCTCCGAAAGCACAGTAATTCGGTCAAATTTTGGCCGAAATTTCCATATTTAAATTTTGTCTAAATTTTATCTAAATTTTGATTAAATTTCATCAAAAAATTTGAAATTTTCGTCCGAATTTTTGAACGAAGCGGACGAAATTTCGTTTTTCGTTGCTTTTGTTCACTGGCGAATTTTTTTTTAGACCTTGCCACACGTCCGTCAAGTGTTACTTTTTTTTATATTATTTTTGAATGGGCGTACTTGATCTCACTCAAATCAAGAACTAACTAAGCTAGGGCATGCATTCAAGGCTGGGCATAGAACTATATAAGACAGCCACCCTCAGAACTTCCTCTCTACTTCGTTTCCTTTTCCCTCTTCTCTTCTACCTCTTCTCTGCTAAACTTAAAACAACATAGTCGAGTCCCACTAGATTACCCAGGCTCCAACCTCCACAAAACAACACAGGATTGTTATATATAATCGTTCACATCCGCACCAACTCTTCTAGCGATACAGCATATCTCTTCTTTCATCTTTTTTCTGTCGTGCATGCATTCATGTACAACAAAGTTGAGATTGAAGCCAACACCATTAGCTAGATAGAGTAAACACCCATTAGAAGCCTAGCTACCTACGTGCATGGACCGTTGGAGTGAAAGTGAGGGCAAGAGAGACCATGATCCAATCTTCCAAACCTATTTCAGCCAAAACTGCCGCCAACCTGTTGAAGCTTTCTGCAAAGAGGAGAGTGCAGATGCTGCCGTTGCTCGCTCGGAGCGATGTATCTGGTTTCCCGGGCCAATTATCGTGGGTGCAGGACCATCAGGGCTCGCCGTCGCTGCATGTCTCAAGGAGAAGGGGATCGACAGCCTTATTCTCGAGCGCTCCAACTGCTTAGCTTCCCTTTGGCAGCTCAAGACATATGACCGTCTCAGCCTTCATCTTCCACGCCAGTTCTGTGAGCTTCCCCTAATGCCTTTCCCTGCAGACTACCCTATTTATCCCTCAAAGCAGCAGTTTGTAGCCTACCTGGAGAACTATGCTGCAAGGTTTGGCATCTGCCCCCACGTACAACCGCATGGTGGTGTGTGCAGAGTATGATGAGCAGCTTTTGTTATGGCGGGTGAGGACTGAAGCTACCGGCAGAATTGGGGAGGAGGTGGAGTATGTGTCCCGGTGGTTGGTTGTGGCGTCTGGCGAGAACGTTGAGGTTGTGCAGCCGGAGATTGATGGCCTAGAAGAGTTCAAGGGAACGGTTATGCACACCAGTGCATATAAGAGCGGCGGCGCATTCGTTGGGAAGCGAGTTCTTGTTGTGGGATGTGGCAATTCCGGCATGGAGGTGGTCCAGGCCTCCAGGGAGGTGTGCATAACCGTTCCCTTCCGACAGGTTTCACGGTGGAATTCCTCCTTGTTGAGGGCCCTGTGGAAGTACAGGTATCCTCCGAAGATCTCATCTGAACCCTCACCAGAGATGACCATCTTGACCCCAAGTGACTTGATCTTGCGCGACATCAGGAACATCGGTGTGCTTGCCCTGATTGTCGTCACATCATATGTTTCGGTATGATATATCACATCTTCAATTGCATCAATGCCGTCCTGCAATACTTTGTGCAGTTAGTACTAATAATCTAGTATGATCAGCAGATTCAAGCTATGGTTGTCGTGCTTGATACCTGAACAGTGAAGTGGAACTCATGGTGCACGGTGCCAAGGTAGTCGGCAACCTCCTTTGCAGCCTTCAGATCAGGTGATCCCTGCAAAACAAAGGTAACAACATGTAAGGGCAATTTGTTTGAAAATTACTACTAGAATTAGAAGCCTCAATAAGCAGTGTGTTCCTTTCAGTTTCAGACCTCAAGACCAACACAAAAGGAGTGGAGCTTAGTCCCCCAGCGCTTTGCAGCCTTTGTCCCTGCAAGGTGACGAACTGTGACGGCTGCGACCAAAGACGAGTCAAGGCCACCGGAGAGAAGGACACCGAATGGAACGTCTGTCATAAGCCTCTTGATGACAGCCTGAAAAAAGAAGACATAATTAGACTCACTGTGGCGAGTTCTGAAATTTGGTTACTGCTCGATTTTCAGACACAATGTTCTGACTAGTTCAGACCTTTTCAAATGCCTTCCTGAGAGCAAGTGGATCATACGGAACTGAGGGGATGGCCTCAGAGAACCAAGGAGGGTTGTACCATCTCTTGAAGCCGCTTTCCTTGCTGGAGTAGAGATGGCCAGGAGGGAGCATCTCAAAGTGCTCGCAGTCATCGTTGAGCCCCTTTATCTCTGTGCACACCTCCCTGGACCACCTCCATGCCGGAATTGCCACATCCCACAACAAGAACTCGCTTCCCAACGAATGCGCCGCCGCTCTTATATGCACTGGTGTGCATTGTGGTTGCAGAGATCTAGGCACACCTCCATGCCGGAATTGCCACATCCCACAACAAGAACTCGCTTCCCAACGAATGCGCCGCCGCTCTTATATGCACTGGTTTGCATAACCGTTCCCTTGAACTCTTCTATGTAAGATCTGGACCTGGCCGCATACCTAGGTCCAGCCGGGTTTTTACTCCCCGGGCCACAGGTCCACATGGGCGGAACACAACCAAGCCCACGGAGCAACGGAGCAACAACCTTATAAGTGGTACTGGGCCTTCGCCCCCCAAAAGACTAGTCCAATGGGTGGAGGCTCCCCCACACTTATAAGTTGTGCTTTCTACTCTTCCACAACCAATGTGGGATTATTCCCAACAATCTCCCCCTCACACATTGGTTGGACACATCTACAACCATGAGGTCCAAGGAGGTGTTAGGCACCTAGGCTCTGATACCAAATGTAAGATCTGGACCTGGCCGCATACCTAGGTCCAGATCTTACATTCTAGGCCATCAATCTCCGGCTGCACAACCTCAGCGTTCTCGCCAGACGCCACAACCAACCACCGGCACACATACTCCACCTCCTCCCCCATTCTGCCGGTAGCTTCAGTCCTCACCCGCCATAACAAAAGCTGCTCATCATACTCTGCACTCACCACCATGCGGTTGTACGTGGGGCAGATGCCAAACCTTGCAGCATAGTTCTCCAGGTAGGCTACAAACTGCTGCTTTGAGGGATAAATAGGGTAGTCTGCAGGGAAAGGCATTAGGGGAAGCTCACAGAACTGCCGTGGAAGATGAAGGCTGAGACGGTCATATGTCTTGAGCTGCCAAAGGGAAGCTAAGCAGTTGGAGCGCTTGAGAATAAGGCTGTCGATCCCCTTCTCCTTGGGACATGCAGCGACGGCGAGCCCTGATGGTCCTGCACCCACGATAATTGGCCCGGGAAACCAGATACATCGCTCCGAGCGAGCAACGGCAGCATCTGCACTCTCCTCTTTGCAGAAAGCTTCAACAGGTTGGCGGCAGTTTTGGCTGAAATAGGTTTGGAAGATTGGATCATGGTCTCTCTTGCCCTCACTTTCACTCCAACGGTCCATGCACGTAGGTAGCTAGGCTTCTAATGGGTGTTTACTCTATCTAGCTAATGGTGTTGGCTTCAATCTCAACTTTGTTGTACATGAATGCATGCACGACAGAAAAAAGATGAAAGAAGAGATATGCTGTATCGCTAGAAGAGTTGGTGCGGATGTGAACGATTATATATAGGGTTTTGATAGGTAACACCGGGATGTTTTGTTGGCTAAAATCATCCAAATTTTAGAGCATTGGATCTTTGTTGAGATTGATGAGGATCTGATGATTCCTAACGGGTTCGCGCAGTTAATGGATCTAGCACCAACCCGGTTTTTCGCCCGGTACTGTTGTTTTGAATTTTCTGTGTGGCTCGAAACTCGACGCGTCTGTCAGAAGCGCACTACTCCACTCGCGAAGCCTCGTCGGCAGAGAGAGGAGAGAGTGCTCTCTGGTTTTCTCCGCCTCGCCGACAGAGAGAGAACGACTCGCTTTTCGCTCTTCTCCTCGCTCTCGCTCTTCTCCTCCACTCGCGAGAGCGCCGCCGACAGAGAGAGGGATCTCCCCTTCTCCCGGGCGGAGCTACCGAGGACATCCACCGCCGACAGTGGAGAGAGTGGTCTATATTCTCCCTGGGCTTGCGAAGAAGCGAGAGAGGGGGGCGGAGCTAGTGCGGCGATTAACGTGGAGAAGCACGCGCGGCGGTTAACCGGTGGAGATCCTCGACGTGGGAGGTTAGAAATCGTGGTTTTGTGTTTTCTATACTGCCCGCGCGCATCGAATCATGGAGGGAGAGAGAGCAGAAATAAATCTACCCTTCCTACTTAGGTTTAGTTTTTTTAGGCTTTTAGCAATACTTTTCGGGGGGTTGTGTGTTCGGATCTGGTGTTTTTATTGCTTTTAGTGGTCATCCACAGGCAGTGTTTAGTGATTCACCTACATACTTAGTTTAATTTTTTTTCTGATGGTGTTTTTACTTACATGTTGTGTGTTTAGTTAAAACTAGTTGTATGCTAAAGAAGATGGTTTCCAAAAGAAATTAGTTGTAGTTGTTAGTGGTTCACTAATCATTTATATAACTTGTAAATGTAACAACAGTGTTTGAGGTTAGAATGCTAGGTTTTGTATGAACTTCACCATGTATATGTTTTCTAACCATTTTTTTGGTTGGCAGCTTTGTATGCATGCTTCAAACTCCATCAATAATGGCCTCTCAAAAGAAATCAAAGTTTAGATCAATTCTTGATTACCATGTCAGGGACCCCTTGCTTGATGAGGTAATTACTAATATGTTTAGGTCAATTCTTTATGTTCTTTTTTATATTTAGTTTTTTTGCTTGATTAGGGTCTTAATTTCAATGTTCTGTAGGTTAAGGACGCTATATCGTCAATGATTGCTCAATTTGAGCAAGAACATATTACAAGCTTTATATCAGGATTGGAAAACTTGGTTGTGGGTATAGCAAAGCATTTCCCTAGCGACTTCAGGAATTCTTGTGGGGGTGTCCATGGTACAATGAAGGAGGTCAACATGGTTAGGGATGATAACCCTATTCATATGGATGGAGCAGATGCACAAGGAGTTATCGACAAGCATAAGTCTCAGCAAGGTCTGATAGGGTTTTGTTTTAAAACAAGGTTAAAAATGAACATTATTTCATCTTTTTTTCATTTTTATGTATAACTTATCTGTTTTTTCCTCTTTTTTCAGATTGTCCATCTAACAATAAGAGAAAGAGGATATTTAGCACCGAAGAATGTGACAGCAATAGGTCTGCAGTTTTCTATCATCGGCGTCGTATTTCTAGAGCCCAGACTCAAGCCCAAGATCAAGTCGGTATCGATGAAGCTCAACCGCCTGTTGTCAATTGTGGGTCAGGGGGAATTAACCAAGTGCAAATAGCTGTCAATCAAGACTCACATGTAAGTGGCAAAAGGATTATGCGTGTGCCATTCTTTTTCTAAATCATATTTCATTTTAGAGCAAAAATGAACTATAATTCCCTGCATACTATGTATTGGCTGGTATAACATATTTTTTGTTTTGATTTTTTGTATGCACAAGGGAAGCATCCCTGATGTAGCAGACAAGGACAGCAGGAATGCATATGTTGACAAAAGAATTCCTGCTTGTGAGAATGTAGATGCATCTACTTCCAAACAGTATGGGCAAACACATAATCTGAACCAAGATAATAATAGAAGGAAGGACAATTCTCCATCTGTAGTAAAGGTATGCTGGTTTAATTCTACTTTTTGCTCCAAACCAATTTAATAATGGTAGGTAAGATTGTTGCACATTTTTTTGTACTAAACATTTGTGTCCTCATTCTTACATTTTCAGAGTTTCAATGTTAGTAAAGGACATACTGATCAAAGCCCCTTACGCGATGTGTGTGGTAAAGCCTCTAATGTTACCCTTGACTCATTATCCATTTATTTTTCAGACTTTTTTTTTGGAGTTTGACTTGTGAAAAGAAGTGTCCACTGTGTTAGTTGTGTTACTGTGTTTACTAAGTTCTGGTTATGTTTGCTTAATGGCTCCGACACTTTGACTCGCCCGTGATACCTTGCCTTTATTTTTAGCATCCATTAGGTAAGTTTTTAGATAGCATAGCAAATATATGATGTGAGCTGTGACTGTTGCCGTATATTTTGTATCTATGTGCTCAGAGGGGACCATGATCCATGACTTATAAACTGTTTAGTTTTGTTTGTTATCAATGCCAAGACCTTTATTTTGGGACATGTTTGTTTTGTTTGTCATCTCCCAGAAATGTTTTGTTAGCTCACAGTGATAGTTCACTAATTGTTATGTTTTAGTGCTCCCATTAGAATAATAGTTTTGTGGAATTGCTCCCCAAAATATTTATTATCTTAGAATTATAGATTTATGTGCCCACTAATTATAGCTTAATGGCTCCCTTTACAATTGTTTTGTTTCTCGACTTTTTTTTTGGAGTTTGACTTGTGAAAAGAAGTGTCCACTGTGTTGTTCCATATGAAGTATAATCCTAATTTTCATCTTACTGGTTTTTTTTGTTTGAACCATATTTTTGAGTGGCTCTCTTCTAGTTTGGTCAACACTGAAATTTTATATAAATAGGGTTTACTAAGTTCTGGTTATGTTTGGTCAAAAAGTAGTACTTTGTTTTATTTTCTTAGAAGCATATGTTTGCTTTGTAATGTTTTCTAAGCCCAAAAGATTTATTTTCTTAGAAAATGTATTTCTCAAGTAAATATAAGATTAGTCTCTGTGTGTGTGTGTAGTGATAGATGCTAGGTAGAAAATTATGACATGAGAATCAAGAACACCGAAGTATCTCTCACTGGATTGAATTAGAAGCTTTGGGTCATTTAGCTTTATCTCTGAATTTTTCCAACTCTGACATTTTTTTTACTTGATAGAATCATCTCTTTCATTGGCGATGGGAATGATTAAGAGTACATGGCTGAATGTCTACTATTCTAGATAAATCTGAAACCATGGATATGTGTAGAAGCAAGCTGCACTATATTGGACCTTTTCTTCTATTTTTGTTTCCTAGCATGTGTCTACTGTACTTGCAAATAAATTCTGAAACCATGGATATGTGTAGAAGCAGGCTGCACTATATTGGACCTTTTCTTCTATTTTTGTTTCCTAGCATGTGTCTACTGTACTTGCAAATAAATTCTGAAACCATGGTTTTTATGCCCATGTAAGCAGGTCTTGAAGGATGATCTAAAGCTGTCTATTACCAAGCTGCAGCACATTCAAGCTTATGTCTTTTTTTTGCTACGAAACTCCCTACTAGTTAACAATAGTAGGTGCATTGAGTGGAAGTGCCCTTTTGAGATGATGAGACGTGATACATGCTCATCTTTCTCAATCAGCTTACCTGAAGCACTAATGTGATGTCAAGTTAATCAGATTAGTCTTTTGTGTAACCAACATATTGTATAAATGCTAATTCTACCGCACTAATCAAGATAGAATGTATACCATATTTTCCTTTCAATGTTCTAATTTATTTTTTGTTACAAACTTGCATATTAGAGAAGGCACTTGTCTTCTCTTGTTTGTCTTGCTTATTCCTCGTCTTTTTTTTTGCTTTGTTTTTGGCTAAGCAGATCGGTTTTATTTGATCTTCCAGGATAGTCTGAAATGTGGTTCAGCTGGGACACACGTGAACCCGTTGTTTTCCTTAATCCAACTTTATCCTTTCGGCCCGATATGTGCATTCAATTTTGGGGGCTATCAGGTTTGATCTGTTCGAAGTGGGGGCCCGTTTGCTATAATAGAACACATAACGGAGCCGTTTGTTTTGTGTTTGTGTGTGTGTGTTCTCACATTTTTTTCCACTTGGTGGATTTGCCACTGTGGAATCATAAATTTTTGTTTGGAGGAGATATTGCATTAGTTTGACACTAATTCATACTAATTCATGGGAGCGTGATGCACATTAGTAGCCTAGATTAGTAAACCAATGTATGCAGCGATCTGGGATTATTTTTGTTTCCATCTCCTTGTTGTTCACCACAGCACCAACCATTTCTCTTGTTATTCCGGAGGTGTATACATTCTTCAGCTGTGACTTGTGAAGGGTTCGTGCTTATAGTGGTGCTGAAGTATGTACAAAAGGATTTAGATTGGTGAAAAGCTTAATGTGAATTCCTGCTATTTGGCCTGAGGCATTTTGTAGAGCTTCTAAAATAAGTCATGATCTCATGGTATCAGCAGAGCTTTTAAATCTTAGACTGGTCTCCGCAGAAGAGGAGCTCTTATTGCCCCCCCCCCGCCCGTTTGCGTTTTGACTTCTCTTTTTGTCGTTGGAATAATAATATATTTATTAGCTAGCTTATGCTTCTATAGAATATGTTTTGAAAAGCAGAAGCTCTTCTTTGATTAAAATTCGCATGGTAAGCATGTCATGTAAACCCAGGAGGTAGAAGGTTGTCAAGGGTCATGCTACCAGATCACCATAAAGTTGTCGAATTTAGGGGAATTAGTTAAAGTTTTGTTTGTAAAATATAGTCATATCCCATTGAAACAATCAAGATTATCATTTTTTCCTTTTTATGTGGCTAATGGCAATTATATGTTCCTCAATAGTGGCTGCACCTGTGTAGGTCCAACATCTATTCTTTGTGTAGTGGTGAGAGTAACCAGGATGACCATATTGAGTTTTGGTGGTGTTATTTTCGTACCTATTTTTTTCCGTAGTGCTATATACTCTTGCATCAACTAGGGGCTTGGCAGCTGTTCTGGGGTATATGTGACACTAGGAAAGAAAACTTCTTTAGCTTCACTGATGAACTTTATACTTGACGTTTGGTTCTAGGGCTGTTGTGTACAGCCCTTGTGAGTTCAAGCCTTAAAAAGGTGGAGGTTGTTTGAGAAGCCCACATTTTTTAACTTGCTAGATTATCCTATATGTCTTGTATCAAGCATATTCATTTTTGTTCTACTACACGAACTATATATATGACCACTCACATATGACCACTCACATGTAATTAAAAACAACTATAACCAAATGTTTGATTCATTTTTGATTTGTTTTGTCTTTTTTCAGTTTTCAATGATTACTTAAAACTGTTTTTTCATTTTTTTAACCTCCATCAGCATGGTGCTTTAGCTATCCTTTTAGGTTTAGTGAGCTATATGCACCAGGTAGGTTATCAAATAACTTTTTATGTGTATTGATTTTAGTTATTCTAATTGACTGTTTGGTCTTGGGTTTTGTGTTCTCATACAACCAATATAGGATAAGTTTCACAAGAAGCACCTGTAGGAAGTTGATAGGTTTATTATCATGTGTCAAATATTGTTAGTTATGTTTTCTTTCAGAAAGGCTAGATATAAATCTCTTATATCTTTGTTACATGACATGCTGGAGGGGGGGGGGTTGATATCAAATGTTTTTAGTAAAGCAAAATGAATGTCATGGCAGTAATGATTTTTTGTTTGTAAATTACAGGAATTCCAAAGCAAGCTATAACAAGGGCAAGTGATAACATCGACAAACACCTTAAATCCTCGCACAGTCCAAAGATCATGGCATTGTATAACTGGGCCCCATCATTTGATCTCGGCATCGACAATGATGATCATCCTGACCTGCAGTGTAATCAGGTGTGTAAAAAGAATACAATTTTTTCAGTATGATCAACTGAGTCATTTTTATTTACGTTATTTGTGTACCTTTTTATATATATCGTCGTATTTATTTCTTGCTAATGTAATCTTTTTCTGTTTTTTTAACATAGGGGGAAATTGCTGGTATTGATATTAAGCCACAGGATCCTGCAGAGACCACACCACATGCAATGGGTGTTTCTTCTACAAATGTGATCAACCTTGTAAATCAACTTTTTTGCTATCTGATTATGCACATCTTTTTTTGTTCTATGCTATTTAACATTGTGTCATGTATCTGTATGTTCCTTTTTTACACTCTTAAAAAACCAGTTATAAAGCTTAGTTGGGTTGTTAGCTTTGTGGTGGTGTATCTGTATGTTCTATGCCATTTAACATTGTGTCATTTTTGGTGGGTTCACTAATCATTTCTATAACTTGTAAATTTTAGTTATAAAGCTTTTGGTATTTCTGAAACCAGGAGGTAGAGATTTTTTGTGCTATCGATTTTTTGTGCTATCGATGTCAACTGCAGTAGTTTGTTTTGGGGTTTCATATAGTATTAAAGGCTATGCTAGCTTAGATTTTTTAATTGTAATGTTCGATGAAGTAACATTCATGGTACAAGAGTAGTATTAAATATATATCATGAATATAGTTGTAACTTGTAACTATAGTGATGAATCCATTTTTTCTGTTAATACTGTTAAACTAAATGTAACAATAGTTTTTTGTTTGCACTCTAAAACTAAATGTTTTGGTCACTAAATAGTATATTCAACTAAAGTTTCTGCTAATATTTTTTTTGTTCTGATAAATGTTAATAATGTACTATCTTATATGCGAATATGTTTTTGCCTTAATGCCTTAACTCCTGGTTAATATTAGTTTTAAAAACTAAAATGTAACAACAGTTTTTGAGTGATAGACTAAATCTAGGTTTTTGCTAGCACTCTTAAACTAAATTATTTGTTAGGTCTATTTAATTAAAGGTTATGCTAATTGTTTTTTGTTCCTTTTTTCACTTCAAATAATTATGCTATGATATTTTTTTTCGTCTCCAGGACCCACCAGATATTGTGACTTCTTCAAGAGAACGATTTGATCAAAGATGTGTTGATTTGCATAAACAAACTGATCAAATATATAACAAGAATGAATCCTTTGTTAAAGATAGGGTAGGGTGCAGCAAATGTCACATTCTAAAACCTGTGCTGGCCAGTCTGCACTTAATATCCTTCAGCCTCTCAACGTCAATGTTCTGAACTTAGGAGGTAGTTGCACTCTTAAATTAAATGTTTTTTGGTCATTGATAGTCTATTGAAATAAAGTTTTCCGCTAATAATTTGTTTGTTCTGATAAATGTTAATAACGTACCATCTTATATGTGGATATGTTTTTGCCTTTAATGCTTTACTCTTTGAACTAAAAATTCGTTAGCTCTCGTAAACTAAAATATTTGTTAGGACTATTTAACTAAAGGTTATGCTAATTGTTTTGTTTGTTCACTAAATCTCATTATAGCGAGGAATGCTAGGTTGTATGGAACTTCACCATGTATGAAACTAAATATCTAATGTTTTTCACTTAATACGTAGTTGCTCTCTTAAAACTAAATGTTTTGGTCACTAATAGTCCATTCAACTAAAGCTTTCTGCTAATAATTTAACTAGGAGGTAGTGTGGGGGGTGGTTCACTAACTTGCAAGATGCCTCTTTATGGAAGTACAAGGCAAATGAGGGGTAGCATATACACTGGTCACCTGTACTCTACAGGTAGAGATAGAGTCATGGTATCCGCCTTAGACATGGCATATTATCAAGCAGTTATTAGCATGTCAGTGGGCGAACACAGCGGGTAAGTGTTGTATGCAGATATAACCTTATGCTTGTATGTTTCATATTGTTTTGTTCTGTCTTTCCACTTATCTAATTTGGTAGGTTGTATTTTTTTATTCAGTTGCAAGGCCATTTCAGTGAAGCCTGATGGAAAAACTTTTGTGAAATATAGCTGTTTAGGGTATTCTCTTAAGCCTGAAGGCAAAATTGACAATTTCTTGGTAAATTGTTTTTGCCGGCTTCTATTTGAGGAGAATCATCCCACCAAGTCAAAGAAGCATTTCTTTTTCAACACAGTTGGGGTATGTCACCATTGTTTCTTTCTCTTATTTTATTTTTGTCATTTATTTGTCTTTTATAAGTAAGGACTTCTCATGTTAGAATTATACTTTTTTTGGTGTACCTAAAGTGGAAATACTGGATCTTTTGTCTATATATTTTTTTCTTCCTAATATGTGTGGTAATTTTTTCTTTTTCACAGCAACAAATATTGAAGCCAGAATCAGAATTCAGGTTTGCAAACGTCAAACATGAATTTGAAACTGCCCATAAAGTTAAGTCATTGCAATCTTGTGAAATGGTTAGTATTTTAACATGCTAGTATTATTTTTCAGTTTTTGTTTATCTTTATTTTTTTTGGCATGTGTATTTTAGTTTTTATAAATGTTCCAACTTCCAACCATGTACAATCTGATTGCTAATTTAATCTCCCTTGGTTGTATGGTATGTACTAGACTTTCTTCCCTATTTTGCACGAAGATCACTGGTTTCTTTTTGTTGTGGACATTAAAGACCAAAAGTTTGTATTCATTGATTCAGCAATTGGGGGGAGGTCTTACAACGAAAACATGAGAATGAATCTAGTACGTGTGCTATATCTTTTCTTTTTTTGTCTTCAATTTTCTGTCTCGTTTTCTATCTATGCGTGCTATATCCGAAATGTTACCTTATTGTTAAATTAACTTTTTTGTAACAAGTTATATGTATTGCAGATATGGAATTTTTCCACGTCATTCTTTGCAACTGCTAAAAGTTCATCGATCAACCCTCTTGATTTTGACTTTGATGATTTATCACCTCATCGACAAAAGTTGAAGTAAGTTATTGTAGAGAGATAGATTGGGAAAACGCCTCACACACCAAAGGGGTGGGCGGCTGTGGTATATATAGCCAAGATACAGTGGTTACAATAGATCCTCAAAAGGAGGAGATATAGAAACAGAATATGGCTATACAATATACACAATCCTTTATTTTCCTCTAATAGTTATTGTTTTTTGTTTTTATGCTTTTCTTATTTATTACATGTGTAGTTTCTGGCTATGAATTGTTTTTAGACAACGTACATGGATACCTTTCCAGCAATTGTTTTTTCGGGGTTATGATGTATATCAATATACATTTCCATTTTTTTACCAGGAAGGACTCTGGTGTGTTTGTTATGAAATACATGGATATATGGGCCCCCACAGTTGCACTTGAATCTCAGTTCACCATTGATGACATACCAAAGTTAAGGATTCAACTTCTTAACCGCATGTTGCGTAGCCAACACAACTTGGAAGACTTAAGTTTGGTTAATTCTGTAGTTTGGAAGGTTAGTCACATTTTATTTTTGCATTACACACACATATATATATACATGTATGTATACATACATATATATATGTATGTATATGTATACATTACTCTTATTTTTTAGTCATCTATCCTTTTTTTTAATATTTTATAATGTGTACCTGTTCTTTTTTTTTAGATTCTACGAAACTGAAGATTGTTTGCTGCTTTCTATCATTGTTTACGGTGAGTTTTTTTGTCTAATTGTCAATCTTGACTGTGATGTGGGTGGCAGCAGTGGATTTGTGAAGCTTATTCCACAATTCTGGTTATGTATTAGCTCCTACCAACCACAGGTACTGTTAAGATTTATGCGATGGAAATAATATATGATCATATTAGAAGGCTTGCTAGTTTGTACAGGTTTTCATACCTTATATATGGTTCCTTAGTCTTACCCATGCTTGCTTTGCTGGTTTTACTCGTCATGTGGTTACTAATGTGTAAGCATGTGTCATTTTGGTATATTAATGTTGTTTTGCTGGATTATCCGAATCATGCGCTGTTCCTTATTATTTTTTATTTGCAAGGTGAGAAATATTTTTGCTTTTGCTTTCATGCCTTTTTCTCATGCAATCGCTGGTCTTTTGTAGCTGAGGGTTCTCCTTTTGAGTTACTAGATGCCTTAATTTCTGTTTCTATCTTCTCTACCTCATTCATAACTAAAGATTGTTTGCTGCTTTCTGTCATTGTTTACGGTGAGTTTTTTTTTTGTCAAATTGTCAATCTTGACTGTGATGTGGGTGGCAGCAGTGGATTTGTGAAGCTTATTCCACAATTTTGGTTATGTATTAGCTCCTACCAACCACAGTACTGTTAAGATTTATGCGATGAAATAATATATGATCATATTAGAAGGCTTGCTAGTTTGTACAGGTTTTCATACCTTATATATGGTTTCTTAGTCTCACCCATGCTTGTTTTGCTGGTTTTACTCGTCATGTGGTTACTAAATGTGTAAGCATGTGGTTACTAATGTATGGTTTTGTTTGATTATTAGTACCTTCCCTGTCCCCAACATTTCTGGGGGGAATCATAGTGTTTTTTGCCACGTGCTTTGTCAAAATTGGCTTGATGCTTTTTCAATTGATGATTCATTTGAGGTCCAATCTCGGTAACAACTATCTCGTTACATGTCTGACTATAGCTAAAAGAAGTTAAGAACATGTGGAACATGCTTTTTTTTGGTCTACTTGATAATAAGAATGTTCATACTAAAAAAGATATGAACTAAAAAAGATCAACAATTCAACAGAGCATCTTTTCCAATTGAGCTATTACACTGATTTTCTGTCTATTACACTAGAAACAAATAACATGGCTCTTCTGTTTTTTATCCCCTACAAATTCTGAACTTCCATGCTTTTTGTCCTATTTCTTCATGTTCCCTCCTACTGCCCTCTTATTTTTTGCTTGCATCATGTACTTCTTCCATCCCTTCTTCATGTGGAGTCATCCTGCAAGCACATAGAACAAATGTTTTGAACTTTATAGTTCTATACATTGCAGTTTTTTAGGTATGTTTTTTTCCCTTTTTACGTACCTATGTGTTTTTGATTGAGGCTTGCTACTTGATGTATTCTTCCTTTTGGACCTGCTTGCAGGTGGGAGGTGAAGTTTTTTGCAATTGCGTATGTTGTGTCCTACCTCTCCACAGTGCTTGCACCTATACTTCACTTCTTTGATTTGATCAACTATACTTTTGTACCTTCCCTTAGTCCTGCCTTTAGTCTGTACCTTTTGTGGATCTAGTAGCTCAAGCAGTGGTTGTGGCTTCTTTGTTAGGTTTGGTTGTTCTTGCTGATCTTTGCTTTTGGTTTCATGAGTTTTTCCCATGCAATCGCTGGTCTTTTGTAGCTGAGGGTTCTCCTTTGAGTTACTAGCTGCCTTAATTTCTGTTTCTATCTTCTCTACCTCATTCATAACATAGTCAAACAAGCCCCGTGATTTCGAAGCATCTGATGCTACCGAAATCATTTTCCTTGATAGTATGTTGAATCTAAATAGGCTATCAGCGTCTCTTATCTCCGCTGCCATCTGTGCCGGCTCTATCGTGCTTGTATTGCTGAACCGAAACCTCCATCTTTCCAAAAACATATTTGTCCGGTAGTTCTGTGATGTTAAGGCTTATGAGGACCTTCAGTACATGCGAGCACAATATACCATTCTTCTGGAACATTGCACATATACAACTATAGTCTTTCTCAGTCATGTCAATAAGCACTACACATGTTCTCCTTCTATATTCTGGTCTGGGATGGTTATCTGCCTGGTACACCTCATAGATTTTATTTTTTACTCTTTCCACCATGTAGAGTGAAGTTGTGTCCTTGAGTTCATTCTGAAACTTGATGAATATTTTTCGATTGTACAGCTTCCATGCTTGATCCTCCATCTTGTAACTAGACCAAAGTTGTGGCTTTGTCCTTGACTTGTTATCCTCTTGCTCTTCTCTATCAAGTATTGTGTCAGAAATCCTTTCAAACTCTCTGAAGAAACTTAATATGCTGTGCTGTGGGCCAACATCATCCTTAAATATTGCATTCATCCCTTCACTTCTACCAGTTGAGTGGATGAAGGGGTAGAACTCATTCTTGAAAAAAACTGGGACCCATCTGTGTCTAGATAACCACATGTCCTGAAAGTACTTCACATGACCTACATCATAGCAATTAACCATTTGCACCCATAATGTTTCAAATTCCTGCACTGTCAGACAATTCATAATAATGTCAATGAAGTCTTGGTGCAAACCAGGTTTTGCCCTGAAGCATGGACCAAGCTTCTACTCAGCTTTGTGTGTAATGTGCCAGAGGCAATTCCTGTGTTTTGCATTCGGGAACACCGACGCAATCGCAGTTTTCATTGCCCCGTCCTGATCAGTGATGATATGTGTGGGTGACTTGCCATTCATCGCACGCAGAAAAGTGTTAAAAGCCCACCTAAATGTCTCTGCAGTCTCATCTTTTAGCAGTGCACATCCAAATAGGCAGTTTTGTCCATGCCCAGTTATACCAACAAATGGAGCGAAGGGTAGGTTGTACTTGTTGGTCATGTAGGTTGTGTCGAAGCTGATACAATCCCCATACATGTGATAATATTTCCTTGCCCTAGCATCAGACCAGAAAATGTTCTTTACCATGTTGTTCTCATCAGTGTCAAAGGAAAAGAAGAAACCCGGGTTTTCTGTTTGTTTTTGGCAGAAATGTGTTAGTAGCTGAACCATGTCATTTGAAGAGCTCTCATGTCTAATAGATGTCCTCAAGTTGCTCACATCACGTTTTGTGTACGGTAGGGACCTTAAACCTCCTCTTAGGAACGAGAGAATGGACATCATCTTCCTGGTGGGTATATTGCACTGGTTCAATGTCCTAACAAGGCTTTTTTCTTCATCTGTCATGAATTTGTGAGACCTAAGAAACCTTGTCTCATTTTGGGGATACATTTCATGGTTATGCTCCAACACGACTCTCTTTACCTTCCATATTCCATTTCTGAACACCACAACCATTTCTGCTGGGCATTTAGTCTTCACTATGCTGCTCCTCCTCCTCTTGTTTGTGAGAGTCCATTTGGTTGTGTCGTCATGCATTTTTGTTTTCTGCACTTTTTCCTCTCCAAACTTGTTGCATTTCATTGTGTGTTTTGTGATTTCTCCTTCCCTTTTCTTGTTTTGTGTGCGGTAATTTTTCACTTTTGCTATTGAGAATCCAGAAAGGAATGAATAGAAATTGTAGAATCTATGTGCATCATCTGCTGTCTCAAATGTCATCCCCTCTTCTGGTTTGAACCTGCTGTCAATCTCAAAGTGACCACCTGATTGTTTCATGGCATCCATCATTTCATTTTCCAGGAAATTCTCTATGTCTTCTTTTGATAAATCTTCTTTTTCATTTTCTGCAAGGTTCTCACGCTGGGCGACATCTTCATCGCTACCTCCATCAATTTCCGCTGTGTTAGCATACCCTTCAGTCATGCATGTCGTTGATAAGGTCTCGCCATTTGAATCTTTTGACACATCTGTTTGAATGTGTTAAAGCAGAGAACAAGTATGTATATTTGTAGTTATGTTTGTAGTTATGTTGCAAACTCAGGTGTTTATTGCAACTTACCATATCATTAGTTGTTTGGATGTCTTCTAGGTCTTGTTGTGTTTGGGTAAACTGATTCTGAGCAGGCTCCATTGATTGCAATAGGCTTACTAAGCTGTTGTTCATAATGCCTCCAGCACCACAGTAACTGTCCAGTTCCTGCCAACATAAAAAAATATCGCAATGTTTTTTAATAAGTTTTGCATTAGTATGAATGATACTTGTATGCCTAGAACATTTTTTTGGTTTCTGACATTAAAACCATGCATAAAATATATATAAACCATGCATAATGTTTTTTTGTATTTACCTGGAAGTTGTTGTAGTTATAATTGCAGCCCTCACTTGTCATTGTTGTCATCCATTGGTTGAGATTCTTTTTTTTCATATCAGTGTAAATATGAAGCTTAGTTGTGTGGCAAGCAACACAAGTTTAAAGGGGTACTGTAACAATATAAATGTGTTGTACATACCATAGACCAACATTGTTGGATGTCATTATTTATGTATCCTGTGTCATGTAGATTTGGTTGAACCTCTGTGACATAATCTGATTTTGCACCATTTGTTGCAATCTGCAAAAAAAATTTGAATGGGATTTTTTAGCTGTAATGCATTTTGGGGGGGGGGGGGGTGATAGGAGTGGTGGATTGGAACGAAAGGTTTCAAAATATGAATTAGTAACTACCTTACTCCAATAAGATTGATTCATGTTACCTCATCATACAACTGGTTAAATGTTGAGGGAACCTCCTTGCTTGAGAAATCTGCATAGGATCTCAAAAAAAATCTTAAGATTGTACTTTTTTTGATCATGTTATGTTAGGACTAATTGTTTTGTTTTCACTCTTAAACTATTGTTTTGTTAGCCCTAATTGTTTTGATGAGCAGACACATTGTTGATGAACAGACACATTTGTTGTTACTTCTAATGCTTATTATTATGGAACATCAGTATTTTTTGGGAATTGAACTAGTAAAAGGCTTAATGACTAGTTTATAGTGATCTGTCATCACTTATAGTAATGTTTGCTCACTAAACCTAATTATATTTACGCTTTATAGGATTATATGTGAATATGTTTTTGCTTTAATGACTTAGTTTTTGTTATGATTTGCCTTTGTCTTATAGTATGAATGATTTTTTCTAGTTTTGTATTGCTCTGCCAAATGCCTTAAGTCTTAATGTTTGCTAATAGTTTTATAGTGCTATGTCATCAGTTAGATCAGTGAACAGCCACTTCTGTAATTATGTTTTTTCAAACCTCAATCAAAAACGCATAGGCACTAATAATTAATATGGAACATCAGTTTTTTTTGGGAATTGAACTAGTAAAAGGCAGTGTCAAATGGCTTGGATTTGCTTTTATATTGTGATTTTGACTAGTTTTATAGTTATCTGTCATCAGTTATACTAAATGTAAAATTCAAGCATATTCATTTTTGTTCTACTACACGAACTATATATATGACCACTCACATGTAATTAAAAACAATTATAACCAAATAACCCACATGTCATTGGTTTTCTGGGACAGCGCAATCACGTGCCTTGCCTATTTTTTCGTTTACTTCAAGTGATTTCGAATATCACTGCACAGTGAGTGTCATCTCTTTTTTTATTTTCTGTGATCTGCGGTACAAGAGATGCTAGTGGGCTTGTCATATGCTCGATGAGGATAATTGAGGTCTAATACTGAAATTGAATGTTCAAATTTTGAGCTCTAGATCTTTTTTGCATTGCTGTCATTTGTCTCACTGTACTACAGTTAGATATTTTTTGAGAGTATGTATATGCTGTGATCACTAGTTTTGTTGATTAGTCAGTTTGGCTTTTGTTGCATAACTTGCTAAAATTATAATCCCAATTTTTGGAAGCTTGTCAAGTTTTTTTGGCTGATTTATTTTGTTGTCTATGTGATCACTTGGCACTGATTTCTGTGCTAGCCGAGAGTATATTTTTGGTGACAGTCAATAGGTGAGATTGGCAAATTGTTGTTTGGAGCTCAAATTTTGAATCTCACTTGTCATATTCAATTTATGAAGAGTATAGACCAAAGTAGCGGGACAGCCAAGTTTGAAATCTTGAGCAACCCTACATCTGAGAGCAATAACACAATACATTTTGTTGATCATATGCTGAATCTAGTCATATATGTTTAAGGCTTCTATGAGATTTAGCATGTAGTTTCTCATGTTATGTTATTTCTATTAGTTTTGTTTTCTTCACTAGTTCTAATGTTTTGTAAGAATGTCTCACCAAAATACATTGTTATATTTAGTAATTATGGATCATCAATTTTTTATCAGAACTATTACATTGTTAGCATTAATATATAATCTTAGTAGTAATACTATGGATAATCAATTATTATGTATCATCATTTTGTTGTTCTGAACTATATACATTGTTAATACTAATATTATGGGCAAGCCTGTAGACAGTGTACAATCTGATATGTGAGACTAATGTACAATCTTAAATGTGATCATAATATCTAATTATGTTAAAACTAATGTATAATCTGTTTAATACTAATGTAAAATCTTTTTATGTGATCATAATATATACTTATGTTATTCCAATCTTTGTGGAGCAGCCAGTTTGGTTATCTTCTGGTAATCTTGTTTTGTTAGCACTCCTAAACTTAATGTTTTGTTAGCACTAATAATTATTATGGAACATCAGTATTTTTTTGGGAATTGAACTAGTAGAAGGCAGTGTCAAATGGTTTGGAACTGCTCTTTTAATCTGGTTTTGACTAGTTTATTAGTGTTTTGTCATCAGTTAAGACTATTGACAGTATTTCAGGTCAGTTAAGATCTACTACCATTTCACTATTTTCTAATAATGCACCATCTTATATGTGATCATGATATGTAAATATGTTTTGCAATCTTTTATGTGCAGCCACTTTTGTTATCTTCTGCTAATAGGTTTGTTACGACAATATATGTGATACTAAGGTGACAATCTTATATGTGATCATAATATCTAATTATCTTAATACTACTATACAACCTGTTAATACTAATTTACAATCTTATATGTGATCATAATATATACTTATGTGATCATAATATATACTATATATGTGATACTAATGTGACAATCTTATATGTGATCATAATACATATTTTTTGTTTTTCCAATCTTTGTTGAGCAGCCAGTTTGGTTATCTTCTGCTTATCTTAAACCAAAAACTTGTGCTAATAGTTTTTTTGTTACAAAATCTAATTCTGTTTATGCTATTAGTTTGTTTTTCTTGACCATAATATCTAATTATGTTTTTGCAATCTTTTTGATGTATAGCCACTTTTTTGTGTTCCTCTGGACAGTGTGCAGCAGTAACACCATCAGACAGTAAGGTTCAGGTAACCTCCTGGAACTCTAGTCTGAAGCTTATTCCACTGAAAAATAATTGTTAGTACTCTGGAACTTGTGCTAATAGTTTTGTTTAGGCAAGCCTCTGGACAGTAATAATAGTATAAAATTTTGGTTTATACTATAAGTTTTGTTATCTTCTCTATTTGCAATCTTTGTTCAGCAGCCACCTTTTGTTATCTTGTGCTAATCTTGTTTTGTTTGCACTCATAAACTTGTTTTGTTAGCACTAATAATTATTATGGAACATCAGTATTTTTTGGGAATTGAACTAGTAAAAGGCTTAATGACTAGTTTATAGTGATCTGTCATCACTTATAGTAATGTTTGCTCACTAAACCTAATAATATTTATGCTTTATAGGATTATATGTGAATATGTTTTTGCCTTAATGACTTAGTTTTTGTTATGATTTGCCTTTGTCTTATAGTATGAATGATTTTTTCTAGTTTTGTATTGCTCTGTCAAATGCCTTAAGTCTTAATGTTTTGCTAATAGTTTTATAGTGCTATGTCATCAGTTAGATCAGTGAACAGCCACTTCTGTAATTATGTTTTTTCAAACCTTCAATGAACAGCCACTTTTAGTTTTGTTTTCTTCACTAATTCTAATGTTTTCCAATCTTTTGACGAACAGCCACATTGTGTGAACTGATCTTATGATCAAATATGTAGCATGCATGCGAGCAGAAATTATGGTTGAGGAAAAGAGAACCAGGACTTGGCTAGGCAGACCAAAATCAACAATTATATGTAACTATCAGACATTACATGTTGTGTGGTGTAGGAATATATGTATCTTCTCCATGTTGCACATATAATACCAACATAGCACGTTTTATCAGATTTTTTTTACCCATCTTCAATGGACAACCACATTATGTTCAGAGCTTATGTTTTTTCTAAAGTAAACTAGAGGTGTTTTTAAGATCCAAATCAGCAGCGTGTGATGCGAGCAGATGTTTTGGGGTTGAAGACATGTAAAACCATGAAAGAGAACCTAACTCTAGATCAAGTTGGGGAAGAGAGACCACGGGCGCTATCTACTCTATATTTTCAACTACATTGGAGGAGAAGAAATCAGAACGGGGGAATTCGGGTAAATACCTCTGAAATCCAACTGTTTCTCCATGTTTTTGATCCTCCTGCTTCTGTTCGTTTCTGTTTTCCCTTTTCTCTATTTGATCTCCAGAGAGACTTCTTTTTTCTATTTTGTTCCCCCTGTGCAAGAACGAACTCCGTCGTCATGCTTTTTGTTCTCCCGGTGTGTGTGGGGCCCACTATACAAACCCTAATGGCATTTTACTACTTTTATCATGCGGTCCGTCGTAATGGTAGGGTTCTTCATATGGCACATGTGTTTTTTTGGGCTGAATAATCGATCCTGGGAGTGGCTCTTGCTCGGGGCGTAGCTGCTATGGTCTGAATTATCGATCCGGGGATAACGTGGGCTAACAAGGGTGCAAACAAAACACTAACGGGCTCGGTAGATGTGACGGATCCAGAACCGTTGGCCCGTTGGCCCGTTAAATATGGTGGAAACAAGACGCGAGGTGGGTTTTAATCTGAGCCGTTTTCTGTTTGATCTAACGGTTGAAAATTTGGATGTTTTTTTAACAAAAAACATCCGGGAGATGGCTATACAGACCCTTATATATAACAATCCTATGTTGTTTTGTGGAGGTTGGTGCCTGGGTAATCTAGTGGGACTCGACTGTTGGCTTGGCCTGTGTTGGACAAGATGACGTCACCCGTGGAACTCAACGATCAAGACGAGAAAACGCCCAAAGAAACTCACGCGAACTCCTGGTGTTTTGGCGCTGCAAGCTGCAGCTTTTCCTGATTTACTCCTCCTTTTATTTAGCAATCACAATAGTAACTGACATGCACTATTCAAGAAGAAACTGAAGACTAAATGCAGACATGAAGACATGCAGACTACAAACGCATCGCGAGTGACTTGCAGACAACCGCTCACCGGGTCGTACACACGGTACCCATTTGAGCCTGGCTCATAGCCCAGAAACACCATCTTCACACTGCAATCGTCGAGCTTGGCGAGATGGGGACGTGTGACCTTCACATGCGCAATGCACCCGAACGTGCGCAAGAAGTTCACCGCCGGCTTCTCGCCATGCCAAGCCTCGTAGGGAGTCATGCCGGCTTCTCCCACAAAAAATTGGAATTAAAATATTGCCCATATTTATAACATTCCAGAAACCTTAATGTGAATTTTGTTGCAATACAGCAATGACCTCGACTTTAGGAGGGTATGGTAATCCACTTGTTGTCTTTTTAGCATGTCAATCTATTGATTGGTGGGTTGATACTGGTGCTAATGCTCACGTATGTTCTGATATTTCCTTGTGTTCTTCTTATCAAACAGCAAGGGTTTCCTCCATCCTAATGGGAAACGGGTCGCATGCTTCTGTTCTTGGTGTTGGCATGGTGGATCTGAATCTTATTTTAGGGAAGACTGTCCACTTCAAGAACATGCAGCATGCTCCTACAATAAACAAGAACCTCGCTAGTGGTTCTCTTCTATGCAGGGATGGTTATAAGCTAGTTTTTGAGTCAAATAAAATTGTAATGTCTAAGTTCGGAAAATTTTTTAGCAAAGGCTATGAGAGCGGAGGCTTGTTTCGCCTAAGTATTTTAGAGTCTTGTTATAATTTGAATGTTGCAACTAGTTTAAATAAATGTGAGGCAAATATTTGGTATTCTCATTTCTGCCATATTGGTTTTAATAGTATTGCTAGAATATCCATATTAGATTTAATTCCAAAATGTGAAATTGTCAAAGGATCAAAGTACCAGTCATGTGTGCAAGCAAAGCAACCTCAAAAACCCTTTAAGGGATTAGAGGACAAAAAGAATTTGGCACCATTAGATCTTGTTCATTCAGATTTATGTGAAATGAATGGATTGTTGACAAAAGGAGGCAAAAGATACTTTCTAACTTTTATTGATGATGCAACATGCTATTGCTATGTGTATTTGCTAAAAACTAAGGATGAAGCTTTAAACTACTTTAAGACTTATGAGGCCAATTTGAGAACCAACTAGAGTAGAAAATAAAAAGATTGAGGTCTGATCGTGGAAGAGATTATGTCTCTCATGAATTTTCTCAATTCTGTTCTGAGCATGGAATAGTCCATGAATTTACACCACCATATTCACCCCAATCAAATGGGGTAGCTGAGAGGAAAAATCGGATACTAACAGATTTGGTTAATGCCATGTTAGAGAGTGCCGGTATGCCTAAGGTATGAGGGGGGGAAGCTATACTGATAGCAACTTTCGTCTAAACAGAGTAATCACTAAAAAGAGTGAGGCTATTCCATATGAGAGATGGAAGAGGAGAAAACCTAATGTTAATTTTCTGTGAACTTGGGGTGTTTGGCAAAAGTCAATATACCATTACAAAAAAAGAGAAAGCTTGGACCAAAAACAGTCGATGGTATTTTTCTAGAATATGCTCAAAATAGCATGGCCTATAGATTTTTAGTAGTTAAATCAGAAACTACTGAGATTGTTGCTAATACAATAATGGAGTCTAGAGATGCTTTATTTTTTTGAGAATATCTTTCCAATGAGAACAGCAGACAGTACTTCACATTCTGAGAATGTTCAAACTGATAATATTGTAAGTGAGAATAATCAAACTTCTGAACTTCCCACCATTTTTGAACCAATATGTGATATCCCTGAGGAGGATAACAATCTAGTCGCAGGAGCAAGAGACAAATGGTTGAGAAAATCTTTGGTGACAACTTTATTGTATACCTTATGGATGATGTGCCAAAGACTCTTTCAGAGGCTTATGCATCTTCTGATGCTGAGTCTGAGTATTAGAAAGAGGAAGTCCATAGCGAGATGGACTCTATATGGCTAATGGGACTTGGGAGATCACTGATCGTCCTATCAGGTGCAAACCTATAAGATGTAAGTGGATCTTTAAAAAGAAACTAAGACCTGATGGTACTATTGAGAAGTACAAGGCAAGACTTGTGGCCATGGGTTACACCCAGAGAGAGGGAGAAGATTTCTTTAATACCTATTCTCCTGTTGCTAGACCAGATGGTTTTGTGATTTCTGGATAGGAAAATAAGGTATGCAGATTCTTGAAATCTTTGTATGGCCTAAAACAAGCATCTAAACAATAGCACAAGAAGTTTGACAAAATTTTGACATCCGCTGGCTTTTTTGTAAATGAAACTGATAAATGTGTACATTATCGTTATGGTGGGGGTCAAGGAATGATCTTATATTTGTATGTAGATGACATACTTATATATGGGACAAATACTGCCGTTATTGATAAGGTCAAATATTTCTTATCTCGGTGCTTTGATATGAAAGACTTGGGAGAGGCAGATGTCATTCTGAATATTAAATTGATCAAAAGCAAGGATGGAATCACTTTGAATCAATCTCGTTATGCTGAGAAAATATTGAGCTGTTTCGCTTTTGAAAACTATAAAGTTTCTTGAACACCCTATGATGCGAGTATTAAGCTTTGAAAGAACTAAGGGTTAGGAAAAGATCAATTAAGATATTCACAAATTATTGAGTCACTTATGTATTTAGCTGGTGCCACAAGACCTGACATTTTATTTGCCATAAGCAAATTAAGTCGGTTTACTTCTAACCCAAGAGATGATTACTGGGAGGCACTTGAAAGAGTGTTGCGCTACTTGAGGGGCACAACATATTTTAGAATACATTATACTAGACACCCTTCTGTATTAGAAGGATACAATGACTCTAATTGGATCTCTGATGCGGATGAGATAAAAACTACAAGTAGTTATGTATTTACTTTAACTGGTGGTGTAGTTTCATGGAGATCTTGCAAACAGACTATATTGACGAGGTCAACCATGGAAGCAGAACTTGTAGCACTTGACATAGCCACAGTTGAGGTTGAATGGCTGATAGAGCTTCTATTGGACTTGTCATTGGTTAAGAAACCAATACCTACAATCTTGATGTACTGTGATAATCAAACAGTGTTGGCCAAAGTCACAAGTACAAAGGATAATATGAAGTTCTTTAGGCATGTGAAGCATGGACTTAAATTTGTCAGAAAACTGAGAAACTCTAGAGTGATTGCTGTAAACAATATTCACACTGAGAAAAATCTGGCAGACCCTTTTACAAAGGGGTTAGCACGGAAAGCGATTTCTGTTGTATCTATGGACATGGGAATGAGGCCCATTTAAGTTATATCACAATGGTAACACATACCTTCTTGATCGGAGATCCCGTGACTTAGGTAATGGAAAAAAATTGATGTTGGAACAAGAGAGTATATATTTAAAATACCCATGTCCTAATAAACAAAATACTCTCAACTGTATGGAAGGTTGGCATAAAATCTTAATGCATTTTGTTGTCTAAATAAGGAAAAGATATTAGCCTGCAGAATACCTAGAAAGAATACACCTACTTGAGCTTAACTGTGTGGTCGCTATTCATGAGAATGTGGCATTCTCTACAAAGCTCATGAGCAGATAAGGGAGCATGACCATATAACACTATGTTTAGGCATGGTTCATTGGCAGCCTAGTACTAGTTGAGATTTCAAGTGAAATCATATCACGAAAAGGTATGAATAATTCAAGGCAAAGTCCATTCATCAACTGTGAGAAGATAAATCTTGTCATTCTAAGTGCAAATTCAACTCGTACGGGGCTTATACTAAAAGACTGTTATATTAACAGTACTTCAGCACAATATCTTTGACATCTTTTTATTTCTTGCTTTGGAATTGGTGGGGGATTGTTAGAAATTGGCCCATATTAGCAAGGCCCATTTCCTCAATTCCAAAGCATACATGGTTTAGTACCATATTGCTATGGCAAGGTGTGGGAGACTAATTTATAAGGTGGAGTCCTCACCACTTCTTGAATATGGATAGAGATGATATGAAGAGGGCTTTGTCTAATCTCGCACGTGCGCACGCGTATTCACGCATTTTCGTGTGAAAATCGCGTGACTTGTGACTGTGCTGTGATGTGACGTTGCACGTCATTTGGTAGACCATGTCCATCTTTAATTTTGCTGAACTTTGCACCATTCTCTTTCTGTTTGAATGAGATTCAAACATTTGAATGAGGCTTTATTGGGTTTGATGACAGCCAGTTACCAGTAGGTAAATGGCTGGTTAAATAGGTCAGTTATCAAAGGGTAAATGACTGTTTTAATCATGTCAGTTTTCAGTATGTCTATTTATATGCTTGGAGACATTTAGAGTATGGGTGAGAAACTCATTGCCTCCATTTCCTTCCTCTTTGCGATCTTGTGCTTTTGTACTGCGCCGTCTGAACTTCGCCAACCTTTCTTCCTAGCGTGCACGTGGAAGGAGGGAGAGCGAGCTATCTCTAGACCATTGCTGCAGAGAGTTTCTGCACGGAGGGGCAATAAGGTTTCTGGGCAGCGCACATCTGCGCGATCGCTCACTTCACTGCATCAAGTCTGCGCTGCTTTCTGTTTTTTAACAAACCCAATTGTAAGTCGTTTGCGCATTTGTTCGACTTTATTAATATAATTTATTTGTGTATATTTTGAAGTATGATGAGTATCCTACTGTTAGTTGCGAGTTTTGCATCAGTAGTTTATTGTATTTGTCTCTTAGAAAAATTTGAAATTAAAATATTGCTCACATTTATAACATTAGCGATTACTATTTATTGCGCAAATAAGTCGTACGGAATGCCCTCAACTCTGAAGCTGCAGGACGGGGACAGCAGCAGCAACGGCTGGAGCCTGCAGGAGGAGAAATTTGGTCCTTTCTTCTCCATTCAGGTCAAAGATATTCCCCTCAGATGTAGCGATCCTTGTTCAGGTCTCACAAAATTTAGGCCCGCATTTGTGAAATTCTATCCAAAATTCCAAAAAAAATGCGGTTGTCTTGTACCCCAACCAGAGGAAAGATCCATTTCTCCCCCATTTTTTTCCTGCTGTTTCTGATCCAATGTTGCAAGAAATTCGCGTCCTTCGTTTTGTTTACGTTTCAACTCCTCAGTTTTACACGAAATTAGGTAGGGGTTGCCAAAAATTTTGCCTTTTGGGGGTAAAATTTAACAAAAAATATAGCATGAGTAAAAATATCTTTGTGAATCTTTGGCTGCAAACGCTGTTCCCTACCACATTTCTCCTAGGAAGCACGATTTTAGCATGTGGTGGCAGCGGTGCTGAGCGCTATTCTGTCCCTTGCAACATAGCGACAGGAGCCAATTGATACATCGACTTGGACTAGCAGCCTGGGTGGGTTTTTCTTTTTCACTCTTAGATCAATTCAGCGTTGCCAATCCACATACTTCCTGTCCTTATGCATCAGAATCACCTCAAGTCTGTGTTTGGTGTGGAAGTCTCATTTAGTTTCGACGATACAAAAGCTGTCCTTGTTCGCTGTTTCCACGGACATCAGTGCTACTTACCAGTATATTTGTGGACAAGATGCTCCAATGGTAGGCAGTGTCCAGCTGCATGGATGAATTCCCAAACAAAGACAAATTTAGGATACAACCTGGTGGGAAGTTGTCACCATGTGGGCTGCTTACAGTGGGAGGCTCGCCAAACTCTAAGATGCCTGTATCGAATAATCCAAGCATTGTTTTTTTTTTGAAACAGGAGTAATCCAACCATTGTTACTTTCTATTGTAAACGGTCTTCAAAAATTCCAATCCAGTGAGATTTTTTGGCCTTCTAGTTTGTCACCTTTGCTGCGAAACTTCTTATCTGGTCTGTGGAACCTTATTTGTTTTGAATTGGTAAATCATGGTTGTCAAAAGCATTTTAGTAAGTGCAACTATTATGCTGAATGTGCTGCCTGATAGTATACTGACTTTAAGGCCATGTGCAAGTGTAACTTAGAAAAAAATAGTGTCAAATTTAAGGGATCTTGAAAGTAGACAAATTAGCCATTGTAGATACTGAATATCAAACAAATATCCATGCTTACCGCAACATATTTAGCAATTCAAACTACTTTGTATTGCTATAGTTACAGGAGGGCTAATAAAAGGACTAGTAAGTCAAAAAAAATTACATAACTGGTTACTGATACGGGATTGTTGAGTTCTAAAGTGGTATGCACTGTCGGCCATACCCACTACTACAGAAAGCCTAATACTAAACGGCCAATCATAGACGGTTTGACAAAACCGTCTGTGATTGACGCTAACACAGACGGTTTTAATTTGGACACCGTCTGTGTTAGTGGTCGAGTATCACAGATAGTCCTTACCGATGAACCGTCTGTGATAATCTGGAATTATCACAAATGGTTTTTTATTAAAAACCGTCTGTGTTGTGTAGACTATCACAGACGGTTCTTCTTAAGAACTGTCTGTGAATGTTCACAGACGGTTTTTGACAAGAACCATCTGTGATGTCCCTTTGTCTGTCATATTCTGTTCATGATCAGAGGTTAATATATAACTACACATTGCTTCTAATAACTTAACTACAGAACTACTGAGACAAAAGATCACAAATTAAAGGCAAATTTATTAATTTCAATTAGAGGCAAATTTATTACAAAAGTCGCACAGGTAAAGAGTTTCCCAGATTGTAATCTTTTGGGCTTCGTACACTTCTTCTTCGACTTTGGGACTTGGAGGATCAGCCACTGACTTCTCGAACGTCGTTAAGATTGTCCTTGTCCTCAGCACTTCCTCCTCCAGCCTGGGCAAATAATCAGTAGCATAGCCCATAATATCGTAGAGGATAGCATGAAAAGATTCCTCAGAATCTGCCGTTTCTGCTTGATCGGCAAGGCTATCCATCAGTCTCTCCAATGCGTGTAGAGCTTCTTCCGCTTTGCGCACATTGTGGAGAAGAACCAGGGTAAGGGTTGTTTCCCTTTCTTGAGCGGCAGCGAGACGCCTCCATCGACGGCGGATGATCAGGTCGAGCTGACGGGTGCAAGAAAGTCGGGGAAGGAGAGCAGGGCGTGTGCAGAGAAGCTGCTCCAGATGCAAATTGCTGGCCGCCTGTGTAATGTTCCGACCGAACAATTCTTGATGAACAGATGAGAGGAAGGAGATGGTCACAAGAATAGTAGAAGCCATATTGTACGTACGTAGAAGAGACCTAGATTAGGCGCGCATATTTAACCTTTAGCACAGACAATTCGTATACCCAAACATTAATGATATAGATGCTTCGTATAACGATCGAGAGACGTTAATTAGACGATCGAAACATGAAGCATTCTGAGATAAAGCTTATGACAGACGGGTTTTTTTATAAAAAACCGTTTGTGATAAGATTTATGACAGACGGTTTTTAAACTTAGAACCGTCTGTGATATTGATATCACAGACGGTTCTACGTCTAGAACCGTCTGTAATAAGCCTCCCTATAAATACCCTCTGGCTAGGGTTTTTCCCGTATGCTGCAGTTATATTCTACATCTAAATCCCGATCTGTCTCGTCGCCGCTGCCTCCCCGAGCCCTCGCCGGCCGCCTCCCCGAGCCGTCCGCATTCGAAGACCGACGCTCGGCTCGCCTCCACGCCCGTCGCCTCCCCGAGCCCTCGCCGGCCGCCTCCCCGACGCATAAGCACTAAGGTACCCTTGTCTGGCCTTTATGTGATGCTATGATTTGCTTTTAACAAAACGATAGTAATTGAGTATAAATATGTTATCATCTCCTCATGGTGTTGCATGGTGTGGAGCAATAATAATATACACTAGTTTGTGTCATTTGCTTCATAGAACTTTGTTTAGAGACCTTGTAGTAATAATATATGCCACATAGACCTTCAAGGGGCATGAAGCAAGTGACACACTCTAGTGTATCCGGTTCAATGAACCTGATACACTAATTTGTGTCATTTGCTTCATAGAACTTTATTTAGAGACCTTGTAGTAATAATATATGCCACATAGACCTTCAAGGGGCATGAAGCAAGTGACACACTCTAGTGTATCCGGTTCAATGAACCTGATACACTAGTTTATGTCATTTGCTTCATAGAACTTTATTTAGAGACCTTGTAGTAATAATATATGCCACATAGACTTTCAAGGAGCATGAAGCAAGTGACACACTCTAGTGTATCCGGTTCAATGAACCTGATACACTAGTTTATGTCATTTGCTTCATAGAACTTTATTTAGAGACCTTGTAGTAATAATATATGCCACATAGACTTTCAAGGAGCATGAAGCAAGTGACACACTCTAGTGTATCCGGTGCAATGAACCTGATACACTAGTTTGTGTCATTTGCTTCATAGAACTTTGTTTAGAGACCTTGTAGTAATAATATATGCCACATAGACCTTCAAAGGGCATGAAGCAAGTGACACACTCTAGTGTATCCGGTTCAATGAACCTGATACACTAGTTTGTGTCATTTGCTTCATAGTATTAGCAACTAAAGTTTGTCACCCGCGCATTCTTCAACATCATCGCCGGATGCGTCCTCGTATATATGTATGCACCAATTCTAAGGTTTGTCAATCTTCCCACATTTATTTCATACTTTTCAGCTTATATATGTACGCGCATTGATATTCCTATTGACAGGCTGCACCCATCTCTACAACTGCATTGAAACAGCCGGACTTTGCAAAAATTCGAGGAGAGTGCGCTTGGTTTTTGTGGTCTAAAGTCATAAGACCAGATGGAGAGTTCCACTGCGCACAATGATTTTTTATTACTCTTATCACTCTGTAATTGTGAATTTGTTAATGGATATTTTATTTCATTTCAATTAATTCATTTGCGAAATGGATGCCTTATGTCTGTGAATGAAATGTGATGTGAATTGAATGTTTTATGTTTGTCAAATGAATTGAGATGTGAATTGTATGTATACATATACTTGTTTATTTGCTTGTTTCAGAGGGCATAGCTAGCATTTCCTGAGGCTAACCAATAAACAGAAATAGATTTAGGAGTAGAAAAGAACATCACAGACGGTTTTTATTATAAACCGTCTGTGATAGGTGACATATGACAGACGGTTTGTAAATAAAAATCGTCTGTGATATATCAATATCACAGACGATTTTTAGTTAAAAACCGTCTGTGATAATCAGCTATCACAGACGGTTTTCAGTTAAAAACCGTCTGTGATATTGATATATCACAGATGGTTGTCGAACCGTCTGTGATAACCTTCGATTATCACTGACCCATAAATTCAGACGGTTCAGAAAACCGTCTGTGATGACGTTTTTGAACCGTCTGTGATGTCTTTTTCTGTAGTAGTGACCTGAGCTTCATACGTAATGAGCCAATCAGCCAAACCAAACATGCTAGGTAGAAGCCTTGTAGAGCCATTGTTATAATGCTAGTATATTGCTATGTTCATTTATTTTTGCTTATTGAGATGCTGTTTTTCGAGAAATAGTTCCATGATCTGACGCTGTATTGTTCTTCCAGCTTGTGCAGATGTATCATCCCATGCCACCTTAAGGTTTCTCGAGGTCAAGGATGTTTCCTATTATGCATAGTGCAGCATGATGAAAGAAGTGCTACTTTGTTGCTTCCCTGGGAACTTATGCAGTGGTTATGGGCTTTAATCCAAAAAAATGCAGTGCTAATGGGCAGGGCTGATGATGACAACTACAACAATACGGATCAATTTTCACAATGGATCTGCTCTTGATGAACCATCATGGGGGCCCTTTTCAGGCAAGTGCTGCTCCTGCGTTGCAGTCTGTAGCCGCTACATCCAATTGCCATTTAATGCATGGCTTCTTAGGTCATTACAGAACATGTATTGTTTAGCTGAGTAATATCCACACATCCTTGTCATCATATCGTTATTTCATATTTTGAGTCAAAGTTGGTAGCCTCAAAACAGAATATCTATCCAATGGCAGGCCTAACTTTCAGACCTGCGCTTATATCTTTAGTTCAGGGGTGGTTCACTGAGAAGCAGTCCAACATAGCTGTTCTTTCCTTTTCTCCCATTACTGTAACTAACAAGGGCAAAGAAAGTGAAGGATTTAGCCCCACACCCGCAAACTGCGCAACTACACTCGAAAAGAACAATCTTTTTTCCCTGGAAGCTTTGCTAAAATCCAAACTAAGATAGCGATGTAAATGACCATAAGTTTGGCTGTGTACCTAGTCATGCCTGCTATTGGATCTTCTGAAGTGCTCCAGCAAATTTTGTTTGCAAGATAAAAGTCATTTTTGTGAACCTCTTGCCAGATTTTTATAAACACTTTTAAGTAGATGTCAACAGTTGGACTTTTCTTCGCCGGTGAGTTGGATGATCAAGACAGCAGCACAGACAATATTCAGAATATTGTTAATTTTAGGTATGTATTCTCTTAACCCATCTTTTATATTGCCATCCTCCATATCCATTGACCACATGGCAAATCAAGATTCAGCTATTTGGGAGCACTACTTTCAGCTTCCTCCAATCAAAGCGGCTGATAACTTTGACCTGATCTCAAAAATTCAGACATGGCAGAAAAGTCCATTCAAAAGTTTCTTCCCTCCAGCACCGTGTATAAACAAACTATAAATACAACCTTCTGCAGCTGCACCTCAAACCAAGCATTGCAAACCAGTTCTCTACAAAAGCTGCCAATGGCTTCCTCAAAGCTCATTGCAGCCGTCCTTCTCCCCGCTCTTCTCGCCCTCCACGCCGTCCCAATGGCCACCGCGGCAAACTCCAACCTCTTCCGTGACTACATCGGCGCCATCTTCAACGGCGTCAAGTTCACCGACGTGCCTATCAACCCGAAGGTCCGGTTCGACTTCATCCTCGCCTTCGTCATCGACTACACCACCGCGACGGAGCCCCCGTCTCCGACCAACGGCAAGTTCAACATCTTCTGGCAGAACTCCGTCCTCACCTCGTCCGCGGTCGCCGCGATCAAGCAGGCCAACCCGAACGTGAGGGTGGCCGTCAGCCTTGGCGGTGCCACCGTGAACAACAGGCCCGTGTTCTTCAACATCACCTCCGTCAACTCCTGGGTCAGCAACGCCGTCGCCTCCCTCACCGACATCATCCAGAAGTACAACCTCGACGGCATCGACATCGACTACGAGCAGTTCCAGGCCGACCCGGCCACCTTCGCCGAGTGCGTGGGCCGCCTCGTGACGACCCTCAAGGGCAGCGGCGTGATCAAGTTCGCGTCCATCGCGCCGTTCGACAACTCCGACGTGCAGCGCCATTACCAGGCGCTGTGGAAGGCGTACGGGAGCGCCATTGACTACATCAACTTCCAGTTCTACGCCTACGGCCCGAGCACGACGGCGTCGGATTACGTGAGCTTCTTCGACAACCAGATCGTCAACTACCCGGGAGGGAACATCCTGGCCAGCTTCACCACCGCGGCGACGACGAACTCGGTTCCGATTGATACAGCGTTCAGTGCTTGCCAGACCCTGCAGTCGCAGGGCAAGCTCTATGGCATCTTCATCTGGGCTGCAGATCATTCTAAGAACCAAGGATTCAAGTATGACACACAAGCGCAAGCACTGTTGGCTAATGGCACTACTAGCAAGTAGTGAGCTTCATTGCGCAGCAATGTTCTAAATAGCGGGCTAAGCCCCTTAGCGGCTGCCTCTCCCAAAGGCTAAGAAAGGCTATAGCGGGCTAAATAGCGGGCTATAGCGGACAGCTTCCAATCGGTGGGTATCGCGATGATTTGGGCTTGCGCGTGATTTGGGCCGAGGAAAATGAAAGCCCACGCAGAAACTTGCCCTAGCGGCGCTAAATGAACCTCCATTTAGCGGTAATAGCGCGCTATTAGCCGCTAATAGCGGAAAAATTCGTTTAGCGCCAAATATGGCATAGCTTAGCGTCTGACCTCCCCAATCGCTATAGCCCGCTAAAGCTGCCGCTAAATCCCGCTATTTAGAACATTGTTGCGCAGTAATATGGAACAAGTGTACTATGTCTATGACTTTTTTTTTTGGTATTTTTGAAACATTGCTGGGTTCGCTAATAGGAACACCGGTTTCGTAGGCACGAAGCAATTTCTGTATGGGATAAAATGTGATATTGTTGTAGCAAGAATGAAGAATAAAGTTTCACCCTATTTCTGTTCGGTTTATAGCTTTTCTTGAATGAACAAACAAGGCGGTTTTTCGTCGTCATTTTAAAGTGACGTATCGAGATAAACTTTTCGAAGTGGTTTATTGGCATTTAGTTCGTTTACATAAACGCTCATGCTAGCAACAAAAAACATAAACCGTAGTCATAAGTTATAAGTAGTAACCGAAAAAGAACTCAGCCATCAAATCGTAACACAGCCATCTCTTATCTTTTCTTATAGTGACTATGTTCTCTTGAATTTTTCATGTTTTCAGCGATTTATCACTATCTAGTGCTCTAGCGATTATCTTTTAAATGCTAAATTTTATTTTTACCTGTGTGGAGCATACTGATCTAAGTTTGGGTAGAGAAACTATTCTAGTCTATATGATTTTCTTTCTATTTTTTTCAGACCATGGTTGTAATTAAGGCTGGGTTTTTGTTTGTTACGTGGGTGTGTTTGGTTGAGCTGTGGCTTCTGAAAAAGCTGCTGTGAGCTGTGGGCTGTGAAAAAGCTGCTGTAGGTTGTGGGTTGTGGAAAAGCTGTAAGCTGTTTGGTTCAAACAAGTATAAAACATACCTCCTATCTCTATTTTCCTTGAAACAACTGTGAAACAGCTCTCTATTTTCACCATTTCAAAAAGCAGAAAGCCAAAAGCAGGGTCCAAGGTGCTTTCAAAACTGTACTACCCAAAAGTAGCTGCTTCTGAAAAAGCAGCTTCTGGTTTCCACCTCTTTGGTTGGCTTTTGGCTTTTTGAAAGCAAAAGCAGCTTCCAAAAGCCCAACCAAAGGCACCCGTAGTATTGTAGTTTGGCTAGCTGTCCATCTGCTTGGTCAATGCATGCACAGAGACGTATAATAAGTCTAAAGCAAACCAAGTTGTAATAACTTTTCCATCCATGGCTTACAATTAATAGTGTTGATTTATAAACGAATTGTGAACCAATTGATACATGCAACTTAATATAATATTAGAGTCAAAAGATTTTGAGTTCAAAACTCAGTTACTGCAATTAAAAAAAATAATTGCTATAATATTAGAGTCAAAAGATTTTGAGTTCAAAACTCAGTTACTGCAATTAAAAAATAATAATTGCACCCCCCTTTTATTCTATGTCTTAGGTTTGAGAGAGCTTACACATAAGAGAAAGTATTGAAGTATAAGTAAATTGCTCGTATTTTCTCATCAGCTTAACTTTATAGATGAACAGGTTAATGCATACAACTCAATAAATAGAATCAAATGTTTCCCATGGATCTCCATCCAACAGCACCAAGGAGATCGATCAAATTCCTTGCAGGTTCAACAAGATTTACATGACAAATTAATCGTGGCATATAATTAATACCCAAAGTCCTAAGGCGTATATGAGCCTGGCAATGGTGACTGATGCTTGAGGCATGCATGCAGGAGCTCCTAGCCTAGTTTGGGATCTGATACGAGCTCTCATCTATGGGCACCATATTGGGCACATCGACCAGGAACGTGTCAACCTCCCTGATCCACGGCTTCTCGGCGACGTCGTCTCCGTCGATCGTCCTGAGCGCCTTCCAGACGGCGCTGTTGCACTTGAAGCCGGAGCCGAAGGCGATCTGCCACACCCGGTTGCCCCTCTTGATCCTGCCCTTAGCCTAGCAGTAGGCGAGCTCGTACCAGAGCGAGCTGCTGGACGTGTTGCCGAACCTGTAGAGAGTCATCCTGGACGGCTCCATATGCTATGGGATGTGTTACAATCTTTACGACTGCTCCAGGATTTTTACGACCGCTACGATCACCTCTCGTAGTCGTATGACCATGTATAAAAGGCTACGACCACCTCGTACGTCGTTACGACCGCTCTGTCTGGTTTACGACCACACTAGCAATTGTTACGACCACGTTGTAGCCCTTCCGATCACTCCTCGTTGCTCCGATTACGTAGTCGTAAACTTCACCACCGCTGCGCTGGCTTCCTTCGATCACGTTCAATCACTGTAGTCGTAGCTCCTTACGACCATGCAGTGATTCTACCGATCACTGTTCACCGTGGTCGTAACACCTTTACGATCACGTTCACTTCTTCACAACGTAGTCGTAACACTCTACGACCACATTCACTTCTTCACTGCTGTGGTCGTAGCACCTTACGACCATGCTCAGTCTTTCTCTGCCGTGGTCGTAGCACCTTACGACCATGTCTTCCTGCTGTGTGGTCGTGATCGTAATGCTTTACGATCACGTCTGTGATCTTCTCTTGTCGTGGTCGTAAGTCGATTATGACCACGTCTGCGAGTACTTTGTCGTGGTTGTAAATTGTTTACGAGCACGTCTGCGAGCACATAATGAGCTTGATAGCTTTTCCTTCTCTCCTTTTTATTATTTTCCTCCTCTGTTTCTCGGTACTTCCTAGTTACATGACTCCACCCTTTTATACTCAATTCTATGACTTTTACTTGGGTTACGACTACGATTACAACTCGTACTTGAGTTCGACTATGAAATGAACTCGTATCCGACCATGACAAAACTTGTGTAACACCCCAGCCATACCATGGCCTGGAATGCTACCTAACTAAGTAATGAAATAAAGATAAACTACATTCACCTCACCAAAATTTCGGCAGAACCTCATTTGTGTAGTTAACTAGGTCGGAATTTTCAATAAACAGTTCTATTAAATAAAGATAAACCAAATGGTAATGTAATCAAGACCTAATCAAAACTGACTATTCGTTGCTACGACATCCATAGCAATTAACATCTAAGATATAAATCATGAGCATCCTGAATCTTCTAATCCTTTATTACATTTTACTTCTAGCAAGCTATAATCATAAAAGTACTAAAAGTAATTCATTCATCTACTAATTAATTTTTTCCTTTCTTTCTATTGTGTGTAGATCGTGCAAAAGTGCAACAAAACTAATCCTTCTTTCCCCCATACATGCCGATATCGTAAAGATACCTAAAACACAACAAATAACAAGGGTGAGTCCAAAGACTCAGCAAATATAATAAACGATAACAATAGCATACATGTGCATAACTCCATAAGAAACACCCAACAGTTGCTTTACAAACACATGCTATGCAATATGCTCAACAAGATCTTTATCTTTTCTCTTTCTCTTTTGCATTTTACCGGTAATGCAAAGTGCGCATCTGTCGATGCACACCCATGCATGTACCATTCGGTACAGGGACCAATGCCCATACTCCGTAATTATGGGGACCTAAGCCCATGCTCCTCAAGCATGGGGACCTTTAGCCCATCATCGACATGACGGGGATCTCAGCAGTTGCTCGGTCATCACATGACCAAGACTTCAATAAGCTAATATGATGCATATATATGAAAGTCTCAATTTAATAGAAATTTGCATCAGCAACAACCTTACACATGAATGACCTATGCATACTACATGTTCACAATCATGGACTTCATAACTTTCAAACAACCTTGAATACACATAACTCGTACCACTAGTAACCCTGAACATTACCAATTAAGCCATCATCACAATCATGGACACACAATTGCTCATAATATATAACAAACATTGACATTCTATAGTATCTATTAAATCCGTCATTATACTTGCCTCTACCGAAGGAGCGAAGGGATCAAGCACGGTCAGTTGCGAAGCCACCTATTCACAAGGCACCACTCAGCACAAAACCACAATACAATATTCACAACTGAGAAGTAAACGCCTCTACGCCCAAAACCCGCAACTCCCTCTCAAACAGCTGTTCCCACATTCTGTTCTCCATAGCAGCGCTACTTGTCTTTTCCGTATCTTTTAATCTGCTAATCAAACAACAACGAAACTAACATATTTGAAATCTTCAGAACAAAAGCTACAAATTTCATGAAGACACCATGATTTTATTATATAGTTTTAAGGACGTAATTCTCACTAGAAAACAGAGAACAGACTCTGCCTTCGAGTTTTGTCCAGCAACTTCCACAGACCACCACCGACAGCCCACTGCTCCAAAAATTATAAAATTATACCAGAAGCTAGTCCTAGATGTTATCTACCACTTTAGTTATTATGAGTTAATTCATAAAATTCATTAGGACCTCTGAATCAGTCCACGATCAGAAACTGGATTCTAAATCCAGCTTTGTTGCACAGTCGACTTCAATCCTTTGTTGCACCCAAACCCCACGTCCACAATTCTGAAAAAATTACAGAAACTAGATCTCTGTATCCTCTACACCTTTTGTGTTCAAGGGTTCCTCAGGAAAAATCATTTTGACCTCCTAAACCACCTGAAAAGACACGCTGCCTGATTTGACTGCGCACAAAACACTGATTAATCGCTAATTGACGGTTTTCCCTAGATCATCCACCTCTAACGATGAACCAAAAGCCTACGATCACCCTAAAACAGAGGGGAAAAGACAGGAATTTCTTATATAGGTTGCCTACGCAGGTTTTCTTCTCCTCCTTCCTCTCCTCCCTTCTTCTTCTACTTCCCTGTAACATCCCAAAAATTGGGATTAGAAAATGAGGGGATTTTGAATTACTTTTGCAATGTATTCCATTTGGATTTGGATTTTTCGATGCTTTTCTGAATTTGGTTAAGGTTCCAGAAATTAAAGAATTAATAAAAGAGAAAGACAAACAATTGTAAACAAGAATCTGAAAAGATGATCCATAAAAGTAAATAAAGAAATTGGATTTAGGGCATAGAATATTATTTTTGGAAAAAAAATGGCATGAAAAATAAGGGAAGTATGTAAAATAAATACCAACTTTAGTGGGAAATATTTTTATTAAGTCCAGAATATTACCAGGAACCTCTGAGAATTTTCCTAGAATTTTTGGAAGCATTTTCATGTTTTTCCGGACTTATTGGGATTTTCTGGTAATTTCTAAAAGCAAAACTTAAAATCCAAAAAGAAATCAGAAAATCCACCGCCCTCCGTCCGACACCTGGACGGGTGGGATTGAGCCACGTCGCCAGGCGGATCCCGCCTTCCCCTTACCCCCGCTCGCCGCGTGGACGGCCGTGATTTCCCCCTTCCGCGCGCCTCGGCCCATCCGGCCCGTCCGCCTCTGGCATCTCTCTCAGCCGCCCGATCGCCTCGGCCGATCTCCTCCGTTCCCCTCACTTAAACCGCACCGGCCGCCCGATCGACCCTCTCCGCCACGCGGCTTCATCTGCGCCATCGCGCTTTCCTCTCCCCTCTCCCGCTGACCGATGGGCCCGCCCTGTCAGCTTCGTCGTCCCGCTCCCTTTTCTCTCCCGCGCGGGCGCGCTGGCACCACGGGCAGAGCTTTTGCTCCCCGTGGCGCGCATGCACAGCCTCGCCCCGCCGCGTCACCCCGTTGCCCAGGTGGAAAGCCTGCGCCCCTCCCGTCGCCCTTGACTTGACGCCACCGCCCCAGGCTTTTCCCCGCTGCGTCGCTTCGCCCGGCCGATCCGCTGCCATTTCACGCGGGCAAAAGGAGGAGGGAAGCAGCTGCGCAGAGGCAACCACCCCGGGGGCGTAGGCGTGCAGTGTGTCGTCACGGTCAAGACCTGCATTAACGCCGCCTGCAGCCCTACCTGCCTCCGCCACCAGCTCCGACGCGACCGCACGGGCGCCGCCCGTTGCCAGCTCTCCTCCGCGCATGTATAAAAGGCCGTGGACCCCCATTGAGCTCCACACCTCGCCAGCTTCGTTCTCCAGCAAACAATCGTGCCCAAATCCACTCAATCGCCGGCGAGCCCTCATCGTCCCCAACTCCGGCCGCCCGCGCAATCTCTCGATCCGAGCCACCAAAAGCCAATTCCTTTCGCCCACACCATCTCCGAAGCACCGCGAAGCCATCCCCGGCCTCGCCCGAGCTTCCCATTGCCCGTACCTCGCCGTCACCGAGAGCCGTTCTAAACCGCCGCCACCGTACGCTGCCGACCCACCTCCGGACTTCCTCAGCCCCGGGCGACCGCACCATCGCCTTCCACGCACCTCGAGGATCGCATTTCACCGAACGCCCGCACCTCTCCGGCCGCCTCTCGCCGCCGTCGCCATCGCCTTCTTCCTCCTCTGCTCGGCACCCTCCACAGCCACCTCAAAAGGGGTATTTACCCTTATAGGGTAAGAAAGGCTCGGACGACCGAGCGGTTATCTGCGTTAATCTCTTCTCCCCCTCGTTCCCGCAGCGCGCGTTCGAGCCCCGGCTCCGCGCATGCGGTCGAGCGATTCTTTTATTTTCGCTGACTGACAGGTGGACCCCACATGTCAGAGAAACAAAGAATGAAAAAGAAAATAAAATGGAAAAATTAAAATGAATAGCGGCTGACAGTGGGCCCCACATGTCAGAATTGTAATATTTTTTGGATTTGACTGGAACCGAAAACTTTGACTGCTTATAACTTCTTCATTTTAGCTCCAAATTGAATGAAACAAATTTCTAAATTCGTTTAAATTCAAGATCTATCTAATGGAACCAGAACCATAATTTTTTGAGTTCATTTGAATTTCTGGTGATATTTTATTGAATGGTTGTTTTTCTTTTATTTGGGTATTCCGTACGTTTAAATAGCCTACGAGGCTCAAGAGGAAGATATCGAGGCAGCAGCACAAGAAGCACCAGACCACCAAGAAACCGACCCCTGTGACCAAGGCGAGTCAATACTTTGGTCATATTGAACCCAATATTGCAAAGTTATTTCCTTTTTAAATTAACAAAGTGCATGCTATTATTTCATGAGCTATGTTATGTCCAATTTCAGCAAGCTAGTTATGCCCTGTTATTGCCATTGTTTATATTAATCTTCTTGCCATACTTGACGTGTGAACCTTGTCGCCCTAGCAAAAATTACGATATTAACCTTTTGAAAATAAGTCCGTAATTTATATGCCATGCTTAGTGTTGTTTAGGTAATCATGGGCGCGAGAACGCCCGAACATCACTTTAATCATGAGAAAAATTTGGTTGGGGCAGTCATGGTGGTAATGACTGATAAATGTTGGATATGATTATGTTGTGTTTCCAAAAACCCCAACTTGCTTAAATATCTGGGCGGATGGTTCGGGGGTATGGTGCAGTGGTGCACGAGAGTGTGGTTTGTGGTAGAACCGCCCAGATACCACTAAGGACTGAATCTTGTCATGTCAACCCGTGTAAAACAGTACAACCACAAGTCTGTAAAATACAACTTAGCTTAGTAGAATTACCGGACCCTGAAAGTCATCCTTCCAGGAGGAGGTGCGGGATAGTGCAAGCGGCAGTCTGTGTGACGGCTTGAATGGGACACCAGTGGAAGGTGAAGTTCTGCTGTGGCGGGCTAGCAGGGGTGGGGAGCCAGCTGCTAGACGTTCAGAAGGAGAACATCCCGCACAACGTATGGGACCCACCGCAAGTGGGAGCGACCCATAGGGTGAAATGATGGAAGGGGCGAGGTACTTTGAAAAGTTACTGTGATGGTTGGCTCAACCACACGGCTAAGGAATCGTGTGGGGCAACGAGTAAACTGTCTCTTGTGGTGAAAGTGTACAAACTCTACAGAGTCAAAACTATTCGAATAGCCGTGCCCACGGTCAAGGGCAGACATGGGAACTTAACTGGATATAGTTCTGTTTTAAAAACATTGGAAACTGGGAATGGAAACTTGAAGGGCGAAGGACTGCCCCGGTTTGGAATTGTCCTGGGTGTCGTCCCAGTGGTAAGTTAAGCGGCTATAACGCTGAAGAAATTGCTATATGGTGTAGATGCCATGGAATGGTGGATGGAATCTGTGTCAATTATATGATCATCTTACTTTATAAATAAAAGTTTTGAGATTAAAATTGCTAGGTCGCAGGATTTTCCTATAATTGTATTCAAAAGCACTCTCCGCAAAATAAAATGAGCCCAAGCCTTCCTTTGATTAGCCAGACATGTTTAAGTATTGCATTCTGTGTGTTGGCTTGCTGAGCACGGGGTCGGAGTGCTCATTCTCGCTCTTGCGATACAATTCAGAAACAGGAGTTCAAGAACACTACGCCTATGAGGAGGCCCCCGCCAACGTCGACGGAAGCAAAGGCGATAATTAAGGCGTAGGCCTCGGTGGTTAGGCATAAACAAGCAGACTCTAGGCGTTGTGTACATTTATGTTACCGGGACCCTGGTGGCATATATTGTACACATTACCCTACTGGCCGCTTGCCTGTGGATTTGGGTTGCTTTTGCTGTATTTCCGCTGTGCGTGTTTGTAGTCATGACATTTGGCCTAGTCGGCCCCTTTTGTAAACTATCACCCGACGTGGTGTATATCAGTTTATGTAATATAATGGATGATTATGCGATGTATGAAATGATTCAGCAATGTACCTGTGTGCACTAACTACTGATCCAGGGATTAGTGCAGTGAAACACAGTAAGATTCAGATTGAAAAATCCGGGTCTGACATTCCCTTCCCTTCCCTTCCTCCTTCTTTCTTCCCTATTATCTCTGCCACGGCAGCACAAACCTTGCTGCGGCAGCCAATTTCCTCGCCGTGGCAGCCGAAATCCTTGCCATGGCAGCAATTCTAGAGGTGGCGGCTATGGGGGGAAGAGGGGTGCGGCCACAAGGGGAAAAAGGGTGGCCTAGGGTTAGGGGAAAAGGCGGTGGAGGCAGCTGGGCCTAGGGGGCGACTTGGGCCCATGGTGGGAGGGAGAAAGGCCTGGCCTCCCTCTTTGGACAGCCCACTGAATCTTTTTTCTTTTTAAATAAATCCGCAGCCCAAACCTGCCTTCCTGATTCGACGGAAGAAAAAGAAATCCCTGCGAATCCGCTAAATGCTTTCGAAAACGTCGAATGGACGTCTAGGGCATTACAACTTGTATACGACCTCCAAAATAAGATTACTTCCAACATTCTCTCCCTAATCTTGTTTAGTGACTTCGACCATGCTGATTCTCCTCCTCATCTCCAAGAATTTTATCCGACCAAGTGGCTTTGTGAGTATGTCGGCCTTCTGTTCGTTTGTATTGGTGTACTCGATAGTGATTCTTCCTTCTTCAATATAATCTCTAATAAAGTGATATCTTGTATCTATATGTTTGCTTCTATCATGAAGAACCGGATTTTCGCTCAACGATATAGCTGATTTGTTGTCTACCTTGAGTATAACCTTCATGGCTTCTTTTTCCAACAACTCTCCTAACAGTCGAGCAAGCCAGATTCCCTGGCAAGATGCTGCGCTTGCTGCGATGTACTCTGCTTTGCAAGATGACAATGCTACCACTCTTTGTTTCCGAGATTACCAACTTATCGGACTGTTTCCCGGCACATACATCACCCCTGTTGTGCTTTTTCGATCATCAACATCTCCTGCCATATCACTGTCACTGTAGCCAGTGAGCTGCAATTTCTCTTCACCTCCTCTCTTGTATTGCACACCGAAACACAGAGTGCCCTTTATATATATCAGGATGTGTTTAACGGCCATCAAATGTTCATGAGTTGGCTTCTCCATGAACCGACTCACATACCCGACCGCAAAAGCAATGTCTGGACAGGTGTGAACCAGATACCGCAAGCTCCCTACTATACTCCTATACTGTGTGGCATCGACTGGAGATCCTGGGCTTGATTTTCTTAGCTTTAAGTGGTTTTCCATTGGAACTTGACACGAGTTGCACTCTCCCATGCCGCACTTCTCCAATATTTTTAGAGCATAAGCTGATTGACAAAGTGAGATGCCACTTTCAGACTATTTCACCTCAATACCGAGATAGTAGCTTAGGAGCCCTAAATCTGTCATTTTCAATAGCTTCATCATCTCTTCTTTAAACTTCCCAATTTCTCTTGGATTTGATCCAGTGATTATCAAGTCATCCACATAGACACCCACAATCAACCTTGTATTCACATCCCCTCTTGTGTACACGGCGTTTTCAGACTTGCTCCGCTTGAATCTGAGTGATGTGAGACTTTTGTCAAGCTTCATGTTCCAAGCCCGTGGAGCTTGTTTAAGCCCATACAATGTTTTGTTTAGTTTCAACACCTTTTCAGCTTGCGCTTTGATCTGACAACCTGGTGGTTGAGCTACATATACTTCCTCCTCTATGTCTCCATTCAAGAATGCCATTTTCACATCCATGTGGTGAATCTCACATCCATCATGGGCTGCCATAGCGATGAGAACACGAATTGTCTCCATACGAGCCACCGGCGTAAATACTTCTTCATAGTCCACTCCATGTTTTTGAACATAGCCTTTAGCCACAAGACGTGCTTTATGCTTTACCACCTCTCCCTGAGAATTCTTTTTTACTTTGTAAACCCATTTCAATCCAATGGCCCGATGACCTTTAAGTAAGTCAGTGAGTTTCCATGTGTTATTGTCTTCAATTGACTTCAATTCTTCTTGCATATCAGTCCTCCAATGTTCATCATCCTTAGCTTCTTCATAGCTCTCAGGTTCTTCGACTGTTGTGTAAAGCAGCATCTCCTCAGTTTGCATCGGCTCTGTGTGTGCTTAAATCTCACTAATGCTTCTCATCTTCGGTATTCTATCATTTGATCCTTCCTCATCAGAGATTTCCGTTTCAAGTGACACCTCATAATTCTCAGCACCCGATGGACTTGTGTTCTAAGGTGAACCCGGACCAACATCCTCCTAGTCTGTGTGGTCGGCACCTTCCAGTTCAACATCAAACGTAACCCAATTTTGCATATCTCTTTCCATGTCTTGATGTTCTTCCCACTCCTAGTATTTGTCTTCTTGAAACACAACATCTCTACTCATGCGAAGCTTCTTTTCGACCAGATCATAACACTTGTATGCCTTGCTGCCCGGTTCAGAGCCAAGATAGGTCATCGTTTTGCTCCTGTCATCCAACTTCTTCAAGTGTTTGTTTGGTTTCACATGTGCTAAACAACCAAATACTTTTAGATGCATGACATTCGGTTTTCTTCTTGACCACAGTTCATATGGAGTGATTCCACCAAGTGCTTTTGTGGTGGCACGGTTGAGAAGATAAACCGAATGCCTCACTGCCTCTGCCCAAAATCTCCTAGGCAGAAATTTGCTGTTCAACAGACTTCGTGTTGTAGCCATCACGGTTCTATTTCTTATCTCCACAACTCCGTTTTGTTGAGGTGAGTACGGAGCTGTAAAGTATCTTGCTATACCATTCTTCTCACAGTCCGAGTTGAATTCTTTTGATAGCAATTTTCCCCCTCGATCTGATCTGACAACTTTGACCTTGTGATCGGCTTCATTTTTAGCTAGTGCTATGAACTTCTGAAAACTGGATTTTGCCTCATCCTTGCTTTTTAGCATGTATACCCACATAGCTCTGGAGTAGTCATCAACAATCAACATGAAATACTGATTTTCGGCGTCTGTTTTTGGTGTAATTAGACCACACAAATCAACATGCACTAGCTCCAATGGGTGAGATGCTCTAAATTGGACCTGGGATGGAAAGGAACTACGGGCCTATTTTGCCACCAAACATCCTTCACAAACCTTCTCTGGGTGATTGATTTTTGGTAGGCCAACCACCATCTCTTTTTCTGCCATGAGTTTGAGGTTTTGGAAGTTCATGTGACCAAATCTTGCATGCCACAACCATGTTGAATCATCAGCTGAGATCTTCAGGCATTTCGGTTTGACGGTTTCAATTTGGATCTTGCACAAATGATTTGCCGACCTTTGCACTTTCATTAATAGCTGCTCACTGCTGTCAAATACCTTTAAGTAATTGCTTCTCAATTCAATTCGACACCCTTCTTTAGTTAGCTATCCCAAACTCATGATATTGCTGTGAAGACTCGGTATATAATACACATCTGACAGCAATTTTCGACCTCCATCCTTGCACTCCATGAGAATTGTACCTTTTCCTTTGATCTGGACAGTTGAACCATCTCCAAATTGCACCACACCGAGTACTTTTTCATCTAACTCATGAAACATGGAGTAAGTACCTGTCATGTGATTGCTTGCCCCGTTGTCTAAGTACCATACTGCTGGCTTGTCTTGAGTCTTCTCTCCCTTCTCTATCAGGTTTGGAACCACCTTCTCTTCATTCAACATTACCATTGTCGGCACAGCCTCAGTACAGAGAGACAGTAGCAAAGTCGGTTCTCCATGTTCAGGGGTGTGAGTAAGATTTGCTTTCTCAACCTTTTTCTTGCTCCTGTAGTTTCCTGCATAGTGACCAAATTTCTTGCAATTGTGGCATTGGATATGACTTCGACATTCGGCAGTGTAATGGCCAAAATTTTCACACTCAAAGCATTGGACGTGTGACTTGTCTTGCAGGTTGTCACCGCCACCTTGTCCAGGTCTTTCTCCACGTCCTCCTCTTCCTCTTCTTCTAGACTGGAAGTCACAGCTTCTCTGGCCATACCCATGTCCTTGTCCACGACCATGGAACGCACCTCAGCCAAATGATGAGCCACGACCATGACCACGACCGCCCCTAGATGACAAGTCTGCATGGTTTGGCTTGCCTCGGTTCGTGGTGTCCTCCTTTACGAGTAGTACTTGCTCATTGTTAGTTTGATACCCCTTCAAGAGCTGCTCATGTGCCTTGAGCGCCCCAGTCACTTCTTCTATCTTCATCTTTGTAAGTGTAGGATCGAAATGGCAACAGAAGGGGGGTGAATGGTGCCTTCAAAAACCACCCCAAAGTATTCACACCATTTTCTTCTCCGATAGCTACTGAAGCTATGAAGCAAGAAAATGAATGCTCACTGGAAATCGAAGAGAAAACAACTAGAAAAGAAAAACGAGGCTAGAGAAGTGAAGCAATTCAGAGAACAGACAACTGAAATCAGATCTCAAGGCAGGTCTGACCGCAGGTATCTTAGCGGTCTGATTGCTGGAAACCAGCCAGTTTGACCGCCATTGTCCAGCCGGTCTGACCGCCCAATGCCCTCTGGTTTGACCGCCAGTATGAAACTGGTCTGACCGGGAACAGGAGCGATTTAGAGAAAATCGAGCGATACGCTGCCCGAAAGAGCTCAAACAGAAAAACAGACTGCCCAGCGAGAGAAAGATCAGAGAATAAGAGATTCAGTCAGAAACCCTCTTCAGTAACCGAGACAACTGATATGGAAATCTGATTGAAACAAGAAACTCAATTTCCAGCTCGAGATTGAATCAAAAGAATGGACGGGAGCAAACTGCAAAGCAAATGAAAAATAGCTACAAACAGTAACTACTTTTCTGATGAAAACAGAAAACACAGAAACAGTACTCACCAAAGCTTCTTTGCTGAATCCCAATAGAAAGTAAATTGAGGACTAGCTTTTGGACAAAAGCATTTTAGGGCTGAAAAGATGTAAAAGGAAAGACTGTGATCCCGTAAAGGAAAAGAAGTGAGCAAAATCAAAATCATGCGGTTCTTGAATCTCTTGGACAGAAACTCTGGATCACTAGAATAGACTACAGATCGAGAGAACAAAATCAAAACACATTTCACTGGGAAAATCAGGTGCACGAGGTTTCTTTGTTTCCAAAAGAACAGTAAACCCTAGAATTTGAATAAACAGAGGAAGGCTGCAGGAAAACTCTTCAGAAGAAAAGGCGATTGAAGTCTTTTCTCTTGGGAATATGCTTAGCCAAGGGGCTTTGAGGAACGATTCCCAGTTCAGAGACAAGAAGATCTGCAGCTACTCGAACAAGAGAACTATTCAAAAAGAACAGAAGCAGAGAAGAACAGAGAGCTGCAACAGACTGAACAGAAGAGACTTAGACAAACGAAACACATAGAAAGGCAAGTAATCAGAAAAACTCAAACACAATACTTCTCAAATAGAATCAGAAACATGAATGATTATATGAGAGATTGTGTACATCCATTTCATTACATCTCTCACACCGAGAGCAGCATACTTAAAAAGAAAATCAACAACACCACACAAGACCAACTGCCAGACTTACTCCCTACATCAGAAGAGAGAAAGAAAAGCCCACACAACCCACACACATATGGAGAGAAAAACAAGAAAAAGACTCTCACTTGCCACAAGAGAACACCCTCTCTTTTTATAGCCATCCACTACCGGGTTTACTACTCACTTTACCCAATATCTCCAACAACTCTGAGCTTGAGGCTCTTCTCGAGCTCATCGAGCATGCCACGGCCATTGGCGTGGATGCAGAAGTGCTCGAAGGCGAGCTTGACGTCAAGGAGGTAGGCCTTGACGTTGGCCCGGAAGACCTTCTTGAGGACAACGGTGACGAGGAACTGGAGCTGCTTGAACATTGGCAGGACGAGCGGGCCGAGCGTGGTGATGTCTTGGGTAACACAGCCGTAGCTCTGGTTGTGCGCGCCTCGGTGGGTGCGCACCGTGTGGATGAGCTGGTACTTGGCGCGGCCCCGGTTGGCGTGGGGGTTGGAGAGGAGGATCACCGTGCCGCCCATTCGAAACAGCGTGTTGATCACCAGCATGGGACGGTTGTTGCCCATGTACGTGTCTAGGGTGATGTTCTCCGTGCTCACCACCAGCGCGTAGGTGTTTGGGTGCACTTGCCATTACTACAAAAAAATGTCATCACAGACGGTTCAAAACTATCATCACAGACAGTTTTATGAACCGTCTGAATTTACACGCCAGTGATAATCAGAGGTTATCACAGATGGTTTGTAACTAAACCGTCTATGAGGAACACTATCACAGACGGTTCTAGCTACCAACCGTCTGTATTACTCATACATCACAGACGGTTCTAGCTACCAACCGCCTGTAATGTGTGAGTATCACAGACGATTGGTATATAAAACCATCTATGATACTTTCCCCATCACAGACGGTTTCTGATTCAAGCCGTTTGTGATAATTCTTCACAGACGGTTCATACCATAAAACCGTCTGTGATAGTCATTCTATAACTATTTTTTTGTATTTTTCAGCTAGCCTCAGGAAATGTTAACTATATCATCTGAAAATAAGCAAATACAGCAACAAACACAGCAACACATTCTATTTCCATTAAGATTAGAATCCATCATTTACAACATCACAAAATATCGAGCAGGTTACTCATAGCACTGCATACACAAGAGGACATTTACAATTTTACAAAGATAAGCTTCATGGCTACAAATTTAGAAAAAATGCTTACACTACAAGAAACTTCAGGCAAATGCAAGCTAGACTTACACATCCTTCATTAAACTACAATCTAAAACAAGTGGTACGGGAAAATTTTCAAGTAGCAGAAACAAAAAGGCAACGAAACACCATTTTCATCTTCTATGCTGGTGACTTAGAATAGTGTAGACTTGTCATTGCCTTCTTCCTTTCCATCTTACTTCAAGCAAAATTTTAGTCATCCTTACCGAACCCCTTCTCACCCTTGCCGCACACAAACGAGTTAGAGTAGTACTGGTGACATTAGTTCTTCAAGTAGGGAGAGGGGATTAATAAGGGGTGAGAGGTGGGGAGGAGAACGGTGCCTGCGTTTGATACGGAGAGAATGGACGGGTGAGATCGGGATCTTGGGGATATGTCGTGGATCGGTGGTATGGTGTGGCGGAACATCACAGACGGTTCGGATTACAAACCAACTATGATAGAGACATCACAGATGGTTCATAACAAAAACCGTCTATGATAACAGGAGATATCACAGACAGTTCATAACAAAAACAGTCGGTGATAATGGCATCACAAAGATAATATATCGGTATAATATAAATTGCTAGTCTCAAAAGATAAAATAGCAAAATTTTATATGGCTTATATATACTCGTTTGAAAGGTTTCGACAAGATCTACAACTTTGCAGATGATGCGAAACCCAAATTTCGAAGGGAAGATAAATTTTTTGGCAAAAACAGAAACTGAAAACTTAAAATGCAAAGATGGCCGATTTTGTGGATTTTAGAGGGCGACTAGCAGAAGCTAGTTATTTTTTTTGAATCGGGCTCATCGTTAGCTTTCCAACGAGTACAATAATGTCGAAAACAGACACTGTATGCAAAAGTTATGCCCGTTTTACTAAAGGTGTCTCAAAACTGAATCCTACTCGGACTCAGGCGGGAGATAATGAAATTTTGAGGGATTACGAGGTGGGAAACATATTACAGACAGTCTTTAATACAAACCGTTTGTGATAACTTCATTATCACAAACGGTTTTTAATACAAATCGTTTGTGAAGTATCACAGACGGTTTCAATAAAAAAACCGTCTGTGATGTTTGCCATTATCACAGACAGTTCTTATCAAGAACCATTTGTGATAATTCATAGATGTTCTTGATAAGAACCGTCTATGATATCTTGTATTATCACAGACGATTCATATAAATAACCATATGTGAAAATACCACAGACGGTTATTCGTATGAACAATCTGTGATACTTACAGCACAAACGGTTCCTAGGAACCATCTATAATGTAAGCGTCTAGTTTAGCCTCTTTTGTAGCAGTTGTTGGTCCAAAGATAGGCCTACTAGTCTAATTACACTACTACTTCAAACGTGACAGTGTATTCAGAGGCACAAATAAGTTTGTTCAGTATGAGTTATGGTTAACAAGTTGAAATTTAGAACCAAAAATCATGCTAGATAACAAGGAGGGAATAGAGCACTGAACAACGGCAATAATTAGTAGCTTCCCTAGGAGTAAATTCTGCAATGTGCATGAATGAGCCTGAATATTTAAGATTAAGACAGAGGGTGCTCCCTGGCTGAAACACATAGGAGGTCCTACTCAATGCAGCTCCTGTCTGGAATCTCATGTTTTTGGCATAGCAGCTGCAGCTACCGTATTTATGAATTGCTACAGCATTAAATCGAGCTAGACAGGCATAGAAGTTGAGGGCCTGAATGATCACTCAGATCGTCCACCCAACACTGCTGCACACTGTATTGTATTTTTAGACATACCCAAGAATGATCAGCTTATGTATTCGCAGAAAAATAAAAAAAAGGAAGATGATAACAAAATGTTCATCAAATCAACCATGTGCAATTTTACCTACTTCAGAAGATCATGTATACTACTCAAGACCGAGATGCATGGTTATGGATTATTCTCATTTCTAAATGGAGTTTTTGGCATGTCATTAATAACTATGAATTGTTTCTACAGGATTCTAGCTAGCTAGGGTCACAGTCGTGCATACAGCAAGTTGCTCTTATTTATTCCATCCGTATCTAAAGGACATGCATGGGTCGCCCAATGGCGCCAGCCATTGGCTACGGACGTGTCAGTGTCAGTAGTGTGCGTACCTGGAGCAGGCGCTTGGCGAGGTCGATGGCGATGATGCCGGCGCTGCAGCGCATGCCGCTGAGGCTGTGGGTGACGGCGTCGTCGCGGAACCTGTAGCGGTTGACGATAAGCGAGGTGAAGGACGGCGTGGGGGCTGAGGACGCTGGAGTTGAAGATGAGCACGCCGACGTCGCCGGGCGCCACGCCGGCCTTGCGGACGATCTCGTCGACGACGCCGAAGATGACGGCGTCGGATTCCTCCTTGGCCGTCCGTGTAAACAGAGAAACCAGGATCACTCGCCCAGAACACAATCAAAGACAGTTTACTGCGGCTGATACGGCAAAGTAATGGAAATGTGTATTGAAGTTCAGAACTGAATTCTCTGAATTGTATTACAAAATGTCTCGACAAGTCTCTTCTGAATGTCTTCAGAATACATACCAGAAATGACTACAACTGAATGCTATATACTCTAGCACCTAAATCGGATCACAGATCCATAATGAACGGGAAAAACTGACTTCGTGCAAACTGCACGTTATTTACTCACGCAGACCCAGTCCGCTTGCCGCGGCACTCCCTGCATGCAAACTGAAAACTCAATCAAACTACTGACACTCATCAGACTTCCCTCCAACGGCTCACAACCAGTGATTAAGTCCAACATACTCCTCCCTAATCCTGGTGTGGGCCAAGATCACGAACACCGAGCAAATGTCGCATAGTCGCCAACTTTACTGCCGGCAATGATTTTGTCAAAGCATCAGCTCTCTGTTCATCAGTGCAGACTCGCTGGACCTCAATCCGTCCTCCTTCAATACACTCTCTGATAAAATGATACTTGGTGTCAATATGTTTACTTTGCCCATGAAAAACCGGATTTTTCATTAGCACGATAGCTGAATTGTTGTCAACAAATATCCTCACTGTTTTTGACTCTTCTCCAGTGATCTCTCCAAGCAAGCTTCTTAGCCAAAGCGCTTGCACAGCTGCTGCCGTAGCCGCCATAAATTCAGCTTCCCAAGATGAAAGTGCCACAGTTTTTTGTTTTTGTGAGCACCAAGACACCAAGCTATCATTGATGTAGAAAGCTATTCCACCCGTGCTTTTCCTATCATCAAGATCTCCTACTAAATTGCTATCAGTGAACCTGTGAGCACCTCCTTTGCTCCTGCTCAGCTATACACCAGCCCAAAGTTTGTGGTACCCTTTAGATACCGAAAAATCTGCTTCACAACTTTATAGTGCATCACTGTTGGCCTGTCCATATACCTGCTAGCTACTCCAACAGCAAATGAAAGATCTGGACGAGTGTGAAGCAGGTACCTGAGGCAACCGATCATCCACTTGTACTCAGTTGCATCCATTGGTTGGCCATCAACACCTTTGTGTATTTTTGCTCTCTGTTCCATGGGGTACTTAGTGGAGTTGCAGTCCATCATTCCAAACTGCATCAACACCTTTGCATAACCAGTTTGTTTGAGCGTGAGACAACCTTCTTGTTGTGACACTTCAATGCCAAGATAGTTGACAGCAGCCCCAAATCGCTCATCTCAAACTCGGCTGTCATTTGCTTCTTGAAGACCTCAATCTCCTTCGGATCCCTTCCTGTGACAATAAGGTCATCAACATACACCCCAATTACAACTGCAGCTATTCCTTCTCCTCTTGTGTACACCGCTTGATCTTGTGCACATCTCCTGAACCCGATCTTCTTTAGGCTTCTGTCCAGCTTGATATTCCACGCCCGCGGCGCCTGCCGTAGACCATAGAGAGCTTTACTCAACCTGAGCACAAGATGCTCCTTGTTCTTCACAACAAATCCCTCTGGCCGAGACACATACACCTCCTCTTCAAGCTCACCATTTAGAAAAGCGGTCTTAACGTCTAGATGATGAACCTCCCAGCCACGATTTGCAGCAATTGCAAGAATCACTCGCACAGTATCCAAGCGTGCAACCGGAGCAAATACTTCTTCAAAGTCCATTCCCGGCCGCTGCACATACCCTTTTGCCACTAATCTAGTCTTGTGCTTGATCACTTCTCCTTCTGAGCTCTTCTTCAATTTATAAACCCACTTAAGCCCTATGGGTTTGTGTCCAGCCGGCAGTGTGATCAGTGTCCATGTTGCATTCTTCTCAATTGACTCCATTTCTCTAACCATGGCCTCCTCCCATTCCGGGTTCCCTGCTGCTTCATTGTAACAAGAGGGCTCTTCAGTTTCTGCAAGCAGGGCCTCACCATCAGAGTCAAAACTGAGCTCTACCTCGGGTGTATTCTGATAAACATCATGCAGACTGCGATATCGGAGTGGGCCTTCATCCGAACTGCTGATTTCTGTCGAGCCGGGAGTCACCTGCTCCATAGCCGGCTCTGTCTTAGTTGGTGTCGAGTGCATGGAAGCGGCTGGCTGTGTTGACGACATCCCTGCCGCCTGTCCCATGCGTGCAACTGCCCGTGCCCTTGTCACTGCGCCTGGTGGTGACACTGCGGCTGGCATGCCTCCAGACTCTGGCCTTGTTGATTCGCTGCTGGGCTGATTTGCTGCTGCGGCTGGCCTTGCTGATGGCTACAGACCAGGCATCTCGCCGACTTGCTGCTGGGCTGAACCACATCAGAGCCTGCTGTCACAGCCGCCCGTCCCCCAGCAGAAGTCCACACAGAGGGGTCTGTGAGCGTCTTCTTCAACCTGAAATTCTGCAGACTCTCCTATGCCCACACCTCCAGACCACTTCCATTCCAGGTTCTTTTCAAAAACTACATCACGACTTACAACTATCTTGCCGCGACGTGGGTCGAACAAACGATGTGCTTTGCACCCATCCTCGACGCCGAAGTACACCATTTGTTGGCTTCTGTTGTCGAGCTGCTTCATATGTGGTGTCGCTGTCTTGACGTGCGCAGTGCACCCGAACACCCGTAGGTGCGCCAAGTGCGGCTTTCTCCTGTTCCAAGCCTCAAAGGGGGTACGCTCACCCATTGCTTTAGTCAGCAGCTTGTTCAACAGATATACTGCATGTCGCATAGCCTCGCCCCAGAACCTCCCCGGAACGCTCATGCACTTGAGTAAGGACCGTGCCATCGCCATGACTGTCCTATTCCTATGCTCCACAATGCCATTTTGCTGTGGCGTGTAGGGCGCAGTGAATTGCCTCTGGATGCCGGCCTCTTGACACACATCGGCGAGCATCGCAGAAAGGAATTTGTCGCCACGATCTGACCGCAACGTCTTGATTCGGCGTCCACAAACGTTCTCAGCTTGCGCTTTAAGCTTGACAAATTCAGCGCAGGCTTGATCCTTGGTCCTCAAGACATGCACCCACATCCACCTTGAGAAGTCATCAACAACCAACATAAAGTAGCTGTTACCAGCGGCAGTTGTGGGAGTAATCAGACCACAAAGGTCGATATGTAGCAGTTCAAGCGCCTCCTGCGCTCGGTAACTTGATGCCGCCGGGAATGGACGTCTGACCTGTTTCCCCACCAGACAGGCTTGACAAAGCTGATTTGGATGTGCTATCACCGGCACACCCGCCGCCATCTCCTTGTCGACTAGCTGCTTCAACGTTGGAAGTTGACGTGGCCCAACCGTGTGTGCCAAAGCCATGCTGGATCCTCCATGCTTGTCAGCAAAGACACCGTGACGGCCTGCTTTAGTTCTATACGGTAGAGGCGGTTGGGTGATCGCCTCACCCTCATGATCAGCCTCAGAGGCATTTTGTCAAACACCTCAAGCTCGTCGTCGTCCATCACCACCCGGTAGCCAATCTTAGTCAGTTGCCCAAGACTCACAAGATTGCTACGCAGCTTTGGGATGAAATACACTTCCTGCGGCAGCCAGTTATCTCCGTTCTTACAATCAAACAAGATGGAGCCTTTGCCCATGATCTGCACACATGAACCATCCCCAAATCTCACTTTTCCTATGACAGATTCATCCAGCTCCCGAAACTTCCCTCGATCTCCGGACATGTGATTGCTGGCGCCGTTGTCGAGGTACCAGATATCACTCGCACCAGCCCCTTCTCCGGCCAGATGCAGTTCCGGCCGCAGGTTCTCCTCATTGAGGAAGACAGTGTCTTGGTGATCCTCCTGCGTCTGCTCAGGCAGCTTGTTGAGGAAGACAGCGGCCTGGATTTCCTCCTGCGTTGCTCGAACGACACCGGCTCCTCCGACACCACGAGCAGCAGCGCCGGTTCGACGTTGTCGGCACTCGCATGATATGCCTCCTCCTCCTTTTTGGTTTGCTTGCACTAGCTGGCGTAATGCCCCATTATGCCACAAGTATAGCACTTTATGTGGCTTTTATCATGTCTATGCACAGAGCCAGCGACCTCCTTGCCTGATGCTGCCCCACGTCCGCCACGACCTCGCCATTTGTCGTGACCACGCCCTCTGCCGCAGCCGCCAAAATCAGGTGATTTTTCTCTCACCGAGGACTCACCCGCTGCCTTCTTGTACCGCGCCTCCCACTCCGCCTGAGTGAGAATGAGCTGCCCATCGGCTCTCGTGCCCCCGGACGCACATCGCGTGCACTCCTCGTAGGCCTTCAGCCGGCCCACTGCTTCTTCGAACGCCAATGTGCGGAGGTTGTAAAACTGCTCAATGCCAACGATGACATTGAGGAACCGTTTCAGCACAGTGTCGAAGAGCTTTTTCACCAAGGCAGCGTCGTCGAGCGTGCCACCCAGGTTGCCGTACTTGACAGACATGGCCGTGAGCTTGCCGGCGTATTGATCCAGCGTCTCGTCCTCGTTCATGCGTAGCACGTCGAATTCGCCTTTCAATGTCTGCAGCCGCGCCTCCCTGACGCGCTCCGCGCCGACAAACCTCGTCTTGAGACATTCCCACACCTCCTTCGTCGTCTTATTCTTTGCCACCTGCATGAGGAGGTCCTCCGGGAGAGACTGAAGAAGGTGCGACCGCGCCTTCTTGTCCTTCCTCGTGTCCACGGCCGCCCCGGCCACCGGCTTGATTGCCTCCCACACACCTTGGTCCTCCATCATCGCCTGCACCCGGATCACCCAGCTGGCGTAATTTGTCGCCGTCAGTTGCGGGTACACAAACTGGCCTCCGTCGCTCTCCCGCATGGTTTCTGCTGTGACGAGCGACATCCGGATTGAATAGGGGCAACTGGGCACTCTAACCTAATGCTCTGATACCAAATGTAAACAGAGAAACCAGGATCACTCGCCCAGAACACAATCAAAGATAGTTTACTATGGCTGATACGGCAAAGTAATGGAAATGTGTATTGAAGTTCAGAACTGAATTCTCTAAATTGTATTACAAAATGTCTCGACAAGTCTCTTCTGAATGTCTTTAGAATACATACCAGAAATGACTACAACTGAATGCTATATACTCTAGCACCTAAATCGGATCACAAATCCATAATGAATGGGAAAAACTGACTTCGTGCAAACTGCACGTTATTTACTCACGCATACCCAGTCCGCTTGCCGCGACACTCCCTGCATGCAAACTGAAAACTCAATCAAACTACTGACACTCATCAGACTTCCCTCCAACGGCTCACAACCAGTGATTAAGTCCAACAGTTCGTGTTAGATAATCTATTTAATTTGCATGTCAGTTAATATTTTATCTTCATGTCTGCCGCCCACTTCATGCATGCATGGGCGTTTGTAGTCTGCATGTCTTCATATCTGCATTTAGTCTTCAGTTTGTTGGAATAGTGCATGACAGTTACTACTATAATTGTTAAATAAAAGGAGAAGGAGTACACCAGAAAATGCTGCAACGTTTAGCAGCGCCAAAACACTTCTGTGTTTGTGTGTTCTCGTATATTGTTGGTTGTCCTATAAGCGTCCAAACACAGGTGCTAGCAGGCGTTTCGCCGTCAATTGGTATCAGAGCACCGTTCAGGATCCTGGTGACCATGTCAGCTCCGGTGGGAGGTAGGTTGGTCACACCTCCGCGGTTGGATCGCCTTCGGTCGCCATCATGTGGTCCTCGCCGTCTGCGACAATAGAATGGTCGAGAGCGCGAGGTCGTCATCGAGCGCGTGGTCAAGGAAGCGTCGGCGCAATATCCGATGCTGACCAAGACCAACTACCCGGAGTGGGCGATGCTCATGCGCATCAACCTGCAGGCGTAAGGCTTGTGGGGAGCCATCGAACCCAGCGGCGCAGAGTACAGCGTGGATCGTCTGGCGTTAGCAACGATTGCTCGAGCTGTCCTGCCGGAGATGCTGGCCTCGATCGGCAATAAGGACTCCGCGCAGGAGACGTGGGATGTTGTCAAGATCATGCGGATGGGCGTCGAGCGCGTGCGCGAGGCGAACACGCAGAAACTCTGACGTGACTTCAACAATATTGCATTCAAGGAAGGGGAGGCAATCGACGACTTCTCGATGCACATCACGGGCCTCGCCAATAATCTGCGGCTTCTCGGCGACCACATCACCAACCCAATGAACATCGAACCTCTCTTAAGTAAACCCCTGAGAGAGTATTTGAATCCTCACTTGTAACATCCTGAAAATTTGAGTCCTGAAAAATGTGTAACCTTTGAAATATTTTGAAATGCATCTTCTTGACGTTTGGATTTTCATGGATTTCCTTTGGATTTTGGTTGATGTTCCAACAATTAAGAAAAATCAGGAAAATAGAACTATGAAAAAAATGTGAAAATAAAAGAAAGTAAACCTGAAATCAAATACGAAGATGAAAAGATGATCCAAAAATTAGGGTAGGAGGATTCACTTGAAATCGGTTAGCAAAAACTTGGAAAGGTGGAAGTATACAAATATAAAAGAATTAGTTAAATAAAGATGTCAAAAGGGGGATTAACAAAAATTTAGCAATGTGTATTGGGCCTAAATAAATAAATAATAAATATATAAATAAATAAATAAAGAGAAGAAGAAAAGGAAAAAAACATTTGGCCTGGCCCGAGTCAGCCATTGGACCAGCCCATCTCTCTCCCTCCATCGCAAGCTCGGCCATTGCCGAAGCTCCTCGCCAGGCCACCATAGTAGCCCACCTCCCCGCCATGCTTCGCTCCGACTGCCGGTCGCCGGCGTGCCTCTGCGCCCGTACCATTGCCGTCAGGCGCAGCTTTGCCCCATGTCACCACAGTTGTGCCGTCGTGTCACTTTGACCACTACGACCCAACGAAGATGAAAAGATGATCCAAAAATTAGGGTAGGAGGATTCACTTGAAATCGGTTAGCAAAAACTTGGAAAGGTGGAAGTATACAAATATAAAAGAATTAGTTAAATAAAGATGGCAAAAGGGGGATTAACAAAAATTTAGCAATGTGTATTGGGCCTAAATAAATAAATAATAAATATATAAATAAATAAATAAAGAGAAGAAGAAAAGGAAAAAAACATTTGGCCTGGCCCGAGTCAGCCATTGGACCAGCCCATCTCTCTCCCTCCATCGCAAGCTCGGCCATTGCCGAAGCTCCTCGCCAGGCCACCATAGTAGCCCACCTCCCCGCCATGCTTCGCTCCGACTGCCGGTCGCCGGCGTGCCTCTGCGCCCGTACCATTGCCGTCAGGCGCAGCTTTGCCCCATGTCACCACAGTTGTGCCGTCGTGTCACTTTGACCACTACGACCCACCCGCCACGCCATCGCATCACCCCAACCACCACGCCAGACACGCCATGGGTCAGCCACAGTGGGCATCCCTGCCACTGTGACCGACTCCCTGACCGTTGTGACCAGTCCCACCGCCCCGTCGCGTTGCCTTTGCATCACCATAGGCTAGAATCAATTACCGCAGACTGTGTAGCGGTAGTACCGCAGCTCCTAGTCATCGACCACTTTGGTTTTTTACCTCACTGGTCATGTTTCGACTAGGTTTGACCACTTCGGTTTCAACTGATTACAGATTGACCACTCACTGGTTGGTGATCTCACTAGTTGGATTTCAACTTGCTTTGAACACTCGGGTTATGACCACTCTCAGGTCTTCGACCATGTTGTTTGTTCAACCGCACACATTGTTCTTCAACCACGTAGATCCTAACCACATTGGTCTATGACTATACTGGTTTTTGACCACTCATTGATCTTTGACCACATAGGTTACGATCACACCGGTTTTCTACCGTGTTGGTTTTCGACCACTCATTGGTCCTCAACCACGCTGGTCTTTCGACCGCTCACCGATGATCGGCCATGTAGGTTTCGACTACTTAATGGTCCTCGACCACACTGGTGTTTTGACCACTCACTGGTCATCGACCACGTAGATTTTGACCACTCATTAGTCCTCGACGTTTTTGATGACTCATTGGTCTTCGACCATGTTGGTTTTTTGACCACTCACTATTCTTCGACCACATTGGTTCTTCAGCCACTCACTGGTCATCGACCACATTGGTTTTGACTACATTCGTTTTCGACCACGTTGGTTTTTTATCACTCTCTGGTCATTGACCTCTCGAGTCGTATTTCAACCATGTTGGTTTTTGAGCACTCTATGGTCGTTGACCTCTCGAATTGCATTTCGACCACGTTGGCTTTTGACCATATTAGTTTTTGACCACTCTGGTCGTTGACCACTCTAGTCGAATTTCAACCATATTGGCTTTCGATCACGTTGGTTTATGACCACGTTGGTTTTCGATCGCTTACTGGTCATCGACTACTCGAGTCGTATTTCGACCATTTTGACTTCAGACCGGTTGTGGTAGTACCGTAGAACGCAGAAACAACAGCGGTAGTACCGCACCTGCAGATTTTGTGTAGTGGCTTAGCTCTGAGTTTTTCCAGATTTTGAGTAGGGTTCCTATCCGAATCTTTATAGCTTTATAGCTATTAGAGCAAAGGATAAGTAAATATTTAAGGAAAAATTTGAAGACACCATTCATCCCCCTCTGTTGCCATTTTCGGTCCTACAAATTGTTAAAAGAAGTCGAAGCGAAAAGCTATCTGAAAAGCAAAAAAAACAAGGCCAATAACCTGTAAATGTTTTTCGTTCGATTTTTTTGCTTGAGACTTCTTTTCACTGTTAGAAATTGGCCCATATTAGCAAGGCCCATTTTCTTAATTCCAAAGCATGCATGGTTTAGTACCATATCGCTACGGCAAGGTGGGGAGACCAATTTATAAAGTGGACTCATCACCACTCCTTGAATATGGATAGAGATGGCATGAGGAGTGCTTTGTCTAATCTCACATGTGCGCGCGTATTCATGCATTTTTGCGTGAAAATCGCGTTGCGACATGCAACTGTGCCGTGCCATGATGTGACATACCACTTGGCAGACCAAGTCTATCTTTATTTTTGCTGAACCCTACACCACTCTCTCTGTTTAAATGAGATCCAAACATCTGAATGAGACTTTATTGGGTTTGATGATAGGCAGTTACCAGTGGGTAAAGGTCTGGTTAAACAGGCCAGTTATCAAAGGGTAAATGGCTGTTTTAATCATATCAGTTTTCAGTCTATCTATTTATATGCCTGGAGACGTCCAGAGTATGGGTGAGAAACTCACTGCCTCCATTTCCTTCTTCTCTGTGATCTTGTGCTTTTGTACTACGCCGTCTGAACTTCGCCAACCTTTCTTTCCAGCGTGCACCTGGAAGGAGGGAAAGCGACTATCTCCAGACCATTGCTGCAGAGAGTTCCTGCACGAGGTGGCAATAAGGTTTCTGGGCAGTGCACATCTGCGCGACCGCTCACTTCACTACATCAAGCCTACGCTGCTTCCTGTTCTTTAACAAGTCCAATTGTAAGTTGTTCGCGCGTTTGTACGTCTTTGTTAATATAATTTATTTATGTATATTCTAAAGTATGATGAGTATCCTGCTGTTAGTTGCGAGTTTTGCATCACTAGTTTATCATTTTTTGTCTCCCAGAAAAAACTTGGGATTAAAATATTGCCCATATTTATAACATTCCAGAAATATTGCCATATCCATTTCGATTGAGCAGTTCATGTAGTTTGAAAATGTGAACAACACTGCTCTTGGCTGCATTCTGACTATTCTGGCATATCAGCTCTATGATGTGTACATGGACTATAAGTCCGCCACAGAGTTGTGGGATGCACTAGAGCACAAATATGCAGAGGCAGAGGCAGGTCGCTGGCTCTACATGTATGAGCAATTTTTTGACTTTAGCATGGATGAGGCTAAGTCCATAGTTAAAAGCTCATGATCTCCAACTACTAGTCAGTGAGATTGCACACCTGGGCTGTGTGTTGCCTTCAAAATTTGTGGCTGCGGGCATTGTTGCTAAACTCTCTATCTCTTGATGATATTTTGCTACTAGCTTGAAACATAAGAGGAAGAGATTTCTGTTGAGGATCTCATTGCAGCCCTCGATGTGGAAGAAAAAGCGAGAGCAAAAGATGCACCTGGCACATCTGGCCATAACAATGCAAATGTCATAGAGAGAAAGATTGTTGCAAAGTAGTACGAATCCAACAAACCGAACAAGACAACTAGCTTTAAGAAAAAGAAAACTAAGAAAAAGCATTCGAGGGACATCACCTACTTTGTGTGCGAAAAGGACGGTCATATGGCCGAGGACTATCGCTTCCGCAAGATCAGAGATGGTGAACAGCCAAAGAAGAAGGCTATCAACGTGATCATAGGCGAGGCCTCGACTTTAGGAGGGTATGGTAATCCACCTGCTGTCTTTTCAACATGTCAATCTACTGATTGGTGGATTGATACTAGTGTTAATGTTCACATATATTATAATATTTTCTTATTTTCTTCTTACCAGACAGCAGAGGCTTCCTCCGTCCTAATGGAAACGGGTCGCATGCTTCTGTTCTTGGTGTTGGCATGGTGGATCTAAAGCTTGCTTCAGGGAAGACTGTCCACTTGAAGAACGTGCAGCATGCTCCTACAATAAACAAGAACAGAAATGTTAGGAAAATATTTGGCATTCTCGTTTATGTCATATTGGTTTTGATAGTATTGCTAGAATATCCAAGCTAGATTTAATTCCAAAATGTGAAATTGTCAAAAGATCAAAGTGCCAGTCATGTGTGCAAGCAAAGCAACCTCAAAAGCCCTTTAAGGGATTAGAGGACGAAAAAACTTGGCACCATTAGATCTTGTTCATTCAGATTTATGTGAAATGAATAGATTATTGACAAAAGGAGGCAAAAGATACTTTCTAACTTTTATTGATGATGCAACACGCTATTGCTATGTGTATTTACTAAAAATTAAGGATGAAATTTTAAACTACTTTATGACTTAAGGCCGATGTTGAGAACCAACTAAAGAAGAAAATATAAGGCCGATGTTGAGAACCAACTAAATAAGAAAATAAAAAGATTGAGGTCTGATCGTGGAGGAGAGTACGTCTCTCATAAATTCTCCTAATTTTGTTCTGAACATGGAATAGTCCATGAATTTACACCACCATATTCACCCCAATTAAATGGGGTAGCTGAGAGGAAAAACCAGACACTAATAGATTTGGTTAATGCCATGTTAGAGAGTGCTAGTATGCCTAAGGCATGGTTGGACGAAGCTATACTGACAGCAACTTTCGTTCTAAACAGAGTAATCACTAAAAAGAGTGAGGTTACTCCGTATGAGAGATGGAAGGGGGAGAAAACCCAATGTTAATTTTCTACAAACTTGGGGGTGTTTGGCAAAAGACAATATACCATTGCAGAAAAAGAAAAAGCTTGGACCAAAAACAGTCAATGGTATGTTTCTAGGATATGCTCAAAATAGCACGGCCTATAGATTTTTAGTAATTAAATCAGAAACTCCTGAGATTATTGCTAATACAATAATGGAGTCTAGAGATGCTTTATTTTTTGAGAATATATTTCCTATGAGAATAGCAGACAGTACTTCATAATCTGAGAATGTTCAAACTGATAATATTGAAAGTGAGAATAATCAAACTTCTGAACTTCCCACCATTTCTGAACCAATATGTGATATCTTTAAGGAGGATAACAATCTAGTCGCAGGAGCAAGAGACAAAGGGTTGAGAAAACCTTTGGTGACGACTTTATTGTATACCTTGTGGATGATGTGCCAAAGACTCTTTAGGAAGCTTATGCATCTTCTGATGCTGAGTATTAGAAAGAAGCAGTCCATAGCGAGATGGACTCTACATGGCTAATGGGACTTGGGAGATCACTATTCGTCCTATCAGGTGCAAACATGTAGGATGCAAGTCGATCTTTAAAAAGAAACTTAGGCCTGATGGTACTATTGAGAAGTACAAGGCAAGACTTGTGGCCAAGAGTTACACCCAGAGAGAGGAAGAAGATTTCTTTGATACCTATTATCCTGCTGACAGACTAACCACCATCAGAGTGCTCCTTGCATTAGCATCTTTCTATGGTCTACATGTTCATCAAATAGACGTGAAGATAGCTTTCCTTAATGGAGAGTTGGAGGAACAAATCTATATGGATCAACCGGATGGTTTTGTGATTTCTGGACAAGAAAATAAGGTATGCAGATTCTTGAAATCTTTGTATGGCCTAAAACAAGCACCTAAACAATGGCACGAGAAATTTGACAAAACTTTGACATCCGCTGGCTTTGTTGTGAATGAAGCTGATAAATGTGTGTATTATCGTTATGGTGGGGGTCAAGGAGTGATCTTATATCTGTATGTAGATGACATACTTATATATGGAACGAACACTGCCGTACTTGACAAGTTCAAATCTTTCTTATCACGGTGCTTTGATATGAAAGACTTGCGAGACAGATATCATTTTGAATATTAAATTGATCAAAAGCAAGGATGGGATCACTTTGAATCAATCCCATTATGCTGAGAAAATATTGAGCCGTTTCGGTTTTGAAAACTGTAAAGTTTCTCTAACACCCTATGATGCGAGTATTAAGCTTTGAAAGAACTAAGGGTTAGAAAAAAATCAATTAAGATATTCACAAATTATTGGGTCACTTATGTATTTAGCTGGTGCCACAAGACCTGACATTTTATTTGCTATGAGCAAACTAGATCAGTTTACTTCTAACCCAAGAGATGATTACTGGGAGGCACTTGAAAGAGTGTTGCGCTACTTGAGGGGCACAACATCTTTTGGAATACATTATACTAGACACTCTTCTGTATTAGAAGGATACAATGACTCTAATTAGATCTCTGATGCGGATGAGATCAAAGCTACAAGTGGTTATGTATTTACTTTAGCTGGTGGTGCAGTTTCATGGAGGTCCTGCAAATAGACTATATTGACGAGGTCAACCATGGAAGCAGAACTTGTAGCACTTGACATAGCCACAGTTGAGGCTGAATAGTGGAAATAGCTTCTATTGGACTTGCCATTGGTTGAGAAACCAATACCTGCAATCCTGATGTACTGTGATAATCAAACAGTGTTGGCAAAGTCACAAGTACAAAGGATAATATGAAGTCCTTTAGACATGTGAAGCATAGGCTTAAATTTGTCAGAAAATTGAGAAACTCCAGAGTGATTGCTGTGAACTATATTCACACTGAGAAAAATATGGCAGACCCTTTTACAAAGAGGTTAGCACGGAAATGGATTTCTGTTGCATCTATGGACATGGGAATGAGGCCTATTTAACTTATATCACAATGGTAACCCGTACCTTCTTGATCGGAGATCCCGTGACTTAGGTAATGAGAAAAACAAATTGATGTGTAACAAGAGAGTATATATTTAAAATGCCCATGTCCTAATAAACAAAATACTCTCGACTGTATGGAAGGTTGGCATAAAGCCTTAATGTATTTTGTTGTCCAAATAAGGAAAAGGTATTAGCCTGCAGGATACCTAGAAACAATATACCTACTTGAGTTTAACTGTGTGATCGTTGTTCATGAGAACGGGGCATTCTCTAGAAAGCTCATGAGCAGATAAGGGAGCATGACCATATAACACTCCGTTTAGACGTGGTTCATTGGCAGCCTAGTACTATGAGAGACCATGTGTAGGTTATCCCGTGTGTATGATGAGTAATTGACATCGGTTTAGGAAAGTCAAGTTTGATTTGGTTGGTTCGGACCTTGACGTCGCGTGGTGCAATCGGGCTCAGTCGGACTTGGTCAAACCTGGTCAAAGTAGTTAGGATGCATATTATGTCGACTTGTCAGGTTTGGGCTATTTCATTAATGTATTTATGCTTACATGTATCGAGCGGTGCTATTTGATGTGTTTCTTGTCTATGTTGGCTGCAGGACGTCGAGGCGGAGTCGTGACGAGACACGAGGTGACCGGACTAGACACGGGCGGTGTCGAGGTCAGAACAGTCGGATGTGTCGAAGACGGCGGAGACTTGAGGTGGTTGCGAGGTTTGGACGACAAGGAACAAGGAAGCTTCCCGGAAGGTGCACGAGGGGCGTTTCGGTAAAAACGCAAGGCTGCACAGGCGGGAGCGGGTTCCGTTGGATCTGGCGAGCGTAACGGGTTGGAGACCCGTTAGCCAGGGGCTATATAAAGGAGGGAGTGGCTGCATGCCCTCTTAGGGACTTAAGAGAGAATTAGGGTTTGGTGAGTCAAAAGAGGCTTTGGAGGTAGTTTTACCTTTGAGTCTTTAGTTGGTGAGAGTGGGTGGAAGGCAGCAGAGAGTGTCTGTGTTGTGTCCCCCTTCGATGTGTTCTTGAGTGGTTCACCTCCTCTTCAAAGCATGTAGTGTGGGTGTGTTCTTGAGTTGGGGAGAGGTTGGAGATGGATTGAGAGTCTTGTAATCATTCCTCTTGTTTCAATCATGTATCTCCTTTCCTCTTTATCAATATGAGATGGAGTTTGATTCAGTTCTTGTCTCTCTGTTTCTTTTCCTTTGATACTCTCTGTGATGGATTTGTGAGATTTTCGTTTTCTTGTTGTTTCTTACTGAGGAGTGACAAAATGGGTTGCTCTAGGTTGGGATGATGCCCCAAGATCATTTGATCGAACTCTCCCAAGAGCAAAGTTAATGAATCAAAGATTTGGACTTTTCAGGTTTTCTGTTCGTATTCTTCTTCTCTAGGGTTTTGGTGCATTTCTTGTTCCCCTTCTTGAGATGGCATGAAACTTGGTATCTAGAGTTCTGAGGCTATCTATTAGCCATCCTCAAAGTTTCATGAGCCAAGGTTCAAGGATTGAAGAGAAATTTGGTTTTTGTTCACCTCTCTGTAGTTTTTCAGGTTCTTCTAGGGTTTGATGTAATCCTTTGATTTCCTTTGAAAGATGGCTTGAGATTTGAACTCTCTAGTCCTGAGGCTATTGCTAATCTCTCTGTGAAGTCTCATGGACTAAGGTTCAAAGTTTAGGGAGTATTTTGATCCTTGGTGATGCTCTGTGCATTTTTCAGTTTTGAGGTCAATTCTCTGTTCATTTCTAGGGTTTCTTGGTAATCTTTTATTCTCCTCATGAGATGCCCCAAGACTTGGTCCTTTAAGTGCTATCCCTATTGCTGACCTATCTGCAGAAGATTGGGTGCTAAGTTTGTGGAATTGGAGAGTAATTTGAGTTTTGATTTTGCTCTTGCAAAATTTCAGATTTTTCACCATAATCTGAAATTATTGCTTTTGAGTTGGTTTCTCTTTGTTCTCTATGCTTTGCATTATATTTAGATGGTAGTCCTTTAGATCTGGACAGAGAAAACCAGAGAAACTCCTTGATTTTTGCTGCAGTGTGAAGTCTCAAAATCTGATGTCTGAAAACCTACATTTCTGTCTGCTGCCCCCAAGGAGCGGTCAGACCGGCCGAAGGTAGGCGGTCTGACCGGAGTAGTGCTGGCGGTCAAACCGGCGGCTTGAGCCCGGTCAGACCGGCCTGTGCACTGCGGTCTGACCGCCCAGTGCATTCAGGTCAGAGCGGCCCCCTTTGCGCTTTGTGTTTTCTCTTGGTTTTTCTTGGGGGTTTTGTTCTTCCCTCACTCTATGGTGTCTTGAGATTCCAGAGAGTTGAAGTCCTCCTCTTCATAGCTTCTTGTAGCCATAGGAGAGGAGACTTGCATATAAGTACTTGTCGAGGACGGGAGAATTGTTTTTAATCGACATTCACCCCCCTCTGTCGTCATTTCGGTCCAACATACTAGTTGAGATTTCAAGTGAAATCTGATCACGAAAAGATGTGAATTCAAAGCAAAGTCCATTCATCAGCTATGAGAAGATGAATCTTGTCATTCTAAGTGCAAGTTTAACCCGTACGGGGCTTACACTAAAAGATTGTTATATTAACATTACTTTAGCACAATATCTTTGACATCTTTTTATTTCTTGCTTTGGAATTAATGAGGGATTGTTAGAAATTGGCCCATATTAGCAAGACCCATTTTCTTAATTTCAAAGCATGTATAGTTTAGTACCATATTGCTATGGCAAAGTGAGGGAGACTAATTTATAAGGTGGAGTCCTCACTACTCCTTGAATATGGATAGAGATGGCATGAGGAGGGCATTATCTAATCTCGCACGTGTGCACGCGCGTGCGCGTGCGTATTTGCGCATTTTCGTATGAAAATCGCGTGACTTGTGACTGTGCCGTGATGTGACGTGGCACGCCACTTGGTAGACCAAGTCCATCTTTAATTTTGCTGAACTCTGCACCACTCTCTCTGTGTTTGAATGAGATTCAAACATTTGAATGAGGCTTTATTGGGTTTGATGATAGGCAATTACCAGTGGGTAAATGGCTAGTTAAGTAGATCAGTTATCAAAGGGTAAATGGCTATTTTAATCATGTCAATTTTCAGTCTGTCTATTTATATGCTTGGAGACATTCAGAGTATGGGTGAGAAACTCACTGCCTCCATTTCCTTCCTCTCTGCGATCTTGTGTTTTTGTACTGTGCTGTTTGAACTTCGCCAACCTTTCTTCTTGGCGTGCAAGTGGAAGGAGGGAGAGCGGCTATCTCTGGCTCATTAGCTCAGAGAGTTTTTGCACGTGGCGGCAATAAGGTTTCTAGGTAATGCACATCTGCGCAATCGGTCACTTTACTGCATCAAGCCTGCACTGCTTCCTGTTCTTCAACAAACCCAATTGTAAGTCGTTCGCGCATTTGTTCGACTTTGTTAATATAATTTACTTGTGTATATTCTGAAGTATGATGAGTATCCTACTATCAGTTGCAAGTTTTGCAGCACTAATTTATTGTTTTTGTCTCCTAGCAAAACTTGGAATTAAAATATTGCCCACATTTATAACATTAGCGATTACTATTTGTTGTGCAAATAAGTTGTACGGAATGCCCTCAACTCTGAAGCCGCAGGACGGGGACAGCAGCAGCAACGGCTGGAGCCTGCAGGAGGAGATATTTGGTAATGAGTTCTTTCTTCTCCATTCAAGTCAAAGATATTCCCCTCAGATGTAGCGATAATTGTTCAGGTCTCGCAAAATTTAGGCCCGCATTTGTGAAATTCTATCCAAATTTCCAAGAAAATGCGGTTGTCTTGTACCCCAACCGGAGGAAAGATCCATTTCTCCTCCATTTTTTTCCTGCTGTTTCTGATCCAATGTTGCAAGAAGTTCGCGTCCTTCGTTTTGTTTACGTTTCAATTCCTCAGTTTCAATTCCTCCCTTGCAACATAGCGACAGGGGCCAATTGATACATCGACTTGGAGTAGCAGCCTGGGTGGGTTTTTCTTTGAGAAATTTGATGATTTGTCATATCTTTCGTTGCAAACAGCTGATTTGCTCCACAGTTGATGTGAATTGATTATTTGCCCCATCTTTAAATTTTTATTTGATCATTTGCCCTCTTCTCTAATGGCTCTACAAGGCTTCTACCTAGCATTTTTGGTTTGGTTCATTACGTATGAAGCTCAGGTATGGCCAACAGTGCATACCACTTTAGAGCTTAACAATCCCGTATCAGTAACCAGTTATGTAATTTTTGAATCTGCTATGGATATGCATGTATCTTCCATTCTGGAAATGATCTGTACACCAGTTGAATTGTATTGATATGGTTGAAATGATCTGGAAATGTCATCGATAGAATGATATGTTAGAGCTTTTGTGCTAGATATTACCCGTGCTGTTGTGCTAGAGATATGTTAGAGCACGATGTCTGTTTAACTGCCATGAGAAGATCAACTGCTGGCGCGACAGACAGGAGTTCAAGGGAAATTGGATCGGCGCTCACACCCTCCCCTGGGAAAAAAATTCTATGCGGCGGTGCCGCACTACGCAGCTCGTGCGACACCGCCTGTGCTGCCGCCGCGTGTTCGATCTCCTCAGCCGAACGAGCCAGGCGTCCTCCTCAGCTCTGAGCCGCAGCAGCCGGCTACACAGGAATTTGAACCGTCGGCTTCGTTTAACAAACAATCCATTACCTTGTCGACGAGGAGCAAAACAAACACAGAACAGTCAACCAAATGGACGGCGATGAGGAGCGGATGGATCGCGCCGCCATGTCGCTCGACGAGCTCGCCCAGAAGGTACGCGCGCGCCTCCGAATTATCACTATGACCTCTCTGATGATCTACAAGGGCGGAAGAGTAGCGCACTACACTAGAATCATTTCTTCACCCTTTTCACCAGTAGTAAAAGGTTCAGTTGCAAATTGCAAAAAAAATGCTTGGAATGTCTAGAATTCGTTTAGAATTGTGGTTGTAATTCATTTAGAATTTCTCTCATTATATTGTAGATGGATAATAAGCATGCTCAATCTGCAATTGTACCTCAAGTTGGAATGTCCTTCAAATCAAAGACCGATGCATATGATATGTACAATTCATATGCTGCAAATATTGGTTTTAGTATTAGAAAGAGCACCACAAGGCTGAGACCCGACAAAACTATATATCAAAAGCATATAGTTTGCAGCAACCAAGGAGAACGAGGTAGGCACTCATCACATGAAACGTCAAAAGAAAATGCTACTACAAGGACGTGTTGCAATGCTCGTGTTCAATTCAGCATAAGTCGTGAGGGAATTTGGACAGTGCAAAAGGTTGTGCTTGAACACAATCACTATCTTGCTAGTCCAAATAAGGCACACATGTTAAGGTCTCAACGGCGCATTATAGAGGCAGATAAACATCTAATTGGTCAAATACGAGAAGCTGGAATACAACCAGCCCAAGTGTATGAGTTTTTCAAGCAGTGGTATGGAGGATCTGAGAATGTACCATTCTCGCGGATGGATTGCAATAATTTGATTGGCCGTGAGCGTAAGAAATATTTGCCATCCAATGATACGCAGACGCTATTGGAGTACTTGAAGAACAAGCAATTACATGACCCTACCTTTTTTATGCCATACAAGTAGATGAGGAGGATGGTAGGATAACTAATTTCTTTTGGGCAGATGGTCAAGCTATCATGGATTATGCATGCTTTGGTGATGCTATATCTTTTGACACCACATTTTAGACTAACAAGTTTGAAATGCCTTTTGCTCCCCTCCTTGGAACCAACCATCATAAGCAGACAATTATGTCTGGAGCTGCACTATTATATAGTGAAACCATTGAATCGTTTGTTTGGCTTTTTAACACATTTGTAACAGCAATGTCAGGCAAGCATCCTAGCACAATTTTCACAGATCAATGTGCTGCCATGGCAGCAGCAATGCGGATTGTATTTCCAAACACAAGGCACCGTCTTTGTTTATGGCACATTTATCAGAATGCTGCTAAACATCTTAGTCATGTAATTGCTAATCATCCTCGGTTTCTTGCCGACTTTAAGAGTTGCGTCTATGAAGAAAGGTCTGTGGCATGGTTTGACAAGAAATGGCATGAGTTGTTGAGTAGTTATAAACTTGAGGGGAATTCATGGTTGCAAAACCTATATGAGTTGCGGGTTCATTGTGCTGCTATCTTCCGTGATTCTTTTACTGCTGATATGACATCGACTCAAAGAAGTGAAGGTATGAATAATGTTTTTAAGAAAAGGTTTCGTAGAAAGCTTTCTCTGTCTGAACTCCTAGAAGAATGTGACAAGTGTGCCACGAGTCTTCATGAAAATGAGTTGGATGCAGACTACAAATCACGACACTCTACCCCGATCACTTGTATCCGAGATTTACCAATGTTGAAGACTGCAGCTGAATCGTATACAAGGAGGCTTTATTCAGAATTTGAGGAACAATTTAAAGAGCAATTTTGTTTCTCATGCAAATTCTTAAATTTTGAAGGGTCAATCCTGACTTATAAGGTGATGCCTATGGAATTTCAAGATGAAGCAATAGTTGTTTTCAACTCCGAGGATAAGACAATAACATGCTCTTGTCATAAGTATGAATGCATTGGTATGTATGAACAGTTTAAACTTGTACTAGTTCACAATATATTTTGCTAAAGTATATGTACATGTCTAACAGGTATATTGTGCAAGCATGCTCTCCGAGTCTTTAATATCAATGAGGTTTTTATCTTGCCAACTCAGTACATACTAAATAGGTGGACAAACCATGCAAAAAGAGGGTTTTACTTTCAGAAGAAACAAAGAAGTGACAGTGAAACTTTGAGAACACATGCGGCGCGTATCTCTCGAAAGGCGACATCTGTTGCATTGAAGTGCTCAGTTTCAAAAGAACTTCTTGATGATTTGGAAAATGCTATAGATAAGTTGGACCTAGAAGCAAATAATTCACTGAGCAAACTAAAATCCAAAGCTTATGAGGTTTCTCAAAGTTCTAATGAATGTGTTGGAGACATATTAAACGGTAAAGTATCAATTAGAGTTCCTCCGATCATAAAAGGTCCAAAGAATAAAAGATCAAAAACTGTACTTGAAAACAAGAAAGGGAAGACTGCAAATTCTGCTAAGAAAAAAGGTAGTGCTGCTCATTTAAAAATGGCTTTTTTACATATCAATTTTAGCCAGTAATATTGCTTTCCTTTTATATGTGAAATCTAAAGGAGAAGATCCAAAGAAATCAGCAGGCAATGGAGAAATGGGACAAGCTCCAGATGAATTGATTGTAAGACTAATGACATTGGCTCATTAATCTCTTTCAATAATTCATTTAGCTGCAACTGGTCTGAATAATTTCATTTTTTAATAGGGCTCTTTTGATGCAAATGTTGGTGTTGATATGCATGGGGATTTTTCTGCCATGGTTGCTCCTTCGATCCATGGAAAATATACAAGTCTTTTACTTGGACTTGATCAAGATGCCTCAGCTGCTCGAAAATTACATTTTTAAGGAGTAGTAGTGCTTTCATAATTGTTTATTGACATGAGACTGTAATTTACCATTTCCATTGTTTTGGAGATTTAAGAAACAGATATGTTTCAGAAGCAGTGGTTCAGAGCGAGACCCTGGAGCTTCCAAATTCCTGTTCGTCTACAGATGGTCTGTTTGGCGTGGTTTGTTTGGAGTGTGGTAAAGAGTGTTTTTGGTTTTAGACATATACCTCATAACATGGATCAAATGTTGGGCTCTTGGTTGAATTTTTTCCTAGACATCTCAAAAGTTTGGTCACTGTTGGGGTGGCAGCTGTTTTGTGGGTAATATGGAAGACTTGCAATGAGGCTTGCTTTTAGATAAAATACGTTTGATCCTTTATCTTTCATACACCTAACTTGTTATTGGATGAATCAGTGGGCTTTATTGCATACAAAGGAGGACGGGCGAGAAACAATTTCCTTGGGACAAGGTTGTTGGATCAAGTGGCTGTGGAGATTTTTAATGCTACTAGGGGATGAAGACCTGGAGTAGAAAGGATTACAAATGGATGAGGATGGTTACGAAAAATACTAGATGGCATGCAATGGATTGCTTTTTTTTTTTTTTTTTTGTAGTTCTGTGGTATGGTTTTTGCTTCTTGGAGAAGTGGACTCTGGTTTGCTTACCCGCTTGTTTGGACGGAATGATGGATGATGTCTTTTTTAGTCTCTGTTCTGTTTCAGAGGCTGTAAAGTTGTGTAGGGTGTTTAGGCATTTGGCTTATGTTGGCTGAAGTAGCCTTAGATATCCTGTCTAAGTTTTTTGTTTTCGTTTTCTTTTTATAGAACCTTGTCGGTTTCTATTAAAGGAAATTGGAGGGTTTCCCCCTCTGCTTAAAAAAACCATGTGTCTGCATATTTCAACGGGATAAGGTGACACCGAAAGATCTGCCACGAAAAAAAAATGGTTCACAAATAACAATATTTCGAAACTTACAGCAGTAATTGCTTTAGCTGCCTGCCAGGCCATGCTCATGGCAAGTTATGGCATTGCAGCTATACATCGAAGAACATTAACATAACAAAGGTTTGAAAGTTTTATCCTAAACATATCAGTAATCCTCACAATTCTGAAAAACAGCCGTCTTTATACCCATTTCTTCTCCTCCTCTGTTGTCAGTTCAGCAGATGGGCAGTGGCTCGCCGTTCCACTCCTTGAGGCACTCAAGCAGCGGGTCAAGGCTCAGAGCTGAGGAGGACGCCTGGCTCGTTCGGCTGAGGAGATCGGACATGCGGCGGCAGCACAGGCGGTGTTGCACGAGCTGCGTAGTGCGGCACCGCCGCATAGAATTTTTTCCCCTCCCCTGCGAGCACGCGCAAGCCAAATGTACTGCTCAACCGACCCAGGGGCAAATTGGTCATTTCCTAATATAAATTAGCATTAGAAAAATAGGAAATGATTTGAAAATGCAAAGAGGGCAAATGATCAAATAAAAATTCAAGGATGGGGCAAATAATCAATTTACATCAACTATGGAGCAAATCAGCTGTTTGCAACGAAAGATGGGGCAAATCATCATATTTCTCTTGTTATAATGCTAGTATATGCTATATTAATTTATTTTTGCTTATTGAGATGCTGTTTTTCGAGAAATAGTTCCATGATCTGACGCTGTATTGTTCTTCCAGCTTGTGCAGATGTATCATCCCATGCCACCTTAAGGTTTCTCGAGGTCAAGGATGTTTTCTATTATGCGTAGTACAGCAGGATGAAAGAAGTGCTACTGTGTTGCTTTCCTGGGATCAATTTTCACAATGGATCTGCTCTTGATGAACCATCATGAGGGCCCCTTTCAGGCAAGTGCTGTTCCTGCGTTGCAGTCAGTAGCTGCTACATCCAATTGCCATTTAATGCATGGCTTCTCAGGTTTTTACAGAACGTGTTTTGTTTAGCTGGATAACATCCACATATCCTTTTCATCATATCGTTATTTCATACTTTGAGTCTAAGTTGGTAGCCTCAAAACAGAATATATATCCAATGGCAGGCCTAACTTTCAGACCTGCTCTTGTATCTTAGCTCAGGGGTGGTTCATTGAGAAGCAGTCCAACATAGCTGTTCTTTCCTTTTCTCCCATCACTCATCACTGTAACTAACAAGGGCAAAGAAAGTGATTAGCCCCACACCCGCAAACTGCGCAACTAGACTCGAAAAGAGCAATTTTTTTCCCTGGTAGCTTTGCTAAAATCCAAACTAAGATAGCGATGTAGATGACCTCTGCCGTCAACCATAAGTTGGGCTGTGTACCTAGTCATGCCTGCTATTGGATCTTCTGAAGTGCTCCAGCAAATTTTGTTTGCAAGATAAAAGTCATTTTTGTGGACCTCTTGCCAGATTTTAAGAACACTTTTAAGTAGATGTCAACAGTTGGACTTTTCTTCGCCGGTGAGTTGGATGATCAAGACAGCAGCACAGACAATACTCAGAATATTGTTAATTTTAGGTATGTATTCTCTTACCCAATCTTTTATATTGCCATCCTCCATATCCATGACCACATGGCAAATCAAGATTCAGCTATTTGGGAGCACTACTTTCAGCTTTCTCCAATCAAATTGGCTGATAACTTTGACCTGATCTCAAAAATTCTGACATGGCAGAAAAGTTCATTCAAAAGTTGCTTCCCTCCAGCACCATTTATTTTCTGTTTGAAAAAAAGATTTGCCGGCCGAAAAACAAATTATAAATACAACCTTCTGCAGCTGCACCTCAAACCAAGCATTGCAAACCAGTTCTCCTCTACAAAAGCTGCCAATGGCTTCCTCAAAGCTCATTGCAGCCGTCCTTCTCCGTGCTCTTCTCGCCCTCCACGCCGTCCCAATGGCCACCGCGGCAAACTCCAACCTCTTCCGCGACTACATCGGCGCCATCTTCAACGGCGTCAAGTTCACCGACGTGCCCATCAACCCGAAGGTCCGGTTCGACTTCATTCTCGCCTTCGTCATCGACTACACCACCGCGACGGAGCCCCCGTCTCCGACCAACGGCAAGTTCAACATCTTCTGGCAGAACTCCTCCCTCACCTCGTCCGCGGTCGCCGCGATCAAGCAGGCCAACCCAAACGTGAGGGTGGCCGTCAGCCTTGGCGGTGACACCGTGAACAACAGGCCCGTGTTCTTCAACATCACCTCCGTCAACTCCTGGGTCAGCAACGCCGTCGCCTCCCTCACCGACATCATCCAGAAGTACAACCTCGACGGCATCGACATCGACTACGAGCACTTCCAGGCCGACCCGGCCACCTTCGCCGAGTGCGTGGGCCGCCTCGTGACGACCCTCAAGGGCAGCGGCGTGATCAAGTTCGCGTCCATCGCGCCATTCGACAACTCCGAGGTGCAGCGCCATTACCAGGCGCTGTGGAAGGCATACGGGAGCGCCATTGACTACATCAACTTCCAGTTCTACGCCTACGACCAGAGCACGACGGCATCGCAGTACGTGAGCTTCTTCGACAACCAGATCGTCAACTACCCGGGAGGGAACATCCTGGCCAGCTTCACCACCGCGGCGACGACGAACTCGGTTCCGATTGATACAGCGTTCAGTGCTTGCCAGACCCTGCAGTCGCAGGGCAAGCTCTATGGCATCTTCATCTTTGCTGCAGATTATTCTTGGGACCAAGGATTCAAGTATGACACACAAGCGCAAGCACTGTTGGCTAATGGCACTACCAGCAAGTAGTGAGCTTCATTGCTGTCCGGTTAGATTTTTCAAGCGCAGTAATATGGAATAAGTGTACTACGTCTATGACTTTTTTTTGGGTATTTTTGAAACATTGCTGGATTCGCTAATGGGGACATCGGTTTCGTAGGCACGAAGCAATTTCTGTATGGGATAAAATGTGGTATTGTTGTAGCAAGAATGAAGAATAAAGTATCGGCCTATTTCTGTTTGGTTTATAGTTTTCCTTGAACGAATAAACAAGACGATTTCTTCTCCATCATTTTAAAGTGACGTATCGAGACAACTTTTTCGAAGTGGCTTATCGCCATTCAGTTTATTTACATAAACATTCATGCTAGCACCAAAAAATATAAACCGTAGTCATAAGTCATAAGCTGTAGCTAAAAAGAACTCACTCATTAAATCATAATGCAGTCATGTCTGGTCTTTTCTTAGAGTGACTATGTTCGCTTGAATTTTTCATGTTTTCAGAGATTTATCACTATCTAGTGCTCTAGCGATTATCTTCTAAATGATAAATTTTATTTTTACCTGTGCGGAGCATACTGATATAAGTTTGGGTAGATAAACTATTCTAGTCTATATAAATTTTCTTTCTATTTTTTTCAGACCATGGTCGTAATTAAGGCTGGGTTTTTGTTTGTTATGTAGTATTAATTGTAGTTTGGCTAGCAATACTTTCTCTCAAAATCCCCTTTAATAGGAGAAAGTATTGAAGTATAAATAAATTGTTCGTATTTTCTCATCAGCTTAACCTTATAGATGAACTAGTTAGTGCATGCAACTCAATAAATAGAATCAAATATTTCCCATGGATCTCCATCCAACAGCACCAAGGAGATCGATCAAATTCCTTGCAAGTTCAACAAGATTTACATGACAAATTAATCATGGCATATAATTAATACCCAAAGTCCTAAGGCGTATATGAGCCTGGCAATGGTGACTGATGCTTGAGGCATGCATGCAGGAGCTCCTAGCCTAGTTTGGGATCTGATACGAGCTCTCATCGATGGGCACCATGTTGGGCACATCGACCGGGAACATGTCAACCTCCCTGATCCACGGGTTCTCGGCGACGCCGTCTCCGTCGATCGTCTTGAGCGCCTTCCAGACGGCGCTGTTGCACTTGAAGCCGGAGCCGAAGGCGATCTGCCACACTCGGTCGCCCCTCTTGATCCTACCCTTGGCCTCGCAGTAGGCGAGCTCGTACCAGAGTGAGCTGCTGGACGTGTTGCCGAACCTGTAGAGAGTCATCCTGGACGGCTCCATATGCCGTGGGCTGAGCTTGAGGCTCTTCTCGAGCTCATCGAGCACGCCGCGGCCGCCGGCGTGGATGCAGAAGTGCTCGAAGGCGAGCTTGAAGTCGGGGAGGTAGGCCTTGACGTTGGCCCGGAAGATCTTCTTGAGGACGACGGTGACGAGGAACCGAAGTTGCTCGGACATTGGCAAGACGAGCGGGCCGAGCGTGGTGATGTTAGTCTTGAGGGCCTCGCCGGCGATCACCATGAGCTCCTTGGAGAGGGAGACACCTACCTTCCCAGCCTCGTCCTCCTCCTGGGTGACGCAGCCGTAGCTCTGGTCGTGCGCGCCTCGGTGGGTGCGCACCGTGTGGATGAGCTGGTACTTGGCGCGGCCCCGGTCGGCGCGGCGGTTGGAGAGGAGGATCGCCGCGCCGCCCATCCGGAACAGCGTGTTGGTCACCAGCATGGGACGGTTGTTGCCCATGTACGCGTTGAGGGTGATGTTCTCCGTGCTCACCACCAGCGCGTAGGTGTTCGGGTGCACCTGCGGTCATTAACAAGCCTCACAACAGTTAAGCAAGCATGTGCCAACAACAATAATGCAATACTACTCTCTCTCAAAATTAAAAATAATCATGCTTGTGTGTTCCTGATCTTATTGATTTTGCACTTGTTTTGGTTGGTATTTTGCCCTTGTCTCTCATGAGGATATGTAAATGATGGAGATGCCTCATGAGGATCATGTTTCATCTATCGAGGGACCAGCTATAGCAAGATCATGAAGGTTACCCGGTTTGGTTCGATTTAGAGCCTTCTAGTGAAATCTTATTCCTATGATTTTGGTCTCGAATCTTTGGATTCTCTTGCTTGCTATGACATGGAAAAACTCATCTAGAGTAATTTTGGCTATACTAATCCATAAGCAACCTATATTTTAAGTTTTTGAGTTTTACCTAGTTTTAGTTTGTCTTGAGAAAAGGTTGGTGTTTTTATCTAAGATCCATTTGATCCTTAGATAGGTTAGATTCTTAAAATCCTTAAAAGTTATGTGTAAAGTTTTATATCATTTGGAGATGTATTTTAAAGATTGCAATATTTTTGGTTTTGTCTCAGGCTGATTTATAGTTTTGGGATCAGAGGTATGGTCAGATCGCCCGAGCCCTGTGGTCTGATCGGAGTCTGGTTAGACTGGCCCCAAGCTGATGGTCAGACCACTCGGGCCGGTCTAACCTCTTAGCGGTTAGATTGGCCCTGAGAAGTTAAACTTTTTTTGCTTCCGCATTTTGCGAGTTCTTTGTTGGTAGACAAAGATAATCTTCTTAGCTTCTAGTAGCTAGTGGAGTGAAAGATTTGAAATACCATTTGAGGAAGTTAAATTTGAAGGTATAATTCACACTCCATCTGGTATCCATATCAACATATCTGGTCCAACGGCCTATATAAAAGATCACAACAATATGCTAGCATATGGTTTCAGGCTAATCATTAGGATAAGAAGTCTTGACAGGGCAATGACCTATGTTAAATGATAGTAATGTGCATCAAATAAATGCTTGTTGAAATGATCGGATTTGCTGTTTCTTTTCTGGATCCAGGACCCACTGCTGAATGAACTGAGCACTGCAAAGAGATGAGCCCCGCACATTGAGGGCAGTGTACGAGCACTGTGCAGGCCTTAAAGCTCCAAGATATTTGGTGGGTCGTATCGCGCGAATTAACTCCATTAATATGCTCCTGAGGTGCATGGATGCGTGGCCTCCGTAAGCTTGATCTACATATATTTCGCCGCAAATAGTAGCAGTACTACCAGGCAAATCACGTGCCGATCTTTACTGCGTTTTGCTACGCGTTCCATGCATGTGCTAGCTAGCTCATCAGTCATCGCTAAGTGCCATAACTGAAAAGTGTTCTTGGCTGAATGATGGATGGAGCGGGCTAGCTGCATGCCATAACTAGAAGATCAGTACACGCTGCCTGCGGGTTTCTACTGACGCTGAGCTAGCTATATATGTCTGCACTGCACAGACGGAAGGACCGGTCCCTTGTCGGCCATTCTCTAGATAGATAGATCGATGCATGCACTGATGAATGGAATTACTCGTTTTACTGCGTAGTAAATTGTACATCTACAACTACAGGAGATCGATGAGCTGGTGCAGCAACTGTGTTTCTGAAAATTGTACATCTACAACTACAGGAGATCGATGAGCTGGTGCAGCAACTGTGTTACTGATCAACCATGCGTGATACTACTAGTACGTTGGAAAAAAAGGATCTTGCTGAATGGACAAGCACTGGTAGTGAATTGCATTCTGCATTGTGGAGCAGTTATTGCCGTCCCTGCGACGATCGTGGGGTAGCTGGCTTCTGGAGTTCCGTTTACCGGTTTCACGTGCTTTTGTTTTGACTAGAGCTGCTATTACCAAAAAACAGGCCGCAGGGCGGGTAAATATCGTACTAACTTCCACCCAACCACAATTACTCTACTGGGGCAGGGCCGTGTTCTTCACCGGGGAAGAAATCCAGACACTCAAATCTGTTCTGTTAAATCGTTTGAGTAGTCCATGATGGCCAATAGGGTATGGGCAGGCAGAAATGTATGGCTGTAAAAATGCAGTGTGCTGCTTTAAAGATCAATGCCAGGTTTGGGATGCATGTGGTGTTTTTGTCTAAGCAAATGGCGGCTGCCTGGAATGAGTACTCCTTAATTCTTAGATCCTTGCCGCTATGCTGTGGCTTCTTGGATACATTTAACCTCATGCTGAGAAATTTGAACTCTATTTCAAAAAAAAAGAAGACAACTTTGAACTCCCTAAACCTCTTATATATAATACTTGTGTGTAAGTTCAATCTCTCCAGGCAAGCCTATAATGCCCCTTCTTTCTAAAAAAATGCCTATAATTAATAGAAAGGAATGTCTATACAACATTCGACTATTTTTGAGGACAAAAACAGTCAGATTGATCTGGGACGTTAGATCTCCATCCAACGGATCCACCCATACAAGCCCTCCTCCAAAAAAAATTACCTCCTTCAAAAAAATGATCTAGGGCATTGGATCTCCATCTAACGGCTCAAAATCTGACTGTTTTTGCCCTAAAAAATAGTCGAATGTTGTATAGACACTCCTTTAATAGAATGCAGTAATGCAACCCTTTTATAATTTTAGAACTTAGAGGAATCCAATATGGTTACCTCAAAAGATCTGTTGGTCCAAAGATAGGCCTACTAGTCTAATTACACTACTACTTCAAACTGTGACAAGTGTATTCAGAGGCACCAACAAGTTTGTTCAGTATGAGTTATGGTCAACAAGTTCAAATTTAGAACCAAAAATCATGATACATAACAAGGAGGGAATAGAGCACTGAACAAGGGCAATAATTAGTAGCAGCCCTAGGAGTAAATTCTGCAATGTGCATGACTGAGCCTGAATATTTAAGATTAAGACAGAGGCTGCTCCCTGGCTGAAACACAGAGGAGGTCCTACTCAATGCAGCTCCTGTCTGGAATCTCATTTTTTTGGCATAGCAGCTGTCAGCTACCATATTTATGAATTGCTACAGCATTAAATCGATCTAGACAGGCATTTATAAGTTGAGGGCCTGAATGATCACTCAGATCGTCCACCCAACACTGGTGCACACTGTATTGTATTTTTAGAAATACCCAAGAATGATCAGCTTATGTATTCGCAGAAAAATAAAAAAAGGAAGATGATAAAATGTTCATCAAATCAACCATGTGCAATTTTACCTACTTCAGAAGATCATATATACTACTCAAGACCGAGATGCATGGTTATGGATTATTCTCATTTCTAAATGGAGTTTTTGGCGTGTCATTAATAACTATGAACTGTTTCTACTAGGGTCTCAGTCATGCATTCAGCAAGATGCTCTTATTTATTCCATCCGTATCTAAAGGACATGCATGGGTCGCCCAATGGCGCCAGCCATTGGCTACGGACGTGTCAGTGTTAGTAGTGTGCGTACCTGGAGCAGGCGCTTGGCGAGGTCGATGGCGATGATGCCGGCGCTGCAGCCCATGCCGCTGAGGTTGTGGGTGACGACGTCGTCGCGGAACCTGTAGCGGTTGACGATAAGCGAGGTGAAGGACGGCGTGGGGCTGAGGAGGCTGGAGTTGAAGATGAGCACGCCGACGTCGACGGGCGCCACGCCGGCCTTGCGGAGGATCTCGTCGACGACGCCGAAGATGACGGCGTCGGATTCCTCCTTGGCCGTCCGGAGGCACATGTTGACGGGGAAGCTGATGAGCGACATGGGGAAGTGCGTGGCCTCGCCGAGCCCCGACCGCTCTAGCATCCGCTTCTGGAAAGCCATGCTCTCCTCGCTGAACTGGCCGCACCGGCCGAAGTGGACGATGGTCTTGGCGCGGGACGCCTCGTGCGCCGCCGGCGCCTTGTACCCGGCCAGGTCGACCAGGTACACCGGCCGCGGCCGCGACGCGGCGTACGCGTACGCCGCGACCGCCGCGGCCCAGCAGGCCGTCACCAGCGCGGGCACGTTCACGTTCGCCTCTCTCCAGAGGCTGCGCACATTATCCGGCGTCAGCGTCGAGATCCGCGGCGCAACGAGCATGAGCAGGGTGACGGCAAGGAGGTGGGGGAGGTGGCTGACGAACCGGTGGTACAGCAGCCTCGCGTGGTTCTCGGTCGCCTGCTTAAACGCCCTGAACCGCTCCCTGTCCATGGTGATATCAAACAACTTCTCTCTCTCTCTCTCTCTCTCCACTCTGAAACTACGAATCTTTCACCGAATGCCGAGGAGGAGGAGGTATGGGGGTGTGAACAACGGTGAGAGTGATTTATAGGGTTGGAGAGGAGAAGAGGGAGGAGGGCTTAATGCCAAGGTGGTAGGTGGTGAGGAGGCATGCAGTAGTTAATGGCTTTAATGCATTGATAACTGTGGTGTGCTGGCTGCTCTGCATGTACATGCACACGATAGCTTAACTGGTCTGCTACATTGCTATGCATAGCATGCAGTAGTATATATGTACATTTTGTGCTATATGTACATGTGTATTATTTCATGTATGCAAGCAATGTACGTAGGACAGCCAAGAGTAGGTGGCAGTGCATTGATTGCTCAGTGAACGTACTATAGATTGGAATTTACTCTTGTCCTTTTTATGGGTTAAATTCACACTGCTGAATATGCTGATCTTGGTTTCCAGGTTTTGCAAAGGGCTATGTTTGCTTTTGTCCTTGACAGCCCCTGCTTCAGCATTTCCATTTGTGTTCAGAGTGAGGTATGTAATTCCATCTCCCATCGCTGCCAACATATTTAGCTTTGGATGTGAGCCGTTGGATGAGACTTGCATGGACCAGATTTTAGGCAACTAGACTGTGGCCATGCACATCACATTAATCTGTATGTACATGGAAAGCCACAATTCAAAGATGGAGGTTTGCTTCACGAAGTATTCTTCAACCTTCAGGCTGGTGTTCCACTGTTAATGGAGTACAGTAGCACATGCACCGGATGCGAGGCCTTCAATGTGAGTTGCAGACTTTGTAACCCACTGACCTAGCTAGCTTCTCTCCCCTTCTCTCTTTGGACTCTCTGTGTTCTCTTGTTGATGGCGATGGGATTAATGAGATGCGATTTAGATCTTATTTCAGGACTTTTTAAGTTTAGCTGACTGAAGACTTGGAGAGATGAAACGCTATTTCCAGAGTTAATTTGCTGCTGAGTCAAATGAGCTACTTCAAGGTAACAACAATACGTACGTCTGTAAGTATATACATTCGTGTCCGTTGCTCAACAGTTACCCTTCTCTTTAATTACGCAGGGCTTGCAGTGACTTCAAGAGCTAGCTGAAACAGTAATATATATAGCTGAAACAGTAATATATATACAGATCTGTCAAGTCATAGGCGAGCCTGCATAAGTCAATCTCTGTACGCTTTAGCAGGTGCTCTCTGAAGACACGACTTGATAAACAGAAATAAATGTATGCATCAACCGATCTTCAGGGGGTGCGTGTATTGAGCCAGTTCAATTTGGCTATGGCTTTTAATTTAAATGACACTATAGAGACTATAAGAAACTACGGTTGAAGCTAAAGGTGTTCAATTTACCTGTTAGCTTTTTCTATTAAACACTTTAGGATACTGTATGTAACAAAATCATTGAAGAACGCTATGGTTGGGTTCTTTTGTTGGAAATAATCTAGTTTTAGAAGACGCATACAAAGTTGAAGCCGAGTTCCAGACGAAGTCGTATCAGAGTCGAAGACGAAGTCATATCAGAGTCAAATTCAAAGTCGTAGTTGGAAACCGAGTCAAAGTCGTATAAGACTCGGAGTCGGAGTAGGTTGAGAACCCGTGTTGAAGGAGGACAGCCGGGTATAAAAAGAGGCTCAGAGCCATGTAATCGATGCACCAAGCAATTGAGAAAATACAAAAAGAGGGAAAGACACAAAGCTTTGTGTTGTCGTGTGTTTGTGCAATACGTGGTCGGAAGGACTCACGATCACCGCAAGCGTGATCGGGAGGAGTCACGACCACGGAAAAGTTTCCAGCAGGCGTGATCGACGGGTGCTACGATCACGGCAAGGAACAGTGTTGTTCCGACTACGTTGAGAAGGCTACGACCACGGTGAAGGTGGTTGTAAGGAGCAGCGACTACGCCGAGAAGGTTTGTATGTGATCGGAAGCAACTCCGATCACGTTCGAAGGAAGTGAACGTAGTCGAAAGGGTGTTTCGACTACGGTGAACGGTGAGTTCTCTGGTCGATTCAATGAGGTCGTAAATGAGATCAAATCTCTCGGCGACGATCTAAAAGATGAAGTGGCGGTGAAGAAGTACTTGCGAGTACTGCCAGAGAAGTTTCTCTCAGTTGTGACTACACTTATGTACTCACAGGACCTCTCGAAGATGAAGATTGAGGAGGTGACTGGGGCGCTCAAAGCACACGAGCAGCTCCTGAAAAGTTACCAAGCCGACAACGAAGGGCAAGGGTCCTACAACCAACAAATGTTGCTCGCCAAGGAGGACACGAGGAATCAAGACAATCCAGACCAGACAGACTCATATGACCAGCAAGGTCGTGGATTTCAGTCCGGAAGAGGTGGTCGTGGAACTGGTCGAGGTGGAAGATTTCAAGATAAGTCTCACATTCAATGTTTCGAGTGTGAAAAATTCGGTCATTACGCTGCCGAATGTCGAAGCCACATTCAGTGCCATAACTACAAGAAGTATGGGCACTATGCTGCAAAATGCAGGAGCAAGAAGAAAGTCGAAGAAGTCAACATGGCTCAAACCGCTGAACTCACAGAACCAACGCTGCTGTTGTCGCACTGCACTGTTGAAGAACCGACAATGGTGCTACTGAATGAAGGGAAGGTGTTTCCTAGTTTGATGGAGAAGGGAGAGGAGTCTCAGGAACAATCAGATTGGTACCTCGACAATGGAGCTAGTAATCATATGACAGGAACATATTCAATGTTTCATAAGCTAGATGAGAAAGTGCTCGGCAAAGTGAAGTTTGGAGACGGCTCAACCGTACAGATCAGAGGAAAGGGGACAATTCTGTTGAAGTGCAAGGATGGAAGTCGAAGACTATTGTCAGATGTATATTACATACCAAGTCTTTGCAGCAATATCATAAGTCTTGGACAACTGACCGAAGAAGGTTGCCGGATCGAGCTCAAAGAGAATCACCTGAGAGTCTTCGACAACAGAGAGCGGTTGCTAATGAAGGTGCAAAAGTCAGCAAATCGGTTGTACAAGCTACCATTGAAAATCTGGAAACCAGATGGCATGCAAAGGGTTCTGGAGGAACCAGAATGTGAACGACTTCATCTACTGGTAGTCGAAGGCCAACCTGAAGTCATAACAAGCAAGTCGGGAGAAAAGCAAGTCGTGGCAGACGGCAGAAAAAAGCCTGAAGTCGTAACGATCAAGTCGGCTGAAGTGATTGGACGTGGTCAAGAGGGCAATCGACTACGACAAACGGTGATCGAACGTGGTCGGGAAGTGTCACGACCACGGCAAATGAAGACTGGAGGCGGTCGAGAAGTCGTACGACCATGGCAAACAAGATTTGAACGTGGTCGAAACACATTACGACCACATCAAACCAGGGGTGCGCGAGTAGTCGATTTCGAACGACTACCTGCACGAACAGGTCCCAGGATCGGCCTGAGCGGTCGAAGCATCGGCCCGAGTGGTCGACACGGACCACATGTAGCAACCGCAGTCGAGAAAAGAAGGGGTGGCCCAGGTGGTCGACATCGACCACACACAGCAGGCGAAGTCGTAGCAAACGAGACAGGAAGCGCGAACCAGAGTTGCAGGAAGAAAACGGCGAGAGCAAAGGCTGTGAGAGCAGGTGCTCCAGCCCAGAAAGACCGGTCAAGGAAGAAGCAGAAGCAGGAGAACGTCAAAGTAATCAAGGAAGAAGATCGACATGATGGAAGTTACTAAAACAAGATTAGGGAGAGAATGTTGGAAATAATCTAGTTTTAGAAGACGCATACAAAGTTGAAGCCGAGTTCCAGACGAAGTCGTATCAGAGTCGAAGACGAAGTCATATCAGAGTCAAATTCAAAGTCGTAGTTGGAAACCGAGTCAAAGTCGTATAAGACTCGGAGTCGGAGTAGGTTGAGAACCCGTGTTGAAGGAGGACAGCCGGGTATAAAAAGAGGCTCAGAGCCATGTAATCGATGCACCAAGCAATTGAGACAATACAAAAAGAGGGAAAGACACAAAGCTTTGTGTTGTCGTGTGTTTGTGCAATACGTGGTCGGAAGGACTCACGATCACCGCAAGCGTGATCGGGAGGAGTCACGACCACGAAAAAGTTTCTAGCAGGCGTGATCGACGGGTGCTACGATCACGGCAAGGAACAGTGTTGTTCCGACTACGTTGAGAAGGCTACGACCACGGTGAAGGTGGTCGTAAGGAGCAGCGACTACGCCGAGAAGGTTTGTATGTGATCGGAAGCAACTCCGATCACGTTCGAAGGAAGTGAACGTAGTCGAAAGGGTGTTTCGACTACGGTGAACGGTGATCGCCAGCATCACTGCGTGTTCGTAAAGATTTACGATCACGGTATTCTTCGAGAGCGGTTGGAGGAAGACAGCGCTCGATAAGGAGGAGTGGTCGTAATTGCTACAGTGTTTTTACGACTACGGAGGAAAATCGATCGATAGAGTTTGAAGCGATCGGAACTGGTCGTAAGCATCCAGGACTGGTCGTATTCAATTTCTATCTGGTCGTAAACGACTCTAACAAGTCGTAAAGGGTCCTGGGAGGTCGTAAGACCTTACAACATCTTTTGGTCTTATGACCTATGATTCTTAGTTTATGTTATAATAACTAGCTTTTAAACGGTGTATCTTTTTAAAGCAGAGTCTACAATCAATTATTGTGGGGACAAGGGGGCGTAGGCCGCCGCATGTGTTCTCCTGTACTAGTCCCATGATCAGTAGCTAGTACATATATTCATAACATTGAGATTACAGCCATACACTTTGAATATATTTAATTTATGACAAAGCGGTGAATACAATAAGGTTCTACAACTTGTGGCTGACTGGCCAAGAGAATACTAAAGTCAAGAGTAAATTACAACGGAAGACAAGTAACTAACCAGAAGCATCAATCCAGTGGTATGCCACCATAGCCAAAGGCAACCAACCGGTGATTAGGCCCTAAAAAACCCATCGTCGAACTCTCCTAAGCCAGGGGCGAAGTACACGTCGTCTGGCACGTATCCTTTTTTATTCTTTGATCAATAATAATTTAAGCAAGGTTGAGTACATTGTGTACTCAGTAAGACTTGTAGTGTATTGCAAATTAATTATATACATACATACATACATACATACATACATACATACATACATACATACATACATACATACATACATACATACATACATACATACATACATACATACATACATACATACGTACACACAGACGTACACACAGACGTACACACAGACGTACGTACGTACGTACGTATGTAGGTATGTATGTATGTATGTATGTATGTATGTATGTATGTATGTATGTATGTATGTATGTATGTATGTATGTATGTATGTATGTATGTATATGCAAGGCTATCAATGGATGATACTCTATACTAAGTTATTATTAGCATAAGGCAAATTTTATTTGTAATATCGATAAGTAGTAATTTGCAACGGAATTGTAAAGAGCATTTGACATGTGTTGAGATAACATTTATATAACTTCCATAAATGTAGATCAAAACCATTTGTAGCCTTCCTCGGCTGTGAACATCGCATAATTCCCACCCATGGGTATGGCACATGATTAATTGTTCATGCCATCTCATATGTTCAATGAAATAGTTTTGAAAAGGAAAACTATACCCTTTGTAGCTACATCCAAGGTCGCTCATGACCACGAGCACAGCTATTTAAATAGTTTTTAACACTTTACAGAGGTTATACAGCTTTACCCACATGAGATAATCAATTGTATTATTGGCAACTTCACGCTTCCTTTGGCGTGTGACGATAGTTGATTATCTTATAGCCTTTTGGTCATCTAGTCCTATCCTTACACCAACCCAATGAACATCAAACCTCTCTTACGTAAACCCCTAAGAGAGCATTCGAATCCTCACTTAGGTAAACCCCTAAGTGAAGACTCTCACTTGGGTAAACCCCCAAGTGGCCATTCATTGTTGTATTAAAACTTTGGCCCGAAACACCTTAGTGAAGGGGCCCCTACGAGCAAACCTAACAGGAGTGCCCTACTACATCTGTGCCTACCACAATGCAAGGTTAGACTTAGACAACTTAATCAGCTAAATGCTAGAGCCCATATAGCACATGTGGTCGTACAATGTGGCTCAGATGTGCGGCAATAGTGTTCGGTCTTTAATTGACCCTAGCGAGAATCTCCCCCTATATGCATGCAAGATTCCCTCTCACATTTGACAGTGTATCATACAACTTGTCTGCGTCTAAAAACTAGGTTTCTCATTTTGTTTAATAACAAAGTAATAGAGGTCTACCCTCCGGTCCAACATTTTGAAACCATCATACTCACGTGAAGATTTATTCGAATTTCAAACTCAGCAGGAAATAGTGCTTGTCTAAGCATCTAGACTATATATCAATTTAGTATTCCCAATTGATAGTATACATTGTCTAAACCATATCCGAGAGGTTACAACAGTGAGGGTATCAAGTTTTCAAGGAGGTTCAATGCATACAAGTGGTCGTAACCACTATTACCCACACTATAGTTGTTTTAACAAAACATATATGCATGCATAATAGATTTTGTAAACAATATACAATAATTAAAATACCAGGATCAATATGGTCAAAGGGGGTGCTTGCCTTGCTCTTGTTGCTCAGAGAATGTTTCGGATGTGTTCTCGACGACGTCTGGCATGAAGTCATCTAACCGGTAAATAAATCTAGATAAAAGCAAATAAGAGCTAAATAAACAGAGACATGACTCAAATGTTTTTGTAAATTCAAAAAGATCTTGTTTTTAATACAAATTTAAAAACAAAGATAACTAAATTTGGAGTTGTATGCAAAAGTTACAAGTGTTTGAGTTTTGGCTTGGTTTGAGTTATCTCAGCACTTTTTATGACTACCCAAGCTCCTTGGTCACTATGGTGTTCTTCTAACTTCTAACACATGTTGGCTGCTAGCTACTCAATTCTATCTACGACTACTGAAGCCTATGATCATTGTAGTTTATGACCATCATAGCTTACGGTCTTATATTATGACCATTATCACTACCAACCACTGCGGCTACTGATCTTACAAGTATTATTTCGATACTTCGGACATTTGGACCGCTATGGTACTCGGTCGCCCTGACTACCGAAAACTGATCATGGCACTTCGACCACGTGGGTCTTCAACTACGTTGATCCAACTACAACTCCGATCGTACTATTCATATAGGGCCGGTGCTACTGATCTTCATCCACGCAGGTCTTTCGAGCATCGATCGAGTACTGTACGACTGTTGATCGGGTACTGTAACGTATGACTACCAATTATGACTTACAACTATTGACCATGGCCCACTACAAGAGATATGACCTTCTACGACAATCAACTTTTGTCGTTGAAGAGTAAATTTACGTCAAGTTATGGATTTTGTGACGGTTGCGTGACGAATTCGCATTTGTCGCCTATCTGACGTGTCTAAACACCTTTGGTGACGAACACGAGTTTTTTCGTCGCTAAATTTTTGACGATACTGCTTTGTCACAAAATTTGTGACATCTCCATATTGTCGTTGTTTCAGGAAGAAACGTCGCTAACTATCAAGTGCCATAATGCCACGTGGCAAGATATTGCGACGAATTTTATTGTCATAATTCATTAAAATGCCTCTTAAGACCCTTTTTAGGCTCAATTCAAGGCCCAAATGTAGCGATATAATATACGACACAATTATCTATGGGCTAAATCCATAATCAATACACAGATCAACACAAGCAAATACATAATAAAATATAGGCCACAAATTGATCATATCATTCAGCAGTTAACTAAAGTTCAAACTCACCAACCAAAATTACAGCAGCAAGCCACAATACATGTTTCAATGGTCATATCCACTGACAGCAATAGCAGGCCAAAGTTTTGTTCACAGGCCACAATACATCTCACAGACCATATGCACTGACCAAAATTATAGCAGCCACAAGTTCAAAGTTTATAGGCAACACAATACTTCTAGCACAGCTCAAAGGTTGCAAAACAATGCAATCAGCAGCACAGTCCAAAAGTTAGAGCTACTAATACCTAGGTGTAAACAACCGGCCACCAAACTAAGTTCAACCATCTCTAGGACCTAGCATTTGACGAAGGAAGGACATGGTTTCTTGTGATGCCTTTTTTAAATTTTCGATCTCCTTAGCCTGTTTTGCCAATGCCATTTCTGATTCTTTCTTTAAAGTGTCCATTGCCATTTCAGATTCTTTCTTCATGGCTTCGAACTCATGCCGAAGGTCTTCTTTTGATTGTTTCTCAATCTCAAGCTCAGCCTGAAGCTCTTGCACCTGTGAATGAAGACCATATATGTTGATTTCTTTAGTATTGTGTGCAAACTGAACAGCTAGGTACCAATAGATTCAAATTGGGTTTACTGTTTCATGTGCAGGACAACTAGGTACCAGTAGATTCAAACTGAACAGCTAGGTATTTATTCCTAAATCAAATGCATATGCCCAGCTAGGGGACAACAATTCATGTGCAAGAGCAGGACAGCTAGGTACTAGTATATTCAAATTGAACTTCTAGGTATTTATTCCTAAATCAAACTGAACAGCTAGGCATTTATTCCTTATATCAAATGCATATGCATCACAAGGCAGCTTTTTTTCTAAGATTCAGCCTGTTAAAATTGGTGTTGGATACCTAACACTTGAACATATAATTTGGGTAATAAAAATAATATCAATACTCTATGTCTTGATGAAGCACAAATCTGTACAGAAAATAACTTCAGAGAGCATGCATGGTAGGGACTTGATGCAGTTGTACCTTTGCGGAAGTGCCACCTTTAGAGCTATTATTGGAGTTTGATTGAATTCCTGCAACTTGAAGAAACATAGTCGATTTCACAACTTGAGAAACAGCATGGTTCGCTGACTTTGGTTGCTCTCCATCTTGTACTGGTTTAGCCATGATCGTTTCCATATCAGCCTAGCAAAACAAAATTACAATTGAGGCTTAAATCTTGTGTGCAGTTTATTTTTTCATATGTACATCATGTAGAAAAGAATAAAAATATGTGCTTTCTTGGCTGCTTCCTTAAATCAGCTGCATTCAACTGAACTGAACCAAAAACAAAGTATAATACAACACAGCACATCTAGAAAATAATCTTGAATACATTTGCAAGATGACCACTTTAGCAATTACACTGAACTATGGGAACAGAACAAAACTAGTTTGCAACATGCTACACATCTGACTAGAACTATGTATGAAGTATGAACTATTTTGTACACATGTCACACAAAGCTATTTTTTCATATGTACATCATGTAGCAAAGAAGAATAAAAGGGTATCAATCACTCACAATAGCTTTCTTGATACGCTCATTGAATCCTTTGTTCTTGCTGCAGTGGAAGTCCTTGAAAAGATCAATTGCAGTGGGTTCTACATCTTTGTATTTCTCTTGTTTCTAAATTATTTGCAAAGAATTACAAACAATTAGGTTGAAACAAAAATCATAATATATTCATTACTGATCATTGGTTGTTTAGTTTCTTACCAAGACATGGGCTTGTGCAATGTAACACCAAGATCCTGTGCAGTGCTGAAGCAGTACTTTCTCACGATTTTGCTGGTTTTTCAAGCACTTGTCCTGCACATGAAACATTTGTTTAAGTGTTTCTGCACACATGAAAAATATAGAAGGGCGCGAGTAGATGTCGGGCAGCAGGGAAAGGTATTCATGGTAAGCTATAATGCAAAAAAGGCCTCTCTTTCCTGAACCTGCATCAGTAAGCTATAGATGCCAATAACAAAAGTCTATCTAAGCTATAGATACCAATAAGAAAGTTACATATGGCACAATTCAAAGCATATGGAATAACCATAGTTCAGGAAATTTGGAGATTTGTCGCACCTTGTGCTTCGAGTCTGACCACATTTGCACTAAGGCCTGCCATTCGTTGTCAGTCATATGGTCCACAGGCGATGTAGTCCTCACTTGACTTGTTGGTACCCCATTGAAGTACTTTTTTTTCAGCTTGTGCCTCATCTGACGTTGTCCACACTTAAGCAAATCAGCACATGCATATTGGACTGCGTCACTATTGGTGTCAATGGTGAATTGGGCCTAGTAAAGAGCATGAAAATTAGAATTTGTGAATGCAAAGGATTGAATGAACTTTGATGAAACAAGCAGAATTGAATTTAACTTACACCAATTTTGCCAATGTAGTTTTCAAGATGTGACTTATTGTTCTTGTACTCCTTCCAGTGTGTAAGGATTGGTATGTGCTGCCTAAGTGCGATCCCACCCTCTGATGCAAGCTTGGCAGCTTGGATAGGTGCCTCTGGCCGTCTGTTCCCTTCAGAAACATGGATTGGCATCTTCATGCATAACCCTTTACTTAGCCTTTCTAGTTCTCTGCCTACGCTTCTTCCCCTTATCCTATCCAGATCTTTTCTTGCAACAAGTGCACCTAACAACAATATAATGTTAGTGTTAATCTCGTAGTTGCTATTTGCAGTACACATGCAACTCATGTATGTAAGCTATCAAAAAAGAATATTTCTTGCTATTGTACTAATTGAACACAAAAATACAGCACGGTTTCATACATTTACATAGGTGTGAAGCACAAATGGCAATACAATGGCAACATCGGTTCATAGATTTACATGTAACAAAAATACAGCATGTCATCAAGAACTAAAGAAACTAGATTCAGACTGCAATTTTTGAACCAGTCCATTCATGCACAATTCAAAGGTTGTGGATAAGAATAGATGAAAGTAAAGAAAACCTAGTTAGAAGTACAACTGAATTTAGAAGGCACTAAATTTATGACGATGACATACTAATATTAGCATTCAGCATTGTACTAGTAGATACAGTCACATGTGGACAAAGGATATTACTAAAAACTAATCATTACATCAGAATAAATTGCAAATAATGAAAAAAGTGAAAGGTTCATGCACAAGGTAGATACAGTCACTAGCCTTCATCTGTAATGCCAACCAAGTCTTGTTGCTGGGAGGGATCATGTGTGGGCGTGGCATTAGTCAGGCCTAAGTTGAGCACTTCCTGTGGATCTGGGCTCAAAGCTGGGGCTAGATCCCTTGTTTTTTGCCTAGTCATTCTTGCAGGCACATGTTGTTCCTGATGTGCTTGTGCCACCACTCTCTTTGATGCTTGTGCTCCTCTAACAGAGATGTTCTCAGAACTGGTTGGATTCTTTGTATCTGCAACCTTAGCAACCTGTGAAGCCTCAATAGGCAGAAAACAAGCAGAATTGGTGCCAAATTTGGTAAACAGCATACTGACACATAATGAGAAACAATAAAGGACAAACAAACATATGCTTAGAAGACTAGCTACCTTGCTAACCTCCACTTCTTCATAGTCTTCACTCTCCTCACCGGTATACAACGACCCAGAAACTTCACAGTCTTCACCCTTTCTCTTCACTGATGCATTGTTAACTATGGACACTAATGTGTTGATACCAAGCCTTTGTAGCTCTTGATTGTTTCTTATTATTTCTTCAGCCCTTAAATGCTCATATTCAGTAGTAGGCGCCTCTGTAAAATCATTTGAGAATAGTTAGAAAGTTGGAATATAATGAAATTATATGCCTCTGTAAAAAACAGCCTACATCAAGTCAAGTCACAGTCAACCCACACAAACAATTTTGCTGCAGGGATGCATCACAATAGGTCACAGTCAACTAGTCAAGTCATTGTTGAGCCTTGAAACTTTCTGCACCCAGTTTCTATAAATTGGGAACTAAGGTCCTCTAATTATATTTATTTTTAAAATGATGCCAAGATAGTTAGAACTTCAGATGGCTAGTTCCTTTGATTTTTATTCTTTGAAGTTCAGAAAACTAGTTCCCTTAATATTTATACTTTCTATTCTAGTCTGGAACCTGTTGTCTTGTATTTTGGAATATTCAGTCCAACTGTATTTTTACTCAGCTTTCTGTAATACTCATTTTTACTTTCCTTTTTGTCTAAGCACAATCCCAGGTGTTTTCTGGTTCTGATGACGAGAACACAAATAATAAGGCATCAGAGAAGGCTGAAGCTAAAGATGATCATTCATCTAAAGAAAGTTCAGAAGATGCCCTACCAATGTCTGGCTCAAACAAAATTTCCTTTAGTGCTAACGAGCAGGGGGCAAGAACCAGTGAGACAGAAAAAGATCCAGAGGGAGAAAAAGATCAACCTTCTGGTAGTGATATAAGTGAAGCCAGGATAAAAAATGCTATTGACAAAAGGGCTTCATATTTTAGAGAGAACTCAGAGTATGTGTCCTCAACTTGTCGTTGTTAATGTATGCGTCTCGTTAAAAGTTGATACTTCAAAATTACCATGTGTCAGATTTATGGATCAGTAAGTCATCTTAATCCTGGTCTCAAAAGGCTTACACTCTGGAATACATGCAATCAAAAATTTCAACTTCTGTCTAGTAATGACTATAATATCTAACTTTACCTAATGTCATAAGCAGATAGGCCATCAAAAGTACTGTCATGGAGCTTAATTGAATTAAGTTTGGTGGTAGTCTTTGGATAATATGGACAGGATAGCATGAATGTACAATGTGGAATCTGAAGAATAAGCAAAATAAGTTGCAACTGTACACTACAGTGGTGTTGCAAATATTCAATTGATTACTTTAGTCTCAAATCTAACATGCATATATCAGCACACAGGATGTCATCCAAATTGTGGCACATGCTGCTCTCTACTTTGACAATAGACAGGTATCCTTCAATTTCACCTAACATACAGATCACACATAAGCACATAAACTGCTTGCCAGACCACCACGGCTAAACTTCTGACTAATCAAGAGATCCCCACCATATGGATTGCAAAGTAAGAGGGACCAGTGCACGTGTATTACCTACTGGTTGACGGGAGGTTGAGATCCGGTTCCTCGCCCTCCGGCCAGGACCCATCTTGATGCAGACTTCGTTGGCGGACGAGGAAGGCGGGGGGCATCGTCGGTTCCTCGTCGGGGGAGGAAGGCTCGCCGGGGAGATGGGTGGAGGGCCGTCGGGGAGAAGGACGGAGGGCAGTCGGGGGAGAAGTGCGGACGGCGTCGTCGGTTCCTCGTCGGGGGAGGAAGGCTCAACTGGGAGATGGGCGGAGGGCCGTCGGGGCAGAAGGACGGAGGGCGGTCAGGGGAGAAGTGCGGAGGGCGTCGGGGGAGGAGGGCGGAGGGCGTCGGGGAGGAGGGCGAAGGGCGGCGGGGGAGGATGGCGGAGGGTGTCGGGGGAGGAGGGCGGAGGGCGGCGGGGGAGGAGGGCGGAGGGCGTCGGGGAGGAGGGCGGAGGGCAGCGGGGGAGGAGGGCGTCGGGGGAGGAGGGTGGAGGGCGTCGGGGGAGGAGGGCGGAGGGCGGCGGGGGAGGAGGGCGGAGGGCGTCGGGGAGGAGGGCGGAGGGCGGCGGGGGAGGAGGGCGGAGGGCGTCGAGGGAGGAGGGCGGAGGGCGGCGGGGGAGGAGGGCGGCTGAAAAATTTGGAATCGGGAGAAAGAGCGAGCGCGCGGCGTCAGCGGGAGAAGAAAGAGCGAGCGCGCGGCGTCGGCGGGAGAAGAAAGAGCGAGCGCGGCGGCGGCGGGAGAGAAAAAGACGATGGCGGCTGAAAATTTTGGGGACGATTTTTAGCTAGGGTTTTGGCTAGACGGGTGCCTGACTGGTGGGTCTAATGGGCTGGTTTTTGAGAACGGAAAAAAATTGAGGACAGAAAGTATTGACTTTTTTAGATATTGTAATGATTCTTTGAGGCCCTAAACGAACTCAAATGAAAAAAAGTTTCGATTGGAAAGTTTTATAACTTGTCGATATATACACTTTTTCTTCTGGTTGTTTTTCCATCCGAGGTCATTCAAAAATTTTGAATTTCAACATGTGACAACTCAAATAGACTATTGGACAATTCAAAAAATTGTATTCCAAAATATGATACGTGGAGTTGAGCTTATCATGTTCAAATTTAAATAATAAATTGTGACGATTGCCTGTTGGTATAGCATGACAAATTGTAGTTCGTCATAATATGGAAATCCTTTTGTTTACGACGACTGCTACTAGATCTTAGTGACAGACATATAATTTTCGTCATAAAGTCATACTCCCACCAAAAAACGTCGTAAAGCAGAATGACTTAGCGACAAATTTAGCCATCGTCATGAGAAAATTGTCGTAGAAGGTCATATCTCTTGTAGTGGCCTATGACTATCGACCATGGTTTATGACTATCGACCATGGATTACAATTATCGACCCTAGACTATCGACCACGGCCTATGACTATCAACCAGAACTACAATTTATGACTATCAACTAGTGCTACAACTTACGACTATCGACCGGGTACTGTAAGTTTCGACTATCGACTACAGTCATCGGTCGAAGATTACAAGTCCATCTATGGCCAAAGATTTTGACAATGGCAATGGTCAAAGATCTCGACTACGGTTGCAGTTGAAGAGTTTGACGACAGCAGTGGTCGAGGGTTTTGACACGTCAGTGGTCAAAGATTCCAACATTTGGCTGTGGTCGAAAATCTCGATGTGACAGCGGTCGAGGATGTCGACGCTCGACTGTGGTTGAAGATCACTGCCATGCCAGCGGTCAAAGATCACAATGATGCAAGTGGTCAAAGATCACGACTACGCAAGCGGTCGAAGATCTCGACTAAGCTAGCAGTTAAAGAACATGACCACGCAAGTGGTCAAAGATCACAACTAAACCGGTGGTCAAAGATCATGACCATGCAAACAGTTGAAGACCTCGACTATGCAAGCGGCCGAAGATCACGATGACGCAAGGGGTCGAAGATCCTAGGCCAGCGGTCAAAGATCATGACCACACAAGCGGTTGAAAATCTCAACTACGCAAGTAGTCAAAGATCACGATGACACAAGCAATCGAAGATTACAATAACACAAGTGGTCGAAGATCACGACCATGCAAGCGGTCGAAGATTTTTGACAATGTCAGCGGTCAAAAGTTCTTGACAACGTTAGCAGTCAAAGATTTTGACAGCGCCAACAATCAAATATTTTGACTCCAGCTACAGTTGAAGGTTTCGACACAGCAGTGATCGACGGTTTTGACCTCGACTGCCACAGTTCTGTTCTCGCGTTCGACTACTACAATTTTCTTTACAATTGCTTTTAGTTCTCCTTTTGACTATGATTACTTTAGTTTCTCCTTTTGATTTCATATTCTCTACGAGGAGGAGGAGCTCACCGAAGATGATGGCGGCTCGCGAGAAAGAGCAGGAGGAGCTGGCTTTGGAGACTTCATAGACAGTGAAGGGGTCCACGACGACAATGATGTTTGGCAATAGAGAAGCTACAAAAGAGGAGTGCATGAGCTTGCATGTAGAAGTACGGGTGTTAGGAATCGAGGTACGACCCACCGGAGAGGGGAAGTCTTGCGGCGACGTCCTGGTCAGAGATAAAGGTGTAACAACCAAGCTGTTTATTTCAAAAATTTTAGTAAAAAGAAATTAATTTAATTTAATTTAAAAATAAGTGTTCTTTGCTTGATTGAATTTTGGAGATTTTATTTGCCTGATTTTAGATTTTAAAAAAGGCTTTTCTCAAAAGTAATTTAACTAAAAACATAAAAATATTATTAAGTAAAAGATATTTTAGATTTCTATAAAAATCCTATTTAAAATTATTTATTTTAAAAGCATTTGGCTTTCATCTGGATTTTATGTGCTTTTCTGGATTTTAAAAATCAATTTCAAAGCTAAAAAGTATTTTTGTAAAAATTAAAAGACCAACTTTATGTTGGAAATATTTTTTCTAAGTCTAAAATATATCCAGAAATTTTTGTGAATATTTCTGGAATTTTTAGATTTTATTTGCTATTTTCTAAGTATTTTCAAAGCTTCCTAGTGTTTCTAAAAATTAAAAATAGAATTTTAATCCAAGCTCTCCTCCGGCTAACATGTGTCACTCCCTGGTTCAATCCATCCAAGCCTGATCTAATTTGAGCTGTTCCCCTTCACTTATCCCTTCGTTCCTTGGGAGACAGCCTGGATTTAATCCACCGCCGTCCAATCTAATCTCGGCCGTCCCCTTCCACTTAACCCCCTCCCTCTCCATCCGACAGCCTTGATCATTTCCTTGCACCACATGGCAACCATCTGTCCATCCGCCTCTCCCTCTCTCTTCTCTCTCACCGACAAACAGGGCCCGCATGTTAGGACTTTCTTCTCCCCCTCCTTCTTCTTCCTCCGACCGACCTCCATTGCCGCCCCACCCAAGCTCATAAATGGTGGCCATTACCTCTTGATTAGCCAGAGAAGTGATGCCATTAAGTGCCCTCTTCACTCACGCATTCACTCTCACCCATTTCCCCTCCTTAAACCCTATTTCCTTCGTCTTTACACGCCACTGCCTCGGCCTTCAATTCCGGTGAGTAATCCCCGACCGTTAGCCCTTCCCCGCCCTATAAAAGGCCCTTCCCGAGGATCCCCTAGCCACTCACCCCTTTTCCCTCTACCAATTCCTTCTCTCCGTGCCCGAGCCCTCATCGCACCATGCTTCTCCGTCCTCGCCGCCGCGTCGAGCTCCAACGAGAAATTGCCACCGTCTCGAGCGTCCTCGCACCCCAACATCGCTATCCTCAGCATCCAGGTGTCCGCGCAATTGTCCTCCACCCCTCCGCCGTCAACCAGTGCCGTCGGAGCGCCACCGCACCGGGAGCCGCTCGCCGCCGCCGCTTCCTACTCGTCGCTGGCCACTTCCATCGCTCCTTCGTCTCTACGCAAGGTACCATCGGGTTCCCCTCGTCCCCCTTTCTCTCGTGAAGACCTCGCCAGGCGCCGCCTCCAGCCGTCCATGCCCCGTCAGCAGCCGAGACAACGTGGCAGCCATGTGGCGAGCCAAGTTGGCTCCATCCCGCCCCATTAGCCCTGTTCGGCCACGTTAGCAATTCCCAACTTTTCTCTAACCTGGTGTTGTTGCTACCACATCATCACTACCATTTTTCTCTCACCTCCAATGATTGCCGTTGTTTCTCGCCACCGTACCCGCGTCACCACCTTCGCCTCATCGTCGGAGTTCCATTTTGCCCGTTTACCGGCCACCTCGCAGCCTACCTCACCGATGCCTTCACCATGTTTTGTGCTTTGCTCATCACACACAAAGCTCTTAAAACAACCGACATAGTACTAGTCAAAAAATAATTCTCGGATTTTTTATCATTTCATGTGATATAAAAAACTTCCAGATATTCGTTCTCTCTCATACGAACTCTGAATCCATTGATTCTTTCTCCTAAATTCATCCAAAATCATAATTTATCTCCTAGTATATATTTTTATAAATTTTGGATTTTATTTGTATTTTATTTGAATTTATTTTGGTTCTTCGCATGTAGATTACGACTATTCCGGAGAGTTCGATTTCGACGATTCACAACATCAAAACTTCAAGTAAGGCAAGTTACACCTTTGATCATGTTGTTCCCAGTAATTTGAATTGTTTATGTTGTTTTTAAATTATTATGCATGCGTACTTTTATTCAAATTAATTCAAATCTGATTTTGTGTATGGCCAATTTGACATTGAACATCAACATACCTTGTCACATTAGATAAAACTCTAGTTAATACACTAGTATGGATTAGAGAAATTTTGTATCAAATGCTTAAACTTGCTTAGACATAATTTTGTTTTGGGATAACTTTTTCACATAAAATGATAACCTTATTATGCCTTCCTTTGTCCTTATTCTTCCTGCATGCATTAACTTTGTTAAACCTCTTGGTGTAACTTGTGGAGTACTTTATGTGTTCATGTTGCTCAATTCATCATTTTTCAGAGGACATCTTCGACTTCAGTGACGATCAAAATGTATAGGTCGCGTCTTACTGTCGTTCGCCTGTAGGCAGGCTCAGTGGGCTTCTTCCGTTGCTTATATTTAATTTTGGTTTATGGACCATTGATGTAAACTTTGGCCATCAGGCCCATATTCAGTTAAATAAAGTTGGTCATTATACATGATATTTGCCTTTGTTATCCACTGTGTGCACTAGCTGATCCTGGACTAGTGCGATTAACACAGAGGGTTTCGGAGTTGTTGCTCCGAGATCTGACAGAAGGAGAAGGCCTAGTTCGAGTGATCCACCGCACGGAAGGCCAATCAAATGAGTGGGGTGCTTGAAGAGGCAAGCACATTGAGATGGAGTTTGGGGAGGAGAGGAGCTCACCGAGGTTGCTAGAGCATGGTAGCATGCTCGCTGGAGTCACGTACGACTTCAGTTTTCTCACCGTTCCAAAGAATGGAGTGCTCAAGGATCGTGCACAAGAGACCGAGTGGCGAGCTAAATAGCTATGGCACGACCGGGAGTGGATTTTAAGGCACAGTCTCAGGCTCTCGCCGTGGAGTGCAAGGTGCAGAAGACGACAACAGGGAAAAGGACGGTCGCATCGGCGTAATGGGTTAGGTAGGAGTGGGCAGTAGTAGAGGGGACACCGCGGGCGTGGCGTCTAAAATTGGGGGCAGCTTGGGCGATGACCTCAGTAGAGCGGGTCATGTGCGCGAGGTGGACGATGAACCCTATCAGTAGGTTCGGCGCATCAACGAGCGTAGAGAGGCATCCTGACGGGATTTGTCTTGACATGCAAAAAGGGTTTAGGAGTATTTTTGAGCACCCTTGGTAGAACATGCTAGCTGACCGAAGCTCTTGAGGGCCAACTTAGTAGTTGAGAAGAAAAGGTAGGCACAAGGCCAGGATGCACGGAGGAAAGGTGCAGCACAGGGCATGGGCTGTCAGTAGAGAGCTAAAACAATGGGTGTGGTATTCAAAATGATGAGCATGATGTCAAAACCAGTGGCCTATGCTCATGCAGGCTGGAGGTGGAAGAAGGGTCCTGCAAGTGGGCCACACTCGACAATGAGAGAGAGAGAAAGGGTGAGGTGAGCTAAGAGGTTGGGAAAAAGCTAGAAACATTAGATGAGCTTGAAAGATTATGAAAATCGTTGTGAATGCTCCTTGTGGAATTAATCTAGACTTGATTGGCAAATATCGAGTGTAGAGTACAGTTGGTTCAATTCAGTTGTGGAATCAAACCAGGAGTTCAAGTTGTTTTCAATTTTGGAGTCTAGTTTTAGTAAGATTTTAGTAAGAAATTGAGTCAGAGTCTAATTTGTAATTTGTGATGTTTTTCCGTCTTTAAGTTGTAAACTTGAGTATAAATAGCGGGGAGTTTACCCTAGAAAAGGTGCGATGATTGAAGTGCCACCAAAAGATCTTGTTTATTCTATTGCTCTATTATAATCGGGTTGTCATCGTCATACTCGAAGAACAAAGAAGTCCTGAGAACTTAGAAGGCTTCAAGTTCGACTAACGAAGTTGGGTGGACGGTCGAAGTTCGACTTCGAGCGAGAAGTCAAAGAGTATCGAATGATGTTCGAGTAGTAGAGGAGAATCGGATGGCGTTCAAGTAGCAATGGAGATTGGACGACGTTCAAGTAGCTGAGGAGAATCAGACAATGCTTGAGCGGCTTTAGAGCATTGGACGGTGTTCGAGTAGCAGAGGAGAATTAGACAGTGTTCGAGTGGCTTCAATGTTTCTTGCAAGACACGTATGCCATGCATACATCTGGGCCATCCGGCAAACACAAAGGTGAATTAGGCATTGAAGTCATATACCGCAAGCCCATTCTAAATGGTGTATCTGTGCCTATTGAAATGCCTAGCACGCTCCTCGAATGGAACTGTTACTGCACATGGGTCCCATATATTGCCCCGATGCTATTATGAAAGAGTGGATAGAATCTCTGCTGCAGTAGCTTGGGATGCACACTCTGGAAACTTGGATCAGCAGGTGTAATATTCGCAACAACCAATCTATTCATGCACTTAAGCATGTTTCATAACCTTTTTGCTTATAGTTCTTACTGAATGCTTGAATCAGTTAGTAGCCAGTCTATTAGACTGAGGCACTCCATATGTCCACAAGAATAATGCAAGTGCTTCTCTAGAGCAAACTTGTATAGTATACTTCAGGCCATAGTTGGCAACAAGATTATCATGCACCCTATCAAACACTGACTTTCACATCATGAACATATCATAGCATCGCTGATTGTCGGCCAGTTGTTGTTCTACCCATTGAATACCGGTCATGAAAGAAATTCTCGGTGGGGGCCTAGACGGTGAAGTTGCATCATCATTTACACAGGCGAATGCAACATAGGCCAACAACACTAGTGAAAACATCTTCATCATCGTTGCCTCCACAACCATCGCCTGTTCCATTCATCTCTACACAAAATAAGGGACATTCACTGCTCAGATTTAACAAGGGTTATTTAGATGTTGAAAATAACCTCAAGTGTGGACTCAATAACAACATGCATTTATGAAAAAAACATTAACAATCTGAAACAATAGTGCATAACATTACATACTGCATGATACAAGAATGAAATGTAGTTTATATAGTGTGAAAAACATGTCAAATTAACATCAAAAATAAAATGCGCAACATGGCACGATAATAGAAACATGGACAACATTGCTCAAAGCAGGTTCTTCAGCTAGTCCCATGTCCTCCTGATCCATCGTAGCCGTTCCTCATCCGTTTTCATGGTAAGGAAACTGTCATGACATTCTTTCTTCATGAAGATTTGATTAGCATACTAGTGCTCGTGGGTGTCCTTGCTTGCACTGGCCTCCTCGACCACTATCGTTAGCTGGGCCATTTCTTCCCTAGCCGGGTCACGCATAGGGGAAGTCACGCACACAACAAACACACAAGTGCCAATGGTGTGCATCTTCTCGTATAGGTTGACAAGGCACTTCAACTCATCATTGCGGTCATTGGCCTTCACCTTCTTGTTGTCACTGCATTGAGGGCCTGTTCTTTTTGGCTGCAGCTTGTGGCTTTTGGCTGCGATTTGTGACTTTTGGGCTATTTGTACGAAAGATTACAAAGTAACAGAAACTCACGTGCGTTTCTTGCTGATATAAATGAAGTCAGTAAAGTATGTACTACAATTAACTAGTAGATCCTATCTTGAAAAAAATACTCCGTTTAAAAGCTAGTTACTGTAAAAAATTGAAAATCAGCTTTTAGAAGCTGAAAAGAACAGGGCCTGAGACAAGGACAGTTGCAACTGCTTGCCTTAGGATAGGCAAGTGTTGCCACCGTGAATGTTGAGGAGGAAGTCCTCTTCGTTATCCAACTACAGTGTGTCCATTCCGGGCACAAAGGAGTGCTCGCTTGTGCACGTCATGGGGACAAGCATTATTTCCATCATGTCTTTGTTTTCTACGTGACCTTTCTTGAACTTGAACATGGATGACTTCCCCTGCAAAAACCAAATAAATGGGCATGCAAGAAATGAGTGATGGATTGTATTGCGAAGAAAATGCATGTAACACACGAAGGTAACAAATGGCACGCACCATGGCTGCCTGTGCTCACCACCGGTGGTCGACCGTGATGGAGCTAGTTTGTCGATAGACCTCAAGGTCAGACGCATGATGATTCAAGGTCTTCCATGCGGCGCAATCCCGTTTGAGGCTATCCCATTTGTTCTTCATTTGCTTTCATAGGTACATCCAGCTGGTGCACTCGGTGAATTTTGGCAAAAGTTGTTGTAACACTTCGTGTTGAGACACCAAAAGGCTAGTTGTGCGTGGCAACCTCCTCCACGCATATCTCGAAGAAAACACACATGCAGTCCACGCCCCACATAGCCAGCCTTGTCCATGTACGCCGATGCGGAAGAAGCAAATCCGAGCAAGAAATGAAGAAACCAACACCAAATACTATGCTCAACAAAGACAAGCAACAAATCGCATCTTCAACAAATCAAAGGAAGAAATGGCATTTTCGACCAATCTGAAGGAAGAATTGACACCGAAAATAGGAAGGAAGGAATTTGAGAGAAGAAACATCATATACATGAAATCAGAAGCGTCATCAACACACCTTAGTGTAGCAGCCAAAGGCAGGGACGACAGGAGCAATACAGGTCAAGGCCATGGACGAGGAGTGATGGTCGGAATGAGGTGGAGATGGGGACGGCATGAGCGATGATGGATTGCACCGTGGAGGCCATGGATGCCACCTTCCTCGTCGGATCAGGCGGAGGCACCCAAGCTGGAGGCAAGGATGACATGACTAATGGCGGAACACGCTAAGGTTAGCAGTGACGGATCGAGAGCGGAGGGCAGTAGGGAAGAGTGTGAGATAGAGGAGTGGGGAAGATGGCAATAGAAGGCATCTACATGAGAAGTGTTGGTGCTCTGTTTGGCCTTACCCTTTTACTCGGTTGCTAGCTTCGGTTGCAGAAGACGCAGCTTGTTAGTAGCTGCCACAAGAGCCAACCTGTTCCAACCCGAAGCTGGCTTCACGAAGCCAACGCGGGTTGGAACGGGGCCCTATTCTTTGGATGGTAACATCCACCAAGTACAACATCATATAATTTTGGAATTGAGAATTTGTTTCAAAAGAAATAACCAAAAACTATAAGACTAGATTTTGTGCACCGTGTATTAGGATTACATGCAACTGTAAGTTCCCAACCTAGATATTATGGTTGTTGCCTGCTTACCATTAGGGTTATAAAAAAAGCCCGAGGCTCGTGAGCTGTTCGATTCGAACTCTAAATGAGCCGAGCTTGAACTTGATCCCGTGCCCACGAGCTGAAATGAGCCGAGCTCGAGTAGCTCGTTAGGTCTCGATTCGAGTTTGAATATTGATATGTGTTAATTCTTACCAAGCTTACTTGAGTCGGGCTCGAATTTGAGCTTTTCTTATTATTGAAAATTGATGCATGTTGAATTATTTTAACTGTTATCGAGCTTATTTGAGTCGAGCTTAAGCCTGCCCGAGCTTGGATTGAGCCGAGCTTGAACTTAAGTCCAGATTGAGACCCCAAATTAGGCTTGCTTGAGCTCAGCTCGAGCTTAGGAGGCCAGGCTCGCTCGTGCTTAGCTTGTTTACAGCCCTATATACCAAACATGGAAATGGGATATTCCTCTACATGGTATGAGGTCTAAGAGCGTGACATTCATAAGAGAAATAAAATATTTTTCTAGCATCACAACCCCTAGGATGTTCAGGATGTTTTTTTCCTAGATTAATGCGGAAATTTCTAGCTATTTTTTCTCTGATTAATATAAAAATTTCTAACTTTTTATCTATATTCTAGAGGAGATATAAATAGATAGATAAATAGACACAGAGAGATAGATGAGACATAGCTCTTGCATTCGTTTTAAAAAAAATACTAATGCGAAAAAATATTGTATATGGCCTTTTGTGTAAAAATTACCTGATCCTAGTCACCATTTCGAGAACCTACTGGTCCCAACAGATCAGGGCGAATATCATCCTCTCTTTTTCCCATGAAAAGTAGCTCTTCAGCCTTTTTCATTCCCTAATAAATTCCTTGGACCGGGGCAGTTGCGCATGAATGCAACGATCATCTACCTCCTTATCATGGAAAGGAGTTACTCGTCATTTCGAGACGCTCAGTCGATCAGTTGCGCTGCGTTGCCGCATCCAAAGCAGGAGGGGTTGGACGGTTTGGACCACCCCCAAGTCCCAACGGCCACCTGTTTACACGCAGCTCCACCAGTACATGTAAATTTCCGCAAGCCGTGCAGTGTATGCATGCTATGCGTACTAACGTCCTTTCGAAAAATCCGTAAAATAACCCCGTAGGAGAACATATGATCATGTATTTGACCACGTATAGCTGAAGTTCTGGCTGCACCACTGAGCCTAGCTAGCGTAAGTGGAATTCACAGGGGTCATGAGTTGTCAACTACCATAGTAAAAAAAAAAGTGCATACAAATCACTCTATTTTAGAGAGAGAGAGAGAGAGCTACAAATATATTTATACACACATGGTTTATGTAAATTTTCTGTTTATAAAAAAAACTTATATTTACTTTGCCCCAGTCGCTCACCTCTTGATGATTACCTAATACACAGCCGCCTCAAAGATTTCTGTCATACTAACATGACCAACAACAGTATGCACCAGAAGCACTTGCTTGCACTGGTAGCACCATGCGCCATTTCCCCCATCACTGACCATTTGTGCTGCCAGGGGACCAACCTAGGAGGGAGTGCTACTGTGTGAGAGCTTGGCTAGAACTTGATAGCTGTAGATGTTAGTTGCTTGGAGATCACACCACATGTTTGGTTAGTGAGATGTTTCGGTACCCTTCAATTTCACTCCAGCTTGGACCAAGTAGGAGTACGTCTGGTTCTTGAGAAAGACTAGACCTTATTTTAATTCCATCATTGAAAAGTTTGCACATAAGACACCTAGTATACGGTGAAGGTTTTAAGTTCAAATCTGTGAGACCATATGAAGGTCATTTTATATTTGTGATGAGTATTTGATTTTGCTTTTGCTTTGTTGTCATTATTTGGGTTTGATTTTGTGCCATTTTAATATCTGGTTTTTGAAGTCTATGGCTAGCGGTCTGATTGGCCCTAGCGTGGTGGTCTGACCGGTTAGCAGTTTGAACGGCTAGTGCATGGTGATCTGACAGGTGTGCGGTAATACCGGCCTATAGTTGATGGTTGTTTGTGTTAGAAATTGGCCCATTTAATTATGGCATACTTCCTTAATTCCAAAGCATGCATGGTTTAGTACCATATTGCTAAGATCGATTTATAAGGTGGAGTCCTCACCACTCCTTGAATATGGAAAGAGATGGTATGAGGATGGTTCTGTCTAGTCACACACGCACGCACGCACGCGTGTATTCGTGTGAAAATCGTGTCACTTGTGACTTGCGACGCGCGACCGTGCAGTGACGTGGCGCACCACTTGGTAGACCAAGTCTATCTTTATTTTGCTAAACTCTGCACCTCTCTCTCTGTTTGAATGAGATTCAAACATTTGAATGAGGCAGTTACAAGTGAATTTACACTGCTTAATTTGTGATTTGATGAGGCAGTTACCAGTGCATAATTCTGTTTAAAACGCAGCAATTACTAGTGAGTAGTAACTGCAGCGCCCTTAAAAGGGCCTGGAGATGTCCAGGAAAAAAGAGAGAATTTCGCACCTCCATTCTTCCTCTACTTTCTGCTTTTGTGCTGTTGTGCTGCGCCGTCTGAACCTTGTCGACCTTTCTTCCCGGCGTGCACCTGGAAGGAGGGAGAGCGGCTATCTCTGAACCGTTGCCGCAGAGAGTACTTGCACGGGGCGGCAATAAGGTTTCTGGGAAGCGCATCTACGCGACTGCTCACTGCACTGCATCATCTGCGTTCTGCACTGTGTCAAGCCTGCGTGGCTTCCTGTTCTTCCTCGGGATAACAAGTAAGTCGTTCGTGCGCACGTTCGACTTTGTTATTATATTGTTTTTCTTGTGTATATTATGAAGTATGATGAGTAACTTGCTGTTAGTTGTGAGTTTTGCATCATTAGTTTATTATTTTTGTATTCTAATAAAACTTGGAATTAAAATATTGCCCACATTTCCAACAATCCAGAAACCTTATTGTGCATTTTGTTGCAATACAGCAATGGCTAGTGCTTCTGATGCGATGAAACCTGAGAGGTTTTCTAGTCAGAACTTTCGTAGATGGCAGACTAGAGCCAAGTTTTGCCTCATGTCTTTGGGGCTGTGGTGGGTTATCAACCCGCAGTATCCATTTACGATTGAGCAGTACATGCAGTTTGAAAATGCGAACAATACTACTCTTGGCTGCATTCTAACTGTTCTGACAGATCAGCTCTATGATGTGTACATGGACTACAAGTCCGCCACAGAGTTGTGGGATGCATTAGAGCACAAATATGCAGAGGTAGAGGCAGGTCGCTGGCTCTACATATGTGAGCAATGTTTCGACTTTAGCATGGATGAGGCTAAGTCCATAGTGAGACAAGCTCATGACCTCCAGCTACTAGTCGGTGAGATTGCGCACCTGGGCTGTGTGTTGCCTCCAAAGTTTGTGGCTGAGGGTATTGTTGCTAAACTCCCTACCTCGTGGCGGGATTTTGCTACTAGCTTGAAACATAAGAGGGAAGAGATTTTTGTTGAGGATCTCATTGCAGCCCTCGATGTGGAAGAAAAAGCAAGAGCAAAAGATACACCTAGCACATCTGACCAGAACAATGCAAACGTCATACAGAAAAACATTGTTGCTAAGAAGTACAAATCCAACAAACCGAACAAGACAACTAGCTTTAAGAAAAAAACCGAGAAAAAGGATTTGAAGGACATCACTTGCTTTGTGTGCGGAAAAGACGGTCATATGGCGAAGGATTGTCGTTTCCGCAATATCAGAGATGGTGAACAGCCTAAGAAGAAGGCTGTTAACGTGACCATAGGTGAGGCCTCGACTTCAGGAGGGTATGATAACTCACCTGTTGTCTTTTCAGTATGTCAATCCACTGATTGGTGGGTTGATACTGCAGTTAATGTTCACGTATGTTCTGATATGTTCTTGTTTTCTTCTTATCAGGTAGTGGGGGCTTCCTCCGTCCTAATGGGAAACGGGTCGCATGTTTCTGTTCTTGGTGTTGGTATGGTGGATCTGAAGCTTACTTCAGGGAAGACTGTCCACTTGAAGAACGTGCAACATTCTCCTACAATAAAAAAGAACCTCGCTAGTGGTTCTCTCCTATGGAGGGATGGTTATAAGCTAGTTTTTGAGTCAAATAAAGTTGTAATGTCTAAGTTCAGAAATTTTTTTGGTAAAGGCTATGAGAGCGGAGGCTTGTTCCGTCTAAGCATTTTAAAGTCTTGTTATAATCTGAATATTGCAACTGGTTTAAATAAATGTGAGGCAAATATTTGGCATTCTCGTTTCTGTCATATTGGTTTTAATAGTATTGCTAGAATGTCCAGATTAGATTTAATTCCAAAATGTGAAATTGTCAAAGGATCAAAATGCTAGTCATGTGTGCAAGCAAAGCAACCTCGAAAACCCTTTAAGGGATTAGAGGATGAAAAGAACTTGGCACCTTTAGATCTTATTCATTCAGATTTGTGTGAAATGAATGGATTATTGACAAAAGGAGGCAAAAGATATTTTCTAACTTTTATTGATGATCAACATGCTACTGCTACGTGTATTTGCTGAAAACTAAAGATGATGCTTTAAACTACTTTAAAACTTATAAGGCCGAGGTTGAGAACCAACTAGAAAAGAAAATAAAAAGATTGAGGTCTGATCGTAGAGGAGAGTATGTCTCTCATGAATTCTCCCAATTCTGTTCTGAGCATGGAATAGTCCATGAATTTACACCACCGTATTCACCCCAATTAAATGGGGTAGCTGAGAAGAAAAACTGGACACTAACAGACTTGGTTAATGCCATGTTAGAGAGTGCCGGTATGCCTAAGGCATAGTGGGGGGAAGCTATTCTAATAGTAACTTTTGTCCTAAACAGACTAATCACTAAAAAGAGTGAGATTACTCCGTATGAGGGATGGAAGGGGAGAAAACCTAATGTTAATTTTTTGCGAACTTGGGGGTGTTTGCCAAAAGTCAATATACCATTGCAGAAAAAGAGAAAATTGGACCAAAAACAGTCGATTGTATTTTTCTAGGATATGCTCAAAATACCACGGCCTATAGATTTTTAGTAGTTAAATCAGAAACTCCTGAGATTATTGCTAATACAATAATGGAGTCTAAAGATGCTTCATTCTTTGAGAATATCTTTCCTATGAGAACAGCAGGCAGTACTTCACGAACAGAGAATGTTCCAACTGATAATATTGAAAGTGAGAATAATCAAACTTCTGAACTTCCCACCATTTCTGAACCATTATGTAATATCCCTAAGGAGGACAACAATCTAGTCACAGAAGCTCCTCGCAGGAGCAAGAGACAAAGGGTTGAGAAAATCTTTGGTGATGACTTTATTGTATACCTCGTGGATGATGTGCTAAAGACTCTTTCGGAGGCTTATGCATCTCTTGATGCTGAGTATTAGAAAAAGGCAATCCAGAGCGAGATGGACTCTATCATGGCTAATGGGACTTGAGAGATCACAGATCGTCCTATCGGGTGTAAACCTGTAGGATGTAAGTGAATCTTTAAAAAGAAACTAAGGTCTGATGGAACAATTGAGAAGTACAAGATAAGGCTTGTAGCCAAGGGTTACACCCAGAGGGAGGGAGAAGATTTCTTTGATACCTATTCTCCTGTCGCTAGACTAACTACCATCAGAGTGCTCCTTGCGTTAGCATCTTCCTATGGTCTACATGTTCATCAAATGGACGTGAAGACAGCTTTCCTTAATAAAGAGTTGGAGGAAGAAATTTATATGGATCAACCGGATGGTTTTGTGATATCTGGACAGGAAAATAAAGTATGCAGATTATTGAAATCTTTGTATGGCCTAAAACAAGCACCAAAACAATGGCACGAGAAGTTTGACAAAACTTTGACATCTGCTGGCTTTGTTGTGAATGAAGCTGATAAATGTGTGTACTATCGTTATGGTAGGGGTCAAGGAGTGATCTTATCTCTGTATGTAGATGACATACTTATATTTGGAACAAATACTGCCGTAATTGACGAGGTCAAATCTTTCTTACCTCAGTGTTTTGATATGAAAGACTTGGGAGAGGCAGTTGTGAAGCGTAAGCTTAAATTTGTCAATGTTGGCCAAAGTCACAAGTACAAAGGATAATATGAAATGTGAAGCATAAGCTTAAATTTGTTAGAAAACTAAGAAACTCCGGAGTGATTGCTGTGAACTATATTCACACTGAGAAAATTTTGGCAGACCCTTTTACAAAGGGGTTAGCATGGAAAGCAATTTCCATTGCATCTATGGACATGGGAATGAGGCCCATTTAAGTTACATCACAATGGTAACCCATACCTTCTTGATCAGAGATCCCGTGACTTAGGCAATGGGAAAAACAAATTGATGTTGTAACAAGAGAGTACATATTTATTGTATCCATGTCCTAATAAACAATGTACTTTTGACTGTATGGAAGGTTGACATAAAGCCTTAATTTATTCTGTTGTCCAAATAAGAAAAAGGTATTAGCCTGCAGGATATCTAGAAAGAATACACCTACTTGAGCTTAACTGTGTGGTCGCAGTTTACGGGAACAGGGCATTCTCTAGAAAGCTCATAAGCAGATAAGGGAGCATGACCATATAATGCTCCGTTTAGGCGTGGTTCATTGGCAGGCTAGTACCAGTTGAGATTTCAAGTGAAATCTGATCACGAAAAGCTGTGAATTCAAGGTATAGTCCATTCATCAGCTGTGAGAAGATGAATCTTGTCATTCTAGGTGCAAGTTCAACCCGTACGGGACTTACACTAAAAGACTGGTATATTAACAGTACTTCAGCACAATATCTTTGTCATATGTTTACTTCTTGCTTTGGAATTGGTGGGGGATTGTTAGAAATTGGCTCATTTAATTATGGCCTATTTTCTTAATTCCAAAGCATACATGGTTAAGTACCATATTGCTAAGGCAAGGTGAGGAAGACCGATTTATAAGGTGGAGTCCTCACCACTCCTTGAATATGGAAAGAGATGGTATGAGGATGGTTCTGTCTAGTCACACACGTGCGCGCGCGTAGCAGGGTGAGGAAGACCAATTCATAAGGTGGGGTCCTCACCACTCCTTGAATATGGAAAGAGATGGTATGAGGATGGTTTTGTCTAGTCACACACGCGCACACGCACGCGCGCGCACGTATTCGCGTATTTTCGCGTGAAAATCGTGACCCTGCCGTGACGTGGCACGCCACTTGGCAGACCAAGTCTATCTTTATTTTATTAAACTCTGCACCTCTCTCTCTGTTTGAATGAGATTCAAATATTTGAATGAGGCAATTACAAGTGAATTTACACTGCTTAATTTGTGATTTGATGAAGCAGTTACCAGTGCATAATTCTGTTTAAAACGCAGCAGTTACTAGTGAGTAGTAACTGCAGCGCCCTTAAAAGGGCCTGGAGACGTCCAGGAAAAAAGAGAGAATTTCGCACCTCCATTCTTCCTCTACTTTCTGCTCTTGTGCTGCTGTGCTGCGCCGTCTAAACCTCGTCGGCCTTTCTTCCCGGCGTGCACCTGGAAGGAGGGAGAGCGGCTATCTCCGAACCGTTGCCGCAGAGTGTACCTGCACGGGGCGGCAATAAGGTTTCTGGGCAGCGCATCTGTGTGACCGCTCACTGCACTGCGTCATCTGCGTTCTATACTGCGTCAAGCCTGCGTGGCTTCCTGTTCTTCCTCAGGATAACAAGTAAGTCGTTTGTGCGCATGTTCGACTTTGTTATTATATTGTTTTTCTTGTGTATATTCTGAAGTATGATGAGTAGCTTACTGTTAGTTGTGAGTTTTGCATCATTAGTTTATTATTTTTGTCTCCTAATAAAACTTGGAATTAAAATATTGCCCACATTTCCAATAGTTTGGAGGTTTTGGGTTGTGACCTGGTGCGGTAGTACCGGCTTTGGAGTTGCGGTACAATCGGTGGCTTAAGGTCTGATTGGCCTTGTCATGGTTGTCTGACTAGTGTGGTTAGGGACCGGCATATGTGCCATGGTCAGACTGGCTATGACAAGGTGAGTTGGTTTTGGTTGTTAGTCATGGGTTGCCTATGCATGTGTGAGTCATGGTGCGTCCATGCATGTGTTTTACTAATGAGAGTCAAGTACATGTAATTTGTGCTCGGATCGATTGCTTGTTCTTTGATGTGCAGTTGGTTTGATAATTGTTGCAGCCAGTGGCAAGACCGAGGCTACAGAAGGGGTCCTGAGGCCATGGCGTGTCTCATAAGTCAAGGTGCAGTATCATCTCAAGCAGAGAAGCATGAGAGAAAGACAATGATCATGAGGAGGCGCGTGCATGCATGTGGTATGCCAATTGGACTTGTGCATTTTAAGTAGTGATGGTTCTCGGAGTAGACGTACGATCTTCATGACAAGTAACACTACACCACAGCCCCAAAACAGTGTTGGATGGTCATTCGGCATAGGCCGCTTTAGCGTCGGACGGTCAGTCGGTATAAAACATATACCGACTGACTCCGCAGACGGTGTAACAGGGGTCGGTAAAAACATATACCGACTGACCATACTTTTGCCGACTGACTGTTAGATGGTATAAGATTTACCATTAGACAGTGTATTACCACATATACCGACAGGCTATTTGATGGTATATATATGTTTTACCGACTGATTGTCCAACGATACAATTAAAATAGATTAAAAAAATAAAATCTGATTTGGCAGAATTAGTACATAGTAAGCCAAGTTCATTAATAATTAGAGAGCAACCATATCACATTCACCATCACAAATTCAGTCCCCAGATACATATAGGTTTGTCTTCCTGGCACCAAGTCAAAAAACAAAAGACACACATGGCAGTGCATCAAAATATACTAGATTGTTTGCAGTACACAATCACTTTGAGAAACTCAGAAACCAAAAGGAGATGCATGGATCCAACAGCAGATTGTACAAAGATTGTTTTGCACATGCCATTGAGTTGTGTGAACAAGTTCTTCCAGAAACCCAAAAAACAAAAGAAATACTTGGATCCAAAGGCGCAGTAGTTCCGCAAAGTCATGACCGGTTCAGCTGTAAGCAGTCCAGTTGTAACCAGTTAGTGGCGCACAACACTTCCTGAAAAATAAAATTAGAATGTAACTAGTGAAGTACAGATAGTTATGTCAAATTGAAGTACAGTTAAGTTGCTATCTTCTTAAGTTCAGTATGCCAAAATATTGAAAACAACACTCTAGTGTTTAGGCACCAATAGCAAGTGAACTGAATGATACTGTATAACAAATAATCTCGACACTGCCTAGTGTGTGTGTGTATACATCTATATATACTGTATGATATTGCAGGACAGTTTGACCTTATAGGGCACATTTCTTATACACTCTCTAAGTCAGTAAGACTACACTAGTATGTAGAAGTTCAAGGAAAATATGTGTTCACCAGGGTTAATCCAATTGTGTTCATGAGTTATTAAAACAAAAAATGGTGAGGTAATCCAATTATGTTCATGAATCATGACCATAACATACATCTGCAGCTCAAAGGAAGAGTAAGAAAGGGCACAAAATACCTGCAGTACCCTGGGAAGATCTTGATGCCTTGCTGCAAACCTTTAGCTATATAAAGTACATTAATTAGGAACATTAGCCACTCATCAAAAGGAAAAAAAGAAATGATGTCAAGTGCAGTTTATTACTCGCTTATATGGCCACACAATTGACATCATATAAGCACCAGCCATACTCGTCATATAATCATAAGGGCGAGGCAGGAGTGCATCCCTCTTCATTACAACATTCACCATAACTTCACAAAACTGCTTTCCAAGAGGCTGACCTCCAACCATAGTCTTTGGATTAGTAGAAAGAATAGTTCCCTTAGCTACAGGGAGATCAGACCTCAGCATAGCAAATAGTATCACATCCTTTCCAACCTGAAGTAGAAGATGCATTCATGAGAATTGCATAAATGCAAGGAACAGATATTAAATCACAAAATGTAAACTTTACAGAAGTATGGAGAACATTACAAGTGTATCATGTGCAAAGCGAGGGGCATCTTCATTTCTTGGTGTGCTTGTAACGTTCATGGAAGGCATTGGTGGGGCTTCATCAACATGCTATAGCTAACATTCTGTGTCCTATATGGATTAAAACCATCGGTGGCGAATGCAAGATAGATATTGCGGCTATCCGAAGCAAACTCTGGATGTTTAACATCAAAGTCTTGCCATAGAGGAGAATCTGTAGAATGCCTAAGAACACTATCTCTTGTTCTCTCCTCATCATGCCATCTTGTTAGACTTGCTGTTTTAGAAGACAGAAATAATCTTTGGAGCCTCTTCTTTATTGGGAAATAGCGAAGAACCTTCTTAGGAACCTTATATACATGTTTCCCATCTAAACTCTTCCTAGCTGATTTCCACCATGAAACCTTACATTTTGGACATGAATCAGATTTTTCATGCTCCTTCCAATAGAGAATGCAATCATTTTCACAAGCATGAATGCTAATGTACCCAAGTCCTATGGACTTAATCAATTTCTTAGATTCATAGAAGTTTCTAGGTAGTGTTGAACAATTAGGTAATGCATCATTTAGTAGATCAAGTAGAGGGTCAAAACTTTTATCAGTCCAGCCTCCAAGGAGTTTGGTGTGAAGCAATCTAATCAGGAAACACAGTTTTGTATACTTCTTCCAAGTAGGGTACAACTCTTGACTATTGGCTTCTACCAACTTCTGAAGGGCACGTAGTTCATCACTAGGCTGAACATAACTGTTGTCTTGAAAATCCCCTCTATCATCTAAACCACAAGCTAAGTCTCTAAGCAATTCAGATATTTCATCTTCTTCATTGGACTCTTCCATAAGATCAGCACCATCAATATTTCCATGATTCTAATCAGAGGTACTTGCTTCTCCATGTAAATTCCATGTTGTGTACCCTTTTATAAACCCACCACATATCAAGTGCTCACGTACATCACTTGCCTCTCTCCAAAACGAGTTAACACATTTTCTGCAAGGGCATAATATCTTGTCCCCTACTGCTGAATTTCTAAATGCATAAGCTAGGAAACCGTTCACTCCTTGTAAATATTTCTTTGTGTGCCTACATGCAATATATTATGTAAAATCTCATGTTAACTACAAAACACTTTTAACATTTCAAAAGTAGTTGTGTTGTACCTAGGCTCATTATTGATCCATACGCCTTTACAGGGAGATCAAACCGCGCTAAGAATATATCCTTTCATAGAGAGTGCAACCACTCAGCATATCACAAGCTTAGAAGAAAGCTGACAGCACGACATAAGAACTCAAGAAACAAAACCATACCGTTACTCAAGCTCCTTCACCCAACTGTAGGTGTCCAGAGAAATTCCAAATGCTTGCAGCTACAAATTCTGCTCCTGCAAAAGTAGTATATATTATCAAGAAATGGAGCCAACAGCCCAACTGTACTTGTGTAGTAGTGTTTGTTTAACATATACATCCTGAGATTATTTGCTTCCTATATGGCCATGCAACTGAACATATACATCCTGAGATTATTTCATATTAGAACATACAAACCAACCACAAGTTTTTGGCAGATACAGTAATGAAACTGCATGTATCTCACATCAGTTTTTTGGCTGAAGATTGTCATCATCGATTTTTTAAACTGCATACATGAGAAATTTTGGTTGAATTACGATAGTGCTGTTCAGGTAATTCTTCAGGCAAAATTCTAAACAAGAATCCAACAGATATCACATCAAAGTAGTCTGCTACTGAATAACCCAAGAAAATACCAAAGGCCACCAATAGGTGAATAACCAAATGGCAAGGCTACTGCAGATTGAAGGCATTATATTCTGAACATGAACTCTAGAAAAGTTGAACAACATATTGCTCCTGAAACTGAATAGCTCCAGAAATCTGCAGATGCATAATTGTACACTTTGTCCCAGAAGATACTACTCTAAGCGACTTCACTTCTGTTATGCAGAAAAAACTACAGGTACATGTACAGATATATACATATATGCAAAAAAAAGATTAGTAGCATAAGTCTGATGTTTGCCGAACACTATTAGACACAGCACCAGTTCACCTTCCCAAAAGCCATCATTGCAGACCATTTTATAAGGAAATTACATGCAAATAATTGGGGGATCTGCTATAGAGAGGGATTTGAGTCAACTTTACCTCACAGGTCGAGATCCGGAGTGCTTGGAACTCAACAGATTTGGGGCGTCCTCTGGGCAGCGGCGGCCTGTCCTTGTCGGGGCAGGGAAGTGGCAGGTCGAGGAGGCAGCAGTTTGCTTGTCGTGGAGACGAGGCGGCAGTCTGCTTGTCGTGGAGACGAGGCGGCGGTCCGCTCCTCGGCGGCGCGGCGATCTCAGGCTGCAGTGCGGCGACCAAAATTGGCGTGAGGCTGCAGGGCGCTGAGGCTGCTCCTCGGGCCGCTGGTTGGAGGCGTGCTGAGGCTGGACAGCTGGGCGACAGCCTGAGGCACGCGGAGCCTGATGCTGCAGAGCAATGGCCTGAGGCGGCAGCCTGCTCCTCGAGGCGGCCGCTTGAGGCGCGCTGAGGCCTGGATGGTAAGAGCGGCGGCCTGTGCTTGGGCTCGTGGAGTGGAGGCGGATTCGTGAGATTTGGGGGCGGAATGATGGAGGGAGGGCGCGGGAGCGGATTGATGGAGGGCGAGCGCGGGCGAGGAAATTTGGCGGCCCGTGCGTGGGAGGATGATAGCGATCTAGGAATTTGGTGGAGAAGAAACGCGCGCTATTTTGGTGGGCGGTGCGGCGAGAGACGAGGGAAAGAGAAGGTTGGCGGCGGCAAGGGTTTCGTTTCCTAGGGTTTTGATGTTGTAGGTGGGTTGGGCCCATTACAATTCGCGCGCGAGGGCTCTGGTTATCTATACCGACAGACGGTTCAACGTATATAGCATGAATTACCGACTGACAGTTCAACGCCTAATGTAAATAGATATACCGACAGACAGTCGATCGGCAAAGGTAGGATTACCGACTGACGATTTGTCACCAACTTTAACTGTCTAACTGTCCATCGGTAATTATACATTTTTAGCGACAGACATCTGACGGTATTTTGGTGTTGTGGTGTAGTGTAATTAGGCATCACAGACTATGGTGTGATGAGGTGTGCCATCGGACGTGGGCATTTCAAGTGGTGATAGCATTGGTACTAGCGTACAATCTTGGCAACGAGGCATTACACATCACATCTTCATGAAGATCGGTGGGTGGTAATTGGGAAAATTATCCAATACCGAGTGGATTGGCGGTTTGGAAAACCACGGCATTGGCCTAAGTGGTTTAGTTCACGTCTTTGAGGATGAAGTGTCTTATCGAGCTTTTGGGGCCATGGAAGTCACGCTTTGAAAGATGTGCAAGTGTGTGAGAGTAAAATTTATTTGTGTGTGAGTTACTGAGTCTCCCATTCATAAGTGGTGTGATCTACTAAGTGTTGCTGGTGTTAGATTTTGGTGCGAGGTGAGAGCCTCCACTATATATGTCGAGACCCTGGGCATTGAATACCCAAAATCCTCGTGTGTATACCGTATTAGTCCCATGATTAATGGTTTGTACACATAACCACAACATTGAGATCACATCCATCACATCACATATAATTAATTTACAACAAAAGGTCAAATATAATAACAATGTATATAAAGTTTACAACATATGGCCGACCGACGAAATAAATATGAGTATCATGAGTAAGATTGCAGCGGAAGACAAGTAAATAAACCAAAAGTGTCTAGCAGTATGCCATCCATACTGCACAGGTAACCGATAAGGATTAGGCCCTAGAATGACCCATCATCGTTTCTCCGGTACCGGGAGCAAATAGGCATCGTCGGTCATAATTCTTCATCATTTTCTAAACAACAATTTAAGCGAGGTTGAGTATATTTTGTCCTCAATAAGACTTATAGTGTATCAGAACATGTATATAAATGCAAGGCTTACAAATGATAAGGCTCTATGCTACAAATTATTTTCAGCATGAAGCATGTTTGCATTTGTAATATCGATAAGTAGTAATTTGCATTGGGAATTTAAAGAACATTTGACATGTAATGAAATAATAATTATATAACTTTAATATGAGTGTATCACAAAAATTCACAGCCCTCCTTGGCTGCGAACATCGAACAAACTCAGCCATAGACATGGCACATGCGTCACATTATACCATCCTATCATTTTCAACAAAACCGTTTTATTAAAATAAAAGCTAGACCCATTGTGGTTGCATCTAAACACTTATGACCACGAGCCCAGCTATTTCATTAGTTTTGCACTCTTAAGAGGTTGTACTGCTTTACCCACATGAGATAATCAAATCCACTATCGGCAACTATACGCTTCCTTGGGCGTGCAACAAAGTGATTATCATAAAGCTTTTACATCACTTAGTCCTAATCTTGCACTATCCTGATGAATGATAAACCCTAACTTAGGCGTGTCCTTCCCCCCAAACGAGCATTTATCATTGTATTAGTAAGGTTTGATCCTAACACCTTGGTGAAAGGAGCCCCTATGAGCAAACCTTTCTAGAATGCCCTCATTACTTTGGCCTACCAAAATACAAGGCTAGTCTTAGATAACTTAGTCATCTAAAGCTAGAGCCCATATAGCACATGTGGTTGAACGATTAAACTTAGATGTGCGGCAATAGTGTTCGATCCTTAATTAACCCAGGCGGGAACCTCCCCTATCTACATGTGAGCTACCCTCTCATATTTTTCGGTGTATCATATAACTCACCCACATCTGAAACTAGGTTTTTATTTTGTTTTTATACTAAACTAACAAAGGTTCCTTCTTTGGTCTAACATTTTGAAATCACCCATAACCATGTGCAAGTTTTAAGGGCTACAATAGTAAGGATGTCAAATTTGTAAGGAGGATCAAAGCATACAAGCAGAGATAACTATTGTACCCACAAATATAGTGATTTTATACAAAACATACACACATGCATAATAATTTTGCAAACAACATATAATAATTGAAATATTAGGATCAACATGGTCAAAGGGGTACTTTCCTTACTCTGGATGCTCAGAGAATTGTTCAGAAGTGCCCTTGTAGATTTTCGGTGCAACATTATCTATTCGGTAAAATCCAAATGAGCATAAATATGAGCCAAATAAATTATAGAGACCAAATTTAAATATTTTTGTATATTTAGATAGAGCATGTTTTTAGAAAAATTTATAGACAAAAATCACTTAATTGGAGTTCATATGCAAAAGTTATGGCTATTGAATTTTATTCGGTTTATACAACCTAAAAAAGAATAAAAGTGATGATGTCGAAGGTGTTTTCTCCAAAAATACACTTTCAAATAATTAAAGCAAACATTCACATAACTAAAAGCGACTTTTCCTATTTTATTTTTTTTTGAAATTTCTTACATGTGGGCCATGCATGTTAGTCTCACATGTTATAAATCATGTTTTATTTATTAATTTACTGAGTGGGTCCCATATGTCAGTGACCCATATTTTAAATTTTGGTTTAGTTAAAATTCCTTAACTATTTTTGGCTAGGCCCACTTGTCATAGACTTACTAGTTTCACACTATTCATTAGCGCTAATTACTATTCTTATAGGTGGGTCCTACATGTAAGACAAAGGGAGAGAGAGAAGTGCCATGGCAGAGCTCGTTGCCGAGCTCACCAGTGGCGAGGAAACAACAGAGGGATGCAGGTGACCTTGCAAATGGAAAGAGGGGATCAAGACTATTCTTTTGGTGGTGGTGCTGGACAGAGTGTCGGCGACATGGAAACAGCTTCACTTTGGGCTGAAACATGGGGCGCAAAAGCTTCACCAGTTTGCCTCGGTCATGGCAGTAGGGATGGCAATGGTGGGGAAGGTCCAAGGTGACCGGACGACTGTGAGCTACGATGACAGTGATGGCATGTGCGGTGATAGTGATCTCAGCTGGGAGAAAGGCTGCATGGAGAGGTGCATTAGCTCGCGTCAGTGCAAGAGATGGTGTGAGAGAGGGGAATCGGGCCAAGGCTCACCAAAAAGTTTGATTTGACAAAGATGATGATGGTGATCGGAGTTGAAGAAGATGGCACAAATATAGTGCTCCACTGGATGGAACTTCAATAAGTGAGGAGTTTAGAACTAGGGATCAATCTGCGCAAAATGACACTTGAGTCGAAGGAAAGGCTCACCGGGAAGGCCCGAGCCATGGACGGTGCGTTCTGGGCGAAGGAAGGAAGGAGAAGCTCTGTTTCTCGTGAAAATGAATAAAGGTGAGATGAGGGAAACAATTACGAGGTCAGTGGGGGCTTTGTGGGCACGAGATGGCTGGGAATAGGTCATGAATTTTTGTGAGCTTGGCGGGACAGAGTGGCTCGGGTTCTCTCCTAGAGCACGACACGCAGTAGAGGACAAGGGGTAGTGATGTTGTGTAGTGATGAGACGGCTTGGCGCCAGGCAGCAGAGGGGAAAATGTGGGTTGAGGCATCAAAACCTAGGGGCATCGCTAATGGCTTCCAGTCGAATCAAAAGCTAAGGGAATAAGATGTATTTACAAGTTATTTTCCAAAAGAACTCTAATCAAAAGCTAAGGGAATAAGATGTGAGAAAAAGTTTTAAATTTTACTCAGTTTTGAAGTTTCTAGAATTTAGGGTGCTATGATATAAGCCTTTGTGTGTGAAGAGAAAGAATACTTGAGAGATAGGATTAGGGTGCCTTCTAGGGAGAGTTCTTGAGTTTGCCCAATTTTCCTTAAGAAAGAGATGATTTGGGGGTTTTCTCTTGTGGGCTATTTGCATTAACTTCATGCTATCTAGGACTCACGAGCTAGAATAGATCTGGGTTTCACTACTACAGAAAGCCTAATAGTAGACGCCTCATCACAGACGGTTTTGTGAAACCGTCTCTAATGAGCACTATTACAGACGGTTGTAATTTGGAGGACGTATGTGGTATTTGTGGCGGGAAAATGGATTATCACAGACGGTTATTAACTATGAACCGTCTGTGATACGTTTGTATCACAGACGGTTTTTAAATAAAAACCGTCTGTGATAACCTTGTTATCACAGACGGTTAATAATTAAAAACCGTCTGTGATAATTCACAGACGGTTTTTTATTAAAAACCATCTGTGATAATGTCAGTAGGCATTTATTGCGCTGCTCAGACCGCATCTGTCTTCATTTCGATCCAGATCTAGCCACTGCTGCGCACTTTTTCACTCGGGAGGAAGCTAGGCGATTTCAGGCCTTGTTAATTTGGTGGGAAGAGGCAGAGATTGAGCTTTGAAGATTCATACTTTGCTGGTTGTTCTAGATATGGTTAGTAATGCAATTTATTTTTTCTTTAATTGCATTACAATTTAGTTCTAAGTAATCCATGAGTGGTTATTGAAGATGGTTAATTTGCAAAATTGTTGGTTATATAATAGCTGTTGTGTTTGTAATATGAATCTAGCAAATAAAGTCTCAATATAATAAATGTGGCCGGTATATATGTAGTTATAATTAGTTAATCTAGATTTTAATACTAAGTTGTTATATATGTACGTAACGTAGGACCGAAGCTGGATGTATGCCGCGAGCCGTGTGAGTGAAGAGTACATTAATGGCGTTTCTGCTTTTATAAGAGCTGCCGAGGAGGATATGTTGAATAAGGGGGCGATATATATGTGCTGTCCATGCACTGACTGCGAGAATGTGAAGATGTTTAAGAACCGAGGGCAAATTGAATCGCACTTGATTCGGAGGGGTTTCAAAAAGGATTATACGTGTTGGACCAGTCATGGCGAAGTGAATGATCATATGCCGCCGGATGACATCGCCGGTGAAGTGAATGATATGCCCCCGGATGACATCGCCTGTGAACTGAATGACATGCCGCCGGCTGATGTCGATTGTGGGTCGGATTCGGATAGGTTGCACGATGATAATCTGGATCAGATGCTTCGCAATGTTGAAGAGAACTATGATGAGAGAGAGTATGTTAAATTCCGTGGCTTGATGGAGGACTCAGAGAAACCTTTGTACACGGGATGCAAGTACACGAGGTTGTCGGCCGTGCTTGAACTGTTGAAATTGAAGGCAAGCAACGGTTGGTCGAACAAGAGTTTCACGGCGCTGCTAGGTCTTTTAGCGGACATGCTTCCGGAGGGAAATGAGTTGCCTAAAACCACGTATAAAGCCAAGAAGGTTCTTTGTCCGTTGGGAATGGAAGTAGAAAGAATACATGCATGCCCGAACGATTGTATCCTCTACCGTAAAGAGTATGCAAACATGCATGTATGTCCGGTGTGCAACGCATCCCGATACAAACGTAACAATCAATCAGTTGATGGCGAGGGAACAGAGGCGAAGAAAGGACCTCCTGCTAAGGTGACATGGTATTTTCCTATAATTCCCCGTTTGAAAAGGTTTTTTGCAAATCCAAAGGAGGCAAAACTGCTGCGTTGGCACTCGGAGGAGCGCAAGAAGGATGGAATGATAAGACACCTTGCTGATTCCGCGTAGTGGAGAAACATCGATAGGAGTTTTGCAGAGTTCGGTGCAGAACCAAGGAATATAAGGTTTGGACTGAGTACAGATGGAATGAATCCTTTCAGTAGCATGAGCAGCCGACATAGCACATGGCCCGTGACTCTCTGCATCTATAACCTTCCTCCTTGGTTGTGTATGAAGCGAAAGTATATTTTGCTGTCGATACTTATCCAAGGGCCAAAACAACCTGGGAATGATATCGATGTGTTCCTAGCACCGTTGGTGGAAGATCTAAAAGTAATGTGGAACGAAGGGGTACAGGTATGGGATGCGTACAAACGAGAGAACTTCACTCTGCGCTCCTTATTGTTCTGCATCATAAATGATTATCCTGCCCTTGGTAACCTATCGGGCCATAGTACAAAAGGTGCCAAAGCTTGTACTCACTGTTTAGATGGTACCGAGAGTGTGTGGCTGAGACACTCACGCAAAACCGTCTACATGCGTCACCGCCGGTTCCTTCGGAGGGCTCACCCATACCGCAAGATGAAGAAACAATTTGACGGAGAGAAGGAAGATGGTTCAGCTCCAAGGCATTTAAGGGGACGCGAGGTTTATGATATGGTTAAGGATTTAGATGTTGTCCTCGGAAAGGGACGTAAATTGAGGGCTCATGAGAAGAACACCTGGAAGAAGAGATCAATATTTTGGGACTTACCTTATTGGGAGTACCTAGATGTTCGGCACTGCATCGACATCATGCACGTAGAAAAAAATGTGTGCGACAGCTTGATTGGTCTCTTACTGAACATCCGTGATAAAACAAAGGACGGTGTCAACGCACGGCTTGACTTGGCTGACATGGACATCAGGCCTGAGTTAGCACCGACAAGCACTGATAATGGACGAACGTACCTTCCCCCTGCGTGTTACACTCTGTCCAAGGCTGAGAAAACAGAACTGTGCCAGTGCTTGCATGGTGTGAAAGTTCCGTCTGGTTACTCCGGCAACGTGAAGAAACTTGTTTCAATGCAAGATTTGAAGTTAAATGGCATGAAGTCTCATGATTGTCATGTGCTGATGACACAGATGCTCCCTATTGCAATTAGAAATATTTTGCCGATCAAAGTCCGAGAGACAATCATGAGGCTATGTTATTTCTTTAACACAATTGCTCAGAAGGTCATCGATCCCGAAGGACTAGATGCTATGCAGGACGAGGTGGTGATGACTCTATGTCACCTTGAAATGTATTTCCCTCCTTCGTTTTTCGATATCATGGTCCATCTCATTGTTCACGTTGTGTGGGAGATAAAAATGTGCGGGCCCGTATTCCTACGCAGCATGTACCCATTTGAGAGGTTCATGGGAATTCTCAAGTCCTACGTACGGAATCGTTCTCGGCCGGAGGGCAGCATCGTCGAAGGTTATGCAAGCGAAGAGGTGATTGAGTTTTGTGTCGATTATATGGCTCAGATTCAACCGATAGGTGTCCCTCAATCTCGTCATGAAGGGAGGCTGAAGGGTCTCGGAACTATCGGAAGGAAAGCAATCACTCCAGATATGGACACGTATACTCAAGCCCATTTCACGGTGTTGCAACACATGACTGAAGTGGCGCCTTATGTGGACCAGCACAAGGATGTGCTTCGGCAACAGAATCCAGAGCGGCCGGATGTTTGGATCATGAGGCAACACAACTGTTGGTTCAACCAATGGTTGAAGGAGCAAATTGCTAGGAGCTCGCCGAGTGAGACGCTGAGATGGTTGGCAAAAGGGCCGACATTTACAGTTGTGACATGGCAAGGATATGACATAAATGGGTACACATTCTATACGCAGTCTCAGGATGTCAAGAGCACTAACCAGAACAGCGGAGTCCGCATAGATGCATTCAGTACCGATGGGTCGAGAAACTCGTACTATGGCTTAATAGAAGAGATTTGGGAGCTCGACTATGTGGTTTTCAAGATCCCCTTATTTCGCTGCCGTTGGGTGCATCTCCCACAGGTGAAGGTTGACAAGTACGGTGTCACGACCGTGGACCTCCAACGTGTCGGGTACAAAGACGAACCATTCGTACTCGCCAATCAAGTTGTTCAAGTTTTCTATGTAACCGACCCGGCAAATAAGAAACGCCATGTAGTTCTTCATGGAAAAAGGAGAATTGTCGGAGTGGAGAATGTAGTGGACGAGGAGGAATACAATCAATTTGACGAGTTACCTCCTTTTGGAAATGGCATAAGGGTCGACGATGAACAACGTGACGAAACTAGTTACGTACGCATTGATCATGATGAAGGGCTAATTTTTAAAGGAAATAAGCAAGTACAATAAGAATGTATATGTGAAAATGTGTGACAATTTTGAGATCTATATGTGAAAATGTGTGATGTAGTCAATTTTGAGATGTATATGTGAAAATGTGTGACAATTTTGAGATGTATATGTGAAAATGTATGATGTAGTCAATTTTGAGATGTATATGTGAAAATGTGTGATGTAGTCAATTTTGAGATGTATATGTGAAAATGTGTGACAAAATGTATATGAGTATTGGCATTTATGTATATGTGTGATGCACATGTGATGGTTGATATGAATGCAGCTGGTTGGTGTTGTATATGAATGCAACTGTTTGGTGGTGGATATGAATGCAGCTGTGCTTATTGGTGTTGTCTTAATAACTACAGTCGCAAAGGCTTATCACAGACGGTTTTAAACTTAGAACCGTCTGTGATATCAATAAAACAGACAGTTCTAAGTTTAAAACCGTCTGTGATAATATGACTATCACAGACGGTTATACACTTAGAACCGTCTGTGATATTTATACTATCACAGGCGGTTTTAGACTTGGAACCGTTTGTGATATTAATATCACAGACGGTTTTTGAGTTAGAACCGTCTGTGATAACCTCCCTATATATACCCTCTGGCTAGGGTTTTCCCTGTGCGCTGCGCAGTTATTCGATCTAGATCTAAGTAAATCCCGAGCCCGTCGTCGCCTCCGCCTCCCCGAACCCTCGTCGGCCGCCTCCTCGAACCCCTCGCCGGCCGCCTCCGTCGAGCCCCTCGTCGCCTCCGCCTCCCCGAACCCTCGTCGACCGCCTCCCCGAGCCCCTCGCCGGCCGCCTTCGTCGAGCCCCTCGTCACCTCGGCCTCCCCGAGCCCCTCGTCGACCGCCTCCGTCGAGCCCCTCGTCGCCTCCGCCTCCCCGAACCCTCGTCGACCGCCTCCCCGAGCCCCTCGCCGGCCGCCTCCGTCGAGCCCCTCGCCGGCCACCTCCCCTCGATTACCGACTGCATTGTGAGCACTTTCTGTGATGGACTAGGGTTTTGAGCATTGTGAGCATTGTTTACTGCAGTAGCTTAATTAGTTTGCTATTTGGTACATATTGCTATTTGGTACATTAATTGTTTACTACAGTTGCTCGATGATGATAAAATCATATACTGAGATTGGTTCATTCAGTGCTTGAGCTCTAATAGCTGTCGGTTCATGCAGTTTTCAGGTTATAGCATGTTATTAAATTGATCTGTTAGGATTTAATCTTGACAAGTTAAAAGACTGAATTATTGGGCAAAGTTAACTTGTGTGGTCTTGATCTGTATGAATACTGCTGTTTGAATATATGCATGCTGAATATATCTTGATCTTGAGATTTTAGAGTTTGTATCTAGAGCTCAAAATACTGAATTCATTATTTGGCATAACCAATCAAGGAAGAGTATATGATTTAGTAGCGGGACGGCCAAGATTAATCTTGTGCAACCCTACAATTTGAGAGCACATATTCATGTTGAGACTGTTATTGATTCTATTATTGATGCTTGTTGCTTGTTGCTTCATATTGCTACCATTATATATGTATATATGTAGGTATGTATATGTATATATGTAGGTATGTATATGTATATGTATGTATATACACATATAGTATGTATTATATAGTATAGGCACATAACCCCTCTCTGTGTCCACATCACCCCCTCCCTTCTCCCCCTTCCCTCTACTCCTCTCCTCTCTTCCGAACATTGAGCATCATGTTTCACTTTTCGTGCTTCCTCACTTTGAACATTCTCATCTTATCTTAATAGACCCACAAAATGAGCAACATGTCACCCGCGCATTCTTCATCATCATCGCCGGAGGCGTCCGCTCCAACATCAAGACGCCAAGGAAGAGGGCTATCAAAGAAGCCTCAGAGCCGACAGACCATCACAGCGGTAAACGCAGCTGGGGTCCCTATCCTTCCTAAGCAAGTGGTAAACGCATTCCGAACCATGGTCGGAATAGTTGCACGACAACGAATTGAGATCACATACAATTCGTGGAAGAACGTGCCTGACACTCGGAAACGTGAGTTGTGGACCGAAATCTTGGCATCGTTCGAGTTCCCAGAAGAACACTTACACGCTGTGGAACGACAAACCTACCAAGCGGCGTGCAAAACATGGAAGAACTTCAAGAGCACGCTTGTCAGGAAATACGTGGAGACGGACGAAACGCCTTTTACTAAATACCCATTCCTGGAACCACAATGGGAAGAGTTCAAGGCGATGAAAACGACCGAAGAATTCAAAAGTACAAGTGTGGCGCACAAGGCCCTCCAGGCAAAAAACACGCACCCCCACAGACTTGGCACAGCTGGGTATGCGGGTAAAATCCCGCAGTGGAGGTTAGAGGATGAGCTGGCAGCTGCAGAGGACATCGCCCCGCCGTTTTCCAATATCCCGGATGACCGCGCTCGAAATTGGCTTAGAGCAAGGTCATCTACAACGACATCGGGGGACGTCTCCTTTCGAAACCCTGCAGACCAGCAAGTGTCCCAGCGCCTGGTAAGATATCGATCGAACTACGTAGCTTGTAATTACTCCACAACTTCGTACGAATTGAAATGACATGTCGTGCTCTTGCAGGAAGAGCTGAGTTTTGAATCTACCCTGGGATCATTCCAGGGAACAAGGGAGAATGATATGCTCTCCGTGGCCCTGGGAAACAAGGAGCACCCGGGTCGTACGAGAGGCCTTGGGCTTTACGTTCCTTGGAAACATGGTTTCCAAGATGACTCCGGAATGTATCGGCGTAGGAAGAGAAACAAAGCCGAGCGTGAGGAGCAGCTACGAGAAGAGATCAAGGAATCTCTTCGAGAGGAGCTATTTGCTCAGATGGGTGAAGTAATCAGAGAAGAGGTGCGGAAACAGACAGAAAGTCAGCAGGCCGCCACCGCCGCTGCTATGCTAGGTAGCCCGCACAACCGTCCGAGTAGCTGCGCGTCCAATCCGACGCATACCCAGTCCAAATTTCCTGTGGACGACATCCTGGTAATAATTATTACCTCTCGAATGCTTGCTCCATTGGTAGGCCTATTCGAGTAGCTAATTTTGTATCGTTATGTAGGAGCCTACGAACTGCAAGCTCCAAGTGAGATATGGCGCCATTCCCTTGTACGCTGCTTGGGGCCAGGCATATTCGTCTGGTAACGGGGCCATGGTGCACGGCCAAGCTTTAGCGCCAGGCTTCGCAAAAGTTAATGTGGATGGTGTGTATGTCAATTTTGAGGTGGTCCCGCTACCGAAGCCCCCCAACGACGAGATCGTGACTCTAGGACAGGCCATTGGAACATTCATCCAGTGGCCCAAAAGCGACATCTTCCTGGAGGCTTCTTCACCGGTGGCAGGACCAGAGCAACATGCACTGGTGCCATCTCCAGTACAAGACCAGTCGGTTCCACCACCGGATACTACAACGATGCTATCTCCACGGGCCCTATTCTCGCCAGAGCAACTTGCACCGCTGCTACCTTCAAAGTCGACTTCCGTGAAGTCGACCTATAGCCGAGGCAGCAAGGCCAGCAAGGGCAAAGCAAAGAAGACCAATGATGATCTTCCGTACCACCCTTTGGCCCGCAAATTCGTGCTTGGCGAGCCGTTGCTCGAGCAAAAAGCCCTCCAAAAGCTACCATATAGTTGCATGCAATTGCACACGTGGTATATGCAGCAGTCCAATAAGCCAGAGGGAGAACGGACTTCAAGTATCACTGTCAAATTCTCCGAGGAAGATTTACACCACAATCTTCAAGAGTGTACATTCGTGGTCGCCTTTGAGGATTTATTCGAGCTGTTCATGCTCAACGCTCTTGACGTCTCAATCATTCGATGCTGGACGCTGTAAGTGTGTACAATCACAGTCTCCGTTAATGTCATACCGATAAATGCCATATCTAATTTTTTGCTTTCGTGTGTATATATATAGACACATGCTGATTAAAGCTAGAGTATCGAACTCATCAGCTGGTTTCTTGGACCCACAATTGGTCGCCAAGACTACCATCGATGTGGAGGCATCCCTCGTCGAGAGGTACATTGCATCAGGCCTGCTGAGTTGCCGCAATAAGGACTATGTACTTATGCCCTTCAATCAGAGCTTTCATTGGATTTTAATAGTAATTGTACCAAAATGGAACAAGGTATATTACCTTGATTTCCTAAGTAAGAATAAAATGGACTTCACAGTTGTCAGCCAAGTAATCGATAGGTAAGCACATATTCCCCATACATATCTGCATTGTACTCTTTCTTTCCTTCCGAATGATTAAGGTTAACCTTTTCGAATTACGTAGGGCGTTCGCGATGTACATTGAAAAGGGAGGTGACTCGAAGCGCGGGGCCAACGGCCTGCTGACACATGTTCGAGATTTTAAGGTATTCGCTATTTCACATTAATTAATCCTATGCAACAGATGGTACTAATGCCTTTTGAACTAACACATTCCATTTTTTGCAGTGCCACCAGCAGCGGCCGGGCAACACATGTGGATACTACGTTTGCCAACATATGGAACTACTCCTCGATTCCTCGAGGGTCACCAATCGCAAGGTTTGTCACTCTTCCCATAATTACTTCATACTTATCACGTTACATATATATGTACATTGATATTCCTATCGACAGGCTGTATCAATCCCGTCAACTGCATTGAAACAGTCTGAGCTTCGAGAGGTTCAATCAGAGTTGGCGTTCTTTTTGCTGACTCAAGTCATACAGCCAGAAGGACGGTTCCACTGCGCACACTGATTTCTTATTGGTCTTATCACTAAGTGTAAATGCAGTGTAGATCTTTTGTAACTGTGCATTTGTTAATGGATATTTCAGTTCAATTCAATTAATTGATTTGCGAAATGGATGCATGCTTTATGTCTGTGAGATGAAGTGCGATGTCAATTGGATGTTTTATGTCTGCGAAATGTACCTGAAAGCAAATGAGATGTGTGAATTGTATGTTTTTTGTCTGTGATTATCTGCTTGTTTCAGAGGGCATGGCTAGCATTTCCTGAGGCTAGCCAATAAACAGAAATAGATTTTGGTTTAGGAGGAAGGAATATCACAGACGGTTTTTAAGTAAAAACCGTCTGTGATATGTATCACAGACGGTTTTTCATTAAAAACCGTCTGTGATTATCGGTTATCACAGACGGTTTTTAATTAAAAACCGTCTGTGATATCTGATAATCACAGACGGTTTTTAATTAAAAACCGTCTGTGATATCTAATAATCACAGACGGTTCGAAAACCGTCTGTGATAACCTTCGATCATCACTGACCCATAAATTCAGACGGTTCAGAAAACCGTCTGTGATGACGTTTCTGAACCGTCTGTAATGTCGATTTTTGTAGTAGTGTTTCCCTCTTTTACTCGATTTGGTACAACCTTCCTTGTTTTGGATAAAGGTCAGAACTTTAGCATTGATCTTCACGATCTACGATTGGAATAGGTTTATGAGATTTAGGAAGGGCTTGTGCCATGTTTCACTGCATTTGGATAAGTGGTTTGAGATTTATCTCTTTTCTTAGATCGTGTGCAGTGTAGTTTGCACTGTTCCTCGGTGAGCGGTCAGATCGCAAGGAACCGAGTGATCAAACCAGCCACCAATAAACCGGCATAATCAGTCCATCTAGAAGTCAGATCACTTGAAGGCCGACAGTCAGATCGGTGGAGACTAAAGTTTTGGGCAATCTTTGTGATCTTTGGATCTTGGCTTTAGTGAGTTTGTGAGTTTGTGCTTTCACTGCATTGTTAATACCTGGTGAAAAAGTTTTAAAGAGTCATTCACCCCTCTGACTTACCATACCAATCCTACAAAGCCCCACCAAAAGCAATATGATGGTTAGATGTCTTTGCCATTGACATTTCACGGCAAATTTAGAGTTTAGGTACCTTCACTAGGGTACTTCTAATAATTGTGCAACAACGAGCATGGCCAATTTGTGATATCGCCGTTGGTCGATATAGAATTGATGCAATATATTAGAAATTTCTATCATGAAAATAAAGTTGAATGTTGTCATTATCGAGGGCCACTCCACAATCTTACATGTTGATTTTGCTATCGACCAACTATAGAAACGCGGATGTGGTGATCGCTACCATTAAAGGAGCACAACCCAACACTACAAGAGTTTGTCTATTTGGTGATGAACTATTGTGATGAAAGCTTGTTTTGCCACTGTAGACCATAATTATAGTGACAAAATATTTTTTCCTCACTGATTCATCTATAATTAGTGGCGAAATATTAACTCATCACAATACACTTTAGTAGTGATGATTTTTCAGTGATGAACTATCACGCTGTCCCTACTTAATTTATAATTAGTGACAAAATATTTACTCATCATAGTACACCTCAGTAGTGATGATTCTTTAGTGATGAAGTATCACACTGTCATTACTTGATTCTTGATTTATAATTAGTGGAAAAATATTTATTTGTTACAGTACGCCTTAGTATTGATGATTCCTCAGTGGCAAATTATCATGGTGTCACTACTTGATTTATAATTAGTCTCAAAATATTTAGTCATCATAGTACAACTTAGCAGTAATGATTCTTTAGTGATGCACTATTACACTATCACTATATGATTTATAATTAGTGGCAAAATATGAAGTCATCACAATACACCTTAGTAGTGATGATTCTTTAGTGATGAACTATCAAGTTGTCACTATAGTGTTTATAATTAATGGCACAACTATTTTAAGTCATCATGCTATACCTTAGCAGTGACGATTCTTCAATAAAGAAGCACATTGTCACTACTTGATTTATTATTAGTGGCAAAATATATTTCATCACAGTACATGTTAGTAGTGATGATTCTTAAGTGATGAATTATGAGATTGTCACTACAAGATTTATAAATAAGTGGTAAAATATTAAGTTGTCATAAAATATGTTTGAATTATCATGTTCTTGATGACACAAAACAAGGGCCACAACACATATTTTGGGTACGCAACTTATTTTGATTGTTGTAGTAGTTTTTCTTTATTTTTTGTTCTGCATGGTCTTGGAACCTCTGATCGACCTAACTACTAGTGCTTATCTTAAGCAAATTTTGTTGAATTTGTTCCGATGAAGTTTGCATGCAAGGACATGTTGGGGTGCTTTGATAGATGGCCTAGGCAGGTTTTGTGCTCCAAGTATACAAGTCATAATTGAATTAATTTTAATTTCTAATGGCACTCTATCCTAGTTAAACATGGTTACCTTTCAACTGCACACGTGCATACAAGTTATGCCTCTTGACTCAGCTTGTGGGACTATACCTAGTTCAGGCCCACAATGCAGCGAGCGTATGCATGGCCGTATGGCTCGTATCGATGCCGCTCGGATGATATCTTGGAAGCATGCAACGATTGGAGAACTAATATATCCCCAAACCTAATTAGATAATCCTCACATCCTTCTGTTGAGTAACTGACATGCCTAAAACATGCAACTTGGCCGGACTCGCACAACAACTCTGTGGTGGCGCTAGCCCCTCCAACTGTTCACCCTAAGCTTCACATATAAAAGGCCATGTTCTCTACCATGCACACGACAGAGATAGAGATGGATAGGTTGAGATATTGAGTGTCGTGTGTGTTTTTAGGAAGCTTTAGAGCACTTCCATGGCGATGACTTCTACTTAGAATCAACACTTGGTGTGGAGTCTAGTCCTTTCTCTTATTCCTCATCCTCATGTCGTGGGTTCGTAGCGATTGTAGATTAACCATAATATATTACTGTATTTCTTTCTCTTGCAAGTCAAGCAAGCATGAAACTAATGGTTGCTGTGTATCCAGCTATAGTGTGACATGTAAAGTGCTTATCTTGTTTTATAAATACATACATTTACTTGACTGTCTTCATTTGATTGTACAGTACGCGAGCTGCGTGTAAGTGTAAATCAATGAAGAAGAAAAAGGGAGATACATAGGAAGAGGATGGCAGGGATAGAGCATGTTGCTTAAACAAATCATGGATAAATGAAAGAGGTGGATGATGTTCATGCTCATAAAGGATGATCGGGATCATGAATTTGTAATATGAGATCAATGTATAATGCATATGTTTTCTTGCAGCAATGTAACACAAGTACGTGATAAATACTATTTTATTTCAACATGTTTCTTATGATAAGTATAATTACCTATAACGGCTTGCTATAAATGATATAGTGATGGTTTTCTTGTGTCAGCCATAGTGACAATTGCCATGCGATCTTTTGCCACAATAAAGCATAATATATGTGACAATTTAGTGTCACAATAGAGTAATATTTCACTATTAAAAAACAAAATGTGACAATTTTTCTATCACAAATATGCATGCATTTCTAATGATGAAACTGTCACGTATACTAGTTCTAATTGTGGGGCTTCAATTGCCACTAATTGTTATTAATTTGTGGGAAATACTTTTGTGACCATCTGCATTATTTGTTATGAAAATGGCAACACTAATGTTACTCATAATTGTGACACATCAAGTTGTCTCTAATGTAGCAATTAGTAGTGATGATTTTCTTGTCACTAGTGAATATATTATTTGTGATGAATAAAAATTCATCATTATGTTACTAGTGACGCTAATATTAGTGACGATGCAATGACGACTCAAAATTTCATCACAAAGCGGTAATTATGATGAAAAATAGATTTATAGTGACAAAATTTGTCGTCACAAAAAGGGTGATCCCTTGTAGTGGAATATGGCAATGTACAATATTGTAGTTAGTTCTTTAAGAAATGTACATTATAGTTAGGATTGCACTTGGGTAATCATTAGTTTTGTACAGAGTAAAACCAATCATCTTTATGTGAATAATTCAGAACCAGTCCGTAAGACTGATGTGAATCACGAATAGACTCCTACTCTTAGACACTTGGGGGACAAAATTAAGTTACAGGTAACAAAAAACAAGAGTAAGTTTTCTTTCTTTTGAATTAAAATACTGGTTTTTTTCAATATGAATTACATGATGCAAAATTCTTTCTCAATGGATGGTTAAGGGTAGGTTAGCTAGTCAGATTCCTGGGGTACAAATTAATGCTTCCTATTTGCCATCATGCCATTCTGGCTGCCATGATCTGGTGCCACATTCCATTCCATTTGCACCCGGGCAGGGTGTGCTGGCATGCTCAAGCATGACAGTGAAAGCTGAAGGAGTGCATCTCATGGTCTGAAATTCTGAATTGTTGGTTTGTCACACTGTGCTTCATGTGCAATCTCTGGCCATCACCTCTGATCTATGGGCCATTACGCATAATGCGGTTTCCTGTTATATGTTAGTCGTAACGTGGACCATTTGCTTATGTCATGTACGTGGATCAGGGGCGGATCTAGAACATGCAAGATGAGGTGATATTGGTGTGGTTGGAGTCATTTCCTTTTCTTGCGAACCTCAGTACGAGTAGTTTGAGTGGACACAATTGTCGGTTCCTATTAATAAGCATAACATGGACCATTTGAAATCTGAGGTGAGAGAGAGTTGTAAAGTTGTAAATATGGTTTATGAGTATTTTTTTTAAAGTAGTTGTTTCACTTTTTTTTGTTGAACTTAAGTATTTGTTTCACTTGATGTACCTAGTGACATATCAACAGGTGATCAACGATTAAAAATACCAATTGATGTTTTCTCTTTGCAAATAGAAAGATATGTTTACCTTCGTGAGCTATTTAAAGTTTTAGACCGTAGGCAGCAGAGAGTCCTCGAGATAAAATCTCAAAAAAATTCACAACATATACTTGATCTAACTTAAATCCTTGTTTTCATCTTTTTGGCCAAGCAACTTGGATAACAGAATTCAAAATCCAACTTATTGTCTTTTTTTTCCTTCAAGGCATTCCAGCTCCCTGTAACCTAAACATGAAACGCATTACATTACTCTAAAATCCCCGCCGCACCTCCATTGTGCATTTCCCCCATTCCCCTAGTTTTAAACTTCCAAATATTATTGAAACATTTCATTTCGGATTTGAAAACTTTCAATTGAGGATAAAAACGTTTACACTAGAGGAATCCGACTAAAAAAATCAAATCTTTCAGCTGAAAAAAAGAGAAGGGATTTTTGAACATTCAAATCCAATTGATGGTGGCAAAGCTGTGCAGGTGAGGCCGTGGGCTCCGGCGACACGGTAGGGTTTCATTTTGGCAGAGAAAGAAAAGGGGAAGGATGGGTGTTAGTGGGAGACGACGATGCAGAGTTCCATCGTCGTTGGCAATGGAGCAGATTGGGGAAGGAGGATGGAGGTGCGTCTAGGGAGCTTAGAGAGGAAAGTGCTCGATCTCCATACAAAAAGGAGCAGACACTATGCATGCCGGCACAAAAACGCGAAGGCGGGCGTCTTGATCTCTATCTAAGTCTACTTATGGATTTTTTCCCCTCCATGAATGAGCATTCTTGGGATAGCAATCGTATGGACATAAGCAAATTATATATATATATATATATATATATATATATATATATATATATATATATATATATATATATATATATATATATATATATATATAGGAAGCTTTTTTCTACTCCCAGTGTAGTTACTCCCATTGTATCCACCTTTTATCTGAAAAATACTAATTACTCCTAGGTGTAGTTACTCCCCGTTAATCCACCGTTGATTTTTGTTTACGATCTGTGCTTCAGTCTGCGATTATTGGAGCTGTAAGACACGGGTTCTAAGCTGATTCGATCCAATTCCGCGAGTATGGAATACTCCAGACATCGAGTATATTCAGCGAGTTTCTATATCCGTTTAGATCTTCCACTATTTTCGCTTATCCTCTACCACTATCCAGGATTCAAGGCGATTCGCCGTTACCTTCCAGGAAACCCACATCTCACATCTCTCCCGGAGGATTTTGGCATCACCCTGGCGGCTTGGACGATGTTAGTTTGGCGGCGTGTTTTCATGCCGATAGGTCTTCAGCTGTGAGTAGATTTCTTCTCTGAATGCCAACGGTATGTTCTTCAAAATACTATTCCTGATATATCCATCAGGGTAATTCTCGCCTGCATTTAGTTTCCTTCTAATTTTTTGCAGGAAACCCACATATCACATCTCTCCCGGAGGATTTTGGCATCACCCCGGCGGCTTGGACGTTGTTATTTTGGCGGCGTGTTTTCATGCCGATAGGTCTTAAGCTGTGAGGAGATTTCTTCTCTGAATGCGAAAGGTAAGTTCTACACAATACTATTCCTAATATATCCATTAGGACAATTCTCGCCTACATGTTTAACTTTGTTTTCCCTGCTAGTTTCAATGTTCTGGTGATTTGCTTTATTGAAAATGCTTCCAATCCATGGGGTGAATACTCCCCTGTATGTATAATGCTACGATTTCTTTCCTGACTTCTCTAGTTTCACAATTCGCAGTTTTGAAAATACTTCCTGGCTTCCTGCTAATTGTTCTAATCATTGTTTTTTTGCAAATCTTGTTAATTGCGAAGCTGCGACTCTTTTGCAAATAGGAGCATGCTAATTGACCCTTATTGAATTGGGGTACAACTAGTTTCATACTGTATTTTCTGATTTTGCTACCCTGACAACTTGTCTAGTCCTAATTGAGCCTGCTCCTATTTGAGTTCGTGTAAAATATATACAGCTGGATCCTTGACAAATGAGTTCAGTAATACAGCATAGCGGACATAGTCCACTTAATTGGCTTTAAGTTTTACGGAGGCTGAACTACTTAAAATGAAAAAGGAGTATATATACGTTTGGTAGTATGTGGTAGTACACTAGGGAACAATATACTACAAGCTTATCTTTACACGAATCATCCTTATGCATGACGTCAAGCAATCTTAGCAATTCAAAAAAACATATACAAGTACATGATTGATTTTAAGAAAGTATATCTCAATGTGAGGATTATTCTCTACTGCATGTACAAACTCAACACTTGCTTTCTTTTCGTAAGGGTATACCATAGGATACTTAGTGTTCCTGATCCATCCATTAGGAAAATACTCCCCTGAATGTATAGCTAACTTGATTCAGTTGTTGTTTTTCCATCCACTAGCCGCACACTCATCTGGCAGTACGCTCTGACATTTTCCTAGATGAAATACTTTCTTGAGTTCACCATGTTTTCGTATGACCATACATGTTTTCGTTTGTGACAACATGCAGTAGTATATGGTTTGAAATTCTGTAACTGACAGATTGGAGTAAGATAGAGGGTAGTATTTTACACAATTTCTCAAACATGACTCTCACGTTTATCGGATCCATTGGAAGTCTTGAGTTATACATTTTTGAAAACACATACCTACATACCTAAAGACACTCAGTACTGTTTTCAGAATAACAAAAATAACACCTCTCCAGGAGAATGAGATCCACAGCCCTATCATGCTGAAAAGAACTACCTTGCTCACAAGCCGGCCCTTTCCCCCTTATTTGTTACTCCATTTGCTGAAAAGGACTATCTTGAGTTATACTTATTGTCAGATGATCAAACATGATGAGGGTTCTAACCTGAATGTACAACTCGATGATTAGCTTTTGTTTTGTTTTTGACAATTCATTATATTTACTGTTCCTGATCAATCCATGGGTAGAATACTTCCCTTCATGTATGACTAAATGATTTGTTATTTGTTTTTCCATAGACTAGTCGCGCACCCATCTGGCACATCTGTTCGACCATTTGATCTTGCACCTTTGTTTTAACATTTGCCTACTTGATAATACTTCATGTTATTTTGAGATAACATCTAGTCATCATATAACTGACATTACAAGCTACCATTGCAAGTCATGGTAAAATCAAATAATATGATGAAACCGTCTAGTGGCAGTAGCTTCATACATGATTTTACAAGGGCTCTGTATATGGTTCCATCAAAAAAAACTTCTGAACAACAGAAGGGCGGATGTTCCCTTTGTTTTCATTTGTACATACCTACTCTTAGTTTCCTACTAATTTTTTGCCTACTTGTCAATAATTCCTTCTAGTTGTTCAATTCATTTTCTTGCAAATCCTATTAACTTGACATCAGCGTTCCCATCATTTTAATGACTTTATACTCTTCCATTGTAGGGCATGGCCAAGTCAAAGAACATGATCAAACCACTTGCTGGCAGTAGCTCAAATTCTGCTTTTACCAGGGCTCTGTCTCTTGTGCGCTCAAAAAAAATTATGAACAACAAAAGAAGAGTGGTGCCAATGGTTTCCAATCAAAGGAAAGAAGTGCTACCAAGTTGAGAAAGGCTTGGCAGAACAAGATATACTCTAGGTGTTCTCCTTCTTTTATTGTTGACTTGATTGAAGATCTAGACAATCATAAGTTGGAATTAGTTAATCAGATGGGCTTTCAAGGATTAGTTAGTTTAAAACTGAGTAAGCTGAACCGCCAATTTGGTGCTTGGCTTCTAAGCAAATTTGATCCACACTCTGGAGTATTGTGTGTTGGTCCAAGGTTAGAACTCATGATGACTTGTGATGATATCAACCATGTAATCGGCATCCCTTGCAAAGGCAAGAAAATACTACCTGTAGCCCAAAAAGAGGCCTCAGATCTAAAAGCCTATTTGTGTTTCATTTTTGGTCAGTCTTCTTGGGATGATTTAACTATCCCCTTCCTCGAGCGATTACTGAGGAGTAGATCTGATGGACCTATGGATGCTGATGAAATTATCAAATTCAAGATGGCATTCGTAATTTACATTGTCACAAAATTCTTGGCACCGAATACGAACTAGGAACTATTACGTTTAGAGCCTCACTGTCCGCAATAACTCTGGTCAAGCACAAAAGAAATTCGATGAGTAATACCACATACCTCCTTGGAAAAACAAGCAGTGCATTGTAAATACCACCTCTCAAGGGGTATGAGATCCCCTGTAATTTCATTCTGACGAACACTACTGCCTTCTCCTACTGGTGTTTCTTCCCCCCTCAATAGCTGTGGCTCTAAACAACTCTTAGACATTTATCTGCGTCAACGTTGAAGACGGCAGCTCTATACAATTGCACTAGTATACACTCAAGCAGAGGATGCGATCTCAACCCTGTTGACTATTACCTCCGAGCAGGGGAACGAGGGAAACACTGCGTACGTAACATGGAAAACTGCATAATAACGAAACCTTAATCACCGCCGAGTAACACGGCAAAGGATACCTTCCGTACTAGCGATTTGTTACTTAAACGAACAGATTTAATATCCATCTATTGCGTGCCCGCTTGAAAACTGAATTTTCATTTTTTTTTGCCTAATCAGATTTTACTACATCACATCCATAACGGAGAAACATCCTTTCTGAAAAAACAACGTCCTGTTTCAGTTTCATGTCTACCACCCAGTTTTCATATGTACATACCTCGATGGAAAATCATGCCATTTGCTTCCAGAAATTTAGTTCCATTCATTTTGTACCCGTAATTTACAGTACTTTATGATACGTGTTCTAATACGGCAAAGCTTACCTAGCCTACACATACTCCTGTTTTGTTTTCATGTCTACCATCCAGTTTTCATATGTACATACCTCGATGGAAAATCATGCCATTTGCTTCCAGAAATTTAGTCCCATTCATTTTTTACCCGTAATTTACAATACTTTATGATACTTGTTCTAATACGGCAAAGCTCACCTAGCCTACACATACTCCTGTTTTGTTTATTTAATCGCACTGATTTGTTACCAACAGTAGTGCGACAGATTTATAACTGAATATCCGGAACGGTTAAACAAACTACCGAAAACAGATATGTCCCAGATACGAAAAGAAGTACACCACTTGAGTATTACACGATGTGTTTCACAATTGTTTTCTAAAGGTTTTCTAAACACTATCAGTGCTAACATGTAGCAGTATTTTATGTTCACGGGTCCCAAATACGGTAAAAAAAAAAGTAGTATGTCCGACACACTACACTTTGGAGAGCAAAAAGTATGATGCATACCATGTTGTATTATTTGGATTTTGTTTACAACATCTTCTACAAATATATCTGACAACAATCAGTAGCAACCCGCTGAAACCATGCGTCCATTCGTTGACGTACGTACATATTACAAATTGGTTTCATTCCATTTTGGTTTCATAATATTTTGAGCAGTATACACATACCTCAAATCATAGCATACTATTTAGGCCCTATTTGTTTCCACTTAAGATTATTATAATCTAGCTTATAAATCATAAGTGGAAACAAACAACCCAGATTATAAGGTAACGTATTATAATCTAATAGCCCAGATTATTGTAATCTAATAAGCTCAAAAAAGGAGCTTATTTCAGCTTATAGATCCACCTTTTATCTTAATGACCATAAAATTTTAGGAATATTACCCACCTTTGCCATTCATCCAACCCCCAACTCCCGTGCCTCTCTCTCCCAGGGCATTGTAGTCTTTAAACATTCGAATACAACAATCCATAACTCTGATAATCCAGGCTACCAAACACCTGACAGCTTATTTCCCACCAGTGTAATACCCCAATTATGCATAAGGGAAAATGATAGCGATTAAGGGTTTTTGCCGTCAGACCCATCGACTTTTAACGTGCCGAATGTTTATCGTTCGCAGAGGTTCCCAGACCGCCCCGGGGTAGTCGGCACCGTCTAGAGAGCCGGGTAGCGCTCTCAGAGGTTCCCGGACTGCCCAGGGACAGTCGGCACTGTCTCGCGACGTGGGTATTCATCATCCGGCAAATTTCATCTTACCTTTTTCCGACTTACCGCTGCAGTAGAAACCCCAAAACCCCCTAGACCAAAAAGCCCTTAGGGCCATAGCCAGCCAAGGCAAAAAGGGAAGGGGTAGAAGCGACATTTCGCGGTGAGTGTGATAGCCATGCTTCTTGAGTAGACAAGACATCACACAGCCCTTTTTACCTGCTCCACTTTCTGCCACAGCCACAAAGCCAGAGCCAAGTCCAGCCCCAGCATCATTTCACTCCCCAGCCGAGAGAAAGTGAGGGAAGAGTAGGAAGGAGAAGGGCTAGAAGAAGAGATGCCAACGGAGCTCAGACAACGCCGTCGATAGCACCCAAAGGAGATTGTCCACAACCACATCTGCTTCCAGTCCCGCAAAACAAGTAGGTTGCCCATCCCCTATATTTTTTCCAATACCGACTCTCAAGCTCAAGCATGTAGAAAGTAAGGGAAGGGGGTGCACCGCCCTGAGTAGATGAAGCGAGCCGCAGAGCGTCGGCATCGCGCTGGTGACCGGCGGCCTGGGGTCGGAGAGCCGAAGCCGGCGGCGACGGCTGATGGGGACGGGTGGTGGCGCAGGCGACCGAGGGCGGGAATGCAGGGGCCAGGGCTGGAGCCGAGGACGGCGGCCGTTGGCCGTGCCGACCGAGCGCCGACGCCCAGTGCCCCACCGCCGTGCGCGTGCGCAAAGAGGAGCGACGGATCCGGGCTTGGCCAGCCGGATCCGAGGAGAGGGAAGGGGGGCGAGCAGGGGGAGGCCGGCGGTGGTGAGCCGCCCGCGCGCCGTCGCGCCGCCGGAGGGACACCCGCAGGTGCGGCTGTGCATGCGAGGTAGGGGGGTGGAAGAGTGAAGGGGGCGGCGGAGGAGCCGGCGGCGGCACCGATCTTGGCCGTGCGCCGCCGCGCCGCCCGGTCGGCATGGGAGGAGAGAGGCCTTCGGCCGGAGGAGGAAAAGAGGAGGCAGAGGAGGTGCGGCCGGTTCGGCCGGGTGGAAGTGAGGAAAGAGAGGAAGGGGTGGGGAAAGAAAAAGAAAAGAGAAAGGAAATAGGGAAAGAAGAGAGAAGAGACAAAAAAAAACAGAAAAGAGGAGAAAAAGAAAGAGAAAAAAATTGGTACCTGCGCGGGAGGACCTTAACCCCGGGCATTTTACGCTAGAACCAGGACATGCGTGTAGTATCGGCATTGCTTATTTATTCTCTGGTTCCGTTATAATATGTTAAGTCGAATTAATTGCTTGACTAGGTGGAGGTCCTGAGTCGACGTCGTCCTCACGTCACTTCGCTCCGCTTGGTTAACCGGCAAGTACATGGTAGAGCGGTAGACCAAGATTTATGAATATGCGATGTTTACCTGATATGATGATATGTATGTGGAAATGCGTTGATTACATGATATCTATGTGGAAATGGGACGTTTACATGACATGAGGTTGCACGGTAAATGATGGCAAAGATGATGGAGTGAGGTAGGCAATGGTGCTTATCTGCTAATAATGTTAATGATGAGCATGATTATGATCATGGGCATATGCATTTGCATGAGGAGCACTCAAGAGTGAGGGCGGTGAGAAAGTCCCTAGCTATGAGTAAAGCTAGCGGACTAATCCGGAGTGCTCTTGAGTAAGACCTGCTTCGGTAGGCCTCCACGGGAGTGGAGGGGTCCCGTGCTTAAGAGGGCGGGCCCACGATGGGTGAACATCGACGGGTGTTCACTCGGCAGTACCGGTACTTGCAAAGTGAAGAGCAAAGGAGCATGTAGAGTAATAATGCATTGCATTGATGGCAGATCAATGTTTGGCTATGAGGATGATGATACAAACATGATGATATATGTGGATTATGTTTAAATGCTTACTTATGTGGGGAGTGTCTATTGTTCTATTATGTACTTGTTGAGTCTTTGGACTCACCCTTGCTTTATTTGTCGTTTTTAGGTGACCGTTGAGGACGACATGCACGGGCGGGAGTAACACATGAACAATATGCACGAACTAGCAGCACTCTTTAAACTATCCTTTTGTCAACTTATTTTAGTCTCTACTAGTATGCTAGAGTGGGAACCAAACGAAACTAAACCTATGTTGTATGTGTTCGCTGCTACCTGATTATATTAGTGTTGACTTAAATTCTTCCAGTGTTGATAAAATGGTATGAGTATGTGGTGGTGGTAGCATTCTGGCCCAGAGGGTGGGCGGGGTGTTACAACCAGCTTATTATAAGCTAGCTTATATAATCCCCACCTATAAGCTAGATTATAATAATCTTAAGTGGAAACAAACAGGGCCTTAGTTTCAGGCCATACGTACAAGATAACGCATACTCCCATGTCCACAGATAACGCAAACGCATACTCCCATGTCCACAGATAACGCATACTCCCTAAACACTTTTAAAAAAAAGGCTGGAGTTTGTCCGCCATACTACTCGTTTGGGAGTCAGAAGTATGACGCATACCATAATTACGCCGTTTATTCTCTACCATAATTACGTGCGATGTTTACGTGGTTATTCCTGCGATGATTAGCGGGTTTGTTATTAACAAAGAGCGTGCTACCTTACCCAATAGCCCGATCAGGTTGTGGGACTACACCTGGGATATATATATATATATATATATATATATATATATATATATATATATATATATATATATATATATATATATATATATATATATATATATATATATATATATATATATATATATATATATATATATATATATATATATATATATATATATATATAGGACGCTGAAATGGGGCACCAAGGTGCCCAGACACCTAGGCTCCCTGTCGTTAGATTGCTTTTAGATACGTGCTAGTGCAATGGTATGTAATATATTAGGCATGCTAAATCAATCATGGAAGGAAAGTCTTAATCATGGATGGAAAGTCTCAATCACACTAGCACGCATCTAAAAGCAATCCAAAGGTAGGGAGACTTGGTGCCCAGACACCTAGGTGCCCCTGTTATTTATACTATATATATACAAAAATTCACAAAATGATACAAGCTAAATTTTTGTTGAATGGTTCAAGGTGACGATTGGCGTAAGAAAAAGGGTATGTCGCAGTGAATGATTTAGAGCGGCGAATTTGTACATCATGATAGTAGTTTAGGTTAATATCCTGCGTGAATTTTTCATCATATTCGGGCAATAAAATGTTATCTTAATTATATTCATTGTATCGGACAACAATTGCGTGTGTTGACTTCCAATTATTTTTATACGCCGCACGAACTGATTTAGAGTGGCGAATTTGTACATAATGTTAGCAGTTCAGGCAAAAATATTATGTGAAATTTTCGTATCATTCGAGCAACAAATTTTTGTTGAATGGTTCAAGGTGACGATCAGCGTAAGAAAAAGGGTATGTCATAGTGAATGATTTAGAGCGGCGAATATTTACGTCGTGATAGTGGTTTAGGTTAATATCTTTTGTTAATTTTTCATCATAATCGGGCAACAAAAATGCTATCTTACTTTTATTGATTGTATTGGACAACAATTGCGTGTGTTGACTTCTAATTATTTTTATATGACGTATGAAGTTATTTAGAGCAGCGAATTTATACATAATGTTAGCAGTTCAGGTGAAAAATATTATGTGAATTTTTCGTATCATTCGAGCAACAAATTTTTGTTGAATGGTTCAAGGTGACGATTGGCGTAAGAAAAAGGGTATGTTGCAGTGAATGATTTAGAGCGGCGAATTTGTACGTCATGATAGTAGTTTAGGTTAATATCTTGTGTGAATTTTTCATCATATTCGGGCAATAAAATGTTATCTTAATTATATTCATTGTATCGGACAACAATTGCGTGTGTTGACTTCCAATTATTTTTATACGCCGCACGAACTGATTTAGAGCGGCGAATTTGTACATAATGTTAGCAGTTCAGACGAAAATATTATGTGAAATTTTCGTATCATTCGTGCAACAAATTTTTGTTGAATGGTTCAAGGTGACGATCAGCGTAAGAAAAAGGGTATGTCGTAGTGAATGGTTTAGAGCGGCGAATATTTACGTCGTGATAGTGGTTTAGGTTAATATCTTTTGTTAATTTTTCATCATAATCGGGCAACAAAAATGCTATCTTACTTTTATTGATTGTATCGGACAACAATTGCGTGTGTTGACTTTCAATTATTTTTATACGACGCATGAAGTTATTTAGAGCGGCGAATTTGTACATAATGTTAGCAGTTCAGACGAAAAAATTATGTGAAATTTTCGTATCATTCGAGCAACAAATTTTTGTTGAATGGTTCTAGGTGACAATCGGCGCAAGAAAAAGGGTATGTCACAGTTAATGATTTAGAACGGCGAGTTTGTACGTCATGATATTGGTGCGGATGAAAATCTTGTGTGACATTTTTAGTTGAATCGGACATCAACTGTTGTATTATACAAATGTCCGTCCGGAGGTATGCACACACAAATCACTCAAAATCTGAATTGTACGTACTCAATACGAAAAGAAAAATCTAAAGTGAAATATTGTATCAAGTGCAGAAATTTCATTAAGTTCAAGCTGAAACAGTAATGGAAGTTAACTAAGTATGAATTGTTATGTAAATTCAGCATTATAAAAGGAGATAGAAATAACAAAAAAAAGCATGTCATAGACTAATAGAAAGAAATAGTGGGGATCTTTTGGGCAATGAAATTCCAGAACTTGATTATCACAATCATAATCAAAGTATAGTAGAAAGAAAGCGTGGGGATCATTTGGGCTCAGAAAATTCCAGTCTTGATTACCAGATAACAAAAGAAAAAAAAAGATAACTAACTGGTCATGTGCAATTTCAACAACCGAAATACTATGCACTCCGTAATACACACTCAACAAACATGGACCAAAAGAATTCGGACATGTATGTACGAAACGTCCATCAGCCAAGAAGCATACAAATTGTAAAACAAATCCCGTAATTGCAGGAGAGGAAAAGGTATCAAGAAAATAGCAGTGGCGGCACCGAAGCGTGATTTGGGGAACGAAGTGTGACCGAGAGACGGAGATTCCAATTTGGCACAAGCAACCGGGTCCCAACCCGTTAATCGTCTTTTCTCCGGCTCCCTACGCGTGCGGAATCGGACGGCTCAGGATTGAGGAGTCCGGACACCTAATAGTACTAAGTATTTTTACTATATATATATATATATATATATATATATATATATATATATATATATATATATATATATATATATATATATATATATATATATATATATATATATATATGAAGCACGTTACATTCTCTAGTAATTGTGTTGGATGGCAAATTCTTCTTATGAGATCATGTGGAGGTCACTTCATGGTGTATGATGAGTATTTGACCTTGTTATACAAGTGATGTCGAAGTTTGAGTTTAGTTTTGGAAGTTTGCAATTTTTAGAGTTCCTGCCAGATTTTAGTTGATCTGATCGGCCTTGACAACGGCAATATGACTGACATGGCAAAGACAGACTAACCGATGGCTATGAAGCAATCAGACCAACCATATGCCTTTTGAAAAATAGATACCAAACACTTGTATAGGTATGTTTGAGGATGTCTTTGCACTAGGTGTAACTCAATTTGGAATTTTGATATGAAACTAGATAGAGTTTAACTGAAATTTCAAAGAGAGTGTTTTTTTGGTTCTTTTAATTAGTGAAGCTGGCCAAACACTGGTGGTCAGACCACTGGCTTGGTAATGGTGGTCAGACTGGCTTTTGACGAATTGGTGCTGAAATTATCTATTTTGGTTTGAGGTTTGATCATAAGGTTAGGATTAGTGTATGAGCATGGTTAAGTATATACACGACATGGGTGCCGATGTTTTGTGTTGTGTGTTGCATAATGCATTGTTTTGACTAACATCAGTCAAGTGCATGGAACTTGTGCTCGACATGATTGCTTGGTTTTTGGATGTGCAGGTGGCTTGATGATATAGTTGTCAATAGCAATAGACCGGGACTAGGTGGGGGGTGCTGAAGTCTAAGTGGTCATGTAAGTCCGGATGAGGTTACATGGTTCAAGTGGGAAGCACAGAGAAGACAAGGATCATGGAGAGGTGTGATGCCCCAAAAAAATTCCAACAATGCATGAAAAAAATTCACAAATCTCTCGAGTTGTTTGTTGCATTTTTCTGAGTTTGTTGTGCTTTTCATGCATCGAAAATCCTATCTTCTTTCTCTAAAAATCCTAAAAAATCATTTAAATTCCTTAAAATCTCGTATCTCTTTTGAGCCATTTCTAGCCTAGCCCACAACCATCTTTCTTTTCTCTCTTTGTTTCTTCCTCTTTTTCACTGGGTCGCAGCCCATCCCGCCCATCTGCCACCTACGCTAGCCCACCGTGCCTTGGCCTCCTCCCGCACCATCCCCAAATTCTCTCAGACCTAGCCGCCCCACTCATTTGGTCAACACTGACATCAATGCTTTGCTACATCTGCCACCTCGCTAGCCACGGGACACCACCGCCTCACCCTTGCTCTTGTGCCAATGCCGCCATAACTCCACAAGACAACTTCCACACCACCACACGGCAGCTCGCCCATGAGACACGCGTGCTCATCCACGCCAACGCTCATGCACCGTCTCTGCCTTCATTGCACCTTATGTGCCACTGCCTTCGAGCGGCATTAAAACCAGAGCAGTTGTAGCAACTACTCTCTTTGTCCCCCTTCACCCCAGAAGCTAACTGCACCGCCGTTGAGCCGTGTCATCGTCCACAAATCCGACAAGTGTGATGCCCCCCTTTCTTTGGCCACTCGGGTAATCTATCCAAATTCACTCTCATCTTCGTTCCTCTTCCCAAATTTGTTGTGCCATCATCTCCCTTAGTTCCTTGTAGTTCTAATGGCACCTTTCCTGCACAGAGACATCGCCAGAGCTTCCATCACCATTTGTCCTGCCGTCGGCCACGTCACTGTCACCACTGATCCACCACCTCCATCGTTCCTTTCCCTCGCTATTCATGTCATGACATGCACCTTAACCTGCTGTTGCTAAATCCCACTTCCATCGTTCACCGCATCTATCGTGCATAGCCACCATCGAGCTTCGCCTCACTGGCATGGTTATCACTGCCGCTAGCCTTCCCCGTTGCACTCTAGACCAAGCCATCACCGCCAAAGGACTCCCCATGCCCACACCATGCTCATGCGCTCACCATTTGCACCGAAGACCATTGATGCATTTCCCCTTTCCAAGGCCATCACCCTTGTTCTACCTTTTCCAACCACCACGGTCCTCCCCGTCATCCCAAACTGCCCACCATCCCAAACTACCCTCAATGGATTTGAGGTGCTCGGGAACACACTGTGCACACGTCATCATTGCCATTCTGCCATCGCATCGTCAATGCCATCTCTTTTCTCCCTATATATTCCTCTCTACTCGACTAAGAAGAAGAATAGTGCCAGTTGGCACTATGCTCTCATGGTTCTTCCAAGCCAACTAGACATGCCTGACTTGCGCTCACACCCAACCAATCCTATGCGCAGCACTATGCACACATGGTCAAGTCAAACCAACTCACGGCGAGCCAAACTAAGCCTAAACTAGTTTTTGATTGAGTCCAATCTGAGTCAAACCAGTTTAGTCTAAGTCAAACCCGATTTCCACCAATATAGCCTAGTTTAGAACCAACTTGTGATCGATTCACATAGTTCTAGACTGTTTCTCACCGAGTTAGCATTGGTTCTGCACAGTATATTTATCCTAGACCCTAGTGTGCCCTCCAAACATCATTATTCACCTTCCATCTCCAAATCCAAGCTTTTCAAAGCCGTTCCTTCATCAATTTTTCCTACCAATGTCTTTTCGACTCCATTTTCCCCTTTTCTTTTGTAGTGTTTTATTTGCACGTTTGGTAGCTCTGCAATACACTTATTTGGCTTTGTTCATGTATATACATTAGATTACAGAGGAGCCACTGGGACAACTGAAACTCGAAGTGACAACCCTGAAACCTACGAAGGAGTGAGTGTCAACTACGAGTCGTAGGGCAAGCCATGATCCTTGATCATATTGAATTTCTATTAGTTGGGTTATTTTACATATGGGTTAATTTCTACATTATTTAATTGTTGATGCTATTTGTTATTGGCTATTTTTGAATGTTCCTGCTTAAATAGTTAATGCCTTTAATTATATCTTTTACATGCCATCTTTGATAAAAATCTAATCTGGTTTTCTTTGATAAACTTAGAGCTAGTGTATCATACTTTAGATTAGCATAGTAGTAGAGGATAAGAACTGCAATTACTTATCACTTGCCATCCGCCATCATGAGTTGATGTGTCAGGACTTATACATGAAATTAATCATGATGTTTATGTTCAGCCATTTGTTGAGAATGATGACTTGGAAATGTTGGCCAAGGGTGTGATGTGGTTTATCATGCCAATCATGAAATTGTAGTGATTCATGTCATGACTATTGATGACTTCCACCTCACTTGATGGTGTTTAAGAATTTTACTTGTGCCATAACAAAAGACATAATTACTGCCCATCCACAGGATTGATGGCTCGAACTTAATTTAACTATTATATTAGTTTCATTGGCGCTACCATGGGTAGGTTTGGTGTTGGCATGGACCACATATCAGCTTATGCCATAGTATGACCCTGGGAAGAGCGGAGTAGTCACCCATACCTAGGCCTGGTAAATGACCCACTGCTGAGAGGGACACACTTTGTACTAGGTAGTACTAATGTTGTAAATTAGTGATGAATTTTGTTATCTTGTCTTTGATTAAGTCGTGGATATCTTGTGGGTAAAGCTGGGCACTCTCTGTAGAGATTAAATCAAATTATTCGAATGTACCGTGCTTCCGGTTAATGGAGGTATGTCGAAAGGGTGATTCCTAAACCAAGACATAAGGAATGTTATTGGTCAAAATTGTGGTAACCTGGAAATGAGATAATTTGTTAATAGACAACCCCTGAACAAAACCTTCTTTATGAACTTGTATTAATTTAAGTCAACAAAACCTTTTTTATGAACTTGTTTTAATTCAAATTAAATATTTACAAATAAAATTGTATTGGTACTAGTGATGATAGGTCCAAGGTAAACCCTCGTTGATAGGCATTTTCCTTGAAATCCTCAATTACATTATAAGACTTTACCACCATGGCTTGTTGAGTATGAACATACTCATTCTTGCATATTTTGGTTTAGATAAGGAACAATATGAAGAGGACATGCTAGCAGATGATGAATGCTATGATGGTGAAGATTACATGTTCTAGGTCGAGCCTATACTCAAGTGTAGCCTATGGTGTGGTCACCTTTTGTTGTCTTTTGTTCGTAATATAAGTAAGTTTGGTTTGGAAGCCTTAAAACTCTGTAATTGATATCTATGTCATTATATGATTCCTGTTATGGTATTTTAATTGTAAGTATGTTGTTTATCAATCTACGTGCAATTGAAATCCTAGATAGTTGCGTGAATGCGCAGATTCCTAGTAAATCTGGGTATCCCCATAGACTTGGTACGAGAGCCTGGCTTGACTGTAGGTTGACCTAGAAGGTTAGTAGCCAAGTTTTGTCATGATTTTATTTTTCAAATAAGAAAATTTTCCAAAAAATCATAAGTATTATTACTTCTTATCTCATCTATGCTTTTCTTCCCATCTTTTTCTTACCCTCTGTCTTAGTTTTATTAGCCAAGATAAGTTTTGATTTCAACTATTTTCATCAATTAACCCTTCCCGATTTCAAAATTTTCTAGTTCCTATCTCTTTCTCGTGTAGGAAATATATTTTTCTCAAGTTAGACATGTGTTGTCTAAAATAACAAAATTGTAAGTTGGATCCTTTAGGATTTTCTCACTATATTTGAGTACGGATATGCTTTTCACTTAAGTATTTCATTTCCCTAGCTATACCTAGGCATCATGTCTAATAAAATTGCATTGCTTTCTACTCTTTCCCTCCCTTCCTCATGCTATTCTATCTTAACCCCTCTAATTCATTGTCTTCTTATCCCACTCTGCAAATTGTTGTAGGTTTGGTGATCATAACGAATTGCTAAGATATCAGGCAATGGTGGTAATGGTAGTGGAGAGTCTAATTTTGCTCAAGTTTTGGCAGTTATGGAATGTAATTGTCATGAGGCAGCACATACTATGGAAAGAAACAGGATGGAAACAACTCAAGCACACACAAGATTACTAGAGCAAATCACTACTCATAGTGCCAGACTGCTAGAACAAGGATCAGACCGCCCCTGAGAGGTCAGACCACCCCCTAATTGGCAGTCAGACCTCTAGGGGTTGTGCTCTTCATGATTTTGTGTTCTTGATTGTCAGTAACTCTGTATTTATTTGAGAAATTGATCCATGATATTGGGGGAAGATTTTTAATCGGCACCATTCACCTCTGGTTGCCTTTTCGGTCCTACAAGTGGTATCAGAGTCCAGTTAGCTCTTCTCATAGATCTTAACTAGTTTTAAGAGTCATGGCAACAAACAAGTATTCCACCATACATCCTATCTTCGATGGGGTTGACTATCCCTTTGGGAAGAGTAGGATGGAATCTTATATTCGGGCTCAAAGCTATGCGATTTGGAAAAAGGTTAAGACTCAGTTTTTGTTCCTACCACTAAGGACATCATGATTATGAATACGCCAGATGTTGAGGCAAATGCTAAAAGCAAGGAACATTTTCATTTAGGGTCTTAGTAGAAATGAGGTTGATTGCATGTCTCAACTCTCATCGGCATACAACATCTGGGTGACCCTCGATGCATACTATGAGGGCACCACCTTGATCAAGACTGTCCGACAAGACTAGTACGAGAGGGAGTACAACAAAGTCGTGATGCTTCCTAGTGAATGTTTTGGCATATTTCACAAGATATCGAACAACCTCTAAGCTATTGGTCTCACATACCCAGACTCGGATAACGTTCGTTAGATGCTTTCTACCCTAGATCTCAAAGTTTGGAAAATGAAAGTGACCACCATCAAGGACACGATAATCTATCTACCTTCAATCTTGATGCATTGTACTCTCACCTCAAGACTCATGAGATCAATGTCGTCTCTTGCAAGATGAAGTTGCAGTCGATGGCCCTAGTCACTGATCCCACATCTACTTCTAGATCATCTTCTGATGGTGTCTCTGATTTCTCTTTGGCTATTTTTGTGCGAGATGAGTGATGACTAGTTTGATTAGTTTCTAGAGAGTAACTTAGCCCTCTTAGTTAGAAAGTTCTCACACGCATACAAGAGGGTTAGAGAGAGAAAGAGAGGAGGTCCAGTGATCTGTTTTGAGTGTGATGGCCCCAACCACATTTGAGTAAACTATCCCAAGCTGGAAAAGGGCAAAATCAACTACGATGGTGTAAGTAAGAACAACTACACCAAAAAGAACAACAACAAGAAGCCGCTAGTTTGGGATCAAGGTAAGGAGAAGAAGTACTGCAATCTCGACAAAGCGAAGAAGCTCTTTTGTTGTGTCCTCACTACCTTCGATGACTTCAATTTCAGCGACATAGAGGGATGGAGCGACGATGAAGGTGAGGATGATCTATAGAAGAACACCAAGAACACCGACGATTTCATCAAGATGTGCTTCATGGCTAACGAGAATGGCATCAATGTTGATGATCTCTACGGTGACTCCGATGAGGTAGGCCCCTCCTACGACCAGCTCAATAATGCTTTTCTGAAGCTAGAAAAGTTCTATGCTAGGTCTAGGGCTAGGTGTGGTGAATTAGAGAAGGAGGTAAAGGACTTATCATGGCAGCTTGCTTCACTTAGATCTATTTACTCCTGTGACAATTGTGATGCTTGTCCTTCCTTATTGGAGATATGGAGAAACTAAGAACCTTGCATGATAGTGTTATCTCTAAGCTTGATTTGCTTAAGGTAGTTTGTTAGCTGAACTAGAGACGGCTAGAGTTACTCTTTGTCAGTCTGATTCTACTGAGACTACAGTTTGCACCTCATGTGTGGATAAGGACAATGCTTTTATAGATCTATATTCTTTTCTCCTTGGTCTGCCTGAAACCTATGATAGCTATGTCGACTTAAAGAATAATTTAAAGAAAGCAGATAATAAAATTGCTAAAATGCTTCTTTGATTGATCCTGTTGCTTCTTGTACCAATTGTCCTAAATTAACTGTTGAACTTTAATCCATCTCTAAGCAATTTCAGAACATGTGTGATCATAATAAGAAAATGGCTCAATATGCTTCTAAAGCTCCTGTTATCTCATCAAGCAATAGTTGTGAAAAATTAAAATTTGAATTGATTGCTTTAGATGAAAAATGTATGAAGCTAACTAAGGACCTACTAGAGAAGCCACAATCTACTTGCTTGTTTTGTGATGATGTAGAGGAGAAAATGAAGGAAATGTGTTCATAGATAGATATACACATGCTATTCAATCTTCTCTTTCTAGTTCTTCATCCTCGTCTTCCCCATGTTCTTGTTGTGCTACCCTTTTTTAAAAGTGTGAGTACCTCATGAACACTCTTGAAAAATTTGTTAGAGACAAGAAAAATCTCAATCTTATCCTGAACATGTCAAGACCCGAATATTCAAATCAGGACTCTTCTGTGTATTCTGCACCAGTCCAGAATCATGCTAGTGCACACAGTATAAACAAAGATGAAATATCGACCACATCATGATGTACTAAGAAAAGACTCAAATATTATTAATTATCATAGTTGCGACCTTATGGCCAAGTTTACAAATAATAGCCTGAAGGGCTTAAGAAACTTGCAGCAGAAAAACAGTAATAAATGTAGTAGCCATTTGACATGTCCATAGGCAATCGACTGGGGAGCGAAGTCCTAATTCACAAAGTTGTCAAAGTATCCTCCTTCAAATACCTCCTACTGGTCTGGTCCTTCTTCCTCAACTAAGCAAATATGTATATAGCCATGAGTACATAGAGTACTCAGTAAGTCGTTAGTAATAAAGATGCAATATAGTATGCAAGGCTTATCAATGGATGGTTAAAAGGTTAATTTTGCGTAAAGCAATGATTTAAATTAAATACAATAAATAGATTAAAAAGCAAACTTTGAAAATGATAATAAATAAGTAATCAAAGGAATTGAGAACAACCGTAAGTGAACTGACCATTCACCCCAATGAATCACCCATGAACTAAGATTCACATAATGAACCACCACTGAACCAACCATTCACTTCCCAACTTAACCCATCCATATTTTTATGAAAACTCTACCCCTCGTGTGAAATCATCGAGCATTGTCCATAACCGGGGACACGGCTATTCGAATAGTTTTACACTTTGCAGAGGTTGTACAACTTTGCTCACAAGACATGATCATCTCATATTGCCACTGGATTAACATACTTTCTTCGGTGTGCGACGGAGAGATCATGACAAGGCCTTTACAATGCTCAATTCCAACCCAATTCTGCCCGCTAGGGTTTCGCCTCACACCCCCCCCCCCCTTGCGCCTCATGGAAATAAGCAACCATGTTCATCACAATGGCGGAATTGAAATTGAAATATCACAAATTAGTTAGCCTAGTCTATCCCATACTGGACATGTGGTTGTACTGTAAAGCTCAGATCAATGGTGCACAAAGTTAAGTCCCTAAATATTACCCAGGCGAAACATCCACATCCCAACGTGCATGATCATTTATCAAGTGAAAACCATTTTTGTATAACCAACACTAATGACACTACCCATGTCATGGTACTCAAATTTTATAATTGTGGCTGACCACCATGTTCCAATATATCATTAAGTCAAAATTAATTATTTGATCACATGTGATGATAAACTCAACGTGCTACAAGCATGGCTAAGTAGTGTAAGCGTACAACCCATGTGATAACTAATATTGTATCACTACATAATTACCCATCTTATGGTGACAATGGAATCATGACATTCAAATTATCAAGGAGAAATTAATCAATTTGGACAAAAGCTACCAGGTACAAAGGTTTTATAATAAAGTAACGATGCATGATAATTTAAAATAAAATAATAAGTAATAAATTTGAAAACTAGGTTCAACATGATCAAAGGACACAATTTGCCTTAGCCTTGCTCAGTTAATGGCTCTTGATCTTCAAATCTTTCTTTAACTCCTTCGAAAATGTGATCTAATGACAGAGAAAATGAAACAAAACACAAAATAAATTCAAATAAACTCCAAAAACTACAAAACTATAATCAAAAGATAGAACTCAATTTTTTATGAATTAAAAAAAAGAACCGGGCCAATCGGAGCTAGGATAGAGAAGAATAGGCTCTCGGAAAATCTAATCTAAAGGAAAAGGCTGGAAATTAGAAAAGCTACTATGCTATAGACTTGGCTCACGGAAAAGCTGGTCTATGGTGGACTCGGTGTATGGAATAGTGCATGCGACTAGGCTACTAACGAGGTGGCTGACTGAGCACTAGGGCTAACGTGGCGTGCTGACTCGGCTTGGTCGGCTCACGAGTCTATGGCACAGTGTAACTATCCAGTGGGCATGGGATGTCAGCGGCACGATGCACGGTGGACTGAGTGCACTAAAGAGACAAACCGACATGTGGGCGTGGGTGCGGGCTGAGCTGGCGGGCGTGTGAACTGAGGCACGACGCACGTGAACCGAGGGCGGCGTGAAGCAGGCGATGTGACCGGGCGGCGGCGGGGTTTGGCCGGCGGCGACTGAGACGGCGGTGTGAGACGGCCAAGTGGGACAGGTCGGCGACTCACTGGCAAAGACGACGGCGGAGGACGACGACGAGGCACGGTGGCTCGGGCTCAACGGCGATGAAAATGACAACCGCGGCGAACTTAGGCGAACTCAACGGTGAAAGCGGGGAGAGCAAGCGGCTCGGCGAGATGCGAAAAACAAGGGGGACGGCGCAGCTTATATACCCAGACACCAAGGAGATCATGACTGGCACAAATGATGAGGTGCCTGGTCAAGCACGGTCATTGAGACGCGGAGCGGGCGTGGAAGGCGACGGCGGAGTCCCGGTCGAAGACAAAGCATAGTTCACGAGGCCCCGGATGCATGACACGTGGCAACGTGAAGATCAGACGACGATGGCAGAACGCACAGATGAATAGTGCGAGGCCTCCCCGATGCTTGACACGTGTCTGGAGAGAGATCCAAAGGCTAGTGCGAAGAACGGCTAGATGGACGACACGCGGCAAGAGGAAGATTGAACGGCTGATGCTAGGTGGGCCAAAGGAACAGTAGCGGGCTTGGCCCATTACTATTGAAGGATTTTTTAGGGCTTTTCTATTTCCAGAAATTTCAATAAATTCATTTGAGCTCTAGAAAATAGCAAATAAGTTCAAATAAATCACAAAAAAATTCAAAAAAATCCTTGAGACTTAAGGAACTCAAATAAAATATTTTTTTACAAATGTTAATGTTTAACTTAGTCACATTAAATCCTTTTAATTAAATAAAATTCTAATTAAGCTTTAATTATTTCCAGAAAATTCCAAATGATGAATTTTTTAAAAAAGCTTCAAAAAGGCTCTGAAAATCAGGATGTTACAGAACAAATCCAAGATTTGCACATTCTATCAAGGTCTAGGATTTGATTTTCTAGACGATGTGAGAAAATATCCACCTGTAGTTATTAGAGCTGTAGTAGGAGGTGTGATCGAGGTTGCATCTGAGTCTAAAAAGTTAGTGTTTAAAACTACAGGCTTTATCCAAGGGATTTTTGATAGTAAGTTTATGCCTCCTGTTGCTTCGACCTCTCAGAAGGTAAAGTATCATTGCACCTTCTATCAAAAGGATGGACATTTAGTTGAGTTTTGCTTTAGGCATGCCAAGGTCACGCATTGTGATCGTGTTTGTGCTCTTAGGGGTATTCAGGGTTAGCTCCAGACTTAGAGTGCTCGTAAGACTGACACGAGATCTAGAGTTGTGGATAGCTCTTATGACTTTCTTGGTTTTAGGTAGCGTCGAGGACTTGGTTTTCAGTCTTCTTTTGATTTTGGTCCTCAAATTGCTTCTAGTTAGGGTTTCTACCATCTTAAGGATAGAAATCGTTTTCCTAGTCGAGGTAGCTATTTGTGGCATGATCAATATACTGTCTTTGGTGGTCAGACCAACTCTTCAGTATCGGTTAGACCAGGTAGAGATTTGAGTGCTATTTCTAGACCTTCTGATTTTGTAAGAGGTGAGTTGCGTAGTGGCGTTAGATGTCCGTCTTTTGTTTCTTTGACTAGATTTTTTTCTCGTCGTGTGACTCAGTACTGGGTTCCTAAATATGCTCTTATTTACCCTAGTACTGAGTCATCGATGTTTACTTCTCACTAATTTAGGTTCGTTGGGCTGGGAAGGGAGATGTTTGGGTTGTTGACTCCGATTGTTCTTGTCACATGACTAGAGACCCACGTTGGTTCTCTTCCCTAGTCCCAACTCTAGGTAATAAGACGATCACCTTTGGAGACACTTCGTTGGGTCGATTCATCGCTAAAGGTACTGTGCGCATTAATGATTCTTTTATTCTTAAGGATGTTGCCTTAGTAAGTAAGCTGCAATATAGTTTGCTATCTGTTTCCCAGCTTACCGATAACGATTTTGAGGTAAGCTTTAAGAAAAATGCTTGTAAAATTCTTGATTCTACAGGAAGTCTATTTTATGAGATTTCTAGGTTTGGGAGGATTTTTTGTGCTAATTTTATCGAGTCTTCTGGTGATTCCCTCTAGTGCTTAGTTGCTTCTGAGTCCTATGATCTTTCCTTTTTGGTATAAGAGACTTGGTCACATTGGTTTTGATCATTTGACCCGAGTTAGTGGTCACGACCTCATTCGTGGTCTACCTAAGCTCAAGATGGTCAAAGACTTAGTTGTGCTCATTATCGGCATGGCAAAATGGTTGCTGCTTCTCATCCTCCACTCACTATGACTATAACCGATACACTAGGATAGCTCCTTCATATGGATACTGTTGGTCTAGCTAGAGTGCAGTCGGTTGGTGGGAAGTGGCACATTCTTGTTGTGGTTAATGACTTCTCGAGGTTCTCTTGGATGTTTTTCTTATACTCAAAGGAGGAGACTTTCAGTCATTCTTGGGGTCAGTTCAGTAGGTTGTCTATTGAACTCCCTAGTGCCTTACGAGCAATTCACATTAATAATGGCACAGAGTCCAAGAACTCCTACTTGAGAGGTTCTGTGATGGGACAGCTATAGAGCATCAATTCACTTCTCCATACGTACCTCAGCAAAATGGCATTGTGGAGAGGAAGAATCGTACCTTGGTCGAGATGGCTAAGACGATGCTAGATGAGTGTGGTACACCTAGGAAGTTTTGGGCTAAGGCTATAGCTACTGCTTGCCATATTTCGAAAAGAGTTTTTCTTAGGGCACACTTGCATCGCACTTCTTATGAGTTGAGGTATGGGCAAAAGTCTAGTGTCTCACATTTTCATATTTTTTGGTTGCAAATGCTTTATTCTGAAGTCTGATAACATAAATAAGTTCAAGTCTCGCTCATCTGATAGTATTTTTCTAGATTACTTGACTTCTTCACGGGGTTATAGGGCCTAGAACTGCGAGATGAGTAAGATAATAGAGACTTGTGAGGTTACTTTCGATGAGGCTAGTTCTGGTACTAGACCCGATATCTCAAGTCCAGTTATGTAGTCTGAGACCATCTTTATAGATAATAAGGATGATGGAGATAAAAGTTCTTTACCTGATCCAATCCCGTCTATCCCTGAGGTGCCTACTTCTGCCACTGCGCCTCAGGGAGATCAACCTTACCTTCTAGCTCTTCTGGAGATTGTGACTCTACTCCTACCTCTACAGCTCATGAGATAAAGACCACTTCTTCATCTCATTTAGGACCTCCCTAACATATTCAATGTTCTCATCCTTCTAAGTAGATCATAGGTGAATTCTTTGAGCATGTCATGCGCTCAAAATCTGACTTATCTCATTTTTGTCTACACTCTACCTTTGTCGCCATATTTGAGCCAAAGGTGTTTATTATGCTCTATTTGATGAGTCTTGGGTTAATACCATACATGAGGAATTAGAGAATTTTAAAATGAACAAAGTCTGGTCGCTTGTTGAGCCCCCAAGTGGTCATAATATCATAGGAACCAAGTGGGTCTTTAAGAACAAGCAGAGTGAGAATGGGGTAGTCATTTAGAACAAAGCTAGACTGCTAGCTTAGGGTTTCTCCTAGGTTGAGGGTTTAGATTTTGAGGGGACCTTAGCGCTTGTAGGTAGGCTAGAGGCCATTAGGATTTTGCTTGCATTCGTAGCATCTAAGGGCTTCAAGTTGTACCAGATAGATATCAAGAGTGTCTTTCTCAATGGGTATATTGAGAAAGAGGCCTATGTTAGACAGTCTTTAGGTTTTGAGAACCCCCAAATACCCAAACCATGTCTTCAAGCTTTCTAAAGTCTTGTATGGACTTAAGCAAGCCCCTAGTGCTTGGTGTGAGAGGTTTTAGTCCCATCTTTTGAGTCATAGGATTGAGATGGGTAAGGTACATAAGACTATATTCATTCATAGGCGTGCTAATGACTTTATGCTCATCCAGACATATGTGGATGATATTATCTTTGGTAGCTCCTCTCATGCTCTTGTTTCCCAGTTTTCTGATGTCATGAGCACAGAGTTTGAGATGAGTATGATGAGTGAGTTGAGCTTCTTTCTCAGCTTCTAGATCAAGCAGACTTGGAATGGTAACTTCTTATATCAAGGTATGTACACACGAGACTTCCTGAGATGTTTTGACATGAGTGATGGCAAGCCGGTGTCGACTCTGATGGTGATCTGACCACACTTGATCCTGATGATGATGGTGAGCCTATAGATCAGAAGGAGTACTGCAGTATGACATATACTTCACCATGTGTTTATGCGCTCGATTTCAGGCTTCTTCTCATGCCTCTCATCATCAGGCGGTTAAGAGCATTTTCTGGTACCTTTGAGCTACACTAGACTATGGTATCTAGTATACTTCTACTTCTTGTCATTCCATTAGAGCCTACTCTGATGCAGACTTTACTGGCTGTAGGATAGATAGGAAGAGCACTTCTGGCACTTGCCAATTCATTGGCACTTCTCTTGTTTTATGGTCTTCTAGGAAGTAGTCTAGTGTTGCATAATTTACTACAGAGGCCGAGTATGTTGCAGCCGCTAGTTGTTGTAGTCTGGTGTTTTGGATGGTTTCGACCTTGTGGGACATTGGGTTAGCTATATATAGTGCTCTACTTTCCTGTGATAACACTCCTGCCATTAACATTGCCTAGAACCCAGTGTAGCACTCTAGGACCAATCACATAGATATTCGATATCATTTCCTTAGAGCCCATGTGGAGAAGGGTGACATACTGCTTCAGTTTGTGGAGTGTGACTACCAGTTAGCTGATATTTTCACCAAGCTTTTAGATAGCTCGAGGTTCATGGCCATGTAGAGAGAGCTTAGGGTTTTGTATCCCTATGGCTTATTCTAAGGGGGTGCATCATGTACTTTATGTATCATATGTTCATTTCCTTTTTGCACCGGCTTCTAAGTGCTTTTAGGTTAGTTTTCCTAGCATAGACTAGAGTTGGTATCATACTTTACCGTTTAGATTTCTCCTTCTCATCTAGTGGTCTTAGGATGCGGTATATTAGTTATTTTTGTTGTCGCTAGGTTGAGTTCACTCACTTCTTTTATGTCTAACAGGGTTTAGGCCCCCTGGGTAGATAGGGAACGTGTTTACTCCTTTGTGTTTAGATGATCAGCTAATAGTCCTAGAGCCATATGAGGTAGATGAGAGCGAGTCTAAGCCATAGTGATCACACTATCTTGTCTATGCTTTAAGGACTGTCATTTCTTGTTTTCCCCCAAGCTTCTTCTCTCTCGCTTATGGCTTTGGTTCAGGGGGAGTTCTTTTGATATTTTCTTAAACTTAATGTTGACATAACTCAACTTGAATTAAAATATTTCAGAAATTGTCTCACTTACGGAGGGGGAGTTGGGATCTTTATTGCATCATATTACATTTTAAATTCAGCAACTTGCATTGTAATATAAATATATGGAGCTTTGATTATTATCTTTGTGTGGCATGATATCTTGCTTTACATCTTGCCATGCCTTGTGCTAACATACTAGATTTATTCTGTCCTTCTATGTGTAGCTTAGATTTTGCCCTGCTAGCTTTATTAAATGTGAGAAAATTGAATTAAATCATGTCTTTTTGGATCTTGTGACTAATTTTACTCTAGTTATCCTCTTACAATTCATACCATGTCAAATATGCTAAAATTGAGTCTTGACTCTAAATTGCGTTTTAGATTGAGCTATGCTAGTTTTTTATTAAAGCATGAGTTATCATTAGCTCTTGTTCTTGAACTAAGTCCAAAAAATGCAAAATGTTCTCTTTTGCGCGAAAACCGATTCATCAATTCTTTCTTATTAGACTGCTTGCCATTGCACTAAGTATGAACTTAGTAGAGTTTTGAATGACCTAGACCACTCTTTTAAGCTTATTGCTTGGGATGGTCAGAGCACGGCTTGAGATCTAGCGCACATAACTAAGAACACAAAAATTGTAAAAATTGGTTGAAGCTTAAGAGGCAGTTGTGGATGGCTCCTTGTTCAAGACTTGCTTTACTAAGATACAACCAAAATTAAAATTCAGCAAGTGTTAAATGTGCTAAATTTGCTTAATTTCATGTGCTTTAACAAAATGAATCAACATTGAACTTATAGCACTCTAAATTGACTCAATTGTAGATCCTTGGTTCCATTTAGTATATTGACATGGCTTGGCTCATTTTTAGATACCTTTAGCAAAACTTTGATCTTGAGCAACTTGACATGCTAAAAATTCACTTAAATTAGATTATTGCTCATTTGACTTTAGCTTTGCTATATATAGTTTGCTATAATCTAGATAGCTCTTTCACATAATATGAGTTGGTGTTATCCTTGTAGAGTCACTTTAGATAATTGTCATGGCTCCTAAATGCTAAAAATGAATAAAGTACATCCACTTAATTTCATTCAGGCTCTATGTTGTTCCATGCATCATGATGACTCCAATGTCAAAGGGGGAGAAAGATCGGTAAAAATGCACATCTAGAGCATGATTTGGAGTTTTTGTGTAAAATTTCACTAAATTGGAGCATTTTGATCTCTTCTCACCATGACCAAGGTCAAACAGAACAATTGTTCTTTTACATAGACCTAGAGTGAGATTCCCGATTCATTTGGTGGATTTGAAGTTTTTGTAGAAAATCTGTAATTTTTAGTAGCTTCTATCAACCTTTGCCTCAAATGGTCATTTTCATCTTATTGCTTTCCTCTTTTGATCATTTGGAGTTTATTTGCAAATTTCCCTCTCCTTTATATTCAGCTCCTAATTGCATTTTCTGTAATTGCCAATGGGTTCATCAAGGGGGAGATTAAAGGACCATGTGAGAAAGTCTTAGTTTATGTTGTGATAAACCATTGCAATTGAGAAGGTTAGAAAATTGATTTGCATGCATATGGCAGCCTGATTGGTCGATTAGCTGATCGGCTGGTTAGACCAGCATTGACGAACCAGTCAGACTGGTTGAGTGGTCGGACTGCCTGGGTGGATCGGTCAGACTGGCTCATGCCAATGATCTAACTGGTCGGGTGTTGCCGGTCAGACCGGCTCGTGTCAGCGGTATGAACGACCGGGTGTTGGCGATCAGATTTTTGGTCAGATTTCTTATTTATGGTTTTTGAGTTGAGAAATGAGTGTGGTGAGTGTGGTCGGTGGTTTTATATCACATGAGCTATGTTACAACTTACATGGGTTAAGTTGTGAAGAACTTATGCCCAAAAATGATTTCTTTGTCTTTGGATGTGCAGGGTTGCTTGGAGTTAACCATGGTCAATGGCGAGGTTCGGGGTTACGCTCAAGGAGGAGCTAAGGCTCAGAATGATCGAGAATGTCGGGTGAGATGGTGAGCTCAAGCATAGCACGAGAAAGATGAAAAATATTGAAGGCAAGTTCAAATGGCGAGATTGTACCATGTGGCTCGAATGGGCCAAGTGAGCCGTGGTTCGATGGAACTATGATAGAAGAGACTTGGCGAGATGTGGCAAGCTAGTAGTGCACTGACACGTGGTGAGCATAGTGTTTGCTTGCAATGGATGGTGATGACCGGGTCAACGAAAGGTATTTTGGTAGTTTAGCTAAAATACTAGAAACTACCTTGGATTAAAACCATGACACATGAGTAGTGCTTGGGAGAGCAGTTTATTTAAAGGTGAAACTGGTTTGATCAAGATGGATGAAGGCTAAGGATTTAGCGGATTCGGGCTTATGAGCCGTGAAAAACGTGCATAAGTGAATATGTGTAAGTAAAACTTGTGTGTGGGGGTTACCAGATTTTTCTCCTACCATCACCCTTTCTTGATCTTGCTATGCCAAGGACATATAAGAGATGGAAAAAACCTTTGGGAATCATTCTCCACCTATCTAGGCATTTTGATAGTAGGTTCATCAAGAAACTCGGTTTTTTGCACCTATATAAGTGATTTGTTGATCTGAGGGTTTTTGGAGTGATTTCATTAGTGTTCTTACTTGTTGTGATATGTGAGAATATATCCAAAGCCATTTTGGCTATCCTTTACCCACGAGAAAGTCTTGATTATCGATTTTAGTTTTAGGTCACTTTTGGTGCATCCTTACTTAAATCTCAAAACTGTCTGAACTTTGATGTGCATTTTTGGTGATCCATGGATGGAATAGGTTTTGGGGACCTTAAGGAAGGTGTGCACAAAGTTTTATGACTTTTGGATCATTCAACCAAAAGTTATGTGGATTTGAAGTTTCACAACCATGATGATTTTATTGTTTATTTACTTGAAATAACTATTCATATCGATCAGACTGCTAGAACAGAGGTTAGACCACACCTGAGAGGTGAGAACACCCCATGGTTTGCAATCAAACCGCCAAGGAGAGGTCAGACAGCCCCCTGGTTGGCGGTCAGATCTCTAGGGGTTGAGTTCTTAAAGATTTTATGTTCTTGAGTGTTATGCATTGTGCTTTCAGCTTTGGATTTGATTCTCAGTAACTCTATAGTTATTTGAAAAACAGATCCAAAATACTTGAGGAAAATTTTTAATTGGTACCATTCACCCCCATATTGTCTTTCTGGTCCTACATAATCTACTGGCTTTATGAAGTGATCATGTGTTATGGGTAAAGTTGTACAAGCCTGCATAGTGTAAAACTATTCGAATAGCCATATCTATGGTGAAGGGTGAGCAATGTGCATTTTCATATGGTAGATTTATGGTTTTGTTTTTAAATAAGCTTTGGCGAATCTGGGAGTGGTTAGAGTTCATAGGTATCCACTGTGGCGGAGAGAGCCAAACAGGTAAATAGAATATGATTCAGTAAACCTTGGCGGTTAGAGCCTTAATACTAGTGTTCGCAGCTAGAACCTTCACTAGAAAGCTTATACTAGTTTCAGTTATTATAATTTACTTTGTTAAATTGATGCTTTGTAAAATCTATAATAGTAATTAAACTAAAATGTTGCTTTGTGTAAAAGAATCATATTATCTTTTCTTTGTTAAGCCTTGCATATAATTGCATTTTCCTTAAGACTTGTAGAGTACTCTATGTACTCACCTTGCAATCTACAAAAAACATCTCAAAGGAAGATGAAGACGTAGAAGGAGACTACGACTTCTTCGCGTGTGGCTTCGACGAAGGATTTTGGAGTTCTAGTTTACGCTTTCCCAATCAAATACTTGTGGCGTATTGATTGTAACATCCCAAAAATTCATTTTCTTTGAAAATTTAATTTCAAAATAATTATTTAAAAAAATTTGGATTTTATTTATATTTATGTGTAATTTTGGAAGGAAATATCAAAATTCCAATTCCAATACGAATTTCTAAATTCAAATTCAAATATCCACAAATCCGTATCTCGAGAAAAATATCCATTCTATTTTTCTAGGCTAACCTTTTTTCTTGTCTCATCTTTCCTTTTCTTTTCTTTTCCCATTTTCTTTCTTTCTTTCTTTCTCCTATTGGGTATTGTTCATTTGCAGTACTGTTCACCGAATATTGTTCATCTTCCCAAGCAAACTCAGACAGAACATAGTGCCATGCGCATGGACCTTCCTCCCCAAGCCAACTTTTCAACTAAGTCTTATCTCAACATCATGCCAATACGAAAGATGCTCCAAATCACACGAGGAATCCATTCCTTCTACTCCCTTCGCAATTTGTTCATATGTTTGCCTTTAATCTCGTCCATTTCCAAACTGACTCAAAATCAAATCCTACAAATTCAAGTTTGTGTCTATCTCTTTCAAGCCCTTATATACGACATCGTGAGCCCTCTTCGCCAAGCCTCTTCAAACCCCAGAACACCGCCATCACCGAGAGCCCTCAATTCCTAAAAATTGTTTGTTACACCAACTCACATTTTGAGCACTCAGGTGAATTTCTTTGGATTCCTTTCATGTCACTTTGTATTCCTGAGAATCTTGCACTCTCACGTGAAGTTAATTAGATTTTCTCGTAGATGTTTGATGGGAATCGAGGTTTTTCTGAAATTGATCTACTACATCCTCTGTCATTGATTGGTCATCTCATGTGAGCCAAAATCTAATTCTTTGCTGCTGCACGATCACTATCAACTACACTACATATTTCATACATTGGTTCCCTATTTGCATCACCAAGGAAGTCCTGCATTGGAGCACCCCTTGGTTTCCATGGATGTCACCGTGGCTAGCCCAATCCAGCCAAACCAAGCTCACCTATGCATTCCTTGGGCTGAGGCCATGGCCATGCTCACCTTAACTCTTTGTGTTTCCAGCCCGTGCCTAGTTCCCTTGTCAAGCCCCCGCCACCTTCGCTGTTGTTTTTGGCCCGCAGCCATTGCCGTAGGCCATGTTGTCCAGTGCCGCCTCTAGCCATCCCCTCACTAGGCCTTTGCGGACCCGTTTTGCCCCCTTGCTGCGCCACCTTGGCCTCCCCTTGCTAGCGAGCCGCAGTGGTAGGGAGCCGGCTGAACTACATGTGTGCGTGCTATGCATCCAATGTTGCCTCTCTGTTAGTTCTTCTTGATTTGCTACAAGTCAACGACGAGTGGGCCCCACAAGTCGTACTCTCCAAAATTCCAAAAAGTGCAGCAAAAAGAAGATGCCAAAAAATATTCCCTCCATTTTCCAACTTCTAGATTTTCTTTCCAATTGATCTTCCGATCGCTCATTCTCCATCGTCCGAACTTTGAATCCAGTGACTCAAGCTTCTAAATTCACATAAATTCCTAATATTCCTTACAATATATATTTTATTGGTATTTATTTATTTGCGTTTCTCACTTTATGCGTAGAACCCGACATCATTGAAAAAGTTTCTGACCAGCAAGAAGAAACCCCAGCCACAGGAGGCAAGTCTTCCTTAACCATGTTGATCTAAGTTTTGTTAAACTTATTTATGGTTTAAATTTAAATGCATTGCTACTTCATATAAAATAATAACTTGTCTTAAGGTTATTAGTTAATCCAACATTGTTATGCCTTCATTTGATGTTGATATCCATGTAGCATTGTTGCCTTAGGACATCCTTGTCTCAGTATTAAGATTATATTATTGTTTGATTAATTTTAGAATGGTATAAGTTCTTAGACAAGCTATTCATCTCTATAACCCTTTGGGTGGGAATAATGTTAATCTCTAAGCAATTGTTTTTGTCATGTGTTTGGCAATAAGTATTGCCATTTGTTTATAAAAAATAAAATGATAAAAATGATTTAGAGTTGGACGGATGATAAGTTTGGGTTGGTATAGATTTAGCACAAGAACTTGTATTATGAAAGTATTGCCCTAGTTAATTAAGGACCAACGCTTATGATTGTCCAAACTAAGCACTACTATACAACTACAAGTCTCATTTCAAACAGACCTGGCTAATTAATTTGTAACAATTTAGCTTAGATTCTACCAGATGGTTGAATATGGGGTGTCAGACAGCGGCATTGCCACATGGCACAAGAGGGGACTTCTGACTTGGGCAAATTGACCCATTCTGTGGTGAAATCTTAGCGGGTGGATTCTTGTGATAATCACTTAGTCGCACGCCTTTGCAAGTGTGTCAGATGAACAATATATGTTGATTATGTCTTATGGGTAAAATTATACAACCTCTGCGAGTGTAAAACTATTCAAATAGTTGTGCCTATGGTCAAGGGTGGGCAATGTGCATTTTCACATGGTAGATTTATAGTTTTGTTTTTAAATGAGCTTTTCAGAGTATGGGAGTGGTTAAAACTCTTAGATGTGCTCTAGTAGCTAGCACCAGTTAGGTAGACCAAACCAGATTCATTGAACCTTGGTGGTTAGAGCCTTTCTACTAGTTTTGGCAGCTAGAACCTTCACTAGAAATTATCTAGTTTCGGTTATTGCAATTAATTTGTTAAATTAATGCTTTGCAAATCTATAGTGGTAATTAAACTAAAATTACTGCTTTGTACAAAGGAACCACTTTATCCTTTCTTTCTTAAACCTTGCATATAATTGCATTTTCCCCAAGACTTCTAGAGTACTCCATGTACTCACCTTACAATCTACAAAAACAACTCAAAGTATTATGAAGACGCAAAAGGAGACTACAACTACTTCACATGTGGCTTCAACAAAGCCTTTCTGGGGGTCTAGGTTGTGCTTTCCCAGGTAATTACCTTTGGTGTATTAATGGGCTATCTTTGGAGTTTATTTCTTTTATTTCTGCTGGGTTTTGTAAGTTTGAGAGGTCTTATAACCTTATTTGTAGTAATTGGCCATAAGGTCGGTACTTTTTATTATTGAAATAAAGTGTTGTTTGTTATGTAATCATCACTGTTTAACTATGTGCACTAACTTCGATCTGAGACTAGTGCGGTAATACACAATGGGTTCAGATTTAGAAATCCAATCCTGATGAACTATCTTTAGAGTTTATTTCTTTTGCTTCCGCTTTGAGTTTGTAAGTCTATGAGGTCTGGTAATCTCATTTGTAATAAGTGGCCATAAGGTTGGTACTCTTTATTATTGAAATAAAGCGTTTTTGGTTATGTAACCATCACTGCTCGTTTGTGTGCACTAGCTTTGATTTGGGACAAGTGCAATAATATACAGAGGGGTTGGATTCAAAAATCTAATCCAATAGCAACGGTGGAGTAGAGGACATCCATGGTGAAGGAGAGCTATGAATGATGGTTGCATGAGGTCAAGGAAGACTCAAGGATGCCTTGAGCGAGAGGGATTAGGCTAGGTCTCATAGGAGAGTCAACGGTGTCGACGACTGCAGTTCTAGCTGGAGCTAAGGAAGATAGCTCAAATCTGACGAGCAGCTACACGAATCAAGAAATTAGCTGAGGGTAAATACTCTACACGATGTGGAACACAAGGTGACATGGTTGGAAATGCAAGAGGTTTATTGGAGAGCTTGGGCCACGGGGAGCTCAGTGGAGCGTGCGCACCGGAGCTAAGGGAGATGGCGTATTCTGAGCAAGGCAAGGAGGGAAAAGCTCCATTTTTGTGGAAATGAGATGAGTGTGAGATGAGGAAGAAAGTGACATGGTTGAGAGTGCTCTGTAGGCACGAGATAGCTGAGAACAGCTCATGAGTTTCTTGCGAGCTTCAGCGAGAAGAATAGCTCGGTTCTTCTCCATGGTGCATGATGCACTGAAGAAGACAAGGCCAGGGACTCAGTGTGGTGATGCAATGATTAGGTGAGAGTAGGCAAAAGTAGGGAGAAACCATGAGCATGGCATCCAAAACTAGGGGCATCAGTGCAGCCATGGTGGAGCTAGCATGGGCACGCAAGGTGGACAAAGCCTTCTGATGTGCGGACCTAGTGCGTTAGCAAGCGAACGAATGATGTGTGATGGGTTTGGTCCGGTTCCACTCGTCAGTGTTGGCTTTTTAGTAGATAGAGAGAAGGCGGCTTTTCGAGAATACGCTTTCGCAAACGGAAAACAAAAAGGGTTAAGTGAAGAAAGCGGTTTTGCTTGGCTAAGAGATCTAAAGAATTTTTAGACATGTCAACGAGCTTCAAAAATTATGAATTTTTTTGTGGTGGCTCCTAACATAGCGTCATTATCATGTAAGTTTTATAGAATTTTATCTCTCTTGGAGTTTCCTCAACAATTCTGTAAAGACTACTATCATATGCAACATACACTATTTTGATTTGAATAATTTTAGGAACATGTTAAAAAATGTTTAAATTTTCCTTTTCAGTGCCATGAACTTATTTTGAGTTTTTCAAATGGTTTCTACTATAAATTCTCCTAGACCACTTTATGAATCATCTTTTTAAATTTAATTTTAAATTCAATTCAAGTTCTGTCAATTGCATATCCTTCTTTCCAAAAACATTTATGTTTGCAAATCACTTTTGAAATGGACTCTAATAAAAAGCCAAGGAATAATATGCATGCAAAAAGTTTTATATTTTACTTATTTTTGGATTCCATTTGGGATGTTACAGTGTAAGTGATGGAGATATCTTTTGGAAACAAAATCCAACCTATCTAGGCATCTTCTATAGCAACTTATTGTGATTGCTTGATTTTGATTCAAGAAAGGATGATTTTAGGGGTTTTAACCTTGAGGGCTTTTGGCTTAGGTTTTTACTATTGTTATGCTAGCTAGGACATGTGGGAGTATGTCTAAAGTCATCTTACCATCCATTACCCACGAGCAAGTCTTGACTTGAGTTCTTATATTTTGCCCAGTTTTGATGCATGCTTTCTTTAAATAAAAAAGGTTAGAAATTTGGTAATGATCTTCTTGATCTTGTATTGCAATAAGTTCCTAACATCATAGAAAATGTACATGCTAAATTTTATATGATTTGGAGCTACAGTTCAAAAGTTGTACAAGTTTCTACCTCCTGCCTTGCCTGCACGCTGCCCACGGGCATGACCACGATTCCTAACCAACCGCCGAGCCACCGACAATTGGTAGCTGCCTACCCAGCAGTGGTGTCTCAGCAAGCTGCTATCAATCAGGGGTGGCTCGGCAGCGCCCCGGCCCTACCTACTGTCACACCCGACTGTCACCTCCTGCGCACCACCTATCCTACCGAATGAGGGGGCATGGCAGGTGACACGTCTCGTCTACCATACCTTTCGAGTTCGGAGGGAGAGCCATTTTTACAAAAATAGATATTTGGATGTCAAAATTAAAAAAAATTATGGTTACAATGCTAAATACATGAACAGGTCGTGCAGATCAATCTACTTGTACGTATGTATTAATGTAGTGGTGGTAAGCGACACACGCTATTATACCCAATTTGCAGGGCATGCTACTATATATGTGTGTTGATGATGTGGCACCAAGTAGCACTACAACTTTGGTTAGTGCTTGCAGTTCTGTGCACAATATTCAAGAAGCTTTGAATACAAATTATGAGGTTTCTAATGTGCACAAAAGACATATTTGGAAATCTAATGAAGTATATTTTCCAACGAATCAAACGGCACTTGATTTGGAGCTTCCTACACAAAGTTATGGCAATTTCATTGCATGCTGCACGAGCTGTCCAGAGAGACGCGCGAGACTTGCCAAACATAAAGAGTTCGAGTATTGCAATGCAAGTAAGAGTAAAATCCGACCACACCATGGCTTTCTAAAGGTTGAGAAGGACTCTTTTTCAGGTTCTAAATGGATTTAGAAGCCCCTTGAACAAGTAAACAAAACATATACAGATTTAAAATTGATTCGGACTCGGATTGGGACAGCTGGCAAGACCGATACTAAAACGTCCATAACTTTCACAAACGGAGTCCGATTTGGACGTTCTTGGACTCGTTGGAAAGCTATTTCGATGCCCCACACAATGGACAAGATGCCAGCCACGAAATCCTCATAGTCAAATTGCAAATTAAGAGAGAATCCGGTGGTAGTAGTTTAGATATTTCCTTTTTAGTTCGTATTGGAGTTTGTTTCGGCCTTAGGCCAGATTGTGCATGAGTTTTAGTCAAGGCCGTGCATTGTGCACCAATATAAGGCTAGTGCCTTAGCCCCATTGTAACTTAGGCTATGAATTGAGAAATAGAAACCAGAAAATCACCATGGTTTGGTGGCCATTGTTGGCGTGTTCTTGATATTTCCATCGAGGAATTACTCTTGGTGTATTGAATCCAATTGTGGTGTTGGATTCTACTCGCTGAAACCTCGGTTTCTCTACCCTTCATTCACGTGCTGCGGTGAGCGTGGGAGAATGTTTATCTTGAAGAGGGCATCCAACAAGACGTATCATGAAAGATCAGGGTCAAAGCAACAGGATTCAGCTAGCTTGCTAGGTAGATCCGTATCAGTTGACCAGCTCAATTTGCAGGGTAGTCTCCACTCTCCAGGATTTCGCTTCCTTACTGACACAATAGCCACGAAAACCGAATCAGTAAACATCATGGAGATGGGGAATAGAGTTCCACGACATCGTACAATTAAATTTTCTTACTCGACCTTTCCCTCTTAATTCTATTCATTCACTTCCTCCACTGCCACCCGTAGGATGCACAACAGACGGTGAGAAAAATCACTTTTTTTTGAAAGATTTGGCAGGAGTTTTGCCATTCATTAAAAATAAGGTAGTGCTCCAAAGCGCCTATAAGTCTAGGCTTATAGCTTTTTTGTACTGTAACGACTGAAAATATACTGTAACTACTGATAGCTTTTTCTGCATAATTAAATTAAAAATAGTTATATGATCATAAACAATGCAAAGTAATAAGACGAAAACAAAAAAGGAAAAAAGGAAAAAAAGATAAAATTAGGAGGTTAGAAGTCAGAAGCAAAATATTGTTAGAACAGGGCCTAACAAGTTCAAGAATAACACCTTAGAGGGTGCTAGAAAAGTACAACAACAAAAGGAAGAAAATAAGAACAAACTGCAACTTGCTGCTAACATCAAAGCACATCTCAACAATAACTAAAAGAGATTTTCCTGACCAACTGGACAACAAAGAACAAGAACTAGTAAAACTGCAATGCTCTCAATCGTTGATCGATGTCTTCTTGAATCTTGTCGACAATCTACTGAATGGAATAGAAGTTTTGATAAAAAAAACTATTTGTTCCGTTCTTTCCAAATATTCCAACATGTGTAAATTATTATGCCGTCGAAAATGTAAACCGTATAAAAAACAAACACATGTAGTTGCATATATCTCTATGAAACAAAGTGTGTGCCGTGCATCACGCCTAACTAATTCATCAAGGAACCAATTTTAAAGTAATTGCATCATTCGTAGAAGTTTATTTGAGAAACACCGTGCTCCAAACAGAAATTTACAAACATATATATATCACTCCTGCAAGCATAAAGGAATATCACCATGCACGCCATTACGAACGCGCTTATTCTAAGCAAGTCCGACACCACCATATTAATCATAAGGACCGTCCGATCAGAGATCAATGGTTGGCGATGATCTCCTGCGCCCTGGTCTCGTAGTCAAACCCGTAGCTGCTCACCTTGGAGCTGTCCGCCGACCAGATGAACAGCCCCGGCAGCTTGCCCTGCCGCTGCAGCTCCTTCGCCGCGCTGATGCCGAGCTCCGGCGTGATCAGACCGGTGACGTCGCCGGTCTTGAAGCTCGCGAGAACCTTCCCGCCGGGGTAGTTCGCCGCCTGCTCGTCGTAGAACTGCACGTACAGGGGGACGTCGGTGTTGGCGCCGTAGCCGTAGAACTGGAAGTTGACGTAGTCGATCACGCCGGAATACTTGCCCCACAGCGGTTGGTAGTAACTCTGCACCACCTCGTCCTCGAATGGCGCGATGGAGGTGGTGATGTTGGGGAACCGGGCCTTGAGCTCGGTGAGGAGGCGGCCGATGCACTCGACGAACGTGCCGACGTCGGCGCCGTCTGCGAAGCGCTCGTAGTCGACGTCCACGCCGTCGAGCCCGTAGAGGTTGATGATGCCCGCGAGGGACTCCACGGCGTTAGCGACCCACGAGTCGACGGACGCCGGCGTGAAGAAAACCTTGACGATGTCCTGCACGCTGTCGCCGCCGATGCCGACCATGATGCTGACGTTGGGGTGGGCCGCCTTGACGGCGGCGACGTCGTCGGGGGAGAGGTTGGCCGTGTCCCAGAACGGGGTGAAGACACCGTTGGTCGGCACCGGCGTGGGCTGCTGCCCGATCTGCGTGTAGTCGATGGCGAAGGAGAGGATGAAGTTGAAGCTGACGCCGGGGTTGACGGGCACGTCGGAGAACCGCACGCCGGTGAACTGCGCGCCGATGTACTCCCGGAACAGGTAGCCGTTCGTCATGGCTGATCACGGATCGGTCGAGCTCGAGGCGAGGTTTAACGAGGTGCGTTGCAGCTAAATATGTAGTTGGCGATCAGCGAACAAGTCAGGCTCCATTCTTGAACTGTTGTTGGCGCATCACATCGTGGGGCAGCTCTGCGATCAGTTACGTGCACTGTGTGGCTGCGTGAGACCCATTGATTTGCAAAACCAAGGGTTGACCAACTTGCAATGCGACTTTGCAGCGACTTTTTTGCACTTTTGATTATTGTGGTGTCTAGTGAGGATTCCGTGTGTTTTTTTGTGATTTCGAGCACTCAGATTTTTTGGAATGGGTGTATACATGGGAGAAGATGGATTCGAGTGTTTTTTGTGGTTCAGAGCACTCACATATTTTAGAGGGGTGCATACATGAGAGAAGAGGGATTCGAGTGTTTTTTGTGGTTCTGAGCACTTATATTTTTTTAAAGAAATGTATATATGAAAGAAAAATCTGAGTGCTCTCAATAAAAAAAAATACTTGAGTGTTATTAAGCATTTTTCTTGATTATTATTGTATTTAGACTTGTTCAAACGTTTGGCCAGGCCAGGTCTAGAAAAGCCTGGCCTACGATTGTTAAGCCTGCTCCTGGCCTGGCTCTATATTGGCAAAACGGAAAGCCCAACAAAGCCTGAAGAATCTTTTTTGCGAATAAAATTAAATTCTTTTTCCTAATAAATAATTTTTTAAATTATTTTCCTAAATAAAATATTATTTTATTTGTTTTCTTAGGCTTTTTCTACGCCGGTCGAAATTCAAGACCGAGGCCTGAAAAAATCAGTCCGGGCCGGTCGGTATTGCTTACTTGTTTTTAACTCTTTTCCAGGAACAAGCTCTAGTCACGATGGATATAGGTAAGCAATCTGCGAAAGGAAAAAAATACGCTCCATGCACGCGCGCGCGCCAGGAAGCAAGGATTAGCTCGCAAGCTAGTCCACTTTCGGTCATTTGCTTATTAATTGGTGTTATAAAATGCACAGAAAATATAAAATAATAAAAAATAATTAGAAGCCCGAGATAAAGATTTAACGTGAAAAACACTTGTGAAAAAACTCACGGACATATAATCGGCAAAATCACTATATGGATAGATTACAAAACACTCTTAATGTATTACATATGTAGATAACTTGTATTGTACATGCTATCTATCATCAAATTTACAGGGAAATAGATACCCTTAGGAACAAAGTTCTAGACGAGAAAGGAACAAAATCCTAGTCGGTAATGAAAATAGATATCTACTCGAACTGGAATAGCAACCTGCTCAAAGGTGGAAACAACACCCTGCTCAGAGACGAAACAGAGTCTCAGAAGATGACGGTGGAGAGTTGTAATTATAAGCATTTTGAGTTGCCATGTCTGACTTTAATCGGCGTAGAGTTCATTACGGACATGAAGATGATCTCAATTATGACCTTCAATAAGTTTACATTACCGACCAGTCAAATAGATCAAAATATATCCTTTAGAGTAAAATATGATCAGATTCTTCAAACGATCAGAGCTGATCAGATTCAAATAGCAAAATACAACAATTGGGAATAACTTATGTATCCAAAGCAAATCAACCAGAGTAAAGTTGTCTGGATCATAATCCTAGCTAGCTTAGTAGGATCGTTTTTAGGTTCACAGGGACATAGGACTAGTATCATGAATGCAAACGGTTGCTTGCTACAAGTTTATGATCTTAGTAAATAGTTTAAGATCTGCATCACTATTTCTAAATTTGGATCGAATTGCTGGATGATCGTTTAGGATCGTGGCAACAACCTTGGGATTCCAAAGTATGCATAGTGCTATATTGCTAAGACAATACAGAGGAGATCAAGTTATAATGTAGGATTCTTTCCATTATTAAAAGCTTGAGATACATAGGGTGCCTTTGGTTGAGCTTTTGGGAGCTGCTTTTGCTTCCAAAAAGCCAAAAGCCAACCAAAGGGGTGGAAACCAAAAAGTGCTTTTTCAGAAGCAGCTACTTTTGGGTGGTACAGTTTTGAAAGCACCTTGGACCCTGCTTTTGGCTTTCTACTTTTTGAAATGGTGAAAATAGAGAGCTGTTTCACAGTTGTTTCAAGGAAAATAGAGATAGGAGGTAAGTTTTATACTTGTTTGAACCAAACAGCTTACAGCTTTTTCACAGCCTACAACCTACAGCAGCTTTTCCACAGCCCACAGCTCACAGCAGCTTTTTCAGAAGCCACAGGTCAACCAAACACACCCATAGCATGAGAGGGTTTTGACTAAACAAACGCGCGCACATATACGCACGTATTTTCATATGAAAAATCACGTAACTTATGATGTGACGCGTCACTTGGCAGATCAAGTCTGTCTTATTTTTTGCAAACCAAGTTCACCTTATTTTTGCTGAACCGTGCATCTATCTGTTTGAATGAGATTCAAATGTTTAAATTTGAGAATTTATTAGGTGTTGATGATAAGTAGTTACTAGTATGTAAATGGGTAATTAAATGTGTCAGTTACCATTGTTTAAATAATTGGTTAATCAAGTTAGTTCACAGTATCATAAAAAAAAGGCAATTACAACTCGAATTTCATTTCAAAATTGCTTGAATTAGCTAGCAAACTAGTTAAACTCGACGTCCAAAAAATTTTAAAATTGTTTGCACACGACGCATATAGGAAATACCTTTTTAGACCGTGATGCCCAAGCACTACGGTGTCCTAGTTATTTATACCACACACACATATATATATAGAAAAAATAGCAATCTCATCCCCATATATATATATATATATATATATATATATATATATATATATATATATATATATATATATATATATATATATATATATATATATATATATATATATATATATATATATATATATATATATATATATATATATATATATATATATATATATATATGCGCCTGGAGACGTCCAGAGCAGTGAGCCCAGAATAACAATCTCATCCATTCCCTTTCCTTTTCTCTGCAAACTTGTGTTATTGTGTTGCGCCATATGAACATCGTTGATTTTTCTTTTCGGTGTACAACGCAAAGTAGAGGAGCGGTATCTTCAAGCCATTGCTGCCGTAAAGACTTGCATGAGGAGCGGCAATAAGGTTTTTAGGTAGCGCACATTTGTGCGACCGCTCACTTCACTATTTCATTTACGTTCTACACTGTATTGAGCCTACGTTGCTTTCTGTTCTTAATCAAGGTCAATAGTAAGTCGTTCGCGCGATCGATCGAATTTGTTATAATATTTTTCTTGTGTATTATCTGAAGTATAATAAATATTCTGTTGTTAGATTCGTTTGTTGCATCACTAGTTTTTACTGTATTATCTTCTAGTAAACATTAGAATTAAAATATTATTCACATTTCCACGTCATCAGTCAGCATTCAGACTTCAGAGTCAGCAACAGCGCTGGTGTGATAGTAATATTCGTCCGTCATTTTCGATCATGGGTGAGCCTGTTGCGGATAGGAACGTAGCGACAATTGCTGGTGTGATAGTACTACTCGTCCGTCATTTTCGATCATGGGTGAGCCTGTTGCGGATAGGAACGTAGCGACGATGGCCCATCAATTGCGTGCAAGTTTAGCAAATCGTGCGTACTACGAAATGTATGCAGTTCAAGACGGCAAGACATTATGACTTTTATAAGATTTAAGCCCCCGCTTCAACTGGTTTAAAAATTTTTGGTTTCTGTCTTCTAATTTTTAAATGCCAGATGCCACTTGGATGTGTTGATTTTTAAATTTTCATTTTTGTGGCTTTTTCCCTCTTATTATTTTATATTATCCGTGATGATATAACAGTGTTTTTTTATTTTTTATATTTTTTATTGAATTACTCAGAAAAGATAACGATCGCTATAGTGTAATTTCATCCATAAGTTGTCAACCCGTTAGAGCGGCCCTTGATATTGTACGTCAAGAACTATTCCAAAGGTCAAACACCCTATTATAGCTTGTGTCGTGCATCAAATTAGATAATTATATATATATGTTGATCCATATTCGTCATCTTTTTCGCGGGGGGGGGGGGGGGGGGGGTTGGGGGGTTGGCTTGACAATCTGTAGGGTTTGAGCAACCCATGCATATATCCAAGGATTAATTAACCATTCCTCATAATCACATGCAAATAGAAAGATGAAGAGGGAATCATATCTCAAGCAAATCATATAATGGTTTTCCAGGGTAGACAGCCAACCCATCCAAGGATTCAACGATCTAGGGGTGAAAATGTATCGGGTAGAGCTCAAACCATATTCGTTTTCGTATTTGTAAACGAATACAAATCGAATATTGTAACGAATATGAATTCTAATTGAATATCTACTCAATTTGATTGGATCCGGATATCCTCATAACTTATATAGTACGAAGACATAAATGACATTTTATTCTCATACAATCACGCGTAATCATTCTAATCTATTTACTTCACCTAAAGAAACACGAATTCACGTGTAATTAAAAAACTTGTCCAACTAATTAGTCGTATTGTAATTAAATATGCATATTGCTTCGTAGAATACAACAGATACGGATAGTCCAAATAAAATAATATTTCGGATAGTAAAAAGTCCATACCATATTTACATTCATATTTTTATGCGAATTCGAATACGAATACAAATACGAATAGAAATTGTTAATCGGATGAAAAACTCTATGCCATATTCGTATCCTATGGAATACGGTAATCAAATAATATGGATAATCTGTATCCACTTTTCACCCATACAATGATCCATTCATCAAATCAAAAAATTCATTAGTAATTGATGGTGTGGCGCCTTAGCCTTATATAGTTGACAGCCAGAATTCAGCGTGCAAAAAACAATAATGATCTTTTTGGTTTTTAGGGTGACTTTCGACATTGGCTTGTTTGGAAGTCGAAATAAATGGGGTAACTTCTTTGAGTAGTTTCTCGAAGCCGCTAGTCCAAACGGCTTCCTGAGTTCATCGATGCATACATCATCCGTATCAGTATCTTCGTCATCCGTCATCGTTTTAAAAAATATATTCAAAACTATTAACTATCGCTAAAATCCTTCTGTCGCAGGCTAAATCGACAATGCCATTAATGTGATGCAGCCAATTACTACGCTTGATTTGGGACGAGGCAAGTCGAGCTGGTGCCGAGGCTGGGTTCGCGCTCGAGCCATTCAAGCGCGCTCGCGGGGTCCGCCACGTGCATACGGCGCGGTCCAGAATGCAACACGCGGCAACTCCCGGCTGTAATTGCTAACCGGCCCGGATAGGGGCAGAATTTTCACCCGATCGATCCAAGAAACTGCGCTCGAGGCCGTACAATCGTACGTATGAATAGGCAGCCAAGGACCGGCATTGCGTCTCCCGTAAATGCCTATCTGCCTCTTGGAGACGTGTATACACACGTCTGCATGGATGTTACGTGTGATATATGCTTGAGTATGTGCATCTGTTTTGTTCTCTCAGGAAAAAAAAACTTTAGCTTTTTTAATAATTCTGGAGGAATTCAGGTACTCTGGTGACACTATAACAAATTAATTCGACCTTATACGACAAACTAGCATCAGGGGCGAAGCTAGAGAGAAATCAAGGGGGTGCACACTTCACCACACATATAGCACAGTACACAAAAATTTCGATGAACAATATATAGAAAATATGTTGTACCGTCAGTTTTTAACATATATAATATAACAAAGTGATTGACAATGAACAGCAAGTCGATGATAAAGCATTAGCAGCAGAAAGTACGTACCAAAATTAACCATGTAGTCAAATTACAAAAATAAAAAGATAAGAAATATATGGTTCTACAGTAGGTGCATTGCATAATAGTAAGAAAATTGATAATAGATGCATATAATTTTACTCCAAATTGAAACCCTAAAAATATAATTGGGAGAAAATGACAAGTTTAAACACATGAATTCAGAACATATCTGTGCAATACAAGTGTTTTCTTATAATAGATCAAACTAGTTTGTTAAGGAAGTGTTTGGTTTGAGGGATGAGGTAGGATGGACTGGGATGGTTCATTTGACCAAGCCTATCTATGTATTTGGTTTGAGGGATGGGGTGGGATGGAATGGTCCAAAGTGGGATGAGCCTGTGCAAATTTAGAGAATATTCTTCTTAGATGTTGTACCATGTGGTTCCACCTTTTTTGTGGAACCATCTCATCCTATTCCATCCCATTTCATTCCACTTTCATCACTCCAACCAAACAGATCCTAAAGAATTAGAGAGGTAAAGAAAGTTGAATCACTTAGCTTTTTGATGCCTCACTCCTGTTCCTGTTCGCTGGGCGGCAATACAAGTAAAGAAAGTTGAATCACCTAGCTCTTGCAATACAAGTGTTCACCTAGCTTTTTGCGGCACCGTGCAGTACTGCAGTTGGGACTTGGGCGCCGGCAAATCGGCGATGCCGCAATGCTGTTGAAGCCTCGATGGCTCGACGCGGCGGCAGCAAGGAATAGAATCCTCTCGTCCAGTAGATGGAAAAAGAAAGAAGTTGAATCGGTAGTCGGCAGAGGCATGAAGCAAAAAAGAAAAAAAAGACCTGGGCCACTAGGGGGTGCACAATTTTGGGCTGGGGGTGGTGCACATATGGTGAATTTGGGATAGTAATAAGTGTTTCTTTTTTTTTACCCTGGTGCCAAGGAACCCCCCTTGCCCCATTGGGCTTCGCCCCTGACTAGCATATTAGCCTATGTATATAGTTATCTTCTACTTCTCTTTAATTATTTCTTAATGTTGACCGCTGCGACATTAACATGCACATATGTGCCACCATCGCTGATACCTACTAGGACACCCACCAATGCTCTCTTCGGTAACCCCAAGTCTATTCCTACGGCAGCACAATCTTTACTCCAGGCTATTTGCCTCTCTACTTTTGTACACCTATAATTTCATTCATATAGATATATGTATATATGTACACATATATGATGTTATACATGCCCGATGTTCTCTTCTCCCGTGTCGGTCATTCGACTTCTTCGATGTTGCCCAACTCAACACTATGGCTTTCTCACTAACCACAATGACCTCCTGTCTTTACTAGTGCTGGCATGTCTGTTTTAGTCGATGTCTAACGATAGAGAGAATCTTCTCACCATCATTGGTGATGTTGTGCCCCTCATCAACAATATCACACTTTTAATTACCTGATGACTCCATATCATCCATAACTTATCTGCAATGCAAAACTTCATCTTCTCTCTATCAGGGCTTTTCTATCATCAAGCTTATTTAGCAATTGAGTTCTTCAACAATGCCAATGCCCACCACTTATTGTCGCGGCCCTTGGTTCCTTTGGCTCTAGCCTTTCTCTTCAATGGCTCTAGTGAGCAACATGATGTACATTGTCCACATCAAACAGCTAAGTGAGCAGTATGACATTGTCCTTATCTCTACGGCCACCACCTTAGCCCTTTATTTCCCTATGTGTCATTATCTTCTTGCAGGACAGATCGACACTATTGCACTCTTTCATAGTATTTTCTAACATTATTCGTGCTATTCTCGTTATACCTTTTATTTTTATTCAAATTTTAGTTATTTTTACTGGAATTTGTATATAAATCAAATTGCACATTTTATTTAAATTTATCTTGAATTTTATTTATTTTGGGATTTTGGATGCTGGAAGAAAGGATAGAATCAAGGAACAAAGGATAGAATCCAGGACGTCTGCCTTTGAGCGCTAGCTCGGTTGGCCGAGCGTGCCAGTGGCCACCTCGCTAGCCCGGGTTTGAGCCTGAGGCGACACATTGGGGGGGGGGGGCTGTTCACGTGAATAGAACCCCTTCGGCACTGTTCATATGAATAGTGCCCTCTGAGTACACGCGCACACGTAGGTGCGTTCAATGGTCAAAGCACATGTCCACGCTCCCGGCGATCTTAGGTCTCCGTTTACTCTCAGGCGTGTGTATTGAATGCACCCACGTGGGTGTGGGGTTGAGTGTGTGAGTGCGTCTTTATTGTACTCATGATCTCAAAAAAGAAAGAATCCAGGATGCCTATCTATTATGTTATGTTATGTTATGTATGTTGTGTTGTGTTGTGTTGTGTTGTGTTGTGTTGTGTTGTGTTGTGTTGTGTTGTGTTGTGTTGTGTTGTGTTATGTTGTGTTATGTTATGTTATATTATATTATATTATATTATATATATTATATTATATTATATTATTAGAACCATAGAATAAGAAGCTACTACATTCACTCAAAGGCAGAAATTATCATGTTAACTGGAGAAAATTGGAAAAGATCTATACCATCAATCATCATTGATCGTGGTGGGCCCAATAACAATATAGATTTATTTAAGGAAGTTTTGAGTTTAAATAGAAAATAGGAGATCTAGATAACAGAGAAAATTGGACTCTAATTAGGAAAGAAACAATGAGAGTGTGAGCTTACATGAGGGAAAATGAAATGAGTGGAAGAAAGATATGAGCCAGAACAAGTGCATTCAAGAATATTGCACCTAGAGATGGAAATGGATCAGATACGATCAAATAGTCTCAAATACAAATACGAATCTATATTTTCAAAGAAATACAAATTTGAATTTGAATATTCTCGAATATGAATACGAATCGAATGTCGTAACGAATACGAATTCAAATCGAATATATACTTAATTTGGTTGAATATGAATATCCTCCTACAACTTTTGTAACAAATCTTGGTAGAATAAATTTCTAGCAGTTTTGCCAGTTTTTCCCCGTTTTGACCCGTTATCATAACGGTTACCGCTTTCAAACTACCCAAATTTGAAGTTCAAACCACAAGATTTGTTCGGGGTTTTCCCGGGTTTTGGAAACGGATCGAATAGTCTCGAATACGAATACAAATATTCTTGAATATGAATGCGAATATGAATATTCTCAAATACGGATACGAACATTTTTGAATATGGATTTCTATTACCATATTTACGTTTTCTCGGATATGAATATCGGATAAAACGATTATCCATTATCATTCCCACCCCTAATTGCACCAAGGAAAGAGCTGCAGCCATCAGGTGTTGTACTCCAACATGTGAAGACAAGAGAAAAGCCATATGCAATAAGGCCTAGATCAGCTCGGAAATAGTGAGATCTTTGGCACAAGAACAAGGGTCAACCCATGTCATATTGACATGGAAATTAAATTGGAATTTTTTATTATTTTTATTCTAAATTTCAATTACATTTTGTTGAAATTCGTGTACAAATCTAATTACCAATTTTTCTTTAATTTTTTATTCTGAATTATAGTTATTTAGGAATTTTACTTTGCAATTTGTATTAAAATTAAATCATTTATTTATTTTATTTTTATTTCGAATTTTAGTTATTTTTGGTTGAAATTCATATGTAAATCTAATTGATAATTTTTAATTTTTATTTTGAATTATATCTATTTAGGGATTTTACTTAGGAAGTTATTTGGAAATCAAATTGCTAATTTTATTTCATTTTTATTCTAAGTTTTAGTTATTTTGTTGGAATTCGTATACAAATCTAATTGCTATTTTTAAATTTTTATTCTAAATTATATTTACTTTGGATTTTACTTAGGAATTTTATGGAAATGAAATCACTAATTTTATTTTATTTTTATTCCAAAGTTCTTTTTTCAAATTTGTATGAAGACCCAATTAGTAATTTTTTATTTATTATTCTAAATTATATTTATTTAGGATTTTACTTATGAATTAGTATGGAAATCAAATAGTTATTTTCATTTTATTTTTTATTTCAAATTTCACTTATTTCAAATTGTATTTGATATAGACTGTTTCTTTTAATCTAGATTGTTATAATCTAGACTGATTATGATCAACGGTGTAGATCTTTCTCTTTTCCTTTGATTAATGTGGTAATTTCTAGCACTCGAGAGCGAATGTAGTGGTTTTTTTCTTTACTTTAATAAGATAATAAATAGATAGCTTATGACATTTCAAAATTGTGCCGTCAATTAGCTGCTATGTGTGAAGAAAATACAGAGATCTTCATAACACAAACGAGGAACAGAATTGGCCGAATCTTAATTTGTGGTGATAAAAAATCGTGATGAACAACAACGACCGAGGCATTTTCGGTATTTCTGCACCTCCGGCTATTGCTTGAAATCCAAATACATGGGTTGATCTGGCTTCGCCGGCCGGAGAAGCTCGGATGCAGAGCCCCGGCGAACAGCCTTTTTTGCTTCCTTACAGGAAGGGTCAGAGGACTGGCCAGAATATCGCTCCAGCTATCTACGTAAGAGAGTGATGACAGGTTAGCATGAATAAGAGACCTTCAACTAATTCGTATTGATCCAGCCTAAATCGGCTCTTTCTTGAGTGCATTGGAGAAAGGAGCATTGCTTCCGATTTTTCAGAACCCATCCTAAAGTCACTACTACAGAAAACCGTATTACAGACGGTTCAGAACCGTCATCACAGACGATTTTTTAAACCGTCTGAATTTATGAGTCAGTGATAATCGAATGCTATCACAGACGGTTGTCGAACCGTCTGTGATATATCAATATCACAGACGGTTTTTAACTACGAACCGTCTGTGATAACTGATTATCACAGACGGTTTTTAGTTAAAAACCGTCTGTGATATATAAATATCACAGACGGTTTTTAACTAAAAACTGTCTGTGATAGGTTATAATCACAGACGGTTTTTACTTACAAACCGTCTGTGATTATCGTCTATCACAGACGGTTTTTAGTTAAAAACCGTCTGTGATATGCTTTTCTACCCCTAAATCTTATTCTGTTTATTGGCTAGCCTCAGGAAATGCTAGACATGCCCTCTGAAACAAGCAGATCAAACATGTATACATACAATTCACATCTCAATTCATTTCAGATACATAAAACATCCAATTCACATCTCAATTCATTTCATAGACATAAAATATCCAATTCACATCGCACTTCATTTGACAAACATAAATCATCCATTTCGCGGCATGTCATTCACTTCACCGGCGATGTCATCCGGCGGCATATCATTCACTTCACCGGCGATGTCATCCGGCGGCATTTGATCATTGACTTCGCCATGACTGGTCCAACACGTATAACCCTTTTTGAAACCCCTCCGAATCAAGTGCGCTTCAATTTGCCCTCGGTTCTTAAGCATCTTTAAATTCTCGCAGTCAGTGCATGGACAGTACATATATTCCACCCCCTTATTCAACATATCCTCCTCGGCAGCTCTTGTAAAAGCAGAGACGCCATTAATGTACTCTTCACTCACACGGCTCGTGGCATACATCCAGCTTCGGTCCTACGTTACGTACATATATAACAACTTAGTATTAAAAATTAAATTAACTAATTATTACTACATATATACCGGCCACATGTATTATATTGAGGCTTAATTTGCTACCTCAATACATATTATAAACACAACAGCTATTATATAACCAACAATTTTGCAAACCATCTTCAATTAATAACACTGATCACCAATTACTTAGATCTAAATTGTAATGCATGTAAAGAAAAAATAAAATTCATTACTAACCATATCTAGAGCAACCAGGAAAGTATAAATCTTCAAAGCTCAATATCTGCCTCCTCCCACCAAATTAACTGGCCTGAAATCGCCAAGCTTGCCTCCTGAGCGAAAGAGTAAAGCACCAGCTAGATCTGGATCGAAATGAAGACATATGCGGTCTGAGCAGTGCAATAAATGCCTAGTGAGCATTATCACAGACGGTTTTTAATAAAAAAACCGTCTGTGAATTATCACAGACGGTTTTTTGTTCAAAACCGTCTGTGATAACCAGCTTATCACAGACGGTTTTGTATTAAAAACCGTCTGTGATAATCTGGGATTATCACAGACGGTTTTTAATACAGACCGTCTGTGATACCGAAGTATCACAGACGGTTCATCGGTAAGAACCATCTGTGATACTCGTTTTCTCCGACGCCGCTAACACAAACGGTGTCCAAATTAAAACCGTCTGTGTTAGTGTTGGTCACAGACTGTGATTGGCCGTCTAGTATTAGGCTTTCTGTAGTAGTGAGTTACTATGCAATCAGAATGGTGGTGTAGCTTTGCTTTAGATTTTTGTGGATCTATCCTTTTAGGTAATGGGGATTTAAACCATACATCTCCGGCCTCAGATTTGCATAGGATAACCCAAGACCCAAGTTCATAACGCACCAAATTATGGTAGCAGCATTCGACGTAACAGGTACGAAAAAGCTAGCTATCTGAGCTAGGAACTAAAGAAAATAGAACAAAATGATCCAAAACAACCCTAAATAGAAGTACAAAATGATCTAAGTTGTTGCTGAGCCGGTTTGACCGCATGCTTAAGGCCGGCCTGACTAGGTCAAGCAGTCAGAACGCTGGGACAATGCCAGTCGGACCGATGACCGTAGGTCCTACACCGATCTAACCGGTCCACTATTCCTAGACTAAAAAATCTCTTGGATCAAAACTCAAGTCTCAAAAACTTGCTCAAATCTCATCCAAACATATCCAATTTTTACATATGACTTGTTCAAGGCATTAGAAATCTAAAGCAATGAAAAATCACAAGGTTCTTAGGCTTAAGTTGACTAATTTGAAGAAAATCAAATCTAAATATCAAGAACACCCAAAACTCTAAAATCTAAATTATTTCTTACTCAACGAGTTCCTAATCAAGAAGATAATCCATATTTACTCCTACATAACATAGCAAGCTAATCTAGTCATGGATTTGGGATAAAACTATCTAGACCACAAAAACCCAAATTTGAGCCAAGAACAAGCTAAATCGGGCTTGATCTTGAATCTTGCTATGGAGGTGATCTAGATAGGTAATGATTGATCAGCTAGGAGTATATAGTATTTCTTACTCATCATGGATCACAGTACGATCAAGAGGGGAGAAGGAAACACCAAAAACTAAGCCTAACCAAGATTGCAACACTTGAGCAAAGAGGAGAAAGACTTGGATGAATTTGAATATCTATTGATATTTAAAGATAAATGTTTACAGCCACTCTAGCCAGTCACAAAATCTAAGGATGACAAAAAGCTCAAAACAAAGAGCAACAACATATCTCTCAAAGGTTCTCTCAAGAACCTGAATCTCCTCAAGTTAGCTTAGCATAAGCTTCTCCAAAAACTAGCCCTAAGCTAGCACTTCTCTTTCCTTATATATGGAGGCTCACAAAACCCTAAACAACCCTCTAGTTGGATTTTAACACTTAAATGGCTAACCTATTAACCCAACACTATACCAGATTTTACAGTCACACATGCACACTTCTCAAAATGCACACAATAATTAATCCATCAGTGAATCAACACTTTATCCACTTAACAATTTCATCACATCTTTGATCTAAACCACCTCTCTGGCGTCTCCTCGTGCCGTGGTTTGATCAAGTATCAACCTTTTGGTTTGGAGGCAAAAAGACCATTTTGTCCCCAAATCACCTTTCACGAAGCTTCGTGCTTTCTTTGCCTTGAAGCAGCCTTGTGCTTCATCTTCAACTCTCTGTGACCCCAATGACTTTCCGCCAAGCCTCTCACGTATTTGGATCCCACCGAACTATTTTCATTTACAAACGGGCCTTAAGTCACTTTGCACGTCACATGTCTCTCCATGTGCCATGGCGGCATCCAGCTTCCCTGAGCGTTCTAGACCTCATCTCCTCCCTGAGCTTAGTATCAATCCACCTAGCCGTTGCCCATCATGTCCACCACTGGTAGCTCCCACATCGATTCCCTCTCTTGCTGCCTTATAACCACTCCGCTAGTCTAAGTCATCTTCCGGTGGCACATTGATCTCTTTTGACCTTAGCTCCCCTAATTTAGTCTCAATCCCTTGACTGTTTTGAATCTAAACTCTCCTAGCTTAGTTCCAGTCACATCTGACTCATCATGAGTTAGCTCCAGAGTCCTAGAACCAACGATAAGCAAATTTTCATGTAGCACTCTAAACATAAAATTATCAATACTTACCTTCACATCAAAGCATCTCCGTGTACTTTGACACGTAGCCCATATTGCTCAATGACTAGCCATTAAATCTTTATACATTCAAACTCCTTGAACCATCTTTATGTTCATCGGCCTCATCACTTTGCACACTACATGAACGAACTTGCTTTTCATGATCCTTGTCTTCTCTGTGATTTCTATTTGAGCCACATAGTCTCACCTAGACTTGTCCAACCGCACAGACATCAGCTCTCCCATCTAGTCCCAGTCCTTTGCCATTGACTGCTAACATTCTGTAAGCTACGTGCACATCTAAAGACCAAGCAACCATATCGTGTGATTGACTCACGTTAGTCAAAGCAACGCATCACACAACATAACACAACACAAATAATGGCACCCATGTTGTACACACACTCAACCCCTCATAGCTCCCAAGCCATGAGTTAAAACCAAGATCATCATGGTTCACCAAACCATGTAACATATATCCTCCACAAGCACCTCACAGCATGTAGGCACAACTCTCTTGGCAACCTACTCCTCAACTATGCTCATACCCATTTTCATCAACCCCAAATATGTCTTGGGTATCCCAGACATATCTATCCGCTCTAGAATCTCTCTAGACACCCAATCGTACTAGGGTACCCCTAGACATGTCTGACCTCTCGAGAAGCTGGTCTGGCCAATGTGCCATGGCCGAAACTGCCCAGCACTAGTGTAACATCCTGAAAAATGTAAATATTAAATTGTGGAGTTTTTGGATTATTTTATTTGTTTTCCATTTGAATTTGGATTTTATGGATCTTTTTGTAAATATGAATGAACTTCAAATATGAAAAGAGCGAGGAAATCAACACATAAAATAATAAAACATGAGCATCAAATTAAGAATCTGAAAAGATGATCCAGAAAGGAATGGGGGAAAATTTTGGTTAAACGTAAAGCCCTCATTTTTAAATAATGGCATAAATCACAAGGGAAGCAAATAAATTAAATACCAACAATAGTTGAAAATATTTTTGTTAAGGCCAGAATGTCATAAGGAACTTCTGTGAATTTTTCCTGAATTTTTGGATGTATTTTCATATTTTTCTGACCTTATTGGGATTTTCTAGTAAATCCTAAAAACAAAAATTAAAATCTGGAAAAATCGGAAATTCAGCTCACCCTCCGGCCGCCGCGTGGACGGCCAGATGCCGCCCATGTCACCGCTTCCATCCCGCCTTCCCCTCCTCTCGGGCCGCCACCTGGCCGGCCCCGATGCGCGACGCGTCGTCCGCCTGCGCCCATCCGCCGCCCGCTTTGCGCCCTCGCTCGGCCGCCCGATGCGCGCCCCGGCCCATCCGGCCCGTCCGCTCCCTCGCGCTCCTCTCCCTCTGGCCGGTGGATCCGAGTCGTCAGACTCGTCTTTCTTCCTCCACGCGTCGCAGCTCTTCTTCCCCCTCGCGCTCGCTCCTCTGCGCAGCAAATCCCCGCCCTCTCTCTCTCACCTCGCGGGCAATTTAAAAGATGTATCTACAGGAGGGGGGACTTCTCGGGGAGATTTGGTTCATTCCCCCCCCCCCCCCCCCCGCCGGCGTGAGCAGGGCGGAGCCAGGTGCCACTCTCGCCGCGCGCCCCCTTCCGGCTATAAAAGCCTCGCCTGGAGATCGCAATCGCGCCGTGCTACTCTCTTCTTCCCTCCCCTGTAAGAAATTGGTCCGAGAGCCCCCCAATCGCCGTCGACCCCTTCTTCTTCCCCAGCTCCGGCGATCGCCGATCAGCCAAGCCAAGCCACCAGAGCCCAATTCCTCGCTCGTGAACCATCTCCGGAGCATCGCGAAGCCATATCCGGTCTCCCCCGAACCTCCCGAAGCCCGTGCCTCGCCGTCACCGAAGCTTCCGCCCGAGCCACCGCCACCGTACGTCGCCAGCCTTCTCCGGTGATCGTCACCCCCGGCCGTCTACACCAGAAGCTTCGCCATCACGCGGGGATTACATTCTACGCAACCCCAGACCTCCCCGACCACCGCTCGCCGCCGGCTACCGTCGCCCCCGACTTCCTCTACCCGGCCCCCTCAGCGAGCTGACTCAAAGGGATTTATTCCCCTTATATGGTAGGCAAAGCCTCCCCCGCTCACTTGGTTATCACAGCGCGTCTCTCCCCCCCCCCCCGCTCCCGCGTCGCGTTTTCGAGCCTCGGCTCCGCGCGCGCGGTCGAGCATTTCTTTTACTCTCTCCGCTGACAGCTGGGCCCCGCTGCTCAGCGACCGCCCGCCATAGGCCAGCTGACCTCTGGGTCCCGCCTCAGTGCCACCGCTGACACATGGGCCCCACTGGCCATAGAGACAGAGAAAAATAATAAAAGAAAAGGATAAAAATTAAAATATGACATGTGGGACCCACTGTCAGAAATTTAATAATTTTTGAATTTAACTGAACTGAAGTATTCAAAGGAGCATAACTTATCCATTTTAACTCGAAATTAAGTGGGACAAATTTCTAAATTCATCAAAAATCAAGATCTATCCAAGGGAACTGAAATTGTAATTTTTAGAGTTCATTTGAATTTCTGGTGTTATTTGGTTTGATTTGCTGCTTTTCTTTTTACGCAAATTTTCGCGCACGATTAAAATAGCTTACGAAGCTCAAGAGGAAGAGTTCGAGGCAGCAGCACTAGAAGCTCCGGATAATCAAGCACCCGACCACTGTGACCAAGGCGAGTCAATACTTTGATCATGTTGAACCTACATTTTCTGCAAACTACTTTGGTTTAAATTATCAAATTGCATGCTATTATTTTATATGCAAATACATGTTAATTTAAGATTTTAGTTACATGTCCCTTTGCTTGCTTGACTAATATTACACCTCCTTTGGAATACTTGAATATGTGAACCTTGTCGCCTTAGCAAAACTATAATGGTAACTTTTCAAAAGTAAGTCCGTAATTTATATGCCGTGCTTAGTATTGTTTAGGTAATCATGGGCGCGAGAACGCCCAAACATCACTTTAATCATGAGAAAAATTTGGTTGGGACAGTCATGGTGGTAATGACTGATAAATGTTGGATATGATTATTTTATGTTTCCAAAAACCCCAACTTGCTTGAATATCTGGGCGGATTGGTTCGAGGGTGTGTGAGTGTGGTGCAGTGGAAGCACAAAGTGGGTTAGTGGTAGACTGCCCAGATACCACTAAGGACTGAATCTTGTCATGTCAACCCGTGTAAAACAGTACAACCACAAGTCTGTAAAATACAACTTGGCTTAGTAGATTTACCGGACCCTGAAAGTCATCCTTCCAGGAGGAGGTGTGGGATGGTGCAAGCGACAGTCCGTGTGACGGCTTGAATGGGACACCCGGGTAGGGTGAAGTTCTGCTGTGGCGGGCTAGCAGGGGTGGGGAGCCAGCTGCTAGACGTTCAGAAGGAGGACATCCCGCACAACGTATGGGACCCACCGCAAGTGGGAGCGACCCATAGGGTGAAATGATGGAAGGGGCGAGGTACTTTGAAAAGTCACTGTGATGGTCTGCTCAACCACACGTCTAAGGAATCGTGTGGGGCAACGAGTTGATTGTCTCTTGTGGTGAAAGTGTACAAACTCTGCAGAGTCTAAAACTATTCGAATAGACGTGCCCACGGTCAAGGGCAGACATGGGAACTTAACTGGATATAGTTCTGTTTACAAAATATTGGAACTTGGGTGAATGGAAAACTCGAAGGGCGAAGGACTGCCCTGGTTTGGAATTGTCCTGGGTGTCGTCCCAGTGGTAAGTTAAGCGGCTATAACGCTGAAGAAATTGCTATATGGTGCAGATGCCATGTAACGGTGGATGGAATCTGAATCGATATTAACACTGCATTTCCTTGCATGTTATGATTTGTTCCAAAATTGCTAAGTCATAGGGCTTTTTAATTAATTGTATTCAAAAGCACTCCTTGCAAAACAAAATAACCCGAGCCTCTCCTTTGTTAAGCCATGCATACTATTTATTTGCATTCTGTGTATTGGCTCGCGGAGCATGGGGTCGGAGTGCTCACGCTCGCTTTTGCGACAAAATTCAGAATCAAGAATCACATCACCGCGCCTCAGCAACAAGATTGGACAAGATGGCAGATAAGATGAAGATGTCAAGAACTAGGTCGCGAACCTCCAGTTGGCTGCCTGTGGGCATGTCCGGAAGGTCCCACCTGTGTGCTTCGTTCTTCCGTTACTGCAATTTATTGATTTCGGCCTAATCGGCCCATGAGTAAGTCTATTATTTTAATTATGTTTTCGCATGATATGTACTTTGATATTCAGAACTGTAACTGTGTGCACTATCTACTGATCCAGGGAATAGTGCAGTTAAACACAGTAGATTCCGGATTGAAAAATCTGGGTCTGACAGCTTTGGTATCAGAGCATATCGACTGCAGGTCGTGACCTAGTTAGCCTGGCCGTTAGTTCATGATTAGAAATATTTCTTTAAAATACTATTTCCAAAAATATAAATCATACTGCTCATTCTTATCTCCCTTAAAAGATTCTCTCTCATCCAAATGCTGCCTTAGCCATTTTTACTTCTAGAGCTCTCTTACCCCGAATTCAAAACATTAACCCAAGGGTGAGTGCTAATATCAACCAAATTACCCCCAAATACTTCCCTCTTCGTTCTGTTGATTTCAAAAGAAAGATTGGCTCCTCCTCTCGTACCTTCACTCCAAATATTTAAGATTAGGATAGTCGAAGATGGTCTTGAAGATAAGGTGGTCTCGTTTTAAATGGACTATGCAGATAAACCTTATGCCTACTTATGTGTGCTTCCCCAAGTAGACGCTGTACTGTCGCAAGATTTTTGTTGGGCCCTGTGCACTGTCTTCTTGCTCTCGGGCGTCTTATTTCGCAGTCACAGGAAAAGCTTGCTTTTGAAAAACTTGTGTGGTTTTGTATCAACCCAACCCTTTGGGTGTGCTCTTTTATAATTAACATGGGTTAGATCACCTTATCCCCACGACTCAATCCTTACCTCATGCTATTCCCTCTCGCCCCATCTGCTACAATCCCAGTTAAATCTACTGAAACAAAGTGATGGATCGCCAAGGACCAAGACCTAAGACTCTGCCCTACCAACACTCTTTCCTTACCCACCCGGAGGACCCATAGATCAAATCACCACCTAAACACAATGACAAGGATCGCGTCGATAACGTGAGGGGAAAAGACATTACGCATACCAATACTCCGTGAACTACTCCAATTGCGAAGACGACCATCAACCTGGCGAATATCCTATGAGCAAGGCCACATATTCTCTCTGTGAAAGACAAGACCACCAACCTGAAGATTGCTTCTAAAACCTATTACTGACCAAGCAGCTGAAGTACCACGGATGAGTCTTCACATCGCCATAAGACCCATCATGCCTGGAGTTAGATAATGACTAGTGATACCCATTTTAAGGGGGGTAGCACTATGAGGTAGAGCTGCCGAAGAACTACTATGATGCATACTTTTGAAATTGCAACAACTTGGACTTAGGACTAATCAGACCAGTACAAGGAGATTCGCGAGACCAGAAATCTTCTGGTGATAAGGATTACAAGACATACCTTTAGCTAAACTCGACATGCGTGGCAAAGCTAAAGAGTAAGAACGAGGTCCCAATAGAAGTAAAAGACCACCATATAGATATGTCCATTGGCACCTCTTACATTCATAAGGCCCTCTACCCCCTAAGGTACAGACCATTCTTATCCACCTATCAATAAGAAATTCGGCGACCATATGTCCAATACACGATGCAACTATTCCATTCCACGATGACATGAAGACAACAACATCAAAGAGCAAGTATTTGGAAGTCTACGACCTATCCAGAAGAACAAGGCTTCCTTCTTCCCTTTTGACTTCTCCATGTGTTAACCCCTAATGTGCAGATCTTAGTCTCCCCGAGGAGCTAGGGAACTATATGACGAGCAACACCCGAAACCCATTGCTAACCAATATAACCTCGCTAACATCTTTCTACTCTACCGGAATCTCGGGGTCGAGATTCTTTTTAAGGGGGGTAGATTTGTAACATCCTGAAAAATGTAAATATTAAATTGTGGAGTTTTTGGATTATTTTATTTGTTTTCCATTTGAATTTGGATTTTATGGATCTTTTTGTAAATATGAATGAACTTCAAATATGAAAAGAGCGAGGAAATCAACACATAAAATAATAAAACATGAGCATCAAATTAAAAATCTGAAAAGATGATCCAGAAAGGAATGGGGGAAAATTTTGGTTAAACGTAAAGCCCTCATTTTTAAATAATGGCATAAATCACAAGGGAAGCAAATAAATTAAATACCAACAATAGTTGAAAATATTTTTTTAAGGCCAGAATGTCATAAGGAACTTCTGTGAATTGTTCCTGAATTTTTGGATGTATTTTCATATTTTTCTGACCTTATTGGGATTTTCTGGTAAATCCTAAAAACAAAAATTAAAATCTGGAAAAATCGGAAATTCAGCTCACCCTCCGGCCGCCGCGTGGACGGCCAGATGCCGCCCACGTCACCGCTTCCATCCCGCCTTCCCCTCCTCTCGGGCCGCCACCTGGCCGGCCCCGATGCGCGACGCGTCGTCCGCCTGCGCCCATCCGCCGCCCGCTTCGCGCCCTCGCTCGGCCACCCGATGCGCGCCCCGGCCCATCCGGCCCGTCCGCTCCCTCGCGCTCCTCTCCCTCTGGCCGGTGGACCCGAGTCGTCAGACTCGTCTTTCTTCCTCCACGCGCACGCGTCGCAGCTCTTCTTCCCCCTCGCGCTCGCTCCTCTGCGCAGCAAATCCCCGCCCTCTCTCTCTCACCTCGCGGGCAATTTAAAAGATGTAGCTACAGGAGGGGGGACTCACCTCTCCCGCCACCTCTCTCCTACAAAATCTCGGGGAGATTTGGTTCATCCCCCCCCCCCCCCCCGCCGGCGTGAGCAGGGCGGAGCCAGGTGCCACTCTCGCCGCGCGCCCCCTTCCGGCTATAAAAGCCTCGCCTGGAGATCGCAATCGCGCCGCGCTACTCTCTTCTTCCCTCCCCTGTAAGAAATTGGTCCGAGAGCCCCCCAATCGCCGTCGACCCCTTCTTCTTCCCCAGCTCCGACGATCGCCGATCAGCCAAGCCAAGCCACCAGAGCTCAATTCCTCGCTCGTGAACCATCTCCGGAGCATCGCGAAGCCATATCCGGTCTCCCCCGAACCTCCCGAAGCCCGTGCCTCGCCGTCACCGAAGCTTCCGCCCGAGCCACCGCCACCGTACGTCGCCAGCCTTCTCCGGTGATCGTCACCCCCGGCCGTCTACACCAGAAGCTTCGCCATCACGCGGGGATTACATTCTACGCAACTCCAGACCTCCCCGACCACCGCTCGCCGCCGGCTACCGTCGCCCCCGACTTCCTCTGCCCGGCCCCCTCAGCGAGCTGACTCAAAGGGATTTATTCCCCTTATATGGTAGGCAAAACCTCCCCCGCTCACTTGGTTATCACAGCGCGTCTCTTCCCCCTCCCCCACTCCCGCGTCGCGTGTTCGAGCCTCGGCTCTGCGCGCGCGGTCGAGCATTTCTTTTACTCTCTCCGTTGACAGCTGGGCCCCGCTGCTCAGCGACCGCCCGCCACAAGCCAGCTGACCTCTGGGTCCCGCCTCAGTGCCACCGCTGACACATGGGCCCCACTGGCCATAGAGACAGAGAAAAATAATAAAAGAAAAGGATAAAAATTAAAATATGACATGTGGGACCCACTGTCAGAAATTTAATAATTTTTGAATTTAACTGAACCAAAATATTCAAAGGAGCATAACTTATCCATTTTAACTCCAAATTAAGTGGGACAAATTTCTAAATTCATCAAAAATCAAGATCTATCCAAGGGAACTGAAATTGTAATTTTTAGAGTTCATTTGAATTTCTGGTGTTATTTGGTTTGATTTGCTGCTTTTCTTTTTACGCAAATTTTCGCGCACGATTAAAATAGCTTACGAAGCTCAAGAGGAAGAGTTCGAGGCAGCAGCACTAGAAGTCCGGATAATCAAGCACCCGACCACTGTGACCAAGGCGAGTCAATACTTTGATCATGTTGAACCTACATTTTCTGCAAACTACTTTGGTTTAAATTATCAAATTGCATGCTATTATTTTATATGCAAATACATGTTAATTTAAGATTTTAGTTACATGTCCCTTTGCTTGCTTGACTAATATTACACCTCCTTTGGAATACTTGAATATGTGAACCTTGTCGCCTTAGCAAAACTATAATGGTAAGGGGCGAGGTACTTTGAAAAGTCACTATGACCCACCGCAAGTGGGAGCGACCCATAGGGTGAAATGATGGAAGGGGCGAGGTACTTTGAAAAGTCACTGTGATGGTCTGCTCAACCACACGTCTAAGGAATCGTGTGGGGTAACGAGTTGATTGTCTCTTGTGGTGAAAGTGTACAAACTCTGCAGAGTCTAAAACTATTCGAATAGCCGTGCCCACGGTCAAGGGCAGACATGGGAACTTAACTGGATATAGTTCTGTTTACAAAATATTGGAACTTGGGTGAATGGAAAACTCGAAGGGCGAAGGACTGCCCTGGTTTGGAATTGTCCTGGGTGTCGTCCCAGTGGTAAGTTAAGCGGCTATAACGCTGAAGAAATTGCTATATGGTGTAGATGCCATGTAACGGTGGATGGAATCTGAATCGATATTAACACTGCATTTCCTTGCATGTTATGATTTGTTCCAAAATTGCTAAGTCATAGGGCTTTTTAATTAATTGTATTCAAAAGCACTCCTTGCAAAACAAAATAACCCGAGCCTCTCCTTTGTTAAGCCATGCATACTATTTATTTGCATTCTGTGTATTGGCTCGCGGAGCACGGGGTCGGAGTGCTCACGCTCGCTTTTGCGACAAAATTCAGAATCAAGAATCACATCACCGCGCCTCAGCAACAAGATTGGACAAGATGGCAGATAAGATGAAGATGTCAAGAACTAGGTCGCGAACCTCCAGTTGGCTGCCTGTGGGCATGTCCGGAAGGTCCCACCTGTGTGCTTCGTTCTTCCGCTGCTGCAATTTATTGATTTCGGCCTAATCGGCCCATGAGTAAGTCTATTATTTTAATTATGTTTCCGCATGATATGTACTTTGATATTCAGAACTGTAACTGTGTGCACTATCTACTGATCCAGGGAATAGTGCAGTTAAACACAGTAGATTCCGGATTGAAAAATCTGGGTCTGCCAACTAGTTTAACCATTCGCCCCAAGGAGGTCAAACTGCCAACCACCGGCTGGTCAAATCACCCTCCTCATGACAGTTAAACCACTGAGCACAAGACCTGATGAATAGGTCAAGGTCGGTCTGACCACCGTCGTAGGTTTGGTATGACCGCCTGAAACCTAACATCAACTCTGAATATTGCAAACTCTTGAAACCAAACTCAAACTTTGATAACATTTGCATAACAAAGTCAAATACTCATCATACAACATGGAGTGACCTCCTTATGGTCTCACAATTTCTCCCTTAATGAGTATATTGACAAATACCCAAGAGACAAGAATGTGAGTTTGTTTTTGAAAGGAAAAGCAAGAAGGTTGCAAAACAACACATGGTCCATTTGAAGAGGAAAGAAGAGAGTATGACCATGTTAGCAAAATATAGAATGGAGATAACACCAAGAAAGAACAACTTTTCGATAAACACTCCAAACCACATCAAAAGCTTTACAAAGGCAAAATCTAGCACATGGTCTAAAGAAAAGAATAATTGCTCACCATGACCATTTTTATAGCAAGAGAAATAATCGAAAGTGCGAATGCAATGCACATGTGCTCCCTCTCACTTCATACTCTGCATTTGAGCCGAAGCAAATTTTACCTTCCTAATTCGGCCTTTTTAGAAGAATTATCTCCCATTTTCAATATTTTCAATTTTTTGCCCTCCTAATTATCCCCTTTTGGCAAAATAGTTATCAAGAATCAAGTGTAGAAATACGCTCTCCCTCAAATGATGCAGTGAACAAATAGAGCAAAGAAGGTATAAGAAAGAGCATGTATGCATGCATGAAAGTGCAAAAGAAAGAGCATGTATGCATGCATGAAAGTGCAAAACCTAAAGAGTTTTGAAGATTATCCAAAGTGAGATTGGATGCATAAAAGTATTGCAACAAAGTCATAAGGTGCATACAAAGCTATCAAAATCATAACTAAGCATAAATAACCAATCTAGGCAAGATAACACAAAGTAAAGCAAATCAAATTGATTACATGTTATGCAAAGCTTCACAACTGATAAGTTCAAATAAACATATCCTAATATAAGCCAAGCCATGTCAAAAAGTCCGAGTGAAAATAATAAGCTATGATTGATTCAATTTAGTGTGCTACAAGTTCCAAGTTGAACCACTTTGCTCAAATACCTCAAGCACATATACTTCTACAAGAGATATGATATTTCACATTTTGATAGCACTTGTTGAAGTTGTTTAAAAGTCCATCTTAGTAGAGTATGTCTTGGACTAGAAGCCATCTACAACTGCCCCCTATGTTTCAACCAAGCGACAAATCTCGAGGTTCATGTCAACATGCAAATGACAAGCAATCTATAAGAAGAACTTGATTGCTTCTTCCTCCAAGTAGTTGAACTCTACTTAAGCTTTGCAAAGGTGAAGCTGACTCCATCCGCGATAGCATCCTACATGGTCCACTCGTGCTTGCTCCTAGAAGTAGCCAGTAGATCTTGAAGGGTTTCAAGTTGTCGACCAAGAAATCTTACCTTCTCGACAGGTTCCTTTGAGGAAGAGGTAACTGATTTTGCACCCATCTCAATGAGCATGTTGTTGAAAAGAATGATCTTGTCATGAAGATTTCCTTGAATCTCCTTCTCCTCCGCATCACCAAGAGCTTTTTCTAGTTCTTGAAGTTTCAAAGCTTGCTCTGCATGAGTAGCTTAAAGTTAATTAAGACAAGTTAGAAACAAAATAAACTAGTCAGATTAACGGTCGGTTACCTTGGTTTTTCTTCTTGTGAGCCTGGATCATCTCCTTATGCTTGAGGATGTTATCATTGAACCTGATCGACCATTCTTTGATCAACTGATCCTTAGCTTTGCATGACTCTTCAAGTTTGACAATGGTAGCTCCTTTTGCCTTTACGTCCTTCTCAAAGCTCTCCAATTTTGTCGACCATGACAAGGGAGAAAATAATAAAAGGAAAAGATCAAGAAGTAACTTACTTCTTAATTGGAGAATTTTCTCCTCAAGGGTCTTGAGAAGCTATCTGTTTTCAGTCAACATCAACCCGAACAGCTCCCTCTCCTTCTTGAGGGTATCCGCAAGCACCTTCATAGTGCTTCCCAACCTACAACAATTTTTGAAGGGTTATAAGAGAAAATACTTCACAACTAGAATGTAATGAGAAGAGAAAAACTCATTACCAGTCATCAGCTTGTCGATGGAGATTAGCCCTCTCCTTCTCAAGGACCAATGAACACTTGGTCGCTTCGACCAGGGCAATTCCCTCCACCATGTGCTAAAAAAAGAAGAAACTCATAAAAAGTTTCAAAAATGTAATAGAAGTGGTCTTAAGAACTTACCAAGAATGATTTACTAGCAAATGTGAAGTAGAGTTCCTTCACAGGAGGGATGAAGTATTTCTACTTCCTCTTCTTCGACCGCTACTTTCCCAATAGAGACAAGAATCTGCTAAGACTTCATCTCCACTTTGGATCATTCGATGGTGTCGGAGCTACTGAAGGATTCTTAGTCATAATAGCTGCTATTTCTTCTGTTGACATTGCTACCAGCTAAATGGTTGCTACGACCAATTCCTCCTTTGATGCATCGTCAATAGAAGCACTTGGGGAAAACGTGACTAGAGTGGTAGAAGCGCTAAAAAAACCAGAAGAATAAGAAGAAACGGAAAACCAAGGACTTCAAGGCATAAAGAAATCAAAATTTTACGACTATTTCAAATTTCTTACGACTAGTACATACCTGGTTTTCTTTGTCTTGAAGTTAAATTGCACTGGAGCATAATTTAGAGCGCTCACCTTCCTCTTCTTCTTCTTGATCAATTTCACCAGCATAGTACTGGCAGGGCTGGTCGGACCCTTGATGATTTTTGACTGGATGCTTTCATCCTTAGTTGGCTCCTCCTCGAGGCGATTAGAGATTGTTTCTCAAATCCCGTGCACCTCTATGGAGGGTTGAGCTTCCTTGACTACTGAAACACCTGTCTCCCCCTAGTGTCGTAGAAGTCTTGGAATGGCCACTAGGTCTTGGATCTTCTTGGTGGTGATCACCTCGCGACCAGTGGATTTGATGCCACCATAGGCTCCGTGGTCATGGTACCACTGATCAGTGGCTCCTCCCTTGCTCCTGCCGTGTCATCAACTAAGGTGAGTTCAGCGGTGAACTCTTCATCTAAGAAATACATTCCCATTGGTGTAATTTGCCTGTTCTTTGTATAAGAGTATGTGTGGGTTTGTAGGAAAAACTTTCAGAATCATAGTAAAAACCTACCTTTGAGTGGACTTTTGCCTTCTTCTTAGGCACTCGAACGGTCGAAGGAATATGAGAAGATTCTAACGCCCCGTAGGACTTCTTGATAATTTGTCATTTCCTAGGGGTTGGAGCAATCTTCTCTACACTTTCCTCCGGCTCTGCACCATCCAACTCAACCATCTGCACATGCCAAGAAAGCTATGATAACACCGGTCGAAAAGAGAAAATTCAGGTGAAGAGAATCTTCTGTTACCTTAAGTCTTTTGATCTTATCCTCTGGAGAGGTAACTCCTAGGATCACAGAGAGTCCTTCTTTCTACTCAGGATCCCTCTCATAGATTGCCTTTACTCTCTTTTAGGGCCTTAAATCTCTTCGATCCTAGTTCAAATGTCAGCCAATCAGTGATCAAATCAGACATTTTTTATTGTGATGGTTGAACATCTAAGTGTGGATGGAAGGGAATTGAAGCTATAGTCAGAGGGCACTAAGGCGGAGAGGCAGAGGAAATCAAAGAAGATGAAGGGTTTTGTTTGGAAAGCATGAAGCCAACAGGTATCATGCTTATTTTTACTAGTTAAAGACCCGTGCGTTGCAATGAAGTCATAAAAATGGTGAGACGAAACTTACTGTTTGGCCAACTTCACATATCAAATATTGGAGAGCAAGCAACAGAGGTAAAAGGGTGGCCAGAATACGCAAGGAGATGGGGAAAGTGGAGGTGGTGGGCGGTTGTATCTTGAGAGAGAGAGAGAGAGGTGGAGAGAGACGAATGGTCCAGATCGAATCGGATGGCTGAGAAGAGAGGAGGGAGAACTACCAACTCACACTTTTATAATAGTAAAGATAAGGGTTTTTTTTCAATTGCAAAAATAGTAGTTGTTGGATTTGAGCCCAGCGGGCAGAAAACATTTCAGTTATTCCCAGCTGGCTTTCTCAACCTTAAGTGAATAAAAACTTCCTCTTTACTCTTGTTAAAAAAGTATTCCCCGACTTCAATTTCAATCCAAAAAAATTCAAGTTATAAATTGACTTAAAGTTCGGGAGTTAGCTGACGAGGATTAAATAATCCATTAAAATATAGCTTTAATACTCAATTAAGGCCCTAAGAGCCATATGGTTGTAAGCTTTCAAAAGCAATTGCTTGAGTTCCCCTGGTCGGAGGCCCATTGTACATTTTACCCGACCAATAGCCACTCAGAGATTTCATGAACTAGTATAAGGGCCCGTCTCCAGATAATTCTCTCCTATGTGAAAGATAAGGCACGTGCTTTATCCGCTCCTAACCGCACAGTGATTCAGCCTTATGTCTCTGACAATAACCACTTTATAGATGTCTCCGTAATTCTCTCCCATTAACAATAATTGAAGATCAGTTATTATCAAATCTTCCTCGCTGACAGTACCCACCCCCTTGTCTAGACTAGATGATTCAACAAGGCATTTGCACATGAAGATAACTGGCACTCCTTCAATGCTATTTAAGGGTTGATATGAGAAGAGACAAACAAGTCCAAGAACTCAAACAATTGGAATCACAACCAAAACTAGAAGAACACCGAGTAAGACTATCATAATCCTCTGACCAGTGGGAAGATTATAGAGATTATGACAAGTTACATCCCTTTGCAATCTTTGAGTTAGAATATCTTATAACTAGTTCATAGTAATAAAGATCTTCCCCATTCTCCTCCTAAATCATTCCAAGAGATTTAGCCTTTTTCCATTACACCGCGTAAGATCGGTGACCGTCGACACCTATGAACCGAATACTATGCTGAGTTTTACACTCACACATGCACGCTTCTCAAAGCACGGCTTGCACTAGGCTCGAGTAGTCCTAATTTGCCATTCCATGGTCTCCGTGAAGACTCCTTAACCTAATCCATAGCGGTTTCACACAACACAACTTTTCCAATTAGACTGCTAATCACCAGTCTGACTACCGACAATGGGCTGGTCAAACCGCCTTCCCCACGATGGTCAGACCGCTAGACATAGATCTGATAAATAGGTCAAGGCCGGTCTAACTGCCATCTCAGGATCAGGCCACTTGAAGCCTGACGACAACTCTGAACATTATAAATTCCTAAAATTAGACTTAAACTTCGACAACATTTACACAATAAACTTTAATACTCGTCATAAATCATGAGGTAATTCTCACATGGTCTCACAAAATAAATATGCAAATGTCAATTGTGTGGAGTTTCCGTTATACACGTTCGTGTACCAGACGAAGATTGACAAACAATGACATCTACGATGACAGATGCAATTCACAGATCAAAAATATTCAACGTACGTACTTACGTGCCACTGCCAGCACTCAATTGTAGACTTGTCCCAAGCATATGCGCATCCTCAGCATGCGCAACGGACCAGGGACGTGAGGCCCCTATAAATTCGGCAAATGCCAGCAACCACCGCACCATTCGAGTGCCCAGACCATTAGCCGCCATGACGAACGGCTACGTGTTCCGCGAGTACATCGGCGCGCAGTTCACCGGCGTGAGCTTCTCCGACGTGCCCGTCAACCCCGGACTCAGCTTCCACTTCATCCTCGCCTTCGCCATCGACTACATGACGAGCCAGTCCTCCCCGCCGAAGCCGGCCAACGGCGTCTTCGCCCCGTTCTGGGACACGGCCACCCTCACCCCGGCCGCCGCGGCCAAGGCCAAGGCGGAGCACCCTAACATGAGCATCATGGTCGGCCTCGGCGGCGATACCGTGCAGAACACCGGCGTCAACGCCACCTTCGCTCCCAAGTCCGTCGACTCGTGGGTGGCCAACGCCGTGGAGTCCATCTCGCGCATGGTCAGCCTCTACGACCTCGACGGCGTGGACGTCGACTACGAGCACTTCGCGGCCGACGTGGATACGTTCGTGGAGTGCATCGGCCGCCTGCTCACCCAGCTCAAGGCCCGGTTCCCCTACATCACCACCTCCATCGCGCCGTTCGAGCACCCGGTGATCCAGAGGTACTACCAGCCGCTGTGGCGCAAGTACTCCAGCGTGATCGACTACGTCAACTTCCAGTTCTACGGCTACGGCGCCAACACCGACGTCCCCATGTACGTGCAGTTCTACGACGAACAGGCGGCGAACTACCCCGGCGGCAAGGTGCTCGCCAGCTTCGAGACTGGGAACGTCACCGGGCTGGTCACGCCGGACGTCGGCGTCGACGCGGCGAAGGAGCTGCAGCGGCAGGGCAAGCTGCCCGGCGTTTTCGTCTGGTCGGCGGACAGCTCCAAGCGGAGCAGCTACGGGTTCGTGTACGAGACCAGGGCACAGGAGATCGTCGCCAACCATTGACCCATCTCATCCATGGGTCGCGTCTTGGTTTGCAGCGCTATACGACTTGAATAAATTAGCGCGTTTGTTGCGCTCGTATAACGTATATATGTACGTACACCCCCGTATATATACGTACGGGTACTAAATAATTGCCACGGCTAATGTGCACTACGCAGTCTTTGCCGTGTGTTTTGGGAGTTCGACAGAATGGATGACGTGTTTGCTACATGTAGTACTACCGTGTTTGTTTGTGCATGCATGACAACATAGCTTCCTTGTTGTATCTTCCAATATTAGTCTGACGACATACCGTAGCTGAGGTAGCTTTAATTAAGAGCTGGATCAATGGAACAGATTGCAGCTAAAAATTAAGCGGCTAAAATCGTTGACAAGTAGCAAGTATGGCATCGGGACACCTTTGCGCTTTGGCTTACTTAGCTACTATTGAGCGCTATAGCTTTCTCTGTCGCTGGCGCGATAGCCCTCCTCTCCCCCGTCGCTTTCCTCCCCTCCTCTCTTTCTTCTTTGCATGCACTAACTCTCTCTCTCTTCTCCTGCACTGACCATAGCTCCACACACCTCTGCCTCCCCTTGCCCTTTCTCCATCATCAACGGGTGATGGTGACCTTGCCATCTCACTACGTCACTGTCCCCTCTATTCAAAACATCACCATCTCACCGTGCCTACCTTTGCCACTGCCCCTCACCACCTCCTCAGTCTCCTCTACAATCGGGCACACGGTAAACCCGTCACCATCGACGGCGCTACCCCCATCGGTCATGAGAGTGAGAGTGAGCGAGGGAGGGAATATGGGAGCGGGGCTGGGAAGACGAAGCAGATGCTATATTGTTCACGGTATAGGTTTTTCTAGCAGTTTTCTTTGGATAAGCATATTTGCAATAATAATAAGTCAATTTTACACTCTCGAACTTTGCAAAAATTCTATTTAACATTCTGAACTACAAAACTAGGGTATCTCAAATCCACTTACAAAATTAGGTCAACTTACACACAAAGGAGGTTTAGCCAAAGTCCTCCTCATACATCACGTGTCCTGTGTCATATGCGTCAAGTGTAATGATTCTATCTTATAAATTGTATTCCTCCACTTAATTAGACAATATGATACAAAATTATGCATATTTTAGAATTTATAAAGAAAACGGGCCACAATTCATGAGCCGAATCAAACACCATATTCGCGTGCGTAGATGATTTAAACGATCATTCTTCATCCCTTTGATCCCCTAGCTAGCTGCCTGAACAGAAGTAGGCCGCGACTAGTGCACATGTTAACAGTTGAAGAACTAGGTTGGACTGTTCAGTTTAGGGCCCTGTCCTTCTAAAAGCTGTCTTCATATAGTAAATAACTTTTTTTGTAGTATTTAATTTTCAAATAAAGTATTTTTTTAAGACGGATTATATTCTGCTAGTTGATTGAAGTATATATTATAACAACTTTATTTAGACTGGCTAAAATTACACGTAAGTATCTCACTCTATAAGTCTCTATACAATATGTTTCTATTTATAAATCAAAACTAAAAGTTTATATGGATAGGCCGATGGATGGTCACACACCGGTGCACGTTCCGTGTTGCACCATGCCCTGCCACGGCCACGCTCTTAGCCAATTGAGTGCGCTGTCCGCTCAGCGTGCGCTTGGAGATCACGCGAACGGCGGACGTGCTCATTTCCAGCCAGCCCGGGAGGAGAAACGCGAGTAGAAACATAGCTATGCAGGTTGGTGCATATATAGCTAGCTTGGCGTCGGATTGCTCGGAAGTTACTGACAACCTGCACGAGCCATGGATGTGCTCCTGTACAACCATTCTTACTCACTTAAGCTTAAAGCTTAAGCTTTTGATTTATTTGATATTATTTGAGATTTTCAGCGTAATTAAATTTAAAAAGAAAAAATAGATTACATCATTACAAACAATGCAAAGGAATAAAAGAAAACAAAGAAAAGGCAAAAAAACCTAACAAAGCCAAAAAAACGAGAAAAAACAAAGTTAAAAAGTTAGAAGCCAAAAGCTGAAGTATTTCCGTCACGAGGGTAGGGACTCTACAGTGGTGTGGATGCTCACAATCTAGCGTGATTTGCTTGTACTCTTGAGGTGGGTCGTCATGTTTGGTTAAAATGCTCACAATTTAGAGAGAGTGCAGTTCTCTCGGAAATTTAACAGTAGCTTTCGAACTCACGTTTGGTTCCCTTCAAAGTTTGTCGGGAAGTTTTCTTTCCTATGAAAATCCCTTCGCTCAATCCAGTACCATTCAAGTACTCTATCCGTTTTGCTATATTTATCTATAATGTCGGAAGTATCCGTTTTAATATATTTAATTATTAAGGGAATCTAGACTGTAGTCATTACACTTTTTTGTTTCTCAACCCCTACTTAAATGCTTTAGAAGATGTTAAGTAGTTGTGAAATGTCATTTAATAGAATTATATATAGTCATTTCGTATTAAGTATTTCATAGATTTTGTGCTTACTTGGTCAATGTATATGATGGGCTTTGGAGTATAGCAAAACAGAGGGAGTCACTACTACAGAAAGGATCATCACAGATGGTTCAAAACTGTCTGAATTTATGTGTCTTTGATAACAGATGGTTCTCACAGATAGTTAAGTTACAACACAGATGTTTTTTTTCAAAAAAAAAAACATATGTGAAATATGACATATCACAGATGATTTTTGGTATTAACTGTCTGTGATATGTCAGATATCACATACAACTAATACTAAAAATTGTCGGTGATATTACAGATATCACAGACAGTTCTTAAATATAGCCGTCTGTAATACCTCACATGTCACAGACGACTAATACTAAAAACTATTTATGATATTATAGATATCATAGACAGTTCTTAAGAATAGTCATCTGTGACATATGAAATATCATAGACGGCTAATACCAAAAACCGTCTGTGATATATCAATATCACAGATGGTTTATTGTTATAAACCGTCTATAATAGCTATTTTAATAGCTAAATTATTTCATGTTTTTCGGCTAGTTTCAAGAAATGCTAGCCGTGCCTTCTGAAAATAAGCAAATAGAATAGACATATTGCACAATATTGCACATAATAATCATTACACAGATCTCACAAATGAATTAAACAAGTGAAGGAAGTACAACTGAATGAATTATTTGATTAAGCACAATTGAGTGATTACAATTGTATCAATTGTTTGAACATCTAATCATCATCGCCGTCGTGGAACTCTCCATTCTTGTGTATAACCTCTCTCGTTAAGAATCTGGAGAGCTGTCCTTGAATTTCGGCGAGTTTGTCAAGATCGAATGTACTTTCATCAAATTCCACGTGCTGTTGCTAGCAGTGTTAAAGTCATTGGCAAGTGCATGCAGACGCGCGCGCATGCGCGCACACACACGCACATATATATATATATATATATATATATATATATATAATTTGATTATATATATAATTTGATAATCACGAAATATTTATTGGCAGATTGACAAAGCTCTGGATCATTCGTCTATGCGTCCTTGATTTTCTGCATATGGCGGCAAATGTAGAATCCACATCGTTGCCTTGTGCTGCTGTGGCACTGCGAATTACATATATAGGTATTGTCAGTTCTAGATGCATTATAACGAAGTATGATATAGCAGAATTGTTGTGTTATAGCATGTACCAAAAATCGTATTCTGTGTCACGGTGTGGCGCTGGATTCCTTGTGTCTCCCTCCTTGGGCAACGTAAGCGCTGAATGACCTACGTGATTCCAAAAAGTTAGCCTCGGCTATTACAAACGAAGGGAAGACTACAATAGAGTTATGTATCGAGGAAATGAGTTTACCTATCAATTGTTTGTTACTTTTAGGTCAAATCGTGGTTGCTCCTAAGTAGGGAATCAAGATATATTACCTTACTCCACTTTGGTACAATCACAAACAGAATCCAGTGAGACGTAGTCATGTGTATTGCCATAGTGATTAATCTTAAGTTTATGTTGCATATAAAATACAAATCAAACTTATATGGCAACTAATGAAGTACTTACCCCTGATTGAAGGGTATAAGGATGCACTCCTTGTTAGTGTGAGCAAGCAATCCTGTCGTTAGGTATTCTTCGATGAAAGATGTGTTTGCGTTGATGGATTTCTCAGAGACCAAGTGTGGGTCGAGAAAACCCACCAGTTGTTGCCGTCGTCGGACTCGTTGTATCATAGATCTATACATAAGCAATGGGTTATGATATTTATCGGTATTATATAAATGTAGAACTTACTTGTACAGTACACTTACAGTGTCTAGCATCGTAGAAGTGAGGCATTGAGTTCATTGAAGTTGAATAGTAAAAATAAGTATTCAAAGGTCACGACAATGTAGCCCGAGTTAAGGAGCAAATGCGCCTCTATGTATCTTACGGTGAATCCACTTTGCCAATTTGGCTTTCTGTTGGGCATCTGCATGTACTAGGTATGCAAAGACTTGCAAGGCAGTCCAAGGCTAGGTAATTATGATTTGGGGACCAACGACAGTCTGAGCTGGTACTTCCAGGATTTGAGAGGCGGCTAAGTCTTCTTTGGTTGGACCTTAGCGCATCGCTTGCGATACATCTTCGTTGTTGTCCCCATAGGAGCGATGCGATGGACTTGTGAAGTGGAGATTAAGATGAAGTCATAGAAGGTTATGTTTGATAGGCTTGGTCATGGGGAGATCGCGGCACAGAAAGATCCAAGGTGATGTCCCTCTTGGGCCAATGGACGAATGTGTGGACGACATCCCCTAGTGTCATAATTTCTCCATTTGGGGGCCTCTCTAGCGGGACACCTTAAAAACATCATTAATCCTGTCCACCTGGACTGTAAAATGGGCTTGAGTGTACGTATCTAGATTGGGAGTTGTTGTTTTCCTTTTGATGGTCCCGATACCCTCTAGCCTCCCCTCGTGACGAGATAGAGACACACCTATCGGTTCAAATTGAGCCATGTAATCAATGCAGAACTCAATGACCTCTTCGGTTGTATAACCTTCGATAATGCTGCCTTCCGACCGAGATTGATTGTATACATATGATTTGAGAATTGCTATGTACCTCTCGATTAGGTACGTATAACGTAGAAACACAGAGCCACATATCTTTATCTTTTTCGCAAGGTGGACAATGAGATTGACCATAATATCAAAAATTGACAGAGGAAAATACATCTCAAGATGACACAAAGTTGTCACCACCTCCTTCAGCAGAGCATCTAGTGTATTGGGATTGATGAACTTCTAATTAATTGCGTTAAAAATAACACAACCTCATGATTATCACTCGAGCCTTGTTCGGCAAAATAATTCTAATTGCAACAGGAAGCAATTGTGTGATTAGCACATGATAGTCATGAGACTTCATTCCAATTAATTTAATATCTTCCATGGAAATAAGTTTCTTCATGCTGACGGAGTGACCGGACGGAACTTCACACCATGCAAGCACTAACACAGTTCAGTTCTACCGGATTTAGATATAGTGTAGCAAACTGGGGGAAGGTATGTGCGGTCTTTATCAGTCTCTATCGGTGCTAACTCAGTCATGATGTTCATAGCAACCAAGTCACGCCGTGTGCTGACACCATCCTTTGTTTTGTCATGAATATTCAGTAAGATACCAATCAAGTTATTACATTCACATAATACTTACATGTAATTGACATTCACCTTATAAGAAATTGTCCATATATAAATTAAATAGCTAGCTATGTACTATTCATGAAGCAATGTATATATCAAGCAAGAATATATTAAAGTAAACTAGTAGTAGTGAGTCATTCTTAAATTGGAACAAGCTACCAATTAAACTAGATCTAAATCTAGCTATCACCTCTCTTTATTACAAGGCATATAATTAGAAGTAAATACGTACTAATCTCTAATCACCAAGAACAAATAGATCTACAAGAGTTAGATCTACAAGCGGTATGCTTTCACCAAACTCCCTAAAGCTGGCCGCCTCCTTCAATGCAGCGTAATGAAGATAGATCTGTCGGGACCCCACTAGCTAGCCATTTAATAATGCGGCGTATCCCAGACTGTCCAACAGCGAACCATCAGTGGTCTTGCAGTATCATAGACGGTTCTCATTAATAACTATCTGTGATAATTTATAGACGGTTCTTAACAAGAACCGACTATGATAATGGAGATTTCACAGACCGTCATTATCACGAACCGTCTGTGATAATTACTTATCATAGATGGTTCGTATTAATAACCGTCTACGAATAAATATTATAGACGGTTCTAAAGTATAACTATCTATGATAAATATGGTTCTAAAACCTAAATTATATACATAAATACAAATTCAGTAATGACTTAAAAGTAAATATGTATTACTTAGTTGCTTTTGACCGATCAGTAATACCATCATGTCGTTATACTGAGACCGTTTACATATATAAAAGAGAGTAAATGCAAATTCAACAGGTTGATTTTACATATATACGGTGCCCAAACAACGTCGCCAATCATTTCTTAGAAAAGATAACAAAAAAGTAGAAACCTAACTACTTCAATGTTTTTTCTACTGTCGGAGGTATTATGCAATCTCCGTCTTCAAATCTTCATACGTGACATGGTCGACATCAAACAGTTTGAGATTATCCGCGAAAGAAGCCCAAAATGCATCCACCTGCTAACGCGCTCGTTTGAGTGTCTCCCGAACACCCTTTGACTGAATAATCAAGTCGAATTGAGCCCATAGGCTCTTTTCCCTTTCTTGAGGGGTCTCAACCAGGTTGACTCGGTCACCCGTTACGTCGACTAAGCACTCCAAGCATTGGCAAGCATCTTGGAGACTTGCAATATCGTTGTGGGGGACCACGTTGATGGCGATATTAGCTCATCAGAAGCGGGAGACCAAACGAAAGATGCGGTGGAGGAGGATGTCAAGACGACGGAAGGTGGCCTTCAACTGCTTTGGCAAATCGTTGGACATAGGAGGAAAGACACTGTTGGTACAGTGTCTTTCCACAACATCCGCCAGCGTACGACGGCGAGGTGCTCATCGAAGATAGCCAGGTTGGCCATCAATATTGGCGACAAGGAAGAATAAGGAGTCATTTATTTGTATTTGAGAGACAGGGAAGATAGCCAGCCGGCGAGGTGCTCCTATAGGATTAATCTCCAGTGGTGGATGATTATTTTTATACAACAAAGAATACATTTGGCTCGTGAGACGAAGAGACGTATCTGGGAGCCGAATCGATCGAAGGTGCACGTCGGGGCAAGGAAGCATATCATAGATGGTCCAACCATAAGCCGTCTGTGATACACAACTACCACAGAAGGATTATATTAATGACCATCACTAAACTATCACATGCGGTTTTAATTAAAAACTATCTGTGATCTCTCAATTATCACAGACGGTTCGAATTAATAATCGTCTGCGAAATATCATAGACAGTTATTAATAAGAATCGTCTGCAATAGTAGGGTATCATAGACGGTATACGAAGCACGCTTATAAAACCGTCTGTGATAATTACTTATCACAGATGGTTCGTATTAATAACCGTCTACAAATAAATATTATAGACGGTTCTAAAGCATAACTATCTATGATAAATATGGTTCTAAAACCTAAATTATCTACATAAATACAAATTCAGTAATGACTTAAAAGTAAATATGTATTACTTAGTTGCTTTTTACCAGTTAGTAATACCATCATGTCGTTATACTGACACCGTTTACATATATAAAAGAGAGTAAATGCTAATTCAACTGGTTGATTTTACATATATACGGCGCCCAAACAATGTCGCCAATCGTTTCTTAGAAAATATAACAAAAAAGTAGAAACCTAACTACTTCGATGTTTTTTTCTACTGTCGGAGGTATTATGCAATCTCCGTCTTCAAATCTTCGTACATGACATGGTCGACATCAGACGGTTCGAGATTCAATCTCCGTCTTCAAATCTTCGTACGTGACATGGTCGACATCAGACGGTTCGAGATTATCAGCGAAAGAAGCCCAAAATGCATCCACCAGCTAACGCGCTCGTTTGAGTGTCTCCCGAACACCCTTTGACTAAATAATCAAGTCGAATTGAGCCCATAGGCTCTTTTCCCTTTCTTGTGGGGTCTCAACCAGGTTGACTCGGTCACCCGTTACCTCGACTAAGCACTCCAAGCAATGGCAAGCATCTTGGAGACTTGCAATATCGTTGTGGAGGACCACGTTGATGGCGAGATTAGCTCATAAGAAGCGTGTCGTAGGGATGGCCCCCACCTAAGCCCAGCAGGCCTTGTAGGAGATTATAAGGCCCAGAATAGGCCATGTGTAATGACATAACTGCCCCTAGAGGGGATAACCAGATGTAAGGGTATAACTGTAAAAGCACTCCTCAATGTGCATGTATATATACGAGTAAGCCATGGGGAGAACCCAAGCCATTACACTCATCTTCATCACTCTCCACGACCATCTCTCTCTTTGTTTGGTCCGTAGCCACAACAGTTGGCGCCGTCCGTGGGGAGGACGAGGACAAGCCTGAAGACCGAAGAAGAAGGATGGCACCGAAAAAAGCTTCTTCAGCGGCGGCGAAGGGAAAGAAGGCGGCCGGGCCGGAGCGTCGTATGAGTACCAGGGCTTCGGCATCAGCAGCGGCGGACGCGGGCGCCGATGCAGGCGCGGCAGCCGGAGACGTCGACGTTCGCGCTGCGACGACCAACCCCGTCATCGGCACCGCGACGACCCACCCCGCCGCCGGCGTTGCGGGGACGGGCCCCGCGGTCGAAGACGTCGGCACGGGTGCGGCGACAACCGACCCCGCCGATGCAACGACAACTGACCCCGCCGACGCAATGACAGCCGACCTCGCCGCCCCCTCTGCAACCCTCGCCGGCGGCGCGGACCAGGCGGTTCGGGGTAGCCACGACGGAGCGACCGGCAGTTCGGGACCTCGCGACGCGGTTGTCCCCGCGCCGACCCGCCCGTCAGGGGTGCCGGCGACCCCGCCTGCACCGGCGATGGAAAGTGCCCTGCTGGCGGCTCTCAATGCATTCCAGCGGGAGCTAGGGGACCTTCGCGGAGCCGTCAGAGATATGCAAGAGGCTCGGAGTCAGCAGGCCGCGCCAGTGGTTGCGTCCGAGCCCACGCCGGAAAGGACGGACAGTCGCGAAGCCCCCGCATCCAGCCGCGTGCCGCTGCGGCGCGTGGATCCGGAGTCCCCGCTTTCGGCGGGGCTGCAGCAGGCGGCATGGCCCGAAGACTTCAAGTTTCCGAGCGCCATCGACTCGTACAAAGGCGACACGGACCCCCGTGAGTTCGTGCGCGTATACGAAACCGCGATCGAAGCCGCGGGCGGCGACGACACCACGAAGGCGAAGGGACTCCCCCTCGCGCTACAAGGAGTGGCGCTCTCTTGGTTCTTTACCATAGAGCCGGGCTCCATCTACGCATGGGAACAGCTTCGTGTCCGCCTTCACAACAACTTCCAAGGAAACTACGTTGACCGAGTCGACGCGGACCAGCTCTTCGCCGTGAAGCAAAAACCTTCGGAGAAGCTCCGGGACTACTTCAAACGCTTCGCCAAGATTCGATGTCAAGTGAAAGACGTCAACGAGACCACCATCGTCAATGCAGCCATACAGGGCCTTCGTCCCGGCCCGATGGCCGAGTACAACGCGCGAAAGCCAATCAAGACGGTGGCAAAGCTCTTCGACAAAATGGAAGAATATGCCAGGGCGGAGGAAGACGCGCGGCGTAGGCAAGGTGACAACTCCGACACCAACCAGGCCGAAGCCTCGGCAAAAGCCGAAGATCCGCCGAAGGGCGGTTCTTCGAAGGGAAAACTTAAGCAGGAGTCGTCCCGGAACGCGCCCGACCGTAGGGACAACCCGCATAAGGAGTCGTCCGATCAGCCCAAGCGCGGCCAGCAGAGGTCGAGGCGAAACCGGTACGTCCTCGACATCGAAGGCGGGCCCGACGAGGGTGCTCCAGCGGGCCAAGGCGGTCGGGGGCGCCGTGGCCGGGGGCACGGCCGTGGCAAGGGCCGCGACGATAGGGGTCGTGGGGATTAGGACGACCAGCATCAGGGACTGTGGTGCATAATCCACGGCCGCGGCAACCATGATACCCGCGCCTGCACCTCCATCGCGGCGCTCCGCGACAGCGTCGCTAGGGACAGGAACCCGGAGGCGCGCCCGCCTGCGGTGGCCCACGTCCAATTCCCATACGAGGCCCCCATGCAGGTACAGGCATAAGGGATGCAGGTACAGGCGCAAGGGATGCAACCCCAGGAAGGCGCCTTACGGATCCAAGCTCACGTACAGCAGCCTCGGGAGGGCCTCCTGTCGTTGCAGGCCCCGGACGCAACCTACCGCAGGGTCATTAACGTCATATCCGGAGGCTCTGCACTGGAATTCGCCTCGGCACGGCAACAGAAGGCCTACGCGCGAAGACTACATCACGTGGCGGCATACCCAGCGTAAGCACCGCCGGAGTGGGCGCAGCACGAAGTTACATTCACACCCGATGATGCCCAAGGTGTGGACTTCCCTAATCAGCACCCCCTGGTCATCCGGGTCACCATCGCGGGATGCGACGTGGGGCGCGCCTTGGTGAACGGTGGTAGCTCCGCGAATGTATTGTTTGCGGCGGCCTTCGACCAGATGGGAATCCCTCGAAGCCGCCTGGGGCCCTCGGGAATCCCACTGCAGGGCTTCGGGGGACAACCCCTGCGGGCGCTGGGCCAAATCGGCCTTCAAGTCTCCTTCGGCCGAGATGACAATGTGCGGACCGAAGATGCCACCTTCGACGTGGTCGACCTTCCGTACCCCTACAATGCCATTCTAGGGCGCCCAATCCTCAACTCCTTCGGCGCGGTACCACATCACGGCTATCTGTGCATGAAGATCCCGGGTCCCCGGACCATCATCACCGTCCGAGGCGACCAGGATATGGCCCGGCGCATCGAGCCAGGCACCAGGTGCCCGCGTCGCGAAGCCCAACGACGCTCTTAGAGCCGGCGTCACAGCACGGAGGTCCGCAGGGTCATCCATAGGCGCCTGCGCGGGCCCTGCAGATGTCCAGCGACTAGAGGCTGCGGCCGCATCAAGGGCAAACGGTCAGTATATCCACACTTTGTAGTTGCCCACCCGCGCAAACGGGGATGTAATGAAGATCGCCGTTTGCCGCTAATCTTTCTTCGTCACACGCAAGCACGCGGTGAGGGCGCGCGCAGGCTTGGCCAACGCGCCCGTCCCCGCAGCGTAAACCAAAGGCGCACGTTCGCGTGTGCACTCGCCGTCGCCAGGGGGGCGGGAATGAGTATAAACCAAAGACGCACGTTCGCGTGTGCACTCGCCGTCGCCAGGGGGGCAGGACTGAGTATAAACCAAAGACGCACGTTCACGTGTGCACTCGCCGTCGCCAGGGGGGCGGGACTGAGTATAAACCAAAGACGCACGTTCGCGTGTGCACTCGCCGTCGCCAGGGGGGCGGGACTGAGTATAAACCAAAGACGCACATTCGCGTGTGCACTCGCCGTCGCCAGGGGGCGGGACTGAGTATAAACCAAAGACGCACGTTCGTGTGTGCACTCGCCGTCGCCAGGGGGGCGGGACTGAGTATAAACCAAAGACGCACGTTCGCGTGTGCACTCGCCGTCGCCAGGGGGGCGGGACTGAGTATAAACCAAAGACGCACGCTCGCGTGTGCACTCGCCGTCGCCAGGGGGGCGGGACTGAGTATAAACCAAAGACGCACGCTCGCGTGTGCACTTGCTGTCGCCAGGGGGGGCGGGACTGAGTATAAACCAAAGACGCACCGGGGGGACGCCCTCGCGCGCACAAGTCTCCGGACTATAAAGAAGACGTAGCGTCGAGCCTAGCTCCGCACGCACTAGTCCACGGACTTTAAATAAGACGTAGCGTCGAGCCTAGCTCCGCGCGCACAAGTCTCCGAACTATAAAGAAGACGTAGTGTCGAGCCTAGCTCCGCACGCACCAGTCCACGGACTTTAAATAAGACATAGCGTCGAGCCTAGCTCCGCACGCACCAGTCTACGGACTTTAAATAAGACGTAGCGTCGAGCCTAGCTCCGCACGCACCAGTCTACGGACTTTAAATAAGACGTAGCGTCGAGCCTAGCTCCGCACGCACCAGTCTACGGACTTTAAACAAGACGTAGCGTCGAGGTCCGCCTCCGCACGCGCGAGTCTCCGGACTTTAAACAAGACATAGCGTCGAGGTCCGCCTCCGCACGCGCGAGTCTCCGGACTTTAAACAAGACGTAGCGTCGAGGTCCGCCTCCGCACGCGCGAGTCTCCGGACTATAAATAAGACGTAGCGTCGAGGTCCGCCTCCGCACGCGCGAGTCTCCGGACTATAAATAAGACGTGGCGTCGAGGTCCGCCTCCGCACGCGCGAGTCTCTGGACTATAAATAAGACGTGGCGTCGAGGTCCGCCTCCGCACGCGCGAGTCTCCGGACTATAAATAAGACGTGGCGTCGAGGTCCGCCTCCGCACGCGCGAGTCTCCGGACTATAAATAAGGCGTAGCGTCGAGGTCCGCCTCCGCACGCGCGAGTCTCTGGACTATAAATAAGTCGTAGCGTCGAGGTCCTCCTCCGCACGCACTAGTCTACGGACTCTAAATAAGGCGTAGCGTCGAGGCCTGCCTCCGCACGCACTAGTCTACGGACTCTAAATAAGGCGTAGCGTCGAGGCCTGCCTCCGCACGCACTAGTCTACGGACTCTAAATAAGACGTAGCGTCAAGGCCTGCCTCCGCACGCGCGAGTCTCCGGACTATAAAGCAAGGCAAACCGTGGCGGCATCAACACACAGCGCATATCTTAAAATGCCAGGACGTCTGCATACCGGAAGAATCACATGTACAAAGGTCCGACAATACGCCGCTACCCCGCGAGTTCGTCCTTAACACGCGCTAAAGTTGGGGCCTCGCTCGAAGAAGGCCGGCTCGCCCAAAAGTCCAGCGACTCTTCGGCCGTTCGCCAGCGTCGCAGGCGTCGCCGGGTTGAAAGGTCGGCCGCGCGAAGCCGGTCCCAGCAAGGAAGCTGCCCGGGATGTAGGTGAAGGTCAGAACACAAGTAGCAAGTGTGTACTTTATTCGCAAAAACAAGGAACAGTACAACACACGCCTACACCTAAGCGCCACGGCGTCAGACCTGCGGGTTCCCGGCGCCTTCGGAGGGCCCACCGCCACCATCGTCGCGTCGCGGGACCCCGTCCAGAAATTGGCCGAGGCTCTTCGTCCCGTACAGCGACTTCTGCAGCTCGATCCACGCAGCATCCGGCCCGACGTGTCCCCAGATCCGGTCGAAGAAGGGCCCGAGGGCGAGGCGAGCGGCGCGGACGGCGCCAGACATCATTCCGGCCCCGCCATGCATCTCCAGCTGGGGATCATCCAGCGCGGCGACGTGCGTACAACCGCGGTGCTGCAGGAGCGCGCACACCAAGCAGGCCGACGTATACGCGCAGTGGGTGCCGAAGGACGTCGCCGCGTCGCGTGCGACGTTGGCGGCATCCCCGACCCAGCGGAGCGTCCGAGACAGCTCCTCCGGACCGAAGGCGCGTCCCGGCACCTCCGCTACCAGCCCTTGAAGATGGCTCTCCAGCGCTTGCATGGCGTCCCAGGCAACCACCGAGGCGTCGCCCAGCGTCCGGTTGCGTTCCGCTAGAGTCAAGGCAAGCTCGTCTTTTTCCTTCTCTAGCGCGGCTGACTCCTGCGCCGACGCAACAAGCCCCTCGGCGTGCGCCCTCGCTTCGGCGCATTCCGCTTCCAGCTGGCGGATGCGGGCGTCTTGGACAGAGCGGGCGCCAGAGGCTTCGCGCAGCCCCTCCTCGGCGGCCCGCAGCCTATCCTCGAGCGCTTTTTGGCTACGAGCATAGGCCATTTGCAGGGCCTACCCCAGCACAAGTGTCTGTAGAAGGGAAAAGACTTAGCAAACCCAGCTAAACTCAGGCGCGGTCGCAGGAGTACTTACCCTCACCCCAGACACCTCGAAAGCGTCCTCGAGGCGCCCCGCACCGTAGGCCTGCAGCACTTGCAGGTCGACGCTCGTGGCCGCGTCATTCACAATCCCGCGCCACGCCCTCAGCGTCTCCGGAGGCGGCGCGAAGTCCGCAGGGCTCACGTGCTCGGAGGCCCTGTGTTCCGTAGGATGCTCCCCCTCCGGAACGAGCAACGCTGTAAATAAGGATACGGGTGACCACCCCAAGACATAAAAGCATACACCAGAGTAAGCTAAGCCACCCTACCTTCGGTAGCAGAAGGAATGGTCCCGCCGCGAGCGGAGGCCTCCGCGTTCGGGGAGGACGACGGCTGTCCCTGCGCGGCGGGCGGTGTGGCCAGAGGGGCAGAAGGCGCATAGGCCACGGGGCCCCCGGTGCTTGCGCTGGAGTCCCACAAGCTTCTGATGCCCGTAGCCACGACGAACCCCCGCGGTGTCCGGTGGAGCTCCGGCCGCACACATGGCCGTTTGGCCGGGGCAGCCAGCAGCGCCACCGCCCTCGCAGCCGTGGTTGGGGAAGACCCCGCGGCTGCTGCGCCTGGGGGCGAAGGTTCCACGGTGGCAGTCGTCGAAGGGGGCACCTCGGTCCCCGCAGCTGTTGGTAAAGACAGCACGGCTACGTGCGCCCCCACAGAGGGCACCTCCGGCACCACAGCGGCCGCGGTCGAGGGCTGCACCTCGGCATCGCCGGTCCGCACGGGGTACGCCTCGACGACTTCGGCGGGCGGTGAGGCTTCCCCCCTCCGGCTGCCCGCGGCAAATCCGCCGTCCGGGACGCTTGCCGAAGACACCTCGCCTTCGGCGCCCGCGCCACCCAAGCCCGAATCGGCGTACCTCGCCGAGTCTGACTCCGCGTCCGCCGCGCCCTCGGAAACACTAGCAGCAGGCGCGGCAGGCGCCCTGCTGCGGCCCCTCTTCCGAGATGAGTTCTTCTTCTTCTTCGCTCCACCATCGTCTGGAGCGACACGGTCCGGCACGGCAAGGCCCAGGACCTCGCACACGCGGTTGATTCGCCCCAGCCCCGCCTTGGCGATAGCAGACGTGCGCTGCTCGTGCTCCCTGGTGGTGTATGGCCCCAGGAATACGCGCGCGGCTTGCTCCGCCTCCTCCAAGGATTTCCCTGAAGCAAAGGATAATAGCATCAGCATACAACGCATTTCGCGTCAACAAAGGAGGGACGCAATCGAGGCTTACGGGGGCCGGGCGGCGCCGGTAGCGAGCAAACCCACGGCGAAACATTGTCGTCTCGATGCCTCTCGGCGGCAAGACGCCAGTCGTAGGCAAGCGGTGCCATGCCGTACATCACGTACTCTTCGGCAAGGTCGCGCATGTTGAGGCGAGCGGCCACGCCCACGAGCCGCTTGACCCTCCGCTTGTCCTCATCATCGAGCGTTCGCCCGGGCGAGGGCTTGAACGCGATTGGTCGGCCTGTGCACTCAAGGCTGCTCCCGCTCTCCACACGGTGGTAGAACCACCGCTTCATCCAGTAAGACTCCCACTTCCCGCGAGTTGAGTTCGCAGGGAAGAGCTTCTTGCACGATGAGCGAAGAATAAAAGAGACGCTACCGAAGCTCGACAGCGTCCCGTCCTTCCGACCCTTCAGCTGGCATCGCGCCTCGTGGAGATAGGCGAACAGCGACGCGCTGAGCCAGCACGCCCCCGAGTGCAAGGCCCAGCTGTACACCGCGAGCCGGGCCACGGCGTTTGGAGTCAGTTGCGCCAGCTCCAGCCCGAAGGTCCGCAGCACGTCGCCCACCACGGTCGCCGCGGGGATCCGGAGCCCCGCGTCGAAAAAGGCAACGAATACGACCGCCTCCGACCTCTCGGGATGCGGTTCCGTCTCATCGCCGGCGGGCAATCGTACGTCCTGCCTCCCGGACAACTTCCCCGCGCACAAGAGCCCTTGGATCGTCTTCTCGGTCACGAGCGAGGGGCCTAGATCGCCGGAGAACGTGCCTTCCTCCTCCGCCACCAGCCGCTCCTGGTCAGCCGCCGACGGGTCGCGCTCTTGGAGCGCGTATTTCACCTCCAACGGCGAGGATCACCGGCGAATGGCAGGGTCACCGACCGCCTGGCCGCGCTCGCTACTTGAGGCCATCGCTTCCCACGACGAGACTGAAGTGGCGAAGATAGCGCGAACGTGTGGAAGGCGGAGCAGACAGGAAAGAGGGCGTAAAGGTGCGGGGACGCTGTTATGGGGGGCTATTTCAAGCCACCTCGCACGTACCGCCGCTACCGAAGCGTCGCAACGATACGCATGCCGGATGCAACCGCAGCGGTGTAAAGGCCCACCCCACACGATTCCCTATAATTGAAAGCGAAGGGTCGCGGCGGTCCGTGCACGAGGCGCGACCACGGTCCTACAAACGCCCCACCCAGCGCTGGAAGGTCACGACCACAGGCGCCATTTACTGCCTACCCCGCGTACCCCTTAACTAGGGAAGAGGCGAGCGGCTGCAAACACGCAACCGTCCACATCCCGCCGCCCACCAGTCGTAGGCCGCCGCGTGCCCCGGGCGCGTTGGGTCGCACGGTACGGGAACCTAACCCTGGCAGACCAGGGGCCGGCATGATTCCAGGAACCCGTACAGCGCAGGGTCGCATCAAAGACCCCAAGTCATCTCCCACGCGGCCTACGTCGACTTAGGCGCCAGCTTCGCTGCCACCCGTTCGAAGGGCAGGGGACGGAGCGCGCGCGTCTACTTCGATTAGGCGCCAGCTTCGCTGCCACCCGTTCGAAGGGTAGGGGACGGAGCGCGCGCGCCTACTTCGACTAGGCGCCAGCTTCGCTGCCACCGGTTCGAAGGGCGGGGGACGGAGCGCGCGCGCCTACTTCGACTAGGCGCCAGCTTCGATGCCACCCGTTCGAAGGGTAGGGGACGGAGCGCGCGCGCCTACTTCGACTAGGCTCCAGCTTCGCTGCCACCTGATCGAAGGGCAGGGGGCGGAGCGCGCGCGCCTACTTCGACTTAGGCGCCAGCTTCGCTGCCACCCGTTCGAAGGGCGGGGGGCGGAGCGCGCGCGCCTACGTCGACTTAGGCGCCAGCTTCGCTGCCACCCGTTCGAAGGGCGGGGGATGGAGCACGCGCGCCTACTTCGACTAGGCGCCAGCTTCGCTGCCACCTGATTGAAGGGCCGGGGGCGGAGTGCGCGCGCCTAGTTCGACTTAGGCGCCAGCTTCGCTGCCACCGGATCGAAGGGCAGGGGCCGGAGCGCGCGCGCGTACTTCGACTTAGGCGCCAGCTTCGCTGCCACCCGTTCGAAGGGCGGGGGACGGAGCGCGCGCGTCTACTTCGACTAGGCGCCAGCTTCGCTGCCACCCGTTCGAAGGGCGGGGGACGGAGCGTGCGCGTCTACTTCGACTAGGCGCCAGCTTCGCTGCCACCCGTTCGAAGGGCGGGGGACGGAGCGCGCGCGTCTACTTGGACTAGGCGTCAGCTTCGCTGCCACCCGTTCGAAGGGCGGGGGACGGAGCGCGCGCGTCTACTTCGACTTAGGCGCCAGCTTCGCTGCCACCCGTTCGAAGGGCGGGGGACGGAGCTCGCGCGCCTACTTCGACTAGGCGCCAGCTTCGCTACCACCGGATCGAAGGGCCGGGGGCGGAGCGCGCGCGCCTACTTCGACTTAGGCGCCAGCTTCGCTGCCACCCGTTCGAAGGGCGGGGGGCGCAGCGCACGCGCCTACGTCGACTTAGGCGCCAGCGTCGCTGCCACCCGTTCGAAGGGCGGGGGACGGAGCGCGCGCGCCTACTTCGACTAGGCGCCAGCCTCGCCGCCACCCGTTCGAAGGGCGGGGGACGGAGCGCGCGCGTCTACTTCGACTAGGCGCCAGCTTCGCTGCCACCCGTTCGAAGGGCGGGCGACGGAGCGCGCGCGTCTACTTCGACTAGGCGCCAGCTTCGCTGCCACCCGTTCGAAGGGTAGGGGGCAAAGCGCGCGCGCCTACTTCGACTTAGGCGCCAACTTAGCTGCCACCCGTTCGAAGGGCGGGGGGCGGAGCGCGCGCGCCTACTTCGACTAGGCGCCAGCTCCGCTGCCACCGGATCGAAGGGCAGGGGGCGGAGCGCGCGCGCCTACTTCGACTTAGGCGCCAGCTTCGCTGCCACCCGTTCGAAGGGCGGGGGGCGGAGCGCGCGCGCCTACGTCGACTTAGGCGCCAGCTTCGCTGCCACCCGTTCGAAGGGCGGGGGACGGAGCGCGCGCGCCTACTTCGACTAGGCGCCAGCTTCGCTGCCACCTGATCGAAGGGCAGGGGGCGGAGCGTGCGCGGCTAGTTCGACTTAGGCGCCAGCTTCGCTGCCACCGGATCGAAGGGCAGGGCACGGAGCGCGCGCGCCTACTTCGACTTAGGCGCCAGCTTCGCTGCCACCCGTTCGAAGGGCGGGGGACGGAGCGCGCGCGTCTACTTCCACTAGGCGCCAGCTTCGCTGCCACCCGTTCGAAGGGCGGGGGACGGAGCGCGCGCGTCTACTTCGACTAGGCGCCAGCTTCCCTGCCACCCGTTCGAAGGGCGGGGGACGGAGCCCGCGCGTCTACTTCGACTAGGCGCCAGCTTCGCTGCCACCCGTTCGAAGGGCGGGGGACGGAGCGCGCGCGTCTACTTCGACTTAGGCGCCAGCTTCGCTGCCACCCGTTCGGAGGGCGGGGGACGGAGCGCGCGCGCCTACTTCGACTAGGCGCCAGCTTCGCGGCCACCTGATCGAAGGGTAGGGGTCGGAGCGCGCGCGCCTAGTTCGACTTAGGCGCCGGCATCGCCGCCACCCGTTCGAAGGGCGGGGGACGGAGCGCGCGCGTCTACTTCGACTAGGTGCCTGCCTCGCCGCCACCCGTTCGAAGGGCGAGGGACGGAGCGCGCGCGTCTACTTCGACTAGGCGCCAGCCTCGCCGCCACCCGTTCGAAGGGCGGGGGACGGAGCGCGCGCGTCTACTTCGACTAGGCGCCAGCTTCGCTGCCACCCGTTCGAAGGGTAGGGGGCGGAGCGCGCTCGCCTACTTCGACTTAGGCGCCAGCTTCGCTGCCACCCGTTCGAAGGGCGGGGGGCGGAGCGCGCGCGCCTACGTCGACTTAGGCGCCAGCTTCATTGCCACCCGTTCGAAGGTCGGGGGACGGAGCGCGCGCGTCTACTTCGACCAGGCGCCAGCTTCACCGCCACCCGTTCGAAGGGCGGGGGACGGAGCGCGCGCGTCTACTTCGAATAGGCGCCAGCTTCGCTGCCACCCGTTCGAAGGGTAGGGGACGGAGCGCGCGCGCCTACTTCGACTAGGCGCCAGCTTCGCTGCCACCTGATCGAAGGGCAGGGGGCGGAGCGCGCGCGCCTACTTCGACTAGTCGCCAGCTTCGCTGCCACCCGTTCGAAGGGTAGGGGACGGAGCGCGTGCGCCTACTTCGACTAGGCGCCAGCTTCGCTGCCACCTGATCGAAGGGCAGGGGGCGAAGCGCGCGCGCCTACTTCGACTCAGGCGTCAGCTTCGCTGCCACCCGTTCGAAGGGCGGGGGACGGAGTGCGCGCGCCTACTTCGACTAGGCGCCAGCTTCGCTGCCACCGGATCGAAGGGCCGGGGGCAGAGCGCGCGCGCCTACTTCGACTTAGGCGCCAGCTTCGCTTCCACCCGTTCGAAGGGCGGGGGGCGGAGCGCACGCGCCTACGTCGACTTAGGCGCCAGCTTCGCTGCCACCCGTTCGAAGGGCGTGGGACGGAGCGCGCGCACCTACTTCGACTAGGCGCCAGCTTTGCTGCCACCTAATCGAATGGCAGGGGTCGGAGCGCGCGTGCCTAGTTCGACTTAGTCGCCGCCACCCGTTCGAAGGGCGGGGGACGGAGCGCGCGCGTCTACTTCGACTAGGCGGCAACCTCGCCGCCACCCGTTCGAAGGGCGGGGGACGGAGCGCGCGCGTCTACTTCGACTGGGCGCCAGCTTCGCTGCCACCCGTTCGAAGGGCGGGGAACGGAGCGCGCGCGTCTACTTCGACTAGGCGCCAGCTTCGCTGCCACCCGTTCGAAGGGTAGGGGGCGGAGCGCGCGCGCCTACTTCGACTTAGGCGCCAGCTTAGCTGCCACCCGTTCGAAGGGCGGGGGGCGGAGCGCGCGCGCCTACTTCGACTAGGCGCCAGCTTCGCTGCCACCGGATCGAAGGGCCAGGGGCGGAGCGCGCGCGCCTACTTCGACTTAGGCGCCAGCTTCGCTGCAACCCGTTCGAAGGGCGGGGGGCGGAGCACGCGCGCCTACGTCGACTTAGGCACCAGCTTCGCTGCCACCTTCGAAGGGCGGGGGACGGAGCGCGCGCGCCTACTTCGACTAGGCGCCAGCTTCGCTGCCACCTGATCGAAGGGCAGGGGGCGGAGCGCGCGCGCCTACTTCGACTTAGGCGCCAGCTTCGCTGCCACCGGATCGAACGGCAGGGGGCGGAGCGCGCGCGCCTACTTCGACTTAGGCGCCAGCTTCGCTGCCACCCGTTCGAAGGGCGGGGGACGGAGTGCGCGCATCTACTTCCACTAGGCGCCAGCTTCGCTGCCACCCGTTCGAAGGGCGGGGGACGGAGCGCGCGCGTCTACTTCGACTAGGCGCCAGCTTCCCTGCCACGCGTTCGAAGGGCGGGGGACGGAGCCCGCGCGTCTACTTCGACTAGGCACCAGCTTCGCTGCCACCCGTTCGAAGGGCGGGGGACGGAGCGCGCGCGTCTACTTCGACTTAGGCGCCAGCTTCGCTGCCACCCGTTCGGAGGGCGGGGGACGGAGCGCGCGCCTACTTCGACTAGGCGCCAGCTTCGCTGCCACCTGATCGAAAGGTAGGGGTCGGAGCGCGCGCGCCTAGTTCGACTTAGGCGCCGGCTTCGCCGCCACCCATTCGAAGGGCGGAGGACGGAGCGCGCGCGTCTACTTCGACTAGGTGCCAGCCTCGCCGCCACCCGTTCGAAGGGCGGTGGACGGAGCGCGCACGTCTACTTCGACTAGGCGCCAGCCTCGCCGCCACCCGTTCGAAGGGCGGGGGACGGAGCGCGCGCGTCTACTTCGACTAGGCGCCAGCTTCGCTGCCACCCGTTCGAAGGGTAGGGGGCGGAGCGCGCTCGCCTAATTCGACTTAGGCGCCAGCTTCGCTGCCACCCGTTCGAAGGGCGGGGGGCGGAGCGCGCATGCCTACGTCGACTTAGGCGCCAGCTTCATTGCCACCCGTTCGAAGGTCGGGGGACGGAGCGCGCGCGTCTACTTCGACCAGGCGCCAGCTTCACCGCCACCCGTTCGAAGGGCGGGGGACGGAGCGCGCGCGTCTACTTCGAATAGGCGCCAGCTTCGCTGCCACCCATTCGAAGGGTAGGGGACGGAGCGCGCGCGCCTACTTCGACTAGGCGCCAGCTTCGCTGCCACCTGATCGAAGGGCAGGGGGCGGAGCGCGCGCGCCTACTTCGACTAGTCGCCAGCTTCGCTGCCACCCGTTCGAAGGGTAGGGGAAGGAGCGCGTGCTCCTACTTCGACTAGGCGCCAGCTTCGCTGCCACCTGATCGAAGGGCAGGGGGCGAAGCGCGCGCGCCTACTTCGACTTAGGCGTCAGCTTTGCTGCCACCCGTTCGAAGGGCGGGGGACGGAGTGCGCGCACCTACTTCGACTAGGCGCCAGCTTCGCTGCCACCGGATCGAAGGGCCGGGGGCAGAGCGCGCGCGCCTACTTCGACTTAGGCGCCAGCTTCGCTGCCACCCGTTCGAAGGGCGGGGGGCGGAGCGCACGCGCCTACGTCGACTTAGGCGCCAGCTTCGCTGCCACCCGTTCGAAGGGCGTGGGGGCGGAGCGCGCGCGCCTACTTCGACTTAGGCGCCAGCTTCGCTGCCACCCGTTCGAAGGGCGTGGGACGGAGCGCGCGCGCCTACTTCGACTAGGCGCCAGCTTCGCTGCCACCGGATCGAAGGGCAGGGGGCGGAGCGCGCGCGCCTATTTCGACATAGGCGCCGGCTTCGCCGCCACCCGTTCGAAGGGCGGGGGACGGAGCGCGCGCGTCTACTTCGACTAGGCGCCAGCCTCGCCGCCACCCGTTTGAAGGGCGGGGGACGGAGCGCGCGCGTCTACTTCGACTAGGCGCTAGCCTCGCCGCCACCCGTTCGAAGGGCGGGGGACGGAGCGCGCGCGTCTACTTCGACTAGGCGCCAGCTTCTCCGCCACACGTTCGAAGGGCGGGGTACGGAGCGCGCGCGTCTACTTCGAATGGGCGCCAGCTTCGCTGCCACCCGTTCCAAGGGAAGGGGACGGAGCGCGCACGCCTACTTCGACTAGGCGCCAGCTTCGCTGCCACCTGATCGAAGGGCAGGGGGCGGAGCGCGCGCGCCTACTTCGACTAGGCGCCAGCTTCGCTGCCACCCGTTCGAAGGGTAGGGGACGGAGCGCGTGCGCCTACTTCGACTAGGCGGCAGCGAATCCACCTGATCGAAGGGCAGGGGGCGAAGCGCGCGCGCCTACTTTGACTTAGGCGCCAGCTTCGCTGCCACCCGTTCGAAGGGCGGGGGACGGAGCGCGCGCGTCTACTTCGACTAGGCGCCAGCTTCGCTGCCACCCGTTCGAAGGGCGGGGGACTGAGCGCGCGCGCCTCCTTCGACTAGGCGCCAGCTTCGCTGCCACCCGTTCGAAGGATAGGGGACGGAGCGCGCGCGCCTACTTCGACTTAGGCGCCAGCTTCGCTGCCACCCGTTCGAAGGGCGGGGGACGGAGAGCGCGCGTCTACTTCGACTAGGCGCCAGCTTCGCTGCCACCCGTTCGAAGGCGGGGGACGGAGCGCGCGCGTCTACTTCGACTAGGCGCCAGCTTCGCTGCCACCCGTTCGAAGGGCGGGGGACTGAGCGCGCGCCTCCTTCGACTAGGCGCCAGCTGCGCTGCCACCCGTTCGAAGAATAGGGGACGGAGCGCGCACGTCTACTTCGACTAGGCGCCGGCTTCGCTGCCACCCGTTCGAAGGGCAGGGGGCGGAGCGCGCGCGCCTACTTCGACTTAGGCGCCAGCTTCGCTACCACCCGTCCGAACGGTTGGGGACGGAGTGCGCGAGTCCACTTCGCCGGGGCGCAGCAAAAACGGGAGTCTTGTCCTGCGAAATCTACCTCGGTTTCCTTAACAGGCCACCTACAGTGCATCAACATATAAGGTGGTGCCGGCGGGCTCCCTCAGGAACACTGACTGTAGCTAGGCCTGTTAAGAAAAACAGGGCAGACCTCGCTGTCGCCTACGGAAGCGCGGTGCGGGGTCAGGAAGCGCGGTTGGCTGTCGATAACCGGCGCTGATCAAGCTCCCAGGAAAAATATACCTCCTTCTGTGCATCAACATTCCCCAAGCCGCTCAGCGTCACCCAGGAATGTTGTTGCACGGCAGGGGCCCATTTTAGGGGAACAGCTTCTATCACAATATACGCAGGAGCAACGCCCCACCAGCGCCATATATATACCCCCATCAGCAGGGGAACCAACCGGCGGAAGTCCAACCGCCGGAAGTCCGCCGCCATAGTAATGGTCACGACGCCTCAACGCCCGCACCATGCCAAGGACGCTGCACCACGTGGACGCCCAGAAGTCCGAGCGTCGCAGCAGCGCACACGTCTGCTTCGGCTACAGCGCAGCTCCGGAAGTTTGGAAACGTTCACATGCCGCGGGGACGGAGGGGGCCAAAAGACTCGGCAACATGGCTTCGGCCTTGTGAAGCCCTTTACCATGAGAGGCTCCTGTCGTAGGGATGGCCCCCACCTAAGCCCAGCAGGCCTGGTAGGAGATTATAAGGCCCAGAATAGGCCATGTGTAATGACATAACTGCCCCTAGAGGGGATAACCAGATGTAAGGGTATAACTGTAAAAGCACTCCTCAATGTGCATGTATATATACGAGTAAGCCATGGGGAGAACCCAGGCCATTACACTCATCTTCATCACTCTCCACGACCATCTCTCTCCCTGTTTGGTCCGTAGCCACAACAAAGCGGGAGACCAACCGAAAGATGCGGTGGAGGAGGATGTCAAGACGACGGAAGGTGGCCTTCAACTGCTTTGGCAAATCGTTGGACATAGGAGGAACGACACTATTGGTACAGTGTCCTTCAACAACATCCGCCAGCGTACGGACGGCGAGGTGCTCATCGAAGATAGCCAAGTTGGCCATCAATATCGGCGACAAGGAAGAATAAGTAGCCATTTATTTGTATTTGAGAGACAAGGAAGATAGCCAGCCTGCGAGGTGCTCCTATAGGACTAATCTCCGGTGGTGGATGATTATTTTTATATAACAAAGAATACATTCGGTTCATGAGACGAAGAGACGTATCTGGGAGCCGAAACGATCGAAGGTGCACATCGGGGCAAGGAAGCATATCATAGATTGTCCAACCATAAGCCGTCTGTGATACACAACTACCATAGAAGGATTATATTAATGACCATCTGTAAACTATCACATGCGGTTCTAATTAAAAACTATCTGTGATCTCTCAATTATCACAGACGGTTCGTATTAATAACCGTCTGTGAAATATTACAGACAGTTATTAATAAGAATCATCTACGATAGTAGGGTATCACAGACGGTATACGAAGCACGCTTGTAAAACTGTCTGTGATGAAGCGTCACGTATGGCCTTTTTTTGTAGTTGTGAGTACATTATATACAAAACTGTCTCAATCCTTTTCTTTCCTTGTAGGATCATTGATAGCAATCAGAGGGGGTGAATGATTGCAACGCCTAGCGGAAGCTTTTTCTCAAAATAAAATAAAACAGCAAGAAAGATATATATATATATATAGGTTGCTGTAGCAACTAATAAAAATAACCAAAACTAATTGCTCTTAGCTACCCGTGTGCAATAAATGGTCATGTGAATACTGTGTTCTAATCATGAGAGAAGAATTAAAAAATATTAAACTCATGCAGGCTCATACTAATGTCGCTGCATACATTGAAAAGCATGAATTGGCTTTGCTAGTCAATGAATACTTCCCTGGAGCGATGGAAGCAGATGGCGCACGATGATCTTTCACGCACAGACCGAGTTGCCGCTGCTTGATCGAGAGGTCAAAAGCCTGCTGCGGTTACGCGTGGATGTGCTCGTGTGAACAAACTCCTGCGTGACGCCTGGCGAACAAAGTGCGGAAGAAAAACTCACGTACGAGCTGCCTCCAATTCTTTAATCAATCAATCAACTCCCATTAAAAGTCTCCACAGCATACATTGAATATCTCTACTCCTAAAAGAAGGAGTTCAAGGTGATGATGTATCCTACACTTGCCTGCCGTGTGGGCCCACCCGCCCCACCAACCGCCCGTGCGCCTCATCCCCATTAACCCGTGCGCCTCCCCCACCCTCCCCGAACCGGTGCGCCTCCTCCCCCTGATTTCTCCCTCGTCTCCTCCCCCGCCCTCCGCTCCACCGCCTCCTCCCTCGCCCTCCACTCCGCCGCCGCCTCCTCCTCCTCCCCACCCCACGCCGCCGCCTCCTCCCCTCCCTCCCACCCCGAGCCGCCGCCGCCTCCTCCTCCTCCCCACCCCGCGCCGCCGCTGCCTCCTCCTCCCCCACTCCTCCGCTCCGCCGCCACCACCCGCGCCGACGCCATCATCACCGCCTACCGCGACCACTGCGCCTACCTCGCTCGCGGCGGGGACATCGTCGCTGTCTTCGCCGAGCTCATGGGCCGCCACTACGGTGGCGCCCTCGCCTGCACCGCCCGCCTCCCGGGCCGCACCGCCCCGGCGCCCCCCTCCCGATCTGCGCCTCCCGTCTCCCAGCGACCTAGCCAGCGCCGCCCCAACTCCCCTCCCCCCTCTCCTCTCGGATCTCGGCCAGCGCCGCCCACTAGGCCCACCCTCATCCCGGGTTTTTTGTGGCGAAAGGGTCGATCTTGATACTAGGGTTTGGATTTTGGGGCGGCAATTCCGTCGCCTGCACGATTTCGTCGGCCGCCGCCCTCGCCTGCACCGCCCGCCTCCCGGGCCGCACCGCCCCGGCGCCCCCTCCCGATCTGCGCCGCCCGTCTCCCAGCGACCCAGCCAGCGCCGCCCCAACTCCCCTCCCCCTCTCCTCTCGGATCTCGGCCAGCGCCGCCCACTAGGCCCACCCTCGTCCCGGGTTTTTTGTGGAGAAAGGGTCGGTCTTGCTACTAGGGTTTGGATTTTGGGGCGGCAATTCAGGTGGGTTGGGTTTCTTTAGGGGCTAATTTCTTAACTATGTCTGAATTGGGGGGTTGGTGGTGTGTTCTTGCAGCCTCTAGCATTTGTTGGGTTGATTGATGCAATGCTGGTCATAATCGGCTTGAGGTTTACGATCTTGGTTTGTTTGAAGATTTTAGGGTGTCAGTGCTATTTACACACGAAAAATTCTGGTCTTCGGTAGATTTTCATTGACCCGATCGGCTATTCTGCAAATTCGTATTGTTTGTAAAGATAGTGAAGTTTAGGTTTCGTTTCAGGTTTCAATTATGGCACAACTGAAACCATTAGCAGAACAGTCTTTGCTTCCAAGTTCCAACAAATGTTAAATGTTCAACTGCGAACTAGATTGCTTTCACTGAATAAGATGGTAGTTGGGCTTTTTATGCTAATGATGTACTTGTGCAAATCAATGCAAGTCTGGAAAGCATAATTCATATTCAGATTTTTTATGTTAGTGATTGGCAATCAATTCATGACACTAATTAAATAGTGGAGAGCTAATTGCAGAAAGTAATTTCCTAATTATAACTTTATTCGAGAAAACAAACATATCCATTTGATGCTTTTGTTGTTAGCATGATATAATTAGTGATTACTACTGTTTTATGCTAACATACTATTTAACATGGTTCTTCCAGTGACCAAGTTGGATCCAGTACAAATGATTCTTTGCAAATGTCTGAATCCGAGCTACAAGATTTTTGCTATGGAGAACATGAGGAATAAGATTACTACATGGAGCTGACTGTTAGTGATGTTAGTGATCGGCTATGATTGTGATGATGGCATTGGCGATGAATCTGAATATGAATTTGATGAGGCTGACTTTAATCAATAGCTTGCTGATAAATTTGATGATTCACCACTGTTAAAATTTCTCTGATCATCATTATGGTACAAAATCAGTGGGAGAGGTAACATGTTGAACTTATTGCTCTTGTTTTATGATCCTTTTAGATATTTATCTCGTCTATGATTGAGTGTTCATAACTCTAAATAATTATCGCTTGTATGCATGTAGAGCTTCTATAAATCACAATACTATGCCTGTTGAGTTTGGGTCCAACTCTTTTTGAAATCAATTAGCAAAAGAATAGAATGACGTAGAATAGAATGAAGCCCCATCCTTGTTTCATATTTTCATTGCTTCTTGTTTTACCGGTTTTGTAGGTTGCTGCTGAGAAAGGGATGTTTACCTTTGTTGCCAACATACAGGTAAGTTGGCATTCTTAAGATTTCTTTGTAATCTTTATTTATCTGTTTACAGGCTTCTGGTTATCATTTTTCGAAAGGAAACATTTTTAGTGAAGTTAATATCCTATTGTAATCAACTCATTACAGCTTGGTCATGTATTTAGTCACGAGTTCCTTGAAAAAAGGATCACTTCTGCAGCATTTCTTCGATGGCGATGATGAGTTCCGCAACAGCAGACTGAAGCTTATATCGTCTGTTCCGAAGGTCTCTTCTCACACTATAGTAATGTAGGATGTAACAATCGTGTTGTACTCTTCGACTTCAATTTGACTTTAACAACAATTTCTTCAGGGCTCTTGGATAGTGAGGCAGAGTGTTGGAAGCACCCCTTTGGGAAAGGCTGTCGATTGCAGCTACGTACGAGGTCCAGGGTACTTGGAAGTAAGGCATCTAATATACTTGAAATCTTTCAAATGATGAAATTCTTTTACAACAGTAGGATGAGCACTAGAGTTTTGGTTCAGAACATTAACTACCGATGAAAATTCATTATTTTTTGTCATTTTTGAACAAGGCAATGCATCTTCATCTGTTGTTTCACCAGGTGGATGTCGACATTGGCTCTTCTGCGGTAGCCAATGGGGTTTTGGGCCTGGTGTTGGTGTTGTCACAACATTAGTAGTTGACATGGCCTTTCTAATACAGGTAAGGGACCCTACCTTACTGAACTTTTGCTTCGTCTAATGATTGAGAATACACTTTAATCTTGCTAACTTGGAAGCCTGAGTAGATTGTAGCTGTTTGTAATATTCACCGTTTGAATTTTCTAGAGACTATTGAAAATGATTTGTATGGTTGCAGTTGATATGCATTTTTTGATGCTTTGGGACAGCAAAGTAGTTCATAGTTCTTTACAAATCAATCTATTTCCACATACAAGCAAGTTTGTCTCTTTTTTGATGCATTTTTTGTACCCAGAGTTACCTGACCTTGATACTGTCATGGTCATTATCATGTGAGTTATTCCTTTTTATCTCTTTTTTGATGCATTTTTTGTACCCAGAGTTACCTGACCTTGATACTGTCATGGTCATTATCATGTGAGTTATTCCTTTTTATCCACCTACCATTTTAAGCATCAATAGTGATGGAACTTGTTATCCAGCCTCAATCTGTTGATTTTTTACAGTGACACTGCCATTAGAATCACCAAAGATAAACTAAAACACTGCCCTGGAACTATTACACAGAGTGGCACTTAAAATATATAGTTACATCAGTCTTGTGTTCTATATTGAATTGATTTGTTTCTTTGTTGATGTGAAGTTAATTTCTCTACTTTTTTCTTTCAGGAGAATAAATATCATGGTGCGGATAATGGACTTTTTAGTCAACTCAGTGTGGGGTTTTGTTCAGCTTTTGTAAATAGCAGTAAATTAATAAGTACTGGTCTGCTACACTTCTTGATATTACTGGATGATCAAAACTACACCAAATTATTTTTCTATGTTGGAAAATTAATTCTAAACTGAGAATTTTAATTTACAGTATAGATGACTACATTCTTGAGGTGAAATAAGACTTGGAGATTCATCTGGTTGGTGATTTATAGAGGCCTCACCATGAAGTTAAAGAGCAACACAATATCTGTTGAACCCAAATCTCTGCTGCACTCAATAATATACATGCATATCTGTTGTAGAGACATACATGATTGTCATCTTTTGGCATAAAAGATGAAGTCACTTTCTAGAATCAACATGCTGACCGATGTCATTAATTTTGTTCCTACTTTCTAGAATCTAGATCGTCACATTTTACTTTTTCTTTGCTGGATAAACACAGGTCTTCAACCCAGATGCCCAGGTAATTATTGTTGCTGCAGTTCTCTCTTTGCATAATTGGCTTCGAAGGCAGTAATAGCATTTGTTTCCTTTGGTTTAGAAGCTGCATGAACTATAAGTGTTGTAGGTTTTCTGGCAGGAAAATCATACATTTTTCCATTTTGAACATAAGCACTCCATCAATCTGCCAATGCCTACAAACTGTATGGTGAGAATCTTTAGTCAAAACTATACAAAGGAGAAAGTGTTCGTGCACTAAATTAAGCATTTGCATCTATGGACCAATGTTTAAATCAAAGAAGAATTTGAGTCAAGCAGACATTGGCCAGAATTATGATTCTACTGCAAAAAAAATCTGGTAAGTCATCCCTATTTTCTTTGATTTAAACATTGACTACAACTTGTATTGGAACATAACTTCACAATTGTGCGTGGAGCCGTGGAAGTTGAAATTGCTGCCACAAGATTAGTCATGTTTTTGGAATGTAGATGTGATGTTATATAGGGAACTCCCTATTACATAACAGTTCTTAACTGCTCAATGAAATGATTTACATTGTGTTGTGTATCTGTTGATCAATGTACTTGTAGTTGTATGCTTGGCTGCTTGCTCAGTATGCTTGGGCATATGTGGGTCTCTCAGTGACTGACACTACTACAAAACATGGATACTGTAATACATTCCTGTATCACATTCGTCAATGTGTTACAAAGAAATTACATAGTAACATAAAATAATGTGTTACAGACAATGGTTGTAACACAAAGCACTTGTTTTATAAAAATGTGTTACTGAGAACAATTATAGTAACACAAAATTAATGTTACAAGTAAAATGTTACAAAGATTGTACTATGTTGTAACACATAAATGGAACATGTAAAATGTGTGCCAAATATATACCCTATAGTAACACAAAACAATGTTACAACTAAAGTGTTACGAAGAAACATATATATGTGACCTTCCAATTCATGGTCTGCAAGCTAGTACGTCGCAGTCAGTGTCGTCTTGGTTGTTAGGCAATCACATCGTGGTCCTCACATGACTCTTGAGCAGCAACTATTAGACAATTGAAAATGTCGTGTAGTTGCTGGAGCCCACTTCCAAACTGTTGAGTTGAGCACAAGCTATGCTATAGATATATCATGATCATGAGAGGAACAAGTACGACGGGAAGAAACATGGAAAAACAAAAAACTACGTAAAATTAAATAGGAGAATAGTAGAATTCTTTTGATTGTGTGGGCGATCACTACTTACCTCCTCCCTACAATTATATAAGGTGATATAAACTTTATCTTTTAGGTTGATAAGAAAATCAAATAGATTTAAACTCATCTTCACATGATCTCGCTTTCTATGCTCCAATGCCGAGTGCAAACATTTATTGGTTCTGGGTCTAACAAAAAAGCTATGAAAAAAACAGTTCTCTCTACTTCTTTCAAGCTCTGAGAAGAGAATAAACCATCTTATCTTTTCATCTCAGTCACAATCCCATCTCCAACACTTATCCTTATATAACAGTAAACCTAATTTGAATTCAAAATGAAATAATCTTCAGCCACACGCTTTTCTGATCCAACAGATCAACCAATCTAACTTGGTTATTATGAAGAATTGTGATAGATACTGGCAGGTATGGTAGTAAAACAAATTGTTAAATCAAAAGAGTAATCATTGGACAAAAAATTGACTCATGATCTATATTTCTATGCAAGAGGCAATGTTGTAGAATGCCTAAAAAGGCCACAAAGAAGGCATTTAAGTACGGCCTACAACAATGTTTGAGACAATTTAAAAAAAATGCCTTCACAAAAGCACCAGGCAAGGTGTTTATGAGTTGATATCTAGAATAGCATGAACCATCATCTAGACCATTTTACATATAGCATATGAACTCCAAAAGACTTGGAGAACAAAAAAAAAGCCATGTATGCTCTCCAACTTCGCGACCATGCATCGATCATACTTAAGAGCTGGAACAAAGTCACTAGGGATGCCACAAAACACCAGTAATCTGCAATGCCATAAAAATAAAATATTAAAATAATGTTGCTATACTACATTTGTAAAAAACAATAAAGGATCTGAAACTAAGACAATTTCAATATATGTAGTGCCAGACTTATTATAAATAACTATATCAATATAGCTATAACTACTGACGTTAAGTGACTAGTCTATACCAACATGAGCAAATTGCCTCCAATGTCTCCCTTGTCAGGTCGTACACCTATTAAAAACCTATAAAAAGAAACATGGTTAACCATCGATCACCTGCAAATTGTCGGTTTCTTTATACAATTTCATTACACTATTATATAGGTATAGTTTTATATTGTTACAATCATGCCATTGACCATCCCCAATAAATTCCATTGATATAAATTACCATTATAGTAGAAATTAAATAAACTTTAGAAGAACTTATACAATTAAACAGAGCAGAAAAGGAAGGAACACAAACCATTGAAGAAACGAGTTTGCCCAATAAATATTTATGGAACTGTAGCTCATGAACTATTATTGGTCATTCAATCCACTGGTGCTAGCATCCACTGTGGTTCCCTCAATGTCTCTTCTGACCCATTGATGCCTAATATTTGAATTATTGAACAACTCTCCAAGGTGTGTGACATGGAATGGCTCGTTTTCTACATCATCTTCCCATTCCTCACAACCTGTGTCATATGTATCTCTTGGTTTCATCTTCATTACCACAGACCACCCAGGATTTGTTTTGTCTTCAACATAAAACACCTGGTCAGCTTGGTTAGGAAAAATGTATGGTTCATGACCAATCTTTTCTCCTGTATGTATCAGGTGTGAGAAATTGACAAGTGTGTACCCATACTTGTCCTTTTTTATTCCTCTTTTAGAAAGTACATCAACCCATTCACATTTGAAAAGTATGACAGAAAAATTCCCAGAGTAGTTCAGCTCAATAATATCAATTATTCTCCCATGGTAAGTCACATCACCTAAAACTGGTGTGGCATCACTTGCACTGGCATAACTTGATGTTTTTGCAGTTAGGACTACACCACTGTTTTGTGTCACCCCATCCAACCGTTTGGGCCTAAAACGGAAACCTCGACTATTCAAAGCACGATACCTTTTTGCCGCCTCAACTGGGCCACGAGCTAGCCATCTAATGTCATCTTTAACACCGTCAATGCCATTTTCCCTCTCTAACTTCATTATCTGTACATTTATCCAAGTTTAGTTTTATACTTTAGTTTTAGATATAAAGTATATTGAGATAAGGTACTTACATGACATCGAAACCACTGATGGAACTTCTCATTTTGGATTTTCTCAACATCTCTATGGCTGGCTCGACGTCCCTTATTTTTTTTTCAATCATCTCTTTAGCATGAGCTCTACAATAGACCTTGTAAGAAAATTTGTGCGAAAAAAAATAATTTATGTTTATGTGTTTGAGACATTACCTAAGGTATGGATTGACATCAGAACAATTGAATAACACATATCTATGTGCTTGTACTTTAGCCAAACCTCTTATGCCATAACTACTTGGCTTCCCAAGTGGTTTCCCATTATGAGGAAAAAGAGTTGATGCCTGTCTAGTAGAACATCCGAGTGTTTCATCATTATCATCGTTATGCGAAAGCCTATTAGACAAGGTCTCAAAACCATCAAGAAATGTTGAACAAAATGTCATAGCCTCTTTTGCCAAAACCGATTCAGCAATGGAGCCCTCCGGACGAGCTTTGTTTCTCACATTTGACTTCAAATCACCAAGATACCTGCAGAGAATAGTATACGGATAAAACATTAAATAATCATGGAAATAGAAGGTAGAAAATATGACACTTCATTTCTTAAGGAAAACATACCTTTCCACAAAATACATTGATCGATAACAGACAGGACCACCTATTTTTGCCTCTGTTGCTAAGTGAAGAACTAGATGCACCATAATAGTAAAAAACCCTGGCGGGAATATCATCTCCATCCGACATAACGTCATGATAATTCGCTCCTCTAGCTTCTCAAGTTCATCCATGTGGAGAACTTTTGCATTTAGTTCTCTGAAATACCCGCATAGATCAAATAAGACAGATGTAACTTCATCTGGGAGAAGACCTCTCAATGCAAGTGGCATAAGTTGTTGCATTAGTATGTGGCAGTCATGACTTTTTAAGCCTGAAATTTTTGCTTGAGCAACATTTACACATCTAGAGATGTTACTGGAATAACCATCTGGAACTTTTATGTCATAAAGGACTTTACAGAACTGTTGCTTTTCCTCTTTTGACATGTTATACAAAGCAGGAGGCAAGTAATACTTATCATTAGCCTTTTTTTGTGGATGTAGATCTGGCCTAATGTTCATTTGTTGCAAGTCTTTCCTTGCCTGTAGATTGTCCTTTGATTTGCCCTCTATTTCTAAAAGTGTCCCAAATATATTTTCACAAACATTCTTCTCTATATGCATAAAGTCAAGATTGTGTCGTAGCAAATTATACTTCCAATGAGACAAACAAAACAGACCACTAATACCCTTCCATGTTTTGGACTTCTCAAAGTCATCAATTGATTTTATCTTTTCCAAAAGGGATACTCCAGAAAAGGAAATAGGTTTTGACCGATGCTCTTCAGTTCCATCAAATGAATTGGCATCATATCGGAACTCATGGCCATCAGGTAGAAATCGTCGGTGTCCCATGAAACATTGCTTGTAGCCATGCTTCAAGCGTATTGAACTTGTTTCATCTTCACAAGACAGACAACCCAACTGGCCCATAACACTGAACTGTGCCAATATCCCCGTCCCAGGGTAGTCACTCACAGTATACAATGATATAGCATGAAGTTGAAATCGCTCTTCTTTAGATGCGTCATATGTAGGCATACCAGACTCAAATAACTCATTTAGCTCATCATAAACTGGCTGCATAAATGTATGAAAGTCCTTTCCAGGGTAACCAGGAATTATTAGAGTGAGCATAAGAGAGGAAGCTTTCATGCATAACCATGGAGGAAGGTTGTATGGTACTAAGACAACTGGCCAACAACTATAGATAGAATTACACTTCCCATATGGGTTAAAACCATCGGTTGCTATTCCAAACCTCATGTTTCGAGAATCTGATGCTATGTGAGGATAGTAGGAATCAGTGATTTTCCAGACCTCTGAATCAGCAGGATGGCGCAAGGCCCCATCCTTTGTACGCTCTTCATCATGCCATCTAGTTAACTTGGCTGTTTCCTTGTTCATAAAAAGCCTTTTAAGCCTAGGTTTGATTGGAAAGTAGCGCAATACCTTTTTTGGGGTTGCCTTTCTTCTTTGCTTCTTTGTCAATGATGTGTTGTCTGCCTTATTTTTCCACCTTGATGCTCCACATTTTGAACAGAAGTCATTATCTTTCTTGTCTTTCCAATAGAGCTGACAATTATTGGGGCATACATGAATTTTCTCATATCTAAGACCAAGCTTTGCAATGATCTTCTGAGCCTCCATAAATGTTTTAGGTATATTTGAACCATTTGGGAGAGCCAACTGTAAAATTTGAAGCAGATCATTAATTGATTTATTGCTCCACTTGTTGGTAGACTTCACATGGAACAATAGGACTAGGAAAGAAAGTTTTGATAACTCACATCCTTCCCATAAAGGTTCATCAGCATCTCTAAGCAAATCAAAGAAAGCTTGTGTTTCTGCATCTGGTCCATCTTTTGGAAAACCTGACACATCAGGTTCAGTTGTGTGATGTTCATTGCCTACATATCCAAAGGCTTCGTGGACTACCTGGCGCATATTACTGTTTAAACTCGGATGCACTGGCAGTGAATCTTTGTTAGCAGAGATATATGATGTTGTTTCCCCATGGCAACCCCATATAGTATATCCACGCAGCATTCCATTACACACTAAGTGCTCATACACTGTTTCTTGCGTATGTAACAGCCTATTGACACATTTGACACAAGGACATCGAATCTTCGAATCTGATCTTTTCCCACTGTAGGCAAACTTGAGAAAACCCTCTACCCCGGCTATGTAGTCATCACTTGGTCTTTCAGATTGCAACAGCCTCTTAATAGCACTTAAGTCCATTAATTCACTAAAAACAAGAAATACTATTATTGCATTAGTAATGTGGTACTTCAATATCTACAATAGAAAGTTGTGAACTACATAAATGAGCTCTAAAATTACCAAATGATAATAGAACCTATGAGTTGAAAGTGGAGAAATTCATTACCATTGTTCTGATTACTTTAGCTATCTTAATAAACACATTACGAAAGATGAAATGACAGAGAACATGCAAGCCCGCATGCAGTGACTCTTACACGGTACGGCGCTTAATAGTGACTCTGAACACAGAGAAACAAATATATCCATATTCATGAGGTGCTCCTATTTGTACTTGTCAGATGCGTAGTTATTAAATATTAATAAAAAGATTACATATTGTTTATTATATTCACTATAAACTCGTATTCATGTCCCCAACATTTGTTTAGCAGGAAGAGGAGGTACAAAGAAAAAGAAAGGATTAAATTTAATGCATACTGAAGCACTATATGCTAACGAGGTTGAGCAGAACGATGATGAGAACCAGAACACATCAGGTACAAATGTAGTTAGATCAATCTGATTCATATAAACTGCATCTTAACCAGTTACTATCACTATCATTCTGTTTTTAATAGGTGATGGCGATGAAGTACCTGATAAGCGAAAGGGGACCGTTTTAACACATGTTTGGGATCTACTTGAAGGAGATCGGATAGTAGTAAGATGTAATATGCTTGGACAACCCATTGGAAAAGAAGGTGGCCTTTTAGGGCAATTTTTGGGCACCATAGCAAGAAATGGTGGTTACTGTCCTGTTGGTGCCAAAGATTGGAGAGAAGTTAAGAAAAACAATGCAGAAACGATAATTCAATTTGTCCAGGTTAGCTAAATTTTACAAGACATAATGTTTTTATAAGATTAAGTATATATATGCTTGTTATCATGTCATGAAGTCAAATTCATTCATTAGTGACTTTCTTATTTTAGACAAAGTTCTTATATCCTCGTTCATGTGAGAAATGGATATTGAAATCAATTGGAAGAGATTGGAGAAAATACAAGGCAACATTAAAAAAGACACTATTTAATCCAAAGAAGAAAAAGTCAGTTTTGAAGAAGCGTTGTCCAGATGATATCGATGAAGATCAATGGAAGGCCATAGTAAAATATTGGAAGTCCAGCGAAGGACAAGTAAGGCACCATTATTAACGCTATTTGCCTTTTTTTTACTATCACTATCTATACCATTATTGATTTCTATATGTATAATGGTTCATTATCTATTAATTTACTTTTCTTGTAGAACCTAAGTGAGAAGAACAAAATAAGTCGTGAAATGAAGAAGACAACACATACAGCGGGTACAAAGAGTTATGCTCGTTGGTCTGAGGACATGGTGAGTCATCTTCTGTTTAAAAAATTTATATATGATTCTTCTTACTTTCCTTACTGCTATTTTTTCAGAGGCAAGCTGATCCTGAAAAAAAACAGCCACATAGAGCAATGGTTTACCTTGCAACTCACAGGAAAAGAGGAAAAGGGATAAATGAACCAGTGGTATGCTACATGCACATGAGAATTTTTGCAAATATAAAATTATTTCTGTTTTCTAATGTGCGGATTTCTTGCTTGTAGGTTGAATTGGAAAGTCTCCTCGACGCACAACCAGAGTTAGCCCAAAATAGTGAGGGAGGAGTTGCATGGGAAGGTGATGCATTACATCAGGTGTTGGGAGAAGAGAAAGCTGGACAAGTACACGGCATGGGATTGCTTCCAGTTCCTAAACAAGTTTATGGTCGAAGAACACACCATTTTAAGGACATTAATATAGTTTCACTAGATGGCTCATCATCTGATGTAGAGACTCACATGTTGGAGGAAATAAGGCAACTCAAAGAGCATTCTAGAATGCAAGACAAAGTTATTGAAGAACTAAAAAACAATCAAAGGCACCATGAGAACCAAGAAGCAACAATGGTAACAATTTACATTTTAATTTGTAACTCCATATTGAAAAGTGTTACTCAAATTTTATATCATTTCCAGGGAAATTGTGCTAGGAATGATCATAACAATTCTCAGAATCAAGCGGTGCATTTTAAAAGAAAGGTATTTGCTCTATTTTCCATGTTTTCACCTAATCTAGTCTTTTGGCTTTAATATTGTTTCAAATTTTTAGAGAGTTCACTGTCTTGCACCCAACCAGAATGATGGATTCCTTAAGCACAAGGATGAATTGGTAAAGTCACTTTATTGTGAATTTAATACTTATTTTATCTATAAAGGATTTTTTGTATTAACTCATGCTACTGTCTTTTTTCTCTTTACTAGAATAAAGAAACATGTGAGTCTGAATTTAGTGATGATGACAGTCTACTTTTGTCCACCACAAGTAGAACAACAAAGAAACAAAAGGTATCTATGAACCACACTTTGCTATAATTATAGTAGAATTTGTCTTATTATTTCATACTTCATTTTATATATATGTGTAAGGGTCAGCATGGAGGGCCTGGAGAGACTACAACCATTGCACACCAGGAGGTGGCTCATGACAAGGTTACATGCTACAAGCGTCACACACCTAAACAACTTCCTCTAATGAAGGTAGATGAACATAATATTACTTGTTCTAATTGCATGATCATGATGTACAACTAAAGGCTGTTGGTCACTAAGAGATTATGTCAAATTAATGTAGGCTGGGTCTATGGTGCTATTAATGACTTCAAAATATCCTAATAAGGCTCATGTGGCCTATGCAACTCTCTTGAGCACTGATCCAGAAGCCACTGTTGGTGGAGTTAAGACAGGAAATCAATTCTACAAAGTGCGTATCAATCATGTTATAGCAAAAGATGAGCCATTAGTGAGGCCCATGCCTAGGTGCAACAATATTGGTGATGCTCAAGCCAAAAGAGTCTCAATTGCTTGGCCTTCGATGTTTGTATGTTCAAACTAGCTTTCTTAACTTTAAATCAATGAACATATGTGGCCTAATTTGTAATGTTATAACTTACATTTTCTTTGCAGGTTGAATTGATTAATGGTTGAATTCCTACATCGATGTGTACAAGAAGAAGTGATGGACTTTATGAATCCTAGCTAGTTCTTGAATTTTTCTTTCTAGTATGGACTATGTGTATTGCTCTCTAGAGCCATATCGTTATGTACATAAACTATGATTTGATCTGAACAAGCACTATGTTTGAATTCATCCTACAATATGTGGATCTTTCTATGATTATGGAAATTTGTGGTTTATGTGATTTTGCAATGTCTCATGTTTGTGTGATTATATAATAATCCGTGTGCCATATGTATAGGCGAAATAAATATTTATTTCATAATCTGAATATGTTACAATAGCTATAGAAAAGTGTTACAAACCATGTGTTCCTTTGTTCCATACTGTGCTCTACCATAATGTAGAAGTGTTACTAGAAGTAAAAAAAGTGTTACAGCAGACAATCCCTGTAACATTAGGCAAATGTTCCGATAAATAAATAAATGTGTTACAAACTATGCGTTCTACTATAATGCCAAGTGTTACTAGAGCAAAAAAAAGTGTTACAGCAAAAATCATTGTAACACTAGACAAATGTTCCTGTAGACAAGCAGATGTGTTACAATAAACCAGTCTATAGTAACATGGCCAATTGGAACACAAAAAAAAGTGTGTTACTAAGAGAGCTAGTAACACTTTTTCTAACCTATAGTAACACAAGTTGGTGTTACTATATCTCTGCGCTGTAGTAGTGTGAGGTTATCAGCTCCAGAATGGTTGTTATAATAGGTAGGTGATCCTCTTTCTGCAGCAGTGCAGTAAGTATTCTTATATGGTAATAATGTCCATCTGCTACTGCTTCCAGTAAGCATTTGAAAAAACAGTTATTCTGCTACTAATACCGCTGCTTCAAGTAATCTATTGCTTCCAGGATGCAACGTACTTTCTATTGAATGATCTGCTTACCGATGCATAGTTGATGTTAGAGTCATCTTCTCATTGAGATATGCTAATGTGCTAAGTCATCTTCTCATTGAGACTAGCTGAATGCCCGTGCGTTGCTACGGATTTTAAAATTTTATCATACTATATGTTATGATAACGGGTGGTAAAATTTTTTAAAACATGCATACAAATATGTTCTAAAATTTTTTTAAATCCGTAGCAACGCACGGGCATTCAGCTAGTTCATCAACTCAATCTTGTCTACAGCATGCAACCACCCTTTTTCTTCCTATTTTTCTGTATAGCTACCGGCCAGCCGCTCGACTATTTAAATCCTCAAAACGTCCTAGTCTCACACGGAAAGACGCCGTAATCAAAACTAGTTTACAGCCGCCGCTCCGGACACCGCTCCGGACACCAATTCTAAAAGTCCGCTCTCAACCCTAATACAACTCGTGTAACTGGGTTTAGGCCTTTTATCTCAACCAGGCTTTTAGCCCACTAATTTTCAAGGGACCCGAAACCCTTTCTAACACGGGTTTTCAACCTTCCGACTTTTCAACTCATCGCATCACGTGTCGAAGCCTCCAGGACCGCAACTCCCGTAGCTTCTCCACGTATCATCCACCTTTGATCTCCATGCGCCCCAAGCATGAGCCCGACCATCTCGTGACCTCCTTGACCGTCCGAACCTCGGATCTCTCCATCCTAGTCCCGGTCCACCTCGTCACCGACCATGATCGTCTCCAAGCTCAACCTGCACATGCAAAGACCAAAGAATATCCTTCCGGCACAAGTTTGTCCAAACTTGACCAACGTGAATCCACACACACCACACGTCTCGCAAAACACCGATAAGCTGTATTATCAAATATTTATCATAAATTAACAATTGTCAATTATTCATCACCAAAATAATCTAGACCTAACCACATGGCCTAACATTCCTCCAAATTATTCCGTCCGTAATTCCGGTTGTATTCATGCTTATGGGTAAACCAAATTCTTGCATAAGAAAAGGTTGATTCCGATAAAACTGACCGTAGTTGCCAAGTTGCCATAAATTATTTAGCTATAAACAACTCCAAGATCAAGCTAAAGTATCCTCAACTGTTGGACGACATAAAGTACTACGACATGCAATTGTGAAGTCCACATTTTTTATGCTCATGAACCTACATAAATTTGTCCACAGTCCATCATGCTCATAAATAAAAAAGCACTAAATTTAAAAAATAGTTAATGAGAAATGACTATGCAGACTCCTATTAAATGATATGCCACAATCATTTAAGCTCTTTCAAATCATTGAAGTAGGGGTAGAGGGCAGAAAAATTACAATAACTACATATTCTATATTATCTTAATAGACAAATATATTAAAATGGATACTCCCAAGAGTATAGAAAAATGTAGCGAAATAGAGGGAGTAGTACATAAGCATGTCAACTCCCCCACAGACTAGTTCTAAGAAAAATCATTGTTCGTCAGCAACTATCACTGATTGGCCACACTGACACTTTCAATTAAAAGGGTAAAAACGTTACGGTTTCTCCTTGAGTGTTGGAAGAGCTGCCTTTGGCGTGCCTGAACGAGTCTTCCGCATGCGTTTTACTCATGCCTATTCCCTCGGCCAGTTCGTTAGCTACTCACCAGTTCATATGCCTGTGACTTGTATTGTATACGGTTACTAGAGAAGTGGCTAGATTATAGGATCTTCAGTCCCGCAATGTTGTGTATAAATCACTTGAGATGATCAATAAGAGTTGCTGGCATTTCAAACTCTTCATGGTATCAGAGCGTATAATCCCAACCTTCTACACCTTCCGCTGCCTAGTTCTTCTGCCATGACGTCCAGCCCTTCTTCCTCTGCAAATTCTGCTGGACATTCCCACCTCACCCACCCTTCTACCACAGCGCCTGTCGCCATTTCTGCCTCGGCCATCCAACTGATAAACATCCGTTCACATGTGCCTGTCACACTAGACCTTGCCGAATCAAACTACTCTCAGTGGAGCACGTTCTTCACGGTAGTGTTTGGCAAGTTCGGTCTCAGCGATCACATTGATGGCACCACAGTGCGCGTCAGAGGGTGGCCGACGTGGAGTGGATGCAGATCGACTACAGCATCGTGTCTTGGCTCTACACCACATGTCTCTAAGGAGATCCTCAACATCATCATCAAGCCTGACGACACCGCCTACTGCGTCTGGCAAGTGATTGCCGGGATTTTTCTCGACAATCGTATGCAACAGGCTGTCTACGCTCAGCGAGAATTCCATAGCTTGTATCAAGGTGATCTTTCCATCACAGAGTACTGCAGCCGTCTCAAGACCCTAGCTGATGTTGTATATCAGAGGGGCATTTTGGGAATTTCCCAATTGAAAAGGAGTGGGAGGAGCCCTAAAGGTGGGGCCCACCTGTCGGCCACCCGGGCGAAAGAGCTAAGGGGGAGGAGACAAAGTCTCCACCCCGTATCGGCTCCTGGCGGCTGCTCTTCCTCTCGCATGCGGCGGTTTTGCTCTTCCTCGCCCAGATCCGAGATTCTCGGCGGCGCAAGGGGAGATGGCGAGTGGAGGGCCGTTGGCGGAGGCGGAGCTGGCCCGGGTTCCTCGGAGCCGGCCGCTCTCGCCACCCCGCGGCCAGACCTCGTCCTCTCTTCAAAAGGGGCAGAGCCCGACGGTGAGAGGCGCTTTTTCCATTCCCGATTGCCTCTCTTGTTTGATTCTCCTCTTTGTTCTTCGGTGGGTGGAGACTCAACTCTCGGGTCCTCTCCGTTTGAGGCCTTGTTCGGCCCCGTGAGTAAACCCTAATCTGGGTTGGTGCTCCCAGGATCTTGAGGGGTCCAGCCGAGGAAGAACAAGGCGGCGGCGCATTCCCCTGTTGTGGTTGATTGCTCTCGGCCAGAGCAATCTTGAGGTCTTGTGCGGCATATCTCTGAACCTCGACTTCGTTTCTTGGTTGCGGCTAAGAAGTGAAGAGCGGCATTGTATCTCCGTGAATCATCTACTCGCGCGTGATAGCGGGTTGATAGATTTTCTGGGTGAGCGATTCATCGTGCCTTGCCGTGTTGATTGATCTATTCTTCAGCGTGATTGCTTCAGGACAGTTTTGAGTACTGTCGTGTTGTAAGTATATTTACCCTTTGCACATTACAGCAGTATTTCTTGATCTGTTATTTTGCTCAAGAATTGGAGGATTGCTGTGAATGATTGTGGGCTGCTTGTACTTGCTCTGTGATGATATCAGTCATATACTGAATTAATCTAGACAACAATTGTTAGACTTGAGCTCTGGGATTTGTTCTCTGCAGACCTTTCAGTAAACCACTACAGTTCTATTTGTTAGATCTGATTACATGCCATAGAAATTGTGAGAAGTGATCTGTTAAATCTTGATTGGCTTGTATTATTGGTGCAGTATACTTCTTGTTTCAGTCCTGTCTTTGGACTTGTTTATTACTGCAATTTATATATATATATATATATATATATATATATATATATATATATATATATATATATATATATATATATATATATATATATATACATTGTTCAGTTTGCTGCTAGTTATCTGAACATCTTTAGATCCCTGTCTATTGTCTTTTGTCTGTAATCATTTGGTAGAACTGATATTGAACAGAAATCTGTCATATGTTTGTTTGGGTCTGTTGGCAGTAAATAAATTAGAGCTCAAGTCATAGTTGCTAGATTAATTATGAAGAGTTATGACATGTGCATGAGAAGGCCAAAATCTCTGATTTTGCGCAACTCTGTTCTGAGAGCAATCATGAAACAATTAATTTGTCTTATGCTAGATTTAATTGTTCCATTGTTCTTAGGACTGTTCTATATATTGTTATTCCCAGCAGTATTAATGTTATATTCTTTGAATATATATGTGAATTTGAATGGCAAGATAGAATTACATTTTTACATGCAATTTATGTCATTCTTATTATGCTGGAAATATGTTCTTTATGTGTTTGTATTGGCTGGAATTAAATATACAAATATGCTTATACCGCAATATTTACAACAATCCAGAAAATCTATATTGAAAGAAATGGCTTCCTCATCTGATGTCGTGAAACCTGAAGTGTTTGACGGAGTCAATTTCAAGCGCTGGCAGGCGAAGGCCAAACTTTGGCTGACTGACCTTAAGCTCTTCTGGATCATCTCAAATCCACCGGCGTTTCCGCTGGAGATCCCTGAGACGATGAAATGGGAAGATGCTAATAATGCAGTCTTAGCCCGTTTGCTGGCCATCCTGTCTAACCGCTTGTTTGACGTCTATGTCAACTTCACTAATGCCAAGCAACTTTGGGATGAGCTCGAGGAGAAATACTCCGAGGGAGATAATGGAAATGAGTCCTTCATTACAGCCAATTACTTGAACTACAAGATGGTTGAGGGCCGGTCGGTGATGGAGCAGCTCCACGAGCTTCAGCTCCATGTACGTGACTTATATCAGTACGACTGCGCTCTGCCTGAGAAGTTTCAAGTCAATGTCATTTTGGCTAAGTTACCGCCTTCGTGGCGTGACTTTGTGACCGCTCGGAGGCATATAAAGGAGCGCTTGACGCTCAATGAGCTGTCAGCTGCTATTAATGTCGAGGAGCGTGCTAGAGCTGGTGACGGCTCGGGAAAGACTCAAGTTCAGGCTCATCAAGTTCAACTTAAGAATGGTGGAGGACCTGGGAAACCCAAGTTCAAGAGTCAGCCCCAAGTCAAGCTACAGCCTAAGAAAATGAAGAAGAAGAAGGAGGACATCGTCTGCTTCGTTTGCGGTGAGGCTGGCCATAAGGCCAATCATTGCCGCAATCGGAAGGGCAGAGGTCCATCCCCGGGTCAGCACAAGAGCCACAAGGCTGAGGTTCATGTCGCGCTGGCTAGCACCAGCTCAGAAGAGTACGTACCTATGGCCTTTATGGCAGGTCCATCTATTGATTGGTGGATTGATACAGGTGCTACTAGACATATATGTGCTGATAGATCTTGTTTCTCTTCATTTCAGGGTGAAGGTGGTGGATCCGTCCTAATGGGCAACGGAGCCGCCGCAACAGTACGTGGGATTGGACAGGTTTGCCTGAAGCTTACTTCGGGCAAAACACTCATCCTAAGAGACGTGCTGTACGTGCCTGCGATGACGCGCAACCTTCTTAGCGGGTCAATGTTATGTAGGCAAGGAATAAAGCTTGTGTTTGAATCAAATAAAGTCATTTTGACTAAGTTTGGTAATTTTGTGGGCAAAGGCTATGATAGCGGAGGCATGTTCCGCTTATCCATTCTAGATTTGAATAATGTAAACATTTATAATGTTTCCCATTGCAATAAAGTTCATGATATTTGGCATTCACGGTTGTGTCATGTTAATTTTGAAGCCATTACGCGGTTAAGTAAGATGAGTTTAATTCCAAGCTACAGTTATGAGAAGGGTTCAAGGTGCGAAGTGTGTGTGCAAGCTAAGCAGCCCCGAAAACCTTTTCATAGCGTTGGAGGGCGAAGCACTTCTCCACTTGAACTAATCCACTCTGATCTTTGTGAGATGAATGGAATATTAACGAAAGGTGGCAAACGATATTTCTTAACTCTCATAGATGATGCGACTAAGTATTGCTATATTTATCTACTTAAGTCGAAAGATGAAGCACTTGAATACTTTAAAATCTACAAAGCTGAAGTTGAAAATCAACTAGAAAAGAAAATCAAACGGTTAAGATCGGACCGAGGCGGTGAGTACGTCTCACATGAGTTCTCCCAATTCTGTGAAGAAAGTGGAATAATTCACGAAGTTACTCCACCTTACTCACCCCAATCTAATGGAATAGCCGAAAGGAAGAACCGAACTCTTTGTGACTTGGTTAACGCCATGCTTCAGAGTTCAGGTATGTCGGACTATTGGTGGGGTGAGGCAGTTCTCACAGCTAACTATGTCCTGAATAGGGTTCCACCTCGCAATCAGGAGGAAACACCCTATGAAGGATGGAAGGGGAGAAAACCCAACTTATCCTATTTTCGAACGTGGGGATGCCTTGCAAAAGTGCATGTGCCGTTGCCGAAGAAAAGGAAGCTTGGTCCTAAGACCGTTGATTGTGTCTTTCTAGGATATGCTATTAATAGCACGGCTTATAGATTTCTAGTGGTCAAATCCGAGGTGAGTGACATTGCTACTAATATAGTGATGGAATCTCGTGATGCGACATTCTTTGAGCATGTGTTTCCTATGAGACCAAATGAAGACAGTGGACATGTCGGCATAGATGATCTCTCTATTTCTCCTAGTGTGGATAACACCGCTCCAGATTTGGAGTTGAGGAGGAGTAAGAGACAGAGGACCGAGAAGTCACTTGGGGATGACTTTGTCACTTATGTCGTGGATGATGAACCACGAACCCTTTCAGAGGCATACGCATCTCCGGATGTGGATTACTGGAAGGAGGCAGTCCGTAGCGAGATGGATTCCATCATTTCAGAGGCATACTGAATTAATCTAGACAACAATTGTTAGACTTGAGCTCTGGGATTTGTTCTCTGCAGACCTTTCAGTAAACCACTACAGTTCTATCTGTTAGATCTGATTACATGCCATAGAAATTGTGAGAAGTGATCTGTTAAATCTTGATTGGCTTGTATTATTGGTGCAGTATACTTCTTGTTTCAGTCCTGTCTTTGGACTTGTTTATTACTGCAATTTATATATATATACATTGTTCAGTTTGCTGCTAGTTATCTGAACATCTTTAGATCCCTGTCTATTGTCTTTTGTCTGTAATCATTTGGTAGAACTGATATTGAACAGAAATCTGTCATATGTTTGTTTGGGTCTGTTGGCAGTAAATAAATTAGAGCTCAAGTCATAGTTGCTAGATTAATTATGAAGAGTTATGACATGTGCATGAGAAGGCCAAAATCTCTGATTTTGCGCAACTCTGTTCTGAGAGCAATCATGAAACAATTAATTTGTCTTATGCTAGATTTAATTGTTCCATTGTTCTTAGGACTGTTCTATATATTGTTATTCCCAGCAGTATTAATGTTATATTCTTTGAATATATATGTGAATTTGAATGGTAAGATAGAATTACATTTTTACATGCAATTTATGTCATTCTTATTATGCTGGAAATATGTTCTTTATGTGTTTGTATTGGCTGGAATTAAATATACAAATATGTTTATACCGCAATATTTACAACAGCTGACACTCTTCGCGACGTCGGCTCCCCCGCCTCGGATCAGGCACTCGTCCTCAACGCACTGTGAGGGCTGAACTCCAAATTCAGTCATGCTGTATCCATTCTCACAATGTATCACACCTTCCCTTCCTTCATTCACACCCGTTCGTACCTTCTTCGGGAAGAACAGCGCATCGCTCAGACCGCCAAGATGGAAGCTGCGACGGCTCTTCTCGCCAGTGGCTCCACCAACACGCAGTCGCAGGCTCGCAGCACACCTTCACTAACTCCTCGACTCCTTTCTTTGGCGGCGGCGATTGCAAAAAGAAGAAGAAACAGCAGCACGACGGTCGCGACTGCCACTCCGGTAACACCGGCGGCGCACCACGTCCACCTGTTGTCCTGGCGTGGCTCCCGGGCTACAATCCATGGACGGGTGTCGTGCAGGCCTGGCCCATGCCTCAATGGCGTGCACCGAGACAGGGTCATTTAGGCCCACGACCTGGCGCTTCTCCGACGCATGCACTGGCTACGTCGCTTCTTCAGGGAGCCCCTCCTACAACGCCAATGATGAATTCTGCAACGACTTCCACGCCGCTGACTGGCCCGTGGGATCCAGCGCTCTATGCAGCACTCCAGGGCATGTCATCAACCGAGCCACGTCCCGCTCAGTTGGGCTGAAAGATTATAGTTTATAGCTGAATTGCACCATAACTGACTGAAATTACATTGTAACTGAAGGTGACTTACTTAGCATAATTAAATTTAAAAAATATAAAAATATAAAAATATATTAGGTCATCACGGACAACGTGAACGAATACGGGAAAAAAAGAACTGGCAAAAAATTCAAAAAAAAGTCAAAAGTTCAAAAAAAGAAAAAATTTATGAATAGTGAAAAATAAGTCAGAAACCAGAAGTTTAAGCTGAAATGAGTGGAGCCTTATTCTGGTGGCGACCATGGTTTTTTTTTTGCCAAAAACCGGCTGGTAACCGGTATTACCGGGTTTACCGGTGACCCCCGGTAGAAATCTAAACAGGCTCCGAAAAATTCGTTTTGCATGAATTTTATCAAATTTAGAAGGGATTTTTGCCAAAATTTGTTTAAAATTTTTTGGCTAGTTATCACCAATAACCAGACGGTATGAATTTAAATTTCAAATTTTTTTGAATTTTTCGTACCAAATTTCTCCAAAAAGATCCGAAAACTAGCTAAACCGAACTTACTGGCCCCCTCCGGTTAAAAATAAAAACCGATAAAAAAACCCTGGTGACGACTAGTTTCTTGACACCAGTGCTACAGCACATATGGCCTCCAACCTTGGTAACCTCTCCTCCATTCATCCCACCTCCTCTCCATCTCAGATCATTATTCGTAACAGTGCTGCTCTTCCCATCAATTTTACTGGCTCAGTTTCCATTCCAACCTCTCATGCTCCTCTTCACCTTAATAATGTTCTTATCTCACCTGCACTGATCAAAATTCTTGTGTATGTTCATGCTCTTACTCGAGATATGAGAGACCATGTGGAGGTCATCCCATGTATGTGATGAGTAATTGACATTGGTTTAGGGAAGTTGAGTTTGTTTTGGTTGGTTCGAACTATGTCGTTGCGTGGTGCAGTGGACTCGGTCGGACTTGGTCAAACCTGGTCAAAGGGTTTAGATTGCATATTATGTCGACTTGTCAGGTTTGTGCTATTTCATTAATGCATTTATGCTTTCATGTATCGAGCGGTGCTATTTGATGTGTTTCTTGTCTGTGTTGGCTGCAGGACGTCGAGGCGGAGTCGTGGTGAGACACGAGGTGACCGGACTAGACACGGGCGTTGTCGAGGTCAGAACGGTCGAGATGTGTCGAATACGGCAGAGACTCGAGGTGGTTGCGAGGCTTGGACGACAAGGAGCACGGAAGCTTCCCAGAAGGTACAGGAGGGGCGAAATGGTAATTTCGCGATGCTGCAAAAGCGGGAGCGGGCTCCGTTCGGGTTTAGCGGGTGTAACGGGTTGGAGACCCGTTAGCCAAGGGGTATAAATATGAGGGAGTGGCTGCATGCCCACTTATGCACTCTAAGGGTTTCTAGGGTTTCCTTTAGTCAAAATGGGCTTTAGGGGTTTGCTTTGGCTTTAGGCTTTAGTTGGTGAGGCTTTGGGAGTGGAGAGTAGTTGGAGAGGGCAGGTGCTCTGTCCCCCTTCGATGTATTCTTGAGTGTTCCTCCCCTCTGTGTTGATGTAGAGAGAGAGAGCTTGTGTTCTTGCGTTGGGAGAGGGAGAGGTTGGATTGAGAGCCTTGTAATCATTCCTCTTGTATCAATCATGTATCTCCTTTCCTCTCTATCAATATGAGGTGGTAGTATTTGAGTCTTATTGTTCTCTGTTGCTTATTTCCTTCGATGCTCTCCATGTGTGATTTTTGAGTTTTTGAGTTTTTGCTCGGTTCTTGCTGGGGAGTGCCAAATGGGTTGCTCTGTGATGGGATGATATCTTTAGACCATTTGGTCAGGTTCCCCCAAGAGCGAATCAATTCTATTCTCAGATTTTCTCCTCAGCCTCCTCTATTCATTTCTCCAGTTTTAGGGTTTGAGGTGGTTTGTGTTTTTCTTCATGAGATGCTCTAAGATTTGGACTCTCAAGTCCTTAGGCTATTGCTAATCTTCTTGCAAAATCTCATGTGAAAAGGATCTGTGAATCTTGAGTAATTGGATTTTTTGTGCTCTCTCTGAAGCTTCCCATGCATTTCTAGGGTTTTAGTGCATTTCATGTTTCCCTTCCCAAGATGGCTTGAAATTTGGCTTGTAGAGTCCAATGGCTATTGCTAACATATCTGCAAAGTCTCATGGCCAAAGGATTGGAGATGGAGTGGCAATTGAAATTTTTGGGCAGCTCTCTGTATTTTTCAGAGTTTGAGACAAAACTGAAATTATTGATTTTGAGTTGGTCTCATTTGTTCCCAAGCATCCCTTGCTATTTAGAATATGGTTGTGATGCTCTGAGGTGGAAAGGTGGGAGCAAAACCCTTAATTTTTTCAGTTTTTGGTGTTATGAAGAGTTTGCCCAAAATTCAGTTTTCTGAACTGCTCTCGGGTTGCCTGAAATTCAGAAGACCGGTCAGACCGGCGTTTACCCAGCGGTCAGACCGGCTTTTACCCAGCGGTTAGACCGGCCCCTTGCTGGATATGTTGTTTTTCATGTTTTTCTCTGCTATGCCTTCGAGGTTTTCCTTTTGAGTGCAGTGTTTCCTTCTTTTGAGTACTTAGATCTCCAGTAAGCCTAAATCTTGATTCTTCATAGCACTCGTTGTTATCGGAGAAGAACTTTTTGATTGGAGATTTGTGGGGGACAAATTCTTAGAAGTCGACATTCACCCCCCTCTGTCGCCATTTCGATCCAACAAGATAACTCCGTATCAGCGGAATTTTACCCTTTTGGTTTTTCTATCAAGGATCTTCACACAAAGATGGTTCTTCTCCGCTGTGACAGCTCGAATGATCATTTCCCACTCCGCGCCACTCATCACAGCCTTCATGTCACCTCCTCTATCGATGTTTGGCACGCACATCTCAGGCACCCTAGACATGCGGCTCTTTCTCATGTTTTAGACACTTTTAATTACTCAAGTAATACATCAAATGTCCACACATGTCATGCGTGTCAACGTGGTAAACACGTGCGCCTACCCCTTTTATCTTCAACCACAATTCTAATTTCCCTTTTCAACTCTTACATTATGATGTTTGGACCTCTCATGTACTAAGTAATTCTAGGCTTCAATATTACTTAGTCATTCTTGATGAGTTCTCTCATTACACATGGATTTTTCCACTGCATTATAAGCCTGATGTTCTTCCCACACTTACATCCTTTCATGCCTTTGTTCGCACATAATTTCAGAAACCGATACTTAGCTTCCAATCTGACAATGGCAAGGAGTTTGACAACCAGGCTTCCCGATCCTTCTTCTCAACTCACGGCATAACTCTTTGCCTTTCTTGCCCATGTACATCCCAATAGAATGGCCACGTGGAACACATTCTTCGTACCCTCAATGACAGTGTTCGTGTGCTCCTCTTCCATGCCTCGGTTCCACCTCACTTTTGGCCGGATGCCTTAGCCACTGCAACGTATCTCCTCAACAGGCGTCCGTGTCGACCTAGGCAATTCAACACTCCTTTCCAACTCCTCTTCGGTGCCCCACTGTCCTATAAACACCTCCGTGTGTTCGGATGTCTGTGTTATCCTAACACGTCATCTACCTCGCCCCACAAACTAGCACCGCACTCCCTTGCGTGTGTTTTCCTCGGTTATTCATCTAACATCAAAGGGTACCACTGCTATGATCCTGCCTCCCACCAAGTTATCACCTCATGCCATGTCTATTTCGATGAAAGTTGTTTTCTTTTTAAGCAGGTCCCTCCATCAGAGGCAGCAGCCCCCTCCACAACTGTTCATCCTCTAGATCTCATGCCGGTTGTCGTTCTTCCCGGCATGATGTTCCAGCACCTGTCCTACGACATTCCCTAGGAGCATCCCATTCGACTGACAGTAATGGTTCTACATCCACCATTGTGGCACCTGCATTTCCTATTGTCATGTCGTCCTCGCACCCCATGATCACTTGGGCTAAAGCTGGAATTACTGTGCCAAATCCGCGCTACCCTCATACCGCGTCCACTTCTTCTCCGTCGCCTATCCTGACATCTGTGCATGCTGCCATCTGCGACCCAAATTGGTTTGCAACAATGCAGGAAGAGTACTCGGTGCTCATATCGAATGGCACTTGGACCCTTGTCCCATGACCTCGCACTTCTCACATCATCATCGGGAAATGGATCTTTCGGCATAAGTCAAACCAAATGGCACACTCGATCGCTACAAGGTACGTTGGGTGGTTCAAGGATTCTCGCAGTGTGCAGGGCTCAACTATGATGAGACATTCTCCCCCGTTGTCAAGCCAGTGACAATTTGCACCGTGCTGCACCTAGCTGCCTCTCATTAGTGGCCCATGCATCAGCTTGACATCAAGAACACGTTTCATCATGGGGCCTTGTTGGAGCACGTGTATTGTCAACAACCAGTTAGTTTCATCGATGCTGAGCATCCCGACTATGGATGTCAACTATCCAAGTCCCTCTACGGCTTGAAGCAGGTGCCACATGCCTAATGTTTTGCGGGATTCCTATCATCCATCGGTTTCATTTCAACAAAATCAGACTCTTCCTTGTTTGTGCTCCAGCAAGTTGCTGACACAGCTTTTCTTCTGGTCTATGTCAATGATATTGTCCTCACTGCTTCCTCGCAACCTCTCCTGCAGTGTATCATCAAAATTCTCCACTCTTAGTTCTCCATGAAGGATCTTGGCTCCCTACCTTTCTTCTCGGCATTCAAGTTCATCGTTCCCATACTGGCTTCTTTCTTTCCCAGGAACAATATGCCGAGGACTTGCTGGCACGAGCAGGCATGGCCAATTATAAACCTATTTCCACGTCTGTCGACACCAAACCAAAGGTTTCTTCTACATCTAGAGTCGCAGCCTATGATGGATCATAATACCAAAGTATCACCGGAGCTCTTCAATATCTCACGCTCACCAGGCTCGATCTTGCATATGTTGTTCAGCAGGTGTGCCTACACATGCACAATCCACATGATGTACACTGTAATCTCATCAAAAGTATTCTTCGCTATGTCTGTAGTACGATAGGCCATGCCATAACTATTTGAGCCTCCTCTTCATTTGACTTAGTGACCTATTCTGACATCGACTGGGTGGGCTGTCTAGATACACGCTGATCCATATCTAGATACTATGTTTTCCTTGGTGACTCGCTCATCTCCTCGTCATCCAAGTGACAAACGACGGTATCTCATTCAAGTGCCAAGTCAGAGTATCACGCCATCGCCCATGCAGTGGCTGAATGTTGTTGGCTTCACAATCTTCTCAGTGAACTCCATTCATCACTCGACAAGGCCACGGTTGTGTATTGTGACAATGTCTCCGCTGTCTACCTGACATCCAACCCAGTTCATCATCGCCGCACCAAGCATATAGAGCTCGACATCCACTTTGTCCATGAAAAAGTGCAACTGGGTCAACTTCACGTGTTTCACGTCCTGACTACTCAACAATTTGTAGATATTATGACTAAGAGGCTTTCCACGATGACATTCAAGGAGTTTCGCACTAGTCTTTGTATCACCAACGGAGAGGCATCGACTACAGGGGGTGTTGGAAGAGCTGCCTTGGGCATGCCTGAACAAGTCTTCTGCATGTGTTTTACTCATGCCTATTCCCTCGACTAGTTCGTTAGCTACTCACCAGTCCATACGCATGTGACTTGTATTGTATACGGTTACTAGAGTAGTGGTTAGATTATAGGATCTTTAGTCTCGTAATGATGTATATAAAAAACACTTTAGATGATCAATAAGACTTGCTGGCATTTCAAACTCTTCGTTGAGATGCATGAGATTGACTTCACAATTGAAAGGACAAAAATATTATAGTTTCTCCTTGAGATGCATGAGACTGACTTCACAGGGATCCAATCAAACCTGAAAACCAGGTCCATTTCTTATTTTTGAGAAAATGCTAAAACAGATCAACCGGCATCGGTAATTGTATAACAAAATACATGGCGATTGATCACGAGTATCGTTTCTTACTGACTGATTTTGTAGGATCGATTATTGCAATCAGAGGGAGGTGAATGAATGATTGTCGCTACGTTTTTGAAGTCTCTACATAATCGATGATGCTTTCGACTGCTCGGAGATCAATCGCCTGATTAGATGTCCAGCATACGACAACTAATCGCTAACCACGATCATGAAAACCGCAACTATCAATTACCACCATCTTCCGAATACCAAATCCTTCGAGTACTGTTCACCGATCACCATCAGACAGTCATACCGCTGGCCTAACATGTATACTCAAAGTGCTCAAAGATAGCAAGAGTTAAAGCACTCATACCGACCATGAAGTCTACAAGTACAGACCGTGATGCATATGGCAACCAATCATAAAGTCTTCAACTTCCAATAGCAAAGTCTATGACTACCGATCATAAACTCTAAGACCACTAACCAGTAAAGTCCACGACTATCAAGTATCAACAAATAAAGTCTACGACTATCGAGTATAGACTAGGTACTATAGCTACGACTATGAAAAAGTACTGTAGCTAAGACCATTGAAAAGTATTGTAGCTACGACCATCGACCGGCTACTATAGCAGATGTCCTTATGACCTCGATCAGTTCACTGTAGCTAAGACCGGTTCATTGTCTCTTACGACTGGTTAAATATTGCTTACAACATGTTCAGTGTTCAAGGCTGAAATCTATGATTACCTATCATTGTTGTTTTGTTGTGGTCGAAGCCAGACGTGGTCGAAGTCTGGCATGGTCAAAGTCTGACGTGGTCAAAATCTATCGTGGTCGAAGGCTACCGTGGTTGACACCTGTCGTTTTGACCTACCAATTGGACCATACACGACAAAGCCGATCAAACTACCGTCTATGGTCAAAACTAGATGTGGTCATTTTGCCTGCCTAAAAATTCAAGCACAAAAGTGCATCGATCAGAACTTTCACGAATACAAATTTTGATAAAACTAAAAGTCAATTATTCATCATGAACAAAATGAACTTGAGGTAGTCTTGAATCAAAGTCAACGGGTTGGTGCCTTGCTGTCATTGACCTCCTTGCTCTTTAGTTGGGGCTGTTAAACTTAATGTGATTAAGTTCACCACATTCATAGCATCCGATAGGACCTCCACTCCACCTCATTTTGACATTATTGATTGCCTTTGTCATCTTGTTGGAGAGAAGAACAAGCTGCTCTTCTGGTATCTTCTCTAGCTATTCATCTGAAATCGAGCACGAAGTAGAGAGACTAGATGAACCGTTAGCTTGATTAGTCACTAAGCCCAAGGAATTAGTCTTATTTATCCTAGCTAAAACATCAATCTCATGTATTTTCATCTTGAAATAAAGATCATTCAATGTGCGAGTTTTCATGCTAATAGAATGATTGATGGTAGTGACTAACATATTCCAAACAGACATATCCAGAGAATTTAAAATTTGTTGTGCATTGTCAAAATCAGTGTATGTCACACCCACAAATTGTAAATCACTAATAATCTTTTTGAAGCAATCGCAAAGAGCATTAATTGATTCTCCAGGTTTCATCTCAAATTTAGAATACTCCTTTTTGAATTGATGTTGATGCACACCCTTAACAGACTTTGATCCTTCATGCTAATCGGCTAGAGTAGACCAAATTTTATTTGCAGATTTAAGATGAGCAATTCTAACAAACTTATTTTTACTTAAACCTTGCAATAAAATATTTCTAGCCTTAGCGTTAGCCTCTACATCAGCAATATTTTCAATGGTAATGATAGAAGACACTTCATATGAATTTTCAACTTTTTATCAAATAGCATTACCTTGCGCTTGTAGAAAGACCTCCATACGAGTTTTTCAGTAAAGATAATTTGTACCATCAAAAAATGGTGGCTTACCATAGAACCGATCTCGATCTGACACCATTGCAACCTTACTCTGATACCACTTGTAGGATCGTATGATGCAATCAGAGGGGGTGAATGATTGCCTCCGTTTCTTCAAATTTCTACGTAGTCGATGGCGAATTCGATCGCTCAAACAAACACTTGTTGCATAGCTTTGCTCGTAGTCGTATGCTTTGCACAAATAGCGATCATCAGAAATCATGAACCAGATTGATTCAAGATCTTCTTTATTGCTGAATTTTCATGGAGTTACAAAGTGCCCTCACAAACACCCCTAAAACCCTAGCACCAAAAAGCCTCACAAATCCCCATCACTAAAATCCTTAGCCTGCCTCTGCTTTTATATGTTAGAGCCCTAAATCATGTTTGACTTAAACATAAACATAGAATCTTATCTTTATCTCAAATTAAGGGACTAGAAACCCTTCCGTACATGAGTTTTTATTCAAATTCTTAATCTTTTCTGTTATGGACTTCATCCACAACTCCTAACACAATACGTGATGAAACCTCCAGGATTGCACCTCCCATATCTTCATCACGTCTCATCAGCTTCTGTGTCAAAGCCACCAGGACCATACCGCCCGTAGTTTTTCCACGCGTCACCACCTTTGATCTCCATGTGCTATAATGTTAGCCCGACCATCTAATGTGACATCCTGATCATCTAGACCTCAGATTACCCCTCCTAGTCCCGATCCTCCTCGTCATCGACCATGATCTTCTCCACACTCACCTGCACATCAAAGACAAAAGAAATATTTTTTGGCACAAGTTCTTTCCAACTTGACCATCATCAACACATATACGTAAACCACACCTTTCACCTTGAATGTTGCACAGGATTTTTAGCAATACTAATCACACTAGTGTTATCACAATAAAGTGGAATACTATCCAATTTAAGCCAAAATCCTTAAGAGTAGCTGTCATCCAAAGCAATTCAGAACAACAAGAAGCAGCAGTTACATATTCAGCCTCAGCAGTAGAAAGTGCAACAGACACCTATTTCCTAGAAGCCCATGAAACAAGAGATGTGCCTAAAAAGTGATATGTACCAGAAGTACTCTTCCTATCAATTCGACAACCCCTAAAATCCGCATATAAATAAGCTCTAATGTAAAACAAGAGTAAGAATAGTACCATAAGCCAAATTCCAAAGTTAACTAAAGACCCTGAAGATTCGCTTTACCGCTTGATGATATGAAGCATGTGGGGAAGCATGAAAGTGAGCCTAGAAACACACAGCAAAGTGTATCTCTGGCCTTGAAGCGGTGAGATACAAAAGGGAGCCAATTAGGCTTCTATATTCCTTTTGATCAACAGGCTCTCCATCTTCGTCAGGATCCAACACAGCCATAGATCCCATGGGTGTGAAGATTGGATTGACTGTCCCCATGTCAAAACGACGAAGTAGATCATTGGTGTACTTAGTTTGATAAACAAAAGTACCTAATTTTTATTGCTTGATCTGAAAGCATAGGAAGAATGTGAGCTCTCCCATCATGCTCATCTCTAGGTGCTTGTTTTAGGAAATAAGATTTAAGCCTATCATACCATACTCTAGGTGCTTATTTTAGACCATATAAAGCTTTGGACAATTTGAAGACATAATCAGGAAACATAGGATTCTCAAAACCATGTGGTTGTCTAACATACACCTCCTCCTCAATATAGGCATTAAGAAAATCATTTTTCATATCCATTTGATATAGTCTAAAACCCTTTGATGTAGCAAATGCTAACAAAATTCTAATGGCTTCTAATCAAGCAACAAGAGCAAATGTTTCATCAAAGTCAAGACCTTTTACTTGGGTGAATCATTGAGCTACAAGTCTAGCCTTATTTCGAACATCAACAACATCCTCACTTTGTTTGTTCTTAAAAACCCATTTGGTTCCAATAACATTATGACCATGAGGAGGAGAACCAAAGACCAGACTTTATTACGCTCAAACTTTTCTAATTTCTCATGCATGGCATTAATCCAAGACTCATCAGATAAAGCGTGACTTGTATCTTGGGGTTAAAAAGAGGAGACGAATGCAGAATGATCATAAGAGGCATTGGAGTTATACCTACTGTGAAGAACTCTCTCGTTTTATTCACTGATCACTTGTTCAGGGGATGACTTTGTTGAATATGTAGGGGGGCTTGTGAGGTGGTCGTGGGAGTGGTTGAAGAAGTAGCCGAAATAGTTGTAGTGATTGTAGTGGCCTCGACCTCATGTGCGATGGTAGGAGTAGTCGTAGGGGTGGTTGTAGGAGTGGTTGTACTACTTGGGAACTCTCTGTTGTCATTGTCAGAGTCATAAAAGAGGTCCTCGAGTGCGTCAGTTCTCTGTATACCTGCATTGTCAGGTCTAGTACCAGGACTAGCCTCATCAAAAGTGACCTCATAGGCCTCAACCTTTATTAGATCCTAAGTTGAGTACACGATAACCACGAGTGTGAACTATATATCCAAGAAAGCTGCCATATGAGAATCTACATTCAAATTTGTCCAAGTTACCATGTTTGAGAATGAAGCATCAACATCCAAACATCCTCAAATGAGAAATACTAGGAGAATGACCAAACCTAAGCTCATTGAAAGTCTTATGCAGTCTTGCTCGCAAGAAAACTCTATTAGAAATGTAACATGCTATCAAAATAGCTTTTGCCCAATACTTCCTAGGAGTACAATGTTCATCTAATATTGTTCTAACCATTTCGACCAAGATTCTATTCTTGTGTTTGATTACACCGTTCTGTTGAGGCACTCGAGCTGATGAGAACTCATGGTCTAAACCCTTTTTAGCACAAAAAGAAGCAAAAGATGTGTTCTTGAATTCAATTCCATTATCACTCCAAATTGCTCTAAGTGCTCCTAGAAGCTCATTAGTAAGTTTAAGAGCTAGCTCTCTAAAATGACCAAAAGCTTTATCCTTAGATGCCATAAAATAACCCAAGGGTATCTAGAATAATCATCAACAATAACAAGAACATACCATTTACCTCTAACCGACTAAACACTAGAAAGACCTACTGTGCCCATATGCAACAATTGATCAAGGGAATCGGTCATGACAAGAGTGAGTGGAGGATGTGATGAAGAGACTATATTACCATATCGACAAGCAGAATAGATTAAATCCATTGACTTATCAATCTTAAGACTAAGAATTTCTCTAACTAAATTCATATTACTAGGCCTAGCAAGATGATCAAAGCCAATATGATCTAATCTACGTTGCCAGAAGAACGAATACTTAGAATCTAATAAAATATGACACCTAATATTAGAAGATGCTGAATTTGAAAAGTCACCCTTAAAAAAATGGCCAACTCAACTAATTTTGCATACAAGATCACCAAATGAGTCTAAAATATAGCATGAATACTTTTTAAAGTTCGTCTACCAATTGTGAAATTGAAAGTAAGTTATAGCTCAACTTATTGACGAGAGCGACGTCCTTTAAGATGAACTTGTCGTTAATGCGCACGATGCCTTTAGCAAGAATTCGTTCTTAAGAGTTGTCCCCAAAGTGATCATCTCATCACCGGAGGCACGAGTGAGGGAGGAGAACCATCGTGAGTATCAGGTCATGTGGCGAGCGCAACTGGAGTCAATGAACCATATGTTCTCCTTCTTCTTGCGACGAGCCTACAGAGCATGAACAATCATTTGTACCTTAGTACTAGGGTTAGTCAATAAAGAGTTAAGTATCCAATACTGAGATACTCGACGAACTAGAGAAAAAACATGCACTAATAAAGATTTAAGTGAAGAATTTGACATATTTTGACCAGACAGTCGCTGAGTCTCTGGTTCGACCAGGAGGCGGTCTGACTTCCTCAACAAAACTAATCTGACAGTTGACCGATCTAAATGAGCAGCAAAAGCTGGTTAAAAACGATCTGACCCCTTACATAAATCTAGTCTAACTCTTAACTGGTCTAATGAGTAGAAAATGCTAGTAAAAAAATATCTTGAGAAGCTGGTTCGATTGTTTGCCGTGAAGCACATGTCCGTGAAGTTGTCGGTGCTCTTCTTCTTGCCTTTGGCATTATCTTTGTCGTGGTCATCATCATCGTAGCTCTCAAAATCCTCATCACTCAAATCAAGGCACTTGATAGCTGCTAGAACCTTGCACAGAAAAATCCACCCTTGGTGTTACTCTTGAATGGTCGACGACGATAAGTCCTATCTTCTTTGACCACTTTTGTTTTGAGCTTAAGGCAATCCATCTTGATATGACCTGGCTCGTCATACTCAAACAATCTGATCAGACTTAGAGCCTTGTATGCCTGTGAAGAGATCACACCAGGTCTTCTTTAGGTAGCTGCTCGAATTGTCTTCTAAAAAAAGAAGTCAAGGCAGACAAGGAAACACAAGACATTGTACTCAACGAAGCAGCCTGCATGGGATTAGTCACAAGTGCTAAAAATGAAGATTTATCAGTCTTAGATGGCAAACCTTCCATCTCATAGGTTTTCAATCTAGAGTACAGATCATCCACGGATAGAGTATCTAGATCGATTGTTTGATTAATAATCGTGATGACCATCAACCACTCGGAACCTAAACACCTCAAAATTTTGGTTGCATTATCTCCGTCGGCAAGAATAACACTAACTCCATGCAAGTTACTCAAAATTTTCTCAAAACAAGAAAAAAGATCATCAACAGATTCACCATGTTTCATAGCAAAATCCGAGTACTCTTTTTCATAAAGATTCTTACTCTTTTTGATAAAGATTCTTACGCACTTTCTTAATCTTAGTCGTTCCTTCATGATAATCATAAAGAGTTTTCCAGATTAAGTGAAGAGATGAAATATGAGCTACTCGATCAAATTTTTTGCGAGAAATCCCTTGAAAAAGCAAGTTACAAGCATGAGCATTAAAATCAACATCTATTTTATTTTCGGTTGTAACATCAGTAGGAACCACATAAGATTGAGAAACCTTTTTCCAGACATTACTACCTTGAGCCTCAAAGCTTGTATACAGCACTTCCAAAAAGCAAAATTAGTACCATCTAACATGAGAGGACGATTCACATACCTATCTGATTCCATTGCAACCAGCTTTGATACTACTTGTAGGATCGATTACTGCAATCAGAGGGGGTGAATGATTGCTACCACCTTTTCAAAGTCTCCAGATGATTGATGATGCTTTTGACTGCTTGGAGATCAATCACATGATCAGATGCCTAGCGTACGACCGCTCGATCAATTGTTATGCTTCACCGCCTACTCGTTCAATCGATCTATTCGACCGCTTCGCCCCGATCACTTTGCTCGTCATCGTATGATCCAAACCACCAGTAATCACCAGCGTACTTCAAGCAAATCAAGAACTAGATTGATTCAATACTTTCTTTATTGCTGAAATTTCATGGATTTACAAAGTGCCCTCACAAGCACCCCTAAAAACCTTCTCGATGAAAGCCCTCTCAAAACCGCACTAAAAACTTTCAAAAAAAAGCCACACGTTAGCCCTTAGCCTCTTCCTGCTTTTATATGCTAACATCCCAACCGTTTCCAACTCAAACACGAACACAAAACTCTATCTCTTCCTCAAATCAAGGGATCCGAAACTCTTCCAAATACAAGTTTTATTCAAACTCTCAATCTTCACAGTTATGGACTCCATCCACAACTCCTAACCCAACACATGAACAAATTTCCAGGACAACACCTCCAGTATCTCCATCATGCACCATCAACTCCCATGTCAAAGCCTCTAGGATCGCACTTCTTGTAGCTTCTCCACGCATCATCACCGCTCATATCAAAGCCTCCTGGACTGCACTGCCCACAGCTCCATGAATCACCACCTTTGACCTCCACGTGTACCAGCGTGAGACCAACCACCTTGCGTGACATCCTCGACCGCCTGGACCTCAGATTTTCCCATCTTAGTCCCATCCTTCTCATCACCGACCATGACCGTCTCCATGCCAACCGTACACCAAAGACCAAAGAATATTTTCTTGGCATAATTCTCCACAACTTGACCGTCATCAATACACATACTCAAACCACACCTTTAACTATCCATCAATACCAACCGGGTCATCCATGACCATAAATCTTATTGCTATCCAAAAATCAACCTTAGATCACTTAATGACCGCTAGCTCAACAAGTACTCGAAAACAACAAGTACTCAGAATTACCATCACTTTGCTCAAAACACTTGGGAATAACAAGCATTGCTATTGACCACACAACCATTGAGTACCGACTACTGAATACCGATCGCTACGACTAAAACACCAGATTGCTAAGTTTACGACTATCGATCTCCAACCATTCGCTGAACCATTGATCACCGAGTACCGCATAGACTACCATCCATGAGTACCGATCACATACCACAAGTCTCCGACAACCGATCGTTGACTACGATCGTGAAAACCACAACTATTGAGTATCATCATCTTCCAAGTACCGAATCATTCGAATACTGTTCACCGATCACCACCAGCCAGTCATACCGCTGGTCTAACACAAGTACTCGAAGATAGTAAGAGTGAAAGCACTCGTACCGACCATGAAGTCTATGAGTACAGATTGTGAAGCATATGGCAATCGATCACAAAGTCTTCGACTTCCGACCGCAAAGTCTACAACTACTGATCACAAGTCTAAAACCACCGACCAGTAAAGTCCACAACTATCGAGTATCGACCAGTAAAATCTACGACTATCGAGTATCAACCAGGTATTATAGCTACGACCATGAAAAAGTACTTTAGCTATGACCATCAAAAACTACTGTAGCTACGAGTCTACGACTATCGACCGGTTACTGTATCAGATGTCCTTACGACCTCCGACTGATTCACTGTAGTTAAGACCGGTTTACTGTCACTTACAACTAGTTAAATGTTGCTTACGACTAGTTCACTATTCGAGGTTGAAATCTATGATTATCTATCATGGTTGTTCTGCCGTGATCGAAATATCGTAGTCGATTTACCGTGGTTGAAGCTGCACGTGGTCGAAGTATGGTATGGTCGAAGTCTGACGTGGTCGAAATCTATCATAATCGAAGCCTGTCGTGGTCGACACTTGTCGTTTGGACCTGCTGGTCGGACTACCGTCTGTGGTCAAAACTAGATGTAGTCGTTTTGTCAGCCTGAAAATTCAGGCACAAAAGCGCACGAATGCAAATTCTGCTAAAACTAAAAGTCAATTATTCATCATTAATAAAATACACGACATCATATGGTCTAACATATTTAGAGACAATGACAAATTATTTGCAATTAGAGACAATGACAAATTGTTTGTTGATTGGCATGATTTCAACCAAAGGCCAGTGATTGAACACCTATTTCGTTGACATTCGAACTACTCTTGTGAGGATTTGTACAATATTCCTCGGCCTATACATTGCGTTGCTTTCCATAAATTCTTGAGCTCCAGCACATACTTTGAGATATTGTTGGGAACATGAGATTTCTTCTTCATTTCTTTAAGAAATGTGCGTTTCTTTACGAAATTCACACTTCTAACACAAACCACGGAAAAACCATCTTTGTTCGAACTTTCTTTTAAAGAAATTTTTTACAAACTTTTGTTTTATCGCCTTTCTTCACACTTGGAGGTATGCATGGGTTGGACTAGGAATGATAACGGATTAGATACGATCTAATAGTTTTAAATACCAATATAAATCTATATTTTTAAAATAAATACGAAGATGAATTCAAATATTCTCGAATACGAATCAAATGTGGTAAATGATACCAATTCGAATTGAATATATACTTAAATAAATCGAATACGAATATCCTTCTTCAACTTCTGTAACAAGTCTTAGTAGAATAAATTTCTAACGGTTTTACCAGTTTTTCATCGGGTTTTGACCGGTTATCGAAACAGTTACCGATTTTAAACCTCCCAAATTCAAAATTTGAATCACAAAATTCGTCTAGGTTTTTCCCGGGTTCCGAAAACGGATCGAATAGTCTCGAATACGAATACAAATACAAATATTTTCGAATACGAATACGAATATTTTCAAATATAAATATTTTTTAATATAGATTTTACTTACCGCATTTATATTTTTTCATATACAAATATTAAATAAATATCCAATAAAATAAATTATTTGTCACCGTTGTCCACCCTACCTTATCCGAGCCCGAACTCAACACCCATAATAAACGTTTTAGTCCGGGCCCCACATATGCTTCGTTAACCGTGGCTAGATCTTGACCGCGGGATCCGAGCCCGCCCGGCGATTGCTCCTCGCGTGGCCGCCGGATTAAAATATTTGTTACACGACGGCCACTTGCTCGCAGGTCGCTGTACTTCGCTCCCAATCGTTCGCTGTACCTCGCTCGTACGGTCGTACCCATTCTAAATGTGATTTGTGAGTGATTATCTTTCTCTTTTGTTTCCCATCATGGAGCTTTTCTGGATCATCCCGTACAAATTGGAAACAAAGGGTATAATCAATTTATGACTTACTCGATAAAATTATTTAAGAAATTTTGGCTAAAGTTAAAAACTCAATGATGCCCTATTCATTAGAGCTGCTGCTTCTGATTTCTAACCTCTAGTTTCTTATTTTTCATCTTTTTCAGATGATATGGTTTTTTTGCTTTTTTACTTTTTTCTTTTATTCCTTTTTTATTGTTTGAGATGATATAACTTTTTAAATTTTTTTTAAATTTAATTACGCTAAAAATTACCAGCAGGAACAGTATATTTTCAATCACCACGGTACAAAATAGATTATAAACTAAGACTTCTAAGTCTAAATGAGCACCACGTACTTATTTGTGTAGCCAAAGCGCCACGCTGAGCGTCCAACCAGTGGCGGATCCAGGAAAAATTTTTGGAGGGGCTGAAGTATCTTCAGCTCGACCTCAGCCCCTTCTACATTATACATCCATGACTAAAAATTTAGGGGGACTCCAAGGGTCCGGTAGCGGTAGGGGGGCTGGATCCGCCCCTGCGTCCAACGGCAACGTTGGGTTTATTGGTTACCATCTCAAACGGGAGTTTCACCTTGGTCGTGCCCAATAAGATTTATATATTAGCCATGCCCAGCCACTTTAATGACAGCAACTTCAGCTTTGTAAAAGACAACCAAACCGTCTACATGGTTCTCGCCAAAATTCAACCAATCGAGACATATACATTTCAAAAGGATAATACGTTGCCGTCGTGGAATTCGAAAAAAGATGCCACTAATCTAAACATAGAAGATGGGCGACTCCTCTCAAAGAAAAAAAAAGATTAATGACAAATTCTTGTAAAAGATAAAGTTACACATAAGAGTGATGATATATTAATACAAAGGAGGAAACCATGGAAGGGCATAATTTCATTCTTTGGCATGGCAGCTCACAGGCACTGGAAACAAAAGGCCGAAATGATTAAACATTTGCCTTTCTGAGAAGAAGAGAAAATATTGTCAATCTTGGCATTGGAGAGGTCCCCAGAAAGGACTCGCCACCGGCTCCCGCTATAAATGAAGGACACTACCAAGCAGAGCAGCGGTGCACCACAGGAGATCTCTGCCTCTCCTATCTACCTCCGTTCCTCCTATCCCTCTCCCCGTTTGTTCCTTCCTCACCGACAAGAGAGAGGTAAACCCGCCGAATCCCTCGCTAAGATCTCGGTTTTCTCGCAGATACTTTGGTTCTCGTTTGTGTCCCATGCCGCGTATCTGTTCTTTCTTGGTTTGATCGCGCTAGCTAGCTTGTTCCAGGCTCCGTTTTGGTACGATTTGGTTCTTGGCTGCGGCAAAAGGTGCCAAGAACTCTAGATAGGGTAGAGTGTAATGGTGCTTGCATGGTTTGGGTGCGATTGGCGGCGGATCCTCAGCATGTAGGGTGTCCTTAGTTCGTGTGGTTGGATCGGAAAGGCTTCGGGTTTTTTTTAGGATTTTCGTAGTTTTGTTTGTCCATGTCAGGCAAGCTGTAGAGGAAACGGTGTTGATCTTTCTGCGTCGATTGCTTTGCTATATGCGCTGTTCCAATCTAATGCATGTATGGTTCGTTCCTGTTCGTTGTGTGAATCCGAAAGCTGTGGCCTTTTTGCCTGGTTTCTTGGCCACATTGGGGCTAGCAGTGACCTTCAATCATGATGCCATGAGTCGGCAAGATCTAGTTTTTTTTTTACATGTTCAACTGTAGTTTCCATGCATTGTTTATCTTATCTGTTCATATGTCCAGCAGAGAAGGGGCGTGGTCTTGGCACGATTAGCGCTCAATGCTTCAATGCTCCCATTAGAATTATTGTCTAGCTCGGTTTTGAGAGTTTCACCTGTGAAAGGCAATGTCAAATGGTTGAAATTGGTACTCTGCTGTGGGGAAGACTAAAAAGGAGGCTTAAAATTTCACCCTAAATGTGTGAACTTTTTTGAGGTGGAAGAAAATGTCTACTTTTGAGGTACTAAGATGCTGTAGTCTAGTTTCTGTGTTGAGCTTTGGTGTCTGTTTTCCTGTTCTTTTCGCCATGGTATTCTTACTATTGAATAAACTGGATCTGCAATAGTACTTTAATTAAGGAGCTTAAACACTGAGTGCATACAGATTCCCTGCTGCCATCTCGGGTAATTTTTAATAGCCGCTATTATCCACCATTAGCTGCAAAGATTCCCACAATCAGTAATTGGTTAACCATTTGGGGGTTAGCATCTTGTTTCATATGATTTTTATGTGGTGCTGAATTAATGAGCTGCCCTCTAAGCAATGGATGTGTACTATACGACAGTGTTATATTTCGTGATCCAAATCTAGTCAGGTCCGACCACTTCTAGTCTGGTCTGACAACTTCTGGTTGTTCCGGCCGCTTAAAGAACTTGATCAGGTAAGCAATATGAACTGATCGGAGGTTTTTTCATTGGGATCATCTTCGAGTTTGTAATGAACTATTCACCGACCTACATCAATGTGGTGCTTGAAGGTGTATGCACCAACTGGAGTCAAACGTGGCTATTCAAGGCATTTTCGACTACAACTCTACACTGTTATCTTCTGAGACTCTCCAAGCGGGGTGCTATTCCCACCAATGAGAAGATTGTTGTTCTAGTTTCCGATAGGTCTCTATTTCATTGCCGACTAGGACTCTATTCTTTTCCCGTCTGGGACTCTCGTTCCCGAGGCGATTTATATCTCCTGTAAGCCTCATGATAGTATGCATGTCAGATTGTAGAATCTCATATACGCCAAGAGTGTTCTTTGTGACTTCTCATATAGTGGTCTCGCCGATTGTGTGTCCGTAGTTTTTTCCTACAAGGGTTTTTCATGTTAAATCTCTGTCTGGTGTTCTTGATTATCCTTCATTGCTTTTGTGCTTTGTCCTGTCAATTTCATAATAGGTCGCATATCTGATCCCAACTAGTGGTATCAGAGCCATATTCTCTACCCATATCAATCTAGAGCACTCTCTACATGACAACAATGAAGTATAATCTTTCGCTACTCAACCGAGACACAAGATTTTCCATGTGGCAAATCAAGATGCGAGCTATTCTAGCATAGCTCAATTTGGATGATGCGTTATTAGGGATCGATAAGATGCCCACTACATTGTTTGCCGAGGAGAAGCATAGAAGAGATCGTAAGACTCTTTTTTATATTCATCTTCATCTATCTAACAATATTCTCCAAGAGGTCACAAAGGAGACCACTGCTACTACGTTATGGCTAAAGTTAGAACAGATCTACATGATCAAGAATTTGACCAGCAAGATGCTTGTGAAGTAGAAATATTCGCACATTTCTTTTTTGTTACAGGAGAAATTCGGCTTAAGGTGGACATTGTTATATTTTGTAATCCGAATCTGGTCAGGTCCAACCACTTCTAGCCAGGTCTATCTACTGCTGGTTGTTCTGACTGCTTGAAGAATTCGATCAGGTAAAGCAATATGAATTGATCGGAAGTTTTTTTATTGGGATCATCTTCGAGTTTGTAACAAACTCTTCACCGACCTGCATTAACATTGTGCTCTAAGGTGCATGCACTGACTAGAGTTAGATGTGGCTACTCAAGATATTTCCAACTACAATTCTATACCGTTATCTTATGAGATTCTTTGAGCAGGGTACTGTTCCCGCCTACGAGAAGGTTATTGTTCCAGTTTCGATAGGCCTCTGTTTCATTGCCGACTAGAACTCTGTTCCTTATTCATCTAGGACTCTCGTTCCTGAGGCTATTTATACCTTCTGTAAGCCTTATGATAGTATGCATGTAAGATCGTAGAATCTCATATAAGCTAAGAGCATTTTTTGTAACTTCTCATATAGTGATTTCACCGTTTGTGTGTCCATGGTTTTTTCCCGCAAGGGTTTTCCATGTTAAATCTCTATCTCGTGTTCTTTATTGATTTTGTGTTTTGTCTTGTTGATTTCATAACAGGTAGCATATCCAATCCCAACAGGCGGTTTGTTGTATACCTTTTACCTTTCCACCAAAGTATTCTCTTCAATTCTACAAAGTTTTCCTCATGTGTTCCATGCAATTTATTATCGTCTCAATTCTAACTATCAATGTTTCAAGAGGAATTTACTAATCTCTACGTATCAATTTGACTTTTATATGTGCTCATTGTTGTTGCAAATGCTTTAAATGACAGAATGGGGAGCGCCAAGAAGACCGGAACCGCTTATGGCGAGTACACCTATGAGGCGCTGGAGAGGGAGCCCTACTGGCCGACTGAGAAGCTGAGGATATCAATTACTGGAGCTGGTGGTTTCATTGGATCCCATATTGCTCGCCGTCTGAAAAGTGAGGGACACTACATCATTGCCTCCGACTGGAAGAAGAATGAGCACATGACTGAGGACATGTTCTGTCATGAGTTCCACCTTGTTGACCTCAGGGTCATGGACAACTGTCTGAAGGTCACCAGCGGCGTCAACCATGTCTTCAACCTTGCTGCTGATATGGGCGGCATGGGGTTCATTCAGTCCAACCACTCTGTGATCATGTACAACAACACCATGATCAGCTTCAACATGCTTGAGGCTGCACGTATCAATGGTGTGAAGAGGTCTGTCACTTTGTTTCCCTATCTAGCAACAGTATACTGTGGCGCCCTCCGCAGAAAAATATTACCCTTGCACCAAGTCTAGTTCTGGAGTTAATCTGAAATTCAGTGATGAATGAATAGAAGAAGCTTTCTCGAAACAGAAAGACGACACCTGGAACATATAAACAGCATTTCTTAAGCATGGTAGTCTGGGAAGTTTTGGGTACAGTTTGAGGCTTTGATCTGATGTTTCTTTTTCATTAGTAACAAATCCAGATTTGTATACTAGTCAAGTTGTCAAGTTGATACTAACAGTATCATACTGCACTTAAGAAAACCAAAGTGCTTCAATTATACTAGAACTAACTCTGTTTTCTGTTATATTATAATGTAGGTGTCACACTTTTCAAGTACGTCTCGACTCCACATGATCTCATTCAGTCCATATTGACTCGTATTTTGTATCTCTTTGGTCTTGAAGGTTCTTCTATGCCTCAAGCGCATGCATTTACCCTGAATTCAAGCAGCTTGACACAAATGTGAGCTTGAAGGAATCTGATGCCTGGCCTGCTGAGGTGTGTTTGTCGAAATACTATTGACATTTTTTTATTAGCCAAACACACACTCAACTTTAAATTTCCTTTGAAATACTACCATTCAGCCTCAAGATGCCTATGGCTTGGAGAAGCTCGCAACCGAGGAGCTGTGCAAGCACTACACCAAGGACTTCGGCATTGAGTGCCGCGTTGGTCGTTTCCACAACATATATGGCCCCTTTGGAACATGGAAAGGTAAATCCGCCAGTTCTTGAGTCATTCGATCATAGGTTACCCTGAGGCAATAATTCAATTTGCACTGAAATAGGTGGTCGCGAGAAGGCACCAGCTGCCTTCTGCAGAAAGGCTCAGACATCCGCCGACAGGTTTGAGATGTGGGGTGATGGTCTCCAGACCCGATCATTCACTTTTATTGATGAGTGTGTTGAGGGTGTTCTGAGGTATGTAGCTACTTGTCATATTGTCCAGATACCAGACTAAACCACTACCTGCATAGAAATAAGAAATCAGCCTAACACCATACAAAAACTTTGTAGATTAACAAAGTCGGACTTCCGCGAGCCAGTGAACATTGGAAGTGACGAAATGGTCAGCATGAACGAGATGGCTGAGATTGTTCTCAGCTTTGAGGACAGGAAGCTGCCCATCCACCATATCCCTGGTCCAGAGGGTGTCCGTGGGCGTAACTCTGACAACACCCTCATCAAGGAGAAGCTTGGCTGGGCTCCCACAATGAGGCTCAAGGTATGGCACTATCTTGCTAGATCTTCTCATATACCATATTAGTTATGAAATACTCAGAAATCCAACCCCACATGGTAACACTTTAAACTCTTTACATTAGCCAAAAGAGAGACTAGTCCAGTTATGATGCCTCAATAAACCTTCAGAACTTGCAAATAACAATATCTGATACCGGTAAATGCCGTGCAGGATGGCCTGAGGATCACCTACTTCTGGATCAAGGAGCAGATTGAGAAGGAGAAGACCCAAGGGATTGATGTCGCCGCATACGGGTCATCCAAGGTGGTGTCCACACAAGCGCCGGTTCAGCTGGGCTCCCTCCGTGCCGCTGACGGCAAGGAGTAAACTGAACAGCTCTCAAGTGGATCAGCGCCAGCTTATTTCAGTACTGCCCACCGGATCCTTGGAGAATTTGAACCTAGAATTTGTGGTTTGGCAGATGTTTATGTTCTATTCATCATCACCCCATTGATTTTTTGTGCCACGCAGTTCATTATATGCGGTACATTTGCTTTTATGAACAATAAAATTCCCTGCTTTACTTTGACACAGTCCTGTGTTCAGTTTTTCTCCAAATCTGGGAGTATGCTGCTATATGCTGTGCTCTGTGGGTATGCACCAAGATCATAGCCTGCATTTCAGTTCAGTAAGTCCATACTCCAAAACAGTGTGGGCATGCTTTCAGTTCAGAGTTTCCTCTCACGTGAGCAATAGGGCTCGTGAGCTCTCACATAACAAGCAGTTTTAACCGATGGGCAATCGGGCTCGTGATCTCTCACATGACAAGCAGTTTTAACCGATGAGCAATAGGGCTCGTGAGCTCTCACATGACAACGAGCGAATCTGAACCGGCGTGATTTGATCCGGGCATGAATCTTAACCGGCGTGATTTGATCCCAGCATAATAAATTTTCACTGCCTGATCCATGAGGGCGATTGCGCACCGATTAAAACTGCAGATCAACAGGAAACGCAGAGCGGCTGGGAATCCAAGCTGGTTGTCACTGTAGTAGGCGCAGCAGCTATCTCGTCTTTAGGTGGCGTACGACGCTTACACTGGGACCACGGCGTGGGGGCCCATTTCATCCGTGTAATATTCTCTGCGCTGTGCAATTTGGGAGCGTCACTGTTGCCATTGCCGACCTCCGCTCCATGCTGGCCAATGGCTGCGGACACACACACGTCATAACGCTGTGAAAACACTCGTAGAGATGGCGATAGGACGAGAGGGACATCAAATTTAATAGAAAGCTTCCTATTAAATGGTTTTCCTTTTCAAGCGTTGGACCATCAGGAGCTATCTAGCGCACACATATGAAGGATCTCTTGGAGCGCTTCCCTGTATGACACGTTTGGACCGACGCATCGTTGATCCAAGCCGGCTGTTTTTGACATCAGATGGCTCTGAGGAGTTTCCTGTTGAATTTTTTTTTTTTGTGTACATAGGATGGGAACGGCAGTGGACCTTATTTGGAGAGTGGACATAACATGCATGGGAGGCTGAAGGATCTCCCGCTGTGCATCTCTACTATTTAAAAGAGTGAGTTAATAGTGATGGCTCATCTGTCCCTTCTAACTCCTCTTTGCACCTCTCTAAAAGAATCTTTAACACAAAAGAAAAACAATCTACTAAAATTACAAATTCCACCACTCTAAAATATCTACTACTTCAAATAGAGAGTCGTTGTTGGTGGTAGTTCGTCTGACCCTCCTAACTATTCCTTGCACCTCCCTAAAGATATATAACAAAAACAAAAAAATAATATACTAAAAAACTATAAATTTCACCACCCTAAAAATTCTCTAACAAAAAAATAACATAACTCTATCAGGAGCGTAGCAAAGCCGAGAGCACAAAAGCACGACGCAGCCGAGCATGTGGGCTAAGCAGGCATATCCCAACGATATCGACTTAACGTGCTAAGATAGAGAAAAACTAAGAAATGCTATACCATCCTAAGTTAGGCCCCGTCAAAACGGCTTAGGCTTTTGCCTTCTGGCTTATTTTTCACTATTCAATAATTTCATCTTTTTCTAGTTTTTTGGCATTTTTTAGCTTTTTTGTCAGTTTTTCCCGTATTTGTTTATACTGTCCGTGATGGGCTAAACTATTTTTTATATTTTTAATTTTTTTTAAATTTAATTACGCTAAATAAGCCACCATCAGGTACAGTGCAATTTCAGCCAGTTACAATGCATTTCAGCCATAAGCCACTAAAAAAAGCCCTTTTGAGCAGCACCTTAATCCAACGGGATAGCTCATCAACATCTAATCAAGTCCTCACACAAATTATTAACTCAATTTTTACATTCCTTTTCACTGGCTGCCATCATTTTCCTTTCAGACGCTAGCCTCAGAATGTGTGGCACAGAAGCTCCTCGTCTCCCCTCTTTCTTGCACTCACTCCTGTTGTTGCCAGCATGTGGGTGTGGCGACCAACCCTAGCATTTCTGCCATCGACAAGGGCCACCTCACAAGTGCCACAAGAAGCAACCAGCGTTTGCAGATGTCAAAGGCGAGTAGCCGTAGGGGAGCGCTGCCATGCATGGGAAGGTGAGGGCCAGCTACCCCGACGGTCGCGGGGCTCATGGTGAGCATGGTGGTGTGCACCTCATCGGCACCCTCGCTGGCGAGCTCGTCGATCCCTCTCACCCATTTTTCCTAAATTTTTGTTGGAACTTGTATAATTTTTCGTGAAACCTTAGCTTGAATTTTTAAACTTTGTTGAAACTCTTTGAAACTTTGAAATCTGAATCTCTTGATACAAAATTTGATATTTTAGTTTTTAAACTCTCTGAGACTAATATGAAATTTGATTTTTTTTCCTCTTAAACTTGAATGAAACTTATGAAATTTCTAGTGAAATTTGTTGAAACTGCAATGTTTGTTTGTTAAAACTCAGGGTGAAATTCTTTTTTAACTTGTTTTTCTACCAAGTTTCATATTTGAAACTGGTCGAAACTTATAGTTTCATATTTGAAACCCATTCAAAGTTTTGAGATCGCATAGGTGTTGAAATGCTAAACCTTATGAACTTGTTTGAAACTTTTTTGAAACCTGATGAAACCCATGAAACATGGATGGAATATGTTAAAACCAGGTGAAACTTGATGAACAAAGATGAAACCTTTGCTTGAATTTTTGAATCCCATTAAACTTATTTTAGATTTTTTAAACTTGGATGAAACTTATGTGAAACTCATTGAACTCATTTTTGGTTTTTTGAAACTCGAATGAATTTTGGATGAAACTTATGTTAAACTCATTAAAACTGTCTGAAAATTTAAAATTTGTTTTTGAAACTTTTGTCAAACTTGTTTTTCCAATCAAGTTTTAGTTATGAAACTCGTTAGAACTAAAAACCAACTGAAGCCCCATGAAACTTGTTTTAGATTTTTGAAACTCGAATGAAACTCGTGTGAAACTCGTCGAACTTATTTTTTTTATAATTTGGATGAAACTTGTGCGAAACTCGCTTATTTGAAACTTTGAAATTTGTCTTTTGAAACTCAGTTGAAACTCTTGTAAAACATTGTTTTTCCAATAAGTTTCAGTTATGAAACTTGTTGTAGCTTCTAGTTTCCGATATAAAACTTGTTGAAGCGCTATGCAACTCTATGAAACATGTTTGAAACTCTTTGAAACCCTGTGAAACTCATGAAACTAAGATGGAACCCAGTGAAATTTGCCTATACCGTTAGAATCCTTTCCAATGGTATAATGTGCGCTAGCATCTCCCGCTGAGATAATATGATTTTTTTTATCAGTAGCAAAACACGGTCATTCGGCTAGTATCCTAATAATAATAGGCTGGCTGCTCCATGCCCAGTATTTGGTAGGAGCAATTGCAAAAAGACTCTATCCTGTCATTTGACGTCGTGCGTAGTGTATGCGAGTTTCAAGCCCAGTAGAAAGCCCAAGAAGATTCAATGGGGATGTGCAGCGCTTACAAACCTGGGCTGACCAGACAACCCTATTCTCTTCTATTTTCTGGAGATTACGGCTTCTTCTCCCTGAAGCTCAAGCATATTTCTCATATATTACTATTTCAGCATGTCTTCCAGCCATAAATTTTTTCCAGTTATTGCATGAGAAGTTTAATTACATACTTGAGGGCGTCCCCTTTTCCATAATCTCCCAAACCTGTTCTGCAAACCTGCAGAACACAAATGCACTGTAGCAAATCCGGCACCATGTTCTGAGACTCAGTCTCCATCCTATACGCTTAACTCAACCGGCAGTGTATACTGAACCTTGGGGTGACTTAACACCAAATTTCGAAGAATGTTGTCTTCTTGCCCTATCTCACTAGTTACGACTGACATCTTCTTTGTTGCTCTCTAATCTGGTGGGTCAAATAATCCTTTTTCTTCATCGCTTGCCATGGATTCCTCCATTACTGAAAGAGCATATATACACCCCTGAACTGTCAATTCCATCACAGAATCACCACTGTTTTTTCCTCCTTTCCTTTCCTTGTGCTCCTTTTATAGCTTTATATTTTTATTAGTCGGGTATGTGGACCGCATCAAATCACATCGACAAATCATCGATGAAAAAGACAATAGTAGCAACACCCAAACTTGCTGATTGATAGCACAATAGAGTAGCCTCAAAATTGAGCCCCCAAAACAAAAAAAAAAGGTTGGAAAAAGAAAGAGACTTTGTCAACTTTTGGTGCAAGTGCAACATCACATGTAGGACCACCTGAGATTCCCCCTAGCAGATGTAACTTCCAGTTTACCTAATCCTGAGGGAATTAGAGGACTAGCTAGCCTTTGCATTGCAATTTGCAACCCCTTCGGTTTATTTTTTCTGTGTGCCAAATGATTGAACATTCAGACTTAACATCACTACGTTCAGATCAATTAGGGCTACAACCTATGGGAGGAGGTAAGTATTATTAGGTTCACATGGTGTTTATTTTATGATTATATATGCCTTGCAGTACACCTAATCAGCTTAGCTGGATTTTAACAATCATGTTCGAATTCAGGAGGAAAAAATAAATTTTAAAAATCATGTTCCGATTCAGGAGGAAAAGATAAGACTCTGTTTAGAATGCAGGAATTTCATTGATTTGTTTTTGTAGGAAATCATGAGAAATTCTCCCATTCTAAATAGGGCCTAAAGGTCACATAATCGAATCCTAAAATCTCAATGGAAATTGAGCTTTGGCCATCAGTCATAAAACCAAGGTGCCAGCCACACCAGTTAAACCATCAATCGGTTGCCCACCATTGCTTACTAGAGTTTGGATTAAGGTGGGCTTATGTACTTGCCTAAGAATTAATGACTAAGAAATTTGAATCAGCAAAGGAGATAAGGAGTCTTGGGACCAAATTTTGTAATGTGCATCTAGGTGTGCGTTGTCATGTCTGTTTTAGTTTGGACATAACCTAAGATATTTTGGTGTGTCCCCTGATGCCTTTGGCCACTGGACAAGTAGGTGGATTGGAGGTCTTAACTAAAGCAGCACAAAAAGGACTAAACTATGCCTGATTCCTCCTAGGGTGCTAATTAATCTACGCCCATAGATTTGTAGACGCAACAAAATAAAGCTTGTCTTGTATCGTTTAATCATGGAGTAAAACAGGTGATTGATAGCTCATCGACTCAACCAACTGAACACCAGTGGATAGTTGTTTGCTAAACTAGTACCAGCAAGTAGCCATCAGTCATGTCTGGTCTGTTTAATTCTCTAGGAAAATTCCATGCCCTGAGCCCCTGCTTGTGTACTCCATGTGAATTCGTAGGTGTGCCATTATCCTTTCCTGTCCCCCACCTCCTGTTTGGATGATTCTGATCCGGAGTTGCGGCGAACTCGCGATATGTTTACCTTCATGCGCAAATCCACCAGTTTTCGAACCCCGGTGCATCGCTCCTCGAAACGAACAAAAAATATATATCTTACAGTGTTTCCTGGTACATGAAATTAGAGTTTCTGGATTGAACTAAGGCTTCCACTGAATATCCATTACCCTATCTAATAGTGTGGGTATAGATAAGAAATAAAATAACTATTTGATTTAGGTATAGAAAGGGTAATACCCATTTTATCCATACCAATTCAAACCTAGTGTTGAGAGGGCACTTAGACTATCTATATGATTGGACTAGCCATACTCAGTTATAACTTCCTGTAAAAGAATATACGAGTCACATGTGCACCTGTGCCTATCAATTTGTACAAAGTTGCTCCCATATACAAAGAATAATTTCCAAAAAGATTCAATCGATTTCGTAAAATTTTTACGGTGTGAACACGAGATTAAAATTTTAAATACTGAAGTTTTACAAAAGCTTCCTATAAAAGTATGTGGGGTCCACATGTACGCCTAGCCCTTCCAATTTGCACAAAGTAGCTCTGCTACACACAGAATTATCTTTAATAAATTTCAATTGGTTTCGAGAAACTTTTGTGATATGAATGCGAGATTGAAATTCCAAATACCGAGATTTTATGAAAACTTTCTTCGTAAACTTCTTTGACTTAACCCTCTCTTTCCTTCTTTACCCACTGGGTTACTCAAACCTATTGAGTGTACCTTTCTTATTTAGGTATAGGTAATATCACTTTAAATGGGTATGGATAAAAATTGGGTATGGATTTGGGTTACCCATACCCTACCCAGTGGAAGCCACAGATTGAACATCACAAAATCCATTGTGGTTTTATATACCGTACTGGTTGAAAATTCCTACACACGGAAATCGAACTGTTTCAAGTGAAACTCCTACCAGTTCACTACCTGATGAGTAGAAGTGGCTGATAGAAGTGGCTGATGAATATAAATGGCTAATGAATAGTAGTACGTTATGTAAGAAAGACGGTGCAACAAAAAGAACTACAACATTCAGGCCATCTACGACTTACGGAATTGTGATATAATAAAATACAAAGTATGTTATAATATGTGAAAGAGAAAAGTAGTGACTGATGAATAATAATAACTGATAGAAGCGATTTATAGAAGCTAAAGCGTTCGTATCGGCTTCTACAAAAGTAAGAAGCAGAAACCAATATGAATAAGCCTGCATTCAAGCATGGCTATGCCCAAGCGTTTCCATGGCATTGCTGCCTTTTTCTGCAAGGATTAATTTGGAATTTTTTCTGTACATAATCCAATTTTTAATCAAAATTACAGAAATATACCCGCGCACGAATTTTTTATAGGAACAATCTCCTATCGCCGAACCGTTGGGCGACTGGAACCTGTCGCCAAACTGCCGCGTGACATAGAGGCTATTCATGGGCTGTTGGGCGATATAATTGCAGTCTCCCAACAGTCAAGCGATCGGGACCTGTCACCCAACCATCGGGCGATTGCAGTTCCAGTCGCCCAACCATCGGGCAACTGGACGGGCATATAAATTAGCCGGATCCCCCAGCCATTTCCATCGCCGACACTGCGCCGTGAAGAGAACAAGGAGAAGGGAAAGAAAGAAGAGATTATACGAGGTAAAAATTTTGGTATTTTGTAGTTAATATTTTTTGTATGAAGTAAATAGTTTGTTTAGTATATAATTAGGATCCGTAGAAAATTATAGCTATAGAAAAGAATAGTACAACTTTCATATAAAGTAAATAGTCATAGAAAATTTAGTCAATGTAGTTATAAAAAATTAGTATCCATAGAAACTTATAGTTGTAAAAAATTTCGTGAATTAGCATCTATAGAAAATTATAGTTGTAGAAAATTAGCATCTGTAACAAATTAGAATCAGTAGAAAATTCTAGTAGTAGAAAATTTAGTCAATATTATGTACAAAATAAGCATCTGTAGAAAATTATAGTTGTTCAAAATTTAGTCAATACTTTTGTACGAAATAAATAGTTTGCTTTGTGTGAAACATTATTATGTAACATTTATGATTCATTATGAATGAATGTAATGTCATTCGTACATTGAAAATTCACGCGTATCGTTAGAACTGGTATATTGGCATTTAAATCAGTATGTCATGTAAATTGTCAAAATCCATTAAGAATTATTTACAGTATGAGAGAGCTGAGCAGCGAGAGAAGAGCAACGTCGGTGCTTGTGGGAGCCGATAGGGAGTTGTTGCTTATTGGGTCAGAGGAAAGGGAGCGGTGTCAGTGCAAACGAGGATGGGTTACGCTATAAGGATAGTGTAGTTAGTCATGATAGGCGAATGGTCGCAAGAATGTAAATTACAGTACAACAATACTTCTATAATCTGCTATACGAATTAACTAGTTGGAACATTGAAAATATTTGCAGGCAGACATCAGTAATGCCGATACCCACTACATTGAAAGTGCATTACGATGTGGGCACCGTTCTTAAAGGTTTGAATGGTGTTGACTTGAGCAGTTTTGCACAAGCCACTCTGGTAAACCCAAACAGTGAGAATGCTCAAGTCATAGATGTAATACTCTAGCTCACCTATAGCTTCTCCTTGGACCCTAAGATGTGCAGCATCGTCATACAAGGGCTTTGGAGCCGATCTCCCATGGACATTAGATGGGCGTTGAGAACATTGATGCACACTATTGCGTGGAAGAAATTTGTGCAAGGCTGTCAGCACCATGGATACGAGTATGTGCTGCTTGTGCAACCATGCCCAATAGAAGTTGTACAAGGTCGAGCTGACAGCTATCATCTGGGTGGTGCGAGTAGCTCAGGCGCCCAACATGTTGGTCAAGAAGAGGACCCGGTGACCGGTGTCATAGTGGTTGCAAAGGAAGTTGCTCGTGATCAGGCCGATGCAGTACATGGACGAAAGGAAGAAGGGTCATGGCATGGCGAGCCTACAAGATAGGCTAATGAAGAAGAGCATATGAAATACATAGTACATCAAATGAAGAGTGATGACCAGATGGCCTAGGTTGAAGAGGAAGCTATACAGGAGGATGATGAGAATAGTTCCGATGAGGACGAAGCTCCCATATCGCAGGAATAGAATCAGTTTGATGCTGAGGGTATTGCTACATATGATGAGGACGAATCACCATGGGAGTATCATGGCACAGAGATTTGATTGCATTCAATGTTTGCTAATAAGGCATCGTTGCAGGATTCCATCAAGTTGCCGTCCTTGTCCATGCAGCAGACTTTTCAGGTCATAAAATCTAGCCAAGAGCAGTACACTATGAAGTGCGAGTAGGCTAGTTGTCCTTGAAGGGTGCACGCACGTAGAGCAAAGTATGAGACTCACTGGATTATCTCAAAGGTGGAGCTGCACTCCTGCATTCTCAGCAATGTTTTGCCCAGGCATCGAAACCTAACATATGTCTTTATAGCCAATTTGATGTACGGAGAGATAGTGGAGAAGAAGGACATCGAGACCACACACATCATGATGGCTATCGAGAAGAAATTCAAGTACAAGATTAGCTACACGAAGGTGTGGCGTGGAAGTAGAAGGCTTTGGAAAAACGGTTTGGGTCTTTTGAGGTAGTGTACGACAACCTTCCTCGTATGATTTAAGTGCTGTAGGATAGGAACCGGGCACATACACTGCTATAAAGGAGACAAGCCATCTACAAGACCGACATGTTTTGTGATATTGTAGAGGGCCTTCTTATCCTTCGATGCGTGCATCGATGCATTCATGCATATGCTTCCTGTGATCTCAGTTGACGGACCTTTTTGACCAGCAAATACAAGGGCTAGATCCTTACGGCCATTGGTGTTGACAACAAAATCAAGTTCTGCCCCTAGCCATCGCGATAGCTGGTTGTGGTTCTTTCGACATGTGAGGGTTGGAGTTGTCAGTGCTCATCCTGGTGTGAGCGTAATCTATAATCGCCATGTCGGGATAGTGAAGGCCATAAGAAAACATCAAGAAGACCCCAAGGAGCCCTTCCCTTAGCCGGATATGAGGAAATTATGGTGCATTCGTCACTTGGGGGCTAACTTCTTTAAGCAGTTCTTGAAGTAGCCATTGATGAAGCTATTTAAGAGGCTGGCTATGCAAAACTAGAAGCGAAAATTTGATTGGGTATTGTTGGACGAGCATAGCAGGAAGCCGACGAGAGGGACAAGGGACTAGCCATGCCTGGGCGGTGCAACCTGAATGCCTAATAGCATTGGCTGAGCTTGACGCAACTAGTCCGAGGAGGAGGAGCTCATAGAACATCAAGTGCTTCTCACAGTGGACCAAGACTGAGTCATTGGAGAAGTAGTCCCTGCTACATGACACGGATGGCGGGAAGTATGGCATAATAACGACTAACCTTACCAAGATGTACAACAGGGTTCTCAGCGGCCTTTATTCTCAGCCCCTCATCGCCATCATGAAAGGTGTTCTGCATAGCACAATCGGCTATTTCAGAGAGCGACATGCAAATACCACACTTCATGCAGCCAACCCACAAGCATTGTACTCCTCAAGAATTACGGCATACATGAGGCGAAGATAGAGAAGGGCCAATTGCACACGGTGCATGTGATGGGTAATAGGGAGCATCGTTTCGATGTGCTCCTCCGAAATAGAGTCGGATTTGGTATGGCTCGTTCTCTTGTCACCCACGAGGTATGCCTTGGAAATCATGTAAATGAACCTAGATGCTCGTGCAACAAGTCAAAACTATTACACAAGACATGCTCTAATGTCCTCTCCACATGCGGGACTGTGGGCATGGATCCTTCGAACTTCATGTCCAAGTACTTCTTCAAGGAGAGGGTGATGCAGGCGTGGTGTGGTGAGCTTAGGGGTTCAGAGTTTTGGTGAACTTCACCACCTTGGATATTGCAGAGTGGACCTGGATTGCAGATGTTGACATGTCAAAGGGTGAGAAGGGTCAACGACAGAGCTATCATATTACAAATGATATGGATGAAGCACAAGCTGGAGCGCTGGGTAGATGCTGCAGGTGCTGCGATTAGGAGGGGCACACAGCTAGACGGTGCAAGGCACCTATTGACAACTAGGCAGATCGGTATGGTTTCCGTAACTAGTTGTTGGAATGTGCAAAGTGGCTTCAAGACTACAAAACATTGTACATTGTAATCTATACTTTGTTAGTTGGCACATTTGATGTATGTAGTGTCGTAGTAACTATATCATACGTTGTATGTACCATTTATACAACTGTTATGGTATTCCCCCTTTTTCAGTACTGTTTGAAGTACTGTGCTGGTAGCCTAGTATTGTTTCGTTTGTTTATTTACAAGTTATATTTACTGCTGCTTTACATTCGATTCTTTTGTTCCGTATAAATGCTAACTTGAAATCATTTTGCAGGTATGGCTCATGAACTTTGCATATCAGACTAGCCTTACAGTCTCCTGGATGAGCATGTCGACCAGTTGCATCACGCATTGCATCGTGTCCCACCTCCTGGGAGCGCAAAGGAGGCGACTGACTTGGGGGTGGTTCGCACGCGCACACCTCGAGTGGCCTAGAGGCTAGACCCACACTGGACAGCCAAGTTTGCAATCCAGCGGCATTGTCTTCTCGCCATACGTAGGTTGTGTATTGACCTTTTTTACTTCACAGGCTGAGCGATGTCGGAGTACTATCTCTCACCCAGATGGTGCAGGCCATAGATGAGGATGGTCTGGCACTAGTTGCAGGTGGGGATGATGGCACAGAGCAGTCACAATGCTTCCTGTTCGACCGCTCTCTACTGACGGCTTTGGTGGACCGGTGGTAGCTAGAGACGCACATTTTCCACTTCCCATTCAGGGAGATGGCCCCTACTCTGCAGAACGTCTCGCTGCTGCTCAGCCCTCCTATCGTGGGAGCTACTACCTTCCTGTCGAAGGCCCCGGCTAGCTGGCATGTGGACTTGCTAGCTAGGTTCTAGGGAGTGCTTCCGCCTAGGGCCGCAGAAGAGTACTACATCTTCCCACCGAGTTAGATGCACGGGTCGTTGTTGCGGTGGCTCTCACAGTTCTGAGTATATATCTGACGCCCTTCCCATTCGATCTGATGTGCTCTCCTTTCTGCAGTACGGTCTTAATAACTTTGTGCTTATATGCAGGTCCCGCGACACTTGAAGGCCTACTTGCTGTGGCTATTTAGTTGGGTGCTCTTCACCACTAGCCACGGACATGGACACTAAGACGGAGGACGTGGACTTGGACGTAGAGACTTGCCCCACGGACGCGGACACAAAGATGGAGGGGGCTAGGGTGGCGACGGAGGTGAGGCTGGGGGTGCTGTTGGGGGGTCTAGTGCTGGTTGTACTTTTATTGTTCCTATAATACTTATATTTCTTACTTTGTGATGTTTGCAATACTATTGCATTCTTAGTTGCACTCCTTTTTATGATGTCCATTTGTTCGATCTGTGTTGACACCTCTAGTTCAATGCACACGATGCACCACTAGAACAGTGCACTCAACAAATGGCAACCACATCGACGCATAACCATTCGATTACATGCTTTAGGATATTAAACAATACCGCAGACAACAAGGGAGAGTACAATAGTACAACCTTATCTGTGCGTGCCTACTGGTATAATGTGCCTTGCGCTACCCACATGGAGTGTTGCAGAGGGGGTGCCTTGAATGTGGCTGGCCATCATTGTAGTGGCACACACATATGCAGGTAGGGTTCACGCAGCAGCATGTTAGATCGTATGAACTTCCTATATTGATGACCTCCTCACTGCCCCTCTTGCACTGCATCTGTTGACGGAGGTCATCGTTCTCCTCTTTGAGACTTCCAATCTGCGTCTCCAATCAAAGATTCGCTCCCACAACGTATCCATGTACCTCACAACATACCGTTCATGGGGAGGATCGATCCAGCAAACGAAGTCGCATTTGGCTATCTGCTGGAAAGGAAGGTTAACATCGAAAATCTATTAGTAGTAATACAAAATAGGCGATTGTCTAATTGCACCCTAGAGTATGGGCATCGAAAGAAACATGGTTCGCCATCGAAATGGACTTCTGCGAACTGCACAACCACGTCCTCCTTGTATCTACATTTTGGTCACACCAGTTGAGCACACTTGTTTGGCATCAAGCGGTTGTTTCGGCTGAAGTCCTCCCTTCTTTCCAGCGGAAGGTCTTCCTTTGGTGACCCATGTTCGACTGGCCACGCAACGTCTGCCATAGTATGTTACTCTACGACAGAGAAGGTAGTTCACCCTACTATCAAGGGGGTAGGGTATGTATTTTATAGCCCGTGAGGGGAAGCAACGTGCTTTATGACAAACCAAGTCATGTGCTACCTTTGTGCAGCTTTGCCCTAGATGGGGCAGCTTTGCGCAACGACAAGACCGAAGGGTGCAACTTTGCATAGTGGCAAGACCAGACGGGACAGCTTTGCACAAGGACAAGACCAAATGGGGCATCTTTGCATAGTGATAAGACCAGACGGACTAGCTTTGCATAGTGACAAGACCAAAGGATACAGCTTTGCGCAGTGGCAAGATAAGACGGCCAGCTTTGTGCCGTGACAAGACGAGATGAGGCAGCTTTACACAATGACAAGACCAAATGGGCCAGCTTTGTAGAGTGATAAGACCAAAGGGTGTAGCTTTGCGTAGTGGCAAGGCCAAACGGGGCAACTTTGTACAATGACAAGACCAGACAGGGCAACTTTGCGTATTGACAAAACCAGATGGGCTAGCTTTGCGCAGTGACGAGGCCAAAAAGTGCGGCTTTGCGTAGTGACAAAACCAGATAGGTCAGCTTTGCGCGGTGATAAGACCAAAGGGTGCGACTTCGCATAGTGACAAAACCAAATGGGACAACTTTGCTCAGTGACAAGACCAAATGGGGCAGCTTTACGCAGTGACAAGATCAAAGGGTATAGCTTTGTGCAGTGACAAACCCAAACCGGGCAGCTCTTTGCCAGGAACTTTTTCGAAAGACGGTACATCACTCTGCCTCGTAGGCTACTCACATGAAAATAATCACACCATACCAATCCTTTGCCTTATAAAAGGAGGTGAAATAGATCTAGGAGAGAACACTATACAACCAAATCCAACACTACACCAGAGCTTGCTTCACCATGTCGGAATGGACAAGCAGAAGAAATAATGGGACAAAATGATGAAGCAATTAGAGGATGCCCGCCAACTAGCAAGGTCTGCTACGGCCCGCAACGAACAAGCAAGGGCTGCGACGGCCCAGGTCGAACAAGCGGAGCATGCTAGGAGGTCAACTCCCTGCAATGATGCACCCCATAGCAGCAACCCCATCCCAAACGTTCCAACCAAGTGTTTGCCACAACACCAGCCTGAGGGAGAGATGCCGCCCCTTAGTTGGTGTAGAGACCCATGCAAGTTTTCCAAGTATAAGCGACGAGTCAACCTGGGCATGTGTTATTGGGGATGCGCAAACTACTCTTGTGACTATCCTGACCACTGTCGGGACACGAGCAGCTGTCGGTAGCTGGTAAGGACCAGTTACAGTGTGTTCCTCCTATAATTTCTCTTTTAAAGTATGCACTAACAACCTCTCCCGTCTACTCGCAGTCCCCATAACCGCTATGTGGTTACCGCAAGTGGATTGACCTAGAGATCCACCCACATGACCAGTGGACTCTCAACTTCGATGAGTGGGATGTTAAAAGGGCCTGCGAGATCCGAAAGGAGGAGCATCGCAATGATGAGCAAACCGAGTGTATAAATTGGGAGACGAAACCTCATCTCAAGGCGTACAAGCGCAGGGAGCGTGAGGCTCGCGAGAGGAAGCGCGAGAAAAAGAGGGAAATGGCGACCAAGGCCAAAGAGGCCGCCGAGGAGTTCAACGCTGAGCTCGCAAGGAAGGAAAAATGGCTCCGGTCCACGCAGTAGGTCGGGCCGTTCCGCACTAGTCCCCTGAAGGTCGAATTTATTTCCATTCTAAAAAGACGCATGTGTATCATACGAGCGCTTCGATTTGTTGCATCATTCATGATGCTCTTTCTTATGTATCTAACCAAACCATGTGCGTTGTGTTACGCCTAGTTTATTACGAAGTCTACTTTAATTTGAAAGTACTTGTCCTCGTCTTTTCGCATTCAATTCCTCTGCGTAGCAAGGCATCCAACAACATGAAAAACAAGTTCCCCATGTATGAATTCCCGGTTGCATAACAATATCACTTACCTTCGTACTTACCAATCGTTGCTATCTCAATCATTCTCAAATAAAATTTCACAAAATTTTTTGCAGTACAACAACATACAATGAGCACAAACTGTTATCGCGAATCTAATAGATTTTCTACCATTCATAATCTATGAAAATCACAAATAGATCAACCGATATTGTCTCCTATTTTTTCGAAAAAATACAACTCATAGACAAAATTTCATAAATGTTATCTTCCTACGACAATTGTCATGTACCCCCACACGCGGTCAGGGGCCTAGTTGCGCAAAAATGGGCGAGTTCCAGTCGCCCAACAGTCGAATGTTTGGAACTGCAGTTGCCCGACGATTGGGCGACACGTACCAGTTGTCTGACTGTTGAGCGATTGCAAATATGTTGCCCAATGTCCTAGGGGTCACGCAGCCATTGGGTGACAGGTTCTAGTCGCCCAACGGTTCACGACTGGAGGTCATTTCTATAAAAAAAATTGTATGGATATATTTCTATAATTTCAATTAAAAAGTAAATTATTTTAAAAAAAATCGATTAATTTGGCCTTGCTCATCGAGGCAGTACTACTGCCAGCTCCAGCAGTAGTGAGTTTACGGGCAGTAAATAGGAGTAACAACGTACTAGTTGAGTACGGCACAGTAATACTTCTGCTGCTTCTGCTGGCGACTATTTTTATCAATATAGTATACACATGACTATTTCTATAAATATGATATAAAACAGTGTTAAAACTAACTTAAGCTTCTGGCTTCCGGCTTATTTTTCACTATTCACAAATTTCGTCTTTTTCTGAATTTTTGGCTTTTTTGGTGCTTTTTTGCCAGTTCTTTTTTCCCGTATTTGTTTGTATTATACGTAATAGGCTAACATATTTTTTATATTTTTTAATTTTTAAAATTTAATTATGCTAAATAAGCCTCTGTCAGCTACAGTGTTTTTTCAGCCAGCTACAGTGCTTTCAGCCATAAGCCACAAAAAAAGCCCAACTGATCACCACCTTTAACTCGCTGCTGCCGGCGAGGAGAAGAGCGCTATGCAGTATCTCGCGTGCAGGCGAGCGGTCACCTACGATGCGACACCTCGGGCCCGCGACTCGCGTAGCGACACGTGTAGAACTCAACGCGCCCGTACGTACGCCTTCGAAGCTCCGTCAATCCTGTTCCCGTCGCTGTACCGTACGGGCGCTATTTCCCGCATGGGATTCTCTGACTTTATGAAGTAAAGTCACAGCGTGACTTTGCTTCGTAAAGTCCGTCCATCCGGCGATCAACGACCCAGATTAATCTAGCGTTTTTTGATTTTTTTACTTCTAGTTTTTAGCTTTTTTATTTTTATCTTTTTCTAGCTTTTTTCTTATATTTCTTTATATTATCTATGTTAAAATAACCTATTTTTTATTTTAAAAGCTAAAAACTAGAAGTTAAAAAAAATCAAAAAATGCTAGATTAATCTGGGCTGTTGATCACCGGGTGGACGGACTTTACGAAGCAAAGTCACGCTGAGAAGCTGCGCCGGCTATTTCCTGCTCACCTTTCGGAAGGCATTGGCCGAGAGGCTACGGGATTAAATTAAAAAACCACAAACAAATAAATTTACTACTCTCCGATAATAAAAGGGAGACACCCTACAATGCATACAGTCGAACACTAGTACTTTTGGCCAAATATATTATTTAAAAGTATGGTTTGTATATAGCAAAATGGTATGGATGAATTTGTTATAAAAACATACTTTCATACTGTTGCACCTTCATAACTTTTTCTGAATATACGGTAAGAAATTTTAGTGCTCAAAGGAGCATCCTGTTGATTTAACTCTTCTGTGACCCGGCTATAAACAAAATAGTAAATTATTGGGGCTATCTAAACTTGTGTAGTTGTCTCAACCTGCCCCCACACATGGACACCATGGAATTCTTTGTTAATGGTGTGGATGCACTCCTCCACAGACACCGGACCGTCGGCGAGCACCAGCTGCGTACTTTGTCGAGAGCTCATAGTACTCCTGTACCTGCACAGCATAGCATGAGCCAATACCATGCCCTTCTCTCCAACCGCGGTAAACCAATCTGCGCACGATCGATCTCCCCATCCGCCTCACCTCATTCCAGTTTCTTCTACCCAACGACTCCTCTCCATCCTGAGAGCATTTGCCCTCAATTAATTTTGACGCACCCTGCCGGCTTTGCCGTTGCGCAGTCACCTTACTCTTCACCGGCCAACCTCTCTGCCACCTTGATTTCTCCTTCGCCACCCTACCCCTCTCCATTCTCGCCGCCCCACCCTCTCATCTGCCTCCACCTTCGAGGGGAGCATCCGAGAAGGCCATGATGGGATGGAAGAGGTGTGGAAGAAGAATTGACATGTTAGATTTTTTTTATGCCACATCGGAGGAATAAAAGAAACGAGCTTCATAGAATATAATAGTGGATAAAATCGGTTTGGAAAGAGTCACCTTCTTATCGTAGCTTACATCAATTTTAATGTATTTAAGATATAAGTAGCTAAAATTAACTTTTAAATATACATCAATATTAGTATAATTTATTATACATTTGGTGCATTAAAACATCTCTCCTGAAAAAATATTTCCCACTTGCCGCTGTCTCCCTTCCAACAACCGGCACCTGGGTTGCTTACCCAATACAACCAGCTTGGGCTTTTTTTAGAGAGAGGACGGGGAATATACTTTTTTTCCCCTGAGAGCATATGCTGCTTGACAGTGCAACCACCTCATCCATGACTTGCTAATGGTTCTGTAACTGCAATAATCTAGAGTAAACTTTCATTAAGCAAGTTGGTACATACATAGTAACTTACCGAGAGAAAATTCATAACTTCCCACACTCAGTTTATATCTTATGTTTGCACCTGCCAATCTTCGCACTAATGACAAACATTTGGACGAGTTGGGAATTAAAAGGCAGCATCCGTACAGCATGCACATTGCCCTGTTTTTTGAATTTTTTTTTCATTTTTGGCTCCTTCAGAAGGCAAAGCAAATGAAATTTTGGCATATTTGATACTGTTTGCATTCGTATTTATAAAAATAATAGTATGCTTGCCGTATTGCCAAAAAAAGAATTTTTGCCACACGGTGGCCGGACGCCAACGTTGGACGGTGGACACGTAGGCCCTACCGTCTCGCCAGCGGATGGTAGGCTGCCTGCCGCCTCGTCATCGGACGGCAGGAAGCATGCCACCCCACCAATAGATGGTAGCTGCCTGCCACCCCATTGCTAGATGGCAGGTGATTCAGTCGGCTGATTAACTGGCTTAATTATCTGCCATAATTTTTTGTATAATATTTTAAAAAAAATTTCAAATATAGCAAATGAGCTCAAAAAATTACAAAGTTTTATATGTAGCCTCTTAACACAACGTAGTTAATTGTGTAATGTTTTAGTAATTTTATCCACTATTAATGTTGCTCAAACATTCGTACGATTTCGATATTTGTAGGAGTTGTTAAATATAGCAAATAAACTCCAAAAATTACAAAATTTGCTATATTAATTTATGTTAATTTAATCATGAAATTAACGATGCTCAGGCATCTTTTATAGTGCCTGAGCTCTATCTTTCACACATATGTCAGCCCGTTGTTGCCATCTTTTCTTTCCCGCTGTATCCTTCGCACAATTATCACTCTATCCATGTCGTCCCCCTCGCTCGCCCCTCATATGCACTAATGTCGTTATGTTCGTGCCATCCCCCCACCCGCTCCCTCGTCTGTATATTTGTCGGTGTTGCCATGCTGTCCCCCTCGCCTGAAGTGCTACTCGTCGACAAGAAGTCCTTAATATGCAAAGTGAACACACCGGGTTCCCTTTTTGCTCGGTCATAAATACAAACCTCTTACGCTCATCTTAGTTGCTCATTGCAAAAACTCATTCTCGTGGTCGTCGCTCAAAATTAAGAGTGCATAGCTCATTATTTTGAGAAGCCAGTGTATAACTCATTAAAAATGTGGTAGGAGGACACAGGAGTACTGATTGCTTCTCCCAAAAGGTAAGTAATTTTTTATCGTATGTTTTCGACGTTATCCCTATAGTCCTAGTTAATTAGTGTTATTTAGGGAGTAATAATTAATGTAGTTTGCATTACGATGTAAGTAGCTTGTAGTAATTTAGACATAGTTTTTACTATTTTTGTGGACAGATGATACCCACAATTTGTTATTGTATGGTAGTATGTAATTAAGCAGTCATAATTACTATGGTGGTAATTATTTAGGGTTAAGTAATGAGTTAGTACTAAGTAATTAAGTGCTAAGGGCGACGGTAATGAATCACTCGTAATTTTTCGGATGGGTAATCAAATTGTTGGTAATTAATAAATTATTCGTATGTAGATACACACATGTAATCACTGACTTGTAGTATTTTACTATTATTATCAATCTTCGCACTAATATTTTGCCTATCCCATTTATTACAAGGTACTCTCAAAATTAAGACTGCATAGCTAATTATTTTGAGAAGCTAGTGCATAGCTCATTAAGGACACGGCGATGTTGATTGCTTCTTCCAAAAGACAGATAATTTTTTATCATATGTTTTCAACGTTATTCCCGTAGTTCTAGTTAATTAGTATTATTTAGTTAGTGTATTTAATGTAGCTTGTATTATGAAGTAAGTTGGTCATAATAATTTAGACATAGTTTGTATTTTTTTGTGTACGTACAGTGCCCATAATTTATTATTGTATGGTAGTGTATAATTAAGCAGTCATAATTACTGTAGTGGCAATTAGTTAGGCTTAAGTAACGAGTTAGTGCTAAGTAATTAAGTGGTAAGGATGACGGTAATGAATCTCTTGTAATTTTTCAGATGGGTAATCAAATTGTCGGTAATTAATGAATTATTCGTATATAATTACACACATGTAATCACTAACTTGTATTGTTTTACTATTATTATCAATCTTCACACTAATATTTGGTCTATTCCATTTGTTGGAAGGTATGGTTTTACCAGAGCGTCTTGAACAGTTCTACGATGAGAATCACCGGTGCCACTCATGGATGACAGGTGATACGGCTGGCTCTTCGCCCTTGAAGCTGTGGGGAGGGAGGGATCATTGGGAGCTAGATGAACGCTATGTCCCAATCCTGTGGGCCACGAACTTATTGCCATTTGTGAGGCTGGTCTCCATCGAACGCCAGTTCACCATCGATGGCACCTACTAGCGGCACTGGTGGATAAGTGGAGGCTCGAGATGCACACATTCCACTTTTGGTAGGGTGAGATGATAGTCACTGTGCAGAATGTCTCGCTCTTGAGTGGTCTCCCTCTCCAGGGTGGCGCACTTGTTCCAGCCCCTGCACCGGCGGACTAAAAGGAAAGGCTGACGAATCGATTCGGCCTGCCTATCCCGGAGGGTGGTCGTGGCGTTCCCCACATTTGGCTGAATAATTTCAGTGTGTGCCCACAGGATGCATCGCTCAAGGTCATTAGAATGCATCTTATCGCGTACCTTATTCAGCCCTTTGGTTGGAGCATGTTTCTAGCTACACATGGCGATATTTGCAACGTCGAGTTCATTCGCCTCGCGGGGTCTTTGGTTGACACGGAGTTTGGGGCGATGCCTTAGTACAGCTTGGGATCATACGTGCTCCACATATCGGGGGTTGTGTGACGCTTGCCAATATGACACTATTGATAACCCCAACCTATGCGTCTGCTACGTGCTCCTGCAGCTGTGGAGTTGGGAGCACTTCCCTGTCAGGTGTCCGGCCATTGTGACGCCAGTGCACCTATTCGGTGAGTTCGCCAACCTGATAGATGGGCCCACTATGGGCTTCTAGTCGACTGGTGCCCGTCTGCGCTAGGTCAAGGGCAAACTGTTGAGGTGCTACTTGCTATGGCACAACGAGTTCGAGTCGTTACACAACAGCGACATCATCTGGGTCAATGGACTATAGACTTCACGGAGTATGTGGGTGCACTTGGATGTCATCATGGAGTAGCGTCCGTACGACGTCCAGACGCATGATGAGTACCTGGAGTGGTATGTACAACGTTCGTGCAATAGACAAACCGTTCAGGGTTTCACCACCCTGAACTCCAGGATGGACACTGTTGATGGGAGGTTGGACTCTTTGGATAGCAGGATGACTTCACTAGACGGCAGAGTTGCAGCCTTAGAGCAGTCCCTGTCCCAGCCGCCTCCGTCAACCCAGTGCTACACTCGACGCCGCCGTCATGATCCTTCTCCCTCCGGACCTCAGGAGTGACTCTTTTTGGTACTTGATGCCAAAGGGGGAGAAGAGTGGATAAGAGTGGATAGTTGGGCTAGGAGGGCTTTACTTTAGGAGGGCTTCATTTTCGGAGGGCTTTTATGTCATGCTTTTGGTTGTAATGAACTATTTACCTTTGAGTGCTTTGGTTGTAATGACATTATGCTTTATTTATCCTTTGGATGCTTGGATGTAATATCTTTATGCTCGTGGATAATTATTAGTTGTTTGCTTAATATCTTTATGCTCGTGGATGATTATCAGTTGTTTGCTTAATATCTATTTATTTCCATGATATGATACCTCTTTGTCATGTGCATCTTGTCTCATATGTGATATTTTTTTATCCTCTTTGTATACATGCACATGTTTAGAGGGAGTATCTCCTCTCTTGAACTTTAAAATGGAAATAATTCTCCTAATGCCAAGACAAAAGTTTATTGCAAAAATTATTCTCATTTAAAGTCACAATGGAATATACAACTAGTTGCCAAACAAGTAGTATATTCAAAAACATTATTTTTCACATAAAAGGTGTGTTGTCATCAATTACCAAAAAGGGGGAGATTGAAAGCATCTAGGCCCCTAAAAATGGTTTTGGTAATTAATAAATTTATGTGAATATGGGATTAACGTGTTTAATGAGTATGAAAAAGTTAAGTCTATATGTTGGTGACAAGATGCAAGTCAAAGGATAAATGTGAAGAACCAAAAATGACTCAAGGCAAAGGTATACTTAGAATAGGATCCCTTTTTATTTTTACTAGTCTTAAGAAGAAAAGGTGGAAGACCGGATTATAGGGTAGATAATCGTACCATAAAGAGGGATCATGGCAAGCAGCTTGATAGCAAAACTTGTGTGCCATTTGGATCAAATTAGAAGCATGCATTCATTAAAAATCAGATTTAAAATCAAAACTGTGCTCTGTCTAGAAGAGCGGTAGTACCGCAGTTTTCAGCGTCGGAACTACCTAGTTCCGCTGGTAAAATCGGTCCTACCGGCGACCAGAAGCTCCGGAACCCGAGCGGAGCCTTTTTTTCCAGATAGCACCCTCCAGACGTAATTTGATATTTCGCTTAGCGGAAGTACCGGCGATTTCAACGCCGGAACTACTGCAGGTAACGCCAGAACTACTGCAGGGTGCGGTAGTTCCGCTATCCAGAGCGGTACTGCTGAAGCCCGGAAGCTCCGGAGGGGAAGCGGAGCCTTTTTTTCCAGAGAGCGCCAAATTTAGGACTTTTGGAAGTTCGGCTGAAGTGATAGTACCGTGCCAACTTTGCAGAACTACCGGCGAGCGGTGTACCGGAGCTTTCAACGGTGGTAGTACCGCGCCGACATTCCAACGGTCACTGCAGAGCTCTGACATAGCCGTTCTGCCACGCCAGAAATTGGAGCGGTAGTACCGCTCACTCTGAATTTTTCTGGAATTTGTTCCAAACGGCTAGTTTTGGTTGGTGAGGGGTATAAATACTCATACCACTGCTCAAGGACAGTAAGAAGAGACCCATTGAACATTTCTTGAGCATAGAGCATTTACTCCACCCCTAGTTTACACATTGAGCATTAAATTTGAGGTGGTTGGGCAATTTTGTGCATTGCATTCATTAGTTGATCCTTGGCACTCAATTGCAATCAAGTGAAGCCCAGATCTTTTACTCTTGGTGCTTGCGGCACCTGGACAATTTGGAGAAGGATTGATCAGTGATCTTCTCAAAAGAGATTATGAGAAGACCCGATGTTCGTGTGAAGATTGGAGCTCACCTACCCGGAGCGGGGAAGAGCTACCACTAGTGATCAAGGTGCTTCGGCTTATTTCGTGGAGTCGGTCCAATTCGTTTGGGCCAACCTCAACGTGGATTAGGGGAAACCGGCAAGTTTCCAAACACCACGGTAAAAACATCGATTGTGTACATCTCTTACTTGCTTTCTCCTAGCTTTTACTTGTTTGCCTTATTGTGATCATTTGCTTGATTTAGAGCTAGTATTGTTGCTTACTTGACTAGAATTGTGTAGGATTAATTGATTTACATTCTTGCTATTAAAATTGTAAAGAATTAATTCAGTAGACAAGAAAAATTTAAAAACCTCCTATTCACCCCCCTCTAGTCGGTATCCTTGATCCTACAAGTGGTATCAGAGCTTGGTCTCTCATTATTAGACTTAACCGTCTAGAGAGAAAGGATGGCTAGCGAGGGGTTTGCGATAGGCAAGGCGCCTTTCTTTGATGGCTCAAATTATGCATATTGGAAAATTAGGATGTCAATTTATTTAAAGGCCATGAGTCCTTATATTTGAAAAATTGTAAATGAGGGCTACGTCATGCCTCTTGATCCATTGCACTTAACAGAACAAGACATGCATAACGCTCATTTAGACGCCCAAACCATGAATGCTTTATTTAGGGCTTTAAATGCGGACGAATTCAATAGGGTGAACAACTTAGAAACGGCTCACGCTATTTGGACAACCCTTTATGAAATTCATGAAGGGACGTCCACGGTTAATGAAGCAAAATTGCATCGGCTTAGGATCAAATATGAGACATTCACAATGTTGCCCCATGAGGACATCAATGAGATGTACACACGGCTCAACAACATTGTGAATGAGCTCAAAGGCCTTGAAACTAACCTTTCCGATCTTGATATTGTGAGAAAGATGCTTAGGGTCTTGCCGGAGAAGTACGAGATGTTGATGACGCTCTTCCTCAACTCATCGGAGTTGGCAAGAATGACGCCAACATAACTCTTGGGTAATCTCATTACCAATGAGTTGTACAAGAAGGATAAGGAGGAGCTTTTGGAGCAATCCACCTCCAAAGGGAAGAATATCACCGCTTTCAAAGCCAAGGCGGTGGTGAGTGAGGAATCCGAAGACGAAGAGGAGAATTCCGAAGAGGAGTTGGCCCTTCTAGTAAGAAGGATGAATAAATTCATGAGGAGCCGCTCAAACCAAAGCGCAAATCATGAAAAGGCCAAGAAGGGTCACTCCTCCAACAAGAAGTATAGCAACATCCGTTGCTATGAATACGATGAGAAGGAGCACATTGCTTCACAATGCCCCACCAAGAAAGATGACAAGGAAAAGTCATCAAAGAAGAAGAGCTATCACGGGAAGAAGAAGTTTTTCAAGAAGCTTCACAAAGAAGGAAAGAACGAAGCCCGCATTGGCGAGTGGGATTCCGAGGAGGAGTATTCCGACTCCGACTCAACCGAGGACGAGTCTCCCAAGAAGAAGGGGCTCGTTGGCATCTCCATCAAGAAGGCTTCATCGCTATTCTCTACTCCTACATGTCTTATAGCTAAAGGAGAGAAGGTAAAATTTCTTGATGATGATGAACTCTCATATGATGATCTAATGGACATGCTAATTGAAGTAAATGAGTTTCTTGGAAAAGAAAAATCAAAATTTAAGGTCTTGAAGAGAGAACACATATCTCTCTATGAATCTTATGAGGAGCTAACGGAAGCTCATGATTTACTTCTCCAAGAAAATCAAAAATCTTGTACTAGCATTGGAATTACATGTGACATTTTAGATAAAATGCCTAGTATAGAGATATCAACATCTAGCATGTCTACATCTTGTGATGATCTTCTTGCCATGCCATGCTCTTCAAGCATAGATTCCAAACATGATTTAACTCTTGCCCATGATAATATACTTGTTAATGAAAATAAGAATTTAAAGGAACAAGTGCTAAAATTAAACAAGAGTTTGGAAAGGGCATACAAGGGAAAGTCCACCCTTGATAAATTGTTGAGTGATCAAAGATGTTCATTCAACAAGGAAGTCATTGGGTATGTTCCCAAGAAAGGTAAGAAGCCGGCATACAAACCCATAAGGTTTGTAAAAGAAAATGGTAAGTATTGCACAAAGTGACGAGATGTAGGACATGTATACAATAATTGTCCTAAAAGTAAAATTCAATCAATTGGCCTATATGATTCATGTTATATGCTTAAGAAATCTAAAAATAGAAATGTTATTGCTCATTTTATTGGCACCTCGATTTTGGGTGCTAAAAAGAAATCCATTTGGGTGTCCAAAACCTTGGTTACTAACCTCCATTGAACCAAACAAATTTGGGTACATAAAAGAACTTGATTTTCTTTTGTAGGTGAACTACAAAATCGGTGGAAGGCATTGAGTGGTAGATAGTGGATGCACTCAACATATGACCGGAGACCGGAAAATGTTCACCACCTTTGAGAGCGGGAGCAATGAGAAAATCACCTTTGGGGACAATAGCAAAGGAAAGGTACTTGGTTTGGATATAATTGCTATCTCAAATTACCTTTCCATTTCCAATGTGTCTTTAGTAGAAACATTGAACTTTAATTTGCTATCCGTTGCTCAATTGTGTGATTTAGGCTTAACTTGCTCCTTCTCTAAAGAAAATGTAATTATTTTAAGAAAAAATGGAAATAAACTTGTTTTCAAAGGTTTTAGATTTGAAAACCTTTATTTAGTAGATTTATCCTCAATGAATCTTGTCTAAAAACTTGTTTAATTGTAAAAACCTCTTTGGGATGGTTATGGCATAGGAGACTAGGTCATGTGGGCATGGTTCAACTTAAAAAGCTTTTCAAACATGACTTACTTATTGGCTTGAAAGATGTGAAGTTTGAGAAAAATAGACTTTGTGGTGCTTGTCAAGCCGGGAAACAAATCGCAAATTCTCATCCTTCCAAAAGTATCATGTCAACATCTAGGCCATTAGAGCTCTTACATATAGATTTGTTTGGCCAACAACTTATAAGAGCATCGAGGGCAATAGCTATTGTTTAGTCATTGTAGATAATTACTCTAGATATACATGGGTATTCTTCTTAAATGACAAGAGCGAAGCCTCCGGCATTTTCAAAAGTTTTTCAAAAAGGACCCAAAATGAATTTGATTTTAAAATAAAGAAAATTAGGAGTGACAATGGTTCCGAGTTCAAAAACACTAAAATTGAAGATTTTTGTGATGAACTTGGAATAAAGCATGAATTTTCCACAACCTACACTTCGGAGCAAAATGGAGTTGTAGAAAGGTAAAATCGTACATTAATTGAAATGGTTAGGACAATGCTTGATGAATATAATACTTCTGATAAATTTTGGTCGGAAGCTATTAACACCGCTTGTCATGCCATAAATCGCCTTTATTTACATCGTATTTTGAAAAAGACTTTCTATGAGCTTCTCATTGGAAGAAGGCCAAACATATCCTACTTTAGAGTATTTGGTTGCAAATGCTATATCTTTAGAAAGAGTGTTCGGCTTTCTAAATTTCAAAGTCGATGTGATAAAGGATTCTTATTAGGATATTCTTCAAATAGCAAAGCATATAGAGTTTTTAATAAAAATTCGGGTTTAGTAGAAGAATCTTGTGATGTTCATCATGCAGCCTTCAATTCAACATGTAGGTGACGTTGAGTCCACCGGTGACAATACATGCCTCTCAGATGCTTCCAGGAAGTGGTACACAGCGCCAGGGTTTACAGTGTACAAAGGGCAGAGCTCAGCTTTCACTCCATATCCAGGGTTTGAAGATTTCGATGGGCAGAGTTCCTCCGGCTTCACTGCCACATTGTACGTTCAAGCCGAGAGCTCCTATGCACCATGAGGGGGATTTCTAGAATCCTTCATTCACGACATTATTGCTAACGGCTCGCAGTTCGGCATGTCTCACCTGGAGGACATCGACGCTTATCGGACCCAACCTGATGTACCTCAGCCTACTGGACCACCGCAGGTCACTCAACAAACAGAACAGTCTCCATACCTCCTCTGAATCGAGACGCAACCTCAAGACGGGCTAACGTACCCTATGGGACATGCTCGTGCTTAACGGAAGACAAGATCATGCACGGGGAGGCAGATGTGGCAAGGAGATAGCAGTGACTCAGATGGGTGAACCATATCGTATCCCGTGCGTTGTGTTTTTTGTACTATTATATATACTTCTATAAATATTCGTAATATATAAAATTGTCAAAAACACTGCAAAAGATGCATTAGCATCACTAATTTCATGATTAAATTAATATGAATTAACATGGTAAATTTAAAGCAAATAAAATTTACAAAACTATACACAATTAGATCAACTTTGTCGGGAGGCTTCCCATAAAATTTCATAATTTTTGGAGCTCGTTTGGTATATGTAACAACTCCTACAAATATTTAAATCATACAAATTTTTGAACAACATTCAAAGTGGATAACAACTCCTACAAATTGTCAAAAAATTACAAGTACATTATGTCATGAGGCTGCATATAAAATTTCGTAATTTTTCAAGTTCATTTGCCATATTTAAAAATTTGAACAAATAGTATGCAAAAAAATTAGGGCAGGTACGATGATGGGGCAGCAAGCAGCTGCCGACTGCTGGTGAGGCGGCAAGGCCTATGCATTAGCCCACCGGCATTGTCACCTGGCCACCGGGTGGTAAAAATGCTGTTTTTATCAATACGGCAGGCATACGCTCATTTCTTTACTATTATAAAGAATGAGTTGGTGGTTGTAGGTCTATTCTCCTTTAACCACTCTATTCTCTTAACTTCTTACCATTCTTCACTTACCAACTGATTAGAGTAACTCTCTTCTATAACACGATTATATTCAATGAGTTCCATTGCAACACACAGGTAAACTAGTTTGTAATTAAGGTTAACTCCCGCAGTTTATTAAATATGCTTCTCCAAACAGCTTCCCAAGTCCAAAATCGTATACGTCATTCACGTCAGCATCTCTACCATCTGCCGTCGTCTCAAAAAGCATAAGCAAAAGTCATTAGCCGTAGCCCAAAATTATTTGGCTTCTCAATGAAAAGATAGCTATTGTATAATAAATCTTTCTTACAAAAGAAATCAAGCACTGTAAAATGAATAGAAATCAAGCAGTGTTAAATGATAAGACGGCAAAACAAAGCCTCATCTTGTAGGGTTCAATCCTCAAATTAGGAACAATCAACAGTTCCATGTGACCTCAAATTTGCTTGTGAACATTTTGGTCACCAAAACATTCAGAGGTAGAAGCCATACAGCCAATATCTCGCCATTGCTACAACCATCATGATCAAGTAGCTAACTAACGATACAATATAGCTATAAGGATATCAAAAGTGGATGCTCATCCGACGTTTTTTACTATCTCTCGCTAAATCTAACACTACACTACATCTTTACACCATTTCAACAAATACTATACATACCTCACTCGAGTGCCCAAAATACTCCAAAAAGTATTAAATGGAAGAAAATTTGACTTTTGCATCTAGACCCTCCGCAGAGAGGAAAATTGCAAGCGGGCCAGGTATGCGGGAGTTTCGTCTCCGGCGACCTCGTCGGCGGAGTCGGCCTCTTCGGGCGGCGGCGCCTCGCGGTCGTAGGGGGACAGCCACTTGGCTCGCATGTACTCGGTCTTGCGCCAGGGCGGGAGGTGGAGGCCGCGCTTCTTGAGGCTGGCGCGCGCGGCGTCGGCGGCCGCGGCGACCAGGAGGCGGAGGCGGTCTACCTTGCCGACGAACACTGCCGGCAAGCACTGCAGTAGGGCGCGGTAGGCCTTGGTGGGCCGCGCAACCTCGAAGGCGGAGCGGAAGTCAACGTCCACCAGGACGCGCTCCCGCGCGCCGCGGTCGGAGGCTGCGGGGAGGAGCACGTCGAGGTACGCGTGCTCGCCAGCGGGGTGGGAGGGGGACTTGTCCCAGCGGGAGACGCAGACGGCGGAGTCGTGGCCCGCGGTGCGGAGCGAGGCGGCGACCAGGCGGAGGAGGTCGCGCCTGCGCGCCCCCGCCGCGCGGTGGCGCTCCAGGTAGGCGGAGACATCGGCGAGGAGGTTGCGCTCCCGAAGGGTGGCGTAGTCGACGAGGCCCTGGACACGGCGGCGCGAGACAATAAAAATCACTTCTTGCGCACTTGGGCGTGGTCACAGCCGACGAAGCGAGAAGGAAAAGAAGCCATGTTACTACCTTGATCGTTTCGGCGACGTCGGAGGACGCGGCAGCGGCGGCGTCATCCTCATCCTCGTCGTCGGAGTTATCCCCGCCGTGGAAGCAGTTGCAACACCTCCCACCGTGCCCGGCCTTTTCGGCGCCCACGCCGCCGCCGTCCTCCAAGAAGCTGCGCACCAAGCCGTCCAGGCACAAGGAGCTCGGCTCCGCCTCATCCTTCTCACCCCCCGCCGCCGCGGCCGCAGACGAAAGTCGCTCCGCCGGGGAGATCCTCAGCAGCTGCCGATCGAACAGCCGCTTCAGCATCGACCTCGCCGGCGGCGGGGACGGATCGGTCGGTGCGGCCCTCATATCGACACCAGGAATGGAACGGAGCAGGCCGTATCACCGGAAGACGCGATCTTGGGAGGCGGCGATCGCGGGAGACATGGTCGTGGGGGCGGCTGCCCGTGGATGATTCGATCGGAGCGGTTAGGGTATTTTGATCTTTTTTGGGTCGTTTCTTGGTGTTGATTTTTGGAGGAAGAGAACGAGGAGAGGGGACCGAGTTTTAAAGGGGTCGGGGGACGCCGACGTGGACTGTACGGTGGCCTGGCATCCGACGTGGACGTTCTTATCCTCATTCTGTCCGTCGTGGCACCTGACAGGTGGGTTTGGTACGCAGTGACACCTGCTTACCATTTCTTCGAATCCAACACCCTTTCATCAAATAAAACTTTGAGCCTATAACTCATGTTTTCCCTGTACCAACAAAAAAGGCCCTATTTTGTAATGTAAGCATTCTGTATGAATTTTGAACGAAAAAAAAGTAACATCCAGTTGTAAGTACGGTTTTGTCCAAATTTCTTGTAGAAATTCTCCATTCTAAATGGGGCCTCAATAGGATTACGCTGCTTGCGATTTTGTCATTCATCTTTGTTCACATGCCAACAGCTAGAACAATATTTACTACTTAAAAAAACATGATGGTGGTAAGTTCTCCTCTCCCAATTCCCCTTCTACATTCCTAAAAAATCTCTAACAAAAACAATAAATTCCATCCCTTAAAAATTCTCTAGCAAGAAAAACCAATTAAGTTCTACCGGACGTGAGGCGGCGCTGACGGTGCAGAGGTGTGACACGGCCAAGCATAGAGGTGGAGCTGAGGTCGTGGGGTGGGCAAAGCCAATTTCGACAATGTTAGCTCGATATACTAAAGTAATATGATATGTTTTTTCTAGTAAAACACCATCATACAGCTGGTTAAAACAAAAGGATCATTATTGTTGCTCCCTCCATTCGTTAATAAAGCAAGTCGTTCTGACTTGCATGCAAAGGTTCAATTAGGGCATGTACAATGGTATGAGTTAGTTACTAGCTCTAAAATAATTTCTCCAATGATATTAACTTTTAGCACATAACTCATAACATGAATAGTCCCACATGACATCCTCATATAATTTTGGAATGTGTGTATGAGACTAGCTCTTGATCAAGAGCTAGCTTTTCTCTCTCTTCTATTAAAATATGAAATAATATGTTTAGAGCTAGCTCATAAATCACCATTGGACATGCCCTAAGCAAGTCGCTGGGAAAGTTTCAAGGCCATTTGGCCACTTATGCCCCTATTGATTGCATTTGCATGCATTACTTATCTTGATAACAACAACTCACAGTTGTTCTCAACGTTGTTGAATAGCAAAGGTCACAATGCATTCATACGGGAATTTAGCGTCCAGATTTGCATCATTAATAATATTAGGGGGGATTACAAGGAATAACTCCATTTAATTGCAAGGAGTGTTCTCAACGTTGTTGAATATACTAGCAAAGGTCACAATCCATTCAAATGGAAATTTAACGTCCAGATATGCATCATTACAAAATATTAGGTGGGATTACAAGGAATAACTCCATTTAATTGCAAAGAGTATTATCAACGTTGTTGAATAGCAAAGGTCACAATGCATTCATATGGAAATTTAGAGTCCAGATTTGCATCATTAATAATATTAGGTGGGATTACAAGGAATAACTCCATTTAATTGCAAGGAGTATAATTCCAATGATATAAATAGGGGTAGTATTGTAACATACACCACTAACTACCTCCACCTTGTTACGTGTAAACATGTTTAAATCGACATCTTTTAACGACTGGAGGGAGTGCTAATTTGAAACAGACGGGGAAGAAAATACTCCTTTTGTTTTCATAGCGAGAGCCTCGTACGCTGTGCTGCAAATAGTTCAGAGTGGCTGTAAAAAAACTCACAAATTACGATCTGCTCAAATTCTAAACGAGTTGAGTTTTAGCTTCAAATAAGCTGTGCTTAAATGGCTCACGAGTTTTAATGAATCCGTTCACACCTCTAACTTCTTCCCTTTAATATTTGCTCCTATTAAGATATACATGTTATTATGTTGTGAGTTGTGATAATTTTTCTATCCTTACTTATTAAATATTATTATATGTTAACTCTTGTCGAGTTTACTCGAGTTAGACTCGAGTATGAGCTTTTTTACTGTTTAAAATTGATGTATGTTAAATTATTGACTATTCTGAAGCTTATTTGAGGTGAGATGAAGCCTAGATCTAAGCGTTTACTAAACTCGAATTTAGAAGAGCAGACGCGGTCAAACTCGATTTGTTTACTGTCCTATTCGAGAGGTCCAATTGTTTACTGTCCTATTCGAGAGGTCCAATGTGAATGGTTTGATTTACGAGTAAACCGTATTCAATGATGTGGTGCAAGATTTGACGTGGCTTCGAAAAATTATCATTAGTGCCAGCGCTACAGAAGTTATCAGGACACTGACAGTCTGACACGGCCAAGAGCATGCCAAAATGCCAGGTTTTCTAGTTCAGTTTTCAGCTCGTCGTGCAAAATCGAAACAAACATTAGACTCCAGTACTGCACTCCAGCGACAATCACCGCCCATAATATCCAAAATGTCCTCTAAAAAATATATCCGAAACATTCAACTCCTTTCCCATTAGGTATAAGTTAAGAAAAGTGTATTTTGATGTAACAGTGAGTACATCAAGACTGCATTTAATTGACTAAAATAAATTGGAGAAAAAAAAATCCTAAAAAGACTGGATTGGTGGCAGGGAAGTTCCCTCACAATTGGGGGAAGGGTAACCCTCATCAATTCATGCCTTAGTAGTATTCCAATATACCATATGTCCATGTACAAATTGCCAAAAAAAAACTGTGTTAGCAAATTCAGACAAACACCGCAGATCTTTCCTGTGGAAAGGTGGTGGGAAAAGAAAAAAATATCATGTAGTGCGATGGAATAAAATCTACACGCCCAAGCAAAAAGGGGACTTTGGTATTCAAAACCTCATTAGATTGAATGAAAGGCTCCTATGCAAATGGTGGTGGAAGCTGGAATCCAAATCTGGGTTGTGGCAGGAGGTAGTGAGAGGCAAATACATGGAAGATAATGGCATCAACAACCTAAAACATAAAGCAGGGGATTATGCTTGTTGGGCATATCTAGTATCAGTCAAACAAACTTATTTGAGGGGCAGAAAAATGATAATTGGTAATGGGGAAAAACATATCTTTGGAAGGATTGCTGTTGTGGTATGCATCCACTGTGTGTGCAATTCCTAGATATTTTTTCTTTGTGATGAGCAAAATATTTCAGTTTATAATATGGCTAGAAGTAATTGATGTATGCACTTAAGGCTGAATGAGGAGTTGCAGTAGAAGCTTATCAATCTCAGAAATTTATTAGCAACTGTGGCTTTAGGAGATGAAGAGGATATTCCCAAGTGGGACTGGGGAAATCTGGGTCCTTCTCTGATCCTTATATAAACAACTACATAGTAATTGTCATAACTTGAATAATAAGATCCTTCACAAGATTAAAATCTTTATGTGGTTGGTGGGAAACAATGTCATTCTCACTAAAGATAATATTTTTGAAGAGGCACTGGGTGGGATACCCTTTATGTTTTTTCTTTGCAATGAACTTGAATCGACTGTGATTTGTTCTTTGAGTGTATGGTGGCAAAATATATATGTGGGGAGTAATTGGAATGGTGATTGGGGCTGGTAACAGACCAGTTAGTGCTGAACAGTATTTTTGGTGGGCTCGGTGTTATTTACCAAAGCATCACAATTTCCATATGGTTAGTTTTGCTACTGTCTGCTAGGCAATCTGGAAGCTCAGAAATAAGATGGCATTTGACAAAAAATTGATTCAATCTCCGGCTGAAATCGTCTGTACTATATGTTTATTCTTGAACTACTGGGTAGGTTTTCAAAAAGATGAGGTGAAGGAGTTGTTACAAGAAGGGGCAAATGCGCTTCAGGAGGAGGCACTTCGTCAACATGTAGAAGCGCAGGTGCCATCAGACCCAGGGGATGACAATGTGCAACCGGTGCTGGTGCTAGAAGAAGGCGAGTAAAACCAAGAGGCAAGCGACAAAAAATTGGCAGTTCTTTGAAGGCATGGTTTTGTGTTGCTGGGAAAGCAGAGATTCTGATGGTGTAATAGTTTAAATTTTGTTTGCTTAGTCTCCTAGTTTAATTTCAGTTCGTGTTTTGATGTCTCTTCTAAACTTTGTCGATGTCGAAAAGTCTGTGATTCGGTTGACCGCTTGGTGCGATCACTGAATTAGACTTTTTGCTACCTTCTGAACTCTTACTATGTTGTGTTTCCATTTGAAGTAAATGAAATTTGAGAAAGCTTGATTTAAAAAATAATCGATAAAAATATACCTTTTTAAAGAAAAAAACAAAGGAGAGACAAAGTTGGAGTTAAGCAGATTTAGGGATGGACAATGGTATAGACGATAGTTATTTGTAATATACATCTATATCATCTATTGATAGGACTAAAGACAACTCATATAATAAATATAAGTTGCTTATATAGATGCCTATAATGGCCTCATATAATTAATGTGTTATCTATATAGTTCTATATACAATTGTATAGACAATAAAAAATTATCAGTTAAATTCTAGACGACATATTTCTCTCTCCTTCCTATGCCTCAAAATTCTATGTGGCATAGTTTTGTGGACAGTTAATATATACCATTGTACGTGCCCTTAGAAATATTACATACAATTTAATGGGCGTCCAAGGAAAACGGAAAAAATACTAGAAAATGATGCTACCTGTTGCCACCCTAGCATGCAACCCCCAAGTATTATTGACAGTCGGCCACAGAAAAGTAATTGTCTTTTGCAATGTAAGCCCAATCAGGGATGAAAGCTTCTACTCAAGCAATTGCTTGCAACAAAACATGCGAAGGTGCCAAGACAGAGAGGTCCTCCTCAAGCTAGGTAGAGTTGAACACCTCCTAGCAGTCTAGCACAAGTCACCTCAGGAGCAAGCCACCTGGTGAGTGCCTGCCTACTTGGCCCTGCTGTATCGTATCCTGATCAAACAAAGCAAAGCTTAAGCTGCAACAGTCATTTGATGAGGTTGCTTGATGCTTCACATCCTCAGAGCCTCAATCAAACCATCTTACTAGCTTGGACCACAACTCCTTGGACTGGTTCTTGAGCTTGCAAGTCTCTTGTTGTTGGCAGCGGCGGATCCAGCGGTGGGGCGGGGGGCTCGAGCCCCCCTACCGCTACCGGACCCTTGGAGCCCCCCTAAATTTTTAGCCATGGATGTATAATGTAGAAGGGGCTGAGGTCGAGCTGAAGGTACTTCAGCCCCTCCAAAAAATTTTCCTGTATATCGCTCTTTATTTTTTTTGAAACATCTGGCATGTATCGGTTTAGGATTTGCTAAACTAAGAGAGGTATTTTTATGCTTCGTACGAAAGAAGAATCCTAGTATTCTGATTTCTGAAGCAATTGATCGACTTCTATGTAGAGATGGCAATGGGTACCCGATACCCGAATACCCGACGGGTTTTACTCGATAAAGAGACGGGTATGAAAAATTTTATGTACCCATGGGTACGTTATTGGGCGAAATCCTCTACCCGCCGGGTAGGCGGGTGCGGGTGTGGGTATATACTACCCATACCCGCCTACCCGCGGGTAATGAATACCCGCATTAGACAACTAGACATCCCACTCAAATGTTAATTTTATTATATACTTGTTGTTGATTGTTTATTTGTTTGTCATATGTTGATATGGTCATGTCAAGTATGTTTATGTGATGTACTAATTTTGATCATTAGACGCTTTTGTGCTTGGCATGTATGATTAATGAATGTCTAAATTGATGATATTCTTATGTGTTGAACCGGGTATACTTGCGGGTACGGGTTACCCGTCGGGTAGTAATACCTGCGCGGGTACGGGTACGGGTAAATTTTCCTACCCGCGTGCGGATATGGGTAACCCGACGGGTAAATTTACACCTAGCGGGTACGGGTATAGAATGGCAATACCCGATGGGTATTTACCCGTTGCCATCTCTACTTCTATGTGACCAATTGTTCTAGCTCGTCTGCACAACATTTTTTTCCTTCGAGAATACGTTACCTGTTCGTTTCAGCTTGAGTTTCTGGCTTCTAGTTCATTATTCCTCGATTTCGTCCTTTTATGGCCTTTTAGCTTTTTTGCATGTTCTTTTTTCCTGTACTCATTTGCATTGTCTGTAATGGGTTAATTTATTTTTTTAAATTTCTTTAAATTTAATTACACCAAATAAAATACCATCAGTAATAGTGTAAAATAAATCAATTACAACACAAAATAAATTATAAATCAACTTATTTCAGTCGAACTGAGCAGCCCAGCTTTGTGCAGGCTACACAGCTTTCATATCACATTACGAATAACTGCTACAAACGCCCCGGGGGGGGGGGGGTCTCTCTCTCATTTTCTTTTCCCAAACCAATCATTACTGACATGCCTTGGTCAGGTTCTGTAACCCTATCAACAATTTTGATCCTAGCCGATAAAATTCATAAAAATTATGCTCTCCTTTCTTTTTTTGTGTGGTTTGACAAACGGGCCAGTGGTCACCACAATGTGATGTGATTGGGTAAACAAAATAAAGGGAAACATGATAGGGAGATCGATGTTACTAAAGAAAAAGGAATCGTGGGAGATACATCAAGGACTGCGGAGTCTAGAAGGGAGTTGAATAGGAGTGAATAGGAGCCTTATAAATATTGGTTTCTCTAAATATCTTTTTCTTTAAGTTTTTCAGAGTCTTTCGCTCCAATAGCTATGATTAGCTAAGAAGTTCAAAGTCTAAACAATCACATAAATCTCTATGAAAACGAGCAAAACGTGTCTTGATAGGTTCTGATGCTCTGATCTCCAACTAGAAGGCAGTCTGACAACTTGGACCAATTACTTGGTTGGCAGCCTGGTCTCTGGTTAGTTGGCTGTCTGACCTCTCCCTAAGAACAGAACATATTTTTAGCATGATTTAAAAACCTAAAGTCGATGTAACTTCCAATCCAAAACTCTAAACTACTTAAAATTTTGTACATACCTTGCCTAGGATATTATGAATCTAATACACCAAGAAATTGAAACAAATACTTGCAAAGATTTGATCTTTCTTGATTCTAAGAAAGGTTGTACTAAAATAAGGAAAAATACGAAAACGGTGATTGAGAGGAATTCGTGGGAGGAATCAAGGCAAGATGGCCAAGGATGATTTCCTATACATCCTAGCATCCTCAAATCATAGCAAGAACTAATCCAAACACTCTCAAGATCAAAACCCCATAAATCACTCTTTCTTGAGTCAAAGCTGGATAAATCCAAGAACTTGCAAAAGAGGGTGCCTAGATGGCTGTGATCTGGTTTTTAAGAGATATTTCCATCACTTACATGTTCTTGTCACAAAGCAAGATTAAGAGGGGAGAAGAAAATATCAAAAACCAAGTCAAATTAAGATTTCAACCACTCCTTAGCCACTTATAGTCTGAGGATGACAAAAAGCTCAAGCACAAGAGCCACTACTCATCTCTCAAGAGTTCTCTTTAAAAACCCTAACTCTCCTTCACTTGGCTTGCTACGGAGTTTACCCTAACTCTCTCAACTTACCCTCTTTACATAGTGGAGGCTTACAAGAATCTCTAACCAACACTTATAGTTGAGTTTCATCCTCTCTTGCATGGGCTAATCCGTTAATCTAACATCATACTGGGTTTTACACTTACAGATGCATGCTTCTCAAAGTGCGACTTGCACTTGGCTCTAATAGCCTGAATTCGCCATTCCATATCCTCTGTGAAAACTCTTTGACCTAATCCACTTAAGCCACTGCTGCGATTTCACATACCTTTACTTTTCTAGTATTTGATAATTTACCAAAATACCCCTTAATCATCCTTCGCCTTGAAGCAACCCCGTGATTCATTTTCAATTCTATGTGGCCCCAATGACTTGCTGCTAAGCTTCTCACGCGTTCAAATCTCACCAAACTATCCTTGCTTGCAAATGGGCCTAAGTTACTTGGCACACCATATGCCTCTTCATACACCATAATGGCACCTGGCTTCCCTGTCCGTTCTAGACCTCAACTCATCCCTGATCTTAATCTCGATCCACCCTATTGTTGCCTATCATGTCTACCATCAGTAGCTCCCGTTTAGTTCCTTGTCTTCTTGGCTTTTAACCAATCCGTTAGCCATGATCATCTTCCGGTGGCACCATAATCGTTCTGGACCTTAACTCCCTAGCTTAGTCCTGGTCCCGTCTGTCTCATCATGATCTAGCTTCGGAGTTCTACAACTAATACCAATAGGCAAACTGTCATGTAGCATCACACAATATAAAAATAATCAATTGATACAATTGATGAGCCAAGAACCCTAACCTTTACATCAAAGCATTTTCACATTCTTTAACATATAGCCCGTAGTATCCAATGACTAGCCATCACATCTTCTTGTATTTAGACTCCCCTGAACCTTCTCTATGTATATTAGCCTCGTCACTCAGCACACCATATGGACCAACTTGCCTCTTAATGATCATTGTCTTTTCTGTGTATCTTACTTGAGTCACGTAGCCTTATCCAGACTTACATGACCACATGGACTTCAGCACTCAGCCTAGTCTCAGTCTCTTGCTATTGACTGCTAACGTTCTCTAAGCCACATGCACATCCAAAGACCAAGCAACCATCTTGAGCATAAGTTTCATGTACTTGACTCACATTAGTCAAAATAATACATCATGCAATACACCACAACCAAATAACAGCACCTATGTCTTGTATATACTCAAACCCCTCCTAGTTCCCAAGCCATGAGCCCCTCATAGTTCCCAAGTCATGAGTCAAACTTAAGACCATCATGGTTCGTCCAACCATATCATACATAGCCTCCACATGTACCTCACAGCATGTAGGCACAACACTCTTGGTAACCTACTCCTCAATCATACTCATATCCATTTTCAAAAACACCCAGAGATGTCTAGGGTACCCTTAGACATGTATGCCTTCGAGAAGTCAGTCATACTGCTGTGCCACGACTGGTCTGACCGCTCTCCCAGGCCAGTTGGACCACCACAGTTAGACCACCAACCACTGGTCAGTCTTACCGCACGTGCCCAACTCCAAAACACTCTATAAAAAAGCAACCGCCAACTAGAATTCGGTCACGCCACACCGACGGTTAGATCGCCAACCAGATTTTGGTCACACCGAACCAGCTGGTTAGACCGCGACTCCTAAGCCTGTCTAACCGATTATACTGACAACAGAAGCTAAATTTTGTCAACTTTCAAAACCAAACTTAAACTTCGACAATTTTTATATAACAAAGTCAAATACTCATTATATACTGTAAGGTAACACCCATATGATCTCACGGTACATAAGAGGAGGAGACTGGCTAGGGGAGCAAGACTGACATGGCATGAGAGGGACAGTAGGACCCACCTTATCGTTTAGAGAGAAGCAGAAAAAAGGAGAGCAGGTCATATGAACCTTTATGTCACAGCATATTAATCAATCGAAATTGTTTGGTTAGATGTGCCACATCATCAATTCAATGTTATCCTTTTCTGAGTGACTTGTTCAGTGCCATCCTAGTCACCACTACTAATATGCAAAGGAAAATAATTTAAAGCTCGGCAGATCATGGAAAGTATCAAACAAAACCATTCTTAAAATGGAAAAAGATGGGAAATAAAATCTTATCTCCTGTGGTCGCTTACATGGAATGTTTTAAAGATTAAAAAAGCGAGAGCAAAAACCTTCTAAACTTTTTTGCGCTATATTTTTACTCCATTTTAGCGTCACCAGAAATCCGCCTTGATCTACACCATTCCTGCCGGATGTTCTGATCCGATAAACAGAGGTGCGGAATTTTCCATTGTCAGTCGCAGGTTGTACATGTAGTGACAGAATACAGAGGTGGCAAAGAAACCAACGCCTTTCTCCTAACAAAAAACCGTAGCACTCTCATGTACGTGATCTCCGTTCATATTTTCCTTTGCTTCCTATTCTAAAAATCTGAAGCTCTTGAACACGATCATCCAAGCTTTGATATGATGTGACCGGTTGGTATCACGCCGGCGGGCCACTGACTGACACGTGGGCCCCACTCCTCACCTCTTCCCATGCAGGAGTGATCAGCATGAACAATTGGAAGATTTCAGAATTCACTTGCAGGTCTGATCAAAAGCACTTTGGTTTTTGGCTGCTTTGGGCTAATTGTGAAAGATCGAGAGAGATACTCGTGTTAAAAAGCTATTTTATTTAAAACAGTTTCTACAGTATTTTTTATAAACAATTTATAAAAATCACATTAAAAATCAGCTTCTAGAAGTAAAAAGTCATGAGCTGTTTGAATCAGTGTCGCAGTGATACAGGCAAGAACCACATAGGTTTTTTTATTATTATTTTTTGTTTTCTGTAAACATCCCTTGCCGATGACAGCGACTACTGTGCTGCCAACAGACATGGTCATCTTCCATGCTATTCCTCTGGGTAGCAACGACAGAACAGCTGATGCAGCATCTGGATGCACCGAAGTCGCAGGCTTCCAGGCCAGATAGGCCTGTACTTTTTGCCCATGGTTTATAGTCTTTATCTATAATTTATTTACTTATAATAAGTAGTAATTACTAAGAGAAAAGAAGTTTTAAATCGTTGAAATGACAAAAAGAACAAGCAGTCTAATGAATATGGTGTAGCAGGGGCTTTGTATGCGTTCAACAATTTCTCGCGACGGAATCGTTACGAACAGTCACCAACAAACTGGCCTGGTTGAATTGCACCAGTCGGTGACGTCTGGTCATCGGTGATTAACCGATTGTAAGATTAACATACGTGGATTCGTTCGTAACGTGTAGCAGTGTTTTGGAATAGTGCATGTATCTGTTTGTGATGAGCTTGTGATATTCAATCATGATTCATGAAGTCCGCTCTTACCTTGTAGCAGTGGGCTAGGAGCATGTCAATGCACACCAACGTAGAGGTGCAGCATGGGGGTGGTGTGGTGTCCTTTGTGTACGCTAGTGCATGTCGTATCCAGTACCATTTCCCTGCTTCCTGTTAAGAAACAAGCACTCTGGTACCATCTGTTAGAGAACGCACAACGTGATATAAAAACAAGTGAAGAATAACAGGATCACGATATAAAAGATTTAACATGAAACTCTTGCGGAAAAATCATGGACACGCAATCAGTGAAATCACTATATGAAGAAGTTACAGAACGTTTTTGACGTATTACATATACAGGGGCGGAGCCAGGAATTGGATAGGGGGGCAACATGGACAACAAGTAGAGTAGAACCAATGAACCATGCCAGATTTACCGATCCAATAGTCACATATCAGACTATCAGAGTAATATGTTTCGCAAATTACAATGCAAAGAAAATTACATCTTTATTAACTTAAACTTAGCTCTACGACTACCAGCAAGATCATAGGCCTTAATAATATCATCATTACTAATCTTTGCGGCCAATTCCTTTTCAATATAAATTACCAAACAATGTCGTAGAAATCGGCGACGATGAGATAATTCACTGAGTGGGTACTCTACTAACATAGGTTGATATGGGCCCTCTGAAATATAAAATCTTTGAGCTTTATCTTGTTGATCAGCTGGCAATTCTAAGATTTGAACATGTTTACCAGGGTCTCTCTCAAATCTAGTAGCTACAATTGGTTGATGCTCGGCAGCCTCGGCTTCTAATGGTGCAGCAGGCAGCAGCAACACTACTCTGATTATTAGGATTTTCCACATCATGTTCATTAGGAGTTTCCCCTTCCACGTTAGGAGTTTCCATTTCCACGTTACTCTGGCAGCCTCGGCTTTTAATGGCTTCAATACAATTAGCACTTGAACCAACAGGCATAAAAAACTATGAATTGTCTTTCTCTTCTTCATATCATCTAAAATTGTATAGGGAAACTATGAACCAGTTCAAATTGGAAACCCACTGGATGAAACTTTTGCCTCCAAGTGCCCTACAACTTACTTCTTTGCGGACCTTGATCCTGTCACACAGTCACAGTGCACAAGGAAGTTTGAGCATTGAGCAAAGAACTAAACACCATAGTTGCAGGTTTTGTCTGATATCCTTTTTGTTCCTTTTACGTGGATTGGCCTACCACAGTCCACAGGGTCTGGAAACGTTGAAAAATTTCAAGGCTTATTGCCATAGAACATCAATTCTGGACAATTTTAATTTTTATGAAGGAAAGGAAAATGGACAATAACAAATGCAGACTCAATACACGAAGCTATACTCTCTCTTTTTGGAAAAGAAGCTAGACTCTCATGGCTTCAAATCAATGTAAAAGGGATAGTTTTGGATCGTTAGGGGTGCCAGGCCCCCCGCCCCCCTCTCTCCGCCACTGTACATATATAGATAACTTATGCTATACGTGCTATCTATCATGAGATTTAGAGTGGATATAAATATCCTTGAGAACAAATCTTAAACGAGAAAGGAATAGAGCAATAGTCAACAATGGAAACAGAGACCTACTCGGAAGCTAGAGCAGTAACCTATTCGGAGACGGGAACAACACCTTGCTCGGAAACGAAATAGAGTCTCAGAAGATAATGGTGAAGAATTGTAGTTGGAAATGCCTTGAGTGACCATGTCTGACTCTAGGCAGTGCAAACAACTTTGGACACCACGATGTGCATGTCGGTGCAGAGTCCATCACAAATATGAAGATGATCCTAATCATAACTTCCAACTGGTTCACATTACTGACTAGTCATTCTAGGCGGAATATATCTTTGAGCGAAATCTGATCGGATTCTTAGTGGTCGGATTCGATCAGATTTGGATCACAAAATATAATGAGAGTTTGGATATCTAATCCAAAACTTTGATACTACTTATTATAAAACGTACGGTAAACATGATCAAAATGGGATGAGAGATGAGAATTTAATATAACAAATTTTTGAAAAAAAATATAGACATATAAAGATGAAAATCACCGTATAAAAAAATATTTACGAGCCTTAGCAGCACCACTAGGAGATAATCATGGCTGGTGACAACCAAGCACACGTTAGCACACCGCTAGTTCTTTCAATTCCATGCTTACCTTGCGTAGATGTTCGACACATTTCTTTTCATTTTTAATCTGCAGCCATCAAGGCATCAATGTCACCGATCCATGATGGAAACAGCTGCACATGGTTCATGGCGGGCAAACTATCTCGTATACTGGTTAATTGTCTAATTCGTGTACTGAACTGTATGGTTGCGTAGCAGTGGAGTATTGGTTCTTGTATTGTGTTAAAGTTTGACTGGTTCGTGTGAAGGAATTGGATTACTCTTCGGACCTTGTCGGCGAAAATACTATAACACGTCATTCTGCAAAAGTACAGGTTAGTAAAGATATTATCTTTAAGGAAGATGAGTTTTTAACGTAATTATTTTCAAACAGAGTAGAACAGAAATTAATGAGAGGACAAAAATTAAATAAAATACTTAATGCAATATAGCAAGCGAGAAAGTCCACTTAAATCATACTAGCCTGGCCCTACTTATTGCTCTGATACCACCTGTGGCGCCTCATGTAATTATCTCAAAGATAATCACACTAAATCATATGGATTATTATTCGTCTAATCAGTAGAACACTGTTCCGACGAATAATAAATCTTTACCAAAGTCACGCAGCAGAACAATAATATAGAGATTATACCATTATTACAGCACTTGCATGAGGGCTATGGTCTTAATTACAAATACAAATGAGGCAAAAGATTCAAACTAATACCCTAAAACTCTCCTGTTCGGCTCCGTAGGTCGCCTACTCATCCCAAACACCGTATAAGGGGTCCACCTCCCTTGGCTCCTTGCTACCATCCTCCTCCTCCTTGATAAGCTCAACTGTGCCTGCGGTCCCTTTGTCCTGCTCGGAGTACTCTCCGAACAGAGCAAGGTCTAACAAAGGAAATAACAGTAAGGGTGAGTACTGACGTACTCAGCAAGCATAATATTAACAAGATGAATTGTATGCCTCTCTTCTTGGGTTATTAAGGTTTCTAAATTTTGCTTCATGAAAATAGTGTTGTCAAATTAGTCCACAATCTTTTAATTTGGAAATATTCTACTTTGGTCCTATTTGTGCGAGTTGAGAATGGAAGGTGCTGGTTGGTTGGTGGGGGCTATGGTGTGGTCCTTTTGTAGTTGTAGGCATGGACGAAGGTGCGGTCGAGGTACTTGTCACAATCGGGGGTGTCATCTTGTGGTGGTCGTCGCCTTGTGGTGGTCCACCCTGTTGGCCTCCTTGTCCCGTGGTCCTCACTCTCCTTCATCTTCCTCTACTTACTACCTCCCCTTCTCCGACACTCCATCCTTCTCACAGGATGGTGGCTGGCTTTGTGGGATGGTAGCCAGGAATGGTGAGAAATGGGCTATGGTTTAGCTTGGGGCTCGGGTGTTCATGGCTGTTCTTGGTGTTCTTACTAGCTTGGGAGCTTTTCTGTGGGCTTGTGAACTCTCGGTTGGTTTGGCTTCGGTGGTTTCTGGAATGGCAATGCAGTGGGCAAAGCGATGGCTGGCATTGTGGTTTCGGCTGGTTTCTTGCTGTTGCCTAGCTGGGCAGCGCTGAGCTTGTCCTCTCTTGTATCTTAGCTCTCTGTTGAAGGTCCTAAATGTGAGCTGTGCACTGTTTTGGGATTCTTTGGGGGCTAAGGTAAGTTGGAAGATGTGGGCTTTGGATTTTAACTACCGAATGATGAGGCCCACTATTGGTGAGAGGCTCCGACCGTCTTGGGACAGTTTGGGAACCTTGATGAATGCCACTCTATTTGGCTTTAGTAGCCCGAGGGTACTTGTTTGACGCGAGAAATCGCTCGCGGATTTCTTACCCCAAGGTTATAAGGTGCGTGCGTGCCAATGTACTAAAGTACACAAAAATAGATAAACACAGCAAAAGATAGGGAAAATATGTATTTTATTAATTCATTTGAGAATAACAAAATTACAAGTTCCCTTTGTATATATGCGCTCAGTAGCCTGCTTTCAATAGCAGATCTAACGTAGATGATGTGGTGTCCTGGTTCCCAGGGCCTCAAAAGGCTCTCAGTGAATTACATCCACAAGGTAAACCCACAGAATACCTTCGATTAAGCTGCACATTGCTCGTCGTCTTCAGTCTTCACATCATGTTCTCCATGCATGTGATGAATGGTTGGTGTAGATGTGGGCATTGGCATGATCCATAGCCTCATCGGTTTATGGGGCCGTTGATAAGTAGCCCTTGCATTGGCCATGCCCGCCTCTGCCGCTTGACCTCATCGGTATCAAATAACACATAAAATTAAGGTGGTTAAAGGTGTGCATGATTCACACTGAGCATGACTATTCTGATGATACAGTAGTAGAATTAGTGTAGTAGATGAACTTAATTCAGATAGTGGGGTTTTAATAGAGTAGAACGCCCCAGTCCAGTATCAATGCAGTCAAAAGCGATCGCTGGGGAAGACCCCTCGAAAGCCAGAAAACCATTGACACTTGGTAGTGGCTGATAGTTGAAAGCCGGAAACCACTGGTAGCTATCGGATGTACTCGATAGTCGAAGGCTGGGAACCATCATAGTCGATAGTCGAAAGCCGGAAACCCTTAGCGATCGAACATAGTCGGCGGTCGAAAGCTAGAAGCTATCGGCAATCGAAAGTAGTCGAAGGTCGAAAGCCGAAAACCCTCATCGATCAAACGTAGTCGGTGGTCGAAAGTCGGAATACATTGGCAATTGGAAGGCCTCAAAGGTCGAAAGCCAAAAACCCTCAGCGATCAAATGTAGTCGGTGGTCGATAGCCAGAAGCCATCGGCAATTGAACGTTGTTGTTGGTTGAAGCAGCCGTGGTCGAAAACCATAAGAAGATGTCCATGGTCGAAAGCCAGAGTGGTCAAAACCCATCGAAAAATGCCATGGTCGAAAGCCACCGTGGTTGAAACCCATCAAAAGATGTCTGTGGTTGAAAGCTAGAGTGGTCGAAACCCATCAGAAGATGTCCGTGGTTGAAAGTCACTATGGTCGAACCCATCAGCAGATGTCCATGGTCGAAAGCCATAGTGGTTGAAACCCATCGTGGTCAAAACACATCGGAAGCCATCCGTGGTCGAAATCCACTGTGATCGAAACCCATCAGAAGATGTCTGTGGTCAAAATCCACCGTAGTAGAAACCCATCGGAAGATGTCCATGGTCAAAATCCTCCATGGTTGAAACCCATCGGAAGATGTCCATGGTTGTAACAACCAAGCTATTTTTTTCAAAATCTTTAGAAAAAATTATTTAATTTTAAATAAAATCAAGTGTTCTTTGGTTGCCTGAATTTTAGAGATTTTACTTGCCTGTTTTTAGTTTTTAAAAAGGCTCTTCTTAAAAGTAATTTAACTAAAAACATAAAAATATTATTAAGTAAAATATATTTTGGATTTCTATAAAAATACTATTTAAAATTAATTATTTTAAAAGCATTTGGCTTTTATCTGGATTTTCTGTGTTTTCAGGATTTTTAAAATCAATTTCAAAGGTAAAAAGTATTTTTGTAAAAATTAAAAGACCAACTTTAAGTTGGAAATATTTTTTTAGTCTAAAATATCTCAGGGAATTTCTTTGAATTTTGCTGGAATTTCTAGACTCTATATGATATCTTCTAAGAGTTTTTGAAGCTTTCTAGTATTTCTAAAAATCAAAAATAGAATTTTAATCCAAACTCTCCCTAGGCTAAAACCTGTCAAGCCCTGGTTCAATCCACCCTAGCCCATTTTAATATGAGCCGTCCTCTCCCTCTTACCCCTTCATTTCTGCTCAACAGCCTAGATTCAATCCACCACCGCCCAATCTCATCCCCCCGTCCACCTTCACTTAAACCCCTTCGATGGCCCCGATTCTTTCTCTGCGCCACGTGGCAACCGTCCGTCCGCCTCTCTCCCTCTCTCTTCTCTCTTGCCAACAGACGGGCTCCGCCTGTCAGTCGTCTCCCTCCTCGCCTTCTTCTTCCTCCGTCCGCCGCCATGGCTGCTCTTTGCCGAGCTTTTAATTAGCGCCATTAATGTGGGCATTCGATGCCATTGTTAACCCCCATCGCTCCCCTCTTCATTCTGCATTCATCCCTTCTGTTTTTCCCTCCTTTAATCCCTGCTAACTACCACACCACCGCCTCGGCCTTCAATTTCGGCGAGTAAATCCCCAGAAGTTACCCCTCCTCGCCCCTATAAAAGCCCTCCCTGAGCACCCCTCTCCTCACACCATCTTCCCCCCGTGCTTCACCCCTCCTTTCCTTTCCCGAGCCCTTACCGCACCGTGCTCTCTCTCCTCCACATCGACAAGCTCCTCTAGCGAGGAATTCCGGTCGCCTCGATCTACCTCGTGACATGCCTCCGCCGTCTTCACCTTTGCTGGGCTCTTGCACACATCCACGGCCCCTCCATTTGGATCCTCCATTACCAAGGCGCCGCCGCCCCTTCCTGCTCATCGCCGACCACCTCCGCTCATCGCCGAGCCCGTGCCAGGTAGCTTTGGACTCCCCGCAGCCTTCTCTTCTTTCTCCGCCCCTTGCCGGTCGCCGCTATGCTGCCACTCGCCGGCAACCCTAGGGCACTGTGCGCCACCTCTGGCCAACACAGCCATGTCAGCACCCGAGCCCGCGTGGCAGCCACATTGGTTCCGGTTACCTAGTCAACCGCCACGTTAGTGCCACGCCACCCTCCCTGCCACCTCAGCAAGTTTTTGGTCCATGGACCTGGTCCATGGTAGATTGGGTCCATTAGTCACTCTCAGTCAACCCAGGGCCGATGTCAGCCTAACGTCAAAAAGCCATTTTCCTTGAGAAAAATAATTTAGCTGAAAATCAATTTCCTTGCTGACGTCATAATCCAATTTTTCAGTACAAAAATAATGCCAGAAAATCTGATTTATTCTTTTTCTCTCTTTTCAAAATTCCAGAAGCCCGTTCTCCTTCATCCTAGCTCCGATTGGACCCGTTCAAATTTCTAAATTCCTCTAAAATCCTAATCTATCCATTTCTAGACTATTTTTTATTTTTATTTTTATTTTTATTTGAATTTTATTTGAGTTTGGTGGGTTATTTTCACATGTAGACTACAATGATTCAGAGGAATTCTTTGATGACAATTCTCACCTTTTCACGGAGCAAGGCAAGTTACACACCTTGACTATGTTGATCCCAGTTTTTAAATAAAATTATTTTGTTTTAAATTATTTTGCATGCATATTTTTATTCAAGGTATTTCAATTCAGTTTTAAACTTAGTTATTGCCTACTTGTTAATACCTCCTTTGACATTAATTCCCGGATACCTAGTCACCCTAGAATAAAATTCTAGTTAGTACACTAGTATAGACTAGAGAATTTTGTATAAAATGCTTAGACCTGCTTAGGTGGTGGGTGCTTGCTGGCATGCATTGTTGTTCAGTGACACAATCCTGATTGCCATGCACAAGGGGTATGTGGTTGGTGACTAAGTCAAATTAAGGACCGGTCTGTGAGCTACTATTGCAAAGCCCTATCGTACTACCACAAGGCTGGTATGGGACAGTCCTGGCTGATTAATTTGTAGGTCCCAACCTGAATCTTGCTATAGGTTGAAAGTGAGCGTGGCGTAGATCATGAGAAGTCTCACTCGGCTCAAGAGGGGATCCCAGTCTGGTGGATTCCTTACTGGGGTGAAACCTTAGTATTGGCTTGGCTAGGTTGAAGACTTTGCATTGTAAAGGCCTTGTCATTATCTCTCCGCCGCACACCTAAGGAGGTGTGTTAATCGCGTGGCAATATGAGATGATCATATCTTGTGGGTAAAGCTGTACAACCTCTGCAGAGTGTATAATCTATCCTGGATAGCCGTGCCCATGGTCATGGGCAAGTTGAGTAAAGTTTTTCATGGAGTAGACATTATTTTCAAAATGGTTTACGAAACACTTATGGATGGATGGGATCCATGAGAGATTAAAAAGCGTATGGAGGGATGGAATCCATATGAGACCTTTTTGAAAAAGATGTTCCAGGTGGGATCCCCGTGGATAGGTTGGTGTGGGGGATGGACTTGCACTAACGGTATCTATTTTGATTACAATGTTGTTTTTACTTACTATATTAAATTCAGTAATTTCAATCTATTTATTGTATTTCTTAAATGTTGTTTTACTCTCAAATAACCCTATATGCCTTCACTTGTTAGCCTTGCATTATTGTGCATTTTCCTGTGTAACTTGCAGAGTTCATTTTATGTGCTCACCCTACTTAATTCTGTTGCCAGAGAACTGCTGTGACTTCGGTGAGGATCAGAATGAATAGGCCGCATCTTACTGTCATTTGCTGTGGGCAGGATCAGTGGGCTTGTTTCGCTTTGGTTTTATCATCTGCTGCTTATATTTAATTTTGGTTTATGGACATTGATATAAACTTTGGCCATCAGGCCCATATTCAGTTAAATAAAATTTGTCATTGTGCTTGATATGTATCCATGTTATCACTGTTTGCGATAGTTGATCTGGACTAGTGCGAATTACTAAGAGGGTTCTGGAGTTGTTGCTCTGGTATCCGGTAATGGTCGAAAGCCATAGTAGTCAAAACCCATCAAAGGATGTCTATGGTCGAAATCCACCGTGGTCGAAACCCACCGAAAGATGTCCGTGGTCAACAGTCACAGTAGTTGTACAATGTACTGGTAAAAGTACCATGGCATATTGGTCATAGGACATACTCACTGGAGTATTGTAGCACGTGGTCGTAGGACGTGCTCGTAAAAGTGCTGTAGCCCAGAGGTCGATTATCACTATATCACCTTGGTCGTGAAAGTGCTGTGACACCATGGTCGAACATCACAGTATCACCATGGTTGTGGGGCGTACTTGTAAAAGTACTGTAGCACACCGAGTCGAACGGGGAACCTATGAAGCCTGGTCATAGGGGAGTACTCATTGGAGTACTAAAGCACCGTGATTGGAGATCTTCAGCGGAAGAAGTATGCGTACACGGGCGATCGGCAGCACTTGGGCACACGAAGTGGTTGACACTACTCAGATACAATGAGTGGTCAATGGCACTTGACTTCGGTAAGCAGTTGTATGCGTCCGTCTTCAAGGAGCGGTTGAAGGCGTTCGGCTTTGATGAGCGGTCAGAGGCGTTTAGCTTCGATGAGTAGTTGAAAGCATCTGTCTTCGAGGAGCGATTGGAGGCACTCGACTTCGGCAAGCGGTCGGAGTGCATGCCTTTGAGGAGAGATCGGAGTATCCATCTTCGAAGAGTGGTTGGTGGCGTTCAGCTTTGAAGAGCGATCGGAGATGTCTGTCTTTGTGAAGAGATTGGAGGCGCTCGACTTTGCAAGTGATCAGAGACACCTACCCACAGGAACGATCAGAGGTGCTTTGCATTGCAGGCAGTCAGAGGGCATGCTCATAATGAATGATTGAAGGTGCTTGACTTTGCGAGTAGGCAGAGACGTCTGCCCATGAGAAGCGATCAAAGGTGGTCCGCTTGAACGAGTGATCAAAGACGTCTATCTTCGTGAAGTGATTGGAGGAACTTGACATTGTGAGCGATCGGATACACCTACCCATAGGAATGATCAGAGGCGTTCGGCATTGCGGGCAGTCAGAGGGCATGCTAATAGTAAACGATCAGAGGAGCTCAACTTTGCGAGCAGTCAGAAATGCCTACCCATGAGAAGTGGTCGGAGACACTCAAGCGTTGCATCATTCGGACCACAAATCTGGTATATGATGAATCGCTGCAGCCACGTGGCTTGGGACGATCGAGCTGCGGGTAAGGGATGAAGGGGCCTTGCACTTTAAACTCATGGGATTCGGCAAGTGATCAACAAACTTGCCAGTATCTTTGTCACGACCACGAGCTTTTTGATAGCGAACTCCACAATGCTTAAATGATGGTACTGCTAATAGCGATCGTGGGGCTTGGTAATGTTCCCTACCCACTACCATCCATTGACATGCGAGATGGCTAAATAGCAGAGATAGTGAAAAGAGGAGATTTACCTTCCAGAGTAGAGCGCGCCATGGCCTTGCCTTCTTCTGAGTTCCTCTGCCTTCTCTTCCTTTCCCCTAAGTTCATCAAGGTCCTGACTTGTTGTCAAGTGTTCAATCTACACTTTCCTTTGTGTCTGTATCTACCTCTCTGTTTCTCCCTCTATTTCATCTTGTCCCCTTCTCTCCCTTCATCTCGTCTTCTCTGTCATCCCCCTGGTGAGCTGATGTGCTCCCCCTTTTATAGGTGCGGGCAAGGGCCATAGGCCTCGTATGCGGCTCCCTCGTGGTGCTAATCATGCTATTTAAATTGAGATAAGATTCTTGATCGACTGCGGATTAGTTACCTTCCAGAACTCTACTTTCCATATTAGGAGATTTGTTAAGAATTACTTCCATTAGATGGGGACACAGTGCGATCATCTTTCCATTGTGAAGACAATGCATCTCAAATCAATCTTTTCTTTCCATCTTTGGGCATAAGTTTCCATAAATTAGCCATGCGCCTTGTAATCAGTCGAGACATGTGGTCATATGTGGCATGGTGCCGTAACTGATTGAAATGTAGTCGTATGAGGCATGGCACCATGGTACTCATGGTTGTAATGAGGTGCTGTGGTCAAAGCATCATGGTTGACACAACGTGGTCATAACGGCTAGTCGACACAATGTGGTCGACCCAACGTAATCGAAGAATGTACTCGACACCCCATGTGGTCAAAGACATGGTCGCAAAATGTGGTCATAGCAGGTGCTCGAGCAAGTGTGGTCATAGTATGTGCTCATCTCATCGTGGTCGTAACAGACCTTGGAAGTTCATACTCTGATGCTTTTGACCTTGTTGCCATATGAGGTGTAATGCTTTAACTTAAATGTTTTGTACAAAAACTCATCAAACAAATGCACCCCGCCAAGTTAAGTTTGATGCGCAAAGCGAAACGAACTTGACATGGCGATCCTATTTTGGATAGTCAATTGGGCGCCTCATTTATGGCAGCCTTGACTCAAACTCCCTCTCAACAATAAAGAAGCTTCTCTAAACCGAAAAGAATTGTTCGTGCCATAGTTGATTTCTTTTACCTATGTCGCCAACTGGCAATGTTGAGAGACCATGTGGAGGTATCCCCATGTTTGTGATGAGTAATTGACGGTTGTGTTAGAGAGTTTGAGTTTGTTTTGGGTATTCTAGGGTTGAGTACCTTTCATTAATACTAATGATGATTATGTTGTTTCGTGCGGTGCTATGTGATGGTTTGCTTGTCTGTGTGACTGCAGGACTTTGGAGCTAGGTCATGGTGAGGCGAGGAGGACCGGGACATGGCACAGGAGGTGTTGAGGTCCAGACGGTCAGAGATGTCGAAGATGATCGAGGCTGCTAAGGTGGTTGCGAGTCAGGAGACGAGGAACCGGAGCTAAAGCTATCGGTGGTGGACACGATGGGCAACAACGAGAGAACCGGGACTAGGCTCAGGGAGGAGTCGGAGGTCTAGACGGTTGGATGTCGGTTGCGGTCGTGTGCGACGGAACAGATCAGGACGAGACTCAAGTGGAGTCGGAGGTCTCGGTCGGAGTCGAGTGGACACGACGGGCAACGGCGAGGTGGACTGGGACTGGACTCAGGGAGGCGTTGAGGTCCAGACGGTCAGGATGCCGGGTGCGATCGTGTGCAGCGGAGCGGACCGAGACTAGACTCAGGGAGGAGTTGAGGTCCAGACAGTCAAGGTACCGGTTGCGGGAAGCTTCCGGGAAGGTGCTTGAGGGCAAGTTGGAGAGTTGACTCAAGTTTGGAGTGGAGAGGCTGGTTTCCCTCCATTCCTATGTTTGTTGACTTCTTGCTTCTTTTGTGTGAGGAGCATGGAGTAGGTTCTTGCTGACCTTTCTTGATTTTCCATTTGGGGGAGAGCCAAGAGCCTTAAGAGAGGAGGCAGTGTGTGGTTCTGCAGGCAAGAAGGAAGGAAGCAAGCAATAGGCAGAAGTAGCCGAGTGGAGTGAGCTTCTGTGTGTCTGTGTTCCTCTCTCAAGCATGTAGTGAGAGGGTAGCATTTCATCTCAATTGCGTTTGGGGACGTATTGAGTGGTTGTAAACCTCATGTAATCATTCATGGTAATGAATCCATTTGAGAAATATTGAGATGGAGATGATCTGAGTATTTGCCTCTCTGTTGATTTTCTGTTCTCTTCTGCTCTTTTGAGTTTGAGCTGAATTCTTGTTTGTGTAGCAGTATTTCTTTGCTCTCTATGGTGGGATATAACCTCCAGGCCCTTTGGCCAGTACATCCCTAAGAGCAAATGAAGGATTCAATGATTTATGTGCTTCGCTCAATTTCCTCTGTTCTTGTCCTTCTAGGGTTTGATGTCAGGGCAACCATGGGCTTTTGATTTTCCAGTAGAATGTTTGCTCTAGGGCTATGATTTCTAGTTGTGAGACCTTCTCTAGCTGAAATGCAAAGGTTTATGGTCAATAGACATGATAATGTCTAGACCTTCAGCTTTTGGTCTCATATCTCAGGCTATTCTTCAGATTCTAGCTAAAATCTTGATTCCTTGCTCTGTTGATAAAATCTTTTGATTCTTGTGGTCTTCTTGCTGTTTAGAGTATAGTGCAGTTCATTTGATCCAAGAAGGGGTGCAAAACTTTAGGCAATTTCTCTATGAACTGCATTTTCAGTAAATACTGTGTAGTGCAAAGTTTCAATCGCAGCCGCCTGCTCTGTTTACAGGCCACTGGTCAGACCGCTTGGGTTTTCCCCGGTCAGACTGGTCGGTGGCTGGCGGTCAGACCGGCGGCAGCCTGGCAGTCTGACCGGCCCACTCATGGTGGTCAGACCGGTGATGTATGGGCGGTCAGGCCGGAGGTATAGGGCGGTCAGACCGGTGGCATAAGGGCGGTCAGACTGGCGGCTTAGGAGCAGTCTGACTGGCCTGAACACTGCTGTCTGACTGGCCTGTTGTAGTCTGTCCTACTGCCAGCTTCAGTTGTTTTTCTTGCATCTCTTGCCTCTTCTTTTTCTGAGTGTTTTCTCTCTGGATGCCAGTGAGCATGAATCATTCTCATCATAGCTCTTATAGCTATTGGTGAGAAGAGAATTCTTGGGTGGATACTTTAGGGGGCAAATTTTAAAAGGCACCATTCACCCCCCCTCTGTTGCCATTTCCGATCCTACAAATGTTAATAAGGGAACTTAAATCCTTTTCATTGTTACACATACAAGAAGCTTTTTGTATAAGCCCATCGCCTGGGCTTTCTTCCATCATCATCAATTTGAGCGGACTTTGCCAACCTTTCGAGCGAGCATCATGATTCATCTTTTCACTTTTTACGACCATGGCGTGCGACAGTGAATAGCCAATTTTTGACAAACAAGGGTCAGGCTCTTCGGTGAGACCTCGGGGCAGTTGTCGTACCAAGCATGCCGAGCAGTCAAAACATGCCGCTTCTTCTAGCACCAATCCACAGAGAAGGGGTCCACAATGTCAGGGCCCACCTTCTTTGTCAACCGATGGCCATGTCATGAGGCACCCAAGTCATACCTCTGACTTGACCCGCGGTTTTCCTGCTGGATGGAATGAAAGACCACCGATCAGATCTGCTATTGCCAACCACAACAGGAAATCTACATCTATTAGTCCATCGCCTCCGTCTACCCACCAAAGAGTGACCAAAAACGCCATTCTTCAGAGACTACAGCCCACACTACTGCATCTCCTCCATAGATTAGTTCACCTTCCTTGAGTATCTCATCTGATGCAATGCTATCAAACTTGAAACACTCTTCTGAGCACAAGGAGGCACTGGCAGTGATCGCTACTACACCTGATGGCAAGGACCCGCAAGGAACTTTAGAGGTCTGTTCACCTCCACTTTTCTTTTTGATAGAAACTTTATACATCGCACTATTGCTTATTGCAACATCGTGGGCTTAAGTGGCCATATGTTAGCGTGGATATGTTGGAGGAACTTGGCCTTACTGACAAGGGGATGTTTCAGGCACTCCATGCTTCCGTACTTGATGGGACAATTTTTCCCCCGTGTGCTGCGGAGACATCCTTAGACAATGCTAGCCATAGACCTCCTCCTACCAAAGCATTGCCAGTTGACAAGAAAGGGAAGTGCTCAGTAGAATACTGATGTGACCACGCCACCAACACAAACGACCATAGCGGCCAATATCAAGATTGAACTAAAGGTGAATTCGTTTATTCAACTTCAACATATTTTAAATGAGAATATGATGCTACCTAATGATAAAAAAATATATATTTGTAGCACCACATCACCTTGGAATCAATTGAAGTAAGGATTCAAGTTGGACAGGTTTTGGAATCCAATTCGGCCTCTAGATCAATTCGGATCAGCCTGACAGACCCAACTTCAAATGTGCATAACTTTTACATACGGAGTCCGTTTGAGCTCCACGAGTACTTGATGGAAATCTTTTCGCATCATCTTTCCAATGGATCTGGTCTCAACTTCAAATTCCTCCTGTGCAAACCGTAATCATCAAAACAATGTGCCGCATCACCTGTTTGGGCCAAATTGGGCCTTGTAATGCTTGGGCCTAAGGGGGAGACGCCTCCCTCGCCAAGTCCGTACTGTTCACAGATTACTATTCATGTGAACAGTACCATGAATAGTACCACCCCCTTTTCCTTAGTTTTGTGTGGCTTTCCCACCCCTATTTAAGAAGGCTGCACCCTTCTAGTTTGCTGGGATTTCATTTGCTTAGTTTTTCCATTGTGAAAACTCTTGTTCTTCACTTGTGTCGACTAGAACAACTGTAAAGAACCTCTACGAAATCCCACCTTTTGAGCTTAATATAAATATTTGCAATTTCAGATTGCTTGTTATCTTGTTCTTGTGTGATCTTCGGTTGCATGCAGGAATAGACCTTCGTGGTCAGGTCAACCGCGTTCTTGGCACGATTGATAATGACTTGGAGTGTGGTTTAGCGGTTGCTTGGTGTTCTGGTCGTGGCCGGTTAGAAGCCTGCATCGTCAAAGTCGTTCTCTTCCAAATCGAAATTATCATCCTATCGGAAGATCGGGACCCCATCGCCTCATCAGTTGGTATCAGAGCATCAGTTGAGAAGTAGGAATTTCTTGTATCCCTAGTTAGTAGATTGGTTTTTATTTCCTATAGTCCAGAGAAAATAATTGCCACACAAAAAGAGTTAATTTCCGCTGTCCAAACCCCGTTGTGCCTTTCAATCTGTTAGTTTTGGTTTGCTAAATTGAATATGTGTCCATTTTAGCATTGTCTAGTTGCTGGTCATATCTTTGTTCCATTTAAAATCCAAACAAAAAAAATTCCCCACCCCAATCCCTAATTCCAATTCTGCTGATTTTTCCTTTCTCTACAGCTGCCACCAAAAACACCATAACTTTTGATTCCTAGATTATTTTTGAGTGAGACCACCGCCATTAGATTCAAAAATGCATTATCCATCTATCTGTCAAATTTCACGTCATTCCAGCAAGGCAGTTAGGAGATATATGCAGTGAAAGTTAACCCAATTATCTGTTTTGAATCTGCAATAGTCAGCAGTCGGTGAAAGAAGATCTGTAGAAAAAGCCGTCAGAAAATTGAGAAAAAAAGAATTAGTGAAAAAGAGGCATCTGACAAAAAGTTACGGCCAAAATACCGACGTGCTGTCCAGTGGACAGAAATCTTCAGTTTTCAGTTTTGGGTCAATCCTTTTGTTCTTCAATTTCAGATTGCATTGGATTGAATTATCTTGTATTTACCACTCCTACACATTGCCATACACTTGTTTTTAGCCTTCTTCCATTCTTGGTTGATCAGCAACATAGGCTAAGTGCTAGATACGAACTATAATTCAATTCTATGCAATTTCTGAAATTAACTGATTGTTCTCCATTGCTACATATCGGGCCTTCCAAGCTATACCTTATAATAACCGAGCAGATCACGTCAAACTGTCCCTTGCAATCGCTATACACATCACTTGAGTCAAGTTATCACGAACCAGCCACCGGTTGCACCACTTGTTTGCATTGGTAAGAACTTGTAAGAGCTTGGTAAGAGCTTGAGAGATGTGTGACTTGTTAAGCTCCAGATCCTAGTAGTTGATAGGAACATATTCTTGTGATTTGTTTCCTTGTTTTCTACTAACCATGGCAGGTTTACGGAATGATTCCGAGATAGATCCACATCTTCTTCGAGCCATTGATCGGAAGCTCAAGAAAATTCGCGAGGAAGATGCACGCTTGAGACAAGCTTCTTCACCATGGGAGGTATATGATCGTGATAGTACATCCGGTAAAACTAAAATCACTTTGCCATCCTTTGCTGGTAAATTTGATCCTGATGATTATATTGACTGGGAGATAGCTTTAGACAAGGAATTTGAATGTTATGATTGGTCTGATAGGCAAAAGATTAGAGCTGCCACTAGTGTTTTTATTGATGATTCAAGACTTTGGTGGAAGTATTTTGGTAGGCATGGTAGAGTGCCTCAAACTTGGAATGCATTAAAAAAACTTATGAGAGATGAATTTGTTCTTAAAAATCATGCTGATTATTTGCTAGCTAGATTGCAACGTTTAAAACAACGAAGTAGAACTGTAAGAGAATACTATCATGAATTAAAAACTTGTTTGTTGCGTTGTGGCTTAAAAGAACATGCTGAACCTACAGAGAATAGATTCTTACATGGGCTTAATAAAGAAATTCAGGACCTTCTTATTCACGAAGAATATAATTCTCTCCCTCATTTGTTTATACTTGCTTGTAAGATTGAAAGTCAGATTGAGAAATTGAGAGTGCTTGATGATAGGAAACATAAGAACAAACCTATATTTGTACCTTTTTCTATGACTAACAACTTGCAGGAAGTTGAGAACCATGCTGAAGAAAAGAGTGAGTTGTGTGTTTCCACAACATGTGAGATTGAGAGCATTCAAATTGAGTGTGAGAGAGATACACTAAAAGAAAAAGATGAGGAGATAACCATGGTCAGAGATTAAATGCTTGCTGCCCCGTTGTTTCATCATAAGGATTTGACACCTACAACACCTACAGCACCTACATTAACTAAGAAGGTCGACAAAGGTAATAACCATATTGCTAAATTTAAATGTGAAAAGGTGAGTAATTGTGAGAACTCATGTATTCAATTAGAAATTCCATGTTCTGAATTTTTTTTGCTTAATTTACATAATGTGGATTGATTACTCATAAGGAAGTTCTTACTAGAATATCTCCAGATAACTCTTTATACTATATTATGTTCAATAATCCTATAGAGGTATCTAGTGTGATTGAGAACCTTGCTGAAATTTCATGTTTAAAATCACTAGTTAGTACTTATGGCTACACATATAAGTTCAATTTGATTGGAGATTATGGTGTAGATGACAAGTTTTATGTTTATCAAATATGCATTACATGTGACAAGCTTGCTGAATTGAAATTGCATGTTTTAGATAAACAATTTTTGGTTCCATGTCATGATCGCAATGTGTTGAGTCTCAACAATAGTCCTTACTGTTTAGAAAGATTTCATAATCCAACTTATTCATTCTTTGATGTACAATCATGTACAAGTGATCAGAGTAGCGCAGTTGAAGCATGGAAAGCACTAAAAATTTTCTCCCCCATATTTGAATAACTTGATCGAGTTATGACCTTTAATATCTTGTCTATGTCCTTAGAAAAGTCGAGGATAATTTTTTTTCATGGAAGAGAGAATGATGTGAATGACAATATTACAATGTATACATCTTACAGCTGCTGTTGTGCTAAATGGTTTGTGCAAAACAACGAGACTAACACCATCATTGATTCATACATATACCATGCATATGTGTTATTCTCCTTGTTTACTACACCTTCGGATGTTATTGATGTGCTAAATAGGAGAAGTGTGGATGACATATATATACACCATGCATACACTTTGGATTCTTTGTTACCCTATTTTCAGCTTATCAAAAGCCGAGGACGGCTTTGTTTTCAAGAAGGGGAGGATGATAAGAACATGTACCCTATGGATACAACCATATTTGCTATACTTGTTGTTCCAATTACAAGAGCTCCTACACATCACTTAAATTATCAGGTGAGCTCGTTTCAAAGAGATTTTACTTTATTTGATAAAGAATGTATGATATTACATAATGAGAGTTTGTTGCGTTTGTTATCATGTACCAAGATTTATGATCAAGATCATGCAATATGTGACACTACACATATGTTAAAACCGAGGACAGTTTTCTGTCAAGAAGGGGAGGATGATGTGACCACGCCACCAACACATACGACCATAGCGGCCAATATCAAGATTGAACTAAAGGTGAATTCGTTTATTCAACTTCAACATATTTTAAATGAGAATATGATGCTACCTAATGATAAAAATATATATATTTGTAGCACCACATCACTTTGGAATCAATTGAAGCAAGGATTCAAGTTGGACAGGTTTTGGAATCCAATTCGGCCTCTAGATCAATTCGGATCAGCCTGACAGGCCCAATTTCAAATGTGCATAACTTTCACATACGGAGTCCGTTTGAGCTTCACGAGTACTTTTTGGAAAGATTTTCGCGTCATCCTTCCAATGAATCTGGTCTCAACTTCAAATTCCTCCTGTGCAAACCGTAATCATCAAAACAAGGTGTTGCATCACCTGTTTGGGCCAAATTGGGCCTTGTAATGCTTGGACCCAAGGGGGAGGCGCCTCCCTTGCCAAGCCCGTACTGTTCAAAGATTACTATTCATGTGAACAGTACCATGAATAGTACCACCCCATTTTCCTTAGTTTTGTGTGGCTTTTCCACCCCTATTTAAGAAGGCTGCACCCTTCTAGTTTGCTGGGATTTCGTTTGCTTAGTTTTTCCATTGTGAAAACTCTTGTTCTTCGCTTGTGTCGACTAGACTAACCGTAAAGAACCTCTATGGAATCCCACCTTTTGAGTTTAATATAAATATTTGCAATTTCAGATTGCTTGTTATCTTGTTCTTGCGTGTTCTTCGGTTGCATGCAAGAATAGAGCTTCGTGGTCAGGTCAACCGCGTTCTTGGCACGGTTGATAACGACTTGGAGTGTGGTTTAGCGATTGCTTGGTGTTCTGGTCGTGGCCGGTTAGAAGTCTGCATCGTCAAAGTCTTTCTCCTCCAAATCGAAGTTATCATCCTATCGGAAGATCGGGACCCATCGCCTCATCAAATACCATCTTGAGGAGGATAATGAGGGTCACCCAAAGGCCCGCCTTTCCTGTAAGTACCCAAATTTGTCATTGATCATGAAAAGAAATAAACTTGATCTTGCCAAACCTTACTTTTCTTTCAGCTGATTCGGTTACTGCTCCTACTGATCCGGACTCACTATCCGATCAAGCCAAGAAGCTAAAAAGAAGCTTGGACAAACAAATAAGAACACTCATATCCAATGGACCGAGGTTAACACTCGATTCGGTTCGTAGTCCTAGCGGTGAACATTATGGGCGGTAGGACCTTGCACTCCCAGTCAATGACTTCCTCTCCACATGCCATGCAGCAAACATACACAGGGATTTGAATGAGATCCAAGAACACCTAAAACAGAAACCCCTTAATACGATTCGCATCATCAAACTAATCAAGATGGTTACGCATGAGTGGTTCAAGGGCTATGAAGAGCCCCACCCCAAAAGCTTAACAAAGTTGGCATCTGACTTGGAGGATCTAAAGTAGCATTTGTCCAAAAGTTCGAGTTCCAAAGCTTTTGAAGAGACAACTATCATGTCTGCTGAGTAGGAGGCGCACTCTTTACTACAGAAACTTGAGGCAGTGTGTAAGTGTATCACAGGAGTTCAAACTCGTTGAAAGTGAGGGTGCACAATAGATGGAACATAGTTAGCAGCTCAACTCCTCAGTGACGAAGTGACGGGAGGAAGCTAGAAGGCTGGAAAAAGAGGCGTAAAAGGCTAGGACACGTGAAGCAGAGTTCCATCGCCTTGGAAATAACAACAAAGACATGATCATAGCTCACCCCATCACTATCAATTATCTTTCTAAACGCATTACGAGACTAGAAGGGTACCACAATGACATCAAGATGTGCGTGGAGCATGTTGTCAAACAGAAGGATCAGCTCACATCCAAGGCACCACCGGAGATTGAAGCCATCATGTCTTATATGTGTAGTCCATATTTTGGCCTACCCAACCTTCTTAGCAGGATTCGATAGGTTTAGGATTCCCAGCTTCTTTAGCTTTGCTCACTTCTTAAAATAAAGTCGGATCCATTTTTTTGGACCATAGAGTGCAATTAGTTTTTTAAATCTTGTCTTATCATAGAGTCAAGGCATCTTCTATGCTACCAGAGTCATGTTGCGTAGATGTCTAACCAAGTTTGTAAGCATCTACTTATTTTTCTTGAATAAAATTACAATTGAGTCTCCGATATGCTTTATTGATTGAGCCGGTATGTTGATAATGTAGAAATAATCTTGGTGTATGCCAAATACTTGTGTATTCAAGTATACATTGAAGTCGGGGAGTATTCGAAGAATCACGGTCGGATCTTGAATGGAACTGCTTGGTTGACGGGTGCTATAGTCCTCAATGTTGTGCGATCGATCGGTCGACGCACCACATGGTTAGGTCGCGGCTCTGTCTATTGCGTGGTTGGATCTGCCTAGCCAGAGAGTATCATGACTCCGAACACTGTGTGATCGAGCGGTGGCTCCATGTACCATGTGGTCAGAACTGTACGGTCGAAGAGTACTGTGGCTCTGAGTACTGCGTGGTAGGGCAGCGACTCTGGGTATTGCGTGATCGAGCAGCCGGGCACCATGTGACCGGAACTATGACCCGAGCATCTGACACCGGAGCGTTCTAAGTACTCATCAAGTTGAGTAGTAGTCATATCGTTGGCCGCCTTGCCTGCAAAGGTTAGCATAAACACAATCGAAGGAAGCAAAGGAGAAATACTGAAGGTTAGAATATATAAGTACTAAAGTGAACGACCATGCCATAGTGTACTCGTCCTGAGGCGAAAAGACCATGCCATGGTATGCTTATTTTGAGGCAAAAGACCATGCTGCATGGCTGAGTTGAGGTGAAAGACCATACCATATAGCTGCATTAAGGCGAAAGACCATGCCATACAGCTATGTTGAGGCAAAAGACCATGCCATATAGCTGCGTTGAGGCAAAAGACCATGCCATACAACTGTGTTGAGTTGAAAGACCATGCCATAGAGCTGCGTTGAGGTAAAAGACCATGCCATATAGCTGTGTTGAGGTGAAAGACTATGCCATTTGTATACTTGTTTAGAGGTGAAAGACCATGGCATAACTACGTTGAGGCGAAAGACCATGCCATAGCTGTGCGCAGGCAAAAGACCATGCCATAGAGCTCTGTCGACGTGAAAGACCATGCCATAGAGCTATGTTGAGGTGAAAGATCATGCCATATAGTTGCGTTGAGGCAAAATACCATGCCATACAGCTGTGTTGAGGTGAAAGACCATGCTATACAGCTGTGTTGAGGTGAAAGACCATGCCATATAGCTGTGTTGGGGCAAAAGACCATGCCATACAGCTGTGTTGAGGCGAAAGACCATGCCATGCACTAAAGGAATTTTATCGATCTAGTCATGACTGTGTAGCTGCTACGGTGCCATACCAACTAGGTGGAAGGGTTTCATAAATTCACACTGGCTGCATTGGTGTGCTACACTACTCCCAAAACAATGAGTTGCCACTCTTGCACCGAAGTGAATGACCATTAAACTAGAAATTGAAATGATTTCATATTGTACGGATATGTTAGCTGCCAATCGAGCTAAAGACTCATAGGCATCAATAGGGGTGCAAATGGAGCGGATATTTCCCGACCGACCGTCCGTCCATTTTAATTCGGATACAATTCGGAGCAAATTTTCAGATATCTGAAGGTTTTGTTGGATACAGAAACGGATTTGGATATTTTTGTCAGATACGGAAATAGATTCGGAACAAGTATTATCCGACGGATACGGCACTATCCGGATATTTTTTTGGATAATTACCGGATAGTTACCCGGATAGTTACCAGATAGTTACCCGGATTGTTACCGGATACGGAAACGGAGTCGGATACCTAGCCTCTCCTCCGGCCAAGTGGGATCTCCGACTCTTCTTAAAATGTAGCATCATTTATTTATATAAGATTGCTTGTTTCGGTGGCTGTTGCAATGTCGGTACTCGTATTAGATCTCAGTTTGCTTAATTTGTCTCTGTCACCATGTGAAATTTGCTTTTGTGCATTATCCGATTAAATATTCGTGACCAAAACTAACCGTATTCGGAGCGGCATGTATTCGCTCCGTATTCGTGACCGAGAATATCCGCATTCGTATTCGTATCCAGCACTATCTGTGTCTGACTCCGACTCCGACAAAAAATATGGAAAAGGATATGGGATGAGCAATATCCGTCCGTATCCGCTCCGTTTGCATCCCTAGGCATCAAGATGAGGCCGAGAAGAAATGAGAAAAACAAAGGAAGACAGAGCTTGGCAAATACTTTTTTTAAAAAAAATGTTGGTTGTCCCACTGAAAATGAAACTGTAGGAGTGACCTCAGATAAGGCTGACATAGGACTTAGCCGTTGTACACCACAAAACCATGGTGAGACAACTTCACTTCTTGTGGTGTTCGTGTTAGGACAGTGAACATCCCAATGCTTTGCCTCATCGAACCAAGAGACTTAGGTTGGTTTAAATAGGAATAATGGCTTTGGGAAAATGGCTTGGAAATATTGCCATTACTTTTGCTGAGGATGGTGAATGACCACCCTCCTCCTTCCGTCTGTTTCAATTTTGAGAGGACTTCCTCCTTTGATTGTTGGAGGACTTTTTTTTTGAACGTTGTAGTGGGTTTTTTTAATCCCTTTTCACTTGTGAGGTTGAATTTTGCTTTCTCTTTTTTTTTTGCAATTCCTTAACATTGGAACTTGAACTAGCTTCCTCAAAAGAGCTTGCATTACTTTCTAAAGGGCACAACTTATCAGGAATTTGGAGAATAGTGTCAGACCCGGATTTAGCAACCCAAAATCCTCTGTAATTCCACTACAGTATTCCCTAGATCAGTAGATAGTACTCACAGATACATTATTGTATATCAAAAACATATCATGCGGAAGCATAAATAATACATCAACAACATACTCACGGGCCGATTAGGCCGAAATCAATGAAATGCAGTAGCGAAAACTTCACACAAGTGGAACCCTTAGGACTTGCCCATAGGCAGCCAACTAGGGATTCGTAACCTAGTTCTTGGCCTCTTCATCTTCTAGTGCTACCGATCCCCTTAAGGCACCATAAGGCTTGATCTTCTTTTTCTTATTGATTGAGTAATGGTAATAAGCAACAGTGAGTACAATGGTACTCAGCAAGCCATCACACAGAATGCAAATAATAATAGATGCAAAGCTGTCAAGTGAGGCCTACGTGATTCCTTGGTCACATAGATCGAGAGATTATTACGAGGCCTTTACAATACCTTGCCCCTAGCATTTCACTCATACAGGCTTATCCCTCACGAAGATGGTCTCATAAGTTGTGTGGGATGTTCCACCATAGATTAGCACAGTCGGACTCCACTCTCCACAAACACTAGCCCTGGCAATCATCACCCTCGACTTAGTGTCCCATTCAGGCCAGATCTTCATTATCCTTTTGCACCTATCCCCTGGGAGATAACTTCGAGGGTCTAGTAAATTATTCAATAAGCCTACCCTTTGCCAGCTTGTGGTAATACTATTTTACATGAGGAGGTCATCACATGATTAAGTCCTTAATTTGTCTGGGTGGTTCATACCACAAACCACAATTTCTCATGCAACATCAGTACCAGCCGCTCTTACCATCTACCCAAATAGGTATAGCATGTTTTAGGGTTTTAAGAAGCATAAATCTAGTTGTCACAAATTATTAGTTACTTACATCCCCTAACTGTCCCAAAACATGTTTTCATGTTTAAAGATCGATGCTCATGGCAAACTAGTGCCCTGGACTTGACAAGACTAGCATGGCATTTAATATGACTTATAGCTAGTAAAGTTATCATTAACATCTATGGTGACAAGGATTAGGTGATTCAAGTGTGAAGGATGGCATATTAAATTATTCCAATATCAAGTAGGCATGTAGCTACCTTAAGCTTTGACATACATTTGCATAATAAATTAAGCATGCAATTTGATAATTTAAAGAAACATAATTTTGCGTAAAATGTAGGATCAATATGATCAAAGTGATGACTTGCCTTGCTTGAATTACCATGACCTTGATCTTACTCAAAGCCTTCTCAGTCGATCATTTTGGATTCTTGATCATCGTCTCTTTCCAAGTCATGATCCTGCTCGACCTTGTAATGAATTTGTGGCTCTAGTGACTAATTACACGACCAACGACTGACAAACCCAACAAATCCAAAGAACCATCAAAAGTCTAAATAAGTTTAATTGAATTTATTTATAATGTGCTATGATTAAGGGTATGAGGGAAGATATAGTGAGTTGTAGGATAGAGACGGAGTCAAATGAATTTTGAGTGGAAGCGAATTAACGGAGTAACTTCACTGGGAAAGGATATAAAAGAAAAATCGACGTCAAAGGAATATTCATGAGAATATTCTGCTTTTTAGATCAGAATGTGGTTAGACATAGCCGATTGCATGATGCTGAGACTCGATCTTTCCTTATTTAATTTAATTTATTAAGGAAATTCCATAGGTTAGGCAAGGCCTACGGATGGATGGGAGAGATTAACCGGGATATTGAGTAATACTTGTTGAGGTTTAAAAAATTAGTGTTTTTAGGATACAGGTTCCATAAATGATGTTTATAATGTGAATTGGTCGATTTAACTTCATAGCTCAAGATGCAATATTATTTGGGATTGCAACTACCCATTAATTGAGCCATTAATTTATAATAACTTAATTAAGATATAGAGTTGGTCATTTAACTAATTATTATAAACAAGATTGATTATTCTGCTTGATTAACAAATTTATTAAAAGCAACCAATGGTCCGCATTTATTTGTTGAGGAGTTAATATTCTATTCGGGTTCTCTTTCAAGATTGAATGGAGCTGTCGGTGCATTAAATATTTTCAAGTGTCTCCAGGGAATTTAAATGCTGAGATAAGGCTGGACAATTATGGGCTTAGGCAAGATTACATTTAAAAAATCCTTTAATTAAAGATGCTCCATGCAAGAAATAACGTCATGTTATGCGGCGAGAATTTGCTACTTTGTTAACTTTAAATCGTATTACTAAATTTAGATATGGGGATAGCAAAAAGATAGGATCCAAGGTTAAGACTAGAGTGAAACTTGGGAGCTTCAAAATTGTCTTTGAATAGCTTCAAAACTCATTTTATGGTAGATATCTTGCTAACTTTTTGGTTGATATGAAGTTAATTAAGATTAAACCTCTAGTATCTTTAATTTACAAAACCCCTTTAATTTAGTTTCACAGATTAGATTTTAGTCTAACCTTATTTTTATTGAATCTATGTTAATAACTTGAATCTCGCAAACTTATTTTCTAATTGGAAAAACAATTAATGGCATAATTGTGCTTTATTTAATCTTACTTGAGGATTAACTAATTATTCTTTATTGACATGAAAATAACCAAAATTAAGTTTTTAAATTAATTTGCATAAACCTTTTAATTTAATCTCATAATTAAATTTTTTTCCCTTATAGCCCCATTTGAACTTTTCTTATTTATCTTGATTTCCCAGATTTAATGCCTAATTGGAAAAAGGCATTTAGAGTGTGGCATATGGGCCCGTGAGAAGAGTTTGGACCTACTGTCATTGAAGGGAGGAGAGGGGCAAATGGGAATTAGCACTAGAACAGAATAGGGGAGGCATTCTGATGAGGACATCCTATGGATACAACCATATTTGCTATACTTGTTGTTCTAATTACAAGAGCTCCTATGCATCATTTAAATTATTAGGTGAGATCGTTTCAAAGAGGTTTTACTTTGTTTAATAAAGAACTTATGATATTACATAATGAGAGTCTGTTGCGTTTGTTGTCATGTACCAAGAAGTTACATAATGAGAGTTTGTTGCATTTATTGAAAAAAAGGCAACTGAAAAGAAGTTACGACCAAAATACCAACGTATTGTCGAGTGGACAGAGATCTTCAATGTTCTGTTTCGGGTCAATCCTTGTGTTCTTCAATTTCAGATTGCATTCGATTGAATTATCTTATATTTACCACTCCTATACATTGCTATACACTTATTTTAGCCTTCTTTCATCATTGGTGATCAGCAACATAGGCTAAGAGCTAGATACGAACTATAATTCAATGATGTGTAATTTCTGAAATTAATTGATTGTTCTCCAATGCTACATATCGAGCATTCCAAACTACACCTTATACTAACCAAGTAGATCACGTCGAACTATCCCTTGCAATCGCTTTACTCATCACTTGAGTCATCGGTTGCACCACCTGCTTGGATTGATAAGAACTTGCCAGAGCCTCCAGATCCTAGTAGTTGATAGGAATATATACTTGTGATTTGTTTTCTTGTTTTCTACTAACTATGGTAGGTTCTCGGGATAATTACGAGATATATCTATGTCTTCTTCGAGCCATTGAATGAGAGCTCAAGAAAATTCGCAAGGAAGATGCACGCTTGAGACAAGCTTCTTCACCACGGGAGGTATATGATCGTGATAGTACATCCGGTAAAACTAAAATCACTTTGCCATTCTTTACTGGTAAATTTGATCCTGATGCCTATATTGACTGGGAGATAGCACTAGATAAAGAATTTGAATGTTATAATTAGTCTAATAGGCAAAAGATTAGAGCTGCCACTAGTATTTTTATTGATGATGCAATACTTTAGTGGAAATATTTTGGTAAACATGGTCGAGTGCCTCAAACTTGGAATGCATAAAAAAACTTATTAGATAAATTCATTCCTAAAAACCATGCTGATTATTTGCTAGCGAGATTGCAATGTTTAAAACAACAAAGTAGAACTGCAAAGGAATATTATCATGAATTAAAAACTCATTTATTACGTTGTGGCTTAAAGGAACATGCTGAAGCTATAGAGAACAAATTCTCACGTAGGCTTAATAAAGAAATTCAGAACCTTCTTATTCATGAAGAATATAATTCTCTCTCTCATTTGTTTGTACTTTCTTGTAAGGTTGAAAGTCAGATTGAGGAGAAATCAAGAGTACTTGATGATAAGAAACATGAGAACAAACCCGTGTTTATGCCTTTTTCTGTGACTACCAACTTGTAGGTAGTTGAGAACCATGCCGAAAAGGAGCATGAGCTGATTGAACCATCGACTCCATTGTTTGAGAATGGAAATGAGGAGATAGATGCACCTACATCATCTGAGGAGAACCAAAAATGTAAAGAACATGGTGCTATCATCACTCACGGTGAGTATGAACTACAATTATCCACTGTTCATGCTATTTTAGAGCAAAACTTAATGGAAAACAATTTTGACATGCATATGTTTCAAGTTGAGAATTCAGACTGCATTGACTTGAGCATGCCATGTCATAAAATAAATAAATTGCCTACTATTTTGAGTGATTAATGGGATGAATTTATCACATACAATGATCATGTGGTTTTGGTTAGATATAAAGAAGTTTTGACTAGAATTTCTCCTACTAATTCATTATGTTACTTCATGTTGGGTCCACCTATAAAATTGTCACATGCTATGGAGAAAGTTTCTGAAGTCGCATGTTAGAAAGTTTCTGAACTCGCATGTTCAAAATTCTTGTTTAGTACCTACACCCCTAGGTATAATTTTAATTTGATTGGAGATTATGGTATAGAAAATCAATTTCTTGTATATCAAATATGCATAACTTGTGATCAGATGGACGAATTGAAGCTTGCTGTTTTGGATAATAATTTTTGTGTGCTAAATCTTGTTCAATATGAGAGGAAAGTAAAATTTAGCACTCATCCAATGCCCATGTGTTTATATCTTTTTGCACCATCAAGTATGAACAATCTAAATAAAGATGACAAATTATGGAAGAACTTACAAATCTCTTCACTTTTGCTAGATGAATTTGCTATTGCTCAGTTGAAATTTGATTATATGGATGAGTTTTGTTTGATTCCAAAAGTTGTAGCTTTACCCATATGTGCCACCACTACAAGTCTACAACTTCAAGGATTTGAATTACATAAATGCTTCACTTACATTTGCAAAACTAGTTACTATAATTGATGTATGAGAAATTTTGATTTGCTCATTAACATGTATGATTACTCTTGGGTTAATAATACAATGAGCTTTTATGATCACTGTTGTTTTATAACCTTAATTGTGTAATGGCGAAGAAATGTTGAAACAAATGACATATACATATACCATGCATACACCTTGGCTTCTTTGTTACCATATTTTCAGCTTAACAAAATCTGAGGACGGCTTTGTTTTCAAGAAGGGGAGGATGATGAGGACATGACCCCTATGGATACAACCATATTAGTAATGCTTGTTGTTCCAATTACAAGAGCTCCTACACATCACTTAAATTATCAGGTGAGCTTGTTTCAAAGAGGTTTTACTTTGTTTGATAAAGAACTTATGATATTACATAATGAGAGTTTGTTGTGTTTGTTGTCATGTACCAAGATTTATGATCAAGATTATGCAACACATAAGGTTACATATATGTTAAAACCAAGGATGATTTTCTATCAAGAAGGGGAGGATGATGTGACCATGCCACAAACACATACGACTATAGCACCCAATATTAAGATTGAGCTAAAGGTGAATTTGTTTCTTCAGCTTCAACATATTTTAAATGATAATAGGATGCTTCCTAATGATGAATATATTTATGCAATTATACAAGGAGGATTGCATCAACACTACGAGCTCGTGGTTGGGTCCACCTAAAGGGAAGCCAACCAGCATATCAAGACCAAGTCGACGTCTTTTCCAACTCTTTCTCAAGGTCAACCATGTTCTTGGCACTGTTGATAATGACTTGAAGTGTGGTTTAGCGATTGCTTGGTGTTCTAGTCGTGGCCTGTTAGAAGCCTGTATCGTCAAAGTCATTCTCCTCCAAATCAAAATTATCATCCTATCAGAAGATCGAGACAACATTAGCTCATCACCTTCAGACCAAATTGGGGAAGCGGGGAAGCTGACGACGCTGGACTTGGGTGAGAGGTGGCCAGAGAGGGGATAACATCCACCTAAACGAGTCCCTGGGAGAGTGTTGATGCTAGGGGAGGAGTCATGATGGACCGAGGCAAGGTAGAGGTGGCTGGGCAATGGGTCACCGTGGCCAGACTAGAGGCCGACAGTGGCGCTGGCATCTAAGTGGAAGAGAGGGGAAGGTAGGGTAAGCACAGGCTGGAGATAGGTGGGAGCATGCTTACCGTGCTGTCCATACCGGGGAGGTGCGCTAGAGGTGTCCGGCAGCGGTGGCCTGTGGCGGCGTAGGCAAGGGTAGGGTGCCAGCGAGCTAAGGTGAGGAGCAGGCTAGAGTGGTGCTTGGGGAAGCTTCAGGGCCACGTGGTGATGCTCCACACCTGAGGAATCGAGGAGCCTTGCGCCGAGTTGGAGATGGCGGCGAGGAAGGTGGTGGTGGCCGGTATTGGAGAAATAGTGACTCTAGCGATCTCTGGTGGCTGAGAATCCAATTAACTAGTAGGGAAGAAAGGTAAGGCCTGGGAACACGGCATGAGGCGCTCATAAGGGCAATAGCATCATCGAGAGGGCCAGAATGCCAAGGGCCTGTGGTGGCCAACGCACAGATGTGGCTGCAGAGCTCGGCTAGTTTACGGAGGAAGAAGGGGGAGAATGGGGTGTCCAAGGGTGGCATTGAGCTTGGCTGTGGCTTAAGTAGGAGAAGGCATGCACAATTTATCGTGAGAGCTCGGCACCAAGAGGAACACATGGAGGGCGACTTGTTGCTATTGCTATTAACTGATGAGCAGCGTGCGGAGACGACATGGCTGTGTGGGCGTAGGGTGTCATGGGCATGGTGGCAGAGGCGTGGTGGGATTCATGGGTGTACGGTGGGGCACAAGTCCATGCAACGAGATGGCAAGGTGACTCGATGGGCAGAGGACAGGCGCATGGGCTGTCATCCAGCACGACATTGACGTCGGGTGTAGAGCAGGTGCACAAGATGACATGGCCGGTGGGATTCACAGCGGGAACACGACGAGGCTAGGCATGGTGAGGTGTGGTGCGACATTGGGGTAGCGGCTCTAGACCGAGAGTGGCGACATGTGGTGAGGGGATGCGTCGGGGCGGCAATGGGGAGCTAGACCACGGCACCGTGGCGCAGCGCAGGGCGTGGTCGGCTACCAGGGGAGGATGAAGGGAGGACGACAGCACATGGAGAGGAGCAACCTGTGTCGAGGGACGGGGATGCACGGCCGGTCATGGAACAGAGGTGAGGGCCTGTGTAACATCCTAATTTTCAGAGCCTTTTTGAAGCTTTTAAAATAAAATTCACTATTTAGATTTTTCTAGAATTAATTAAAGCTTAATTGGAATTTTCATAAATTAAAAGGATTTAGTATATGATTAAATTAGACATTAACATTTGGTTAAAATATTTTATTTGAGTTCCTTGAGCCTCAAGGAATTGCCTGGAAGTTTCTTGGATTTTCTTGGATTTATTTGCTATTTTCTAGAGCTCTTTTGATTTTATTTGAATTTCTGAAAAACAAAATTCTCTAAAAATCCTCAAAAGCCCGTTGGGCCGAAGCCTAATTCCCTCCAACTTGTTTTCCTTCTGGCCCTCTCAGCCTTGCCTGCCCGCGCTTGCCACGCGTCGTGCATCCGCGCAGGCGCCTGCCCGCTAGGTGGTCGCCATGCGTCGCCAATCCGTAGCATCCGCTTCGCCCACACTCATCCTGGCTGCTCGCCGCCTTTGTGCCAACGACAGGTGGGGCCCACCTGTTAGAGCCTTCATCTCCATGTTTGGCATGGTGACGCCGCCGTCGCGCCGTCTCCAATTCGAACCCCGAGCCGTTGTCGTCTCGATTTCTTGGCGTCCGTGCGCCATAAATAGCCACACCACCCTCATGCTTCTCATCCTGAGCTACCGCCTCGTCTTCCGAGCCCCACCGTCGAGCTTCGCTCTCGTTGCCTTCGCCATCGAGTTCGCCGGAGTTCGTAAGCCGCCACCGGTCTTCGCCTTTCTTTGCCGATCTCCTCCGTCGACCGTTCATTGTTGCCGGTGAGCCTTGTCGTCATCTTTATCACTGTCCAGCCTCGCTGCTGATCCCTACCGCTGCACTGTCACCGGCCAGCCCCACCATCGCCTCGCACGGCGCGCTCGCCCGCTCCGCGTCGCCTCGGTTCATGTGCAACCGACGCCTCGCGCTGCACGCCGCCAGCTGCATGCCCCGCACCGCACGACCCATCCCCTTCCCATGAACCCTGTCCGCCATGAGCTGAGCAACCGACACATGGGGCCCATTGATCAGGTCTACTGTTCCGTAGACCCGTGAGCTGAGTTAGCATGCACTGTCAGCTGCCACCTCAGCCCTAGAGTCCATGTGTCGTGCCACGTGTATGCCACATCAGTAACCGAGCCGTCCCAGGTGCCACGTCAGCATGCCACGTCATCAACCACGTGTCACGCCATATCAGCATGCCACGTCAACCCCAGTGCACACGTGTCCGCCCAGTTAGCCACCACGTCAACAAGCCCTATCGGTACTGCATTGTTCCGTGAGCCGAATTCACCATAGCCCACTTATTTCATGAGCCGAGTCCACAGCACAGTAGCTTTTCCAATTTTCAGCCTTTTTCCTCCAGATTAGATTTTTCGAGAGCCCGTTCTCCTTCGTCTAGCTCCGATTGACCCGATTCTTTTTCCTAAATTCATGTAAAATTGAGCTCTATCTTTTGGTTCTGGCTTTGAAGTTTTTGGAGTTTATTTGAATTTGCTTTTATGTTTTTGTTTCGTTTCCTCTCTCGTTAGATCACGCGTTCGAAGGAGCTGAAGTAGGATTCGAAGATCAAGAGTCGTTAAGTAAAGCCAAGACAAGTCATGTCCTTTGATCATGTTGAACCTAATTTTCAATTCTATTATGTATTAATTTGTTTTAAATTATTATGCATTGCTATTTTTATACAAACCTTGTATTGGTAGCTATTGTCAAAATTGATTAATTCATCCTTGATAATTTGAATAACATGATTCCATTATCACTATAGGATGGGTAATTATCTAGTGATGCAATATTAGTTGTCACATGGGTTGTACGTTTAGAATTGCTTAGTTATGTGTGTAGTGCGTTGGGTTCGTCATCACACGTTATTAATTAATTTTGACTTAATGATATACTAAAACGTGGTGATCAGCCACAGCTATAAAATTTGTGTACCATAACATGGGTAGTGTCATTGGTGTTGGTTATACAAAAATGGTTTTCACTCGGACGAATGATCGTGCAGTAAAGGGGGTGCAATTTGCATATTGGGATGTTGATGCTTCACCTGGGTACATCTAAGGACTTAACTTTGTGCGCCATTAATTTGAGCCTTACCGCACAAACCACATGTCTAGTATGGGATAGACCTGGCATAATAATTTGTGAAATCTCAACTTTGGTTTCGTTACTGATGTTGTTATGGCACAAGGGGGGAAATTATCGACTAGGTGGTCAACCTACTCAATGACGAAACCTTAGCGAGCGGGATCAGGTTGAGATGGAGCATTGTAAAAGCCTTGTTGTGATTTTCTTTAACGTGAGGATTATCACATCGTATGGGTACAGTTGTTATGGACAATGCTCGATTGTTTCACATGAGGGGTAGAGTTTTCATAAAAAATCTAGTTGGGTTAAGTTGGGAAGTGAATGGTTAGTTCACCAGTGATTCATTTCATGAATCTTGGTTCATGGGTGATTCATTGGGGTGAATGGTTAGTTCACTTGTGGTTGGTCTCAATTCCTTTGGTTACTATTTGTTATCATTTTTAAAGTTTACTTTCCAATATATTTATTGTATTTACTATAAATTATTGCTTTCTGCAAAATTAATCTTTCAGCCATCCATTGGTAAGCCTTGCATACTATATTGCATTTTTTTTATTACAAACGACTTGCTGAGTACTCTATGTACTTACGGCTTCACCCACATTTGCTCAATTGAGAAAGAAGGACTAGATCAGCAAGGGGTACCAGAAGAAGGATACTTTGATGACTTCACGGATTGGGACTTTGCTCCCCAATCGATTGCCTATGGGCATGTCGAGTAACTACCATGCTTATTTCCATTTTCCACTACAAGTTTCTTAGGCCTTTCAGGCTATTAAATTGTAAGCTTGGCCATAAGGTCATACTCTGATTTATAAATCAATAATATTTGAGTTTTTTCTTAGTGAATCGTGGTATGTTCGATATTTCATCTTTGTTTATACTGTGTGCACTAGCGTGATCCTGGACTAGTGCAAAATACACAGGAGAGTCCGGATTTGCATATTGGGGTCCTGACAGCCTGGGCACCAGAGAGACAAGAGGGAGGGAGAGAAAGAAGAGAGAAGGGGCCCAATTGCAGTGAAGGAGAAAAGAGGAGGGGAAAAGAAGGATGCGGGCCCACTTGGAAGAGAGAGGAAAAGGAGAAAGAAGAAAATGCCAACAAGGAAAAGAAACTAAATTTTAACTTTTGAATTTTGGCACACTGATACTTGAAATGTTTGGCACTTTGATTTCGATTTCGATTTACATTGATGATTCAAGTCGAGAATGAATTATATTTTGAATTCGTCTAGATTTGGATTTTGGGGCTTTCACTTGGAAGTTTATATTAAGATTTAAGTGTGGTTCTAGATTCCTTTTAAACTTTTGAAAATCCAAAAAAATCACACAAACTCGAAGAGCGAAAAAAATTGAAATTGAACTCGAATTTTGAATTTTTGCACAAGCTCAAAAACATGCCCAAAAATGGGCTGTTACAAATAGCCATCCACCTTTATGGGCTAAATGATCCTCGCAGGCTTGTTTTGTTCTATCACTTATTGATATGCCTCACAGGGTGGCAAGCGGCTGCACACTAGACTAAACTTGTGTTGGCCATGTAGCCCTTTCATTCTCTTCTCCTATAGTCTTTCTTGGGGCTTGACATCTCCATAGGTCTTGAGGCGTGTTGGAAAACAAGAAGCATGTTAACCTCGCTACCAGAGAATGACTCGAGCTGGCTTTTCACTGCCCCCAGTAGCAACTGCTTGGCATGCGTGTCGTGTGGTTAGTGCAAAGTATATTCCACCCCAAGTCTTGAAGCAGCCGAATCTTTAGTCATCAGCTTGACATATTATGGGAAAACCGTTTGTTATAGGACATTGTTGTCCAAAACGAGAAAACACATGGTCAGGGGAAGGGTATTGAAATCACCAGCCACCCTTTCCCCTTTTGTTATGTATTTTTTTTAGAAAGAAGAGGAAGGCAAACACTTTTAAACAAAGTATTTCTTCAAGAACCTCACATTGACTGGAGGAATCGGCCTCACTCCTTGATGATCAATCAGCTGATAGGCGCCACCCTCGTAAACTCACTCCTTGTCGGTATTGAACGAACACGATAGAAGTGATTTGAAGTATGCATGATTAACATCTAGCATGGCCAATCTGATTGTAATGGCAGCAGGAATCGGTGTTAAGGACATACAGTAGTCAAGGGTCATATGGTCAAAATCCATCAGATATTGCATGTGGCCAAGGTCATCATAGTCAAAACCCATTGAGAAATGTTTGTGGTCGAAATCCACAATGGTCGAAATCCAACGAAAGATGCCCATGGTTAAAATTCATCATGGTCGAAGCCCACTGGGAGCGCTTTGTGGTCAAAAGTCACCATGGACGAACTCAACGAAAGATCCCCATGGTTGACAGTCACAGTAGTTGAAACCCATCAGAAGATGTTCAGGGTCAGAAGTCACTGTGGTCGAACTCATTGGAGGATGTCCATGGTTGACAGTAACTGAGAGACCATGTGGTTGTGACCCCATGTGTGTGATGAGTAATTGACAAAGGTTTAGGAAAGTCGAGTTTTGTTTGTGTGGTTCGATCCATGACGTTGCGTGGTGCAATCGGGCTCGGTCGGACTTGGTCAAACCTGGTCAAAGTGATTAGGATGCATATTTTGTTGATTTGTCAGGTTTGGGCTTTTGCATGCTTAATGTGTCTTCATTAATGCAATTATGCTTACATGTATCGAGCGGTGCTATGTGATGTGTTTCTTGTCTGTGATGGCTGCAGGACGTCGAGGCGGAGTCGTGGCGAGACACGAGGTGACCGGACTAGGCACAGGCGATGTCGAGGTCAGAACGGTCGGATGTGTCGAAGACGACGGAGACTCGAGGTGGTTGCGAGGCTTGGATGACAAGGAACGCGGAAGCTTCCCGGAAGGTGCAGGAGGGGCGTTTCGGTTAAAGCACAAAGCTGCACAGGTGGAAGCGGTTCCGTTCAGGATTTAGCGGGCATAACGGGTTGGAGACCCGTTAGCCAAAGGCTATAAATAGGAGAGGGATTCTCAAGTGCATGCATGCCTTGTGAGAGGGAGTGCATGGCTTTAGGGTTTTGCTTTAGTCAAAATGGCCTTTGGAGAGGTTGTTTTGCTTTAGGCTTTAGTTGTTGAAAGCTGTTGGAGAGTAGTTGAGGGCAGCAGTTCGTGTCTCCTTCGTTGTCTCCTCTGTGTGTGTGCATGTGAGTTCTTGGTGTTCTTGAGATTGGGAGAGGGGGAAGGAGTTGATTCTTCATGTAATCATTCCTCTGTATTCAATAGCGTATCGGGATTCCTTTGTGATCCTTGTGCTTATGGGAATGAATTTATTTCAGTTGAGATGCTCCTGCCTCCCGTGTTTTCCTTCGATGCTCTCTATGCTTGATTTTTGAGTTTTTGTGTTTTGGCTCGATTCTTGCTGGGGAGTGGCAAAATGGGTTGCTCTGTGATGCAATTGCATTTCTAGACCCTTTGGTCATCTAGTTCCAAGAGCAATTTGATCGATTTGCAAGAATCTCATTTTTAGCCTTCCTGTGTTCATGTTCTTACTTCTAGGGTTTTGGTGTAGTTCGTTTCCCTTCATGAGATGGCATGAAACTTGGTATCTTGAGTCCTGAGGCTATTAATTAGCTATTCTCAAAGTTTCATGGCCAAAGGATGAAAGATTGAAGAGGAGTTTGGGATTGAGTGCAGCCCACTGTGTATTTTCAGTTCTTGTCTCTTTTCTTGATCTCTTGGTTTTTAGTTGGTCTCTTTTGGTTCCTTTGTCTCCCCCTGCTATTTAGGACCTTTTGTTGGTCTTTAGGCTTCAGAAGAACCCTTGAGAATCTTCAATTTCATCCCCTGTTGAAGTTCTCCGTTTTTCTGTTTTCGGGCTCTGCTCCCCCTGCTGTCGGTTAGGCTATCTGGTCAGACCGGCTACCTGAGAGCGGTCAGACCGGGGTTCGGGCGGTCAGACCGGACATCGTATGGCGGTCAGACCGGCGGAGGTTGTGCGGTCAGACCGACATTCTGCTGAGAGACCTTGTGGAGGTCATCCCATGTGTGTGATGAGTAATTGACATCGGTTTAGGAAAGTCGAGTTTGATTTGGTTGGTTCGGTCCTTCACGTTGCGTGGTGCAATCGGGCTCGGTCGGACTTGGTCAAACCTGGTCAAAATGGTTAGGATGCATATTATGTCGACTTGTTAGGTTTGGGTTACTTCATTAATGCATTTATGCTTTCATGTATCGAGCGGTGCTATTTGACGTGTTTCTTGTTTATGATGGCTGCAGGGCGTCGAGGGGGAGTCGTGGTGAGACACGAGGTGACCGGACTAGACACAGGCGGTGTCGAAGACGGCGGAGATTCGATGTGGTTACGAGTCGTGGATGACAAGGAACGCGGAAGCTTTCCGGAAGGTGCAGGAGGGGCGTTTCGGTAAAAATGCAAAGCTGCACAGGCGGGAGCGGTTCCGTTCGGGTCTGGCAGGCGTAACGGGTTGGAGACCCGTTAGCCGAAGTCTATATAAGGAGGAGGTGCCTCCTTGTGGCTGCATGCATTCCTAGGGTTTTAGAGGTTGGTAGGGCTTGCTTTAGTCAAAATGAGCTTTGAAGAGTTTGTTTTGTCTTTAGGCTTTAGTTGGTGAGGCTTTAGTGGTTGAGAGCAGGAGGTGAGCAGAGGGTGTTCTGTGTCTCCTTCGATGTGTTCTTGAGTCCCCTCTCTAGCAAGCATGTATGGGTGTGTGTTCTTGAGACTAGAGGTGAGGGAGAGGATGGATTGAGCCACTATGTAATCATTCCTCTTGTTCTAATGTCCATGCGTATGGGGACGTAGTTCCTTGTATCTCTTGTTTCCAGGAATGAAATCTCAGAAGTTTTCTCTCGTGCAGCCTCTCTGTTCTTCGTTCCTCTCTTTGAGTGATTTCTTGGCTTTTTGAGTTTTGAGTTGTTTCTTGCTGAGGAGTGCCAAAATGGGTTGCTATGATCTAGGAGATGCTCAAAAGCCATTTGGCTAGTCAATCCTAAGAGCATACCTTGTTTAATCTCAGATTTGGTGTTTTGCCTTCCTCTGTTCTTTATTTCCTCTTCTAGGGTTTTGATGAATTTCTTGATTCCCTTGAGGAAATGACCTGAGATTCTTGCTGGCGTGTTCTTAGATTATTGCTAACTTAATTGCAAAATCTCATGTGCAAAAGACTTGTGAATATTGAGTAATTTGGGTTTGAGTGCTCCTCTCTGAAGTTTTCCAAGTTTTTCTAGGGTTTGGTTCAAATCTTGGTTCCCTCTTTGAGATGGCTTGAATCTTGGCTTGTAGAGTCCAGTGGATATTGCTAACATATCTGCAAAGTCTTTTGGCCAAAGGATCAAAGAATTGTTGGGAATTTGATTTTTGAGGATGCACTCTGTACCTTTTCAGTTTCTTGCTCAAATCTGAAATTCTTGGTTTTTAGTTGGGTCTTCTTGGTTCCCAGGGTTCCTCTGGTTATTTGGCTTATGGTTATGCTTTTCTGGGCCGAGGAAACCTGAAGAAACTCTTCATTTTTGCTGTTGTGTGAAGTCCCAAGTTCAGTTGTCTGAATTTCAGCATTGCTGTTGTCCGAACCCGACGGGCGGTCAGACCGGAGAGTATTGGGCGGTCAGACCGACCATTATGGGGCGGTCAGACCAGCATGGCCTAGGCGGTCTGACCGCCGGCCAGGGAGCGGTCAGACCGGCCTGATGCCTGCGGTCTGACCGACCTAGTGGAATTTTTTGCTGTTTGTCGTCCCTGTGTTTTTATTTCATGTGTTGTCCCTGTTATTTGTGTGTCCTGTGTTTCTCTCAGTAAGCACAAGGTTCCAGAGCCTTTTTGAACTCAGTTTCATAGCTTTCATAGCTATTGAAAAGGAGTTTCATTCGAGGTTCTTTTGAGGGGTCGTTTTTAGAAGTCGACATTCACCCCCCTGTCGCCATTTCGGTCCAACATCTGCCGACGGTCAGACCGGCCTTGAGCCGGTGGTCTGACCGGCTTTGGCTAAGCGGTCTGACCGGCCTTCCCTGTTCCAGCTGTGCCTGCTTGTATTTTCTTCTTTGGTCTTCCCTTTTGCCTCTGTGTTTTCTCTGTGAGTGTTGTTTCCAGTAGAGAGCTTGACCTCTTCTTCTTCATAGCATTGTTTGCTATCGGAGAAGTTTGAGTAAGTCCTTTTGGGGGGCAAGTTTTAAAGTCGACATTCACCCCCCCTCTGTCGTCATTTCGGTCCAACAGTAACAATAGTCAAAACCCATCAGAAGATGTTTGCGGTCGAACTCATCGGAGGATGTCCGTGGTCAATAGTCACGGTAGTCGAAACCCATTAGAAGATGTTCAGGGTCAGAAGTCACTATAGTCGAACTCATCAGAGAATGTCCATGGTCGACAGTCACAGTAGTCGAAACCCATTAGAAGATGTTCGGGGTCAGACGCCACTGTGGTCGAACTCATCAGAGAATGTCCGTGGTCAAAATCTACCATGGTCGAAACCCACCGGAAGATGGCTGTGGTCAAAATCCATTGTGGATGAAATCCATCGGAAGATGTTCATGGTTGAAATCCACCGTGGTCAAAACACATCGGAAGACATCCGTGGTCGAAATTCGCTGTGGTCAAAACCCATCGGAAGATGTCCGTGGTCAAAATCCACTGTGGTCGAAACCTATCGGAAGATGTCCATGGTTGAAATCCACCATGATCGAAATCCATCGGAAAATATCCATGGTCAAAATCCACCATGGTCGAAACCCATCAGAAGATATCCATGGTTGAAAGCCACAGTAGTCGAAACCCATCGGAGGATGTCTGTGGTTGAAATCCACTATGGTCAAAACCTATCGAAAGATGTCTGTGGTCGACAGTCACAACAGTCAAATTGGTCGTAGGACATACTCACTGCAGTACTGTAGCGTGTAGTCGTAGGAAGTTGTAACATCCCAAAAATTTGGATGTTCAAAAATGTGGAGTTTTAAAAATTTTCTTGCATTTTGCTGGTTTCTAAATCTTTTTCTGAGTGTTTAATTTGAATTTCTTCTAGAGTTCATGCTGTGCAAATTAATAGCCCAAGAATAATTCCAACTGCGAATGATGATCATATAAATAATAAAAATAGAAAATGACATTAACGATCATGAATCCAAAATACCAAAAATTTGGAATTCAAATTTGGGCCAATAAAATAAAACTGAAAGGATATTAGACCTTACCTCCAAATAAGTAAACCAAAAATTCTTTTTAATTCAATTAGCATACAAAAAAACCCAAGGTTGGACACAAAAAAAATTGGAATCAATAATCTCAAATAGGAAATAGAAGTTCAAAATTACAAATTTAAAAATCCAAAAGTTTTTCATTTTCCCTCTTTTCCAATTTTCCCCTCACTTACATGTGGGCCCCACTCCTTTTCTCTCTCTCCTTCCTTTTCTTTTCTCCCTCCCGAATCCCTTCTCTGCCACTGGGCCCGAGCGCACCTCCTTCCTCCTCCTTTCCTCATTTTCTTACCCCCTCCAGTGCGCGTGCTCTGCTGCTCTGCTCCCGTGATGGCTTTTCTCTGCTTTCTCTCGCCACTCCATGTTCGCCCCTGCTCTGCACGCGCCGCTTGCCGGTCCATCGCCACCGAGCCCCGTGCCTTCACGCCCCGAGCCCCGCGCCGGATATTGCCTCACGGTTCTTCCCCGCCACCGCCCGGTCCTTCGCGCCTCGGTCCCTGACAGCAGCTCGGGCGCCCCCGTCAAGTCCCACTCTGCCGCTCCACGCCTCCATCGCATCCCGGCACCCTGTGCCCGGTCATGGCAGCTCTCTGCTATAAGTGGCGGCTCGGCCAAACTCCTTGCGCCCGCAACCCCCTTCCTCCCCTAATCTTTCTCTCATTTCCGCCCGTGAGCCGCCCGGCCGCCTCCTTGCCGTTCCGGTGCTCCGGTGCCTCCCCCTTCAATCCGAGCCCGCCACCTAGTTCCTCTGAGCCTCTAGTCCCTCCCCTCCAGCTCAATTGAAAATCGCCGCGCCGAGCTCGCCGCACGGCCTTCTTCCCCGCGCCCAGCCAAAAACCGCCGCCGCCAGCGCCATTTCTCCTCCGCGACTCCTCGGCTTGATTCCTCTGTGGGAGAGCACCGCCACGCCACCCCGAAGACTTCCCCGCCACCGGCCGGAGCTGCCTTCCACCCCAGCTCGCCGGCGACGACGACCCCCTCCGCGCCGTCGCCTGTACGCCGCCGGCCCACCTCAGCTCCCCTCCGGCCACACCTGCCACCTAGGTGAGTTTCCCTGGTCTCTCTCCCGCTTACTCCTTCGCCAATCGTCGCCCTCCTTCCCGCCGGCACCGCCGCCCTGCTCCACCTCTGTCCCCAGCCGCTAAGCCTCACCGCCGGCCTGCCCCGGGGATCCCCGACTCACGCCGCAACCTTCCCAGGCCTCCTCACTTCAGGGACAACCCATTTTGCCAGCTTGCTGCCCCTCCGGCCACCGGGAGCGCCGGCGAGCCCACCTGCCCCGGCCGCCGTGCACCTCCCCTGTTTTCTTCGGCTTGGCCCCAGCAAACCCCCACTTCTTAGGACTAAATCCCCCCCACCTCCGTTACAGAGCGCAGCATCCCAGTTGGTCATCACCGCTGCGTGTTAACCCACAGGCGCAGGTTCGAGTACCCCCCCCCCCTTCGGCCACCGTTTTGATTTATTGTGTTTTTGCCATTCCAATTAGAGAGTAATTAAGGAAAGTTATAAATATAACCAAGGCAGCTAATAAATTTAAATAGGGCATAAATAACACTGTTTAAGATTCGATATTAGATTAGATATCATGTATAAATGATTAATGTGCCTCTGTTGTTTATTTTAAATCTAACTATAGATAAAAGAGCATTAATAAGAAGATGGTTTTGATATAGATATCCAGGCATCGCAAGGACCTTAATTAAAATAAAAATAACAATTAAGTTTAGATGAGGTAGATTCTGTTAAGTAACAGGTAATAAAAATATGGGACTAATCCGCGAATAATACTAAAGTTTATCAAGATAGAGATGAGTTTAGTAAGTGTTTAATCCTAGATCAAACGACATATGTTAGTAACTAATATGCTCCGAATAGTTGTTTTAAAGTTTAACTATTAATCAAGGGCGTACTAAGAAATTGAGTAAAATCCTGTTTAGGTTATGCTCTCATGTAATAATGATTTAGCAAATGGAAACTTTCTATGGAGAAGATCATATGTTCATGCATTTTAGTGAAATAGATAGAACTAGCCACCGCATAGCTAAACATAAAATGATAATCCTATGCCCTAGTATTTAACGTACCACCTTTAAACAAATCTCCATGGTAGATTTAATTAAGTAACTATATTAATATATGAACCTGTATGACAAGTCTTGATAAATAAATTTGAACTAAAAATAATGCCAAGCTTAATAATAACAAATGTGTGGATAGAATAATAAAGCTGCTAGTGATTAAATCTTAACACCAGATTTAATACATAGTAATATTGAGTATAATTGTATATATATAGCAAGCTGGGACCCGTATAAATAAACCCTAATTCAAATTAAACTTAGCCTAGTAATAACTAAGTGTACATAAAATGTAGTGTCACAAAATGCTATATACCTAGACTATAAGATTAACTCGGTAGGCTAAAAGTTGTATACATCACTTATATATCGCATATGCCCGGAATATTAACGCTCGACAACATAACGCTCAGCTAAACTCTTACTCTAATTAATAGGTCTAACTTAACTCGTGGAATTTCCTTAATAAATATAAAGATAATAAAAGAAAGATATTAATCAACAGATCGAGTCATCGTATTCTGTCATCGGCCTTGCCTCAAATCACCCAAATCACTCATTAACTCATAATAAAACTAAATTGAGTTTATTCGGGTTTATTTGGATCTTTTGCGTTATTTGCTTTTATTTGGATTCAATCGGTTGTAGCGTAATTAGAAATTGGAAGTCGTGAAGATTCAGTGGATCAAGAGAGGTCAAGCTCGAAGTGAAGATAGAGATCAGAAGCACAAGAAAGCATTGTGTGAGCTCAAGACTGCGGTAAACCGCGCCAGGCGAGTCAATACTTTGATCATGTTGAACCTACGTTTTCTGCAAATTACTTTGTTTTAAATTATCAAATCACATGCTATTATTTTATATGCAAATACATGTTAATTTAAGATTTTAGTTATATGCCCATTGTTTGCTTGATTAATATTACACCTCCTTTGGAATAATTGAATGTGTGAACCTTGTCGCCCTAGCAAAAATTAAAAATAGTAATCTTTCGAAAATAAGTCCGTAATTATATCCATGCTTAGTATTGCTTAGATACTCATGGGGCGCGTGAGCGCCCAAGCAACACTTTCAATCCTGAGAAAAATTGGTTAGGCAGTCATGGTGGTAATGACTGATGTATGTTGGATATGGTTATTTTATATTCCCAAAACCTCAAACTGCTTATTTATCTGGGCGGATGGTTCGGGGGTATGGTGCAGGTGTGCACGAGAGTGTGGTTTTGTGGTAGAACCGCCCAGATACCACTAAGGACTGAATCTTGTCGTGTCAACCCGTGTAAAACAGTACAACCACAAGTCTGTAAAATACAACTTGGCTTAGTCGATTTACCGGACCCTGAAAGTCATCCTTCCTGGAAGAGGTGTGGGGTAGTGCAAGCGGCAGTCTGTGTGATGGCTTGAATGGGACACTCGCAGAGGGTGAAGTTCTGCTGTGGCGGGCTAGCAGGGGACGTAGCCAGCTACTAGACGTTCAGAGGGAGAACATCCCGCACAACGTATGGGACCCACCGCAAGTGGGAGCGACCCATAGGGTGAAATGATGGAAGGGGCGAGGTACTTTGAAAAGTCACTGTGATGGTCTACTCAACCACACGACTAAGGAGTCATGTGGGGCAACGAGTTGATTGTCTCTTGTGGTGAAAGTGTACAAACTCTGCAGAGTCAAAACTATTCGAATAGCCGTGCCCACGGTCAAGGGCGGACATGGGAACTTAACCAGATATAGTTCTATTTCAAAAACTTTGTGGGTGGAAATGAAAAAGTGGAGGGCAGTGGAAAGCCCTGATCTGAATTGTCCTGGGTGTCGTCCCAGTGGTAACTTAAGCGGCTATAACGCTGAAAGATGCTATATGGTGCGGATGCCATGTAACGGTGGATGGAATCTGGATCGCTATTATTATTGCATTTTCTTGAACATTATGTTTTTGTTCAAAACTGCTAGGTCTCAGGAAATTTCTATGTATTATATTTTAAATAATGGTAACATTTCTCACAAATAAAATGTCAGGGAGAATAAATAGAGTCGTAAGAAAGGAAGATGGCTGTTTATGGCAATCACATAAAGAAGTTGGTGGATTCATGATTGATCATAGGAGGGTTAATGATAGTGTGGAGTCTAGGAGAAATAAATGGTTGGAGCCAAATGGATTTATAGACTAGATAGATGAATTATATGATTTTTGGAGTATTAGGAAATGCGAAGGTAATGGTTGGATTACAACACTGATATTTGATATAAATTCTTGGGAGATGTTGACAATATTGGGATTAATAGGATTTGAACAATTTCTAGATGGATGAATTGATCTCGGAAATTTGGAGGTATGAAAATAACTATAGGAGATTAAACTTGATCAGTGATATTTTTTGTGGATATATATGATTTGAACAATTTCTAGATGGATGAATTGATCTCGGAAATTTGGAGGTATGAAAATAACTATAGGAGATTAAACTTGATCAGTGATATTTTTGGTGGATATATATATTAGTGAATCATAGATCTGATAAATGATATTATTGGTGGATATATATATATTAGTGAATCATAGATCTGATCAATGATATCCTTGGTGGATATTTAATAGAGAATCCTAGATCTGAGCAATGTTACTCCTGGTGGATGTATACTAGCGATTCGTAGATTTGATTAATGTATTTGGTGGAGGTACAATAGTGAAGTAGTGAGAGATGGATAATGGATAATAAGGCTGATAATTGGAAGAGCAATTTATGGTTGTGGATCAATAACAAAAAGGATTGGATTGTTAGGGATTAGAATACAAAAGAGATCGGTGGATTAGTTAAATGATGTTACTCGCTGTTTGGAGTCTTAGACATCAGTCAATAATTAAAGTGTATTCGGTGGATTAAGTCAATTATGGCAATTGTTGTGTGGAGTTTAAGTAGCAACCATAATACTAAAATTAAATCATGATAATGCTACCAAAAGCGATTTTTGGCAAATAAAACAACCCGCGCCTCTCCTTTATTAAGCCATGCATACTATTTATTTGCATTCTGTGTATTGGCTCGCGGAGCACGGGGTTGGAGTGCTCACACTCACTTTTGCGACAAAATTCAGAATCAGAAATCAAATCACCTCGCCTCAGCAACAAGATTGGACAAGCTGGTAGAGAAGATGAAGATGTCAAGGGCTAGGTCGCGAACCTCCAGTTGGCTGCCTGTGGGCACGTCCTGAAGGTCCCACCTGTGTGCTTCGTTCTTCCGCTGCTACAATTTAATGAGTTCGGCCTCATCGGCCCATGAGTAAGTTTACTATTATATTTACGCTTCCGCATGATATGTATTTTGATGTCCATAACTGTAACTGTGTGCACTATCTACTGATCCAGGGAATAATGCAGCTAAACACAGTAGAATTCGGATTATAAAATCTGGGTACTACAGGGATGGTATCAGAGCATATCGACTGCAGGTCGTGACCTAGTTAGCTTGGCCGTTAGTTTCATGACTAGAATTATTTCTTAAAAAAACTATATTTCCAAAATTATAAAAAGTATTGCTCAATCTCATCTCTCGTAGATGATTCCCTCTCACCTATATGCTGCCCTAGCCATTTATACCTCTAAAGCTCTCTTATCCCGAATTCAAAATGATAGTACAAGAATTAGTGCTGATATCAATCAAAATACCCTCAAATACTTTCCTCTTTCTTCTATTGGTTTCAAAAGGAAAATTTTGTTTCGCTTCTCATACCCCTACTCAAAATTTAAGGCTAGGAACATTGAAGATATTCATGAAGATAAGGTGGTTTCGTTTTAAACGAACTATGCAGATAAACCCCATGCCCCTCATGTGTGCTTTCTCGAGTAGACGCTGGATTGTCGCAAGATTTTCGTTGGTCCCTGTGCACTGTCTTCTTGCTCTCGGGCGTCCTATTTCGTAGTCACGGGAAAGTTTGCTTTTGAAAAATTTGTTTGGTTCTGTATCATTCCGGCACCCTGGGTGTGCTCTTTTAAAATTAGATTGGGCTTAGATCACCTTATCCCCACGACTCCATTCTTACCTCATGCTATTCCCTCTCACCCTGTTTGCTGCAAGTCAAGTCAGATTGACCCAAGCAAAGTGATTGATAGGCAAGCCAAGACAATCAAGGACAGATGGAGCCTTCACCGCTCTCCAACTAAGAGATTCAATCGGCACCAAGACCCAGACTCGAGGCTCTGTCCTGCTAACATTTTCTCCTTACTTACCAAGAGGACCCATCATGGAGTTAGAAGAGACGAATAATGACTAGTGATACCCATTTTAAGGGGGGTAGCACTAAGAGACAAGATGTCGAAGAACTGCCACGATGTATGATTTGGAGGTGCAACAACCTGGACTCAGCGCTAATCGAGCCAGTACGAGAAGATTTGCAGAACCAGAAGCCTTATAGTGCTAAGGACAAAAGGCCACCATATAGATATGTCCAACGTCACCTCTTTCATTCCTAAGGCCCTTTATCCCCTAGGGTACAGACCATTGCTACCCACCTATCAATATGAAATTCTACAACCGTATGTCCAATAGACGATGCAACTACTCCATTCTACGATGACGTGAAGACCACAATGTCAAAAGAGCAAGTATTTGGAAGTCCATGACCTATCTAGGAGAACAAGGTATCTCTCTTCCCTTTTGACTTCTCCAAGTACTAACCCCTATTGTGTAGATTTCCATCTCTCTATGGAGCTAAGGAACTATACGTCGAGCAACACCCCAAAACCCATTGCTAGCCAATGTAACCCACCTCCATTCTTTTCGCTCTACCGGAATCTCGGGGTCGAGATTCATTTAAGGGGGGGTAGGTTTGTAACATCCCAAAAATTTGGATGTTCAAAAATGTGGAGTTTTAAAAAGTTTCTTGCATTTTGCTGGTTTCTAAATCTTTTTCTGAGTGTTTAATTTGAATTTCTTCTAGAGTTCATGCTGTGCAAATTAATAGCCCAAGAATAATTCCAACTGCGAATGATGATCATATAAATAATAAAAATAGAATATGACATTAACGATCATGAATCCAAAATACCAAAAATTTGGAATTCAAATTTGGGCCAATAAAATAAAACTGAAAGGATATTAGACTTTACCTCCAAATAAGTAAACCAAAAATTCTTTTTAATTCAATTAGCATACAAAAAACCCAAGGTTGGACATAAAAAAATTTGGAATCAATAATCTCAAATAGGAAATAGGACATAAAAAAATTTGGAATCAATAATCTCAAATAGGAAATAGAAGTTCAAAATTACAAATTTAAAAATCCAAAAGTTTCTCAATTTCTCTTTTTTCCAATTTTCCCCTCACTTACATGTGGGCCCCACTCCTTTTCTCTCTCTCCTTCCTTTTCTTTTCTCCCTCCCGAATCCCTTCTCTGCCACTGGGCCCGAGCGCACCTCCTTCCTCCTCCTTTCCTCATTTTCTTACCCCCTCCAGTGCGCATGCTCTGCTGCTCTGCTCCCGTGATGGCTTTTCTCTGCTTTCTCTCGCCACTCCATGTTCGCCCCTGCTCTGCACGCGCCGCTTGCCGGTCACGTCGCCACCGAGCCCCGTGCCTTCACGCCCCGAGCCCCGCGCCGGATATTGCCTCACGGTTCTTCCCCGCCACCGCCCGGTCCTTCGCGCCTCGGTCCCTGACAGCAGCTCGGGCGCCCCCGTCAAGTCCCACTCTGCCGCTCCACGCCTCCATCGCATCCCGGCACCCTGTGCCCGGTCATGGCAGCTCTCTGCTATAAGTGGCGGCTCGGCCAAACTCCTTGCGCCCGCAACCCCCTTCCTCCCCTAATCTTTCTCTCATTTCCGCCCGTGAGCCGCCCGGCCGCCTCCTTGCCGTTCCGGTGCTCCAGTGCCTCCCCCTTCAATCCGAGCCCGCCACCTAGTTCCTCTGAGCCTCTAGTCCCTCCCCTCCAGCTCAATTGAAAATCGCCGCGCCGAGCTCGCCGCACGGCCTTCTTCCCCGCGCCCAGCCAAAAACCGCCGCCGCCAGCGCCATTTCTCCTCCGCGACTCCTCGGCTTGATTCCTCTGTGGGAGAGCACCGCCACGCCACCCCGAAGACTTCCCCGCCACCGGCCGGAGCTGCCTTCCACCCCAGCTCGCCGGCGACGACGACCCCCTCCGCGCCGTCGCCTGTACGCCGCCGGCCCACCTCAGCTCCCCTCCGGCCACACCTGCCACCTAGGTGAGTTTCCCTGGTCTCTCTCCCGCTTACTCCTTCGCCAATCGTCGCCCTCCTTCCCGCCGGCACCGCCGCCCTGCTCCACCTCTGTCCCCAGCCGCTAAGCCTCACCGCCGGCCTGCCCCGGGGATCCCCGACTCACGCCGCAACCTTCCCAGGCCTCCTCACTTCAGGGACAACCCATTTTGCCAGCTTGCTGCCCCTCCGGCCACCGGGAGCGCCGGCGAGCCCACCTGCCCCGGCCGCCGTGCACCTCCCCTGTTTTCTTCGGCTTGGCCCCAGCAAACCCCCACTTCTTAGGACTAAATCCCCCCCACCTCCGTTACAGAGCGCAGCATCCCAGTTGGTCATCACCGCTGCGTGTTAACCCACAGGCGCAGGTTCGAGTACCCCCCCCCTTCGGCCACCGTTTTGATTTATTGTGTTTTTGCCATTCCAATTAGAGAGTAATTAAGGAAAGTTATAAATATAACCAAGGCAGCTAATAAATTTAAATAGGGCATAAATAACACTGTTTAAGATTCGATATTAGATTAGATATCATGTATAAATGATTAATGTGCCTCTGTTATTTATTTTAAATCTAACTATAGATAAAAGAGCATTAATAAGAAGATGGTTTTGATATAGATATCCAGGCATCGCAAGGACCTTAATTAAAATAAAAATAACAATTAAGTTTAGATGAGGTAGATTCTGTTAAGTAACAGGTAATAAAAATATGGGACTAATCCGCGAATAATACTAAAGTTTATCAAGATAGAGATGAGTTTATTAAGTGTTTAATCCTAGATCAAACGACATATGTTAGTAACTAATATGCTCCGAATAGTTGTTTTAAAGTTTAACTACTAATCAAGGGCGTACTAAGAAATTGAGCAAAATCCTGTTTAGGTTATGCTCTCATGTAATAATGATTTAGCAAATGGAAACTTTCTATGGAGAAGATCATACGTTCATGCATTTTAGTGAAATAGATAGAACTAGCCACCGCATAGCTAAACATAAAATGATAATCCTATGCCCTAGTATTTAACGTACCACCTTAAAACAAATCTCCATGGTAGATTTAATTAAGTAACTATATTAATATATGAACCCGTATGACAAGTCTTGATAAATAAATTTAAACTAAAAATAATGCCAAGCTTAATAATAACAAATGTGTGGATAGAATAATAAAGCTGCTAGTGATTAAATCTTAACACCAGATTTAATACATAGTAATATTGAGTATAATTGTATATATATAGCAAGCTGGGACCCGTATAAATAAACCCTAATTCAAATTAAACTTAGCCTAGTAATAACTAAGTGTACATAAAATGTAGTGTCACAAAATGCTATATACCTAGACTATAAGATTAACTCGGTAGGCTAAAAGTTGTATACATCACTTATATATCGCATATGCCCGGAATATTAACGCTCAACAACATAACGCTCAGCTAAACTCTTACTCTAATTAATAGGTCTAACTTAACTCATGGAATTTCCTTAATAAATATAAAGATAATAAAAGAAAGATATTAATCAACAGATCGAGTCATCGTATTCTGTCATCGGCCTTGCCTCAAATCACCCAAATCACTCATTAACTCATAATAAAACTAAATTGAGTTTATTCGGGTTTATTTGGATCTTTTGCGTTATTTGCTTTTATTTGGATTCAATCGGTTGTAGCGTAATTAGAAATTGGAAGTCGTGAAGATTCAGTGGATCAAGAGAGGTCAAGCTCGAAGTGAAGATAGAGACCAGAAGCTCAAGAAAGCATTGTGTGAGCTCAAGACTGCGGTAAACCGCGCCAGGCGAGTCAATACTTTGATCATGTTGAACCTACGTTTTCTGCAAATTACTTTGTTTTAAATTATCAAATCGCATGCTATTATTTTATATGCAAATACATGTTAATTTAAGATTTTAGTTATATGCCCATTGTTTGCTTGATTAATATTACACCTCCTTTGGAATATTTGAATGTGTGAACCTTGTCGCCCTAGCAAAAATTAAAAATAGTAATCTTTCGAAAATAAGTCCGTAATTATATCCATGCTTAGTATTGCTTAGATACTCATGGGGCGCGTGAGCGCCCAAGCAACACTTTCAATCCTGAGAAAAATTGGTTAGGCAGTCATGGTGGTAATGACTGATGTATGTTGGATATGGTTATTTTATATTCCCAAAACCTCAAACTGCTTATTTATCTGGGCGGATGGTTCGGGGGTATGGTGCAAGTGTCGAGCGCCGAAGGCGTGTCGTCGAGCGCCGAGGATGTGCCGTCCCGCCGAGGCGATGCCTACGATGCGGACGGCGAAGTCGAGCGCGGAAGACGTGTCATCGAGCGCCGAGGACGTGCCGTCCCGCCGAGGCGATGCCTACGAGGCGAACTGCGAAGTCGAGCGCCGAAGATGTGTCGTCGAGCGCTGAGGATGTGCCGTCCCGCCGAGACGATGCCTACCAGGCGGACGGCGAAGTCGAGCGCCGAAGACGTGTCGTCGAGCACCGAGGACGTGCCGTCCCGCCGAGGCGATGCCTACGAGGCGGACGGCGAAGTCGAGCGCCGAAGATGTGTCGTCGAGCACCGAGGACGTGCCGTCCCCCCGAGGCGATGCCTACGAGGCGGACGGCGAAGTCGAGCGCCGAAGGCGTGTCGTCGAGCGCCGAGGACGTGCCGTCCCGCCGAGGCGATGCCTACGAGGCGGACGGCGAAGTCGAGCGCCGAAGCCGTGTCGTTGAGCGCCGAGGACGTGCTGTCCCGCCGAGGTGATGCCTACGAGGCGGACGGCGAAGTCGAGCGCCGAAGATGTATCGTCGAGCGCCGAGGACGTGCCGTCCCGCCGAGGCGATGCCTACGAGGCAGACGGCGAAGTCGAGCGCCGAAGACGTGTCGTCCAGCACCGAAGACGTGTCGTTGAGCGCCGAAGACGTGTCGTCGAGCACCGAGGACGTGCCGTCCCACCGAGGCGATGCCTACGAGGCGGATGGCGAAGTCGGGCGCCGAAGACGTGTCGTCAAATGCCGAAGACGTGCCGTCCCGCCGAGGCGATGCCTACGAGGCGGACGGCGAAGCCGAGCGCCGAACACGTGTCGTCGAGCGCCGAAGACGTGTCGTCGAGCGCCGAGGACGTGCCGTCCCGCCGAGGCGATGCCTACGAGGCGGACGGCGAAGTCGAGCGCCGAAGACGTGTCGTCGAGCGCCGAGGACGTGCCGTCCCGCCGAGGCGATTCCTACGAGAAGGACGGCGAAGTCGAGCGCCGAAGACGTGTCGTCAAATGCCGAAGATGTGCCGTCCCGCCGAGGCGATACCTACGAGGCGGACGGCGAAGCCGAGCGCCGAAGACGTGTCGTCGAGCGCCGAAGACGTGCCGTCCCGCTGAGGCGATGCCTACGAGGCGGACGGCCGACGTTCCCCTACCCTCAAAAACAGTGCCCGCCGAGAGCGGGCGCTTGAGGCGTAGGCCGAGGGCACTACGCGTGCGGAGGCAGGGAGGCGGAGCCGCCGTTCCCCTACCTTCAAAAACAGTACCCGCGGAGAGCAGGCGCTTGCGACGTAGGCCGAGGGCACTACGCGTGCGGAGGCAAGGAGGCGGAGCCGCCGTTCCCCTACCTTCAAAAATAGTACCCGCGGAGAGCGGGTGATTGCGACGTAGGCCGAGGGCACTACGCGCGCGGAGGCAGGGAGGCGGAGCCGCCGTTCCCCTACTTTCAAAAACAGTGCCCGCGGAGAGCGGGCGCTTGCGGCGTAGGCCGAGGGCACTACGCACGCCGAGGTAGAGAGGCGAAGGCGCCGTTCCCCTATTTTCAAAAATAGTGCCCGCGGAGAGCAGGCGCTTGCGACGTAGGCCAAGGGTACTACGCACGCGGAGGCAGGGAGGCGGAGCCGCCGTCCCCCTACCTTCAAAAATAGTGCCCGCAGAGAGCGGGCGCTTGCGACATAGGCCGAGGGCACTACGCGCGCGGAGGCAGGGAGGCGGAGCCGCCGTTCCCCTACCTTCAAAAACAGTGCCCGTGGAGAGCGGGCGCTTGCGGCGTAGGCCGAGGGCGCTACGCGCACAGAGGCAGGGAGGCGACACTGCCATTCCCCTACCTTCAAAAGGAGTGCACTGTCGTTCCCGTACCTTCAAAACAGTGACCACGGAGAGCGGGCGCTTGCGACGTAGGCCGAGGGCACTATGCGTGCGGAGGCAGGGAAACGAAGCCGCCATTCCCCTACCTTCAAAAACAGTACCCGCGGAGAGCTGGCGCTTGCGACGTAGGCCGTGGGCACTACGCGCGCGGAGGCAGGGAGGCGGAGCCGCCGTTTCCCTACTTTCAAAAACAGTGCCCGCGGAGAGCGGGCGCTTGCGGCGTAGGCCGAGGGCACTACGCACGCCGAGGTAGAGAGGCGAAGGCGCCGTTCCCCTATCTTCAAAAATAGTGCCCGCGGAGAGCGGGCGCTTGCGACGTAGGCCAAGGGTACTACGCGCGCGGAGGCAGGGAGGCGGAGCCACCGTTCCCCTACCTTCAAAAACAGTTCCCGCGGAGAGCGGGCGCTTGCGACGTAGGCCGAGGGCACTACGCGCGCGGAGGCAGGGAGGCGGAGCCGCCGTTCCCCTACCTTCAAAAGCAGTGCCCGCGGAGAGCGGGCGCTTGCGGCGTAGGCCGAGGGCGCTACACGCACAGAGGCAGGGAGGCGACACTGCCGTTCCCCTACCGTCAAAAAGAGTGCCCGCGGAGAGCGGGCGCTTGCGGCGTAGGCCGGGGGCGCTACGCGCACAGTGGCAGGGAGGCGACACTGCCGTTCCCCTACCTTCAAAAGGAGTGCACTGCCGTTCCCCTACCTTCAAAAACAGTGCCCGCGGAGAGCGGGCGCTTGCGAAGTAGGCCGAGGGCACTACGCGCGCGGAGGCAAGGAGGCGGAGCTGCCGTTCCCCTACCTTCAAAAACTCACGGTGCACTCCCTAGTGCAATGCGTGCGAGGGCGCGACATCCAAGTGGTGCGCCGCTGAAAGCGAGGAACTCCCTTGTGTCTCGGCCATGTAGTAATTTTTATACTCCGTAGAGTGCGTGCGAGCTTCAACCACGTCTATTTATACTCCGGAGAGTACGTGCGGGGGGCGATGCACACACGTGCGCAGGACATCCGCGTCTTGTTTATACTCGGTAGAGTGCGCAGGGACAACATCTGCGTCTTATTTATACTCCGTAGAGTGCGTGCGGAGGCGGACCTCGACGCTACGTCTTATTTAGAGTCCGTAGACTGGTGCGTGCGGAGGCGTACCTCGACGCTACGTCTTATTTATACTCCGTAGAGTGCGCGCGGAGGCGTCCCCCCGTTGCGTCTTATTTAGAGTCCGTAGACTGGCGCGTGCGGAGGCAAGCTCAACGCTACATCTTATTTAGAGTCCGTAGATTGGCGCGTGCGGAGGCAAGCTCAACGCTACGTCTTATTTTAGAGTCTGTAGACTGGCGCGTGCAGAGGCAAGCTCAACGCTACGTCTTGTTTAGACTCCATAGAGTACGCCGAGGCGCAAGGCCGTCGTGCGATTTAAATAAAAAACAAGGACCAAAACAGAGGCATCAAAGAAATGGCCGAAGATTTGCGACAACAAAACGCTCCAGAATGCAGTACTGGAAAAGCCTACGGTAGCCCAAAACAGGCCAAAACCGAAGAAGCAAGTACGGCCAAATCGAGTGCTCTTAGAATGGAACCATAGCCACAATGAATAATATGCTGCATAACCATTTCCTTAAAGCCATGCACGCAAGAACTGCGGTGGGAATTTAATATAGCCTTGCAGGTACCCATATGCAATACGTACCAGGTAGGACGGCTGCACGACGCTAGCGGAGGCCTCGTCGTGAGATGCGGCGCTTACGATCGACACCAGAAAGGTAGACATTGCTACGCCCTCCTGGTTCCCGGCGACGCACGGGCGTGGCCATGCACGCATGCAGAGTTTGCAACATAGCTAGTCGTTGACGCGCGAAGGCCCGAAGCGTAGTGCACGCGTGGCAACCGGCGAAGTCTCGCCGAGGAGACCTCGCTGAAGATGTGCGAAGGCTCGGAGCCTACTTTTGGCAGCGCGGAGGTGACTGGCTGACTGCTCCGTATCCGACGGAGGCCGTAGTCGCACGGAGGTCGTAGTCGCACGGAGGTGCCGTATACCTGTGTGAGGGGCTTCATGTAGAATGCACGCGTGTGTTGAGAGCTTCACATGGAGTGCCTGCATGCATTGAGGCTTCACGTAGAATCAATGTTCTAAATAGCGGGATTTAGCAGCAGCTTTAGCGGGCTATAGCGATTGGGGAGGTCAGACGCTAAGCTATGCCATATTTGGCGCTAAACGAATTTTTCCGCTATTAGCGGCTAATAGCGCGCTATTACCGCTAAATGGAGGTTCATTTAGCGCCGCTAGGGCAAGTTTCTGCGTGGGCTTTCATTTTCCTCGGCCCAAATCACGCGCAAGCCCAAATCATCGCGATACCCACCGATTGGAAGCTGTCCGCTATAGCCCGCTATTTAGCCCGCTATAGCCTTTCTTAGCCTTTGGGAGAGGCAGCCGCTAAGGGGCTTAGCCCGCTATTTAGAACATTGCGTAGAATGCATGCATGTGAGCCGATGGCTCCTGGAAGATGGAGTCCTCGTCGCTGTCGTCCCGAGCTGTGGCCAACCGACGCCTATGGAAGCTCGTATCATGGACTTGCACCGTACTGAAGTTTGGTCCTGCAGGAGCTTTGCGTCGTCGCCGAAGCGAGCGGAGGCCGGAGCCCCACTTCGACATCGCGGAGACGAGCGGAGGCCGGAGGCCAACTTCTACAGTGCGGAGACGAGCGGAGGCCGGAGGCCAACTTCGACAGCGTGGAGACGAGCGGAGGCCGTAGGCCAACTTCGACAGCGCGGGGACGAGCGGAGGCCGGAGGCCAACTTCGACAGCGGAGGCGGGGCACCAGAGCTTCATCGTGGAGGCGAGGTCCTGCATGGAGCCGAGCACGCGGAGGCGACGCGGGACCGAGACCAATCATAGTGAAGGCTGCTGCTTGGGAGCGCCGCCACCACCACCGGGCTGGCTGTCTCCGCCGCCACCGGCTGGCCGCCGTCGCCGCCCCACTGCGCCATGGTCGCCGTGCCGTCCGCATGCACACACCTGCCGGCCAGCTACATACGCCGCCAGCCGCCACTGCCGGCAGCGGCAGCCGTTGGCCGGCGCTCCTCGAGTCGGAGACTTCGGGTGGTAGACTTCGCGCCTGGATGGAGTCCCATGCTTAGACTGTTGTAGGGTCTTACGACCTCCCAGGACCTTTTACGACCGGTTAGAGTCGTTTACGACCGCTCCGCGATATTGCTGCCGCTGCTTTCCTTCAGCCGCTCGAGATACCGTGATCGAAACTTTCTACGATCACGCAGTGATGCTGGCGATCACTGTTCACCGTAGTCGAACACCCTTTCGACTACGTTCACTTCTGGCCTTCCCGGTGTAGTCGTAGCTCGTTACGACCACCTTCGACTCCTTACGACCACGTTGTTCGCTCCTTAGCCGTAGTCGTAAAAACACTGTTCCTTTGCCGTGGTCGTAGCGCCTCCCGACTACGCCTGTTGGAACTTTGCCGTGGTCGTAGCTCCTCTCGATCACGCTTGCGGTGATCGTGAGTCCTTCCGACCACGTCTTGCACAATCACACGACAACACAATACTTTGTGTCTTTCCCTCTTTTTGTATTTTCTCAATGGCTTGGTACATCAAATACATGGCTCTAAGCCTCTTTTTATACCCGGCTGTCCTACTTCAACACGGGTTCTCAAACCTACTCCGACTCCGAGTCTTATACGACTTCGACTCGGTTTCCAACTACGACTTTGAATTTGGTTTCCAACTACGACTTTGAATTGCGGCTGCAATTCGACTCCGATTACACCCAAATTTTGCACATGACTCTAAAACAAGATTATTTACAACATTCTCTCCCTAATCTTGTTTTTCGACTTCGATCATGCCAATTTTCTTCCTCATCTCTGAAAACTTTATCCGTCCCAGCGACTTTGTCAATATGTCTGCTTTCTGTTCTTCGGTTCTGATGTAGTCGATTTCAATCTTCTCTTCTTCGACACAATCTCTGATATAATGATATCTTGTGTCTATGTGTTTGCTTCTATCATGTAGAACCGGATTCTTGCTCAGCGATATTGCAGATTTGTTATCAACCCTGAGCGTCACCTTCTGAATTTCTTCATCTGACAATTCACTCAACAGTCGAGCGAGCCAGACTCCCTGGCAAGATGCTGCGCTCGCTGCGATGTACTCGGCTTCACATGAAGATAATGCAACCACCTTTTGCTTCTGAGATTGCCAGCTGATCAGACTCTCCCCAAACACAAACATTATGCCTGTTGTGCTCTTTCGATCGTCGACATCTCCCGCCATGTCGCTATCACTGTAGCCCGTCAACTGCAACGACTTTCCACCTCCTCTCTTGTACTGAATCCCGAGATTCAAAGTACCTTTGATGTATCTCAGGATGTGCTTCACGGCATTCATATGCTCCTGAGTCAGTTTCTCCATGAAACGACTTACGTATCCGACCGCAAACGAGATGTCTGGTCGGGTGTGCACCAGATACCGTAGACTTCCGACAATGCTCCTATAAGTCATGGCATCAACTGGTGATCCTGGGCCTGTCTTGCTCAACTTCAGATGATTCTCCATTGGGGTTTGACATGGATTGCACTCTTCCATACCCGACTTCTCCAGAATCTTTCGAGCATATCCCGACTGACAAAGTGTTATGCCGTTGTCGGTTTGATTTACTTCAATGCCGAGGTAGTAGCACAGAAGTCCCAAATCGGTCATTTTAAACAGCCTCTTCATCTCTTCTTTAAACCTCATAATCTCCTTCGAACTCGATCCAGTAATGATCAAGTCGTCCACGTAAATGCCCACGATCAGTCTGTTCTTCGCATCTCCCCTCGTGTACACAGCATGTTCAGAGTTGCTTCTTCTGAACCCGAGTGCCGTTAGACATTTGTCAAGCTTCAAATTCCATGCTCGTGGTGCTTGTTTAAGTCCGTAGAGAGCTTTGTTCAGCTTCAAGACTTTCTCGGCTTGCTCCTTGGATTGAAAACCCGGCGGTTGAGAGACATAAACTTCCTCCTTAATGTCTCCGTTCAAAAACGTCATTTTCACATCCATGTGGTGAATCTCCCATCCACCGTTTGCTGCCAATGCAAGAAGTAGTCGTATAGTCTCCATACGAGCTACTGGGGCAAAGACTTCTTCGTAGTCGATGCCTTGTTTTTGAACATACCCTCTCGCCACAAGTCGTGCTTTGTGTTTTACGACTTCTCCCTTGGAATCCTTCTTTACCTTGAAGATCCACTTTAAACCGATTGCTCGATGACCCTTTGGCAAATCGGTGAGTTCCCATGTGTCATTCTCTTCAATCGACTTCAGCTCTTCCTGCATAGCTGCTCTCCAGTATGCATCTCCCTTTGCTTCTTCATAGCTTCCAGGTTCTTCTGCAGTCGTGTAAAGCAGTAGCTCTTCAGACTGCACTGGTTCAGTTTGTGCATAAATCTCACTTATGCTTCTCATCTTCGGTATTCTATCGCTCGAATCTTCTTCATCAGACTCTTCTTCATTTTGTGAGACTTCCTGATCATCAGCACCGGTCGAATTTTGGCTTTGAGATGTGGTCGTAGCTTCTTCCGTATTGTTAGCATCGACTTCTTCGACTTCGAAGGTTACCCACTTCGAAATGTCTTTCTCAATGTCCTCGTGCTCTTCCCACTCCCAATGTTTGTTCTCTTCGAAGACCACGTCTCTGCTCACATGAATCTTCTTTTCGACCGGATCATAGCACCTGTACGCCTTGGTGCCTGGTTCCGAGCCAAGATAAATCATCCATCTGCTCCGGTCGTCTAACTTCTTGAGATAAGTGGATGGCTTCACATGGGCTAAGCATCCGAAGACCCTTAGATGCTCGACATTGGGTTTTCTTCCCGACCACTGTTCATATGGAGTGACTCCATCCAGTGATCGCGTGGTCGCACGATTTAGCAGATAGACAGCATGTCGTACTGCTTCTGCCCAAAGCCTCCCGGGCAGGAATCGGCTCTTCAACAGACTTCTAGCCGTTTCGACCACAGTCCGGTTTCTTCTTTCTACGACTCCGTTTTGTTGAGGTGAATACGGAGCCGTGAAGAATCTTGCAATACCCTTCTCTTCACAAATCGAGTCGAACTCTTTTGCGAGGAATTCTCCTCCTTGGTCTGATCTGACCGACTTCACCTTCTTATCGACTTCGTTTTCGACAAGAGTTATGAACTTCTGAAAGTTCGACTTTGCCTCGTCCTTGCTCTTCTGCATGTACACCCACATGGCTCTGGAGTAGTCGTCTACGATCAACATGAAGTATTGATTTCCGGCATCTGTGCGAGGTGTGATTGGTCCGCACAGATCTACGTGAACCAATTCGAGTGGTTGCGAAGCTCTGAAACTCGTCTGCTGTGGAAAACCGCTACGAGTTTGTTTTGCCACCAGACAGCCTTCGCAGACTTGCTCCGGGTGGTCAATTGTCGGTAATCCGACCACCATCTCCTTTTCGGCCATCGTGTTGAGACTCTGGAAGTTCAGATGTCCGAATCTTGCGTGCCATAGCCAGGCCGCGTCATCGGTTGTAGTCTTCATACACTTCGGCTTGCAAGCTTCAATTTGAATTTTGTACAGACGGTTTACCGTTCTCTGTACTTTCATCAGCAGTCGCTCAGTGTGGTCGTACATCTTCAGATAGGTGTCTTTGAGTTCAATCCGACAACCTTCTTCAGTCAATTGTCCAAGGCTTATAATGTTGCTTCGTAGACTTGGAATGTAGTATACATTCGACAATCTCCTCTGGCTTCCATCCTTGCACTGCATCAGGATCGTGCCTCTCCCTTTTATCTGAATGGTCGAGCCGTCTCCGAACTGTACTCTTCCAAGCACATTCTTATTTAATTCGTAAAACATCGAGTACGTACCCGTCATGTGGTTGCTGGCTCCGTTGTCGAGATACCAGTCTGCCGTCCGCTCTTGAGTCTGCTCTGCTTTCTCCAACAGACTCGGAAACACTTTCTCCTCGTTTAATAGAACCATTGTCGGTTCGTCTGTAGTGCAGAGCGACAACAGCAATGTCGGCTCTTTGTGCTCATCCGTTTGAGCCAGGTTTGCTTCCTCTACTTTCTTCTTACTCCGGCAATTCGCAGCATAGTGACCATACTTCTTGCAGTTATGGCACTGGATGTGGCTCCGACATTCGGCAGCGTAATGTCCGAATTTCTCGCATGTGTAGCACTGGATGTCAGATTTGTCCGTCTGATGATTTCCATCTCCACAACCACCACGACCTCCTCGACCACCTCTTCCACGGCCACTCTGGCCATAGCCTCGTCCTTGTCCTCACCCATGAGACGCGCCGCGGCCACGACCACGTCCACGACCGCCCCTTGATGACGATTCTCCTCGGTTCCTCGTGTCATCCTTTACAAACAACGCTTGTTGGTTGTAAGGCCCTTTTCCTTCATTGTCGGTTTGGTAACTCTTCAGAAGCTGCTCGTGTGCTCTGAGCGCCCCAGTTACCTCCTCGACCTTCATCTTCGAGAGGTCTTGTGAGTACGTGATCGTAGTTACGACCGGGAGAAACTTCTCCGGCAGTACTCGTAGATACTTCTTTACCGCCACCTCATCTTTCAAGTCGTCGCCGAGAGATTTGATCTCGTTTACGACTTCATTAAACTTCCCAGAGAATTCTTCCACAGTCTGGTCTCTTCCCATCTTCAAAGATTCAAACTCACTGCGTAAAGTTTGAAGTCGAACTTCCTTCACTCGATCTACTCCTTGGTGCATTATCTGCAGAGTAGTCCAGACGTCTCTCGCCGTCTCCTTACCGATCAGCTGCCGCATCATCGAGTCGGGCACGGCCTGATAGATCGCCGCCATCGCCATCTTATCGAGTCGTTCATCAACAACTTTGTCTTTCTCCTTTGGTTCAACTGGACCCCAGACTCCCTGTGCGATCATGTTGACCTTCATCTTCATCGCCCAGATCGGGTAATTGTCCGAACTGAGGATCGGGTACTGCAGCGACACGCTTTCCTTCACCTTTGAAGCCTCCGCCATGGTTCACCAGGCTCTGATACCAACTGTTGTAGGGTCTTACGACCTCCCAGGACCTTTTACGACCGGTTAGAGTCGTTTACGACCGCTCCGCGATATCGCTGCCGCTGCCTTCCTTCAGCCGCTCGAGATACCGTGATCGAAACTTTCTACGATCACGCAGTGATGCTGGCGATCACTGTTCACCGTAGTCGAACACCCTTTCGACTACGTTCACTTCTGGCCTTCCCGGTGTAGTCGTAGCTCGTTACGACCACCTTCGACTCCTTACGACCACGTTGTTCGCTCCTTAGCCGTAGTCGTAAAAACATTGTTCCTTTGCCGTGGTCGTAGCGCCTCCCGACTACGCCTGCTGGAACTTTGCCGTGGTCGTAGCTCCTCTCGATCACGCTTGCGGTGATCGTGAGTCCTTCCGACCACGTCTTGCACAATCACACGACAATACAATACTTTGTGTCTTTCCCTCTTTTTGTATTTTCTCAATGGCTTGGTACATCGAATACATGGTTCTAAGCCTCTTTTTATACCCGGCTGTCCTACTTCAACACGGGTTCTCAAACCTACTCCGACTCCGAGTCTTATACGACTTCGACTCGGTTTCCAACTACGACTTTGAATTTGGTTTCCAACTACGACTTTGAATTGCGGCTGCAATTCGACTCCGATTACACCCAAATTTTGCACATGACTCTAAAACAAGATTATTTACAACATAGACGCCGAGGGCGCAGAGGCCGAAGGGCCAGAGCTGCAGCGCAAACTCCGATAGTGCGAAGCTAGCCATCTCCACGGTCCGACACATCGCTTCTGCATGACGGTGCGCATCCTTCGGCGAGTGCGGAGAGCCGGCGGAGGTTGACGTAGCGCGGAGAGCCGGCGAGGGCCAACGCCACGGCCGACACCGTGGCACCCTTCGGCGAGCGGAGAGCCGGCGGAAACCGACGCAGCTGCACCCTTCAGCAAGCACGGAGGGCCAGCGGAGGTCGACGCAGCGCGGAGAGCTAGCGGAGGTCGACGCAGCGCGGAGAGCCAGCGGAGGACAACGCCGAGGCCGACGCATTTGCACTCCTCGGTGAGTGCGGAGAGCCAGCGGAGGTTGACGTACGCCGAGAGCGGACGGAGGCCAACGCCACGGCCGACGCAGCGGCACCATTCGGCGAGCGGAGTGCTGGCGGAAGCCGACGCCGCGGCACCCTTCGACGAGGCGGAGTGCTGGCAGAAGCCGATGCAGCGGCACCCTTCGGCGAGCGGAGTGCTAGCGGAAGCCGACGCAGCTGCACCCTTCGGCAAGCACGGAGGGCCAGCAGAGGTCGACGCAGCGCGGAGAGCTAGCGGAGGACAACGCCGAGGCCGATGCATTGGCACTCCTCGTTGAGCGCGGAGAGCCAGCGGAGGTTGACGTACGCCGAGCAGGGTTCTGGGATTCAAATTGCTAAAAATTTCGGTGGCCACCGAATTGGACGAAATTCGGAAATTTCGGAAATTTCGGACCGGTTTTCAGCTATGTTGACCAGTCAAACATTTTGTATTTAACCGAATTTTGACCAAATTTTGACAAATTTTGTACGAAATGGACAAATTTTGACAAAATTTGACAAATTTCGCTGGCCAAACACCGGTTCACTACTTTCTCGGAGCTGTCCGAAATGGACGAATCTCACCGAAATTCGGACGTTTCGGGGCGAATCCCAGACCCCTGACGCCGAGCGCGGACGGAGGCCATGTAGCTAATAATCCAGACTTGCGTTGGGTCTGTGTTCGACTGAACCAAGTTTTGTCAGTCGGTGCGTCTTTTGTCGTATCTCCTTCAGATAAAACGTTCAGCGCAGTACGCGCAGTTGTTAGTCGTGGCGTCCGACAAAATAGGATCGGAGCCGGTTGCTTTGCATTTCCGTTGAGTCATTTGTAAAATGGATTCTCAATTGTATTCTGGTTGCATTCAGTAAGATAGACAAGAAAAATTGCCCCATCTGTGTGCTCCTCTCGTTGTTTTTCCCATAGCCACCGATACTTCATTTCTCCACTGAAAACCACCCAAATCTGCAGATTGCTCAGCGTGTTGATTCCTGGGAGAAACCCAACACGTGGTATCAGAGCCACTCACGTTTGAGCAATTGCAAATCAAGTCCATGGCGCAGCAGGCGAACCGGGAAGGTGGCGGTGTGCTGCTCCAGTGCCCAATGCTGACGGGGGTGAATTACACCCCCTGGGCAATCCGGATGGAAGCGCTGATGGACGCCCAGGGCATCTGGGAGGCGGTGGAACTGCAAGCCGGCGCGGCGGCAGATCAGAAGAAGGACAAGATGGCAAGGGCTTTCATCTTCCAGACGTTACCCGAAGACGTGTTGCTGCACGTGGCGAAGAAGAAGCAATGTTCTAAATAGCGGGATTTAGCGGCAGCTTTAGCGGGCTATAGCGATTGGGGAGGTCAGACGCTAAGCTATGCCATATTTGGCGCTAAACGAATTTTTCCGCTATTAGCGGCTAATAGCGCGCTATTACCGCTAAATGGAGGTTCATTTAGCGCCGCTAGGGCAAGTTTCTGCGTGGGCTTTCATTTTCCTCGGCCCAAATCACGCGCAAGCCCAAATCATCGCGATACCCACCGATTGGAAGCTGTCCGCTATAGCCCGCTATTTAGCCCGCTATAGCCTTTCTTAGCCTTTGGGAGAGGCAGCCGCTAAGGGGCTTAGCCCGCTATTTAGAACATTGAGAAGAAGTCTGCAAAGGAGATCTGGGAAGCGCTGAAGACAAGGTATCTCGGCGCTGACCGGGTGCAGAAGGCATGGGTCCAGACATTGCAGAACGAGTTCCAAGCTTTGCAGATGAAAGAAGGGGAAACGGTGGATGACTTCGCCGGCAAACTCAGCACATTGGGTAGCAAATTCAGCTCTCTCGGTGAACCTCTGAAGGAATCAACTCTAGTCAAGAAGATCCTTGACTCAGTGCCAGATAAGTTCCTCCAACTGGTTGCCTCAATAGAACAAAATTCAGACTTGGAGACGATGATGTTTGAAGAGGCAATTGGGAGATTGAAGGCATATGAAGAACGGGGGTTTTGTAGATTTACCCCACTTTAAAAAGTGCACTTTGTAGATTTGCCCCAGTTGTCTCAATGACATGTGGGTCCTGGACCCACATGTCATTGAGACATCATGGGGCAAATCTACAAAGTGCACTCAACAGTGGGGCAAGTCTACAATTTTCCCATAAGAGGGATTGCGTCTCCGGGCAAATGGAGACGGTCACCTCCTTCTAACCCAGGCAGAGTGGGAGGAGAGACAAAAGGCAAGAAGCGGTGATTCCTCATCTGGTAATCGAGGGCGCGGAAACGGCAAGCAGGAGTGGCGAGGCCGTGGAAGAGGAAGAAGCCAAGGGAGGGGCCGAGGCAAATCTGACCGAGGAGGGTCAAATTCATTTCGCCGGGAAGGAACAGGTAATACCTCTGGAAAGAAGGATAAAAGCCATATAAAATGCTATTCATGTGAGAATTATGGTCACTATGCCTCTGAGTGTCGAAGTGGAAAACGCAAAGAAGAGGAAGTAAACCTCACTTGCACTCAGGAGGATCAGCCAGCCCTCCTATTGTCGGTCTGTACACAGCAAAAGGATGAAGCTGTACTGCTGAATGCAGGAGAGCTATTGTCAGAAAAGTATGCCGAAAAGGTGCAGGTGGAAGAGAACATTTGGTTTCTGGACAATGGGGCAACAAACCACATGACCGGGAAGAAGTCTCATTTTGCAGAATTGGATGAGAGCATTAGTGGAAGAGTCCGGTTTGGAGATGGTTCATCAGTCCCAATTAAAGGAAGAGGAGTAATCTTGCTAGAGTGCAGAAATGGTGAGCATAAGCTGATTACTAATGTCTACTTTATTCCCAGTCTGCATACAAATATTCTGAGTTTGGGACAGATGACAGAAGATGGTTGTCGAATTGTGATGTCTGGTGATCAGTTGTGGGTGTATGATAGAATGAGTAGATTACTCATGAAAGTTCAGAGATCTGCAAACAGACTGTACAAAAAGAGCCTGAACACTGTGGCACCCATATGCTTGGCAACAAGTCTGGATGATGAAAGTTGGTTATGGCACGTCAGGTTAGGGCACCTCAACTTTCAGGCTATGAAGCAAATGGTATCAAAGGATTTAGTCCAAGGAGTACCAGAAATTGATCATCCGACCCAGGTGTGTGAGGGTTGTCTTGTAGCCAAGCAATGCAGATTGCCATTCCCATCTCAAGTAGAGTAAGAGCCAGCAACCCACTGGAGCTGATCCATGCTGATTTGTGTGGACCCATTACCCCTCACACAATCGGTGGAAATAGATACTTCTTTTTGCTAGTGGATGATTACAGCAGATACATGTGGGTGTATGTACTCAAGACTAAAGATGAAGCATTTATGGCTTTCAAGAAGTTCCAAGCTCAGGCTGAAGGGGAATTGTCACTGAAGGTGAAGTGTCTGAGGACAGACCGAGGAGGTGAGTTTGTCTCTCAAAGCTTCAGGGAGTACTGTGAGTTGAAGGGATTACAGAGACACCTAACAGCACCATATACCCCACAGCAAAATGGTGTGGTAGAACGGCGCAACCGGACAGTTCTAGCCACCACTAGAAGTCTACTCAAATCCATGGCAGTGTCGGGACAGCTCTGGGGAGAAGCAGTGCGGCAGTCTGTGTATATACTCAACCGAGTTCCTACAAAGGCAGTGAAGGAAGCCACACCTTTTGAAGTCCTGAAAGGAAGAAAACCGAATTTAGCACATCTTAGGGTGTTCGGATGCACAGCATATGCAAAAGTGCCGACAAACCAATTGAGCAAATTGTCGGACAGAAGCAGAAGATTGGTGTATCTGGGAACTGAGCCTGGGAGCAAGGCATATAGGTTGTTTGATCCACAAAGTAGCAAACTACATGTGAGCAGGGATGTAGTATTTGATGAGAAGAAGAGGTGGAACTGGGAGGAAATTCAGAATGCAACCAACACTGAATCAGCAGACTGGTCAGACTTTACTGTAGCAGAACCAGAAAACACTGATACACTGGATGCCGCTACGAGTGGTCAAGAGGAGAACTCCCCAGGCAGCAATACAAGTGAAAGCGGATTCGGAGGTAACAATGCAGAGGAAATGGGAGCTTCTCAGCAAGATGAATCAGCTCAATTGCAAATGTCACCGACGACCCAAAATGTTCATCAGACAGCAGATTTTCAGCTGCCAGCCGAACATGTCTCACCGAGCAGTGCTGAATCTGACTCGTCTGCGTATGACACTACTCCAGTCAGGGGTTTCAGGTCACTGGCAAACATCTATGAAGAGACACAGATGCAAGACTTTGAACCTGAGCAATTACTGTTAATTGCAGATGAACCAGCGAGTTTCAGAGAAGCAGTAGGAAGAAAAGAGTGGGAAGAAGCAATGCAGAGTGAGATTGAATCAATAGAGAAGAACAAGACTTGGTACTTGACCGAGTTGCCAACGGGGCACAAACCCATCGGATTGAAATGGGTTTTTAAGCAAAAGAAGGATGCAGAAGGTGCTGTGGTGAAATATATAGCGAGGTTGGTGGCGAGAGGCTATGTGCAGAAGAAGGGGATAGATTACAATGAAGTTTTTGCCCCTGTTGCCAGAATTGAAACAGTAAGGATGCTGTTAGCACTATCTACCCGGGAAGGATGGAGAGTACACCACCTTGATGGCAAAACAGCATTTCTTCACGGGGAGTTGACTGAAGATGTGTATGTGATGCAACCTGAAGGGTTCACTGTAGCAGGGAAGGAACAGATGGTGTATAAGCTTGAAAAAGCCCTATACGAATTGAAGCAGGCGCCGAGAGCCTGGAACACGAGACTTGACAAAACCTTGAAGAAGTTTGTTTTCCAAAAGTGTCCTCAAGAACAGGCAGTGTACAAGCGACAGTCAGGGAACCATCTCTTGATTGTAGGTGTGTATGTGGATGATTTACTTGTCACAGGAACCAGTGAAGAGGACATACAGCTGTTCAAGAAGCAAATGGAAATGGAGTTTGAGATGAGTGATCTTGGGATCCTCTCTTACTATCTGGGAATCCAAGTAGAACAGAACCACAAAGGAATTGTGTTGAAGCAGGAAGGCTATGCAAAGAAGCTACTGCAGCAGGCAGGTATGTGGGATTGCAATCCCACAAAATATCCCATGGAGCCAAAGCTAAAACTGACAAAAGATGAAGAAGGAGATTCAGTAGATGAAACTGAGTACAGGAGTCTCATTGGGAGTCTTCGATATTTAACGCACACAAGGCCTGATATCAGTTATGCGGTGGGCATGGTCAGTCGCTATATGGAATCACCAAAGCAAAGCCATTTCCAAGCGGTGAAGCAAATCTTGAGGTATGTCAAAGGGACAATTGGTTTTGGTATTGCTTATTACCGAGGGGGAGATGGGGACATTATGGGTTACAGTGATAGTGACCTTGGAGGTGATTTAGATGAAAGGAAGAGTACCACAGGACTGGTATTCTACTTCGGAGGAGGTCCAGTGGCGTGGTGTTCACAGAAGCAGAAGACGGTGGCGTTATCTTCCTGTGAATCGGAATTCATGGCTGCAACCGCCGCTGCTTGTCAAGCTGTATGGTTGAGAAGTCTGCTAAGTGAATTGACTGGACAAATGCCGAAGAAAGTAGTGCTAAGGGTGGATAACAAATCAGCCATAGCACTCATGAAGAACCCTGTTTTTCATGGAAGGAGTAAACACATAGATACTCGGTTTCATTTCATACGGGACTGCATTGAGCGTGATTTGGTTTCAGTTGAATTTGTGAGCAGTGAGAACCAGCATGCAGATATATTGACGAAGGCCTTGCCGAGAATCAAGTTTGCAGAGATGAGGGAGCTGCTGGGAGTAAAGGAATTCACAGGCTAAGTCAGGATTAGGGGGGAGTGTGTAGCTAATAATCCAGACTTGCGTTGGGTCTGTGTTCGACTGAACCAAGTTTTGTCAGTCGGTGCGTCTTTTGTCGTATCTCCTTCAGTTAAAACGTTCAGCGCAGTACGCGCAGTTGTTAGTCGTGGCGTCCGACAAAATAGGATCGGAGCCGGTTGCTTTGCATTTCCGTTGAGTCATTTGTAAAATGGATTCTCAATTGTATTCTGGTTGCATTCAGTAAGATAGACAAGAAAAATTGCCCCATCTGTGTGCTCCTCTCGTTGTTTTTCCCATAGCCACCGATACTTCATTTCTCCACTGAAAACCACCCAAATCTGCAGATTGCTCAGCGTGTTGATTCCTGGGAGAAACCCAACAGGCCAACGCCACGGCCGACGCAGCGGCACCCTTCGGCGAGCGGAGTGCTGGCGGAAGCCGACGCCGCGGCACCCTTCGACGAGGCGGAGTGCTGGCAGAAGCCGACGCAGCGGCACCCTTCGGCGAGCGGAGTGCTAGCGGAAGCCGACGCAGCTGCACCCTTCGGCAAGCACGGAGGGCCAGCGGAGGTCGACGCAGCGCGGAGAGCCAGCGGTGGACAACGCCGAGGCCGACGCAGCTGCACCCTTCGGCAAGCACGGAGGGCCAGCGGAGGTCGACGCAGCGCGGAGAGCCAGCGGAGGACAACGCCGAGGCCGACGCATTTGCACTCCTCGGTGAGCGCGGAGAGCCAGCGGAGGTTGACGTACGCCGAGAGCGGACGGAGGCCAACGCCACGGCCGATGCAGCGGCACCCTTCGGCGAGCGGAGTGCTGGCGGAAGCCGACGCAGCTGCACCCTTTGGCAAGCACGGAGGGCCAGCGGAGGTCGACGCAGCGCGGAGAGCCAGCGGAAGCCAAGGCAATATCTGCTAGCGACACTCGAGTGCACTACCCTGCGAGCTCGTACTGTGGATGGATGGATATGTATGCATGCAAGAATAAATATTTCGATGAATACTTTGCGCACGTGTCTTGCTGCGAGCGGCTCGTGCCATGCATGGGCGGATGGGTATCTCCGGGCGTGCCCGAACCGCCTGCTTGCCTCTTGGCTGCGTGGATCTTCATGGAGGTGTCCTCGCCGCCGCGGAGACTACGCGAAGAGTCGCGACCTCGCCATCGCGAAGGCTGCGCGAAGAGTCGTGACCTCGTCGTCGCGGGAGGTTGCACGGAGAGTCGCAGCGGCGGAAACGTCGTAGTGTACGCGCCATGTACACGCATGCATGTACATGGCATGCAGCATGAGTATGCGTGCACGTGAAGACTGGGTGCATGGATGCGTGATGGTTTTGCATGGATGGATAACTTCCGTACGCACATATGAATGGATGTCTCACGTACACATACATGAATAAATACTTGGCTTGATACCTCACGGCCGCATGCATGCCTGGCTCCGTCGGGGCGGTGTTCCCTCTTCACGTGAGCTGACCTTCGGAGTGCACGCATGGATCCGTCCGGACGGTGGCCGTCTTCGGCTGCGCGGAGCAGCACGGTAGAGCCGCCTCCAGCCCGCTTGTGCCCGCGCGGAGTGAACTGGCTTGATGACGTTCGTACTTGTGCCTGCGTGGATGCTCGTAATATGGGGCTCTTCTCCAGTTGGCTCTTGCATCCATCTCCTCGGTCCAAAACATCCCCGGCCCGCTGCACGACCACTCGCAGGCGAGACGGTGGCGACGCGGAGATAGCGGCGATATATCAAACAAAAAGGATTCGATTAGATCTATTCAATACTGGATCTGCAACAGAACGAAACATACAGACAGGGCTCCTACAACTAGATCTAACGGCAAAGTACACAGGTAAAGTCCATATGCTTCCATAGTTTTTTAACAAGCAAACTACTTATATGTGGAAGCTTGCCATCCATGGAGCGAGCAGCATGCTCCCAGGGCTTCCGTTGAGCGCTGGAGAAATCGCTTCCATACGTATCTTCTAGTCGTCCCCACGGACGGCGCCATCTGTTGTAGCTACAAGCTAAACAGGAATTAAGGGGACTGGTAGAAGAGGAAGGGGAAGCCAGACTGTGGAATGGTTGGTGAGGATGAGCCCCCCCCCCCCCCCCTTTGCCCCTCCTGGGGGTTTTATATATATGAGTGGGGTAGAATGGGAAATCCTCATTCTACCCCTTAGTACTTACAAGGGATGGGGGTACATTGGTATATTTACACTGTTATATTCCTCTACACTATTGGGCCTATTACATGTTGGACTAGTTGCGCGGCCCAGTCACGGGGGGTTGGGCCACCCCTACAACAATTGCCAACAGCAATCATGGGGCTTGGCAATCTTCCCTACCAGCTGCTATCCATCGACATGCGAGATGGCTAAATAGCAGAGACAGCGAAAAGAGAAGATTTACCTTCCAGAGCAGAGCACATCATGGCCTTGCCTTCTCCTGAGTTCCTCTTCCTTCTCTTCCTTTCCCCTGAGTTCGTCAAGGTCCTAACTTGTCGTCGAGTGTTCAATGTGCGCTTTCCTCTGTGTCTGTATCTGCCTCTCTGTTTCTCCCTCCGTTTCCTCCTATCCCATTCTCTCCCTCCATATTGTCTTCTTTGTCTTCCCCTGGTAAGCGGATATGCCCCCCCCCCCTTTTATAGGCGCGGGTAAGGGCCATAGGCCTCATACACGGCTCCCACGCGGTGTCGATCATGCCGTTTAAATTGAGATAAGATTCCTGATCGACTACGGATTAGTTACCTTCTAGAACTCTACTTTCCATATCAAGAGATTTGTTAAGAATTACTTCCATCGGATGGGGATACTGTGCGATCATCTTTCCATTGTGAAGATAGTGCATCCCAAATCAATCTTTTCTTTCCATCTCTAGGCATAGGTTTCTGTAAATTAGCCACACGCCTTGCAATCGGTCGAGAACATGCGGTCGTATGAGGCACGACGCCGCAAATGATTGAAACATGGTCATATGAGGCACGGCACCACAGTACTCATGGTCGTAATGAGGTGTTGTGGTCAAAGCATCACGGTTGACACAACGTGGTCATAACGGCCAATCGACATAACGTGGTCGACCCAACGTAATTGAAGAACGTACTCAACACCCCATGTGGTCGAAGGTGTGGTCGCAAAACGTGGTTGTAGCAGGTGCTTGAGCAGGCATGGTCATAGTACGTGCTCGTCTCAACATGGTCGTATCAAACCTTGGAAGTTCATACTCAGATGCTTTCGACCTCGTAGCCATATGAGGCGTAATGCTTTAACTTAAAAATGTTTGTACAAAAACTCATTAAACAGTACTAACGGTTGTATCTCTTTCTCTCTTTATCCTCCCTTGGATTGTTATTTGAATTGCTCTCCGATTGCAAAAGAAAAATGTGGGGTGTTGGGTGGTGGCTGGCTTGAATTACTCTCCGCCAGCCTGCCTTCACGGAGGTCTCCGTCGCACATGCTGGCATGCGCCAGCCGCAGGTACACAGTACACCGCCGTCATGGTCCAGTTCAAGGACCGGCAAGTTGCTATTCGGGTAATAAAGCCATGGCATGTGCATATCTTAATGGGATTGAACCAAGTTATTAACACACTTCGCTATTGCAAAGTTGATATCACTTTCTAAAGTGATCGAGGTAATTATCAGTGTTTAGCTTCACTTACAAATGTATATCTCTACCCCTCTATAATACACCAAAATTTTCTTTACTAAATTTACCCCCTCAACCACCCCCACAGTCATGTCTAATCTAACTCCACCCAGATTTGTGTACCAAAGTAATTCAACTTCATACAAATGAATAGCCTGGATCTCTCCTCAAGCCTTCTTCTCTTACTCATTGAAGATCCTAAGGCTAAAATCATCTGGATCATGCACATGATTGAACCCAGAACCCACCCCGCGCTGCCGCCTCCTCCGCTCGACCTGCGCTACCCCCTCCCTCCGCCTCCCCCGCGCCTCCTCCGCTCCCTCTGCCTCCCCCGCGCCTCCCCCTCCTCCCCCGCGCCTCCACTCCCTCTGCTCCCCCCGTCCTCCACCGCGCCGCCGCTCCCCCATCTCCACCTCTCCCCGCGCCTCCACTCCCTCCGCTCCCCCCGTCCTCCCCCGTGCCGCCGCTCCCCCCGCCTCCTCCTCCTGCCCCCATCCCTCCGCTCTGCCGCCTCCTCCTCCTCCTCCCCACCCCACGCCGCCGCCTCCTCCCCCGCGTTCTCCCCGTCTCCCCCATTCTCCGCGTCTCCCCGCCTCCTCCTCCCCCGCGCCGCCGCCTCCTCCTCCCCTCCCTCCCACCCCGCGCCGCCGCCGCCTCCTCCTCCCCACCTCGCGCCGCCGCCTCCTCCCCTCCTTCCCACCCCGCGCTGCCGCCACCTCCTCCTCCCACTCCTCTGCTCCACTGCCTCCTCCCCCGCTCCTCCACTCCGCCGCCGCCCCCGCGCCCCGTCGAGCCCGGCCCGCAACGTGGCACGAGTAGACCGAGCAGCACCTCCTCCCATCCCGAATACTCGGGCTGGGGAGGGAAGGTTTAGTTAGGGTTTATACTCCATCATCCACGAAAGCGGCAATAGCAAAACAAACAAGAAGAGCAGAGCACTGTTCCAGACCGAGGTAAGCGATAGATCACCGCCGTCTCCCTCATCCACGCGCATCTTTTCCGAGGAGGCGCGGCCCGGCGGACGGGAGGAGGCCGCGCGGCGCAGGGAAGGCCTGCATCCTGGGGCGGCGGCGCGACGAGCAGGAGCCGGGGAGGGGGAGGACAGGGCCCAGGAGGGGATTTGCCGACAGCCGACTTGAAGTCGAAAATTTGGTATTTAATGTTTTTTTTCTAATTGTCTTGATTCTTTGCTGCGTACTCTTGTTGACGTTGTATTGCTTAGTTCTTTGAGCCCACTCACCATTTTCATCCCAAAGCTTCGCCACTGCCGACAATCCTCGCCCACGTCCTCCTCTCCCTGCTTCTCCAGAGCTGAGAAGCGATTTTGAACCTCTGATTTTGATACGATTTGTACACAGGTTTAATGATGTAATCCCACAAGCCACCTCAGTTTGTTGTTTCACCTTTGCAGGTTTTTGTGCTTGTTCTTATCTTATGGACAACAAGAATGAAGTGGAGAAGGAACTTGGTGGCTCCCTTGCACCCCTTCCTCGCAAGGTTGGTGTTTCCGTGATTGTTCCTGATATTGGTTATGCTCTGTCTGATGCTTACGTTTTTCATTTTTCCAATGTAAGGGAGGACTTAAATTCGCACCCAAAGTACATCCCAAGAAAGCTGCAAAGGTTGTCCCCGAAGACGTACGTGATTCAGTCCACGTTTTCTTTCCTAATATATGGTTAGCTTCAGTTTGCTAGGTTGGTAGGCTCTATACAATGTACATGTGGAATGAGAGTTACTGTAATTCTTCAGGGAGTCAACTGGCGAGATCAAGGACGAAACCGTCGATAAGGAATTGTTGATGAAACTTAAGACGTCTTAAGTGCTTATAAGCTTATGTTTGTCTTTTGGCTGTTTGCTGTACTCGCAAGCTTGCCTGTCATTTGAGGCTTGATTGGTGTTTCCAATATCTTGTTTCATTTCTGCAGAGCATGGATCCTTTCACGAGAAGAGTTAAGACCGAGAAAAAGGTTTAGTGTAGTTAATTGCTGTAGCGTTTTATATTTTATAAACTTCATGCATATCCAGTAAATGTGTAAATCCTATTGTTTGAGCATGCTCAGGGCCTACGTCCCCCATTAGTAATGGCTCATCAGTTAGGTGTTATTGCCAAAGATGAACTTCCTAAGAAGTTTCAAAATTCCATCCTGCAATTTATGTAAAATAGGAATCTTGGAGACTGTGAATTGAACATGCACAGCACGATTAGTTCCTCACCACTCAACTAAATTTGGCAATGAACTGACCACTTAGGCCCTGTACTTGTATGAACAATCTTTATTTACTAGGTTATGCATGTCTGGTTGTGTACCTAATATACAAAGCAGATATTCAGAAATCTGTCCCTTTCTTAAGTCATGGATTAGATCATTAGAACCATCAAAGATGTGTGCTTGTTGATGGATGTAAAGGGTGTTTCTAATATTGTTGGCATTTTTTGTTAGTTTGAATATATTGCTAATGATGTATTACCCTGTTGCCATAGCAGAAATCCGTACACAAGTTGCATTTGGGCAAGGGAACTCTTCATATGCAAGGTCTTATCCTAAACAAATAGTTATTCATCAGGTATTGGTGTAAGATTTTTATCTTCATTGTTTTATGTTTTTAGCTAAACCATCCAATAAATAATTTAATATACGTTCTGAAAATTGGATAAAGAAAAGGCCATGCACTTTTTTTCGTAGTCTGTTGTCTGACATTGCAAATTTTCTCTTTTAGAAGGAAATGCAGAATATCGAATACTTATTTTAACTGTACAAATTGCTGTATTTTGGATCTTAACACCCTTCGTGTCCATGCGTATTCAGATGGTTCAGATCCAAAAGTACCAAAAGAATATGCTGAGCCATGGGTGAGTGGGGATACTAGGTTTCCAAAATGTGAATATCTTCCTTCGCAGTTTGCAAACCTCATTAATTTAATTTCCCCTTTTCACAGGACTATACCTAAGCATTGTAGTATGTACTCCAGTCTCTAACTGCTTGAAGTTGTTATATCGATTGCTATGTTGACAGGATTGGTCGGACACACCACAGTTGCTCCTTTTTCCAGTTGCCTGCATCTCTTCCTTTACCAAAGAAGCCAGAATCAGTTGCAGAGCCAAATACAAGCTCCAAGGAGAATGCTGAACCTGCGAGCACAAGCTCTAAGGTGACGCGTGAGGAAACAAGGCCATCATTACTCCCTGGCTCTAAACTCAAAGAGCTGCCAGGAGGTTTCATGGGAAAGATACTCGTATGTAAGAGAATGACCATATAACGCTCTGTTTAGGCGTGGTTCCTAGAATATTCCTTATATTCACTGGTTTGATGTAGGTTGTCTGTGTTTGGGATCCTAGGACTGGATCAAAAAATATGAATTTGAGAGGGCACATTGACAATATCAGGGCTTTACTTCTTGATTCTATTGGAAGGTTTGTGTGTAGTCATCATCAAATGCTCTTATATATTCATCTAAGCTATGTTGTTCCTTTTTCTTTCCTACTGTTGCCGCACTTCATACTGTCATCAAAATCTGTTCTAGCTTCTTGCTGCCATAATAATGTATAAGTGCTTCATGATCTTTAAATTTCCTGCAGTTACTTTTGTTCTGTTGTTGTAATTAGTATCTGTAAGTTTACATCTGTCATAATTCCAAGATATTCGCATGCTCCTAATTGACGGCTTTTGCTTGGATATGGTAGTACTTGGCCTAGCAAGTTTATTGTTTTGTGCTAAACATGTTGGCCTTCTATTACATTTGTCCATAATGAAAGAGCAATGGGTCGGTAGTGCTATTGTTTTTATTGTGAATTGCCTCAACACATAATATTTTTATTATATTATACGATTCATGGGGTGCAAATGAGTGATTATTATGATGTTAGATATTTCAAAGGTAAAGTGTACATTCCTGATAATATCATTGCCATCTCTATGCATTTCGAAAGTACAACTTTATAGACCAACAAAATTATCATGTACCCCTTTACCTGCTGTAACATTTAGTTTGACATGGTTGCTCTGAGCAATGTTCCCTGTCTATTTTGAATGGAGCTTGCCCCTGAAACATCCTTTTGTGTCAATTAGCACCCACTATCTTTTAAATTGCATCAGTCAAGTCGTCAGCAGTTCAAACAAGTAATTTAACTTTTCAAATCAATAGCTTCCTGTTAAAGGTGACAATAATCGCCAGAATGATCACCCCGGTTACCATCCTTGTCAGGTAACGTGCCATGTAATCCATTTCCATGTATAGTTTTAAGTGAGTTGATGATGTGGAAGGGGCTCATTTGGCACAATAACATGATTGTGGCAGCTGCCGACTCATATTTAACAAGAAACATGCTGTATTAATAAACCTGAAAGTTTCAAAGTGGTTTCTTTATGTTGAAGAGTGATTTTTGTTGTTCTGACACTATCAACTGGGGTATGTCCTAATATTTTCCCATTAATTTTTTAAATATATACATTCATTATGTGACAAAAATATTTGGTTATACAATATATGAGACGTGAATCTTAATGAATCTGATTGTTCGTTTTATTTTTTACAAATTTTATCTTGTTTTGTATTTTACCGTAGCGTTAGCACGGGCACACTACTAGTCAAATTAAATAATCCTTCGAGTGGGTAGCCACTTCAGTTTTTTTGTGATTCGCTGCAGATGAGGTTATCTTTTGATGCATCCCTCTCTTTTGATTAGTTGATCGACTTGATTCATTACATATGATTGTGAAAGAAAGTTGCTATTTGATGTGAGGTTTTGGATCTCGTTGTATCGTATAGACACTGTACTAATACAACTTAGAGGCTTATATTTATTAGAACGAATTAGATATTAGATTTAGCTTGTGCACTAAAAATCCATAAATACCCCCTATAATTGGATGGTTAGATTTTATTTTTAATACTACTTTATTGAGCAGTCTAATGTACTGATGGGAAAGAACCACAGGATCTGCACGCCCAAACTCAATATGACCACTCCGCAGTTCCTACGACTACGTGGTAAAAACAGAGGACAGGAAGACCAAATCATTCATGACCACTCTGTTGTCGGACGGAGAACAGAGCTGGTCGAGTTACCCATGGACATACACTACACGGGGAAGTCGAACGAATAGACACGAAGGGAATTTTTCCGATGTGAACTCAACTTGCGTCGCTTTTCCTCTTTCTCTGCTTATTCGACTTACTTAGCTCTTACAAATTACATAGTATATATACACAACCGGGCCTCCCTATAGAGCACTCAACTGCTCCACTGCTTGACCATGCTCCGGTGTCTGCCCATGCTCTGTTGATGACTGCTACAATGCGTACCAACCGCAACTGCTACCCACACCGAGCAAAGTGTTGATGACTACTATAGTGACCGTCGTATGCTACAGTAGCCACCGACTATTACAAAGGTTGGCTGTAACCGACCACACACAAGTTCATCATCTTTCGGCCGCACACGTCTGCTACAGTGACCAGCCGCGCTCGCTTTCGGCCGCACATGTCTGCTACAGTGACCGATGCTTTAACCATGGCTTGTCTTCGACCGCGTCTCCAACTACACAGGTCGTCTAAGCATCGACCATTGTACTGTCGACCATGGTGCTACGACCACGACCATGGTCGCCACGACTATGACCTCATACAAGCGCCACGACCACGGGGCTAGCGACTTCGGCACTGGTCGTTACAACCACACACAACGTGGTCGTAACCGACCACTCACACAAATGCTACGACACTGGTCATTATGACCACAAACATAACGTGGCCATAACCGACCACTCACACAAGCGCTACGACGTTGGTCATTCGACTACAAACACAACATGTTCGTAACCGACCACTCATACAACCGCCACGACGCTGGTTGTTACGACCACTCACAATGTGGTCGTAACCAACCACTCACAAGAGCCACAACCACGGCCACTACGACCACAGCCACTCCGACCATGGCCACTCCGACCACGGCCACTCCGACCATAGTCACTCCGACCGCGGTCACTCCGACCGCGGTCACTCCGACCACGGTCACTCCGACCACAGCCACTCCGACCACGGCCATTTCGACCATGGTCACTTCGACCAGGGCCACTCCGACCATGGTCACTTCGACCACGGCTTGTCATCCGAGCAACGCCCGTGGTACTGACAAGCATCAAGATTAATTCCAACATTCTCCCCCTTAATCTTGATGCTTTGGCTCATAAGTCGAAGTCCGATCTCCTAACGCATCTCCAAGGAGTCTTGCCTTCTTATTGTTCACTGTGCTACTGGTGACTCAACTTACCAGCTTTCATCACATCTTTACCACCGGTGACACATCTTGCCAATGACTTCAATCACAACCCTAGCTCCAATTGTCATTTGCCTGTGACACAGCTTGATGGCGACGGAGACTTTCATTAGAGCTTACACACTCTTGATTACTCAGGCTTTCCTGTGGACACCACTAACACAAGAACACACGTGAGTACTCTGGACACACGATTACAGAGACTCACACTCACATGCATCATGCACTAACTCACCTACATGAACGACCATAACACACAAATGCGCACGTATGTGACACACCTCCTACGTGCTCAAACAACTCAAGGTTGGCTTTAAAACAGTGTTGGCTCGTCCTCTACATCTGCTGCAGCAAGAAGAGCCACCTCCTTCTTCAGCTCGCGACACTCCTTAGCAAAGTGCCCGTACTTTTGGCAGTTGTAGCAGCGCACCTTGGTTTTGTCGAACTTTCTTCGACCACCACCACTACTAGAGCCGTCGAAGAAGCCCTTTCCTTCTCGCTTTGACAACCGAGTCTCCCACTCGGCCTTGGTGAGAAGTAGATGCTCCTCCTTATCTTTCTCACACTGATAAATGCGCTCCTCATATGCTTTCAGCCGCCCTATGGCTTCCTCAAACGGTGTCGTATCCAGATCAGAGTACTGCTCGATTGAGGTGACCATCAGGAGGAATTTGTTGGGTGCTGAGTCAAGAAGCTTCTTCACGAGTACTGAATCCTCCAGAGTTGAGCCAAGCACACTATACTTGCTCGCCATCCCGCTCAGCTTTCCAGCAAAGTCGTCGATGGACTCCCCCTCTCGCATGCGTAGTGTTGCAAAGTCATTTTGTAGAGTTTGCAGTCACACCCAATTGGCACCGAGGTATCTAGTCTTCAGATACTCCCACACCTCCTTGGTTGTTTTCTTCTTCGCCACCTGCAGAAGAACGTCTTCAGGTATGGTTTGGAAGATGAAGGCCCATGCTGACTTGTCCTTCTTCACCTCCACGACCACTCTGGTCGATGGATCAATGGCCTCCTAGATCCCCTAGGCATCCATGAGCGCCTCCATCTTGATCGCCCACACGGTGTAGTTGGAGAAAGTCAGCGGTGGGTAGTGGAAGGGCATGCCGCCTACTACGTGCTGGTCACCATCGACTCCAGTCGTATGTGCTTGGGCATACACTGTGCTCTAATACCAATTGATGGGAAAGAACCATAGGATGTGCACGCCCAAATTCAGTACGACCACTCCACAGTTCCTACGACTACGTAGTGAAAACAGAGGACAGGAAGACCAAATCGCTCACGACCACTCTATTGTCGGATGGGGAATAGAGCTGGTCGAGTTACCCATGGACACACACTACACGGGGACTCGAACGAATAAACACAAAGGGAATTTTTCTGACGCGAACTCAACTTGCGTCGTTTTTCCTCTTTCTCTGCTAATTCGACTTATTCAGCTCTTACAAATTACATGGTATATATATACAACTGGGCCTCCCTGTAAAGCATTCAACTGCTCCACCGCTTGACCATGCTCCACTGTCTACCCATGCTCTGCTGACGACTGCTACAGTGCGACCAACTGCAACTGCTGCCCACACCGAGCAAAGTGCTGACGACTGCTATAGTGACTGTCGTATGCTACAGTAGCCACTGACTATTACAAAGGTTGGTCGTAACTGACCACACACAAATTAGTCATCTTTCGGCCGCACACGTCTGCTACAGTGACCGGCTGCTCTCGCTTTCGGCCGCACACATCTACTACAGTGACCAGTGCTTTAACCACGGCTTGTCTTCGACCGCATCTCTGACCACAGCTTGTCTTCGACTGTGTCTCCGACCACACAGGTCGTCTGAGCACCGACCACTGTACTATCGACCATGGTGCTACAACCACGACCACAATCACCATGACTACGACCTCATACAAGCACCACGACCACGGCGCTAGCGACTTCGACGCTGGTAGTTATGACCACACACAACATGGTCGTAACTGACCACTCACACAAGCGCTATGACGCTAGTCGTTATGACCACAAACACAACGTGGTCGGTTACGACCACTCCCACAAGCGCTACGACGCTGGTTATTACAACCACAAACACAACATGGTTGTAAACGACCACTCACACAAGCGCCACGACGCTGGTTATTACGATCACTCACAACGTGGTCGTAACCGACCACTCATAAGAGCTATAACCACAGCCACTACGACCACGGTCACTTCGACCACACCTACTCCGACCACGGCTATTCCGACCACGGCCGTTCCGACTACGGTCACTCCGACCACGGCCACTCCGATCATGGTTACTTCGACCACGGGTTGTCGTCTGAGCAGCATCCGCAGGACTGACAAGCATCAAGATTAATTTCATCATGTAACGTGTAGGCTTGGTGGTGGTGGTGCAGGTAGGGGGCGTAGGAGGTGCTGCGGGGAGGAGATGGCTGGCAAGGGAGGGAAGGTGCTGCTTGCAGCGAAGACGACGGCGGCCAAGTTCGCCGCCGACAAGGACAAGAAGAAGGCGCCCGTGTCCCGCTCCTCGCGCGCCAGGATCCAGGTTCTGTTGCCCGCTCCCCTCCCTTTCTTGCCTTCAAATGAAATGATAGGTTTGTTTGATCGTTCTGGGTGGAAAAGTTTCGGTTTTAGGCTTGTTCTTGCCTACAATTTGTTAGATCTGCGATCAATTTCGCGGTTTCTTGCCGTGGAATTAGGCCTAGGCTGCAGATTTCGTTCGTTCTCCGGGGGATGCTTTCTTTCTTTTTGGAAACACATTAGTTGGACAGATCACACGAGAGACTACGATCTTATGGTGTTTTGGCTTCAGAATTCAATCCCCCTCGCCTCTTGCGTTTAGGTTGTGTTTTTCCCTGTTAAACTCTGTTTATGCGAGGGCTAAAACTAGTCACTAGCATTAATTTGTCATCAAGCCTGTATGTAAGCCGGTGCTCTCTTTCATTGTTGTAGTTTCTTTGTTCTAATATACAGCCACCGAAGAAAATGTCTGCATTCTAATGATTTATGAATTGCTGCGTTCTCGGTTCCCTGCTTCGTTTGAGAGGGGGCGCAACTAATTGCTAACCTGTACTGTTCTAGCAGTACGCTGTAGGTTCCTTCAGTCCCATGAACAAGTGTTCAGTATTCACCTGAGTTAAATTCTTCTTTTTTTAGAATATGGAATATCAATATTCCAGCCTTGATCATTCTGCGCGAATGACTACAGCCAACAGAACCAACCAAAACACAAACCAATCCAAGACCAACAGAGATACAACACCATCAACACAAACACTCTAACCAAAAGAACTCAAGCCAAAGGGACTTAAGCCTGCAATCTAGCACAAAAGTTCCATCCAAACTTGCTGAAAATCTCTAACACCACTTTCTCTAGCCTTGTGCAGCCTTCTAAGAGCGCGCTTCTCTCTTCCTCTTTAGATAGTTGCGACCAACACCGAATCCAGTAAGTCCCCCTGAAAATGACCTGCACAATGGAATTAGAATTGGTCCCTTTGAAAACGGCGTCATTTCTATTCAACCATAAGACCCAACAAAAAGCTGCTATCCCAACCAGGATCTGATTTCTAAGCTTTAAAGAAAAATTTCTAAGCCAAGAATCAAACAACATCCCAATACTCGCAGGTGGTTGAATTCCAAAACTGATGACTATCACGTTCCAAAAGGCCCGCGCCACATGGCAATCGAAAAAAAGATGTTGAATGCTCTCATTAGAAGAACAAAAACAACACCTAAGACTTCCTTGCACACATTCTGGCAGGAGTTTGTGAAGGCTGCTGCACACACTTGTACTGTGTTAAGGGCTTGTGCACAAGTAGTTTAGGGGATGTTTTATTCAGTCTTAGCTTCATATTGGGACATATTTCGTAGATGTAACTTATGCCGTGGCGCATATTTGCACAATTGCAAGGATTCGTAATTCATTAGATATCTACCCTTACTGTCATGGTAGATAGAAGCCAGTATCTTGTCATTGTCTTGCTTTTGTGAAATTTGAATGGCAATATATGATATATCATATGCCAGATTACTGACTTGCTTCTCTCTCGACAATATTGCAGTTCCCAGTGCGCCGTAGCCACAGGCAACTCAAGTCGAGGGTCTCCGCGAGTGGCCGTGTTGGCGCCACCGCTGCGGTGTACTCTGCAGCAATCCTTGAGTACCTGACTGCTGAGGTCCTGGAGCTGGCCGGCAACGCCAGCAAGGATCTGAAGGTGAAGCGTGTCACTCCGCGTCACCTGCAGCTCGCGATCCGCGGTGACGAGGAGCTCGACACCCTCATCGAGGGCACCATCGCTGCGGCGGTGTCATTCCTCACATCCACAAGTCCCTCATCAACAAGACCTCCAAGGAGTGAAAGACATCATCCTTGTGTAGCCTGTGCTTATGGAGTTGACTTTTGATGTGAGGCTCAGTGACCCCTGTTATGTTCTAGTATCATTAGGTATATTAGTGTTAGGGCTGCTGAATTAGATGCTGCTGAATATTTGTGTTAGGGCTAGCTTTGGTAATTGGTAGGGAAGACTTGGGGCAGGTGGTGTTGTGATGTGAAACTGCTTACATTTTGTCTGTTGAAAACTAGCTAATACTCCGGTATTCATCTCAATGATCAGGTTCACATGTGATCATTTGTTGTTATCAGATTAATGTTGCCATTGTAGTAGGCCCATTGTAGGGTCGATGGTGGAGACCTGTTGGGTGAATGATCTTTGCCTCTTTTTTAACTTATACAAAAGTAACCCTCCTTTGTTATCTTCACACAATTAGCTATGAGAAGCTAATAAATTTAGATATATAGCGGAAACAAGCACAAAGTATAAGCCAAGGGAATAAAAGAAACAACAAACGGGTTAAAGCATCAACTGATTATAGGCAACACACTGGTTGGACCAGGCTTAGGTGGTCTAATCGCAGGCAACACCAGTCTGATCGAGCCTGAGCGGTTTGCCTGCTCGCTGCTTCATAATAGAAAAACAGCTCGTCGTTAAGAACTCAAAATGATCTAACTTATAACCAAATGACTTAGGGCTTGTTCTTTTGTGGCTGCGGTTTATGGCTTTTAGCTGCGACTTGTGGCTTTTGCCTGTTCGTGTCAGAGATTACAGAGTAACTGAAATTCACGTGCTGCTTTTGCCAATATAAATGAAATCAGTACAGTATGTACTACAATTAACTAGTAGACCTCATCTTGAAAAGACACTTCGTTTAAAAGCTAGTTACTATAGAAAAGCCAAATGCCACAAAAGAACATACCCTTAAAACTTGAAATGTAGCTTTCTTAGTATCATCAACAAGCTACTCAACAGAGTTTTAACCTTTGCCCAAAACAAGACAGATTATATCAAAACAGGGCAAACTAAGATAACCACCAAGAATTTGTTATAGGGCTACCTAGATGGATAGGATCTAGCCTTTAGAAGGTTTTTCTATCATTTACGCATCCTTGGAAACCAACATGATAAAAGAGAGAGAAAATCCAAATAAGAAAACCAATTAAATCAAAAGCACAAGGAGAAATCCATGGCAAAATTCACTTAGACAAAATTTGGATCTTTATTTCACTTGAAGATGGATGTTTAAAGCCACTCCACTCTTAGAGGACAGTTGTCTCTCTTCATGGAGCATACACATGAAATTTTCCTCTTGAAAACCCTAACCCTAACACTCAAAGGCTTAGCAACTAAGTTGACACATCTCCCTCATTATATATGGAGACTCGTAAGAAACCCTAAACAGCACCTCTAGTTAGGTTTATCCACTTACATGAGCTAACTCATTAACCCAACATCATACCGGGTTTTACACACATGCACACTTTTCAAAGTGGCTCATCTAACGGGATCGATAACTCGAAATACCAATCCAATCCATCAAAGTATCTCTACATGCTTTGACACGTAGTTTGTAGTGCCCAATGACTAGCCGTCACGTTTTTATGCATTCGGTCTCCCCTGAAACCGTCGCTATGTGTATTGTCCTCTTCACTTGGTACACCACATGCACCAACTCATTTCATCGCAAATCCTCATATGTTCTATGCTACCCGCTTGAGCCACATAGTCTCACCTAGACTTACCCGATCGTACGAACCTCAGTTCCCCACCTAATACTTGTCTATTGTCGTTGATTGTTACCGTTTTAAAAGCCACCTGTATATCCAAAGATAAAGCAATCTGATTTCGAGCACAAGTTCCATGCACTTTTCTCATGTTAGTCAAATCATACATTATGCAACATAACACAACCAAACAATGGTACCCATGCTGTGCACACACTCAAACTGACCAAAAACACCTCTTATTACTCTCTGGCCATAGCCACTGGTCTAATTGCTCTCCCTATGGCGGTTGGACCACACCGGTTAGACCACCAACCAATAGCCAGTCTGATCGGCTCACCGGTGTAACCGCATCTTTAATATTGGTCACACCACCCAACTCAATTATGGTCCAACCGCCAACAATGGCCAGTCGGACCGCACGTGTCCAATTCCAAAACACACTCTCTAGAAAAAAGTATTCGTCAACTAGAACCCGATCAAACCGCATCGGCAGTCTAACCACCAACCAGAGTCTGATTACACCAGACCAACAGTCAGACCGTCCTTGGCAGACAACAACTCTAAAAATTGCAACTCCGAAAACCAAATTCAAACTTCAACAACATTTACACAACCAAATCAAATGCTCATCGCATAACACGAAGTGACCTCCACATTGTCTCACAACAACCAAGTTAAATACTTATCACACAATATAGGGTGACCTCTACATGATCTCACACCCATCAACTAAGTGATTGAATCTGGGGTTTAGCGCCATTTGCATGTAATTTGTGTTCCTGAACTTGTGGTTAAAGGCTTACTAATGCTGTTGCGTTTGTGATCAATTACTAGACCTATTTCTGTGGGTGGCTGCCATATACTGATTTAGTGTTTTCACTTCAGAATTCAGGTCCAGGTGGTCATGTGAAAATCCTTCGTACTTGTTTATACTTCTGATTACTGCTGTTGAGTTTGTGATCAATTACTAGACCTTTTTTTTTTGTATTGTAGCTGTGTTATACTGATTCAATTCAGAATTCAGATCAAGTGGTCATGTGAAATTACTCCCTACATGTTCAAACTTCTCAGTGCTGACCATCTTGTACATTGATATTGGTAATAGGCATCTAATGGGTCTTCGTCATGTTGTTCAACAGTTTACCTTGTGAACTGTGATCAGGGTTGGCTATGGATTGATGTTGTTGTTGGGTTGATCTCTCGGCTAACCACCTGAGAGTTTTTTAGGGAGGCACGTCCTCCACTTCACGCCCTGATCGAGGGCGTAACCAACTCTGATTTGGTTTCGGTCCCGGTCACCTAGCGCCATATAAAAGGGGGTTTTGGGCAAGGCTTCCGACACGGCTTGCTTGTCTTGGCTCCACGAACCCTAACAGACCCGATCTATCACGGGCGCTACGGTGAACGAAGGCCGAAACTCATCTCCGTCCACGGCTCCGTCGTCCACGCCGGCGACCTCCGTTTCATCGACGCCGACCTCTTCCTTTCGCACCAACCGAGCACCTCTCAAGATGGCCTCCTCAACTTCGGTGTCACATCCCAAAATTTGGCTTTTTGAAAAATTTAAATTCAAATTAATTATTTTAAGGTAATTGGATTTTACTTGGTTTTTATTTGCCTTTCTGGATTTTTCTGGAATTTAAAAACTATTTTTAGAGCTTAAAAAGTAATTCAAAATATGAAAATTAAATATCAACAGTAGTTGGAAATAATTTTATTTAGTCCAAAATATGTCCAGGAGCTTCTGTGAATTTTTCTGGAATTTTTGGAGGTATTTTCATATTTTTCTGAGGCCTAAATAAATTTCTAGCATTTTTCTGAAATTAAAAATCATTAAAAATCTCTCCCTTTTCCTCCAGCCGACGCGTGGACGGCCCAGATCCGCCCACGTCGCCGCTCGGCCGATCCGGCCCGCTTTTTCCCCTTCTCCCTCCGCCAAGCGGGCCCGGCCTGTCAGCCTCCCGCGTCTTCCCCCTCATTCTCTCTCTGCCCCTGGGCCCCGGCTGTCAGCCACCCGCGTTCGCATCCCGCCATCCCCTCCTCTTTGGGCGACGCGTGTACAGCCCGCCTCATCTCGGCCGTCCCCGCTTCGCCCGCTCTCGGACGCCCGATCCGCCTCTGGGTCGCGTGGCAGCCATCCGCGCCGCCCGCCCGCTCCCTTCTCTCTCTCACTGCACGCGGGGCCCGCCTGTCGGATTCATCGTCCCCGCGGAGCCGCCCCTTTCCTTTCTTTCCCCCCCTCTTTCCTTTCTCGCCGGCCGACCGTACCCGAGCCGAATCCGGCCCTTTCCCTCTGTCTTCTCTCCGTTTTTGGAAGCCCCGGACGCCGCCGCGACCGAATCCCCGATCTTCCGGGCTCCCCTTCCATCGGCGCCCCCTCTTTCCCGTTTCTCCCCTTTCCTTCCTTTTCCCGGCCGACACACCGGCGAGCGATTGCGCGCCCGTGTCCCCTCCTCCGCCCCTATAAAAGCCCCCCTTGGCTCCGCCTTCTCCCGCACCACCTCCTAGCGCCCTCCACTTCTCCCTTGAGCCCCGAGCGCCGTCGCACCAGAAGCTCCCCGTGCGCGTCCGGTAAGTGCTCCGGTGAGTAATCGCCGTCGCCTCGGTCTTCCCCGAAGCTCGCCGCCGCTACCTCGAGCACCCCCGTGGCCGTGCGGTCCTCCCCGACGCCTCAGCCGCCCCTCCCCGCCGCCGGAGCGCCGTCGCACTGAAGGACCCGAGCCAGCTCCGCCTCCCTCTCGTCGCCGGCCACCTCCGCCCGTCCCCGAGCCCTGCCAACCCCTCCGTTGGATTCGTCTCCACTCCGGGTTTGCATTTCACGCGTCACCCGAACCCCTCCGCCACTCCCTCGCCGCCGACGACCCTGCCTCCGGCCACCTTCCCCGGCCTCCCCTCCGGCAGGTAACTCAAAAGGCTTGATTGCCCTATATGGGTAGGCAAAGCCTCCCCCTCCCCTCTGGTTAGCAGCGCACTCCCTCGACTCCCCGGTGCGCGTTCGAGCCCTCGGCTCCGCGCGCTGGGTTGAGTTTTTCGTTATTATTCCGCGCTGACAAGTGGGTCCCACCCGTCAGCGGCAGCCGACTGTGCGGGCCACTGTCGTCTGGGCCCCACCCGCTTGTGTCAGCATCTGACAAGTGGGTCCAGATCCCAGTGGGTCCCACATGTCAGTGACCGCCAGTGGTTACTGGTCAGTGGGTCCCACCTGTCAGGCTCTCAGAATTAAAATAAAAGATTAAAATTTGATATTCCAGTGGGCCCCACCTGTCAGAAATTTGGGAATTTCTAGATTTATTCAAATATGAGATTTTCAAATGAGCATAACTTTCTCATTTTAACTCCAATTCCAGCCATTCAAATTTCTAAATTCATCTAAAATCATAATCTATCCAACTATGGCCTCTGTTGAATTTTGGATCTTATTTGAATTTTCGTTTGTATTTATTTGCTTTGTTGCCTCGTCTTTTCTCGCGTAGATTCCAACGTTGTCAACGAACCCTCTCCACAACAGCAAGAAGACCCAGAAACCCTGCAAGAAGGCAAGTCTCCTTTGATCATTTTGAGCCTATGCTTTTGAAATGTTTTTAAAATATTTTAAATTATATGCATTGCTATTTACATAAAGTCACTAGTTCAAGTCTTTAGGAATTAGTTATTCCAACTTTGTTATGCCCTCATTTGACATTGATTGCCATGTACCTTGTCACCCTAGAACTTCCTTTGTCTCAATAATGAGATTAATATTAATCTTTGTGAATATTAGAATGGTAGTATAATGCTTAGTCATGCTATCTAATATCCTTTGAAAAATCCTGAAAATGGGAAATTATGGTTTATTATTAAATCCTTGTGTTTGAAAGTGAAGTGGCAATTGGAGTTGTCACTGTGATTTTAAAAATAAAATAAAAATGTGAAAGTTGGTTTAGATTAGGGTGGATGGTTGTTTGGGTTGGTGCAGTAAGCACGAGAACTTGTTAAGTGTATGTTCCACCCTAGTCAATTAAGGACCGACGCTTGTGTTTGTCCAAACTGAGCATTAACCGTACAACCACAAGTCTATATGGGTACGACCTAGCTAACTAACCTATAAAGGTGTAGTTTAGATATCACCAGTGGTGTATTGAGTGCCAGGGTGTACTGGTTACTCATAGTGAGGGACAGGGTTTACTGTACTCATATGGCGCAAGAGGGGGCTTCAGATTGGGCGGATTTAACCCTTCTGCGGTGAAACCTCAGCGGGTGGTCTCTAGCTATACTGGAGTAGGTGAAAGGCTTTGTGATATTTTATCTGGGTCTCATGCCAAAGGAAGCATGTTGACTATTAAGATAATTTATCTCTTGTGGGTAAAGTTGTACAACCTCTGCAGAGTGTAAAACTATTCGAATAGCCGTGCCCACGGTCAAGGGCGGGCAAGGAATGCATTCACATGGTAGATTTCTGGTTTTGGATTTAAAATCAAAAGTTTTGTATTCCGAGGGTGGAGGGAACTCTCGGAAGGGAATCCTGGCGGATGTAGCCAGAGAGGGTGGATGGAACCCGCAGTTTAAAACTTGACCAATGGTAATTGGTTAGCTAGTGTTGGTAGTTGGAACCTTCACTAGGAAGTTAATTCTGTTAAAACATTTACTTCATTAAATTAAAGCCTTCGAAAATAATTAGTAGTAATTGAGATTTCAAATATTGCTTTGTGCAAAAGAACCATATGGCCTTCTTTGTTAAGCCTTGCATCTATGCATTTTTCCCAAGACTTGCGGAGTACTTTATGTACTCACATGCTACACTTAAAAATAACATCTCAGAGGAAGTTGAAGCTCAAGAAGGTGACTACGACTACTGCTTCGCTTGTGGCTGTGATGGATTCTTCCCGGAGGACTAGGTCGCGCTTCCCCAGTCAATTGTCTGTGGCGAATTGATGGGTCATCCTCGAGTTTTATTTGCTTCCGCTCTATTTCTTGTGTGCGAGGTCTTAAACCTCCTTTGTAATAATGAGACCCGGTGGTCAGTACTCTTAATTATTGTAATAAATCGTTGATGGTGATGTTTTCCATTCTGTTTGACTGTGTGCACTAGCTTTGATCTGGGACTAGTGCTGTAATACACAGAGGGTCCGGGTTTGATAATCCGGGGTCCCGACATTCGGGTATGTTCATGACGCTTCCGCTCTAATGTTTAGCTAGGTGTTCATGAGTTTGATCTAGGATTAAGACTATTATTAATGTTTTAGACTTAGATTAAGTTCTACATTTGGTATCAGAGCCTCCCTATGATCCTCATGAACCCTAGTTAGCACCTCACGAACACTGGATCTTGAATCTAGAGGTTAATGGCTCGGTAGAGAAATTAGAAGGAGGGGATTATGATTTTCTTATGCAAACCCTAATGAAAATCCCCAATATCAAGCCCTCCCGAACCCTAAATCCCCAAATTACGCGATTGAAATCTTGGATCGGCGGCAAACAAAAAAAAAGGGCTTACGGCTTTCGGGCGCCGCCGCTCCCCGAGCGCGCCGCCGATGCCGCCGTCGCTGGCATGCCGCTCCGCCCAGGCGCCGCCGCCGACGCCGCATCTCCGCGCGGGAGCCGCCGCCGTCGCTTCGCACGAGCGCGCGCGCTGCCACCGGTGCTGTTTTCCCCGCGAGCGCCGCCGCGGATGCCGCCTTGCGCCCCGCCGGTGCCGCTCTTTTTTCACCTGCCGCCGCCGCCGCTAACGCCACCCGTGCCCGTGATTTTCAGAGCAAACGGGCTGAATGGGGCTAGGGTTAGGGTTTTCGGGAGTTATGTCCCTGCCGCCTGTGCATTTTCAGCCGTCCGATTCAATCCGGCGGTCGCGCTTGTGCGGGCTGGAGATTGGTTTGGCCTGGCTGTAATTTGGGCCGTCGGATCTTGATCCAACGGCGCGCCCGTGAAGCGCGTTTTATGTGGGCTACTGACGCTTCTGGCCCGCGCGCATGATTTCCAGGCCACGCTGGCAATTTTCGGCCCGAGGGCGCATGCAGGATTTTGTTGGGCCGCCTCCGCGCGTGTTTTTGGGCAGCCAGGCGCGCGTAAATGATGGGCCGCGCCGGGGCAATTTTTGGCCCGTGCGGGATTTTTGTCCGTAAAGGTTTTTCGCCTGTGCGCGGGTTTTAAGAGCCGTGCGATTTTTGTTTGGGCTGCGCGCCTGTGCTGTTGGGCCGTGCAGGTATTTTCTGGCCGCATGAATTTTTTAACCCACGTAGCGCGCGTGAATGGGCCACGACGTGCGCAATTTTGGGCCGCCGGCGCGATTTTCACCCGTGTGGGATTTTACGGGCCGCACACGTTATTTTTGGGCCGTCCGTTTTTGAGCTGCTGTCCGTGCGCAATTTTTGAGCCGAATGCATGTTTTGGGCCAACTTCAGCAGTATGTTTTCAGTGCATTTTCTTATGTTTTAAGTCTCCTTTTATGCACTTTTTTTAGTGGCCCGAATTATGATGTATCATTACCATACTATTATGTATAATCTCTAATTAAAATTGAACCAACAGGATATTTAATTTTAATTTTGAGATTTTATGATTAATTTTGGCATTACGTATACATATGGTTATATTCTGACCAACGTTGTTTATAATCATATGTCGCCATATTATTATGTTTTTGTCTCTAATTAAAATTGAACCAACGAGATATTTTAATTGGAGATATTTTTTTGATGTTTTGGCATTATGTATGCATATGATTACATTCTGACCAACGTTGTTTGTAATCATGTGTCGCCATATAAAATTATTGAGTTCCTTTTTATTTTCTGCCCAACGGTGATATGAATTGGAACTGTATTTTGCATGTTATTAATCAGACCAACGTAGGGTTAATTACATGCAATATATATTTATGATAATTCTAAGTTTTGCCCTGTATTTTGAAATTTAGCACTTAATGCATCAAACGTTGCCGCCATAAAGAACGAATTCATGTTGTCCTTGATGTTTTGGACCTTGACTATACCTTAAGGGTAGCCGTTCCCATTCCTCCCACCGAAGGAGGGGAGAATTATGATGAGAAAAAGAAAATTTATGAGGCTTATGCTGAAAAATGGGATCGGTCTAACCGCTTATTACTAATGATTAAGAAAACCTCTATTTCAGTCGGGATTAGGGGAGCAATCCCCGATTCCGAAAATGCTAGGAGTACTTGGCTTCAATCGAGGAGAAATTTAAATACTACACTAAAGTTTATGCCAATACTTTGATTCAGAGGCTCTTAACCACTAAGTATGATGGGTCCAACAGCATAAGAGAGCATATCATGATGATGACTGATATGGCAGAAAAACTCAAGGGCATGGACATGGCAATATCTAATGGTTTCCTTGTCCATTTTATCATGATCTCTTTTCCTTCTGAGTACACAGCTTTTAAGATTAATTATAATACTCAGAAAGAAAAATGGAGCATGAGCGATTTGATCGCCATGTGTGTCCAGGAGGAAGAGAAAATAAGAACAGAAAAGAAGGATTTTTTTCTCTTCATGTTGGTGGCTCTAACAAAAGGAAGTTCCAAAAGGACTTCAAATTTAAGAAAAAGCTGCAATTCTCCCCAATTCAGACAAGTCGGGGCCTAAAGTGCACAATGCACCTATGCCTGATGTTGCTCTCGCCGGAGCATCTAAAGGGGAGAATGTCTTTTCTGCAAGCAGACAGGGCATTTCCAGAAAGATTATGTGTGATGCTAAGCATAAACATAATGATGAGACTTCTTCAAAACTGTGGCATTGTCGTTTAGGCCACATTTCGAGGGGGAGAATGTAACGTCTCATTAAAGAAGAAATTCTCCACCCATTAGATTTCTCCGAATCAGACCACTGCATTGATTGCATTAAAGAAAAATATGTTAAGCAAATAAAGAAGGGAGCTGCTCGCAGCACAGGACTTTTAGAATTAATTCATACTGATATTTGTGGTCCTTTTCCTGTGACATCAGTGGATAGTTTTGATTCATTCATCATATTCACTGATGATTTCTCTCGTTATGGTTATATCTTTCCCAATTAAAGATCGATCTGAATCACTTGACAAATTTAAGGCTGAAGTTGAAAATCAGCACAACCTAAGAATTAAAGTGGTAAGATCGGATCGTGGGGGAGAATATTATGGAAGACATGCCTCTTATGGGCAATTTTCTGGTTTTTTCGCTAAGTTCCTTCAGGAAAATGGCATCGTTGCCCAGTATTCTATGCCGGGCGAACCTCAGCAGAATGGTGTAGCTGAAAGACGCAACCGTACACTTATGGATATGGTACGGAGCATGCTTAGCCATTCTAGTTTACCAATTGGCTTGTGGATGGAAGCACTAAAGACAGCCGCACATATTCTTAATCGGGTTCCCAGTAAATCAGTGCCTAAAACACCTTATGAATTATGGACTGGGAGGAAACCAAGTATGAAATATTTACGAGTGTGGGGTTGTCGTGCTGAAGCTAAGTTATTTAATCCACACATTAGGGGATTAGACCCTAAGACAGTAAGTTGTCATTTTATTGAGTACCTTGAGAGATCTAAAGGGTATCGCTTTTATTGTCCTGATAGGATAACTAAGTTTGTTGAAACAAGGGACGCTGTGTTCTTTGAAAATAATGAGGACCTGGAGCCCAGGAAAATATATCTTGAGGAGAAGTGGGTTTATGTTCCTTCACCGCTCATCCCAGAGACCTTTATTCCTGTGCCTAAGGCGGTTGCACCTCCAGTAGATAATACTGTTGTTGCACCCACTGTTGAGGTTTCTGAAATTCCTGATGTTATACCTAATGAAGAGCCTCAGCGGTCTCCTGAAATAACTAATGAACCTCTTAGAAGATCACAGCAGGAGAGAAGATCTGCCATCCCAAATGATTATGTTGTCTATATGAATGAGAATATTAATGATATAGGGAAGGTAGATGATCCCACCTCTTATAAGGAGGCCATGATGAGTGAACATTCTTCTAAATGGCTTGAAGTCATGGAGGATGAACTAAAGTATATGAGCACTAATGATGTATGAGACTTAGTAGAAAGTCCTGATGGAGTCAAAACAGTAGGCTGTAAATGGGTCTATAAAACTAAGCGTGACTCTAAGGGAAATGTCGAAAGGTTCAAAGCAAGGCTCGTAGCAAAAAGTTTTCTCACAAAGAGAGGGGTTTGACTATAATGACACCTTTTCTCCTGTCTCAACTAAAGATTCATTCAGAATTGTTATGGCACTTGTAGCTCATTATGATTTAGAGCTGCATCAGATGGATGTTATGATTTAATTTCTTAATGGCAACTTGCAAAAGAATGTTTACATGGCTCAACCGGAAGGTTTTGTCGTGGAAGGCAAGGAACATATGGAATGTCGACTTAAGAAATTCATTTATGGCTTGAAATAAGCGTCAAGGCAGTGGTACCTCAAATTCGATTAGATCATAAGGAATTTTGGTTTTAAGGAAAATGAAGTTGATAACTGCATATATGTTAAGTTCAAGGGGAGTAAATCCACCATCTTAGTACTTTATGTGGATGATATCTTATTGGCCAACAGCGATAAGGATATGCTGTTTGAGACCAAGAGATTTCTTTCATCTAATTTTTGATATGAAGGATCTCGGTGATGCCTCTTATGTTCTTGGCATTGAAATTCACCGAGATAGGTCCAAAGGAACATTAAGTTTATCTCAGAAGGCATACGTTGACAGAGTACTGAAGAGAAACAATATGTATAAGTGCTCTGGCTCGCCTGCTCCTATTGTTAAGGGCAATAAGTTTGGGACATTTCAATGTCCAAGGAACCAATATGAAACTGATCAGATGAAGTCGGTTCCTTATGCTTCAGCTGTCGGAAGCATTATGTATGCTCATGTATGTACGCGCCCTGATTTAGCTTTTGTAACCGGGATGCTTGGCAGATATCAGTCAAATCCAGGACCGGACCACTGGAAAGCCGTTAAGAAAGTTTTGCGCTATATGCAAGCTATTAAGCATTTCATGCTCATATTTAAGTTTTCTGATAACCTTGAAGTTATTGGTTATTCAGATTCAGATTTTGCGGGATGTGTTGATACTAAGGAATCCACGTCAGGTTATATCTTCACACTCGCAGGAGGAGCTTTCTCGTGGAAAAGCTCCAAACAAACCCTTACAGCATCTTCAACGATGCAAGCTGAGTTTGTGGCATGTTATGAGGCTACCGGGCAGGCTGTATGGCTTAAGAACTTTATCCCGGGACTTAGAGTGGTAGACAGCATCTCTAAAACCACTCACTTTATACTGCGATAATGAACCCGCAGTTTTTTATGCAAATAACAACAAGTCAAGTGGTGCTGCCAAACACATTGACATTAAGTATTATGTTGTGAAAGATAAAATCCAGGATCAAACCATAAGTATCAAGCATATTAGTATTAAGTTAATGCTTGCGGATCCGCTTACTAAAGGCTTACCACCCAATATTTTTTGTGATCATGTTGCCGGCATGGGTTTATTGAAAAGCCTCTGATTCTGGATAAAAGGACCTTAAAGCAAACCAACTCCTATTAAGTATAATGAATATCCATTTCAAGATATGATAGTACACTATAGGTACTGGGGTTGTATGGCACTTCATTGGCCGTGCAACACATTGTCTTGGTATGCTGTTTTATCAAGAATGGGCTTATGATGTTGGCCTTATGATTAAAGGGGAGAATGTTGGGTTGATCTCTCGGCTAACCACCTGAGAGTTTTTTAGGGAGGCACGTCCTCCACTTCACGCCCTGATCGGGGGCGTAACCAACTCTGACTTGGTTTCGGTCCCGGTCACCTAGCGCCATATAAAAGGGGGTTTTGGGCAAGGCTTCTGACACGGGTTGCTTGTCTTGGCTCCACGAACCCTAACAGACCCGATCTATCACGGGCGCTACGGTGAACGAAGGCCGAAACTCATCTCCGTCCACGGCTCCGTCGTCCACGCCGGCGACCTCCGTTTCATCGACGCCGACCTCTTCCTTTCGCACCAACCGAGCACCTCTCAAGATGGCCTCCTCAACTTCGGGTATGTTCATGACGCTTCCGCTCTAATGTTTAGCTAGGTGTTCATGAGTTTGATCTAGGATTAAGACTATTATTAATGTTTTAGACTTAGAGTAAGTTCTACAGTTGTCTGTTGATTGTTGTTACACCAATATCAGATTACCAAGTAAGGTTTCAGTCGATCTATTATACTGTTTATCTTTGTACTTGCAGTTCCAAGGATATTTGGGGCTTCTAGGGAAAACATTTTGGTTTGTTAGTTTATAAACCTCTTTCCTGACACTTGGTGCTAACTGATACAACAACAGTTGCAATAGGTACTTGAAAGTTAAAACTTCTCACAAAATTTGTGTCTGGCTACAAGATTTGAATTGGTTTTCTGTTTAGACTAATTCAGTAGACCTATCAACATGGACTGGAAATCTGCTCCTTTTTACCTGCAAGTCTGTAGAATTTTTTGTACGGATAATCCATTTTTTATTCGAAATTACATAAATATACCCGCGGGAAAATTTTTTACAAAAATAGGCTCCAGTCGCCTAATGGTTGGGCGACTGGAGGCGTTCGCCCAACCACACGGCGACATTTAATGAATCTACTAACCGTTGGGCGATTAATTTCAGTCGCCCCACGGTTGGGCGACTTCCATCCAGTCGCCCAACCGTTAGGCGACTGCATTTCAGTCGCTCAACGGTTCGGCGACTTGTAGTGAGATATATACCGCGCTCGGCCAGGCCGAGCGCGGTCCTGTGTCGTTCGGCCGCCGTCGCAGAGAAGAGAGGGAGAGGAGGAGAAGAGGAGGGGAAGAGAAGGAGAGGGAGAGGAGGAGAAGAGAAGGAGAGGGAGAGGAGGAGAAGAGGAGGGGGAGTGCGCGATTTTCAGGTAATTTTTCGTGTTATATTTTTTGTTAGTGTAGAAAATTAGTTTAGAAAATGTAGTGTAGAAAATTAGTTTAGAAAATTAGTTTAGAAAATGTAGTGTGGAGAATTAGTTTAGAGATTTAGTTTAGAAAATTAGTTTAGAAAATGTAGTGTAGAAAATTAGTTTAGAAATATTGTTTAGAAAATTAGTTTAGAAAATTTAGTGTAGAAAATTAGTTTACAAATTTAGTTTAGAAAATTCGTTTAGAAAATGTAGTGTAGAAAATTAGTTTACAAATTTAGTTTAGAAAATGTAGTTTCAAAATTTAGTTTAGAAATTAAATATAGAAATATAATTTAGACATTTAATTTTCAAATTTTGTGTACTAAATGTAGTTTACAAATAAAGTTTAGAAAATTTAGTTTATAAATTTTGTGTACCATTTATTGTACAAATTTAGATGTAGAAAGTATAATGTACAAGTTTAGATGTAGAAATTTAGATGTACCAAGTTTAATGTACAGTCTTAGATGTATAAAATTTAGTGTTGAAATTATTGTACAAATTTAGATGCAGAAAATTGAATGTTGAAAGTATTGTACAAATTTTGCAGGTATGACTCGTGCTGGACGTGACTCGGAGTGGCGGTTCGCGCTGTTGGACGAGCACGTGGACCGCTCTCATCGCGCTTCCCATCTAGTGCCGCCACCGGGGAGCACGGACGAGCCGCCTCAGTTGGGAGTGGTCCGGACACGGACACCTCGCGTGGCCTGGGGACTCGACCCTCGTTGGACTGCCAGGTGAGCACTATTCCAGCGTTTAGTGCGACCGTTAGTTCGTTCCGTGCTGACCTTCACTTTGTTTGCAGGCTGCGGGATGCCGGGCTACTCCCTCTTGCCCGGATGGTGCAGGCCACAGAGGAGGATGGAGCCGCTGGCGGGGACGAGGGCGGGGATCGATCACGACGATTTCCGTTCGACCGTTCCCTACTGACGGCTTTGGTGGACCGTTGGCGGCCCGAGACGCACACTTTCCACCTCCCATTCGGGGAGATGACGCCGACCTTGCAGGATGTGTCCCTGCTTCTTGGGCTTCCGATCGCGGGAGACGCTGCCTTCCTACCGGAGGCCCCGGCCGACTGGCGCGCTGACCTGCTCGGCAGATTCGAGGGTGTCGTTCCACCGGCCGCTGACCACCACGTGTTCGGAGAGGCGCAGACCCATGGGCCGACACTGAGGTGGCTCAGACAGTACCGGGTACGTGGTATATAAAATCGATCGTATCTTCGAAGCTCTTTTTTGTGGTATTACGTACTAATAACAACTTTTTTGCATTCAGGTGGAGCGCATGGTTCCGCAGGCAGACGATCAGCAGGTCTCGCGGCACCTGGAGGCGTACGTGCTGTGGCTGTTTGGTTGGGTGCTTTTCACCACCAGCCACGGCAACTCGGTGGATGCGCGCCTTATCGCTTATGCGAGGGCGATCGCTGACGGCGAGCCCCACCAGGTCAGCTGGGGATCGGCCGTACTTGCCGCGACGTACCGCGCGCTGTGCGATGCGTGCACGAGGGTCAAGCCGAACTCGATCCTCACGGGTTGTCCCCTGCTACTACAGTTGTGGTCGTTCGAGCGCTTAAGCGTCGGACGATCTGTGCTAGACGACGTGGGTCCGTACGGGCCCGAGATGTATCCGGGGGGAGAAGTCGATCGGCCGACGATGGGTTCTATGTGGTGCCGTCGCCGAGTAAGTTTTATCACAGTTAACTATTTCTTTCTTATTGACGATCGTCATTGTAAACAACTTGTCTTTCTTGCAGGTACAGTTCGCGCACGTGCAGGTCACGCGGGCGTACCGAGTCTTTGTGGAGCAGCTCGACCGCATCACAGCCGACGACGTGCGCTGGGAGCCGTACGCTGATACGGTAGTGCAGGCCCGTGCTCCTGGCGGTCTGTCTTCACTTTGCTGGCGTGACCGGGCTTTCTGGCTCACCCGCCGGAAGCTCGTGTACCTCATCTACGTGGAGGACTACGCACCCCAGCGGGTGATGCGGCAGTTCGGGCTATGGCAGCCGGTTCCTGTACCAGTCGGACCATCGCTTCCGCGGCACGTGCACGGGTGAGTGTACGTTTGTGCTAAATATGTACATACTTACTACTGCGTTCGCAAGTATCTCACATTACGTAATGGTTTTATACGCAGGCACAGCGGGAAGGGAGTGAAAAGAGGCACGGACTGGTCGGTGAGAATGCAGCCCTGGGTCGAGCAGTGGCAGGATGCGCTCGACGACCGCGTGGACGAGGACCGACCGTACGACAGCAGGGAGTACTCGGAGTACCTGCGCTGGTACCAGCCGCAGACCCGTATCAGGCTCGTATATGTGGTAGACCCGCCTGCCACACACGTCGCCGCTCCGACGGACACGTACCCCGCGCACTTCGCGCACGACGCTCACCTCGCGGTACGTTACATGTCATTTCAAAGATTCCCAAATGGTAATGTCGTTTCCATAATCGACCATTTTATGTCTTTGTGTCCAGGCTGACGTCGGTTCTGACCTATACGCCGAGTCCGGCACAGTACTGGAGAGGCTCGCCAGTGGTGCGCAGCTGACCCATGAGGAGGGCCTCAGCTTTGCGCGTCGGGTGCACGAGGGGTGTAGACGTATCGTTAGCCTACTGTCCTGCACGAGGCTACCGGCGGTCTCCACGCCCCCCGCTACGACTGCTCGTCCACCAGTGCCACCTCCACCTGTGCCACCTCCACCAGCGTGGCACTACTATGGTGCACCTACGTGGACACGTCCTCCACCACCTCACCCGGAGCAGCCAGGGGGTTCAGCCTGGGCAGGGCCTCCTACACCGGTTCACTTCACGCCTCCTACGCAGACCCCTGTCTTCCCCACGCAGGGGGTGTACGCCTCCTCCATGGCGCCAGCTACGGGTACGCATAGGGTCTTATACCGTGTTTATCCGAAGACGACATGCAACGCACTAACGATATTAATATTGCAGGTACTTACCAGCACGGCGTCTCCCCAGGCCAGGAGGATGTGGACCAGTTTTTCGCGCCGTCGCCCGACGTCGCACCGCAGGTTCTTTCTGCCAGTGCCCTCCCCGGTGCACCGGAGATTACACAGCCAGAGGTGCAGCTGACTCCACCAGCGCAGGGGCGGGATAGACACCCTCCTCCTCGTTTTACCTTTTCGGATCGTCCTAATCCGTTGCACCGGAGGAGGGCCAAGCGAGGCCGTATGGGAGGACGCGGGCGCGGTGACGGGGCACAGCAGGGTGACCAGTGAGGCGTGCTGCATATTATGAATGTAATGAAAAAACATGCACCATGTTACTCACAGTTATATTATGAAGTTTATTTAAATTTACATAAGTCTATCATCTCTTTCCGCATATAAACTATCTCACTTAACAGTGTATGTATCGATCGTTCTCTACTCAATCTTTCAAAAAAAAAAATTAAAAAACTTTTTACACACCTACAATATACAATGAACATAAACTTTTATTACAACTTCACCGTATTTTTTACCGGTTCAACGTTACAAAATTCACAAATTCTAAAACAATCACGGGGGCTACCTGAAGTCGCCTAACGGGATGGCGACTGCATGGCAGTCGCCTAACGGTATGGCGACTGCATGCCAGTCGCCATACGGAAGAGCGATTTAATGCAATCGCTCTACTGTGCAGCGAGATATATTGTGTCGCCGTGTGGTTGGGCGAACGCCTCCAGTCGCCCAACCATTAGGCGACTGGAGCCTATTTTTGTAAAAAATTTTCCCGCGGGTATATTTATGTAATTTCGAATAAAAAATGGATTATCCGTACAAAAAATTCCAAGTCTGTAACACTAGTCTAGACTCTACAGTGCATATCCTATGATTCATCTCTACTGCATCTAGATTACTTTTTACCTAGCGTAGTTCACCCTCCCCCCTCCTGGGTCAAAAGATCGTAAAAGACGATGCATTTTTAATTCTCACCTAAACTTTGAAACAAGGTAGCATTGGACTCATTCTGATGAACTTTTCTTGAAAAGCTGGAAAAGGATATTCAAGTGAAATCGGACGGTGTAACAACAGAGAAAGATCGAGCAAAGCAAGATTTAAGTAACGACTAGAAAATGGCAAGATGCAAACTTGCAAAGAAGGTAGGAAGCCACCGACGCGCTGCAAAATTGTCAAAAAGTTTTATTCGTGAATTCAGCAAAAATGTAAGCATCTTCACAAACCAGGGCCTATGCAGTGTGGTACAAGCAAAGGCAAAAACCCAATCAGACTGTAAAGCAGTTTTCTGAGAGAAATATTATGAAACTTTGTCGAAGCTTATTTCAGATTTACAAACCTAAATATGACCAGATTCCTTGTGCTGAACATCTGGAACGAACAATTTCTTGTGACTAACAGCTGGATTTTCAGTCAAGGAAACCCAACCATAGTAAACATTCAGGAACATTGTGTATGTCTCTTTCCAGAGTTCAAACCTGATGCCCTGATCCTGCCGAACACCTGGGACAAACATCATCTTATGACTGACCGATGAGGGTTTTTGCTTCCGGATTCCAATACCGATTGTCAAATGTACGCATGCTAGCCCGTAGCATAAGCATTGCATTCAGGCTGAGATTCAGGAGTCATGCTGGTTAAGTATATTCATATTGCTTCGAAGAAACAACTGCTCTTGTTCCCTTGGTCAATTTATCCCTAGGCATGTTTCCTGTTGAGATAAATATCAGATGCATTTGCTCTTGACACAATTTGTTGCAGTCAAATTACACATAGTATATCAAAACACGCTTTCACTGTTTCCATTTGAATGTCGCTCAAGAAAAAACACACTAACATTGGCTTTGACGCTTTGTAGACCTGTACTGAAACACCTACTTTTTTTTACATGTCTAATACTTGCAATCTAAAGTTGCTTTCACATCTTTCTGTTCGAAATTCTGTATCACAATCTGAGTAAATGAGTATGTTCCACATCAGTGCCAAAATGGTATCTAGTGCAATACTAATGAAGCAAACAAAGGTATAATTTGATTTAATTTCTCAATAACAATGTACCAAAGAATCACCTACGCTATGTGAATTATGAAGAATGCAATGCGGTTAACATTTTTCGCCTTGTCAAGATCTGATGAACTGGCCGGTCCGGCACGGGGATGAACTTGACAGCCCACCCGATCGGCCACGACATGGCCGCGATGGCCACGCAGGCGCCCCACTGCCCCCACCCGAGCCTCTCCGTGCCGGCGAACCTCGTCAGCACCTCCACCATCACCACCTGCAGGACGAGCGTCACCGCGACGATGGCGAGGAACATCCTGTTCTTGAGCACCCCGGCGAAGACGTTCTTCTGCTCGATCTCCCGCGCGTTGAACTCGTTGAACACCTGGCAGAGCACGAACGCGTTGAAGATCATTGTGCCGTTCGCCTTCTCGTCGGTACCGAAGGCGTCGCGGCCCCGGTACTGGAGAGCCAGCAGCACGACGACCTGGAACGCGGCCTGCGTGGCGAGGTTGCGCCACATGGCGTTGCTGATGAGCGGCGCCGTGCGGCCGATGGGCGGGCGCTGCATGAGCGCCTTGGTGGGCGTGTCCGTCGCCAGCGCCAGCGCGCCCATGGTGTCCATGATCAGGTTCACCCACAGGAGCTGCACGGTGGTCAGCGGCATCTTGCCGGTGGTGATCGCGGAGACGAAGTTGATGACGAGCGCGGCGATGTTGACGGTGAGCTGGAACTGGATGAACTTCTGGATGTTGTTGTAGACGCAGCGGCCCCAGCTGGTAGCCGTCACCACCGTGTCGAAGTTGTCGTTGAGGATGACGATGTCGGAGCTCTCCTTGGCGACCTCCGTGCCCTGGATGCCCATGGACAAGCCCACGTCGGCCTCCTTGAGCGCCGGTGCGTCGTTGGTGCCGTCGCCGGTGACGGCCACCACGTGGCCCTTCTGCTTCAGCCGCTGCACGAGCACCAGCTTGTCCAGGGGTAGGGACCGCGCCATGACGCGGATCTTGTCAACGATCTCGAGCTGCTGCTCCGGCGACATGGCGCGGAACTCGTGCCCCTCGATTACGATGCCGTTGGTGTCGTTGCTCGAGATGATGCCGCACTCCTTGGCGATGGCGCGGGCCGTGAGGATGTTGTCGCCTGTGACCATCTTGACGGCAACTCCCGCCTTCGTGCAGGCTTCAATGGCGGTCTTCACCTCTGGCCGGCACGGGTCTTTCAAGCCGACGAAGCCCAGCAATATCAAATCCTCGTCGTCGATCGTTGATTGCTCACCGTTGACTTGCTTGTACGCGAAGGCGATGCACCGGAGGCTGGCCACCGCCATGTCGTTGATGACCTTCTCAAGGTTCTTCCTCTGCTCGACGCCGAGCTCGTGCGCCGCTCCGTGTGTGTCGAGGTACATTGAGCAATTCGCCAAGATCATCTCGGCGGCACCTTTCCAGTGTGCGATCACCCCACCGGTGGCGTTGTCCCTGATCATCACGCCGCTGCGCTTCTTGTCGGAATTGAACGCCTCGACGTGCACTACCTTGCAGCTCGTCTTCAGTGTGTCGACGTCCATGCCGAGCTCTGCCACGGCCCACGACAGCAGCGCCTTTTCCGTCGGGCTGCCGGATATCTCCGGCAACGACACATTGTCCGGCTTGTACACGCTTCCGGTGGTGTTGAGCCCGGTCCCCCGGCTCAGCAAGCTGATGACGGCGCCGGAGATTGCCGTTGCGGCTCTAGGTCGGTCGGTGCCGACCCAGAACTCTGTTACCTTCATCTGGTTCAGCGTGAGCGTCCCGGTCTTGTCGGTGCAGATGGCGGTGATCGAGCCCATCGTCTCGCACGCCGAGAGCCGGCGCACCAGCGCGTGCTCCTTAACCATCCGTTTCATGGAGAATGCAAGCGTCAGAGTCACAGCGAGAGGGAGGCCCTCGGGGATGGCGACGACGACGATCGTCACGGCCTGCTGGAATATTCCGACGAGCGCGCTGAACACCGCGTTGAAGGTGACGTGGCTCTTGTCGAACAGCGGCTTGCCCTGATCATCCTTGGTGCTTCCGGTGAAGTGGCGTGCGGTGAGCACGGTGAAGACGAGCACCGCGACGGCGATGCCGATCTTGCCGATGCTCGACGTGACGCCCTCGAGGCGCTCCTGGAGCGGCGTCGGGTCTGTGTTCTCCCGGGTGATGCTGCTCATCATCTCGCCCCAGGCAGTGTCCGTCCCGACAGCCGTGACCAGCATGCGGCCGTAGCCGTCGACGACCTTGACGCCGGAGGCGAGGAAGGGGTTCTTCTCAGCGTCGACCTCGATCGGATGGGGCTCGCCGGTCATGCTCGACTCGTCCACCTGCAGCGCGTGGCCCTCCAGGAACACGCCGTCCGCCGGCACGACGTCACCGATCTTCAGCACGACGACGTCGCCTACGACGATGTCGAATATGGAGTCCTCCTGCCTCCGAGCGGCGCGGACGACGGTGACAGCGATGTTGTCCGACTCGCTGGCCAGCTTGTCGAACCGCTTGGCCTGGGCGTGGTTGCTGACCGCGGACACGGCCGCGACGAGGAACACCGCGAGAAAGATGCTGACGCCGTCGTACCACCCGTCCTTGAGGCCGTGCTCCTTGATGCCGAAGCCGAGGGAGACGACGGCGCAGACGAGGAGAACGATGAGGAAGACGTCGCTAAGCGCGTCCCAGACGTGGCTCCAGAAGGTCTTTGGCTTGGGTTTCGGGTACGTGTTCCCGCCGAAGGCCTCCCGGCGCCGGCGCACGTCGCTGCCGTCACCGTGGATGCCGGTCTCCGCGTTGGACCCCAGTGCAGCGGCAATGCCTGCGCCGCCTCCGAGGCGGCGGAAGCAATCCTCGCGCCTGTCCTTGACCAGGCCCTTGAAGTGCTCGTCGTGAGCCGTGACAGAGAATGCCGCCTTCGGCGTGCCGCCATTGCCCGAGTCGGAGTCAGTCTCGAAGTCGTCGCTGTGGTGGATCTTGATGGCGACGTAGGAGGGGCTCCGGCGCAGGATGCCGGTGGAGAGTAAGCTGAGTCGCACCAGCCTGTGGCACGTCCGGATGACGTTTATCGCCTTCCGCCACTGCTTCTCCGGCCTCCACGGGGACTTGGTGGACCGGCCGGCGGCGATCAACAAGTCAGCGCACTCCATAGCGTCGCCGCAGCCAAGGATCAAGCTAAGAGCAGCAAACGAATCACGTAAAACACCAAACCAAACAAATCACAGGGCGCGAGAATTACCGCAGAGTAATCAACCGGGGGATCGATCGATTGGCTCACCACTTGTGCTGACAATGCAAGTAATTCTTGAGTCGGCCCAACGACGACACCGGACCGGAGTAATATACGATCCTTTCGAGTCTCGATGGTTTTACAAGGCACACAAATTTTCCGACTCGCTGATCAATTGCTGGAATATACGAACCTGGTTTGAATGGCTAGCTTCAAAGCAACACAGATTTGTGTTACTTCTGGTGAAGGAGCAGGCTTATATAAGCTAAGAAAGGATCGAAGCTGCCTGGGAAACTCCAGAAGCTTGAGGATGAACGAAAGGGAAACAAGGAGGAAAGTTCTATCTTTTCTGCACGTATACGCGGCAAATACCTGTGAAGTTATGTAGTAAATTACGTGGCAGTTTGCATGCAGTCCGAGGAACAGCTAGGTTTTTTTTGTTTTTTTAGAGGAAACTAACTAACAGCAGCTTGTTAATTAGCCGTTGGTTTGGTTGCGCATACGGAACGGAACCAGACTGTATGTAGCTAATCTCCGGCGTCTGCATCTGCGGACGCGACAAGAATGGCTAGTGGCGAACGTACGCACGCACGCATTGGTCTCAACGGACGAGCTGCATGCAAGCTAGGCTGGTGTGATCATTCATCGGCTGCCGGCTGCCGGCGTCCCAAGGGAGATTTTGGTGGACGTAGAGTTCAGAACGATGTTTTGGTATAACTGAGGATCAGTAGTTCTATGTGTCATATATCAAAGGTTATGTGACGTTTACGTCACTGTTAGTTCCCCAATCTGACGAGGTAGATAGATAGCAGGGTGCGGCGCAAAAATGTGGCGCCACGCGTGTGTGTGGCCCTCACGTCACGTCCCCGGCCAGCGAGCTAGCTGTTCGATCCGCCACTTGCCGGCACACCAGTCGCCTGCCACCGCATCGCGAATGAACGACACCTCTCCATTGCGTACTTTGCCATCCGCTTGTCCTTGGTTCAAGTGAAGAGGCCGTCGGTTGCACATCGACCATACCTTCTCTTCTTCTTCTCTCATCCAGATCCCAAAAATCTAACGAGGCATGGCTAACCAGGGAATTGGAGATGCCCTAAGAAGCTGGGGCACCCTGACGTAATATGCTGCAAGCATTTTTTCTTTGTGACGTCATGTGCTACCGTCTTACCTTTCTGCTACGTTTACTTATGTGGTACTAGCTAGCTAGGCTATGTTCCTACTCCTTAATACCGATAAGGCTTACCAAAATGTTCCTCGTATACTCTAGTGGTAACCTCTAAAAGATATCTATGGAGTATTAGTATAGAAGAGCAGATGACGTTGAATTGCCTTTGACTTTGATCTTCACTGTTTTGTTTCTTATATAAAGATTAGTAACATTTTCTATGCATATGCATCAATTCCATGCATAAAAAATATTCAACTTGAAGTGTCTATAGTTTTTTTATTATTTAATCATGTTTTAAATAATATTTTAAAAATAAACCTGTTTCTAACTCTGCTAACGCTTTAGCCTGTGACACGTGACATGATATTTGTGCTCACAACTCATAAACATCCAAAGCTTGGTAGAGTCCGAATCCCATGCAGTCATAACTATACTAATCTTTTAAGATTTCCCTCTAAAAAGTCCGGGCAAGTGGACAAACTTTATATACATTATCACCGCGCGCCGCGTGGGTGTCGACGCGGTGATGGACAAACCGCGGCGGTGGCGTGGCTCCGGCCGCCGCCAGTGCGCGGCGGTTTGTGCCGCGGAACTAAGCAATGGTTGCAGGTTAAGAAAAACAAAGGTGGCGCTCACAAGAAAGGAATAATCCGAGAGAAGAGGTGGCCACGTTCATACGCGGTAGTCGTCGGCGTCAAACAGTCATACTCCAGCTTTTCGGCAACTACGTGCCGACGTTCACGGACCACCTGAGAGCGACATAGCCAAGTAGGGAGTGATTTTGTGTTGACTCGGTGGAATGGTGGATGATCCACCTCTCCAGCGGACAAGCCAATTGGCATGGTGGCAGGGCAGAATCAGACCTCGGGTTAGGTGGACTATAACCCAACGCCTAGAAATTAAAGACCATAGAAAATAGTAACTTAGATATGAAAGCCTGGGAAAGAAAGTCAAGACAGCCTAAAACCAGCTGGTCCAACCCGAAATTTGGACTGAGCCTGGTTCCTGCATGGTGGAATGGTGAATTCTTATCGTATGTAGCACACGCACGCGGCCGCAGGGTGCATGCAATTGCGCATATAAATTGGCATGGTGGAACGTTGAATTCCTATCTACGCGACCACAAGTGGCATGCAATTACGCATACCAATTGGTCGATCGATCTAGTACGTATTTGTTGAACCAGTTTGTCTCAAATGCCACACTAATCCAATTGAAACGTTCCGGCTAGCTTACTCCTTTTCCGAGGAAATAAAATACCACCTCGACCAGCTCGTTGACGCCACCGTTCGGCAGGAAAAATACCTGTATTGCACACGTACGCTCCCGCCGGCTGGCCGGTATATAGCCTGCATGTATATGCGCTGCTAAGCTAGCTTGTAGCAGTATCACGTACACGTACGGCTCGAGTATCCATATGGAAGCTGCATCAAGTATCGGGGGTACGAATACGATACGTATGAAGCTGTAAGCGATGTGTACAGTTTGAACCTTTACGTCATCAGCGGTGGTGTGTCATGCTGCGAACTGCTAGCTAGCGAGGTAGCCTAGGTCGTCGCAAGTCTTTTGTACTGGTGATCCCAACCACCTAGAAATTGAAGTTCTCACCGTACGTGGCTTGCTCTCCATCTCCCAGTACGTACGTACGTACTGGATACTTGGATAGGCAGATGCTTTGGATTTTTTTTTTGCATATATAGCGTGTTTTAATCTATATTTATAAAAATAGTTGTATATATGTGAGAATGACAAAAATAACATTTTTACGGTTCGGTCACCGGAGAGCAGCGCCGTGTAGCTGACACATGGGCCTGCCGTTCGCTAGTGGACGGTAGGTAAATAAGCCGACTTAATTACTTGTCTAAATTAATATTTTATATTTATGCTTTTTTGAATTTTTAAATATAGTAAATGAGCTCAACAAATTACGAAATTTTATGCGCAACCTTCCGATAAAATGTACTTCGTTGTATAATTTTTTGACAATTTTATCCAATGTGAATGTTGCTTGAAAATTCATAAGATTATGCTATTTGTAGGAGTTGTTACATATATCAAATGGGCTCCAAAATCACAAAATTTTGTGTCCAGCCTCCTGACATAGTTGACCTAATTGTCTATTTTTTTTGAAAAATTTATGTGCTCTCAAGATGGACCAAAACTTGACCGAATATGCATTCCTCCACCAGCTGGCTCCCGTCTAGCGTGGGCGCCAGCATTGTGGCTCCCCGCTGTGGCCCACCGCCTCTGCCACTACCATCACTATCCAAACTTTGTCCCCCTCGAGATTTAGGGTTTTGAACAGGGAACCGAAGCGAATGGGGCACCGGGGGAGGCAGTGGTGGGTAGGAGGAGAGGAGTCAGAGAAATTTGGGAGTGGTGTATAAGCTAGGAAAGGAAGTGTAGCAAGAGGAGGGGCTGGGCAATGGCTAGGTCCTCGTGTGCCAGGCCATCTTTGTGCGGGAGGAGGCCGAGCTATGGTCAACACAACACGTGGCAGGCACGCCGCACCACCTGGGGGAATTGTTTTAAAAAAACATGTAACAGCACTCCACTCGTGCAGCACCCGGGCACGCCAGCATGAGTCAAGCAAAATTTATAATGCATAAAATTTCTAAAAAATAGACAATCAGGACAACTGTGTCAAGAGGTTGCATATAAAATTTCGTAATTTCTGAAGCTCGTTTGCTATATGTAACAACTCCTACAAATATCATAAACTTATGAATTTTTTAGCAACATTCAAGGTGGATAAAATTGTCAAAAAATTATATAATGAAGAACGTTGTGTCAGGAGGCTACATATGAAGTTTCATAATTGTTGGAGCTAATTTGCTATATTTAAAAATTCAAATAAATAGTAAATACAAAATACTAATTTAGGTCCTGCCGTTCGGTGGCGGGGCGGCAGGCCAGCTGCCGCACAGTGGCCTGGTGGTAGCTGCGCGGCTGCACAATGGCCAGGTGGCAGGCCTACATGTCAGCTGCACGGCACTGCCGCCCGGTGACTATGCGGTAGAAGTGTTATTTTTGTCATTCTCACGTATATATGGCTATTTTGTAAATACGGGTTGAAAACATGCTATATGTGCCAAAAAACATGTTATTGTCAGGATACTCTCGCTGACAGCAACCATTTGCTTGACCGGATGGGACAAATCAAGAAGATGCCTGCTCACGTGGATAACTGACACTCTTTCGGTGCTCTATTTAAGGTTTGACAAGAGAAGACATGAACAACGACCAGCACGAACAAGAAGAGAGAAATAGAGACAGATTCTGAAGAATCAAGCTGTTCAAAATTTGCAGCATGTGCATGATATTCTTAGCAACTCGAACCATGCTCTGGTAGAAACCCTAAGATATGATCAAGTTGCACGTTAGGTATTGGAGATCCTCCAGCAAACCATACACGGCGCATGAAGATATTTCGGGAGTAGAGGCAATCGCAGAGTCAAACATTGCCTTCATCTGTGTATTCTTTGCACGACAGAAGCTAACGTAATCTTCACTCAATTTCAGCGATTGAATATCCATGGTACTAACTGGTCCTCCATTACGAGGAATAACAAGTGATAATCCTATTTCTGTCCGCTCAGACTTCTTTTTAGACATGAGTATGGTCCCTTTTAGAACGTGAGATTTTTTAGATTATTTATGTTAGAAATTAATCGTGTCTTGTTAAAATTTTCGGTTCTAAACAAGGCTTTTATTTATAGTTGTTATGCATACTACATAATTGCATGCAAATTACCTCGCAAATTAAGGGCAACAGTATGTGTACGAACTTTCTATGATTCGACACGCGGATCTGACACAGCCTGTCCTCGATCTCTTGCCGAAGGAAAAGATGCTACCTTGCTTAACCCGATCAAGGAGCTGACTCGATATCTCCTCAAAAGTTCGTTTCAGTGACAGGGACGACGACCACTACTAGTAGGTTCAGAGAGAAAAGAGAGGAAAGGGAATATAAAGGAACGCAGAAACTGTTCTGTCTAGGACATATTAATACATGATGCCCTCTTCAAAAAACAAAGACATAAAGTCTCTTCAAAAGAAAAAAAAAGAGACGAACACTTGACAAGAAACCCAAGCTATAGGTGATACTGACTGGAGCACTGTTAATTATATGCCCGAGGCTTCAAGCAATGTTTCAATGAAAGGTCTCATTTGGAATTGCAGAGGTGTAAGTAAAAAAGGTTTGAGTTCCCATTTACAAGAACTGTTAAAAGATCAAAATTTAGATTTTGTGCGTATTCAGGAAACTAAGAAAATAGAGTTTAAAGATATATTTTTTTTCAGAAAAGTGGACATGGGTGACAAGTTCCGATGGCACTGGTTGCTGTCTGTGGGTCTATCCGGGGAATTTTGTATGAGGTAAATAAAGACAAATTTCATGTTAGCAGTTTCTCTTACTCAAAATTTGTTGCTAAAATTTTGTTGTTTGATAATCACATTAGAAAAGAATTGGTTTTAGCCACTGTCTATGGTGCAGCACATGAACAGGATAGGGAAGCTAGAGTTTTTGTTGGATTTAGCTGCAGAGTGAAGCTCTTAGGTTACAAAAGTGAAGAGGACACATGAGAAGAGGAAGCTAAAGACACTCTCAAACGCAGGATGATGTATTTAGACTTCTATGAAAAAAAGAAAAATTAGTCTTTTGTATCTAGCTTGGTTTTCAGTTTTCTTCTTTTGCTTTTTGTCGAATCGCAACCAGGGTTAACAATTTCGGCGAAATTTCATTTTTTTCGTCCTTTTCGTTACCCAGCGAAACAAACTCCATTCGGTCAAAAAATTCGTCTCCATTTGAATTACGGGCCGGCCGGCCAGCTACATGCTCGCACAGTGTAGCCCACAGCCCAGTCGAGCCAAGCGTCCACATGCTGTCAATATGCTCTCAAGCCGAGCAGAGCTCTCCCCGAATCCAACCCCATCCCGATTGCCCCAAACCTAGCTACCGCCGCCGCCAAGCACTCCCCCCGATTGCGCCGCTGGCGGCCATCGCTTCTTCGTTGTGGGCGCCGTCGCTTCTTCGCTCTCCCCCCCGATTACGCCGCCGGAGATCCTCCTCGTCATCCTCTACCGACTCCACTGTCCCGGTTGGCGGCGCTCGCTAGCTGCTTCGACGCCTGCCTCCACATCAACCCGGCGCGCGCCCTCGCGGAGCGCCTAGCGTGGGCCACCGGCGTGTTGGTCACGCTGTCCGCCGCGGGATTCGACGGCATCCAGAAGACGTTTCAGCAGCTGGACATTGAAAGAGGCAGCGGCAGTACTGCTAGAGGGAAGCCCATGGTTCGCTTCGCCTCTGTCCCTGAACTTGACATGTTTCCCATCGGTCCCGCGGTCGTGTCACTCGTCGCTGACAGCAACGGTGGCACAAGGAGTGGCACTGCCATGGTGCGAGATCTTCACAAGAAATTTGGTTAGCTTTGCATTATTATTTCATCCAAAATTTGGTTAAAATTCATCAAAATTCAAATGCTATTTGAAAATTTCGTCCGAAATTGTGGACGAAATTCCGAAATTTCGTCTCTTTCGTTTGTTTCGCTGCCTGGCGAAATTTTTTGCAATCCGAAATATTTTTCCCTGATCGCAACTGCCTTGGCTAGGTCCTAGCTGTGGCTGTACTTGGTGCACTTTGATAGGGGATAGAAGGGGAAAAACAGTAAATCTACAATAGCAATAGCTAAAAAACACTAAAACGAAACTATGTAAATTCCGTTACTTGGTAATAGAATCCTAGTTTCTCGTGTGGAAAAAAAATATATGCACGATGCTGCGCGCATTTCCTTTGAGAAGAAACGTGCATGCATTTGCATGTACTTACGCGGCAAATAGGAGACGACGTCGCTCTTAAGAGAATGATGTGCAAGTTACGCACAAGCTCGCGCGTATTTTACTTGTTTATACAACAGTATCCTTATTTACTTTGGTGGTTTCCTCACAAGCAGCTGCATTTATATATACTCTTGATAGATTCTAAGCTGAACGTGATCATCGTTATTGCAGTTTTGCAAAAAACAAAATTGCAGTTAGAGCTTAATTAGTCGAAACCAAAGCTGCATACTCTATTCACTAAAACGTAGAGATCATATGGAATTGTGGGTACCTAAGTACTGTAGTAAATTTCATGCACATGAAGTTGTAATGAGACTTGTATGCACTACTCACTGGCAGAATCTGTTTAGCTCCCGAGTGCCCGAACCCTTTAGTCGCCAAAAATCGTAATCCTACCTGACAGGTGGGGTAAAATTTTTGCTTTTTAGCCCAAAATTTGAAAGTTTTTTATATATGGACCCCTGGAGAAAAGATTTGCAAAAATGGACCCTTCGCACAGCGCCAAAGAATATGGCGCCCAGGGTACATAGCACACCGCCATATACTTTGGTGTCGTGCGTGGCCACGTAGGATCCACGGTGGCATAGCACGGCGCCAAAGCCCATGGCGCCGTGCTGTGCAACAACGGCGCTAACGGCCGTAACGCCGTGCTCTGGGACTTAAACCCGAGCGCGGCCCCCCACCCCCTCACTCCACTCCTCTGTTCGAACAGACCGAGCACAGAGAACAGCCGTCGCCGCCCCTCTCTCCCTCTCCAAATCCACCCCAATCCATCGATTTTTCTCGCGATTTTGCTTCCAAACCGAGCAAGCAAGGTGAGCTCCCTCTCCTCCCTTGATTTTTTCAGTAGATATGGATTATTTGAGGTACATTTCGTGGGGTAAGATTTGAAACCCTAGATGAAATTAGTTGGATTTGGCTCGGTTTTAGGTTGGATTCGCAATAGATATGCGTAATATAAGAGTAGTAATGTGTATAGATTCGTTTTTAGGTTGAAATTAGTTGGATTAGGGTTTGATTTGGGTAACTAGCTAACCTAGGTTTAGACACGAGAAAAATTATGAATCTTATTCATTTTGCATTTTAGGTTGTCATGGGCTTCACTCGTTTGCCACCTCCACCCGGTGTTCCCGTGCCGATGTGTTATTGCGGTGATCCTTGCAAGGTCGAAAGGTCAGATGATCCGGATACATATAGGCAGAGGTACTGGATGTGCGCCAACTGGGCATTCGATCCGCCACGTGCCGCCGTTGTCCTCGGCAAGATGGTATGTTGTATTGTCGATTCATCGACTTGGTATTAATTCTGTTGGTTTAACGAATGCATACATTTGCAGGAGCCTCCACCGCTTTGTGATTTTGAGCAGTGGATCGACACTGCGATCGCTGAGGTTGACAAGGAATACCTTAACGCTACTAAGAAGTGGGATGAAGAAAGAAAGGAGAGGTGGGAAAGGGAGAAGAAGCATGATGAGGCCGCGAGGAAATACCGCGAGGAGGAGCGTCAGAGGGCCGCGGCAAGGTGCAAGTGTGAAAGACAGAAGAAGCTAGAGAGAGCGCGACGTGCCAAGGCAGCCCTAGAGGAGTACCCTGATGCTCAGAGGAAGGGGAAGTGGCCTCAATGCACTCAGTAGGTTATTGCTATGTATGTTTGATGTATGCGAACGTATGTATTTTCTGAAAATTTATAAACTATGTATGTGGACTATGTATGTATGTGGACGTATGCACTCAGTATGTTATTTTGGGTTGTGCTTATTCATTTTGTGAATGTCAATTAGTATTGTTTGTGCGAATGGAACGAAACAACTAGGCCGAGCTTGCAGTTTTAATGCAAGCGTAGTAATCACGGCACCAAACAACTTGGCGCCGTATGTAAGTAGCACGGCGCCAAACACACTGGCGCCGAGCTATTGAACTACGGCGCACAAAACTTTGGTGCCATATCCTGGCGCCAAAGGTCCTGGCGCAGTTCAATACCTCGGCGCCAGTGTGTTTGGCGCCGTGCTACGCAAACCTACAGAAAAAACAGCAAAGAACTGTCTGTTTTTCTGCATATACAAAACACATGCATATACACACATATACATACATTCACATAGAAAACACATACGCATAACTCTCAATAAAGTCTAGATGCATACATTCACATATAAATCTCAAATCATACATACATACATACATATATGCACACATACACATATAAAATACACATACACATACATATATGCACACATACACATACACACAACTCTCATCATCATGGGTTCGAGGACGAAGTATGGGAATCTCCTGGCCATCCTCCGTGAGCTTGCTGCGGTGCTCCCTGTCGTAGAACTCGTCCACCAGCTGGTACCTCGCCATCCTGTGCATTCAAAATTACGTTAGTGATAAGAATAACAAAATATCTAAAAATTATGCTCTCTAGACCTAACGCCGCTAACCTGAGTGGAACGACGTTGACACGTCCGTGAATTGTGACCCATTAGACCACAAGTACCGTAGTGTGTCTCCTGTGGGTCCTCAACGAAGGGATTTGCCCTACCCCTCTTGGTGCGACCAGGTATCCGACCATGTCCATCTTGTACCTTGACCGCTTCCTGCTGCCCCTCTTGTGCCAACGTAACGCCTCGTCCGCTATGTACCTGGGACCTGAGTAAAGTGGCCACTCGCTTTCATCACGATATGGCTCGATCTGTGGGGCCCATGTCCTCACCAACACATCCACGTTGAATAGTCTCGGGATTTTGGTCTCAACATCGATATTCTGGACCCTACATGCGGTCACCATGTGGGAGCATGGAAAATAGAACTTGTCGGGAACACCACATGTGCATGTGAAGGATGTAATCACGACCTTATGCTTTCGGGCCTCTCGGAGCTCTCCATTCTCGGTTGTCCCTCCACCCTCAACAACCTCATACGTGCTCGTCACATGGTCAAAACAGTGGTACTCCTGTTCATTGGCTTGCATATTCGCTTTGGTAAGGAAGCCGTGAGGACGAGGTGGCCAACGTGCATGTGCCTTTAACATGTCTGAGGCTTCCTGGTGCCGGTTGACAAACCATGCAACACACTTGTAGAAAGTGAACGCCGCAATTGCGGTAACTGGCAATCCACGTGCCCCCTTAAGTAGCCCGTTGAAGCATTCTGCCATGTTGCTAGTCATGAACCCATACCTCCTTCCCAATGGGTCATGAGCCCTTGACCATTTGTGCACATCCCTCATTAAACCCCTTATCCAATCACGAACATCGGCATTAGTTTTCGTTTTCAACTCCTCTAACTTCTCATCGAACAACTTTACCTCCCTCTGGCGACATACCTCCTCGAAAAGTGCAAAGTTGGCCTTCACCCCATCTTTTTTTGAACAAGTTCTCTGCAAGGCGCCTTGTGCACCAATGATGATGCACAGGTAAATGTCCTGGTATCACTTCCTTAACGCGCGCTCAAGATCCCAGCGTGCCTGTCAGACAACACACATACCTCCCTCCCGGGGCCAACCACATGGATCCGTACAAGCCGTAGAAACCAAGCCTAGCTAGATTTGTCCTCCTTCTCCACCAAAGCAAAAGCCAATGGCACAAGCGAGTTGTCCGCATCACAGCCAATAGAAATCAACAACGTTACTTGCCCAACAGGAACGTCCCATCAATTGACAGAACATGCCTACAATATTTGAAAGTCTTGACACACTGACCAAAGCACCAGAATGCTCGAAAGAAAATATGTCTTCCATTAACCCATACATCGAGTTTAGGCACGTACTCATACTGCATTGGCCGCTTTCATTGCATTGAACATGGCCGGCAAACGCTCATACGCCTCCTCCCAATCACCATAAATCAACTTCAAAGCACGTTGTTGCGCCCTCCATACTTTCCCATACTTGATTGTGTAGTGCCACTTTAGTTTAACGGCCTCTATCACGGCTGCCACGCGCATCGTCGGCATGTGCTTTATCATGGGGTACAGGCGGGTTGCAATGAACCGAGAAGTCAACTGACAATGTTTCTGGCTAGGCTCAGAAGACCCACAGCTGTGCGGTCCATCCACAGTTGTAATCTTAAACCTCTCCGTACCCTTCACCTTCCTGGCACAGACTTTCCATGCACACCCTGTGCTCTCACATTTGATGGTGTACCGACGTTTGGCGTATGAGTTCTTAACCCGGTATAGATGGTTGTGCACGATCGAGTACTCTTTCAACCACATCTTCAATGTCGACATATCCTCAAAGACATGACCCTTCTGAATTATGATACTAGCCCCAGGCCTAGGTACGTCCCTCTGCATTTGCCCTCCATCCGCGACAGCCCTATGTGCGTTGCTTAGGTTATTATAATCGGACACTAGTGGATCACACCTAGAAAATATTCTTCTCAACAGCTCAATTTCACTAGACGTCAAACCTGTGACTGGTCTGTCATCATCTGAGTCCACAGCCCTCGCATCCTCATAAGCAGCCTCGTCTCCCGCAAGCTGTACATGCACCTTGTTAGATGCTACACAAACCATGGGTTCCTCAAACATTGTCTCCTCGTCGAATCCACCAACAGAGTGGTCATCGACATCCTCAGAGTCAACTTCTACCTGAGTCAATGGAACCTCGCATACTTGAGCCGAGGATACAACTTGCACCTCGACCTCTTCATGATCCGGTGACCCAACTAATGGTGAGTCATTGAGATCCAATGCAGCCCTAGGAGGTGATTGATCTCTCACCACCCTCTGCACAAACAAGTCAGGTGCTCTGACCTCTGAGTCCAAAACGATGGCCACATAGTTATCTCATTCACCGTCGCTGCCAATCGAAACCAATCACTTTATACGCGGCCCCTTTGACGACCCAACATCAATCAATCCTTGCATAACGACATCACCATGCTCATCTGTCCATCTCAACCTCTCTTTCAATCGACAAATGACCTCACCATACGACGGACGTGAACTAAAAAGCAACGTAGTCTCTTCCATGCCTTCCAAATCAACACCCCCATTGGCATTTCTCTTCACAGTACCACCATGGTGCAAAGTTACAAGCTTATCCATCTATAGCACAACAAACAAACTAACCTCAGTCATTACGTACAATAATCAAACCCTAAAAACGAATCTATACACATTACTACTCTTATATTACGCATATCTATTGCGAATCCAACCTAAAACCGAGCCAAATCCAACTAGTTTCATCTAGAGTTTCAAATCTTGCCCCCACGTAATGTACCTCAAATAATCCATATCTATTGAAAAAAAATCAAGGGAGGGGAGGGAGCTCACCTTGTTTGCTCGGTTTGGAAGCAAAATTGCGAGAAAAATCGATGGATTGGGATGGATTTAGGGAGGGGAGAGACAGGCGGCGGCGGCTGCCCTCTGCTCGGTCTGTTCGAACAGAGAAGTGAGGGGGTGGGGAGCCGGGGCTGCGCTCGGGCTTAAGTCCCAGAGCACGGCGCCACGGCCGTTAGCGCCGTTTATGCATGGCACGACGCCATATGCTTTGGCGCCATGCTATGCCACCGTGGATCCTACGTGGCCACGCACGGCGCCAAAGCATATGGCGGTGTGCTATGTACCCTGGGTGCCATATTCTTTGGTGCCGTGCTAAGGGTCCATTTTTGCAAATCTTTTCTCCAGGAGTCCATATGTAAAAAACTTTCAAATTTTATGCTAAAAAGTAAAAATTTTACACAGGTGGGCCCTCGCTCATCTTTCCGTTACGTGGTAAAGGATCCCAATTGTATCTCTGGAAAACACTCGGGGATGTAATGTTATACCGTTACTAAAAAAACGCGCCTGGCATCTAAACTTCCCTACTGTACCTCCATGAGACTGGATTTTTTTTAGCATGCCAAAGTGCTTCTCTTTGCACTGGGGAAATTACCAAGTGTTAGATAATGCACTCGGTGCAATTTTGTGACACTCGAGAGCTTCCCTGATCCCAGCGAGCTACTGCACGTAGTTGACCAGACCAGATCGAGGGACGTACATATTACATTCAGTCCAAGAATCAACGAGCACTACCGTTGGGACTCGGAACTGAGGGAGGTAGGCGGGCAGCGGTAGGGCTGGCAGGGCAGAGGACACTACTACAAAAGAGGCTATACTAGACGGCTACATCACAGACGGTTTGACAAAACTGTCTGTGATTGACACTAACACAAACGGTTTTAATTTGGACACCGTCTGTGTTAGTGGTCGAGTATCACAGACGGTCCTTACCAATGAACCGTCTGTGATACTTTAGTATCACAGGCGGTTTAAAATAAATAACCGTCTGTGATAATCTGAAATTATCACAGACGGTTTTTTATTAAAAACCGTCTGTGTTGTGTAGACTATCACAGCCGGTTGTTGTTAAGAACCGTCTGGGAATGTTCACAGACGGTTTTTTACAAGAACCGGCTGTGATGTCCCTTTGTCTGTCATATTCTAGATCAGAGGTTAATATATAAGTACACATTGCTTCTAATAACTTAACTACAGAACTACTGAGACAAGAGGTCACAAATTAAAGGCAAATTTATTAATTTCAATTAGAGGGAAATTCATTACATAAGTCGCACAGGTAAAGAGTTTCCCAGATTGTAATCTTTTGGGCTTCGTACGCTTCTTCTTCGACTTTGGGACTTGGAGGATCAGCCGCTGAATTCTCGAACGCTGTTAAGATTGCCCTTGTCCTCTGCACTTCCTCGTGCAGCCTGGGCAAATGATCAGCAGCATCCATCATGTCGTACAGGATAGCATTAAAACATTCCTCACAATCTGCCGTTTCTGCATGAGCGGCAAGGCTATCCATCAGTCTGTGCAATGCGAGTAGAGCTTCTTCCGCATTGCGCACATTGTGGAGAAGAACCAGGGTGAGAGCTGTTTCCCTTTCTTGAGCGGCAGCGAGACGCCTCCGTCGACGGCGGAGGATCAGGTCAAGCTGACGGATGCAAGAAAGTCGGGGAAGGAGAGCAGGGCGGGTGCGGAGAAGCTGCTCCAGATGCAAATTGCTGGCCGCCTGTGTAAGGTTCCGGCCGAACAATTCGTGATGAACAGATGAGAGGAAGGAGATGATCACAAGAACAGTAGTAGAAGCCATGTTGTATTGTATATATATTGTATTGTACGTACGTAGAAGACCTGGATTAGGAGCGCATATTTAACCTTTAGCACAAACGGTTCGTATACCCAAACATTAATGATATAGACGCTTCGTATAACGATCGAGAGACGTTAATTAGACGATCGAAACACGAAGCGTTCTGGCATCGAAACACGCGCGAAGCAGTTCTGGTATGAAGCTTATGACAGACGGTTTTTTATAAAAAACCGTCTGTGATAATATACTGGACGGCTACATCACAGACGGTTCATACGGAACCGTCTGTGATTAAACTGTCACAGACGGTTTAAACTGGCAACTGTCGGTGATAACTAAACATCACAGACGGCTCGTATTAAGAACCGTCTGTGATAACTAAACATCACAGACGGCTCGTATTAAAAACCGTCTGTGATATTTATTATCACACACGGTTCGCGTTAATAACCGTCTGTGATAATTACATACCACCAATAATTGGCGTGTGATATCACGTGTCACCAATAATTCGCGTATACCCAGGATTTCGATCTCACCCGTCCATTCTCTCCACATCGAATGGCTGGCACCAGTTCCTCCCACGGCCAGGCCCTTATTAATAACTCCCCATCAACCTTTCCACCGGTACTAGTCACGCGTGAGTTCATCCACTAGCTAGCTTCCTGCATGCATCTCCCCTCCGCTGTGAGCTAGCACCTCCATATCGCGGCACGTTCGGTTCATACTAAACAACACACTCTTGCCGTAAGTGTCGTAAGTGTGTCTTGTTTAGTGTGGACCGTCGTGCCGCGAAGGGTTTGTTAGCTTGTTATCCTGTAATAGATCGATCTGAATGTGTTGTTGAGTTTTTGTGCTTGCCTCTGTATTTGCATGTTCCTCGACGATGCCGACTATTGTCGAGATGTGATGTCCACTCCGACAATCCTTCTTTTTCCTGCAAAATTCAAGGCAATTTTATTACAAAAGTTCAAAAAAAGACATTTCCAGATTTTTCAGCAGCCGACGTTGCCGACTTCTTCTCTGAGCGACTATCCATCTGCTTTTTCCCACTTCTTTTCTTCATCCGAGGCCTGCAGCTGTGTCTTGAGGAATGCCACATTTGAAGACCCAAGAGCTGGTCAAGAACTGGTCTTCAGATGTGGCATTCCTCAAGACACAGCAGCAGGCCTCGGATGAAGAAAAGAAGTGGGAAGAAGCAGATGGATAGTCGCTCAGCGAGGTTGGGTATCACAGACGGTTCTATTAACGAACCGTCTGTGATAAAACAATCACAGACGGTTATTAACACGAACCGTCTGTGATAGTATGCATCACAGACGGTTCGTGTTAAGAACCGTCTGTGATAATGTAGACTATCACAGACGGTTATTTATGTGAACCGTCTATGATAGGCAACAATCACCGACGGTTATTAAGTTGAACCGTCTGTGATATTGCTTGTATCACAAACGGTTCATATTAGTAACCGTCGGTGATAATTCACAGACGGTTATTAATACGAACCGTCTGTGATATATCATTTTCACAGACCGTTTGTGGTTGGAACCGTCTGTGATATTCTGCGTAGTATTAATTGCTTGGCGTACTTGCTTGAAGGATGTCGACACCGATCTGTCTTCATTGCGCTTCATCGGTGGAGCAAGGCGGCCGACTTTAGGGAGTTGGGGGCGAAAAAATATCACCGTCTTCTTAGTGATCTGATCAGAGGTTAGTATACTTAACATTCTTAGTGATCTGATCAGAGATTAGTACTCAATTACATAACATTCTTAGTGATCTGATCAGAGGTTAGTAGTAGGGGTAATAATCATTTTTGACACCCATTTGTCACTTGTGTAGCGTAGATGGACCGAAGCTGGATGTATATTGAGAACCGTGTGTGTGAAGAGTACATTACTGGCATGTCTGCTTTTAGAAGGGCGGCCGAGCTGGATATGTTGAAGAAGGGGATGAAATATATGTATTGCCCGTGTATTGATTGTGATAATCTCAAGATGTTTAGCAACTCAGCGCAGATTGAAGCTCACTTGATTCGAAGGGGTTTCAGAAAAGGGTACAAATGTTGGACCAGTCACGGTGAAGAAAAAAGTACACAAGAAGGTAGTTATGACATAGTCGAGGGAGGCAACGATATACCAGATGTGGACTGTTCTTTCGATCATGAGGATAGGTCGCAGGATGACAATCTGGATCAGATGTTACGTGATGCAGAAGGGAACTATAGTGAGAGAGAGTTTGGTAAATTCGAGGGCTTGATGGAGGACTCGGAGAAACCTTTGTTCCCGGGCTGCAAGCCGCAATACACGAGGTTGTCATCAGTTCTAGAACTGCTAAAATTGAAGGCAAGCAATGGTTGGTCCGACAAGAGTTTCACGGCATTATTAGGTCTCCTAGTGGACATGCTTCCAACGGGAAATGTGTTGCCGAGAACCACCTACCAAGCCAAGAAGATTCTTTGTCCATTAGGAATGGAAGTAGAAAGAATACATGCATGTCGGAATGATTGTATCTTGTACCGTAAAGAGTATGCTAGCTTACATGTTTGTCCGGTGTGCAAAGCATCCCGATACAAGCGTAAAAATGACTCTGATGATGGGAAGGGCATCGAGGTGAAGCAAGGACCTCCTGCTAAGGTGATGTGGTATCTTCCTGTAATCCCCCGTTTGAAGCGTTTATTTGCAAACCGCAAGGATGCAAGATTGATGCGTTGGCACTACGAGCAGCGTAAGAAAGACGGAATGATAAGACATGTTGCTGATTCTGCCCAGTGGAGGAACATCGATAGGATGTTTGTAGATTTCGGTGTGGAACCGAGAAATATAAGGTTTGGGTTGAGTACAGATGGAATGAATCCTTTTGGTAACATGAGCAGCCGACATAGCACCTGGCCCGTGACTCTGTGCATGTACAACCTTCCTCCTTGGCTGTGTATGAAGCGGAAATATATTTTGATGTCACTACTTATCCAAGGGCCGAAGCAACCTGGCAACGATATTGATGTGTTCCTAGCCCCATTGGTGGAAGATCTTGCAACACTGTGGAATGAAGGGGTACATGTATGGGATGCGGACAAACGAGAGAACTTCACTCTACGGGCCATGTTGTTCTGCACCATTAATGATTTTCCTGCCCTTGGTAACCTGTCAGGGTTTAGTATAAAAGGAGCCAAAGCGTGTCCGCACTGCTTAGATTATACGGAGAGTGTGTGGTTGAACAACTCCCGAAAAACTGTGTACATGCGTCACCGTAGGTTCCTTCCAAAGTATCACCCATACCGCAAGATGAAGAAACAATTTGACGGAAAAAAAGAGGATGACTCAGTACCAAGACCTTTTAGCGGGAAAGAGGTGTATGATATGGTTAAGGATATAAATGTTGTGTTTGGAAAGGGACGTAAATTGAGGAAGAACATGTGGAAAAAGAGGTCAATATTTTGGGACTTGCCTTATTGGGAGCACTTAGAAGTTCGCAATTGCATCGATGTCATGCACGTAGAGAAGAATGTATGTGACAGTTTGATTGGTCTCTTACTGAACATTCCTGACAAAACAAAGGATGGTGTTAACGCAAGGCGTGACTTGGTCGCTATGAACATCAGGACCGAGTTAGCACCGATAGAGACCGATAAAGGCCGGACGTACCTTCCCCCAGCATGTTACACTCTGTCTAAGTCCGAGAGAACTGAATTGTGCCAGTCCTTAAATGGTGTGAAAGTTCCATCCGGTCACTCGACAAGCATGAAGAAACTTGTTTCCATGGAACATTTGAAATTAATTGGCATGAAGTCTCACGACTGTCATGTGCTAATGACTCAAATGCTACCTGTTGCAATTAGAAGTATTTTGCCGAACAAGGTTCGAGTGACAATCATAAGGCTATGTTATTTCTTCAACGCAATTGCTCAGAAGGTCATTGATCCGGATGGACTAGATGCTCTGCAAACCGAGGTGGTGACAACTCTATGTCATCTAGAGATGTATTTCCCTCCATCATTTTTTGATATCATGGTCCATCTCATTGTCCACCTTGTGAAAGAGATAAAAAAATGTGGCCCCGTATTTCTACGTCATATGTACCCTTTCGAGAGGTACATGGGAATTCTGAAGTCCTATGTACGCAATCGATCTCGACCGGAGGGTAGCATCATCGAAGGTTATACAACAGAAGAGGTCATTGAATTCTGCATCGGCTACATTTCTCAGGTAGAGCCGATAGGTGTACCTCTATCTCGTCACGAGGGGAGGTTAGAGGGTATAGGGACTATCGGGAGGAAAGCAATAACCCCGGATCAAAATACGTATGCTCAAGCCCATTTCATGGTTTTACAACACATGACTGAAGTGACCCCATATATTGAAGAGCACAAGGACATGCTACGTCAGGAGAATGCAGGTCAGTCAGAAGTTTGGATCACGAGACAACACAACCGTCAGTTCAACGAATGGTTGAAGGCGCAATTGACTAGGAGGTCGTCAAATGAAACACTACAATGGTTGGCAAAAGGGCCAAAATTTACAATTGTGACATGGCAAGGATACGACATTAATGGCTACACATTTTATACAACAGATCAAGATAGAAAGAGCACAGTGCAGAACTCAGGTGTCCGCATAGATGCCTATGATTCGCACGGCAGAACCGCTGGCCCAAGCTCGTACTACGGGCTTGTAGAGGAGATTTGGGAGCTTGACTACGTAATTTTCAAAATTCCTCTATTTCGGTGCCGTTGGGTCCAACTCCCACGGGGTGTAAAGGTTGACAAGTACGGCGTCACTACCGTGGACCTCGAATGTGTAGGATACAAAGACGAACCATTCGTACTCGCGAGGCAAGTTGTTCAAGTATTTTATGTAACCGACCCGGCAAATAAGAAGCGCCATGTAGTTCTTCAGGGAAAAAGAAGGATTGTCGGGGTTGAGAATGTTGTGGATGAGGAAGAGTACAATAAATTTGATGATTTGCCTCCATTCGGAGACGGCATCAGGCTCGATGAAGAACAAGGCGATGAAGCAAGCTATATGCGTATCGACCATCGTGAAGGGCTTTATTTAAAATGATATAGCCAAAGTGTAATAAATGATATAGGTTATGCTTGTGTTTTTCATAAATGTATGTATGTTCCATTGTAATTGTAAAATGACTAAGGAACCCATGCATTGTAATTGTAAAATGACTAAGGAACCCATGCATTGTAATTGTAAAATGACTAAGGAACTAAGAAATAGTTATATTTATGGTTATGCTTGCGTTTTTCATAAATGACATAGGAACCTAGCTAGCTGCGGGTATTTATAGTGAACTATCACAGGCGGTTTATCAAAAGAAACCGTCTGTGATAACACATCACAGCCGGTTCTATCGATATAACCGTCTGTGATAATATGGGTAGCAGGGGTGGGAGGGAGCAAAACCTAGCTAGCAGGGGCGCTGCAGAGTGGAGACAAGAGACTGCGGCAGAGCGGACTCCGCAGACCTAGCGCGGGTATTTAAAGATGATCTATCACAGACGGTTCTATAAATATAACCGTTTGTGATATGCATTATCACAGACGGTTCTATCTATAGAACCGTTTGTGATAGGAATTATCACAGACGGTTCTATCTTCAGTTAGTTTTTTCTTAGAAGAGAGATGGCGTCCACACAGTCTTCGTCGTCATCATCTGGGTCTCACGCTCCCAAGACTGCGAAATCTAAACGTGGCCGAGGAGTATCGAAAAGGCCAGAGGGCCGAAGGACCATCACGGTGGTCTCTCCGGATGGGGTCCCTCTGGAACCGTCGAAAGCAGCGTCATCATTTCGGACTACCTGCGGGATAATTGGAAGGCAACGGGTCCCCATCACCATAGCAAGCTGGAAAGATTTGACAAAGGATCACAAAAATCAGCTATGGGAGGAACTTACAAATTCGTTCGAGTTCCCAGCAGAAGCACAGGGACTCGTGCAACGGCAAGCGCTCCTCGCGATGGGAAAAGCATGGAAGAATTTTAAGAGCACTCTTGTGACGAAGTACGTGGCCGAGGATGTCACGCCCTTCACGAAGTATCCTTTCGTGTCGCCGGAAACATGGGAGGCCTTTGTGCAGATGAAGACGACGCCCGAATTTGTACAACAAAGTGCGGCGCACAAGGATCTCCAGTCACAAAACACGCACCCTCACAGACTCGGCACTGCTGGGTACGCGGGTAAAATCCCGCAATGGAGGATGCAGGATGAGGTCGCAATCCGATCGGAGGCCTCTCCGCCATTTGCCGGGATCGCAAACGAGCGCGCTCGAAACTGGTTAAGAGCGAGGTCATCAACCACATCTTCGGGTGTCTCTTTCAAGAACCCCGCAGATGAGGAAGTGTCCCAACGCATGGTAAAATATGTTAAACAACATACTTGTTAACACCTCTTGAACTTCATGGGTTCAAAAATAACATGATTAATTGCCTCTTGCAGCAATCATTGACTACCGAATCTTCTCGTGGCTCCTTTGAAGAATATAGGGAGATAGATTTACTATCACAGGCCTTGGGAAACAAGGAGCACCCAGGTCGCACACGAGGCATGGGGGTTTATGTACCTTGGAGGCACGGATTTCCAGATTACTCCGAGACATATAGGAGTAGGAAGAGATCCAAGGCGTACCGCAGCGAACAAATAAAACAGGAGCTTCGTGCTCAACTTGAGGAACAACTATCTGCCTCACTTCAAGAGCAGACTGCCTCACTTCGAGGAGAGATAGATTCGTTGCGGGAAGAACTGAGACAAGTCCGCAACCAATCGCAACCCACTCCTAGTACTGCGGTACCCAGTCCCCCTCAACGTCGCAGTAGCTGCGCGTCCACACCAATTTCTGAACATAGCGATGACCACTTACGTATTGATGACATTCAGGTAATGTACCTCTTTAGAATGGTACATAGATCTCTCTGGTGGACGCCTTAACTCATCTTGTATCGTTATGTAGGAGCCCATGCCTTGCACCCTCACAGTCAGGCTTGTTGGCTCTATTCCCGTTGATGCTGGGCGCGGCATGGTGTATCCATTGCTGCCAGGGACGCTCGTGCACGGTGTACAAGTAGACACCGGTTTCATGAAGGTCCAGGTGGACATGATTAATGATATTTTTAAGCCCGTCCCTCTTGAGAAGCCCCCAAACGAAGAGATTAAGACATACGGGGATGCCGTCCACACATTCATTCAGTGGCCCAAGAGGGACATCGTCTTCGACATGTCTGTGCCACAATCTTCACATCCAGTGGCCCAAGAGGGACGTCGCCCTGGACCTGGCACATCGGCTCCGGTGGCTTCACCTCCACCTCCAAATCCAGTAAAGTCTGTTGCATCGGCTCCCGCTGAGACGCCACCGAGAACATATCATAAGCGAGGCTCCAAGGCCTCCAAGGCTCATGCGACGAAAGTTAAGCCGCGTCCCGTGCCATGGAAGTTTGTTCTAGGAGTGTCGTTATTGCCCGATTCACAATTACGCCAGGTTGGTATGATTTGCAATAGATTGCATGCCTGGTACATGGAGAAGTCCAACATGAAGCCAAACCGGCAGAGTGCATTGACTCTGAAATATAACGACACGCATTTCCTCAACGACTTGGGCTACATCGTCGTGACATTCGATGATTTATTCTTACTATTCAATCTCGACGAACTCGACGCCTCACTTCTACGATGCTGGACACTGTAAGTGTACTGCACAATGAAGTTCTACATTCACGTTATACAGATAAATGTCATTACTCTTTCTTTATGTATAGATACATGATCCAAGAAGTCCGGCGATCGCGACGACCGGTGGGTTTCCTCGACCCTCACTTGGTCTCCGAGCAATGTATCAATGCAGATGCATCCTTCGTGCAAGGTTACATAACGAGGGGATTGATTGCTCACACCGACAAGGAATACATCATGGTACCCTTCAACCAAGGGTAAGTGCTTCACTAGTTGCCACACATATGTTTCATTTGTACTTTACATGCGGCATGAACTTAGGATTAATCACTATGGCGACACACATGACTAGGCATCACTGGATTTTGCTTGTGATTGTACCAAAGTGGAGCAAGGTAATATACCTTGATTCCCTCCTTAGGAGCAACCACGACTTCAGTCTTGTGCAAGAAGTACTTAACAGGTAAACTCATTTCCTCCATACATAACTCTATTGTAATATTTCTTTTGTTTGCCACGGCCGAGGATAAGTTTTTTGAATCACGTAGGGCGTTTGCCGATTATGTTGCTCAAGGAGGAAGACACGACAAATCCAGTGACACGCTACGACACAACACGCGATTTCCAGTACCCGCTACAACACAACAATCCTATATCATACTTTGTTATAATGCCTCTAGAATTGACAATACCGATGTATGTAATTCTATTTTTGCAGTGCCACCAGCAGCTACAGGGCAACGTATGTGGATTCTACGTTTGCCGCCATATGAAGGAAATCATTGCTACTAAGATCAATGATCCAGAGGTTTGTCAGGTCCTTCCAATAATTATTACTTTCTGATTATATATATGTATTTGTATTACACACACATGCTAATTAATGACTTAACATTGCTCCTAGCGACAGCGGGTGCACTTCGACGAAAGTGCATATGATCTTGACAATCTCATGGAGATTCGTGCAATCATCTCCCAATTCTTGCTAGGAGAGGTCATAAGTAGGAAGGGAGAGTTCTACGCCGGCAATGGTGATAATTAGATGTTGAAACATTGGATTCAACTGTACAAATCAAACAATTCCTTCAAATGAATTCATTTGTCAGATTTTGTGTAACGATTTTCATTCTATATATATATGTATGTGATCTGCTGTGTACGAATTTTGTTGTAATTTACTATGAGTTGCAATTAACTTATATCTGTCATTTATCTGTAATCTGCTTGCTTGCTTGCGTTCAGAGGGCATGGCTAGCATATCATGAGGCTAGCCAAAAAATATCAAATAAAATGGATGATGCACTTAGTATCACAGACGGTTCGTTGTTAAAATCCGTCTGTGATACAATATCACAGACGGTTTCAAAGAGTGCCGTCTGTGGTGTGAATGATATCACAGACGGCCTTTACTACTGACCGTCTGTGATACACAAATATCACAGACGGTTAGTAATTAAAACCGTCTGTGATATACAAAATATCACAAACGGTTAGTAATAAAAACCGTCTGTGATATTGTATATATCACAGACGGTCTTTATTACTAACCGTCTGTGATAGTCTTGTATCACAGACGGTTTTTTATAAAAAACCGTCTGTGATAGTCTTGTATCACAGATGGTTTTTTATAAAAAACCGTCTGTGATACAAGACTATCACAGACGGTTTTTTTAAAACCGTCTGTGATACAAGACTATCACCGACGGTTTTTTATAAAAAAACCATCTGTGATACTCGAATATCACAGACGGTTAGTAATAAAGACCGTCTGTAATGTAGTTATCACAGACGGCTTGGGAACCGTCTGTGATAACCACAACTATCACTGACACCTAGACACTGACGGTTAAAGAACCGTCTGTGATGACGGTTCCGAACCGTCTGTGATAGGGCTGTCTGTAGCAGTGGGAGGAGGTGGGAGGGTGCTAACAGCTGCGTTGGAGGTGGCAGCGGCGGAGGTGGTGGCTCGACAATGGGCCAAATAGCGATGGCGAGGCGGTCGATGGTGGCGCATGGGAGGAGCTAGGAGTGGTGGCTGGTGGGATTAGGGTTAGGTGTTTGAGTGGATTTATATACAAGAGATTAGGGGCGAATCCATCGTGGGTGCTTGTGGGGGCTCGAGCACCCCCTCCTCCCACCGTGGAAGAAGACCTGGCCCGTCGACCGGCCCGGTCGGCGGTCACTTGGACTGGCTGAGGATGCGCAACAGCTTGGGCGTCGTCACGTCCAGCGTCTGCAGATGATCTGTGTAGGAAAGGTGAAGCTCTTCGAGTGCATCGGTTGAAACTTGAAGAAAGTCTTAAGGCTTAGCACCTAGCCGACCCAAATCAGTGGCGACTCCTGGCCCAAAACCCCAACGACAGCACACAGCAGAACAATGAATAGTCAACACCTCAATAGTACAACGCCTCATCTAGGTCACGGAGAGGCCGAGCCGCCACCGAGTTGGAGAGAGAGTAGAGAACTACTCATTGTTACCCGCAACTCGGCGGCCGGTGCGGCGGAGGGGGGGCCGGGGAGGGGGAGGCGGCCGGTGACTCGGCGCGGAGCCGCGAAGGGGGAGGCCGGAGGTGGTCGGTGCCTCGGCGGCCCGGTACGGAGGGCGGCTCGACGTTGCGAAGCAGAGGGGGCCGACCGGCCGAGGGGCTAGGGGAGGTGGTTGGCTACCCGGTGGCGGCCGGCCAGGCGTGGGCGAGGCCGAGTGGCGGAGCGAGGCTAGCGACATCGGACTTCGGAACGCATCGCTGATTCGCCGGCATTGCCGCATCGGAGATTCGCCAGTCGCCACTGCAAAGACGGAGAGGACGAGGCCGAGGCGAACAGGTGAGATTTGACGAGGCGCTGGCGAATGGTGTCGCGATTTACTATTTTACTCAGTGGCATCGACGCATCGTGGGCTCGTGGCGATAAGGTGATTTATTAGTGATTTGTGGTGCTTGTGCAGTGTGCCACAGTGCCAGTGTCGGCAGAGACGACAGTGACTCCGTGACTCCGTTTGGCTGTGACGGCGTCGGCGTGAACGACTGGCGACAGTGATTTGTTGTTCTGTCATCTGAATGTGAGTGAATATGGTATGTATCTCATTTTATTATTGTTTTACTGATTAGCCAAGTTATTTAATCAGTTATTAACTAGTTGTTTAATTATTTTTAGTCGATATTTTTTATTTACAGATCGGTACTCACATATTTATGAACATTTGGGGGCACATTATCCATTAGGAAGGTACTAAATTTATTGTATCGTACATTTTCAATTTGTTCTCTTCCTATTTATGTATGAATTTGATATTTCAATGGTAAAAGACTAGTAGATGTAGCGTTGGTATATTTATATTATGCTATAGTCTCAACAGTAGAACTCTCCCTCTATTTTCATCCTAGATTCGCCACTGCAAGAGATCTGGGAGTGACATGGCCTTTGCATCTTTATCTAATGGTAAAAAATTCAACTGTTTTGGGGCTAAAAAATATTCAAATGTTGTGTAGTCGGACCTTTCTTCGGAATTTCTTATAGTAATAGAAAAAATTATGTGTTCAAAATGTGAATGTGAACCTTAGTCGTTTCCTTGAGAGTTGGGAGAAGTTGTCAAGAACCACACGATTTATTTTGCGATGAAATAAGTACGGAAGTACACGTACGTACGTCCTAGCCAGTGATCTAATTAACTGGGATTCAACTGTACGTCAATTTTGTTCACGTAATCACGCTAGTCGCTAGCTTGATGATCACAGAATTAAAAGATTCTTCGTGTGGACAATATATAGAAGTCATAACCGGAACTTGCCGCATCGAATATGTGTACGTAGGTGTATGCCGTCTGAGGTTAGCAAATATCGTTCTCTTCATGTGATACAGTACTGAGATGATGCCACAGATAGCACACCATCTTCCGAGACGACTGGATGGACAGGTAAAAATAATCGATCGGCCTTTCAGCTTTCATGAACCATGGAAAGTCTCGAGTCCTTCGATTAATTTTTTCGATCTGAAGGCAAGCACTCTAGTTTTGAGTTGATGATCGAGCTGCCTTAGCTAGCCAAGCGTGCACACGAGCATTTGGGTACATCTTTGTGGAACATAAGTCGAATTACATCCCAAATAGTTAATAAATTAATCCAAACTAGTACAAGGATTGGCCAACGCAATTGCGCGGCGTGGTCAAGTAGAGTACATATATGTACTAATTTTGTATTACTCAAACTTGGCTTAAATTATTGAAGTATATACCGACAAATATCTTTTGAGTTTATGTAAGTTCCATGTACGTAACATCCAACGACGCGCGACTTCTACGCCATATTTTCACGGAATTTTACAATATTTAGCCATTTCCACCCGATATTTACCGATTTTTGGGTGGCTAGCCTGTTCATATATGAAACCCGAATCCAACTTGTTATCTAGTTGTAACTGTAGCACCCCCGTTTTTAGGGACGGGAATGTCGTTACCTTCCGTAACAGCCCAGGAGTTCAGTTACAGACAGAAGAAGTATCATACCTGCTTACGAACATTTAAAAGAGTTAATTTAATTAAAATAAAGACTTAACAGTCAATTTTAAATATTTTAAGGCATTTAAGCCCAAAACATAACTTACAATCAGAAGAACTCAAAGAAAGCTCCACAAGAACGCTTGAGTGCGGTCGCAACCCTAACATGACAGCTTGCAATAGCTTGTCCTCTTCTGGCCTCTGTGTTTGGGGAAAAGTAAAGCAAGATTGAGTACAACCAACCGTACTCAACAAGCCACACGGAGCTTAGCAATAACTACATGCAAGGTATGACAAGTGAAAGGGAAATAAGTTCATTATTTATGTGGATGCAATTTTAGTTGGAAACCAGTTAAAGACTGAAAAAATGTAAACACAGCTACTTATGCCTTTTTATTGGATTCACCCAGTAAACACAGCTTCATTTACCGGAAGTACGGTGTATTCGAATACCATTAATCATGACTCTGCAAAACTGCCCTGCTTTACCCACAGGATTTCTTAACCCCGCGTTCGGGTTCAAGAAAACAAGGTTGTTCACTGCTCAATTCTTTGTATAGCCTCCACCTAGTAGGTCCTAAATCTCAACAAGCTCGGATGACCCCACGGATCTCGTCCGACTCATCGCAGTCCTACAGTTGTATGGTTAACCACCTCCCATACGAACTCACCCTCGGTCTCCCCTCGCCAGTTGCAGAGGTTCAATTGAACTTGAGCAGTTATTAAACCAGGTTTAACAAAATCAACGCTTGTGGTTGGGCGGGTACTATGTTCTTTACTCAGCATAAGGGTCTAGTCCTTATATTTTATCTGAGGCATCATCCATGCACAAACCCATATTCAGTGCCCGCGGCACTGCCACCAATCCACAACTAAGTCTCCACCCTAGGATAAGGTCTTCGGATCCATCTCTGCGATCCTCGCTTACCCTAGATCCAACTTTTCCAAAACTCTAAACAAATACCAAAAGCCTTAACAGTAGAAATATTTGATGAGTTCCTAACTACCATGTTTATACTATTATTATATTTAATACTACTATGTTTTGTCACGGTGAATATGGCCATCAAGTTAAACTGGGCTTTTCGGGTGGTGGGATATAACTAATATCATGTCATTCTAATCAGTTATTGTACAGAAAATAACAGTGTGCAAATACATAATGAAAATACAAGTAAATAAATAAATAGCGGAAATGTAGGTTCAACATGATCAAAACATGTGTGACTTGCCTTGCGGGCCTACGATTTTGGCGACTTTGGATTCTTTGATTTCGTGAACTTGAGCTTGACCTTCTCCTTCCTGCTCCGGGTGGTCTTCAATGTCGAGAGCTAACATAAAATAAAGTAAATTAATCCCATGCTCGAAGGGTTGAACTAGGAATAAAAAAAATAAAAGAAAGAAAATCCGAAAAACTCGACCAAATTGGGATTTTGGGCTTATAGGAGGGTTATATGGAAAAATGGGCCTGAGATTTGGGTTGGCGGGCTCGAAACGGTTCTAGGGAGTATAAACATGGGTTTTAGGTTTCGGGTGAATAGTAACGGGTTCACTGTTCAAACCGGGTTGGTTACTATTCACAATGGGCTGGGTACTGTTCAAAGCGGGTTTTCACTGTTCATCGTGGATCGGATTTTGGCGCTACCGGGCGACAACTGTGCAGACCGGGTCAGCCATTTACCTTAGCGGGTTCGGGCGCCTAGCTTATCGGGCCGAATGAACAGTGCCTTGACCCGGCACTGTTCTTCTTCCTCAGCAGGTTAGGCGCGAGCGCAGGGAGCAAGGGAAAGAAGCGGCGGCCAACGACGGCATGGTAGCGACTTGCGACGCCAACCGAGGACATGGATGGACTCAGGGGAATGCCGAGGTTCCATTTTTGAAGTCGACGACGGTCGGGGAGGCGGCGTTCGCCGGCGGTGAGCCGGGGAACTCGACATGGTTTTTGAATGATGCAGGGTGAACCAGGGGCCAAACGGGTGATGGGGCTGGTCCTAGAGCATCTAGGGGATTAGGGCAAGCTTATAGGGGCGACGGTTTGGGCTAGGGGAGCTTCTAACGAGCTGGCCATGGTGGGGTGCCATGACCGAGCGGCGGATTTGCCAGCGAGGGAAGAGGAGGGTTCGGCAAGCTTGGGCAATGATTTGGGAGGGTTTTGGGAGGCTTGAGGAAGCTACAGAAGAAAGCAATTGGAATGAAATTAACCGAGGAAGGGGAATCGCAATTCGGGCTTACTTGCAGTTTTCCGGCGATTGGCAGCGATGGGGGTGGTGAGGGGCCGATTGGGTGTGTCTGGAGTTTCACGGGGATGTAAGGAGAAGGTTGGAGGGGTCGTGAGCTTAAAAAGATGCCCGAAGGCGGTTCGATGGCGGGAGGTCGGTTAGGGCAGTGGCGGTCGCCTTGGAGCGATCGGGAGAACTCGGGGCAGCTGGCAGGGGATAAGTTCGGGGTGTCTTGGGCGACAAGAGGTGGCGGTCAAAGGCGCGACAGAGGCTGCAGGCTGGCTATGAGGAGAAAGCGTGGAAATGGGCAGAGGCAGTGGTGATGAGCGGCTGGCGGCGCTGCCACGCACCGGGCAGGGCCAGAGCTTGTCAGGGCGCAGGGGACAGGGTTGGCAGGTGGGGAGGAGCTGGCAGAGGCTCGAAGTTGCGAGAGAGATCGGGAGAGCTTGGCGGCGAAGGAAACGGCCGGGCGGTGAAAATATCGGCGGCGGTGATCTTTTTGCCAGACAGTGAACAGTGGCTGTGCTCCATCCTCCGTTCATGGCATAGTGATGAGGATTAAGGAGTGAATTGCTTTGAGATTGGTGTGGTTTAGGGTGAAGGAGCAAGAGGGCAAAATGGAAACGGAAATTCAACTAAATTTTGAATTTTTTTTTTTGCAAAATCTCGGTTCTGTTTCAGTAACTACGTACGCCAACGGTAAGTCTTTAACTATATATACTAGTTCATCCCGACAACCGATCGAGTCGTTGGGCTGTTGCAAACAGCTTTCATTAGAAATGCATTGACTTTTTAACACGTTTTTTTCTTTTTCTCCCTTTTTTCTTGTAATATTTATTGACACATAATGATGTTTTTATTTTTCTTATTATTTATTTATTTATTTATTTTTCATTAAATATCTAAAAATTAATAACTACTATAATATTATTTTAATAAAAAAATTATAGCTAAAAATTAAAATCTATAGCACTTTAGATTGTGCCTTTGTACTCAGACGTCGGATATATAATGTTCCCGAAGTGTGTTCTCACGTGGGCCTCATTAACTGTTGATTATTTGTTGTTGTCCGCGGAAATGCAAAGAAAAGGTCTTTTTTCTCGGAAAAAGCTCCCTGGTATTTTTTTTAAAACGTTTTTTTGCGAGAACACCCCTCCACTTCACCGAAATTTTGTGTACTTCGTAGGATAGTGCCCCGCGTTTTCTAAATTACGTACGGGTCCTCGTTTAGTTATTTACAGGCCCTCGCTTTTTTACAAAAAAGACCTTTGGCTTTTCCGAAAATACACATGTGCCTTCGATTTTTTTTAAAAAAAAGTCCTCACGAATTATCGCCTCTTTTACTTCGGTACATACGGTGACTGGCGCGGCGTGGCGCTGCGCCTATGAGGCTAGTTACTACTACGCAAAGAGCATGAGGAGCACCAAATTAAGAGGCAAAGCGGCAGGGGAGACCATCCATGCCCGCCACAGGCCTCGGACTTCTATTCATTGTCTTATCTCCGCTTAAGGTACTGATCATTTCGGCTTGAGTTTCTATCTTCTGATTTACTTTTTATTAATTTTAAATTTCATCTTTTTTTTGTTTTTTCCCCGCGCGAGCGCTCCGTCGGCCGCGTGGCCCAGGGAATCTTCGTACAGTCGGGGGAGGCGATTTTGCGGAAAAACCCCTCCATTTTTCTGAAATTATGTAAAGGTCCTTTTTTTCTCGCGAAAAGCTCCCTGGCAGTTTTTTTAAAACGTTTTTTTTGCGAGAACACCCCTCCACTTCACCGAAATTTTGTGTACTTCGTAGGATAGCGCCCCGCGTTTAACACCCCTCCACTTCACCGAAATTTTGTGTACTTCGTAGGATAGCGCCCCGCGTTTTCTAAATTACGTACGGGTCCTCGTTTAGTTATTTACAGGCCTCACTTTTTTACAAAAAAGACCTTTGGCTTTTCCAAAAATACACATGTGCCTTCGATTTTTTTTAAAAAAAGTCCTCACGAATTATCGCCTCTTTTACTTCGGTACATACGGTGGCTGGCGCGGCGTGGCGCTGCGCCTATGAGGCTAGTATATAAAGATCAAGTCCATCACGAGGAATATTAAGTGATCCGTTTCCTATATGTTCGCCTTTTGACATGTTTATCTTTTCAGGACTCTAGTACCCTTTGCGTCCAACGTAATTACCAGGAAAAATGGGAAAAATCAACGTGTGTATATGTATATATGTCCTATGTAGTATAAATAACAAGGGCACCATGGTGTTCAGGTTTCATGATTGAGACTTTCCATTCATGATTGCTAAATCAATGTCTTCCTTTCCAAATTGATGCTTTTTCGAATTAATGAATGTTAATAAGTTTGCCTGATATATTATAGAGTAAAGTCCATTACCGGTCCTTAAATTTTTATGCTGTGTCATCCCGGTCCATAGACTTTCAAAGTGTGTTATCCCGGTCCATAGACTTTCAAAGTGTGCTATTACTGTGGTAACAACCATGGACCGGGATGACACAGCATAAAAAGCTTAAGGACCGGGATGACACAGCCAAGACCCCTAACGGGCTAATTTTGAGACTCAAAGAGTGTTTAGGCACCGGGATGACACACTTTGAAAGTCTATAGACCGGGATGACACAACATAAAAAGTTTAAGGACCGGTAATGGACTTTACTCTATATTATATATCATTACACTTGCATGGATCTAAAAACAATCCAAAGGCAGAGAGGTTTGGTGCCCAGGCACCATAGTGCCCAATTTCAACGTCCTATTTATAATTCAAATTTTTTCACACATAATACATGGAGTAAATACCTATTCTAGACCATGGTGCCCCTATTAATTATACTATATATATATATATATATAATTTCTATTATAACAGAACGAGTTGATGGTTGTACGTCTATTCTCTTCTAACCGCACTATTCACTTAACTTCTCACCATTCTCCACTGTCTAACTGATCAGAGTAACTCTCTTCTATAGCACGATTCTCTATATATTCAATGAGTTCTGTTGCAATGCACGGGTACATAACTAGTGTGTGTGTTCCAGGGATCTTATCATGTTACCTCTTGAGTCAGATTACACACAGATCATGATACCTTAAAAGACAAAGAGACTAACGGGGTATTCATATTAGTTTCTGTTTTTAGCTTCTACTTAGAGAAACTAAAAGGCAATATGAATACATGCTTTCTCAAAGCAGTTTCTTCACTTTTCTCATTCTCGTCTTACTCCGAGGATAAAGTAGGAGATCACAGGCACATCACGTACCTCATTCCTCTTGCTCTCATCCTACGTACGCATATTTTCCTTACTTTTCTCACCACTTATTATCTCCTAAAAACACTTCTTTCAGTCACCACTAAGTAAAAAAACATTAGCTACATCCAATACAAATGACCTCTAAGTATTGTTACTTAATTCTATTCATAAGCGCACTGTTGTGGCTACAGACCAAACAGAGAGAGAGATGCTAGTGGAGAGTGATGAAGATGAATGTAATGGCCTGGGTCCTCCCCATGGCTTGTACTCATATATATATACACACATGAGGAGTGCTTTTACGGTTATGCCCTTACATCTGGTTATCCCCTCTGGGGGCAGTTATGTCATTACACATGGCCTATTTTGGGCCTTATAATCTCCTACCAGGCCTGCTGGGCTTAGGTGGGGGCCACCCCTACGACAGGAGCCTCTCATGGTGAAGGGCTTCACAGGGCTGAAGCCATGTTGCCGAGTCCTTTGGCCCCCTCCGTCCCCCGCGGCCTGTGAATTTCTCCAAGCTTGTGGTTGGGGAGCCTGAGGTCTGGGATGGAAGGTGCCTTATTGCAGCAGACGCGCGCGCTCCGTCGTAGACGCACGCGCTCCGTCCCCTATCCTCCGAACGGGTGGCAGTGGAGGCTGGCGCCCGAGTCGAAGCCGAGGCGCGCGCGCTCCGTCCCCTACCCCTCGAACGGGTGGCAGCGGAGGCTGGCGCCTAGCTCGAAGTAGACGCGCGCGCTCCGTCCCCTACCCTTCGAACGGGTGGCAGCGGAGGCTGGCGCCTAAGTCGAAGTCAAGGCGCGCGCGCTCCGTCCCCTACCCTTCGAACGGGTGGCAGCGGAGGCTGGCGCCTAGCTCGAAGCCGAGGGGCGCGTGCTCCGTCCCCTACCCCTCGAACGGGTGGCAGCGGAGGCTGGCGCCTAGCTCGAAGTAGACGCGCGTCGAGGCGCGCGCGTTCCATCCCCTACCCTTCGAACGGGTGGCCGCGGAGGCTGGCACCTAGCTCGAAGTAGACGCGCGCGCTCCGTCCCCTACCCTTCGAACGGGTGGCAGCGGAGGCTGGTGCCTAAGTCGAAGTCGAGTCGCGCGCGCTCCGTCCCCTACCCTTCGAACGGGTGGCAGCGGAGGCTGGCGCCTAACTCGAAGTAGACGCGCGCGCGCTCCGTCCCCTACCCTTCGAACGGGTGGTAGCGGAGGCTGGCGCCTAGCTCGAAGTAGACGCGCGCGCGCTCCGTCCCCTACCCTTCGAACGGGTGGCAGCGGAGGCTGGCGCCTAGCTCGAAGTAGACGCGCGCGCTCCGTCCCCTACCCTTCGAACGGGTGGCAGCGAAGGCTGGTGCCTAAGTCGAAGCCGAGGGGCGCGCGCTCCGTCCCCTACCCCTCGAACGGGTGGCAGCGGAGGCTGGCACCTAGCTCGAAGTAGACGCGCGTCGAGGCGAGCTCCCGGGGCACGCCGAAGCGACATATGATGTTTTGCCATAGGAAGCGCTGTATGGCCGCAGAAGTTACTTTGGCCAGGGCAACCGCTTCCGGCCATCTGGAGAAATACTCCAGCGTGACTACCACGAACCGGAGGTCCCCTGGAGCTCGGGCAAGTGGTCCTACTATGTCGAGGCCCCAGCGTGCCAGTGGCCACACCGGGGGAATGGGGTTGAGGCTCGTCGGGGGCCTGCGGACGATGCGCGCCATCCACTGGCACCCTTGGCACCGACGGACAAGGTCCTGGGCGTCGGTGGTGGCGGTTGGCCAGTAAAAGTCTTGCCTGAACGCCTTGCCGACCAACGACCTCGGCGCCAGGTGGGATCCGCACACGCCCGCGTGGATCTCCGCCAGGAGCTCCTTTCCCCCTTCCATCGAGAGGCAGCGCAGGAGCGGTGCGCAAACCCCCCTCTTGTAGAGTATCCCTTCGAACACCTGGAAGGACCTTGCGCAGTGCTGCAAGCGCCGAAGCTCGGCGGGGTCGTCGGGCTCGGCGATGCCTTGCAAGAAATTGAAGATGGGCTCTCGCCAATCACCTGGCCGGTCGATGCGGTGGACGAGTGCCGCATCCCGGTTGTCTTGCGCGATGGCCGCCTGCGCTAGTATCTCATAAAACGCCCCCTCAGGGGGGCAGTTGCTGGCTGGCCGCCTTAGCGAGGGCGTCGGCCTGCTCGTTCTCCGCGCGAGGGATGGCCTTGACGGTGACGCCCAAAAAGTGCCTTTCCCTCGCCCTCACGGCCGCGAGGTACTTGGCCAACTCAAGGTCCTTGGCTTGATATGACTTGTCCACATGACCAGCCACCAAGCGCGAGTCGGTGCGGACTAGCACCCGTCTCGCGCCAACTGCCTTGAGCTTCGCCAGGCCGAAGAGCAATGCCTCGTATTCAGCCGTGTTGTTGGTGGCGGGGAAGGCAAGGCGCGCCGAGTATAGCAAACGCTGCCCCTCGGGCGTGACGACCACCGCCCCTACGCCTGCGCCGGCGACGCCGTAAGCGCCGTCGATCGTGAGCGTCCAGACGGGGTCATCGTGCGTCTGGACGGGTTGGGCCGGCGGGGTCCATTCGGCGAGAAAATCCGCAAGGACTTGGGATTTGATTGCCGTTCGCGAAGCATATGTCAAGGAGAAGGGAGCGAGCTCGGCAGCCCATTTGCCGATGCGCCCTGTGGACTCCTTATTATGCAGCATCTCTGCCAGGGGGAACGAGGAAGGCACTGTGATCGGGTGGGCCAGGAAATAATGCCGAAGCTTCCTGGAGGCCATGACCAGCGCGTAGGCGAGCTTCTCAAGTTCCGTGTATCTTGTCTTGGCACCTTGGAGGGCTTCGGAGACAAAGTAGACGGGCCGCTGCATGGCGCCTTCCTCTAAGACAAGGACGGCGCTGACCGCGGTGGCTGACGCGGCCAGATAGAGCAGGAGGGGAGCCTCTGGTACTGGGGCGACCAGCGTGGGGAGGCTGGCCAGGTGCTCCTTGAGCTCGTTGAAAGCCTTCGCGCAATCTCCGTCCCAACGAAATCCGTCGCACCCGCGGAGCGTCTTGAAAAATGGCAAGCCCCGTTCCGCCGCCCTGGATAGGAAGCGGCTTAGTGCTGCCATGCGGCCCGCCAGCCTCTGGACCTCCCGCGTAGTCTTGGGCGGCTCCATACCCAGGATGGCGTCTACTTTGTCGGGGTTCGCCTGGATGCCCCGTCCGGAGACGAGGAAACCCAGGAGCTTGCCCGCCTGCACCCCGAAGACACATTTGTCGGGGTTGAGCTTGATGCCCGCCTTCCGGAGGTTGTCAAAGGTCTCCTGGAGGTCCCGGCCATGCAGAGCAAGTTGCCGAGTTTTGACCACCACCTCATCGACATAAGCTTCGACGTTCCTCCCGAGCTGGGCGGCCAGGGCAATAGCGACGAGGCGAGTGAAGGTAGCGCCGGCATTCTTCAAGCCAAAGGGCATTCTGACGAAGCAGAACGTCCCAAGTGGTGTGATGAAACTGGTCTTCTCTTCGTCGTCTTCGGCCATGTATACCTGGTGATAGCCAGAATAGGCGTCCAGGAAACTCATGAGTTCGCACCCCGCAGTGGCGTCGACCAGCTGATCGATGCGCGGCAAGGGGTAATTGTCCTTCGGACACGCCTTGTTGAGTGCTGTGAAGTCGATGCACATGCGCCAGGCCCCGCTGGCCTTTTTGACTAGCACCGGGTTAGCGAGCCACTCTGGGTGGTGGACCTCGCGGATGACCCCAGCACGAAGAAGCTTCGTGACCTCTGTTTTGGCCGCCTGCTGCCGATCCATTGACATACGCCGAAGCCTTTGCTTGACCGGCTTGGCGTCGGGGCGGACCGCCAAGCGATGCTCGATTACTGCTCGGTCTACACCCTTGATGTCCTCCGGGGACCATGCGAAAATGTCAACGTTGTTCTGAAGCACTCGGAGCAGATCCCGTTCAACCCCCGGTGGGAGCCCCTCGCCGATGGACACAAACTGCCCCTCCGCTTGGAGTGGCACCTTCTTGACTCCGCCCGCGGGCCGAGGCTTGGGCATCCATCTGGGGGCGGAGGGCCCGTCACCGCGCGCACCGGAGAGGGCATGCACCGGGCGATGCGGAACGCGGCTGCCGACCTCGGCCCGTCTGGCCAGGTCCTGATCGCCGAAGACAGTGATAACACCCTCCGGGCCCGGGAGCTTCACACACAAAAACGCGTAGTGTGGGATCGCCTCGAAAGAGTTGATGGCGGGCCGACCCAGTATGGCGTTGTAGGGATGCGAGATATCGACGACGTCGAAGATGACATGCTCGGTCCGGATGTTACCCTTGTTGCCCTCCTGACGGAAAGTGACCGGAAGGGACACGTGCCCCAAGGCCTGCAGCGGTTGACCCCTGAAACCTTGAAGTGGAGCTCCTGGCTGCTCTAGCCGGCTTCGTGGGATCCCCATACGGTCGAGGGCCTCTGCGAACAAGATATTCGCGGAGCTTCCCCCGTCAACAAGGACGCGCCTGACGTCACAACGTGCTATGTGGGCCTGGATGACTAGGGGGTCTTGGTGAGGGTACTCCACACCCCTTGCGTCGTTCAAGTCGAAGGTGATGTTGCGGGGCGGCATCCACAGTTGCGGCTGCTCCCCGGGAGCTTTTAAGGAGGAGCCCCTGGTGATGACGTTGACGGTGCGATGCTGCGCGCCCTCCATTGGGGGTAGCCCGAGACCCGGCCGTCACCCCCCGCAGCTCCATGACTGCAGCGCATGCCCTTGTGTAATGATCGCCGTAGCCGTGCACCTCGCACCACTTGCCATAGTGCAGGAGCTCTTGTTCTGCTTGGGGTTGGCCGCCGTAATCGAGTCCGCCTTCCGACCCCCGGTCTCCCCTCCATGAGGCGGGGTCGGGTCCTCGGCGGGTGCCCTCGGTGTCGCGGACATGATGGGCCGCCTGTGTCCTGCGCTGGCGGCGCCGAGGCTTACGCCCGCTCCTTGAAGAGCCTTCCTGTACCTCGGTGTCGCCGCCTCGGGGAGGGCCTCCGCGAGGTTCTCGGCCGCGGTCCTGCTTCGAGGGGGGCCCACCCGCCCCCGCCTCGCGCGGGGGGCGCTCCCCTTGGACGAGGTCGAGGGCGGTGATGCTGCGTCTTCGCGCATCCTCCTCCGCCCGCGCATACTCGTCCATTTTGTCGAAGAGTTTGACAACTGTCTTGATTGGCCTCCGCGCGTTGTACTCGGCCATCGGGCCCGGACGAAGGCCCTGTATGGCTGCATTAACGACGGTAGTTTCATTAATGTCTTTCACCTGGCATCGAATCTTGGCGAAGCACTGGAAGTAGTCCCGGAGCTTCTCCGAGGGTCCTTGCTTCACAGCGAAGAGCTGGTCCGCATCGACTCGCTCGACATAGTTTCCTTGGAAGTTGTTTTGAAGGCGGTCGCGAAGCTGCTCCCACGCGTAGATGGAGTCCGGCTCTATGGTAAAAAACCAAGAGAGTGCCACTCCTTGCAGCGCGAGGGGGAGTCCCTTCGCCTTCGTGGTGTCATCTCCGCCCGCGGCCTCGATCGCGGTTTCGTACACGCGCACGAACTCGCGAGGATCCGTGTCGCCTTTGTACGGGTTGGTGACGCTAGGGAACTTGAAGTCTTCGGGCCACGCCGCCTGCTGCAGCCCCGCCGAAAACGGGGACTCCGGATTTACGCGCCTCAACGGCACGCGGCTGGACGTGGGGGCTTCGCGGCTGTCCGCCTTCTCCGGCGCGGGCTCGGGCGCGATTACTGGCGCGACCTGCTGGCTCCGAGCCTCTTGTATATCACGGACGGCTCCGCGAAGGTCTCCTAGTTCCCGCTGGAACGCGTTGAGGGCTGCTAGTAGGGCGCTTTCCACCACAGGTGCTGTCGGGTCCGCCAGAACGCCCGGCGGACGGGTCGGTGTAGGGACCATCGCCTCGCGAACTCCAGATCCGCCGGATGGTTCGTTGCGGTTACCCCCGGCCGTCTGATCCGCGCTACCGGCGAGGGTGGCGGGGGCTCGCCGCAGTACCCGCGACGGGGTTGGATGTCGTTGTAGCGGCACTGGCGGGGTCGGTCGTTGTAGCGCGAGCGCCGATGCCCGCGACCACTGCGCTTACGCCGCCGCCGACTCCTTCGGCGGCCGATGCCGAAACCCTGGTACTCACACGCCGCTCCGGCCCAGCCGTCTTCTTTCCCTTCGCCGCCGCTGGTGAAGCTTTTTTCGGTGCCATCCTTCTTCTTCGGTCTTCAGGCTTGTCCTCGTCCTCCCCACGGACGGCGCCAACTGTTGTGGCTACAGACCAAACAGAGAGAGAGAGATGGTAGTGGAGAGTGATGAAGATGAATGTAATGGCCTGGGTCCTCCCCATGGCTTGTACTCATATATATATATACACATGAGGAGTGCTTTTACGGTTATGCCCTTACATCTGGTTATCCCCTCTGGGGGCAGTTATGTCATTACACATGGACGGCGCCAACTGTTGTGGCTACAGACCAAACAGAGAGAGAGATGGTAGTGGAGAGTGATGAAGATGAATGTAATGGCCTGGGTCCTCCCCATGGCTTGTACTCATATATATATATATATATATATATATATATATATATATATATATATATATATATATATATATATATATATATATATATATATATATATATATATATATATATATATATACACACACACACACACACATGAGGAGTGCTTTTACGGTTATGCCCTTACATCTGGTTATCCCCTCTGGGGGCAGTTATGTCATTACACATGGCCTATTCTGGGCCTTATAATCTCCTATCAGGCCTGCTGGGCTTAGGTGGGGGCCACCCCTACGACACGCACATATTTCATCTTCATCATGGAGTTGAGATGAGTTGCCTTAGTCAGCAGCGTGTGCATGGTTACTTCTTGCCTCTTGGATGAAACATACTTAGGGTCAATTTGCATCCCAAATAATTAAAGGTGGCACATATAATTAACTAATCTTAATTGCTATACAACTCTTGACTAATTTCTTTTTTAAAAAATAAGTTAGATTTCTAACATTTTGATCTTCTCAAGGATCCGTGCTCCAGTCGATGAGGTCATCGTGTTTTCTCTAGCAGTGGCTGCGGTGAGTTATGGCAAGGTTTCACAGGATTAGGGTTTGGGTTCATTGAGTCCCACCTATAGTAGGAGGGAGCATTGGCGGACCCAGGACATAAATGGAGACGGTTGTGGAGAAGGTCTTTTTCTACCTTCGATCCAAATGACTCACTCTCTCTATGAATTGATACCACTGTAGTAGGGGTATTCACGTTTCGACCAACAGTAGGGTGGGCCGTACCCCCCGGTTGACCCACCGTTGGGTCCATCCTTGGGAGGAAGGGGCCTGCGGAGGCACAATGGTGGGTGATGGAGGTGGCGGTGGCACAACTAGCCATGAGACGTAGGTGGGAGGTGGATGGGGTGATGAGATGCCGAGTGGCGAGTTAAGTAGTGGTACGGAGCAGTGGATCTAATGACAGTGAGCTACTAGAGATGGGGAACAAGATGAGAGGCAGGGATGAAGGAGACGGTGCAACAGTGTGGATGAAGAGGCGAGTGGCACCGGTTGCAGGTCCTAGGGTGGCGCCATAGGTGTGGTGTCGGCTGCAGTGGCAGAACCAGGATCAAAATTTAGGCGGCACTACTACAAAAAGGCATATATTAGACACCTCATCACAGATGGTTCACCAAAACCGTCAGTGTTAAATGCAATCACAGACGGTTTAGGTTTAGAGACCGTCTGTGTTGCTGCCAGCACTAAAAACTATCTGCGAAGAGGTAATATCACAGATGATTCATGGTGAGCACTGTTTGTGAAGTATCATAGGCGGTTCTTACAAAGAACCGTCTTTGATATTGCCAAATATCACAGACGATTTTTTATTTAAACCATCTATGAGTATCACAGACGGTTTGTATTACAAGCTGTTTGTGATAATGAAGTTATCATAGACGGTTTGTATTAAAAATCATCTGTGATATGTTTTCCGCCTCGCAATCCCCTATAATTTCATAATGTCCTGCCTAAGTCCGAGTAGGATTCCGTTCCGAGACACCTTTAGTAAACGGACATACTTTTGCATACGGTATCCGTTTTCAATGTTCTTGTACTCGTTAGAAAGTTAACGACGAGCCCGATCCAAAAAATAACTAGCTTGTACTAGTCGCCCTTTAAGACCCTCAAAATTGGTCATCTTTAGCACCAAACTTGCATCGCAAGTTTTCAGTTTTTGCCAACATTTTTGATCTTCCCTTCAGAATTTGGGGTTCGCCTCAACTGTAAAGTTGTAGATCTCGTCAAAACCTTTCAAACAAGTATATATAAGTCACATAGAACTTTGCAATTTCATCTTTTGAGACTAGCTATTTACATTGCATCGATATATATATATGTGTGTGTGTGTGTGTGTGTGTGTGTGTGTGTGTGTGTGTGTGTGTGTGTGTGTGTGTGTGTGTGTGTGTGTGTGTGTGTGTGTGTGTGCATATATAATTTGTGGTTCAAACCATCTGTGATAGTTATGTTTTACAGATGTTTCGTGGTTCAAACCGTCTATGATAGTTCTGTTTTACAGACGGTTTGTAGTTCAAACCATCTATGATAATTATGTCCTTGACCATTGGGCCTGTCGATCGTCCCCACCCCACAGATCGTAGCTCCACCTCTCTATCACCGCGCCAAAAATTTTCCAACTCCCACCTCTCCCTCCCCTATAAATACTCACCTAAACCCATCCTCTACCTACTACATACGCTCAAAATCTCTCCAGCCTCTTCCTCGACCCCGACCCCAATGGCCCTTACACTACTACAAAAACGTTATCACGGACGGTTCAAAACTATCATCATAGACACTTTTTTGAACCATTTAAATTTATATGTCAGTGATAATCAGAGGTTATCACAGACGGTTTATGAGCTGTCTGTGATAAATACATCACAGACGGTTTATAACTAGACCGTCTGTGAAGAATATTATCATAGACGGTTCTAGCTACCAACCGTCTGTAATACTCACACATCACAGACGGTTCTAGGTACCAACCGTCTGTGATGTGTGATTATCACAGACAGTTGGTATATAGAACCGTCTATAATACTTCCCCATCACAGATGGTTTCTGGTTCGAGCCGTCTATAATAATTCTTCACAGACGGTTTATACCATAAAACTGTCTGTGATGGTTCATTCTATACCTAAATTTTTTCTATTTTTTGGCTAGCCTCAGTAAATCTTAACTATATCATTTGAAAACAAGCAAATACAACAGCACATTCTATTTCCATTAAGATTAGAATCCACCATTACAACATCATAAGATATCGAATAGATTACCCATAACATTGCATACACAAGAGGACACTTACAATTTTACAAAGATAAGTTTCATGGCTACAAATTTAGAAAAATGCTTACACTACAAAAAACATTAGGCTAATGCAAGCTAGACTTACACATCCTTCATTAAACTATAATCTAAAACAAGTGGTGCGGGAAAATTTTCAAGTAGCAGAAACAAAAAAGGCAACGAACACTATTTTTAGTTTCTATGACAAAATCAACAGCTTCTAGGCCGGCAACTTAGAATAGTGCAGATTTGCCATTACCTTCTTCCTTTCCATCTTGCTTCAAGCTAAATTACAGTCACCCTTGCCGAACCCCTTCCCACCCTTGCCACGCACAAACAAGTTGGAGTAGTACTGGTGATATTGGTTTTTCGAGTAGGGAGAGAGGGTTAATAAGACGTGAGAGGTGGGGAGGAGAACCGTGCTTGCCGTTCGATGCGGAAAAAAAATGGACGGATGAGATTGGGATCCTGGGGGATATGCCATGGATCGGTGACATGGCGGGACATCACAGACGGTTCGGATTACAAATCGTCTATGATAGAGACATCACAGATGGTTCATAATAAAAACTGTCTATGACAACATGAGATATCACAGACGGTTCATAACAAAAACAGTCGGTGATAATGACATCTCAAAACTGAATTCTACTCAGACTTAGGCGAGAGATTATGAAATTTTGGGGGATTATAAGGCACGAAACATATTAAAGATGGATTACATAGTGTTTTTCACAGACGGTTCTAGTTATAAACCATCTATGATGTAGTTATCGTAGATGGCTCATAAACTGTCTGTGATAACTTGTGATTATCACTGACATATAAATTCAGATGGTTCAGAAAACCGTCTGTGATGACAGTTTTGAACCGTATGTGATGACCCTTTTTTAGTAGTGTACACTGGTACCAAGTCCACGAGAGCTATCTGCACCAATACCAAGTCTATAAAGGCTATCCGCACCAGAGCTACCTGCAACGGCGCCAAGTCCACGGTGGCTATCCACACCAGAGCTACCTACACCGGTGCCAAGTTGACAGGGGCTATCCACACCGAAGCTACCTGCACTAACGCGACAAGGGCGTGGTGCATCTACATCTCATGCCTGGTCGACTACCGTGAAATCAACCTACAGCCGAGGCGGCAAGGGCAAACCAAAGAAGACCGATGATGATATCCCCTACTTGTCGTTGGCCCGAAAATTTATGATAGGGGAGCCGTTGGTCGTCCCGATAGAGCACCTCCTAATCCTAGGATTAGCGTGCTAGAGATTGCATGCATGATACATGGAACAAACCAGAGGGACAACAGTGCTCGGATGTCACTGTAAAGATCAGGCCATATCATCTTCAACACGATATTTATGACTGTGTCTTCACGGTGACCTTCGAAGACTTATTCTTTCTCTTTACACTCGATGCCCTCAACGCCTCACTCATTCGATGCTAGACACTGTAAGTGTGTACAATCAGTCTACGTTCATGTAATACCGATTAATATATGCTCATTGCTTTTGTGTGTGTGTATATATATACACATGGTGACTGAAGCCAGATGAACGAAATCACTAGTTGGTTTCCTCGACCCACATTTGGTCTCCATGGATATCATCAAGAAGGATGCATACTTCGTCGAGAATTACATAACGATGGCATTAGTGTCTCACCGCAACAAAGAATTCATACTTTTGCCCTACACATGGATATCATCAAGAAGGATGCATCATTCGTTGAGAATTACATAACGATGGCATTAGTGTCTCACTGCAACAAAGAATTCATACTTTTGCCCTACAACCAGGGGTAAGTGCTACATTAGTTGATATACTTATTGATTTGTGCTTTATAATCAATACGAACTTAGCTTTAATTACCATGACGACAGCCTTGTGTAGGTTCCACTGGATTCTAATTGTAACTGTATCAAAATAGAATAGGGTAATATATCTTGATTCTTTAAAGAAGAATAAAACCAACTACACAATTGTCCAACAATTAATCGACAGGTAAACATATTTTCTCCATAGATAACTCTATTCTAGTTTTTCCTTCCTTCTCAATGACTAAGGCTCTTTTTGGAATCACGTAGGTCATTCTCCACGTATGTTGCAAAGGTACAGAAATCCAAGGGAGCGATCAACGCCCTGCAACACGATCTAGATTTTTTGATATTCGCTAGTACACATTAATCCAATATAACACTTCATAATAATGCATCTCGAACTAACAAATTCTATTTTTGCAGTCCACTGGACAACACATGTGGATTCTATATTTGCCACAACATGCAACTACTCCCCGATTCTGCAAAGACCAATGCTCCTCAAGTTTATCAATCTTGCAATAATTATTTCATACTTATCAATTTATATATGTATGCATGACATTAATATTCCTACTGACAGGTTGTGTCCATCACTATAACTTTGTTGGAACAGGCTGACCTCAAACAAATTCGAGGAAAGTATACGTACTTCCTGATGTCTAAAGTTGTAAAAGAAGATAGAGAGTTCCACAATGTAAAATGAATTTGATTGGGATAACATTGAGCTTAATTGTACATATGTGTATTTTTTTCATGGATGGATAATTTATTTTATTTTAGTTAATTGATTTGTGAAATAGATGTTCTTATTTCTCAAATGAATGAATGTGAATTGGATGTATACCGTGTTGATCTGCTTGTTTTGGAGGGCATGTCTAGCATTTCCTAAGGCTAGACAACAAACAGAAATAGATTTAGAAATAGAAAAGAGTATCACAGACAATTTTTAACTTGTAACTGTCTGTGATAGTCAACTATCACAAACGATTTTTAGTAGAAACCATGTGAGATATCTGATGTATCACAAACGGTTTTAACTACAAACCGTCTGTGATAGCTTAATATCATAGACGGTTTGTAGTTAAAACCATTTGCGATACATCAGATATCAAATATGGTTTTTTACTAAAAACCATATGTAATAGTCAACTATCATAGACGGTTTATTGTTAAAACCGTCTATGATAATTTGCATCACAAACGGTTCGAGAGACGTCTATGATGACCTTATGTCATTACTGATCCATAAACTCAAACGGCTCACGAAACCGTCTGTGATGACCTTTTCTGCAGAGTGTAGTACACATATTAATCCTATATAACACTTCATAGCAATGACTCTTGAACTAACCAATTCTATTTTTGTAGTACCACCAGCAGCCGCCAGGTAACACCTGTGGATACTATGTTTATCACAGCATGCAACTATTTCTCGGTTCCATGATGACAAATAATTCTCAGGTTTGTCAATTTTGTAATAATTATTTTATCCTTACCAATTTATATATATGCATGACTTTAATCTTTATAACGATAGGTTGCGACCATCGCTACAACTGCGTTGGAATAGACCGAGCTCAAATACATCCGAGGACAATTTGCGTACTTCTTATTGTCTGAGGTCATAAACCTAGATGGGAAGTTTCACAATATAGATTGAACATGATTGAGATCAGATTAAACTTAATGATACATACGTGCATTTGTACATGAATGATTAATTTTAGTTTATTTGAGTTAATTGATTTGTGAAATGAATATGTTTGTTTTTTAAATGAATGTGAATTGATGTTTGTTTCAGAGGGTATAGCTAATATTTCCTGATAATAGTCAATAAATAAAAATATATTTAATAATAATAAAAATATCATAGACGTGTTTCAACGATATCGTTGACGTGCAATCGAAACTCTGAATACGCGGCATCCCTTCATATCGTATGCAGACACGCAGAAAATCATCGACGAAATCTATGCCATTCGGACTCCTCTCACGATCCTGGTACTTGCGCACGTCCCAAACAAACCAAAGCACCAGCATATGAGCGTACCACTTCGAAGCGAAGCGGATTTGTCGCAGCAACTGGTACGTACGGTACATCGTGGTACTATTCTATTAGATATCACTCATCTTATATTCTATTCTATATTTTTTCTTAGAGTTGAAGTCGGGCACATATAATGTCAGATACCTTTTTCTACTTCACATATTCGCTCCGCAAAGCCTTTGGTCAGTCGGTCGAACGGGAATTATTCTTTTCTTTTTACTTCACAAAGGATAGTATTGGTGCAATTAGAGATAACACATAGAGACTAATCTTCGAGATGTTGAAGAAAAATCACTCGGTATTCTCCATCTACTCATATGTGATAAAATGAAGTCACAACAGGCTTCCTCATACCACTTGACATATGGATAGAAATCGCTCGTCTCGTATCCTATTCGTATTTTTTTTTAGTCGGAGTCAAACACGAATAATGCTATATACCCATTTATCTATTCTGTATTTACCTATATCTTGGATTGGTTGATCGGACGAAAATTATCCGCTTCATCTGCATCCCTACTCCATCCTACTTAGTCATCGCAAATGTAATTAATTGCTCTACTTTGCCCATTTGATGATCTATTCCAAACTACGTACGGTAGTAGCCTCTAATTTAAGTAACCAAAAAGCGGCGTTTAAATTTAAAACGATTTCCATTGCGTCGATCTAACTAATCGAGGACTAGTTTTCAGAACAAATTTTCAATTACGTCAATTTTTTCAGAACAAATTTTCAATTACGTCAATTTCATCAAGGGTTTGTATCGAGGCAACCCGATCAGTTTGCAAACAACGCACGTACGAACTTGCTAGCTCAGCTCAACTGGTTTCCAATGTGCTGCTGCGTTGGAAACAACTCATGTTCTAATATTTGGCCCTCTAGATGGCGTGCAGACCGATCAGATTGTTGAGAAACCGTCGCTGGCGACTAGTCCGAGCGATTTCTCTGCTTAGAACAAGAACGAATCAATCACAGAATCACAGAGAGAATAGATTGAACACAGAGAGGTAGAGAGAACTCCTGGTCTTTCTTTATTGCTTTAGATTGCATCGGGGTACATAATGAGAGGGGTCTAGGTCCCTATTTATAGTCTACGGTGGGGTGCCCAAATATGCCAGGACTCTTGGCCATGGGCCCAGTTTCCTAACACTCCCCCTTGGGCACTCACCCAACATGCTCATGCCTCATCAAAACTCCATAAAAACCCAATGGGAAAAATTTGGAGAAAGAGTACATGATACATGTGATGCTGCGATGCACGAATTGCCTCATTAAAAACCTTGGTCGAGAAACTTCATGAAAAACTCGTCAAGGGAAAAAGAGTACAATTCACCCAAATTCATTTGGTCTGCAAGACTTTATTTTTGGGTACTTAATCTTCATGATCAAGATTTATTAGCGGGCTTGTGAGAATTCTCCCCCTGAATTCTGCACTTCTCTAAGTCTCATCATTCCAATTCCACGCACGCACCTTTCAAAGCTAGATGCGGGGAGTGACTTAGTGAATAAATCTGCGAGATTTTCACATGACTTAGTATGCAGTACTTTAATCTCGTCCATCTTTTGCAATTCATGTGCATAAAAGAACTTAGGGTTGATATGCTTTGTGAGATGACTCTTCACATAGCCCGTTTGCACTTGTGCAACGCAAGCGGCATTATCTTCATAGATAATTGTGGGGGTTTGCACAAGGTTCATCCCACATGACTGCTGGATGTGGTGAACCATTCGGCGGAGCCAAGCGCACTCTCGTGCGGCTTCATACAGTGCTATAATTTCTTAGTGGTTCGTCGAAGTAGCTACCAGGCTTTGCTTAGACGATTTCCACGAAATTGCAGTTCCACCACACAGGAATACATAGCCTGTTTGTGACTTAGCGGTATGCGGGTCTGACAGATACCTAGCATCTGCATAGCCAATCAAGTTCAGGTCTTGATTCTTTCTGTAGAACAATCCGAGGTCCTTGCTACCTTGGAGGTATCGGAAAATGTCCTTTATGCCCTGCCAATGCCTTTTGGTGGGCTCTGCACTGTACCTTACTAAGAGGTTCACGGCAAATGCAATGTCCGGTCTAATGCAGTTTGCTAAATACATGAGTCCTCCCACTGCACTCAAGTATGGGAATTCCGGTCCCAGGACTTCCTCCCCCTCTTCCCTAGGTCGGAAAGGATCTTTTTCTTGCTGTAAAGACCTACCGATCATTGGTACTTTCGAGGGAAATGCCTTCTCGAAGCCAAGCCTTTCAAGCACCTTCTGGGTGTAGGTCGACTGATGTACCAAGACTCCTTCAGGGACATGCTCAAGCTGTAGGCCTAAGCAAAACTTGGTCTTGCCCAAATCTTTCATTTCAAATTCTGACTCCAAGTAGGAGTTTGCTTCTTTTATGTCTTCGGCTGTCCCGATGATATTCAGATCATCTACGTACACAGAGATTATACAGAATCCATTCTGGGATCGCCGTATAAATACACAAGGACAGCCTTCATTGTTCGTGTAGCCTTTCTTGCAGAGAAAGTCGCTTAAGCGATTATAACACATTCTTCCAGATTGTTTCAGTCCATACAGTGACTTTCTGAGTTTCACACTGTACAGATTTCTATTTGCTCTGTCTTGGTTCGGGAGAGGAATTCCTTCAGGGACTTTCATGTAAATCTCCGAATCCAAGTTACCGTAAAGGTATGTAGTCACAACATCCATCAATTTCATTTCTAAATTCAAGTTCACTGCCATTGAGATCAAGTATCTAAAGGTAATTCCACTCATGACTGGGGAGTAGGTTTCTTCATAATCAACTCCAGGACGTTGAGTGAAACCTTGGGCTACCAGCATTGCTTTGTATCTCACTACTTCATTTCTTTCATTTCTCTTTCGAACAAATACCCATTTGTGCCCAACGGGGTGTATGTGGGGAGGTGTGCGGCATACGGGCCCAAACACCTCTCTTTTATTCAGAGATAGCAATTCAGTTGCTATTGCCTTCTTCCAATCTTCCCAATCTGATCTTTTCTTACATTCAGCGAGCGATGCAGGCTCGGGATCAAGATCGATGATGGTGGCAATTTTCTTTGCGAAGTAGATATCGATATTTGCTGTTGTCCTATTCAGGGACTCTCCCGTGTGTACATAATTTATAGCTATTTCTTCATGAGTTGCTTCTTCTGGAGCTTCACCTTGCGCATCGCTTCTTTCAATTGCGGTGGCAAGTCCCTTTAGCTTTTCGGCTCCGATGTATGCGCATACATCCATGCCGATGGGGATATTCAGATCCGGTATGCCCTTTTCGAAAGGTGTCATACTTGTGCCAGGTCTCAACTGGCTCCCCTTCTCATTCTAGGGGAACTTCAATGATCGGCTGTGATAAATCCCTCTTACCCTTTTTCACCAGGTGTCCCCGGTTACTAAGGATTCGAGGAACCGGAGTTCTCGTCCTTATTTTTTTTCTGAGGCCTCTGGACGAGATTAGGGATACCTTCTGTTTTCTTTGGTATTTCAACCCTCTCCGGTGCAGTGCGTGCAGGCACATACGACTTAGTCACGCTCTTCAAATCACTAAAGTGATCAGGCAGCTGATTTGCTAATGCTTGCAAATCTATTTTGTCTTCTGGACTTCTATTGTCTTCTAGACTTCTCTAGTGCGCGGGTCATCTGCATGGATTCCCCAGGCTTGCCACGTAATTTTCCGACATTCATCATCAAAGGGTTGATTTCCTCCCCCTAATGTTGGGAAATTTTTGGTGGTGACACTTGCGCTAGTTGCATAGGTGAGTGGATGTTGTAGGCCGAAGGTCTAAGGTTGATGAGATTCGCTGCATGAAGGACTGCGTGTCCCCAACATGTAGCTGGCAAATTACTTTTATGCAAAAGGGGTCGGGCGATAAATTTAATTCTTTTAATTAAAGCCTCTGCCAAACCGTTCTGGGTATGGATATGCGGTACCGAGTGCTCAACTGCAATTCCCATCGCCATGCAATAATCATCAAATGCCTTTGAAGTAAATTCTCCGGCGTTGTCCATTCAGATGGACTTGATATGATGATCTGGAAACACATTTCTGATGCGAATGATCTGCGAGATCAATTTTGCAAAGACGTGGTTTCTTGTGGACAACAAACCCACATATGACCACTTCGAAGAAGCGTCAATGAGCACCATGAAATACTTAAACGGCCCTGAGACGGGCTGAATGGGACCACAAATGTCTCCCTGGATGCGTTCCAGGAATGCAGGGACTTCATCCTTCACTTTCAGAGTGGAGGGTCTAGTTATTAGTTTCCCGGTGGCACATGCAGGGCACACAAAATCTTCATGATTCGGAAAATTCTTCACATTAATATTATGCCCATGCGAGTTATTTATTATGTTTCTCATCATCCTAAGACTTAGGTGGCCTAATCTGTCATGCCAGAGACAGAAGAGTTCAGAGCTTCTAAACACTGTTTTCAGAACAGTGTACGCTGCAGGCGCCTTAATGTTGGTATAATATAGCCCATTTTCTAGTGAAGGAAGTTTTTCTAATGCACTTTTCCATTCTCATTGCGCTTCGTAATGAATAGATATTCCTTACCATACTCTTCTTTAGTCTCAACGTGGAAACCGTTGGCGCAAATATTCTTAAAACTTAGGAGAGTTCTAGTCGATTCTGGGTACAATAAGGCTTCTTCAAATGATCAAAGCTGTGCCCATTGTGGCTCTTCCTGAACCAATTATACATGCATCGCTTCTGGCGATTGTCGTAAGGCTGCCAGTGCTCTTACGAATCGACTGGAAATATTCAATCTCTCTTAAGATGATATGCGTTGTACCGCTGCTAGCTAAGCACACTTCCTTCATAGGGCGCTACACGTGTTCCAATATAGGGTATTTTATTAATATGCATGAGAAGGCAATTAACACATAAATAAAATACTCCAATATCAGAACATATCATGCCATCATAAACTGAATGAATGAATTCTTTAAGTATCATCCAACCATCACGAGGAAATAACAATTCTTAAGTACCATCCATGCAAATTCTAACATATTCTTCCACACAAAATAAATGACAATTAAAGTCTGAATGCATTCTGTGCACTAGACTTCTTCTGTTATTTTTTTTAGGCGGTGACATCCTCTTTCAAGAGAAATCATGGCATTGGCTGCTTCTAGGTCGAAAAGGGGTGTTGCTGTCGTAATGGTCTCAAATACCATCAGCGCGGGCAGCTGCTCAGAATGCTCCCCCTCAACCGATGCAGAGCGGGCTTCATGTGCCCTTTGCCATCCCGTTTTGGCTTGCTAGCCTTATTCTAATGTGGAGCATCTGATTTGCCTTTCTGGGCTACGGCCATACCCTTCCTTCCCCTTCTCTTTATCAAGGGCTTTTGCACCTTGTAGCTCTCGGCGTTGGCTTCACGGCCAGCGGAGCTCCCAGGTGGCTAAGTGACGTAGTTCTTTGCGGAGAACTTTGTCCTGAGCCTCCGCAACCTGCATCATATCAATCAATTTGGCATATTCCTCATAGCCGTCTTGACGATAATTGCGTGCGGATTGTACTTCATTTGGGTGGAAGGATTATCTCAATTTTCTGTATTGGGGTACAAATCCTGTGCAAGGCAGAATTGTATTCCCCGGCCGTCTTAAAGTCGGCAAACCTCAGTCTGATCCACTCCTCTCTGCTTGAGGAAGAATGGTGTACTTTAGCCTCTCAAACCTACTTCTTGGGTGCGGTCCAGAGTGCTAGCGCGCTATTCTCTACCATGTACTCATTCTTGAGAGTGAGGCAAAAGTGGTGCCTGAGAAAATGAAGTGTCTGATCATTCTCTTTAGGCCTGGGTTGGACGTCATTCAGTCCACCAATCCCAATAGTCGCGCGGAGCTTCCTGACTCCAAGCACAATCTCGACATCGGATGCCTACGTCAAATAGTTTTGGCCATGCTAGGCCAGCTCCTCGAACTTCTAGTTCGTGATGCTAGTCATCTAAATGTTTATAAGTCTACTGCTGGTAGACATGCACGGAATAATTCACTGCGGGTAAATAAATGATACAAAAGGTTCTCGTAATATTTCATAATTTTCTATGCATTTTCTATAATTTTACTACTAATTTCAGTGATTAAAAGCAATTTTCAGCAATTACAATTAACCAAAATAGTAAATAAATACAGAAAATACAGAGAATAATAATGGCAGAAATAAATAAGCTTCAAATGCTAAAATAATGCAAAATTCGGATTCCCGAGGCCCTTTTATGCTAAAATATGAAATTTCAACAAATTCTGCAATTCCAGAGGGTTTCTGCGCAAAATTTCAGTTCAGAGAAAAATTCGCGCAATTTCCTGATTTACCGAGGGGTTTTCTGCAAAATTCTGGACCCACTGGTAAATTTGAGGGCTTATACGTAATTTTCAGAATTACGAGGCCTATTATGCAAAATTCAGGACTGAAATCAAATAATTAAGGGCCAATTACTAAATTCATAAAGATGGGGGGTTTTTTCTGCAATTTCGCCCTCCCTCCGCACGGGCCCCCTTTTTTTTCTTTTCCCGGCCCACCATCCTTTGGCCCATGCTTTTCCGGCCGGATTTGGCCCGTTGACCGGCCGGCCCATTAAAACCCCCTCCCCCCCGGTGGCTAGGGTAAACCCTAGCCACATCATCCCTTGGCGGCGGCTCATCCTGGGCGAGCGGGGGATGTGAGGCGGAGGGTGGCCGGCGCCTTGCGGGGCGCGGTGCGGCACGGGTGGGGTGGCCGGGTGGTGCGACGCGGGTGACCAAGCGCGGGCAGCCAAGCGGCGGCGCAGGACAGCCCGGTCGGGCGGACGAGGCTGCTGGCCGGGAGGCGACGCGCGCGGCGCAACCGGCGTCGGGCGGCGGCGCATGATCACGGGAAGACGGCGGCGGCTACGTGCTGGCAGCATGCCCGAGGGCAGTGGTGCGCGCGGGAGGGCCGGCGTCGGGCGCATGGCGTGGCGGTGCGGCTACCCGGTGGTGGCCAAGATCTGCGCATGCGGGCGCATGAACCGGAACAGCGGTGGCCGGAGTTCGCGCGTTCGGGCGCGTGAGGCGAGGCGGCTGCAGGCCGGGTGGCCGCGTGGTACGTGCGGGTGCGAGAGAGGCCGGGCGAGGCGGAGGGCCGGCACGGCGGCCGAGACAAGGTGACGGCGCGCGGTAGCGGGCACGGCGGCGCGCGCTCATGGTAGCGCGCGGGTGCGGCAGCGAGCGGGCAGCCGGCGAGGCGGCGCTTCGGGCGCAGCTCGAAACGGTGGGTCGGCCTGCGCATGCGGGCGCAAGGCGGGGCTGCCGGCCGGCGGCCAAGCGATGCCGTGCAGGGCAAGAGCAAGGCGCAAAGCGGCAGGGCTGGCGCGTGCTGGGGCCGGCACAAGGCGGATGGTGGTGGGGCCAACGACATCTGTGGCGGCACCTCGTACGGGAGGCGGCGGCCCATGCGGGGGCCGGCGGCCAACAGTTGACCGGCGTCAGGCCGGCTGCGCCTTTGCATGTAGTGATGTAGTGGCCATACAGGACCAAAACAAATTTCTTTCACGCAGTGCCCATGCAAAACTAAATAGAGATAATGCAAATTTCTCATGCAATTATCAAACAAAAAAATAATGCATAAATTTCTTGTTTCTATGATGCAATCAACATCTATCCTTTTTCTGAATCTACCGATCGACATTGTGCCGGCGATTTCAGATCTGCTCGCGGTAGATTAGGACGGATTTGCATCGTTCTACAGTGCAATCAACATCTACCCCGTTTCATAATCTACCGATCGGCATTGTGCCGGCGACTTCAAGTCTGCTCGCGGTAGATTAGGGCGGATTTGCACCGTAAAATTTCAATCTAGAACGCGAAAAGAAAATACAGATTCAAAAGCGATCTAGAAAATTCAATCTGTGCTTCGATGATTACCTCGTTCACCGGAGCGAAGTCGTGCTGATAACGTGTTGAGAAACCGTCGCTGGCGACCAGTCCGAGCGATTTCTCTGCTTAGAACAAGAACGAATTAATCACAGAATCACAGAGAGAATAGATTGAACACAGAGAGGTAGAGAGAACTCCTGGTCTTTCTTTATTGCTTTAGATTGCATCGGGGTACATAATCAGAGGGGTCTAGGTCCCTATTTATAGTCTACGGTGGGGTGCCCAAATATGCCAGGACTCTTGGCCATGGGCCCAGTTTCCTAACACAGATGACAGCAGAATTAGGCGTGGTCACTAGTCTTTTGGGTGAGCTACACACGTCTTGTGCCCTTTAAGAAAAGAAAGAAGAAACCGACCCAATCTCCCGACAAACATTATGTTGATTTAAAATGGCATGGGCGATTGGACTCTTGATTTGAAAAGATTTTAAGAAGTTAGTCGGAGTCTATCTGGAGATCATGTATCATTCTAATGAGAGAATTATAGTTGGAGTCTATCTGGAGATCATGTATCATTCTCAGATCATAAATAATTAATGACTTCCAGTGGAGTAGTAGCTCTGCAAAATATGTGCAGACCAAAGATGGCAACAGAGTGGGTAAAGAGTGTCTCAAAAAAAATTCGAAGTATTCACCAATCCTTCACTCTAATAGCTACAAAACTATAAAGATTTTTTATGAAAAATCAAAACACAACCTAGCAAATCAAGAAGTTGAAAATCTGATGAATGAACAACAGATCGGTAGTACCGCTATAGTACCACAGTAGAACCAGCAGTACCACGCTATAGTATGGTAGTACTGCTACAGTAGATTTAGCCCGATAAATAGTAGAATCAGCACGATTTTAAAATCAAGAATTCATGTAACTTTTGATCCATACATCCAAATGATTTAAAACTTGGCATGCACCTTCTTTAGGATATTAGGAATCTATTCCAATCAACGGTCAACAGATTCGTTGCCAAAGTTCTGACCTTTGTGGATTAAAGAAGAGTGCACTAAAACCAGGTAAAAACCAAAAATGGTGAATACGAATTGCACATGGGTGGATGATAGCCAAGATGGCTCTAGATGTATTCCTACATATCACGGCAAGCTAGAACACTGAATAAGTCAAGCCAAAAACCCTTGGATCATGAAATTGTTTGTTGAGGCTAAAATCAAGTAAAACTGGGTTTCTTCATGACTTTGTTAACAAAATATCTAGATGTGTGAAGATTAATTTCTAGAGCTTATCTTCAGAGGGAAAAGAAGAGGAAAAAACCAACCAAATCAAGAGAAAATCAATTACCACAAGAGGATTCATAGAGGAGAACAAAGATTGATATATTGTTACTTGAGAAAGAAAGTTTTACAATCACTTCATATTGGAGGACGGAGAGCATACCACAACACCCATATCTTAAACTCTAACCCTAGAACTCATGAAGACTTGAGAGGAAGGTTGGATGATTTTCCACAAGTCTCTATCTTCAACCTCTTAAATAGATAGACTAACCAGCCACATCTAACTATTAGTAGATACAATTCACTTAGCACAATAGAGAAAACTCAATAATCATACACACGAGTTTTACTCACACATGTTCATTTATGTACGCTTTTCAAAGCGTATAAGTCCAAATCTGTTAAGTCCTAAGTTTTGATCCATCTTAATTATACTAGCTTCTCCGTAACCTAAACTTCTTTCCTAAGCTCCGCTCATGCGCCGTGGTTTTCTTCTATAGTTGTTTTTGGCATTTTGGTCAAACTACCAAAATACCCTTCAATTGACCTGGCCTTCTACTTCTATTGCAAACAATCGTCATGCTTACCACGTGTAGGTGCACCATTGGTTTGCCACGCGTCGGCAAGTCTTTCATGTTCTGGTTCCAGTGGACCATGTCTCACTTGGATTAATCAAGCCACATGGTGCAACCACGCCGTTCAAACTTTTCTTCAATATTTTTCACCTTTCTCGTGTCATGTTTGAGCTCACCACCTCACCAGGCATCCTCAATTGTTTTGGGCCTTGGCTTCTCTATGAGCATAGCTTTAATCCTCGTCGTTGACCGTAGTTAACTTGAAGTGCCCTTGCACATCCAAAAATAAAGAAATCATTTTTTTGGCACAATTTCTTCATAACTTAACCCACGTTAGTCAAAATATGCTTTACGCAATATTAATGCACAGACTTAGGTCAACCAAACTCAATTTATGACTCAATTTCTCAAAATCTAGGAATTTCCCTCTGGACCGGTACTACCGCACCCACGCACTTCGCAAGTAGACCTCTATAGAAAATAATTACTGCCAAGTAAACCGCGGTACTACCGCTGTCATATCAACGGTACGACTGGTTTCCTTGAAAGATTAAAAAAACAATTCAAATAAAATACAATATTTGCAAGATCGAATAACCATTTAACAAACATTATCCTTGACGTTCTCAAATAGTCCTTCAATATGATTCTCTTTCTGATGGAGCTGGATTGGATCGGTACGTACCGAAACGATTGAAGTTCTAAGTGGAAGTGGCAATGAACTTCTTAGAGAACTTCAGGTAATTGATGCGAGTGCGAGGTCCATCCTGGAGCGCCGGAAATTTCGTAGATTGCTGCGTGAATTGAACATTTTTATGTGAAATCCCTACATTCTAAACAGATCCTAAAAATGCAGCTGGCTGTGCAAGTATGTCTGTCTATACATCGCGATTTGTGAATTTGGTTCTTTTAATTCTTTGAGAAACATGAATACGAAGTTCTGATTTATGAACTATACGCAAATCGAGGGTAAAAACATACGTGTGAACGTGTAATGCTTCCCACACCATATATATCAATATATCACCGAGGACCTAAGCATAACGACAATTGGCTTTGATCATGAGAAAGTGCGTACAATAGCAATTTCTTCATTCGAAAAATAGTGATCCCTCTGTTTTTTATTTGTCGACATCCACACGGTCTTCAATTATGTGTTTGACTTGATCATAACTTTTCCAATTATATGATGAAAATTAAATATTAAAAATATAATGATATAAAAAATTTTGATTACAAATCTATTAATATCATTTTTCGTGTGACAAATCCAATCTTTTTATGTATATTAGTGCTCAAAGTTTTAAAATATTTACTGCATGTATTCCAGGATAACAATTAAACAAGGGAAGATTCTTCCATTCCACAGGTTAGTCCTTTCCCTACGTGCCAGTGAAAAAAAATACAATTCCTTATATACCACTAAGTTTCAATTTCGTTCCCTTCCATGCCACTCCTATCACCCCTCAATCACTTTCTTGTTAAGTGGCATGTGAAAAAATAATTTTGCTCTTCTTCTTCCTCCCCTTCCACCTATACCAGTCATTGTGTTGCCGACCTTTCCTCTAGGCTAGAGAGAGAGAGAGAGAGAGAGAGAGAGAGAGCAAGTACCTCAATCTGGGTGACGAAGCGAGAGAATGATGTAGGCGGCCAGAGTGAGCGTAAGCAATGACATGGCCAGGGTCGGCATCAACACAATAGGGGCAGTTGGATCCAACATCGATGCAGTCGGAGCAAATCTGGCCACGATGGGGCTCGGGCGGTAATGACCCAAGCGGCGATGGCTTGAGAACAGCGTCAGTGGTAGCTTTAGCAAAGGAGAGCGATGGTGCCAGAGACTATTGTCCAAATCTGGCCTGGTGGTGATGGGATTTAGCGAGGATTGGGGCAAATGTTGACGGAGGAGCTTAGATCTGGCAACATGAGCTCAATGGAGGGCCGTATGGCTGCCAATTGGGACCAAATCTAGTCACTGGCCACCAGTAAGAGGAGCATCGCCACTGCAGTCCTCATTGTGACTGCGACTACCATCGTCATCCCTCACCAACAACCTTTACCTTCCCTCCCTCCGCACGTCGACCGGAGCTTTTGGAGCCATCTATTTCTTCCCCAAGTTGAGCCACCAATTTCTTTCCCAAGCCACTCCCTCTCATCAGCGCCACTCTCGCCCCGAATCTGCACTGCATCCCAAGGGTTGCCAGAGGAGGGCTTTGAGGGAGATAGGGGCTAGCCTGTCCTATCACCGGCAGCAGAAGGGTGTTGAAGAAGATGTCAAGGTAGAGGAGGCGTGGTCGTCGACATCAGTGTCCCTCCCTATCGCAGAGTCCGAGCCACTAGTTGCCTTCCTCGAGTCGATCCGTGATGCTATCTAGTGCTACTGGATACCACAACTGTGCGAAAAGATGGCTTCGACGTGGGCTCACCATGGCAAGCGCTACTCCAGCCTACTACCATGGTGGAAGGAATTTGCTCGAGGAGGAAGAATAGGGTAATGTGCTGACATGTGAGACCAGGGTACTTTGGGCATATTGTGAAAAATCTAACAAGTCCTAATCTCATAACAGTGATGGATATTAATGGAGTTGATGGAAGTGGCATGGAGGATCAAACAAGAAACTAAATGGCATGTAGGGATCGAACTTTTTAGTTGCATATAAGGGATCAATACAACTCTTAGCTGGACAGATGTGCATGCATTTGCATGAACTTAGACGGCGAATAGGAAACGCTGCTCATCAGAATATAAGCACAACCACAAAAGAGGACAAGGGATTATTGCTCTCTCACAACCCTTTCGAACCTTTTAGAACTCTTGGATCCTTGCCCTATATAGGAATTTAGTGCTAAAGAATAATCTAGCCTATAATCCTCATGTGTCTTTTGCTTTAGATGAGTTGGTTTATGGCTTGTGTTCTCCATGACCACCTCTTATGGTTTTACATAATACCCCCTAGTTCTCCTTCAAAAAAAGTAGGAATCTTAATTGTATGAGGATTTATATAGAAATCTTTATATCATACCTCTCCAAATCCTAGTAGGTTAGGAGATAAGTCAACTCTCAACAGTGCATGCTAAGGATTTTCTATGTATAAGGTTGGGCTTTTCAAAAGCTGCTACAGAGTCTTTTGTGCATTTCTATGCACAAATTTTAGACAAATTTTATGTAACTCTATTAGCATGAAATTTATGTACATAAGGTACATGTTGCTGTTTCAGTTACACAAAATAAATAAAGAAGTAGCATATCGTACTTATGGTATGAATATAAAATGAGAGTAAGACACTTCTTCCTTGAGCACCACAATATTATTCAATATAAACCATTGTACAAACTGAAGATAGAGTTCTATTTAATGCGAAAAATATGATATCTTCCATAATTAAAATTTATTTTACTAATTAATACTACCTCCGTCCCGCAATATAAGTCTAAATCCCACCATGAGCACAGACCAAGGGGACATTAAATTTAAGAAAAAAATTAATATCATTGGACTATGTATACCCCTGTTAAATGTCATACTGCAACTACTCACTCATTTTTTCAGCATTAAAGTAGAGGTATATGACGAAAATATTGTAATAACTACATCTTTGGTCTCCACAATAGACTTATATTGTGGGTCAACGCTTTCCAAGAATGAGAATTTATATTGCGGGACAGAGAGAGTATTCAACAATATAGAGGATGCATGAGTAGATAATCAAACGTTCAAGCACCATGTTCATATATTAATAGTGGCACTGTTACATGCATTTCAACCCAAAAAAACTAAGAGATGCTATAAACTGAGGTGACTAGCCAGTGAGCATTATCCCTACAGGGCTAGACTGTAAACACAGATGTCTTGTTCGTATTGGTTTCTGCTTCTAACTTTTGCTTAAAAAAAAGCCAAAAGTCAATACAAACACCCAGCCTCTTGAAGTGGCTTCTCCACTCCTCTCGTTACCATCTCACTTCGGGGATAAGATAGGGAGCCACGGGTGCATCATACACCTCAATTCTCTTGCTCTAGTCACGCACACGTATTTCTCCTTAACTTTTTCCACTGCTCGCCCCTCCATCTAAAAGCCACTTCTTTCAACCATTACTATTTATTTTTAGTTAAAAGTTATAAACCACAGTCAAAAACCATCAGTAAAAGCTAATATGAACACCCCCTCTAGAATAGGGGACCTTGCTCCTTATGACACCGTTGTTCTATATGCAACTATGCAGGTCATTATTATCACAGAAAACAGAAGGCATCTCCCATAGCATAAGCTGGCAAGATTATGCGATCTCCCTATATCTAAGACAAGAAATCTATTATTAGCATTTTTTAGGGTGGGTTTTTTTAGCTACGGCCGATGGCTTATAACTGTAGCTAATGGCTTTTAGCCCTGACATGAGTGCTTATGCGAACGAATTGAATGCCAATAAGTCATTTCAAAAAGGTTGTCCCGATAAATCATTTTGAAAAGGCAGCAAAGAAATCGTTATATTCATTTGTTCAGAGGAAATCACAAGCCATAAACTAAAAACAAAGGGGTTGTTATTGGTCTGAATCAAGAAGGCAAGAAGCAATTGTCTTTAATCTTTTTGACAAAGAAAAAGGGGGACTGAGGGGCCTAAAACAAGCTCTTTGATTAGTCTCCATGTGCATAGAAGGCAGATTTTTATGCCCATATACTTTATTCTTGATCCAAACACATAAGATTTGATTCTGTATAATGCTAAACTAAACATCAGTGAGATTTAAAGTGTTTTTTACCATTGGATCTAGAAAAACATGCTAGATCTCTCCACTAACTCCGCTACACAGCCCCCTCTGCTCCCTTACCCTAGAGTGCACTGCTAGAGAGCATTTTGAGGGTGCTTGTGCATGCTGCGCCACTTCTGGTGAGGCTCATCGGACCTCTGTTGTCTCTTCCTATGCCCAATTATAGAGACAACAATTGTCTTCGCAATAGGAGCTTAAGGTGGAGGAGCTCGATCAAAAAGGGATGAATAGGTGTTTTTTATAAAAAAATTAGTTAAAATCGAGTTTTATGTGGGATTGTAAATCAAATTGGTTTTGCATTATTAAAGTCTAAATCAACTAATTTCAATTATGTAAACTAACAAACTAAGTCTATATCAAGGTTTACAATTTTAAGGTGATAAACAAAAAATTAATTCTATAAATGTAAATTGCAATAATACAAATATGCACAAGAGAGGAAACCATAATGACACATGATCTTTTTACAGTGGTATTTGGAGACTTACCTATCTCCCCTAATTTATTTTGAGGTAAATCCAAATGAATTAGATCACCTCCACAAATTAAGCCAACACGTTGATTCTACTAACATTGCTCTTCCTCTATTCTGAAGATGGTGAGCACTAAATCACTTATAAGCAACTGGGCTTCTCACAAGTTTCTTAAGAAGATCACTGGTGCAACTCCTCCAAGCCATCTAGGAGGTGGCAACCTCCAAAAGTAACAAGTCGGAGACACTCACTTGAACAAATCAAGTGTCAAAACTTGATGGATACACAATCTACCACTAAATACAATATATGAACAAAGATTTGCCTCCCCAACTCACTAAGTGCAACACATGCACAAAATAGATGAGAGAGCTTACTCTTAGCTCAAGGAAACAAATCAAAACCGGCAACCTTACCTAACCAGCCACAAGGGGTATTTATACCTCACACTAAAAAACTAGCCAGTGGATGAAGTTATAGCAGAATTAAGCTGAAACTGATTTGACCACCGACACATGGGTGACTAGACTGGCTTGCCCTGCAATAGCTAGAAAACTAGCCATGACAAAGGCCGCCTATCAGACCGCCCACACAGGTGCCAATTAGACCGATTTAAGCACTCACGCAAAGCCGATCAAATTGATCAGCAAAATCCAGAGAGCATAAAAAAATCAGCTCTTTGGAAAAAGGCAATCGGCAACAGATGCCCGGTTGGACTACTGAGCTAGTCAGTCCACCCCCAGAAATGCATAGAAAAGCTTGGAATCACAAGTTAGGACTGCCTGAAATGGCAAATTAAGGCAATCCTAATTTTCCCGATCAGATCGACAACTAGTGCCCGGTCAAACCACACTAATGGTCAAATCGGCCAATACGTGGTGGTTTGACCAGTTCCCAAACTCCAGCAAAGTTAGGAATGCACATACTTCATTGATTTTGCAAAACATATCACAAAACCTAGCACAATGCAAACGAAGTGTAAAACATGATCCTCAATAAGTTGCAATACTATTTGCAAGTTTTAAAATCATGCAACAAGGAAATGGTACATGGAATTTGACCATTTGTAAATCACATTCGTAGACTCTTGTCATATGCTACAAAGCTATAATGCATGAGCCTCAACTATTTACAAAATACATTCACAAGTACCAACAACATGCCAAGGAGAGCTATAACAAGTATAATGAGTTGTCAACACATGGCATACTCAAGCTACTGGTCAAGACTTCTCTTAATAGTACAACAACCTAAACTAGCAATGTGGTCTTCTAACCAAACATCGAGACCAATAAAATGGTTAAGAAACACATTCTTAGCCTATGCTAGTTATACCTTTGCCCCGAGTATTCACTTGAAGCTTTACTTGATGATGAATACCACATCTCCTAAATTGGGTTCTTAACTTGGCTATCAACACATGATGCCATTTACTTGACTTGATGATTATCAACATATGAAATCATCGAAGTCTTCTATCATTATGGGACTTAACTTATTTCATGACTCATGAAAAATATTAGCCCCATAATTTAGTTGTTATTAATTAACAAAACTCACTGTTAATGCATAATGTAGGTTCTAGTTTCGTCAAGAAGACAACACCGAAGAATTCAATCTACTGTGGAGGAGAGGGGACGGCATGTGACAAAAGGGAGGGGTAATTGGCATCAATGACATTCAGTGGGGGTGGCAAGGAGTTGGGGAGCTAGCATTGCCAGAGGCGTGATGTAAGGTGTCATGAGACAAAGTCAGACCCAGCTTGGTCGAAGGCGATGGTAATCACGACACTTTCATGTGGAACTTACAAGCTCGCCAGAGCCGCTAGAAATGGAGGTGGAGGTAGGGTGGTGTAAGAATGTTTAAGTACATACAAAGATTAGAAATTCGATTGAAATTGTTAGACTATGTGGATAGGTCGTGACCATGGTGATGATGAATAATTGACATGGGTTGAATTGGAATTTGCGTTTGTGAAAGTTTTGGACAATGCACTTTTGTAAAAAAAATGAAAAGTGCTAAAATATTTAGGTATTGCAGTTTGACCACCATGTCAAGGGTGGTCTGACTGGCCAGCAGTCTAGATGAATTAGTTTGTGTTTATGGGTTAATCATGTTATGTTATGGGTGTGTAGACTGATGTTGGTCCAGTTGGAGAAAACTTGTGTCAGAAAAATGTTCTTTGGTCCTTTGCATATGCAGATTGAGTATGGAGGTGATCATGATTGATGACGATGTGGGTTGGGACTAGGATGGGATATCCGAGGTTTAGACGGTCGAGGATGTCATGAGATGGTCGGGCTCTTGCTTGGGCACGTGGAGAACAAATGTGGATGATGCGTAGAGGAGCTATGGGAGGTGTGGTCCTAGAGGCTTCGACATGTGCAAAGTTGAAAGGGAAGAGTTTGGTTCTAGGAGTTGTAAATTAGAAAGTCCATAGTATGAAAGTTGTATCCTCAGAGAGAGGAGAAAGTGTCATAAGAGACTTGGAGTCGAATTAGAACTTGAATTCGTGATGCATTCAGAGAGAGAACTCTTAAGGTATTAGAGGATATAAATAGAGTTGGAGGGGCATAGCAAACGTACAGGTTTTTGGAGAAGTATTGAGGAGGGTTTAGTTTTGGCTAGGCTTTTATGTGTGCTTTTTAGGGCACTTTGTAAACCCATGAAAATCCAGTGATAAACATCACTTTGAGTGTTGTACAGTAGTTCCATCTACCCAAGATCAAATATGAAGTTACTTCCTCACAAACAAAACACAAATTTCTTTCTTTTGAGCTTAAAATTCAATTTTGTATTTTTTTTATCTTAAAAAAATTGGAGTTTACATCCTCACAAAAGAAAAATGGAGTTTACAGCTGGACAGGCTTTTCGAGCCGTCAGACCACGGGAAGGCAACGGCTCAGATCGATCAGGCCCACTTGCGCGTGGAAGTTCCCCTGATACGAGAATGGGCTTGTACTACGTCAAGCCCAACAGTATCTGGCTTGAACTAATGGAGGCCCAATAAGCCGGCCCTTCCGGCCCAATAAATACTCGGCTTTGTGCATATCTCAGTTTCGAGGCTTTTTGACTCCCCCGTCTTCCTGTTCTTCCCACCTACCGTCTAGCGCAGTTCGATCGATGGAGCAGAGCCAGATGCCCAGAGTGAAGCTTGGCACCCAGGGCCTCGAGGTATTGCAACTCCTACCTCCGATCCTCCCGAGTGCTTGCCGTTCTTGTTCCAGATTCTTGCATCTTGTCACAAATCTTCGGGAAAAAAAGAAGCGAATAAAACTGCAGAATTGCTCAATTGGGGATGTGCAATGTGCGAGGCAGGTGTCCAAGCTTGGGTTCGGGTGCATGGGCCTCACCGGCGTCTACAACGCCCCTGTCCCCGAGGAAGCCGGCGTCGCCGTTATCAGGCGCGCGTTCGAGGCCGGTGTCACCTTCTTCGACACCGCCGATGCCTATGGGCCGCACACCAACGAGGTCCTGCTTGGAAAGGTAAAATAATTTTCTGACTCCCATGTTGTATGTCTCGTTTCGTTGGAGGGCAGTGAATTTCTAATATTCGATGGGAAGGATGAGAAATTGATAATCTTTTGTTAGGCATTGCATTTTTGGATGATTATTTGGGCAGGGTTTGATTCTAGATTATTTATTGGCACAAGGATTTCATTCTTGGAAGGTGTAGTGATGTTATATGATGACGATGAAAGGGTTTGATTCTAGATTATTTATTGGCACAAGGATTTCATTCTTGGAAGGTGTAGTGATGTTATATGATGACGATGAAAGGGTCCAATTTTTATTCAAGGAATCCACTTTTTGCAGTTAAGAAATAAGGGGGTGGCACTTCATGATATCATTCTGCTTTTTTTTTTGTTCATTGTTTTCATTTTTAGCCTATAACTGGATAAATTAGATGATGGAGAGTGCCAATATATGGTCATACTGGCCGAATTAGATGGAATGGTGTAATGTTTTATCCAAGTATTGCCTTTCTCAACTCAAAAAATGTACTACCTGTGCTCCACTGACCTAGTTCAGAACCATATGAAATTCCCTATAAAAATGATATAATCGGTTGCATTTAGTTCTTAGGATCGGGCCTTTCCTTGCAAAATACCTTGCACTGCAGTTTTAAAGTGCAAAAGGAGTAAATAGATAAATGCAGAATGCCCCTCCAAAGTCATTTTGATTGAACCATGACCCTAGCTTTTGTACATATGTAAGCCCAGCAAGTAGTAGTGATTTCCTTCATGCCTTATCCGCAAGTTAGCATTGCTCCGATTACCAGTTTCCAAGATGATCATCTGTAAGACCCGATTGGCTGCTAGTAATAGTCCGTTGCAGCAACCCAGGGCTTCAATGATCAGTTGATCACTGGCATATGCATACCATATGGTTTCAGCTATAATGAAGGAAACTGCAGAGTCCCAAAGCATTGATCCTGTTCCCCCTTGATTGAATATCTAAGCCACAGATTGATACATAAATTGCATTATTTTTTTCTCAGCACCTGGATGAGTCATATGGAGATATTGTGTTGAGCAGGTACTAAAGCAATTGCCTCGTGAGAAGGTGCAAGTGGCCACCAAGTGTGGCATTGCAGGATTTGACAGCGGTGGCATGCTTGTGAAGGGCACTCCAGATTATGTGCGTGCATGCTGCGAAGCAAGCCTTGAGCGCCTTGCTGTTGACTACATTGATCTATACTTCCAGCATCGCATTGACCAGTCAGTGCCTATAGAGGAAACTGTGCGTATCTGCTGATCACGTACTGTTCTTTGAATTTCATCCACTATATCTGACTTCATCAATCGGCGAGTGTAGATGGGGGAACTGAAGAAATTGGTGGAAGAAGGGAAAGTAAAATATGTTGGCTTGTCTGAGGCTAGTGCAGATACCATTAGACGGGCACATGCAGTTCATCCAATCACCGCAGTGCAGTTGGAGTGGTCTCTATGGACCAGGGATATAGAGGAAGATATAATCCCACTGTGCAGGTTCATCCACTCGGCCACGCCCAGTCCTATATATTTGTTACAACAGTTATGTCTACTTTAGTTCCAGGAAATTAGGTAGTTACATGTTTTGGAGGTAGCTTTTATTCAATTCCCTTTCCATCACAACTTATACTTGGAGCATTGATTGGGTTAATTGGGATCTTAAGAAATGCCCACGCATGTGACATTGTTAATATCTTGTTCAATAGTAGGATTGCTTAGAATAACGTTCAAAAGAATCTTCATAATGGTAAGAGGTATACTATGTTTGTTTCATATAGATTATGTATTTACGCAGCTATGCTTAGACAATTCCTGGTTGCTTATTGCTTATACGAGTAAGTTACTAACTTTTAAGTTTACTTGTCAAAAATATAGATGTTCAATGTTATATCGTACATGGTCAAGGAAAGGCTAATTATTCCATCTGGCTTATTAGCTCTGCCATTTTCAAACTCCAGTTTGCATATGGTGTGATGCTGGCTCTGTCATGGTTAATTTTGCATGTTGAACCCATAAATCTGAAGTGAAAATCATATAAAATTCTTTCAAGTAATGCATCTCAGGGATGATTATTGTTCTTCTTGGAAGCTATTAGATACATTGAGATAGAGTTCTTTCTCTCTTATTGCAATTCCTATTTAAGGCAGCACATCATTTTACACTTTGTTCATTGCACCTTCACATCATCTCTTTGTCATGAAAAACATTATTTTCATTCAGGAGGCTTGGCATTGGAATTGTTCCATACAGCCCAATTGGTCGTGGTTTCTTTGCTGGCAGGGCAGCCGTAGAGAGTATACCATCAGAGAGCTTATTGGTAAAATTAATATTACACTAGTATAATCATCTTCCACACAGAAAGGAACGGACATTATTTTCTATGGCTTAGTATTTCCTCTGCCCCTTTGCAGTCTAAACATCCTAGGTATACCGGAGAAAACTTGGAGAAGAATAAAGTTTTGTATACACGACTTGAAAAGCTGTCCACCAAGTATGGCTGCACACCTGCTCAACTTGCTCTCGCCTGGGTTCTTCGTCAAGGGGATGATGTCGTCCCAATCCCTGGTAACGTCTTTAACATGTTTAGTATGCTATCTGAATCACCTTTATTTTTCTTGTCTTAAATACTCCCTATTATCAGGCTTAACATGGCCTTTAACGTTTCCTAGAAGAACATTATCTCTTGCCTAGTCCACCTCTAAACACTAGCTTCTAGTCTATGGCCCTAAACGGTTTCAACTTCTAGCTTCTTAATTTCATCTTTTTTGGTTTTTTTAGGATTTTTTTTTGTTTTTGCTTTTTTCCTCTTATTCCTTTGCATTATCTGCGATGATATAATATTTTTTTATTTTTTAAATTTAATTACTCAGAAAAAAGCTAACAGTCGCTACAGTTCAAAAAAGGCAAAAGCTACGGTTTATAAGCCACATTAAGCAGGGCCTATATATGTGAACCTTTCAAGTATGCCAAATATTTCTAATAAATAAACCAAGTTGAAGACTTCTCTGAATCTTGAGCTGTTGAACAACAATGACAACATTTGTGCTCAGGGGTTTTAGCTGGAAAGGTGGTGCAGTTTACTTGGCCAGGTTGTTGCACTAATTTGAGGATCTGAGCTTACACAAAGATTAGGCCTAACAGATTGAATTAGATTACTATATAGTAGGTGCTCCTAATTTGAAGCCAGAACAGCGCTCTGAAAAAAAAAATGAAATCATACAGTGGACAAGCATATGAAGATATCTACATTGTAAAAAGTAAATATGCTTACACTGCTGTGTCTAGCATAATTTGGTCGGTTCGCTAAACAGGGCAAGATATTTCATTAACTTAATATGCAGTAGAGTGCATTGTTCCATTTTTGTCTTAGAAAAGCTGATGAAATTTCACTAGTAATACTGAAAATACAGAAGCATGACCTTTGTTTTGTGCCAGTTTAAAAAATGCATCTGTCTGTTGAGCAGAACTAATCTAAAGCTAGCGAAGATCCTTCTATTAGGCACTAAAAGAGTGAGTCAACTTGAATGTCTTGCACATTTAGCCAGTTAGGCTTGCCTGTGGGCTATCAAAATTGCAATGTCCATTACATTTGCTTTGTATGCAAGTTGTGAGAGTCAATTTGAACAATCTCCTGGTCAGTTAGGCAGTTAGGCTCTAGCATCTTGACCCACAAATTGTTTATGCCCTTATTTTTATTAATATGTACGATATGAACTATATGCTTGTTCTTGTGCTCTTTCAAATATCACAATACATCTACATACCTCTTCCCTGCCATTTTACTCAACAAGCAGCTTCCTCAATAACATGGAGGCTACCGGAACTGCAATCATTTTCACTGTTACAAACTTAGCAGCTGTTCGGCACTTCAGTAAATGTTGTGACTTGAGGATCAGATTCCCCAGAGCATTCCTTCTTTTAAGAATATGTTCTCCACCAACGTGATTCCCTTATGGAACTATGTTCAGCTATTAATTTAACATGGCAAAAATAACCAATAATTTTCTCCAGCTGTTACTGCGAGATGTAGTGGACAGTCTAATTAATCTTGATGTCTACTTATTTTAAATGCTAGCATTGTTCATATATGAACTAAATGCTACTGTTGTTCATATATAAGGTACATAGCTATATCTTGTTATGTATAAGTGTGTAACTGCTCTTTGAATCTAGGAACAACAAAAGTGAAGAACCTTGATGATAACATTGGTGCTGTAAAGGTAAAGCTGAGCAAGGAAGACCTGAAAGAAATCTCAGCTGCTATTCCTGCTGACGAGGTGGCTGGGTCCAGAGTTATTGGAATCCTGGAGCCTTATTCTTGGAGGGTTGCAAACACTCCATCTCCAAAGTAGCCATTTTACATCTTCAGATGCAAAATCAAGATCACCTCGCCATGTTATGTTGTATTTGTTTCTGCCTCCACTGGCTACTTAAGTTCAAGGGGGCAATGTGAAAGATGCAAAAAATTTTATGCTCAAGAAATGATTGTACCTCTAATAACAGATGCCATTGGTTCTGTATGGAATGTATCAATTGCTATTCATGATCAAAGAAATGTATCAAATTCAAGTTAAACTCTTTTCCAGCGCACATTGTCTTTCAATGCCATTTGATAAGTGAAATTGTATCTGTTATTCATCATTCCTTGAAAATGTTACTACTGTGATATTTCCCTACATGAGTGACTGGGATTGCAACAATATGGCATACAACTTCCTGTAGTCACAATTGGTTTAAAAATTGTTACTGACTGATAACAGCATAGAAGCACATCAAAATAGGGATCGATGTTCAACCTCACTAGTGCTGTCTCAAAAAAATTTTACTGCCTTTTTATTGTCTGTGTGCTACTTTTGGCTCTTCAGGTTTCTAATTTTTACCATGCACTCCCTCCTAGTGCAGAACTTGTGCTACCTCAATACATTTCATTTCCTGTCTTTGTGCTACTTGCTATTTCCAGGTTTCTAATTCATATCTTGCACAACATCTTGTACAGATTAACTTCTGCATTCTGTTGAACTTTACAGATGTTGCAAGCAACAGGGAACGACAATTGGCAATGGCGAAGTAGGGCTGCACCGGTGCCCACGGTGTCCCTTTCGGGAGGAACCTCGGGTGGAGCTGACCAGTTTTGAATGGATCTCGAGGCAGCGACGCCCTGTCCCTGGTTTGCTGCCCATCACGCACTTCGAGCATCGGGGATTGCGCGGCCGCCGGGCGATGATGCAGGGGATACCCACCAAGAACATATGTGCCCTCCCACATGTGGAGCCTTTGGCTTCTTGGACCACCTCCCCAAATTCTGCTGCTGAAATTCTTGGGCCAAACCTTGATGCAATTGAAAGCAAGGCATGCGTTCATGCAGGATCAGTGCAGCCAGTCTATGATTATTTCATGATTGATTGATTGATTATGTTTATGCTGCTCTGATCCAACTGTAAATCTGCAATAGCTCTGCAACAAGGTACCGTACGTGCCCGGAACACGGTACATCTCTCTGAAACTTTGCATCTGCTGATACATTTGTAACAAAGCTGCTGTTTATGGATCATCTCATCATTTGTCACCCCATTCTTTGCCAGAAGCAACTAATTCTTGGACTCTACTGTTGTATTTCATGAACAATTTTCATTTTTCTGAAAAGTACATTCTACTCACTACCAGACCAACAGTTTTTCGTGAGGGTGAAAAACTCACAGGAAAATGTGTTTCCCCCTCACGAATAAGTATCCTGTGAGTACCCCGTCAGGGAAGAACCCACAGGATAATTTCGACAGGAAAAAAACATTTGCGTGAGAGTATACCTCCAGGAAAATAATTCCTGACGGGATTCCCTGACGGGCCAGCACAGGAAAAAATAGTATTTCCTCACATCTGCATGGTTATGTTTCGTGTGTGGTTAACCGACAGGAAATTAAAACTCACAGGAAAATAGTCAATTTTCGTGTGTGACAACGTCCAGGAAAATGACTAATTTTCGTGTGTGTTCACTTCCAGGAAAATGACTAATTTTCGTGTGTGCTCACCTCCAGGAAAATGACTAATTTTCGTGTGTGCTCACCTCCAGGAAAATGACTAATTTTCGTGTGTGCTCACCTCCAGGAAAATTGTTAAATTTTCGTGTGTGTTCAACCTCCAGGAAAACTGATGAATTTTCTTGTGTGTTGAACCTCCAGGAAAACTAACCAATTTTCTTGTGTGTTCAACCCCCAGGAAAACTGAACCCACACTAAACAGGGAAATCTGAATCAGCAGGGAAAAATGACAGCAAACCACATTCTCAGAAGATCATACATTCAGATCAATAATGACAGCAAACCACATTCAGATCAATAATTAATTCTCAGAAGATCATACATTCAGATCATACATTCAGCTAGCTGACAAATCATACACAAAATTCAAATCAATAATTCCATCCATCACATATCATATTGACTTATATCACATCCACAAGACCAAAAGTCCAAGCAAGCTTCTTGAAGTCTAGCTTCTAGATCTGTCACAACAGGTTGGAGCAAGTAATGCCCAATCCATATCTAGGCATTAGTGAATATAAACAAACATACATCACATAGTATCTTTTCTACTGACCAAAAGTTCAGAACTCTACCAAGGTTGCTACCAAAAGGTGAAATCCTACTCTCATCATTTTCTGCATGTTATCATTTTCCTTCCAGTACACTATGACTGGGATGGGTTAGCTCTGATCTCGCCGGTGGAATTACCCTCCCGCCTAATGACATGCTGCATGATGGTGTGCCTAGAGGCGATGTTGTTCTGAGAGTCGATGTTGTTCTCAGAGTCGACGTTGTCCTCACTGTCCATGTCTCCATAAGCAGTGCCGTCGACACCATTTGCACGGTGTTGGTGAGATCCCGCATGTGAAGATCCAGTTCGCTGCAATGAATTAAGACACTTAGAGGAAGAAATGGAATAATAAAGCAAATATACAGAAGTGTAAAGTAAAAAAATGAATGCAGACCAAGAGTACACAAAACGGAAATTAATTTACTTCCATTACAGCAAAAAGACTAGAGAATCATGATGCTATTTGTTTACAGATAGATGCCAAGTTTATATCAATGCTTTATTCCATTTAGAAATACAGAAACTTATAGAGGGAAAGTGGGCATCTGCATTTGGAATTACTACAATATGACAAACATACATAGTGGAGATTGATATCATAAACTAGATCTGTTTGTAATGTAAATATGACAGAACATTTTTTCCAAAAGGTTGAATATATTCATCACAACAGCACTGGTATAAGTTGGCAAATGGATCAATCTTATATAGATATAATTAATAGGTAGCAAACTTATTGATATGAGGGTGCAAAACAGGTCCTACTTTACATATATGTACATATACAAGTACTTCAATAAATCAGCATTTCGTTTTGTCAATACAAAAACCAATGCAACAGGTTAATGCAGCTAGACAAATATACAAGCAAACATGATAAGAATTCTTGAAGCAAGAAATAGAAACCAATGCAACAGGTTAATGCAACAGGTCAATAAATCCAAGATGTAAAAGATCTAGTAGGTAGCCTATTTTCTCCCCTATCAGAGAGAAACTCAATTTTCTGCATAAAGAGTCTAATAAAGAGTCTGAAGGCAGTATCTGAAAACTAGATCAGATTAAGAACATTGAATATCAGTCAAATGTATATATATAACACGAGCACGTAGTTTGTGTTTTTGGAAATTTCCCTTTCAAACATTGAAAAAATTACTGATATATATAAGCTCACCATCCAACTATGAAATAAATATACTGTGTTAGACCTCCCAACTTGAGGTACCAAGGAAACTATGAAAAGGAGCCAATCCAGTATACCAACCAACAGGAAGGGGTGCATTTCTTGCTACCTTACCATAAACTTACAACTAAGAAAGAGGCTATGCCCAGGTGTTACAATAATCAACAGGAAGCCTGTGAACTGCCGCATTGTATGTTGGCATTCTGCCATATCAAAAATAATTAGTTCCTTGATGAAGTTGTTCAAATCAAAAAACAAAAGGGCACCAAGATTGTCAGGTGATTGTTTTCCCTAAAGACAATTTTGCAACAACAACACAACTAACCTGAATATGCGCAGGTGACATCAGATCATCATCAATAGGTGGCATCAGATCTTCATCGGCAGGTGGTTCCTCTCCAATCTTCTCATAAAGCACCTAAAAGAAGAATTAAATTAGAAATACTATACAAGGTCAGATAGAACCAAAAATATTGAAGCATTACATTTATATAGTTACCCTGATAAGTCGTTGGTGAACTTGTAGCTGGCGATGAAGTTGAGCATTTTCACGTACCAAGTTTCGATGAGATTGTGTGGTTGATGGCCTACAGTTTCTAGCTTTTGCGACTGATATAACATTAGCCTTGTTGACAGCACCATTACCAATTGGAACACGACCATGAGGCAATCCCCCACCAATTGTATAAAGAGCCTTCCCATCTAATCCATTTTCCTCTAAATTCTCATTTTGTTCAGAGCTAACAGCTATGTTGTAATCATCCTATCAGCAACATAGATACTCATTTAATCACAAACAATGAAAAATTGATATAACGCAAAGAATGGTAAGATAAAAATGTATGTGTACCATGATTTTTTGTGCTTTATGGCTGCTCACTGCACCACTACTTCCTGTGCTATCCATATTTTTAGCACCTGATTTCATAACTGCAAATGTGTTGAGACCAGTAGCCTTCTCAGGACCAAACTTGTGGTTCTACAAGATCAGCCACCATACATTAGAGGGAAAAAAGACCTTTAAACAGGAGTAATAGCAAAAGATATAGTGGTTAACAAATAGATTTAAGTACCAGCCATTGTTGTGTCTCAGTAAATGGACGCGATCCACCTTTGTTTTGAGCATTATCTACAGATTTTGCCCTTGAATCCTGGGCCTTCTTTCTCTTTGTGAGGTACTGTTCAGTGGCCCAATGGTGTGCAAGAAGAGGCCAGTCTTCCTGGTTCACCCAACTAACCCAGCCTATAATGTATTCCTCTTCGGAAAGTTCTATAGGACGAGCTAGGTCATCATCAGGGTTCTCTCCAGCCGTTTTTTGAAAATAAGTTTTGACAGAATCTAAACGAAGTTGGTAAATTATATCATTTACTCTTTTATCACAATAGTTTTCCAGAACACGATTTGCCTCATCCTGAAGATCTTCTCTAACAGAAAACAAGCTCTGCATGTTATGTAGGAAGGCATGAATTCAGATAAAGGAATAAACACATTAACATAAACTAGGGGCAGCTACCATACCCAAAATTCATTCTTCACTCGATCTGCATTTGTTTCTCCTTGGTCATCTTCTTGCAAGTAGTAATCATCCCAATGAAGTGCAGGGCGCACACGTATAACTCTACCTTGATCATCAAGGTCCTTGACAGATCCTGGGTATTCTCGCTTGAGAATGACTCCAAGTTGTGAACTATACTTGTAATCTTTGGGGTTGTAGGGGTCATACTTGAATTGTCTATAGATATGGTCAATTTCATAGAAATGTAAAAAAATTCATGATTTGCACTCATATTACAGCTGGATTTGAGTATTACATCTTTATCTTTTATTATTTTATCCAAATCCCTCATATCGCACCATAAACAAATGGTCAATTTCATAGAAATGTAAAAAAATTCTAACCATAAATGTACTTATGACCTGATGAAAGTTAAATCTAAACTACATAATGAATCCATGAAAGTACTTCATCACTCAAACTACAATAAAAAACTCATAAGAAATCAAAACTACATGCCTAATGTGGTTCCATACTTCCATGTACTCATTTACTTGGTGTTTGATTTCTCATTTACAACAGCAAGCTGACATAAATATACAAATGATGTGTGCAGCAAATAGAACATCAAGCAAGCAATCATCTTTTTTCTATCAACTATTACAACAATTTAGAGGTGTGGACTAAAACTACAAATTGAAAATCAGAGTATATACTTACAGGTCACCGCTAGGCACAAGAGCCACCTTCCGGCCACGTGGTGGCAGCCTCAATTGGGTCCTTGACCTAATCTTCCGCCCTCTCTTTGCAGGTTGCTCGTCATTCTGGTTAGTAGCGGTCCTTGTACAGTTGGTGTTGTTGGAAGGCACGCTTCTTTGGGAGTTGGCACCATCAGTATTGGATGTATTGGATGGACGGGTAGCTGCACGCTTTTTTCCAACAAGCCTATTGTGGCGAAGGCTGCTCATGACCTGCAAATGCACACATAACAATAAGTGAATCATACAATAAATTCAGGTAGATAGACACTTGCTTATCAAACCAAGACATCAATAAGACAAGTACATATAACATGAATCACAATGCAAAGTTACATATGTTTCTGCACTTAATTTGATTAATATGACCAAAAGATTACACCAAAGCTAAGTAACACCAAACATAAACACAATCAGAATTCTTCTGGATCATAATGAGGAGCTTGAGGCTCTTGATCTTCTTCAGATTCTTCATCTTCTTCATCAGTGCTTTCACATTCTTCACCTTCAATATGGTGTTTGCCCAAATAGTCCAAGTCTTTTGGGTTGGTTATTTCATCTGAGATTACTGGTGTTTCAATGTTTATATCTCCTAAATCGATAACAAAATTTCCTTCCAATCCTTCCTCTTGATAGAAGGAGACTTCTTCTGGCTGCCCAACAGGAGTAGTACATTCATCGGTACCAACTGTGGCAGGAAGGTATCCATGTGGTGAAACATGATGTACAACCCACCAATCTTTCAAATCTGGTCTTGAACTGCAAGGGTATGGTAGATAATACACTTGGGTAACCTGACTTGCCAACACAAATGGTTCAAAGTTGGATAATCTAGATGTGTGCTTAACTTCTACCAATCCCAAATTTTCAGTGCGCCTAACCCCAACATTTGTTGGATCAAACCATCGACAATCAAATAACACCAACTCTAGCTTCATGCTTCCTTCCCAACTAATTTTAATGATGTCCTCAATAACACCAAAATACTCAGTTACATTGTCATCATTGTCGATACTAGAAACACAAACACCACTATTGGTAGTAATTAATCCAGATTTAGCCCTCTCATATTTTTCTGAACGAAATCTATATCCATTCACATCATAACATCCATAACTAGTTACTCTTCTTGGAAAACCATATGAAATTTGACGCAGGGTGTTATCAATACTAGATTTCTTCATGCACTGCATAATAAAACTATATATAAGTATCTAATGGTTTAGATAGTATGGAAGAGATATTCTTAAAGTATGCAGGAACATTACTTGTGTTTTAAACCAGTCAAAAAAATTGGGCCCATTCTTGTTGGCACGGTTATTTTTCCAGCCATTCAGCCTTAGTTGAGAAAGTTGTGTTTCGGTTGGTGCAATTCGGCTCTTCCATTGTTCTTTATCAAACATTCTATAAGATAAAATTACATTAGCCAAACATTCCAATCAGAATTATAAATGCAAAGATATACTCAAAGACGTACTCAAAGAAAATATCCATCTCGGATATGTTAGTTAATATGTACAAGAAGGCAGCCTTGTACTCTTCGTTGGTAAGATCACGACATCCTTGTCTACTAAACCAACGTCCTGGGTATTGAAAAATTTGCAGGTTGCATGAAGTTTCAAATGTAGAAGCACCGTCATCGTACCGAGGAACCTTATTTCTGGTTGACCTAACTTTAGGACTGAAATAAAGAGAGACGAAATTTGCATTCTCCTCCACTAGATAAGCTTCCACAATGGATCCTTCTACACGGGCCTTATTTCTTACCTTCTTTCTAAGCTTTCCAATTTCCCTATAAGTACCAACACATGTAATTAGTACTTCTACATGAGCATATGAAAAGGAAAAAATTACTACTTTTTACCTCTCATATGTATACATCCAGCGTGATAGGACAGGACCTCCAAGTCGAGCCTCACGCGGAAGATGTATTATCAAATGTTGCATAAGATTGAAAAAACCCGGAGGGAATATCTTCTCTAACTTGCATAGAAGGATAGCAACATTCTCTTCAAGTGCACATACAATATCCTTACTTAGTTCTTTAGCACATAATTGCCGGTAGAAAAAACTTAGCTCAGCCAAACAAACCCATACATTTTCTGCAATGAACCCCCGAAAAGCCACAGGAAGTAAACGTTCCATGAAGATATGATAATCATGACTTTTTAGGCCAAATATCTTCCTTTGCAACAAATTGACCCCACGCCTAATGTTTGCTGCATACCCATCCGGGAACTTTAGAGATTGAAACCATTTGAGTATAATTGTCTTATCATTCTTATCAATGCAAAATGCTGCCCTTGGCTTATGCCACTTCCTATTGTCCTTGAACTCTAAGTGCAATGATGGTCGATTACAAATTTCAGCCAAATCTTGCCTAGCCTTCACATTGTCTTTGCTCTTATCAGGTATGTCAAAGCATGTGTTCCATATAGCCTCAGCTACATTTTTCTCATTATGCATTACATCAATGTTGTGTGGGAGGAGTAACTTGTGAAAGTACGGAAGTTGCCAAAAGCAATTTACATGGGTCCAATTGTGTATTTTACCAAAACTCTTTGTATGACCTACAAGTCTATCCATACATTCTCGCACTTCCTCTCCTGATAAAATCCTTGGTGCTTCATCTAGCACTATTGTGTTCTTTCGAAAGCTATTGGCTTGGGTCCTGAATTCATGGTTCATAGGTAGGAAACGCCTATGGCAATCGAACCAGCATGCTTTGCCACCGTTACGAAGTCGAAATGCTTTGGTATCGCAAAGACAAACTGGGCATGCAAATAAGCCATGAGTACTCCATCCAGCAAAGTTACCATAAGCAGGACAATCATGGACAGACCATAGATAGGCTACCCTCATGGTAAATTTTTCCTTTTGTGAAGCATCCCATGTTTCAACCCCCTCCCACAATTCAAGAAGTTCATCAACTAACGGCTGCATAAGAACACCTAACTTGGTTCCAGGATGTTTTGGGCCTGCTATAACAAGTGCAAGGAATATGTACTCAGACTTCAAAAGCACACCAGGGGGTAAGTTCAAAGGAGACACAAAGACCGGCCAACAAGAGTACGGAGCTGCACCCAAACTAAATGGTGTGAAACCATCGGTTGCAATAACAAGTCGCACATTTCTAGGATCTGAACCAAAGTCTGAAAAATCTATATCAAACTGTTTCCATGCTTCACCATCACATGGGTGCACAAGTTTATTGGAAGTGGACTGTCTATGTGATTGCATTGTCTTTGCGGTCCCCTCATGTGCATATAACCTTTGCAGTCGATCTTTAATGGGGAGATACCGCAACACTTTCTGTGGAACCTTATTGTTTCCTTCCTCGTAGCGAGGGGTGTCACAAAAATCACACTTGTCTTTATTGGCATTATTTTTGTAATATAACATACAATTATTGTAGCATACATCAATTTTAGTATATGTCATACCAAGACCCTGTAATAGTTTCTTTGAATGGTAGAAGTCCTCTGCCAACTTAGAACCCGATGGAAGTAGTTCGTGGATCAATTTTAATGTACTGTCATAGTGTGCAATCGACATATTGAACTCAGACTTGAGAGCTAGCAGACGGGCTACAGCAGAAAGACTTGAGTGCATTGTGTTATCATGAACCAATTCATCGGCACTAGCAACCATTTTATAGAAAGCACTGACAGAAGGTGTTGGCTCTTCATCTCTTATGGGTGGTTGGACAGCACCTAGATCAACCAACATATTATCTATATGATCAACTTCATCAAATCCCTCATGGGAAATTGAAGATGCATGTCCCTCTTGCCTAACAATTGTCTCCCCATGTGATGTCCATGTTTTGTAATTTTCTTTAAACCCATACTTACACAAGTGCATCTCTATAACATTCCTTTTGTGCATCACATAGTTGCGACACATGGCACATGGACATCTAATAGTACTAGAAATAACTAAACCATTTATGGAGAAGGCATGATCCAAAAACCGGTTTGTTTGTTCAATCCATTCATTAGAGAGTGCAGAACCATGACCCCAACCACTATACATCCACTCTCGATCTGCCATTATATATTTCTGTTTCAACAAGATAAGTTTGCCATTTAGTAAAAAAAAAATATTGATGTCACACCATTACTTAGCACTTGCAAGTTTACCTTACATAGCAAATACAAACACTGCAGTCAAGTCTACATATATAGGGAACTGGATGTTACAAATTAACAGACTAAGAATTAATTGGAAGAATTTCATCTCAAAGAAATATTATGATAATTTGAAACTTCCCCACTAAAACCCATAGCTCGGCATCAATCTTGTCTCATGTCTAGTTGAAGATCGAGCGATGCAGCCATTCATGTACATAACAACATGTGACACAATTATGCTTGCATTTCCTAAATAAGAAGTGATTTGGCCACTTGGGTGTACTCAGACCTAATAATTTACATTGGGTCATGGAGGAACTTACTAGGTTCTTTTCGAAGTTGCTCGCCCAACAGGTCAGCTTTCTTCAGTGTTCCGGCTCGTCACACCGACTCAAACACACCTTGTTCCGGCTCACAAATAACTTGCTGAAAGAAACACACATTTACCAACATCAGTGCACTGCATTGATCGTGCAAAACTGCACACCCGCAAGTGTACGGGCTGCCGCTAAGATAGCAGCAAAAGTCGTGTTCTCCACAGGGACTAAATTACTGGTGACACTACCCTTAACCAAAGCTAAGTCGCACAAACAGGGATTCTAAGACTGGCTGTTGAACCTATACAGACTTAAGGCTGGTGGTCAGTTCTAGCAAAAGAAGGACAGCTTGAGAGAAGAGAAGAAGAGAGAGAAACCAGAGAGAAGAGGGGAAGAAAGAAGAGAGAAGAGAAGAACTAAAGGAAAGAGAGAGGAAGATAAGAGAGATGAACTAAGGGAACAAAGGAAAGAAAAGAAATAAGAAGAATACTCGGGCTACCAGCAAGGAAAAGAACACCTACAGAAGAGCATAGGATTAGCAAAAGAGTCTAGAGAAAAGAAGAGAAGAAAGAAAGGGGTAAGTAATTAAGAGCTAGTAGGGAAGAGAGAATAGGAGACTGAGACTAAGGAATCACTTTACTGAGAGAAGAACAGAGAGAGAACTAAAGAAGGCGTACTTGCGAGAAAGAGAGAAGAGCTAACGGGAGAGAGGGAGAGATGAAACAGAGGTAAGAATGAAGCGTCGGGGACTAACGAGAGGAAGAGGACAGGCGACAAATCTACAACCCCAACCCGAGACAGCAAGCACAATAGTCAGACAAACACCAGGATAAAATAAGACAAGCGATTAAAATGCAATAACACAAGCTCTACTACTGCAGGAATTAAGATGTAAACCTAACTTAGTAATGACATTAAAATAACAGCATGACAATAACATTTTACTAATCAGTAATTAACAGAAATGCATACTAAATATTAAATCAGGCAAAAGGATCTACTCTAATCACAGAAGATGATCTCAACATCACAATAAGAAATAAAACACCCTACCAGCAGAAGTATCAAGCTTATAAACATCTAATAACTATCAAGCAGGAACCATGAATCTAAACAGGAACAAATAATCTGAATAATCATCTCCCAAGCGCAAGAACAACTAAAAGGCACCTTATAATCCCAGATCCGAAATATTTAGCACATGAACTTAACAGATCCAACACATAAAAATCTCAGATGAACAAGAACAACACTACAAACATACAGATCTGCAAAATATCTCACATGCACATCATTCATCCAACACATAAGCATCACAGATTCACAAATAACAATCTCATGCGCATCACAGATATCCCATACAAGCATCACAGGAAAGCATTGCAATATTTAAAATGAAGATTGGGAGATGTTACAACCCTGAAGAGTGGCAGATCCGTTGTGAAGACAGTATGTAGTGGACGCAGGCAGTAGGAAGTAGATCTGATGCAGAATCCGAAGGGGTAGCCGTGTAGAAGTAGCAGATCAGCCGTAGATGTAGTAGGGGAAGCAGATCCTGGGGTAGAACCCGTAGAGGTAGCAGGCGGTAGGGAAGCAGAGGAGGAGTAGCAGATCTGTGCGTAGAGGAAGAAGAGGAAGCAGATCCGCGCTGGCCACCGTAGAGGAAGCAGATCCAAGCCGAAGAAGTCGAGGAACTCGCAGATCCAGTCTTAGTGAGGGCAGATCCGGGCGTGGAAGGGGAAGATCCGTGAGCTTCAGATGTTGATGCAGCAGATCCACCCGGTAGAAGGTGTAGGAGTGGCTGGTGGAGATGCTCGGGAGAGGGGAGGCGAGCGGATGAGATCTGGGAAGAGGCTAGGGAGGCTGCATGTTTGGGTGGAGAGGTGCTGAGCGATGAGGAGGCGGTGGAGTGGGGCGGCCGGGTGATAGAGCTCGGTGGAGTGGAGATCGTGGAGGCTCTGGAGGAGATGGAGGGCTTCGGGAGTGTGGTCACGAAGGAGATGAGCGGTTCGGAGAAGGGCGACGGCGCGGTCAGGAGGGAGATGAGCGGTGGAGCCAGAGAAGGGCGGGGTGGTGAAGCGCGGTCAAAAGGGAGGCAGCGCGGTCACAAGGGAGGCGGTGCGGTGGAGCCGGCGGCGCGGTCCGGAGAAGGGCGGCGGCGCGGTCAGGAGGGAGACGAGCGGTGGTGGAGCGCGGAGGCGTGGCCGGCGGTGGTCCGGAGGCGGATTGAGGCGAAATGAGGCGGCGGCGGGATGGAGAATGCCAGGCGGCTGCGGGATGGGAAAATAGATCTGAGAGATAGTGGGAGGAGAGAAGGTGGGACTTAGGGTTTTTAGGTCACTTGTTTTTCCTGTGTGTTTAAACCCTCAAGAAAAATATCGATAAAAAAATAATTAAAATAATTTCCCCGCGGGAGTGAATTGTTGACGAGCAGATGACAGAAACAATTTTTGTGAAGGTGGATAACCTGCAGGAAAAACATTTTCCTCAGGGGTATCGAGGGCCTCCACGATAATTTAAATTTTCCTGTGGGTTCAAACTACACCATCACTATAATTATAATTTTCATGTGAGCTTACGTTAAACCGTCACTATAATTATCATTTTACTGTGAGCATAAGTGAAACCATCACTATAATATATTTTCCTGTGTGTTTGTTGCGGGCCCGTCACAAAAATAATAAACCCTCACGAAAGATTGCTAGTCTGGTGGTGACTAAAATTACATTATATGAGAGACTACAGATTACTTGTTGAAGTATTTAGAGACACATACTTTATCTGTTTCCTGCTGATCAGAATCAGTAGCACAAAGCAACTATCAGGAAGCAAAAGAGGGGCATGCTTTTTGTTAATGCCTGGATTGCAAAAGGCAAAGAGGGGAATAAAGAAGGAAAGCAAAGGAGGGAAAAGCCATGCAGAGGTGAGCAGTGATCTTTTTAGAGGAGAGCTGGGGGCAATTGGGATATTGGGGTGTACTAATTCCCTGCATCTCACATGCCCATGGCTTTTCTTCGAAAGCCTGGTTAAGTATATGCAAACTTTCATGCCTTGGGATATCATCCCTAGGTTTATTCCATGTGTGTGTGTACACCCATGCAAACTTTATATCCTTTATTATCCACGTCTCATCAAGAATATTCTAGCATTAGGCTTTTGATCTTTTGCATGCCTACTCCATCTTTTCCAAAAGCATTTGGGATCCGTTCAAAATGGTGGCTGTACGTAGTATGCAGTAATCTGCAGTCATTTCATCTTTACCATATGCAATTGTCTAATTACCATTACATACAAGTTAAATGCTTGCATGGTGAGTTGATCTGATAATTACTGAACAATGTATAACCATTCAGAAGGAGATAGAGACTTGACATTGAGGCAGTATGATCAGGACCTAATTGGGAGTTAAAAAGGCTGGAGAGGAGGGTGTGTGGGACACATGAACATGATGCGTGTCAACGCACGACAATAAAGAAGCTTGCACAATTTTGCACTAGTCCTTTTCCTTCTTCCTCATCTTTCTCAAACTATGTGCTCGACCAACTCCCTTACCTAGGGATTGCACATATATATCGATCGCCATGCATGGTCCCGAGCTCGAAGCCCCAAATGCATGAGCATGGCATGAGCTCATCATGCATTCATGCAACAGACGCAAATCCATGCATGAAAATCAGTGTTCATTTGGGTGCATTCATGTGTGTCCATTGATTGGTGATATGCACAGGCGATGTAAAGTTTGTATGCTTCTGAGCATGTGCATATATAGAACGTTAGAATAATGAACTGTGCTAGTTAAGAGTACCAGTGTCCTGCAGTATGCATGGCATCCAACACAAAACAAAGAACTGAACACACAAGATGGCGTGTGTCATCACCATCTCAACAAAGAAGGACATGTCCCGTAGCAACAGGCACAGAAACCAACATAAATTTGATCGATCCATGCATGGCATGCACGCATGAACGAAGCTTCTTGGCATCGAAACTCGCAAAAGTCGAATCCGCGTAACTTAAGTGAATGAAAGGCAACAAAATTAAGATAAGACATATTAACGACATGGGCAAGGTGACATGCGCGCAGGATGCAGCTGCGCCAATTTTGGTTCTTCGATGATTTGGTTGGCTTCTTCAGGGCCTAGAAGTTGTGGCTCCACGTCTCGTTCACCGGTGGCAGCCGGCCGAGGTACTGCCTGGTCAGGTCGGTGGCGCAGCAGGCTGCGCGGGAGACGGTGGCGGTGGGCATGGTGCATCCCTGGCAGGCGGTGGCGCACAGTGGCAGCTGCAGCTCGTCGACCTCGCCAGCGTCGACGCCGAGGAAGTCCCTGGTGAGGCGGTGACCGCCGGCGTGCAGAGTCATCGAACCTTCGGAAGTAAGCCCGAAGCTGACCGTGTCGGCGACATCGCCGGCAATCGAGTTGCTACCTGTGATGGTGGTGGTGGCGACAGGGAGGTCAAGATATGGTGAGGTCTGGAATGGAGGAAGGAGGTGAGCTTCTTGGGACAGAAACAAGAGGGGATTAGGGTTTTGGGCAGGGGGAGGGTTGGAGAAAGGGACGAAAAGTGGTGAGCTGCTGCTGGTGATGAGAAGATTGCTGCTGCTGCTGCTGTTGGTGATGTTGCACGTGGTGGTGGTGATACTGCTGCTGTTGTTTGCAGCTGCAAGAAGCCTTGCACTCTCTTCAGCTAGGGCATCACAGAAGGCCCTGTGGGTGAGCAGGCTGTCCTTCCTGCATGGATTTTGTTGCAAACACAGGATCAGAGGAAAAGAATTGAGGCTTTGTTTTTGGGTTAATATACTGATTTGCATGTACATGAGTACAGAATGCATGCATGTAAAGCTGCATTTAACTTTGGTGAAGAAAAGTTCTTGTCATATGACTGGTTAAGTTTCTTTTGTTTCTACTACGTACTACTTTATGACACTAGAAATGAAGCAACATGTGTGTGTGCGCGCGCGTGCGTGTGGAAGTTATCGTTGAAACCAAGGATTCACATGAAAGCTGGAGATGTAAAAGTAGGGTAGATGCAATAGTGCTGTTTGATTCTTTGATATATTTCTGGTGCCATTAATTATACGACTGCTTGAAACTGCGTCTTTTAATTTCACTTGCTAATGCCGGCCGGGCGCGTGTACCAAGAAATGGAAATATTAAACCGACCCTACTGCAGAGACAGCTAGGTTATCCATAAATATCAAGTTTTTTTACCAATGCATCTTTGGTTAGATATATCTAGCTTGAACATTTTGAAGCAAATCTCATGGCCACATGCACAACCATAAGTACTTGCAGGCTGCAGGTTTCCAAATCTTGTCTGGTATTTGACCGGGATATATTTATGGTTTTTGGCAAAAAGAGATTTCAAAATTCATATCAATTCTCTGACATGAATAGCATAGGGAGGTCACATGTAAACTGGGGAGGGGGGGGGGGGCTTAGAACAACAAGATATCGATCCCTTCTATTGTCTAAACCAATTACATGTGTATGAAGATCTAATCATACATGCATTTAGTCTCAACAAACCACATGATATGCAGTGATAAATCACAGATCAAAAACCACAAAATTATAAATGCATATCATCGCATGCAGTGATTTTCATCTTTATGAGACTAACAACTGAAAGAATCAAAGAACCATGCATGCCCAGAACGACGAATAGTAGTTAACTAAGCTCAGAATCGTAACAGAAGCAACTGAGAGATTATTATTTCATCTACACATGTACCGGAAGCAAATGATACAAGGACAGCAAGAAATTGAACGCAGCACTGAACCACATGGTCAGAACAGTCATGCATGTGTGTGTATGTACGTATGCGTACGCGTATACTAGTAGTATAGACCTGGAGAAGAGGATGCCGCAGTCGCAGCGGTACTCGCGCGTGCCGCAGTTCTTGACGTGCGCCTTCCAGTCGGAGTGCACGGCGTAGCGCTTCCCGCACCGCTCGCACCGCCACCGCTTCTCGCCGTGCTTCCGGGAGAAGTGCTTCTTTATCCCCGTCAAGTCACCCAGCGCCCTGCGTGCACACAGTCACACACACACTCGCCGCCATTAATCCCGGCCCATTCCGCAAGCTCTCCTCTCGGGCTAGGAGATAGATACTAGTAGCTACGGTTGCAAAAACCTATCGTCTTTTAGTTTACCTTGCCGGGTCGTGGTGGACGCAGGTGGGCTCGGGGCAGACGTAGACGCGCTTTCGCGCCGGCGCCTCGCCCTTGGCGGACGACGACGGCAGGCTGCTGCGCTGCCGGAGCTTCCAGGGGAGGTTGTGCCCGCGCCGGTGCAGCTGCAGGTTCTGGTCCCTCTGGAACCCCTTGTTGCAGATCTCGCACACGAACCGGTTCGTCGCCACCAGCGTCCGCGGCGACAGCGCGATCACCTCCGCCTCAGGGTCTTGCATGACCAACAAATCAAACCAATCAAAGGGCAGCACTTGATGAAAGAAGAAGATGCAAAGAAAGGCAAGATTTTCCTGGGTTCTTAGGTTTATACCTGGATTGCCGGGCTGGCTCCTCTTCTTCTTAGCCTTGGGCTCCTCCAGCTGCTGCACCGGAGGCAGCAGCAGAGTCGCTGCCGGTGCAAAGACAGGGCTGATCAGAACATGGTTGCCGATGTCTCCTCCGTGGGAGTTGGATCCAGTGGCCTCCTGATCAGAGGAGAGGTCAGAGAGCAACATGTTCCCTATCCTCTTGTTCCTCTCTCTCTCTCTCTCTCTCTCTCTCTCTCTCAAGCTAGGCTACTACTGCAACAGCTGTGCAAGTGTGTGATGGCCGGACGGGAGTGGGTGAGTTGAGAGGCAGCAGGAGAGGCAATCAGATTGCAGGAAAAGGCGTCAGAGATGAGGATATGATCGAGAGGGTGTGGCCTTGCCTTCTGCAGGTTGCAGTTGCAGCAGCCAGAATAAGAAGGGGCGTATGCGCCGCGCAATGATCGCACCTCTCCCCTCCCCTCTGGGCCAAAAAGCTACGCCATCCGATCCGTGCCCTCTTTTCTTTGCCCTCCCTTTAATTCCCTCGCTTTTCCTCAATGGCAGCATGCATGGCCAGGTTTTACATATCAGCATGTGGTTAAAAACCCGAGCATTGGGCTCTTCTTGCTCTGCAGCATGCATGTTTCTGTCAAGTTACCCTCATCATGTACTACTTGGTAACTCGATAGGACATAAAACATGGGTTAAGTATGGTGCAATGCTGATCGGACAGCACCAACTCTAGTTTTCATAGTAAATGATTAGCTCATTACTATGTCATATTAAGAATCACACATCTACCATCTTGCCACAAAGATCAAATTGTTAATGCTCACATTTCTAGCTTGCTAGATGTCACTTTTTAGATAAGAGACTAAGTCTGTAGCACAAGATAGAACTGAAGGGGAAATCAATGGTCTGCTTAGTGCTTCCATGTACTACCTAGTTAGGGCTTCTCCAATTTTCTTCTCTTTTGAAGCACTCAACTTTTACCATAAACTTCTGATTAAACTGATGTGTTTCAAGCCTTCAAGGCACTAGTTGTCTTCTTTTCTCCTGTCAAAGACAAGAGCAACATGGTGTTATCTACTGAGGCAATAAGATCAGCATGATTTTCATACATGTTTTCTTCTTCTACATTTCCCTTTGTGAACTGGTTGGTGCAGAATTCAGGTCATGGGTACAAATACACCAGCCAGATTAGCAAACCCCCTGCTAATCTGAGCGAGCTTTGAAATATTTGAAGTAGTGCTAGATGATTTTTTTTCCTTATAGCCTTTTTGCTAATCTCAGTAAGAACTGTGGTTGCACCTGCACTGTAGTCGGAGAAGACCAAGGGAATTATAGCAAGGACTAGAAAGGAAAAGATGAAAAAAGGGGCAGAGAGCATGCACACACAAGGGATCAGGCTCACCCTACAAAGAAAGCAAAAGTACCAGTGCACTGTACACCCCACTCATTGATCATCTTCTTTTAATTTTGATTTTCCCCCACTTCCTCTCTGATGTTTTATCAGAATATTTTTTTGCCCTGAGTTTACATACACCTTGTGATTGATGTTTAAAGACTACTTTTTGTTTACTTGCAGGTAGTATATGTTGTGTAGGGGTTAGAAAGCCTGGACTTGTTAAAGTCAGATCAGGCATCCATTCTTGTCTCTACTCTTGCTGCCCTTTCTTTCCTGCAGGTTTGATCTTTGATCAGACACTTAATTGAGGTTTCTCTCTCCATCTTTCTAAATATCTTTTTAGTATATGTTTTCTATGGTTGTGGGAATGGGACTGATATTAATTCCTTGCTTGCTACTTTAATCTTTTCCTCTTTTTTGTGTCTCCTTTTCTTATTCCATCCTTGCTTTTCTGGCCCTATGGCTGGCTAAAGTGCAAGGGGTGTGTTAGCTAGCTAGCCCCACTGATGAGCATTTTTGGGTCCCTTTCCCTTAATTCCCTTTGGCTATGTGGGCTCTTCCTGTGCTAGTTGGTTGGATCTAATGCAATTGTACTAGTCAGTAAACACTGTCTATTTTTGTTCAACTTTTGTGTGTGTGTGTGGAGAAAGCAATGCACATTGCAAAGTGGTGTGGTAAGTGTGCAGATTATTATCCATCCATCTATCCACCACCAACTGGTAGCAGTTGTATCTGATGCTCATTTGCCTTTTCACTGTTTAGCAATTGACTGGTGAAAATTTTTTCTGCAGCTTCCTTTTTATTATTCTCTTTACCTGTCAGATTTCTTCAAATGTTGCGCTTACATCGGTGTCAGATACAGGAAAAGGCATAATAATCCTGTTAAGCCTAGGCATATGACTCCTTTAGCTATTACTATACAAGATTAGTGCCTGTTTTTACCTTTCCTCAATTAGCCAGATGCATCCAAAGAGTTCAAAATCACTGAACAGCCCCATCCACTACCTTGCACAGATGGTGACTGCTTCCAAATGCCAAGAAAGCTTGTGGCAACTACAAAAGCACAGAGCCCGATCAACATCTTTCAGTAAGCAGAAATCACAAGTTATGTATGGCTCAGGGATCTATTGTTGGCAAATGTTAAGAAACTGCGGAAGTTGTGGTAAATACACGAGTTCATGAGTTCACAAATGCATGAGGTCAATTAGTATCTTCAGTAAGCAGAGACATCAAACTGCACAGATCTTGCAATACATGAATACAACGGGTAAGAAACATAGAACTGGAGTAAACAAGCAAAATGCATTTTAGTTTGAACTGCACGGTGATTCCAGGGTAAATCAATCACATGGAGGAGACCTAAATTTTATTACAAAGGGTCCTTACTCAAACCTACAACCAGATGCCAATACCTGACGGACCACACTATGGCACTGGCACAACCTACTAGAACTCTAGAACTTGACCCAATGACTCTATATACAGAAACACTTCCTCCACGGCTTCTGGTTGTAGAACGACTGAATACTAGCTGATGACCACTACATCAACTCTCTTCTTCCATTGTCTTCAGGATCACTTCGCAAATCAGCGTCAGAGGTGGATGTAACCACTACACTACACATCATGGATCTCCAAGCGACAACTGCATCAACAAAAATTGAGCATTGTCATCATTCAGCAGTTTCTGAATGCCATGGCATGAGTATGGCCAGTTAAGCTTAAGTACTTACAGCATTGTCGTCAGCATATAGCCATCGGTGTCCACGGTCCAGGCACCAGCATGAACACCTCATATAGTCGTATTTCCACAGGTCAGCTGAATCTGATTAAGAAGCAACCAACAAAGCTTCAGAAAGTAGTAACAGGGAAGAAATGGGCAACACAACAAAGCAGACGGTGGCAAAAACATAAATCAGAATAATTAGAAAGAAAATCCTCATTATCGGTTGTCAGTCCTGTTGGCAAAGATCCAATCACTACTCTAATCCTCACTCCTGCAGATATGAGCAAGATGAATAGAACAGAATGTCACCACATCAGCGATATTACCAGATTTGTATCATTGAATACGAAATGTACCAGATTGTTCAAGATGATGTGTGTGTACTGAAGCAGCAGTATTTGTTGGTTGAACTATTATGAACACAACTCTACTTTGGGCTAGTAGAACTCAGATACCCCAACTGTTGAGCCAGTTCATCGACATCTCCAGTTCCCTCCAACTCTGACTGCCCAGCTTTGTCTCCAAAATCTTCAACCAACAGCTCTGCCCAGAAGTCATCATTGAGCTCTGCCTGGCCATTAGCTTGATCCCTCTGCTCGTCATCTGCCTTACCCTTCCCAATCTCCTGAATGTTCAGTGCTAAATTCTCCAGCTCGGGGATTCCAGGTTCACTGAGCTCATTGAGGACACCCGAATCAAACAAGAACGGTGATTCAAGTTGCTCACTCTGAATTGTTTCCCCAGGGCTGTAGAATGGAACATTGTCTATAGGCCGCCTTCGTTTCTTCGAGATGGCATCTTCGAGCTCCTTCCTCTTATCTTGCTGCTGAACCAACTGTTGGAAGAACTCTGGGTTACGCATTGCTCTTGCCAAGAAACCCATCATCTGGACCTGTTTCTGCTCAGCAGCTCGTAGCCTCTCTTCCATGGCTTGCACATGATCTTTAGTAGCTTGCTGCTCCTGCCTTAGCTTTACCACTTCTGTGATCAAGATGTTCTTGTCGCGCTTCAGCCTGTCAATCTCTTCCTCAAATCCAAACTCACCAACCTCCAGGCAAGATGTGAGGGCCTGCTGCCGTGATGGAGGCACATTGGGCGGCGGTGGCTTCCTTCTTTTTATCATCTTCAGGAGATGCCTTTGACCCCTAAGGAAACCTTCATTTGCAAACTCCCACCTGTCAGGATCAACCTTTCTGAAGCCCTGCAGATTGAGACAAGCGATGACCATTGTTAGGTCACAGAAGGCAAAACAATAGCTTATGTAAAATTTTCCTGCAATTTTTAGAATTTAGGTTATAGCTTTTCGCGGTGATGTTTTGCTAACAAGAAGTATAATTCGCAGGTAGTGCATGGATGAGTAGCAGTATACTATATCATTTGACGGTGATCAGTAGAGTCTTCTAGAACAAAACAATCTGGTTCTTGTACTTCATCCAGTACCTTGTTCCATCTAGCTACAATAAGAATTTCAAGAAACTATGTCAGGATGGTACAGTCGTTAGGGAAAGTTCATCTCCCACCATCTCCTTGCCTCACTGTGAGATGAAGCTCATTGGAGCATGTATTGCTTCAAGAATAAACACATGAAGTATTGCTTCATAAACATGCATCAGTGCAAACTCAAAAGTTTCACAACAACTAGGGCTGTAGAGAAATAAACTCTATGCTTAAAGCCCCACTTAAACTAAGATTAACTGATTTGACACTTGGTTGAAGCATCCTGACTATCTATCATACAACCTATAGCAAGGCTGGATATGATCAAAATCCTATTATATCTAGTGTACAATTATAAATTATGAATAGTGTGTTACGGTCCTTCACTTCCAGATGCAATCAACACTAGTACTTGGGTAATTTGGATACAATAGAGGAGGAATTAGACTGGGAAATAGAGAGAAGCTAGAGGGATTGGGAGGAAGAAAGGACCAGGACTAGATAGAGGACATGGAGGAGGAGGCCAGAAGCCGATTCTATCCAGTTCTGTTCTTCGATCATTGCCTTCTGCATTGCTTCTCCTTGCCCCTTTGTGCTACAAGACCAGGCCAGCCTCTTGCCTTCTTGGCACACGGCCCATGTCGCAAGCCCAGGTGACAGGTCGGTCCGTGACATTCCTCCCTCGTTGAAATTCGGCTTAACCCCAAGCCACTGTCATGTAAGCCGCCGAGGTCCTATGGAATATGTAGAACCTCAATGCTCAACTCGAATCGAATGTGGCCTTCACCATGCTTCTGCTGTTCAACATGGATAAGCGGTGGTGGCCATGGCTGCTTCTGCCACCTTGATTGCTTGGGTGGCGGCCATGGTTGCCGCTCGGCCATCTTCATCGGTGGTGGCCACAGCACCACTATACTCTTTATCAAATATTTTCTTGAATACCTTGCGATCATCGGGCCAATAGAGGCGATACGTGTGGAGGAGCTCTTCACTCCTACCGGTGGGGTAGCCTGGAAGAACACTGACCAAGGCGAGGTGGCTAGCATTGGTGATGAGGTTGTTAGCACTAAGGACAAAAGGGTCAAGGATGATGGCACCATTGGTTTTGGTGACGACGTCGTCAACATCCAGCACTGCTGTGACTAGAGGTGCCATGGGGTCGAGATGAGACCCCGACAATCGTCGGCCAGCACTCAGCCAAGGCCAAGCCTCGGAGTCAACCTCGGCATGCACGTGCACTCCATCGAACACTTGGTATGCAGCGAAGTCACCTATGCCGACGCGCACCTGAATTGCAATGGTGGTCGATGTGCGGCTGGAGACGATGATGTCGCTCAAGTTGAATGTGGCGAGCGGCAGATCATGCGATTCAGCGTGGCGATACTCTTCTCACACAACTCCTAGAATGTCTCCTTTGGTTCCTCCGGTGTCTCCTTGAGAGCTGGTTCCTTGAGCTCGTCACACACGGCTTCCTGAGCTCCGGTGGCAATGGAAGTCATTATGGGCGCCGCCGTTGCGTTGAGAGAGAGAAATGAACCAATTAGGGTTAGGACTTGGGTGGCCAGTTGGGGCCTTAGAGAATTTGGGCTATGGTGGGTCTGGTGGGTGTAGAGGGATCTCTAATGGGCTGAAAGAGGAATGTATGGGTTGGATTAGGTTGATTAATATTTTTTTATACAAACATATAGTATTTTGGCTTAATTAAGAGTAATATGTGTAATATACCTAGTATACACTATTTTTTAAAAAAAGAATGGGTGTTCAGCTAAACACCCATGAACTACTAGAGGACCACCCCTGGGTCCACTGCCAATGGGTGCATCTCCTCCGTCGATGTGCACGAGGTGATCTGAGCGGCAACAATGTTCTAGAGGTGCGATGGGGAGGGGGTCCCACTCCAGATCATCCAAGGAAGTCCAGATCTAGTCATCGTCCCCGAGGTGCTCCAACCGTGATGTAAAGGTTCACCACTTGGTCATCGCCGTTGTCAGGTGCTCCGTGCTGGTGCACCACACCATGTACTACTCCAACTCACTCCTGCCCTCAGCTCCAGCATGCACCGACAACAAGGTTCTTCCTCAACGGTGTACACCACGTTGTCGTCCACTCCATCGGTGACCTCGAGGTACACCTCCAAATCCACCACGCATTGAGATACCAATCCAATCATCTGTATCTATACTTCTTCCTCAACTCCGATGCACATATGTGTACCTCCTCCAACCCAGAAATGTCCTTCCCCGTCTCTAGAGCACAATGAACCTCTGTCGATGATGTATGTGTACAATAGGAGTATTGTGGTACAATTTTTCTTTTAGTGTACATCTCTCTGTGTCGTCATTGATGTACACCAGCGGTCATGTCGTCGCCAAAGTCCACCGCCGGCCGGTGCATCTCCTCCATCGATGTGTCCAAGGTGTTCCGTACGTGCCGGTGTGCGATGTTGTACCACTGTACATCTCTTGCTTTCTCTCTCTCCCTCTCTCAGGGTTCATAATTTCGACGAAATTTCACCAAAATTTCGTACCTTTTGCTACCCAACGAAAAATTCAATTCGACCAAATTATTTCGTTTTAGTTTGAATTATGAAGGGCTAAATGGGCAAGAAATCCTTCAACTTAGCAAACCAACTTCTAGCCCAGTGGTCAGACCCCTTGCATGCATGCGGGTGGTCTAGGGATCGAATCCGCCTCTTCCACCATTTTTTTGGGTTTTCTCTGACATGTGGGTCCCACGTCACTTCGTAACTGAAAAATAAATGTGGGCGCCCAACGTGAATCGAACCTAGCACCTTGTTTTTGTATGGAACGGCTCAACCCACTAGGCCAAGCAACCGCTTGTGTTGAGTAGGCACTTTATATTATATTTATCCTTTGGTTTAAAGTTTAAAATTCAAATTTGATTCAAACCGTCCAACCGAAATACCAAAATTTCGTCCATTTCGTCACTTCCGCTGCCAAACGATTTTTTTTTTCAAAATGAGAGTTTTCCTTGTATACAGTATTGTACAGCATGAGTACAAGGTGTACAATACAAATGTTTTTAAAATTATTTTTTCTATCCCAAAAGTGTATTTGTATATGGTATGGTATGTGAGTTGTACATGTTATGGGATGGTATGTGTATGTGTGTATAGTACTTGTGTATGTGTACATTTTTAAAAAACTCGACCTGCGGGGGGTAAGACAGCCCCCAAGCATTGCTTTAAGAAGAAGATCTTCTCACACAGATCGAGAAAAACCCCGAACCCTTGCCCCACCCTGACACAGCGGCATCAGCCCATGTGAGAATGACCAGGGTGATCCATAGACCAACGACCTGGCGACGACCAGCGACCTGGGCGAGCCTTAGACCTGTGCTTTGGCTTATGGGGCAAGCGAGGGGATTTTTTTCCCTCAGCCTGAAATTCGCTCCCACTAGGAGTCGAACCTAGGACCTGAGGGGTGCTACTAGAGCGCTCTAACCGCTAGGCTAGAGGCCCGTTCGCGTATGTGTACATTTTTAAAATTCAAACACAAACAGAGAGAGATGGCAGGAATGATGAGGTTAATAGGGAGTGGATGCCCCTTGTAATCAATGCTTAAATCCTCTCACTTATTTTCTAAATCAAGCAAAAACCAGAAAATGAAATTACATGCACTAATCTTGATGCACACTGTGCGGCTGAGATAGTGGGAGCACCTGCACTCGAGTGTAGATCAGCATTTTCACACTAGTACTTGGGTACTTTGGATACAACAGAGGAGGAATTAGACTGGGAAATAGAGAGAAGTCAGCAGGGGACTGGGACTAGATAGAGGACATGGGGGAGGAGGCCAGAAGCCGATTCTATCCAGTTCTGTTCTTTGATCATGCCTTCTGAGTTGCTTCTCCTTGCCCTTTGTACTGCACAACCAGGCCAACCTCTTGTAGGGTTGCCACTAGATAGGATATGGGTAATCCAAATCTAGATCCAATTTTATTCATACCCATTTGAAGCGATATTACCCATACCCAAATGAAAAATGATATACCCAATGTGTTTGGGTAACGCAGTGGGTAAAGGAGAAGGAAAAAGAGGGTTAAGTCAAAGAGGATTACTAAGATAGCTTTTGTAAAACTTCGATATTTAAAATTTCAACCTCACGTTACCACCACAAAAATTTTCCGAAATCAATTGAAATTTATTGGGGATAATTTTACGTGTAGGGGAGCTACTCTATGCAAATTAGCAGGAATATGCGTTCACATGAGCTCCACATGCTTTTATAGAAAGTTTTCGTAAAACTTCGGTATTTAGAATTTCAACCTCGCGTTCACACCACAAAAGTTTTACGAAATCGACTGAAATTTGTTGGAAATGATTCTATGTGTAGAGCTACTATGTACAAATTGGTGGGTACAGGTGCACAAGTGGCTCCCACATGTTTTTATAGGGAGCTATAATTGAGCATGGGTAGTCTAAACTCATGGATAGTCAAAGCGCACTCTCAACCCTAAGTTTAAATAGGTATGGATAAAGATGGGTAAGTAGATATTACCTTCCCTACACCCAAATCTAAATGGGTATTTTATTTGGGAAAATCTGTTGAGTAGCACTGAAAATACACCGTTTCCGGAAAATACCACTAAAAGAATCGGGTTCCGGATATTACCACCAAAAACTTCAATTTCCTTCGGAATCTAGCATTCTGAACAAAAATACCCATCCCCTCCCCTCCCTCACCTTCTCTCCTCCTGCGCCACCCCGTCCGCCTCCCCGCCCCCGCCTCGTCCTCGCCGCCGGACTCCCCGCCTCCTCCCTCCTCACGCCGTCGCCTACCTCCGCCTCCTCCTCGCCCACGCCTCCCCGCTCCTCTCCCCGCGGCGCCCCGAGCGGCAGCGTCCTCCTCGCCCCCGCCTCCCCGCTCCTCTCCCCGCGGCACCCCGCGCCGTCCGCCCCCTCTTCCCCCACCTCTTCGCCGCCGGCCTCCCCGCCTTCTCCTTCCTCACGCCGCGGCGCGGTCGGCTGCGGGCCGAGGCGCGGCGATGGTGGCCGGCGTGCGGCTCGGCTGCGCGGGCGAGCGGAGCCAGCCGGTGTGCGGTGGAGCGGAGGCAGACGGGGCGGCGTGAGGAGGGAGGAGGCGGGGAGGCCGGCGGCGAAGAGGTGGGGGAAGAGGGGGCAGACGGCGCGGGGCGCCGCGGGGAGAGGAGCGGGGAGGCGGGGGCGAGGAGGAGGCGGAGGTAGGCGACGGCGTGAGGAGGGAGGAGGCGGGGAGGCCGGCGGCGAGGACGAGGCGGGGGCGGGGAGGCGGACGGGGTGGCGCAGGAGGAGAGAAGGTGAGGGAGGGGAGGGGGAGGGGCATTTTTGTCCAGAATGCTAGATTCCGAAGAAAATTAAAGTTTTTGGTGGTAATATCCGGAACCCGATTCTTTTAGTGGTATTTTCCGGAAACGGTGTATTTTCAGTGCTACTCAACAGATTTTCCCATTTTATTTCTTACCCATACCCTACCCAATAGTGTGGGTATGGGTTTAGATAAAGGTAATAGATACCCAGAGGCAGCCCTAGCCTCTTGCCTTCTTGGCCCACAGCCCATGTCGTAAGACCAGGCCGGTCCATGACATAGTGGTCCTACAAAGACCTAAAGTGGTTAGTAGCAGGTAGTTAGTACGCAGTCGCAAGTCAAGCCCTTGATTTGCTTTGAACATTGTGCTTCCACAGTCTCAGCCAAGAGACCACTATTAACACTTCCCTACAACCATGCCTAGTCCAGTTCAAACTATTGTCTCCTTCATACCTAGTAGAAGGATATGCAAGCACATCATGATTCTGCAGCTAGATAATTAGAACCTTTTTTTCTAGACTCCATAAATGGAGTACCTCGTGCTTCTTCGAAATGCTCTTGATGTTACTAACTTACTAGGACTCTATAGGAGTAGACGCCTACACCGATAAACTCACCAAAACACTACAAAGCCTCACCATGACCAACCCTAAGACCTCAGCCACACACAGAAGATTGTCATAACATTGCAACATCTGTTCAAGCATTTCAGAAAGATTAGCAACTTCACCACCTTACAGGAAACAATTTGCAACACAAGTACTGAAGTGCACACAACCTTCGCATGACATATCAAGATTAACATTAAGCATTTCAGAAAGATTGGCCCCAGAACCATCAGCTACCAACAGCATAAGAGATGATTAATCAGTGCGCAAGAACAAGGTGCTCACTCACATAGGTGTTGAGCTGGCGGACGAAGCTGGAGAAGTTGCTGTGCTTGAAGAGGCGAGGGAGCAGCACGTCGGCGAAGACGTGCGAGTCCCACACGACGAAGCTGTTGCCGGCGCGGCTCCACGAGACGACGCCGTCGGTGGACGGGTCCTCCACCAGGTCGTACGTCTTCGTCAGGAACGGCGGTGGCCCCGCCTCGTGCAGCCCCTCCATCGGCCGCGGCGCACCCCCCGCCTCAGCCTCAGCAGCCGCGGCGGCGGCGGCGTCCTGCGGCGGCTCCAGGAGCTCCTCCTTCACAATGCTCGCCGCCACCGGGTCCATGACCCAAGAGCTTCACCAAGAACTCGAGTTGCCGGACCAAGAACTCGATTTGTGCGACCAAGAACGAGCTCTAGCCGGATGGAATCGCTAGGACAACCGGTAGATTGGAAGGAATCTTGGTGGGATATTTGGGTCGAGTAGCAACGAAGGCGAGATTTTTAAGCGGTCAAAACTGTCGGTAAATTTGCTGGGGACTAGGAGGAGGACGGTGCTCGTAGTGCTAAAAACTTCTCCGTACGGGCGGCGCCGAGACACGTCGCGAGGGCTGTGGAAGGTTCTAGATCACGCGTCGGGTAGCGTGGCCTCGGAAGGTTCTGGAGAGAATCCGGGGTGGGGGTTGGGAGACGAGGAGGACGGCACAAGTGGCCGGGCCGCGCCGCCGCCAGGAGGCCCAATCTGCGGCCACCAACGCATCAAAACTGGCCCAAGTGCCACCCTTTTTTATTGGGATTTTGATTCCTCCAGCAGCGTGTAAGATACTCTCTCTCTCTCTGATGCGAGTTTTATATGGCACACCAAGTCTTACACAGATAACCTACAGATTGGACCTCTACCTTTATTAAAACTTGCTCAATTTAGCTCTCACGGTTCACCTTATCTTACTACCTAGTAGAAACATCACGACTTTGTGTTTGCACGTCGTTTGTGACTTCTTTTCTGTCATAGTTGACCGATGCTTCTATCATGATACCGAGGTAGCAGTAGGTTAGAGTAAAAACGAAATCTATGTTTGGGGCGTATGAATTTCCTAAGAAACAGTTCAATTCACTAGGAATTTTCAAAAAATATCAAACATGTTAGCAAGGGCAATTTTGTCTTTTTTTACTATATCTATTAGAAAGGAAATGCCTTACATATTACTAAATTTGGTGTATTAGCTTATACTATTACAAAAAAGGCTAAACTGGAGTCTCATCACAGACGGTTCCAGAGAACCATCAGTGTTACAATTATTACAAATAGTTTTAATTACGCGACCGTCTACATTACTAGCGATGGCTAGAACCGTCTGTGATAATATCACAGACGATTAAGATAAAAAACCGATATGATGTCAACATACATCATAGACAATTTTTATTCTGAACCGTCTGTGATAATGCTACATCATCGATCCGTGGCATCTCTTCCAGGATTTCGATCTCACCCATCTATTCTCTCCGCATCAAACAGCAGGTACCGATCTCCTCCCACCTCTCGTCCCTTATTACTCCCACTCTCCCTTCCCCCAACACTGATAGGATATTTCTTGCATGCTGCTCCTAGTTCATCCACTTATTCTTGGTTTCTCCCCCCAAACCGAAGCGTGTCGTTCCCTCAACGACACCGACTACCACCATGAGCTCCTCCACCTCCAGTTATGACGATACGGTTCACTGCACAAGAACTCTTATCATAAGTGTCATAAGAGTGTCTTATGTAGTGTCACCGTCGTGACACAACAGTGAGGCTACCGCCGCCTCTCCTTCATTGCCGGTGATATCCACCATCTAATCCCCTCCCCTCTCTTCCTTGATATTTGGATCTGAAATTATGAAGTTGATGGATGGCTAACTAGGATTTCGGTTATGTAAATCTTGAAGCTTCTAGATTTTTTTCTTCTATCAATTTCTTGAAGACTTGACTTTTCGACTATCTTGAAGTCATGATCCATGGGTTCTGTCCTTTCGACAATGGTAAAAAAATGGTCGAAAAGTCAATTTATTCTGTGGAATGTATCTTTTCCACCATCTTACCCATAGTGGAAGAACTCCAAGGACCGATTATTTCTTCTAAAGAAATCTACTCGGACTTGAGAGGTTTGGAGATAAGAACTTTAAAACAAAGTAGGAGGAAAGATAGAAAGTCTTGCTTCTGATCGTTATTTATAGGCTATCGACTTATGGCGAAGTTAAATGGAAGTCCAACGGATAAAATTTTACTAGAATTTTTCCCAAGAAATCGTTGAAAAAGCAAAGTGTCACCGTCCCTTTGGGAATTGTTCTTCATGAATACAGTTGATGTTCCTTTTTCTATCTATTTTGTTAATTGGCTAGCATTTTCTGAGGCTAACCAATAAACAAAAATAGATTTAGCAATACAAAATAACATTACAGACGGTTCTTAGGACAAACCGTCAATGATACCACCTATTACAGATGGTTTCATGTACAAACCGTATGTGATAGTCAACTATCACATACGGTTTTATGTGCAAACCGTCTGTCATGATCAACTATCACAGACGGGTATGAGTTAATAACTGTCTGTGATAGTATTTATCACAGACGGTTCAAAAACTGTCGGTGATAACATTATGTCATTACTGACCCATAAACTCATATGCCTCATGAAACTGTCTGTGATGACATTTTTGAGCTATCTGTGATGACATTTTCTGCAGTAGTGTTAATTATGACCTACACCAACCTATATCTACCCTCTACCAAAGTGAGTGCATAGTTTTTATGCAAAAGTTCATAGGGCAACAACATTGAGACCCTAGTGAGTAATGAAATTTATGCTTTTGGTCTAAAAAACAACAACATTGAAATACTATATATTATGCATGCCAAGGGGAATATATACAAGTCACAATGAAACTAGTAGGACATATTAACAACAAAGGTACATCCCAGAAACCAATTCACATTATGTAGGTCTCATTTGGAATACAAGAATTAAAAAAATAGAAATAGAAAAATCACATTAATTGGGGTGGTATGTCTAGTGAAATCCCATAGGAAAATAAAACACATGAATTGTTCCAAATGGTTGTTTGGATGCTTCACATGAAAAAAATAAGAATTTGGTGAGGGGTTGAATTTCTCAAGAGATAGAAAAAAATTCCACGAGGTTGGACCTTATGTTTGCTTTCCTCCAAAATTATGTTAGAATGAGCCATTCCATAGGAATCTTAAGGGTTCATGACTTTGTTCCAAATGGCCAAGAGATTTTTTAAATAATCTATTTTTTATTATGAATTACAGTAATATACCTTTTTTACACTAATAGCCCTCTGTCGCTTCATCGTTGAGCGACTTAGACTAGTCACCCAACCGTTAGACGCTAAGTGTCCAAGTTATCCAACGATCGAGCGATTTAGCCCCTAGTCGCCCAACCATTTCGCGACTAGGGGCCTTTATCCCCACGCGTGCTTCCAACCCAGCGCCATTTCGCCATTTCGCCGTAGCCGAACAGAGAGAAGAGAAGAGAGGAGAGGCAGAGGAGAGGAGAGGAGAGGTGAGGGAGAGAAAGAGAGGAGAGAAGAGAAGAGAGGAGAGGGAGAAGAGGGGGAGAAAGAGAGGAGAGGAAGGGGAAGATAGGAGAAGAGGTCCACGCATCATCGATGGTGAGTCCCCTGCACTTCTTTGTAGATTTACTTTTGAAATCATAGTGGGTTAGTAACTAAAATTATTTTATATGTAGTTTTTGGGTATTTCTTGTAGATTTACTTCTAAAACCATGGTAGGTTAGTAACTAAAATTATTGAGAAAATTGATTCTATGCCACTGAATAGCGTCCACTTCTATAAAATACCACCAAATAACACTCTATATATTATATACCATTGAATTGCATCAAAATTCAATTATATGCCACTATCGTTAGTGCGCTGTTAGTGTAGGCCATTATCTTCTTAAAAATACCAAAATGCCCCGACAAAAAGACCAAAGAGAAAATTTATTTAAAATAGCAAACAACCTCCAAACTAATGAAAATTCATAGGGGTGTTGTTCAATATGTCAGTGAGCTAATAAAAAATATTTTATGGCACTGTTCAAAGAAAATGTTCAGATTTTTAATTTAAATGCTAATAAAGGCTACTATTTACAAACAAAGACTACATGTGGTCTAAAAATTCTAAAATAATTCTCACATCCTCCTAAGATGTCACATAGATTTCTAAAATTATTATTTTGCATTTTTCTATAGTGAATTTGTCCTGGTTTACAAAATATCTCAAATAGATTGATTTTGGAGTTGAATTTGAAAACTAGAACAAATGGAAGGGTCACTTCATTAAAATTTTATATTTGAGTTGTACACTACCCCAATAATCAACCAAAAAAATTTTAGTATTTTGGCTAAGCCAATTTGTCTTATATTTAATTTTTATCATCAGAGCAAATTTTGAACTAAAGTCAAAATTGACTTTTTCCAGGGGACAAATGAACCCTAACTGATGGCAATGGCATATAATTAAATTTTGATGCAATTTAATCGTATATAATAAAGAGAATGTTTTTTAGTGGCATTTATTTGTAGAAGATGACGCTATTCAGTGTCATAGAATTAATTTTCTCAAAATTATTTGATGTGTAGTTGTTTATGCTACGTCGCATATTGTTAATAGGTGTAAATAGTGCAGTCATAGAATTAACATCAATTTAGTTGTTGATAGTTGTACTTTTGAAACCATACTAACTTCAAATTGATTTGCAGGTATGGCTTGTGACCTTGGTGGTTCGGACTGGCCTTTCGGTCTGCTGGACCGGCGCGTGGACGCAAAGCATCGTGCCAACTGTCGTGTGCTGCATCCTGAGGGTGGGGACGAGACAACTAAGTTGGGGGTGGTCTGTACGCAGACACCCCGATGGATTGGAGACTAGACCAAAGTTGGAGAGACAGGTTTGTCTACAAACTGCAGCACTTTTTTATCATATTTCTACTGTGTACTTACTTCTTCATGCTTTATAGGCTGAGCCATGCCGACCTTCTACCTCTCCTATGGATGGTGGAGGCCACCGACGAGGACCGGTCCAGGCTGTCCCAGAGTGATCACAACAGTTCCTGTTTGACCGATCGCTACTGACAGCTTTGGTGGACCGATGGTGACTCCAGACGTACACCTTCCACCTCCCATTTGGAGAGATCGCCTCTACTCTGCAGGACATCACGATGCTGCTTGGCCTATCTATCATAGGACCTGTTGCCTTCCCACCGGACGCGCATGCTGACTAACATGATGACTTGCTGGGAAGGTTTGAGGGGGTTCTTTTGGCCGAGGCCATGGCAACATACTACGTCTTCCTGACACGACAGAGGCATGACTCACCCCCTGAGGTGCCTTTCACAGTTTCAAGTATGTTTGCTATCCATTTTCCCTGTTTAGCAATGCATTATCCTTGCCATATGACAGGCTTGCTATTTTTTTGTTTATACACAGGTCGAGCACATGGACCCAGAGGCCGGTGAGTACCAGGTATCACGGCACCTCGAGGCATTCTTGTTGTGACTGTTCAACTAGGTACTATTTACGAGCAGCCACAGTGACTTTGTCGATTCCCACCTCATGGGGTATACGAGGGCCATTGCCGATGGGGAGGAGGTGCACATCAATTAGGGATCAGCCGTACCTACCGTGACGTACCACGACATGTGCAACGCATGTTGCAGGACGAGGCTGACCTCTATCATCACAGGCTACCCCCTCCTGCTATAGTTGTGGTCATTCCAGCGCTTCTTCATCGAATAGCCAATGTTGCTCGATAGCAGTCTGTACCGCGTGGACATGTACCATGGGGGCGCGATGGACCAGTTGACCGCAGGGTCCCTTTGGTGCCATAGACGGATACGTACTCTCATAGATCTTTACTATACATGTATTACAGGTCATTCTTTGTAACCACTATTATGCCTCACAGGCACAGTTTGCACACTTACAGATCACCCATGTGTACAAGCACTTTATCGAGTAGCTCAACCGCCTTACTGTTGATGACATGCGCTAGGAGCCATGCTCTGCTCAGGAGATGGAGGACTGTGATTCCTCCAAGCTGTCCTCACTGTGCTGGCTTGACCAGGTGTACTGGCTAACACGGAAGAAGATCATCTTCGACATGTTCATCGAGAAGTACACGGTGCATAGGGTGATGCACTAGTTCGACCTCCGTCGGTTATTCTAATCCCCTTCAGGCGTTAGGTGCCTGACTCGATCCACGTATGAGTTACACACAACACATGTCCCTATATTTTTTAATTCTGTTACGATGCCTTCTAATTGTAGTGGTACATTTCGCAAGCATAGTAGGAGGGGTGGTAGCATGAGCTGGATGGGGAAGATGGCACAGTGGTTGGAGTGGGTGGATGCCCTCGATGACTATATACAGGAGGGCGCACCGTACGACCCCAGCATGTACAATGAGTACCTGTGCTGGTACACTCTATAGATATGCACCAAGCTAGTGCATGTCGTTAACCCTCCCCCACTCACATACCAGCACGGACCAATGTGTACCCTCTACACCTCGAGCAAAACTTGCACATCATGGTATGTACTCTTGTGTTTCAAAATGTCTGAGTACAGTTACCTCAATTACAAGTTTGACGCTTTCATGCACTCCTTGCAGATGAGCATCACCACCGAGATTGCGAGGGACACCGGGTCGATCTTGGACAGGGTCAGCCACGGTTTGCAGGTGATGCGTGACAAGCTGCTGAAGGCCAAGCAGGGTCATACGGAGGGCACCGACCGAGGGTGGGACATGGTGACGATGGAGGAGATGCTCCATCAGATTAATAAAATAATAATATTATTATTTTGAATCATCCAATCAGTGTGCAACTTAGGTGACTAAGACTAGTCACTCCACCGTTGGGCGACCAGGACTAGTCTCTCAACCAATGGACGACCTGGACACTTGGCGTCCAACGATTGGGTGACTAGCCCAAGTTGCTCAACGATTGAGCAATAGAGGGTTATTAGTGTAAAAATTATAATAAAATAAATAATTACATAAATACACACACACAAATATGTATGTATGCACATACATATGTATTACACAGGAAGTACCTACTGATACGACTGCTAACCGGCTATGAAGAATTGCAAGACTGCGAGAGTGACTGTGAGAGAGATTGTGAAAGAGAGACTACGAGAGCGACTACAAGTGAGCTCCCAATTTATAGCGCGAGTGAGAGTGCGCTCGCGCTAACAAAGCGTCGATAATTATGGGAGTGAACTACACGCGGGGAGACAGATGTGATGCAAGTGACACTTTCGGTGGTCTATTCCCTCATCACATATGCACGAGCACTCATTTTTCATACCAGACAAATGACCTTCGGCCCACTCCATTCACTCCCATGTCTAATAATGCAAGTGAAGACAAGGTATTGCCGCACGGTGCCAACACCTGCCGCCCGATGGCCTTGCAGCGGGTCATTCGAGCATGCTAACTGGGGTGCTTAGGGGGTGCAGTAATTACCTGGAGCCCTACCACTGGGCAGCACACCGCCTAGAGCCCGATGGCCAGGCGGCAGGTCTTGGCAGCACTGTGGTCAGGCGGCAGGTTGCCTGCCGCCTGGTGGTCGAGCTCCAGGTGAGACGTGTCAGCTCTACCGCATCGCTGCCTAGTGCCTGGGTGGCAAAAATGATATTTTTGCTATTGTCACCCGCGTACTACCATTTTTGGAAATATGGGATTAAACAGTGTCATATGTGCCAAAAATTCTAAACTTAAGACCTATATTATCCAACTTTGCAACAGAAACTAAATTTCTAGCACATTCAAGAACATAAAAGACACTTTTCAAGATCCAAATGGCATCTGAAATCTAAAATTAAGTGATATATCCCAATGCCTTCAATTAGTGCCTTCATTCTATTTCCTATATACAGGAAATTTTTAGTTCGCTTATGGGTTGGATCAAAAGTAATCCCTATAAAATGTGAGACACATGAGTAGTTGCACCAGTATCTAACCACCAGGTATTATTGGGAACATCAATAAAGTTTGATTCAAAGCATACGAAAACATAATATGTATCTTGAAAAAAGCCTTTTCTTTTTGGGCAATTTTTCCTAAAGTGTCCAGATTTTTTTTTTGTAGAAATGACACTTCATATCTTTGTAGATTTGGCCCTCCTTGACAGCTCCAGGAGTCTTGATGAGGACTAAAACCCACCAGATATGACTGCTACTCCACGTATCAAACAAGAGTTCAAACTGAACACGTTCTGGAATCTAATTCGGCCTCTAGAGATAGCATCGATTTCAAATGTGCTTAACTTTCATATACGGAGTCCGTATGAGGTCCATGAGTACATGATGGAAAGCTTATCTCATCCTCTTTCTAATTAATCTACCGACATCTCCAAAATCCTTTTGTGCACACCACAATCACTAAAACAAGGTGCTGCATCACCTGTTTGGGCCAAATTAGGCCTTGTAATAATTGGGCCCAAAGGGAAGGCGCCCCCTCTTGGCCCATACTATTCATGGCTATACTGCTCATATGAATAGTACCACCCTTTATTTCTTTGTTATGTGCGGCTTCCCCTCCGCTATTTAAAGAGGCTGCACTCATCTAGTTTCCTTATATTTCATTTATGTTTAGTTTACCTTCGTTGCAACTTGTATCTTCTAGTGTGTTGACTAGATCGCCTGGTCAAGATCCTTATTCGAAATCCCAACTTATCAGTATTTCATAAATATTTGCAATACATCAGATTGTGTTTTACCTTATTCTTGCTTGTTCTTCGATTGCATGCAGGAATAGACCTTCGTGGTCAGGTCAACCGCGTTCTTAACATAGTTTATAATGACTCAGAGTATGGTTTAGCGATTGCTTAGTGTTCTGGTCATAATCAGTTAGAAGCCTGCATCGTCAAAGTCGTTCTCCTCCAAATCAAAGTTATCATCCTATCAGAAGATCGGGACTCCATTGTCTCATCAGGTGATATCAGAGCTAAAGTTGACTGGTATGATTTCTTGTATCCCTAGCTAGTACATTGGTTTTTATTTCCCATAGTCCAGAAAAATTGCCCTACAAAAAGAGTTAATTTCCGTTGTCCAAACCCCGTTGTGCTTTTCAATCTGTTAGTTTTTGTTTGATATATTGACTTTGTGTTTGTCTTAGCTTTGTCTAGTTACTGGCCATATACTTGTTCCTATAAAAATCCAAAAAAAAAATCCTCACATCAAAATCCATCAAGAACACCCCACACCATAATTTCCAATTTCAGCTAGACCAGTTCCTTTTCTTCCACCTCCACAAAAAATGCCATAACTTTTGTTTCCGAGATCCTTTTTAAGTGAAACCACCGTAATTAGATCTGTAAATTCCTTATCTAATTGCCTCTAAAAGATATCTACAGTGAAATTTGGTCCAAATTTCTGGATTGAATCTGCAATAGTCAGCCCTTGTGATTTTTGTGCAAATTTTTTGGTAAGTTTCTAGAACTTGACCCCAAAACAAATGTTGTAGAAAAATCCAAGAAAACAAAAAATAATCATTGTTAAAAAGGCAACTACCAAGAAGTTATGGCTAGAATAACGCCGTACTATCCAGAGGACAAAAATCTTCAGTTTCTATATTTGGGTCAATCCTTGTGCTTTCCAATTCCAGATTGCATTCTATTAAATTATCTTGTGTCTACCACTCCTATATATTATTATACACTTGTTTTAGCCTTCTTCCATCCTTGGTTGATCGCAACATAGGCTAAGAGCTAAATACGAATGATAATTCAATTTTGTGCAAAATCTGAAATTAACTGATTGTTCTCCATTGAAACATATCTAGCCTTTCAAACTACACCTTCTACTAACCGAGTAAATCACATCAAACTGACCTTTGCAATTGCTTTACTCATCACTTAAGTCAAGTTTATCACGAACCAGCCACTGGTTGCACCACCTGTTGCATTGGTAAGAACTTACCAAAGCTTGGTAAGAGTTTGAGTGTGAGCGACTTTGAGCCTCCAGATCCTAATAGTTAATAGGAACAGATAATTCTGATTTGTTTCCTTATTTTCTACTAACAATGATAGGCTTGAGGAAGTTGGTAGATTACGATGACATCGTGGGTAGATTTGAACTCAAAGAAAAACAACTACCGATATACATCTTGCCACTCACCGCTAAGAGTACGCCGTTGGACTACTTCCTATGGGTTACTATGTTGGATAGCTACTTTAAAAGACAGGACCTTGATCCTTGTGAGAAAATTAGCATGGAAAGGATAGTGCTGATCGGCGATGTTCAACATTGGTGGTCGAATCTCGAGTACTACTACATGTACACATGGGAGGAGATGAAGAAGAAATTGTGATGTCATTTTGTACCTCTACCACCCACGGTCACAAGTGAGGTACAACCTAAGGTAACTAAAAATGCTGACATTGTTTTAGCTCCTACTCTATCTACAAATACCACATAGTTGCTTGAAGAGATGAGGGATGATCTGGTGCATCTTATGTCATTAGAGGAGAAGTTTGATGTACCTACATTATCTGATGAGGACGATAATGATAAAGACACTGATTTGGTGCTACAATAAGATATATAACAACCTTGTGAATTACACCTGCTGTAGTGCAATCTTTTGATATTTCTTGTGTTGACTTGAACGAACCATCTACTGATCTGAATTCTCATAATTTTGTACATGTCAAATTAATTGCACATAAGGAAGTATTTGATAAAATATTCCTTACTAAAGCATTGTGCTATATCTTTCTTAATGAACCCGTTAGTTTAGAATGTGCTATGTAGAAAGTTTCTAAAATTTCATCTCTAAATTCTATTTCTAGTACCTACACCTAATGTTTTAAATTAATTAGAGATTATGATGTAGAAAATCAATTTTTGATATATCGAATATGCATAAATTGTGAACACATAAATGAATTGAAGTTTGCTATTTTGAACAACAATTCTTGTGTGATAAATAACTCTACTATATACTTCACTTATACTTGAAAATTGAGTTGCACACTGAATGCTATGAGGAAATGTATCTTTGTTGACTTGATGCATGCACACTCACCTTTAATTTGCAAAGTGTTCTTTATTTCCTTGCCATATGCTGTTGCTAACATTGTGCAGAAAAATGATCATGCGTTACTACAAGTTTTCAAGCTTTTCATGAAGCTGGACGATGAGCTTGAATCGAGGATGACTCAAATGCAAGAAGGGGAGGATGATAAGGACTACAACCCACCAGACACAACCACTACTCCATGCATCAAACAAGATTTCAAGCTGGACACGTTCTGGAATCCAATTTGGCCTCTAGAGACAGCACCGACTTCAAATATGCATAACTTTCATATATGAAGTCCGTTTGAGGTCCACAAGTACTTGATGGAAAATTTATCTCATCCTCTTTCCAATTGATCCAACCTCACCACTAAATTATTTCAGTGCACACCATAATCACCAAAAGAAGATATCATGTTACCTATTTGGGCCAAATTGGGCCTTTTAATAGTTAAGCCCAAGGGGAAGGTGCCTCCTCTTGGCCCATGCTATTCATGGCCGTGCTGTTCATATGAACAGTACCATGAATAGTACCACCTCTTATTTCTTAGTTATGTGCGGCTTCCCCTCCCCTATTTAAGGAGGTCGCACTCCTCTAGTTTCCTTGGATTTCGTTTATGTTTAGTTTACCTTCGTTGCAACTTGTATCTTCTGCGTTTATCGATTAGACCACCTGGTCAAGATCCTTATTCAGAATCCCAACATATCAGTATTTCATAAATATTTGCAATACATCAGATTGTGTTTTACCTTGTTCTTGCTTGTTTTTCGATTGCATGCAGGAATAGACCTTTGTAGACAGGTCAACAACATTCTTGATACAGTTGATAATGCCTCAGTCTCACCATCACCGAGAGATAGGCCGCAGCAGCATGGCGGTGGGCGGTGGCTGCTGGCAGCGTGGTGCCCAGTCGGAGGTAGGAAGCTAGGGGGTACCTAGGCTCCGGCCGGAGGTAGGGTGGACGCCAGCCCCCTGATCCATCGGTCAATCCGCCACTGCACACATCAGAGGGCCACCACACCCATGTGGCATCTGACTTGGCCACGACGGAATGGGGAAAGGGGCACAAGTGGGGAAGAAAATGTTATAGGGTGGGGCCTCACGTAAGGCCCCCCTCATTCACCGTTGGATCAAGATGATGAACTTGATCCAACGGTTAAGGGGTAGGGGCCTCAAGTGAGGTCCGCCCCCATAAAGATCCCTTCCCACAAGCAGCTGATAGGTAGGCCCAACTGGTCAGATCTATTACAAGTTATGGTCAATGCTAAAACACATAGGTTTGTGAAACAAATGTCCTTTAAATCTAGAGTTATATGAAATTGTTGCTAAACTATGTAACTTTTTCATAGTTTGTGCGACAAATATGTAGTTTTGTGAAATTTATTCATTAAACAAGTAGTCCCCACTAACTACAATCAATATTATTTCTCTTCCCTTATTAAGGGTGTGTTTGGTTGAGCTGTGGCTTCTGAAAAAGCTGCTGTGAGCTGTGGGCTGTGGAAAAGCTGCTGTAGGTTGTGGGCTGTGGAAAAGCTGTAAGCTGTTTGGTTCAAACAAGTATAAAACTTACCTCCTATCTCTATTTTCCTTGAAACAACTGTGAAACAGCTCTCTATTTTCACCATTTCAAAAAGCAGAAAGCCAAAAGCCAAAAGCAGGGTCCAAGCTGCTTTCAAAACTGTACTACCCAAAAGTAGCTGCTTCTGAAAAAGCAGCTTCTGGTTTCTACCCCTTTGGTTGGCTTTTGGCTTTTTGGAAGCAAAAGCAGCTCTCAAAAGCTCAACCAAAGGCACCCTAAGCCACACCATCTCTATTGTTCACAACTTTTGGATGAAAATTAAGTATAATAGATATACCTCATTTGCATTGTCTTCCAATTTTCTAGGCTCTGTCATGTTTTTACCCAGATTTGTTCAAACGTTATAATTAACAAATTGATTTCTATGAATTCTCGCTGCAACGGGCGAGGTACACTTCTAGTTAACTGAAAGGGTACGGACATAGATCATGGATTGGGATTTTCAACACCAGGAAATCCATGTGCGCAAGTTTCTCAGATGAAGTTCGGATAAATTTTAGCATCACATCCCTCCATTGATATTTGCACTTACTGCTATTATTATCATTACTATTATAAAAGAACGAGTTAGTAGTTGTACGTCCGTTCTCCTCCGACCGCTCTATTTTTTAATTTCTCACCATTTTCTACTTCTAACCAATCAAATCAACTATTTTCTATAGTATGATTCTCTATACATACAATAAATTCCGTTACAATATACGGATACATGACTTCTTCATTTAGAAAGGTAAGCAGAACAGGCACACTGCATATAGGACATGGAAAAAACATTCATAGGCTCACTTCAAGCTGACCAGAACACGCTACTAAACATTGCCGTGGCACATCTGTCTTTTTTTTTTTTTTGGTGAGGGCTATAGCACATCTTATTCATGTCGTATATATACAGAAAATAGTGCAGCGGCCTAATAAGTATGTTGAAATGCCTCAACGAGCTTCAACAGCTTGATCTCCACCTTTTGTCTTGAGAAGTTTGTCCAGATACTCCTTTCTGAAAGGATGCAAGTGACTCCGTAAGGAAACAACAGCGGGAAAATATATAGAAGTTGGAACTTGGGAGGCAAGAAGGAAAAGTATATTGAAACTTGCCTTGCTGGCAGATGATCGTGGGGACGGTTGTACGGTGTCCAAACAGGTTGGCCAACAAAGAGTCGCATCGCCTACAAAAGCGTGTTTATAATAAGCACAAGAACACGGCTTCAGAAAGAAATCACAGAGATTCTGAAGTTAACTATCTGATACACCACATGCAAGCATGAAATTAAAGATTTTAGCGAAGTTAACTATCTGATACACCACATGCAAGCATGAGATTAAAGATTTTAGCGAAGTTAACTATCTGATACACCACATGCAAGCATGAGATTATAGAGTTTAGCAAACATGGAGGGCTTAAAATCTCACTAGAACAGTAGATACGTAATTGATTAACAGGAAATAAATTTCAGCTCAGTTGGCGATGATTTGCTGATTAGGAATATACTTGGTTTGATCGTAATTAGACGTAATTAAAGATGAAATATAATCTGTACATTTTAAAGAACTGCAGAACCGTCTCTGATCAATGACGACTAAATGACATGCGCAATGGGATGAACAAAATTTGAACAAAGCTTAGTAAGTTAAAAAGTTCATTCAGGAAAAAAAAAAACCTGTCAAGTAAATAACAAAAATGATAACAGCACATGTGATGAAAACTAAGAAGTACCTTGATGTAGTTGTTGCTGTCCAATGTGAAGCGGTGATACATCCCTGCAGGCAGAGCAATCATGCCCCCTTTCTTCAATGCTACACGGATCCACTGATCATTTTGGTCCCTCACATCAAAGTATCCTTGATAACATAAAAAAAATTATACAGAGAAGGGTGCTGTTATGGGCTTTGGGCCCTATGGGGCAGCGGCCGTGCGGCAAGGCTGCAATAGCAATGCACGCGACAAAGCCAGATGTGCAGCAGATAGGCATATCCTGCTTAAAAGGGTTTATTTTGAGTGGCTTTTGGTTGAAAATCATTGTAACTGGCTGAAAAACACTGTAGCTGACAGTGGCTTATTTGGTGTAATTAAATTTAAAATTTTTTAAAAATAGAAAAAACAGGTTTGCCCAACACGGATAGTACAAACGAATACAGGAAAAAAAAATAGAACCATAAAAAAAGCTTAAAAAGCCAAAAAAAACCAGAAAAAGACAAAATTGTTGAATAGTGAAAAATATGCCAGAAGCCCAAGCTGATACGAGCGGGGCCATATCAGCAGGTGCAGCAGTAACACAAGAGGCTGTCTAGGAGTCCCTGGCACACAAGGAGGAGTCACAGCTAGGAGCCCTGACTTACAGGGCAATCAGCATATGCATGTATTAGCCAGGAGATCAGTTAGTTTGAGAAATATATAAGTCCTAATTCAGGATTGCTATCTATTAGTTACTAACTATACCTGTTAGTTACCGAGTATGAAAGCTATATATGTTAGTTACGAGTATCTCTAGTTTATGGTTTGTTAGGGGCACCAATATAAAGGGTTAGCCGATCATGTAATTCCATTAAGCAAATAAATAAACAAAGTTCTCTAGTCTCTCTCTTCTTCAATAGCTCTCAGAGTCTTGGCAGTGACATGGCTGGCCGATCAAAGGCCCTACTCTTGGTCCTCGGACTGGTACCCTACTAGCTCGTACCACAACAGGTGTCCTTTTCATTTTTGCTGTGTAAGTGCTAGATATATCTTGTTTCTCAAAACGTGCAGATAGTGACATAAAAGAACACAACAAGATACGCACCACTTCCCTCAAGACAATAGCGTATTTCTTCATCGGTATGAAGGTGTTCTTCAAAGAAATTCTTTATCTTAACCTCATAATTTGGCAGCTTCTCCGGACACACATCACAAATGTCCTGCCACGGGCAAAGCAATGAATGTCTGTTAAACTTCTTGTATTTCCTTTACTGTCACCAAACAGTACTAGGCTGGGACATAAGACAATAAATCACCACTGCAAGTCTAAGGACAAACCATGTAAGAGTAACCTCTGGCTTCACGGATTTTCTTGAGGTTTTCATCATTCTCCCAGTTATCAGGATTTAGGCGCCAGCTGATTATTCCTAGTTCTACGTATAAAAGAGGCAAATGTTAAGCATTTGCCACTTCTACTCGACTTCAAGCACAAGCTGTAGTTGATTTGCTGAGCTACAAATTTGCAAACCTGAGAACTTCTCAAGAGGAATGAATTCTTTGGGTTCACGGTGATGAGGAAGCCTCTGGTCCTCTTGGCTATCATCCATGTACCATGCTTCGATAACCTCCATCTTACCATCCTATTAAAAAAAATAAAAAGGTGTGTAACTAGAAGTTAAGTAGTTAGTCGATAAGGATGCTACTTACTAGCCTAAGCTAGCCAACAACAATAACTAAACCAATACTTGTAGTGTACAATTTTATCTTATGACCCCTCTAAAAGAACCGTCATCAATAACAAGCGCGGGTACAAATAATTCATACAGGGAGTAAGAACACAAGGTTCCGTTTCATTTAAGGTTAGTCACAGATTTAATGTAAGTAAATCCATATATCGGCATATTTGGCGGAGACAACATGGGATGAAGTAACAGGTCTCCGAAATTAGGTTTTGTGTGTGAGTGCGTATATGCCCTTTTATGGTGGCTTTGAGGGAGGAGGGCAGAGACTCTTCATTCTAACTTTTAATATGGAAGACCCTGCATATAAATATATAATGTATATATTGCACGATCAGTTGACCGATAATGACATTACCAACTGCTCATGTATTAAAATCCATGGCACTTAATTGTTGAAACTTGGAAGTCAAATTGCAGAAAGCACAATTTGGATGGGTGTACCAACTGTCATTGTTGATCTTTATCTTTCGAATTCACCATTTGTCCTTAATCTTATACCAAAACTGACGGGTACTTTAAGAACTTATGATCTTCAAGATGAGGAGACAGAGAGAAAGATATGCAATTGAACTTAATCCCAAATTAACATTGGTGACTAGGGATGCATAGACGTGGCTGTCAAGTTTCCATTAAGTCCAATCGAGAAGCAAAGTATTGTGTATCTAATGCTCTTACAACTCAAAAGAAACAAAATAGAAATCGGCCAAAGCAAGCAGAATACCCGTCCAGATATCCTTCTGGAATATGGAGTTACAGTATTGCTGCAGGACACCAGACAATTCTTCCTTCTCAGGGAGCATCACCACAGGACAGTAAGCTATCAGTAAGAAAAGATTTCTGTCCTTGGAAAGAAATGGTCCTAGACGATTTGATTCTGCACTAAATTAATGTCGTCGAATGCGAGATAGAACGGTACTATTATAAGCACCCCCGATCGGACTGGAAGATTGTGGATGATGCGAGAGGACACAACAAGAATCACACACGAATGGATGGACAAGTGTATTGCATATAGATGTCTAGGGTCACGAAATGCCCCCCGTCTCCACTTACAATATGTCCTATTTATAGAGTGGGAGGCGGATGCGAGAGAAGTTACAAGACTACCCTTGAGACCTAGCTTACTCATAAGGGTAGTTTCATCCTTCAAGCTACATGGGTCCCACCGTGTCCGATGGATTCTGGGCCCAGCCCGCGGACCTTGTTCGGGGTTGCTTCTGGACCGTGTCCGAGGTTGGCCTCCAGGCCTCGTCCGAGGTTGGCCTCCAGACCTCGTCCGAAGTTGGCCTTTGAACTTCGTCTTGAGTTGGCTTCCGGACCTCATCCGGGGTTGATCTACGGACCTCGTCCGAGGTGGATTCCACGATGTGTAACACCACGCTGAAGTTGTCGTGGCATACTTTGGCACGCCTTGCATTGCCGAAGTTATCGTTGACTTGGTAGTGCAGGGACCCTTCCCTCAACAATAGCTGCTCGATAATCCAGGTGTGTTGGTTCATAATAGGATAAATATTGTCGAAGAGAGGTCGGATGGCGACGACTTAAAGTAGAACAGCGCTAGGTGAAGAGGGCACCGATTGAGGGAGAGGAACGGATCTAGAGTAGCCAATCTAGGAGAGAGACCAGAGCTAGGAATCAGAGACGTAGGCACTTCATAATTCATTGCTTGATGATAATGGATGCATGCTGTCCCTTTTATAGGAACAACCCGACTTGACTCCTAAGGAATAATCTATAAGGAAACTTATCTCTAACAATCCAATCTAATAATAACTTGTTTAACTAATAGATAATACCAAATAGTTAATAGATAGATTTCTAAATAACAAACCATGCCTAATAAATAGATTCCTAAATAAAAAACCATGCCTAACACACGGGGCGCTACAGGACTCGTGGTGAATAGTACCAGTGCTACAGTACCATGGTGAATAGTGCCACTACAGTAACTACGCATGTAACAAGGTGATTGTCAATAGCCCACCCAGGCCGATGCACCAACTTCTGATAACCTACGGCACACTTGAATATGTGCATATGCTTTCACAATATATTCTTGTATGCACACATTTAGGGGAGTTCACTCCATGTTTTGTGGTTTCATTAGTATTGATCCATATTCCATTTCTACATATTAATGATCTGTACTTTGAAATATATCCGTTGAGTATATATAGGTTGTGTAGTTCATATATATTCATAATCGGGTTGTCATCCAGTTCTTCCATTATGTATTAATGCTTGGATGATTAATGACAATTGGATAAGCAAGCTTTGCTCTAAAAGCTTAACTTAGAGTATACAAGTATTGTGTACGTGTTGTATACTCGTAATTTAATTTCTATCTCATTATTTATTGAGATTACCATGAATTGCCAAAAATGGAAGATTATGGAATCTAGTCCCTCCATTATGTGTTAATGGTAAAGTTTGGTAATTGATAACAATAGTTTTATGGACTAATATTTTTCATGAGTTGGATGAATAGGTTAGGTTCCACAAAAGAGAATGATTTGGGATTGCTTCATGTGTTGAAGATCATTAAGTCAAGTGAAGGATGCATCATAAGTTGATGCATGTCCAAGAGGAGATGATCATGTGTTAATCATTAATTCAAGTGAAGATCCATTATGTATTGATAGAGGTCAAGTGAAGGATGCATCATGTGTTAATGCATGTAAAGATGATGACCCGGACTTGAAGTGTAGATGTGAGTCATCAAATTTCAAGAAAATGCGCAAGACAAATGTATGACCAGTTAGGGCTAAGGATGTGTTCCTAATCTTTTACCGGTCTAGGTGTTTGGTTGGAAGACCAGGTTGCTAGTATAAGTTGCCGTACTATTAAGAGGAGTCACGTCTAGTAGCTTGAGTTTCATCATGTGTTGATAGCTCAACCCCACTTGCTCTAGCTCTCGTTGATATGAGACTTGTATTTGCGAATGTGTTTTGCAAATAATTGTGCCTCATGTGTTGTATCCTTATAACATGGGATTATACATTGCAAATGTGTTTTACAAATGTTTGAAGTCTATGTTTTCATTCTTCGTAGTATGAGGTTTATATTTGCAAATATATTTTTCAAATAGTTGAAACTCGTATATATAATCCTTGTGTCATGATTCTAAAAGTGTGCAAATGAGTTTTGCAACTTGTTGGGAATCATGGATAATCCTTGTGTGCATGATACTGTAGTTTGCAAATGTGTTTTGTAAAATCTGTTGAAGTACATACACTTCCAAGGAAATAGGAACTACTGCAGTGTATTCTGTGGTACTATCACTATTCGGAACTACCAGCGTTGTAATCACGGAACTACCGTGTCTGTTGGTGGTTGAAAGACCTGTGTAGTTGAGAACCATTATAGTCGAACTAATATGGTCGAAGACCTATGTGGTCGAAGATCAATGTGGTTGGGAACCAGCGTTGTCGAGCTAACGTAGTCGAAATAACGAAGTCGAAGATCGGTGTGGTCAATGACTTGTGTGGTCGAAGATTGATGTGGTTGAAGATCGAATTGGTCAAAACTAGCATGGTCGAAATCGACGTGATCGAGATCTGTGTGATTGAAGACCAGCGTGGTCGAACCAAGACGATCGGATCTGACATGGTCGAGATCTGTGTGATCAAAACCAGAGTCGTTGAAACCGATATGGTCGAGATCTGTGTGATCGAAGACCAGCGTGGTCGAACCAAGACGGTCAGAACAGACGTCGAGATCTATGTGATCGAACCGATGTGGTCGAAACCGACGTAGTCGAGACCTGTGTGGTCAAGATCGACGTGGTCGAACTGGCATGATTGATTCAACGTGGTCAAAGATCGATGTGATGGTCGGAGATCTGTGTGATCGAAAATTGACGTGGTCAAAAATCAACATGGTCGACGTATATGGTCAGAAACCAGTGTAGTCGGAGACCTGCGTGGTTGAAATGTACAACGTGGTCGAAGACCAGCATAGTCGGAGATCAACGTGGTGGGAGGCCTGTGTGGTTAATCCGAACAACGTAGTCGATGACCAGCATGGTCGGAGACCAGCGTAGTCGAAGATCTGTGTGGTCGAATCGGACAACGTGGTCGAAGATCAACGTGGTCGGAGACCTAAGTAGTCGAACCATCTGATGTGGTCAGGGGCCAATGTAGTCGACGATCGGTACTTTCGACCAGCTCTATATGAGCAGTCCAATCTTCTCTGTGTGAGCGATCTGATCAGCGAGCGGTACTACCGGCTCTGTGTGAGCGATACTTTCAATTTGCGGAACGTCCGGCTTGTGTAGCGATACAATTTTTTTGAAGAGATACCTATGTAGAGTCTTCTCATCCCCGAGAAAATCGGTAGTTCGGCACGAGTGCTGCGGTACTTCTGATGATCGTAGTACCGGACTTTGCATGATGGAACTACCGGATTTGCCTACTGTTGTGGCTACAGGCCAAACAGAGAGAGAGATGGTAGTGGAGAGTGATGGAGATGAGTATATCGGCCTGCCTTCTCCCCATGGCCTGTATTCATATATATGTACACATGAGGAGTGCTTTTACAGTTATACCCTTACATCTGGTTATCCCCTCTGGGGGCACTTATGTCATTACACATGGCCTATTCTGGGCCTTATAATCTCCTATCAGGCCTGCTGGGTTTAGGTGGGGGCCACCCCTACAACACCTACAATGGCTAGTTTTCTGACCGTTGCTGAGGGGAGCAGAAGTATTGATCGTTTGCCTGTGGTACTTTCAAAAATCCTGTTTTTCTGTCCCAGCGGTTAGTTTCGAGGTGTGGGGTATATATACCCCCTTGTGGCCAGTTGGAGGATAACTTTTGGCACTCCATTTTACTCTCTTAAGCTAGTGTGAGGTCCTCTCAATTGTGTATATGTTGCACCTTATGAGCAAGGAGGAAGACTCTATATTGCATATGTTGCATCTAAAGGTGTATTGTGTATCTACTCGAACTTGTGCATTCGTTGCACGTGGTGAGAGTCAAGCGAGGGACTTGACTTATTACTCTTAGAGTTTGCCGACTCCTAGACGGTGTTGGAGGCGTCGTGCACGGTGATCTTCTCAAAAAGGTTGTGAGAAGACCCGACAAAGTTGTGAAGGTTGAATCTTACCTACCCGGAATGGGAAAGAGCTACCACTAGTAGATTGAGGTGTTTTGGTTTAATTCGTGGAGCCGGTCCAATTCGTTTGAGATAACTTCAACGTGGACTCGGGGAACCGACAAGTCTCCAAACAACACGGTTTGTTTTCTTATGCTCAATTTACATTCAAGCAATTTACATTCATAGAATTAAATTGATTGCTTGTTATACTAGGATTACAAATCTTGATATAGACTTAGCTTATTGGTGCACTTAGGTGGACCTGGTTGTTTTAGGCGTTATTTGTGCTAAACCTTTTTGAGTTAAACTTCCGCATTATTTGCTTGGTTTAGCCAAATAGAAATTAATAATTAATTAGAGAAGAATTTTTACACCACCTATTCACCCCCTTTAATCGGCCTCCTCGATCTAACTATAGGGTGGTTGGATCCAGCAAGGAATGAGGCCGGTGACGAAGGAGGAGACAACAACGATAGTGTCTTCTTGGAGGAGGCCAACGGTGTGGTGGCTGAGCCACAAGGAGTATACCGGCGGTGAGATCCAGATCTTGCCGGTGGTAGAGGGCCGACGCGAAGATGGAGCCAAGCACTGGTTAGAGATCACGAGCCAGCAGCGATAGTTGGCCTGGTGGTGGCCGCCCCCGGGAGTGGAGATCGATCCTCCCGGGGCAGCAGCATTGGAATACGAGCAAAGGCTATGGTATAAACCTTGGCTCTAATACCATGTTAGACAGATAGATCGTTCATATATTGCACAACCTAAATGGGCAATATATAGTACAAGACTAAAGAGATACAAGACCAAACCCTAAAATAGAAAAAGACAATAATACCCTTATATCGTTAACAACTCCTAAGGGTAGCTTCGTCCTTTATGATACGTGGGTCCCACCACATCTGAGGGACTCCGGGGGCCACGTCGCGGACCTAGCTCAAGGTTGCGTTGCTTCCGAACCCCGTCCGAGGTTAGCCTCCGGACTTCGTCTTGAGTTGGCTCTCAGACCTCGTTCGAGGTGGACTCTGGACCTCGACTGGGGTTGGTCCGCGAACCTCGTCCGAGGTGGATTCCCCAACGTGTGATGCCACGCCGAAGTTGTCGTGGCACACTTTGGCGCTCCTTACCTTGCCAAAGTTATCGTCGGCTCAAGGTACCACGGAGACCCTTCCCCAACAATGGACATAGTAACCTTTCCTTCATCCTGGCCAAAGAACCTACAAAGGGCATAGTATATGAAACAGCCTTTGTTTGGTTTATGTTTTTATCTAAGACTGTACCAAAGAAGTCAATTGATAACATTCTTGGAGGCTCCTCTAGACCTCCAACTTCTAAGGACATAATGGAAGAAAACAAAAGCTGCTAAGGCAGCTATATAAAGACCCAATTTATAACTGATGGGGATGGTACAAATCTCTCCGGTAAGCAAAGGCCACTTCAAACATTTGATGTTTCATGCCGCTAGAACTACACTTAGCATTTAACAAGAATTACTTAATATTTTCCGCTCTAATTATATGCGATTTGCTCCAAACTACTTCTGGTCCATTTGAGTTCAGCATTCGCATCGGATCAAACATCTAGTTCATCTGTTTGGTCATCAGAGACATCAACAAGTGCAGCTATTTCTGTGACATATCTTCCAAGATCCCAACTTCGGCATGTTTCCAACACTAACCCAGCAAATTTCGATCAAATTTGGATATTAGTCTAAAGTCCCTCCTGTCTTTTGCATCAAAAAGCATATTGGCATCATCCCAATTGATTTCAAGAATTATCTCTTCAGACGAGGGGTGGACCCTCTTGAGTTCATGGGTGTTCAGCTGAACACCCATTATTTTTTTTGCAAAAATACAATATATACTTGGTATATTACACACACACACACATATATATATACTTTTAATTGGGTTAAAATGCTATATATTTGTGCAAAAAAAAATTGACCTAATCCAACCCACACCTCCCTCTCTCAGCCCACTAAAGCTCTCTCTACACCCACCAGACCCATCACAACCCAAATTCCTCAAGATCCCAATCGGCCACCTAAGTTTTAACCCTAACTAGCTCATCTCTCTCAACGCAATGGCGACGCGTACATGAAGGGTGAGGGAGCCGGCCAGACAGTAGGCACAAGGTAGTGTCGCCGTGGTGTAAGCCCACAATGGCTGTACACAGCGGCGGCCAAGAAAAGGGAGAGGGAGCTCGTGTACAGTGGTGGCTGATGATGACAAGCCAGTGAGAAGGCAAATCAATTCCTAAATCAAGGACACAGGTGTGCTCCAAGAGCGAAGTCAGGGCGCAAGGCGGTGCGGGTGAGCATGAAAGTGACGCAATGAGTTGGGTGGCGATGTGGCGAGCAGGGAGGTACGAAATGCACGGCTTTGCGTCGAGGTCTCATTCCCTCCTAGGTGAGTTGTGTTCGGTCTTCCACTCTCTCTCCTAATTCCGAAATCGGTAAATCCCAAATAGTTTATTGAATGACTGTGGCTTGTGAAATTGATATTGTAGAACTTGCAAAAATAAGAACTTTATAGATTTGAAATCTTTGTAGATAGTGTTGGTTAAATTAACATAATAAAGGTAATTTTCTTAAACTTTTAAATTGGTTAGTACAAAAAATTGAAAAGTTGGTTAGTACAAAAATTTGAAAAGTTAGCTAGCAAGATGGTTCTAAGGAACAATAAAATGGCGGCCAATTATTTTGTAATTTTCTACATTTTGGTTGGGACAATTTATATTTTGATTTTTTTCACCTACAATCTTTCTTTTATCTTTAATCAATATTTTATTAACTCTAAACATCCATCTTAGAAATGGTGAGCCCGCAACACCCTTCCTCTAATGAATCCATCGTAAGAAATCTCCCTCTTTTCCTCACCCTTCATAATTTCTCCTTCGAAGAACTCAAATCTGTCCAGAAACCTTTCGCGGCAAACAAGGAAAATTTCTTCTCTTCTGCTATTTTGTTTATTCCCATCGGATTCTTGCAGCCGGAACAAACAAGCACAAGAAGAGCTCAAGAGAAAACGAGGAAAAGCCCCAACTTTCTTGATACAGCATCGTCTCATCTTCATATGGAAAGAAGAACAAGAAAATCTCAGAGGAAAAGATTGCGTTGTTAGTACCTGGAACTCGGTCTCCATATCTGAACTCCTCGATGTGTGTTTCTGCTTTCTCTTCCTCGGCAGAATCCCCGAAAGGACAGCGGCGGAATTTTTATACGCTGCCTTGCGCACGGTGTGTGAACGGTGGTGCGTGCGTTATTACTCGGTAATCGATATATATAGTTTTGGTTGATTAAGCATGGCTTAGGCTAGCTTGTATTACTGTGCTGCGCTGATTTTTCAAAATTGACGTGGAAAAATAGATGTAAAAAATCCAATACCATGGTTGGCAAATCACATTAGAGTTTCGTTATTCCGTGGTTTACATTTCCATTTTTCTTCTCATGTGAATTTTTCCATTGATAGCCACCCATATATCTTCCATTATTTTTAGAGCATAACAATATCTTCATCTGCAACGCAATTTAGGGGCAGAAAATAGCTTGCAAAACAATAGAATATTTTAAAGCAGTTCCACCGAATAATATTGTCGTTGTCAATTCTAATGGCAAAGGACCCCGCTGGCAGTAAGCTCTTTCTAAGCGCTGACAGAAGCAAATAGTAGAAGCGTTGAACGCCATGCCGCATCTTCGGAAATTATCATGTTCCGATGGCCTACCACCTGCCTAGCAATAATATACTTCTTGGCATCTTTAGCTTTCACCAGTTCATTTTCATGGTAGTACCGATCTCGCAAAAGTGTGTTCTAAGGAAGTGTTGGACATGCTGCAATGCAATGGGTTTTTCATTTCATGAAAGCTTCAGCTGCACGAAGCATGCAGTCAGAAACCCAAACTGTGTGCAGCCGCTGAAGAGTCTCCACATGCTGCCACACAAAGTCCGTTGGGCCCTAGTAAGATTTTTTTGTGGTGCATTGAATCTGGACATGTATTTTTGCTTGCAAGAGTGCAGGCACGAACATGGAATTCACTCCTTTGTTCAAAGTAGAAACCCAAACTGTGTGCGGCCGTTGAAGATGGAAACCCAAACTGTGTGCGGCCGTTGAAGATGACCATTTCAAAGAATCGGATAACAAAAACATTCTGCATTGTGCTGCCATTGTCTGTGCTTTTGTTGGTCTGGTGTATACCGAGAATATGCTGATATGCCAATTTGTTGTAATCCTACTTCGATGTAGAGCAGCGTTCTAAGTCATGTGGGTGGTAAATTTTGCGCCACATTACCATATGTAGGACCAATATGATAATAAATGGGGTAAATATAGCTTTTAAATTTCTCTTAAGTATTCAACAATTTTTCACTTTAAAAGCTACAAAGTTATGAAGATTAGGATAGAAAGTTAACACCAAAGTTAGAAAATCAAGAAATCAAAAATCCGAAAATTTCAAAGCTCAAGCGATGAGACTGGCTACCAGGGGCGGTCTGATCGGTGCCAGACGATCGGACCACCAGCTAGGCGCCGGTCTACCGGCTTCTGCGGTATGACTGGAGGGAGTGTAGTCTGATTAGCTCCCTTGTTCCAGAACGGAAATTCAGCCCGAGCCGATGTAACTTTTGGTGTAACTCTAAAAATACAAGTCTAAAAGATGTGAAATTTTGCACACTCCTTACTTAAGGTGTCAGAAATCTATTCCAACCAAGAATCACTAAGAATCCATATCAAAATTCATACCTTTCACAACATCAAGCTATGTTACATCACAACTAGGCAAAAACCGAAAAGGATGAATATGATTTGCTCGTGGGTAGGGGATGGCTAAGATGGCTCTAAATATATTTTTATAGAACCGAGGTAAAAACAACTGGATCAAGAAAACTCTCGAAGAAGTTAAATCCGAGCAAAACTAGGCAACTTCATGAACTTGTCAAATCTGATGACTACATAAATGGGAATTGATTTTCATGATAAATCTCCATCACTTACTCATCATTGATATCCAGCAAGATCAAAAATGGGAGAGAGAAGATCAAAACCACTAAGATCAAGAGCAAATCAGACAAAACAAGAGGGATCCACAAGAGATGAACAAAATTGATATATTGCTATTTAACGATTGAGATTTTTGTAGCCACTACATCTGGAGGACAAGAGAGCACACCATAGAATTTACACTTCTCAAACCCTAATACTAGAACACTTAGTTTTAATGAGAAAAATTGAATTGTTAGGTGGTTAACTAGCAAGTCTCCATCCTAACCCGTTAAATAGACAAGACAACCAGTCCTATCTAACCTTAATAGATATTATCCACTTAGCATAAATGGGAAAGCCCAGTTAACCCCACACCACATGAGTTTTACTCACATATTACATTTATACACACTTTTCAAAGTATATAAGCCCAAATCTGTTAAATCCTTAACCTTTAATCCAACTTGATCTTTTCAGCTTCTCCTTGACTTAAACCTTTTTCCAAGCATCGCAGTTTTGATTCAATATAGTTTTTGGTATTTTTATCTTTTCTTGCAAGCAATCGTCATGCTTTCCACATGTCGATGTACCACTGGCTTGTTATACGTCAGCAAGTCTTTTCTGTTTCGATTCCATTGGAGCACACCTCAATTAGACTAACCAAGCCACATAGTGTAACCTGTTACTTGAACTTCGCTTCAACATTTCTCGTTTTTCTCATGCCATGTTTGAGCTCAACCATACCACATGACATTCTTAGTCATTTTGGGCCTCGACTTCTCTCTGAGTGTAACTCTAATCCTCACCATTGACTATGGTTGACTCTAAAACCTTCCTGTACATCCAAAGATAAAAAAATTATTTTTAGACACAAGTTCTTAGTAACATAACCCACATTAGTCAAAACATGCATCATGCAATATTAATACACTGACCAAACACAACACAAAATAATCCAAAACCAAAATCTCAAATTCCAAGAATCTTCCATCTGGGCCGATTTGACCGCCAACCATAGGCTGGTCAGACCGGTTGAAGCACTACGCAACTGGGCCTATCTAGAAAATTGCGACTAGTAAGTAATCCGCGGTACTACCGCTCTGTAGTCTAACTGTCGTTGTCATACCGCCTGCCGGTCTGATCGACAACTGCCTAGCGGTTTGACCGATTTGCCTGACAATATCTGGAACCAATCCAGATAAAATGCAATCTTTGCAAAATTAAATACCCACTCCACAAAATTTGCAATTGTTCATCACAATACTATTAAGGATCTTATCATATGGTCCTTCACCACATTTTTTGAAAATGTTTCTAAACACGTTGAAACAAACATGATGAAGATAAACCAAAATGGAATTTGGAAAAGTCTGGTCTGTTCAAGTGAGGTCTACGTATAATTTTCTTAGCAACTATTTGACTAACACGGTGCTCTGGAAAACTAAAATTCCTCACAAGATTAAAATTTTCCTGTGATTAGTTGGTAATAATGCTATATTAAGATCTTATTCGTATTGACTTCTGCATAGAAAAATCAAAAGTCAATATGAACACCTGGTTTCTCGAAGCAGTTTCCCCCCACCTCTCGTTCTTGTCTCGTTCTGAGGATAAGGTAGAGGGTCACACGTGCATCACGCACGGTACTCCCCTCGCTCCCTTCTCGCACATGTATCTTACCTTCACTGTTCCACCACTCGCCACCTCCTTCTAAAAGCTACTTCTTTTAGCTATTACTATTTATTTTCAGTAAAAAATTATAAATTATAACTGAGAGTTATCAGTAAAAACCAATACAAATGATCCAAGGACAACCTTCTGAGAAGAGGTTGGACAGGTGACCTTTTATGCTGTTTTTGTAACGAACCTGAGACGATTGCTCACCTTTTCTTGGTGGCAAAGTATGTGTGTGGTGTAATTGGTATAGTTTTGGTGCTGGAAATAGACCTGCAAACGCTGAGCAGTACTTCTGGTGGATTCAGCGGCGTATGCCAAGCCATAGATGCTTTTACATGGTGGGATTAGCAGCTGTTTTGTTGGGTAATTTGGGAGCTCAGAAACAAGGCTCGTTTGAGAAAAAGATAATTCGGTCTACTGCTGAGATCGTGTGCACTATTTGTTCCTTTTTGAATTATTGGGCAGGTCTCCAGAAGGATGGTTTGAAGGAAGTGCTTAAAAGAGGAGCAAAGATTCTTCACGAGGAAGCGCTACGTCAACACGCAGAAGCCAATGGCCAGACAGACCAGGTGACGTGATGGAGCGCTCAGGAATGATGCTGGAAGGAAGCAAGGAGACAATGCTAATCACCCCAACATGAGCTCTGAAAGGGCATAAGATGGAGTTCTGTGGTGGTCAGCTTGCTGAAAATGGTGATAGGCTTGAGTGGCAATTTCTGTAGCCTGTTTGATCTAAAAAAAGAGCTACTGTAATAAGCTAGCTTTACTTCTTTTAATCCTGCTTGAAACTATGGCGCTATCAGTTCCAGTCAGTGTAACAGTTCTCTTCCCTTCCTTTATTTTAGCCTGTGTTTGGTTGTTCGCTTGGTGCGCCACCGACTCAAGCTAAGATCCAGTTATGGTCTTTGTAATAGACAGTGATCTCGCTGAAAACCTCTGTTATGTGTTTCCGTTCCCAGTAATGGCAATTCGAGTTTCTCTATTGGGGGAAAAACACGTCAAAAAAATTGTTTCTAAACATGTTTTTTGTCGAGTCACCAGTAGCTGTTCCCAGATGGTTTACAATGGCACGGATCCAACCATAAACGAAGTCTGAAACAAGACTGGGCAAGGCGGCAAAGTTACGGATTGGCATTTGGTGAAAACTGGAGACATGGACTGAGTTATAACTTCTACCCAATTATTCTTGTTTGGAAAGAACAATACAGAATGATAACGTGTTCAGCACAACAATTGCCTAAAAATCAACATGAATCGTTCATAACAGGTTAGATCCCGCTTTTCTGAATGAATGCACAGCCAGATTTCCATTAGCCAGCAAACTGACGGTTACAAGCAGTTTTTAGTACAATGCACAAGACCAACCATGATGTACGCTGCAATTGTGCAACCACTAGACTGAAGATTACACCATACAGGGCATGGAGTACATGGTGAGAGACAATGTGTAGGTTATCTCATATGTATAATGAGTAATTGACATCGGTTTAGGTAAGTCGAGTTTGGTTTGGATGGTTCGGACCTTGACGTTGCGTGGTGCAATCGGGCTCGGTCGGACATGATCAAACTTGGTCGTATGGGATTAGGATGCCTATTCTTTGATTCGACAGGTTTGGACTTCATCATGGGTAAGTATGATGTTTTTATGCTCGTATGCTCTCATGTATCGAGCGGTGCTATTTGATGTGTTTCTTGTCTGTGTTGGCTGCAGGACATCGAGGCGGAGTCGTGGCGAGACACGGTGGACCGGACTAGGCGCAGGAGGCGCTGAGGTCAGAACGGTCGGGAGGTGTCGAAGACGGCGAGGGCTCGAGGTGGCTGCGAGGCTTGCAAGGCAAGAAAGGAGGAAGCTTCCTGGAAGGTGCGCGAGGGCGTTTCGGTAAAAACGTAAAGCTGCACTAAAGGAAGCGGGTTTGGATAAAGTATCGAGTAGGTGGTGACCTAATGGGTAAAGCATGTGCAAACCCATTAGTGGGAGGCTATAAAAGGAGAAGGAGAGGTTGTGCTGAAATTAAGAGAGTGGGTGTAAGAGTTAGGGTTTTATTTGGTTCTCTCCATGCAATGAAATGAGCATGAAAATGAGAGGGTTTTGAGTGCATTAGCTCTCCATGTGTGTGTGTTTTAGAGATGGGTTGAGAGAGTGGGTGTGAGTTGATTATATCAAAACCTTGTAATCATTCCTCTCTATGCCTAAATATAAGAAGGATTTGGTTGAGATGTTCTGTGTTTGAGTTGTCTTGAGTTTCTTAGTCTTTTGGTTCAGCCATGCTCTCTGTTCTTTTGTTTTGTTTGCTCTAAGGTGTGCTATTTTGTTGGGAGTTCTAGCTGTTCTTGGAAGTAAAATCTTGCTGTTTTTGCATGAAAAGAACATCAGCTTTTCTTCATTCTTCTAGCTGTTCGGGTCCTGCAGTTTCTGATGTTTTATTCTCAATTTGTATGTGTTCGGCTGCTGCTAGTACTTACTGTTTTTCGGTTCAAATTTCTGCAAACAATGCATGTATTTAGCTCTCTTCTTTTCTCAGCTTGTTGGGGCTGTTTTATGTCAGTAGTCACGTGTTGTTTGCAGCTACTGCTCACTGTTTGATCCTCTCGGCAGCTTTTCAAAAATCAGTTCGGTTGCATCCAAAAATAGTTCAGCCGCAGCTCTTTAACTCTCTTTTGGCTGCAGCAACAAAATATTCTTTATTGCTTTCGGTCCCTCTTTTGCTGCTCAAAATCTGTTGGTTGTTGCTTCCATGATTGGGCTGTAGATCATTTCCTCTCGGCTGGCAGGAAATATTCGGATTTCTTTGTCGTGACAGCTGTGGCAGCCGGTTTTCTTTGCCGTGGCAGCATTTTCCGCTGTTTTCTTGCCATGACTTCAAGTTCTTGCCGTGACATTGCTTTGATCTGTTTTCGTTGCCGTGACAATGCTTTGAGCTTCGTTTCTTCAGTGACTTTGTTTTGAGCTCAGTTGTCTTTATTTTGGTTAGCGCTCATTCTTTTTCTACTTCATAGCTATTATAGCTATCGGAGTTGAAATTTTTGTGGATACTTTGGGGGCGATTTTTTAATCGCACCATTCACCCCCCCTCTGTTGCCATTTCCGATCCAACAATTGGTATGAGAGCAAGGTTAGCTCTTCTTCATAGATCTTAACCGGTCTCTAGAGCCATAGCGACGGACAAGTACTCAACCAAGCGTCCGATCTTTGATGGCATTGATTTTCCTTTCTGGAAAATTCGGATGGAGACCTACATCCAGGCTCAAGGATATGCCATCTGGAGGAAGGTCAAGGTCCACTATCTGGTTCCTGCCGATGAAAACATCAATGTGGCGAATATGCCCGATGTTGAGGCGAATGCAAAGGCAAGGAACATAATCATTCAAGGTTTGAGTCGTAGCGAGTTTGACCGCATTTCGCATCTCACGTCGGCTTTCGACATTTGGGAGACCCTCGGTGCTTACCATGAGGGCACCACCCAAATCAAGACAGTCCGACAGGACCAATTCAAGCGAGATTACAACAAGTTTGAAATGCTCACTGATGAGTCTCTCGATGAGTGCTTTGTGCGTTTTCACAAGATTCTGAGCAACCTCCGAGCGGCCAGTCTCACATACCCCGACTCGGATAACGCTCGACAGATGCTCGCTGCACTTGACTTGCGGGTTTAAGAGATGAAGGTGACTACCATCAAGGACACCACGGACCTCTCGACATTGACTCTTGATGCGCTGTACTCGCGCCTCAAGACTCACGAGATCGACATTGTCTCTCGCAAGTCGAAGTCACAGTCGATGGCCCTAGTCACCGATCCCACCTTGACTTCTGGTTCTTCTTTTGATTCTCTTTGCGGATTCTCCCTCGCTGCTCTCTGTGACGTAATTGATGATCAGTTAGAGCAGCTTGGAGATGAGCAGTTGGCCTTCCTAGCTCGGAAGTTTTCCCATGCTTACAAGAGGAGGAGGGACAGAAAGAGAGGAGGACCCGTGATTTGCTTCGAGTGTGGTGGCCCCAACCACATTCGGGCAAACTGCCCCAAGCTGGAGAAGGGCAAGAACGACTACGGCGGTTCAGGCAAGAACGACTACACTGACAAGAACCGCAACAAGAAGCCTCCAGCGCACCCTCAAGGCAAGAAGTTCCGCGACTTTGGGAAGGCCAAGAAGCTGTTCCACCACGTCCTCACCGCGTTCGACGACCTCGACCTCAGTGAGGTGGAGGGATGAAGCGACGATGACGGGACGGGTGACCAAGACCCCAAGAGTGGCGACGACTTCTCCGGCATGTGCTTCATGGCCCTTGAGGGCGAACTGAGCGACAGCGAGTTGTACTCCGACTCTGATGAGGTATGTCCCTCCTACGACCAGCTCAATCATGTTTTTCTTAAGCTAGGTGGATTTCATGCTAGAGCTAGGGCTAGGTGTACCGAGTTAGAGAAGGAAGTAGATAGACTATCACGGGAGCTTACTTCACTTACATCTGCTCCCTCCCGTGATGATTGTGATACATGCTGTGCTCTGTTGGGTGACATGAAGAAACTAAGGACCTCGCATGATAGTCTGTCCTCTGAACTTGATATTGTTAAGGTGGAGAACATTAGTCTCTTGGCTGAACTAGAGATAAGTAGGGTTGCTTCTATTTCATCTACTACTGTTGAGACTGTTGCTTGCACCTCATGTGAGGATAAGGACAACGCTGTTAGAGGTCTTTATACTATGCTTCTGGATCTGCCCGAGTCTTGTGAAAATTGTAATAATCTAAAGATGAACCTAAAATGGGCAGATCATAAAATTGCTGAATTACAAGCTTTTTTTCTTGAGCCTATTGATTCATGTGTGAATTGTTTTAAGCTTACTGCTGAGCTTGAAGCTGTCTCAAAACAGTTTCAAGAGTTAGTTGATGACAATAATAGATTGGCTCAGTACGCTTCTAATGACCCTGTTAGCCCACCTTGCATGAACTGTAACAAACTAAAATCTGACTTGATTGCATTGGATGAAAAGTGTGTGAAGCTAACTAAGAACCTACTAGAGAAGCCATCTCCTGCTTGTAATGTGATTGCTGAGAAGGGGGAGGAGCCCCAGGGTAAGGTGGAGACGCTTAGCGACGTGAACCAACTGGCTAGTAGTAGGACTGTCCCTTCAGAGTCGGTTGTGCATGCACACGCCATTCTTTCCTCTACTGTTGGTTTTTGTTCTGCTCCCTTACCTTCTGCTGTCTCTTCTTCCCCCTGCTCTTCTTGCACCTCTCTCTTTCGGGAGTGTCAGTACCTTATGAACACTCTCAAGAGATTTGTAGGAGGCAAGAAGAAGCTCAATCTTATTCTAGACCAATCTAAGATTTGCAAGTTCAATCAGGGTTTAGGATATGATTTCTATGAGGACATGAGGAAGCATCCACTTGCCGTGCTCAGACCCATAGCACCAGGTGTGATCGAGACTGAGCCCAGGACCGAGAAAGTCCAATTTAAGTCAGCGGGCTTTGTCCAAGGGATTTCTGACAGCAAGGTGAGTCCATCTGCTGCTTCAGCCTCTCAGAAGGCGAAGCCTCCCCGTGTTACTTCTACCTCTCAGAAGGTGAAGTATCACTGCACCTTCTGTCAGAAGGATGGACACTCAGTCGATCGATGCTTCAGACGCGCCAAGATTGCGCGTAGAGACCGTGCTAAGGCACTTAGGCGTATTCAGGGTCAGCCCCAGACCCTGAGTGCACCTAAGACCAGCACGAGGTCTAGGGTGGTTTCCGGTGATGGATTTGGGCAGCATTGAGGACTTGGTTTTCCTGAGTTTTTTGGTTTTCGTCCTCATGCTCCCTGCGGTCGTGACTTCCGCCGTCCTGAGGGTAGATCTCGCTTTCCCCGTCGAGACAGCTACCCGCGGCGTGATCAGCATGTTGCTGGTGACTTGAATCGCTCCTTCGTAGCAGTCAAGCCCAATAACAGTTTCAGGTCTATTCACAGACCTTCTGCTTCGAGCAACAGAGAGCGTAGGGTAGATAGAGGTCAGTCGTGCTTGACTAGTTCATCTGCTCGACGTGTTACTCAGTATTGGGTGCCAAAATCACTCTTGATTTACCCCAGTACTGAGACTTTACTCTCTTGTTGAATCAGGTTCACCGGGCAGGGAAGGGAAATGTTTGGCTTGTAGACTCCGGGTGTTCACGACACATGACCGGAGACTCTCGTTGGTTTCTTCCCTTGCCCGTGCTCCAGGTGATGAAACGATCACCTTCGGAGATGCTTCATCTGGGCGCGTCATCGCCAAAGGTACAATGCGCGTTAATGATTCTTTCATTTTGAAAGATGTTGCTTTGGTTAGTAAGCTGCATTATAATTTGCTTTCCGTTTCTCAGCTTACTGATGATGGTTTCGAGGTGAGCTTTAAGAAAAACGCTTGTAAAATTCTTGATTCTTCGGGTAGTCTAGTTTGCGGGATTTCTCGTTTTGGGAGGATCTTTCGTGCTGATTTTTTTGAGTCTTCTGGTGATCCTCTCCGGTGTTTGGTTGCTTCTGAGTCCCGCGACCTTTCTTTCTGGCATAGGAGACTTGGTCATATTGGATTTGACCATTTGACCCGAGTTAGCGGCCACAATCTCATTCGTGGTCTGCCGAAACTCAAGATGGTCAAAGATCTTGTTTGCGCTCCGTGCCGGCACAGCAAGATGGTTGCTGCTTCTCACCCTCCGGTCACAGTTACTATGACCCACCAGGACAGCTGCTCCATATGGACACAGTTGGACCAGCTCGAGTGCAGTCAGCGGGAGGGAAGTGGTATGTTCTTGTCGTGGTCGATGACTTCTCGAGGTACTCTTGGGTGTTTTTTTAGCCTCGAAGGATGAGACGTTTACACATTTCCGAGGTCTTTTTAGTAGGCTTTCTGTTGAGCTCTCAGATGCCTTACGAGCGATCCGCAGCGACAATGGCACGGAGTTCAAGAATTCCTACTTCGAGAGGTTCTGTGATGAGACAGGTGTAGAGCACCAGTTCTCTTCTCCGCACGTCCCACAGCAAAATGGCGTCGTGGAGAGGAAGAACTGTACCTTGGTCGAGATGACCAGGACGATGCTTGATGAGTACTCTACACCGAGGAGGTTTTGGGCTGAGGCCATTGTGACCGCGTGCCATGTTTCCAATCGAGTTTTTCTTTGGGCATACTTGCACTGCACTTCTTACGAGCTGAGATATGGGCGAAAGCCTAGTGTATCTCATTTTCATGTGTTTGGTTGCAAGTGCTTTATTTTGAAGTCCGGGAACCTATACAAATTCGAGTCACGTTTTTGTGATGGGATCTTTCTAGGCTACTCGACTTCTTCGCGGGCTTATAGGGTCTGGAACTGCGAGTCTAGCAAAATGGTAGAAACCTGTGAGGTGACCTTCGATGAAGCCAGTCCGGGGACTAGGCCTGATATCTCAGGTTCTTTAGAGCAGTTCGAGCCCATCTTCATGGATGATCTCGATGATGGAGATGAGGGTTGTCTACCCGATCCAACCTTCATCCACCCCTTGAGGTGCCGTCTTCCACCGCACCTCGAGGTGATCAGCCTCTGCCTTCCGTTTCTTCTGGAGCTAGTGGCTCTGTTCCTACCTCTTCTGCTCATGAGGTAGAGGACACTTCTTCATCTCACCCTGGACCTCCTAGACATATTCAGAAGGCTCATCCTTCAGAGCAGATGATTGGAGACCTTTTCGAGCGTGTGACCCGCTCAAAATCTAGCTTATCTCAATTCTGTCTCCACTCTACTTTCATTGCTTCTTTCGAGCCCAACGATGTTTCTCATGCTCTTTCTGACGAGTCTTGGGTCAATGCCATGCATGAGGAGCTAGAGAATTTCGAGAGAAACAAGGTCTGGTCGCTTGTTGAGCCCCCGCGAGGTCACAATGTTATTGGGACTAAGTGGGTGTTCAAAAACAAGCAGAGCGAGGATGGGGTAGTCATTCGAAACAAGGCTAGACTGGTAGCTCAGGGGTTTTCTCAGGTTGAGGGTCTAGACTTCGAGGAGACCTTTGCCCCTGTAGCTAGACTTGAGGCCATTGGAATCCTGCTTACCTTTGCAGTTTCTAAGGGTTTTAAGCTCTACCAGATGGATGTCAAGAGTGCCTTCCTCAATGGCTTTATTGAGGAAGAAGTCTATGTCAGACAGGCTCTAGGTTTCGAGAACCCCAAATACCCAAACCATGTCTTCAAGCTTTCCAAAGCTTTGTATGGACTTAAGCAGGCCCCTAGAGCTTGGTATGAGAGGCTTAAGTCCTATCTGTTGAGTCATGGTTTTGAGATGGGTAAAGTAGACAAGACCTTGTTCATCCGCCGGCATGGCACTGATTTTCTACTCGTCCAAATTTATGTGGATGACATCATCTTTGGCGGCTCCTCAGATGCTCTCGTTTCCCAGTTTTCTGATGTCATGAGCTCGGAGTTTGAGATGAGCATGATGGGCGAGTTGAGCTTCTTCCTTGGCTTCCAAATTAAGCAGACTCGGGAGGGTACCTTCCTGCATCAGGGCAAGTACACTCGAGACCTGCTGAGGCGCTTCGATATGAGTGATGGTAAGCCAGTGTCCACTCCTATGGCTACCTCAGTTTCACTTGACCTAGATGAGGACGGCAAGCCAGTTGATTAGAAGGAGTATCGTAGTATGATCGACTCCCTCTTGTACCTCACTGCCTCGAGACCGGACATACACTTCTCCGTGTGTCTTTGTGCTCGGTTTCAGGCTTCTCCTTGCGTTTCTCACCGCCAGTCGGTGAAGCGCATTCTTCGGTACCTTCGAGCTACCATTGACTATGGTATCTGGTACTCTTCCTCCTCATGTCTTTCCTTGAGGGCCTACTCGGATGCAGACTTTGCCGGCTGTAGGATAGATAGGAAGAGCAATTCGGGCACATGCCAGTTCATTGGCACTTCTCTCGTTTCCTGGTCTTCAAGGAAGCAGTCCGGTGTTGCACAGTCCACCGCAGAGGCCGAGTACGTTGCTGTAGCCAAGTGCTCTGGATGGCCTCGACCCTGCGGGACTTTGGGTTAGTTATCGACAGTGTTCCACTCTTTTGTGATAACACTTCTGCGATTAACATTGCTAAAAACCTAGTGCAGCATTCTCGGACCAAGCATATTGATATACGCTATCACTTCCTTAAAGACCATGTGGAGAAGGGTGATATAGTGCTCCAGTTTGTGGAGAGTGACCACCAGTTGGCTAATATCTTCACAAAGCCTTTGGATAGTTCGAGATTTTCAGCTCTGCGGGGAGAGCTTGGGGTGGTTTGTCCTTATGGACTGCTGTGAGGGGTGCTTTACTGCTTTATTATATTGATTATGCTCTTACTCCTGTCTGCTGCATTGCATTTTGGGTATTCTAGGATAGGTTAGAGTGTTTCTCTAGTCCAGCTGCTTAGATCTCTTATCTTATGATTCTAGGATGCTGCTTGTTAGCTGCTTCTTTTCTCACTATGTTGAGCTCACTCACTGCTTATAGGTTCTAGCGAGGGTTGGGCCACTCTCGGGTAGACAGGGTACGTGTTTGCTCCTTAGTCTGTTAGATGATCAGTTGATAGTCCTAAAGTCATATGGGGTAGATGAGAGTCAGTCTGAGCCACAGTTGTCTCTATATCATGTCTATGCTTTAAGGACTGCCTGTTCTGATTTTCTTGCCAGCTTCTCAATTTTATTATTTTGGTTCAGGGGGAGTTCATTTGGGAGCTTCTGGAGCTTAATCTTGACATAACTCAACTTGAACTAAAAGTTGCATTACATGTTGAAGGGGGAGCTGGATTTTCTTGTATTTCAGCATTTTGCATTGTAATATAGCTACATTGAGCCTTGATTATTATCCTGTTATGGCATGTTTATAATGCTTTACACCTTGCCATGACTTATGCTTATTTGCTAGATTTATCATGACTTCATATGTATAGACTAGCTTTTGCCATGATAAGTTAATTAAAATTGCTCAACTTGAATTAAAACTTGTCATGCTAACATTTGAGTCTAGTCTTTCTTGAGTTATGCTTTTATGATTCATGCCATGTCAAATAGGCTGAGTTGAGCGTTGAATCTCTATTGAGCCTTAGATTGAGCTTTATTAGTCTCTTGATGCAACATGAGTTAGTACAACATGTTAAAAAAGCAAAAAGATCTCTTTTGTGCGAAAAAACTGATCTCACCAATTCTTTCTCATGAGACGGCTTGCCATTGCACTAGACATGAACTCAGGGGGAGTTTTGGATGACCTAGACTATTTCCTTAAGCTTCTTGCTTGGAGTAGTCGCATAAGGCTTGAGATCTAGCACATGATAAAAATTTTGGTTGGAAACGACCATAAGTTTCAAAAGAAAATATGTCATTTGTGCTCAATTTGCTTAAGCTACAAAAAGAACCAAGTACTTGAACCAATGTTTCATTCTTGAGCATATAGCACTCTATTTGGACTCAATATTAGCTTCTTGGTTTCGCTTAGCTTATTGACACGGCCTGCATCATCCTTGGATATCTCTAGCTAAACTTTGCTTATTGATGACTTGACTTGCTCTCAAATTGCATTACATTTCAGATTGTCATCTATTTGTTCTAGCTGGCTTATACATATCTTGTCATGATCTAGATAGTCTTTTATTGAGTTATGGCTTGGCGTAATTCTTTATGATCATTATGGATAATTCTCATGGCTCTAAATGCTTAGAATAAACAAACTTCAGCCATTTTCATCCATTGTCATGTCATATTCTCTCTTTTGCATCCTTGATGTGTTTATTGCCAAAAGGGGGAGAATATTGAAAAAAAAACGTTTGGGATCCTTCTAGAGCTTTGGAGAACAATTTGCTCTTTCAGTTGTTGCTCTAGTGTTTCCTTCTGTCGACATGGTCATTAGCTTCATTTTCTTTCTTTGGACCATGTTGGACTCTTCAAACTCAAACTCAACTTCATGCTTTTTCTGGGTTTGTCAATATACTCATCAAGGGGGAGATTGAGAGACCATGTGGAGGTCATCCCGTGTGTATGATGAGTAATTGACATCGGTTTAGGTAAGTCGAGTTTGGTTTGGGTGGTTCGGACCTTGACGTTGCGTGGTGCAATCGGGCTCGGTCGGACTTGGTCAAACTTGGTCGTATGGGATTAGGATGCCTATTCTTTGATTCGACAGGTTTGGACTTTATCATGGGTAAGTATGATGTTTTTATGCTCGTATGCTCTCATGTATCGAGCGGTGCTATTTGATGTGTTTCTTGTCTGTGTTGGCTGCAGGACATCGAGGCGGAGTCGTGGCGAGACACGGTGGACCGGACTAGGCGCAGGAGGCGCTGAGGTCAGAACGGTCGGGAGGTGTCGAAGACGGCGAGGGCTCGAGGTGGCTGCGAGGCTTGCAAGGCAAGAAAGGAGGAAGCTTCTTGGAAGGTACGCGAGGGGCGTTTCGGTAAAAACGCAAAGCTGCACTAAAGGAAACGGGTTTGAATAAAGCATCGAGTAGGTGGTGACCTAATGGGTAAAGCATGTGCAAACCCATTAGTGGGAGGCTATAAAAGGAAAGGAGAGGTTGTGCTGAAATTAAGAGAGTGGGTGTAAGAGTTAGGGTTTTATTTGGTTCTCTCCATGCAATGAAATGAGCATGAAAATGAGAGGGTTTTGAGTGCATTAGCTCTCCATGTGTGTGTGTGTTTTAGAGATGGGTTGAGAGAGTGGGTGTGAGTTGATTATATCAAAACCTTGTAATCATTCCTCTCTATGCCTAAATATAAGAAGGATTTGGTTGAGATGTTCTGTGTTTGAGTTGTCTTGAGTTTCTTAGTCTTTTGGTTCAGCCATGCTCTCTGTTCTTTTGTTTTGTTTGCTCTAAGGTGTGCTATTTTGTTGGGAGTTCTAGCTGTTGTTGGAAGTAAAATCTTGCTGTTTTTGCATGAAAAGAACATCAGTTTTTCTTCATTCTTCTAGCTGTTCGGGTCCTGCAGTTTCTGCTGTTTTATTCTCAATTTGTATGTGTTCGGCTGCTGCTAGTACTTACTGTTTCTCGGTTCAGATTTCTGCAGACAATGCATGTATTTAGCTCTCTTCTTTTCTCAGCTTGTTGGGGCTGTTTTATGTCAGTAGTCAGGTGCTGTTTGCAGCTACTGCTCACTGTTTGATCCTCTCGGCAGCTTTTCAAAAATCAGTTCGGCTGCATCCAAAAACAGTTCAGCCGCAGCTCTTTAACTCTCTTTTGGCTGCAGTAACAAAGTATTCTTTATTGCTTTCGGTCCCTCTTTTGCTGCTCAAAATCTGTTGGTTGTTGCTTCCATGATTGGGCTGTAGATCATTTCCTCTCAGCTGGCAGGAAATATTCGGATTTCTTTGCCGTGACAGCCGTGGCAGCCAGTTTTCTTTGCCGTGGCAGCATTTTCCGCTGTTTTCTTGCCGTGACTGCAAGTTCTTGCCGTGGCATTGCTTTGATCTGTTTTCGTTGCCGTGACAATGCTTTGAGCTTCGTTTCTTCAGTGACTTTATTTTGAGCTCAATTGTCTTTATTTTGGTTAGCGCTCGTTCTTTTTCTACTTCATAGCTATCATAGCTATCGGAGTTGAAATTTTTGTGGATACTTTGGGGGCGATTGCACCATTCACCCCCCACTGTTGCCATTTCCGATCCAACACATGGAAATATCAATACATTGCATAGTTACACATGTGATAGTTCTATGAGTATACATTTATTACAGCACGGTTTCATCAAACTGTATATATGATGTATAAGTGTCCAAGTTATCATGTATAGCTCCCCTGACTGCGAACTCAGTGTGCTGCAAGAGCAAACCCAATGTTCCCCGTCAGACTCTTGACATACTCTTGCCTCACAGGATGATCCTCCTGAGGCCGGTTGTATGCAGTCCAGACTGGTTCCCCGATAAAGAGCCTCATGAGCTGCACATGTAAAAGCATCAGAATGCATCAGTCAGGATTCAGGTAACATTTGGTCTAAAACAGGTGATTTCCATGCACGATTTTGCGAACTGCTAACATGTTTTATAAATGAACAGCGATTTCCATACATGATTTCTCGAACTGCTAACATGTTTTATAAATAAGTAGTCATCTAATCTCTTAACAACTGAACCAAGTTTCATGTGCTAAGACCAGCAAGTTTTTCTTACCATGTACTAGTTTAGTAATTTGCCGAATTTACCTCAGTACTAAATAAATGCAGCTTTGAAACCTCTACATGTTCAGTATTGAGTGATTAATGTACTGTACATAGCTAGATTGGCGTAGATCTATTTGTATGTAACATAAGGGTTAAACATTATCCCTCTTTTTTTTCTTTGGTACTCAAGAAGTAGCATTAGTTAGTTGTCAAGTGTGTTGCCAAAAAGGTTCCATGATGTGAAACTTTTTGGTAGTTCCACGACTGTCCTTCCCTTAGCCCTTCAATCGTGTTATCATTGCCTCAGTTCATAAAACAGATCTAATAAACTTGTGTGTGTAACTGGCACAAAAAGATCACTAAAAGATCATATCAGAAGTTCCTACATATCTAATATCCCATTGGTACCTTCACATAGTTGGCGCTGTCGAGGGTGAACCGATGATAAATTCCGGCTGGCAGGACGATCATATCTCCTTCTTTTATCCAAATTCGAATCCACTTATCCTGCTTGTCACGGACGTCGAAGTACCCGCTACCTTCCAAGCAGTAGCGGATCTCTTCGTCAGTGTGCATGTGTTCGCGGAAGAAGTTCTTCAGCTTCTCCTCATAATTTTCCAACTTCTCAGGACATATCTCAAGAAGATCCTTCAGCAAGGAACACATTTCACTATATCAGATTAGGATATCACACACAAGCCGTGCATAGGTAAAGGGAGATGAAAAGGGATTAAAGTTGGTGGAGGCAAACCATGTAGCTGTATCCTCTTTCTTTGCGGATTTTTGTTAGCTCTTCTTCACTTTCAGACTTCTTAGGATCCAAATGCCAATATAACACACCAATCTCTGCAAAAACAGGATCCACAAGTTCCGTAACGAAGCAGGTCCAGCACAAAAACTGATCCAATTCTATAAACACCTCACTTGGCTGCTTTAGTCAGATAATCAGATCAAGTATTGTACCATGAACATAATTTCCAAGAAAAAACTGGTATCGAACATCTAATTAGCATTTAATCACACAAAGCAATCACCTGTCTGTTGATGTGAGAATACCTAAATCGATTCAGCTCCAAATCTCAAGGAAGCAGATCAACATGGGTTGAGTAATTGAAGAACGCACCTCTCTTCACACGGTTGCACAAGAGCATAGTGCTACAATTAACAGGGAAAAGCCCTAGATATCATCCTACCAAAAGGGGCATCTGGTCCACAATTCAATTGTGAATAAATCCTTGCGCTAGGAGAGAAACCAAGAATCCAGGAAATTAAGCGAGCAACGAAATTCTAATGTAACTATGAATCATTATTAATAGTTAAGCACCTTCCATCTTGGAGAGGGGCAGGAGCTCCTTGGGGTTCTTGAGGTCCTCTCCATTCTCCCCCACCATCCATGCCTAACCCAAGAATCAATGAAAAGCACGAGCAAATCAGCACTACAGTAATCACATCAAATAGAATACAAGTTCATCAAGATTCCAAGAAAAGATCTGAAAAAGATCGATCTTGCCCATACCTGTGGAGCCATGTTGAGTGCGACGAGATCTAGGAAATCTGAGAGCTTGCTTGTGCACTACTGCCGGCTTTCAGGAATCTGGGGCTCTCTGTGAGCATATATATAAATCAAGCAGGACGTTTACCAGTTGGTTCCAGAATCCGGATTGCTCCTCTTTGGCTTTTGTCTTGTTCTGTGTTGTGTGGCTGGGTGATTGTGGTGGAGCTTGCTGACGGCAAGAGAGCCACAGACCACAGGGGATTACTGGCCTGGAGTGTTTTTGTGACTGGAGGTGGAGTTCAGGAGTTCGGTTAGATTTTTTGTGATTATGAATGGAATTAGACGTACTACTAAATGTTGTATTAAGATCAGAATTATACTCACTCTTTGAAGATTGTAATGGTACACATGGATTCACTGTATCCCTGCTTTTAAAAGCACGGCATGGTTGCGTTCTTTCATCTGTTGTCGTTTCTGATTAAGGTGTTTATAGAATAGTAAAATCAATCCTTTAGAAAAAGTCCTCTAATTTATATTAATAATAACTTAAGAATTAAGTATACAATTACCTAACTTAATTTGAAGTAAATAACATATCACCATCATGTCCTTAGGCGATAAATGTGCGGACTTTTTTTTAGTCCTCGCCAAAGACTCTGGAACTTGTGACGGCATCCTGACCATCGATGATCATAGCAATGGAAAGTATATTGTTAATAATTTTCATTGATGTGTAAGGCCTACTCCTCGACTCAGCCTAATGTCAATCTCTGGTGTAGACATCGTTATTGTCTCATCCAGTGGATCGGTCCGATAAAACTCATCACGGGTAAAGAAAATTCGGCTAAAAACTTGTCAGAGAAGAACAAACAAAAACAAATTAATCTAGAAAAACAGAAGAAACTAAAGGAAAAGAGAAAACCTAACCTCTAAGAGTCAACGGATCCTCTACTCACTCGATAAAGTGGTTGCTCATCCAACCAACCAACTTCCCATAAACTAGTCTCTTGTCCATCCCCAATGACCATTTGTCTCCCCTCCAGGTATACATCTCTGCTCATCAGGCTTATGCTTAACTGCAGCAAAAGAAATATTATTAAGATATTTCTTAGCAACTTCTTGCCACAAGCCATTTTTGTATTCCAATTTTCACCACCGTTCAGGACTCCCGGTTTGTAAGGAGAAAGAAAGAAAACAGAAACAAATAAATAAAGAAAAATCTGGAGACACAAAAAAGGAAGATAATAAATTATAATGTGGCAGAAAGAGATGAAAAGAAATCCTCGATGCCGCTCTTCCAAGTGATCGAAGAAAATCTCCTTCCGCACAGGCGCACACCACAAGCCTAAAGTGCCTTCTAGATCGTTCCATCCAAGCATCAACGAAGTCATGTATGTCTGGGCATGTAGATGTAGACACAAAATCAATTCGAGAGCTAGAAAGTCCCCTGTAAGAAAAATATAGTTCTTCCGTTATTAATTAATCAAAAAGAAAGAAGAAAATTTTAGTCTGTTTATTTTGGCTAGGGTCATGTTGAATTAATGAGAAATAGATATTACATCTTTTATGACTGTATAACCAATATGAATCATAGGGCCTGTTCTTTTCGGCTGCGGCTTATGGCTTTTGGCTGAAATTTTTGAATTTTGGTTGTTTACGGTACAGATTACGGAGAGATAGATACTCACTTGCGATTTTGGCTGATACAGATGTTGGGCTTTTAACGTGTAGATTGTTTAACTTGTAGACCCCGTCTTAAGAAAATACTCCGTTTGAAAGTTAGGTACTGTAGCAGAAGCCAAAAGCCGATTTCAAAAGCCCAAAAGAACAGGCCCATAATCATTGTAGTTGTATAGCAAATACTGTTGTAGTTCAAAGCTAAACAACTGTATTATATTATCTAGCCGGCAATTGTGCAGACAATTCTGCTTGTTTTGTTTTTTACATGTGGATATAACAGTTAGTTGAAAACACCTTATTACGGCTATAATGATTAGAATTAGTAAATATTCTCACAACTAACTAGATTTCAAAGCACACCACAACACTGCACAACCGCAAACTAGCCCTAAATCAAACCAGAAGGATATACGCTACTATAACAAATATCGAACTACTGCCACATGGTAGATAATCTCACTTCGAACAAGCACACAATTGTACAATTTGTAGCCGGTATGCGTAAGATTACGATAATGCTCATCCGTGGTCAACTTTCAAGTCTTTGTTGATGACAAGTTACGCTGCAATGTAAAGAGTACAGCATTGGTCTAAATCAAACCAACATAGCAAATTACAGCTTGTGCAGAACGTATATCAAACTATTGAAGGCACTAAATTATCGATCACTGTTTCTCAAAAAAGAAACAAAAATACCATAATTCAACTCTGCCAACGCCAGCATTAATTTAATCAATTGGTATTGCAACGCCAATTTTCAGGGGAAAAGGTCATCTCAAGGGTTACAATCTCATACGCTAAATTGTGAGCATATTCGATTGTATTACTAGAAAACAGATTCAAGTTTATCAGTTCAAAGGAAACAAAAGTGCCACTTTAAACTTTAAGTATATTTGTAACTCCACTCCTGTATAGATGATTTAAATACACTATCTGCTCCATGTGCCAATTTCATTACACAATCCCAGCTCTATGCAGATAATAAGAATGGAAATGTTTTTGTTTGATCTGAAGATAACTGGTGCCCTTTTATTCACCTTAATGTCTTTCCACTGACTTTGAAGGTGCAATTCATACAAAATTGGACAGTAAACTTGTAAGTACTCTCGATCGGATTCAAGGACCGATGAGAATGCAAAGGGACTCAACGATAATCACACATGAAGGGATGAACAAGTGTATTGCATATGGGTGTCGAGAGTTACAAAATAGCCTCCTCCTCTCCCCTTACAAGGTATTTATACAGTGGGAGGAGGCGAGTAAAGTTACAAGTTTGTCCTCGGGACCTAACATACTCCAGTTAGAATCATTATATCACTACTACAAAAGGGCCATCACAGACGGTTCGGAACCATCATCACAGACGGTTTTCCGAACCGTCTGAATTTATGGGTCAGTAATAATCGGAGGTTATCACAGACGATTTGTGAGCCGTTTGTGATAATCACAACTCAGACGGTTTGTAACTAGAACTGTCTGTGAAGAACACTATCACAGACGGCTCGAATCAAAAACCATCTGTGATACTCACACATCGCAGACGGTTCTAGCTACCAACCGTTTGTGATGGATGAGCATCACAGACAGTTGGTAGCTAGAACCGTCTGTGATATTTTTTTTCATCACAGACGGCTGGTAGATAGAACCGTCTGTGATTGTTCATTCTATACCTAATTTTATTTTATTTTTTTTGGCTAGCCTCAGGAAATGTTAACTATGCCATCTGAAAACAAGCAAATACAGTAAGAAACACAGTACACATTCTATTTTTATTAAGAGTAGAGCCTACCATTACAATATCCCAAAACAATAAGTAGGTTACCCATCTAGCTAACACAACAAGAACAAAGAAAAAATAAAGATCCTTTGTGCCTAGGCCTTCTCGCCCCTGATGCAGTGCACGAGCTGGATGTTTTTGACGCTCACCATCGTCAGTGTTGATTGAGCGTCGCCTTGGTAACTAGTTGCTTCTACGGTGTATTGCCTCCCGTAGACTTGTGTGTTGTTTGCTTCATACGGGCTATTATGGTAAGGGTCAAGGAGGAGGAGACCAGTAAGGAGGCTAGGTTTGGGTGATTATTTATAGGGGAGGGAGAGGCGGGAGTGCACAAATTTTTGGTGCGGGGACGGAGAAGTGGAGCTACGATCCGTGGGGTGAGGGTTGGTGGATTTCTATTGGCTAGGATTGGGTTGGGGAGGATCGATGGGCCTAGCGGTCGGATTATCACAGACGGGTCTACATACAAACAATCTGTGATACTCTCTATCACAGACGGTTAGTAGCTAGGACTGTTTATGATGACTAAATATCACATATGGTTCTATATACCAACCGTCTGTGAATTAGAGCATAAGTTTTATATACCGGTGCAATATAAACTACTAGTCTCAAAAGATAAAACAACAAAGTTTTATATGGCTTATATATACTCATTTGAAAGGTTTCAGTGAGATCTACAACTTTTCAGTTGAAGCAAAATTCAAATTCTGAAGGGAAGACCAAGAAAAATGGCAAAATTAGAAACCAAAAACTTGTAACGCAAATTTGGGGCTAAAGATGTCCGATTTTGAGGGTCTTAGAGGGTGACTGGCTAAAATGAGTTATTTATTTTGGATCGGACTCATCGTCAGCTTTCCAACAAGTACAAGAACGTCGAAAACGGACACTATATGTAAAAGTTATGCCCGTTTTACTAAAGATGTCTCGGAACGGTTATTCCTAAGAACCGTCTGTGATACTTGCAATACAGATGGTTCCTAGGAACAGTCTGTGATTGAACTGTTATGATGTAAGCGTCCAGTTTAGCCTCTTTTGTAGTAGTGTATATCTCTCGAGGACACTAAGATACCCTGTATAGTGAATTCCATAGTTCATTGTGCCTCTCAAATAGCGCAAAACCCGCTCAAGTGCGCACCAATAATCATCTCCTGTATTAGAAGTAAACTAGCTTAATTTGAGCATAGCAAAAGAGATGTCAGGACGGGTAGCACCAGCTAGGTACATGAGTGAACCAATGATCTGAGAGTATCTCAATTGATCTTTTGCTAGTCTTTTATTCTTTCTAAGTATTATACTAGGATCATATAGTGTTGAAGAAGACTTACTATCCATATAGTCGAATTGGCTCAAGACCTTTTTCACATAATGGGATTGTGTGAGAGTAATCCCATTCTCACACCTGATCAGTTTGATGTTCAATATAACATCAACCTCTTCCAGATCATTCATGTGAAACCTTTGGGATAGAAATGTTTTGACTTCATTTATCACATCAATATCTGTCCCAAAGATAAGTATGTCATCAACATACAAACATAGAATTACTCCTTTACCTCCACCATGGCGGTAGTACACACATATGTCAACTTCATTACCGTGAAGCCTATAGATATTAAAGTTCTGTCAAACTTCTCATGCCATTATTTAGGTTCTTTTTTTAGACCATACAAAGATTTTAATAATGTACACACTTTGCCTTCTTGTCCAAGTACTACAAAACCATTAGGCTGATCCATATAAATTTCCTCCTCTAACTCTCCAGTAAGTAAAGCTATCTTTACATTCATTTGCGAGACAAGAGACTATCACAAACCAGCTATTTATTTCAAAATTTTTAGTAAAAAATTATTATATATTATTTTAATTTAAAATAAAAACAAGTGTTCTTTAGTTGCCTAAATTTTTGAAGATTTTATTTGCCTGATTTCAGCTTTTGAAAAGGCTTTTTCTTAAAAGTAACTCAATTAAAAACATAAAAATATTATTAAATAAAGGGTATTTTGAATTTCTATATATTTCCAATTAATTATTTATAGCATTTGGCTTTTATTTGGATTTTCGGTGAATTTTCTGGATTTTAAAATCCATTTCAAAGCTAAAAATTATTTTTGTAAAAAATTAAAACTAACATTAAGTTGGAAACATTTTTTTTCCAAGTCTAAAATATATTCAAAAATTTCTATGAATTTTTCTAATTTTTGGACTTTATTTGCTATTTTCTAAGCTTAAAATCCTTGTCTTTTTTCCTTCGGCTAACATGTTGACGCCCAATTTTCTCTCTTGGCCACGCGGCCAATCTACACTGCCTGTGCTACCCTTCTGTCTCTCCCTCTCCCTCTTTTCTCTCCTGCTGATACCTGGGCCCCATGCCATCTTTTTCCTCCTCCTTGTCTTCTTCCTTGGCCCCAATCTCCCTCCATTGCTGCCACCATGGCCTTCGGCCATCCCACTCCTTCCCGTTGCCTCCTTCCCTCCCGAGCACCACTCCGCCTTCCTCCCCACCTCCCGCACTCCAAGCCCCACCTCCCCAGCCATTAAGTTCTACCCTCCCTTTTACTTCTATAACCGCCGCCCACACACCGCAAATTCCTGCAACAAATTAACTGCTGGCCACTGCCTCCTACCCCTATAAAGCCTTACCCCGAGCACCCCCACTCCTCATTCCATCTCTCCCCGTGCTCTCCTCCTCCTCTCCGTGCCCGAGCTCTCCCTGCACTGTGCCTTCCCTCCTCCGCGCTGACGATCTCAATCAGTGAGAAATTTCGGCCGCCCCCAGTACCTTTGCGCCCCGTTGACCTCTCCTCCGACTTCACCACATCTTCACATAGCTTGTCCACCCCTCAGTCGGGTCACTTCACTGCTGGAACCATGACTTCACCAGAGTCAAGCCACCTCCGCCGCCCATCCTTGTCGCTGGCCACTATCGAGCGTCCCAAAGCTTTGAGCCAAGGTAAAAAGGGACCCCGTCATCTCCTCTCTCTTTTGCACCTCCCACTGGCCGTTGTTGCCCACCGGACCACCACCACCATCAGCTTCTATGTGCTACCTCTTGTCGACCTTACCACGTCAGCACGACAGCTGATGTGGCTGATGATGTGGCTGCCACATGGCACCACATGTGCACCACATCAGCGCCAGCGAGCCACACAGGCACCACTCCATACCCCATGCCACCTCAACCGCCTCCCCGGTCCATGGACCCAGTCCACCACCCCAGGCCCACATGTTAGCCACAACGACAAAATATTGAAACTCTAGGCTGACATCAGCATGACACCATAAAGACATTTTCCCATAGAAAAATCAATTTGGCCAAAAATCAAAATTCACCTACTGATGTTATAATCTCCTTTTTCTTAAGAGAGATAATTCTATGAAAAATCTAATTTATCCTTTCTCTTTCTTTTTCTTTGATTTCAAACTTCTGAAACTCGTATTTCTTCATCCTAGCTCTGATTGGACCCATTCAAATTTCTAAATTCATCTAAAATCCTAAACTATCCATTTATAGACTCTTTTTGATTTTTTTGGAGTTTATTTGAGTTTGTTTTGTTTTGGTCGCTTTTCACGTGTAGATTGCGATGTCCCAGAAGAGTGCAATTTTGACAACAATTCTCACCAATTTGCGGAGCAAGGTAAGTTACACACCTTGATAATGTTGATTTCAGTTTGCAAATAAAATTGTGTTGTTTTGAATTATTCTGCATGCATATTTTTATTCAATATATTTCAATTCAATTTTAAACTTAGTTGTTGCCTACATGTTAATACCTCCTTTGATGTTGATTCCCAGATATCTTGTCACCCTAGAATAAAACTCTAGTTAGTACACTAGTATTGGCTAGAAAATTTTATAGCAAGTGCTTAGAAATAATTCTAGGCTTGGACTAATTTTTTCGCATAAAATGACAAGCTTTTAAAATGTATATATGATGCTACCTAATGATGAAAATATATATTTGTACCGCACCATGTCACTTTTGGGTCAAGATGAGCAAGAGTTCGAGGTGGACCTGTTTTGGAATCCAATTCGGCCTCCGGAGATAGCACCGAATTCAAATGAGCATAACTTTCATATACAGACTCCGTTTAAACTCCACGAGTACTTGATTGAAAGATTATCTCATCCTCTTTCCAACATATCTGGCCTCACCTCTAAGATCCTTCTAAGCATGATGTGATTTACAAAACAATTCGCTACTATCTCTGATTCTGAAATGGGCAGTGCTACGCCGCCTCCTCTTGGGCCCATAGGCCTTGTAACCTTAGAGGCATGTGCCCACCCTCCTAGCCGCCACCCTCTAGCTGTTATTCTCGTATAGTCTAATGTGTGCTACACTTTAGGGTTGGATTTTGTTTATGTTTAGTTTGTCTTCATTGCAACTTGTATCTTCTACGTGTGTTGACTAGACCACCTGGTCAAGATCCTTATTCGAAATCCCATCTTATCAGTATTTTATAAATATTTGCAATACATCAGATTGCATTTTACTTTGTTCTTGCGTCTTCTTCAGTGTATGAAGGATTTGATCTTCGTGATCAAGTCATTCGAGTATTCGTGCACGGTTGATAATGACTTGTCGAGCAGTTCAGTGATTGTGTTGTTTCAGGCCTTGCGAGTTCATAGCCAGGATCAGAAGAGTTGAGAGACTTCTTCTGAATTTATTTTCTCATCAAAAGATCGAGCCAGATCTGGACCTCTGTAGTTCATCATCTTTGTCCATCCACCAATTAGTAGAAAGGTAAGTGAAGAAAATGGTAGGTAAATTACCGTACCCAGATCCTCTGGCACCACCAATAGTCACGTTGGCAGTATTCTACCCTTGCTGAATTTTGATGCCCTTTCGCTTATAGCAGTGCTTGGCATAATGCCCACTGTCACCATAGGCATAGCATGTAGCATCCTCCATATTTTCTTCCTTTTGTTGTTGTTGGTCTTTTTACAGCTCATGGTTGGAGCCACCTTGGTTTTTCCCTTATTCTTCACATTGCTGGCCCGCTGCAAAATATCAGTGCTAGACTGTCCCTCGACCACTTTTGGTGCATCGTTTGCTTAGGCCTTTTCTTCAACATCAAGACTGGCAACCAAATCCTCAATAGAAATATCTTGTCTCTTGTGTTTCAAAGTTATGGAAAAATTCCTCTAGGATGGAGGTAATTTGGCAATAATGCCTACAGCCACAAACTTGTCCAGCAACTGGAAACCAAAGTGTGCGACTTCTCTCACGATGAACTAGTTCATGAGCTTGCTTGACCATAGAACGGTTATCAATCATTCTATAGTCATGGTATTGCTCCATGACATACAATTATCATCCAGCATCTAAGGCAACGAACTTATGTTCGAGTGCCTCCCACAGCTTGGCAGCATTCTGTATGTGCATATACACATCGCAGAGCTGGTCAGACAACACGCTCAGAATGCATATGACATCGTAGCTGTGTCAAACTCTCTGTCTTTCGACAGTGTGAGGTCCTGGAGACACAACCCAAAATACATTCATAACCGAGAGCCACAACTAGACTCTTGTCTACCATTTTTGAAATTCACACTGGTAAATTTGTCTGGTTTCATTGCCTTGGCAAAGCCAGCCATCACTAAGTGCATATCAGGTTTTTGGATTGTTATAAAATAATGCACTTTAGTAACTAACTTAAACTGATAAACACAAGAACTACAAATTTGTAGATTGCAAATACATGTGTACTACAGGTTTTTTTAACAAATTACCAAACAATAAGAACAATAGCATGGTAATCTTGCATATATCAGACAACACATTGAGTAAAAATGACATTCTTCTCACAGTGGGTGTTGGGATCAGTTGGAGGGTTGGAAGAAGTAGGGAGTAGTCACGTGAAGCGCTTCCCAAAAACCTGATTCGCCCCTTCCCGTGCGGGACTCGAGTGATGACAATTTTAGAGGTATTGCTCTTCCCACACAGATGCATGCCAATGCAAAAACGGAGAAACCAGAAGCAACTAAGTGCAAGAACAGTGAGAATGAGACGGAGAGAGCAAAAGGTGACACAATTTCCTGGCCACCTCCTCCCTTTTAACCATGAACTAGTAACTAACATGTTAAACACAATTTACTGTGTTGTAACATCTGCATTAATACACAAGCCATCAATGCAAAAGGTCAATTACAGGTGCAAGTTAAAAATTTATGCAATGTGCAAAAGGAAGCAACACCTCTGCAAGCACCCGGACTTGAAATCACAGCACCATTCATGTGCACGCCACATGTGGGCGGGCGATGCCATGGCATGCAGTGGTGTGGTGAGGTAAGGTGAGCTAGCATGCGCGTGTAGTCTTCTTTTGCTTTACTTCACTATAGCCATACCCACTCTTCCTTATAAATTGGTGTGACTCTCTTTTGGTGAGCAATATGGGACTATTTCTCCCACTACATGCCATGTATGAGTGGGCCTTTGTAATTTATAGGAATTATTATTTGGGTTGGGCCCCCAAATACTCTAACAGCTGCTACCTAAAAAGCTGTGGTTCAAAGGTGGAGTTTGGATATGACGTCTGACAGCAACTCCAATATCTCTAGATTAGGTGCCCGAAATGCTCGGATGGTCACTGGACCACGGTCTGGATAATGTGGTAGAAATCTCTCAAGGCAAGGGGCGTCCTCGATGACCAGCTCTTGGAACTTGATAGCATGTTCGTTGTCCCAAGGAGCAGAGAAGCTAATGCTCCTAAGAGTTACAAGCTCATGCAGAGGTGGCTAAAGCCCACATTCTGCTCTAGCAAAAGGCTCTCCAAGATAGGGCAACAGGATAGCACGGCATGGAGTGCATCATCCAGGGTGGTGATGCCGAACAGGGTGAGCTGCGAAAAATTCAGCGGTGCTATCTTGTTGGGCAGGGACGGAGCCAGCCTATTTTGGGAGCCTAGGTAGATGGGCTGGCTAGCCCAAGAATCGCTACTAGCTTCAATGGCTGCTCTATGACTGAGTTCTAGGGCTGCTCACCGGTGAGCCCGGGCAGCTGCTTAGGATCACCAGGCCTTGGCTCCACTCCTGTTGTTAGGGAAATCCCAATAGCTGATCTTGGCCACATGGAGTGTAGGCGTGAAGCAGAGCGTGTACAGTAGTTATTGGTCCTTGATTTCGTAGTTGACCTCGATCTCCTAGAGGTTGTGAGGGATCGGGACTAGGACCCAAGCCAGCCATCGATCTTGCCATAGCAGACGCGGAGGCGGATGTACGGGGAGAAGCGACAAGCAAGGGCAGGGTGGTCGGAGAGGATGTTGGAGACAAAGATGATGCGATTGCGATCCTAGCCGAAGAGGTCGTGGTCAGCAACGAGAGTGAGTGGCGCAAAGCGCCAAAGGGAGTGTGAAACGAACCAAAATTTCAAATTTTTGAAATTTATTTGATTTTTCTTGAATATGATACTTTTGCCAAATTCAAAAACTCTTCTTGATTTTACACTTTCTTCTTCGAGAAAATCCATTTTCACCTCACCTTTGCGCCTTGCACCTTGGCACCAACTTCCTGCTCTCGTTGTTGTGTGCCAACCCACCATTTCATGCACCATTCGCCCGCCCTCACCACTCGTCGCTGCAAACCGCATCAACAGGAGCACAATAGCTGCACCACCTTGCCAACTGACCATACCATGCCATAACTCTGTGGCAGGCCACACACCATCCTTCACCACCGCTAGACCTTGCCACTGCCACCATTGTCACTAGTCACTCGACACACGCAATGCCATGACTCTTCTCACCAGTTTTCATGCTCACACTAGTGAGATGCTTGCACATCTCGCTGCCAGCACAATTGCCAGCACCGCCACTACAACGTCGAAGTGCCTTGGCTGTTGTCGGGACCTGAATATATAGATCCAGACCCTCTGTGCATTCTACACTAGTCCAAGATCATGCTAGTGCACACAGTGGCAATATAGATGCAATATCATTCATACACATGAAAGAATAAAAAATAGATAATATTATTTTATTAATTGAGTACAAACTTATGATGAGAGTTTACATTTATTGTGTCTCACAAGGCTTAACACTAAGGAATAAACTTGGAACAGAAAACCAAAAGATAACTTCAGTAGAAAATAACACATCTCAAGCCATAGGTAATCGGCTAGGGTTGCTCGACCTAGCGCTTAACCTCCTTCGAAGTACTCCTCCTCAAAGAGCGGTGAAGATTTCTCTCCTTCAGCAACTGAGTTGTGTTGATAGCAAGAGTGAGCATATAGAATACTCAACAAGTTGTATATGCAAAATACAATTTATAGATGCAAGGCTTGAACAAAGTAAATAGCTAACTTGGCTTGTTTTGTAGAAAGCTAAATTTAACATGTAAATATAATAAATAGATCGAAAGCATAACTTGAGCAAAATAGGTAACAAGCTAACAACCTCCCACATAGCTAGTCATGGCAACGGGCACAAACCCGCTGGGTTTTGCCATCCCAAACCCGTGCTCGTGAAAGTTGGACGTGCCCGCTAAAAAACCCATGCCCGTTGACGGGTGCAGATTTTTGCCTAGACCCATGCCTACTCGGGTAACGGGTACCCACGGGTCACCCGTGCCCGACAATAACTGTGCAGATTGCAGACAGTGCAATGCTTAGCAAGTCAACAATAAGTTCAATTTATATGCTAATATGCATGAAATAAGCAACGCCAAATCCACAATGCACATCACTAGTTCACTCCATCAATTCTCAGTTCATAGTTCACTGGCATAGCATATCAGCATACGACAAGTTCATTACATGTTCATAGTTCACAACTCAGTTAAAACCAAAAGGAGAGACATCAACTGCTCCTTGTACTTGACTTGTTCCCAAAAGGTCGTCGCCACTTGATTACTTGAATCTGGTGCGTGCAGAAGCCTCAAATTGCAAGTTCCTAAATGAGCAGAAAATAGCACACTAATTGGCTATGGACTGTTGAAACGGGGCTATGCGGCTGCTGCTGCGGCTTTTGATTAGTTGGGCCATACCGTATGAGGCTATGGGCTGGTTTGCTGGGAGCCTGGGTTTATAACTCCTATGGGCCGGGTTTATATTACCCATGGGTTTACGGGTTTAGGTATTATAGGAACGTACCCGAACCCGGCAGACTCGATGGGTTGGGCTTTTGCCCATTAAGAGACCCATGGGTTAGGAAATTGACTCAGACCCATGCCCTAATAGAGTAAAAACCCACCGGGTATCGGGTTCCGGGTACCCATTGCCATCTTTACACATAGCTCATCCATCAGTTTCACATTACTTTTCCTTTCCAAGTTTTTGGTTATGAAAATCTAACCCTTTGTGTGAAATTCCCTATCATGTCCATAACCACAGACACAGCTATTCGAATAGATCGATTTAACACCCTATGGAGGTTGCACAACTTTTCTCACAATATATGATCAACTCATCCTATCGGCCATTTACACGCTTCCTTAGACGTGTGACTAAGATGATCATAACAAAGCCTTTTAGAAACTTCGCCCCAACCTGGTAACAACATCCCAACACATGCAAGTAGGCTCGAAGCTTAACATTGGATTTGTAAACAGAAAAATGTCCTTAAGATGTAAGCCAACAAATGTGATCACACCTTCCATCCTAACACTGAGCTTAACCTACCACTTGAGGAGTCAATATCAAAACTCGGTAACTTACTAAGCTAGGTCCGTCCCATTCCAAACATGTGGTTGTACGATTGTGGCTCAGTTCAATGGCATATAAAGTTAAGTCCTTAACTGATCAAGGCGATACTACACACATTATCTGTTCCACAATTCACTAGCTTTCCACAAACCACAAGAACACAGTTCTTTCAATCACCCCAGTCTAAACCATGTATCCACCCTTGATGTTAAAATAAAACACATGCCATCAATGATAACACATAGTGCACTAAGTTATTCACAAAGCGATCCTATATATCACTAATCAAATTTAATTTGATTCTAAAACAATGTTCCATAGTTCCCAACATGGATAAGCAATCGATCCAACCTACCTTGGTGACAAATTAATGACCAACTAATAATAACCATCCTAAGGTGACAAAAGGATCATGGCATACAAATGACAAAGTGGATAAATAGCAACTGGGAAAATAACTACATCCCAGGGTATTATTTTTAATAAAAAGCAATGCATGTAATTTAAACACAATATAAATTTAATAAAAACTAGATTCAACATGATCAAGGTTGCACAACATGCCTTTGATGAAGTCTTGATCATGGATTACTTCTTCTCCTTGCTCAACGAAGGATTTTGATGCATCGAAGACTACTCATACAAAAAAGAAAATCGAACTAAAAACCAAGAATAGAGAAAAACATACTCCAAAAATTAAATAAAACATATTATAAAATAGGGTTTGATTTTAGATGAATTTAATGACTTGAACAGGCTCAACCAAAGTTTGTATGAGAGAGAACGGGCTTTTGGAAGTTGAATCGGCTAAGAAAATCAGGAAAAAGAAAAGAGAGAATTGAGAGACTGGCAGGTGGGACAAGGGAATATTCCCAAATCTTTTTTGTTGGTACAAGACCAGACAGTTAAATTAGAAGCACCCCCGGTCTAATGCGGAGACCATCAAGGGTGTGAAGGGACTCAAGGAGAAGCACACAAATGACCCAAGTGTATTCAATATAAGTGTCTAGGGTTTACAAATGGCCTCCCCTCTACCATTACAAGATATTGTATTTATAGGGTAGAGAGAAAGGCGTGTGAAGTTACAAGTTCGCCCTCAGAGCCTAGGTTACTCCTAGGGGTATCTACGTCATTTTTCCTCACTAGGGCCTCACCTCATCTGAGAATCCGGGGTTAGTTCATGGCTGGCTTCGGACTCTATCCAGGGTTGGCCCCGGACCTCCCTTGGGGTCGGCCCCAGACCTCCCCTGAGGTTGGTATTGTGTACCTCGCCCGGGGTCAACCCCGAACCCCTCTGAGGTTAGTCTTGTGTACCTCGCCTAAGGTTGGCCCCAAACCCCTTTTGGGTTGGTCTTATGTACCTTGTCCGGGGTTGGCCTTGCAAACCTTACCAAGGTTGACTTAGGGACTTGGCTCGAGATAGACCCTCCAACAAGTGCCATCACTTCGATGTGGTCATAGGCCTAAGGTGGCGCGGAGACCCTCCCCCAACATTTTCTTTTAGAAATTGCCAAAATTCTATAGAGGCTAAGGTGGGGACCCACATGTCATAGACATGGTCCACTGAACCAAACTAGGTTAGGCTGACATGGCGAACATGTGGCAGGCACGCAAGCTAAAAGGGATGATGTGGCACCTACGTGGCAGTGACATGGTTGATGATGTGGTATGCTGACGTGGCAAGGTTGCGGTGAGGTGGCAATTTGGGTTGACATGGCATACACATGGACTTCCATGTGGATTGTGCATTGATGTGGCTTGCCATGTAGACGACTAGCATCGAACAGTCTGACAGTCGCGATGGTTGTCTCCAGCGATGGAGACCGGCGGTGATAGGTGGGTCAGCATGGTCAGCTCTAGCATCCTCACATCATGGTGAACTCATCTATTAGCTCGGATCTGGCTTAGAGGCATGGCACAGTAGTCAGTGGCGAGAAGGGTAGTGATGTTATACAACTCGATAGCACGACAGCGATATAGACTTTGGTATGGCTCAACAACATGCTCAATGGGTTCCTGGAAGCAACGCGGCACTACTCTTGTTGGGCATGGGGATCAATGGTCAATGGACTTTACCTACAATGAGATTGAGGTGGTGGAACAGATCGACTCTACAGCGACGGTGAGCTCTGGTGGTTCTTCGGTGAAGACGATGGCTCCAAGGTGAAAATCTTGACTCGATGAAGCTTCTGGCACGGTCAACTTTGGCAGAGACTCCTTTGCTCATTGACGATTGATTGTTGGACTTAGGCAGTGGTGACGAAGCTCAAAATTGCTATTCCAGTGATGTAGGTTTTCGCAAGGGCTAAGGTGGCTTGGGGTACAAAAGTCAAAGGCTTGGGCTCATATTTATGCCCACAAGAGGTGGTGCAGTGCAGAGGAGTCTAGAGACAGCATGATGGGGCTATAGTGTCCAGCTCATACATGGAGAAGGAAACCAAGTCGAAGATGATGACTCTAATAGGCGGGGTCCACTAGTCAGCGATGGTAGGCGGGCGTGCGATGTGATGTTGAAGCGTGGCGAAAGTGGTGTCGATGAGTTGGGCTAAGCTGAGGCGATGATGCCGGATTGGATTGGGCCAAAGAGATCAGTGTTGGGCCGATGCTAGGGTTTCGACCCACATAAAAATCCTGATTTTAAATTGATTTCTCAATTTAGAAATCCCAAGAAATTCAAAGAAAGCACAAAAAATAGAAAATAACTTTGAAAAATCCAAAATAATTCCACAAAATACTCTGAGACAAGAGGAACCAACAAAAGATATTTTTAGGATTTTTTATGTTTCATTTTCCTAGATTAATTCTTGAACAAAACTTAAGCTTCATTCCTTAAAAATGAAATTCTTTGAGAAATTAATTAAAGCAAATTTTAATTTGGAAATTTTTGAAAACTCTGAAAATTACGATGTTACAAACCCCCCCTAAAAAGGAATCTTGTCCCGAGATTTAAGTTAGCTAGAGAAAATATTGGGGAACTTGGCTTTCAAATATTCTTCACGCTCCTGGGTTGCTTCACTCTCTGAATGATTACCCCATTGCATTTTACAAAAATGGGTGGCCTTTCTATAAGTCAAGCATTTCGCTACACCAAAATCGTAACATACTGCTCCTTGTAAGTAAGATCCTTTTGAAGTTCAATTACTTGCAATGGGGTTTGTTCAGTCGGAACTCGAAGATATTTCTTAAGTTGAGAAACAAGAAACACATCATGCACTCCTACCATTTACTCTAGCAATTCCAACTAATAAGCAAGTTCTCCACATTGTTGTAAAACCTTGAATGCTCCAACATATCTCGGAGCAATCTTTCCCTTAGACTGAAATATCCTAACACCTTTGAGTGGTGAAACCCTGAGATATACAAAATCTTCAAGCTCAAAATTCAAATCTCAATAACGATTATCTGCATAGCTCTTCTGCCTAGACTGAGCTACTTTCAACATTTCTCTAATCACAATCACTTGGTCTTTTGCCTCTCGAATCACATCACATCCAAACACAAGACATTCTCCTATCTTTTTCTAATTGAGAGGGGGTTCTACAGGGTCATCCACACAAAGCTTCAAATGGTGATATTTACAAACTAGCTTGATAACTACTATTATAGGAAATTTTGCATAAGGCAAACACTTATCCCAATTAGTACCATGAGTTAAAACATTGGCTGTCAACATATACTCTAAAATCTAATTGACTCTTCCAGTTCGCCCATTGTTCTAAGGGTGATAAGTAGTACTAAAGTTTAAATAGGTGTCCATAGCTTCATGCGGACTTTGCCAAAATCGGGAGGTAAACTAAGATACTCTATCCAACACAATCTATCTTCATTAGCACTCCATGCAAACTAACAATCCTTGACATATATGACTCTACTAAATCATATCCAGTATAGGTAGTCTTTACCGAGATAAAATGAGTAACTTTGGTCAAATGATCCACTATTACCCAAATAGAATCATAACCCAACTTATCGTAAGTGTCGTAAGAGTGTCTTATACAGTCTCACCATCGTGCCACAAAGGTGGTGCTACCACCACCTCTCCATTGCCAGTGATATCCGGCCGCTATCTGATGTATCCAGCTTGTTCCTCAACGACGCCGACTATCGCCATGAGTTAGCTCCTTCGTTGTGACACCACAGTCGACTACACAACACGCTCTTGTCGTAAGTGTCGTAAGAGTGTCTTGTGTAGTCTCACTGTCATGCCACAAAGGTGGCGCTACTGCTGCCTCTCCATTGCCGATGATATCCAGCCACCATCTGATGCATCCAGCTTCTATTGTCTGCTAGGATCTCTACTTCTTATATATTCTTGCCATGTTAAAGAGTTGGGTTCGTTATCTTGTTATGCTGTAATGGTGGATTCTAATCTTAATGGAAATAGAATATGATGTTGTGTTTACCACTATATTTGCTTGTTTTCAAATGGCATAGGTAACATTATTTCTTGAGGCTAGTCAAAAAATAAAAAAATTAGGTATAGAATGAACTATCACAGACGATTTGTGCTATAAACCGTATATAAAGGAATATCACAGACAGTTATATATACCAACTGTCTGTGATACTCGCCAATCACAGATGGTTGGTAACTAGAATCGTCTGTGATGTATGAGTATCACAGACTATTTTTGGTTTGAGTTGTTCATAATAGTTTTCCTTACATACGGTTTTAGTTACAAGCTGTCTGTGTTGTCTTTATCACAGACGACTCACAAACCGTCTATGATAACCTCCGATTATCACTAACGCATAAATACAGGCGGTTCAGAAAATTTTCTGTGATGATAGTTTCGAACCATCTGTGATGACCCTTTTTGTAGTAGTGTACGAGTACCGACCGTAAAGTCTATGACTACCGATCACAAAGTCTACGACTACCGATCGCAAAGTCTACGACTACTGACCGCAAAGTCTACGACTACCGAGTACCGACCAGGTAGTGTAGCTACGACTACCAACTAGTTCACTCTCGCTTACGACTAATTCACTGTAGCTTACAACAGATGACCAAGTATTGTAGCTACGACCATCAATACAAAGCACTATAACTACAACCATCGACAAGGTACTATAGCTACGACCATCCGTGGTCAAAATGCCATGGTCATTCTACCGTGGTTGAAATACCGTGGTCGAAATACCGTGGTTGATTTGCCGTGATCGATCTATCGTGGTCAAGTTGCCGTGATCTTAAACTCTCAACACAAGGCCATTTGGACCAATGAGTACCAATCGTGGTCAAAGCCAGCCAGTTAGATCGCCCAATACAAGGCGCTCAGATTGCTTAATCTGAGTATTCCAGGAAATCCAGATTTCCAAAAGCACATCGACCGAAACTTTCCCAATGCAACCCAAATATAAATTATTCACCATCACTAAATTCACAACCTATCCACATGGTCTAACAATCTTCCCCTTGATTAATACATTGACAATACCTCAAAATCTCTTGAATGGGTTGTGTTTTGAAAAAAAGCAAAATTTGCAAAAAGAAAGTTTCAAAGCTGCAATTTTAGCAAATTTCTGCCAATTTTCTCTTCACTTTCTCCCCCTTTGGCAATGTAATCATCAAGAACCTTCCGAGGAAGAATAGCTCTAAGAAGGAGCAATGAGAGTAAAAAATCAAGAAGCTTTATAGATTATCTAAGTCACTTTGCATTGATTTAGGATGTGTTTGGTTGGAGTGATAAAAGTGGAATGGGATGCGATGGAATAGGATGAAATGGTTCCACAAAAAAGGTGGAACCACATGGTCCAGCATCTAAGAAGAATATTCTCTAAATTTGCACAGGCTCATCCCACTTTGGACCATTCCATCCCACCCCATCCCTCAAACCAAACACATGGATAGGCTTGGTTAAAGGAACCATCCCATTCCATCCCACCCCATCCCTCAAACCAAACACACCCTTAATAAATGACACCAAGACATCTTTTTGAGTAGAAATACCTAGACCATATAAAGTTATATATTATATAGCAATGTCAAAACAAGTCTTTAGCATGATTAAGCAATTTATATTAATGACAAGCATCTCAATAATAACCAAACCGATTATAAGGAGCACAATGAGATATCACAATGAAAAGTCAAAACCTAAAAGTGAAGCAGACTGTAAATCTAGATGAGCTAGCCATCTCATAAAACAACCTATTGCTCCACAATCAATTCTTAAGCATGTGACATGCTTGTAGCATACTTCTTTTCATGATGGCATGCATATAGCATACTTTCTCTTAATGGTGGCATGCTTGAAGCATACTTCTTTTTATTTGTGCACTTCTTATGCTTTTCTTCTTGTTTACACATGGCATGCATGAAGCATACATCTTTTCAATTTTCTCTTTCTCATTTTTTTCATAACATGCCAAATTGAGTGAATATAAAAATATTACAATATGAAACATACGAGCCTCATAGCTAAGATTTGAAGTAAGACTCACAATCAAGCTAATCCTTTTAGGTGAACATCGCAAAGTACTATCTATAAACAATCTAGTCAAAATTTCCGCCATATTATATTTTAGTTTAAATGTAGCAGATCAATTATAACCAATCATAATCAAACCTACAAAGTATACGAGTAAATATAATAAAGAGAGCTCTACTACTCATTTGATTTCAATGACTTGGACTTGATAAATTATTTGACATGTATAATAAACAAAGCTTCTGGAATTGTTAAACAACAAGCTCCCCTCAGCATTATCCAATGGATGCAACATAACCAAATCACTTCACAAAAGAGCGAAACGAGAAGAATCAAGTGGCTTTGAGAGAATATAAGTAATCTGAAAATTAAGATCAACAAGGTGTAGAGCAACATCACCTTTTCCACATGGTCTCTCGGAAAGTGAAATCTCTTGGAAGCTATCAAAGAAGATGAAGAACCATCAATTGTTCCAATTAAGCAATGGCGTAAAAGATTAGAACCCAATTAAGCTCATGTTCTCCATCCTCATCAGTTGTTCTTACATCATAGGAAATGTTGGTTTCACAATACTAGGGTTAGTGAAATAAGATTTAGGAATCCAATACTGAGATACTAGATTAACAGGGGCAACAGTAGGCAAAGATTTAAGTGAAGAGTTAGCCTCTATCAGATTTCAGTCAGACTGCCATTGAAATGCCAGTCTAACCACAAAGCGGTTTGACCACCTTGGCAAGGCCGGTCTGATGGCTCTGCAGTGTGACCACCTCGGCAAAGTCGGTCTGACCGCCAGCAGGTCAGATCGCACCACCAATGGTGGTTCGACCACCTGAGGCCCATCTAGCCGCGTGAAAAATGCCGATCTGACCGATCCTATCACAAAAGATCCTGATCCTGTAGAAAATTGTTTAGAGGGACCAAAGCGATGATAAAGAACTTGCACAAACTCCACTCCAGAACGAGAAAGCTTCCTTAACTTGTCTTTATTCTCTTTCTTTGCTTTTTGAAAGTAAAATTGAACCAAATGATCCTCTCTACCACAATGAATACATTGATACTTGACTTGATAAGAAGTCATATCTGTTGACTTCACAATACCCAATTTGGTAGAGAAATCATTTGCAATACCAATAGATTTAAGGATAATTTATTTTGGTTCAGATTCTACTTCAAATTTTCTGATTCAAGTAACTTGACAACTTTAGAAGGATTATTATTAGCATGCTCAAGATAATTAAATCCTAGACCACAATTTTTCACACTTGATTTTGACCTGTCTAGAATCATATTCCGATTTTTCTTACCAAAAGAAAATCTCTCTAAAGTATCTCTAAAATACTCATGCCTTTTAGCCAACAAGGGACAGGATGTGCACATAATAAGTTCATTCACTAAATTCTTGTAAGCACTAGATTGAGCCAATATTTCTTTTTCAACAAAGTCATTCAATTGCCTAGTTAAACCATCAATTTCAATATTTAACTTAGGACAATTTGAGTAAGACATGTTTTCATGATAAAACATTTGCTAAATAGATTTCTGAGATGAATTAAGTCTAGCTTTAGCAATTCACTTCTTTTACATGGAGAGGGTTTGCTAGACTTAAAGTTCTTAGCACACAAAGATTGAACTAACGAAATAGAAATTAGGGTAACTTTCATCTTTTTCAAAATCTTCTTAGTAACATAAGTATGGACAGTTGTACCAAGAGCGAAGTAAGCATGCAATTTCTCATATTTAGTATTAAGAGAATCAAATTTATCCATGTAACTTGTATGAATAGATCTAACATTATTAAGCTCAATTAACAGGTTAATGCATGAAGAACATGAATCATCATCTGGAACCATAACTCTTAACCTAGCAATTTCTGAATTAAGATTTTCAATAATAAAATTATTTTCTTTCCATTTCTTTGTAGTCTTTTTAATTCAATAGTAAGTTTAATCAAACCATCTTCAAGCTCATCATACGATGGTCTTACCTCATCGAGATCACTGTAGTCATCGTCGTTGTTGTTACTTGCCATGAAGCACATACCCGTGAAGTTGTTGTTCTTTTTTTACCTTTAGCATCATCATTGCAATGGTTGATATCGTCCTAACTCTCATATTCCACATCACTCAAGTCAAGACGCTCAAGAGCCAATATGATCATTTCAACAAACTTGCGACAAAAATTGCCACCCTTGGTACGGATGTTCTTGGATGGCCAATGATGATAATTCTTGTCTTCCTTGATCACTCTACCCTTGAGTTTAGGGCAATCCATCTTAATGTAGCCTAGCTCACCATACTCATAGCATTTGATCGAGCCTGAAGCGCCTCCTTGTTTCCTCATCCTCACGTTGTTGAGTGCCTTGATTGCACATGAGGATATCAACACCAAGCCTTGTTCAGCGAGCTGTTCGAATTGTTCCTCTAAAAAAGAAGACAAAGCAGACAAAGAAACATAGGACAAAGAACTCAATGAAGTATCCTGCACAGGGTTATTTACAAGTGTTAAAGATAAAGATTTCTCAATCTTAGATGGCAAAGCTTCCATCTCATAGGTTTTCAATCTAGATTAAAAATCATCTATGGTTAAAGTATCTAAATCAACAGTTTGATTAATACTTGTGACAACCATCAACCACTCTAAACATAAAGATATCAAAACTTTAGTTGCATTATATTCATCAGTAGGAATAATATTAACACCACGCAAATCACTCAAGATTTTCTCAAAATGAGCAAAGAGATCATCAATAGATTCACCAGGCTTCATAGCAAAATCAGAATACACTTTTTGATAAAGATTTTTATGCACTTTCTTAATTTTAATGGTTTCTTCATGATAACCGCAAAGAGTTTTCCATATAAGTGGGCAGAATTAATATGAGCTACACAATCAAATTTTTTTGTGAGAAATCCCTTGAAATAGCAAGTTACGAGCTTGAGCATTTAAATCAACATCTGCTTTATTTAGATTAGTAATAGTAGCAGAAACCTCGTAAGGTCTAGAAACCCTATTCCAAATATTACTACCTTGAGCCTCAATGTAAGCTTGCATATGACACTTCCAAAAAACAAAATCTGTACCACCTAGCATGGGGAGACGATTCACATCCCTCTCTGATGCCATAGCAACTTGCTCTGATACCACTTGTAGGATCGAGTACAACAATTAGAGGGAATGAATGATTATCTACACTTTTTGGAATCTCTTAGTGCTCGATGAAGGTTTTGACTGCTTGGCATTCGACCACTCGCTCGACTGCTCGGAGATCGACCGCTTGCTTGTCCCCTTTGTATGTAATCATAATATTCAACACCAGGAGCAAACCCATTCGATCACCTGTGCCTTTGACGGTGATCGAGTGGACAACTCAGTGAGCGATCAAGTCAATGAAGGAACTCAATCTCACCATACAATACTCATAATGAGAATAAGTCAAAAATGATGCTCAGAAAACATGCCACCGATGCCAGCTAACTTTTTCCAAAATATATCATATCTTTATTTTTGTATCATATTTTATGGCTGCAAAATGCCCTCACGGCACCCCTCAAGCCTTAACACAAAAACTTTAAAAGCTTTCTCCTCAAATGCCGTCTCGAGTCCTCTAGTTAAGTCTTAACCTCTCCCTCCTTTTATATGCTAGAGCCTCAACCCATGTCATTATCAACATGGATACGAAATCCTAACCGAATTCTGAAAATCAAGGGAACAGAAACCTTTCCAAACATGGGTTTTTCATTATCTCTAATCCTTCCAGTTGTGGACACCTTCCATAACTCCTTCTAATCCATCACGTGTCAAAGATTCCAAGACCGCACCTCCCGTAACTTCTCCACGCATCAACCACCTTTGATCTCCACGTGCTCTAGCATGAGCCCGACCACCTCGTGACATCCTTGACCACTTGGACCTTAGATTTCCCCCTCCTAGTCTCGGTCCTCCTTGTCACCGACCATAACCGTCTCCACACCAACCTATAGATTTAAAGACTAAAGAACTTTTTTCCTAGCACAGGTTCTTCCCAACTTGACCGTCATCAGTCCACCATGCAAACCACACCCTTAATCATCAGTATCCTCAAACCAGATCATCCACGATCTCAATTTCCACGCTTTCCAAAAACCAACTTCAGATCACTTAGAAAAGCCGGTCAGACCACCAAGCACAGGTCGATCAGACCACTAACCCAACCGAGTACTCGGAGTACTTGAAGATCACAAGAATGAAAGCACTCAAAGTCTACAAGTACCAACCGCTAAGCTATGACTACCGAGTACGATCAGGTACTGTAGCTACAATCACCGACTAGTTCACTCTCACTTACGACCGGTTCACTATAGCTTACAACCACTGATCAGGTACTGTAGCTACGACCATCGATAAAAAGCGTTGTAACTACGACCATCGACAAGGTATTGTAGCTACAACCATCCGTTGTCGTTCTTCTATGCTCAACATGCAGTGTCGTTCTATCGTGGTTGTTCTGTCGTGGTCGAAATATCATAATCGATTTGCCATGGTCGATCTGCCATGGTTGATCTGTCGTAGTCAATTTGCCGTGATCGTAAGCTCTCAACACAAGGCCATTCGGTCCACCGACTACCGATCATGGTCGAAGCCGGCCGGTTAGACCGCCCAATACAAGGCGGTCAAACCGCTTAATCTGAGTATTCTAGCAAATCCAGATTTTCAAAAGTGCATCGACCGAAACTTTCCTAAGCGTAAATTTCAATGCAACCCAAATATCAATTATTCATCATCACTAAATTCACGCCTTATCCCCATGGTCTAACATTAATTAATTCCAACCATATTCTTTGTCTCATATTCAGATCTAACTGAGTGAAAATATACTTTAGATTCTTATGATCCATATAAATCTCACAGCGATTACCAATAAGATAGCGGTGCCATATCTTCATATCATGTACCACAGTAGCTAATTCTAAAGCATGAGTAAGATAATTCTCTTCATATGTTCTCAGTTAGTGTGAAGCATATGCAACAACTTTGCCTTCTTGCATAAGCAAACATCATAATCTTTGACGTGAAGCATCAAAATAGATATCAAAATCTTTTCTGAACATCTAGTAGTACTAACACTAAGTAGAAGTCAAACGCTTCGTCAACTCTTGAAAACTCTGCTCACATTCCGAAGTCTAAGTAAACCTTCTTCTTTAATAACTGAGTGAGTGGTCTAGTTACTTTAGAAAATCCTTCGATGAAATGATGATAATATCATGCCATTCCAAGAAAACTTCAAACTTGAGGTACCGACTTTGGCTATTCCCAATGCAACATGGCTTTCCATATCCTCTCCGGCCAAGCAGAGCGACTCCATCACCACCATCCACAACAAATTTCAATCCCAAAGCCTTTCCCTCTCCTCTTCGGCCAAGTCTCGTCATCGACGTCAAACTCTCGCAGGTGAGCCCAAAAACCAAATTCCCTTAGTAGCCTTATCTCCAATTAAATTAGTCATGCCTATAGCACTGTCCTAGCCCCATGAAACTATTCCCTAGCCTTCCTTTCCACCTCGACGTCTCTAGCGTGTTGTCACCATGCACCATCACTCGAGTGCTCGACCATGCATGGTCACCGTCGCCAGCACCACACAAGCCACCTTGAGCTAAACCCTCACCACTGTCGTACTCCTATCACATTGTAGATGCTTGAACCGTTCTTGGTTTGGCCAGAACCTTGCTATAGCATCGTTGTGCCATAGTTCTACTCTAGCCAAGCACTACCGCCTCCAGCCCTCTCCAGATTGTTTGCACCCATGCGCGTACCCAAAATAGAATGCACGTGTCCCAATTACACTCACTGCACAACTACTCACCACTGATCACCTTCGACATTGCCCAATTTAGCACCACCACTGTCGTTCCTCTGTTCGGTTGGCCATGATTGTAGCTATGAAGAAGAGCTGGGCTTTAAGTACAGTAGACCAATTAGTTGGGCTGGTCAAGTTAGCCAAAAAACATTTCTTGGCCTAGTTAGCTGAATGGGCTAGGCCACACTATTCAAAGCCTAATATTGTTTCATATCCAACACTACAATGTTCACAGCACAATCCATTATGGAGTAGCCTATTAAGTCTAACCAAAATCTATTACTATTTACCAAACCAGACCCATTAGAAATAGTGTCAGCCTATACTATTCATCCAACCCGTTATGATTTACCTAGAATCCATTAAGCATATTTATATCTATTTCAACAGTCTCAACTCCGTTGAACCCATTTTTTTTCCTTCGCGCCGCTGGATCAACTTCTTTACGCCGCGAGCCGGGCGCAGCAAGAGCTATATCTAGCTAGCTCGGCCATGGGAGCATCAGCAACAGCTCGGCTCCCGGCCGTGATCCTCCCCCTCGCTGTCGTCCTCCTAATCCTATCCGTCGCCGCAGCTCATGGTAACTAAAAATAACCTCCTCCTCGCGCGCCTCTCTACGCTAGTTTCTTGGTACAAGGACTCCATTGCCAGCGTTTTTTGTCACCCATTTTCCTTGCGCAGTAACCGGTGCGGTCGCGGAGGAGTCGGGCTTGGTGGTGCTGAGCGAGGCACCGGGGCGGCCGAGGTCGGCGGGGCCAGGGTCGGCCCCGCCGTCGTGCCGGGGCCGGTGCGACGGGTGCGCGCCCTGCCGGCCGGTGCACGTGTCCGTCCAACCCGGCCGGAGCTGCTCCCCGCTCGAGTATTACCCGGAGGCCTGGCGCTGCAAGTGCGGCAACAAGCTCTTCATGCCATGAAAAGAAAAATCTCCCCCCTCCCTCTCCCTGTCCCTTGGCCGCACGGCGGGCGAGCAGAGCGCAGAAGGCGGCATCCACAGCCATTGCCAACCGCACGGCGCGCGAGCTCTGCTCTTCCTCTTGAGAAATCTCTTCCGCATGAAGCGCCAGTGTGCGAGCGAGTGCGAGACGAGAGGTCTTCAGGGAAAGAAGATGGGCGGATGCACGAGCTGAACAGCATTAGTCCGTGAGTAGAGGTGGGAAGACAGTTCAGGAAGCTAGTGAACAGCGGTGTGATGCGTACAGAGAGGAATGAACATTTCCTAATTTGTGAATGCATTTTGTTGCTCAGTTTTCCTGGTTAGTTTGGACTTCTTTCTTTCTTTCTTTCTTTCTTTCTTTCTTGGGGACTGAGTGCTCGGTTTGTTCTGTGCCGTTAAACTACTAGTATTTGTCATCACTGATCATATTTTTCTTTCCAACTCGAATTTCTAGTGACAAAATAACTTCGTTACGGTTTTGCTAATTACCATGCACACAATTATTTTTTTAAAAAAAGTAAGTTGGATGATAAAAGTATGTGTACGTGCATCACCCGTTGCATGTTAGACGAAATTCCACTTATCTCCGAGTAGGGCTGGAAACAAGTCCAGCTCGAGGGATTCTGGTCTCTCAAGTTCAGGCTTAAATTCAAGCAAGTCTGAGTTAGGATCTGAGTTTGTCTGGATCTAAGATCTAGCTCGGCTCAATTTAAACTCAAGTAGACTTGAGCTCAATTTAAGTAAACTCAGTAATACTCAATAATTTAATATACATTAATTTTTAACAATAAGAAAAGCTTATGTTCAAGTCCAACTTAAATAAACTCGATAAAACTTAATATGTAATAATATTCAAGTTTGAATCAAGCCATGACAAGTTATCTGAGTTTAGCGCGTTAAAACTTGCTAGTTTGAAATCAAGCTTGAGTGCGAGCAGCAGGTGAGTCACCACCTTTTTTATGTCCCTATCTGCAGAACATCAGGTATAGACAGGCACAACCGCACAACTCTTCTTTTGGCGAATTGCCAGCGGAAGAACAACTTTCCCATGCGTTTGTTTTTTTAATCTCTTTTTTCTTTAACCAAGGCGTTTGTTTTTATCTACGAGTGCGTTTTTCATTTGCTGGGCTCCAAGCCTCCAACTAGAGGGCATTGTACTGTCACTGTGTGACACATTGATCGAATATCGATACAGCTAGCCGAAAGGTGCTCGAGCTCACCGAGAAACCAGATGAAAGTAACAGTGAGGAGCAGTGTACACTTGTACCATAGTACCGTCCTGTTCACGTGTACGTGCGGTGAGAGAGGGTTGGGGATGGTGGTGCTGCAGGCCGCAGAACTAGCCTTTTCAGAAACAGGAAACGAACAAGACAGCGAGATAAACCATGTGCATATCAAGTGTTCGTGCACAGTGGCCCATGGCCTCGGAGTACTACTACTACTTGGCAACTTAGGGCTCGAATGGCAACTTATGACTTTTGGTTTTTAGGTTCTAATTTTTTTAATTTAAAATTATTTTTGATTTTTGGATTTTTTGAGCTCTTTGTTTTTTGTTTTTCCCGTATTTCTTTATATTGTCTGTGATAGTATTACATGTTTTTTCTATTTTTAAATTTTTTAAATTTAATTACGATGAAAAAACTATCAGTAGCTACAATACAAAAAATCTCAAACAGTGAAAAAAACCAAATGCCATAAATTGAAGTCCAAATAAGCACACCAAAATCTCGCATAGAAAATCATCACAAATTCCTCCGCTTGCTACTACTGGTATTATTTTACCGTGACTAGCGGAATTCCTGTACGATGACGTGGTTAGATATTACAATATATTGCATTTGATATATATATACACACACACGTATATACATACGCACACAGCTGCACTATTTAGGCCTACAAAAGTTCCTAAAATCTGGATTTCTCTAAAATAGATGCTAAAACATGTAGTTTCTGATAGTTTGTACAAGAAACATGTAGTTTTACAAAAATTTACTTAAAAAAATTACCTCCCGTGTATATTGGCCCGACTGACCTTGAAGTATAAGATTTGTTAAAAGTTCTGCGCTGCTTTTAGCATGAACCCATCCGTTTAAGAACCTATGGTTCATAAAATGAACAGGTGGTGAACAAATGGAATAGATAAACCTATTGATAATGAGTGGAAGTCTCCGGTCGAACATATATGCTTTTCTCTGGTGGAAGCCTAGACAGATAAACTCGTTATTTTTACCCTATACACACACACACACTATTCTACGTCTGCATGCACTATGCATATCAGGAAGTTACTGTCGTGCATGAATAAAGTTACCATCAAATACATATATAGTTACTGCCAGTTATGTAGTGTTACAACTGACAGTAACTCTACATGTGTTTAGAAGTAAATTATACCTCTATTCAATCTCACGCAATGCGTTGTTTATATGTGCGGTAAATTATCTTATTAGTTTAAATGATATTAGAGTACCTTGTAAATGCGTACACCGATACGCTATGGACGACCTATCTTGAGCTTATATTTCCTCACATTCTGCTTCTACCTCCAATAGTAATCCAATTTTTGATCGATCCCTCTCAGGTGTTACCCCTTCCAATGCTATCTACCATATAGTTATTTTTTACTTCTCTCCAATTATTGCTTAGTACTGGCCGTTGCAATGTCAAACACACATACACATCTAACTGTCATCAATCCCTATCAGGGACACCTATCACACTCTCTCCAGTAGCCCCGAGCCTACTCCCTACAACTACACCATCTCTACTCCGAGCTCTTTGCTCCTCTACTTCTGCACGATCGTGTTTCTATTTGTACAAATGTATGTATGTATGTATGTATGTATGTATGTATGTATGTATGTATGTATGTATGTATGTATGTATGTATGTATGTATGTATGTATGTATGATGTTATATGTGCTCAATGCCCTCCTCTCCCATGTCGGTCGATCCTCTTCTTTGATGTTGGCCAACTCAACATTGTGCCTTCCTCACTAACCGCGGCTACCTCCCGTCTTCACTGATGTTAGCTTGTCTGTTTTAGTCACTATCTAAGGATATAGAGAATCTTCCCGCCATCGCTGGTGATACCGTGTCCCTCACCAGCAATGTTACGCTCCTAGCTACCCGATGACCACATATCATCCATGGCTCGTCTTCAATGCAAAGCTTCACCTCCTGTCTGCCAGGGCTTCCCCATCATTGAGCTTCATTGGCTACTTACTTCTTTAACAGCATTGGCGCTCACCACTTGTCATTGTGACCCATTGTAGCTTTGACTCTGGCCTTCCTCTTCATCTGCTTTGGCGAGCGACACAACATTGTCCTCATTGAATGGCTAAGGTGACCAGTAGCATAACATTGTCCTTATCTCCGCTGCCTTCTTAACTCTTCACTTCCCTATGGGTCAACATCTTCTTGCTGGACAAATCGACATTATTGCACCGTTTCGTGGTCTCCGCTGACACCATTCATGCTCATTCTCGTCATACCTTTTATTTTTGTTCAAAATATTAGTTGTTTTATATCAGAGTTCACAAATCAAATTGCTAATTTTATTTAATATATTGTAAATTTAGTTATTTAGGGATTTTACTTTAGAATTCATATCAAAATCAAATTGCTAATATTATATTATTTTGTATTCCGAATTTCAATTATTTTTTGTTGGAATTTCATAAACAAACCCAATTGCTAATTTATGTTCAGTTTTTATTTTGAATTCTATTTATTTAGGGCTTTTACTTAGGAATTAGAATGAAAATCAAATTGCTTATTTTATTTTATTTTTTATTTTGAATTACTTTGGAATTCGTGTCAAAATCAAATTTCTAGTTTTATTTTATTTTATTTTCTAAATTTTAGTTTTTTTGTTGGAATTCGTATACAAATCTAATTGCTAATTTTTGTTAAGTTCTATTCTAAATTATATTTATTTAGGGATTTTACTTTGCAATTTGTATAAATTCCAATTTTTTGTAATTTCTATAATGTACTTGACGTGGACTCTTTGTTTTAATTTAGACCATTATAATCTAGACCCACCACAATCGACGGTGTTGATCTTTTTATTTTTTTGTTCTATATTTCTATTATTCGTGGATTGTACTTGATATGAGCACTTTCTTTAATCCATATTATCATAATCTAGGCCCACCATAATCGATGGTGTAGATTTTTTCATCGATTAATATGGTAATGTTTAGCCCTTAAGAGCAAACATAGTGGTTTCTTTTTTCTTGCATTCATAGGATAATAAATGCTTATAAAAAATACAGTTGTACTTGTTATACAACTATAAAGAGGTGTAAGATCTATATATATGATTAACCTGCACTGTTATAATCTAGTCCCATCAAAATAAGTGATACATATTTTCTCTTTTTCTCTCAACTAGTAAGATGTCCGTGCGTTGCAACCGGGTTTCAAAACAAGGTGATACATATTATCAAGCGTGATCCAAGCCATACAATAAACAATAAAGGATCTTATCATCAAGAATGAGGTCGGCACGGCCGAATCCGCCGTTGCTGATATCGTCACTTCGGATCAGCCCTCCTTGACCCCATTAGCTTTGTGGTTCTTCCTCACCTCCGACGGTGTACTCCGCCTCCCTGTTCATCATCCGTGTCAGTGTATTCCATGTCTCGAATGTCAACCTCAGCAGTGTACACGTCGTCGTTCTCGGTGGTGTCCACCAACACTTCCTCGTCCGCATCGTGTGAGTTGTGATTATCACAGACGGCTCACAAATCGTCTGTCATAACCTCCAATTATCACTGACCCATAAATTTAGACGGTTCAAAAAAACCGTCTGTGATGATAGTTTCGAACTATCTGTGATGATCCTTTTTTGTAGTAGTGAATACACAAAAATAGTAAAAACTACATCTAAATTACTATGACTTACTTACTTCGAAATACAAACTATATTAACTATGACTATGAGAATAACGTCGAAAACATGCGATAAAAAATTACCTACCTTTCGGGAAAAGCAATTAGCAGTACTACATCCTTAATGAGCTATATGCTACCTTTCAAAAATAATGAGCTATGCACCCTTAATTTTGAGCGATGACCGTGAGAATGAGCTTCTGCGATGAGCGACTGAGATGAGCGATAACGAACTGCGAGACGTTTGTATTTATGGCCGAGCAGAAAGGGAACCCAGTGCGCTCATCCCACAAATTAAGAACTGCTTGTCGATGAGCAGCACTTTGGGCAAAGGGGGGACGATATGGTAAAACTAACAAATGTGTAGACGAGGGGGAACGACACGGACATAATGACATTAGTGTGAACGAGGGAGCACACGAGGGGGAACAACATAGATAGATTAACAATTGTGTGAAGGACACAACGAAAAAGAAAACATAGTAGTCATGAGTTGACATATGTGCGAAGGATAGAGGTCAGACACTGCACAAGATGCCTGAGCATCGTTAATTTCATGATTAAATTATCATGAATTAATGTGGCAAATTTAGAGTACATAAAATTCCCAAACAATTACACAATTGCTACAACTATGTTGGGAGGCTTTCTACAAAATTTCGTAATTTTTTGATCTTGTTTGCTATATGTAACATCTTCTATAAATATCAAAATCATATAAATTTTTTAGCAACATTCACAGTGGGTAAAATTACCAAAAAATTATACAGCCAAGCACATTATGTCAGGAGGCTGCACATAAAATTTCGTAATTTTTGAGCTCATTTGTTATATTTAAAAATTCAAACAAATAATAAACAAAAAAAATTATGGTAGGTGATTAAGCCAGCTTAATCACCTATCGCCTGGTGGTGGGATGGTAGGTCCCCTGCCGTCTGGTGGTGGGACTACAGGCCGCCTGCCGTCTCGCCACGAGAGTAGCGGCTATGCGTCAGCCCACACACGCTGACGTCCGGCTACTGGATAGCAAAACACGTCAGTACGCTAGACATACGGTCATTTTTATAAATACAGTGTTAAATATGCTAAAAAGTCAAGAAAGGAGTTGCAGTAGCCTTTCTTTTGACCTATGCTATGGCTGGGTTTCTTTTGGGTTTATAGTTTATGCCTTTGGTCTATACGATAGTAAATATCTTTTAAATGATATGTCTTTTTAAGAGGTAGTCTATAAATCAATTGTAGTAGATACTATATTGAATTTATCTGTATTGGCTAAACTCACACATAAATATTTCTATTTTCATACTCTCTTATAAACAATCAAAATTTAAAAAATTTAATTAAAAATTATAAACCACCGCAAAAAAACCACCGAAATTTTCTCGGTACTACTAACTCTTGTCAGCGATGACTGATGTGTGATTTGGAGCCAACAAAACCGACCAGTGCTAGTACATGAGCTGCAAACACACTATAACACGATCAACCTTTGCCGACACTTTCTAAAGTGGGGAAAGTGTACCTTTCCCGACAGATAGCCTCCCACCAAATGTTTTACCGACAGTTTAGAAAATGTCGCGGTACAAGTAGTCGGCGAAAGTTTTGCCGACAGTTAAAACAATCGCCGACAGTTACGGTGAAGCCAAATGGTAGACCTACGCCGACAGTTAAAACCTTTGCCGACAGTTAAATCTATGCCGATAGTTAATACCTACGCCGACAGTTACTACCTTTCCCGACAGTTTGTATGTTGGCGAAACCGTTTCCAAGGCATTTTATGAAACATGCCCTCATCAGCAAATAAACTGTTGGCAAAACTATATAACAGATATAGATATCAATACAATTTGGATAATTTCACAAATCCACTTTTGTTTATAGAGAAGACATCACATTGAGAAAATCCACATGATTTCATAGAAATAATATATTAGATCTTCCATACATACATCAATTGGATATATAGCAAGTCAAGTGATGATCACAGTACATAGAGCCATGCATATACAGGTCTAGGATATAGATGAGCTACTAGCAGACATATATAGACATATACTAAAAGTCGTGTGCTAAATGATTATGGCTAAAGCTAAGAGATCAAAAGATCATGACTTGGGCACAAAAGTGTCATTCAGCACTTCCATGTGTTTGGCCTACATGATAGTAGGTGCAGAACAAAAGAACAGAACAAAAATTCATGTATTGTTGCAGAATTCTTGGACACATCAGAATACTTCTTTCCTTGATTCTTGGACACTACAGCAGTCACAAACCAAAACATACTCAAACACAAGCTTGCTGCACAACGCAACCAACATTAGGACTTCCAATCACGATTATTGTTGCCACTCCAAAATACTTGAACACCAGCTTAGTGCACAGATGGTTGTTGCCACTCCAGAGAACATGTAACAGCTATTTGGTCGTTCCACAAAAGGTTGCCAACCCAAAATACTTGCAACACCATATAGCTTAAGTACCTAACATGAAAAAAGGGTGAAATGTCAGTGCAATGTGCTTTATGCTTTAAATTTGTTCTATACAATTCAAACAGTTTGGATCACATATAAGTCGAACTCAAGTAAAATACCTTCGAGCTATGAAGGCCTTACTGTGCCACCACCTTTTGAATGCTGCAGTGACTTCTTGTCATCCTTCATCTAGTAGAAAACAAATATATTACTAATTAGTAAAATATAATAATCATTTTTTCAAGAATATAGAGATGTTAGACCATTACTCTGTCATGTGGCCATGCAATGCATCTCCCATGAGCCTCTACAATGGTGGCGACCCCTTCATATGGATGAGGCAGTACAGCGTTCCTCATAAACACATGATTAGCAACCACTTCACAGAACTGCACGCCAAGAGGAGTACCCCCCACAATAGCCCTTGGGTTCTTTGTTTGAATGGTAACCTTTGCCACAGGGACATCATAGGGCCTTACTACATTATATAGTATCACATCTCTTCCACCCTAAAGCATAAAATATATTTTAGAACAACATACATATCTATTAGCACCTCCATAGTTGACAGCATAGCCATTCAAGTCAAGCAGTTTGGAATAAATTTGCACTTAGAAAATAATCTTTGTCCATGATTTTGGCAATTACCTCATTATGCTGCTCCTCTGGAAGGACCACTCGCCTATTCAGAATCATGTCATCATCACCATATAAGTGCATATCATCCATATCATCCCCTGCATATGATCTAGCATCTTGTTCTTGTTCTTCTTCATGTACTTCTTCATCATGATGAGTTGGTGTAGCCCTTAAGTTCTACATCAAAGCAAAACCATTGAACAATTATTGCACTAACAAAGAAAAAAATATAAGAGATAAAGGTTAACAGTTATCACCTATGGTGTATTATTAGATACATTGGGAGTGCTACTAGCATTTTGAAAGGATAATTGTCGCTGCATCCACCTATCCATTGTTTCTTGAAGTTTGTCTAGACGATTTGTTAGATCTTCTACTTTCTTATCAGATTGCCGACGAGCTTCTATCTCCATTTGAAGCCTTGTTGATGTGTATTTTCTAGCTCCAGGCATTTCCAAATCAGCTGGACTTGGCCCCAAACCCACAACACGAACATATCCATTCTTCTCTGGCCCACAAACATGGGAATAAGAATCACCTTCCTGGATACTCTTGTCTTTCAATGCAGGATTATCTCTAATTGCATCTTCAACTGCATTCTGGTGCAAATAAAAATTTTAGCAAAATATGATGAGTCTATATGTAATAAAAAGCAGTGAGTTATTCAGCACTCTAAAATCTATTAACCATGCAGTTACTTATTTTGATCTGTTCGCTCACTCATGGTTTCAACAGCGTGCATGGTATTGGACATACCACTTCCAGAATTACAAGCATTGAAGACATTGAAAGTTACATATCATCATGCCACCAAAGATGAGGTTATTTTGCTGGACACTTTTAATTTTTGGTAGTAGATTGTTTATGCTTAGTAGTCTTAAACATGTTTTTATCAGGTGTCAGTTCACAGTATCAGATTGCCAAAAAACAACACTGTTGGTGATGTCCTGAATGACATAAAATCAAAGGTATATTTTAGTATCAGGTGGAACAATCTCATCCCAATGCAGTGTACAAACTTTTAGTCATCATATTGCTTTTAGGATTAGTCAGTCACTGAAAGAAATGCATTTAGGTTACTGTGTTTCTCAATACTCAAATATCTGTTTTTTTCTTTGTTTCAAGTTTCAACTGCATGTTAGCGATGAATAACTCAAGAAGCCTGATTATGAGCTCTAGGAAGGAAGAATAACTGTCAATTAATCTATTTGTCTTGCCATGGAAGATCCTAGTACGTCAAGCTTAGTACTCATTGCAATATTGGCATAATAAATTTGTCATTTATGTATGAACTTGAAAGCTCATGCAGCTTGGACATAACGCTGAATACTATTTTTCACATTATATATCTTTATTTTTCTGATGAATATACTAATTCATGAAACTTCCTAAGAATTGTTATGCTACTAGAGCTTATCTCTATATGAGTATGCAATTTCTTTGCTTCATAGTTTTCAGTAAGTCCCATTTATGTGTTGCTATCGGCAGAATGCCACCAACCCTACACTGTCTAATTTACAGAGAAGCCCGATCATCTTACTCCATAACAAACAGAAGTAGAAAGTAGCATAAGAAAGTAGTTGTTGCATGTATATACATGGAATGAGCAGTGACAACTTACAATAGCTATAGATCTACAACTTTGCAGCGAAGCAATATCAATATTTCATAGTGAAGAAATAAATTGCATCTTAATAAATTTCCACTGGATCATAAAAAGGATGAGTTTATTTTCAATAGATGTACATGCCTCCCCCTGGCCTTCTAGGCATAAAAACAAACATGCATAGGGCATCAAGACTCCTGTAGAAACAGCACAAACGTGGAAGTAAATTGGGTGGAGCATGGCTCCAGACCTGCTTCCGTGAGTAACCCACCTAATCTCGTGACGCGTGTCTGCTACTCTAATCACACGGATGTACGTTCTTGGCTCATCGGCTGCTATTTGCTCCCAACCGTTTCGCCTCCTGCACTCGGCTCCAGCCGCATCTGTACGCGGTTCGCTCGGCTTGCAGGGGTTCACTCCCTGGAATGGTCGCAAAGGAGGACTTTGCAGTAGTTCAAGAATATCACCAGTAGTCCACACACCCTGGAATTGAGAAATTACCAGAAAATGAGTAGAAGGGTCAATTGAGAAATTACCAGAAAATCACCAGCGGCGGCTCGGCGGATGGGGGCGACAGCAGATCGGAGGACGGCGGCGGGTGGGGGCGGTGGGTGGGGGCGGCGGCTCGGCGGGTACGGGTGGCGGCAGATCCGAAGACGGTGGCGGGTGGGGGCGGCGGCTCGGTGAGTGGGGGCGGTGGCTCGGCAGGTGCGGGCGGCGGCAGATCCGAAGACGGTGGCGGGTGGGGGCGGCGTCTCGGTGAGTGGAGAAGGCGGGTGCGGGCGTCGGCTGTAACAGCCCAAATTTTTGGTAAAATAAAAATAAATAAATAAATAAAAATGGAATAAAATAAAATTAAAATTAAAATAAGTATTTTTGTGCCTAGATTTTAAATTTGGATTTGCCCTGAATTTCTGTTTTTGAAAAAGCTGGATTTGAAAAGCAATTTCAGAAAAATCTAAAAGTATTATTAAATAAAATGATATTTTGATTTTCTATAAAAATCTTATTTCAAATTAATCATTTGGATTTATTTGGCTTTTATTTGGTTCCCTGGTTTTTCTGGAGTTTAAAAATCTATTTTTGAAATTAAAAAGTATTTCAAAGTATGAATATTAAATACCAACATTAGTTGGAAATATTTTATTTAAGTCCAAAATGTCTCCAGAAGGTTCTAGGAATTTTTCTGAAATTTGTGGAGGTATTTTTGTATTTTTCTGAGGCTAAATGGAATTTCTAGGCTTTTCTGAAAATCCAAAATCAATTTCCAAAAATCAAATCCCCTCCTCCCTCCTCCGGCCGCCACGTGGACGGCCGGATCCCGCCTTCCCCCTCCACCCGGCTGCCACGCGTGCGGCCCAGATTCCCCTTCCCCGTACGCCCGGCCCATCTGGCCATCCGCGCCCCCAGCCGCCCGATCTTCCCTCCCTCCATCGCAGCCGCCCGCGCTCTCTCTCTCTGCGCCCCAGCCCCACCAGTCAGCGCTCCCACTTCCCTCTCTCGCTCTCTCTTCCTCCCCGGCCCCATTTGTCGGCGCTCCACTCTCTCCCCTCTCTGCCAGCCCGGACCCGCTTGTCAGCCACCCCCGCCTTCTTCCCCGCGCGGCCGTCTTCTTCCTCTCGCCTCGCCGCCGGCCGTTGCAACCCCCTCCGCCCTACCCGGCCGCCCCCACTTCCCTGAGCACGCCGCCACTCCCCCACGCGCCGCCCCACGTCCTCCCCCTCGTGCGCCCGCTTCTCTCGCGCTCGATCCCCACCTTCTCCGCAACCGCCGCCGCCCGCGCCCCCACTCCGGCGAGAAATCCGTGCGCCCCGCTCCCCTCCGCCCCCTATTTAAACCCCCCTCGGCCTCGGCATTTTCCGCACCACCTCCCCATCCACTCCCCTCGCCCTCCCGGCCATCCCATCGCCGCCGCGTCGAGCGCCCTCGTCGTCGCCGCCGCCTCGGGACTACGGCGAGCAATCGCCGCCGCTCCACTCGCCCCCGCGCCCGGCCGACACCGCCATCACCTTCCCCGCCGTGCCGCGAAGCCCATGCGCCCCTCTGCCGCGCCTCTCCGCCGCCGGAACACCGCCGCCGCGGGAGACCCGATCCACCACCGCCTCCTCCTCGCCGCCGGCCCTACTCCGGCCACCTCCGGTGAGCCCGCACCCCTCCCCGAGATCGCCTCCTCCTCCTCTTCCCGTTTTCGCCCTTGCCGCCGGCCGCCACCCGCCGGAGCTCCGCCGCCGACGCCGTGCCCGTGCGCCACCCGGGCCGTCCTGCCACGTCACCCGGGCTGTGCTTGCGTGGCAGGTGACGTGGGCGCCACGTCCCCGCCCCGTCGGCTCCCTCGCCCCGTTGGCCGCCACGCCAGCCCGGCCCGCCACCCGTGCCACCTCAGCGCCCCCCTCTCCGTGGACTTGGTCCATAGACCATGGGCCCACTGTCAGCCCCTCCCCTCTCTTTTCCCGTAGAAAAATAAATCGGCCAAAAATAGAAATCCTTGGCTGACGCAAGGCTGACGCCATAAATCCCTTTTCAGTAGAAAAATAATTCCAGAAAATCTCTTTTTCCATTTTCCCTCTTTTCAAACTTCCCGGAGCCCGTTCTCCTTCGTTCTAACTCCGATTCAGCCCATTCAAATTTCTAAATTCATAAAAAATTCTCCTCTATCCATTTCTAGCCTCAATTAAAATATTTGAAGTCAATTTGAATTTTATTTGAATTTATTTGAATTTGGTGGGTTATTTTCGCGTGTAGACTTCGACGATTCGAGAGATTTCTTCAACGATGATTTAAACCAAGTTGAAGAGCAAGGCAAGTCACCCTCCTTTATCATGTTGATCCCAGTTTTCAAAATAAAATTAAGTTGGTTTAAATTATATTGCATGCATATTTTTATTCAGCGTATTTCAATTCAGTTTTAAATTTAGTTATTGCCTACTTGTTAATCCCTCCTTTGAATTTGAATTCCTCATACCTTGTCACCCTAGATCAAACTCTAGTTAATACATTAGTGTTGGCTAGAGAATTTATTCAAATGCTTAGCCCTGCGAAGTCATATTATTTGTTTTTGGGATATCTTTCACATAAAATGATGACCCTTTTTACATAAAATGATATGTACTCTTGACTTTGGTGAGTCAAAGAGTGTTATGAAATATTTTGAAAACAAAAATATTAAAACTGGTTTAGACTTAGGCAATTGGTTAGAGTGGTGGGTGCAGGCATGCCCTGTTGGTTGGAGCCGCAGTGGTTGATTGTCGTGCACAGGGGTATGTGGTTGGGCCTGAGTCAGATTAAGGACCGGTCTGTGAGCTACTGTTGCAAAGCCCTAATCGTACTACCACATGGCTGGTATGGGACAGCCCTGGCTGAATAATTTGCGAAGTCCCAATCTGAGTCGAGTTGTAGGTTGAAAGTGAGCGTGGTTGGTGCCAAGTGAAGTCTCACTTGGGCGAGCGTGGTTAAGCCATGAGAAGTCTCGTCTAGGCTCAAGAGGGGGTCCCGGTCTGGTGGATTCCTTACTGGGGTGAAACCTTAGAGTTGGCTCGACCAGGTTGAAGGCTTTGCATTGTAAAGGCCTTGTCATGACTCCTTGCCGCACACCTAAGAAAGTGTGTAACTCGCGTGGCACAAAAGGATGATCGTGTCTTGTGGGTAAAGCTGTACAACCTCTGCAGAGTGTATAATCTATCCAGGATAGCCGTGCCCACGGTCATGGGCATGCTGAGTAAAAGTTTTTCATGGATTAGACTTTGTTTTTCAAAATGTTTTCGAAAACCTTGTGGATGGATGGAGAGATGAAAACCTTGCGGATGGATGGAATCCGTGAGAGATGGAAATTTGGTGAATGGATGGAATTCATCAGAGTTGCGCAGTGAAAGCGTGTGGATGGATGGAATCCATACGTGAGCTTTTGGAAAAGATGGTCCGAGTGGGATGCCCATGGATAGGTTGGTGTTTGGTCGGAGCCGGCACTGACGGTATTATTTTCAATTACAAGTAATGTTTTTACTTACTGTATTAAATTCTGCGATTTCAATCTATCTATTGTATTTCTTAAATGCTGTTTTATGCAAACTAACCCTATAAGCCTTCCTTTCAAGCCTTTATCATTATGGTGCATTTTCCCGGGTGACTTGCGGAGTACAAGTTTGTACTCACGTTGCTTTTTCCACACAGAGAAGGAAGACGTCAACTACGGTGAAGATCTGGACGAATAGGCCGCGTCTTACTGTCGTTTGCCTGTGGGCAGGCTCAGTGGGCTTCTTCCGCTTCGGTTTTTCTTCCGCTGCTTATTACTTAATTTTGGCTTATGTGCCGTTGATGTAAACTTTGGCATTCATGCCCATATTCAGTTAATAAATATCATTATGGTTGATATTTATCTTTGTTGTACGCTGTGTGCACTAGCTGATCCTGGACTAGTGCGATTTACACAGAGGATCCAGGAGTCGTTACTCCGGGTTCCGACAGCGGCTTAACGGGTGCGCGCGGCGGCAGATCCGAAGACGGTGGCGGGTGGGGGCGGCAGCTCGGCAGGTGGGGGCGGCGGGTGCGGGCGGCGGCAGATCCGAAGACGGTGGTGGGTGGGGGAGGCGCTCGGTGAGTGGGGGCGGCGGCTCGATGAATGGGGGCGGCGGCTCGGCAGGTGGGGGCGGCGGCAGATCGGAGGACGACGCAGGTGGGGCGGCTGGTGGGGGTGGCGGGTGGGGGCGGCGCGGGGGGGGGGGGGGGGGCGGTGGGGGCGTCGGCGGAGCGGAGGAGAGTGGGAGACGGGTCACGGGTGTCGGCGCTGAGGACCGAGCGACTGGGGGAGTGAGAGTTGAATGGGCGGCGGCGGCTGTGTGCGAGTTGAGGAATTAGGGTTGAGGATTCACGGAGGCAGTGTTTTAGTGGGCCCAAATTTAGCTCCCGCGTACGGTTCTATTTTGGTCCTTCTGTCTCCCGCGCACATGTACAGTACTTGGCGTCTATTTTGGTGCTGGGTGTACTCCTTTAATGACACTTAGATAGTGGCTTGTTTAGGCTACAACAACACTTGTTTTGTCTAACAACTTTCGCCGACACTTTTTCTGTCAAAAGGAGAAACGCCGACACATAACGTGTAGCCTTACAGTATTATTGGCGACAGTTTATTTGACACTAAAAAGTTATACAATTGCCAACACACAATGTGTAGTTAAAACTCCTGATTTACCAACATATAATTGTAGGGAAAAGTGGGTCATGGTGTAGTGACGTTGCAGCACTGAAAAGTCTGTATGTTCCGACGTTCCGTAAACAACAGTACTATACTAATTTTTTTTAGTGAAACGGCGAAACCTCAAATAATCAAAGAAGAGATTTGCTAATCAATCACTGTTGGACTTAAGCCCGTTAAGTTAGTGGCATGAGATATGTTCATCCGTGATTTTCTGTTAGTATGTTAGTTAGTAGAGCTATAATTTCGTTAGATGTGGGATGGCATAACTAAAGTATATCATGACGTAAGAATAGGAAATCGGTTTAGACTTTGATTTATATCCGAGTTCTATATATTAGAGAAGAAAGCTAAAAAAAGTGGCAGAAGTTGAGCAGCACAAATTCTTACGTTTCCTGAGTGTTGCGTGCGCATCTCTGATTGTTTGTATGTTATGGTCATAAACGAGTGCTCGTAATCATAACCGACTATCAACTTGCTGCGATAAGGAGTGATCGCAAACGACTTTATGGTCGAAAGCGGCTTTGAGTGGTCGTAAATGAGTACGTAATTATAAGCGGCTTTGAATGGTCATAAACGACTTCTTAGTCGTAAGCGGTTTCACGTGATCATAAACGATTTCGTATTCGTAAGTGCTTCACATGGTTGTAATGAGTATAGATAGTGTGGTTATGCGACTACTGCGTGTCCGCTCCGACAATCACTGCACGCCTAAGCACAACTATCAGTGTATCCTAGCTAGTCATCGAGGAACTCCACGACGGACAGCACCACGGGCGCCACCTCCGGCCGCTCCCTGATGCCGTCCAAGAACTCCGGCCGCCCCTCCACCCACCGCTTGAGGAACGCCACCATGGCGCCGCCCACGAACCGCCTCATGGGAGCCCTGGCCTCCCCTTTCGCGCAAAGCGCGCGCGTGGCCAGCCCCCTGGCGCCCCGCGTCACGTCGTCCATCATGTCGGTGTGCCCGTAATCCCTCGCCACGAGGTGGCACGACGGCGCCGCGCACTCGTCGTAGAACTCCGCGTGGCTCACCCCCCGCGGCGCGCACGGCGGGAACAGCGCGTTGCGGGGCACCTCGCCGAGCCCCGAGCCGATGACCATCACCGGCGCCGAGGCGCGCAGCGAGTTCTCCCTGTAGGCGAGGATGGGCGGCGGCGTCTGCTTGCCGACGCCCGTGCCGTCCACGGGGTCGACAGCGATCAGGGTAGCGAGCGGCAGGGACGTCTTCGCGTAGCCCAGCGCGAGCGCGAAGGCCACCTTGCCGCCGCGGCTGTGGCCGGAGATGGACACCTGAGACATGGATGGCCAATGGCACAATCAAATTAGTGTTAACTCTTGTTTGATGATCTCGATCGAAGTGATTATGGTGTGGTTAACTAACCTTGGTTAGGTCCGGGCGAACGTTGGGCGGTAGCGCGGAGGAGAGGCCGTCGGTGAGCCAGTCAATGACGGCCGCCGCCGAGTTGATCTCGGCGGTGGTGTCGGGCCCGGATACTGTGTAGAGCTGCGTTTGTAGTTCAGTTTAGCACTATAATTGTTAACAGAAACTTCATTGTTAGACCACTAAACTTCTGTGCAACCATATCTCATATACATGTACTAGCATACTGCTTACCAATCAAGAATTTTCTCCTAAATTTGCTGACTAAACTGAAACGATTTAATTAGTACGCAGTACTTAAAAGAACTGTACGCTTATGGCCACAACTACAGATGACCTGGTTACGTGCCTGAGGACCAACGACGATGAACCCATGGGAGGCCACATGCTGGAACAGCTGCGAGTAGAAGGAATTCTCGGCGAGGTAGCCGTGGAAGAACACCACGACGGGGTAGTCCCCGGCCTCGCACGGCGCGGCGATCAGCAGCGACTTCGGCGGTGGCTCGACGACCGACGACGCCCGGGAGCACTTGTGGGCCTCGTTGACTCGGATAAGACCGACACCATGGCCTCCATGATCGAACACGTCTCCTGCAGACGCCATGCCGTGAAGCAGCAATAGTAGGCAGTGTGCTAAGAACACGCGGCTTGCAAACGCGAGCATGCTCATCAGGGGCCTGAAGGTGGGGGGCGATTGGTTAGCTGTGCCTGTGGCTGCTTAACGGCTGTGTGTTCTGTGGGGGCTCTGCTACGGCTAGGGCTAGCTCGCTCCTTCCTTATCTTGAGAGTTCGTGGAGAGATGTCTGGACAAGTTGCTTGCTCGATGTTCATTCGGTGAGAACGGTCTGGAACCAATTGATGGATGCTCCTATGCTGGACTGGATGGAAGATTAGGACGGCCCCTTGTTTCCATCTTTCATAAATCTTCTGTTCACATCGCATCGCAATCACTTTGCTTACGAGTTGTTCATATTAGCTATGTCAGATTATTTTTAGTTGAAATAAATAGCAGCGGTTGAAAGAAATGACTTTTAGAAGGAGGCGATGAGCGGTGGGGAAACTGAGAAAAAGATACGTGCGTAAGACGAGAACGAGTGGAGTGAGGTGCGTGAGGTGCCCACAACCTCCTGCCTTATCCTCGGAGGGATACGGTAGTGAGAGAAGTGAACAAATCGCTTCGAAAAGCGGGTGTTCATATGGCTTTGAATTTTGGTTTCTCCAAGCAGAAACCAAAACGAGCACCCTTTAATGCAACTTCCTTGAAAAAATACTCTTTTTTGGCCAATGGATCTACATCCAACTGTTAATGTTCGACCGATTTGGTTAAAAAATACTCGAATAACGGTTCTATTCTTTTGGGCTGCGATTGATAGGTTTGATGAATAGTACTGGTTGATAGAAGCCGAAGCCAAAAATTAACTGAAAAGTCAAAACGAATGGAGATGAATGTGTAGACAGTCTTTTCTGAGAGGGAGGTGTAGGACTGATATGGCAATAGAGGGTGAATGGTGCATTCAAAATTTTCTCCAAGTATTAGTCAATCCATCACTCAAATAGCTATTGAGTTATTGAGATTAGGATTGGAGGCCAAAACCCAAAACAAATAGCTCAAGAAACTAAAATCCGAAGAAATTAGGCTTCAGACGATCAAACCAGCTCCCAGGGGTCAGATCACCGGCAACAAGCTGGTCTTACTGGCCTTGGCAGTTGGACCAAAAGGAGAACGGTCAAACTGGTCTCCCTTCTTACATAATTGAAACTTCAGCCCGACACAAAGCAACTTTTGGTGCAACTCCAAAAATATAAGTCGAAATAATATGAAATTTTGCACACACCTTGCTTAAGGACTCAGGAACCTATTCCATCTAAGAATCGCAATAATCTATGTCAAAGTTTAGATATTTTTTCAAAAATAAGCAAGATTGCACCAAAAATCAGGCAAAAAAATGGTGAATATGACTTGCGCGTGGGTAAATAATGGCCAAGATAGCTTCAGATATGTTCCTACCTATTATAATAAGCTAGAATACCCAAGGATTATATGCAAAAGCACTCGAAGAGATCAAATTCAAATAAAAACCAGATAACTCCAAGAATTTGCCAAACCTGATTTCTAAACGAATGATGATTGATTTTCATGGAACATCTCTATTACTTCCTCGTTCTTGGCGTCCAACAAGATAAAGAAGAGACAGAAGATCAGAATCAACCAAATTAAGGGCAAATCAACCAAAACAAGGGATCCATGAGAGATGAACAAAGTTGATGTATTGCTACTTGAGGATGAAGGTTTTATTGCCACTCCACCTGAAGGACAAAAGAGCACACCACAACACTCACACTTCTCAAACGCTAACCCTAGACCAAGCAACCAGGCCCATCTAACCCTAATGGATTGTAGGATCGAAACTGGCAACAGAGGGGGGTGAATGGTGCCTTTAAAAAAAATTTGCCCCCTAAAGTATCCACGAATGAATCTCCTCTCCGGTAGCTATGAAAAACTATGAAGGGGAAGATTCATGCTCTTTGCAACCTCAATCACACATATGAGAAGGCGAGACATAAAATAACAGAGAGGATCCAAAAGACTGAAAAATCAGAGCTATTATAGACCCTGGCCGGTCAGACAGCTGTGCACAGGCCGGTCAGACCGCCGTGCACAGGCCGGTCAGACCGCCATAGGCCGGCTAGTCAGACCGCCCGGGGGCCTCCGGTCGGACCGCCATGGGGTGGCCGGTCTGACCGCAATGCACAGACCAGTCAGACCAGTCCAAACCCTAGAAATCAGATTTCTCGGTTGAAAATAGGGCTAATTTTTGCACAACTTCAGAAAACAGGGAAAAAGAAAAATCTCTACAGTTCTTTTCAAGCCAACTGAAAGGGTCTTTAACCTAAATTGTAAAGGGGCCTAAGAACTCAAGGCAAACATCCAAAAAGAGCAGTAAATCAAGTTTTTGGCAGAAGTCTGAAAAAACAGACCGAGAGAGAGATGATTTCCAAATTGCTTGCCATTCTTGAATCTTTTCTTCAAAAAACTTTGATTTCAGCTAAGAGATGATCTCAGGACTAGAATCCACAAAACTCAAGCCATCTCTTGGAGAGAAATCAAAGTTCCACACATCCTCTAACTATAAACCCTAATTTCAAGCAAACAGAGGAAATGTGACGAAGCACAGAAAAATTGTATAAATCAATGAATCCTCCATTTGCTCTTGGGAATGGAATAGCCAAGTGGCCTTAAGTATTTCCCATCACTGAGCAACCAAGAGCCAGCTCCTCAATCAAGATTTACTCCAAAGACAAAGATTCAGAGAGGAAAAACAAAGAGCAAATTGAGAGAGGAAATCATCACACAGAGAGACAATCAAGATCAAAAATCTCAAATGGATTCATCCCCATGAATGCTTGCTTACAGAGGAATGATTACACAAGGTTACAACACACTCACTACATGCTTGAGAACACACACACAGGAGCTCAAGCCATCAGGGAACACACGCACAGACTCACTCCCTTGCTCTCCAGAATACACTTTGCCTCTCCTACACCCACACTTATGAAGGAAGAAGCTCACCCACATCTAGAAATTCAAGAAGTGTCATACACAATACACTTCCCACCTCTCACACATATGAGGCAAAAAGTCAAAGCAACCAATTTAGGAGGGAAACCAGCCTCCAACTCATGGCTTGAGTCAAATCTCCAATTTGCCCCTCAAGCGCCTTCCCGGAAGCTTCCCGCGTCCGGTACCTTGACCGTCTGGACCTCGACTCCTCCCTGAGTCTAGTCCCGGTCCGCTCTGCTGCACACGACCGCACCCGGCATCCTGACCGTCTGGACCTCCGACTCCACCTGAGTCTAGTCCCGGTCCACCTCGCTGCTGCCCATCGTGTCCACCCGACTCCAACCGAGACCTCCGACTCCACCTGATTCTAGTTCTGGTCTGCTCCATCGCACACAATTGCAACCGACATCCAACCGTCTAGACCTCCGACTCCTCCCTGAGCCTAGTACCGGTTCGCTCGTCGTTGCCCATCGTGTCCATCACCGGTAGCTCCAGTTCCTCGTCTCCCGACTCGCAACCAACTTAGCAGCCTCGATCATCTTCGGCGTCACCAACCGTCTGGACCTCAACACCTCCTGTGCCTAGTCCCAGTCCTCCTCGCCTCACCATGACCTGGCTCCGAAGTCCTGTAGTCACACAGACAAGCAAACCGTAACATAGCACCGCACGAAACAGCATATCAACAATAGCATAAGTAAAAGGTACTCAACCCTAGAATACCCAAAACAAACTCAAACTCTCTAATACAACCATCAATTACTCATCACAAACAAGAGGATACCTCCACATGGTCTCTCATGGATACTATTCACTTAGCTCAAATAGAAAAACACGTTAACTATGCACAACACGATCAGTTTTACTCACACACTGCAGCCCGAATCCGCTAAGTCCTTAGGTTTTGATCTAACTTGATCTTCTCAGCTTTCCTTAACTTAAATATTTTCTCGGGTGCAGTAATTTTGATCCAAGATAGTTTACAGCATTTTGGTCAACTTACCAAAATACACTTTCTTGACACGGTCTTCATCTTCCTTTGCAAACAATCGTCATGCTTGCCACTTGTAGGTGTACCACTGGCTTGCTATACATTGATAAGTCTCTCCTGTTCCAGTTCCATCGGATCATGCCTTACTTGGACTGACCAAGTCACATTGTGCAATCTGTCGTTGAACCTTCCGTTCAACATTTTTTGCTTTTCTTATACCATACTTGAGCTCTCAATTTTACCCGGCATCTTCAATCGTTATAGGCCTTAGCTCCTCTATGAGCATAGCTTCAATCCTAATCATTAACCATGGCTGACTCCAAGTTTCCCTACACATCCAAAGACCAAGAAATCATTTTCAACCATAAGTTCTTCATAACTTGACCCACGTTAACTAAAACATGCATCAAACAACACATATCTACTAAGCTAGGTCAAATCAAATCAGTACATGACTCAAATTCCCAAATATCCACAAATCAGTTGATTGAACCAACCGGTCGGATAGACCGTTGATGCTAGCCAGTCAGACTGCTAGTGGTTGCCGATCAGATTGTTGGCACCGACCAGTCTAATTGTTGGTCAGACTGCCAAGTCTGCAACCTATCTAGAAAAAAAATGCAAATTTGCAAAAACCAAAATTCCACTCCTCTAAAATGGCACTGGTTAATCACAATATAACGTTGGACATTTTCACATGGTCTAGGGGAACAAAAGGTTTGCTAATGTAACCAGGGGCGGACCCTCCCTTCGGGCGAGCTCAGGCGGCCGCTGGTCGAACCCCCCCTTCCTAGCCCCTAGTCGACTCCTCCGGAGTAGTTGAACGGCACTATGGCTAGTGACCAGAGGACGATGTCAGTGAGAGAAGACAAGTAAAATCTTGAAGAATTAGAGAGACTAGAAGACAGGACGCATGGGCTTCGGTTCAACCTAGTAGCCCAACAGTCGAGTAAAAGATGCGGGCGAACTTAAGTAGAGGGCCATTGGCTAGTGCAGTCACCAAAGTGAGCAAAGGTGCCACTGCAGCTGACTAACCCTAGAGTAGCCAAGGCCCAAGGGGGCCTGGAGGTCGCTGGCCAGGGGAGCGTGGCACGGTGACCTGGGGGATGAGATTGGTGTTGACATTGCCTCATAGGTAGCTGAAGACACACTAGTTGGGCTTTTTGGGACCGGTTTGTGGCCCAGCAGACATGGCACAGCCTGGCCTAAGCCACACACATAGGTTGGGCCGACATGGCCCAAATGACAAGGCCGTGCTGGGCCTGGCACCCAGGCACAATGGGTAGTATGACACAGCACATCTGTGTGGGCTGTGCTTGGGCCAACACAACACGAAATAGGCCTGACGGGCCTGGAGAAAGCATGTCACGCACTAGGCATGAAGGCATAGCATGTGGTAGGGGATGCACCCTACAGCAGCAAAGCACTGTCATGGTCCTCACCACCGATTGGACCCCATGGCACCATCCTCGCCACCGACAAGGCCACGTGTGTGCTGCCCTCACCATTGAGCACACACTGTTGCTACTGCCATCAACCCAACACGTAGAGACCGAAGAGTGAAAGAGGGACAGGCAGAGAGGGAGCAGGGACGACCATCGTCATCATGAGCCTTCATGGCTAGCACGCGCGGGCCGACATCGCAACAGGCAATGCCCACAGGCCGCCCTTGCCACAGGCATTAGACGTGCACCGTCCTCAGCTCCTTGCCAATGGCACCACCACTTCAAAGCACGTGTGGTGCTGACCTAACCAGTTGCCACCATGTGTCGACCGTGCGACCTACATAGTGTCGAGTGTTGACCACACGTGTACCGACCTCGCTGGCCACACGCGTACTGTCATGCCACTCGCCGCCCACGCAGCTGCCACCCCTCGTGGAGCTCCACGTCGCCACTCGCGTTGCTACCTCCATGCTTTGAGCGGCTGCTTGCACACAGATCTAGAGTAGTGGAAGGCTGGGAGTGGTAGGGGCAATGCGGAGGGAGAAAGACCGAGCAGTGGGGGCAATGGGGAAAGTGAGAGGGCAAGCAGTGCAGCGGTGGAACGACTGGAGAGGCCCCAGCTAGTGATGAAGGTAGAGAGGAAGTAGGAGAGAGGGAGAGGGAGAGGGAATGAGAGTGGTGAAGAGGGAGTGGGACTGGGAGTGGTGGAGAGGGAGGAGTGGGCGTGCCAGTCGCCACTGGCCCGAGGTGGAGGCACAATGGTCACTTGCTGCGGCCTACGATAGGCTTCGAAGTTGTAGCAACAATGGTTGCCTGATGAATAGAGGCATAGAGCTGCTATGCTACAACAGAGATCTATCCATGCCTTTGTAGTGACACGACGAGCAGAGGAGTGGTGAGGAAGAGATGAAACGGGCAAATGGCAATGTTCTCCACTTCCATTGCTATAAAATCCCTTCCTCTCCTTATTTCTTCACCACATAGCCAAGCTTTCTCTTCTCTCCTTGCTCTCCAATTTCTAGTTTTCTACTAGTACTACTCTCTAGTCTCTCAATATGTTTGGCAAAAATAAGTCAGGAGGGGGAGCAGGAGAGCATGCCCTCTATGCATGACATGGGTGCTATGGGTTGGTTGTGTTGTGTTGTGTTGCATGATAGATGGTTTTGAATAATGTGAGTCAAGTATATAGAACTTATGCTCGAGATGGTTGCTTGGTCTTTAGATGTATAGGTGGGCTGGAGAACGTTAGCGGTCGATGGCAATAGACCAAGACTAGGCAAGGGAATTGAGGACCGAGTAGTCATATAAGTCCAAGTGAGGCTATGTGGCTCAAGCAGGAAGCACAAAGAAGACAAGGATCATGAAGAAATGAGTTAGTGCATGTGGTGTGCCAAGTGATGAGGCCAATGAAGGCATGACAGCTAGTCATTGGCACTATGGGATGTGTGTCAAAGCATATGGGGATGGTTTGCGGTGAAGGTGAAGATGGAGTTAAGGGAAGGCGATTGAAAGTTTCGTTGAGAGTATTTTGGTAGTTGACCAAATACCAGGTTAGTACCTTGATCAAAACCATGGCGTGAAGACGCGCAAAGGAGAACTGGTTTAGGTCAAGAAGAGCTAGAATTGACAAGTGGATCAATCATTGAAGAGTTAGCGGATTGAGTATTGTAAATTGTAAACACTTTTAAGAAGCGTGCATGTGTATGTAAAACTCGTGTTTATAGGGTTAATGGATTTCCCTGGTAAACTTAATGGGTTGTATCCATTAGGGTTGTTGCTAATTATTAAAAGAGATGAGAGGAGGTGGTAGAGGGTAAGGATTCTTGGTTTTATGTTTACATTCTACCACCTTGTCTCCTTTCATGGTTGTGAGAGAGAGAACTTGGGAGAGGAAATAGTGGTGCTTTGACTATATCTTGTAATCATTTATGAGTATGTAAACCTCTTCCTCCACTAAAATAGATCAAAGTTTGTTTCAATCATATTCTTGTTTGTGTTATTTCTTAGTTTTGCTTATTCTTAAGCTATATTTGTGATTTTGGGTTCGTGAGAGTTCTAGCCAGATCTCTTGATTAAATTATCTTGCTAGAACATATGAAAATAGATTTAGAAGATCCCATGCCTTAGATCCTCATGAGCAGGAAATAATTTGAGTTTTAGAGTTTTTGATGTTCTTATGAACTAAATTCGATTCTCTTTAATTTGGTGAACTCGAGCCTAAGAATCTTATGATTGTTGATTGGTTTATATTCCTATTTCTTTGAACAACTCTTAGGCAAAACTGGAAAGCGTTTTGATGAAAATTATGTAAGTTCTTGAGATTTGAGCTTTTATCCCGAAAGGTTTTCAAGTCTGGGAATAGAGAACCGAACAAATCGACCCCAGACCTGCTGTCGGATCGGCCTATCGGTTAGACCAGTCATAGGCCGGCAGTCAGACTGGCTAACGGTCGATCGGTTCTATGCAGAAGGCTGTTGTTTTCGTTGATTCTTATCTCTATCTTTGTTTTGCTTAGTTTAGTTGGTGTGATATAAACTTGGTAACTACCATAGTCACTTGAGTGAAAATTTTGAATGCCTTAAAGAAAAAAGTTTCAAAAATCATTCACCCTCATCTAATTGCCGGCATTGGTCCTACAATCTCTGTACTTAATCTTGTATCTTGTGGAGTTAATACCTCTTGTGCAAATATAACTCGTCCTAGATTTGTTTTGTCTAGCCTTAATACATAAAAAAAAATATCTAATTTGACAACGTGAATATGATATTACTAGTTTCAGTTTGGAACATACTTTCGTAATATTTAGTTCATGCGATGTGTAATAACATGTTAAAGTAAAAATAGCGGTTAAGATGGTACCTTACGACCATCTCAATATCCAAAACAACTTAGATTTGCAATCGGAGGGAGTAAACAACAGCAGAGTTGCATGACATTTACTGACTTGTAACGTAGAGGAAGAAGAAAGCAGCAAGGGAAAGATGAGGGTTGCGATGCCTGATGAGCAAGCTGCTGCGAGTTCTTCCGGGGTATCTGCGGAGCACGGTGATAGCGAGGTATCTTGCTATTGATGATGCACGCATGCTACATACATGTCTGTCTAATTAAGTTACATCTCGATATATAACCGAGTTTCTGAAATCAAGCACGATGATCAATTAATTCGTGTAAAATGATGGTTCTTCTGATAAAAATAGGCAGGTCGGCACTGAACGCCCTGATTCTGTCGAGTGCTATCTCGGGTGAAGAGTGAAGTACTGAACTACTGATCAATCTTTTCGCTTACCTTGTGCTTGTCAGGCTGATGAAGCATGATATATAGTACATGCGCGCACTGGGTGCATATTTGCTTGTGTCGTTCGTGCGCATGTTCTGAACTTGTGATGAGGCCTTAACTAGAGTGTTTGTCGAGTTAACTACTTGTCTAGTTTGTGTCAAGTATGTGTTACCTATCGTTCTACGCGTGGACTTTTGTATGGCAAAAACAACTATTCACCGGCTACAACATTCTACAAAACGTTGCACAAATCACACACGTGATGATCCGGGAGGGAAACAAGCTATCGCATGATTCACATCTTGTTATGTTTTCTTGTGAAGTCCTGTGCCTAGGAATGCACGTGTCATGTGTAAAGGTACAGTTCACCCCAGCTATATAAGCAAGTATGCACGCTACATATAGCAGCTCAGTTCTGCCGATAAAACCTCGATGCATTCCGTGCCTCGTTACGTAATTACATGATCTGAACCATGGCGAGTGAGACCAGCAACAGCAGCTGCTGTAGACTTTGCATTGAAACAGAGCCTGCAGAGAGCCAGAGATGCAGCACAAACAGGAACAGTTAGTACTTCTCGTATTTGATCTCAACGAAGGGTTAAAACCCAGTGCGGTTGCATTGCCTGTTGGGCTGGAGGGAGCAGCAGTTGGTCCAGATGAGTCGCGATTACCAGATGGCGCCGGTGACGGGGGAGACGCCGGCGGAGGGGAGATTCCCAGAGTCGAGCAGTCCATGCCGAAGGCACCTGCAGAGACGGGAAGGTTCAGACAACGCAAAACCGAAACCTGACGTACCGAAAGAAATTCAGCTCAGTTGCTTTGTTCTGATGCTCCTCAAGCTGGTCGATCGATCTCAGTCTTACAGTTCTTGACGCAGGGGAGGCTGGTGAGGTTGAGCAAGTTGACGAATCCCGGCTCGCACTCGCAGTGGTAGCTGAAGCCATCGCCCTTCACGCATGCGCCACCTGGGCCGCAGTTGACGGCGACGCAGGCTGCATCCATGGACGGACATATCAGACAGAAGCAGGATCATGGTCAGGGCGAGCATGCACCTATATGACCTGAATCGATCATCGTTTTTGAAGGATGCAGGCAGGCAGGACGCGATAACTTACGATCTAGGGTGGGTATGCCCTTGGGCAGCGTGAAGTTGAGGTTAATGCAGGCGCTGTCGAAGCTGCCTGCAAGAAGAGGCAACTTACGGTAGTCTAAGATGAGCTCTCGCTTATGACCAAAGGTAATTGGATTGTGCGTGGCTGCTGCTTACAGTGGGGGACGGTGCAGGGTGAGAAGTGGAGGAGCGGTATCAGCTGAGACCACCCGGGGTCGCATTCGCACTTGTACCATGGCGGCTCCGGCACGCAGTTGCCCTTGCCGCAGTTGGCCGTGTCGCATAACGTCGAGCCCCCTCCTGACCACACCACACACCCTTACAAAATTGCAGCTTTCGCGCATGCGGTCGATCAGTCGGTCGATAGCATGTAAGGGGAGTGGAGATCAACTCACCGGCGACGGCCGATCTCGTGGTGGTGCTGGCCAACAGCGCCACGAGCAGAGCAGGTACTACCGAGCTCCTTGCGAGGGCCATCATCTTCTCCTTGTTGCTTTCTAGCTTCGACGCAGGCCTGCCACTGGGAGTGAGTTTATTATGCTCAGCTAGCTTGATTTGGAGATCGAGCTCATGACAGACACAGAGAAAGAGAGAGAGAGAGAGAGAGAGAGAGAGAGAGAGAGAGAGAGATGGAATGCATATGTAGTAGATCAGTAGCCGCCGGGCTGTGAGATTTGGTGTTTTTTTTACGGGGCTCGATCAGCCAAGGCCGCATTGCATTCCTTGGATGGAACAAGAGGCTGAGCCGGGTCCGGCCGCTTCGTCGCGGGCGAGGTAGGGGCGACGGCGACGCGTGCTTGTTTCTTCTTCTGGGTCTTAGGTTTTATCACCTGAGCTATTTGTTTGCTTCTCTCAGAACGTTCTCCTTTGGACGCACCAGAGAAGTGGTCTTACTTTCCAGTAGGTCTCTTGGTTTTGCTTGCCCTCTCGGGCGAAAAAAAGTAGGATCTGTCTATAGAAAATTCAATTATTTGTTAAACAAAATTAATCAAATTTTAGAACTATTAGATAAATATATAACGCTCCAGATTCACTCTCCAATCCTATAAAATACCGTAACTCAAACTCTCCCCCTCCCTCGACTCCATGGGCCGCCACCCCGCTCCTCACCGGCGCCGGCAAAGGGCCACTAACAACCACCACCTTCCGCCTCTACCGCCTCCCTCCGCGGCTGCTTGCGATGCCCTTGGCGCCAGCGCCACCTCCCACCTTGACCACCACCCCTCCACCTTCGTCTTGCCCTTTTCTCGTTCTCCAACGGCTCATAACCACCATCGGATCCGCTGCCCCCATCACCACCTGTCACTAGATCTGTTGTCTCCACCCCCACCGATCCCGCCCACCGCCCTCCTCCTCATTGGCATCCGACGGGGCCACCGCCGCTTCAATGCACCACTGCTTCCACCGCCCACCTTCGGTCCGCCGACACCCTGGCATCCCTCTAAGCCTGGTGGCCACCAATGAACTCTAACCCTTAACTCGGTGCCTCCGTTGAAGACTCCGATGCTGGCGACGGTCGTAGAACAAGATGACGCGGAGCCTCACCGATGATAGAGGTGAGCAGGAGCACGAATCTTGGCGTAAATTGAACGATATGAAATTTGACTAATTTTTCCTGAAATATAGTTGATAATTGTATAGCACTTGGGGGGGGGAGAGTTTTTTGTGCCTACTTTTGGATGCATCAGCCATCTCTTTAGCTGCGCTGTTGCAAGAAGTGAGATCATTGCGATCAGATTAGCTGATTGCCCGATGAGATCCTGGTTACCATACTTCACAAGCTGGATGCCAAGACTACAGTGAGCACGAGCCTCCTCCCACGACAGAGGCACTTGTGGAGGTTCCTTGAATCCCTCCACTTCAGTGAGGTTACCTTACCTGGCAACTATTGCTGGGTACGCCTCGGACCACCACTTGGTTGAGTCCTTGCGATGGTTCACAGGGCTTAAGAGAGAAACAACATTGAGAAGATTGTACTCCCTCGTGTTCTCAGGCAGTACCGAGTGTATTGATGTTGTCAATGTTAGGAAATGAATAAATGTAATCTTGAGCACTTACTAGTTTGAAGTTCTAAGTCTTCGTTTGAAGCCATGCATGCAGGCAGTCTAGCCGAAGTATACAGGCCGGTCTGGCCGGAGAATACATGCCGGTCTGGCCGGAGCATACAGGCCGGTCAGACCGAGTAAAGTAGGCCGGTCAGACTGGGTTATGCAGTCCGGTCTGACCGGGTGATGCAGTTTTCAATTTGCTATTTTTAGTTGGTTTCAGATATGTTTGTTAGTTCCCTGGAAAGATCCGGAGTAACCGGAATTCAGTAGGAAGCAGACTTAGTCATTCTTTCTATTGTAGTTGTCCGAGTCAGTAGGGCAGTTAGGAAAGGATTCGGCTTTTATGTTTTGATTGATTCCTGCATGTAACGAACTCTAATTTTAGTAGTTAATAAGAGTATAAAAGAGGGCCTCGGTAGAACCGAGTTTGTTGCGCTCTGCATCATTCAGTTGTTCCTCCTGTCACTTCCTGTTTTGTCGGATTTTCGTCAGGTTACTGTTCACATCTGAAACCAATTCCTTGAAGATGTGAGTTCAGTTAGCACTGGCATTATCCTGAGCGATTTGTTGCAGTAGCCATTTCTGACAGTCAACAGCGCCATAGCTTTTGCAGTTGAACGTGGTATCGAGGACATTGATGTGGCAATTCTCGGGCATATAAAGTATAGGTGGGTTCTTTTGGGTTGATGGGCTTATAGCTTATGGTTTAAACATTTGAATTCTGGCTGTTCGCGAGAGGCAATACGCAGAGAGAAATAGTCACATGTGATTTTGGCCGGTACATCTGAACTCAATATATTTTTATTACAATTTTTATTGACCCTGGCTTAAAAAATACACTGTTTAAAAGTTCGTTATTATAGACAATATAAATATAAGCTAACTTTAAATTTAAAAGAACCCAGCCATAAGTTCCTTGTGGCTTTTCTCCAGTGACAGGAGCTCGTCTCTCACCAGCTTATGCCTGAGTTATTGCAAGCTTTCCGTTCCCCTCAACTTTAGAGGATTTTGTTCTCTCACAAAGCTTGCTCTCATCACTATGTATATGAGCCTAAAAGAGAGAAATTTCTCCTCAGGAGTTGTACAAACCTAGTGAGTTTACACCTGATAGGCATGTCTGATATCAGAATTCTGCGGTTTCCGAAGCTTAAGGAATTGAAGTTGTTTTGGTCTTCGCCGTTCGGTAACTTTAAGATTGGTATGAAATTGTTCGATTCATATTTGAATAAAAAAATATAAATACAAATATAATTTAAACATTATCTAATCTCGATCTATTTTCACTCTTAACAGTGGAAAATGTTCCCAACATCTACATTTCAGTCCATTCCATGTTTTGCTGCAGTACGTTTGGGATGATCATCCCGACTGTCACGAAGATACGCTACAGAATATCTCTACATGTTGTCCTTAGGTCTAGAGCCTATGCCTGCGGTATGAGGTTCCCAATGTGAGCAGGGAGCACTTCCTTGGTATTATCTATTGTAGTGTTGTTACATCATTCGTCCAACTTAATTTTTGCTGCAGTTTGTCAGACCGGGAACGCTTGCCATCTGGTCAAACCTCAAAGTCCTCGCTTCGAACATCACTACAAAACCTTCTGATGACCTTCTTTGGATCTTTATGTGGTGACACTGCAAACTACTGAAAGAGTTTTTTTTTTCCTTGTATCCTATTATCTTATTTTAAACACGCTTCAAAGTTCTTGTCTTTTAGGGGAATTAGCTCTTATATTTGTTTTGCCTTTTTCATTCCCAGATACGCTATTTATCATGTTTTGAATCGCGGAATGGGGTAGTGTGGGATGATTTCAACTTTGAGCACAACAATTTGAAGGAGATACATATGTATAACTTGAGATGCATGGCTTTCAGCCAAGCTCCTCCGCGCGAAGCTGTTGATCGCCAGTTGGTGCCCCCTGACTGGCCTAGAGCTGAAAATTTTCTGCCCAAGAGACAGTCAATCTGTTCTCTCTGAGTTATTCATGTAATTTAGTGATGGCAACATTTACGCAGTGTGACATGTGACATAATTGTAAATGGAATATTCTTGTAGGATTGCTGCTATATTTACTTGAAGAAAACAAAATTCATTTAGGCCATGTTTGGATGTTAGTTATGCTCAGTTTAGCGATGACTTATGACTTTTTACTGTAACTTGTTTATTTTTCGTTGTAGCTAATAGTGACTTATTTGACGTAATTAAATTTAAAAATTTAAAAATAAAAAGAAAATAAGTTAGGTTATCACAAAAAAAATATGAAGGAATACGGAAGAAAAAAGAAAAGATAAAAAAAGCCAAAAAAAAAAATCAAAAACCCTAAAAAAGATGAAATAGAAGAACAGTACATTAAAAATCAGAAACTAGGAGCTAAAACCGAATATCTAGAAATTACAGTTTTTCTCTCGTCACCTAATTCGAACTACAGTTTTCTATGTACCAGTCCTTTACAGTTTTGGCTTTTGGCAAAATGAATGTGTTTGGTATCGGTACAGCATATCTTACTGTAGTTTATTTATCAAACTATCTGCTTCCTCTGATCACAGCATGTCTTTTTAGACTATGTACAGCTAAATTTTCTAAACTTTAATTGTTGATATCTATTTTAATATTTAGATTGAACATATGAAAAATATGCATAGATTTATCTTGAAAAACCTTTTGTAAAAGTATAATTATATTATGTTTTATAAATCTATTATAATATAAATTAGTATTAAAATTGTGCTTTAAAGACCGTATCAATGTCTAAAACGACATTCTTTTATGACTGAAGTTAGTATTACCTAACAAGGCATTAACGAGTGTCCATTAAAACTAGCTTACAATATGGGGGCATTCGTATTGGTTTTTGCTGAAAAAGAAGTGGTTTTTAGAAGGAGGAGGCGAGCGGTGGAAAAAGTGATGGAGAAATGCATACGTGTGACAGGAGCGAGAGGAGTGGGGTGCGTAATGCAATCGTAACCCATTACATTATCCTGAAACAAAATAGTAACAAGAGAAGTAAAGAAATTGTTTCAAAAAGTCGAATGCTCATATTAACTTTTGATTTTTTTAACAGAAACCAATATGTATTACGAAGTAGGGGACGTCTATTTCGTGAACATTTGCTGGAAGCACATCTAGCGCACCCCCTCTCGCCGCGTCCTCGTCCCTAGCCACCCACGCGCCCATGGATTTTGTCTTCCACCTCTGGCACCCGTGTGCCACCCCCTCCGTCGTTGGCGATGGTCACGGCCTCTTGCACCGCCATGTCCCAGGTAAAAGCTTCATGCCTTCAATTTAAAAGTTGTGAAGATTTGAAAGGTTCATTGTTGGGGTCGAAAGTTCTTTGAATTTGGGTGAAGAAAGCTCAATTTTTTTGGGTGAGAAGTTTGTGTCCGTGAGTTCAAAGCCCAATTTATTTGAGTCAAAAAGCCAAATCCGTGAGTTAAAAGTTGTTTGGTTTTTGGATTTGTTGATTTAAAAGTTCAATTTCATGATTGAAACTTAAATCTGCAAGTTTGCAACCTCAAAAATCACTTGAATTGGATGTCTAAACACACAAGTCAAAAGTTGTTTGATTCCAAAAATTCATGGTTTAGAATTGAGAGTTGATTATTTTAATTTCAATTTTTTGTTTATCAGTTATTTGAGAGGGGGAGGAGGAGCAAAGGGTGAGGAAGGAGGAGGAGGAGCGCGGTCTAAAATGCAAAACAACACAGAGCGTGCGTTGTGATGTACGTTCGCGACCTAGAGGTTTCATTATGAACTACTAAACAACTTGTGCTAACTAGGTTTAACTAGGTTCATCATTCTCGTGTTACAAAAGTTTATTTGTGTTGTACCCTTGAGAATTCATGTTGTAGTCTAGGGTGTTTGGTTCGAGGGATCACTTTGTTCTAGATGGGTTGATCCATCATGGCATCATCCCATCAAATTTGATGGAATGACCTAATCCCGTATTTTACAATAGCATGCTTATGAGGGATGAGGCGATGATGGACCAATTCATTCCATTCCTTAAACCAAACAAGTAAATTAGGTTCGGAGTTAGGATCAGATGGTCCATTCACCGTTGGATTCCATGAACAAAGCACCCCAACATTGAGTTTACTAGAAGAAATTATTAACTTTTGCTAACTCTAGCTCTTAATTCTCTCCTTGAGCAGCGGCGACCCACTCGGCAAGCTTGGGCCACTGCCCAAGCTAGCCGACGATGAGCAATGGGGGACTCAGCCATTCCAACCAGTGCCGGCATAGCCGCAGGGGTGAGTTCCTGGGCACTACCGTTTGGCAGGTGGCGATGAACAGGGCACCAAGGCAACTTGGTGACATGGGCCTTGGCAGCTTGGCTAGCACTCACAAGCTAGACCGACAGGTAAGGCATTGAGGCTAGCAGGCGGCCCATACATCGTGGGCATGCCTTGGTCGATTAGCCCAACCCGGCGCCAACCAATTCAGCAATTCTCCATGACTCCATCAGTGAATCAGTCCATGATTCATCCAGCAGTCGAGCAGACAACCAGACAGTCACTTGGTCACTCCCCTCCCCTAACCCTAATTCATTCCCCCCATTCCCCAATCCGGCGGAGGCCTCGATGGCTCGGCCATTCTCCCTGCTTGTTGCTTCCCTTGACGCGGTAGCTAGGCTCCTGGGCTCCCCCTCTCTGCCTCTCAGATCAACACGGCGACTGGCCGGCTAGGTGGGCTCCCCCTCTTAGATCTTGGTGTTCGGTGAGGCTAGTAGTTTGGATCATGGAGTGATTCTAGTAGTTTGTTGTGCTAATTTATTTCCTTATTTATTTGGTGTGCTTTTATGTATTTGGTTATATTAGGATGTAACATGTGAGAGAATGAAGAGAGGGGAAAAAAGAGAAGTAAAGTTGTGATGACGTCGGAAAAAACTGTGTGCTATTGTGTTATTCCACGATAAATTCATATGTGTGAGTTTTCTCCTAGGGCTGGGCCAACATTTGGTATCAGAGCCTAGGCACCTAACATCTTCTTGGACTTTATAGCTGTGAAAGTACACAACCGATGTGTGATGGGGAGAATGTTGGGAATAGTCCCACATCGGTTGTGGAAAGGAAAAAAGCACAACTTATGAGTGTGAGGGAGACCTCACCCATTGGACAGGTCTTTTGAGGAGGAGATCCAATACCATATATAAGGTGATTGCTTTGGGGCTTGCATGCGGCAACCCGTGGGCTTAGTTGTGTTCAGCTCATTTGGACCTAGGCTTGAGGAGTAAATCCGATTAGACCTAGGCATATGACTAAAGTTCGATCTAACAGTTGGTATCAGAGCCATGCTGAGAACAAGTCAGTGTCATCATCGAGCTGCACCATCATTGCTAGTGGTAGTTCATCAAGGGTACCTAGAAGAGAAAGTATCATCTCTCTTCAATACTCTATGCTGAACAAGAGCAACTACGGTGCTGGGCAATCAAGTTGAAGGTATCTGCGAAGGCCCAAGCATTTGGGAAACTGTGGTGGCCGGTGACATTGACGAGCGCAAAGATCAGATGGCCCTTGCGGCCATCTTCCAAGGAGTCCCGGAGGAGACCCTCCTCATCGAAAAAGAGACAACGAAAACTGCGTGGGACACGCTCAAGATGATGTACGTCAGCGCTGACCGCGTCAAGGAGGCACTTATGCAGACCCTCAAGAGTGAGTTCAAGGGTTTGCGCATGAAGGAAACGAAGTCAGTGGATGACTTCATTGTGAGATTGATGACTCTCGTCAACTAGATTTGTGGTCTTGATGACAAGATGGAGGAGAGGTACGTCATGAAGAAGCTTCTCCACGCCATCCCGAGCAAGTACCTGCGGATTGTCTCAACCATTGAGCAATTTGGGGACTTGAAGGAAACGATGGTAGAATATGTGATCGGCCGCCTCAAGGCGTATGAGGAGTCTACACAATCTGGGTGGTGACAACGACAATGAACATCTTCTCCTCACACGGGTCGGGTGGGACGCCTAATCATTGAAACGTGATGGTGGCAGTTCCGATGGCAATGGTGGCCAAAGCAACAGGAATCACAAATTCGACAAGACTAAAGTGAAATGCTACAATTGCAACGACTATGAGCAGTTTGCTTCTGAATGCCACAAGAAAAAGGAGGAGCAGGCGCTTCTCATCAAGATGGATGCTGACGACAAACTAGCACTGTTGTAAGCCATCTTGATTAGGGGGAGATTGTTAGGAATAATCAAGATTACGTGCATGTGTGCACGTTTTAGCTGCATGCATATGAGAGTGTTAGTTTGGTAATTATCTCTAGTTTTTGGTAAGTTTGGATCATAAAGTGATTTCAATAGTTTGTTAGGCAAGTGCTAATTTATTTCCTTGTTTAGCTGGTGTGCTTTCATGTATTTGGTCATATTAGGATGTAACGTGTGAGAGAATGAAGAGAGAGGGAAAAAAGAGAAAAGGCGTCAAGTTGTGACAACATTGGAAAAAACTATGTGCTATTGTGTTCTTCCATCGTAAATTCGTGTGAGTTTTATCCTAGGGTTGGACCAACATATCAGTCCACGTGTATGCCTATGTGTGCGCGTAAAAAATCAAATTTGAACTGTTTGATTTTGTGTGTGCGCCGAATTCGAACTATTCAATGGAATTTGTGTGCGAAAATGGAATTCGAACTATCAAATTTTGCATGTTAGTACTAAATTCGAATTGTTCAAGGGAAATTTTGTGTGTGAATACAAAATTTGAACTGTTAAACAAAAGAATGGTGCATGCATGCATACTGAATAAAGCTCAATTGTTAGATATAGGCTGTTTGAGGGTACCATACTAAGGTCAATGAATATGTTTGTGTAACATTTCGAATCAGTTACTTTTAAGATCAGATAGAATTGTTACAAGTATGGTTCCAAAAAATGTAAGTTTGCTTTTCTTGAGATCAATAGAAAAGTGATATGTTCTTGAGTGGGATGAAGTAGGATTACATAATGTGTTTGCTTGATCAGAAGTTACATGCATTTCTCTGATTGCTTAATTCGAGATGCTTTCATCTAAGCAATGCCCGTACGATTAATATGTAAAATAAACCATTTGCGTTCATATTGAGATGCATAACATGGTGGTGTGCTAAAAATTGAATGAAATATGTGCCACGAAAGTTTTACTGTGTGAGATTATGTAGAATCGTCAATGGCAATCAGAGGAGGTGAATGATTGTAACCTGATGCGGAAGTCACCTAAACCTATAAAGACAGCAAAAACAAAATAGTAGAGAATATATATTTTTTTACCTTGCATACTGTAGCTACAGTACTACTTTCGGTATTGTAGCAGTGTTTGCTTCTCCTGCTCAATGCAATAGCAATTAATGCTTTGACCCTATATGTGATATTCTGATAGATAAAAAAACTATGCCTTGGTTCTCTCTCCTTTGCTTACGATAGATTGAAAAGAAAGACAAGCAATGCTCAAAAGAAGGAAAAACAATGCTTGATGCTTGCTGTCTTCTTTCCAGTACGCGAAAGACAAATAAATAAGAGGTCTAGCACCTGGACCAAAGAAAAGAATGTAGTGCACTGCCAAACGGCTGCTTTTTCACAGCACTTGGTTCCGTCTGACACATGACAGGCTGACACAGTTCTACTCCTAGACTTATCCTAAGCCCACAAGTTATAATCCAATTCCAACAACAAAGGGACTCGAAACCCTTTCTAACACGGGTTTTCTAAACTTCTAACTTTTCTAACATGTCACATGTTGAAGCCTCCAGGATCGCACCTCTCGTAGCTTCTCCACGCATCATCCACCGTGTGTCGTAGGCTCTGGACCGCACCTCCGTAGCTCCAACACGTATCATCCATCCCTAACCTCCATGCGCCCCAAGCGTGAGCTCGACCATCTCGTGACCTCCTTGACCGTCTGAACATCGGATCTCCCATCCTAGTCCTGGTCTACCTCATCACCGACCATGATTGCCTCCACGCTCAACCTGCGCATGCAAAGACCAAAGAACATTTTTTTAGCACAAGTTTGTCCCAACTTGACCAAGATTAGTCCACACACACGCAACACACCTTAAGTAACAGTAAGCAACATCATCAGATCCATCCACACATACGCAACGCACCTCAAGTAACAGTAAGCAACTTCATCAATTATTCATCACAAATTCACCTCAAGTAACAGTAAGCAACATCATCAATTATTCATCACAAATTAACCATTGTCAATTATTCATCACCAAAATATCCTAGACCTAGCTACATGGTCTAACAATCTCCCCCTTGATGAATACATTGACAACATCTCAAGATTGCATGATGAATTAGCTTCAAACAGATATAAGTGAAGAACTAAAGCTGAAAAAGCATTTTAAGCCACAATCTCAAATCTATTCTCAATCTCTCCCCCTTAACATAAGAGAAGTAATTTTAGTAAATTTCTCCAATGGCTCTCCATTCTTTCCAATTTCTCCCTCTTTGGCAATGTAATCATCAAGAAACTTCAAAGAAAGAATAATTCTAATAAGGAGTAATGAGAGTAAAAATTAATAAGCTTTATAGATTATTTAAGTCACTATGTATTGATTTAACAAAGCAACCAAACTCTATTTTTTAGTAGAGATATCAACTCATATATCATATAACAATATCAAAACCAGTCTTAAACATGATTTAAGCAATTTGTATTAAAAACAGGAATATCAACAATGACCAAACCAATTATAAAGAGTACAATATCACAACAAAAAGTCAAAGCCTGAAAATAAAGCAAACCTTAAATCTAGACGAGCTAACGGTCTCATGTAACAACCTGTTGCTCCACACTCAATTCATAGGCATGTGGTATGCTTGTAGCATACTTCTTTTTATAATGAAATGCTTGTAACATATTTATTTTAGATGGTAGCATGTTTAAAGTATACTTCTTTTTATTTATGCACTTTTTGTGCCTTTTTCTTTTTGTGTACCATGGCATGCTTAAAGCATATATCTTTTCAATTGTCTCTTTCTCATTTTTTTATAACATGTTAAATTGAGTGATCATAAAAAAATCGCAATATAAAACATGCGAGCCTCATAGCTAAGATTTAAAATAAGACTCACAATCAAGTTAATCCTTTTCGATGAACATCGTAGAATACTATCTATAATCAATTTAGTTAAAGTATTCCACCATGTCATATTTTAGTTCAAGTATAGCAAATTAAATATAGCCAATCATAATCAAAGCTACATAGTATATGAGTAAATATGATAAAGAGATCTCTACAACTCATTTAATTTTAATAGCTTGGACTTGTTGATTTATTTGACAAATATATTAAACAAAGCTTCTGAAATTTTTAAACAACAAGCTCCCCCTCAGAATAATCTCATAAGATGTAACACACTCAGCTCACTTCGCAAATGAGCAAAACGAGAAGTATCAAGTGATTTTGAAAGAATATTAGCAACCTGAGAATCTAACTCAATAAAATGTAGGACAACATCACCTTTTCCACATGCTCTCTCAAAAAGTGAAATCTTTTAGAGGCAATCAAAGATAGAGAAGAACTATCAAGTGTTCTGATCAAGCAATGATGTAAAAGACCAGAACCCAATCTAGCTCATGTTTTCCATTTTTGTCAGCTATTTTTACATCACAGGAAACATCGGTCTCACAGTACTAGGGTTAGTGAAGTAAGATCTAGGAATACAGTACTGAGACACACGATGAATAAGAGCGACAAAGTTAGAACCAAAATCACGTGCATATGGCTGATCAGAATGATGAAAGAACGTGAATTATTTGAATTAAATCCCAATATAGCATGTGAAGCAGATTTAAAGTCATCATAAAAGTTCTCTAAAAACATAGCATTCGCATTTGCTCTAGGAACAAAAGAGGTTGCACGTTTTTGCCTTAAAGCATTCAATTTTTCCTTCTTCTCTTTCTTAGCTCGCCTAAAGCAAAATGCAAATTTCTGTCTCTTCCACAATAGGTACATTGAAATTTAATATTACCATAATTCTTTTGAGAAGATGAGCTAATACCTATAACATTATTTGATGATTTTTGCACAAAACTAGCAGATTTAAACACAGTTTTATGAGGCTCATTTTTTGTTTCAATCAGCCCACTTTCTATAACCTTAACAACCTTAGGTAGATTATTCTTGGTATGCTCAACAAAATTAAATCCGAGATCATGATTTTTCACACTTATTTTTTACTTGTCTAGAATTATATTCGGATTTTTCTTGCCAAAGGAGAATCTCTCTAAGGTGTCCTTAAGGTACTCATTTTCTTTAGCCAAAGTGGAACAAGTAGTGCATTTAATAGGTTCATTCACAAAATTCTTAGAAGCACTAGACTGAGCCAATCTTTCTTTTTCAACAAAATCATTAAGTTATCCAATCAATGCTTTGTTAAGCTTAGGACATTTAGAATAAGAAGATATCTCATGATAAAACATCTGTTGAATTGTATCCTGAGATAAATTAAGTCTAACTTCTAGCAATTCATACTTAGAGCAAGCTTTAGATTGAGTATTTGAAATACTTGACTCTAAACGTGTAGAAGAATTAGACTTGAGCTTTTCAATTTCATTATTTGGAAGTTTTAACTTTTCATCATAAGAGTCATGTGCCAATCTTAACTCATCAAGTTTAGCAGTTATATCACTAAGTTGAACCAAGTTTAATGTATTAATTGTTCTAGCGGTCTCAAACTCATAATGTAAAACTTGGTAAGACTCACAAGATTCATCATCAGGAATATAGGCTCTAAGTCTATTGATTTCAGAATTTAAGCTCTCAACAACGAAATCGTGATTTTTAATTTTCTTTTTATACTTTTTGAGCTCCTCTGACAATCTAAGCACAACATGAGATAAATCAGTATAACAAATATTTTACCTCATCAGGATGACTGTAAAGATCATCATCGTTGAGCTCCATACTGTTGGCCATAAAACACATCCCTGTGAAGTCCACCTCCTTTGCCTTCTTACGATTGCCCTCATCGTCGCTTTTAGAATCATCATCACTCAAAACAATCTCAACAAGTACTAAAATTATCTTGTTGACTGCCCTGTGACAAATTGGTACCTTGTCATCTTTCACCTCCTTGCTCCTCAGTTTGGGGCAATTCATCTTAATATGGTTTAGCATACCACATTCACAGCATCTGATTGGAGTCCCTCTCCGTCTTGATCTGATGTTGTTAATTGCCTTGGTCACCCTGTTGGAGAGAAGTACAAGCTGCTCTTCTGGAATTTCCTCTAATTGTTTATCTAAAATAGAGCACAATGCAAACAAACAAATAATAGAAGAACTAGAAGAACTGTCAGCTTGATTAGTCACTAAGCCCAAAGAATTAGTCTTTTTTATCCTAGCCAAAATATTAATCTCATGTGTTTTCATCTTGGAATAAAGATCATTCAAAGTGAGTGTTTTCATGTTAACAGAATGATTAATAGTAGTGACCACTACTACAGAAATCCACATTACAGACGGTTCAGAAACGTCATCACAGACGGTTTTCTGAACCGTCTGAAATTATGGGTCAGTGATAATCCAAGTTATCACAGACGGTTTTTGAACCATCTGTGATTATGCGATATCACAGATGGTTTTTCATTAAAAACCGTCTGTGATTATCCGATATCACAGACGGTTTTGTACTAAAAACCGTCTGTGATTATCTAATATCACAGACGGTTTTTAGAAAAAACCGTCTGTGATATCGGATAATCACAGACGGTTTTTAGTACAAAACCGTCTGTGATATCGGATAATCACAGACGGTTTTTACTGAAAAACCGTCTGTGATATCGCATAATCACAGACGGTTTTTACTGAAAAACCGTCTGTGATACTCCTCCCCCCCAGCAGAATATATTTCTGTTTATAGCTAGCCTCAGGAAATGCTAGCCATGCCCTCTGAAACAAGCAGATAATCACAGACATAAACATATACAACTCACACATCTCATTTCATTTCAGATACATTTCACATCTCAATTCATTTCACAGACATAAAACATCCAATTGACAACGCACTTCATTTCACAAACATAAAGCATCCATTTCGCAAATCAATTCATTGAGTTGAAATAAAATATCCATTAACAAATACACAATTGTAAAAGATCTACACTGTATTTGCACTTAGAATTACAATAAAAAATCATTCTGGGCAGTGGAACTCTCCATCTGATCTTACGACTTTTGACCACAAAAACCAAATGAGCTCTCCTCGAATTTTTGCAAAATCCGGCTGTGTCAATGCAGATGTAGAGATGGACGCAGCCTGTCGATAGGAATATCAACGCGCGCATATATAAAACTGACATGTATGAAATAAATGTGGGAAGATTGACAAACCTTAGAACTAGTGATCTTGGTGGAATCGAGGAGTAGTCTCATATGGTGGCACATGTAGTATCCACATGTGTTGCCCGGCTCCTGCTGGTGGCACTGCAAAAAATATAATGTGTTAAATCAAGTGGCATTACTACTATGTGTTGTATATGATTAATTAATGTGTAGCTAGCGAATACCCGAAACTTGCGATCATGTTTCAAGGCCTTGGCCCCTGTCGTCGAGTCACGTGTTTGTTGAACGTATGTGGCGAACGACCTTCGTTATTCGAAAAAGTTAGATTAGTTATTCGGAAGGAAAGAAAGAGTACAATGTACAATGTACGTACCTATCGAGTATTCGAGCGATAGCTGTGTACTTGGATTTGTTCTTACTTAGAGAATCAAGGTATATAGCCTTGTTCCATTTTGGTATAATTACAATTAAAATCCAATGGAACTGCTCATTGTATGGCATAAGAACAAATTCCTTATCTTGGTGAGCCAGCAGTGATTTTGTAATATAGTCCTCGACGAAGGATGCATTCTCGATGATGGTATCAATGGGGACCAAGCGTGGGTCCAGGAAACCAATTTGTGATTTCGATGATCTAGCTTCGATCAGCATGAATCTATATATAACATAGGAAAGCAACAAATTGTGACATATATCGGTATTACGTGAACAGAGACTGTGATTGTGCAGACTTACAGCGTCCAGCATCGAACGAGTGAGGCGTCGAAAGCGTTGAGCGTGAAAAGGTCAAATATATCGTCAAAGGTCACCGCGAAGACACATTCCTGAACTTCGTGCAAGAAATGTTCCGGCTTGAATTTGACAGTTATACCTGAGCGCCGTTCTGCCGCTGGCTTATTGGACTCTTCCATATACCAAAGGTGGAATCTTTGGCAACCAAGTCCTAGTTTTTGGAGCTCTTCCTGGACTACCATCGGCTGACCTAGCACGAATTTGCGGGCCAATGGCATGGACGGGAAATCGTCACCATCCTTCGTCTTTGATTTGCCCTGGCCACTGCCTCGAGTGTGTGTCGACTTTATGCTAGTCGACTGTAATGGTATAGACGGTGCAAGTTGGTCTGGCGAGAATAGCACCCGTGGAGATAGCACCGGTGCAGGTAGCTGTGGTTCGCACTGCCCGTGTGGAGATGGCACCAGTGCAAGTTGCTGTGGTTCGCACTGCACTTCTGGTCCTGCCACCGGTGAAGAAGCCTCCAGGGAGATGTCGGTTTTGGGCCACTGGATGAATGTTCCAATGGCCTGTCCTAGATTCACGATCTCGTCGTTGGGGGGCTTCGGTAGCGAGAACACCTCAAAATTGGCATACACACCATCCACATTAACTTTTACGAAGCCTGGCGCTAAAGCTTGACCGTGCACCATAGCCCCGATACCAGACGAATATGCCTGGCCCCAAGCAGCGTACAAGGGAATGGAGCCATATCTCACTTGGAGCCTGCATGTCGTAGGCTCCTACATAACGATACAAAATTAGCTACTCGAATAGGCCTACCAATGGAGCAAGCATTCGAGAGGTAATAATTATTACCAGGATGTCGTCCACAGGAAATTTGGACTGGGTTTGCGTCGGATTGGACGCGCAGCTACTCGGATGGTTGTGCGGGCTAGCTAGCACAGGAGCGGCGGTGGCGGCCTGCTGACTTTCTATCTGTTTCCGCACCTCATCTCTGATTATATCAGCCATCGAACCCAGTATATCCTCTTTAAGAGATGCCTTGAGCTCTTCTCGTAGCTGTGCGTCACGCTCGGCTTTGTTTCTCTTCCTGCGCCGATACATGTCGGAGTCATCTTGGAAACCATGTTTCCAAGGAACGTAAAGCCCAAGGCCTCTCGTACGGCCCGGGTGCTCCTTGTTTCCCAGGGCCACGGAGAGCATATCATTCTCCCTTGTTCCCTGGAATGATCCCAGGGTAGATTGAAAACTCAGCTCTTCCTGCAAGAGCACGACATGTCATTTCAATTCGTACGAAGTTGAGGAGTAATTACAAGCTACGTAGTTCGATCGATATCTTACCAGGCGCTCGGTCACTTGCTGGTCTGAAGGGTTTCGAAAGGTGATGTCCCCTGATGTCGTCGTAGATGACCTTGCTCTAATCCAATTTCGAGCGCGGTTGTCCGGGATATTGGAAAACGGCGGGGCGATGTCCTGTGCAGCTGCCAGCTCATCCTCCTTCATCCACTGCGCGATTTTACCCGCATACCCAGCTGTGCCAAGTCTGTGAGGGTGTGTATTTTTTGCCTGGAGGGCCTTGTGCGCCACACTTGTACTTTTGAAATCTTCGGTCGTTTTCATCGCCTTGAACTCTTCCCATTGTGGTTCCAGGAATGGGTATGTATGAACAGGCGTTTCGTCTGTCTCCACGTATTTCTTGACAAGCGTGCTCTTGAAGTTCTTCCATGCTTTGCACGCCGCTTTGTAGGTTTGTTGTTGCACAGCGTCCAGGTGTTCTTCTGGGAACTCGAACGATGCCAAAATTTCGGTCCACAGCTCACGTTTCCGAGTGTCAGGCACGTTCTTCCACGAATTGTATGTGATCTCAATTCGTTCTCGTGCAACTACTCCGACCATGGTTCGGAATGCGTTTACTGCTTTTCGAGGAAGGATAGGGACCCCAGATGCATTCACCGCTGTGATGATCTGTCGGCCCTCAGGCTTCTTTGATAGCCCTCTTCCTTGGCGTCTTGATGTTGGAGCGGACGCCTCCGGCGATGATGTTGAAGAATGCGCGGGTGACATGTTGCTCATTTTGTGGGTCTATTAAGATAAGATGAGAAAGTAATCATATTGAATTGCAAGACAAGAGAGTAGAGGAGAGGGGGAGAAGGGAGGGGGTGATATGGACATAGAGAGGGGGTGATGTGCCTATCTTACCAATGTACCAATGTATCAAGTCCCTCTTTTTCCCGCAAAATTCAAGTCAATTTTATTACAAAAGTGCAACTGGCGTACGTGATCCAGAGATCAGAGATGAAGAGAAGGAGTGGGAAGAAGCAGATGGATAGTCGCTCACCGAAGAAGTCGGCTATATCGGCTGCTCACCGAAGAATCTGGGAATTTGTTTTTTTTGAACTTCTGTACTAAAATTTCCTTGAATTTTGTAATACTATTACTACAAGGTCTCTATACAAAGTGAATATCCTAGCACCTACTTTAGTTGCTAAAACTATAAACCAAATAGCAAAGTCCCCAAACAAAGGTCTATGAAGCAAATGACACAAACTAGTGTATCCGGTTCATTGAACGGGAACACTATAGTATGTCACTTGCTTCATTTGCTGTTTTTTGTCTAGATACATGGAGCATTTGGGTGGAAAGATCAACTGTTTCGTCAGGCGCATGACTGCCAATTCGAAGCATAGCATAGCATCCGAGGCACATCCGAGGCCTGCTGCTGTGTCTTGAGGAATGCCAAGAGCTGGTATTCAGATGGGTTATGAGAATAAGATTCATAATTTATAGTTTGAGGAATGCCACATCTGAAGATCAGCTCTTGGGATTCCTCAAGACACAGCTGCAGGCCTTAGATGTGCCTCGGATGCTACGCTATGCTTCAAATTGGCAGTCATGAGCCTGACGACACAATGTATTTCTTTCCACCCAAATGGTCAATGTATCTTTTGCAATAATCGCAAGATTTCTTTATCCAGATACACCAGAAAGAGATCAGGAGTGGAGTAGAGGGAAGGGGGAGAAGGGAGGAGAGGAGTAGAGGGAAGGGGGACCCAAATGATTTCAAACTATGTACTATGTACTATATACTATATACTATATACTAACACAACAAGCAATATGTACCAATGTAAACTAAGCAACTGCAGTAAACAATGTACCAATGTAGTATGTACCAAATAGCAAACTAATTAAGCTACTGCAGTAAACAATGTAACAATGTAATATGTACCAAATAGCAAGCTAATTAAGCTACTGCAGTAAACAATGTACCAATGTAATATGTACCAAGCATCAACCCTAAACACTAACAGTAAGCATAAAGCATTAACCCTAAATATGTACTAAGCAACTAACCATAACAGTATGAAGCATCAAGCATCAACCCTAAACACTAACAGTAAGCATGAAGCATCAACCCTAAATATGTACTAAGCAACTAACCATAACAGTATGAAGCATCAAGCATCAACCCTAAACACTAACATTAAGCATGAAGCTCGGGGAGGGATTTGATGACCTTACGGTTTTGGTGACCTTAGGGACGCAGGAGGAGGAGGAGGCGACGGGCTCGGGGAGGCGACGGAGGAGGAGGAGGCGGCGACGCAGGAGGAGGCGGCGGCGACGGAGGAGGAGGAGGCGACGGGCTCGGGGAGGCGGCGACGGAGGAGGAGGAGGCTGCGGCGACGTCTTCGTCCGGGGAGGCGGCCGGCGAGGGCTGGGGGAGGCGGCCAGCGAGGGCTCGGGGAGGCGGCGACGACGATGGGCTCGGGATTTAGATCTAATCGAATAACTGCAGCGCACACGGAAAACCCTAGCGAGAGGGCATATGTAGGAAGATTAGCACAGACGGTTCTAAACTTAGAACCGTCTGTGATAACATATCACAGACGTTTTTGAGTTAAAAACCGTCTGTGATAGTTTACTATCACAGACGGTTCTAAACTTAGAACCGTCTGTGATAGTTTACTATCACAAACGGTTCTAAACTTAGAACCGTCTGTGATAAGCCTTTGCCGGCTGTTGCAATTAAGACCACCAATAACTACACAGCTGCATTCATATCAACTACCAAACAGCTGCATTCATATACAACACCAACCAACTGCATTCACACATTTTCACATATACATCTCAAAATTGACTACATCACACATTTTCACATATACATCTCAAAATTGACTACATCACACATTTTCACATATACATCTCAAAATTGACTACATCACACATTTTCACATATACATCTCAAAATTGACTACATCACACATTTCCACATATACATCTCAAAATTGACTACATCCCACATTTTCACATATACATCTCAAAATTGACTACATCACACATTTTCACATATACATCTCAAAATTGACTACATCACACATTTTCACATATACATCTCAAAATTGACTACATCACACATTTTCACATATACATCTCAAAATTGACTACATCACACATTTTCACATATACATTCTTATTGTACTTGCTTATTTCCTTTAAAAATTAGTCCTTCATCATGATCAATGCGTACGTAACTAGTTTCGTCACGTTGTTCATCGTCGACCCTTATGCCATTTCCAAAAGGAGGTAACTCGTCAAATTGATTGTATTCCTCCTCGTCCACTACATTCTCCACTCCGACAATTCTCCTTTTTCCATGAAGAACTACATGGCGTTTCTTATTTGCCGGGTCGGTTACATAGAAAACTTGAACAACTTGATTGGCGAGTACGAATGGTTCATCTTTGTACCCGACACGTTGGAGGTCCACGGTCGTGACACCGTACTTGTCAACCTTCACCTGTGGGAGATGCACCCAACGGCAGCGAAATAAGGGGATCTTGAAAACCACATAGTCGAGCTCCCAAATCTCTTCTATGAAGCCATAGTACGAGTTTCTCGACCCATCGGTACTGAATGCATCTATGCGGACACCGCTGTTCTGGTTAGTGCTCTTGACATCCTGAGACTGCGTATAGAATGTGTACCCATTTATGTCATATCCTTGCCATGTCACAACTGTAAATGTCGGCCCTTTTGCCAACCATGTCAGCGTCTCACTCGGCGAGCTCCTAGCGATTTGCTCCTTCAACCATTGGTTGAACCGACGGTTGTGTTGCCTCATGATCCAAACATCCGGCCGCTCCGGATTCTGTTGCCGAAGCACACCCTTGTGCTGGTCCACATAAGGCGCCACTTCAGTCATGTGTTGCAACACCGTGAAATGGGCTTGAGTATACATGTCCATATCTGGAGTGATTGCTTTCCGTCCGATAGTTCCGAGACCCTTCAGCCTCCCCTCATGACGAGATTGAGGGACACCTATCGGCTGAATCTGAGCCATATAATCGACACACAACTCAATGACCTCTTCGCTTGCATAACCTTCGACGATGCTGCCCTCCGGCCGAGAACGATTCCGTACGTAGGACTTGAGAATTCCCATGAACCTCTCAAATGGGTACATGCTACGTAAGAATACGGGCCCGCACATTTTTATCTCCCACACAACGTGAACAATGAGATGGACCATGATATCGAAAAACGAAGGAGGGAAATACATTTCAAGGTGACAAAGAGTCATCACCACCTCGTCCTGCAGAGCATCTAGTCCTTCGGGATCGATGACCTTCTGAGCAATTGTGTTAAAGAAATAACATAGCCTCATGATTGTCTCTCGGACTTTGATCGGCAAAATATTTCTAATTGCAATAGGGAGCATCTGTGTCATCAGCACATGACAATCATGAGACTTCATGCCATTTAACTTCAAATCTTGCATCGAAACAAGTTTCTTCACGTTGCCCGAGTAACCAGACGGAACTTTGACACCATGCAAGCACTGGCACAGTTCTGTTTTCTCAGCCTTGGACAGAGTGTAACACGCAGGGGGAAGGTACGTTCGTGCATTATCAGTGCATGTCGGTGCTAACTCAGGCCTGATGTGCATATCAGCCAAGTCAAGCCGTGCGTTGACGCCGTCCTTTGTTTTATCACGGATGTTCAGTAAGAGACCAATCAAGCTGTCGCACACATTCTTTTCTACGTGCATGACGTCGATGCAGTGCCGCACATCTAGGTACTCCCAATAAGGTAAGTCCCAAAATATTGATCTCTTCTTCCAGGTGTTCTTCTCATGAGCCCTCAATTTACGTCCCTTTCCGAGGACAACATCTAAATCCTTAACCATATCATAAACCTCGCGTCCCCTTAAATGCTTTGGAGTTGAACCGTCTTCCTTCTCTCCGTCAAATTGTTTCTTCATCTTGCGGTATGGGTGAGCCCTCCGAAGGAACCGGCGGTGACGCATGTAGACGGTTTTGCGTGAGTGTCTCAGCCACACACTCTCGGTACCATCTAAACAGTGAGTACAAGCTTTGGCACCTTTTATACTATGGCCCGATAGGTTACCAAGGGCAGGATAATCATTTATGGTGCAGAACAATAAGGAGCGCAGAGTGAAGTTCTCTCGTTTGTATGCATCCCATACCTGTACCCCTTCGTTCCACAGTACTTTTAGATCTTCCACCAACGGTGCTAGGAACACATCGATATCATTCCCAGGTTGTTTTGGCCCTTGGATAAGTATCGACAGCAAAATGTACTTTCGCTTCATACACAACCAAGGAGGAAGGTTATAGATGCAGAGAGTCACGGGCCATGTGCTATGTCGGCTGCTCATGCTACTGAATGGATTCATTCCATCTGTACTCAGTCCAAACCTTATATTCCTTGGTTCTGCACCGAACTCTGCAAAACTCCTATCGATGTTTCTCCACTGCGCGGAATCAGCAAGGTGTCTTAGCATTCCATCCTTCTTGCGCTCCTCCGAGTGCCAACGCAGCAGTTTTGCCTCCTTTGGATTTGCATAAAACCTTTTCAAATGGGGAATTATAGGAAAATACCATGTCACCTTAGCAGGAGGTCCTTTCTTCGCCTCTGTTCCCTCGCCATCATCTGATTGATTGTTACGTTTGTATCGGGATGTGTTGCACACCGGACATACATGCATGTTTGCATACTCTTTACGGTAGAGGATACAGTCGTTCGGGCATGCATGTATTCTTTCTACTTCCATTCCCAACGGACAAAGAACCTTCTTGGCTTTATACGTGGTTTTAGGCAACTCATTTTCCTCCGGAAGCATGTCCGCTAAAAGACCTAGCAGCGCCGTGAAACTCTTGTCGGACCAACCGTTGCTTGCCTTCAATTTCAACAGTTCAAGCACGCCCGACAACCTCGTGTACTTGCAGCCCGTGTACAAAGGTTTCTCTGAGTCCTCCATCAAGCCACGGAATTTAACATACTCTCTCTCATCATAGTTCTCTTCTACATCGCGAAGCATCTGATCCAGATTATCATCGTGCAACCTATCCGAATCCGAGCCACAATCGACATCAGCCGGCGGCATGTCATTCACTTCACCTGCGATGTCATCCGGGGGCATATCATTCACTTCACCGGCGATGTCATCCGGCGGCATATGATCATTCACTTCGCCATGACTGGTCCAACACGTATAATCCTTTTTGAAACCCCTCCGAATCAAGTGCGCTTCAATTTGCCCTCGGTTCTTAAACATCTTCAAATTCTCGCAGTCAGTGCATGGACAGCACATATATTCCACCCCCTTATTCAACATATCCTCCTCGGCGGCTCTTATAAAAGCAGAAACACCATTAATGTACTCTTCACTCACACGGCTCGCGGCATACATCCAACTTCGGTCCTACGTTACGTACATATATAACAACTTAGTATTAAAATCTAGAATAACTAATTATAACTACATATATACCGGCCACATTTATTATATTGAGACTTAATTTCCTAGCTCAATTCATATTACAAACACAATAGCTATTATATAACCAACAATTTTGCAAATTAATTAACCATCTTCAATAACCACTCATGGATTACTTACACCTAAATTGTAATGCAATTAAAAATAAATAAATTTCATTACTAACCATATCTACAGCAACCACAGGAAAGTCTGAATCTTAATTCAAAGCTCAATGTCTGCCTCTTCCCACCAAATTAACTGGCCTGAAATCGCTCTAGCTTCCTCCCGAGTGAAAAAGTGCGCAGCAGTGGTTAGATCTGGATCGAAATGAAGACGATGCGGTCTGAGCAGCGCAATAAATGCCGTAGTCATTATCACAGACGATTTTTAACTAAAAACCGTCTGTGATAATAAATTATCACAGACGGTTTTTAGTTAAAAACCGTCTGTGATAAGCTTCATACCAGAACGCTTCGCGCGTGTTTCGATGCCAGAGCGCTTCGTGTTTCGATCGTCTAATTAACGTCTCTCGATCATTATACGAAGCGTCTATATCATTCATGTTTGGGTATACGAACCGTTTGTGCTAAAGGTTAAATATGCGCTCGTAATCCAGGTCTCTAGCTAGCTTCTACGTACGTACAATACAATATACAATTAATACAACATGGCTTCTACTACTGTTCTTGTGATCATCTCCTTCCTCTCATCTGTTCATCACGAATTGTTCGGCCGGAACCTTACACAGGCGGCCAGCAATTTGCATCTGGAGCAGCTTCTCCGCACCCGCCCTGCTCTCCTTCCCCGACTTTCTTGCATCCGTCAGCTTGACCTGATCCTCCGCCGTCGACGGAGGCGTCTCGCTGTCGCTCAAGAAAGGGAAACAGCCCTCACCCTGGTTCTTCTCCACAATGTGCGCAATGCGGAAGAAGCTCTACACGCATTGCAGAGACTGATGGATAGCCTTGCCAATCAAGCAGAAACGGCAGATTCTGAGGAATCTTTTCATGCTATCCTGTACGACATTATGGATGCTGCTGATCATTTGCCCAGGCTGCACGAGGAAGTGCTGAGGACAAGGGCAATCTTAACGGCGTTCGAGAATTTAGCGGCTGATCCTCCAAGTCCCCAAGTGGAAGAAGAAGCTTACGAAGCCCAAAAGAATACAATCTGGGAAACTCTTTACCTGTGCGACTTTTGTAATAAATTTGCCTCTAATTGAAATTAATAAATTTGCCTTTAATTTGTGACCTCTTGTCTCAGTAGTTCTGTAGTTAAGTTATTAGAAGCAATGTGTACTTATATATTAACCTCTGATCTAGAATATGACAGACAAAGGGACATCACAGCCGGTTCTTGTGAAAAACCGTCTGTGAACATTCCCAGACGGTTCTTAACAACAACCGGCTGTGATAGTCGACACAACACAGACGGTTTTTAATAAAAAACCGTCTATGATAATCCCAGATTATCACAGACGGTTTTTAATAAAAACCGTCTGTGATATTCCAGTATCACAGACGGTTCAGAAGTAAGAACCGTATGTGATACTCCTTTTTCCCGCCACAAATACCACAGACGGCCTTCAAATTAAAACCGTCTGTAATAGTTTACATTACAGACGGTTTCACAAAACCGTCTGTGATTTGCCGTCTACTATTAGCCTTTCTGTAGTAGTGGACTAACACATTCCAAATAGACACATCCAAAGCATTTAAAATTTGACGGGTATTGTCAGAATCAGAATATGTGACATCAATAGATTGCAAATCACTAACAATTTTATTGATGCGATCAAAAAGTACATCTAATGATTATTTAGGTTTCATCTCAAATTTAGAATACTCCTTTTTGAATTGATTCTGACGCACACCTTTAACAGATTTAGATCCTTTATAATAATCCGTTAGAGTGGTCCAAATTTTATTTGCAGATTTAAGGTGAGCAATTCTGACAAACTCATTTCTACTTAAACCTTATAATAATATATTTCTAGCCTTAGCATTAGTTTCAACATCAGAGGAATTTTCAGTTGTACCAATAGGAGGCATTTTCTTGGCCTAGCGCTAACGAAGCATGGCGATTGCTGCCATGCAGCATAGGGGCGACAGCAACATGACCAAACACATAGAGAAGATGGTGAGGACTGGTGGCACGTGAGTAGAGGTAGCTTGCTGCAATTTTCTCCTTTGGATCAAATCTCATATTTTATTTCTGAATCATAATGGCTACAAAGTGCCCTCCTAGCACTCTTAAACCCTAGCACGAAATTAGTATCCCCTAAAGTCTCAGGGTTAGCCTCCAACTCCATCTGTATTTATAGTTTAGGGACTAAAATATGGACTTATCCTAAGCCCACGAGTTCTAATCCAATTCTAACAGCAAAGGGACCCCAAACCCTTCCTAACACGGATTTTCCAAAATTCTAACTTTTCTAATACGTCACGTGTCGAAGCCACTAGGACCGCACCTTCCGTAGTTTTCCCACGCATCATCCACCACGTGTCTTAGCCTTTGGACTGCACCTTCGTAGCTCCAACACGTATCATCCATCCCTGACCTCTATGCGCCTCAAGCATAAGCCCGACCATCTTGTGACCCCCTTGACTGTCTGAATCTCGGATCTCTCATCCTAGTCTCGATCCACCTCATCACCGACCATGATCGCCTCCATGCTCAACCTGCACATGCAAAGACCAAAGAATATTTTTCAGCACAAGTTCACCCCAACTTGACCATGATCAGTCCACACACACGCAACACACCTCAAGTAACAGTAAGCAATATCATCAGGTCAATCAACACACACGCAACACACCTCAAGTTACAGTAAGCAACATCATCAATTATTCATCACAAATTAACCATTGTCAATTATTAATCACCAAAATATCCTAAACATAGCCAAATGGTCTTCTTGTGAAGCTCGTGCCATTGCCATTCTGATTGGGAGCATGACTAGTGTGGCCAGATTCCATAGTTTTGCTCCAAGAATTACATGTGTGTTCCCTACGTTCTGATTAGTCCTACGCCCACCACTGGTTTTGACTGTTTTAATTCTAGAAGTACATTTTAGTTATATGGGTAGAATCTGATATATCAAACCACAATGCAGGAGGCTACAAGGTTCAAGATTGAAACAGTTCGAGATCTGAAGAGAACGCTTCTCCCCTTTCAGAATCAATTGCAAGAGGTTGTTGATGCATGGAAAATTAATACTCTTTTGTCTTACAAATCACATGATCATGTACTAATTTATCTCTTTATTTTTGGCTCAGCTCAAAGGTCGTTTCAACGATACCAACAAGGAGCAACTAAAGCTTGAGGAGCTGGATCTGCTTCATGAAAGAGAAATGTAGGTTACTCAAGCTCATGACAACTTCTGGTCAAGAGTTGTGAGTACTGTTTTAGTGTTTTTACCTTGTTATTTGCTTTAATCAGTACTAGATTGAACCCGTGCTTTGCTACGGAACTTTTTTTAAACAAATATGAATGGTTCTAAGGAATGCTTTGAGACCTCGATGGCTTTTACTGTTGCAGATCTCTTTGTCACCTAGTCTTGGAGGACAGTTCCTTGGAGCTGATCAGCAGATGTTTCAGGAAATATCAAAAGTAGAAGTTATTGAGAATGACCGCATGTGATATCAATTATGGTTGTAAGTTTACTATAGATCTCAATGCTAGTATCAGTTTCATTAATGCTAGGATTGCTGTTATCTGGATAAATTTTCCAATGTAGGATGTAAAGGAGAACGAGGATTTCTACGACAAGTCCTTTGTCAAAACTTATTACTTGGATGGGAATCCTGGAGGGTCCATAGGTACCAAAGTCCTGTGGAAAGAGTCAATGGTTAGTAATGTATAGATTAATTGTCTTTCCTTGTGTTTATCTTCTATGAATTATTTAATTTCACACAAACAACTAATGCTTGTTCTATGCATTGTAGAATCCTCGGGAATGGCTCACATACCGGAAGAGTTTCTTCGAGTGGTTCAGTACCACTACTCCATTCAAGGATGATCATGTAAGTGGGTATTTTTGACGTCATGTCTGCTAAATTGATACTTGGTTACAAACTGAAGTTAATGCTGACATAACTCTACTTGCAGGTTGGGCAAGCAATCTTGCGGATGTACAGTGAGCCTTTGCATGATGTCCCGTCAGATAGAGAGGATTGGATGAACTAGGACAAAGACAAAGATATGTGTGTTCAGTGTGCACATAAAACCATAATTTATTTCTGACATGTGACTGTAACTGAGTACTGAGGTTTTATCAGAAGTCTGAACTTGTGCGGCTATGCTGGATCCACCTGTGCTGTAATTGTAAGATAGTGGTCACGACTCACGACCTAATGAGCTGAGAATATGTTGAGAAGCTGCATCTAGTTAGCTGTGTTGTGTGGGGGGAGATGTAGTGCTACTAGTACTAGCTACGATTGAATCTGAGTTGAATCGTATGGAGGAGTTTGTGACTAGTGTCCTTGCGACAATATCGCCTTCTGTTTCTTTCTTTTTTATGTAGAAGAAGGCAAGAGGAAGAACGGAGTTGTGATGCCAGATGGTGAGCAGGTTGGGAGCGGTGCGGGCTTCACTGCTTGAGTACAACGAGAGTGAGGCACTGTGAATCTTATACCTAACGCATGCATGCTTATCTCACTGTTGCCCAGGTTCACAAGTTCGGCGAAATTTTGCTTATTCTCTGCTTTCAATACTCTCAGAAAGGAAAACCATTCAGTCAAATTCTAGCTGAATTTGTCCTTATATGAATTTGTCAAAATTTCGTGCAAATTTGAGTTAAATTTTATGAAAAATTCAAATGATGTTTAAACATTTGACCGAATTTTTAACCCAAAAAACAAAATTTTGTCCCTCTCGTTGCCCTCCGAATCTGCTGTTGCCACAGTGATTGTGCACGTGTATTTCCCGGCCGGCTTTTAGGGCTATGCATTCATTATAGTGGGTTTTACGGCCGGCATCTCAAGGTAGCCAGGACGCCCATCCCGCACGGCACCGGTCGCGGCCACAGAGTGCGCCTCGGACACGTTGCACCGGTCGATGGTCGGCAGCGCGCCGACGCCGAGCGGCCGGTGCGATTGTACGTCGGGCATCAGGAGGATAGTAGTACGGAGCTGAGTGCCACGGCCACGAGCAGGTTTGGACAGGTGAGCTGGTGAACTCTCGTCAGGGCACGTACTGACCGGAGGCAACCATTCGATTCGAGTGAAGTATCAAGTTCAGAGAGCAAAATCATGCCGAGTTCTCAACTGTTAGGCTAGCTTTGCATGTTCCAACTCTTGGGCATTACGTTGCCATGTGGTATCGTACATGGGGAATGCATCATGCAGGCATGAGTAGGGGTGTGTATTTTTATACCGAAATCGAAATACCGAATCAAACTGAATTGAAAAACTAAAAATTATGGTTTATTCGGTGTATGGTATTTGGTGTGGTTTATATGGTTTTTGGTTTTCTGTCGGTTTTTAAGTCACGAAAACTGAATTAACCAAAATACTAAAATATTATTTTCCCTTATGTGAATTTGTAGTAAAAATTAATTCGGTATAATAACACTAAACTAAAGAATGTTACTATATGTTAAAGCGTTGTGTATATTTCAGTTAACCGAAAAACCAAACTGAAATAATTCGGTTAATTAGATTTGATTTTCTATTTTAGTTTATTTAATTTGGTTGTCAACTTTCAAAACTGAAATATTTTTTAACCGAATAAATTGAACCATATAAATCAAATAAATCGAATGCCCACCTCTAAGGGCGAGGCCCACCCCTAAGCATGAGCCATCCCGGACGTACAGGTCTAACCAATTCACATTTAGTTAGCAAGATGCCTTTGTGCGAAATAGGAATCAGAATGTTTGGAAGGAGTACCTTGAGGACAAACCGCTCTCTTCATGCATAAGTGCCCTCATGTGGCTCGTGCTCACTGCTCAATCGTCAGCTTCGTTATGTCTTCTCCGTTCTCCAAGCAAGGTATTCATGACATGCCCAAGTTTTGCCGTCGAAAGAGGTGTGAAGCTGATTTGCAATGATAGCTCACAGGTTCATAGACTCACAGTAACATCGCCATCAATCAAGTCAGCCTCTCTTAAGATCTTTTTGCCATCGTGATCATGGTAACTTGAAATAACTGCCGCATGCAGGTAGCTGGTAGGTTTTGGTTGCTGTAATTTTTAGGGAATGGCTACTAGTCATATGTCTGGGTGAAGCAGTTGCTTCGAACGCAGACGTGACTTATTTTTATTCATATAACTATATCTAACTCTACTATCATCTCTATTCCTCACCCATCTTCACTATTCTCTCCAACTATTCCTACAGATAAGAATACACAATCTCTCTCTTGTCTTTTCCCTACCACCTCTCTCTCTCTCTGCGCACATGGCCTACTCTAACTATTCCTATAGATAAGAATGCACTCTCTCTTGTCTTCGCCCTGCTATTCTCTCTCTCCGCACATGGCCATGGCTAGATGGAGCTCTCCCACAATCTCTCTCCCCACACATGACCATGGCCAGATGAGGCTTAAGCTCCTCCTCCTCTCTCCTCCGTACCTCTCTTGCAGCACCAAAGCTCCTCCCCATCTGAGGCTGTAACCATTCATTCTAGAAGAGTCTACTGCAACTGGGAGGGATGCAGTGAGGGCCGGTGACAAGGCATTGATGTCGGCGATGAGCCATTGGTCGGTCGTGGCCCTGCCAGATCAAGGCTTGTTGGTAATGAGGCTCCGAGCTAGCCTCCTCCTTCCCCTTCAGCGATCTTAGGCATCATAGCTATAGACATGGTCTCCTTCTCTAGCAAGTTTTTTGTTACAACTATTTTCTTGAAATGCTCCAACACCTTTTATCGATTGATGTATGAGTTGTTGGATTTTGTTGCAACATGGTTTCTCAGAGTTTGTTGCGAGAGGTATTTGTTATCATAGCATTTTTGGTATGGTGCACAAGAATAATATTTTTGTTGCAATGTGGCCTCTCAAATGTTGCCGCAAGAAAATTTTAATGCAATTGTGTTTTTGATTTATTGCACATGAGCAATTTTTGTTGCAATAAGTATTTTTATTTGTTGCACTATCATCATAGTTTGGTGCTGAGTGCTCACGAGATGTTGTGGGGGATCTCAATTTAACAATATTTGCTGCAACAATCACCGGCGATGTTGCACGAATGGATGATTCGGTTTGTGGGCTCTTGATTCTTTGAATTGACCATCGTCATAATAAAAATCGAGGTGCAAGAGATGCTTGTGAGGCGAGGTGAGTCGATGCCCACGGCCCACGGGTGGGCATAGGAGGAAGAAACAGGGAGGTGGGTGTTTTGTTTGCATATAGGAAGAGAATCGGACAGTGGTATATGGAGCTCACGCCCGGATCATATGTTTAGGCACTAGTCACTCCCTAACTTTTATTTTACACACAAGGCACAGCTTGCAATGGACACTACCATATATATTCCTTTTGGTTTATCAAGGCATGTTCTTATTTTACTCTTTCTTCCTTATTTCCTCCTGCACCGCACTGCTTTATATGCAATACGCCCCTGCATGCACCACAATCCTCGAGAACCAAAAGAACAACAATGGAGGGGATTGCATCACGGCCGGTGTACACGTCGCCACTATGCCCGAACCTAAGGATGAGGGTGTGGCTTGAGTTCCTTGGTCTGCTTCGCACTGCAATGGTGGGAGCTCAATGCCAACTCAGCCATCATGCAACACCAAGACTAAGGCCTTGTTCGGTTGGGTTATGGCTGATGGCTTTTCAATGTGGTTGATAGGTCAGACAAACAGTACCGACTGTTAAAAGTCGAAGCCAAAAACTGTTTGAAAAGCTAAAAAGAAGGAGGCCTAAGTTGTTTCCCGAAAAATGTGTCTCCTCATTCTGCATGCATGTGCGATAGCACCGAGACTAAATTGTTTTGTTCTTTTCAGTAGGTTTTTTGGGAATAAGTTTCCTTTACCCCCTGAACTCTTGCACTGGTCTAAGTTTCAACCTCCATCTACAAAACTGTGTCTCCTCATTTTTTTAGGGAGGCCTAAGCTGTTTCCCAGAAACTGTGTCTCCTCATTCTACATGCATGTGCGGCAGCATCAAGACTAAGCTGTTTTGTTCTTTCCAGTAGATTTTGTAGGAATAAGTCTACTTTACCCCCTGAACTCTTGCGCTGATCTAAGTTTCAACCTTCAACTACAAAACCGAGTAACCGACACACTTTAACTATCAAAACCATCTGAAGCACAACCCTCACCCATTCCAAGGTGGTTTTGCCCCGACTTGGCATCCTAGTTGGTGAGGACCTGTTGATATGGCATGTTTGTTGGAAGTATATTAAATAAATCAGCAAATAAAAAATAGTTGGACCCACATGTATGTCTCTAATACCTTTCTTCTACTTCTACACTCTTCTTCCCCCTCACTCCCTCTCCCTTCCCAGTCTCAAAGCCTTACCCCCTTTCTTCTACTGCCTTCCTTCGCCAATCGCCACCCGCGCATGCCTTGCACTCACCGCCTATGGCAACGGCACCACTGGTTCTACCACCACCGCCAAGAGGAAAGGCCAAGCCACCGCCGCCTCCTTTTTCTCCTCCTCGCTATCACCGTGGCCACCGCCGAGGTCCCATCGCACAACCATTGTTGTTATGGCCGTGTCCATCCTCGCACTCACCATCGTGCTCCTCCTTGGTGCCAGCTCTCAGCTTGGCTGGAGGTGATGGCGTGCAATGGCACACGGCATCGGGAGGCATCAACTCCAATGGCCAACGATGCTACGTTGATGATCCAACATGATTAGCACGAGCATGGTTAATTGGACAAAAGTGGCCAGTGGTAGTCCAACAATGGTGGGCTAGATTTGGGGAAGATGATATCACCGACGGAGATCTTTGGGTATTTGGGTAGCTTCGCGGCTTGGTTGGGAAGTAGATAAGTACCAGTAGGTTTAGGAGACTATGGCACTCACCCTAGTTTAGGCGGAGATAGGGTGACACAGCCTGACGGCGTGAGTTGTCCATGGCGGCTGTAGGAAGGAGCTCGCCGGTAGTGGTCCAGAGGTTTTTCAGCTGAGCCAGTGGGAGCAGAAGTACTAGTGGAGTATGGGGAATCTATTGGTAGCTTTAATTTGGATGTAGGAGATGTGTGGTGGTGCGGCGATGTGGATATGCCATGGTGCGGTGAAAATAGAGGGGTGGAACAACTTGGCACTGTCGACGTGGAGGCGACAGTCATGGGAGCCCAATGGCAATGTGTCTTTGATTGAGGAAGATGGCAGCCTAAAAGCAGGGGAGGTCACCAACGCCATTCTTTCTCGGGCTCTTGGCCATGCAAGCCCTGTTGCCAGATGCCATCCACAACGGCGTTGCCTACATCACGACATTGCAATAGTCACCCAAATCAAATACACACAAACTGACATTGGATAACCTGCTACTTCTAATTTCCTCGTATATGTCATCAACTCCCTCCAACTGCCAACTTCAAGCCCAAATAGGAGGCGATTTTGAGTTGATTCAAAGGAGTTCAGCTGGTGAGAAGGAGAGAGGAAGTGACAAGAAGAAGAGGCACATTAGACAATGTCATGTGGGTCCATTGTATATTTTTATTTTATTTTGCAGATTTGTAACGAAATGAAGATAAGTGGCATCCACATGCCATCTAAGTCAGCAAAAATTGAACATGTAGGTGCCACATTAGCCAAAACCATGGTGGTTTATGATGAAGGGGGGTGTTTTGCATGATTTTAGGAGTGGAGAATTGTAAAACATCCGGTTTTGCAGTTCGAGGTTGAAACTTAGATCAACGCAAGAGTCCAGGGGTAAAGTAGACTTATTCCTTTTTTAAGAAGATTTTCAGTAGTTTCTCATCTAGCCTCCCCCTAGTCTCAGGATCATTTGATTTGGACAGTTGAGTCAAGGGGTAAAGTAGACTTGTATCTACATTCCCTTTCAAGTTTAATGGCAGCCGCCCCTAGCAGGATACACAGCAAAACTAAACATCCTTTTCCCACTAAAAATCATTAGCAGTTTTGACTATTAAAATGGTAGAAAGGGAAAAATTAAGGATTTTCCTACAAAACAATATTATGTTATAATCGCAATAATATATGAATTAGCCATGTAAATTAGTTATTGATAGATTCATTATAAAATATACTTTCACAATATATTCTTTTGTGTTTATAACAAAACATTACAATAGAAATTAATTGTTAGAGCAATAATTTGAATATCATGTCAACGTCCAAAACAACCTACATTTAGAAAGGGAGGGAGCAGTTCAATAATATTGCATTCTTAATCTTCATTTGTAGAAAGTTGTCTTTAGAGCCTTGCTACCACTGGATCACATAATCAAAGGTTAGAATTGTATGGTATAATTTTGAAAAACAAAACCTAGCTGCGTATTTAGTGGGATATGAACTAAATTTGCTCATGCTTGGCCCAGCCCGCACGTAGTTTTTTTCAAGTTTTGGGCCAAGGTTTTTAGCCGCATGCCCGACCCAAAGCACAATAATAATAATAACATAATGGTTTTTATTTGTCTGTTTAGGCAACTAGATTTCATCATCTGGAATCTGAATTCCTTGCTTTACTCACAGTTTGGTCTTTACCTCTATACATTTGTGATTGATTAAATGATGAGGACAGCCTTAAGGAGAAAACGAATCTGCATTCCTTTCGTTGCACACAAACAAATATGATTTGCATTTGACAACTCTATCTTGTTCCATAAGAAAGCTGTTGGATCGGAAATGGCGACAGAGGGGGGTGAATGTCGCTATTTAAAAATCCCCGTAAGAATCCACTTTAAAAACTCTTCTCCGATAGCACCAGACGCTATGAAGCAAGAAACTAAAATTCAGATTGCCTAGAGCAAGAAATCAGACAGAGAAACAGCCACGGCAAAGAATCCTGCAATAAAATATTACCACGGTAGAGAAACAGCAGAAAAGACTTGCCACAGCAAAGAAACTCGGCTCAAAACACTGTTATGGCAAGAGACTGCAGACACGGCAAGAAAACAACTCGAAATCTTGCCACGGCAGATAACTTTGCATAACTCGACTGTCACGGCAAAGTAAATTCTGACTTGCTGCCAACAAGCATTGAACCAACCAACAAAAAAACAGCAGGCAATGAGCAGTAAATAGCAAACCAAAAGTAAGACTAAAACTAAAGCAGACAAAGGACTGTTGGCAGGACACTAGAAGCAAAAGGAAACTAAAAAGCATGAAGTTGTTTTGCTGTCCAGGAAGGCAAAAGAGGCTGCCGTGAGCAGCTTTGCTGCTACAAATTCAAAGCTTCTGAAAGACTATCTTGCTGCTGCATCCAAAAGAATCATTCAGCCGAACATAAAACAAACAAGTACTATGTATGCAGCCATACCAGCTGAAATAAGGACAGCAAAGAGTATGCAAGGAGAAATGAAAACTAGTACTTCTTAGGATGGAATCTGGAGAGATAAGTGAGACCAACAAAGACAAAAGAAAAAGATTCAACACTATGAACCTAACTCACGAAAGAGTGGATCAGGCGAGCAGCACAAGAAAACCAAATATCCATGGAAGTCACTCGGTACAGAGAAGAATGTAGATGAAACAAAAGACAAAGAAAAAGACTAGATCTGCAGCTATTTTCAGATAGCTTCCAATCAAATAGCAGATGAAATTCAGAACAAGGGAAAATAACAGAGAATAAGAGAGAACAAAAAGGGACTGAAAGAAACGGAGAGCTGCACAACAATATCAAAGCATACAAGAGAACATCTCATAGCTAGATGAAGATACATGGACAAATAAAATCTCAGTTCATATCTCTCAATCTCACATAAACTAAGTCCCCATACGCATGGAGAGCATAGAGAGAACCTCTCACCTTCTCTCTTTCTCTCTTTCTCAACAAACAAAGACTAGAAGCAAAACCCTAATCCATCTCTCATTTTTCATCCCTCATTTCATGATGGAGAGAACCAAATAAAACCCTAACTCTTACACCCACTCTTTCACCATTCTCCACTAGAGAGCATCCTCTATTTATAGCCTCCACTAATGGGTTTACAACACACTTTACCCATTAGCTCTCAACAACTCATGGCGCTTTATCCACAATCCACTTCCTTTAGTGCAGCTTTGCGTATTCACCAAAACGCCCCTCGCGTACCTTCCAGGAAGCTTCCTCATTCCTTGCCCTCCAAGCCACGCAGCCACCTCGAGTCCTCGCCGTCTTCGGCACACCTTGACCGTTCTGACCTCAGCACCGCCCGCGCCTAGTCCGGTCATCCCGTGCCTCGCCACGACTCACCTCGATGTCCTGCAGCCATCACAGACAAGAAATAAATCACATAGCACCGCTCGAAATATTGTAACCATCAGAAGAGAAACTCAAAGCCCAAACCGATCGAACCGAAAAATAAACGACTTAAGCACGTTCGACCTAGCTCGACAAAGTCCGACCGAAACCGATTGCACCGCGCAACGACATGGTCCGAACCACACAAACCAAACTCGACTTTCCTAAAACAGATGTCAATTACTCATCACACACACGGGGCACCTCCACATGGTCTATCAAAAGCCAAGTAATATTTTAAAATGTAGGCACTGAAGCAATTGGCGCACTGTAGTAGTTGCAACGCTGTAGCGGTTGTTTACTGTAGTGCCAACTTAAAATTCTATATAAGGAGGGGCAGTCACGCTTGTAATAAAACCCTAGAGTGGTTTCTTGTGGTGCTTTAGCACATAAAAATTTGAGAGTTTCTACTCTTTTGTGCTGTTGTGAGTTGTGTTGATTTGCAAGAATTGATCGGTTGAGATCAACCTCGTCGTGCACTTGCCGTCCATCTGATTGTGTCGATTTGCACTTTGTGAAGTTGGTGAGGTGATTATGGTGGTGGTGTTCTTGTACTTGACACAAGCTTGCCTCCTTTATCAATTCACATTGCTTCTTCGAGTTATCTTTGTTGTTACCTTCATCGACCGTATGCTCATCATCACCATAAAATCGGGCCAACCTCAAGAGTTTGTGTTGTTAGATCCGTATCATCTGGTATCAAAGCTCAAGGTTGAACGGTGACAAACTTCAGTTGCACGGTGACATCTATCCTTGAGTTTGGTTTATTTTCATCCTACCACAAAAAGACAAAAAAATTACTATCCTTTTAGCCTTCTGATTTCAGTATGAAAATTTTGGTGAGTTAGGTTAGATTTTAATCCATTAGAACCTTTGTTAGATTGCTAATCCCAAAAACTATCTTATTTATTTTTGACTTAAGCTATATCGTCCAATTTTCATATCTATCCACTTTCTGTTCTTCATCTAAAAAACCTAGATCGGTCTGCCTGCTAGTGCTTTTCTAGAATTGGTTAACTTCTCTTCGCTTATACTCTTTTGTTAACCATATCTATTGTTGAGTTGCTAAGCTTTCCACATATATTCTGTGATCAGCAACTAGGCAATTGTTTTTAAGTTTGGATTACTTAACTTGACAATAGTCTAGAATTCAGATTGCACTCCTTTGAGTAAACCTACCAACCTCCACATATATTGTCATTTTCTTGGTTGCACTAAGCATGTCAGGTGCATCGCATTATGGTTCACACCATGGTGATGAAGATGAACTACACTATGGCGGTGACCTTCCCCAAGCTACTCATGATCACTTGATCGCGACAAATCAACATTGTAAAAGCAAGTGTAATACTTTGGATAAGCTTGTCCAAGATCTCACTGAATTAGGGGATCGTATTGCTTCCGTGGACGAGAATTTGAATGCTCACTTCACAAGGCATGAATGGGCTATTGATATTCGTTTTGATGCCATTGTGGATTCTCTTCAGTGATTGGAGAGAAACCAAGGGCTAGAAACTAAAGCTAGAGTTGTTGCAGCCCTGTTCATCCACGACCACAATGTCCACATGTGCAACACAATCTTGGTGATGATCATGACCTTGATACTATTTCTGATGGAGCCTTCGATAGAAACTACCGCCATTATGGTCCTCGACATGGTTATCATCAAAACCGTGATGTAGGTCCGCTTAGGCATGGTTTATTAGAGCGACATCATGATGGAGGAAATCACCGGGAGGATGACGGTTTGGGAAAAATCAAAATTTCCATACCATCTTTCATGGTTCAAACTGATCCAAAGAAATATCTTGAATGGGTGATGCATGTTAATCAGATGTACGATAAGTCAAATCAATGAAGAAAAGAAGATTCATGTCGCTTCAATTGAATTCACTGAATATGCTTTGGTTTGGAGAGATCAATTGAATAGAGATAGAAAAAGGCCAACTACTTGGGCTCAAATGAAGCAAATCATGAGAGAGATTTGGGCCACCTTATTATGTGAGGACCGTCCATACCAAGTTGCAACAGCTAAAGCAAAGTAATCTTTCCGTTGATGAGTATTGAAAAGAAATGGATATGCTTATAATCCATGCAGAAATGCATGAGCCATAGGAGGCTACCATGGCTTAGTTCTTGGAAGGGCTACGTGAGGATATACAAGACCTTGTCGAGATGCACCCATATACCAACCTCCAAGAGCTAGTGCATCAAGACTTAAGGACTGAGCAACAAGTACAGCAAAATCAAATGACAACCACACTTATTCATCTCCCTCTATTTGGAGGCACTCTAATCAACAAGGTGGTGGTGTTGGCTCATCATTTAATTCAATGAAATCAACCAAATTAGCACAACCTCTTGAAAAGAAGCTTCGAAGGCGATTAGTTCAGTAAGTTGATCGTAGTGCTATTTCAACTACTCGAACTAGCTATATTACATGCTTTAAATGCCATAGAAAGGGTCACAAGATGAGTGAATGCCCAAATAAACATGTTATGATTGTTGATTACTCGGGAGAGTATCATTCGGAAAGTGAGAAAGAAGACGATTGTGCTTCCAACCATGAAAACAAAGAAGATTATGACACATGTTTCTTTGAGGCAGGACAAGCACTTTCTATTAGAAAGGTGCATAAGAGATGGAGAATAATACTTGGGCACAAATCAGCGGCTTAACATCTTCCATACCCAAGATAACATAAAAGGCAAGGTAAGCAATATTATGATTAATGGTAGAAGTAGTCATAACCTTGCTAACCTTGATATGGTAAATAAGGTAGGATTGCCTACATTCAAGAAGCCTAAGGCGTATCAAGCCAAATGGTTGAATGAGTGTAGAATTCTCAAGGTGACTCATGGTGTTAAGGTTCTGTTCTCCATTGGTGAATACAAAGATAATGTGATATGTGATGTGATTCTGATGAAGACATGTGTGACATGCGTTATTTTTGTACATTTTTTCTATCATTTTACCCTATTATTTTTCACATTTTGGGACTATTTATCATCATTTACACCCTTTTCTATAATAATTGCTCGAAATGGACCATTTTATATTTTTCGTAATTTTCTGCAGGTCAGCACGATTAAGGTGCATAAATGACAAATATGGAGTTCCAAGACTACTCCGTACAGATGTGCACATCACCATGAATATGTAGGACCTAACCGCAAAGAAATTGGAGTTTTCAAGGGCCAGAACAGAAGAAATCTAAAGAGGGAAGGATCTCATTGTAAATTCCAGAAATTGAGAGGGCTAAATCACAAAATGTCGAAATCCCCATCTCCCTCAAATCCCTAGCCGCCGGCCATAGAAGAATTCGAGCCCGGCATTATCTTCTTCTCCCTAACCCCCGTTTCTCCTCTTCTCCCCTGATCGTTCTCCATCTCTAGCTGCCGGCGAGGCCGGGGCGCCACCAAATGTTGCCCCTCTCGGCCACTACAGCAAGCTCCCCACCAGTGCCTAAACTCCACCAGCCACCACTGCTTCTCCATGCCACCTCTTCCCTCTCCTCTTGTTACTCCCCCTCACCACAGCAGTCCACCGTGCGTCTTCCATCTCGGCGGCTACATGCAGCTCTTCCTTAACCCCCATTGCTTCTCTTCTTAGTGTGCTGCCTCTCTTCTTTGCTCCACCGACCACCTCCTCTCTTCTTCCTTCCCCCTTTGCTCCTCCTCCTTCTGCTTCTCCACCACAAAAATTGTCGACCGACCTGTTAATTCCGCCATCCACCAACCGCCATCAGAGCCACCGACGCCTCTCTTCACCACACCCCCATCTCTGCTCTCCCTCCTTCTTTCCCCTTCCTCCAAATCCACAGCACCACATCCCTCCTCTCCTCCATTGTCTCATCGGCACCACCTTGACCCGCCGCTACCCCTCTACCTCTTCCCTTTGCTACTCCGCCAACACCACCTGCACCATCTCTTCACCTCCGGCGACCACACTTTCTTCCTCGTTGGTTCAATACAATTCCTCTCCCTTTCTCTCCTTTCTATTCTCAATTATTTTCAACTAAATTGCTATTAGTAATTGTTAATTTTCTATTGCACTTTGTGATTGTGAGATTGTGGATTTATATATTTTCACTATGATATATGCAATGTGATCAGTGGTTGCATAATTGTGCTCTATGTTATATATATCTTGTGATTTTTGATGTATGTGGATCTGTGTGTGGTTGAGTTGTACAAATTAGCTATTTAGTGACCGTTCCCTTCTCATTGCTGTCTCGACCCCTTCCTTGCTTCTTGACTCCCTCTTTTCTTTTATGTCGATGGTCAGTCGATAGTTAGGTCGTGTAGTCGTTGTCATAGTTATTTGTGTTGTCGTGTACCGTCGTCATCTAGTTAGTTGTCAACCATCTTTATCCTTTCTCTCTTGATTCCTTCCATGCTTCTAGACTCCCCCAGTGCTTCTCGACTTCCTCGCTCTGTCTCGTGGTTGGCAGCTAGTTAGATTGTCAGTCGGTAGTCCTATTCGTTCGTGTAGTTGTTGTTGTCGTTTGTGCTTGTTCGTTCATGTTTGTTCATTTGGTCATGTGACTTCAATTCGCATTGTCGTTTGTCCTGTTGTTTTAGTTCATCCGTTCATTTAGTTCGTTCATCATTTTGTCCGTGCGAATTAGGGTTCGTTCAATTGTTTTCAAGATTAGTTCGTTCGGTCGATTCGGTAGTCATTTTAGGTTTAGTTTTCCATTTCATCCCTCGTTTCGATTGACCTAGCTTTAGCTGAGCATCGTTAGTCGTAGTCTAGTCCCTATGAAAAACACGACACTCACCGCTATTTCAGTGGCAACCCGTATACTTGCGGGTGTGCTATTTTTGCATGATCAATGTGGCATACTATTGGAACGTTCGTGGCAACATGTTCGAGGATCCATCCATCATGGCAAAACTAATCAATACACATGCAATCTTTGGGGCAAGAGCTACACTTTGATTCCATTGTCTCAAAAAGATGTATTTGTAACACATTTATGTTCTAAGAGTGATAAAAAGAAAAGGTAAAAGAAAAATATAGTGAGCCACAAAAATGTGAGAGAAAACCCCACGGCCAAACATATCATATTGAAGAGTTTGCACAAAAAGAGTGAAGTAGATGCTAGGTGTGAGAAAACTAATACTTCATAACTTGTTTCTCATATTGTCTGATAAAGTACAGGTCCACAAGAAAGGAGACACGGCAATTTTCTCTATCATCACCGTGTGCAACAAGAAAGAAACTTGGCAACAAGCCGAAGCCGAGGTTAGCTTTTTTTCAAGGGAGATAAATGATGAGAACAACCGTAAGGAGAAAACAAATCTGTATTCCTTTTATTGTACGCGGACAAATCTAATTTGCATTTGACAACTCTATCTTGTTCCATAAGAAAACAAGTAATATTTCTAAACACTAGCACTGTAGCAATAGGCGCACTATGGCAGACGCGGCACTGTAGCAGTCGGTTACTAGCACGACCTTAAAATTCTATGTTAGGATTAATAATCCCTCTTGTAATAAGGTGTGTAAGGTGGATGATACTATTGAGTTAATAGATAATCCTATAGTGGTTTCTTGTGGTGCTTTAGCACATGAAAATTTGAGACTTTCTACTCTTTTATGTTCTGGTGAGTTATGTTGATTTGCAAGAATTGATTTGTTGAGATCAATCTCTTCGTGCACTTGATCTGGTTGTGGATTAGCACTTTGTAAAGTTGGTGAAGTGTTTATGGTGGTGTTCTTATGTTTGACACAAGATTATCTCTTTTATCAAATCACATTACTTCTTCAAGTTATCTTTATCGCTATCTTTGTTGATCGTGTGGTCATCATCACCGTAAGATCAGACCAACCTCGAGGATTTGCGTGGTCGGATCTGTATCATTATATATTTTAGCCTTTTCTCTTATGGGTGAACAAGGTAATGGGACCAGCTGGAGAGCTTTTTTTTGGCGGTAGAGAGCTAAGTTATTATATTTTTCAGGCAACGATGATCGCTTCAGTTCCCAGTAATTTCGCTCAAGAGTAAAGTCCATTACCGGTCCTTAAACTTTTTATGCTGTGTCATCCCAGTCCATAAACTTTTAAAGTATGTCATCTCGGTCCTTAAACTTTCAAAGTGTGGCAATTTCTTTTGAAAGTCTATGGACCGGGATGACACAGCATAAAAAGTTCATTGCTACAACTACATAGGATATTGTCACACTTTGAAAGTCTAAGAACCGGGATAACATACTTTAAAAGTTTATGGACCGGGATGACACAGCATAAAAAGTTTAAGGACCGGTAATGGACTTTACTCTTCGCTCAACAACAAACAACGACATTCCTGGCATCTTATACGGCTTTGACTGAATTGCCGGAGCAACCAGCAAACTATAGCACAGGGCTCCCCTGGTCGCTGGGGAATGCACAAGTATTTGACTTTTTTTTACATGCTGAATATTGAGCTATTGCCCACCTTGTTCGCCATTAGCGATTCTAAAATACTTCCCTAACTGTTTGTCATTACCATTCCATCTAAGTTACAATTACATGAGCAAAATGGCAATTATTTTGAAGACCTAAAGATTCTAGATTTTGAATAGCTTTTTGTGAACTTTCAACACCAGCCGACACGTTAACGAGACTCTTGTAGCAGTCCTGCGGAAGGTGCCACTTTGCTCAAGGCCAACAGACTCATCTGCTTTCCCTTGGCCACAGTCAGAACTTAGTTGCTTGAATTCTGGGCATTGCGACATGTTTGTCACCTGTAGAGAATACAAATTGTTAATTAGTTTATATTCCAAATTAGTCCAAATGCCCACCAAATAAAAGTAAAAGTGATGTGTTGAGTCTAAATTCTCTCACCTTGTCTAGCTGATGCAGTTCGCTATCTTGTATGCCGTGCAGGTAGTCTGTAAATTGCATTAAATATCAAAAACTTCATTTGAAGAAACAAACGAGAAAAGAAATGCACGGGCCTAACCAGTATAAGCCTGATCTTTGAATATCAACATGCTGCATGGCATCAGTAGAACTGACGAAGATGCAGCAGCTATATTTGTGCCTCCAAGGTCACTGGAACCATTTCTCTCCATCATAGCTGCCTGCAACTCAACTGGTTGTATGTTTTGGGGATCTGCATCTTCCTGCCCTTTAAGCCTTTGATGGGGGGTGAAATCAATCACAACAGGGGAAGCAAGAGATATGATAGCAACAACAGGGAAGTAGGCAGGGCCATCTTGGTGTGGCTGAAAGGCAAAATATTATTGTACTTTAGCGCAGGGCATGTTTAATGTGTAACCGGAGGAAAGGAAAAATAAGGAGCTGGTGATTACAAACCATGATCCCTTGATTAGGATGGTATTCATTAATTAAAACATGATTGATTGCTGAAGGAAATAAATCACTCCACTGGCAGATTCTGTCGGTTATCTTCGTTAGCCATGAAGGTACTGCAGCATGAGATGTGTGAACAGTTTAATTTCAGTGCTACAAGATTGATACTTGAACAACAAAAGGTTACATATTTCAGAATGTGAAATGTGAGCATACTAGTAATCACCAAAAAAAAAGCATTGTTGATTTTTCAACTGGGATGGGATAAACGGAAAATTTCAAAGCATGACAATTGAGAAGCATGTAACTACAAGTACTAGATAGAAACAAACAAAGGAGAAAAGCATCAAAATTTTATTCCAGGCTTCTCCAAAAAAATAACAGATGATGATACAAAGATTTTTTGTTATTTTTGCTAATGAGAAGACAAGAAATTGCCACACCCGTCTAATATTCGAACAAACTTTCTACCTACATTAAATTTGTAGGCCACGACGTAAGAACACTCCAAAGACATTTAGAACCTGTTTTGACTAGCTTCAACTACAGCTTCAGCTTATGCTTTTCTTACAGCTGAAGCTAGGCCAAACAGGTGGGAGCTTCTTGGACTTTTCCTGTATGCCAAAAACCCTCTATGTACTAGAAGCCTAAAATAAGTTGAAGCCGGTAGGAGGGGTTTGTAAGTTGATGCCCTTGATAAGCTAACTTATTTGGTATGCTTAAGCTTGGTCAAACAGGCCAATAGACGACCATCATCTTGCACACCCTATTTATCATTACTATTATAAAAGAATGAGTTGGTGGTTATACGTTCATTCTCCTCCAACCGCTCTATTCCCTCAACTTCTCATCATTCTGCACTTTTCAATCGATCAGAGCAACTTTTTTCTATAACACGATTTTCTATATATTCAATGAGTTCCATTGCAACGCACACGTACGTAACTAGTTGTATAAAAAAGAATGGAACTTCTTTCAGCCAAGAAAGCTAGTTGATGTTGGACAGCAACTTCAATCATTGTGAGCTGTCTCCTAGGAGCACTAGTTGCTAGGTAATTCTCAAACACTCAAAAGAGCTTTCCTCATTTGTGCGGATTATAGAGGGGAGAACGAATTTTAATTATGTTTTGTGCGGATTATACAGGTAAAAATTGAAAACTTTGATGAGCACTCACAAGCCTGCGGCAGGAGCCCCTTCTCATGCACCACTCCTCCTGCACAGGTGAACTATGTCAATAATTTTCCAGTGCCAAGAAAAAGGAAGAAAAACAAAAATTTCCAAGCAAGGAATCAGGAGCAATAAGATACTGCGCACATACCCCAGTTCTGCAGCCTTCGGTTCTTCAAAGACTTCCACATGGGCGCCGGCGCCTGGTAAATCTGCATCCACATCGCCAGCATCGCATTATTCAAACCACACGAGCGCGTCAGTAGAGAATAAAAGGAAAAGGAAAAAAAAAGAGAAGGGACTTGGCGAGTAGAAAGAACAAGATTAGTTAGTACACGGTTGAGGAGCTGCGATTGCTCGGACTGGGAGATGAAGTCGGGGACGTAGAAGACCGTGGGGATGGAGCCTACGGCGTAGTCCCCGAGGCTCCTCAAGGCGGGCTGCTCCGCCTCCGCCGCCGCCGCCGCCGCTTCTTGGGTCGCCTTGTCCTCCATTGCTGCTGCGAGTCGAGGAGGATGCACGTGCTAGGGGCCGTGGTAAGACGAAGCTACGAGTGATGTAGCGTGGGCCGTCATGTGGGCAATGAATTGTGGGCCCTAGAGAGATAAGTGAGCTTTTCTTCGGCCCATGCTAACAGCATGCCATAACTTCTTTGTTGGGGGCCGGAATTAAGGGTAGGTTTTTTTGTCTGATGAATTATGTTTTATGATTTAAATATTTAAATTTTGACTATTCGTGAAAGGTAATATGCATAGAAAAATAGTTGCATACAATTTTAGATGGTATAACTAAACTCAGTATATTTTATACTATAATCTTTCTATTGATCTTGCCTTAAAAAAACGTACCGTTTAAAACCTAATTACTATAGACAGTACAGGCATAAGCCAACTTTAAATCATTTCAAACTTAAGTCTTGTGGGTTGCATGTTTTTGTTAGTCCTGTGGGTCGCATGTTTTTGTTCAACTTTGCCTTATGTAGGGGTGACGACCTGTGGTGTGTTGTCTTTTTTTTTCTTACACAACTCAACAAAGGTCTTTTTTCAGATGAGTTGAGGTGTCTTGTCCATTGAAGTTAAATATCTTTTTACCAAAGACTGGTCAACAGTCTGGTGGTGGGAGCCAGATGATACCACCTGTGAACCACTCGAGTTCGATTACTACAAATCCTCAGGGTGTGTTATTTAATCAGAGTATATATACCAGTATTTTAATAAGAAAGCGTGTGTCTACATTCTATAATTTTAACAAATACATATGCATGCAACTTTCTATGAACCATATGGTTTGTCGGTGGTATATACATGTTCTAACGGAATAGGTGGACATAGCTCGATCAAAACCCATTGTAAAAAACCGCGAAGCACATTCCCTTCCACCTCTCCCATGTCTCTTCTCTCTCCCACAACCACCCACCTACTCCTCTCTCTCTCCACTCTATGCGGCATATATTCACCAAGTGTGTCATGATCCCCTACTCTGGTGGTGGGGGAGGGGGCAAGACCTCATCAACATGCTCCTCGACGGCCTACCCCTAAGATCCTCCTCCACCCCCAGGTCAACGAGCCCATCTGCACCTGCTTCCTCTCCCACAGCTAGCGCATGCTCTGGATGCACCTCTGAAGAATCTAGCCCTACCATTATTTGTTAATAGTGAGTTTTGGCAATTGATGGCAAGCGTTTGCGGGACTAATATTTTCAATGAGTTGGTGAAATAGATTAGGTCTCCATGATGAAGATGACTTGGGAAGGCGTCATGAGTATTTTCAATAAGTTGATGGAATAAGTTAGGTTCCATGATAAAGATGACTTAGGAAGACGTCATGAGTTGATCATCATCAAGGCAAGATTCAGGATGAAGGATGCCATCATATGTTGATGGTCATCAAGTCGAGATCCTGAAGTGGTGGATTGCTTCATGTGTTGAAGGCCATCGAGTCAAGAGGATACATCGTGTGTTAATACACATCAAGTCAAGGATCCGAACTTGAAGTGATGATGTTCGTCATCAAGTTTCAAGAAGATATGTAAAGCAAAGGTATAACTGGTATAAGCTAAAGATGTGTTCTTAGCCTTTTACCAGTCTCGATTTAATTGGGAGAACGAATTACTAGTATATGTTATCGTACTATTAAGAGGGTCATTGACTAGTAGTTTAAGTGTGTCATGTGTTGATAGATCATTTGATTTGTTCGAACTCTCTGTGGCATGATGTTATCGTTTACGAACGTATTTTACAAATAGTTGAAACTCATACATAATTCTTATGACATGTGACTTAAATTTGTGAATGTGTTTTACAAATGGTTCAAGTCCATATCTCTAATCCTTGTAGTATGATTTTAAAGTGTATGAATGTGTTTTATAACTTATTTTGAATCATGCTTTGACTTTTGGTTACATGATACTATGATTTGCAAATGTGTTTTACAAATATGTTGAAGCATATGCAGTCTGTCTCTACTGGAAAATTGAGTGCTATTTGATCGAGTGGTATGATCGGTTTTATGTGAGCGGTCAGACCGGTCGGCAGTACGACCGACTCTGTGTGAATGGTTGGACCGACAGACAGTATAATTGACTCTGTGTTAGCGGTTAGACCGACCGATGGTCCAACCGGCTCCATGAGAACGGTCTGGTTTGCTCCATGTGAGCGATCTAACTGTCCATGAGGTACGACCGGGCATTTGTTGCTGGTAGTATTTTTCCAAAGAGATGTTTTTCTGGAACTTGGTCTTGTGGTCTGATCGGCCTCTGTGGTGCTCTGACTGGCCTGAGTGATCTAACTGGACTCTGTATAGGTGGTCAGACCGACAATGGCTGTAACAGCTACTTTTCTAGCCATTGTAGAGGAGGTGGTATTACTAACCTTAGATTGTTTTTTACTGAATTCTTGCTCAACGACTAGTTTCTAGGTATGGGGTATAAACACCCCCTTATGGTCAGTTGAGGAGAATGATGAGTTTCCCTATTCTTCATTCTTGAGCTAAGAGTAAACCTTCTTACCTTTTATGTGCATGTGTTGCATTTAGTGAGATTGGAGAGGAAAATTCTTGTATATGTGTTATACTTGGTGGTGGATTTGTATCCATTGAGTTTTGGTACTTAATTCGTTCAAGTAAGTGTCTCCGACTTATTACTCTTGGAGGTTATCGACTCCTAGATAGCGTGGAGGCGTAGTGGTCTAGTTATCTTCTCAAGAAGCTTGTCAGAAGGCCTGGTGTGTTGTGAAGGTTGGAGCTCACCTACCCAGAATGGGAAGGGGGTACCACTAGTGAAAATTGAGATACTTGGCTTAATTTGTAGAGCTGGTCTAATATGTTTAGACTTATCTCATCTTGGAAGAGGGGAGACCAATAAGTCTCCAAATACCACGGTAAAAAAAGACCGTGTCAATTGTAGTTTACTTCCTTGTGCTCATTTATATTCTTGTAATTTATATTCATATAATTGAATTGTTGCTTGTCACACTAGGATTGCAAACTTTGACGTAGACTTAAGGTGTTGATGCACTTAGGTAAAACTTGATGATTTAGGCCTTAATTATGCAAAACCAATTTGATTTATGCTTCTACATATAAACTTAGTTTTAGCCAATTTTTTTTAAAAAAACACCTATTCACCCCTTTTAGTCAACATCCTTGATCTTACAACCTTCCAAGCCTTGCCTTCTACGATGCGACCTCCTCCCATGCCGGGCGCTTCATGGGCCTCGTCGACGGCATGCTGGTCTGCCATGCCCGCAATCTCACCGATCTCCTCATCTGGGTCGCTGAGCGGTCCAACATTGACTTTGGTTGTGTCGCCTCATGGCTCTGCGTTGCTACCGCTTACTTCGAGCTCTGACTTCACGCCTTGCGCGAGTAGAGCGAGGAGGTGATGATGCTCGACCTGTCGTGCTTCCAGAGGGCGGCATCGATCATGCCAATCACGACGACAACACACGATGAGCGACAAGGGCAGGCGGTGGCCGCAGGTGAGCATGTTGGCATTTTTGCTCTTTGTGTTATTTTTTATGAAACTTTTTGAATTTTTTGTTAAAACTTATTGAAACCTATTGAAACTTTTAGAAACTCTCTTTCTAAAACTTATTGAAACTCGAGTTTCAAAATATGAAATTTTCTAAAACTTTGACTTGAAACTTACTTAAAAACACATGAAACTCATTTATTTTTTTAATTTTTTCATAAAACTTTGAAACATGATGAAACTTCTTGCTACATCGTTTCACTAGTCGGGCTTTTTTTCTAACTTTGTCAAAGTTACAATGGGCAATGTAGACGATGCAGAGTACCAGTACTATGTCTAGGGGTGAATCCAACCTACCCTCCGCTAGCTCTGTAACCCCCACCCTGCACCGATGGTAGCCAATCCGCCATGGCTTTGAGCTGGAAACTACCCAAATAGAACATAGGAAGAGAAGGAGAAGAATAGAACATGTTTGTGTTTGGGCCATTACTTAGCAATTGGCACCGAAGCGCAAAAGGCCATAACCCACAAGGCCCAAGTTGCAAATCTCCAATCTGGCACTAGGATCCCAAATCCCCAAGCAGCCTCACATCCAATCCACCCAAATCTCCAATCTGGCACCAATCGATGAAATTGAGAGGAGGATCAAAGAGGAGTGCATCTGAGGTCTGAGGAGGGCATTGCCAGTAGGTGACGGGTGGCAGCGGTGGGCCAACATGGTGCGACTGCATGGGGAAGCTTGGGCGGCACTGCAATGGAGTGACGAGGCATGGCCGTTGTAAACATCCCAAAAATTTGAAATTGAAAAATGTGAAGTTTTTAATTTAATTTGCAATATATTTCCTTGAGAATTTGAATTTCCTTTGGATTTCTCTAAATTTTGGTTAAGGTTCCCAAAACATTGAAGGTACAAACAATAAGCCATAAAGAGAATATGAAGTCCAAAAGAAACCCACAAATTTTGAATTCATAACTAAAAGGTAACCCATCACAAGGAGGGAGAAACTTAAATTAAAATATAATAATTTTTATTGTCAATAGTATTGCAAAGGGGCAACAAAAAATAAATGGATAAATCATATGCCAAATAGGTATACAAAAGGCCTAGCAAAATGAGCAAAAACATAAAAAGGTATATGTACAATATAGCCATAAAGGAAAATATGTCTGTGTGTGTATGTATGTATATATATGTGTGTGTGTGTGTGTGTGTGTACAATAGATAAGCAAAATGAAAAGAAAAACAAAGAAAGAAAAGGAGAGAAAGTCAGGCCGGCCAGAGGCCTGGCCCAACCCCCTCTCTCCCCGCTCCAACTCCCGCCCGCCAGCCCACTTTCCCTCCCCATTCCACTGCCGCGTGTCCCGAGCGCCACTCCGTCGCCCAGTCCTCCGCCACCGCCCGGTTCTTCGCCACCCCCTCTTCGACTATAAGAGGTGTCCGCCATTCCCTTCCATAGCCCGCGCCATCTTCCCTTCTTTCCTCACTTTTCCCCCCAATTCGGCCTCCTCCCCAATCCACGGTCGCCGCTGCCATTACCGCCGTCGACATCTCCCCGGTAGGCCTCCGGCCGATTCCGCATCTTGGGAGCATCTCCGCGACTCCAGGAATCTTCCCCAACCGCCGACCCAGCTCCCCATCGCCGGAGCTCCTCCCTCCACGGCGGTCCAACTGCGCCACCACCGGCCTCCGCCGCCAGCTTCCCTCAGCCTCCACCGCTTGGCTAACCCGTTGGTGAGCTCCCCCTTTGCCCCTAGTGCTCATGCCCCTCTCCAGCTCCGCCCTCTCCGACCACGGCGCCGGCGCCCCGTTTCACCTCCACCTCCGACCGCCAAACCTCGCCGCCGACCTGCCCCAGGGATCCTCGACTCACGCCACCACCCCCATTGGCTTCCCAGCCCTCCCAGGAACCCATTTTGCCAACCAGCGCTGCCTTCCCGGGCGCCGCCTGTCGCCGACATGTGCATCACCGATCGCCGACCGCCTCCCCTGTTTTAGGTCCCTGGCCACCCCCACTTCTTCTAATATGAATCTCCTCTTCCATTAGTCTGGGACTCCCTCCCACCTGGCTAGACCGAGCGCGCTAGCAACTTAAGCCCGAGGTCCAGAGTTCGAACCCCTTTCCCTGCACATTCATGTACTCATTTGCTTTTGCTAATTTTAGTCCATTTTAATTAGGAAAAATTTAGGGAAAATAAAGGGATAAATCCAGAAAGGCTAAAAAAATATAGTTAGGGTATAAATGAGATTACTTGAAGATTTAAATTTGGAATAGATCATATGTGATTAACTAATATGGTTTGAAAAATTTACTAAAAGACTAAATACTAAATTAAAGACATTGATAAAGGAAAACAACTTAGGATAAATGACCAAATAAAGATTGCCATTAATCAAAATTAAGATATATGCCCAATATTTAAAATGTTGCCATAACTCCTAATGGTAGGTTTTACTAATTAGCAAATATTGAATTATAACCTTGAAAAACAAGCCTGGCTAGATAAATAAATTTTAATTAAAACTAATAACAATTAAAATGTAGAGACTCTCTAAGTAAATATGACGGTACAATTCTTGCGTTCACCGTAGACCCTATTAAAAATATATACATGTAAACACTATCATTAAAATACTGCCAATTATGAAATCTTAAATGGTAGCTTTAGTTAATAATGATAACAAAATAACAACATGTATAGCAGGCTCGAGTTATAAAGGGATAAAATATCAGTATCAGTAAATTTTCAGGGAGCACCCAAATTAAAAGGTCATAATAATATACAGATGCTAAAATATAATAGCCCTAGGTCATCAAGCATCAAATAATCTCACAAACTTATAGATACTCGAAAATAAACATGTAACCATTAACACGAGTAATTAGGGTCACATAAAATGATGCATACCAAGCTTTGCTCAGATGGCTAAGTTTGAACTAAAATTTGAAATGAAACTAAGCTTAATGGTAGCTAAAGTATAAGTAGGATAAAAATAATGTCATTAACTAAATCTTAACACTAGCTTTAGTACATAGTAATATTGAGCATAATTGTATATATAGCAAGCTGGGACTCATAGAAATAGACCCTAATTCAAATTAAACTTAGCATAGTGATATCTGGAAGTACATAAAATATCATACCACAAAATGCTATAAACATAGACTATAAGATTAACTCGGTAAGCTAAAATTTGCAAACATACTTATACATACATACATACATACATACATACATACATACATACATACATACATACATACATACATACATACATACATACACACATACATGTATATAATGCCCTGAAAATTAACGCTCGACAAAATAATACCCAGCTAGACTTGTACCCTGATTCATAAGTCCAAAGAAATAATAAAAGAGATTATTAATAACAAGATCAAGTCATTGTATTCTACCATCGGCCTTGCCTCAAATCACACGAATCACCCATTAACTCATAATAAAACTAAATTGAATTTATTTGGATCTTTTGAGTTACTTGATTTTATTTGGATTCAGTCGTTTATCGCATAAATAGAAACTGGAGTCATGAAGATTCCACGGATCAAGTCTGGTCGGAGCAAAGTGAAGGTAAAAAGTAGAAGCTCAAGAGAAAGCATCATGTGAGCTCAAGTCTGCGGTAAACTGCGCCAGGCAAGTCAATACTTTGATCATGTTAATCCTACATTTTTTGCAAATTACTTTTGTTTAAATTATCAAATTGCATGATGTTATTTTATATGCAACTACATGATTAATTCAAGATTCTAGTTATATGCCCATTATTTAACTTGATTAATATTACATCTCCTTTGAAATACTTGAATGTGTGAACCTTGTCGCCCTAGCAAAATTATAATAGTAACCTTTCGAAAATAAGTCCCTAATTATACGCCATGCTTGATACTGCATAGATACTCGGGGCGCTAAAATGTCCCAAGCATCATTATCATTTTTAATCATGAGAAACTGGTTTGGGAAGTAATGGTGGGAATGACTGGTATATTTTGACATGATTATTTTATGCTCCCAAAAATCCCAACTTGCTTAAATATCTGAGCGGATGGTTTGGGGGCTGGTATGTGGTGCAGTGGAAGTACAAATTATGGAGTGTGGTAGAACCGCTCAGGTAATCTTAAGGACCGAATCTTGTCATGAAATCCTGTGTAAAACCGTACAACCACAAGTCTGTAAAGTACAACTTGGCTAAGTAAATTTATCGAAACCCCTGGACTCATATCACTGGTAGTGGATAGGAGTGGATACGCAAGGGCAAGAGAAGGCCTAAAGGGACACCGAGTGGAGGGTGAAGTTTCCGAGTCATACTAGCGCTGAGGGGAGTAGAGCCCGAATAACGCTAGTAACCATGGGGAACATCCCGTGCATAGATGGGACCCACCGCAAGTGGGAGCAGCCCATAAGGTGAGATGACGAAAGTGACTAGATACTTTGAAAAGTCACTGTGATGGTTTGCTCAACCACATGACTAAGGAATCGTGTGGGGGCAACGAGTTGATTGTTTCTTGTGGTGAAAGTGTACAAACTCTGCAGAGTCAAAACTATTCGAATAGCTATGCCCACGGTCAAGGGCGGACATGGGAACTTAACCAGATATAGTTCTATTTCGAAAACTTTGTGGGTGGTATTGGAAAAGTGAAGGGCTGCAGATGGTCCTGGTTTGAATTGTCCTGAGTGTCGTCCGAGTGGTAAGTTAAGCGGCTATAACGCTGAAAGATGCTATATGGTGCAGATGCCATGTAACGGTGGATGGAATCTGGATCGCTATTATAAGTGCATTTTCTCACATATTATGTTTTTGTTCAAAACTGCTAGGTCTAAGAGAATTTCTATGTATTATATTTCTGAGTAATGATAATACATCTCACAAAGCAAAATGTCAGGAAGAATAGATAGACTTGTAAGAAAAGAAGATGACTGTTTGTGTTAACCGCATAATGTTATTAGTGGATTCATGTCAATCATAAAGGTGAAAATGATAGTGCGGATTTTGGGAGAAATAAATTAGTGGAGCCTAAATGAATATATAGGCTAGATAGATAATTTAAATGATTTTTTGGAGAATTAGGGAGTGTAAAGGTAATTGCTGGATTACAACACTGATAACTAATATAAAATCTTGAAAGATATTGGCGATAATGGGATTAATAGAATTGGATCAAATACTAGATGGATGAATTGAATTTCTGGGAATATTGGAGGATTAATAACAATTATTGGATTATAATCTTGATCAGTGATATTTTCGATGGATGTATACTAGTGAGTCGTAGACTTGATCATTGATATTTTTGGTGGAGATATACTAGTGAATTATTTAGTGGTAGATAATGGAAAATGAGATTGATTAATGGAAGAACAAATTATGATTTTTGGATCAATAACAAAAGGATTGAATACGAATGATTTCGGTGGATTTGAAAGCAATTGTGTTGGTTAATCATTGGAATTTAAAAATGAAGAGTTGATGATTAGCAACCACAAGATTGGATTGTTAGGAATTTAGAATACACAAGATGTTGGTGGATCTAAAATAAAGAAGTTGGTAAATAGTGAACCCGAGATTGGATCCATGAATTGGTGGAAAAATTTAGATTCATATGGAAGCTAGCAACCCCGATGTGATTAATAGAATATTTAGACAATGTAATGGGAGTTGTTTGATCGGTGGATTAAATAAATGATTACACCCGCTGTTTGGAGTTTTAGACAACAATCAATAAAGAAAGAGTAACTTTGATGGATTAAGTCAATTATGGCAATCGCTGTGTGGAGTTTTAGGCAGCAACATTAATACTATGATTAAATAATACAAATAATGCTAAAAGCAATTTCTGGCAAATAAAATAACCCGAGCCTCTCCTTTGATAAGCCATGCATGCTAATTATTTGCATCATTTGTATTGGCTCGCGGAGCACGGTGGTTTGTGCTCACACTAGCTTTCACAATAAATCCAGAATCAGGAATCAGATCACTACGCCTCAGTAACACGATTGGACATGATGGCAGAGAAGATGAAGATGTCAAGGGCTAGGTCGCGAACCTCCAGTTGGCTGCCTGTGGGCATGTCCTGAAGGTCCCACCTGTGTGCTTCGTTCTTCCGCTGCTGCAATTTAATGATTTCGGCCTAGTCGGCCCATGTGTAAGTCTACTATTTTATTTATGATTCTGCATGATATATATTTTGATGTCCATTATGTAACTGTGAGCACTATCTACTGATCCAGGGAATAGTGCGGTAAAATCACAGTGGATTTCGGATGTTAAAATCTGGGTCCATACAGCCATGGAGAAGCTGAGTCATCGGCACGCCTGACACGATGAGTTGTCGGGGCGGCTGAGCCGACGAGCTGTGCGGGAGCAGGGTAGCCATGGAGGGGAACGAGGAAGCCGTGGCGAGGAGGGGTCAGGGCAGCGGGCCGTGCGAGGAACTGGGAGGCGGCCAGCGGGAGCGGTGGAGGTGGAGGATTAGAGGGGAGGATTGGGGTGGGGGAAGATGGGGGGCCCGGAGGTGGTGGCAGTCAGCAGCAGGTCAGGTGGTCGAGTGGGGACTGAGAAGGGCCGAGGGCGAGCTGTGGCCTATGGTCTACGCTGCGCCTTTGGTAATTTATAGCCTAGTCAAAAAAATTTTATTCTTTGCTGAGTTACTCTTAAGAATCATCGATAAAGTGATGAAATTTACATTTGTTTGTAGATTTGTAAATCATAATAATAGCTATATTTATATCATTTTAGCTTAGTCCATCCCACCTTCTATTTTTATCATAATTTCGTCGCTGACTGTCTACGACTGTTTTTGTGTTGTCAACATAAGATCGATGCAGACATGCAATAGAACCGTCCTACATTTATAGCCGAACTCAGTCCACGGTTCAAGCGCACTTGGAAAGCTTCTTCTTCTCGTACTCTCCACCGATCCGGCTGGCTGCACGGCCCTAGGTTGATCCTCTTCAATCTCGATGGGACTTGCCATGCCATACTACTCAATGAGAAGTCAAGGGCAGAACATGGTCACCGTCACATACTACCTCGCTCTTTTCTCTTCTAGAGTTGCAGCAAAACTTGTCCAAACCCTGCTGAAAAGTTCCTTTCTCCTTGTGCTAGCTCTTCTCCATCTGCCAAGATACCCTGCACTGCATGTCGAGCCCGATCATGTCCTAATCTGTCAGCAGGAGATGAATTGACGCCCAACAGTGCCTGTTTGTCCTGAAACTATGCATGCAGTCTATGATCCATGCCACTGCATCTACGTGCAGACAGACAGCAGGCACTGCAGAATGCAGATGCCAATGGCCTAGCGGCAATAGTCTAGCTAGTAGGGCTGTGCACATTACCCAAAAAAAAACCATGCTAAAAAACTTAACCGAGCTGGTTAACTTAGTTTGATCGGTTTTCAGTATGATATTCAGATTATAGCTAGGTTTTTTAACGTTCGGTTTTTCAGGTAAAAACCAGTTGAAAACCGAAAAAACCAAAGACTACGCTGTGAATGTAATGCCTGATTGCCAGTGAGGCCTAGTAATAGCGCGCAGTCCGTCGGGCCGTCGCATTCGGCCTATACCCCATAGAGAGCGACTGGACTGTAACTGTAACGAACCACACTACACTACCAGTCTACCACAACAATGCCAGCAGGAAATGGCCCAATGCCACAGGCACTCAGGTAGGCAAAGAGTAATAAAAGTGTTCCTTACTTAATTACTTCCTTTATCTGCTAGGATTGCATTATATGTATAATTGCATATGCATGGATCATACAGGCACACGGCTCTTTTAGGCCTCGACGGTGTCAGAGTTGATGTCTTCGTGATGAGCACTCGGCTCTTGAGAACAGCAGCAGAGCACAACATTATCACATATGCCGCTATATCGTTTAAAATTCACGTCAACTTTGATAAATATGGTATTTACCGATATCGCACCGAAATAATTTGAGATTTATCGATACCGAACCGTGTTTTCAAAAATACCATATATTAACAAACAAACAATACCCTATTTGTTATATATACCATACATACTGAACTGATTTTACCGAACTAACCGAACGCACAGTCCTATAGCTAGGGCTGCCTTTGTTCCTGTGCGCACATGAGACAGCACATGTTGGGCGCAGGGGACGACACGAGCAACAACAAAATCAGCAATGTGGTGACCCGTGAGCCGCGAGCGCCGCGGCTTTGTTCGTTTCCTCGGTGCAGACTAGCTTCCTGGTGTTTTCACTCCTTGGATTTGGTTACTTTATTTTTTTAAAAAAAGATATGTGGCAATGTGAAAGAAAGATCATATGGCAAAGGGGAAAAAGAAAGCAGAAAATAGCTGCTTACTCGGAGAAGGGATTTGGATGGAGTCGTCTGACAATACACATTGACACAACCCTTCGGTCGAGAAACCACGCTTAAAATGGGTGGTCTGGCAAGAAAACCGGTGAATTCTCGCGTATCGCAATTTGCTACTTGAATTTTGAAGCACTCCATTTGAACAGTCCATTGCGCGATCCAACGACCATCGACATAAACATTGTAATGTTATGGAGTAGTCACTGTTTAGACATGAATTCTGTTTTATACTGCTGTGGTGTTTCATATTCTGTTCTCCACGCTTACTGTAGGGCTAATGTTCAGGCTTGACATCCATATCGGTTGGAAGGCCGTGCGGTTATTGAAGGCAGATGAGACAAGAGCATCCGTAACCCCCCCCCCCCCCCCACCCATTGCAGTAAGTGTTCGTGCTCAAAGCATCCAGCTAAGGCACCACTGCACTACAAAGGATGCAGATGGAATATATTCCAATGAAATAACCTCACAATCATGGTCATTACTCGAACAAAAAGGGTGCAGCCAACTGCCCTGCACTCCAAATGCGATTAGCTACTACATCAAGCAGGATTTGCAAATACATTTTGAGGTTTTAAATTAAATTGATTTGAAATGAGGAGCATGATATGGAATTATTGTGCAAGAGCATGCAGCTTGGCATGTGATTTTGTTTTGTTTTTGCTTTTGGGAGTGATTGAGGTTCGGGTTAGTACGTGCACAAGTGCCTTGTCTCCAAGGAACCAGCACAGGGGTCGCAGGAGAGAGACAACCATTAGGGGACCAAGCATGTGACTGCCAACCAGTAAACCCACCTCATCGCTCCAAGTCATGCATCCATACAAAACTTGCAGATATCCCCAATGATTCACTTCACATATGCCTAATAATAAAGATAATAAATAATCCCTCTGTTTTGCAATATTTGTCTATATTCCACCATACACACCAAAAGCCTATTTGGTTTTGGAGCCTAAGATTGACACGTCTAACCTTAGCTGCATCTTAGTTTCTTAGACAGGTGTTGCCACAATTGTGGCTTGGCACACTTTTTAGTCATATAACTTACACGCCATAGATTCAGTTTTTTTGCCTAAATTTGCCACATTTGTGACGCCAAATTTTGTTGCCACGCGTAGCTTAAGTTATCTGTGGCAAAGTTAAGCATCAACAAATAGGCCCTAAGGTAGGGTAGAGAGAGAAAAAATGTTTAATAAGAAATGACCCTACATATTCCTATTAAATGATATACCACGACCACTTAATATTTTTCAAAGCATTTAAGTAAGAGAAAAAACACATAACTATACTCTAGATACCTTCTATGGACAAACATATTAGAACAGATACTTCCAAGGCCATGAAAAAAATATAGCTAAACAGAGGGGTAATATTTATTATATCATTTTGCAGCAAATACAGCAAAATGTCTCTGGTGGAAAGGAGCATGAGTATGCAAGACACTGAATTACTTACACAAAAGTCACGGCCCTGATCGGTTTGGCTTGAGCTTCTGGCTTATTTTCACTATTCATAAATTTTGTCTTTTTTTGAACTTTTGGCTTTTTATTGAGCTTTTTTGCCGGTTCTTTTTTTTCCGTATTCGTTTGTATTATACATATTGGGCTAACATATTTTTTATATTTTTAAATTTTTTTTAAATTTAATTATGCTAAATAAGTCTCTGTCAGCTACAGTGTTTTTTCAGCCAGCTGCAGTGTTTTCAGCTATAAGCCATGAGCTTTTAAGCCCAACTGATAATTGGTTACCCTACATATCTGTAACCTGTGTAAAGAAAAGTAAATCCTCTATGTCAAGATCTCCACACAACTACACAAGAACACAAGTCGAAAAAAGAACAAAGCCTCATCATAGACATCATCATGTATCATGTATAAGATATTGGATCATGATCCAAGAAAAGTTCACAGACCCTAACTGCAAGCCTGCAACTGCAGAGCCGCGCAGCACGCATCGCCAGGCTAACCAACCCAACCAATCCATCATCTTCCATGAGACCATCATGACCCATGATTGACATTGACCCAGCTCAAGCTGAGCCAAGCTCTCCCCAGCAGTATAGTACACACACTTGTCAAACTTATCTTCCCCTTGTGTTGTTTAAAGGCGAAAGATTCTGACAGCCAGCCTTGTAGGGATCCACTCCACGTTCCTGCCGTCCCGCGCTCACATGCGTGGTGCGTCCGTCGCCATTGATCAGCAGCCAACTCGCCCCGGTTGACTGATACGTTGTACTGTCTCGAGCTGCAACTGCGCCTACGCGGCCGGGGTGGTTGGTTGGTTGGTTGGTGATTGCAATGCAATGCATGGGCTTCGTCGCTGATCTTTGAGCCGGCGTTATATAGTTCTGTCTCTGTTGTCGTGTGAGACGATAGATAGATTTCGCTGCGCTGTGTTTGACGAGGGAAGGTTAGCTGCTAGCAGGGGAGCAATGGGGAAGGCAGGGAGGTGGCTGAGGAGCTTCTTGGCGGGGAAGAAGGACGGCAAGATCAGGGACATGGAGAAGCAGGGGCAAGGTGACGCGACGCCGGTGGCGGCGAGCCCGAGGGAGAAGAAGCGGTGGAGCTTCCGGCGGTCGGCGTCGCCGGGGAAGGCCGCTGCCGCGACGTCCCCGTTGACCCCGGAGCCGAGCGTGCCCGGCGGCGCGGGGCTTGTGGGCGGCGGTTGCCTGTCGTTGTCGGAGCGCGAGCTTGAGCAGAGCAAGCACGCCATGGTGGTGGCCGTGACGACCGCGGCGGCCGCCGACGCCGCGGTGGCTGCCGCGCAGGCGGCGGCAGCGGCGATACGCCTGACGGAGTCTGAGAGCGACCTGTCGGCGAGCCTCGTCGAGGAGGCGGCCGCCGTCAGGATCCAGGCCACCTTCAGAGGCTACCTGGTGAGTTCGATGTGAACAAGTCTGTTGATGTTTTGGTCCAGTCCAGCTTAATGTGATTAGCTGCTGCGACATGACAATAAGAAAAGTACTACTAATGATAGTGTTTTGCTATTCTAGTTCGATTAAGTTCTTATTTTGCAATTCTTTTGATCCATTTGCAATTGTAGACAGTTCTGATATGCATAGCACATACCTTGTCATGGCAATCAGTGAATGAACGCATTGTTAGGCCATAAACATTCTGTTCAGGTACATCACCTTTCATTCTTTCTAATCTTCAGTGTCAAGATAAGAACTTAAACTGTGCCATACAATTCTAGTACCAAAGTTCTTAAAAAAATGTTAAGCACAAATGTACAATGTTGCGAACTAGCAACGTAAATACTATGATCAGCAATGCACGTATCCTGAGCAAATGCAGAAGCAAATGAACAAATTGGTCACAAGTATATGCGCACTTTAGAATTTGCCACTCTATATCTTACTGACTAGTGGATTCTAGAGCCATATGTCAATGAGACATTAGAGGCAAATCATAAAATGACACATCTTCAATGGTGGCAAATGATCAATTCCCTTTTTTTTCCATGATGCGAATATGCGATGATGTGCTGCAGGCGAGGAAGGCTCTGGGAGCGCTGAGAGGGCTGGTGAAGCTGCAGGCGCTGATCAGAGGCCATCTGGTGAGGAAGCAGGCCATCGCCACGCTCCGCCGCATGCAGGCCCTCCTCCTGGCGCAGTCCGGCCTGCGCGCGCAGCGCATGCGCATGCTGGAGGACGACCACGCGCCCCACCCCGCCGCCGCCCACGCCCACCGCCGATCGCCGCAGCACCCCAGGCACCGCCGCTCCTACGTAAGCCTTCCCGCCCGCGCGCTCCATGAGAAGTTGAAAATGTGTTCGGCGTTGTGGTTTGCATGTGACGGACACGGCGGTTTGTGCAGGAGATGGACAGGTCCGGCGAGGAGCAGGTCAAGATCGTCGAGATGGACATCGGGGAGCCGCCGCGGCGGGGGCGGAGCAGCTGCTCGATCGAGGCGAACGAGTCGAGGGAGCGGCGGCTCGCCGAGTACTACGGACAGTGCTCGCCCGCGCCGTCGGCGGCGTTCACCGAGCTGATGAGCCCGCGAGCCTACAGCGGGCACTTCGAGGACTTCGCGTCGTTCGAGCTGGCGACGGCGCGGAGCAGCCCGTACGTGCCGGGATTCGCCGCCGCCGCCGCCGAGCCGGTGTCCGAGTTCTTCCCGAACTACATGGCCAACACCGAGTCGTCCCGCGCCAAGGCTCGGTCCCAGAGCGCGCCGAGGCAGCGGACCGACTCGCCTTTCGAGCGGCAGCCGAGCCGGCGGCACGGCCCGGGCGTGCCGAGGAGCGTCAAGATGCAGCGGTCGTCGTCGCACGTCGGTGCGCCGGCGTCGGCGGCCGCCGCCGGGTACGCGCACTACCAGTACCAGTACCCGTGGTCCGTGAAGCTGGACCGATCCAGAGCGTCGCTCAAGGACAGCGAGTGTGGGTCGACGAGCTCCGTCCTCACCGCGGCCACCGTCAGCTACTGCCGCTCCCTCGTCGGATTCGAGGTGCGCGGCGATCCATTACATGATATACTAGAGCAAAAAGTTTGCGAATTTGTTCGTGGTCTGACAAGCTCTTGGTCTTGTTTTGAGTTGTTTCAGGTGCGCAGTGGCCAGCACTGAGTTCTTGGTAGCTGAAACAAAGCAAGTGACAACTCAACTTCGCATTGTATCAGAGATAGTGTGCCGTGTGTAGATGTCGTCGATGTTCAACAAATTTTAGGTGCTTAATGGCTTGATGATGCAATTCTTAGCAGTTTTTTGGTAAGCGATGTGTTCACAAACGTGGCCAACTTGCTCAATCTAATACCCAAATGATTCATTCAACATCAGAGATGTATGATATAGTAGCTGAATGCCTGTGCATGATACGGATAAAATATCATATTATTCTAACTCGTTGAGTTGTCGTCTCAGGCCTTGGCCTACGCCACACATGCGTATCTGACAACAGAAGGTAAAATCTCTATCGATGTTTCCCCTAGTTCACATATCTACTATTGAGTTAACGTAAAATGTTCTTTCGCAGGTAGTTGGCTCATTCGGTTATTCGTGTAGAGTGTGTGCTAATTCATGACCACAATTTTAATCCATCAAACATTACAACAAATTGCATAACATTACTAAAAGAGGATATCATAGATGGTTTAGAACTGTCATCACAGACAGTTTTCTGAACCGTCTAAATTTATATTACTGTAATAATCAAATGTTATCACAGACAGTTTGTAAGTCATCTGTGATAATCACAATATAGACAGTTTGTAACTAGAACCATATGTGAAGAACATCATCACAGACGGCGCGAATCAAAAGCCGACTGTGATACTCACATATCACATACTATACCAACCGTCTGTGATACTTTTCCACCACAGATGGTTGGGAAATAGAATTGTATGTGATGTGCGAGTATTATAGACGGTTTTTGGTTCGAGTCAACTGTGATAATTCTTCACAGACGGTTTATACCACAAAACCGTCTGTGATAGTTTATTCTATACCTAAATTTTTCTATTTTTTGGTTAGCCTCAGGAAATGTTAATTATGCCATCTAAAAACAAGCAAATACAGCACAAACATAACAACACATTTTATTTTTTTATTAAGATTAGAATCCACCATTATAACATCACAAGATAAGAGTAGGTTACCCCATCTAACACAGTAAGAACATGAAAAGAACAAATATCCTAATCCTACGAACCTAACTCTTAAACATAGCAAAAACAGAGAAAAAGCAGATATCCTAGTAGACAGTAGAAGCTCAATCGCGCCGATGAGGCCTCTATGCCTAGGACCTCTTGCCCCTGATACAGCGTGCGAGCTAGATGTCCTTGACGCCCACCATCCCTGACGCCGACTTAAGCGTCGCCTTGGTATCTAGTTGCTTCCGCGGCGTCTTGCCTCCCATAGACTTGTGCGTCGCCTTGGTAGTCAGTTGCTTCCACGGTGCCTTGTCGCCCGTAGACTTGCGCATTGTCTGCTTCGTATAGGACGACGAGGAGGCTGTGCTTGGGTGAGTATTTATAGGGGAAGGAGAGGCAGGAGCACGAAAAATTTTGGCCCGGGGACGGAGAGATAGAGCTACGATCCGTGGGGTAGGGGTTGGTGGATTTCTATTAGCTAGGATTGAGTTGGGGAGAATCGACAGGCCCAACGGTCAGGGACATAATTATCACAGACGGTTTGAACCACAAACCATCTATGATACGTAATTATCACAAACGGTTTGAATTACAAACCATCTGTGATACATAATTGTAATATCACAGATGCTCAACAATGTTGACACCCATGATTAAGTCTCAGATGCTTACTCCTACTAAACAAACTTTATTGGAGAACTGATTCAACTCAAAACGGTGTTACCAGTACTAATGATTGCTTGTAGCCTCCAAATGGCTAGCTTAAATACTTCACCATAGCATTGGGTCGTATAGCACAAACAGGAAAAGTTGAAACATTAGGATTGGTAAAGACTGCTTAAAGCACAAAATAGCAAAATGTCAAATAAGAGATGTGGAAAACCATAGCAAACCAGCAAAATGGATGAGTTATGGTAACAAATTGCAGCAAAGAACTGACAAATTCCAAGAAAAGATTAACCTACATACACTGGATATACTATGAGATTCCCATAATCAAATATGCTGCCTCATGAAGAAACTGGACAAATCGTAAAAGCTCCAGCTCATCAGCGACGAGTGGATCTTCCTGACGGTTGGCGAGGCTTGCGACAACGCACAGCACAATTGTAAGATAGGAACAGATGTAGAAAGTGCAGTAGCTCCTGACAACATGGCCTGAAACTCTGAATGGAAGGTTGGTGTAACACCCTCATTTCTGGGAGTATTATGAAACCCTCGCAGCTGCCTAGGACTATTTAGCTGCGAGTTACATCAATCGAATGTATGACATTGCCAACACATGCTTAAGACAAAAGCCAATTTTATTACATTATAAAAGCATAAAAGCCAAGTTTACAATAGGGCAAATGACCCTTAGATACATTACAGAAAAAGGACGCCACAGGCACGCCTGAGCGGAAGACGACCCTAATTCCACGTATCCTCGATCTCGTAGAACTCCACCTCTTCGCCTTCGCTTGCCTCCTTATTGCTGGCTATTTCTGTTAATGTTTTTAGCAAGTATGAGTACAACGACCATACTCAACAAGTTACACGGAGATTACTATTAACTACATGCAGGGTACATCAAGTGATGGGGAAAAGTTTATTATTTTCTGTGGATGCAGCTTTAGTTATAAAACAGGTTTTAAACATAAAAATCATATCTTTCTATAAACTTTAGGGGGGTTTTCAAAGTTTAATTACCAAACCACCAACATTACCAAATCCTTTCCAATTCTACTTATGCTTTATTGTTGGATTCACCCATTAACACATAGCTTCATTTACCGGAAGCACGGCGTATTCGAATACAATTAGTCATGACTTTGCAAAGCTGCCCTGCTTTACCCTCAAGAGTCCTTAACTCCGCGTCCAGGTTTAAGAAAACAAGGTTTTTCACTGCTCAATTCTTTATATAGCCCCTACCTAGTAGGCTTCCTCAATAAGCCCAGGTCACAACCTCTGACTCATCTCAGCCTACTATTGTGTGGACATCTGGAAAACAAATCAATAGTAGAAATAACACTGGCGCCAACCTCCATACGACCCTTCTTAACTCCCTTCCGTATGGACTTCACACTTTGCCTTCACCCTGCGTTTGTAGAGGTTCAATCGAATTTGAGCAGTTACTAGACCAGATTTGACGTATCAACGCTTGTGGTTGGGCGATCACTATGTTCTTTACTCGGCATAAGGGTCTAGTCCTTGTATCTTCACCGATGACAAATTCCCTTCTACAAATCTGTCCAGTGCCACAACACTCCCATTGATTTGTAACATTTGCCTTCATCCTAGGTCACGGGATCCAGCGATCCTCGCTTACCCTAGAACCACTTCCCAAATAAAATACCAAATCTTTTAGTAACAGTAGATGTTATTGATTCTCCAAACTATCATATTTACATTATTACTATATTTAATATTACTACGTCTTGTCAAGGTGAATATGGCCATCAAATTAGACTGGGCTTTTTCGGGTGGTAGGACATAACTAGTATCATGTCATTCTAAGCATTTATTGTATATAAAATAACAGTGCACAAATAGCATAATGAAAATACAAGTAAATAAATAACTTAGGGAATGTAGGTTCAACATGTTCAAAAATATGTGTGACTTGCTTTGCGGGTTTACGATTTCGATTAACTTGTAATCTTCGGTGGACTAGGCCCGAACTTGAGCTTCTCCCTCTGCTCATGCGAACCTTCGACTTCAGAAGCTAATGCGAAAACAATTTAAAAGAAATTAATTCCATGCTCGAAGGATTGAGCTAGGAACAAAGAAACGAAATGAAGAAAGAAAATTCGATAAATCCAAATAAAAGGGGTTTTTGGGCTTATAGGAGGGTCATATGGGGAAATGGGCTTGAGGAATGGGTTGGCGGGCTCGAAACGGTTCTAAGGAGTATAAAAATGCATTTTTGGGTTCGAGTCGGTTACTGTTCATCGAGCTCGGTACTATTCCTTGGGTTCAGACCGGTTTCGGTTAGGATGTTCGGCTCAACCGCGTTGGCTAGCTCGGTCGGTTGGATCCGGTGCGGGTGAACGGGTTCGACTCAATCGAGACCGGTTGGCTCGGTCGGATGAACAGTGCTCGGCACTGTTCATCTTCTCCATTCGGCTTGCGCACGCAGAGAGGAACAGAGCAGGGAGGCGGCAGCTACCGGCGGGGCTAGGGAGACTTGCGACGCAAACTGAAGCTATGGATGGGTTAGGGGTGATGCTGGGAACCCATTTTTGGGGTCGGCGGTGGCCGGGGAGGCGGCGTTCGCCGGCGGCGAGCCGGTGAACTCGAGATGGTGTTTTAAGGTTAGGGAGCTGTAGGAGTCGCTATTTTCAAAATTGGTGGATGTTTGGCCGTCTAGGGATGATCAGGGAGGTCCTAGTGACGGTGGCTTGGGCAGGGAAGACCGGGGCTTGGCTAGCCACGGTGGAGCGCCATGGCCGCACAGTGAACTTCGGTGGCGAAGAAGAGGGAGGTTCGGGAGCGTAAGGCCATGGCTCGGGAGTATTCTAGGGAGCTTGAGGAGGCTACACAAGCAAGCAATTGGATTATAATGGGCGACATGGGCTGAATTGGGTTGGAGCTCACCTTAGGGTTTTTCGGGGATTGTCGGCAATGGGGGTTGATGAGGGCTCAATTGAGGACGGTGGTGGCTTGCTGGGCATGTATGAGTCTCGGAGGAGAAGACTTAGGGGCTTTTTATAGCCGAGCTAAGGCGGTTCGAGGAAGGGGAATTTTTTAGGGTTGGCTTGGGATGCTTCGGGAGGGCATCCATGGCGGCAGGGGAGGTTGGCAGGGTGAGCTGGGGTCTCGGGGGTTGCATTGCGGCGGTCAAGACTTGCGGCTCGGGAGTGGTCGGCCATGAGAGGAAGATGCGAGAGAGAACAGAGGTGGGGGCAAAACAGCGGGCGGACGGTGGCAGCTGCCACGAGCTCAGGGCTCTTAATGGTGGGCGTACGGTCCCTAACAAGTGGCTCAGAGATGGCAGAGGTGCGAGAGCACGAGAAGGTGCGGGAATGGGTGGAGTGGCGCGGGCGGCAGCGAAAACAGAGGGCGCGGTGGACGGTTTTCAGACCATGAACAGTACCGCGCGAACTCTCCTCCGTTCAAGCAGTGACGGCAGAGATTTGGGGCTGGGTTGAGTGGAGATTCGTGCGGGATAGGCTAGGGATCAAGGAATTCAACTTCAAAACGAAATCTCAGATATTTTGCAAAAATTCAGTTTTGTTTCAGTTGGCATGCATATTTGCGTTCCAATTTAGTTGGCACAGGCCACTCTACTGTGCTGTCACCAGAAGAAGCACAATCTTTTTGGTTAAGAGTGAAGTTAATCATAACTTATCAGTTGTCCACATATGTTTTAGTTGATAAGCTGAAATCATGTATGAGTACTTTGTTTTCTCGAACGCGCAGGAGAACTGCGTATCATTATATTAAGAAGAAAACAAAGGAGTCTAGACGACTCGTACAACCCCTAAAGGGGGAAGAAAAAACAACAACACAAGGCCATCAATGCCAAATCCCACATAGCCCTTTGGCTCCCGCCAAACACCACACACTAGCCTCATCTCTAATATTCTGCATTATAGCGTTATGGTGAGGTGAAGCCCCCTCAAAAACACAACTATTTCTATACTTCCAAATCCACCATGCCACCAACACGACCAAAGAGTTGAAACCCTTGCGAATGACCTTAGGCACCCCCTGTAAAGCTTGATGCCACCAATATGTGAAGATGCAGTCATCCACACCCGGAGCTAAGTGCTGCAGCCCAATCTGAGATAACACTGAAAACCACACATTCCTTGCAAACACACAATTAGTGAGCAAGTGCTGCACATTCTCCTCTTCCTGATCACACAGTGGACAACGCTCAGGGTGATCTAATCCACGACGGGCCAAACGATCGGCTGTCCAACAACGATTTAAAGAGGCCAACCAAACAAAGAACTTACATCGAGGTGGAGCCCAAGTACTGATTTAAAGGTACTGAAATACAGTTTTGCGCGAGCATGTTACGAGTGCCTGTATGAAAAGATGGATAAATTGTCAAATTACTGTGTTCATTTGCAAATAGTATTCTTGTCCAGAACTTCAGATACCAGACGTCAAATTGCAGTACCAAGTTAGAAATCCAACAGCTGTTTACCAATGCTACTAGACATAGCAAAATACCAACAAGCTGACATGGACATACAGTGCTTCACGGTAGAAATGAGATAGAAACTTTCTTAAAAAACAAATACAACCAGATGTCTTTTGATACGCCAGAAACAACAAAGAACACTGTTCTGTTCAGTTGTTGCTTCTTACGTACACAGAAGACGCAACAGTGCTGGCATTGGCATTTGGACTACTGCATGACACCCACATTACATCATTACATGAAACTTTATCTTCAAAATAATCAAAAAGGAAATGAGAATAGCGCTAATCAAATGAACCACTTTTGTAGCCTGAGCCCTGAAGCAAAATGCATCGCAGAAGCCAGCATAGGAGGAAATAAAACGCTTTTATATATCATATGGCTGCCTAAGATTTAACTCATTGAGCTAGCTAAGATGGCCTCATTTATACAGGAAAGCCAAAATTTTATATACATAAGCTTGTTCTGAATACTAACATGCTAACTCAATTACAATGGGGGTACTAAGAACATCACTTGCTTAAAGCAGTGATACCTTGCCAGCCTCTTGGAGCTGGCATCTCATTTCCGTCTTATTTCTTGCTGCCGCCTGAACAAAATGGTTTAAGTCTCAATTCTCGATTTAGGACGCACACAACCACAGAAGGGTGCCCTTTTCTTTTTCTTCTGCCCGTCACCACGGCTGTCCTTCCTACCGTGCAGATAATCCCTCAGAAGCACTCGAGTGCTCTTATCGGAGACTTTTAGCCTTCTGTACTCATGCTCCTCCTGCAGCTTTAGCAATACATACTGAATCTTCTGAAGTTCCAATTCCAATCTTGCCACATTTTCTGACCCTTTCTGCACCTGCTCGGCGATTTTCCTCCTGCTGGAATACCCTTCTCGCTCAGCATTCATACTATCTGACAGTGCAGGATAGTTCTCAGCCTTCTTTGTCAGTTTGATGTTGAAATTGATCTGTTCCAAGACAAGTCCCTCGGTCTCATGCAGCTGAGCACTGACACTGTTGTATTCAGAATTCATGGGGGACTTACCCTTTGACGGGCCCCCCATTTTCTGCTTCAACTCCTTGATGCTCGCTTGGATGCTCAGCAGCCTCTGAGCATCAGAAGTGAGCCTCTCAAGTACATTCTTGCTCCATACTTCGTGAGGCTCTACAGACGCTGTTGACATCTCGAGCTTATTGATTCCAAGCTCTCTTCCCCTTGCTAGCTCAGAGGAAGGGTACTCACTCCTCACCTCCTCAACTTCTTGTATGTCGTGCTCAGATGACGAGGACTTGGCTGTTTGGTTCCTGCAGTTCCTCTCAGCAGCCTCCCACAGTTGAAGCATCTCGTCATCCAGCTCAGCATTTGCACCATTGCCAAGTGGGTAGAGGGCAGCTCCAGTACCATACGGTGGACATGTAGACATTTGATCAAGCTCAATATCCTTCATCATCTGGACCCGCTTCCCTTTGGAACCCTCAGCATCTTTTTGCTTCTCATCAGCATATATTTCCCTTGCCTCCATGCATGAGCCACTTCTTGCTTTAAGCTCTAGAATTTCCATATTTGCTGCTGCCAACTTAGCAGCAGACTCAGTGGACTCCTGATCTTGACGGTCTTTGGCATTTATTACAACCACTCGGAGTGCTTCTATTCTTGCAATTAACCACTGTAACTCTGGAGTTCCCTCTGTGGAGCGGTGAGATTCTGGCGCATTGTTGCCCTCTTGCAAACAAGGTTCCTGCACAGCTTCCTATGAAGAAAGAAGATAAGTTGCAAAAAAAGGGGGAAATAAAACCACTATTTCCTCATATCATATGTATTATGGATGGAAGTACATGAAAAAGTGTCACATCCATGTTTGTGCATGAAACTATAATAGAAATATCCAGCTATTAACATACGATGATAGGAGGATGAGCAGCAGCAATAATTTAACATTGCATTTGATCTAATCTAGTAATAAAGCTAAACGGTGGTTAAATTTTGCTTCAGTGTACGAGTGGTAGTGTTGCAATTACATGAAAAAAATGGAAAAGAATTTACTAGTCATCAAGGATGAATGAAGCAGCTTACTTTTTTGCCTTCTGTGCTATAGGGCTTTGACAGAGATAGTGTGTCTTCTTCCAGCACATTGACATGATCAGACAAAGATGCTACGAGTGCTAGATGTGTGCTCAACTCGGCCTTCAGTTCTGCATTTTCTTCCTGCATGCCAGTTACCTTTTTGTGCAGATCCTCAATATGAGCATCTCGTGAGGAGATTTCCTTCATTAGCAGCACCTTTTGGGCTATTGCACTGATCTCCATAGCTTTGCCCTCCATCATAAGCTTGAGTGCTTTTTCTTCATAGACTGCAGCATTCACTGAAGAGGTTATTGCATCACCCATCAGCACAAGAAATTCCCTTTCATGTTGCTCAACCTCTTTTGATATGAACTCATGGGTGGAAGTCAAACTATCTTCCTTGTCTTTTAGAATGTTAGCCTCCACTTGAAGTGTCTCATTTGCTTGGCGAAGAAGTAAAATTTCATCATCCTTGGTGGTACCCTCCTCAGTCAATGTTGTGATTTTCTTCTCGAGTTCTCCTTTCACCACTTTAGCCCCTTCAATGGCAACCTGAAGAGCCCCAACAACTCCACTCAATTCTCGGTTCTTTTCTTGTAAGAATTGAACCTTCTCTTCTGCTTCCAGTAGCTCATTATCCTTCTTCAACAACTGTGCCATTAGACTCTCAAGTTCAATGGCCAACTCCTGGCAGATGCTTTTAGTGGTGTTCAAATCAAACTCTGAAAGGACTAACCGAGTCCTGAGAATCTCTACCAAGTAGACAAAATACCCCTTTAGGTGATTATTTTCCGATTCAAGCATCATAGCTCTTCTGCTCAGCACTTGGACTTCGCAATCAAGTTCATCCTTAATTAAACTCAGCAAAGCCATCTCATCGGTAAGAGATACAAATGCAGATGATACCTCATTATTATGGCCCCTCAAGAATAAAGACAAGTGCTCGAGCCTCATGCATTCTGCAAGAAAAGCACCATTCTCATCCTCCAAGGCATTGTACTTCTCAATCAAAGACTGGTGTTCCTTAGACAAAGACTCGTTTTTCTCTGTTAGGTCGGCAATTGCATCTTGCGAAGTCTGGTAGGATTCACTCAAGCAAGATAGCTTCTCTTGTAAAACCAATACTTCAGTTTTCAGCAGCTCTTCCCTTTCACTGCCTTTCTTTAACCCTTGCCTCAACTGTTCATTGTATTCCAAAGTCTGTTGATTTTTATTTTGTGAAGAAAGCAATTCTGCCGCCCCACATTCCACTTCTTTCTCAAGGGCACACTTCTGCAAGTGCAGATCTCTGAGTTCCATTCCTACTTGCAACAGAACTGTTGCAAGAACCAAGAGCTCAGTGTACATGAGACTATTCACATCTTGACTTTCCTCTTTTAGTTTCAGAATATTGAAGATTTCATCTGAAACAGTCTGCAAAAGAATTTCGTCCAGTGCTATATTAGCAGGACCTAAATCCTTGTAGATATTAAGGACCTTCATGTGTTGTGAAATCCCTTCTCTAAGTTTCTCAGTATGCATCAGCAATGTTTTCCTCTCCTCTTCATGATATCGGGCTTCATCCTTAAGCTGTAAAATTAACATTTGTGCAGTATGATTTGCCTCTGCATACTTTTGGCATTTACTGAAAAGAGCAACATTCTTGTCTTTCACATCAGCCAAGCTGTTTTCCAAGATCACTACACTAATAGAAGCACTCATGTTTTTTTGCTCTTCCTGTTCAAGCATCTCATCCATGTAATGTGTTTTTTCTTGCTGAGAAGAAATCTGCTCCTCAAAGCTGTTTGCTTCCATTTGATGCGATTTCACAGCAGCTTCATACTCCTCATTTTTTGTTCTCAACTGACCATGTAGTTCCCTTACTTGATCATATGCAAGATCCTTCTCTATTGATAAAGAGGAGTGCTTGTCTTCCAGATCGGCATGCTTACCTTCCAGGGCTTTCAAAACCAATGTAATGCTCTCGAGCTGAAAGACAAAAGTTACTCAATATGTTAGGTACAAACAATGTTATAAGTTAAAAAAAAAAGATATTACACAAGAACAATTCATCAAAATTTTCAGTGATATAACAATACCAATTTCTACTACAGTAGGAAGTTGATTTTGTAGGTTTACTTCAGTACTTACCTGAGAGAACACATAATTCTTTTTGGCAGAAAGAGCCGAGTTATTTGCAAGGTGAGCCTGGCAGGTTTCTTCAGCATCTTTAAGCTTTGTTCTCAATTCTGTAAGCTCAGATTTCATATTAGATAATGAGATATCCAAGATAGAATTCTTCTCTGAAATGTCAGCAAAACTTTTACCAAGGGTTTCTAGCTCTGATACAAGAACAGCCTTTTCAGAAACATGAGAGGAAACTACATCCTTCAAGGAGCTTTCTGAAGCCTCTAATACTTTTATCTTCTCCCTCAGTGCATCCATTTCAGCATTTGCATCTGAAAGTGAGTTCTCCAAGAGTGAATATTCCTCAGATAGCTTCTCCACCTCTTGAACCTTTTCTGAGAGAAGTGCTTTTTCAACCTCATTCTTCGCACATGCCTCCTTCAGTTTTAAGTTCATAATCTGCAATTCCTCAATTAACTTCTGGTTTGTTGCTGCGCTGCTTTTTAAAGCGTCCATCTCATCAGCCAGAGCATGGTGTATCCCCTCTAGATTTTCCTTCTCTTCTCTTTGACAAGCAAAGTCTCTCTGAAGTGATTCCTTTTCACCTATATGTAACCCCACTTCAGTCTCAAGTTTCATATTCAATTCCTTCAATGCGTCCAATTCACGACGAAGATCTTTTATCATAAGCTCAGTAGAAAGATTCTGTTCACGAAGGGTATGGATGTCCTCTGTATGCTTGGTTACGATGTTCTCAAGATCCATCTTACTGTTCTGCACCTCGCTTAGTTTCCCTGTCAGCTTCTCAACCTCCAGGGCCAACCTGTTCACTTCCTCCTGAGAGTCAGAGTGAAGATTTGTCATTGAGAGAAGAGCTGCTTCACCTTCAATGCGCTTCTGGGCTTCATCTTGTAGGATAATTTGGAGGCTATCCACTTCTTCTTTCTTATGTTTGAGTTCCTGCTCCAGCATCTCTACTTTCCCTTCAACCTTCTCCAGTTCAGCCTGCAACTTTGAGAGTTCATATTCCAGATCGGATACTCTGACAGAGAACTGCTGGTTCTTAAGAAGGGTAGCATCTTTCTCGTTATTTAGCAGTAAGATGGTGTTCTTAAGTTCAGATGACGAGTTCTCCAACTCATTCAACTTGCCATTCAGCTTCTCAATCTCTAGATGCAACCTACTCACTTCTTCCTGAGACTGAGAATACATATTCTCCACTGACATGACTGATGTTTCAGCTTGCACCCTCTTCTCAGCTTCATCTTTCAGACTCAACTTCAGGCTGTCCACGCTTTCACTCTTCTGTGCAATTTCTAGCTCCAGCAGCTGCATTTTCTGTTCAGACTTCTCCAGTTCCAACTGCGCCTCTGAGAGTTGTAACTCCAAATCAGATATTTTCACTAAAGACCGCTGTTGTTGAAGAAGTGCTGCATCCTTCTCAGAGCTCAAATCTAAAATGGTATTCTTTAGTTCTCTTGATGTGTTTTCCAGACCTAACTTGTCATTTTCCAACTTACTCAGTTTCTTTGTTGATCTGTAAAGATCTTGTGTTAGCTTTTCCGCTTCTTCCTGAAACTGGGACTGCAGGCTCTCTGCCGTGAGAAGAGCTGCTTCAGTTTGTGTGCGCTTATGGCATTCGTCTTGCAGCTGGGCATGGACACTGTTTGCTTCCTCTCTCTTCTGTTCAAGATCTTGCATCAGCATCTGTACCTTTTGTTCAATCTCGTCCAGCTCTGACTGTAGCTTCAAGAGTTGAGATTCCGAAACAGATACTGTTTCGACAGACTTCTGGTGTTGCAATAGAGCTGCATCCTTCTCAGTGTTTAGCTGTGAAATGGTGTTCTTCAGGCTTTGAATTTCACTTTGAAGTTCATACTTTGAATCCTTCAGCGAATTTACTTCATCACGGTGTTGTTGTATAAGCAGCTCGGAAGAGCGGTTTAGTTCAGTAAGGCTCTTGGCTTCCTTCTTCAGCTCACAAACAACATCCGCAAGATCCACCTTGGTCTGCTTAAGCTCATTCAACTTGTCATTTGCCATCTTGATCTCTATAGTCAGCCTCTGTACTTCTTCCTGAGATTGAGCACACTTCTTCCCTTCAGAAAGTAAAGCACTTTCAGCCTGCAAGCGCTTCTCGTGTTCCTCCTGGAAGCTTAAGTAGAAACTCTCCAATTCCTTATGCTTTTGTTCAAGTTCTTGTTGCTGCATCTTCACCTTCTGATCCAAAGCCTCAAGTTCAGACAGTATTGCACTATTCAGTGTTTCAGCACTATTTAGCTTTTGGGCTTCTGTAGCCATTTCATCAGTTAGCTTCTTGATGACAGCCTGTGCCTTAGAGAGATCAGACTCCAAAGTAGACAACCGCTCAGTGGACTGATTATATTGCAGAAAAGATGTGTCTCTTCTGCAATATAATTGCAAGACTGTATCCTTTAGGCTTTGGATCTCACTCTCGGCTTTGTTCGCCCTCTCAGATTCTGACAATATCTGTTGTTTCATATTCTGGCTCTCAGCTAACAATCTTGAAATCTCTTGTTGCAAATTTACCATCTCGTTGCTGATATCCTCTTTCCCCTTAACTTCTGGGCTTTCAAAGCTTAGGCCTTTACGTACTTTTCCATCAAAACAGGCACGTGGAGCATTTTCACTGCTCAATAACAAATCATTGAACTGATTTAAACCTTTTCGGTTTGACAAAGTACTGGTTTCCTCAGGGTGTGTACCATTCCTCTTGGGGGTGAATTGTTGTGGTGACACACCTACTCCATCCTTCTGCAGATCATCTGAATCAAATGGTGCACGGATAAAAGTAGGCATATCTGGAGTATGAGGTTCCACATCTTGGCCCGAAGAAGAGGGTGACTCATCAGACATTGATGGCATCTGATTTGGAAATGCTTCAGAAATTGTTCTGTGGGCCTGTCGAAGTGCACCGGTGGCCTGATCATACCTTTCTGCTAATGCACGGTATGCTCGGTAGAACTCCTCCACCAGTTTCATTAGCTCTGGGCGTTTCTTGTAGTACATCTCCGCTCTCCGTGCAAAAGAATCAGCATCTTCATTGATAAGTTTGATCATTGCTTTAACCTTTGTGTCCATGTCTGTTGCACAAAACGAGAACTGTTTAGTTCATGGACCACACAACATAAACCAGGGATGTAGTTCGTTTGTTTCAACCATTTTTTTCACATTGATTACCATAGTTATCAAAAAGGTACATAAATAGACCAACATTGGTTATTGCTAAATGATAAAGAGAGCAAATGCAAGCATCGAACTGAAATTTAACTATGAAATCATTGAAGTATTTCAAGTTTTCAACCACATCTAAAAACAGTAAAATGGGAATTGGGACCCCCTAAGGAGGATACCTGGGAAAGATCATTCCATCATCCTAGATTAGTTTGATTTTGATACACTTATTTTTTTCAGAAAGGTATGTGCTTCAGTTCAATTAGTTAAAATGAAAAGGACATTTAATTCCTCCAGAGGACACTTAGAATATCCAAGATTCTTTCAGTTTTTACATCAAAGGAAAACTCATGCGCATACATGATCAATAGTTCAAGATCTAGATTTAACTGACTTTCAACTGATTGAGGAACAAAATAAGATGACACAAGTCACACGATAATAGAAGATCGTGTCAAGTTCAAGAATCAAAATTTCGAGAAAAATTAAAACACTACTGTGAAGACAGTACTTCATTAACTACAAAGCAATTTCTTCTACATACTCAAATCGGATAAGAAAAAACTATGTATGTTTTCCGATACCATCTATGCAAATTTTCAGCAAAACCTGACATAGAGAGAACTTCCCAAGCGGGGAAAAACTATATGTGTGAATGGCTTGCATGCACATCATGAGCAATTTCATCTCCTTGCTAATTTGACCGTTAAATATTCAATGCAACGCTGATGACAATTTCATGATAGGGCACAAAGCAATGTATAAACATGAGCTAAGAGAGCAAAAGGCCCACCGTTGAGATTTTCTTGGAGCCATCTGGAGTTCTTGGGGCTGATATGGCTAACCCACCACCATGAATACTGCCTTGAGTCATGACCAACCAAGGCCGCCATTGGTGCCAAAAAGCAACACGGAGCACTCCGGCCAGTAAATAATACCTCACTTCTTCAGCACTTAGAACTGTGCAGCAATGCACTATCTTATCCCCAAAATTATGAAATGACTCAACTTCCCCACTGTTCAGAATGGGGCAGCAAGGAAATTATCTCATGCTTGGGGATCCACGACCGGTTAAGAGAATGAAAGGCAAGAAAAGTCTCCCAATCCAATTTGTCACTGCTTTTACCTAGCCAATTAGAAACAGAAACGACACAAAATAAGATCAGCTAAACATGTTGCATACAACAATGGGCAACAGAACTCCACAACTCCATGTTACGAGTTAGTAGTACTTACAGATGCTAAGTCTTCGATTAATTGAAAGGAAAGGAAGATATATCAATAGTTCGCACTGCGCTAAACTGAAATGAGGAGAAAAACTTTATTAAGTAATTAGATGAGGAGAAAGAACTGTGCATACACAGGAAACACACCATTAGAGTAGCCACCTTTCATTTGTTTGATGCAAAAAAAAAAAAGAATTTTCTCAAACTGAACGATAACCAGTAGAATCGGAAAGAAATCTCATCAAGAATCCAACCTGCCCTATATCCTGATCCATAGCCGTTTTTGGTTTGTGTGTAGAAAGAGCCGCACACCCTACCATATTATATTACTTACACTAAAAAAATCTGTATTATGATCATGCATGGGAATACGTTGAGAAAATTCGCCCCCATCGGTTCTAGACAATCTTATTTTTCTGCACATAAAGAAATAAAGAAGCCATTGCAATTGCCGGAAATACTTAGCCTACTGAAGCCATGAAAATAGAAGGCAACTTAAAATCCGTCATAGAATAGGTGCCTCAATTCAAATATACTATTTCTATCTAATCGAAAAATATCTTAAGATTCTTATAATATAATTAAGTATATCTACTATAAGGAATATTGACTATTGTATTTTTTAGTTTGCAAAATAAAGATTATTTATATAATACTAGAGATAACTTGAAATCCAAAGCCCCTAAGAGGAAGATTTCGCGCAAAAATAGGGGCCTCGAACCGCGATGCTACAGCAGAAGAAAAGAAAGAAGCCACCTTCGCAAGCAAATCGCACAAACCAAGCAATCCAAACTATCAGCAAGAAAAGGAGGGAACAAATAGATAAAATCGCATGATTCACACCAACGATGCCATGGCACCAACTGTTCTTCGTCCCACCAACCACCCGTCAACACCAATCATTCCGCTAATATAATTCCCAACAACAGACAAATCACAGAGCATCAAAAGATAGATCTTTGAAGCATACAAGTACGTACCAAAACATAGATCAAGAAAGCAATAACTGAGTAATGATCACGGGACGAAAAGAAAAAAAAAGAATCAAAGATCAAACTTGCAGTAGAGAGACTGGAGAGGGAAAAGCAGCAGCATACCAAGTGGACTCGACTCTCTCAGCAGCAGCAGCGCAGCAGCAGCGAGATGCCAAGATCCACCAAGCTGCTTCCTTTCTCCTTCCATCTCACCCCGTTCTGCTCTCTCTTCCCTCTCTGGACTCTTGCTGAGGTGCGTAGTGCGTAGGTGCCAAGAAGAAAGGCTGCCTCGGCACTGAGGTAGGTCCCATCGAACAAAGCACAACAGTTAGAGAAGAATAAGGCAAGTGCTTCAAAAACAAGTTATGACTTTTGATTCTAACTAGGTTTTTAGCTATAATTTTACTGTAAATATTGTTAGTTTTTTAAATTAGAAAATAAGAAAAAAAAATTGAAAAACATCGTAATATTTTTAGAGACAATGTAAAGGAATAAAGAGAAAAACAAAAAAGCTAATAAACCAAAATTTAAAAGCCGACATGTCCCAAATGACTCCTGGCTAGAGGGAAAAAGCTGAAGCGTGGAGAGGGCCTTAACTAACCAATCTTTGGAGAAGAAACTTTTTAGGAGTAGTTATTTCAGTGATTTGATTTGTTGCCTAATTATACGTTGAGCAGGTTTTTTGGGGCAAATTACTGCGTCATAATTGGGATTGGATTAATTTGGGGGAAATCTGAATATCTGATGCAACGGTTACAAAATGTCAGAGGAAAGTAAAAAAAAGAGGGTTGTGATTATTGATTTGAATTGTTAGAGAAGATAAGCCACATTGGTCTATTAATATATGTCAAAGTATATAAATTAATTAGATAAAAATAATGTTATTGAATTTGTCTTGCAAAATACTTTCATAATATATAATTTTTTATTATTTTTGCTAGTATAATACGCTACAAATTACAACTAAAGTATTATATTGAAAACCATAAAAGGTCAGAATAGACATATCTTGGGACAAAGGGAGTATGAGGGCAATTTTACATAAGGTTAACAGGTTGTATGTGTTCTAAACAGAGCCTACTTCATTTTCTCCTTGGTTACACAATTTGGGTTAAAATGGTGTCCTGAACATGTCAATAACAAAATATTTTATTATGTGAGAAAGTGCAAGCTAACACGATATGGCATACTAAAGTGCACTGTAACTTTGCTCTCACACTAAGCATTTCCCCTTCTCTACATCCTTCCTGTCCCATAGTATTAGGCTAATCATTCCTGGTGTTTCCCTATCCTCGAACTAAAAAACATTATCTCTCTTTGTCGAGTAACCAGCAGGTTCATTTTGTATTGTGTTCATAAAAAAACATGTTGCTTTCTTGGGTTCTCCAACGAAGCAAGTTGTCAGAAGAGTCGATGCCAGAGTATATGTTTCATTTGTCCCCCTCGATTTGTGTGAATTATTTATAGCATTTTACCCATGGATCTTGCTCTGATTGGATCATCGGAGAGTGTTGGTTTATCTGATTGATTAATCCGGAGATCAAGAAAGCAGAATTATGATCCTCATGTGACTTAATTAGTTACTTGCGGCTGTAGAGGTGTCTACAGCAAATGTCACGTTGCGCTGCACTGTTGCTGCCGTGTACGCTGGAGTTCAGCGCCAGACTTTTCTGGCGGTAATTAAAACATCTCAACCCCCTTCGAATTAGTCTCAAAATTCTTCAAAAACAAGTACTGTCACTTGTCAAGCTAAGGAAAAGAACCAGTCAAATAGTTCATTCAAGATTTCAAAGTGCCTGCTACACTGATTGTCTCCTTTGGAGGTTAACTGCAAGTAACACCATGCCACTCCCTCCCGGCAATATAGCTGATATCTATTAGCTTAAGGTACCTATCTTTTGATGGATGCCATCTTTTAAAACAGAAAAGGATGCTTGTGTCACAGATGCATTGCATTTCTGCCAGGGAACTGCTTGAACCAAATACAAGGGAAGGTCAATTCAGAATCGCCATCATGTGCTTACCTCCTCCATCTGGATTCCCTTGGGATTCATCTACAGAATGAGAAGTAGGAGATAAAAGGTGAGAAAGTAAAGTAGGACCGGTTCATGCAACAATATTACAATTAGATACCACTTGGAGATTATAGAGAGTGCATCATGTTCTCAAAAGTGAAATACTCAGGAGGAACTTTTGATTGTAACTCCTAAATCAGATACTGATAAACGATATATATAACTAATACCCATCACATGGCATAAAACTTGTAGGACCGGACAGGCAACAGAGGGGGTGAATGGTGCCTTCAAAATCTCTCCAAGTATCCACTTAACCATTTTTCTCCAATAGCTACAGAGCTATGAAGACTAGGTTTAAAAGCTCACTGGAAAACCAAGACAACAGGCCGAACAGAACAAGAAAGTCGAGATCTGTCAATGTGGTCGAAACTTAGGCCCCGTTTGGCACAGCTCCACCACCAGCTCCTTGGAGCTGTTTGGAGCTGTTTTGTGCCAAACGGGGTAAAGCAAAATAGCTCCACCCAAGGAGTTCCTTAAAACCTGCTGAGACAAAAGTAGCTCCACTCAAGGAGCTGAAAAAAGTAGCTTCTCCTGGCTCCACTTGTGAAGTCAAAAAAAAACAACTCCACTTGTGAAGTGGAGCCGTGCCAAACGGGGCCTTAGAATGTGGTTGTAAGCTTGACTATGTGGTCGATAACCGACTACGTGGCCGGAAATTGTCTAGTCGATAACCACAAAGGCGAAAACCAATGTGACCAGAAATGATTGCAGTCGAAACTATCGTAGACGTAAACAATGTGATCGAGTGACAACTAGTGGTCGAACAATCAACGTTGTTGTAAACAGTCAGCTCTGTGATTGTCACCAACGTGGTCGTAAGCCAACGAGTGGTCGAACAATTAACGTAGGCGAAACCAGACTGCAACTTAAAAGATCAATGTGGTCGAAATCAGTACGGTCTAATCTAGAACTTGATCTTGGTCGAAACCAACATACTCGTAAATCCAACCGACGTTCCAAACCTGGACTGCACCGACTAAGATTGCCTCAGTTCAGATTCAACGGAAAAGCAATGAAGCAACTGAACTGAACATGGTCGTAAAGTGGACCGAAAAACAGAGGAAAGCTGGTAGGGCGTACGTCCGCAAGAACAAGACCCCCAATAACTTTTGATTCAAAGATCTACTGATCAAGAAACTTTGAACACCAGAAGGTGAGGAACTCAAGAGGTTGCTCTAATCTTTAATTGAAAATTTAGCAACCGAAATGAGAGCTTCGCAAGATTTCACCAAGAACGCCCAAAACAGAGACTGAGAGGATAAGGAGACAATCAGACCATGCAAGTGGGAATAAAATCGCCAAGCTGGCTTCAAGTATGATTTCCCAACACCAGGCAGGTCAGATTATCAGCAAAAAAATCAAAGGCAAAACTCTCAGATCAAGAAAGTAAAAAAACAAGGAACGAAGATACGACATCCAAAACAACCACACCCAACTCAACTTCGAACATACGAGCAAACATAAACAGAGATAGAAAGATAATATATTGCTCTGAGAGATGATTCTACAGCCACACCATCCAGGAGGACCAAGAGCACAAGTGCTCCACACCAAACACGAACGCACGCAAGAAAAACAAGAACACCGGAGAGCTCCTGAAGGGTAGCTCTCCTACTCCTTTATAGCCTCTTGCTGCCGGGGATAACCGATTAACCCCCTACCTACCACCGGGTTTTCTTACCCACACCACTTGCATCAACCCGTTAACTCATACAGGACAAACACCCTGTAACAGAATAGCTTCCTTTTTTCAGGTCTTGAGCAATTCACCAAAATGGCCATCTGCCACCTTCCTGGAAGCTTCCTGTTTTCTTAGCGACCACGCTTGCAACCACTTTGCAGCCTTAGTCATCTTCGGCTTCTCCTGACCATTCTAGACCTCAACACTTTCCTGTATCTAGTCCCGATTCTTTCACACCTCACCATGACCTAGCTTCAAAGCTCTGCAAACACCACTAACAAGCAAACCATCACATAGCACTGCACTATACACGGGAATCATCAATATGCCTAAATAGAATGCACTTAGAGAACAACCTAGCTGGTCTTATACCACTTATGACTACGCGGATGCACTAGACATGAGGTACTCGTAGCCCTAGAAGACTTTTCAGCTGTCTACGACCACTCAGCAAGTCGTTACGACCATCGCACTGGTTGTTACGACCATGAAGACAGATGCTACGACCACGTAGCAATCGCTACAACCATCGCTCACAACGGCTACGACTTTACTAGATCTGGTCGCTACGACTTACGATCACACAGGCAGAGTGCTACGACCATCGATCATGACCAGTCAGAGCTACGACTATCGACCACGGCTAGACGAAGCTACGACCATCGACCATGAAGTCGTAAAAGCCTCTACTGACCACCAAGTCGTAAGACTTACTGCCGACCACCAAATCGTAAGACCTACTGCCGACCACCAAGTCATAAAAATGACCGTCGACCACCAAGTCATAAAACTGGTTAACGATCACATGATCGTAAATGCCACTGCTGACCACATGGTCGTAAATGCTACTGCCGACCACAGAAACACACAACAGCGATCGTAAAGAGCAAGTCGTAGAGGACAAACCTCTGCATAAACCTCTGCATAAACCTCAAAAACCAAACTCAATCTCTCTAAACCAAGGGTCAATTACTCATCACAAAAATGGGGTGACTGTGGTACCCAGATTTTTCAATCCGGAATCCTCTGTGATTCCACCACACTATTCCCTAGATCAGTAGATAGTGCTCACAGATACAGTACTGGATATCAAAATACATATCATGCAGAAGCATAAATATAATAGTAGATTTACTCGTGGGCCGATTAGGCTGAAATTAATAAATTGCAGCAGCGAAAAAATGAAGCACACAGGTGGGATCCTCAGGACGTGCCTACATGCAGCCAACTGGGGGTTCGCGACCTAGTTCTTGACATCTTCATCTTCTTCACCATCTTGTCCGAGTGTATTGCTGAAGTGTAGCGATCTGTCTCTTGATTCTGGATTTATTTGAGTGAGCGAGGGTGAGCACAAACTACCGTGCTCCGCGAGCCAATACACAGGATGCAAATAGGTAACATGCATGGCTTATCAAGAAAAGGTTGGGTTATTTTATTTACCATAAATTGCTTTTGAAATATGATACATAGAAACTTCCTGAGACCTAGTAGTTTGAACTAAAACATAATGTGTGAAAGAATGCAATAGTAATAGCGATCTACATTCCATCCACCGTTACATGGTTTCTGCACCATATGCTAATCTTTCAGCGTTATAACCGCTTACCTTATCATTGGGACGACACCCAGGGCAATTCAAACTAGGGTATTACCGCTGCCCTCCTCTTTTCCAATCCTACCCTTAAAGCATTTTGAAATAGAACTATATCTAGTAAGGTTCCTATGTTCGCCCTTGACCGTGGGCACGGCTATTCGAATAGTTTCTACTTTGCAGAGTTTGCACACTTTACCCACAAGAGATAATCCGCTCGTTGCCCCACATGATTCCTTGGCCATGCGATTGAGTAGATCATCACAAGGCTGTTACAATGCATTTTTCCTAGTAGAGTTACGTCCGCTAAGGTTTCACTCTCTTCGGGGTACGACCACCCTTCCAGGAGCCCCCTCTTACGCCATCACGTCGGAGTATGTGGCCATCCTCTGCCCGCCCGTGGTCACAACGGCGCAACCCTTACTAAGTTGATGCAAATTAGTTAGCCCTGCCTACATTTTGCTAGTTTGTGGTTGTACTTGTTTTACATAGGAGGTCGTGACAAGATTTGGTCCTTAGGACTATCTGGACGGTTCTACCACTATCTATTTTGTGCTTCCATTGAACCACTCACACCCCTGAACTATCCGCCTACATATTTAAGCAAGTTGGGGGTTTTTGGGAACATAAAATAATCATACCAACATATACCAGTCATTACCACCATGACTTCCCAAACCAGTTCTCCATAATTGAAAGTGATGTTTTGGGGCATTTTTGATACCCCCAAATATGTGAGCAATACTAAGCAAAGCGAATAGTTGTAGACTTATTTTCGAAAGTTATAACATTATAATTTCGCTAGGGTGACAAGGCTCATAAATCCAAGGGTTTCAAGGAGAGTAATATTAACAAGGGCAATAATGGGTGTATAACTAGCAACTTGAAATCAAACATAAATTGTCACATAAAATAATAACATGCAAGTTGATAGTTTAAAACGGAATTAAATTTGCATAAATGTAGGTTCAATTATGATCAAAGTATTGACTCGCCTTGCGTGGTTTACCGCGGTCTTGAGCTCACACACCGTTTTCTCTTGAGCTTCTGGTCTCTATCTTCACTTCGCTCTTGATTACGCTTGATCCCTTAATTCTTCGGGACTCCAATTTCTAATTACGTGCTAAATGACTGAATACAAATAAAGGCAAATAACTCAAAAGACCCACATAAATCCAAATAAACTCAATTTAGCTTTATTATGAGTTAATGGGTGATTCGGGTGCTTTGAGGCAAGGTCGGTGGTAGAATACGATAACTCGATTTTTTTATTAATAACCTCTTTTATTATTCTTGTATTTATCAAGGAAGTTCCATGAGTCAGGTTAGACCTATGAATTAATGTACAAGTTTAGCTGGGTATTATTTTGTCGAGCACTAATATTCAGGGGATATACTATATACGCGATATATACAATTTTTAGCTTATCGAATTAATCTTTAGAGTCCGAGTTTATAGTATTTTGTGGTACGATATTTTATGTACTCTTAGGTATTACTAGGCGTAACTTATTTTGAATTAGGATCCATTTGTTCGGGTCCTAGCTTGCGATATACAATTATGCTCAACATTATTATTTAATAAATCTAGTGTTAAGATTTAATTAATGGCACCCTTATTATTTTATCTACACTTTAGTTATTATTAGGCTTAGCTTTATTTCTAATTTAAATTTATTTACCTAGGCAAAGTTTATCGTACAGGGTCATATTTCAATATTGCTATTTTAATTAAATCTACTACCGAGATTTATTTAACGATAGCATGTTAAATGCTAAGGCATATATTTTAATTATAATTAAGGGTAATCTTTATTAAGTTTGAACATTTAACCAAAGTCATTTTTCTTTATTAATGCCTTTAATTAATAATTAGTCTTTTAGATAATTATTCAAACCATATTAATTATTCATATATGAACTAATCCAAATTTAAATATTAAATAATCTTGTTTTATATCCTAATTAAATTTATTAGCTTCCCTGGATTATTTCCTAATTTTTCCTATTTAAAATGGATTACAAAAATTAAAATAAAAAGGAAATGGAAACAGTGCGGGCGGCAGGATCGAACTCAAGACCTGATGGTTAACACATGGCGCAGCTGGCCAACTGGGCAATGGCCCTCATGTGAAAGAGAGGGGGGCTTTATTTAGAAGATGTGTGCACTGGGATTGGCCCAAAAAGAGAGCATGCCAGCGGCGCTCGGTGCTGGCATTTCTCCGAGACGGGCCAGCGGTGAAGCTCGGCGGCCGGTGGCGAGGGTGGAACGGGGTGCTGATGGCCGGGAGGAAGAGGAGGGAAATTCGTGTGCGCTCGAGCATGTGGGAAGTAGAGCGGTGCTTACCACGCTGTTGGTTGTGCCGAAGAGAGCCCGAGGCTAGCTGGCGACAGGAGCCCTCGGCGGTGCGGGTTGGCCTTAGGCGCCGGCAAGCTGCGGTGGAAGGCAGTTCCGGCCGAAGGTGGGGGAGCTTCGGGGCGTCGAGAAGCTGCTCCCAGCGCATGAAATCGAGGAGAGATCACCCGAGGAGGAGGTGGCGCTGACGGTGGTGATTTTGGCAGGCAATGGGGAAGGAGCGGCGACGAGCTCTGATGATCGAAAGTTTGATTAACTCGAAGAGGGGGTAGATGGGAGGTGGAGACTCAATGTGACGCGATCAATTTGGCTGGAGATTCGCTGGAGAGCTGGAAACGGCAAGGGGGCGGATTGGTTGTTGCTCGGCGAGGGAGGAAGAAGAGGTAGGGGAGGAAAAAGAGTAGCGTGGGGGAGTAATGGGAGGTCGGGGAAGCTATATATAGCTGTAGAGGGGAAAGTAAATGTGGGCGACGACGGGGAAACGGTGTGCGACGATGGGAGAGCTGCGCGCGGCACGGCGACACGACAGGTCTGGGTGGAGGGGACGTGACGGTGGCGGGGCTCTGGCGACGTGGCGCATGGCAGGGAGGCGGTGCATGCTTGCCACGAGGAAGCGAGGTAGAGCTCGGCACAGGGGAGAGAAAGAAAGAGGGAGATGCGGTCAGCTCACGGGCGTAGGAAAAGAAGGGAGGAGGGAGGAGGAGAAAGGAAGAAGGGAGGAGGGGCACTCGGGCCACGCGGCAGAAAGAGAAGAAAGGGAGAGGGGAGAGAGAAAAGGGGACTGGGCCCACATGGAATTGAGAGAGAAAAAGAGAAAGTGAAAGAAAATGATTTTTTTGGAGTTTTGCATGTTATCTAAAATTTGAATTTTTATTTAAGCTTGTATTTAATTTTGGATTTTCAATTCAAGTCTTGTTCAAATATCTAGATAAAAATAAACTAACATTTCTCTATTTTGAATTTTTATTTTATTTTGTGTTGAATAAGTTTTTGAGGATCAAATTCTTGGGTTTTGCATGCTAATTGAGTTAAAAGGAGATATTTTTGGCTTAGTCATTTAGAGATATATTCCAATATTACTTCACATTTTTATTTTATTAACTTGAATTTGAATTCAAGATTTTGGTGCTTTGAATTCATGATCCATAATGTCATATTCTATTTTTATTACTTACATGATTATTATTTGTTCTTGGGATTATTCTTGGGGTATTAATTTGCTTAGCGTGAAACTCAGAAAATTTCAAATAAATGTTCAAAATAAATTTGAATACCAGAAAATGCAAGAAAAGCTTTAAAATCCCATATTTTTGAACTTTCGAAATTTAGGATGTTACAGCGACCTCCACATGGTCTCACAAAACTACAAAACCAATCGCCTTCGGAACAAAATCCACCTAAAGGCCATGAACGGCTCAAGCAACAATGCAACCACATAGTCTGCACATTGAGGCACAGGTCTGTCCATTTTATGCCAGTGGCACGCACGCAGTACAACTATATAAGCTTTATGTTGAGTTGAGTTATATGAGACTTGAGATATTAGGGTTAGGGTTTTCTTGTGTTGGAGTCTTGTGTATGCTCTAGACTTAGAGCTCTAATATCCTAAGGAATTGGCTGTAAAACATCCCTCTTCAAGTGAAATGAACATTCAAATTTTGCCCGAGTTGTGCCATGAATCCTCTCTTGTGGTTTTGATTTGTTTGGCTTTTTTATTTGGATTTAAATTTTCTTGATCTTTTTTAGTGCTTAGGACGTGTAAAAGGCGCAGATATCTCTTGAAGATTAGATCTCATCCATCCAGACTCTAGAAAGTTCTTAAGTTTGCCCAACTTTGCTCAAGAAAGGGGTGATTTTGTGGTTTTGATCTTATAGAGGTTTTGGCTTGAATTCATATTGTGATTTAGGTTGTTATGATATGTGAGAACCCGTCCAAGATCACCTAGATAATCTGGGACTCACAAGAAAGAGCAAATCGAGATTTCCCGTTTTTGCCAGTTTTGGTGCATTGTTCACTCAAATGGAAAAAAATCAAAACTTTAGCAATGATTCTCTCAACCGTTGATTGGAATATGTTCCTAATATCCTAATGAAGATCCATTCCAAAGTTTTAAATCATTTAGACTAATGAGTCAAAAGTTTCCTCAATTTTTGATTTTGAAATTGTGCTAATTTACTATTCTCGCGTTGATTTTACTGTAGCGACACTATCGGGGGTATTGCAGTGGCACTACCGATTTTACTATAGCGGTTCTACCGACTTTGCACAATTTTGTTTGAATCTTTTTGTGTAGGTGATTGGTATATGAACTTCATAGCTTCTCATAATTATTGGAGTGAAAAACTTGGAGTTGTGCTTCTGCTTTGTGAAAAGATTTGAAAAAGTCTTCTAAACATGTCGGGTCCTATTCACCCCCTCTAGTCACCATATTTTACCTTACAAGTGGTATCAGAGCCTGGCTTGCTCTTTTTATCGATCTTAACCGATCTTGAACATGGTGAGTAGAATGAGGACTTCTGTGCAGTTTTTGGATTCTTGTTGGGATTCCTTTGACGATGATATCCACTGTGACGAGAGGCTTGAGCTTAAGTTGAAACTGAAAGCATTGAAAAAAAATCTTTTGCAAAACTTGTGGTGGATTTTTTCTTTCAATTGTCCTAGCTTCAGGGATAAGAAGCTTTTGGACCCTAAGGAGGAAAAAGAGAGTTATTCACATTATGGAGTAGTTATCGAGGATGATCATGATGAGACAATTGAGGACGATCATCTACTCGAGATAAGTAAGTTTAGTAAGGAGAAAACCATTAAGAGTTTTTGTCTCTAGCAATTAAAATGCATAAGCTTGAGGAGAAAGTAGAAAAGCTAAAAAAAGAATAATAGAGATTTGTCTCATAAAAATGCTAGCTTGAAATCTGCCATGTCAATCTTGTGAGTCCTTACTCAAGGATTTTAATGATATGAACAAATCTCTTGCATACTTAAAAACTGAAAATGAATCATTGAAATTGAAGATTGCTATCACTTGTTATTCTTGTATTGTTTTACTTCATGAGCTTGATAATACTAAGGTAGAAATTGACAATCTTAGGTCATTGACTAGCAATGAATATGATTCTTGCAAAAGCACGCATGCTGAAAATGAAAATATGACATTGGTCCATTCTACTTGTGTATGACAATTACAAAATTCAAAAACTAAAAATTGAAAGTTGAAATTGAGCATTTCCACTCATCTTAAGCAATTAGAGAATGCTAGAGTTGAAATTGTTGAGATTAAAGCTAGTCCTTGTGGCATATGCTTAGAGAATAAAACATTGCATGGATGATTTACCTTCTTGCAAGAATTATGCCAATTTGTAAATTAAAATTGATAATTTAAATTGCAAGCTTGCTAAAAATACATCATTGTCATCTTGCACTTCTTACATTTTCTTGAGAAAAGAAGTCGAGTCTTTGAAGAAAGTACGCAATGATATACGGAAGCAAGAATACGAAAGTATGAAACCTAGCAAGCCACCCAAGCGAAGGGAACAAGAGATAGGACTTAGAATAGGTAGTGGTCTAGTGTGTGGGGGGGCACAGGCACAAAGGCGTCGCGCATGTGCCGGCGCGTTAGCACCCAGTCAAGGCATTGCGCCACGGTGGCCCTCAACTCCTCGCTCACACCTTCCAACCTCTGCATCATGTTGTTGTAGAAGCCACGACCGTCACATGCCTCCCCGATCGTGGCACCCCTATGTGGCGCGGCCCCACGATCCGCTACGAGATCACAACCATGTGAGGCATGGGGACCTGCTCAACCGATACATAAGGGATGAAGAAAGAGTCGGTCAACCAGATTTAGAGAACAAAGAGGAGGGATAGGAGTAGGATGAAGAAGCTAAGGGTATTTTGGTCATTCCTAGCCAAGAAGAGGGGAAGAGGCCGAGCTGTGTGGAGCTGCTACGGTAAGGAGAAAGGAGAAGGGAAGTATTGAAAGAGAAGAAAGGAAGGAGAAGAGAAGAGAAGGGTTTCATGTTCTCACCGATTTCCTCATCCTTGATGTTCGCATCTAGGGTAATGACCAAATCCTCACTCATCTTCTAATGCTATAGATGGATTTTAGAGGTTAGTTTAGTGGTGCTAGATGTAAGATATCATGGTTAGAAATGTTGTAATCGTTGTTAATAGATTGTTTTTTGACAATGACTTATAGAGCAGCTTTGGGCACTTTACGTGGTCAATATGAGAATTTGAGCTAATAGATAGTTGTAGATAATTTGTTACCTTTCCATAGGGTACTTAAATACTTAATTTGGTTGGATAGGTTAAAATTCACAATATTTGTAAGCTTGCTATCCAGTGAATATCATGGTTGGATAGAGCCGCTGTAATTTACATATTGAAATTAGTAGATGGTCGAATCAGGGGTTATGAGTTCTTATATAAGTTGTATAGTTTGGTCTAATATTTCCATAGAGTGTTAACTCATTGAATTTTGGTTGGGTGTTTTAAAAGTTATGGCTATGGGAAGCTACTATTCAATAGTCAGATTATGATAGTTGTAGTAGTTTTGTTTTCTGAATTAAGCTTGGTATTTGGTTGAATTAATTAAAGGTGATAACTAGAAAGATTTAGGTAGTTTCCATTGGTGGTATCATTTGCTATGTTTCATACTATAGCAAAATATCTATGAAATTGTGAGTATGTTGTTTAGATAAGGGTCAGGTATACCTTCGGGCTGTAAACAGGGGTTTAAATGACTTAATTTTAAAATTGTAATAACTAGAATTATGTTGGAAAGTTTGTGGTCATAGTACACATATGGCTTATGGTGTCTAGGTTCTAGATTTGGGAGTTATGGTTAGGGGTGAAAATGGATTCAGATATTACTCGGATATCCGGCTACTGAATCTGGATATGTCGGATCTAGATACCTAATATCTGGATCCGGATATAAAACGGATCCGGATGTGTCAGATCCAGATACCTAATATTCGGATGCAGATACGAATCTGGTATGGGTCATCTCAGATTCAGATCTGGATATCTGGATTCAGCAGATATAACAGCAACAACTTACTAATGCGTATTTTTTTGCATTTGATCTTCAAATTGGGAATATTATATATGCATTTCGATCATTTCGACAAGTCTGTCATCATGGTGGGCTTTTAATTTGGCATTTTATATTTTTATTTTGGCATATCCTCCAATAAAGCTTTTTGCATGCTCTTTTTAGTTAAATTTGATATGTTTATCACTGATTTATTTGCAATATATCTAGAATTAGTTAGGATTAGTGACAAAATGGCAGCAATGATCAATGATTATGTGATAAACTAGAGAAAAAGGGGCATAAATATTATTATAAGACCGATATTGATTTGTTAAACTTCATTGCATCATAGAATATGAAACTGTCCTCAAAATCTGTATTATACAAATATGTGAGATGAATGATTCATTTGTTGCTGTTAACATTTAATGCATAGTTATATGTTAGAATCACTGAGTCAGTTATTTATCAATTTAAAATATTGAAATAATTCGATGCCATGTTTTAAATAGGAGAGGCCATGAATAATTATTGGAATATGAAAAATAGTCGAATCCGATCCGATTTTGGGTATAATCCGATCCAAATTCATATCCGACGTTTGTCCGATTCATATTTGAATCCAAGAAAAAAAATATGGATGTGAATATGGTTTAAACACTATCCGATCCATAACCAATCTGTTTTCACCCCTTGTTATGGTCATTTGATCATCGAAATGGTACAAGAATTGTCCAGTGTAGGGAGAGTTCATTATGTTAGGTTTAAAATGTGCAGTTTTGTGAAATCAAAAAACTTAACCATGTTGTTTTGTGGTAGTTTTTCTAACAAATGTGTAGTTTTGTGAAATTTTGTTGGTCTATGTGGCAGGCTCTTTGTTGATGTGGCATAGCCTGACGTAAAGTTGTAACAGTGATAATCATGATGTGTCATTGATATGTGAATCCATCCTGCCAGTTTTCATCAAATGTAACGGAATGGAGGTTTTTTTTATCAAATCTCGCGTAAAAGGTGTAGGTAGTATTTAATTTGAGATCTCGCTGACCTTTGTCCGACTTTTTTGTTTAGACTCTTTTGAAAGCTGAGAATTAAACTATTTTCTACTATACTTTTATGGAATCTCTGTTCCAAATAGACCCTTGACTATTTGCCAAGTGATATTTTGATCTAGTAGATATTTTCTGATTTTACATGAAAGTCAGTTCTTTTTGTAGCATATAAAACGTGGTTTTACTTTTTGAAAATATGCCATTACTAAATTCACGCAAACCATGCGGTCAACCTTAATATTGTAGAGTAGTAGTAACAATCTCTAATCATAGTACTATCATCTAATGGTTAATGACTAATACACATTTATTAACCATATGAATGGTGCCACATTTTTTAACAAACATATTTCACATTCATGTGGATGGTTTGATGGGCACCGTGACACATTTTTGTCACATTTCCTAGACTAGTAGTGTGCCCGTGCTAACGCTACGATAAAATACAAAACAAGATAAAATTTGTAAAAAATAAAACGAACAATCAGATTCATTAAGATTCACGTCTCATATATTGTATAACCAAATATTTTTGTCACATAATGAATGTCACATAACGACTGATCCTTTGAGGAGGCGACAACATCATTGGACTCACCCACCGACCACTTTCTCCATCCCCACATTGTTTAAACTTGAGGCTACAAAGAAAACAAATATTTTTGTCACATAAAGAAATATGAAACACAGTAAGGAAATATGTGTTTGTGGACTATTTACTTACCACATCACCATGCTATGATGTCTTTATACACAATATTTTTGATGCTCTTCCCTGAGGCATCTACTTCTTTCTTTGGTTTGGCCAAAATTCTTGTCGTTTGTCTTGATACACCCCTTGATAGCGCTATCGAGCACATTGTCAAGACATCGACCACATCGTGTGTAGTCGGAAGGAGCTTCGACCACACAGAAACTTTGAACGTGATGTTGTTTAGAAGTCGTACGCGAGGATTGGAATGTTGAAAGTCTTACGACTTTGCCCAGAACCTTTACGACCTCTCATGATCGCCTACGACCGGTTTCGACTGCTACCAACCGCTTCCGACCGCCAACTGCTGCCAATCGACCACTTAGGCAGCCGTTCGAGCGCTCTTCTCCGTCGCACTTCATATAAAAGATCAGAGGCACCTCATATGACTTTTGCCTTTCTAACCTGAAAATAAGTAATTTCTATGACGATATGTTATGGTCGATGGAATAGGAAGCCCAGATGAACAAAATGCTGTCACTCAGTAAACTGACGAAGCAAAATTGCAAAAGCATGCCCCATAAAAACTCGCTAATCCACAATTTCAGTAGAGCAAAAGAGCCTTCCAATTATCGACATTTACAGCAACCATCAACCAACTGGGAACCACCACTGTGAGCATATATCTACATGGATGCCTCCATCACTGAACTACACAAAATTGGGGCGTCCGGATGAACATAGGCCTAACAATAACATCTACCTCAGTGCATACTTTGTGCATTATCAATCCACGGGACTGTTACGATGCTACTACTACTACTACTGCACGAAAGAGGGTCGTAAATCGTGTAAAAGCAGGACCACTGTAATCAGAAATTTTCATCCTGATGGGTAATAGTCAGAACAAGCCCGAAGTGGTCGCTGGGTAAGACAGGCAGTTTCAGTTTGTGAACCTCCTTGCGGCCTACCTTCTCCTTGTAGTATGAGACACTTGGTATCGCCTCCTTCCCGATCATCTCAATGCCATCGATCTTGAAATCTGCCAACTTGCACACAAACCTGTCCAGTCGCTTCTGCATAGTACGGTTGCCTGACAGCATGCCATAATTATTTGTTGTCAAAAGTGCTTTCATAATCCTATGTTTTCCATAATTTTTGCTAGCATTATATAAATAGATGGTCAAGAACTCAAGATGCATCTTGGAGACCATGAAAAGTTAAAAAGAAAAGTCATGTATCATGCAAGAAAGAGAGTAAGACATAGTATATGCATGTAGGTTTCCTTAGAAGAGGATCAATGAACAATCTTTCTAGATGCTTTGACTCGTGCCATATATGAAGTTTAAGAGGAGGATGACCTGCATGCAGTAATATGGTCTCCTAATAGCCATCTCATGTGACAACAAGCATTTGTATTCTTGCCACCACTCAGATTTTTGCATAAGCAGATATATGTATGGTGTAACCTCCTACAGTTCCACATATGAGACCCATTGAGAAGGGGGGAAATCACAAAACCAAATCACAAAGGAGCAAAGCACCGGTCTCAGATCACAAAAGGTAGCATCATGGTTTTCAGTGTAAAGTGTGATTAATTGTGTTATGGACTGTGACAAAACAGAGACAAATTATAGCATAGGGTTCTCAGTATTTGCTAATTGAAGTTACAAGACACTCACCTAGCCAATTGCATATGAGATCATACTCTCCTGCATAAATCAACACTTTGATGTCGTTCTCAAGGAGTTCAGGGATTCCAACTTCAAGGTTCCTCATCCAATCTAACAGCATGGCCTCATAGACAGTTGGGCTGCATGAAACAAACTCTATGTCTCCAACTCCTAGGCTCTCCCTGACAGATTTCAGATTGAGAAACTTCTCCATATTAGAGAAATCATAGCAAAGGCTCCCCACACATGGCTTCCTGATGTCATAATACTGTAAAGACAAGATGAGCACTAATTAAAAGGTTCCAAAACATGGGGAGAAAAAAATGAAGTTGTGTATTCCACCCTACATTTTTGCTCCCAATTATTATCCTGATAGAACCGAATATTACATTGCAAACAAAATATGCAGCAAGGCAAGATACAGTGCCAGAGGTACCTGCAACATAAGATGAAATTAAGTTCGGTACACACATATGACAGGGCATCAGAGCTGGGCATGGATTTTTTTTTAAAAATATGGATAACAAAACAAAGATGTTGATAAAATCATTTCTGAACAACATTTTAGATTTTTGATAGCTATGCCAGGCCACGAGGTTAAATTTGTTAACAATAGAAGAGATTTACACACAAGCAAACCAGGACATACCACAAAGCTTGATAGCAAATTCACAAGTTGGAACTATTTTATTAATCCTGTTAAACTGTGATTGTGTAATCAACCCCATGTCCAACGCGTAATCAGTGTATGCCTTGTACTGTATGGCTGGATCTGTTAGTCCGTTGCCAATTGCAAAACCCTGAAATTTCATAGAAAGCTGGCTTTACACCATGATGATAATATTGTATAACGCAAAAAAACATAGATGCTTCTGGAAAGAGAAAACCAAAACCTTCAAATTGATGTGAATGCCTTCATTGTTCTTGTTCCCTTGGTGCACACGACTTGCTAAGGCAGGAATGTAGTGCCCAGCATATGATTCCCTAGTTATATAGAAATCATTTTTAGCATACTTTGGGTACTCAGTGAAGAAGGCCTGTCAATATCAGAGTAACATGCAAGGAACAGAATTTATCACAAAAATACAAAAGGCCACTTTTGCATCTAGATTATCACTACACTAAGTTTTTAAGTATTGTCACTGTAGTTTACGCAACAAAATACATGGAACCCTTATTTTTTGGTTTAGACACGTAGCATATATCTGAAAGCTAGTGTTGTGTTCGTATCATCAATGTCCTACTACAAATTTGCAACTTGGATAACATAACTAAGCAAAGATGTTAACTCTGAGCATCAAGACAATATAAGGCACATTTGTACAACAAAGGTTCACCTCGACGCAGATCGCATGCCATAACATTTCAACTAAACATCAAACTGAATGCACCCTGCCCAATAAGAATAATTATTACCTGCAGGAAATCATACAGGTCATTGCTAATGCTAGCTTCATTGTGGCGGGTGTCTCCTGAATAGGAGCTGTAGCTGAACCCAGTCCCGGTGGGCTGATCAACATATATCAGATTCGATTCCTGCAACAGCCGATACCCAAACAGAAAGAAGATTACACAGAGTTATCAACCAAAGAAAAATAGAAAGAAGATTACACAGAGTTATCAACCAAAGAAAAATAGAAAACATATCAGACTGATTAGCAGACAAGCATCAAGTAAACCTGGTCCCAACCAAAATCGTTCCAGACGAGCGACATGTTGTCTACTATGTGGAAGGGCCCGTTCTCGTAGAAGAGCGCAAGCTCGCTGCTGCAGCCGGGCCCTCCCGTCAGCCAGATCACCACGGGAACCTCCTTGTGCCCCCTCGACTCAAAGAAGAAGTAGAACATCCTAGGCGCAAAAATGGATTGTGGAAACGTTTGTACCTGCGGTATGACCTCCTTGGCGGGGCGCGCGGTGGCCGGCCGGAGCGGGGACGCGGAGCGGTTTGGCTGGCTGGCGCCCACGCCGCTGGGTCTCCTCGCGAGGCGCGGCGACCTCGGTGAGAGCGGCGGCACGGAGGCGCCCCCTGCAGCATCATCGACGGCAGCATCGCGGCCCCCGCGATGCTCGCCCCCCCCCCCCCGCCGCTGGCCTTGGCCTTCTGGACGAGGCAGTTGACCAGAGCGACGGTGTCGGGGAGGAGGAGCCAGTGCGCGAAGAGGCGGTCGAGGACGCCGCGAAGCGCGGGCGCCCCCGGCGCGGGGATCTCCGGCAGCAGCTGCAGGAGGTCCACCTGCAGCGCCAACGCCGCGGCGCTCAGATCCACCGCCGCCTCCATCCCTTGATCACTCGCCGCCGCCAATCCGATCCAAGCAGCGCAACGCTCTCCCGTAGGAGCACGTCAAGCGGGCGGCAGCGCGGGGTAGGAAGGAGCGGGGGAGGAGGCGGCGGCGGTGCGGGGCAGGGGGAGGAGGCGGCGGCGGAGCGCAGGGCGGGGGAGGAGGCTGCGGCGCGGAGGGCGGGGGAGAAGGCAAGGGAGAAATCAGGGGGAGGAGGCGCACGGGCTTGTGTGAGGAGGCAGGCGCACGGGCGGTTGGAGGTGGAGGCGGTTCTGGTTCAATGATGTGCATGATCCGGATGATTTTGGCCTTAGGATCTTCAATGAGTAAGAGAAGAAGGCTTGAGGAGAGATCCAGACCATTCATTTGTATGAAGTTGGATTACTTTGGTACACAAATCTGGGTGGACTTAGATTAGGCATGACTGTGGGGGTGGTTGAGGGGGTGGATTTAGTAAAGAAATTTTTGGTGTATTATAGAGGGGTAGAGATGAATTAGGCTAGAATCTATCAGGCGGCAAAGACAACAAATCCTCTAATTTTCAAACCATGTCACTCTTAATTTTGAATGTTATCACCGGCAATCAGATGCACACCGTACTGGTAAAATTAACCCTAATCATCATCCGAAACCCAAGCAAAATTGACTTGTCATACTTCTAGGCTACTAGTATTTCCGACCAGAAACCAAACCTTTTTTTTTTGGCCTTAACAAATCATCTTAACCCATTTTAAAGCCTTTTAAACGTTTTCTATGCAGTGGAGTTTTAAAGCCTGGCCGGTGGGCGCCGCCGGTCGGTGCTAGCGGCGGTCATGTGGGGCCCACCCCCAGTGATTGCACCCACAGCCTTCTTGTGATGCCAGGATTGCCTCATTTCTATGCTAGCTTTCGTTGCATCAATCCAAAAAAAAAAAAATTCAGCTGTGCATGAACTATTTTGAGCTGTACCGGTGTCTTGTCCCATCTCATAGCAATTCCTCCGACGAAATGAATTGGTTTTCGAGTCATGTTTCATCAGTGCTAACCTCCAAGAAAGCTGTTCTACCAAATTGTTTTTTAATTAAGATTACCATTTTTTTCATTTTTAAAGGGGGAATTAAAGCAACTCAGGAACAGAAGATTGGTTGGTTGGTCAGATGATAAGGTACCGTCAGTCGTTAGCCACCATCAGCAAAGATTCTGACATTTTGGTTTCTTCTTAACAAGTGGCTGGAATTTCTTAACATGGAGGCTGATCGATTAGGCGCCGGTCTAGCTAATCTGATAGCGTGGATGGGAGTAAGCACATAAAACTAGGGGTTCATTATGGCCACACCGGACTACATTTATGCCTGTCTGTGTCTCTGCTGATTCATCCTTTCAGAGCTAACATTACAGGACTTGAGAGTCCAAATACAACTTGGGAGTTTCCAATTCTTCTAAGGACCATGCAGCTTCAGGTATTGGAAGTCCTTACGCAAGAATTGTACGTACAAAGCTGTCTTTCTTTCCACTTAATTACCATTTTTCAATTAAGTGTCAACAGCAAGAAATGGATTGTCTGACAGCTCTTTTTAGAACAGTGACAGGTTGACATGGTAAAAACAGTGTGTTATTTTGTTCGTTGTGTTCATACATCTGAATGAATTTTGAGCTGCAATGCTATCTGACAGCACAAGAGGACAAGACATCAGTGGCTGAAATACCAAGAATTGCTGTCTGACAGCATGCAGTTGATATTTTGAAGAACTATAAGCATCCAATGACTGATGGAATGTGTAGTCTCTCAAATCAGAACTAAAACTGTCATGTTCTAGAAAGTCACCTACCATTCAGATATCAACAAAGCTATTAGTAATTTGATGGTATAAAGTAGAAAGAATTAATGATCTGCATTGGTGAGTTGCAACAGACTGAAATCATGCAGTGCTACTATTTGTCACCCCAAAACTGCACAAGAATTATCAATTTCCAATGGACCACCACCAATACCATGGCACCATGCCTCTCCAAATTGTCTATGAAATGATGCAAGATTCATCATTTACTTGTCCTTCTGCACTGGACATTCAGAGCGGTCGAGCACCGTCAGATTTCCACCCAGTGGTGGATACTGGATAGTGGTTCATCACGATGCATTTCACAAGGCTTTGACCCAGGTAAGATTGCAACTTTCCAGGCCTGAAACCTCCCATTTGCCGGTCACAAAAACGCCATCAGCAACTTCCCGTTGCTTTGGCAGGAAAGCCTTCAGAAAACTGAAGTTAACCAATCAATCTCCACAGGTAAAAAGGCCACTGAAAAGCGGCTCAACTACAGTCTTATTGCAGTGTAAAGAACTGCGGATCAGTCTTAAGCACAATGATTAGGCTCTGAAAGCCACTTTGCCAATCCCCAATTCCCATGGGTTCACCAAGAAAGCCCCCACTATACTTACGAGCGTAATTTCGTATGGGAAATATACATGAACAAACAGTCACTGACAAACGGGCCCAGCGACCGGGTGCGAATCACGATCCAGGTTGCACGCACGTGCCATCCCATTGTAAGACTCTGAGCCTTTGCCAAAGCAAGCACCCATGATGAAGCTGAAACAGAAGCTAGCGAAACGGAATCCGATCAGCCAAGGGCAACTAAACAGAAGATCCAATCGAACCAGGCAGGCAGGATAGGCACAGCCACGCAGCCTCCTCCTCCAATTCCGCCATGCCGTTGCAAGTGCCATCATCGTCTCCATCAATGCCAAAAAGGATGGTTCCATCCGTCCGATCATGACCGGACAAAATGTGCATCTGACTGGGCCCCAAGATCTCGTTGGAGAGGTGCATGTATATATTGGAGAAGGCAAACGTGTGGTCCTATTCTTTGGGGTTTTGACTTCTTTGAAAGTGGAAACAAACAGGATGTCTTCTTGAAGCGGATTCTACAAACAGATTCTCGAACCTAAAATTGTGTACGCCGTCTACGTCGACATCTTCGCCATTCACTACTGTCACAAAAAACATAGACAGAAATTATGAATTGCAGCCTAAAGAACATAGCCTTTATATGCCTTGCATTTTACAAAGTGTATGTACAGCTAGTATATAGGCATCAAGGACGCCTTTCGGCAGCACAAGAGAGAGGCGATCTTTGGAGTCCCTGCGTGCCCACCTCATTCTTGCTCACATGGCGTGTTACCTGTATGCGCGTGTGCAAATCTGCATCGCCATTTTGCATTTTGCGTGGCAGGTTCGTCTTTGGCCTGGCTACCAGCAAGTAGAACGGCTAGTAGACCTATAAAATAAGCTTTACTTAATTACTGTCTAATTTCTACAAGCCAAGTTCCCAGAAAAGTTCACTAGCATTAAAATAAACCATAAAAATTCCCAAACCCCAATGCTAATTAACCTAGTAGGATCGATTCGTTGTGGCAGTAAGAAATGAAACTACGAAGCAGGGAAAGGGTCTTCCGGGTTCTGAGACAGGCCCATGGCCCAACCCAACAACAAAAGCTGAATCTGAGAAGCAGCCTTCTTTACACGGTCCTGTGAGGGATACGTCTCCTGCATCTTTCACATTGGCTGGGTTCTTTTGATCTAATAGTTTATAGATTATGATTTAAATGTTTGAATTCTGATTATTCGTAAAAGATAGTACACAGAGAAAAATAGTTGCATATGATTTTGATCGGTATAGCTGAATTCAGTACACTTTTATTATAGTTTTTCTATTCATCCCGCTTTGAAAAAACAAACCGTTTAAAAACTAGTTACTATGGGCCTGTTTGGGACTGCTCCACTCCAGATTTTGCAGCTCCGCTCCACCTTTGTCTTGTCAAACACCTCCAGCTCCTAAAACTCCGCTCCAAGAAAAAAGTGGAGTTGAGGATCAACTCAAGTTTTTTGTGGAGCACCTCAAGGGGTACTCCAGGATTTGGACTTTTGTATTCTCTCATAGAGTTAGATAAAATTACCCACCACTACCATTACACAGTTCCCCTCCGTACCAATTGGATCTTTTCCTTCTCCTCCCCACCGACCCGCGCCGCTCGTCTCCTCTCCTCCCCACCCACCCGCGCAACGGGCAGCTTGACGAAGGCGACGGGCAACGGGGGAACGAAAGAGTAAAGCGGGCTTGGTCAAATTACGCCCGATCGTCTCCGATCGGAAGCGGGCGCGGCGAGTCCGAATGGGCCCGGCGGCGGCGGCGAACACGCCGAGCCGGCGCTCTACCTCGCGCTCCTCACGCTGCAGTACGGCGCCCAGCCCCTCATCTCCAAGCGCTTCGTCAGGTATCGCTCGCGCCCCCCATATCTCACGGCGCCAATCAGGCGGTTGCACCCTCTACTTAATCTCTAAAGCTTTGCTCCTTCGACATCTGTCCGTATCGCCTTACACGCCCTCGCGTTGGCCCGATTCGATTTGGAAGGGGAGAGCCGGAGAAGTTCTCGTGTCGTGGTGGTATTTGGAATTTCTATTTGCCTAAAGCATGTAGGGAGGGGCGGCCAATTTCACGATTTGCCAGGGAGGGGTTGGGTGGGTGCAGATTATTGTGCGAATTGCGGTAGCTTTTCGGTTGTTTGGGGCTGCATTTGGTTGGAGATTGTTCATTCTGGTTAGGCTGTTATGCTATTTGAATGGATCAATTGGGCATCAACTTTTGTTTGATAAGTCGGATCATGGCAGGACAGAGTAGATTTGCTTGTTTGGGGTCAAGCGATGAGAATTCGGATGGGATAACATGTTTGTAGTGGTATTCATCGGTAGGTTGGTTTGTGTAACCGTGGGTAGCAGCAGCATTAGCTTGCTGTAGTACAGGGAGTGATTTGTTATTTGGCACCTGACAGAGTTTGAACCGTAGACGATTAATTACCTCGTTGTCTGATCTTGTTCCTGAAACCAGTATAAGCTGTCTTTTTAGATGTTGTCCTGGGCTTGAGAAACCAGAAGCCTAGACATAAGAGTTCAGAAATGCTTCAGTACGAAAATCCGGTGATCCTGGTAGCAACTGGGGACAAAATAATCCCAGCCCGGAAAAATTTTGAAATTCAATGAAATTTTGGGTTTAAATTGATAAACAGTAATTACAGGCAATAACCGCCCAGGAACCAATCAAATTCAAATTTTGGGTTTAAATTTGACAACAAACAATTTACAAACGAAACCACCGTGGATAAAACTGGTTCCCACCAGATACCAGTAAATGGCCAGGAACCGGTACTGGCCATGTTCTGTGATTTGAAATAATCAGTTTTCGAATCCTTGCTCTCAATCACTACGATGCCCGAAATGGTTCTTAGAAATTGATGAATCAGATGTACACATGCTTTGTTAATAATTTAATACTCATGCAAAACTGTACCAGTTAACAGTCAGTTTATAGGCACCGCATGTTAACAATTCCTTAGGTGTTAAGTTTATGTACTTCATGAACTTGGATTTCCTTCCACTGCTATTCCTACAATGAAATAATTGACCTAAGTACTATTTGAATATGCTGAACCCATTTTTGTTGCTTCTACTGCTGCAGGCGAGAAGTTATAGTGACTTCATTGGTTCTTTCAATTGAAGTAGCAAAGGTCTGATCATAGATTTTATTTTGTCTAAAATATTCTTCACCTGGCCGTCTCTGATTGTTTATACATGTGTATAGGTTGTATGTGCGGTCATTTTATTGGTGGCAGAGGGTAGTCTGAAGAAGCAATTCAGTAATTGGAGTCTTGCTGGATCACTGACTGCATCAGGACTTCCTGCTGCCATATATGCACTGCAGAATAGCCTGTTGCAGATATCATACAAGAATTTGGATTCCTTGACCTTTTCAATCCTTAACCAGATCAAGTTGTTATTCACAGCATTCTTCACATATCTTATTTTGGGGTATGTCCTGCTGATCGTTTGGAGTGCTTAAAATGAAGTGGCAAATTCTCTACAAGATGCCATCCTACCCTATGTTCAAGCAAAAGATAATTGTTGTGACAACTATGGTTCTTCACAACTTCATTCGTGAGCATGGAGGTGAAGACTTGGACTTTACTCGCTTCGATCGTGATCCAAACTTTGTCTCGACAATACCCGAAAGGTATAACAAATATGTAGCTCCATCAAATGGGTCTACTATGGAACGCAATGCTCCTACTATGGATGCATTCCGTGATGAGTTGGCAACCGCTATTTCTCTAGCTTGGTGCTAGAATTATGTATCGAAACACTTGCATTCGTAGCCATTTTGGTTTAAACTATTTTCTAGTTATCTATGGACAATTATTTGTATTCGAATGATGGACTTTGTTAATTATCTTTCATGCACATTACAATTTATGGGACAAAATGATGGAATTATTTGACCAAAATATTTGTTTTTTGGTTTTCTCGAATAAATTAATTGCGATTATAATATTTTACATCATATTTCAATTGGCAACAAAAAAAATTCAGTTACATGTGCTCCGTAGACATCAAAACATACACCAAACATCATTCAGGGGCACATTGGACCTTTCTCAGGGAAACCTCACATTCCTGGAGCTGGAGCTAGCTGCGTGCAAAACAGGATCACCTGCTCCAGGAACTCCACAGTGGAGCTGCTCCATGGTGGAGTTGGTGGAGCAGAGCTGGAAAAACTGGAGCAGAGCAGTCCCAAACAGGCCCTATAGATAGTACAAGCATAAGCCAACTTTAAACTCAAAAGAACTCGGCCATTGTTCACGCCTTTTTTGAGGGTAAAGACAGACACGCACACTTTAACACCCCGCCCACTCTCTGGGCCCAGAATGTTACCACCATTACATACTCTTACCATTCTATCAACAGCTAGAAAATTTTAAGCCAACACGAATTTATTTATGTTGCTGCAACCAGATACATCATAGTTTTTTTCTTAGCTCTTACTCTAGCATACTAGCAGAGTCTAAAATATACTGATAAAAGGTGGTACAAAGAGTGCTGCTGGTTCGTGCAAATTATTCATGTGCTACTCCCACCCGTGCAAGACGTCCTCAACAGCAGTGCCGGCCCTAGGGAGGTGCACCGGGTGCGACCGCCTAGGGCCCAGGTGAGGGAGGGCCCAAACCCATGTATACAAACCCAGGCCCTATAGTCCATTAGCAAAATAATGAGAACCAAAGAAGAAGAAAACTGGCCGGCCGACCCAAGAAGGCCAAACGTCGGACTCCGACTCCTGAATTCCTGATCAAGTCCCGAGCTCGTTTCTTTTCCCACGCGAGCAGAGACCGCGACCTACACCGCGAGTCCGCAATCGCGAGACGGAGAGGGAGAGTCGCGCGGAGTCGCGGTCCGCGGACACGGCGACGGCGACCAGGGCTCAACGACCGACGACGACGACATCTCGGCTCGCGCTCGGCACTCCGATCAATCAGGCATCTTGGTTCTTGCGATTTGCGATCAGCCGATCAGTTCATCAGTTGCTCGGTGGTTCAATCAGAGATTCAGAGTCCAGGCCCTAGGTATTTTTTTCCTTATTCTTTTTTAATCCAAATTAATTTTTTGTACATTATTTCAGACTTCTAGTACTCTGTACTCATATAGTCATGTTTTTATTCTAATTTAGGTGTTAGAATTTTAGAATGTTACCTAAGAAACATTTGTCGGGGGCTGAGAAAAGAAAACGAAGAAAACTAGTTGTTGAAGAACTATTTGAGATCAACTATGTCACAAGAAAGGTTAACTGGCTTGGCTATGTGCACCATCGAGAAGGATGTCTTGGACACTATTGATCTCAATACCGTCCTTGATGATTTTGCATCAAGAAATGCCCGAAGAAGTATCATTTTATGAGAAGCAATGGATATGATGGAGTTCTATTCTTCCTTAAGGTAATCATATTAGTTCTAGAAGTACAAATATATTGTTATTTTAGTCTACATTGTTCGTTGATAATTATCAAACATGCTAAATTAAAAATATATTATTGGATTCGTTTTCGCTTTGCAAGTAAAATTAGCACCTATATATTATAAAATTCTATACATGGTCTAATGGGCCCGTCACGACAAGTTCGCCTTAGGGCCCTCAAAACCCTAGGACCGGCGCTGCTCAACAGTTACCTAAAAAACAACGAAGCAGGGGTGAATCCAAAGACTCAGCAAGTATAAAGCAAAACATTAAATAATAGGTTCACAAATCAGTCCATAATCATCACAATTTCAATCGCTATTTGTTTCCATTTAAAATCTTTAAGCTCTTATCAACCATTCATTATGCATATGCACATGCACTTCTATCTTATCTCTTTAGCCTATACCGATATAGCAGAGTGAGCACCCGTCGATGCTCGTCCAGGCCCGCCCTATTTCCAAGCGGGGATCACAAGCCCGACCTGTTCGCCGCTCCTGGATTATTCTTCTAGATAGACTAAAGGCTGACTCTGAGGAGACCGTAGAGACAGAACAGTCAACACATCTCATGCTAATATGGATAGTACTGGATATGTTACTTTCTAGGTTTGCCACCACGAGAGGATGTTCAACTCTTACTTAAAGCTGACGCTATCACTGTTGAGATAGCTTGATAGGTCTCTGGTGCTTTTCTGCTGTCCTCCTCCTAACTGATGTGTACCTATATGACAATCTCTAGAGGAAAAACAAAAAATTATGCCCCATTGCATAGTCCCCACAGAGGTGTTAGGGGCTACCGGGGTCTTTCCAAACACACAGATCTAAACTTATTTTCGTATTTCTTGTATACCTTATATAATTTATTCTTAACTACTCTATAGTATGTACAATAAGTTAAACCAGTAGCATCACTTAAAAGTTGTAATACATTTGTAAATCTTTGGAGCTTAGCCCTATAATATAAAACAAAGATGAATGCATATAAAATAGGAATTTCCCTGCAATAATTTAAAAACTTAGTTTTCATGGCAACTATAGTATCCTATAGTATATGATCATTTTCAAAAGCCTTTATTTGAGTGGCAATTTCAAGGATATTATGAATAATTACAGAAGAGATAAGTTAGTATACTCCAGAAAGACAAAGTGTAGCTTTCTTAAAAAGTTCTAAAAAAGAAAATATTTTTTCACCAACAACCCAATCAGCCTCAGTAAGTTCGGGGTCTCTAACTTGGGTTCTATTGGAGGAGTTATGAGATTGATGAACTTGGGTGTGAAGGAAGACAGATAAGGTGCTTTTATATGGCAATATGTGTTTAAGTATAAGGTAAGTAGAGTTTCATCTAACAGACATGTTTAAGCCAAATTTTTTAGGACGAAAGTTCATTGCTACGCAAAAGTTCTTATATGCGGCTATTCATTGGTTAGAATGATTAATATATGAAATTACATCTCTAAAAGAATCAAGACAAGCATTTAATCTTTTTAAACCAGATTTAACAATAAGATTAATAATATGGCAAACACAACATTGATGCAGTAAGAAAGATTGCACATAAGTATTGAATAAAGGAGTAAAAATTTTCATAGCCTTAGTGTTTGCAGCTGCATTATCTAAAGTTATAGAAAAAATCTTATCTGTGAGGCTAAAATCTTCTACAACTTTAATAATGCATTCTGTAATATTTTTAGCAGTACATGCAACATTAATTTAAATCCTATAATTCTTTTTTTCCATTACTCAATCATTATTAACATAAAGAGCAACAACACTAATATAATCTTCCCTAGCCCACTACATATGTCTGATGTCAAAGCAACAGAGAATGTACAAATATGAAACATTTCTTTCAATTTTTTACAGTAGTTGTTATAATATTTAATTAAATCTCTAGTTGTAGTTTGCCTAGATACAACACTAAATCTAGAGTTATGAGCAGTCCTAATATATTTTTGAAAAGCATCAGACTCACCAAATTTTAAAGATAAATCTTGAGAAGCAATTAATCTACAAAGAGATTACCGGGCTACCTCCAGATTGTACTCTCAAGTATGTACCGAGCTATCGGTGTTGTACTGCAGCTGCGTCTGGTACATTTGTATTCCTTGCCTTCTTTTGTAGCTTGCAGCATGCCATTGCAGGTGACCCATCTCACCTAAAGATTTTGCAGACAATTCGTTACCACAAATTTTACAAACAGCATATCTTACTAATTTTGCCAAATTTGCGCAAACACAACCGTATTCTTCATAGCTAAACAGAGAGATGATAATGAGGTTTGAGGGGAAAAAACTCGATATTTTTTTTCAATTTTTTTGCTATTTTTTCTATTTTTTACCCCCCAACGATCAAAAAAGGGTCAAAAATAGCTATTTTCACGGGGCAGTGTCATGCCATGCCAGCACAGCCCATTTATGCCCATTGGAGCTTGGCCAGGCCGGGCCGTGCCGTGTCGACATGGCCCGCATTCGCTAACGGTCCATGCTGCCCCCTTGGCGCAGGCACGGTATGGTCCACCAGGCCGTGCTGGCACCGCCCACGAGCTAGACTGGGCATACTGTGCTTAGACTAGGCCAACAATGACGGGCTGTGGGCCGGAACGCCAAGCCCCGGCCCATTGGACAGCACTAACCATTTCACTTATGAGACTTGTCCTTTTTTCCTCCAATATTTTTCTAGAAAAATGGAAGCAGACTTGAAAGAAACCGTTGAGACAGGAATGGTTAACACATCCCATGCTAATATGAATAGCACTAAATATATTAGTTAGTGCTCGCGCCATCAGTCCAAAATGTTGAAGTCCTTTGCATGGTAAGGCACAAGATCGATGTCTAGAAAGATTGAAAGTTCTCCGCGGGCACTGGTATGGATTGCTGAAGCACTCGGCAATGTAGAGCTTGATCTTCTGGAGGTGCACCAAAGATTTTTGCTCCACATATTTATCTTCTTACCTATGGTGGGTGCTGGTGGAGGTCATTGCAAGCGAACTCACTGAAACTTATGCTCATACTTCTGATAAATTTCAGAAATTTGTGAACGAATAGATGTAAAATAGTTAGAATAATTTATCCCTATAGCCTCACCATAATTGAAAGAATATTAGTGAGTCCTATAATTTTAGCTCCCCAGCATGACGTGTTCGTCCATGTGTAGTGCCACGTGTGTGCCATGTCAGCCAACCGAGCTGTCAGCATGCCACATCACCCTACCACGTTAGCCCTACACTGCCACCTGTCAGCCACGTTAGCACTAGCCGCCATGTTAGGAAGCCTAGTTGCTAGTACATTGTTCCATACACCGAGTCCACTGTAGACTAGCTATTTCCTGCACCGAATCCGCAGCATAATAATTTTCTAATTTCTAGTATTTTCCAGCCAATTAATTTTCCAAGAGCCTGTTCTTCACTGTCCTAGCTCCGATTGACCTGATTCTTTTTTCTAAATTTATCTAAAATTGAGCTCTATCTTTTGGTTCTAGTTTTAAAGTTTTTCGAGTTCATTTGGATTCTATTTTGATTTTATTTGTGCCTCATTTCGTTTTCTCTCTCGTTAGATCACGTCTTTGAAGGAGCTGAAACAAGATTTGAAGATCAAGAGTCATTAACTGGGCAAGGCCAAGGCAGCTCATGTACTTTGACCATGTTGAATCTAGTTTAAAATCTATTATTTATTATTTTATTTTAAATTACCATGCATTGCTATTTTAATACAAACCCTTGTACCTAGTAGTTATTGTTCAATTTGATTAATCCCTCCTTGATAATTTGAATACCATAATTCCATTGTCACCATAGGATCGCAATTTTATCAAGTGATGCAATATTAGTTGTCACATGGGTTGTACATTCAATATGCTTAGCCATACTTATAGTTATGTTGGGTTCATCATCTTATATGATCAATTAATTAATTTTGACTTAATGAGATACTGAATCATGGTTGTAGCTACAATTATAAAATTTATGTGCCATTACATTGGTGTGTCATTGGTGTTGGTTATACAAAATTGGTTTTCACTTGGGCGAGTGATCGTGTAGTAAAGGAAGAAGTGTGGATTCACTTTGAGGGATGTGGATGTCTCGCTTGGCTAATGTTTAAGGACTTAACTTTGTGCACATTGATCTGAGCCTTATCGTGTAACCACATGTCCGGTATGGGATGGACCTGACTGATTAATTTGTGATGTTTCAATTTCGGTTCGTCATTGAGATGAACATGGATGCTGATTTCCATTATGCACAAGAGGGGGCCAGGACAGCAAAACCTTAGCGAGGTGGAACTGAGTTGAGATTGAGCATTGTAAATATTTTGTTGTGAACTTCTTGGTTGACACGCCTAAGGAAGCGTGTTATACTAGTGACACTAAAAGAAGGGCACATCGTGTGGGCAAAGTTATGCAACCTCTGTAGAGTGTAAAACTATTTGAATAGCTGTGTCTCCAGTTATGGACAATGCTCGGTGATTTCACACGAAGGGTAGAGTTTTCCTAAAAATTTGGTTGGGTTAAGTTTGGGAAGTGAATAGTTAATTCGCTAGTGGTTTATTACGTGAATGGTTATTCACACGGTGGTTCATTGGAGTGAATAATCAGTTCACTTGTGGTTACTCTCAATTCCTTTGTTTATTGCTTATTCATCATTTTCTAAAGTTTTCTTTCAATCTATTTATTGTATTTACTTTAAATTATTGCTTTCTACAAAATAACCTCTCAGCCATCATTTTGGTAAGCCTTACATATTATATTGCATTCTTATTACAAATGATTTACTTAGTACTCTATGTACTTACGGCTATGCCCATTGTTGCTCAGTTGAAGAAAAGGAACCATATCAACCAAAGGTATTTGGAGGAGGATTTTTCTATGACTTTGCAGATTTGGACTTCGCTCCCCCAATCAATTGCCTGTGGGCATGTCGAATGACTACTACGCTTACTTCTATTTTCCGCTGCTAATTTCTTATGCCCTTCAGGCTATTATCTGTAAGCTTGGCCATAAGGTCATAACTCTTATAATTATTAATATTTGAGTCTTTTCATTTATTAATCATGTAAATGGTTGATATTTCATCTATGCTTACACTGTGTGCACTAGCGTGATCCTGAACTAGTGCGGTGTACACATAGAGTCCATATTCGTATATTCAGGTCTCTACAAAATGTGAGTAAATCTAGAATTATCGGCAGTTCTAATGTACTTTTCAAATGCATCTAATGCACCAAAGTTTAAAAGAAAATCTTGTGAGGCAATTAACAGGCTAAAGATTCTCGAGCTACATCGGAATTATAATCCCAGTTATGTACCGTACTGTCGAGGTTGTATTTTAGCTGCATCTACCTCATGGCTATGCATTGCTTTTATTTACATCTTTGGGCATGTCTGTGCAAGTGTCTGGTTTCACTTGAAGATTTTGTAGATAATTTACGATGACATATTTTGCAAACAACAACTCTTACCTGACTCCAGACGCGTCTCGCTTCATTATCTTGTCAAAATCTGCCCACACGTTGACGTTCTGGGTCTGGACCTGTTTGCTCTGGTGCTTATTGATACAGAAGCACTGGTAGAGCCTGATGATGGTACAGCCGGGGTCTGCTCCGCCATTTGAGGTGGAGGTAGAGGTTCATTCCCGAAGGATGAAAGTTCTTTTGGATCAATGTCGTATTCACTCGCACAAAAATTGTCGAAAATTTCCATGGAGAAATGTGGAAAACTACAAAATATAAATAAAAAACATAATATTACCTATTTTATATCATAATAAAGAAAAATAAGAACAATATAAGTACATGAAAAATTAGTATTGTTAATTATTTTCTTGCTGTAGGCTGGATTTTGAATTTTCAGATTTTTGAGAAAATTATTTTGAATTTTGCTAAATTATCGCAAAGTGTATCAAAATTTTCATAGGAGATTTAGAGAAGGAATTGCTGTGAGGTGTGGCTGAATGAAGGGGGGTATGCTGCCTATTTATAGAAAATTTTTAGATTTTTTTAATTTATTTCATATTTTCAAACTCACAAACAATTAAAAACCACTATAAATTTCAAAAATCGTCTGTTACTCGTGCTAAACGGGCCAAACGAGCCGTGCTTGGGCCAAACTTGCCTAACGATTACTTTTTTGTGCCAACTAGGCTTTGCGTGCCGAACGGGTCGCCATGCCACACAGGCCATGCCTAGCCGGCCATTGTGCGTGCTATGCTAGCACACTAGGCTGAGGTGACAACTCAGGCACGACCCGTCCCTATCGTGCCGTGCTGGTCTGGCTCGACGCTTCCTGTGTTATGGGCTGTGCCTACAGTAACAGTCTGTGGGCTGGCCCGGTAGGTACAACCTATTTGGACACCACTAATTAAGGGTCTTTTTTGCTTGTCACTATCATTTGACATACTTAAGTAGACAAGTTTAACTTTGTCAATAATGTTTGTTATTTTGCCAAAACTTGTGGTGCGTCACACTTTTTTAGCTCTATAACCCAAACGCCATTAAAATTCTATAGCTTAGGTGTTTCTATGATTTCTTTAATAGTGATTTGCATAATAATTTATAAAATATGATGAATAGTAGATAGGTGTTATTGTTTTAAAATTAGTACTACTTTTGTTGGAGAGAAAAACATAGAAGCACTGCTCGCACTGTAAATGTTATGGCTTGCCACATTTTTGGCACAAATTGTGTCAAAATCAAAATGCGGCAAGCAACCAAATATGTCAAAATATATCAAATTTTGCTAGGGTTACTTACAATAAAATTAAGGATTTCGAGGGTTTATCGTGCAATTTTGCCTTCCTAGCGCCACTAATCTCCCGTGCAAGAAAAAATTGATCATATACCCTCCATTTAGATGGAAATTGAGGATTTACCCTTCTGGCCCACGTGTAAGTGACTTATGATGACCTCACGTGTCATTGAGATATAGAGGGTAAATCCTTAATTTTCCTAAAGGAAGGGGCCCTGATCAACTCGGCTTCGACTTCTGGCTTCTGACTTATTTTTCACTATTCATAAGTTTCGTTTTTTTCTGAACTTTTGGCTTTTTGTTGAGCTTTTTTGCCGGTTCTTTTTTTCCCGTATTTGTTTGTATTATACGTAATGGGCTAACATATTTTTTATTTTTAAATTTTTTTAAATTTAATTATGCTAAATAAGCCTCTGTCAGCTACAGTGCTTTTTTCAGCCAGCTACAGTGTTTTCAGCCATAAGCCACGAGCATTTCAGCCGAACCGATCACCACCCCAACTCCCCTCGTGCAAAGGTTGCAAACTCCGCCGCCTCCAATCCCCGCGTCTCCGCTGTCCGCACGCCACCTCCCTCCTGCGTCAGCTCCTCACGGAGAAGCGCCGTCGGCGGCGGCACGAGCTACCGTAGCAATCAACGGCCACCACAGCCATCAGCAGCCGTGTAAAGGTCAGTTCCAGCCCGCCCGCCCGCCAAGCCCCCCCCCCCCCCCCCCCCCCCCCCCCGGGCGCCGCGGCGCTCCTGACCTAGTTAGCTGTGACCATTAGGTTTTAGGTTCCTTGGGGAGCCTTGTAGAGGCCATGATGGCGACAGTGATGAGGAGATTGACAGTGGCTGTGCTCCGGGGACGGGAGCCTCGACGAGGCGGGCAGTGGGCTGGACCGCCTGAACGTGGCGTCTCGCCGGCCCTGGTCACGCTGGTGATTGACTCGTGTAGCGAGAGGGGTGATTTGGGCAGGAGGCTGCTGCGGTTCTTGTCGTGGTGCCGGTCCAAGAACCCTGGGGGACTGGGGGATGAGGCGTTCGATAGGGCAATTGGGGTGCTTGCCCGGATGGGTGACCTCACTGCGATGAAAATCACCGTCGGCGATGCAGAGAAGGATGGGCGGAGGATGGCTCTGGAGACGTTTACCATTGTGGTGTATACTCTTGTCAAGGTGGGGAAGGAGGATGAGGCTGTTCGGTTGTTTAGAGGCTTGGAGAGGCAAAGATTTCTGCCTCAGGGAGGTGTGGGTGTTGGAGGGGAAGGCATATGGTCGAGCAGCCTTGCCATGGTCCAGGCATTGTGTATGTAGGGTCATGCTCATGAGGCGCAGGGTGTTGTGTGGCACCACAAGAGCAATCTCTCTGTAGAGCCCATGGTTAGCATTGTCCAACGTAGCCTCCTCCATGGGTGGTGTGTCCATGGGAATGCTAACGAATCTCGGAGAGTCCTTTATGATATTAAGTCTTCAGGTATCTCATTAGGCTTGCTGCCTTTCAACGATTTTCTTCACTGTGTGTGCCATGGAAACCTCAAGTTTAATCCTTCTGCCCTTGTTTTGGAGGCTATGGATATCTTTACAGAGATGAGGTCCTATGGTGTCACCCCAGCTGCATCTAGCTTCAACATCGTACTTTCTTGTTTAGGATGAGCAAGGAGGGTGAAAGAAGCATACATAATCCTCTACTTGATGAGAGAAGGAAAGGCAGGGTGCTCCCCTGACTGGGTTAGCTACTACCTTGTGGTTAGGGTCCTCTATTTAACAGGGAGAATTATTGGAGGGAAAAGGCTTGTAGATGATATGCTTGAAAGCGGGGTGCTTCCGACTACAAAGTTTTTCCATGGTCTCATAGGCATCCTATGTGGAATTAAAAAGTTTGACCATGCTCTTGATATGTTCAAACTTATGAAGAGGTGTGAGTTGGTGGACATGCATTCCTACGACCTGCTCATAGAAAAGCTTTGTAGGAATGGGAGATTTGAGGTTGGTAAGGAATTGTGGGATGATGCTACATTGAGTGGCCTTGTGTTACGATGCTCAGAGGATCTGTTGGATCCCTTGAAGACAGAGGTATTCAGACCAGTTTGTCCAGCACAAAGACTGAGTCAGAACTGTAAGCGCTTGGTCCAAAAAAATAATATTCTGTTGGAGCAATGAAGAAGAAGGCCACTGCTATTGCAGCTGCAAGGAAGAAGTAGGGAGTCTAGGTACAGGTACTATTGGACTTGAGTAAATTCTCTTGTGGCTCTTGTATTTGGATTTATGTGATGATGACCCTTACTAGCATTGATGTTACGGCGTCACCTAGGCGTCCTGGCGGTGCTGGGAGGACGCCGTGGAGCTTCACCTCGATTGGGGAGGGGAGGTGGCAGGGGGAGGAGGTGGCGGCAGGGAGAGGAGGCGGCGGGGAGGGAGGAGGCGGCAGCAGCGAGAGGAGTCCGGGAGTCACCGCGGGAGAGAGATGGGAGAGAGAGAGAGGAGGTCAGGAGAGAAACGGGAGAGAAAGAGGAGCAGTGATATATTATGAGTGGAGGGGAGCTTCTGCTGTGAATGCATGCGCTGTATCCCTTCGGTTGTGACCGTATGTATGCATGCGCTTGCGCTGTAGTATATGGCGTTCGCCATGGCGTCGCCTAGGCGTCCTAGCGGCTGTTAGGCGCCGTGGTTGCCAGTTACGCCGTAACAACCATGCTTACTAGTTTTTACTAGGCACTCAAATGTTAAAACATTTCCTGGAACCTGAGTATAGTCACCTTATGTTTAGCTGGAAACCATACCATGATTTCAGTGAAGCTGTTATTTTTATTTTCTACTTTATTGTCACAAAAAAAGAAATGACTGGTAATCATGTTGAGCAGCCATTCTCCTTATATCAAAGTTGTATTACAAAACATGGTATTATGATCAGTTTTTTTGTATGTTTGCCTGACATCCTTTTTTCTTTCTTTACTTCTCTGTTTCAGTTTTGTTTCATGTGTGCATTAGACACTATGGACACATCTCAGGAGCAACAACAGGATTTTGGTGTACTACTGAAGCAGGGGGCAGAAGGAGTGAGTCAAGACTAAAGAAATATTTAGTTGCAATTTCTCCTTTTCCTGGTTTGTTCAATAGTTTGTTTGCTTTTCTGCAGAGGGTATTTGTTTCGACATTTGTGGGATGTAAGTGTGTAATCAAAGAGCGCTTTTCAAAGAAGTACCGGCACCCATTGTTGGACTCAAAGCTGACTCTAAAACGCTTAAATGCTGTCAGTCTCCTTAACCAACATGATTCTGTTTTGAGATTGAATTCTTTTCTGTGTGAGCATTTGTCTGATTTCCTTTGTGTTAGATAAATTCAAGGAAAAAACATCAAACTTGGATAGGATCAGTATATTCTTTCTTATTTTTCTTATATAAAATCAAAAGTTTCATATGATTTCAAGGGTTTAAATTACTGATTGATTTATAGTCAAATGTAAAGCTGCAATGTGTAGCCAAAAAACAGTTGCACATTACAACTGATGTTTACTGAAATTCAGCTTATCTTGGTCTCCTTCCATGTGCAGGAAGCTCGATGCATGACAAAAGCAAGACGGCTTGGTGTTCCTACCCCAGTTCTTTATGCTGTGGACCCACTTCTGCATACATTAACCTTTGAGTATGTGGATGGCCTGTCTGTGAAGGATATACTTCTTGGATTTGGGTCAAATGGTGTTAATGAGGAACGTCTCAATGATATTGCCACACAAATAGGGAATGCAGTTGGCAAACTTCATGATGGAGGTCTTGTTCATGGTGACTTGACCACTTCAAATATGATAATCAGGAATGGCACCAATCAACTGGTGCGTAGAATATCCTTTTTGTCATCCTGTTTTAACTCAAGAATTACATCTTGGCTATTAATTGGCCACCTTATGTTTTCATATGCCAGGTTCTTATTGATTTTGGTCTGAGCTTCACATCAACTATTCCTGAGGACAAAGCAGTGGACCTCTATGTGCTGGAGAGAGCTTTGATTTCTATGCATTCGTCATGTGGGGATGTGGTAAGGGAATTGCATAAATGATACTACGAAGTTGTTGTTTGTGACTGTATGTTCTTTGCCTCACTGAGTATTACTTAATCGTGCTTTTGAATGTGGATATCCTAAAATTTGTCTCAGAATAATATATTCTTTCTGAATTATGGCCTTCCGCAGAGGCTCAGCCACTTAATTGCAGTGAGCAAATGGTTTATATGGGGCTAAACCATATATGCAAATATTTAATTGCCCATAAGGTTGGATTCATCTACCATTGAAATGCTAGGTCAACCGTCAACATTTAGCCTTGGTTTACTGTTATTCTGCAATTGGTGGGTGAAGTGGTTAAAGTACAGCTAGTCCATCTATCCTACACAAATCTTGGATTTTCTGTTGTTCTCGGTCTTTCATGTCCTATGATTTTCCAGCTTGCTGCCTTACAGAACAGTTTTTCAAGAGAGCATCTTGTTGTGGGATGAGAAGGCCCAGACAGACAATTTGGTGGACCCTCCAAACTGGAGTGTTCGGAGAAGCGAAATAGGGAATTGGAGACAAGGTGCACATTGAGTAGTTAGTGGTTTAGGCAATAGGCCTAAAGGTTGGTGCCTGTCCGCGAGGGGAGTAATTATAATGGTACTGTGCCCATAGGTTGTACTCTATACAATACCCTTGGTGGTTCCTGGGTTACAAGGGGTATTTGCGTCCTTATGCACCGTACACCGCTTTCAGTGACGTCAGCGCTGAGATTAAAAGTTATCTACTCCGCGCGCTTAAGATTAAATAAGGATCTCGAGTCGATTAGGGGAAGGGAGTTATCTGAATAGGGCCGGGATCCTACAAAGGGCGTGTGCACTTAGTCTTGGTGCCTCGGTGATAAAGACCATTGGTGTGATTTCGTCGAAGTCTCCTGAAGTCTTGTGAAGTTTGTAATGTCTTCACCAGTTTTAGCTATAGTATTACTTGTTGAATTTCCTTGAATGATGTTACCTTCATACTTTGTCACACTACACATCTGTTTTGCCTAGTTATCTTTTATAAGCAGTTACCGTGTATGTCTATGCTCCCAACTGCCCGATGTCATGGTCTGTGTAATTGGTTGTCTGATAGGGACTAGGGAGAGTATTCGCTGGCTATGTTATTGTTCTGATTTTGTGGATAACGAACATTAATTTTGTGACGAACTAGATGGAGAAGATTCTCTCAGCTTACAGAAAAGCTTCAAAGCAATGGTGCTCCACTGTGAACAAGTTAGCCCAAGGTATGACACGCTGTACTGGCCCTTCTGCAAAGTATGCATTCCATCTGCTGTCTTGTGTTAACCCATGACCTGTTTCTGTTTGCAATTTTACAGTCAGGCAACGGGGCAGAAAGCGAACAATGGTTGGATAAAACTTGACCTGGAGTTGAATGTTGCAAAGGCTATCTCGGATGATTCAGCACTTGCGACACAATTTGTTTACTTTATTTATACTGGTAAAATTCTGGTATTGGCTATGTTAAAATTGAATTGGACAGGAATCATCTGTAACGATACTACTTGTAATTTTCACTTCGAATAGAATCTTGTCGCTTCTAATCCGGTGGCCATCTCAAATGCAAGAGATTATTAAACATGTGCTTAGAAGTAAGAGAGTGCCACACCCTTAAATGGCTCTCTTCTTTTGTCTTTTCTGCAGTTTTTAGTTTTTGGTTTTTTTTAATAATCATTATTTATTAGACTAATAAATCGATGTCACAAAGCATAAACTGTAGTCTAAAAAAATAGACCTATACCTGCTTAAGAACACAACTCTCTAATATCAATATAAATGTTGGAAAAAATTATCTAGAGAAGGGCTTTAAGACTCCTCCAAACGGGCTTTAGTTTTTAGTTTCTTAATTTTATCTTTTTTTAATCTTTATCTTTTTTATTATTCCTTCGTATTATCGATGGAATGACTTTTAAATTTTTTAAATTTAATTACTTAGAAAAACTAATAACCCTTTTACAACATTAAAAAAAGTCAACAGGCTAGAAGGCACGTTGAGCAGGCCTGTCATAGACCATGCAACAAAACGCCAAGCGAACTCATCTCTCCCCCTTGTCTTCCCCAATCTCCACTTCGACTCCTCCCCACCGAGCCATGGCAGTCGCCGGTCCACGCCACAGCCGTGGCGCGCTCGCCTTACGCCTCCACGCTCGCTCGACGCCGATGCCGCCACGCCCTCCGGCCCAGGGAGCCGCGCGTGCTCGCCGGTCCGGCTGCCGCAGAACGGCGGCAACCTTCGTCCCCACCCTTCTCTCTCCTCCATTGCCGCCTGTGAAGTCGTAAGCGTCGTGCACGTGAATACTTCCTATGTAAAGGTAATCCAATGTGTAAGTGCCATGTACGTAGTGGCCTTTGACTAGAGCTTTTCCTGGCAAGCGATGTCGCCGCCATAGAAAAGAAGCTGCACGGGTACAACCTCCGGGGGCACGGACATGGTGGCGTTGCACCCACCTGGTATGCCGCGATGGCGAGTCGTCGTTGTGGGCTTGCGCGGCGGGCGATGTCGTGCCGTCCCGGAGGGCCCGGGCCGCGTGGGTGTCGGAGATGGCGGTTGCGAGGGCGACGAGAAGCAGAGGCAGCGAGACCACCTGGAGAAGGCCACGCCGGAAGTGATCGCATGCGTGGCATGGTTGCACTTTTTTTCTAAAAAAATGTGATCCCCTGACAAATAAATTTTTAATTTTAGCATCTTCACGACCACTGTAGCACATGTTGAGTTAGAAGAGCTCGAGAGGAGCACCTGCCGAGCTCGGCTGGAAAACATGCTGAGTTAGCCAATCACTGCAAGAGGCTAATTGTGTGAGCATACGCTTAATTAGTATACCATGTGGATGGTTGCCGAACTAGGGTAGTGCAGTAAGCAACACGTGCCGCCTACCATGACTACCAATCTCAGGGAGAGGACTAGATATGCAAACTTGGTCAATTTAATGTAAACATTGTATATTTACTCGCAATACCATTACTTGTGTTTCTTTTTAAGAAATACGATTACAACTTTTGGAACTAGAAGACTCCAACGAATGTCATCTTGAGGGGGGGGGGGGGCATATATGCTAAAGTTTGATCATCGTACTTAAACTATGAAAGTCTTAATTTTGATTTACCTAGAAGGAACCTAAATTTACCCTGTAGGCTCTACCACTTAATTGTTGAAGATCATGCATAGATCATGAAGATCGATAATTATTCATGAAGAATTGATGGTCTACAAGATTGTATGATCATGAAGATCAAATGTTGCACTTTTTTCTTAGTGATTTTTTACTAGAAAGTTTCTCACATGAAGATTTTTAACGAGGCAATAAGTGCAATACAAATTTAGAATGAATAGTGATTTTTCCATTGTTCATCACTATTTATTTCACTGCTTATAAATTTCATATTTTCCAAATGCAATTGAAGAGATTTTGGTGGCACGACCAAATGGCCAGCCAAACACAAATAGAAGAGATTTTTGGTGGCATCTAAGTTTACACGTACCAGAACATTTGGAAGGAGAAAAAGGGAGGAACACTTGGATCTTCAATACCAGAATGGGTCATTTAGTGCTAGAAATCATATATTCTGGCCATATTTCAGAATCCTTTTTTAGAACGAGTTGAATATATGGGTTGGTTTAATAGCGAAGAAGTAAATTTGGGTTTTTAGAATGAGCTTCTTGTCAGGACCCGAATATGTAAATCTAGACCATCTATATATACTGCACTAATCCAGGACCATGCACTAGCATAAAGTGGCAATATATGAAATATCATTCCATACAGAGTGAATAACTCATAAGTTGCGAAATTTGTGTTGGATCAAAATCGGCAACAGAGGAGGGGTGAATGTTGCACTTTTAAAATTTCCCCAAGAAGTACCCACTTAACAGTTTCTCCGATAGCAATTGATGCTATGAAGAAGAAGTTAGGCTTACTGGAGACTCAAAACACCTCAAGGAGAGAAAGAAACCAAGAACACTCAGGAAGAAAAAGAACTGAAATCCAAAACAGTACACACACTACTGAGGGCCGGTCAAACTGACATGAGATGGCCGGTCAGACTGCTTGCAGTGGGCCGGTCTGACCGCCGTTTCACCTCCGGTCAGACCGCCATACGAGATCCGGTCAGACCGGCCACCCCGAGAACCGAAGGCAGCAGCGAGATCTGAAAAATCTAAAGAGTCTGAACCTGAAGGAATCTTCAAAATTGAGGATATGCAGCAAAAATCTTCAAACCAAAAGGTCAGGACTACAACTTAAATATCATAAAGACCTTATATAACTTGAGAGAATAACTAGAAAACCAAAAGGTCAAGATTTGAGAGAAAATCTGAAACTTACAGTGAGCATTACTAAAAACCAAATTCATAGCCAATCTTTGATCATTTGCTCATGAAATTTGGTAATCATCTAAGCAATAATCTCAGGACCTGAAGGTACTCAACAAAACTCAATCTTTTGAAGTGACACAAAAGATTCCATTGAGCTCTGTACCCAAACCCTAGAAACACAAAACAGAGAGATTTTGACGAGGAACAGAAAGATCACATAAATCATTGATTTCTCAAATTGCTCTTGGAAATGGGATGGCCAAATGGCCTTGAGTCTTTACCACCACAGAGCAACTGAAATGCGAATTCTTGAGAAGAAATCCACTCTCAAATCAAAAGAAGAAGAGGAAGAACAGAGAGAACTGCAGAAATTAAAAGTCCATCACAGAGTGAAATAAACAGGTCCAAGGCACTCAAATGGATCCATTGCACTTGAAAGATTACATAGGAGTCCCCATACGCAATTGATACAAGGAAGATCACTACCCTCTCACTACACGCTTCAAATGGAGGAACTCTCACGTAGGAGACAAGAACAACAGACACTGCATCCTCTCCTGCTCTCTCCAACAACTAAAGCACAAAGCAAAGACTAGCTCTCTAAAGCAATCAACCCTTCTCCCAAGCCATACCCTCATGCAGGAAACACTCCCCTTTTATACCCTCTCTTAATGGGTTCACCACATGCTTTGCCCATTAAGCTTTTTAGCTTTACCCACTAACTGTAGTGCTTTATTCACAATCCACTTCCTTTAGTGCAGCTTTGCGCATTCACCAAAACGCCCCATGTGCACCTTCCAGGAAGCTTCCTCATTCCTAGCCTTCCAAGCCTCGCAACTACCTCGAGCACTCGCCGTCTTCAGCACATCTCGACCGTTCTGACCTCGGCACCACCTGCGCCTAGTCTGGTCCTCCGTGCCTCGCCACGACTCCACCTCGACGTCCTGCAGCCATCACAGACAAGAAACACATTACATAGCACCGCTTGAAATAGGTAAACCTTATTAGCATCAACAAATCGTATTCAAGTATGAAATTGCCCAAACGACCAATCGGGAAGAAGAATACGCCTCAAGTCAATCTAACCAAACCCGACTGAGCCAAATGCCATCATGGCACGAAACGCACAAAACAAACTCAATCTTTCCAAAATACTTGTCAATTACTCATCACAAGCATGTGGTCACCTCCACATGGTCTCTCAATTTGATAGCAAATAACAGTTGAGACCTTATGGTCAACTTTACAACTATTTAGCCTCATAGGGCTTAAGCACTAAACAAGTTAAACTACAACAGAAGACAAGATAAACTCCAAGCGATGGTCCATCTTATGCTACAGGCAATTGATTAGGGTACGAGGCCTAGCGATCAACCTCCTCACAGTACTCATCCTCTAGAAGTGGTGTAGATTCCTCTTCTCCAGTAATTGGGTGATGATTATTGCAATGGTGAGTACATGAAATACTCAACAAGTTGTGCACACAGAAGGTAAGTATAGATGTATGGCTTATTAGTTTTTACAAAGGAAATGGCTATCCAGGCTTGTTTATGCATAAAGCGACATTTGTATTGAAATATAATAGATAGATTGAAAGCATATTTTGAATTGTTATTAATAATAAACAAGATTTAGCACAGAGTTTCACCCAGACCATTCATTTAACTCACATAGTTCACATTTTCAACTTGTTTTTGTGAAATCTACCACTCGTGTGAAATCCCCATGCATGTCTATGATCATGGACACGGCTATTTGAATAGTTTTGATAATTCTACAGAGGCTGTACAGCTTTTTCCACTTGACATGATGATTTCATTACACCAAGCTATTGATACACTTCGTTTGGTGTGCAGTAGATAGATCATGGTAAGTCCTTTCAAAAACTCCACCCCGACAAGTACCTCAGACTTCCAATAACTCATCGATATTCAGTCCAATCCATGGTTTCTCCTTCAGGATCTTTCCCCAGTTGCAGTTTCGGCTCCATGGGGCATTTGCATGAGTTGCAATCCTCTATACCAAACTATTGAAGGACTTTCTTTGCATATCCAGACTGTTTGAGGATGATTCTATCTTCTCTTTGCTCAACCTCTATGTTAAGTTAATAGGTGAGCAATCCGAGGTTGGTCATCTCAAACTCCCTCATCATTTGTTGCTTGAAATCTTATATGCCTTTGGCCTTTGAACTGATTATAATGGGATCATCGACATAAACCCCAATGATCAGGAAGCCAGTCCTATCTCTCCTCATGTGCACGACATGTTCTTGAGGGCATTTTGTGAAGCCAAGCTATTTCAGACTTCGGTCCAGACGTTGATTCCTTGCACGAGGTGCTTGTCGAAGCCCATAGAGCTTTATAGAGTCTATACACCTTGTGCTCTTTGTGCTTCACCTCATACCCTTCTAGCCACGCAATATAAACCTCTTCTTGCAATTCTCCATTCAAGAAGGCCCTCTTGACATCCATATGGTGCACTTGCCACTTGTTTTGAGTAGCTAGGGCAAGTAGCAATCTCATAGTCTCAATTCTTGCTACTGGGGCAAAAACTTCTTCGAAATCGATTTCTTGCTTTTGTATATAGCCTTTTGCAATGAGTCTAGCTTTATACTTCATAGTCTTCCCTTCAGAGTCCCTTTTCATCTTGTAAACCCACTGTAGACCAATGGGTTTTTGCCCTGCCGGCAATTCTGTTAATTCCCATGTCTCTTTATTTTCAATCGAGTTGATTTCAAGATCCAGTGCATCAACCCAATGTTTCTCTTTTACTGCTTTCGAGAAAGTCTTTGGCTCCTCTGTCACAATTTGCAATAATTCCTTCGGTGGCAAACTTACTAGCTCTATTTCTTTGTATATCTTAGAGAGACCAATACTTCTAAGATATATCTGGTGTTGACGATACCAAACCTACTAGTTCCGAGTTGGGCTCGGTAGTTTCCCTAAGCTGATCCAGGCTCTGTTGGTCGACAGCTTTGGTAGGTGGGGGAAGGTAAAGCTCCTGTAGGAGTAGAAGTGAAGGGGTCCACACCAGCCTCTGAAGATTCATCTTCTACTAGTTCTACTACAGTAAACGTGTCCCAATTGTCACAGTTTGCTGCTGAGCCTTCCTTCTGATCCCAACACCTTTTCTCCTCAAATATTACATCTCGCTTATGCAGAGCTTGTTTTGACTTGGATCAAATTGCCTATGTGCCTTGCACCCTTCCTCAACACCTAAATAAACAACCATCATACTTCTGTCATCAAGTTTTCGGGTGTGAGTTGATGGGACCTTCATACGAGCCTTGTAGCCAAAAACTCTCAGATGAGGTGTAGTATCGGCGAGTGCTTTGGTGGTAACTTGGTTTAGGATATACACTGTGTGTCGTACTACCTCCCCCCATAAACTTCCAGGCACTTTCATGCTCTTTAGAAAGCTCCTTGCTATGGACACCACCTCCTATTCTGGTGCTCGATAAAGCCTTTTTGTTGAGGTGTATATGGCGCTATCAAGTGCCTCTGAATTCCCTTGTTTTCATAGAAGATTTTGAATGCATTTGAGAGAAACTCTCCCCCTGATCTGTTCTCAAGGTCTTCAGTTTGCATCCAGTCTCCTTCTCTATGAGTGCTTTCAATTTTCTTAATTTCTCAAATGCGCTACTTTTCTCCTTAAGCATATATACCCACATCATTTGACTACAGTCATCAACAATTAAAAGGAAGTAGTTGTTTCCAGCTACTGTTGATGGGGTGATTGGCCCACAAAAATCCGCACGAACGAGCTCTAACCGCTCTCTGGCCTGATACTCAGCCATATTTGGGAATGGGAGGCATGTATATGTTGCAAGCAAGCATCCTTTGCAGATTTGAGTGAGATGACTAATCTTTGGCAATCCAACAACCATTGCCTTCTCCCCCATCGACCTGATGAACTGGAAGTTAACGTGTCCCAACCTTGTATGCCATAGTCATGCCTGATCCTCCATTTTTGCTAGTAAGCAAACAGGCTCACAAGTCTCCATCGTAACCTTGTAGAGACGATTTGGGGTGAGTATAATTTTCATTAAGAGCTTGTTGCACCAATCATACAACCACAGAAAGGCATCAAAGATAACCACCTTGCTCCCTGACCCCGTTAGTTTACCAATACTTAAGATGTTACTGCACAAATTTAGTATACAAATACTTCTATCAATAGTCTCTGTTCACCTCCTTTGAATTGGAATAGAACTGAACCCTTTCATTTGATTTTGATGGCAGAAGCATCTCCAAATTTGACATTGCCTTGAACTGATTCATCTAGTTCATGGAATTTACCCTTGTCACCGGTCATGTGGTTGCTTGCCCCATTATCGAAGTACCATATATTGGAGATGAACTGGGTTTCCCTGTCTGCCCACAGTTTTGGCAAGACATTATCTTCACGCAACAAGATCATCCTTCATGTGTCTTCAACCATTGTCAGCATCAACGCTGGCTCATCTTCCCGAGCGTTAGCAAGATGCGCTCCTTACCCTGGTGCTTGCCTTTGCATTCTGAGGCATAGTGATCGTGTTGGTTGTAGCTAAAGCATTTGATATGAGATTTGTCGCGGCCCGTTCATGCTGGTCCACCGACCACCACCGAAGGTAGTAATACTATGATCACATAGCCGGTAGTTAAGAAACACGGAAGTACCACAAGAAATACAGCAGCAGTTCTGATTTTTTTTGGAACTTTCAGTGAACTGAACTTAGATCAGAGAAATATGCAAATGATTCCTAGTTTTGCACTCAAATAAAGATCATGTAGGATCATTATGCATTAGGAACACTAAATAAAACCTTGGACCATAGCATTATGAACATAGAGATTTTTAGCAAAAAATAAGATAAAATACTTTTCAAAAATACCCGAAACAACTCCAAATGAGCATGAAATCATAAGGCATGAGTTCAAGCAATATTTGAGTAGTCTATGACATTTAATTCATTTCTCAACTTGCAAAAGTGGCTTTCATCCAATGGTTTGGTGAAAATATCCACTAATTGGTCTTTGGTCCGGATGTAGCAAATTGTAAGAGCAACTCCAGCAGTAGCCCTCAAAACAGGGCCCCTACTTTTTATTTGAGGGCTCTCCCTACTTTTGAGGGCTCTGTTTTTTGGGCTACACTCCTGCAGGAGCCCTCAAAACAGGACCCTCAAATTCATTCTTAGAGGGGATGACACATAGGACCGACCCTCATCCTCATCCTACTTTTGAGGGCCGAGGGGCAAAAAACTCACTCCAGCAAGGCCCCTACTTGAGCCCTCAAAAGTAGGGGCTCCCTCCAGACCCTCTAAGAATGAGGGCTCGAGGGGGAGATTTGAGGGCCCCTTACTTTTGAGGGCTCGAGGGGGAGATTTGAGGCCCCCCTACTTTTGAGGGCTCAAGTAGGGGCCCTGCTGGAGTGAGTTTTTTTGCCCCTCGGCCCTCAAAATTAGGATGAGGGCTTAAGTAGGGACCCTGCTGGAGTTGCTCTTGTTGTGGGGGTGGCCCAACCCCCCGCGACTAGGCCGTGCAGCTAGTTCAACATGTAATAGGCCTAATAGTGTAGAGGAATATACCAGTGTAAATATACCAATGTACCCTCATCCTTTGTAAGTACTAAGGGGTAGAATGGGGATTTCCCATTCTACCCCACTCATATATATAAACCCCCAGGAGGGGGCAAAGGGGGGATCCTCTCATTCTCATCACCAGCTCTCCAGATCTAGCTCTCCTCTTCCTCTTCTACCAATCCCCCTTTCTTTCTGTCTAGTCTGTAGCTACGACAGATGGCGCCGTCCGTGGGGATCGACAAGAAGTCGCGCAAAGAAGAGCCACCACTGCCAGGAAGATTTACTCCATGGCTGGGCTGGGATACATCCTGGTATGCTGGAGAACAAAAGCACCGCCAAGGGTAAGAAAAGGTAGAGCATCTGTGAATAATTTAATTGGCTCACCAGTTGTTGCTACGCGTGAGTCCGCGTGTGGATCTGATAGATCCATCGATCTTGCGTGTAACCCCCATGCAGATCTGTTAGATCCATCAATCCACAATCGTGAGTGCTACTCAGAAACCCATATTGCAAGATAGCTGCGAGTCTGTGCGCGTTTAATGCATGTTTTCCTCAAAAGTTGATTTTCGCTAGTGTGATTGAGTACTGATGGAGTAGCACAGTGCAGCATCGGGGTCTCCGTGCCAGTCTTCACGTCGCGGCCTCCGGGCGCGATCAAAGAGCGGAGTCGCAGCTCGCATCTACTTCGTCGGAGCCCCCGCGCCGAGTCTCCGCCTGATGTTGAGATGTCGAGCCTCCGCGCCGAGCCTCTCCACACGACAGGGCAAGGGACGCCCACGCGTGTGCGAACTTTATCCAAGCAGACTCCGCACGGCCGGGAACCCACGACCACGCGCGAAGGCGGGCGGAGGTCGAAGCACGGCTTCGGCGACGTGGAGCCGAGCGGCGGCCGGGAACCCACAACCACGCGCGAAGGCGGGCGGAGGTCGAAGCGCAGACTGGAGCACGGCTTCGGCGACGTGGAGCCGAGCGGCGGCCGGGAACCCACGACCACGCGCGAAGGCGGGCGGAGGTCGAAGCACGGCTTCGGCGACGCGGAGGCGAGCGGCCTCAGCCTTCGGGCTGGTCGGCCTGTCGACTCCGCCGACCTTCGCTCGGTCTCGTGACATCGATCTTCGCCACTGGCTTTATATGGCGGGCCCCGCGATGCGGCGTCCTAGCGGATACAGCAATCATCCACCCCGTGCTCCGCCACAAGGCTCGCCCTGTGCCAACGAGGAAGTCTGGCCCCAGCCTTCGCACGTCCTCGCTGAGTACTCCGCGGCCTGTCCGTCAAGCTTCTACTCCAACGTGGACCCCGTGCGCGCGAAGTCACCAATTTGCCTCGTGAGGGCCAGGCCTCGCGCCGTGGGGGACATCCGGGCAGGCATTCCTCCGCAACGATGAAGTCTTTTCCGACGTCCTCGATCTTGGCTCCGCTTCGTCGGCGAAGCTGCCGAGGACTACCAACGCATGATCGACGTCTACGACGAGGATAAGGAATAGTATATGCACGCGATGATACACGAGCCGATGGTCTTAAGCTTGCTGGGGAAGTTGCTGACGCGGGGCTGGAGGTGCTCGCTCCCAGTCGCTGAGGAACTGCCCGATCGAGGTCGGCCTCTGCGTCGTCGTGCCTGCCTCCGCTCTCCGTCGGGCCACCGACTTCGCATCACCTCCGAACAGGACCTCGCCTTCACGGGCCAAGCTTCGCGCGCGTAGCCGGCGACAGGTCTGCGGAGGCGCTGGTGCAGCGGCAGGTCTACCCCGCGCAGACAACGAAGTCATATACTCCGGGCTTCTGGGAGTCTCCGCGGCGACGAGGTCGCCTCCACGCCACGGCCTCCGCGGCGACACCTCCGCGACAAGTAGCAAGTCTGCATGATTTGAGCCCCGCAACGACGTTGCCGACCTTCGGCTCGGCTTCGAGACGGCATCGCCAGGCTCCGCTTGGCGCCAAGACGACTTCGTCGGCCCTCGACGGTGGCATAGGCACATGCGTGGCTCGTGCGCTTCGCCCCCACACAAGCTGGAAAGGACGTCAGGGTCTCCGCACTTGCGGAGTCGACCCCACATCGCTACCGCCCCGCTCGGTACGCACGGCATGTGATTATGTGTGGGGCTTTGTTGATCGTCGTTGCATTTCCTGCGTGCGTAGCATTAAGGAGACGGTTGTGCATCATTACTTATTTATGGCTGTGGTTCCACTCTGGCAGCACTCGATTTGGCCATACTTGCTTCTCCAGTTTTGGCCTGTCCTGGGCCATCGCAGCATGTAACGCTTTTCTGGTATTGCATTCTGGAACGCTTTGTTGTCGCAAGTCTTTGGCCATTTCTTTCATGCCTCCGTTTCGGTCCTCGTTTTGGATTTAAATCGCACGATTGCCTCAAGCATCGGCGTACTCTCCGGAGTATAAATAAGACGCGGATGTTGTCCCTGCGCACTCTACTGAGTATAAACAAGACGCGGATGCTCTGCGCACGCGTGGATGTTGTCCCTACGCGTACTCTACGGAGTATAAATAAGACGTGGTTTGATATTCCCACGCACTCTACGGAGTATAAATAAGACGTCACGCGAGGTCCGCCTCCGCACACACCTTCACCGCCCGCAACACGCGGATGCTTGCCTCCGCGCGCAGTCTACGGACTCTAAATAAGACGTAGCGCGAGGTCCACCTCCGCACGCACTCTACAGAGTATAAATAAGACGTCGCGCGAGGTCCGCCTCCGCACGCACCTTCACTGCCCGCAACGCGCGGAGGCTTGCCTCCGCGCGCAGTCTACGGACTCTAAATAAGACGTAGCGCGAGGTCCGCCTCCGCACGCACTCTACGGGGTATAAATAAGATGCGGATGTTGTCTCTGCGCACTCTACGGAGTATAAACAAGACGCGGATGCCGCGCACGCATGGACATTGTCCTTACGCGTACTCTCCGGAGTATAAATAAGACGTGGATGTTGATCCCACGTACTCTACGGAGTATAACAAACTGCACGATGGCCAAGACACCAGGGAGTGCATCGCTTTAGCGAAACACCATCAAGATATCGCGCCCTCGCGCGCGCGTTGCATCAGGGAGTGCATCGCACTGTTTTTGAAGGTAGGAGAACGGCGGCTCTGCCTCCTTGCCTCCGCGCGCGTATCGCCCTCGGCCTACGCCGCAAGCGCCCGCTCCCCGCGGGCACTGTTTTTGAAGGTAGGGGAACGGCGGCTCTGCCTCCTTGCCTCCGCGCGCGTATCGCCCTCGGCCTACGCCGCAAGCGCCCGCTCTCCGCGGGCACTGTTTTTGAAGGTAGGAGAACGGTGGTGTCGCCTCTCTGCCTCCGCGCGCGTATTACCCTCGGCCTACGCCGCAAGCGCCCGCTCCCCGTGGGCATTGTTTTTGAAGGTAGGGGAACGGCGGTGTCGCCTCTCTGCCTCCGCGCGCGTATCGCCCTCGGCCTACGCCGCAAGCGCCCGCTCTCCGCGGGCACTGTTTTTGAAGGTAGGGGAACGGCGGCTCCGCCTCCCTGCCTCTGCGCGCGTATCATCCTCGGCCTACGCCGCAAGCGTCCACTCCCCGCGGGCACTGTTTTTGAAGGTAGGGGAACGGCGGCTCCGCCTCCCTGCCTCTGCGCGCGTATCGTCCTCGGCCTACGCCACAAGCGCCCGCTCCCCGCGGGCACTGTTTTTGAAGGTAAGGGAACGGCGGTGTTGCCTCTCTGCCTCTGCGCGCGTATCGCCCTCGGCCTACGCCGCAAGCGCCCGCTCTCCGCGGGCACTATTTTTGAAGGTAGGGGAACGGCCGTGTCGCCTCTTTGCCTCCGCGTGCGTATCGCCCTCGGCCTACGCCGCAAGCGCCCGCTCCGTGCGGGCACTGTTTTTGAAGGTAGGGGAATGGCGGCTCCGCCTCCCTGCCTCTGCGCGCGTATCGCCCTCGGCCTACGCCGCAAGCGCCCGCTCCCCGCGGGCACTGTTTTTGAAGGTAGGGAAACGGCGGTGTCGCCTCTCTGCCTCCGCGCGCGTATCGCCCTCGGCCTACGCCGCAAGCGCCCGCTCCCCGCGGACACTGTTTTTGAAGGTAGGGGAACGACGGCTCCGCCTCCCTGCCTCTGCGCGCGTATTGCCCTCGGCCTACGCCGCAAGCGCCCGCTCCCCGCGGGCACTGTTTTTGAAGGTAGGGGAACGGCAGTGTCGCCTCCCTGCCTCTGTGCGTAGCACGTATCGCCCTCGGCCTACGCCGCAAGCGTCCGCTCCCCGCGGGCACTGTTTTTGAAGGTAGGGGAATGGCGGTTCCGCCTCCCTGCCTCTGCGCGCGTATCGCCCTCGGCCTACGCCGCAAGCGCCCGCTCCCCGCAGGCACTGTTTTTGAAGGTAGGGGAACGGCAGTGTCGCCTCCCTGCCTCTGTGCGTAGCGCGTATGTAGCGCCCTCGGCCTACGCCGCAAGCGCCCGCTCTCCGCGGGCACTGTCTTTACCGTCCGCCTCGTAGGCATCGCCTCGGTGGGACGGCACGACTTCGGCGCTCGACGGCACCTCTTCGGCGCTCGATGACATGTCTTCGGCGCTGGACTACGCCGTCCGCCTCGTGGGCATCGCCTCGGCGGGACGGCACATCTTCGGCGCTTGACTTCGCCGTCCGCCTCAAAGGCATCGCCTCAGCGGGCCGGCACGTCTTCGGCCCTCGACGACACGTCTTCGGCGCTCGACTACGCCGTCCGCCTCGTAGGCATCGCCTCGGCGGGACGGCACGTCTTCGGCGCTCGATGAGACATCTTCGGCGCTCGACTACGTCGTCCACCTCGTAGGCATCGCCTCGGCGGGACGACACGTCTTCGGCGCTCGACGACACGCCTTCGGCGCTCGACTCCGCCGTCCGCCTCGAAGGCATCGCCTCGGCGGGACGGCACGTCTTCAGCGCTCGACGACACGTCTTCGGTGCTCGACTTCGCCGTCCGCCTCGTAGGCATCGCCTCGGCGGGACGGCACGACTTCGGCGCTCGACGGCACCTCTTCGGTGCTCGACGACACGTCTTCGGTGTTCGACGACACGTCTTTGGCGCTGGACTACGCCGTCCGCCTCGTAGGTATCGCCTCGGCGGGACGGCACATCTTCTGCTCTGGACTTCGCCGTCCGCCTCGAAGGCATCGCCTCGGCGTGACGGCACGTCTTCGGCGCTCGACGACACGTCTTCGGCGCTCGACTACGCCGTCCGGCTCGTAGGCGTCGCCTCGGCGGGACGGCACGTCTTCGGCGCTCGACGACACGCCTTCGGCGCTCGACTCCGCCGTCCGCCTCGTAGACATCGACTCGGCGGGACGGCACGTCTTCAGCGCTCGACTTCGCCGTCCGCCTCGTAGGCATCGCCTCGGCGGGACGGCACGTCTTCGGCGCTCGACGACACGCCTTCGGCGCTCGACTCCGCCGTCTGCCTCGAAGGCATCGCCTCGGCTGGACGGCACGTCTTCGGCGCTCGACTTCGCCGTCCGCCTCGTAGACATCGACTCGGCGGGACGGCACGTCTTCGGCGCTCGACTTCGCCGTCCGCCTCGTAGGCATTGCTTCTGCAGTCTAGAAACTACTAGTTGCATCAGCTCACTAATCGGCACCCTTGCGCTTGCTGTCGGGGAACGGGGACTGGGATAGTTTATCGCGTCAGCTCGCCCATCGGGACCTCAGCGCTTGTTGTCGAGGGAGTACCTGTTGTGGGGGTGGCCCAACCCCCCGCGACTGGGCCGTGCAGCTAGTTCAACATGTAATAGGCCCAATAGTGTAGAGGAATATACCAGTGTAAATATACCAATGTACCCTCATCCTTTGTAAGTACTAAGGGGTAGAATGGGGATTTCCCATTCTACCCCACTCATATATATAAACCCCCAGGAGGGGCAAAGGGGGGATCCTCTCATTCTCATCACCAGCTCTCCAGATCTAGCTCTCCTCTTCCTCTTCTACCAATCCCCCTCTCTTTCTGTCTAGTCTGTAGCTACGACAGCTCTAATGTCTCACTTGCTCACATGATCTTTGATGAAAATGGTAGCGTATATCTATATGCATGGTTCTTGGGTGTTGGAACGGATTATTGGATATTTTCACCGCACTGTCATTATCATAAAAAAAGACATTTTGTCAAATTTAATTCCATAATCCATCAAAGTTTACCTCATCCATAGCATTTGAGCACAACAACTACCCGCGAAAACATATTCGGTTTCGGCAGTAGAAAGTGCTACAGAATTTTATTTCTTAAAAGACCATGACACTAAAGACCTTCCTAGTAATTGACAATTATCATAAACGGAGTTTGAGTATCTAATTAAATCAAATTTAGCACCTTTAGGATACCAAAACTCTATGCTAGAGGAATGCTTGAAATATTTTGGAATTCTCTCCGTTAAATGGCACTCTTTTGGAGATGCTTGAAAAGTGCACATATACAAACATTAAACATCATATCGGGCTTAGATGTGGTAAGATAAAGCAAACTACCAATTATTAATCTATAAAACTTTAGATCTACTGACTTACCTCCTTCGTTAAGATCAAGATGACCGTTCGTTGCCATGGGGTTCTTGATGGGTTTTGCACTGTCAAACTTCTTGAATAGATCTCTCACATATTTTGTATGGCTTATCAAGGTCTCATCCTTGTGTTACTTGATTTAAAGTCCAAGAAAATAGCTCAATTCACTGATCATGGACATCTCAAATTTCCTAGACATCATTTCATCAAATTTCTTGCAAAACACTTAATTTGTAAAACAAAATATGATATCATTAACACAAATTTGACATACAATGAAGGCATCATCAATAATCTTTGTAAACAAAGTTATATCAACTTTTCAATTTTAAATCCTTTAGAGAGTAGAAAATCTCGAAGGCGCTCATACCATGCTCTAGGAGTTTATTTTAAACTATATAGTACCTTGGAGAGTTTATACACATGGTTAAAATTTTTAGGATCTTCAAAACCAGGAGGTTGTTCAACATAAATAAGTTCAAAAATTGTTCTATTTAAGAATGCATTTTTAACATGCATTTGAAATAATTTGATATCGAATCTAGATGTAAAGCCAAGTAATATGCGAATTGATTCAAGTTTAGTCACGGGTGCAAATGTTTCATCATAATCTTGAGCAACCCTTGCCTTGTTTTTTTACCACAACTCTATTTTCATCTTACTTTTTGTGGAAGGCCCATTTTGTGCCAGTCACATTGTGCTCCTTAGGATATTCCACTAATATGAAAACATCATTTTAGACAAAGTTGTTGAGTTCTTCATACATTGCATTCACCCAATCCGGATCATTTGGTGCTTCATCTACAAATTTAAGCTTAATAGAAGATAAAAAGAGTAATGTTCAAAAAACGAAGCTACTCTAAATGTAGTTTGAACATACTTACTCACGCCACCCAATATTTGATCTATTGGATTATTTTTGGCGATTGCGTTGTGGATCTTCAGTGGTAGAGGTTGTTTTTCCTTTTCTTAGACATTTATTGCTTGAGTGTTGCTTGTTATGGAAAACGTGGGAGCTTCAACTTGTTTTGATGAAGGAGATTGTCGGGACCCCGGATTTCCGAACCCGGACCCTCTGTGTATTATTGCACTAGTCCCAGATCAAAGCTAGTGCACACTGTTAAACAAAAATGAATACTTCACCAACATCGTGTTATTACAATAATTGAGAGTACTGACCGAAAGGTCTCATTATTACAATTGAGATTTCAAGACCTCGCACACATAAAATAAAGGAGAAGCAAAAGATAAACTCGATGAAGACCCATCAATACGCCACAGGCAATTGACTGGGGAAGCGCGACCTAGAACTCCGAGAATCCTTCATCAAATCCATCAGCGAAGTAGTCAAAGTCACCTTCTTGAGCTTCGTATTCCTCTGGTTATTATTTTTGAGTGTAGCATGTGAGTATATAAAGTACTCCGTAAGTCTTGGGAAAAATGCAATAGATGCAAGGCTTGACAAAGGAAGGCTATATGGTTCTTTTGCACAAAGCAACATTTTCATTCAATTACTTCTAATTATTTTCGAAGGCATCAATTTAATAAAGTAAATGTTTAACAGAACTATCATTAATTCTATAGTGAAGGTTCCATCTACCAACACTAGTTAATCCAGTCTATCTGACCAAGTTAAAACTGCGGGTTCCATCCACCCTCTCTGGCTCCAACTGCCAGGATACCCTTCCGAGAGTTCCCTCCACTCTCGGAATACAAAAACTTTGATTTTAAAACCAAAACCAAAAAGTCTACCATGTGAATGCATTCCTTGCCCGCCCTTGACCGTGGGCACGGCTATTTGAATAGTTTGACACTCTGCAGAGGTTGTACAACTTTACCCCCAAGAGATAAATTATCTTAACAGTCACCACGCTTCCTTTGGCATGAGACACAGATAAATTATCACAAAGCCTTTACCTCACTCTAGACTAGCTAGACACCACCCGCTGAGGTTTCACCGCAGAAGGGTTAAATCTGCCCAATCCGAAGCCCCCTCTTGCGCCATATGAGTACAGTAAATCCCTGTCCCTCACTGTGAATAACCAGTAAATCCCTGGCACCCACTTTCCACTGGTGGCACCTAAACTAGTCTATCATGAGTTAATCAGCTAGGTGTCGTACCCATATAGACTTAGGGTTGTACGGTAGTGCTCAGTCTGGACAAACACAAGCGTCGGTCCTTAGTTGACTAGGGTGGGACATACTCTTTACAAGACCTCGTGCTTCCTGCACCAACCCAAACCAACCATCCACCCTAATCTAAAGCAATTTCCACATTTTATTTTATTTTAAAAGAGCAGTGGCAACTCCCATTTCCACCAAACTTTAGAAACACAAGTTACTACGATAATTCATAATTTCCCACTTTTCAAGATTTCAAGGGTATTACATGGCACGACTAAGCATTATACTACCATTCTAATATTCACAAATAACTATGATACTCTCATTATTGAGACAAAGGAAATTCTAGGGTTACATAGGTACATGGCATTCAAATTCAATTGAGGACATAACAAGGTTGGATATAACTAATGCCTTAAGATTTGAACTAATATTTTATGTAAATAGCAATGCACATAATTTAAAATAATTAAAACATTTCAAAATCATAGGTTCAAGATGATCAAAGGAGACTTGCCTTCTTGCACGCTCTCGAGGTCTTCCTGCTGTGGAGTGGAGGGGTCTTCAACAACGTTGGATTCTACGCGCGAAAAGACAGAGCAACAAAGCAAATAAATACAAATAAAATTCAAATAAAATCTAAAAATACATAATAGGCCATATTTGGATAGATTGTGATTTTATATTAATTTAGAAATTTGAATGGCTGAATTTGGAGTTAAAATGAGAAAGTTATGCTCATTTGAAAATCTCAGTTTGAATAAATCCAGAAATTAGGAAATTTCTGACAGGTGGGGCCCACTGGAATATTTAAATTTTAGTATTTTATTTTTATTCTGAGACTATGACAGGTGGGACCCACTGGTCAGCGAGCCCACGGGATCAACCTCTGACATGTGGGACCCACTGAACAGTGAGCCCACCGGCTTAGCCTCTGACATGTGGGACCCACTAAACAGTGAGCCCACCGGCTTAGCCTCTGACATGTGGGTCCCACTGGACTCCGGGTCCACATGTCAGTGACCAGCGCAGATGGGTGGGGTCCAGACGACAGTGACCTGCGCAGACGGCGGCCGCTGACGTGTGGGGCCCACTTGTCAGCGCGGAAAAATGAAGAAAGGTTCAACCTCAGCGTGCGGAGCCGGGGCTCGAACGCGCACCGAGGGAACCGAGGGGGAGGAGAGAGTGCGCTGATAACCAGTAGGGCGGGGAGGCTTTGCCTACCCGTATAGGGCTACAAATCCCTTTGAGGGATACCTGCTGGAGGGGCCGGGCAGAGGTGGTCGGAGGCGAGGGGAGGCCGGAGGGGTTCTGGTGATTCCAAAAATGCGCTCCCGGGGCGAAGGTGAATCCGACGATGGGGTCGGTGAGGTCCGGGGACGAGCGGAGATGGCCGGTGGCGAAGAGGCGGCGGAGCGAGATCGGGTGTTCTGGTGCGACGGCGCTCCGGAGGCGGGGAGGTTCGGCCGAGGTGCTGGGGAGGATCGCACGGACATGAGGAAGCTCGGGGTGGCGATGGTGGCCTCTGGGGGAGACCGAGGCGACGGCGATTGCTCGTCGGAGCACTTACCGTGCACGCACGGGGAGCTCTCGGTGCAGCGGCGCTTGGGCTCGGGAAGGGAGGTGGAGAGCGTCTGGGTGTTGGGCGGAGGGAGGCGGAGCTGAGGGGCTATTTATAGGGACGGAGGGGAGGCAGGGGCGCGGCAATTGCTCGCCGGGGTGTCGGCCGAAAAAAGAAAGGGCGCGGGGAGGAAAGGAAAGAGGGGGCGCAGAAGGAAAGGAGGCGAGGGGAATCGGGGATTCGGCCGCGGCGGGGCTTGGGGTTTCCAAAACCGGGGAGTGCCGAGCAAGGAAAGGCCGGGATCGGCTCGGATTGGTCGCCGGCGCAAGAAAGGAAAGGGGAGGAGAGAAAGAAGGAAGGAGGCGGCTCCGCGGGGAAGATGACGGCCTGACAGGCGGGGCCGGGCGGTCAGTGAGAGCGGGGCGTGGGCGGCCGACGGGCGGGACCCGCAGGGCAGAGAGAGAAGGGAGAGAGAGAGAGAGCGATTCACGGGCGGCTAGGATGGAGACGCGTGGCAAGGGAAGAAGATCAGCGGCGGATGCGGATAAGTGGAAGGGGGCGGTTAGATGGGCCGGGCGCGGGGACGCAGCTCATCCAGGCCGTCCACGCGTCGGGCGAGGAGGAGGGGAAGGCGGGGCTGGCTGGGCCGAGCCTGCTTAGCAGAGGAAGAGGGGAGAACGGCCGGATTGGGCCGAGGGCGACGTGGGTGGTCCTGGGCCGTCCACGTGTCGGCTGGGGAAAGGGGTTTGGAATTTTGATTTTAGAATTTGATTTATATTTTCAGAAAAGGCTAGGAAATTAATTAGGCCTCAGAAAAATATGAAAATACCTCCAAAAATTCCAGAACAATTCACAGAAGCTCCTGGACATATTTTGGACTAAATAAAATTATTTCCAACTAATGTTGGTATTTAATTTTCATATTTTAAAATACCTTTTAACTTTTAAAAATAGGTTTTAAACTCCAGAAAATCCAGAAAATCAAATAAAAGCCAAGTAAAATCCAATTACTTTAAAATAATTAATTTGAATTTAAATTTTTCCAGAAAGCCAAATTTGGGATGTTACAGAGATACATTTGGATCATGTTTTGGCTTGATGTCGCTAATTTGCATGTTTTTCATTGCTTACCTTAGTCCTTCATCACCTACATCATCCAAATTCTTTTGCTATTTTATAGAAACATTAGTTTCATCAAATTGAACATCATATGATTCTTTAACTAAATCAGAGTTTTTGTTGAAGACTCTATAAGCTTGCTATTAGAAGAATAACCAAGAAAAAAATCCTTCGGCACCTAAATAGCTTTCTTTTTAACGCCTAAAATTAAAGTGCCAATAAATCTAGGAATAACACTGCCATTCTTAGATTTCTTAAGTATGTATCAAGAATCACATAAACCTATGGATGGAGTCTTACCGATATAACAATTTTGTTGCACATGTTATAATCCTTAACACTTTTGATAATACTTACCATTTTACCTCACAAATCTTGTGGGCTTATTTACCGGTTTCTTAATTACATTTCTTGGGCATACACCCAAGACCCTCCTTATTGAATGAGTACCTTTGCTCACTCAACAACTTGTCAAGGGTAGCCTTACTCTTGAAGCACATTTTCAAGCTTTTATGTAGCTTAGTCACTTGTTCCTTTAATTCATTATTCTCACTAATGATCTTAGCATGTGTTTGGTTCGGCGGTTCATGGGGGATGGGATAGGTCCATCCCCAAAAATCCCATGTTTGGTTCGGCGCCAGCGGGATTCGCTCGGACGGGGGCCGCGCCAGGCGAAGGAAAAAGTGGGACGGCGCCAGCCCAGGGAAACGCTCGGACGGGGGCGTCCCTCATGAACCCCTCAGCCCCTCCCGTCCATTCGCTCGCGGCGCAAGGCGAAATCCCCCGTCGGCCGTCCCCTTCTCGATCTCAGGCCGGCGGTGGCCCTCCGCTCCCGCAAAGATCCAGCGGCGGCCGCTCGTCTGAAGGGAAAGCCAGGCGGCGGCGCATCACCGGCTGGGGCCCCATCGATCTGCGGTGCGAAGCACGACGCCCTTGCTCCGTACGTCATCTTCCACACCGGCGACGGTCTCCCTCAACCTCGGCACTCTCCCTCAACGTCAAGGACAAGCCAGGCCGGCGAGATCTCGGCTTCCTTGCAAGGTATGGAAACCCTAGACATGCCCTCTCTCTTCTTTCTCGCGGCGCTCAAGGTCCTCCCGTCCCCTTCTGGATCTCAGGCCGGCGGTGGGCCTCCGCGCCCGCAGAGGTCGAGCGGCGGCCGCTTGTCTGAAGGGAAAGCCAGGCGGCGGCGCATCACCGGCTAGGGCTCCGTACGTGATCTTCCACACCGGCCTCCCTCAACCTCGGCCAGGCGGCGCTCAAGGTCCTCCCGTCCCCTTCTCTTCTTTGTGCAGTAGATTGAGATGATTGAGATTGAGATGCAATATTGAGATGATGCTCCGTATGTGATCTTCCAGACAAATTGTGCAGTAAACAATGTTGAAATTGAGATGAATTTGTGCAGTAGATAATATGATTGTGTGGCTTGAATTGGATATGCAGCTTGATAATATGATTGTGTGGCTTGATAATATGATTTTGTGCAGTAGATAATATGATTGTGCAGTTGATTGTGTGGTTCGGTCGCCCTAAACCCTAGCACTCTCCTTCCAGCAGTAAACTTGGTTGATTGTGCAGTTTTTTTATGCTTGTGATTGATATTGATTGTGAGATTGAAATAAAGACATATGCTTAGTATTTTTTTTATTAAACTTGTTGCAACTAAGGTGGCCAAATATCATGACATGGAGATATGTTTTTTGTGTTTGCTTCATGTATTGTAGATGGACAAAAGGAGAAAGCTTTTAATTTTTGCTGTTGCTGGATATATGGTTTTAGCAATGATGGCCATGATTATTGAGTCTAGAAAACGTAAACGGGATGCAAGGAGAGTAGGGATAACATATGGACCTATGGATGAAAGGGACAGGATGAGACTTGAGTACCTCGACAATAAAATTTGGAAAGACAATACAACTTGTGTGAACATGCCAAGACTTAATAGAGCAAAGTTCTTTCGGTTTTGTAACCTTTTTAGGAATCGTGGTTTGCTTGAAGATACCATCCATATGTGTGTTGAACAACAAGTGGGTATGTTTCTAAATACAGTGGGGCATAACCTTAGGAATAGATTAGTTGGAACTAATTTTGATAGATCCGGAGAAACGGTTAGCCGTTATTTTAACAAAGTACTTCGTGCCATTGGTGAGCTACGAGGGGAACTAATTAGGCCTCCTTCATTGGACACTCCAAGCAAAATAGAAGGGAACCCAAGGTGGGATCCTTACTTTAAGGTGAGGCTCATCCCTACTTTGTAGTTTCTGTAGTAATATAATCTTATCTGACCCCTAATCTTTTTATGATTTTATTGAACACATAATAGGATTGTATTGGAGCTATTGATGGCACACATGTAAGAGGCTCTGTTCCTAAGGAAATGGAACACTCCTTTCGTGGTAGGAAGACCTATGCCACTCAAAATGTAATGGCCGTTGTAGATTTTGATCTCCGGTTCACCTATGTCTTGGCTGGTTGGGAGGGGACGGCACATGATGCTCTAGTTTTAAGAGATGCTCTAGAGCGTGAGAATGGCCTTCGAGTGCCACAAGGTAATAGATTAATACTACCTCAGTACTACCTCAATTGTCCATAAAAATGTTGAAATGTAGACAATGACCAACTTGTTTACCATATGTTAGGCAAATTCTACCTAGTTGATGCTGGATATGGAGCCAAGCCGGGATTTTTACCCCCTTTTCGTGGTGTACGCTACCACTTGAATGAATGGGGGAATAATCCAGTGCAAAATGAGCAGGAGTTGTTCAATCTTAGACATTCATCTCTTCGTGTCACAATAGAGCGTGCATTTGGGTCACTTAAAAGGAGATTCAAAATTCTTGATGATGCCACTCCATTCTTCCCTTTCCGAACTCAAGTAGACATTGTTGTTGCATGTTGCATCGTACACAATTGGGTCATACAAGACGGGATCGATGACTTTATTATTACTGATTCTAATTGGCCACACTATAGTCATTCTACAACGTATACTGGTCAAGCAAGTGAGCATGCAGCTATGGTCAATTTTAGGCAACAAATTGCAGACCAGATGTGGGCAGACCGTCAAAACAACAATGTTAACTGATTTGTATTTGTTTTATATGAGTTGTAAGGATCTATTGCTTGTTTTATTTGAGTTGTAAGGGCCTATTTGTTTTATATGAGTTGTAAGGATCTATTGCTTGTTTTATTTGAGTTGTAAGGACCTATTTGTTTTATTTGAGTTGTAAGGACCTATTGCTTGTAATTCATCATGAATTTGAGGTGTATGAACATCTTTCTTGAAGTTAATATTATTCCAGGCTTTCTTAATTGTTTGTGTATTTTCTATGTTGGCATGGTAGACAATGGATGAACATGTTGAAGGACTTGGGGGCACTAATGGCCATGCTACATGGACATCGGCTCAGTCAGCTTTCATGCTGACTCACCTTGCCAATGTGGTGGCTGGTGGTGCTAAGACATCAAAGGGCTTCAAGAAAGTCCATCTCAATGCATGTGCTAGGGCTCTCAATGAAAAGTTCAATACTATACGCACTGGTGAGCAAATCAAAAACCATTTGAAAACATGGTCAAGGAAGTTTGCAAAGATAAATAGACTTAGGAAGCTGAGTGCTGCTGGCTGGGATGAAGATAACTTCATTATCACACTTGATGCTGAGCACTACAATAACCATGTGCAGGTATACTTCAATACTTGGTCTACTCATAATTGGGGCTTGCTGAAATTTATTTATTTTTCCATATCCTAGGATCACAAGGCAGATGCTGAGTATCTGAACAAGCCTCTAGACCACTATGGTGAGATGCAAACAATATTTGGCAACAGCATGGCTACAGGAAACTTTGCCAAGGACTCAAGTGCAGCTCTAGGTATTGAAGATGGAGGAACTGAAACTGATGATATTCCTGCACATGATGTGAGTGATGGGAGTACTATTCCGGATAATCATGGGGCAACATCTTCTGCAAGCAAGACCAACAAGAGGGCCAGGATAGCTGAGATTGAAGACGATGGGCTGATTAGTGCTTTCAAAAGTGTAGGTGAGAACATTGCCAATGCTATAAAGATGGCCGCTAAACCTGAAAATGAATTGCCTGCAGACTTATTTGACCAATTGAAAAGCCTTCCTGGGTTTGATAAGACCCACATATCTTTCTACTATGCTTATTTGGTGGCTAACCCTCACATTGGAAAGGCTTTCTACCTCCTGCCGTTCGAGCACAAGCTAGACTGGGTTGCAATGTTCATTAGTGAGAGGTTTCCAGGACAGTGAAGGTGATTTGGAGGAGTAGGACATTTCTTTTGGTGGAACCACATATAACTATGCAATGTGGTCTAATATTAGGAATGCTATAACTTATGTACTGTCTAATGTCACAAGCCTTGAACTTGCTATATTGTATGGCTTGAATTCGATGTATTATGTACACCTTGGAGGAGTAGGACGTTTCTTTTGGTGGAACCACATGTAACTATGCACTGTGGTCTAATATTAGGAATGCTATAACTTATGTACTATCTAATGTTACAAGCCTTGAACTTGCTATATTGTGTGGTTTGAATTCGATGTATCATGTACGCCTTGCACTGCCTTTTTTGTTGTCCTTCTATGAGAACCTTCGTTGTGTTATCCATTTCAAGAACCTTTATTGCTCTTAGCATTTTACTTGGCTAAACACTTGAACTCTGATGTGGAAATGCAGATAGCTTTATCTATGTTTGTCCTAATTTGGGCAATGAAATGCTACCCAATTTCAACAACTACATCACTTTTATAAAAACAACAGCCCTTTTGTTTAGAGAGAATTTGATTATGCAAAAAAAAAAACATCGGAGATGAGCTTCATTCATTCTAGCAAATGTTTGCTTCATGTGACAAAAGATTAGTAGCACAGAGGTAACCTTACCAGAAGGTCACCACATCCTCTGTCCTATCCCCATCCCTCTATCCAAACAGGTGACTGGGATCATTCCATCCCCTTTTATCCCCTCAACCAAACAGAAAACAGGGTCGATCCCATCCCACCAACCAAACAAGAACTGGGTTGGTTCCATCCTAGAAATCAGGAATGGGTCCATCCCATCCCACCACGTCTCCAAACCAAACACACCCTTAGTATCACATGACTTAGTAATTACATTATTAGAAACAATATTAGAGGAACATGACATGGCAAACAAGTTATCACGTGAAGTAGATACGTTAGCTCTAACAATTTTTACACTAGGCATTTCATTTGAAATATTACAAGTAATACCAATGCTAGTGCGAAAATTGCTTGAATTTTCTTGGATAAGCAAGTCATGAGTTTCCTTTAGCTCCTCATATGAATCTTTAAGAGTGAGATGCTCTCTCTTTGAGACTTCGAATTTTGACTTCTCTTTTCCAAGATATTCATTCAATTCTTCCAACATATCTATAAGCTCATCACACGATGGTTCATCATCATCAAGGAATTTTACCTTCTCTCCTTTTGCCATGAGACATTTTGGTGATGACAAGAGCGATGTAACTTCCTTGATGGCAATGCTGATGAATCCCTTCTTCTTAGAGGACTCATCCTCACTTGAGTTGGAGTCGATGCATTCCTTATCAGAGTTCCACTCTCTAATATAAGCTTCATTTTTTACTATCCTTGTGAAACTTTTTGAAAAGTTTCTTTTTACCATTGAATTCCTTTTTCTTGAATGGTTTTCCCTTGTCGTCCTTCCTTGTGGGGCATTGAGAGGCAATGTGCCCATTCTTTCGCACTCATAGCAATGAATATTGCTATAGCACTTGTTGTTATTGTAGGAGCACCCCTTCTTCACCTTCTCATGACTAGCGCTTCGATATGAGCGCCTCCTCATGAATTTGTTCATTCTCCTCACAAGGAGAGCTAACCCCTTCTCGAAGTCCTGCTCATCGTCATCGGATTCTTCACTTGACAACGCTTTAGCTTTGAAAGCAGTGATCTTCTTGCCCTTGGAGTAGGATTGCTCCATGAGCTCTTCTTTGTCCTTGTTGTACAACTCATTAACTATGAGGTTGCCCAAGAGTTGTGTTGGCATCATCCTTGTCAACTCAGGCAAGTTGAGAAGGACTGTCGCCAATGTCTCATACATCTTTGGCAAGGCCCTAAGCATCTTTCTCACAATATCAACATCGGTTAGTGTAGTGCCTAGGCCTTTGAGCTCATTTACAGTATCGTTGAGGCGAAAATACATTTCATTTATGTCCTCATGAGACAACGTTATAAATGTTTCATATTTGATCCAGTCTATGAAATTTGGCTTCTTTGATCGTGGATGTTCCCTCATGGATTTCTGAGAAGGTAGTCAAAATAGCATGAGTGGTTTTCAAATTGCTCACTCTATTTAACTCATCCCCGTTCAAAGCTCTAAATAAAGCATTCATAACTTGACCATCTAAATGAGCATTACGTCCATCTTATTCCGTGAGATGTAGTAGATCAAAAGGCATAACATAACCCTCATTTGCAATTTTTCATATGCTCTGACTCATGGCATTAAGATAAATAAACATTTTAATTTTCTAATATGAACAATTTGAGCCATCAAAAAGATGTGCCTTTCCTATAGCGATCCCTTCACTAGCAATTCTTTTCTCTCTAGACGGTTATGTCTAACAAATTAGAGAGCAAACTTTGATACCATTTGTAGGATCAAGGATAATCACCTAGAGGGGGTGAATAGGAGGTTAAAAAATTATCTTACCTTCTAAAAATAATTACCACAATTTAGTCTACCAAGATTTTAAAGCAATTCAATCCTACACAATTCTAGTATATCTAAGGCACTACAATCACAAGTCTCTGCAAGAATAACTCTAGCACAAATAAATATGGCAATCACAATATACTAGAAATACAAAGGTGGAAAGAAATGACAAAGAAATAACCAATTGATACACGATGTTTACTGTGGTGTTTGGAAACTTGCTGGTTTCTCCTAATCAACGTTGAGGAAAACCTAAGAGACTTAGACTGGCTTCACGAATTAAGCCTCAACTCCTCAATTCACTAGTGGTTGTCCTTCCTCCGCTCCGGAGATGGTGGACACGAAACCACTCACAAGTCAGCGCCAATCTTCTTCACAACCTTCTTGAAGACGTTACCGTGCAAGCTCGCGCCAAGCTGTTTAGGTGTCTGTAAGTACCAATAGTAATGGATCATAACTTCGCTTGATGGCAATCAAGTGTCAAAAGGATCAATCTAAGATGTATGCACTTGATTTTGGCTCAACCACCTCAAATGAATGCACAATGTAAAATTGAGATATGGAGTGAATGCTCAAGGGTGTTTAATGGAGTCTTTTTTTTGTCTTTGAGTGGGTGGGGGAGTATTTAGACCCCTAACAACCAAAAATAGCATTACAGGGAAATCCCTTAAAAAATCAGGGTGAGCGGAAGTATCGTTGTTCATCGGCCGGTACTACCGTACCTGTTCTGACACAACAGTAACGGCTATTTCAGAGCTTCTGAACTAGCCATTGAAAATCAGTGTGGTACTACCACCATTGTAATTGCAATAGTTTTGATATTCGAAAGTTCCAAAATTTCAACGCGATACTTCTGTTTGCTTCGAGGACAAAAGTTGGCTCTCTCTAGAAAATATGTACCGTCTGAATTTTCGGAGCTTCCGTGATCCGGAAGTATCATTTAAGGTTGCAGTACTACCGCTATACTGTAGTTCCACCGTTGAAACTCTGGCACTTCCATTTTCCGCAGAGACAAAGTGATTACAAGGGTGCTCTCTAGAAAAAACGTACTGCTTGTTTTGACGAAACTTCCAGAAAGCGAAAGTACTGCTGTTTGCACTCTGGTACTTTCGATTATCTAGACAAAGCATAGATTGGCTATCAATTTTAGTTTTAAGAATATGAATGATTCTAAATTGATTCAAATAGCACAAGAATATGCTATCAAGTTATTAGCCACATCCCTCTTAATAGTACGTCATTTATCCTATAATCCGGTCTTTCTGCTAAGACCGGTAAAAACAAAAAGGATCCTAGTCTACTTATACCTTTGTCTTGAACCACATTGATCTTCATACTGCCTTAGCATGTGTCTCATCATCATTTTATTGACTAAACCTTTTAAACACTCAGTAAATATGTTAGTCCCATATTCACATAAATTTATTAATTACCAAAACCATTTTTAGATGCCTAGATGCTTTCACATATCCGGTGCTATCCAAATTAGTACGGGATGTGTTAATCGTTCCTATCTTGACTATTTCTTCCGAGTCTACTTTCGGTCTTTCTAGAAAAATATTGGAGGAGAGAAGAATAAGTCTCACGAGTGATATGGTGGAAATACTTCTCATAGTAAAAGACTAGGAACAGCTGATGCGCGAGCTCAAGACTGCATGGTGGATACGGAGTTAGAACACGCGTTCAACAATCTGAATCTAGACGACGACGAAGGCGGTCAAGACACCGATACTTCTTAAAGCATCCATATATATATTGTACTTTTCTGATTTTTTTTTACCTATAATACTAAGCTACAAATTGTACTCTTTTTTTCGCTACGGTTTTCTCAAGTCGAGTTTTTACGTAGCAAAGTTTTTAACGAAGCAGTCATTTAAACATTAATAAAACTCATTATGTCATTTTTACCATTTATTGTATCCTTTTCAAATTCTACACTTTTTTAATTATTACGTTTTTTCAATATTTTCGAGCCAAAATTGGCTAGCCGTGCCTACTGACCCGTTGGGTTAAACGGGCGCATGTTGGTTTGGCACAACACCAACCCTTGCTGGGCTATGCCTAGGAAACACGTCTCAGCCCATAGACCACAGCTCATTTAGGCTGATGGACTAACAAGCCATGTCTGACTGTGACATGCCAAACCAGGCTTGTGCCGGACTGCGCCATACCGTCCAATTAAATATGTCTGGTTTCTTGATCACAGTGGAACTTGTACATGGGTCAATCAATGGGTGTCTCCCAAGATCGAGAGAGCTAGCTGCTATGCATATCTCTAGCAGCCTTGGCCAAGATCTATCCGTCCGGAAGGAAGCAAATACTCCTACTTGCTTGCCGTGGCCACGCGCCGAGTACCCCACGGCCCTTACTCTTTGCCGTTAATTAGCAAGCAAGCATGCATGATGTGATAAAAGCGTTCTCATGGAGAGAGAGAGACGATAGACGGACCGGCCTTCCCTCCTCTCTCACGACATGCTCAATGCCGCCACGCCCCGTGGGGCCCACGCTTAAGGTTGGTCAAATAACGACCACCTGATCAAGGGTGGGGCCCAGCTGCAATAGAGACACAGAGCGCGAGAGGATGGGCCCATTCCATACTGCGAGGAAGGAGAAGGCAGTGTGGGGTGTTCCTCGGCAGGGCAGGCATCCATGCATGTGGGACAAAAGGGAGGAATGACAGCAGAAAAGGAAGCATACATGCAAGGGGAAGAAACAAAGAGAAGGAGACGGCCTGTTCTTTTTAATTATGATTTTTTAAATAAATAAAAGGAATGAGTTTTTGTTGTTTTTAAAGTGGTTTATTAAAATTGTTTTTTTAAAATAATTTATCAACTTATCAATATTTAATCTATTATTCGCTTTAAGATAAAAAAATCATCATCATCAAAAAAAAGAACACACCTAATTAGAATGGAAGGGCACACAGAGGACTGAGGGAGGGTCCCTCATGGTCAGTAGCATCTAGAGGGCCTCGTCCTGTCTGTCACGTAGCTAGAGGCTTGCGGACAATCACACGAGCTAGAGGTCTGTGCGTAATTAACCTCCTAAACTGTTAGGCAAACATGTAAGAATTCATGTTTTGAAATTTTGTCGAATGGGTGTGGGCACACATTACACATATGCTTCCTGGTCGTCTAATCTACTATTATTAACATATTGTAGGATCGGTATGATAATATGAGTAAATGGTGACTTCAAAAATTTTCCCTAAGTATCGTCGATCATTCATTTTAATATCTACAGAGCTATGAAGATCAAAATTAAAAGCCAACACAAAAGCAATCAACTCAAGAAATCGAAAACCGAGGAAATCAGGGCTCAGACAGTTAGGCCAGCTACCAGGGGTGGTCTAACCAGAGGAAGAGTGGTCTGACCGCCATCCTGTTCTAGAACTGAAAATTTTAGTCTGAGACGATACAACTCCGCAAATTCAAGTCCAAATGATATAAAATTTTGCACACACCTTGCTTAAATTATCAAGAACCTACTCTATCCAAGGATCAAAGTTCATAACTTTCTCAAAATAAAGCAAGATTGCACCAAAATCGGGCAAAAATAGAAAACGTGGAATATAACTTACTCGTGGATGGAGAATGGCTAAGATGACTCTAGATGTATTCTTACATGTCACAGTAAGCAGGAACACCCAGAAATTGAGGCAAAAATACTCAGATCAAGAAATCTCACGTAGAGATCAAATCTAAGCAGAACTGGAAAACTTAAGAACTTACCAAACCTAATGTCTTAATAGATGAAGATTGATTTCCATTAGTTACTTTCATCACTTACTCATCCTTGACATCTAGCAAGATCAAGAAGGGGAGTGCGAAGATAAAAATCAACAAGATCAAAAGCATCTCAACCAAAACAAGGATCCATGATAGATAAATAAAGTTAATATATTGCTACTTAAGGATGAAGATTTTATAGCCACTCCACCTAAAGGACAAGAGAACACATAATAACACTCACACTTCTCAAACCTTAACCCTAGAACACTTATCCTCGATTGGGAAAGTTAGCATGGTTGGATGGTTGACAAGCAAGTCTCCATCAATATCCAACCCATTAAATAGACAAGGTAACCAGCCCTATTTAACCCTAATGAATACTATTCACTTAGCGCATATGAGAGAAACCCCATATAACATGGGTTTTACTCATACTACACCTATGTACGCTTTTCAAAGTACATAAGCCGAATTTGCTAAGTCATTGGCCTTTGATCCAACTTGATTTTCTCAGCTTCTCCTTGACCTAAACTGCTTTCTCCTATATCTTCTTAGTTTCTGGTATTTTGGTCAATTCAATAAAATACCATATCTTGACCAGGGCTTCGTCTTCGCTTGCAAGCAATTGTCATAATTGCTACTTGTAGATGCACCACAACTTGCCACACGTCAGCAAGTCTCTCTCGTTCTGGTTCCACCGGACCACGCCTTACTTGGACCAACCAAGCCATATGGTACAATGAACCCGTCTCTTGAACCTTTTCTTTAATATTCCCACCTTTCCAGTGCCATACTTAAGCCCAGCTATCTCACCCAGCATACTTGCTCATTCTAGGCTTTGACTCCTCTATGGGCATAGCGCAGATCTTCGTCGTTAGCCATGGTTGACTCCAGGCCTCACTGCATATCCAAAGACAAATAAATCATTTTTGGGCACAAGTTCTTCATAACTTGACCCACGCTAGCTTAAACATGCATCATGCAACATATATGCACTAACATATGTCAAACCAAATCAACCCACGGCCAAAAACACCAAACATCACATTTTAGCTGAATTGACACAGCTCTGCCAATTAGACCACTGCCTCCAGTCGGTCAGATTGCTCGAGCTGGCCAGTCTGACTACCGCCTCTGGTCAGTCAGATTGTCAAGCATGTATCCTTTCCAAAAAATCTACAAATTTGCCAAATTCAAATTTACACTCCTTTAAAATGGCAATGGTTCATTACAACAAAATCACGAAAAGTGGAACATTATCTAAGGCCAACCCATAGTCCTACAGAATAGATAAGATCTAGAGAACCTGAGAGTAACTATTAGCAGCGGCTACACACTCCACCTCAACAGTGGACTGTGCAATAAAAGACTGCTTCCTAGATGACTAAGAGATAAGAAATGTACCTAGAAACTGACAAGTACCAGAAGTATTACTCCTATCTATCCTACACAACACAAAATTAGTATAAAAAAGCACGAAGAGTGAGTGCAGAATCATAAGAATAGCAGAGTCCAAAGTTAAGAGCACCTTGAACATACTTAAAGATGTGATGCACTGCTTGATGATGAGGGGCACAAGGAAAAGCATAAAATCGAGCGCATAGATACACAACAAACTATAGTCTGGCCTTGACACTATGAGGTAGAGGAGGGAGCCGATCATGTTGTGGTACTCCCTCTGGTCCACAGCTCTTCATCCTCATCAGGATCCAACAAGTAGAAGTGATAATTAGAGTAGACATAAGCTTGTTGCATCCCATGTCAAAGCAACAAAGAAGGTCCTTTATGTACTTGCTTTGATGAATGAGGTCCCTTTCTTCAGTTGCTTGACTTGAAGACTAAGGAAGAAGGTTAGTTCGTCCATCATACTCATCTCGAATTCTCTATTCATAGAATCTGAAAATATGGACACCAAAGTATGAGAAGAACCACCAATTACAATGCCATTCACATAAATCTAAACAAGTAAGAAGTCATTGTCATGCCTAAGAGTGAATAAGATTTTATCTACTATTCCTATTTTGAAATTATTTTTAAGTAAAAAACTCTTAAGCCTATGATATCAAGCTCTTAGGGCTTACTTCAATCCATATAAGGTTTTAGACAGCTTACACACATGGTTTGAGAACTTAGGATTTTTAAAACTAGGATGCTATTTGACAAAGATATTTTTTTCCTATAAAACCATTCAGAAAAACACTCTTGACATCCATTTGAAATAACTTAAAATCCTTGGATGCCATGAATGCTACCAAAATATGAATAGTTTCTAATTTAGGTACAGGTGCAAAAAACTCATTAAAGTCTAAGCTTTCTACCTGAAAAATCTTGAGTTACAAGCGTAGCCTTGTTAGAACTACCAATCAATCCTCACTTTGGTTATTTTTAAAAACTCATTTTGTTCCAATTACATTATGGTTAGGAGGAGGTTCAAACTTGATTTCTTTCAAAGTTTTCAAGCTCTTTTATGTATGACATTGACCTAATAGGAATCAGATAAAGTATGGGTGATATATCAGGCTCAAAAGACGCAACAAAAGTAGAATATACATGAGAAACTGGAGAGATGAACCTAGAGCTAGTAACTTGCTCATGGAGATCCCCAATCATCTGCTCCTCAGGTTGACATCGCTGAATATGAAAAGGAGGTGCTGGTGCAGATGTAGCCTCTATCTCATTGGTTGTGGAGGTACGAGTAGAGCCACTCAAAGCACCTGTGAAGATGGGAGGAGACTGCTTTACTAAGATTGGAGTAGTGAAAGTAGGCTCTTCAAGCAACTCAGGAGTGACTAGGAGAGGGATTGGGTCCTTATCCTCTAAGTCAGGGTTGTCATCTATCAAGATGCTCTTCTGATCACCATGTATCTGTGTGCCTACACGGTTAGGTCTAGTATTAGGATTAACCTCATCAAAAGTAACTTCATAAGTCTCAATGATTTTGATAGTATCTAAATTAAATACACGGAAGCCATGAGAATGAGTAGGATATTTAAGAAAAATACCATCATAACATCTAGATTCAAATTTATCTAAGTTGCAATATTTAAGAATGAGGTACTTACAGCCAAAAATCTTGAAATAAGAGACGCTAGGCGCATGACCAAACCTAAGCACAAAATAAGTCTTTCCTATGGATGTTCTTAAGAAAACCCTATTGGATACATAGTAAGTAGTAGAAATTGCCTTAGCCTAAAACCTCCTAGGGGTGCTATGCTCATCTAGCATGGTCCTAGCCATCTCTATAGTGGTTCTACTCTTTATCTCTATAACCTCATTCAACTAGGGGAATCTAGGTGAGGAAAACTAGTTCTCTAAACCTCTCTCAGTGCAGAAAGTAGCAAAATATCAGTTCTTGAATTATATGCCAGTGTAATTCCTAATGGCTCTTAAGGCTCCTAGGAAATCAGCTACTAATATAAGGGTCAACTCTCTAAAGCAATGAAACGCCTCATCCTTAGAAACCAGAAAATACACTCAGAACTACCAAGAGGAGTCATCTACAGTGACAAGCACATACCACTTCTCTCCTACAGAATGAACTCTAGAAGGACCAACTGTGTCTAAGTGCAAGAGCTATCCAAATAAATTAGTCATCACTAAGGTAAGAGAAGTATGAGAAGCAGAAACCATCTTACCATATCTACAGGGTATACAAACTAGGTCTCTAGAGCCTTTAAGCCTAGGCAATCCTCTAATAAGGTCCTTGCTACTAACTCTAGTCCAGTGATCGAAGCACATATGTCCAAGCCCATGATGCTACAATACTAGATCATGATAGTCAGAAGTCACAAGACACCTAGGGCCAGAGCTGAAAGAGATACTAAAATCAGCACTAAATATCCTCTCAAACCTAGGGATTTCAAAGACAAACTCACTCGAGGAATATAGAACTCCACACTTACCACTCTTGAATATCACATCTAGACCCTCATCAAGAAGTTGGAAAACTGATAGCAGATTATATCTCAACTTACTTACCAAAGAGACGTCCTTGAACATGAATTTGTTAGTGATGCGCATTGTGCCCTTTGTTGTCACAGTCGCGGTAGAAGCATGCCCAAATATGATCAACTCGTTGCTAGTTTCACAAGTGAGGGAGGAGAACCATCAAGAATTTCTAGGGTTATTTGTCATGAACACCCGAAGTCAACAAGCCACATATCCTCCTTCCTAGCTCGACGGACCTACAGGGCATAAGCAGAAAACATATGTGCCTTAATACTAGGGCTAGTAATGAAAGACTTAGGAATCCTATACTGAGCCACACAATTTCTAAGAACAACAGTAGAAGCAGGAATAAAATGGTTAGCAAGATAATTATGAAAATGTACATGAGAACCACCTAGACCACTCCGAATCAGCCTACCAAAAGGCCGATACCCCCTATCTAGACATTACCTATGGTCTACCCTCATGATCCCTAACCCAAGTGCTACCTAGAGCCACCAAAGGGATCAAGGAAGCCATCTACAAACCTAGACCTATATCTAGAAGGAAATATAGGAGGCTTGACTCTAGAGACACTCGCATGTGAAGGAATTGTTCCAATGGACCTAAAAGCACGCAACCTCTCTTTTCTCTCAGCCTTGACTCTACAGAAGCAGAACTCAACAATGTGACCATCGTTCTTGCAGAAAGTGCAATGGTACTTGACCTTTTGATGGGTCTGACCTGTTGAAGTAGAAGCGCCTATCTCGCTAGAAAGGGTTTGGACAAATTCAGCTGACCTAAATATAGTCTTTGAAGGCTCAGGGGGTTTGACTTCAAACTTTCCACTTTTAATTACCCTCACAACATTAGGTGGGTAGTCCTTATAATACTTTAGACAGTTAAATATAAGCATCTCTTCTTCACACTCACCTTAGATTGTTCAAGAATCATGTTGAGGTTCTTCACCCCACTAGAAAATCTCTCAAGGGTCTTTTTAGGTAGTCATTTCCTTGCGCTAGGTTCTCACATGAGGCATACTCACTAGATTTGGTTGCCCTAGCATATCCGTCTTTATGGACTGTTACCTCTAGTTTCAAAGCCTCACAAGACACATAAATGTCTTGTTAAGAGCCTCAAGTTCAAATGTGAATCTAGGACAATTTTCATAGAAGTCAATCCTAGAATGATGAAACATTTCAATCATTTCTTTTATTTTTAGTTTGTTATACTCACAATGAGAGTAAGTATGATTATGATTAAATTTGAGCAATTTCTTAGTAGCATTATCCAATTTTAATTCAAGCAATCATGGGATGGGTTCTTTTGAGCTGTGGTTATGGCTTTTGAATTTCTAGCTGTTTGTGAGAGAAGGTACGAAGAGAGAGAGAGAGAGAGAGAGAGAGTCGTATGTGATTTTAGTTGGTATAGTTGAAATCGGTACATTGTTTACTATAATCGACTTGTAGACTCCGCCTTAGAAAGACGCACCGTTTGAAAACTAATTACTGTAGCAAAAGCCATAAGTAAGAAGCCTAAAAGAACCCAGCCATGATCATTACTAACTTGACAGATTCTAGTACATCTAGAGCATCCTTAAGATGCCTAGTAATAGAAGAATAAGAAAATTTTAGATTATCCGATTGATCATGCAACAAGAGTAAGATTCATAATTATCATTAGCATTTATGGATTTGAGTCTAACAACTTCTAGGTTTAAGTTGTCAATCATAATATCCTGATTCTTGATTATTTTAGCTTCTCTCTTCAGTTTTTGTTCAGCAGCAGCAAGAGCATGTTTTATTTCTTTAGTGGTGAAGCATCCCTCATCGCATCGTTGTTGGGCTCGTTGTAAGAGGAGTCAATGTCAGTGCTGCCCTTGGCCATGAAGCACATGTCGATGAAGTCCTGAATCTCCTTCTTGCTGTGAGAGTAATCCTCATCATCCTTCGTCCCTAAGTCCACATCGTTCATGTCGACGTTCTCAAGAGAAGCAAGGACCCGATTGATAAACTTGCGATAGTTGGGCTTTTTGGACTTTACGTCACGAGCTTAAAGATGCCTTTAGAAGTCCTTCCTCTCCTTGCCTTTAAGCTTAGGGAACTTGCCCCGAATGTGGCTCGGCTCACCACACTCAAAGCATGTGATAGGGCCACTTCTTCTCTTGTTTCTTATTTTGTTGTATGCCCTCATGAATTTTATAGATATGAGGGTTAAGTCATCTTCAGAATGCTTCTCTAGCTACTCATCGCTCAAGAATGCAAAGCTGGCAATGAAAATCCAGATGAAGCAAAATCTAAGGAACTTAAATAACTTCTCAAGGCTCAAGAAATCAGCGCTCAGGTGGTTAGACCGGCTACCAGGGGTGGTCTGACCATCAGCTGGGCATCAATCTGACCAGAGGGGGGGTCTAACCGCTCTCCTATTCCAGAATTGAAAATTTTCAGCTTGAGCTAATGCAACTTTTGGTGCAACTCCAAAAATCCAAGTTCAAATTATATGAATTTTGCACACAACTTATTTAAGGTATTAGGAACATATTTCATCCAAGGATCATAAGAATCCATAACAAAATTCAGACATTTGTCAAAATCAAGCAAGATTGCACTAAAACCAAGCAAAAAATGAAAACGTGGAATATGACTTGCTCATTAGTGGAGGATGGCCAAGATGGCTCTAGATGTATTCTTACATGTCACGGTAAACAAGAACTCCCCAATAATTGAGGTACAAACACCCGAATCAAGAAATCTCACGAAGATGTCAAATCCAAGCAAAATCGGGTAACTTTAAGAACTTGTCAAACCTGATACCTAGATGGATAGAGATTGATTTTCATGAGTCATTTCCACCAGTTACTTGTCCTTGGTATCCAGTAAGATCAAGAAGGGGAGAGAGAAGATCAAAACCAAAAAGATCAAGAGTAACTCAATCAAAACAAGAGGGATTCATGAGAGATGAATAAAGTTGATATATTGCTACTTGAGGATAAAGTTTTTACAGCCACTCCACCTAAAGGACAAGAGAGCACACTATGGCACTCACATTATCAAACTCTAACCCTAGAACACTTAGCCTTAATTGGGAAAGTTGGGATGGTTAACTAGTAAGTCTCTATCCCAACCCGTTAAATAGAGAAGGCAAATATCCCATCTAACCCTAATGGATACTATCCACTTAGCACATATGGGAGAAATCTGTTAACCCCACACAACATAGATTTTACTCACACACTACACTTATACATGCTTTTCAAAACATATAAGGCTGAATCCGCTAAGACCTTACTCTTTGATCCAACTTGATATTCTCAGCTTCTCTTTGACGTAAACCGCTTTTCCAAATGCCACTCAAGAGCCACAATTTTGATCTAAGGTAGTTCTAGTATTTTGGTCAACTTTCTAAAATACTCTTTCATGACCTGGTATTTTGGTCAACTTTCCAAAATACCCTTTGTTAACCTAGTCTTCTTCATTTGCAAGTAATCACAATACTTGCCATATGTAGATGCACCACTGGCTTGCCGCTAGTTGAAAAGTTTCTCTTGTTCCTGTTTCATCATACTACACCTACCTTGGACCGATCAAGACATATAGTGCAACTCGTCTCTTGAACCTTTTCTTCGATATTTCTCGTCTTTCTCGTACCATACTTGAGTTCAATTATCTCACCTGACATTCTTGATTGTTCTGGGCCTCGACTCCTCCATAAGAGTAGCCTCGATCCTCGCCGTTGGCCGTGGTTGATTTCAAGTCTTCTTACCTATTCAAAGACAAAAAAAATCATTTCTGAGCATAAATTCTTTACAACTTGACATGTACTAGCTAAAATATGCATCATGCAACACATATACACCAAAAATCAACCCATAACCAAAAACACCAAAAATCACATTTCAGTCGAATTGACATAGCTTTGCCGGTCAGACCGCTGGAGGTTGCCGGTTTGACCGCCGCCTCTGGCCGATCGAACTGCCAGGTCTGCAAACTTTCCATAAAAACTGTAAATTTTCACTTCTCTAAAATAACAATAGTTTATTACAACAAAACCCTAGACCTTCTTATATGGCCTTTCACCTATTTTGATATTTTTCTATACAAAGGGTCAATACTCGATAACACTGCACAATCACTCCAATTGGAAATAAGTTGACGTGGGATCGACAAGTGGTACTAGACCTCACTTGGCTGTAGAGGCATAAATGCAAACGCAAATCCTATGGCTGCAAAGCTGAAAAGCCGAAAAGACAGAGGGTCCCCTTTGCCAAAGGCATGCATGCAAACCGGATCTTGTTTTTTAAAGGATACAAGGCGCACACGCGCATCCAGCTCACACCACACATGCATACATCATCATATATGTATACACGTGTGTCTCCTAATATACATTTGAAAATTTTTACAAAGACAACAAGATCTTATACAGCACGGTCACATATTTTTCTATGAGCATACACACATCTATTTTAATCAGCATCAGCATGCATGGTCTTTTTCTATGAAGACCAATTGCAAGAGGAGGTTTGGTTAACGACTCCCAATTTGTGCGACTGGGATCCCCTGTGGTTGCTATTTGTATATACGGTCTGGATTAAACAACCATCAAAAAGAAAGAAAAAATGTCCACCGGCCTGTTTTTTTCACATTGCTTGATCTGGACGTCGATCATCTATGCAACGGCATGCTCGCGTGTGCAGTTGCTAACCATCTACTTCGTCCGTTTCGCAATGTAAGCCACCGGACTAAGGAAACACATGATCAAGAGAAAACTTAATATACATAGATATTTTTTTATAAAAATACAATTTATTAGAGTTTGACCAGATTTGCCCCAATCAAACTAATGATCCACCACTCGACATTATCTCTCAACATTTACTAAAAAAACAACATAATAATTATACCTAGATTACAAAAATAAACTCGCATGGTAAAAGAACGTTTTATAAGAATACAGAACTAATCCATGTTACGAAACGGAGGGACTACGTTGAGGACCGAGCGTAGCCCGGATGGCAAAAGTCATTGTACTCCCTAACTGTCAAGTTTGATCTTCATATTAAAATTCTCACGCCTCACCGAATAATTAGAAACTAGTTAGAGACCCGTGTGTTACAAGAAGTCCTAAAAATGATGAGACGGAACTTACTGCCTAGCCAACTTCACATATCAAATATTGAAAAGCATGCGATAGAGATAGAAGAGTGGCCAGAATGCGCGAGGAGATGAGGAAAGTGAAGGGGTGAGCGGTTGTATCCTGAGAGAGAGAGGAGGAGAAAGACGAATGGTCCAGATCAAATCAGATGACTGAGAAGAGAGGAGAAAGAATGGACCAACCATCAACTCACACTTTTATAATAGAAAAGATAAGATACATATGCACACTGTTTAATAGAAAAAGCATGTATCCATACTATAAGAGATCTCATGTCCCCACAAAAGTTCTCAGTAGGGCCACACACACAGTGTGAATAATATAAGTGAGGTGCAAGTTGAGTGTACTTTCACCTTGTACCTTTAAAGAAGGATGGAGTACAGTGGAGCTGCTACCAACATGCGAACTGGGGAGGGACAAGCGTGGCCGCAGGCTGGCCTTTACGTGTAATCTAGATCCCAAGATCTGGGGAGGGACAAGATAATGACATATTTTATTCACTGAATCATTCTTAGTTAGTTTAATACCCTACTTGATCCCCCAACTAGAGTACCACTACTAGACTAAGCAAGAAATTGAAAGATTTTTGCAGGTTCTTTGACCCTGGTTTAAGTCTTCCCCACAAGACAGGAAAGGTTTTGGCTTTGTCTTGGGGGAAGGGAGCGACACAACTACAGCAATGGATGTACTTTGTGATTTATTTAATTAGCAAACTAACAGCTTTGGGTACTTTGGGGGGTTGTCTAATCCTAGATTGCGAGCTTTACAGAAATTAATCATCTTTATCGCCCCATTCGTGGAGTCTTACATGGCCACATGGTAGGGGTAGGCACGTGAGTTCACTACGATTTAACAATGCAACTTTGTTTTAACAGACTTCCTTTCCATGTTAGAAACTTTCTCATAAATCGGATGACTAACGGTTGGATCTGAGACTTGGTTAGTCTGGATAATCAGAGTTGCAAACCCAAGTAGTTTACCAGGAAAGATGCTAATTGACAAGGTAGCTCTTATAAGGCCAGAGCGACTTCGTCCTGTGAGCAGAATATAGAAGCAATCAAGCTCACCTAGAGATTGGCGCATAGGCCCGATGCTTGTCCAAAGTTAGAGAGGATCTTCTTGACTGACTATAGGTCTAGGCGTGTGGGGAGCAATGAAGCAAATTACATCATCGGCGTACAAGGATACACGTTCCTGTAAACCTTGGACACCCCAAGGCGAGAGGGCTAAAAGTGAATTTACTTTGCAGAAATAAGCGTTAAGAACCTCCATCACTAGCAAGAACATCATTAGGAAGAGCGGGTCTCCCTATCTTAGACTACATCTTAGCCGAATGGAATTTCTAGGCTTTCTATTTAGCAGACATCTTCCACCTCTTTCACTCAACTTAACTTCGTGGGCAATCAAAGCAATTGATAAAAGACGCCACGTGTTCCTCTGGAAGGGATCAGAGCCATCATGGGAGGACACTGTCTAGTGATGTGGAAAATTGTATGCAGGCCATTGGCTCTTGGTGGTCTAGGAATTCTTGACCTCAAGACAATGAGCTATGCGATGCGTCTACATTGGTTATGGAGGCCAAAAACAAACCAATCATACACATGGGCAAGTCTACAAGTTACACATGAACCGGCCATCCTTGCAATGTTCAAGGTGGCGACAAAAGTTTGTCTTGGAGATGGCAACCAAACACTGTTTTGGTCCGACAATTAGATCGAAGGGAGATCACCTAAAGATATAGATCCATCCATGTGCAAACTAGTCCATAACAAAATCAAGAGAACCCATCACGATTGCACAAGCTCTACTATAGAATTCTTGGGTACAAGGAATTCAGAGAGCCATGTCGGTTCAGGCAATCACCGAATACCTGATCCTATGGCACAACGTTAGCTCCATCTCTATCCAACCTCACACCGACGACTAGATCATATGAAAATTAAACCCTTCGGAAGGTTATTCCACTAAGTCCGCTTACAACACATTCTTCCTCGGCGGGGATCCGCTTCGTAGCTCATCAACAGGATCTGCTTCGTAGCTCGCAACCTTATCTGGAAATGTAAGGTTCCCCTGAAATGCAAGTTTTTTTGTATGGATAGCTACTCTTGACCGATGCTAGATAGCTGATCGTCTAGCGAGGCGCGACGTGTTGTCGCACACACTCTGTCCTCTTTGTGAACAAAACTCGAAAACAATCGATCATTTGCTCGTCTTTTGCCCTTGGGTTTGGCAAGTCTGGGCACAATTCTTGCACCTCTTTAGTAGACCTTGCCCACCAGCAATAACACAAACTCGGCTACTAGATTGGTGGATCTCAATGCGCAAGCAAGTGCCCAAGGCTCATAGGAAATTTTTCGACTCTATATAGTCATTCTATTCCTCTGGGCCATTTGGCGCAAACGCAATGACCGAGTATTCGACAAAATCAAAAAGGGCATCGAAGCGCTCGTGGATAAGCTCAAGCAAGAACTAACTTGTTGGCGCTGGGCGGACGCAGGCTCGCTACCGACTCCCATGAGAAGCAGCTTCTAGTTCACTCTCTCGCAGCATAACTGCATTGTCTCAATCACAGTCTATGTTTTTTTACGTCGCTTTTTTCATTCTGTTTTCTTTCTAGTCGCCTCGCCATTTCTCTGGCTTTCTTTCGTTAACCTGTTTCTGTATCTCCAAACACTAGGCTCTCTAGTGACTGTACTGTTTGTCTACCCTCTTAATGCAATTACGTGCAAACCTTTTGTATGTTTCCTAAAAAAAAGTTGGTTTATTTTTTTTTTTTTTGAAATGGCAAGTGAGCTCTACCGATTTTAGAACAACTGTGGATCAGCGTAAGGCATAGGGTTCTATTTTATTCCATCAACACCTCGAGCAAATTGTAAGAACCATCGTAAATTAATTCAAGCTCCATCGAAGCTGCAAGAAACCAGGGAAGGTAGCTGTCAATGGCTACAGTACCATTTTCCATCAGCTTCACCTGTCAGTAATAGCAGGTAATAACTGAACAGTTTGACCGAGTACAACGCCTACAAGAATTTGGCCATGGAAGCTCCTCCAGAATTTGGTCAAAGCACACAGGCTTCGAATTCGGCCAAACAGAATTAACAGCGCGGCCGTTTCGGTTTTTAGCGAGCCTTGATTGCGGCATTAAAAACTCTTGACCCGTCGTGCATGCCTTTGGCTTAGTTGGCTACTCTACCTGAGCAAGCTGGTGAAGGTTACTGAATGATCTGCAAGGGCTTTGGTTTTTTTTTTTTTTTGAATTTGAAATTAGGTAAGAGCTCTGGTATTCACTGAAGAAGGGAGTAAGCACTCGAGTGAATCCTAGGACTCGAATCAAGACGGGGGAGGGGACGACGCCTCCCAGGTGAGGTTACGAACGCACACGTACTTGCGAGTGATTTCAGTCGAGGCTGAGGCATTCGAACTTTGGAGGGGAGAGAGTCTACAGCTTTACTTTCTCTCTCTACAGATACGGACACTTGAGAGGCCGCTCCAAAGACTGGCAGCTTTTGCTTTTTAACTGAAATTATACTATTGTGACTGAAATTGGTACTGTTAATTTTTTCTAGATTATTTAATTTTAAAAAGAAAAATAAATAAAAAAACACTTATATCATCATGGATAATGCAAAAGAATAAGAGAGAAAAAAAGCAAAAAAACAAAAAAAATCGAAATTTAAAAATCAGCACGTTTCAAGTGGATTTTAATTTTTGAAAGTTGAAAGTCAAAAGCAGAAGGATTTTAAGCGGGTTGGAACAAAGCCGACGACAATCACCCTTTAGGCCTTTACCTCCTAGAAGTAGCAGACAGCAGTAGCATCACTCGCATTTTGCTCAGCAGCTTCTGCTCCAGCCACAAGCAATTCCAGTTCCAATAGCATCCATCCCGATCCTGTCTTCTTCGTTCCCATAACAAATTCTTCCCCCAAACAGCTCTCGCAGTCTTGCTTGATCTCCTACCCCCCCCCCCCCCCCCCTCTATCCTCTCTTCCCTTTCCATCAAATCACATTCTTTGTGCGCGGAAAGACAAAACAGTGCGCTGCTTGTCCCTAGCTCTCCTGGCTCCTACCTTAGCCTCACCTGGTCATCTTGCAGCACAGCAGAGCACCATTTCTTCTTGGCCTGGCCTGCATGAGTGTGCTGTTCCCCCTGAGGAACAATGAGCGATGGCAGCAACACCACCAAGAAGAGCAAGGTGAGCACTCAGTCGCCTACCAATGCAAGAGATGTTGTTCCAATTAATCTTTTTCTTCTTGTTGTGGTTGCTGCAGCTGTCATGGCCCAAGAGCCTTGTGAGGAAGTGGCTCAACATCAGGGGCAAGTCCCATGACTTCCATGCCGATGATGCAATCGAGAGAAGAGGTGAGTACTGAGTAGCTAGGCCTCTGTGGCTCTGTGTGTGTGTGTGTGTGTGTTTGCGCGTGTTCCTGTGGGACCCTCACTGCCCACCATTGCTCCCACAGTGACCTCCGTTTCTCCTACGTCTTGTCTGCCTCTGGGAGATCACTCTTTTGTTTTCTTCCACTGTTGCTCCTCCCCCCTTGTCTTGTTCTTTTGCTGCTGGTTGTCAAAGCCCTCACCTTTTCAGGTCTCTGGTTTGTTTCCAATGTTTTGGTGATCCGAATTTGTTGAGACATTGTTTGTTCTCTCAACATCTGCTCTGATTGCAGCAGGAGGAGGAGGGGATGATGAGTGCATGAGCAGCAGCTTTTCCAGGAGGGAGTCCTGCACAGTCAAGAAGACCAGGACAGGTAAATAGTAATCTGAAGAAACGAAGAAGTCACATTTATCTTTCTGATGGGATTGGGAAGAGGCGTTCCTGAGATCAAAGTTTTGATCTGCATTTGCACAATGCCACGAAATTTTGATTCAGAGAGGGCGTCGAGGAGGAGCCATGAGCGTTCGCGGCGCAGCAAGATCGACCTCGACGCCGCCGAGGCCACCGTCACGTTGGACTACAGGTAATTAAGCGCGTTGCGTCGCTGCATTTCCATTGCAATATTGGGCAGTGCAAGAACTCGATCCCATCCGTAATGTCCTCTTGTTTGATCTTGAGGTAGGATCTTTGTTGCTACATGGAATGTAGGTGGCCGCGCACCGCCGGGCTCCCTGAGCCTCGACGACTGGCTCCACACCTCGCCGCCGGCCGACATCTACGTCCTCGGGTACGCGCGTATCGTGTTCCTGTCAGACTCGCCTGCTTACACGCATCCACCGGACGCCATTGTTATAGCTTGATCGCCATTGCCGCCGCTGTGCCGTGCAGGTTCCAAGAAATCGTCCCGCTGAACGCCGGCAACGTCCTCGGCGCCGAGGACAACGGCCCGGCGAGGAAGTGGGTGTCGCTGGTCAGGCGGACGCTGAACAATCTGCCGGGCAGCAGCGGCGGAGGGAGCCTGCAGACGCCGTCGCCAGCGCCGAACCCGGTGGTGGAGATGGACGACGACTTCGAGGGGTCGTCGAGGAGGGACAACCCGTCCTTCTTCCACCGGCGGTCCTTCCAGTCCGGGCTCAGCCGGAGCCTGAGGATGGACGGCGACTTCCTTGGCGCCCCACAGCCTAGGCTGGAGCGGCGGTACAGCGTCAACGACCGCGTCATGTACGGGAGCAGGCCGAGCGACTACGAGGCCAACTGCCGGTGGGGCGGCCTATCGGACGACGAGAACAACGACGGCTACTCGCCGAGTACGGTGTTCTCGCCGATGTCGTATGGGCACGGCAATGCGCCGTACATGGAAGAAAGCAAAGGATCAGCTGGTGGCCACACTAGGTAACTTTCAGTTTCAGGTGTAGCTAGTATCTTAAAATTAAAGTACAAGTTTTTTTAATTGTTTTTTAAATTTGGGTGATTAGGTACTGCCTGATTGCAAGCAAGCAAATGGTTGGATTGTTTCTGATGATTTGGTCTCGGAGAGAGATAAAGAGTGACATAAGAAATCTGAAGGTGTCTTGTGTTGGGAGAGGATTGATGGGGTATCTTGGAAATAAGGTGAGCTATGTTTTTGTTCTGATTTCCAATGCTACACTTTAATTAATTTGGAAAAAAAAATCAAGAATTTTGTTTCAGCAGCTTTGGAGTCCACTGAAATGGGTTTGTTTTCCAGGGTTCGATTTCGATTAGCATGCTGTTACACCAAACAAGCTTCTGCTTCGTCTGCAGTCACCTGACTTCGGGGCAGAAGGATGGCGACGAGCACCGTAGGAACTCCGATGTGATGGAAATCCTGAGAAAAACAAGGTTCCCGATGGTTTATGGACAGTATGAGAGATCACCGGAAACTGTCTTAGAGCATGAGTAAGCAAGCACCTTAGCAGAAACCCCCCATTCTTGCGGCAACTTGCAATCACAAATGTCGTGTAATATTATCCCTTATCTTCGCTTTTTTCTCGTAGTCGAATCATTTGGCTTGGGGACCTAAATTATCGAATAGCGCTTTCCTACCGGTCAGTGAAGGCCCTTGTGGAGATGCGCAACTGGAAAGCATTGCTGGAGAAAGATCAGGTAAGAGCTTAGCAACAACTTTTGAACACACAATGAATATGTTATGCATATATTCCTGATTTTGAGAACCTGAAAAGTAGTGAAATTCTTTCCAATAGTAGATTTCTTGTGTCATAGGAAATCAATGCTTTATATCTTGTCGTTCTTTTGCTTTGGTGATGTTACAAGACTTTCAATAGTTTGGGAAAACAAAAGGTCAAGTACAATTCTGATAAGAAGGTGTAAAACTTCGATTCTTTCAGCTGAGGAGTGAGCAAAGAGGTGGCCGTGTATTTCCTGGCTGGAATGAGGGGAGAATATACTTCCCACCGACGTATAAATACTCGAATAATTCTGACAGATATGCTGGAGATGACATGAACCAGAAGGAAAAGAAGAGAACTCCAGCATGGTAATTACAGAACATTGCCAGGTTTTTGCCATATTTTGTACAGTTCAGCAAATTCTGTAATCTTGTTGTACAGGTGCGACCGCATTTTATGGTATGGAAGGGGCCTTAGCCAACTATCATATGTTCGAGTAGAGTCTCGCTTCTCCGACCATAGACCTGTGTACAGCATGTTCAGTGCAGAAGTAGAATCAATCAATCACAGCCGAATTCAGAAGATGAGTTCTTCAAGCTCACAATTGGACATCGAAGAATTGCTGCCCTACTCGTACGGGTACACTGACATCAACCCGTATGGATATACTGACCTCAATTTCTATTGAAAAATTTCTATTGAAATGGATTGAAAACTTTAGCTTCAGCATTCAGTATAGAAGCAAGTTATGGGAGGTACACAGCAGAGACTGTAACTCCAGTCCTGAGTTATTGCAATGCCAATTGTTTGCCAACAACAGAGGACAGTGCTGAACTGTTGATAGACATGAAGTACTAAACTGAACAATTTTTTGCTTCTGATGAGTTGGTGAGCTGCTTTCGTATCTCGTGGTTATTGAAGTTTATTATGTCAACGCTTAACCTGAGTTCAGAAAAATCTCAGACCTTGACATTGGATCACCTTCAGAAGTTCTCAGAATGTTCAGATAGCTCTCAAGATTTTACTCATTCAAACAAGGTATGCAGCAAGTTCATGTACGACATCTGCGTTTGTGGTGAATGAGAAGCCTGATGAACCAATGGATGCTCTCTTTTGCAGGTCACCATCTAGTGTTAATTAACAAAGTTAGAGATTGCAGGTAGTAGGAACAGAGATGTTTCACTGACTCCATAAAGAAAAAGGAAAACAAAAATTACATGACTAACATCAAGAGCGTTGCTCGTATGATGAGCAGATAGTACTGGCCGTTCATCTGAAGCCCAGGTGACTTTGGCCAAAGCAGATACTCATGCCAGACAACAGCAGCAAGCGTGCGCAAGATTTCTTTTTATCTCTGTACATTGCAGGACAATTTCTTTCAAGCGTGCGCAAGATTACTTTTTTTTTCTGTACATTGTAGGACAATTTCTTTCATTCTCTTTGGCTGCTCTGAGACGGTAAACGAAAACGACAAGCGTCGGTTCATACAATTCTTTTTTTTTCTTGGCTTTTGAAAGCTGTGAAAAGGGTCATGGGTGCCTTCAATATCCATACTCATTTCCCCGGATGGAGAAAGAAGCAAGTGTAAGCCATGATCATCAAGTGTTGCAGTAGAAGCATTGCCTGATCAGTGAGTTGACAAAAAAGGCTACTAGTCACATTTCAGCCTTCACTGCAGGAAAATGTGTTGTACCCTTGCTACCTTTTCCTCCTTTTGCTGTTCTTTGCAAGAGGGAGTAACTGTGAATAAAAGCCACAAAAGGCTCTGTGTTACTGGAATCTGCAGAGACGTTTTAAATTCTTGTTTCATGTGTATGAGCTTCTCACACTCTTTCTCAGTCCATCATGGAACCGCTTGCTTTTGCATGCATTCTGGCACATCAGATTAGTGTAACTTGAGAGGCTGAGAATGTACTAATAGCAGTTGTGGAGTCAGGTATCATGAGATCCTGACGCAATGAGATCCAGACATCCAGCAACTTCATTATGAACATTTATATCAATGCACATGTAAAACTTGATCAAACTCATAGATGCTGACATCGAACAGCTTAATTGTTGCTGCTGATCACTGAGCATAGATGGATAACACATGCATAATGAGTGTGAGACTAAAATATACATTTACATTGAACAACAGAATTCCTCAAAAGTGGAGCAAAGAATCAATAGCTGCATGTCCCTATTTGGGTTTTTCTCTCTTTTCTTGCACACTTTGGAATATTTGTTTTCACACATTGTTTAGCGAAAAAAAGGCAAAATACCTGAATCATTTTCACCAAAGGACGCAAGGAAATCAAAGAAAGGCGATAGCATTCCTAGTTAGGCCAAAACTATCACTTCTCATACGCTTAAGCATAAATATTCCAACAAGGCTCTTAGACCACTCTAACCATGCACATTGGCAGCCTTACTATACTTCTTTTCACGAAAAACGGTGTTGGGGAACTCAAGCTAAAGATGGCCCTTTGCTGCCTGAAAAGAAGTGTATTGGTTGTAGAGATGGATGTATATGTAGGACCGAACAGACAACAGAGGGCCGTGAATAGTGCCTTCAAACCTCCCTAGGTATTCACACAACATTTCTTCACTAAGAGCAAGTATAATAAGAGGCTGTTAGTAGGCTATATGCTGAGGTGGAGGAGAGAGAGAGGAGGAGAGAGAAGAGAGGTGGGCTGTAAGTTTACAGCCAGCTGAAGCACAAGAACCAAGAAACTTTGTGAGAGAAAGGGGTGGGTCATACAGCCTTCAGCTGGCTGTAAACTACTATATGAATGAGCTGATAAGTGGGCTGTAAGTGTCCATACAGCCAGCTGAAGGCTGTATTATTAGCCTTGCTCTAATAGCTACAGAGCTATAAAGTTAGAGATTGAATGCTCATTGGAAACCGAGAAAAACAGATCGAAAACAAACGCTGGTCCAAGAAGTCCAGAGCGGTCGAAAACTCTCTGCCGTGGTCGAAACGACTGAGCGGGTGACTGTCTGTGTACAGAGTGGTCGAACCCCAACTTGTGATCGATCAACCTACTCAGACGAAGACAGTCAGTTCTCTGGTCGAACACACGTGGTCGTAGGCCAACAGGTGGTCGAACAATTAACGTGGTCGAAACCAGATCACCGCGACAGAGGATCAGCGTGGTCGAAAAGGGTGTGATGCAGTCTGGTACTTGACCATGGTCGAAACCAACATTCTCGTAAATCCGGTCAACGTACCAGATAAGGCTTTGCACTGATTTTGACTACACAAGACCAGAAATAACAGAAGACAAGAAGTCGACAGAAATAGGCGTGGTCTTAGCGCATCCGACGAAACAGAGTAAGGTCGAGAGGCACACACTCGCAAGACCAAGAACAGGCAGAACTTTCGACTTAGAGAACAAAAGGCGAAGAACCTTTGCACACATAAAGAAGAAGGTCTCAAAAATTTGCACTAACTGTTAATTGAAAGATTAGCAACAAAATCGAGATCTCTGCTAGAAATCGCAGAGAATGCCTATGACCATATCTGATAGGAAGATGAACTACACCCAGACCTTGCTCTCAGGAATAGACTAGCCAAGATAGCTTTGATGATGATTCCTAGTTCAGAGCAGGTCAAATCTTGAGCAACCCGAAAGGAAACAAACTCTCAGACATAAGAGGAGAGAAGAAAAGATGGAACGAGAAAATGCAATCAAGTCATACAAGCATCAATCAGACAAAAGAACTCAAATAGAAGCACAAAGATTGATGTATTGCATTCATGGAGGTTTCTACAGCCATTCCATCCAGGAGGACCAGGAGCACAAGCGCTCCAACACAGAGAACAACTCACACAAGAACAGAAAATAAAACCCCAGAACACAAACTTGCGCCCTGGTGCTCCACCCTCCTATTTATAGCCTTCAGTAGCGGGGGGTAACCCGTTAACCCTAACTAACACGGGGTTTTACACACACGACAACCCGTTAGCACAGACAGAGCACAGTGCTTTAACAGAAACTGCTTCCTTTTGCAGGCCTGAGTCAATTCACCGAATTGCCCCTCACGCACCTTCCTAGAAGCTTCCTTCTTTCTTACCGACCACGCTTGCAACCACCTGGCAGCCCAAGTCATCTTCGGCTTCTTCCGATCGTTCTGGGCCTCAACACCACCTGTCTAGTCCCGATCCTTCCAGCCTCACCATGACCTACTTTCAAAGTCCTGTAAGCACCACTGACAAGCAAAGCATCACATAGCACCGCACAAAACACTAAGATCATAAATCTGCATCAGAAGAATGTACTCAGAAATTACCCTAGCTGGTCGTAAACCGCTTACGACCACTCGAAAGCACTGGATGAAAGGTACTCGTAGCCCTAGAGTAACTCCCAGCTAGTTACGACCACTTAGCTAGTTGATACGACCACCCTAGAGATCGGTACGACCACAAGAACAAAAGCTACGACCATCGCTAGTAGCCTTCGACCATACTCAAGTCTACTACGACCATCGAGACCACAAGCTACGACTTGCTAGAGCTGATCGCAACCACTTCCGACTGCTAAGACAGACGCTACCGACCACTGACTACGACGGTCGAAGCTACCGACCACGTGGTCGAAAATCCGCTTTTGACTACCGATCATGGACAACGTGGTCGAAGACCCGTCAGCCGACAACGTGGTCGAAAACCGCTTTCAACTATCGAACGTGGTCGAAGAACCGTCTGCCGATAACATGGTCGAAAACCACTTTCAACTTCTGACCACGGTCAATCGAAGCATTCGACTACCGACCACGGCCAGTCGAAGCTTCTGACCACGGACAACGTGGTCGTAAATCTGTCTAGCCAACCACGACGACACACGAGGTGGTCATAAGCGGCACAACGTGGTTGTAAGAGGTACAACGTGGTCGTAAACGGTCTGTCGACCACTCTCTAAGGCTTACGACTTTGCAGAGACAGCACACACTTCAAAACCCAAACTCAATCTTTCTAAAATAAGGGTCAATTACTCATCATAAACATAGGGTCACCTCCACATGGTCTCTCAGTATGGTACTATATAATTGTAGGTATACACCTATCGTCACTAACAGATGGGTCCATGCACCTCGGGACACAGGAAAGTTTGTGTTACTTAGGATGCCCAGAAATGTTTTGCATGATGCAATCCTACCAAAGATTTTTATTAAATGCTTAATATGCCAGGGGAGGGTCCTGGCGCTACTTTAGGCTCTCGACCCCCTCGAAGCGATGGAGCCCATAGGGAGGCCTACCCCAAGCTAAGTCCCTAGGCCAACCTGGGTAAGGTCCACAAGACCAACCCTGGCGAGGTCCGCAAGACTATCCTTGGGCGAGGTCTGGGGTCAACCCTAAGGAAGTCTGGGGCCAAACCTAGATGGAGTCCGAAGTCAGCCACTAACTGGTCTCAGAGTCTCAGACATGGTGGGACCTGTGGAGCAAAGGACGTAGATACCCCTAAGAGTAGGCTAAGCCCCAAGGGCAAACTTATAACTTCACTTGCCTCCCCTATCCCTCTATAAATAAGACCTCTTGTAATGGAAGAATGGAGGCCATTTTGTAACCCTAGACACTCATATTGAATACACTTAGTCATTCTTGTGCTTTCCCTTGAGTCCCTCCACATCCTCGGTGGTCTCCGCATCCGACCGAGGGTGTTTCTAAGTTTGTTATCCGATCTTGTATCGACTACAGTTGGTGCTGTCCATGGGGACTCAAGCAGGAAGCCATGTCGTCTAAGAAGGTGAAGGTACAGAAGGTCGCTGAGGTGGGAGGTGCAAACAGACCTCTCCACAGAGGCCCAGGTCACTGGTGAGACCACGGCCTCCTGGGAGACCGACCCTCCAAATGTTCATGGGGAGATGGAGCGGGAGTTGGAAGACCTCCGGAGGCAACTAAGGGAGTCGCAGACTGAGCTTCTGCGGTCCGCGGCCAAGGCCCACCAAGTAGGGGGACTCTGGGCATAACTCAAGAGGGTACGAGCTACAACAAGACCCCGCCGCCCCCAGAAGTTCGGGAAGCCGAGGAGTTAAGGAATCAGTTAGAGGAAGCACGAGCATCGGCACGGGAGACAACACATCCCGAGATCCTTGAGGTTGAAGCCCTTCGAGCCAAGCTGGCCGAAGTCCACGCCCAGGCGAACTTGCCACCCCCAGCTAGAGCCCAAGAAGCTAGCGACCTCCGAGCACAACTTGGCCAAGCGTGGAGGGAAGCCCTGGCCTCGGCCCGGGGCATGGGGACAAGCTGTGGACACGTAGGGGTTGAGCTACCCTGGGCCGGCTCGGTGCAGGACGTCGCACCCAACTTCGTGCCGAACTTCCCTCGCACCCTTCAACCTCAAGGGGCTCCCGTCCATGAGGTTGCCAGCTCCGTTAACCATTCCAACCCATTGAGCCTAGCCTTACAAGCCATGTCATGGCTGGCACGATTCCGGATGCCCAAGGTCACAAAGTACCCGGGGAGCTCCAATCTGGTGGAGTTTGTTTGTGTGTATGAAACCATCATAGCGGCAGCGGGAGGGGTGAGGTCACCATAGCAAAGAGTTTGCCCTTGGCCCTCTCGGGGGTCGCCCGGTCCTAGTATCTCTCTCTCTCTCTCTTGTTGTGCTCGGTGTACTCGTGGGAGCAACTTTGAGAGAAGTTGAGCAACTACTTCTAAGGAAGTCGAACCAAGCCAGTGACATCCTCTGACCTGCACACACTCAAACAAATGTTGAGCGAGTCAATCCAACACTTCATGCACTGGTTCATCCACATCCATTGCCAAGTCCAGGGCATCTTTGACACCAGTGCCGTGGAGGCTGCACGCTAAGCTCTCCATAAGGAGAACTTGGTTGACAAGCAGGACTAAAAGGAACCTAAGATGATGGCAGAGCTACTTTCCATCATGGAGAAATATTCTAAATTCGAGGGACTGGCTCACAAGGAGGCAGAAATCTCAGCCGCCATAGCCCTCGCGCACCACGTCCGACCTCGAGGCGGCCGAAAGGCTGCAACGCCGCCACCGCCCCATGTACCATATCAAGTCTGAAGCCGCTCAGCCACACCACGATGATCATCGTGATGACCACCAGGGAAATGAACACAAGTGTGAGGGCGGCCCGTGACATGAGAAGCAACACCGCGACCGGGGCAACAATCTCCATTTCTACGCCATTCATGGATGGACTTACCATGAAATCTCAAGGTACGAGCTCGTCGCCTCCACTCGACAACTTCACCAATAACAAGTCCAGACCACCATCGATATGCTGCACCACAACCCACCACCCGCCCCCGTGGCGGTAGCCGCGCTACCTGCCCCAATCGATCTGCTTCTACGGTCAAGCCTTCTCCCCATCTAGTATCTCTCTAGGGTTGAGCTACTTCTAGTAGCTCCCCCTCTGGGGTTGAGCTTACTCCCCCTCTAGGGTCGAACTTGCGACAGTCGAGCCACCTAACATTCCTAGAGGTTGAGCCATTTGCGAGCACCAAGTTTTTTCAATGGGAAAGCGACATTCTCGCCTCTCTAAGGGAAGTGTCACTAGTGAGCTTCGTCTTGAGCACCAAGTTTTTTCCGATGGGAGACAACGATGTTCTCGCCTCCCCAAGCGAAGTGCCGCTTACGATCTTCATCCCGAACACCAAATTTTTCTAGCGAGGGACAGGGTGGCAGGATACCCCTAGTAAAGAGTAGCAAGCAAACTTTATTCCGACATTAGGTAGGCAACAACAGGGCAAACCATGTGAAAGGAACTAGGGCGTTATGACCCCTTTACATTCTTGCTAGAGAAGGCTAGGCAGTTGCAAGATAAGCTTCAGGCACCCTAGTTTCACACTGCACCAGTCAGCGCATGAGCCACTATTATTCCTCACGTGAAGATAAGTCCTGACATAGGGCTGGGTGTTTGCATGGTAGCCCTCGGAACCTTGGCCGAGCCTTGGCCCCAAGCATTCACCCCCTGGCCGCTGCTCAAACCTAGGTGCTTTGTGTGAGGCTCGGTGCTTGAGCGACTCAGCCTGAGAGGGTTTAGTTCCCGAGCGACCTGCAACTGATCTAATGTCCCACACCACTGTTTGCAAAGGCAAGGAATCATTGTAAACACTCCATCACACAAGTACATTCAAGAATAATGGACCAAAGGACACAATTCCAAAGATTGCATCATAGCTACAAAAAGGGTAAGCTCCTGAGAAGTACAAAGGCTACATCAAAGGTCGGCGCTAACATGACACTCCGGTGAGTTGAAGTACAGAAAGAAAGAAAAAGAGCTAAGCAACTAGCATTGACATACTAATAACAAGCCTCATACCTAGGACGGGCCCAGTCTCTCGCCGTCCCCCTCAGACGGGCGGGCGTGGGTTAGTGGATGAGTCCGTTGAGGTAGCTCAGCTAATGCGAACTCCAAACCCACATAAACGAATGACCGTGGTCATTGATAGCCTTCCGTCCTCCTCCAAGTCAGCAGAGTTCGGTGCCTCGTAGGTAGGTATCCCAAAAGTCGTGAAGTACTGATAGCCTACCAGCTAGAGGGAGGTAAGTAGGACCTCAGCATTAGCCTTTGTGCAATAGTGCCTAAAGCCTGATACCGACACCCTGGCCATCTTGCTGGTCATGCTCAGCCAAGTGAGCCAAGTCTCAGCGGTGACCTCTGATGAGTCGAAGGGGAGCTCTGCGGAGATGCCAAAGTCTCGGGCAAGGCCGAGCATCATCTTAGTGGTGGAGATGGCAGCGGTGGCCACCCTGCCCCGCTCATAAGTGAGCTGGGACAAGCCTTGGCAAAGGTGCTCCATATCGAACTCCTGCTCAGCAAGCTTGCGTGTCAACTTGGCAATCATCTCGCAGGCTGCATCCAGGTCCCATTGTGCAGCAGTCGCCCTGCCCTCCACCTCCCTTGCTACCCTCTTGTTCTCCATAAAGATATCATTCTACACGGAGGACATCTTGCGTACAACAAGGAGACTCTGCAAGAGGGAAAAGCAACGGTCAAAGACTTGTCAAGCCAGAAAAAGCAGAAGATCTAGTTACCTTCATGTGCACTCCACCGAAGCGAACGCCTGCCTCCTGGTCAGAGGGTCCTCCTCAAGGGCCGAGTCGAGCTTAGCAGGTACCACGCGTGTGAAGGACTCACTCAAGAACTCAACCATGGGCTTTGGTAAGGCGAAGTCTCCGATGGTGACGCATCTCCAAACTAGCAAGGGGGTGCCTGAGCCTGCTCCACAGGGTGTGCCCGCGTGCGGTGTGGACATGGGGATCACATGCTCAAGGCTAGGCCCTGGAACCATCTCGTCCACGAGGATCTCTGTAGTGGTAGACGGAGCCACACCCGCCGCGGCCCCCGATGTGTGCATTGAGGTGATCCCTGCCGTATCGACCTCAATGGTCGTGTTGCCAGCACCCTGACTCTCCTGCGAGGACGAGTCGAATGGTAGTAGCCTCAATGAGAACGTGCGAGGAAAGCTAGTGGGCATGCAGCCCGCCACCGTCCCATTTGCTTCCGCCACACGGACACTTCCCAGCCAAGAATCGATGTGGCACCTATGGAGGAAAAGTGTGATACCAGAGAAACCTGAGGGGGGCTAGTCATTAGACCCTTCCCCTTGCCCGAGGGGAAGAAAGTGCCTGCGACACCTATTGACCCCTCTCGAGGTGAGCCGCAAGGACTACCAAGATCTCCCAACTACAGGGACTGGGATGAGTCCTCCAGGGCCTTGCGTGGGCACTTCGCTCCCCGCCTAGATCTACCATCCTCGTCGAAGGGCAGCTAAGCAGGCACCGGCACACCGAGCATCTCACACGCGTGGTTGCAGTTTCCCCCCACAATCGGTTGACTTGGGGGTATTTAAGGAGGCTTGGTCCATGGTGGACGAGGTCCATCCCGGCCGAAGGGAGGCATGGGAATCGGCCTAGCAGGGCGTGGTCTATAGCTCAGTGCACGCTCGGGCCATGATGCAGTGACCCAATGCCGTAGCGACACTTGGTACTTGGTGATGCCCCTTGTGATGCATGCCACCCCTGACCCGATCCGCACCAAGCTAAGGATGAAGTCCGCCTTGGTGTTGCCCCTCGTGATGCATGTTGCCCTGGACCCGATTCGCATCAAGCCAAGGACGAACTTCACCTTGGTGTTGCCCCTCGTGATGCGCACCACCCCGGACCCAATCCACACCGAGCCAAGGACAAAGTTCGCCTTTCTCATGAGGGAAATCTTGTGACCATGCTCGTTGTACCAGCGAGCCTGGTATCGTCCGGACAGTCCGAGGCCTGCTCCAACACCAAGGTACCTTAACACCATGGTCTCTTGTAGGTCATCAGAAGTCATGGGCCCATGGTGACACGCCGACCCCTTTTGCAAGTCGGTGCACCAGCTCGGGTGGGAGGTTGCCAACCACCCGGATCGACGAGAGACTACTATCAAGGTAGGGTCCCCACACTACCTCAGACCCCCAACTGCCTCAAAGCGACGGAGCTCATAGGGAGGCCTACCCCAAGCTAAATTCCTGGGCCAACCTCGACGAGGTCTATGAGACCAACCCCGACGAGGTTCGTGAGACCAACCTCGGGCGAGGTCCAGGGTCAATCCTGAGGGAAGTCCAAGGCCAAACCCAAACGGATTCCAAAGTCAACCACGGACCGGTCTCGGAGTCCCAAACGTGGCGGGACCCATGCAAAGTAAAGGACGTAGATACCCCTAGGAGTAGACTAAGCCCCGAGGGCAAACTTGTAACTTCACTCGTCTTTCCCTGTCTCTCTATAAATAGAACCTCTTGTAATAGGAGAGGAGATGTCATTTTGTAATCCTAGACACTTATATTAAACACACTTGGTCATTCTTGTGCTTCTTCTTGAGTCCCTCCACATCCTTGGCAGTCTTCACATCCGACCAGATGTGCTTCTAAATTTACTATCCGATCTCGTATCAACGACAATATGCATTAATGAAATTTAAGTTTTTCCCCTCCTATTCCAGTGAATCACGTTAGTGTCCACCGAGTAAGCACAACAGCCCAAGGTTAGTGGAGCGTCCATCAGTGTGGGGGCAAAAATGGTTTTGAGTTATCGCAATGCATCCTCTGGCATGGAAGTGAAGCAAAGAGAGGACATGACTCTTGATATGACACATCAGGGATGGATCCATGTAACCCTAGTTAGCTAGTCCCCTACAACCCTACAGCCATCTATGGCAATAATGGGTGTGTTTTTTAGGCTACAGCTTATAGCTACGACGGATGACTTTTAGCCCTAACACAAGCACTTATATGAATAAAATAAATACCGATAAGTCGTTTCAAAATGATGACGGAGAAGCCATTCCGTTTATTCAGGAAAGCTATAAGTCATAAGCTAAAAAAAGGGGGGCCCAACAGCTAGCCGAAAGCAGCAATACATTTTGCGTGGGGCCAAGCCAAACAATCTCATGGACAGCGTAGCAAATGATGGTAGGTTGGTGATCATGCATGGATTGAAGAAAAAAATGCAGTCGAGAGCTCAAAATCCATCATCCATATATTTTTTTCACCTTCCGTAGCTACTAAGATTTTGCATGCAGTTCTGAGTTGATTGTCTTCTGCTAATGATAGGGGAGTGCCACAAATTGTCATAGCTCATGAGTCATGAGCAGGGGGCTGCTGCTCTTTCCACAGCATCATGCCCTAGCAGCTTGCAGCTCTGTGATCACCACACACAGGTTAGAAAATTCACTCATTCTGGTATCTGACCATGCACAAAATAGGAATTTTTTGTACGGATAATCCCTTTTTTATTCGAAAATACATAAATATACCCGCGAGAAAATTTTTTACAAAAATAATCCTCAGTCGCCGCCCCATTGGGCGACTTCTGCCTTTCGCCCAACCGGGAAGCGACATTTAGGAAATGTGTGAACCGTTGGGCGACTTATGCAGTCGCTCTACGGTTGAGCGACTGTAATTTCAGTCGCTGTACGGTTGAGCGACTGAAATTGCAGTCGCTCAACGGTAGGGCGACAGGAGTGGATGCCACTTATTCCACCGCCTGCCGCCCACTAGCAACCACTTTTCCCTCATTTCCCCATTTTGCGCAGAGAAGAAGAGAGGAGGAAGAGGAAGGGGAGAAAAGAGGGAGGAGGGGAAGAAAAGGAGGAGAGGGGAGAAGAGAAGGAGAGGAGGACAGGGTTGAAGGAGGAGGTGAGGGAGGAAGAAGGAGTCCAAGCTATTCCATCGATTTGGATCCAGGTATTTTTGTTAATTAGGTTGTATTTACACTATTGTTTAGATGAAATATTGGTGTTAGTAAAAATTGTAGATGTAGTATATATTTTGTAGTATGAAAATTTGACTACCCTTTTTAGTATGGAAAGTTTAGTTTAGTGTTGAACGATGTTATTTGACAGGTCGTAAATTTCAATCATACATGTAGGTCTACATCATTAATGGCCAGTACTACATTGAGAGTGTATTATGGTGCTGGAATGATTCGTGAAGGTCCGAATGGTGTGGATTTAAGCGATTTTCCGCAAGTCACTCTCGTACTTCCCGATGACGAGAATGCTGGAATGACAGATGTGCAGCATTGGCTGACCGAGAGTTTTTCATTGGACCCCGAGGTGTGCAGCGTCGTTGTGCAAGGGCTTTGGAGCCGGTCTCCCACTGACATCAGATGGGAGTTGAAGACATTAGTGCGCTCAGCTTCGTGGAAGGGATTTGTGCAAGGGTGCCGGCGCCGTGGATACGAGTGTGTCCTGCTTGTGCAACCGTGCTCACTACAAGCAGCTGCGCAAGCTCGTGCGTCCGCCTATGCTTCGTAAGGTGCTAGCAGCTCGGGCGGGCCGCACGTTGGTGGAGCTGATGAAGTTGCTCGTGATGAAGGCAATGCGGTACATGGAGGAGAGTTACGGCCGTCAAGCTATAGAGAGGGAACTGGGCAAGCTGATGCGACACATGGAGGAGAGTTACAGCTGTCAAGCTATAGAGACGGAACTGGGCAAGCAGATGAAGGAGAGCATAATGAGTATATCGTGCATCAGATGGAATCTGATGACCAGAGGGCATGTGATGAAGAGCAAGCTGTAGAGGACGACGAGGAGGATAGTTCGGATGATGAAGAAGTTCCTATCCCCCAGGAATGGAACCGGTTTAATGCGGAGGGTGTTTCCGCCCATGATGAGCATGAATCACCATGGGAGTATCATGAGACAGAGGTTCGGGTGCATGCTACGTTTGCTGACAAGGAAGCGCTGCAGGATGCCATCAAGCTTTGGGCCCTCTCAATGCAACGGACATTTCGCGTCGTCAAATCAAGCCAGGAGCAGTACACTGTGAAGTGCGAGCAGGCTGGTTGTCCTTGGAGGGTGCACGCACGTAGACCGAAGTATGACACTCACTGGATTGTGTCCAAGGTGGAGCCGCACTCCTGCATTCTGAACACTGTCTTGGCGAGGCATCGTAACCTGACGTCCGGATTTATAGCCAATTTGATGTATGGGGAGATAGTGGAGAAGAGAGATATTGCGGCAACACATATTGTGGTAGCTATCGAGAATAAATTCAAGTATAAGATTAGCTACGCGAAGGCGTGGCGTGCCAAGCAAAAGGCGTTGGAAAAACGTTTTTGCACTTTCGAGGCGGCGTACGACAACCTTCCTCGTATGCTTAAGGTGTTGCAACAAAGGAACCCGTGCACGTACATCGCCGTGCACGAGAAGCCGTCCATAAGTCCACCGGGATTTGCAGTGTTGCAGAGAGCATTGTTTGCATTTGGTGCTAGCATTGAAGCATTCAAGCACATGCTACCAGTGATCTCTGTAGATGGGACCTTCTTGACAGGCAAATACAAAGGGCAGCTCCTGACGGCCATAGGCGTTGATGGTAACAATCAAATATTGCCGCTGGCTATTGCATTTGTGGAGAGCGAGAATTATGAGAGCTGGCTGTGGTTTCTCAGACATGTGAAGGCTGGAGTTGTAGGCAGCCGTCCTGGTGTGTGCGTAATCCATGATCGCCACGCCGGGATTATAAAGGCGATACGAAAACTGCAAGAAGACCCTAAGGAGAGCGTTCCTTGGCCGGACATGAGGAACCGGTGGTGCAGTCGTCACTTAGGGGCAAACTTTTTCAAGCAATTCCCGAAACAATCTTTGATGAAGCTATTCAAGAGGCTGGCTAGGCAAAACCAGCAGAGAAAATTTGATGCTTTATGGGGGTTGTTGGATGAGCACACCAGAAAGAACGTCGACGAGAGGAGCAAGGGGCCGGTCATTCCTGGGGCGGCACAACCGCAATGCTTGGCAGCAATCGATGAGTCTAACCCAAGTGGTCCAAGAAGGAGGAGCGCGCGAAACATCAAGTGCTTCTCGCAGTGGATCGAGGGGGAACCATTGGAGAAGTGGTCGTTGTTGCACGACACGGATGGCGCAAGGTACGGAATAATGACAAGTAACCTTGCCGAGGTGTACAATTGGGTTCTCAGGGGTCTCCGTTCTCAGCCCCTTGTCGCCATCGTGGAAGGTGTTCTTCACAGCACAATCCGCTACTTCAGGGAGAGGCACGCGAGTGCCGCTATTCATGCGGGCAATCCCGGAGCCCTGTATTCGTCAAAAATTACCACGTACATGGAGACGAAGGCACAGAAGGGTCAATTGCACACAGTGCATGTCATGGGCAACAGGGAGCATCGTTTCGAGGTGATACTCCGTGACAGAGCCGGATTTGGGACATCTCGTTCACTTATTACTCACGAGGTATGCCTTGGAGATCATGCAAACGAACCTAACTGCACATGCAACAAGCTTAAGTTGTTACACTGCAAGCTTGGTGTGGGGAGCTCCGGGGGTTCAGGGCGGTGGGAAACTTCACCACTTTGGACATTTCAGCGAGGACCTGGTTCCGGATATTAACATGCTGAAGGGTGGGAAGGGTCGGCGACAGAGCCGACGTATTAGAAATGACATGGACGAATCACAAGCTGGAACATCTGGTGCACGTTGTGGGCGATGCGGTCAGGAGGGGCACACAGCTAGACGATGCAATGCATGTCCGGATCAGTAGTTGGTGTTGTAATGCATGCTAAATTCCCTTTTCTGTAATGCACTTATTTACAATGTCATTTAAGTATGTACCATTTAAGTATTGCAATTTTTGTTGCCTTGTGATAACAACTCGACGTACTCATTGTGTCTGCATTTCGGCCACGCTGGTTGCTTTTCGGCAATTTTTTTGGTCTTGTGATAACAACTCCACAACTCCACGTACATATCAACCAATTCATCACATGCTTAACAACGTTGCAGGTCACAGAAAATGAAGGCGTCATGCACTTACAACACGAAACAACACATACATTGCACATACAGACAGAATTTATGGAAAGTTCTACACCCAAAACATCAACACAACAGTCCTAACGCCACAGCATCAACACATTCGGTACCCTCGTGACTTACATGCCAAACGAGCCTCGTGGCACCCACATGGAGAATTGCTGAGGGGGCCGCCTCGGACGTGGCTGGCCGTCGTTGTAGTGGCACGCACATATGCAACTTGGGTTCGCGCAGCAACATGTCGGATCGTACGAGCTTCCTATGTTGACAACCTCCTCGTTTCCCCTCTCGCGTTGCATCTGTTGGCGGAGCTCATTGTTCTCCTCATTGAGAGTCTCCATTCGGTACTCCAAGTCCATTATTCGGTCCCATAAAGTACCCACATAACGGTCAATATACCGTTCATGAGGAGGGTCGATCCAGCGGGAGAAGTCGCATTTCGCCATCTGCGAAAAAGGACAGTAAATATGGAGGGTCCATAAGCAATAAAAAAATGTACTATTAGTAATTTGTACCCCGGAGCGTGGGCATCGGAAGAAACGGCGCCCGCCATCGTTCGGCCCTTCCAGGACCTGCACGACCACGTACTCATTGTGTCTGCATTTCGGCCACGCTGGTTGCGCACGCCGCTTGGTACCAAGCGGTACTGTGGACCGAACATCTCCCTCCTTTCCAAGGGAAGGTCTTCCTTCGGTGACCCATATCCGACTGGCCCCTCATCTTCCGCCATGGTATGTTCCACCACGAAATAGAAGGTACTTCTTTGTTCGATTTACAGGGTTTTCTGGCTACAACTTCATGGGACCTCTACCGTGCTATTTATATCGAATGGCGGGACAAAAGAGGGCTGCTTTGCCCAGAGACATGACAAAAGCGCTCAGCTTTACTCGGTGAGATGACAACACATGCCAGCTTTACGCAGTGATATGACAAAACGGGGCAGCTTTGCTCAGTCAGATTACAACACATGTCAGCTAAACTGCCTACATAAAGGCTACGATCTGAAAAGCCTTCATAGGGACATAGGCATGTATCCTACGACCTGAGGATAATCCAGGCCTATCGCTACAGAAACCAATAAAATAGGGGCGTAGGCTGTAGCCTTTACAGTGAGTGTTCACGTCATAGGCATGTATCCTTTCCAGTGAGTTTTCATGTCACCTTTGCTTGTTGTTTCAGAAATACAGGCTACACGCTCTGAAAAGCCTACATAGGGACATTAATTGCTACACTGAAATCCTGAAAAAGCGAAAAGATTGGTACGACCTCCTCTCCATGGACTATGCCTACTGCACCAGATAACCTGCCTACATAAAGGCCTCCTATGTCTTCCATACCACATCTCCTCCTCAAGACATCACAATACTACCACACAACAATGTCTTCCTGGAAGTCCGACCCATTTGGAGTGCCGAAGTGGCATGAGCGCCCGAAGTGCCATTGCGGCTTTAGGACGATGTTGTGCGTCTGGACGGATCCAGTACCACGAGCCAACTACGGCCGTAGGTTCTTCAATTGTCCAGACCTGGATGACGACTTCGTGGTAACGACGACAATTAAATCCCTTGTTTCTCGTTATCGTTTTTCAACTTGATCCATGACATCTACCACGCCACACATAGGCTTGCAAGTTCATCGAATGGGTGGATCGGGTGCCGCCGGCATGGCCAGGGAACCGGCCAAAGGAGGTGGAAAACAAAGGACAATACTTTGTCAAGATGACTCACGCTCGCGAGGTGGAACGACAGATGCGGCTTGAGCAAGAGCGCCGCGTGAGGGTGGACCAAATCCGTCTGAAGGGCAAGGAGGATGAGATGCAAAGGAGGCGGGAGCAGCTAAGTCTGCGTGAAGCAGCCATCAAGCGTCAGGAGGAAGAGCTTGAAGCTCGTGAGGCAGCTCTCAAGTCCAAGAATGACAGGAAAAAGGATGCAACGGAGCCATCTTCAAGGCGCGATAAAAAGGGGAAACAACCACGCTACACCCAGTAGACAAAATGTTACGAGCAATTGGGTGGGTTAGTCGCATATTATGCTATATGTTATGCATGTAATAAAATTGTACGCGGCATGTTATGAAGTTTATTTATATTCATATAAGGTTATTATCTCGTGTGTTCGCATTCAATGATTCAGATAGCAAGTCATTTAACAATATTAACATACTCTTGGTACACTAATTTTAGTAACATAAATATATCACTTAGCAATGTATATATCAAACGTTCTACAGTCAATTGTTTTTAAAAAATATTTCTCAAAATTTTTAATGCACCTACAATATACAATAAACATAACCTTTTATTACAACTATACCATATGTTTTTCCAGTTTAAAACTACAAAATTGACAAAACTCTAAAAATTCACGGGGCAATCTAAAGTCGCCCATCTATTGGGCGACTGCGCTTATAAGTCGTCCATCCATTGGGCGACTACTATAAAGTCGCTTAACAGGAAAGCAACTACTTGCAGTCGCTCAATCATCGAGCGATAAATATTTTGTCGCTTCCCGGTTGGGCGAAAGGCAGAAGTCGCCCAATGGGGCGGCGACTGGGGATTATTTTTGTAAAAAATTTTCTCGCGGGTATATTTATGTATTTTCGAATAAAAAAGGGATTATGCGTACAAAAAATTCCACAGAATAGACTCATATATTTGCAATAGGAACCAATAATTACATCGCATGGCATCTCAATGTCTTCTGATTATTATTTTCATGGAGAAATCAGTGGCATGGGAAAAAGAAAGGAGATCTTAGATCTTGGAGGCATAGGGATCAATGGAGTGACACTACTAGAAATTAGCCTGCCATCCTACGTTTGTGACAAGTACGTGCAAAAACACCATCAATTGGCTCAAGTACGCATGCACGAGGAGAGGAAAAGAGCCAAGCACTTATCATTCGATTTGGCTCGAATCTCGAGGCACGAAAAGTAGTGATATCAGCTCCTTCACCTTCCAGGGCAAAGAAAGCGATAGCCTAGCCCATAGCCACTGTCACCGTAAGGAGGCCTACAACTTCACTACTTTCACATGCAGCATCTCTGCGTTTAGTAAACAAGGGGAAATTAATCAAATGTATAATAGCAAATGGACTTATATCTAAGGTAAAAAAAAAAAGTTGCCCATAACAACAGGACGCAGAGTTCAAACGGATTTGTATCCTCTGCCCCTGGATCAAATGTAGTGAGCATATTTTTTAAAACATCAAATTGAACTACAGTGCTCTATCATGAGAAATTACGAATGCACAGAGTGTTGATTTTCGATCAAACGGTGAATGCTGTTTGAACTGAACAAAAGAGGATACCGCGAAAAAAACAAGCTTCAGTTGGTACGCGTAGCCAGTGAACATTTCGCAGCACCCCAGAAGGGGCAACCGGGACATCAACCTTTTGGATTGAAAGGACTTCGGAGTCGGAGTTGGAGATGAGCTTGAGAAGCGAAGCGAAGTGAAACCCCCTTTTTGTTTCTCTTTGGGAATGAGAGCTTTGCTTAGGGGGAGTGAGAATCAGCCAGGAGAAGCTACTGCCACTGTTGTCTCGTCTCATGCATGAAGGCATGCATTCTGCTCTTCCTGGAACAGACAAGAACACAACGTACATATTAGTAGCACTAAAAAACGAGTTTGCACTTGATATTTCCCTTTACAATTATACACACAAATACATGGATGATATTTGATTGACGTGCATGTCTGTCTTGGTTCTTGAAGCTGCACCAACAATCTTTTTCAGGCTTTTACTGACAGTGAGTTCAGGTCAGCTATCAGCCTTATCACACTGTAGTCATGTCCATGTAGTGAACAATTGAACATTAAGCAGGCAATAAATCAGCACATATTTGATACTAGAACAGATTTCAGTGTTGCAAGGCTTGGAGACAAGTGTATAGAATCACAGGATTAGTTTTGGCACTGTTTACAGAGTGGAACTTTGGTAGAGCTTTGTATGAAAATGAACTCTAAGCTGGATCATGAATTTCATAGGTGCTCTACATTATACATCGTGTTCAAACAATAGTAGTTCTCCTTCTTTACAGGTATCTCAGCAATCAGCATTAAGCTAAAACATACTTGTGGTGAACCTTATGTATCTCCCTAAACTCTTCAAAATCATTATAGTTCTATGTAAAAAGTTAACTGCATGGTGGTGTGGTGAAGATTACTTGAGTAGTAGCATTATTGTGTAGATAATAAGAGCAGTTAGATCAACCACAGCTGTATAAAATCATGGTGTGCATTGCTTATTGAGATCTCCCATAGCCCTAGGCCCTAACTAGGGTATCAATATCTGAATGGTCTAGTAGTTGAAGTGACTTTGTTTTCAAGAGTTGTTTTTTTTTTTTGTAACTTGACTTTTCGTTATTACTATACAAATGTATTTAAGACATCTTTAAATGAGCCAAAATCTCCTTTTTAAAAGAAAAAATTAGCTCACACTTATTGATAGGATATTTGTTGATAAGGTACTAATGCATAAGCATATGTTGTCTAAAAAAATGATATAGTGTTGTACAATGCAAAATCAGCCAGTACAAGGGGTGATTTGTTGATAAAGTGTTTCTGTCTCTCCCTGCACGTCTGCCCTTGACTGTTTCTGATGTACATGTATTATACCATTTTTTGAGACAACACACACTTGCATGAGTCCCTTATCAATATATGTCCTATCAATAAGTGTGAGCTAATTTTTTCTTCTTTTCAAAAAGAGATCTTGGCTCAACCAAAGGAAGATGTCCCTAATACATTCGCACAGTGATACAAAAAGGTCAAGTTACAAAAGGAACTCTCTTGGGAATAAAATCACTTCAACTACTAGACCATTCAGAGAAGACTGACCTAATTAGGGCCTAAGGCTAGGGGAGATATCAATGAGCACAATGCACACCATGATTTTTATACACAACCATGGTGATAAAAGTTACTCCTTTGGTTGATCTGACTGCTCTTATCTACACAATCCGCCAATCGAAACTTGACATATTATATGTTATGAAATTGTGTGTATATTCATAAGGCCCAATAGACAGTATATATAGAGAATACAAAGGAATATTATAAGGAAATATGTTCTACACAAAGAAGGAAAGAAATAAGAATATGCCTATTCTAACACATCAAATTCATAGTGGATCACACACATGTAATTTGAAGAGAAAATACAAATGTTGCACCCAATTCTGTGGCTTCGTGAAGAAGTCAATAATATGTAATTCTGAGGGCACAAACTGTAGAGCAAGCACTCTCTCCTGCACCTGAGCGAATGTATGAACCATCGATACTAATATGCTTGGTGAGCTCATACTTCATTAGGTCACAGGCAATACTGATAGCACCTGTACTGTCAAACAAAAGAGTTGCAGGTCTCATCACAGGCTCCAAAATTTGTAAGTAGCCAACTTAACCAAGCAACCTGTGTTATCACTGCTGGCATAGCTCTCAACTTAACCTCTGCACTCGAACGGGAAACTACAATCTGTTTCTTTGTCTTCTAAGTAATCAGGAAGGAACTAAGAAAAACACAATAAATAGAAAGAGAACGACGATTAGAAAGATCACTAGCCTAGTTTGCATCGAAGTACGCCTGAAGCTGTAGTGATTTGGAGTTAGGAAAAAACAAACGATGAAAGATGTCTCACGCAAGTAGCAAAGAACCCGAAGAACATGATGGTAATGAAGGGGGGTAGGACGAGCTATGAACTGACTCAAGATATAAACAACATGAGCAATATCAGGATGACTACTCACAAAATATACTAGACTACCAACAAGATGGTGATATCGAGTAGGATCCTCAAAAAGATCACTGTCAGTAGCCCAAAGCTGAAAAAATAACTCCATAGGAATCTCAATAGTGTGTCAGTCAGACCAGAACGATTAGGAAGATCCTAGACATGCTTCTGCTAAGAGAGATAGTAGCCCTCAGGTGTGGAATTAACCTCAATCCTAAGGAAGTACGTAAGAGAACCAAGATCAGTCATCAGAAACTGCTCACTAGGATGTTTCTTCACATATATGATGAACGAGGAGTCATCACCAGTGATAAGCATGTCATCTACATACAGAAGAAGCAGTGTCCTACCCCAAGGTGAGACATGGACAAAAAAAGCAGGATCATGAGAACTAACAGTGAAACCGACAATGATAATCATTGAGGTAAAATGCGCAAACCAGGTATGACGAGCTTGTTTGAGGCCATAGAGCACGGTGAAGATGACAGACGTGCCCATCTAGAACAGAATACCTAGGTGGTGATTGTATGTAGACCACCTTATGCAAAACACCATTAACAAAGGCATTCTTAATATCCAGTTGAGATAAGCCATGGCAAACAAAAGCAACCGCAACAAGAATGTGAACAGTTGTCATATGGGCAACAGGGAAAAAAGTCTCATCGTAATCACAACCATACTCCTGCTGGAAGCCGCAAGCCACAAAATGAGCCTTGTAGCTCTTGATAGTACCATCAAATCGGGTCTTAATATTGTACACCCGGTTGCACATGATAGGACGAGCATGCACATGTATCGGTACAATATCCCAAGTCTTCATACGCCGAAGAGTATCAAACTCCTCTACCATAGCAAGCTACCACTCAAAATGAGAGCAGCCTCACGATAAGAATTAGGCTGAGTGATAGCGAGCATGAGCTGTCGGATGTCCGGTCATGAAAGGTGTAACGGGGAGCATCCTTAGGAGGTTCAGATATAGGTGTTGGCAAGATACCAGGAGAAGAGACTTTCTTGGAAGTTCATCCATGTGGAAATGCCTCTCATATGACCTCCATGCATCATCAAACCTCTGCTGATCAATCGCATTCTCTATCTCCAATGCTAGCTCAGACAGGTCACAAGCTTGGACTAGAACATTTTTAGTAATACTGGAAAAGCAAGTGCCACAACTACCAATATGTAGCTTCAGGTTCAAGAATCCGATATTATTATCACCAGTGTGATTAGTCCCAAGAAACTTATAGTCCAAGCAATGTGCGCTGTCACGAGCAACCAAACATCGTGGACCCACAAGTAATGAAGATACAGCACAGGTTGAACAAGATCTTGTACAAATTCTTCCAACGCAAAGTATTTGCCTGATATGGATAAGGAGGGTCACACAACAGAACAAAAAAAGCTCAAACTAATACAAGAAATGTTAGAATTCAGCAGGTTCCGCCATTGAAATGACTGGATTTCAGCAATAGTTATCAGAAATTCCCAATCAACAAGTGAAGTACAGCTAATAGAAGAATCGCACTGACGAATTTGATGCATAACTCATCGGTATTCCTCTGCCCAATTATAACAAGGCAATCACAACAGAACTGCGAGAGAAAGCGCAATAATAACAACTGATGACCAGGAAATTTTGCATCTTTGCTAGTATGAAAACAAGAAGACATAGCCAAAGAGATCCACAATGCAAAAGGCAATCTCACGGTTGGTAGCTTCAGTGGCAGACCCAGAACAAAAGTTTTTTTTGGGGGGGGGGGGCTAGTGGGACAAGACCAAATCAATGACAATTTCGCAAATTGCAAACTAGAATTGTGTTTTATACCTCACGGTCGCTGCCTCTATAACTCTCTTCGCTCTTAGTGCACATTGCAGAGCAAGCCGGCCGGCGACAGCCTCACAGCAGCACAGCCCTCAGTCACAGCCGCCCATGCGGCCAAGCCCAACTACTCCCTCCTGCCGTTCTACTGTGGGTATGCTAAGAATAACAATACCTGGAAGCATCCAGAAATGAGTTCAGTAACAAAGCTGTGCAGTGTAAAAGTAGAATTATTCTAGAGTAGCAGGAAGCAGCATTACTCCTAAAAAGTTGGGAAAGCTCCATATTCAACATCCACATTGTAATACGCATGCAAGTAACTACCATGTTCCGTCAATTTGAAGTTAATCTAACTACCATTTATCATCTTTCCCTCAACTGAGGCTCGTCTGAATCGTGTTTGTATACTTAGAAATCGATTATGAAGTTCTTTGAAGTGGAAACAAACACTCTATGTGTAATATCTAGGAAATCTAATAGCAGTATATTCGTTTCAATAGACCACTAAGACACCCAACAAAGCTGAAATATCGTCTCAACAGGCTAAATGGAAATGAGATCTCATTAGTTAAACTAGCATATCCAAAAGAAGTGAAGAACGCATGCCACACATCACAAAGTTAAGAAGACCAAACATGGAAGAGGCTGCAGTAGTCCTAGCTCTTGGCAAGCTTGTTACCTCTTTCGGAGTATCATCACTAAATGTTTTCCTAAAGAAAGAAGCCGCACTGGCTCCCAGCCTCTCCAGTCTCCAGATGACCAGATCCACCTCTGCCCTCTCCACTTCTCTTCTCCAGACTCCACTCCAGATCCCCTCCCTCACAGGCAGCCTCCGGCCTCCCTGGACCCTAAAGGCTCCCTCCCTCCCTTTTGAGTCCCTTCCTTGAGGCTTGAGTTCCTTCGGTCCTGCCTGGCTTGCTACCGATTGCCAGATTGGTTGGCCATGCGGGCGTCGGTATAGGTTGGTGGGGCTTGCAGCCTTTGCTGCTGGTGTGTTGCATGGTTGGCATTGGCCTGGTATGGATTCAGTCATTCAGGTAATTTAAGCCCAAGTGGCAAGTGCCCAACTCTCCAGCCACGTCTACAAACAAAACAGAAGTTCTTCAGTTTCTTCCTCTTCTTCTACCTCGGGTCTGGACTGTCCAGCCGGACGACCTCAAGACCAGGAAGGCATGGCGCCCAGCCAGACCTAGGAAGCTAGAGTACCTATTCTCCAGCCAGAGGTAAGGTGGACGCCAGGCCCTCTTGGCCTCTGATAGGTCCGCCACTAGGTAACTTAGCACATGTTGCTGCTAAAGAGAGTTTGCAAGTGTACAGTTGCTGCCATTGAAATCTTCAATCTTGGTTTATCAAATATCAATCCACCCCACAAGCAGTGACGAATCAGAATTTCACTAAGCCTCGGGCCAAATTCTAATGGACTAATACTTACGCCAAATCCTACTCACGCAAAGACTTAACAAAACGGTACAGCACAAATGCAAAATAGATATGAAATTTAAACCATATGCTTAACGATACTACAAAATAGGAAGGACATAGTAGAGAAATACAGCTCGAGTACCTAAATAACGAGGATTTGGTCTATCGGTTTCCGAAGCCTAGGACCGTCAACAATATCATTTGGATTTAGTTCAACACGAGGATTGTTTTGCTCTGTTTTACTAAAAAAACACATAACACATGGCATTCACTCGGATTTCAGTAGAAGGATAAGGGATAAATGGGGGAAGGGGTAGGGAGTAGTGGAGTACCAGATCAGCGCTTGCCTCTGCAACTCTACGGTTTGTTTGCCCGACTGCCAGTCCCCGTCCTGTTGATTCCGAGGGCCCAAGGCAACGGGCCGGCGGCGGAGAGCTCCCAACGGCAGCGGCCGTGAGCCTCCAAGGAGCTGCGGCGGCTAGGGATTTATGCGTCAGTCCACACGCGAGAGAAAGGCAGACAGAGAGAGGGGGGGGGGGGGGGGGTGCAAGGCGCAGGCGAGCGATTGGATTTGAGGCAAGAAAAGGGGGAGATTTCCTCGCACGGAGCGCCGGCCTGCTAAGAGCACAAACTCGGGCGATGGCTCCACAAAGCACGGCGGTGCACCACCGACGAAGCGCGCACCGGGAGGTGCTGGCCGACGGAATTTCATCTGGGGTAAAAAAAATTGAGCTCTTTTATGGTAACTTAAAATAAATATAAACAGTTTAATTCCAATAGTTCAAAATAGTTATAATTTGGTTATACTACCACCTACACTACTAGTAGTAGAATCTTTAAAAAGGTAAAATTATAAAGGAAGCAGCACGTCCCTTATTTGTAGGAGCGCTCTCTCCTTCACCCGTTCTTATCCTCCCAGCCCTACTCCGGATGGGTGGGGCCATCATCTTGCTGTCAAACAGGCAATCCAACAGGAGGTGGTCCAAGTACGAGCTAGCGCACACCATGAGAACTCACAAGGGTGTAGATGACAAGTGATTCGGCTGCCTCACGTAGGAGTAGGATGAGAACGGCAAGATCGGCATGGCACTATCCAAGGACCTCATGGCGGTGGCCGGGGATGCGCTCAAAATGAACACCACAACGCTTGGCCAGCTCGTGCTACCATTGTCGAAGCAGTTGCTGTTCATGGCCACATTGATCGGCAAGAAGAAGCTGTTCAAGATGAAGATCAAGCTGTATGCCCCCCCCCCCCCCCCCCGCGACTTCAAGCTCACGTTCAAGCAATTTTGCATCCACACCAGCGGTCGGGTCGTGCTGGATAAGCTGGAGAAGAATCTAGACCTCACCGACTGGCACATGGAACCATCATCCGGCACATGGAACCATCACAGATGATGTTGTATCGGTTCGCCAAACATGTCCAGCAGTTTGCTTTGGTACAAGCTGGCCTACAGTGAGGCCAAGGGGATTGGATCAGGAGGTGCACAGGATCTACAGAACCTACACTTGGCGTGCCGGATGCAAACGTGGACCTTGCCAAAAAAATAAGGTTGAAAAACAAAAGCCTATAATATTCTCACAAATCAACGGTCAGATTTTTTTTTCTACTACCACCTTTTTACTACTGATATAATAGTGAGAAGATGAATATACTGCAATGGATGATTGTATTGAGGCTTGAGGGCGGTTTATATAGAGTACAAGGCTTGGAGGGCAAGAAGACTCTTCTAGAGATAAGGCAAGTATCACAGGATTACAAATCCTAAACTACCAAATATAGAGATATGCCAATATGCTCTAACATCCCCCGCAATTGTAGCAGTAGCGTCACGGACAGCAGGAGTGTCTCGGACGGTCAAATTGGAGAGGAAGCTGCAGGTGGGGAACCGTCAGGCTGACATCCCCGCAATCACAGCGGGAGCATCGGGAACTTCTGTGGCGAAACGGACGTGGCGACTATAGAGGGAACCGACAAGTTTGCTCAAGTTTTTTGTTCATATTTTCTGGTAAAATTGGCTAAAATCAACCAAAAAACAAAACGAATACTACACTGCCTACTGCTAGTAGCACCCCATCAACCATTTGGCCCATCCTCCATAGAGTCATCGACTCATTAGATGAAATATGCAAGGTGACATGGGCATGCCACAGATGACTCAAGTAGCCTCTCCATTGGGCCTTTAAGTCCAACATGCATGGGCTACACATCGGGTCAGAATATTGCTCAGCCCAGCACCCCTCTTCTTCATTTCTGTTCTCTGTACATGCCATGTTTGCTATCCTACTTCTACATCTGATGGCTGATGTGCATCAATAATTATCTGCATATGGATTTTCTTCTGCTATAGTACGATGCACAAGCCATATCTGCCGCAGGTCATAAAATTTGTGATTTAAGTCGCAGATTCACTATATCATTCATAATTTGTATTAATTTTGGTAAAATGGTATTTATCAATATCGCACCAAAATAAATTAGGATTTACCGATATCAAACTATATTTTTAAAAATGTCATATATTACCGAATTAATAATACCGTATTTGCCATATATTGTATGTACTAAACCGAATTTACAGAATGAATAGGCCTACAAGCTGAGCTCTAGTCTAGGTCTAGACTTTGACCCCAACTCAAACTCGCTCGAACTTCTACTAAGCTCAAGCTTGGGAGGCCAAGCTCGCTTAAGTTTGGCTCATTTACAACCCTATGTCAAAGCATATGAAGATACTTTAAGGTGAAGGTAAAGACGAAGTCAATAGATAGTGTCTGAAAGTTTCATTGAGGGTATTTTAGTAGTTGGCCAAATACCGAGTTAGTGTTTAATCAAAGCCGCGGTGAGGAGAAGCGCAAAGAAGAAGTGGTTTAGACCAGAGAGAGTTGGAATTAGCAAGTGAACAAATCGCTAAAGAGTTAGCGGGTTGAGTCTTGTAAATACTTTGAGAAACATATGTGAATGTGCAAAACTCGTATTAGTGTGATTGATGGATTTCTCTAGTAGGCTTAATAGGTTGGTTTCATAAGGGTTGTTATCAAGAGGGGAGGAGAGGAGGTGGGGGAACCAAGGATTGTAGGATTTAGGTTTTTATTCTACCATTTTGCCTTTTTCCATGTTTGTGTGAGAGAGAACTTAAGAGAGGAAAGAGTGGTGCTTTACCTGTACTTTGTAATCATCTATAGGTACGTAAACCTCATTCTCCATTAAAATAGATCAAAGGTTTATTTCAATCATGTTCTTGTTTGTGTTTTTACTTAGTTTTATTTGCTCTTGAGCTAGATTTGTGATTTCAGGTTCGTGAGAGTTTTAACCCGATCTCTTGCTTAAATTATTTTGCTAGGACACATGGAAATATATTTGGAATATCTCAATGCCTTAGATCCTCACGATTAATAAGTAATTTGAATTTTAGGATTTTTAGTGTTCTTGTGAACTAGATTCAATTATCTTTAATTTGGTGAACTCGAGTTCAAGAATCTCGTAATTCTCGATTAGTTTAGGTTCCTATTGCCTTGAACAAGTCTAATGCAAAATTTGAAAGTATTTAGATGAGAATTGAGCAAATTCTTGAGATTTGAGCTTTTGGCTCGAGATGTTTTCAGGTCTGGGAACAGGAGACCGGTCAGATCAAGCCCAAACCTGCAGTCAGACCAGCCTGCCAATCAGATCGGTCGCAGGCCCACGGTTAGATTGGCCTCTCAATGATGGTCTCACGTGCTCTATACAGTAGGCTGCTGATTTTGTTGGCTCTTGTCTTTAATTTTGTTTTGTTTAGCGTAGTTAGTGTGATCTGAACTTAATGACTATCATAGTTACTTGAGTGAAGTTTTGAATACCTCAGAAAAAAATATTTTGAAAATCATTTTGTGATTACTAGCGCCAGTCCTACAGTTTGCCACGCACAATCAGTAGCACGGTTACCCACTGACTGACTGACATTAGTGCTGGCCACCACTCACCTCTCCTCGTGACATCATTGACATGGAAGAGATGGAACACAACAGTTGCATGAGCCACACCAATGTCTCATTGTTGCATACTTAACCAAAAGGGAGTGAAGGTGACAACTGAAGACGACTCCTAAGTCCTACCTGCTCAACAAGTAAGCTACTTCCAAGCTACCACTCTACAAGAAACAGAAAAATGAGCTGAAAAGACCACATTTCACAGTCGAGAGAACAAGAGGCAGGCAGGCAGGATCAGGTCGTCTTCTCCTACAGGTGAAACACATTGAAGATTACAAAAAAACTCTGGAGCCGGCAAGTCGAAATGCTTCAGAATTCTTCCATGCCCTCGTCGAAGAGCATCTCGTTGTAGCGGCATTCGCGGCTGCAGAAGGCCCTCTCCCCCCTGGAAGATCAGGACACCAGAATTGGTCACTCAATCAGATGACATCAAAGAATGAAAAAAAAAGATATTTCCGTGAGCTAGTGATAGTTCTAGTTCGTTGCGATGTACTAGTCCATTAGCATTTAGCGTATTTAGTTCTACCAAAGTACAGACCTGATAAGCTTTTTTTCCCACTGAATCTTCACCGTGGCCAAATAGCTTAGAACGCCAGGAAAGTTTTAGGTGAAAATGAATAAACTAAGCAAGTTGATTACTAGCTGAGACATACTTAATTTTCACTCTCAACAGCTAAAATATTGAGAGCAATCTGCACTGAATATTCAATTCTGAAACTTCAGAGAGTTGGAAGAAAGAAAATGGAAAGTACATGGAGGCTAGCACTGACCTGTACATGAAGATATCCTTGCCTTGGCCAAGGTCCTTGCTGCAGCCATGGCAGTACCTCAAGAAATTGTCCCTGCCGCTCGCCGCCGACTGCGCCGAGAAGCCGCCGCGGCTCTCAACGACGCGGTTGTCGAATATGTGCGTCGTCCTCAGGTTCGGCCCGCGGGCGATGACGCGGGTGTAGTCCTCCGACATCTCCATGTCCCTCGGCGACATGCACCGGCGAGGGGAAGCGTGCTGCGCCAGGTTATCGGCGAACGCAGGGGTGCCTGCCATGCCGCTCCTGCTCTTGACGCCCAACTCCTTGGACTGCGAGCACGGCGGGTAGCTCTTCTGGACCCGGAGCTTAAGCCCGGTCAGCACCGTCGACGCGACGTCGTCGGGGGCCTCCCCGTGCAATGCGCCGATGACGCCGAGCCCGATGGGCTTGTTCTCCCAAGGGTGGTGGTGACTCTTGCTCCGGCGATCGCCTGAGACGCTGCTGCTACAGGAGAACGGGACGGCCGTGCCGCCGCTGCCACATGTGGCCAGAGACGTGGGGCTGGCGGCCTGCAGATTGGAGGTGGGGCTCGTCACGGCCTCCGCCCGCTCCGGCGAGGCCTCGCCGGAGGAAGCCAAGAACAGCTTGGGCGGAGAGGCGAAGGGAGGTGAGATGGCGGCGTGGCCGTGATCAAACGCAATCTTGTGCTGATTGGTGCCTCCACTACTCGGCTTAGCCCCCCTCCTCAACATGCTAGTATCACCTCAGTAATCAGCTAGCACACTCAATCAGTAGCTACTTCGATCTATAACCACAACTGCAAAAAAACGCCATGAAAACGCATCAGGAAATTGCACAAGAAGCATGCTGTAAAAGAAGAGATTGGTTGGTTCAGAGAATTAATTTGCTATACCTGCAGCTAGCTAGCTACGCATATGTGCAGAGCCAGAGCCTGCAAGTCACAGAGCAAAGCGTGCAGCCATGCATGCATGGAAGCAAGCAAGCTAGGTCGTAGTGCAGGAGCTGGAGCACATTGCATTCGATCCTCCTACCAAGCAAAGTTCTAGTGCTCCCTGTTAAATACATGCATGCACCTTCCCCTTTTCAGAGAGGAGAGGATGAGCCATTTTGATTGCAGCTAGACAGTGTGCATTGACATGTGGGCCCCTGGGCGTGTCCCATAGGTGGCCCACCGGGCATTGGGGAGGCAGGGAGGTTAAGCACTGATCATGCATGGAGAGGGATGTGTGGATGGATTGGCAGTGAGTGAAGCAGTGTCAAGAGCGACTGTTAACTCGCAAGTTGCAGGCATGCACCTAACACTTCTGAAAAACTAAATCATCACAAACAATTTAAAAATATCATTATAAATGATTTCATGAGCCGTCTAACTTTATAGATCAATAATGACATAAGGTCATCGTCGATGGTTTTCGAACCTTTTGTGATACATACTATCACAGACGGTTATTAACTTATAACTGTCTATGATATTAAACTATTATAGACGGTTTGTAGTAGAAATCGTCTGTGATATCTATAAATCACAGACGGTTTCACTATAAACCATTTGTGATATCTATAAGTCACATATGGTTTTTACTACAAATCGTCTATGATAGTCAACTATTACAGACTGTTATAAGTGAATAACCATATGTGATATCCTTTTGTATTTCTAAATCTTTTTCTGTTTGTTGGCTAGCTATAGAAAATGATTGTCATACCCTCTGAAATAAGCAGAAACACAATAAGTACATGTATACATCTAATTCACATTCATTTTAGTAACAAAAACATCTATTTCACAAATCAATTAACTCAAATGAAACAAATTAACTATCTATGAACAAATACACATATGTACAATTAAACTCAATTTTATCCCAATCAAATTCATTCGATATTGTGGAACTCCCCATCTTTGTGTACGATTTGAGACATCAAGAAGTACACATACTATCCTCGAATTTGTTGGAGTTCGGCCTATTCTAATGTAGTTGTAGCGATGGTCACAATCTGTTAGTAGAAAAATCAATGTCATGCATACATATAATTTGATAAGTATGAAATAATTATTGCAAGATTGACAAACCTGAGGATCATTGGTCTTCATGGAACCGAGGAGTAATTCCATGTTGTGGCAAACATAAAATCCACAGGTATTGCCCGGTGGCTGCTGGAAACACTACAAAAATAGAATTTGTTAGTTCGAGAGGCATTACTATGAAGTGTTATATAGGATTAATGTTTAATAGCGAATGCCATAAATATAAATTGTGTCGCTGGGCATTGATCTCTCTCTTGGATTTTCGTACAGTAGCAACATATGAGGTGAACGACCTATGTAATTCTTAAAAGTTAGCCTTAGTCATTACGAAGGAAGAAAATACTACAATAGAGTTATCTATGGAGAACATATGTTTACCTATCGATTAATTGTTGGACAACTGTGAAGTCAGTTTTTGCCTTCTTTAGGGAATCAAGATATATTACCCTATTCTATTTTGGTATAATTACAATTAGAATCTAGTGAAACTTACATAGGTATATCGTTATGGTCATTAAATCTAAGTTCGTATTGCTTATAAAGTACAAATCAATAAGTATAACCACTAGTGCACCACTTACCCCTGGTTATAGGGTGTAAGTATAAATTTCTTGTCGCGGTGAGCCACCAATGCCATTGTTACGTAATCCTTGATGAAGGATGCATCCTCCTTGATGATATGCATGGAGACCAAGTGTGGATCGAAGAAACCTACCGATGATTTTGTTAATCTGGCTTCAGTCACCATGTATCTATATATACACAAAAGCAATAAGTTATATATGACATTTCAGTATTATATGAACATAGACCATGATTGTACACACTTACAGTGTTCAACATCGAATGGGTGAGGTGTCAGAGCGTCGAGTTTGAAGAGAAAGAACATGCCCTCGAAGGTCACTGTAAAGATACTATCATGAATATCATGCTGAAGATGATGCGGTCTGAACTTAACGTTGACATCCGAGCGCCATTGTTCCTTCGGCTTGTTGGCTTGTTCCATGTGCCATGCATGTAACTCTGGCAAGCCAGTCCTAAGGTTTGGAGGTGCTCTATCGAGACAACCGATCGCTCACTCACCATGAGCCGTCTGTGATATTTTCTCTTTACAGAAGGTTTTTACTACTGACAGTAACACAGACAGTCTATAAACCAAAACCGTCTGTGATTATATTTAATACTGACAGTTTTGGTTAACTGTCTGTGATGAGCCTCGTATCTAATTCATATGGGAATGCTTATTTTTGTTCTTATAAAGGTCGCACGCAACATTAGCATTATAGTATGCAGAGACAAAGAGAGGCTATCATTTATATTTTTCGAGAACGCAAGAGGGGCTATCATGTTTACCAGAAAAATAAACCTTGAACCCCTCATCTTCACTTAATTTCTGCATATTCTCAAAGGAACTACTATGGGTTACCATAAGCGAAAGACACACATAAAACTCGAATGGGATAAGATGTGAGACTTACGGTGAAAGTCGCTCTTATACTTTTACCAGCTAGACTACAGGTAAAGTAAGTCGATGCAGTGATCTCTGTAGGAGCCAGCTCATCTTTACTGCCCGTTCCTCGATGTCTGAACAAGCAGGGAAACAAATTACGGATAAAATTTCATGATTTTTGATGAAATTCATTTTTTATCAACCCATTCGAGAAAAGCCCAAATCAGCCTAAAATTTCAACCTGCTTTATAATTTTTCGACTAGTGGCCCATCCACACATTCTCTCATTCCTCATGTCTCCCCTTCGGTTGTTACCTACCCAGGCTGACTCAGGAGTGGTGGCACCAATGGAGTGGCCATGGGAGGCGACACCAGAAGGGAGTCTCTCATTCACCTAGCTGACTCAACCCCATCCTTCATATCGCACAGTGCCAGCAAGGGAGTGTTGGTGCGACGCCGTCAAGGGAGCGGCCATAGGAGGCGATGCCGAAAGGGGGAGGGGGAGGCGGGCAAGGATAACTTCCGCAAGGGAGTAGTCGGCAACGTTGATGGTGTCTCCAACGCTAGGAAGGGTGAGGGCAACGACGATCGCTGCAACCAGGGGTAACATTTGAATTTTTTGAATTTGAATTGTACTTTGATATTTCAACTGATTTTTTTAGAAAATCTAAAATTTTATGTTATTCCATATGGATGGTTATAAATAAAGTGATGATGAATAATTGACTTTTGGTCGGCTCCGTCCAATTGGTTTAGATCTACTCCGAGTGGTTTCAGTCAGCTCTGAGTAGTTTTGGTCGTCCAAGTAGTTTCGGACCAGTGCGAGTGGCTTTGATCAGTGTTCGAACAGGTTCAGACCAGTCTGAGTGGCTTTAATCAACGTACGAGTAGGTTTCAGACCAGTTTGAGTGGTTTTGATCGGATCCAAGGAGGATCGGACAGTGTTCGAGTAGCATCAGGGCACAAACGATGTTCGAGTGAAAACAGAGCATTGGACGGCATTCGAGTAGCATCAAAGGATCTCACATTCGACTTCGACCACATCAGACTTCGACAACGTCAGACTTCAACCACATTGGTTACGACCACGTTCACTCAGAGTCGTTTACAACCACGTTTGACTACAACTACGTTCGACTACAACCATGTTCGACTACGACCATGTTCTACTTCGACCATGTCCGACTTCAACTACGAAACATCGACTATAGCAGAACGACCATACCTAGTCGAAGATGGTAAGTTACCGTACCTTGTCGTTGATCATAGCTACAGTATCTTATCTATGGTCGTAGCTACAGTAACTATTCGATACTCGTAGACTTTACTGGTTGGTACTCGATAGTCGAAGATTTTACTAGTTGATAGTCAAAGGCTTTGCGGTCGATAGTCGTAGGCTTTGCAGTCGATGGTCTAGAATTTGTGGTCGATAGTCATAGACTTTGCGATCGATGGTCATAGACTTTGCGGTCGATAGTCGTAGAATTTGCGGTCGATAGTCGTAGACTTTGCAGACTACTGTCATAGTCATAGACTTCGTAGTCTTGCTTTCATAGTCGTAGAATTCATAGTCTTATCGTCATAGTTGTAGACTTTGCGGTCTGCTGTCATTGCCTTTGGGTTTAACCGAAGGCTTTGCGATCGATTGTCGTAGACTTTGTGGTCGGTACTTGAATACTTTATGTTTGGTACGAGTGCTTCACTTCCTGTGATCTGCGAGTACATCGAATACTCGTGTTTGGCCAGCGGGATGACTGACTGGTGCTTGGTAGTTAGAAGGACCCGAAACTTGATGGTCGTGGTTTTTGCGATAGGTGTTGTGATCGGTTGTCGGAGACTTGTGGTATGTGATCAGTACTCGGTACTCGATGGTTCTGGTCGGTAGTGATGCTTGTTATTCTCGAGTATTCGTTGAGCTAGCGATCGTAAGAAGTTGTCTGGAGTTGATTTACGATAAGTGATGGAATATGTGGTCATGGACGACCTGGTTGATAGTCGTGGATAGTTTTGTTCTTGTCTATGGATGGACAAGGGTGGTGTGAGTGTGTGTGTGCTGATGATGGTCAAGTTGTGAAGAATTTGTGTCAGGAGAAAGTTTCTTTGGTCTTTGTATGTGCAGGTGAGCATGAAGATGATTATGGTTGGTGACGAGGAGGATCAGGACTAGGAGGAGGTAATCTAAGGTCCAAGCGATCGGGATGTCATGCGAGGTATTCGGGCTCATACTAGAGCGTGGAAATCGAAGGTGGATGATGCGTGGAAGCGTGGAGATGGTTACGGTTGGTGACGAGGAGGACCAGGACTAGAAGGGGGTAATCTGAGGTCTAAGCGGTCAAGATGTTACGCGAGGTAATTGGGCTCACGCTGGAGCACGTGATGATGCGTGGAGAAGCTACAGTAGGTGTAGTCCCAGAGGCTTCGATACGGGAGTTGGTGATGCGTGATGGAGATGCAGAAGGTGCGTCCTGGAGGCTTCATCACGTGATGAGATTAGAGACGTTATGAAAAGAGTCTGTAATGGTAATGTTTAGAGATATAGTAAAATCTATGTTAGGAAGGGTTTTGGGTCTCTTGATTTGAAGAAGAGAAAGAGTTGTGTGTTCGTGTTTGAGGCGGACACGGTTTGGCCATTAGCCTATAAAAGCAGAGAGAGACTAAGAGCTAACGTGTGGATTTGGAGAGGGTTTTCGTCGAGATAGCTTTTAGGGGTGCCATGAGGGCACTTTGTAACCACATCCATGATACAGAAATAATAGATCGGATCTATTTCAAGAAAAGTTTGCTGGTATCAGCGACGTATTTTCTGAGTATTGTTTTTGTTTTGTCTCCGGCGATCGAAGTCTTCGAGCTAATGAAGTATTCGAGCGGACGGAGATTACAACTACATGCATCGGTGGTCGTAGCGAGCGATTGAAGAGAACAGTCGAACGATCCAATCATTCGCGAGCACATGTGAGCGAACTAACATTTTACGATCGTAATTTACATCCGGTAATTTGTATTGTTTTTTTCTACTTTTAGTTTTAGTTTCAGGAATCACAAAGAAAATAATTATTCACCCTCTCTAATTGTACCATACGATCCTATATTTTAAAATTTCCCAAAATCGGATTTCTCGCCGGTTACCGAAGATTTTTCGATCGAAATTGTAATCCGTGTGAGCAAGCAACGACACAATGCAATGTGTGAAGCGAACCAATCTCATGCCTGCACGCACACGCACCTCACGCGAACCGAGGAGAGGGACCACTCGCGTCTCGCGTGCAGGCACACGTGTGAGGCTGTGGGGTGGGCCCCACTGTGACCGCCTGCACGTAGCCTGATTGGCCAGCACCATGCATTGCAAGCATGCTCGTGACAGAGAATGGATGGTAAAGTGTGCATGCATACATGGTCGATCTCTCTCTGTCTCTCTCTTAGGCTAGACTGCAATCCTACGTCTACAAAAGGGACAAATGCTGCGTAAAATAGAGACAGAGCGTATGGTTATAGCAGGCATTAATGCTACGGCTTTCAGCGCTGGTACTGCAGAATTTGACCAATGCATTACTACTCCGTTCGATCGAGTCGTGCTCTGGCGCGCACGCTGGTGTCACACCTAGGTTGAACTACATCTGGGTTGAATTACATCGAGCATCAAGCAAAGCGTGACATGTGCCATACGTTCCTGCGATTGATTAGTGAGCTACTTTATGGTGTGCTCCTATATACACACACACAAGCAGACCTATCTCGGAGTGTACATAGGGCTGTAAACGAGCCGAGCTCGAACGAGCTTGACCTAGCAAGCTCGAGCTCGGTAGAAACTCGAGCCGAGCTCGAGCGAGCCTAATATCAACCTCGAACTTCAAGCTGGGCTCGAGCTCGGCTCGGACAAAACTCGAGCTCGCTCGAGCTCGACTCGTGTAGGCTCGGTGCCGAGAGAGTAGAGACTGGATAGAGAGAGACACTACTCCAGAAATCCACATTACAGACGGTTCAGAAACGTCATCACAGACGGTTTTCTGAACCGTCTGAAATTATGGGTCAGTGATAATCCAAGTTATCACAGACGGTTTTTGAACCGTCTGTGATTATGCGATATCACAGATGGTTTTTCATTAAAAACCGTCTGTGATTATCCGATATCACAGATGGTTTTGTACTAAAAACCGTCTGTGATTATCCGATATCACAGACGGTTTTTCTGTGATATCGCATAATCACAGACGGTTTTTAATGAAAAACCGTCTGTGATACTCCTCCCCCCAGCATAATCTATTTCTGTTTATAGCTAGCCTCAGGAAATGCTAGCCATGCCCTCTGAAACAAGCAGATAATCACAGACATAAACATATACAATTCACACATCTCATTTCATTTCAGATACATTTCACATCTAAATTCATTTCACAGACATAAAATATCCAATTGACAACGCACTTCATTTCACAAACATAAAGCATCCATTTCGCAAATCAATTCATTGAGTTGAAATAAAATATCCATTAACAAATACACAATTGTAAAAGATCTACACTGTATTTGCACTTAGAATTACAATAAAAAATCATTCTGGGCAGTGGAACTCTCCATCTGATCTTACGACTTTTGACCACAAAAACCAAATGAGCTCTCCTCGAATTTTTGCAAAATCCGGCTGTGTCAATGCAGATGTAGAGATGGACGCAGCCTGTCGATAGGAATATCAACGCGCGCATATATAAAACTGACATGTATGAAATAAATGTGGGAAGATTGACAAACCTTAGAATTAGTGATCTTGGTGGAATCGAGGAGTAGTCTCATATGGTGGCACACGTAGTATCCACACGTGTTGCCCGGCTCCTGCTGGTGGCACTGCCAAAAATATAATGTGTTAAATCAAGTGGCATTACTACTATGTGTTGTATATGATTAATTAATGTATAGCTAGCGAATACCCGAAACTTGCCATCATGTTTCAAGGCCTTGGCCCCTGTCGTCGAGTCACGTGTTTGTTGAACGTATGTGGCGAACGACCTTCGTTATTCGAAAAAGTTAGATTAGTTATTCGGAAGGAAAGAAAGAGTACAATGTACAATGTACGTACCTATCGAGTATTCGGGCGATAGCTGTGTACTTGGATTTGTTCTTACTTAGAGAATCAAGGTATATAGCCTTGTTCTATTTTGGTATAATTACAATTAAAATCCAATGAAATTTCTCATTGTATGGCATAAGAACAAATTCCTTATCTTGGTGAGCCAGCAGTGCTTTTGTAATATAGTCCTCGACGAAGGATGCATTCTCGATGATGGTATCAATGGCGACCAAGCGTGGGTCCAGGAAACCAATTCGTGATTTCGATGATCTAGCTTCGATCAGCATGAATCTATATATAACATAGGAAAGCAACAAATTGTGACATATATCGGTATTACGTGAACATAGACTGTGATTTTACAGACTTACAGCGTCCAACATCGAACGAGTGAGGCGTCGAGAGCGTTGAGCGTGAAAAGTTCAAATATATCGTCAAAGGTCACCGCGAAGACACAGTCCTGAGCTTCGTGCAAGAAATGTTCCGGCTTGAATTTGACAGTTATACCTGAGCACCGTTCTGCCTCTGGCTTATTGGACTCTTCCATATACCAAAGGTGGAATCTTTGGCAACCAAGTCCTAGTTTTTGGAGCTCTTCCTGGACTACCATCGGCTGAGCTAGCACGAATTTGCGGGCCAATGGCATGGACGGAAAATCGTCATCATCCTTCGTCTTTGATTTGCCCTGGCCACTGCCTCGATTGTGGGTCGACTTTATGCTAGTCGACTGTAATGGTATAGACGGTGCAAGTTGCTCTGGCGAGAATAGCACCCGTGGAGATAGCACCGGTGCAGGTAGCTGTGGTTCGCACTGCCCGTGTGGAGATGGCACCAGTGCAAGTTGCTCTGGCGAGAATAGCACCCGTGGAGATAGCACCGGTGCAGGTAGCTGTGGTTCGCACTGCCCGTGTGGAGATGGCACCAGTGCAAGTTGCTGTGGTTCGCACTGCACTTCTGGTCCTGCCACCGGTGAAGAAGCCTCAAGGGAGATGTCGGTTTTGGGCCACTGGATGAATGTTCCAATGGACTGTCCTAGATTCACGATCTCGTCGTTGGGGGGCTTCGGTAGCGGGACCACCTCAAAATTGGCATACACACCATCCACATTAACTTTTACGAAGCCTGGCGCTAAAGCTTGACCGTGCACCATGGCCCCGATACCAGACGAATATGCCTGGCCCCAAGCAGCGTACAAGGGAATGGAGCCATATCTCACTTGGAGCCTGCATGTCGTAGGCTCCTACATAACGATACAAAATTAGCTACTCGAATAGGCCTACCAATGGAGCAAGCATTCGAGAGGTAATAATTATTACCAGGATGTCGTCCACAGGAAATTTGGACTGGTTTGCGTCGGATTGGACACGCAGCTACTCGGATGGTTGTGCGGGCTAGCTAGCACAGGAGCGGCGGTGGCGGCCTGCTGACTTTCTGTCTGTTTCCGCACCTCATCTCTGATTACATCAGCCATCTGAGCTAATAGCTCCTCTCTAAGAGATTCCTTGATCTCTTCTCGTAGTTGTGCGTCACGCTCGGCTTTGTTTCTCTTCCTGCGCCGATACATGTCGGAGTCATCTTGGAAACCATGTTTCCAAGGAACGTAAAGCCCAAGGCCTCTCGTACGGCCCGGGTGCTCCTTGTTTCCCAGGGCCACGGAGAGCATATCATTCTCCCTTGTTCCCTGGAATGATCCCAGGGTAGATTGAAAACTCAGCTCTTCCTGCAAGAGCACGACATGTCATTTCAATTCGTACGAAGTTGTGGAGTAATTACAAGCTACGTAGTTCGATCGATATCTTACCAGGCGCTCGGTCACTTGCTGGTCTGAAGGGTTTCGAAAGGTGACGTCCCCTGATGTCGTTGTAGATGACCTTGCTCTAATCCAATTTCGAGCGCGGTCGTCCGGGATATTGGAAAATGGCGGGGCGATGTCCTGTGCAGCTGCCAGCTCATCCTCCTTCATCCACTGCGCGATTTTACCCGCATACCCAGCTGTGCCAAGTCTGTGAGGGTGTGTATTTTTTGCCTGGAGGGCCTTGTGCGCCACACTTGTACTTTTGAAATCTTCGGTCGTTTTCATCGCCTTGAACTCTTCCCATTGTGGTTCCAGGAATGGGTATTTATGAACAGGCGTTTCGTCCGTCTCCACGTATTTCTTGACAAGCGTGCTCTTGAAGTTCTTCTATGCTTTGCACGCCACTTTGTAGGTTTGTTGTTGCACAGCGTCCAGGTGTTCTTCTGGGAACTCGAACGATGCCAAAATTTCAGTCCACAGCTCACGTTTCCGAGTGTCAGGCACGTTCTTCCACGAATTGTATGTGATCTCAATTCGTTCTCGTGCAACTACTCCGACCATGGTTCGGAATGCGTTTACTGCTTTTTGAGGAAGGATAGGGACCCCAGATGCATTCACCGCTGTGATGATCTGTCGGCCCTCAGGCTTCTTTGATAGCCCTCTTCCTTGGCGTCTTGATGTTGGAGCGGACCCCTCCGGCGATGATGTTGAAGAATGCGTGGGTGACATGTTGCTCATTTTGTGGGTCTATTAAGATAAGATGAGAAAGTAATCATATTGAATTGCAAGACAAGAGAGGAGTAGAGGGGAGGGGGAGAAGGGAGGGGGTGATATGGACATAGAGAGGGGGTGATGTGCCTATCTTACCAATGTACCAATGTATCAAGTCCTTCTTTTTCCCGCAAAATTCAAGTCAATTTTATTACAAAAGTGCAAAAAAAAGACATTCCAGATTCTTCGGTGAGCAGCCGACATAGCCGACTTCTTCAGTGAGCGATTATGCATCTGCTTCTTCCCACTCCTTCTCTTCATCTCTGGTCTCCGGATCACGTACGCCAGTAGCGATGATTCATCTAACTGAATCATCGCTACTGGCGTACGTGATCCAGAGATCAGAGATGAAGAGAAGGAGTGGGAAGAAGCAGATGGATAGTCGCTCACTGAAGAAGTCGGCTATATCGGCTGCTCACCGAAGAATCTGGGAATTTGTTTTTTTTGAACTTTTGTACTAAAATTTCCTTGAATTTTGTAATACTATTACTACAAGGTCTCTAAACAAAGTGCCTATCCTAGCACCTACTTTAGTTGCTAAAACTATAAACCAAATAGCAAAGTCCCTAAACAAAGGTCTATGAAGCAAATGACACAAACTAGTGTATTCGGTTCATTGAACGGGAACACTATAGTATGTCACTTGCTTCATTTGCTGTTTTTTGTCTAGATACATGGAGCATTTGGGTGGAAAGATCAACTGTTTCGTCAGGCGCATGACTGCCAATTCGAAGCATAGCATAGCATCCGAGGCACATCCGAGGCCTGCTGCTGTGTCTTGAGGAATGCCAAGAGCTGGTATTCAGATGGGTTATGAGAATAAGATTCATAATTTATAGTTTGAGGAATGCCACATCTGAAGACCAGCTCTTGGCATTCTTCAAGACACAGCTGCAGGCCTTGGATGTGCCTCGGATGCTACGCTATGCTTCAAATTGGCAGTCATGAGCCTGACGACACAATGTATTTCTTTCTACCCAAATGGTCAATGTATCTTTTGCAATAATCGCAAGATTTCTTTATCCGGATACACTAGAATGTGTTACTTGCTTCATGCCCTTTGATCATATACTCTTGATTGGTTAATTTGTGCTCTCAAATTGTAGGGTTGCACATGATAAGATGAGGAAGCAAGAAAAGTGATACATGATGCTCAATGTTAGGAAGAGATCAGGAGAGGAGTAGAGGGAAGGGGGAGAAGGGAGGAGAGGAGTAGAGGGAAGGGGGACCCAAATGATTTCAAACTATATACTATGTACTATATACTATATACTATATACTAACACAACAAGCAATGTAATATGTACCAATGTAAACTAAGCAACTGCAGTAAACAATGTACCAATGTAATATGTACCAAGCATCAAGCATCAACCCTAAACAATAACAGTAAGCATGAAGCATCAACCCTAAATATGTACTAAGCAACTAACCATAACAGTATGAAGCATCAACCCTAAACACTAACAGTAAGCATGAAGCATCAACCCTAAATATGTACTAAGCAACTAACCATAACAGTATGAAGCATCAAGCATCAACCCTAAACACTAACAGTAAGCATGAAGCTCAGGGAGGGATTTGATGACCTTACGGTTTTGGTGACCTTAGGGACGCAGGAGGAGGAGGCGGCGGCGACGGAGGAGGAGGAGGAGGCGGCGACGACGACGGAGGAGGAGGAGGCGACGGGCTCAGGGAGGCGACGGAGGAGGAGGCGGCGGCGACGCAGGAGGAGGCGGCGGCGACGGAGGAGGAGGAGGCGACGGGCTCGGGGAGGCGGCGACGGAGGAGGAGGAGGCTGCGGCGACGTCTTCGTCCGGGGAGGCGGCCGGCGAGGGCTGGGGGAGGCAGCCGGCGAGGGCTCGGGGAGGCGGCGGCGACGACGGGCTCGGGATTTAGATCTAATCGAATAACTGCAGCGCACACGGAAAACCCTAGTGAGAGGGTATATGTAGGAAGATTATCACAGACGGTTCTAAACTTAGAACCGTCTGTGATAACATATCACAGACGGTTCTAAACTTAGAACCGTCTGTGATAACATATCACAGACGGTTTTGAGTTAAAAACCGTCTGTGATAGTTTACTATCACAGACGGTTCTAAACTTAGAACCGTCTGTGATATGTTATCACAGACGGTTCTAAGTTTAGAACCGTATGTGATAAGCCTTTGCCGGCTGTTGCAATTAAGACAACACCAATAACTACACAGCTGCATTCATATCAACTATCAAACAGCTGCATTCATATACAACACCAACCAGCTGCATTCACACAGTGTATTTCTTGATACATTTTGTCATTCTCAAATACATCACACATATACATTTTCACATATACATCTCAAAATTGACTACATCACACATTTTCACATATACATCTCAAAATTGACTACATCACACATTTTCACATATACATCTCAAAATTGTCACACATTTTCACATATACATTCTTATTGTACTTGCTTATTTCCTTTAAAAATTAGCTGATGGGAACGGGGTCCCGATCTTCCAACAGGTTCTGGGTAAATTCGATTTGGTGGAGGCGCGACACAAATCGATCCGGCTTCCGAACGACACGTTCCGAACCCCGCAATCGCAGCACCACGTCTCCTCAGGTTATCAACCGTGCGCAGCCCGGTTGACCTCGCCAAGAAGGCTAATCCTCGCCTGCGAATCGAAGAACACAAGCAAGAACAAGGAAGAACACAACTGAATTGCAGATGGATATATTTAACACTCGAAAGTTGGGGTCTCACAAACCGATGAACGGCGAATTGTTCAAAGACAAATCAATCTAAGCAAAACCCAAACCCTAATGGTGGGGGTGGCGGCTGGATATATAGGAGTTAGGGGCGTGCAAAACCCCTGGATGCGCCCCTAATGGGCTCCAACACGATACAAAGCCGAACGGCCCAAAAGACGGTGGCGCGGCACCCTGACAGATTCTGAATGTCCAATTGTTTCGACGATTGCTGTTGACTTAGAAGGAATTTTGACATGGGACCAGAGCCATTGGAAAGGTAGTCTTCTCAGCTTTCCATACATATGTGGAACGTCCAAAACGGAGTCCGGATGCGATCTGGGCGTCCGTTTTAGTGCGGCCTGGTCCTGGACTCCGAATTGGATTCGAAGTCGGCTTGAGTCCACTTGTTTCGAAGATTCCTGTTGACTCAGAAGGAATTTTGATATGGGAACAGAGCCATTAGAAAGGTAGTCTTCTCAGCTTTCTATACATATGTGGAACATCCAAAACGGAGTCCGGATACGATCTGGGCATCCGTTTTAGTGCGGCCTGGTCCTGGACTCCGAATTGGATTCGAAGTCGGCTTGAGTTGGACCTCCAACATGATTCGACCACCCTTGCTGGACTTGTGCGCCCCGTAGCCCATCTCCAAGTACTTCTAGGTCCTCTCCATGGTTCCTAATCATAATTAAATCATTAGGTAGCAATCGATTCTCAAATGAACAAAAAGAAGTACTTAGGAACGAGTTCACCTATAAATTCAATTGTCGGGCGCGAGCTCTAGTGATTGGTCCTTGAATGTCAAGTGGAGGAGTGTTGTGTGTATCCGAAGAAGTGATGTCCTCATCATTAGCCCTTCATCATGATCAATGCGTACGTAACTAGTTTTGTCACGTTGTTCATCGTCGACCCTTATGCCATTTCCAAAAGGAGGTAACTCGTCAAATTGATTGTATTTCTCCTCGTCCACTACATTCTCCACTCCGACAATTCTCCTTTTTCCATGAAGAACTACATGGCGTTTCTTATTTGCCGGGTCGGTTACATAGAAAACTTGAACAACTTGATTGGCGAGTACGAATGGTTCATCTTTGTACCCGACACGTTGGAGGTCCACGGTCGTGACACCGTACTTGTCAACCTTCACCTGTGGGACATGCACCCAACGGCAGCGAAATAAGGGGATCTTGAAAACCACATAGTCGAGCTCCCAAATCTCTTCTATGAAGCCATAGTACGAGTTTCTCGACCCATCGGTACTGAATGCATCTATGCGGACACCGCTGTTGTGGTTAGTGCTCTTGACATCCTGAGACTGCGTATAGAATGTGTACCCATTTATGTCATATCCTTGCCATGTCACAACTGTAAATGTCGGCCCTTTTGCCAACCATGTCAGCGTCTCACTCGGCGAGCTCCTAGCGATTTGCTTCTTCAACCATTGGTTGAACCGACGGTTGTGTTGCCTCATGATCCAAACATCCGGCCGCTCCGGATTCTGTTGCCGAAGCACACCTTGTGCTGGTCCACATAAGGCGCCACTTCAGTCATGTGTTGCAACACCGTGAAATGGGCTTGAGTATACATGTCCATATCTGGAGTGATTGCTTTCCTTCCGATAGTTCCGAGACCCTTCAACCTCCCCTCATGACGAGATTGAGGGACACCTATCGGCTGAATCTGAGCCATATAATCGACACAAAACTCAATGACCTCTTCGCTTGCATAACCTTCGACGATGCTGCCCTCCGGCCGAGAACGATTCCGTACGTAGGACTTGAGAATTCCCATGAACCTCTCAAATGGGTACATGCTACGTAGGAATACGGGCCCGCACATTTTTATCTCCCACACAACGTGAACAATGAGATGGACCATGATATCGAAAAACGAAGGAGGGAAATACATTTCAAGGTGACATAGAGTCATCACCACCTCGTCCTGCAGAGCATCTAGTCCTTCGGGATCGATGACCTTCTGAGCAATTGTGTTAAAGAAATAACATAGCCTCATGATTGTCTCTCGGACTTTGATCGGCAAAATATTTCTAATTGCAATAGGGAGCATCTGTGTCATCAGCACATAACAATCATGAGACTTCATGCCATTTAACTTCAAATCTTGCATCGAAACAAGTTTCTTCACGTTGCCGGAGTAACCAGACGGAACTTTGATACCATGCAAGCACTGGCACAGTTCTGTTTTCTCAGCCTTGGACAGAGTGTAACACGCAGGGGGAAGATACGTTCGTGCATTATCAGTGCATGTCGGTGCTAACTCAGGCCTGATGTGCATATCAGCCAAGTCAAGCCGTGCGTTGACGCCGTCCTTTGTTTTATCACGGATGTTCAGTAAGAGACCAATCAAGCTGTCGCACACATTCTTTTCTACGTGCATGACGTCGATGCAGTGCCGAACATCTAGGTACTCCCAATAAGGTAAGTCCCAAAATATTGATCTCTTCTTCCAGGTGTTCTTCTCATGAGCCCTCAATTTACGTCCCTTTCCGAGGACAACATCTAAATCCTTAACCATATCATAAACCTCGCGTCCCCTTAAATGCCTTGGAGCTGAACCGTCTTCCTTCTCTCCGTCAAATTGTTTCTTCATCTTGCGGTATGGGTGAGCCCTCCGAAGGAACCGGCGGTGACGCATGTAGACGGTTTTGCGTGAGTGTCTTAGCCACACACTCTCGGTACCATCTAAACAGTGAGTACAAGCTTTGGCACCTTTTATACTATGGCCCGATAGGTTACCAAGGGCAGGATAATCATTTATGGTGCAGAACAATAAGGAGCGCAGAGTGAAGTTCTCTCGTTTGTATGCATCCCATACCTGTACCCCTTCGTTCTATAGTACTTTTAGATCTTCCACCAATGGTGCTAGGAACACATCGATATCATTCCCAGGTTGTTTTGGCCCTTGGATAAGTATCGACAGCAAAATGTACTTTCGCTTCATACACAACCAAGGAGGAAGGTTATAGATGCAGAGAGTCACGGGCCATGTGCTATGTCGGCTGGTCATGCTACTGAATGGATTCATTCCATCTGTACTCAGTCCAAACCTTATATTCCTTGGTTCTGCACCGAACTCTGCAAAACTCCTATCGATGTTTCTCCACTGCGCGGAATCAGCAAGATGTCTTAGCATTCCATCCTTCTTGCGCTCCTCCGAGTGCCAACGCAGCAGTTTTGCCTCCTTTGGATTTGCATAAAACCTTTTCAAACAGGGAATTATAGGAAAATACCATGCCACCTTAGCAGGAGGTCCTTTCTTCGCCTCTGTTCCCTCGCCATCATCTGATTGATTGTTACGTTTGTATCGGGATGTGTTGCACACCGGACATACATGCATGTTTGCATACTCTTTACGGTAGAGGATACAGTCGTTCGGGCATGCATGTATTTTTTCTACTTCCATTCCCAACGGACAAAGAACCTTTTTGGCTTTATACGTGGTTTTAGGCAACTCATTTCTCTCCGGAAGCATGTCCGCTAAAAGACCTAGCAGCGCCGTGAAACTCTTTTCGGACCAACCGTTGCTTGCCTTCAATTTCAACAGTTCAAGCACGCCCGACAACCTCGTGTACTTGCAGCCCGTGTACAAAGGTTTCTCTGAGTCCTCCATCAAGCCACGGAATTTAACATACTCTCTCTCATCATAGTTCTCTTCTACATCGCGAAGCATCTTATCCAGATTATCATCGTGCAACCTATCCGAATCCGAGCCACAATCGACATCAGCCGGCGGTATGTCATTCACTTCACCTGCGATGTCATCCGGGGGCATATCATTCACTTCACCGGCGATGTCATCCGGCGGCATATGATCATTCACTTCGCCATGACTGGTCCAACACGTATAATCCTTTTTGAAACCCCTCCGAATCAAGTGCGCTTCAATTTGCCCTCGGTTCTTAAACATCTTCAAATTCTCGCAGTCAGTGCATGGACAGCACATATATTCCACCCCCTTATTCAACATATCCTCCTCGGCGGCTCTTATAAAAGCAGAAACGCCATTAATGTACTCTTCACTCACACGGCTCGCGGCATACATCCAACTTCGGTCCTACGTTACGTACATATATAACAACTTAGTATTAAAATCTAGAATAACTAATTATAACTACATATATACCGGCCACATTTATTATATTGAGACTTAATTTCCTAGCTCAATTCATATTACAAACACAATAGCTATTATATAACCAACAATTTTGCAAATTAATTAACCATCTTCAATAACCACTCATGGATTACTTACACATAAATTGTAATGCAATTAAAAATAAATAAATTTCATTACTAACCATATCTACAGCAACCAGGAAAGTCTGAATCTTAATTCAAAGCTCAATCTCTGCCTCTTCCCACCAAATTAACTGGCCTGAAATCGCTCTAGCTTTCTCCCGAGTGAAAAAGTGCGCAGCAGTGGCTAGATCTGGATCGAAATGAAGACGATGCGGTCTGAGCAGCGCAATAAATGCCTTAGTCATTATCACAGACAGTTTTTAACTAAAAACCGTCTGTGATAAGCTTCATACCAGAACGCTTCGCGCGTGTTTCGATGCCAGAACGCTTCGTGTTTCGATCGTCTAATTAACGTCTCTCGATCGTTATACGAAGCGTCTATATCATTCATGTTTGGGTATACGAACCGTTTGTGCTAAAGGTTAAATATGCGCTCCTAATCCAGGTCTCTAGCTAGCTTCTACGTACGTATAATACAATATACAATTAATACAACATGGCTTCTACTACTGTTCTTGTGATCATCTCCTTCCTCTCATCTGTTCATCACGAATTGTTCGGCCGGAACCTTACACAGGCGGCCAGCAATTTGCATCTGGAGCAGCTTCTCCGCACCCGCCCTGCTCTCCTTCCCCGACTTTCTTGCATCCGTCAGCTTGACCTGATCCTCCGCCGTCGACGGAGGCGTCTCGCTGCCGCTCAAGATAGGGAAACAGCTCTCACCCTGGTTCTTCTCCACAATGTGCGCAATGCGGAAGAAGCTCTACACGCATTGCAGAGACTGATGGATAGCCTTGCCGATCAAGCAGAAACGGCAGATTCTGAGGAATCTTTTCATGCTATCCTGTACGACATTATGGATGCTGCTGATCATTTGCCCAGGCTGCACGAGGAAGTGCTGAGGACAAGGGCAATCTTAACGGCGTTCGAGAATTTAGCGGCTGATCCTCCAAGTCCCCAAGTTGAAGAAGAAGCTTACGAAGCCCAAAAGAATACAATCTGGGAAACTCTTTACCTGTGCGACTTTTGTAATAAATTTGCCTCTAATTGAAATTAATAAATTTGCCTTTAATTTGTGACCTCTTGTCTCAGTAGTTCTGTAGTTAAGTTATTAGAAGCAATGTGTACTTATATATTAACCTCTGATCTAGAATATGACAGACAAAGGGACATCACAGCCGGTTCTTGTGAAAAACCGTCTGTGAACATTCCCAGACGATTCTTAACAACAACCGGCTGTGATAGTCGACACAACACAGACGGTTTTTAATAAAAAACCGTCTGTGATAATCCCAGATTATCACAGACGGTTTTTAATAAAAACCGTCTGTGATATTCAAGTATCACAGACGGTTCAGCAGTAAGAACTGTCTGTGATACTCCTTTTTCCCGCCACAAATACCACAGACGGCCTTCAAATTAAAACCGTCTGTAATAGTTTACATTACAGACGGTTTCACAAAACCGTCTGTGATTTGCCGTCTACTATTTGCCTTTCTGTAGTAGTGAGAGTACCTGCAGGCTGCAGACACCGGAGGCCAAGAAGCCATGGCTGAGGGCGAGGAGCTGGTGGAGAGCGCCCAAGACATGCCGCGCGCGGTGGCCGCCTTCGCCAGCATCCTGGAGCGCGTCGCGGAGCGCAGCGACGCGGCGGACACACCCGCGAAGCTGGCCACAGCGTCGGCGTCGGTGTTCCGCGCGATGACCAAGCCTGGCATCTCTGTGGCTGCGGTGGCCGGATCCGGGTCGAGGAGGGGCGGCGCCGGCGGGGGAGAGGAGGGGCGCCGGGGGGGAGGAGAGGCGCCAGTGGCGGGGGAGAGGAGGGGCGGCGGCGGGGGAGAGGAGGGGCGCCGGGGGGCTGAGGGGCGAGGAGAGGCGGCGGAGGGCGAGGAGGGGGACCGGAGGGACGAGGAGGGGGACGGGGGGGGGGGGGGGGGCGGGGGAGAGGAGGTCGGCGGCGGGGGGCGAGGAGGGTGACAGGAAGGGGACGAGGGTGGGAAAGGGGGCGGCGGCTGGGGAGAGGAAGGGGACGGGGATGGAGGCGAGGAGGGGAACCGGGGGGGGGGGGGAGGAGGGGCGGTGGCGGCGGCGGAGAGGAGAGGAGGGGCGGGTAAGGAGGGGCGATGGGGGGCGAGGAGGGGGACGGGGGGCGGCGGGGGAGAGGAAGGGGACGGGGGGCGGCCGCAGCGGGCGGTCTGGCAGAGGCGGGTGGGGGAGAGGACTGAGGAGGGAGGGGGTCTGGGGGTGTGACGGCGTGGGGCTGTGGGACGGGGGGAGGGGTGGGGAAACCGGAGAAATAAAAAATCTCAAGCTCGCGAGCTATTCGAGCTCGGCTCGTTAAAGCTCGCGAGCTTAAGAAGAAGCTCGAATTCGGCTCGTTTGGAGTTCGAATCAAGCTCGAATCGAGTCTAGAGCGAGCCAAGCTCGAGCAGTTTGCGAGCCTCGAGCTTTTTTTACAGCCCTAAGTGTACATTAACAAGCAAAGCATGTTTCTGGTGTGCTATTTTTATGCGTGGAAAAGCTATCTCGCTCCTAGACGCGCTATTGTCTCACCGCATGTTAGTTTGTAGCCGTCTGATGCTTCTACGTGGTAGTGGGCAGGCAGGGATAGTCGCTGGCTACAGAATCGTCCAACCTTTTCAATATGGACACATCGTCAAAAATCAACATAATTTAGTGGTAATTCTCTTTAAGGAAGTGTTCCTAAAAATTTCTCTAAGAAACCATTTTCAGCACTTTATATTTGCCCTCTATACTCATTTAGACCCTATTTAGAACATGGGGATTTTTCCTGTTTCCTATGAAAATTATGTGAAATTTCCGCGTTCCATACCAGGCCCTAGATTTTTGAAGAAAAATTCTTAGTTACAAAATATCATCAAAAATAGCGTTGCTCAATGCCCACGCCCTTCTCAGCTTGTGAATGGACGTAGGTGTACGGCACTACGACACCTGTCTTCCATGAACAATCGACACGTCAGGAACACGCCCATCAAAGGGAAAAGAACATTCAGATGGCATCAGGTCAAAGGCACAGCTACATGTTCAATTCAGACTGTATCCTATTTCGTCTGTATCTTGGTGGTTTTTTTAGATAAATCTTGGTGGTTCTTGAAATCAAAGAACAGACCTGATTTTAAAACTGAGCAGTTTGTTTGGACTCGATCGGTTCTGATTGGGCGAGTAAATGCCAATCCCCATTCGCCCAGATCAATTATTGTCTCTAATTCTGCAGTGGGATTGCTGATAGGATGGGCCAGCCATCAGCTTTGCTACAAAAGCCTGAAATATGCTATGTGGTCAATCACTCATGCTGTTCTTCGTGTGCAGTCCGCAGAACCTAATAAGACTAAGATCCTGCTTATTTCGGCTTAGAGTTTCTGGGTTCTGACTTATTTTTCATTATTTATAAATTTCATCTTTTTTTGACTTTTTGGCTTTTTTGAACTTTTTTGCCGGTTCATTTTTCCCGTATTCGTTTGCATTGTCTGTGATAGGCTAATCTGTTTTTTTATTTTTATTTTTTTTAAAATTTGGTTATACCAAATAAGCTACTATCAGCTACAGTGCAATTTCAGCCAGTTACAGTATAATTTTAACTATAATCAGCTTATTTTAGTCCAACCGAACGACATCCAAATGTGTCTGTGTCTGTCTTGCGAAGTTAGACTAAGCAATGGGCAGGTGGAACCCACGAGCATTATCCACGAAATGTTCAAGTTTCAGTAAGTGGAAAACTTTTGCCGCCGATAAGATGCAGGGAATTCTTTTGATTCTCGACAGGTAAAGTGTTTTATGATACAGCACATATGCAATGTTCTCATAGTGGAGTGCAGAAATAATTCCTCAGGTTCAGGGTATTGCAGCACATTGTTAGTAAGACTATTCATAGCATTTTCTATTTTTGATCTTTAGTGTGTGTGCATGGGTCAAGTTAATCAGGCTTCACCGAGAAAAGATCACACGTTGGTTTTTTATTTTGGGTTTTTAGCTTTTTAATTTTTTATTTCTTTGTATTATTTATAAAGATATAAAAGTGTTTTTTATTTTTTAATTGAATAACTAGAAAAAGCTAACGGTCGCTAAAATATAATTTTAAACAAAAACTATTAGCCGGAAACAGTCGCAGCCGGTTAGGGCAGAAGAAAGTATGGAAGATGTCCAGATCAGAGAAGGGATGATTTCAATGCTGGGCCATGTCGATAGCCGGCCAGTGCTAGTCCAAACAGTGGCAGTTGATGGATGAATAGCTCAATGCTAGCTGGGTCCTTGTGTTCTTGTGGGTATATATACTCTGAAAATTTTGGATGGTCACTTTGACCATGACCTAGAGAAAAGTAATGGGGATATGTAGTAGGGGGTCCTCACTCTACTAGCTACCATCTGAAGAATGGATAGGCACCATGCATGACCTTATTAACTGCCATGCTACTTCAGTGTGGTACCCTACCAAGGCTAAAACTTTGGTTTTGTCTGGTCATTTTTCATGCATCTCAAGTACTTTCGGCACATTTCCTCTGCAAGTATTTTTTGGCACATTTCCTCTGGTGAAAGGAGTTGCAATTGATCAATGGTGAATCAAGAATTTGTTGTTGGCAATGGAGCAGCCGTATAGTTGGCAAGCATTTTATAGTGATGTTGTGCTCTAGGGTTTGAAGCTATGCTGTTGAGAGAGGGTCCCAGCGTTACGTCGGGCCCACGATAACTTCGGTGTGGTGTCACACATCAGGCAATCTACCCTAGACGAGATCCGTAGACCAAACCCGACCGAAGTCTGGAGTCCACCCTAGACGGGGTCCGCGTCACCTTGGACGCGGTCCTAGAATCCAAGACAGAGCCTGAAGACCCACCTTGGCCAAAATTTGGAGTCAACCCAGAGGCCAACCCCAGATAAGGTCCGATGCAGACCCAAGACGAGGTCCGGAGGGCAACCTCGGAAGCCAACCTCGAGTGGGGCCTAGAGGTCTACCCTAGGTGGAGTCCGCATCCAACCTCAGCAAAGTCCACGAGTCAACCTTGGCGGGGGTCCAGAGCCAACCCTGAACGAGGTTCGAGGTCAGCAGCGAATCGACCTCTGGACCTCTCAGACATGGCTAAACCCGCATGGCGCAAAGGATGAAGATACCTTTAGGAGTTTTTTTTTCTAATGGGAGATATGTGCCATTGTCTGGGCTCAACGTCCACCACTATCTTAGCTCAGATTGACTCCACTGCTGCTACTACTATTTGAGCTTGACTTGGCGGGATCCACCCACGACGGTCTTGGGTGCCACCACAGCTTCAACCTTGTCATACATCGGGTGCAATCCATGCTAGGTACAGTAAATCTAGTCGTGGTGTCATCGCCTTCCCTGTCCTCTAGGATGTAGTCCCACAAACTAGGTCCACGTTGCGCCAAAGACAAGATCGGTGTCACTCCCGAGAAAGTGGTCACTACGCCCATTGCCTTAGCCCTTCCAATGCGTTGACAAAGCTTTTTGAGTATCTTGAGAGTGATGGCTTGACCTCGACATGGTTCGATTGGTCTTGATGGCTTCCCCTCATCCGAACTTTGCTTTGCATCAATTGCATCTCCCTGACCATAGACTCTCTCTAGCTCTACAGATTACCAAATGATGGTAACTTGCGCCTCCATGTAACTTCAACATCTAGGCGATGGTGAACTCACCGATGTGACCTAAGCTTGGCCAAAAGGAGCAGTGACCCTTTTATGAATACCAAGAGAACCCAACTCGGAGATACCGGAGCAACCCATCGTCTAAACTTCACATGAAGACTAAGGTATTTTAACGTGTTGTCGGAATGCATTGTAGGTTATTAGTTGAATTGTCGATCCGAGGCCGCGTGCTGACCCTTTTTGCAAGTCGGTGCGTCGGCCCGAGCAGGCAGTTAACGACCACCCGAATTGGCTATGGGCTATTGTTGAGGGATGGTTTTCGCATTACCTTAGGCCCATGACAACTTTGGAGTAGTGTCACACATCCAGACGAGATCTGCAGACCAACCCTGGACGAAGTATGAAGTTCGCCCAGGCGGGGTCCGCGTCACTCTAGATGGGGTCTAGGAAACTAAGACGGAGCCCAAAGACCGACATTGGACAAGATATGGAGTCCACTCTAGATGAAGTTTGGAGGCCAATCCCGGATGAGGTTCGAGAGCTGACCTAAGACGAGGTTCGGGGCCAACCCAAGACGAGGTCCAAAGACCAGCCTTGGACGAGGTCCAGAAGTTGACCTCGGAGGCCAATCCTGAGCGAGGCCCGGAGGTCTACCTCGGGAGGAGTCCGCAATCCAATCTCGGTGAAGTCCACAAGCCAACTTCAATGGGGCCAGAACCAACCCTAGACAAGTTCCAGGGTTAGCCGCAAACCAACCCTTGGGATCTCTCGGACATGGTGAGACTTGTATGGTGCAAAGGACGAAGATATCTTTAGGAGTAAGCTAGACCCCGAGGGCAGACATATAACTTGTCTTCCCTCCCACTCTATAAATAGGATCCCTTGTAAGTGGGGAGGGAGGAGGCCATTTGTAATCCTAGATATTCATATTGAATACACTTGATTATTCATGTGCTTCTCCTTCCCTCCGCATCATCGGCGGCGGTCTTTGCATCCGATCGAGGTTGCTTGTATGTTTACTGTCCGGCCTTGTATCGATGACATACATTTGTAGAAAAATTTAGAAGTGAAGTTATACTTCTCGCACAATATGTATTCTGGAATTCAACATAAATGAAATTAGGATTTCTGCGCTGACTAGAAACAAAAAAAAAGGTACCTTTGTTTTCTTGAAACATAGACCTGCTGTGCTAAAAGTGCACCTCACAAGAACATTCAGAAAGTAGTGCCTGAAATATTTATTAGCAGAGCATTATATATTTACGATTTCGCAACTAATACAAGCCGAAGAATTGCTATCGCGAAGCCGATTTATCGAACAAGGAAATTCAGTCACACGTAAAAACGGCATCCCATTTGCCCTCTTTGATCATCCCTCATTAATACTAGCCTAACAATTAACCAATGCATAGTCAAGAGATCAGAACAGAAGGGAAAGCCAAGGATGAGCATCAGCTGGTACCAACTTTCCCCTGTTTCTAGCATTCATTTTTGGCCCCAATCACATGCCCAAACAGTCAGCGGACGAGCCGCGACAGGGCCTTAACTCCGTTTTGATCTCACGAGCAATGATGCCTAGAGAGATACATCGCTACACCATGAATGTCCCTGAAGCACTCCAGGCTTTCACCTTTTGGTGCTTAAGCTTCTAACCCTCCCATTGCAGGTCACCGCCCATGTGGTCTGCATCTTTGTGTTCTTGTCTACTCGATGATGCACAGATGGATGGATCGATCGCTTTGCTTTTGCGAGTTCGTTCAGAGAAAGCTTTTCTGTTACAGAAGTACTTAATGAGTTATCGCATCCACCAGATCGGCGCCACGCGTATGTACAAATGGCTCGAAATCGTTACGAACTGTCACTGACAAGGGAGGCTCGCAAACTCAGGAGCGCCCACCTGTATCTTTGAAATGATGAAACCATAGCACAGTGAGGCAATCATGTCCTTAATTAGCTAGCTCTCCTCCCTCGTTCAATGCTTGGATGCAAACCTGTCACCTTGATGGAAAATTACATCTGGCATTTGTTAAATTAAAGTTAATGGCGGGTCAGGTGTCGTTTAGCGAGGTCATGTTTGGTTTTTGTTATGATATGAAAAGCCATGACTTCTGAGAACCATTAGCTATAATCATGGTGACAGAATAGGCAAGTAGGAGGAGTGGTGGTGGTAGTAGTTAACTTAGACGCAACTCCATGACATGAAATGTAGGGCCCATCAGCTGGTTAACTAAGACTGCACAACAATCAAAGTGCCACTAATTATTGGTGCTTGGGTATGGAAAGTAGCTAGTAGTAGGGCTGTGAGTTCAACCTGCCAGGCTCGAGCTCGATAGAAGCTCAAGTCGAGCTCGAGCGAGCCTATGTTGGCTATTAAGCTTTGAGCTAAGCTTGAACTCGGCTCAGACGAAGCTCGAGCTCGGCTCGACAAAGCTCATCTAGGCTCGGTAAGCTGGACAAGGCAGTCAAGCAAGCAAAAACATCCCTATTTCTGAGTTGACAGCACAAGCAAGGTAAAAACCTGAAACCCTTATCCATTCTGTTGAATAGATTGCTAACACTATGGCTAGTCAGCAGAGCCAAGACAAGGTAACCAAACCAATTCACCAAGACAATGCACCACACATAGTCCACACTAATAATAGAAAGGAATGCATAAAGGTAGGGGTAAGGAAGGGAGGAAGAACTCGTAAAACCGAGGAAGTAATGCACTGTGTCAGTGGTTCATGACAACCGTGACACAGAAGACCGATCGGGGGAGGAGGGAACAATCGAGAGGCAAGACCTCGGTTCTGCCGAGGCGCATGACCGCCGAACGTTAAAGCTGACAGCGACGACCATGTGCTTAGTATCAGCAGCAAGTAGGAAGCCCCTTCGGCAAGGCATCACTGCCTTGGAAACCATTAGAGCAGTAGTGACCAAGCGGTGCCGGTGAAGCTTCGGCTCTGCTAAGGTGCATGGAGGCGACGGCTCGGCGTATAGTGCTTGCCGGGCACATAGCGCCGACCGGCCGGAAATCCTCATGGAGATCCAATTCACCATGAATCCATAACAAGAGCACAATAGAAAATGGGAAGGTAAGATCCAATCGAAGTACCCAAACTCACACACCAAGCCAAATACATGGAGCCAATACCTCAAATCCACAAGGGGACTGGTCGATTTTAGATTGGTAGCGGAAACCGAGGAGGGGCAAGTGTCTATGGCAAGGGCGGAACACTGGCGGCGCCGAGAGGGAGAGAAGCCAAGGGGAGGCGAGACCAAAATAGGGGGGTGGCGTAGGCCTACCAACAGTAGAGCCATGGCCGGCAAGACTGAGCTCGGCGGAGTCGCCAAGGAGGGGAGAAGTTCGGGAAGCAACCGAGAGAGAGAAGAGAGATGGCCAGAGCCCAGATGGGAGTCAAGGCTGGGCTGTAAAAAGGGGAGTCAGGTTGTGGCCTCGCCCCTGGTGGGCTGTAAAAAAAAAGCTCAAGCTCGCGAGCTATTTGAGCTCGGCTTGTTGAAGCTCACGAGTTTGGGATCAAGTTTGAGTTCAGTTCGTTTGGAGCTCGAGCCGAGTTTAAATCGAGCTTAGAGCGAGCCAAACTTGAGCAGCTCACAAGTCTCAAGCCTTTTTTTACAGCCCTAGCTAGTAGTATGTGGATAAAGATGAAGTGCCTTCGGATTAGCAGGAATTTAGGAGAAGCCTTGCATTGGAAGGCACGCCCCAAGAAAGGAGCCAGGTTTTGAGCCCACTGATCGACCTTTGGAGGCAACTTGACAAAGCCCTAATCCATCTGTTTGCAAGATTTTTATCATTGCTCTCAAAGAGGATGAAACCTTTAGAATGGAATCTGATTCTTGCCGGCCCAAAGTGGTTGCAACTGATAAATCATATGAAGAAACCAATATGGTTGTCGCACAGGTCATATACATGGGTCTGCACACATAGCTTAGCCGTAGAGCACAAAATTACGATTGTTGAGGCTATAGTAGATCTGAAAGCTCAATTCTCGTTCTTAAAAATTAATATACGCTTATATTGACTTGTGTACTTATAATACGAGAACCAAACCAGTCATAATGATTATACTAGAAATAAAAAGGCGATTTTTCTTAATTCCTATCTCCACTCTCAATCTAGATTGTCAAAACAATAAATAACTAAAGGCAAAATTGACTCTTTGCACTTGGTTGGCATTTGTTGAAAAACACCGTAAAATCCATAATTTGTTGATGGATGTTGCAAAAATGAGGTCAATTGCTGAAGCACACCGGAAAGATTAAAATATTATTGTTTTAAAATTTAGAAGAGACTGTTCTTTTTACCTTATAGCTTATAACTTCCCTCGAATAAACAAATAGAATGGCTTCTCTGTTACTATTTTGAGGCGACTTATTGGGATAGTCTTTTAGAAGCGGCTTATTGGCTTTCGGTTCATTTGTACGAGCACTCACACTAGACCAAAAGCCATAAGACGTAGCCCAAAAGAACATGCCTATAAAGAGCACAAAAGGTCACATTTTTCCCTCAGATGTCAACTAAGTCGATGTGTCATTGTCTACCCCTCTAGCTTGTCTTATATTTCCGTGTCTTCTTTTACCTCTCTCAAAGGAAAAATGGGACTTTTAAAACCCCTTATCTCTCCTAATTTCCAAAATAATAATAATTTTATCATCGATATGAGATTGGACAGTAAATTTGTAAGCATCCTTGATGAGGTCAGTGACTGCGCAAGGATGCAAGGGAGAGACTCAACGAGAGTTACACAACAAGGATCGTACGAATGTATTGCATATGGATGGTGAGTATTACAAGTGGCTTCTCTCTCCCCATTTATAAGGAATTCTATTTATAGAGGGGAGAGGAAAATGTCTAAAATTACTTATTTGCCCTTAGATCTTAGTTCATACCAAGGGGGTACTTTCATCCATTCTACCAAGTGGGTCTCGCCATGTCTGAGATTCACGATGTTGTCGGCCTTCCTTCTATCTGATGCCGATAGGGCCTTAGTGTGTGGCTACGTTTGACCTCGTCTGGGGTGGATCCCCCGATGTGTGACACCATGCCGACGTTGGTCCCCGGACCTCGTCCGGGTAGATACTTGATGTGTAATACCACATCAAGGTTGGCCCATGAACGAGTGGACTCCGGACCTCGTCCGAGGTGGATCCCCCGTTGTGTGATGATACACTGAGGTTGGTCCGTAGGCACGCCCCATCGAGGTTGGTCCCCGAACCTTGTCTGGGATGGATTCCCCGATGTGTGATGCCATGCCGAGGTTGGCCCCCGTACCACATCTAGTGTTGAATTTCAAACCTCGTCCTAGGTGGATCCCCGATGTGTGACGTTACGTTGAGGTTGGCCCCCGAACCTCATCCGAGGTGGATCCCCCCAATTTGTGACATCATGACAAGATTATCGTCGGTTCGAGGTAGCACGGGAACCCTTCCCAATAGTAGACCCTCGTTGATCTGGGTGGTCAATAATAGCCCTTCCGAGCCGGCGCACTAACTTTTAAAAAGGGTATGCACTCGGCCTCAGGTCGATGATTCTTCTGGTAACATGCGGCATACTCTGACAACATGTTAATTTACCTTACCCCTCATGTGAATTCTAGGTGACAAGCTTTGCACGCACCCCCAAGGTGGGTATCCTTGGTGGTCATCAAAGGGTCACTACTCTACTAGGTCAATTCCGGGTCATGTCGGGGAGTTCACCATTTCATGAAAAGGATGTGGAGTCACAAAAACCAAGTCAAGCGTCGACTGTCTTGATGTTGTGGAGGTGCAAAGCTTGGACCAAGCCCAAAGGAGTGCCTCGTGATGTGGGGAGTTCTTGACTCATGGCCTTCAAAATGGGAAGGCATGAGTTGGATTGCCAAGCTCGACTCACCTAGGCATGGCTGAGGCTTAGCCCTCGAGGAGCAACAGAATGCCAGGGTTTGCAAGGTTGATGCACGGACACGTCACAACGAGTGCAGCTGACTTGTTAGTTCGAGACGCATAGAATCCTCAGATGAATGGGCTATTGTGTATGGACTCATAAAGATGGGCATGGATATACTACTTGTTGAGGTGCGATGAAGCTTTAGGACACAACAGGCCGATAAGCATGTACGCTTAGTCTGTACGAGCTCGATGGGCAACACTTAGTTAGATGACACTAAGTCGTCAATGTATGCCAACATGCCGATGTGCAAGATTGGCATGTGCCTAGGGCCAACCTAACAAGGTTTGGCCCTCGAGGTGAGGGGATATGTGTTAGGGCGTCATCTGCTTGGTTCACCAAGGTGTGGCACATGAAATGAGGAGGCACGTGCCAAGGGTGCCATGTGCTCGGTAGACAGAGGTGTGCCCTACATAGTGAGGTGCGCCTCAACATAAGGTGATTAATTCCCAAGGCATGGCCTATGGAGCAAGGAGTGCTTGTCTTGCTGAGGTGTGGCCTATAACATGAGGAAGCATATACCGAAGTACGAGGTACTCAACTGGCTATGACGAGAAGTGTCCTGGAACCTATAGTACTCAACTCATTGACGTGTGGCCGATGCTGCGATAAGACATATAGTGGGATGTGACGCAAAAGCATGTTGTGCTCGGTGCATCTAGGGCGCCGAAGCCATAGTGCTAAACTCGATGTGGCAAGGTGAATCTATCGAGCTAGAAGGAGCCCCTAATTTGAGGAAACACCATTGAGATAGAGCCAAGTTCAGCCAAGGCATAGCCGTCGAGACTAAGTTGAACCACACCAAGCTCAAGCCATAGAGGCATGTTGGGGCTCACCGAGATGAACCCATAGGGCTAGAGAGAGCCCCTAGTCGGGGGATGCAATCGAGGCAATTCGAAGTTCAGCTGAGGCAAAGCCACTGAGATTGATCGAACCATGCTAAGGTCAAGCCATTGAGATGTGTCAGAGCTTGCAGTGTGAATCCATCGAACTAGGAGAAGCCCCTACTCAAGGAAACGTCATCAAGGCAAAATAAAGTTTGACTGAGGCAAAGCTATCAAGACCCACTAAACCACACCCGAGGTCATGCCATCCTTATAAACATGCTAAAAAAGCTTTGTTGTCTTGTTGGAAGGGCTGAGGCAACGAGTGTAGTGAACAACCTTCTTGGTAGTGATGTGGACCTTATCTTTGGCACAAAACGGACCTGGTTTGGGGTTGGCAAGAACCCGATCTATGGCAGCATGGACCTTGTCTGAGGCACAATGCAAACCCGATCTAGGACGTGTCACGGACCTCATCTGAGGGTGATGCAGACTTAGTTTGGGACATGGTGTAGACCTGGTCTCGGGGTGACACCTTAGAGGACAGGGAAAACAACAACACCATGGCTAGGTTTGTTGTCCCTAGCTTGGACTCACACCTAATGCATGGTAGGGTTGAAGTGGAGGCAGCGCCTGAGACCATCGTAGGTGGACTCTAGCGGGTCAAGCCCAAATAGCATTAGTGGTGGTGGAGTCGGTCTGAGCTAGGATGGTAGCATGTAGTAGACATCAAGCCCAGATGACGGTGTATAGTGTTGTCGAAAAAACATAGTGCTTATCGAGAGGCTGAAACATCGACATCTCCCATCCAAAAAATTAGCACTTGAGACAAGGTTCGAAGCACTTCATGGATGGGGTGAGGCTGGAATGCCACTATCTCCCATCAAAAAAAATATTAGCACTCGAGACAAGGCTCAAGAATGCCATCTCCCATCGAAAAAACTTAGCGCTCGAGATGAGGCTCAAGAGAGCTTGTGTGTGCCTGCTCGACCTTGGAAAGGGAGGAGAAGTCCACATTAGCTTAAGTACACTTGGCCCCGGAAGGGTGAGTTTGTGTTCACTAGGCCCTGGAGGGTGAGTATCTGTTCACTCAGCCCCAGATAGTGATTACCCATTCACTCAGCCCTAGAGGATGAGTATGTTCTCGCTCAGCCCTGAGGGCGAGGATGTGGCCTCTCAACCCTGGAAGGTGCGGCTCACGGAGTAAGGAGTGCTCAACCTACCAAGATGTGGCCTTTAGGTGGGAAGGCATGCACTAGAGCACTAACTTGACATGATGAGGTAAATTAGAAATGCTAGGGGAACTCCTAGTAGGGCAGCACCATTGAGGAGAAGCGAAGTCCGTGAGGTGAAGCCATCAAGGCTGAGCTGAACCACACCAAGGCGTGTTGGGGGTCGCCGAGGTGAATCCACCGAGCTAGGGGATCCCCTAGTCGAGTTGATGCCATCGAGGCACAGCAAAGTTCAGCTAAGGCAAAGCCATCAAGGCTAAGTCGAACCACATCGAGGCCAAGCCATTTGCGGCATGTTTGGGGTCACCGAGGTAAATCCATTGAGCTAGGGGAGCCCCTAGTCAAGGAGACGCCATTGAGGTGAAGTGAAGTTCGACGAAGGGAAAGTCGTCAAGGCCAAGTTGGACCACACCAAGACAAAGCCATCGAGGTGTGTTAGGGGTCATCAAGGTGAATCCATTGAGCTAAGGGAGTCCCTAGTTGAGGATACACCATCAAGGCAAAGCGAAATTCAGCTGAGGAAAATCCATCAAGGCTGAGTTGAACCACATCGAGGCAAAGCCATCAAGGTGTGTTGGGGTTGCTAAGGTGAATCCATCGAGCTAGGGAGCCCCTAGTCGAGGCGACACCATCTAGGTGAAGCGAAATTCCGCCAAGGCAAAGCCGTTGAGGCCAAGTTGAACAACACCAAGGTCAAGCCATTGAAGCGTGTTGGGGGGTCACCGAGGTGAATCCATTGACCTAGGGGAAGCTCCTAGTTGAGGAGATGTCATCGAGGTGAATCGATGTTCGACAAACAGAAAGCCACCAAGGCTGAATTGGACAATACCAAGGCTAAGCCATCGAGGCTTGTTGGAGCTCACCAAGGTGAATCCGTTGAGCTAGGAAAAATACCTAGTTGAGGAGGCATCATCGAGGCAAAGTGCAGTTTGGTCGAGGTAAAGCCATCGAGGCCAAGTTGAACAACATCGAGGCTAAGACACTGAGGCATGTTGGAGCTTGCTAAGGTGAATCTATTAAGCTAGGGGGTGCCCCTAGTTGAGGAGGTGCCATCGAGGTGAAGTGAAGTTTGACCGAAGCGAAGCCGCCAAGGTTGAGTTGAACCATGCCAAGGTCTAGCCATCAAGGGGTGTTGAAGCTCATCGGTGTGAATCTATCGAGATAGGGGGAGTCTCTGGTTGAGGAGATGCCATTAAGATAAAGTGAAGTTTGGCTGAGGCAAAACTGTCAAGGCCAAATTGAACCACACCAAGGCTAAGCCATCAAGACGTGTTGGAGCTCACCAAGGTAAATTTGTCGAGTTAGGAGAGCCCTTGGTTGAGTAGGCACCATTGAAGCGAAGCAAACTTCAGCCGAGGCAAATTCGCCAAGGCTGAGTTGAACCAAACCGAGGTCAAGACATCAAGGAGTGTTGGAGCTCGCTAAGTTGAATTTGTTGATTTAGGGGGCCATTGAGGTGAAGTGATGTTCCACCAAGGTAAAGCCATCAAAGCCAAGTTGAACCACACTGAGACCAGTCTGTCAAGGCATATTGGACCTTCGAGGCTGAGTTGAACCATGACAAGGATAGGCCATCAAATTCCTATCCATGGAGAGAGAAGGGGTGGCGTCGGAAGATGCCATGATCCTGGGGCTTATGTGCATAGTCGAGGGGCTCGGTTGGAGGTGCGTGCGATGCCAACTCCAACGCTAGTAGGCGACGAAGCATAGGGGTGAAGCAAGTGGCAGGCTGGCTGTGTGTAGCTTGTGCACTCATGATGCGATGTTGCCGAGAGCGAAGGGGCAAGAGACAAGAGCAGGCGACGAAGTGGGGGGACAAAGTGAGCAGTAGGCTGGCAGTGCACAGGTCATGCTCATGACACATCGCTAGTGGGAGCGAAGAGGCGTGTGGCATGAACCGGGGTTGCGAGGGGTAGAGGCCAATCATGGCCCTTGAATCCTACCTGGATGTGGAACTTGGTGCGTAGGGATGCCTACAACAAAGAGGCATGCCAAGCAGACTACTTGTGCTCTACTTGGGCCCAGTAGTAAGGGGACACACTGATTCATGTAGAGGACAAAGAGGTGAGCATTATGCGACTACGGGGCAGAACCAATACCAGATGGTGAGAGGCTACAAAGCAAAGTGCATTATGGCGGAGAGGGACGCTGTGGTAGTAGGCATAGTGTGGAGCTATCAGATGCAGAGCAGGTCAAGGGAGTCTCTGACTAGGTCTAGGGGGAAGTCGTAGATCGAGCTTGGGGAGCGATGTAGACCAGCTCTAAGGGGTGTCACAGACCGAGCTCCAAGGGTGACACAGACCAAGTTTGGGGTGTCCTGTGGGGTGGCGTGGTTCACATCATGAGCGTGGAGGCACCCTAAGGATGGTGACAGAACCTATTGACTCTACCCCGATTGTGCGCCCAATGCCCAGCGGAGTTTATGTGGAGGCAGCGACGCCTGTCATCGATGCAAGGAGAACCTGATCAGTAAGGACTTGCACAACATCAGAGGTGTCGGCATCACGCTAGGGCAACATGACATCCCATGGCAAATATTGGATCGGCAAGGCTCCTGCACCCCGACCGACAATTGTGTCTCTCATCACCAAAGATGTCACCTTTGGGGACTTGCATGGCTTTCTCTACCACTGCACTGTGGGGTGTCACTCACATCAAGCTCGGCAATCGACCGTCGCCAGCATCTTGCCCTGGGAGCCGTCACTACCATTCTCCTTTGTCTGTCCCCATGGAGTAGAGGAGAAGGAGGTGAGGTCTGGGGGAAGTGTTGACCAGCTCAGGGTTCAGCGCGGATCAGCTCTGGAAGGTAGCACAGACCAAGTTTAGGGGTGGCATAGACTAGCTTCGAGAGAGACTCGGACCCAGTCTGGGGCAAGGTCCAAACTTGCTCAGGGGAGTGACCAAGCAAATGGAGCAGGGTGGCATGTAGGATCAAGCATAACCAATTAGAAGAGGTGAATATGAGGTTTTTAAATTCTTTTGGCTAAATCACGGTTTTTAAGGAAGTATGAACTAAAATTTGTTTTGTACAATTTAAAGCCTAAAAGTTCTAAATCTCATTATGGCAACAATAATCTAAGTCTAGACAAGATACAATTTTAGCCAACCAAGTTAAACAATTAATCACTAGAAATATAAATGCAGAAAGTAAAGCGCAAGAGAATTAAACCATATGATGGACACAAGGACTTCTCCCATGGTCTTGAAGACTTGTTGGTCTTCCATAATCCATATTAAGGGAGCTTGAACAACTCAAGCCAGCTCCTTGCACAACTTGAGCCTTTTCTCAATTTACTAGGGTAACTCTTTCCCACTCTGGGAGGTGAGCTCCAACCTTCACAACCACACTGGGACTCTTCACAACCTTCTTGAAGAGATCACCAAGCCAGCTCCTCCAAGCCATCTAGGTGGCAGCAATCACTAAGAGTAATAAGTTGATGACGCTTGCTTGAAGGTTATCAAGTGCCGCAAAGTTTAACCAAATGATGCAATGCACTTGAATACTCTCAACAACATCAAAATATGAAACTAATGCACTAGAGTTGAAGATAATGATGCAAGGGCTCAAGAGTATTCAATTGGGATCCAAAAGTATGCCCTTGCTGCTGGTGGGAATATATTTATAGTCTCCACTAACTAGAGTGACCGTTGGGGGTGAAATCCCCAAAAATCAGGTGGAGCGGTACTACCGCCATGGGATGGCTGGTACTATGACACCCACTATTTAACGACTACTTACTAATTAAATGCCCCAAAACTAGACGCAATACAAAAATTGATCATACTGCACTCATATGCCCCTGTCATACCTATTTCGTGGTAGTACCACATTTAAGCTGCGGTAGTACCGTTTTCTATAGGGGAGAAAATCTTCCAAAAATATACATCTATGAAAAATAGCTACTGCCAACTAAAATACGGTCATATCGCAAATGTGCTAGTACCGGTCATGCAATGTGGTCATACTGTTGCGATACTACCGGACAAGAACAACGGTAGTACCATTTTAATTGAAGTCCAAAATAGCACTTGTCTAGGAAAAAATGTATCAACCTGTAATACCTAGTTGTACTGATGCATTGGTACTACCGTGGTTACAACAATGGTCATACCAGTTTTCAAGAAAAATTTAGAGAGGGTTAACAAATTGAATCCAAATGCATGCATGCACTAAAATTGGTCAATGTGGCACAATATTATCTTCAAGCTACTATCCATCACCTTTCTTAATAGTACAATGTCTAACCTACCAATCCAATTTTAATCCAATATACATCAAGACCGGTATAATATATAAAATAAGTCCTTATGCCATTTTATACATTTGCCTTGAGCCTTACCTTGAGCCCTTTTAATCATGTCCATGTGCAGTTGATGGTGTTGATTCTCTCTCCCTCTCTCTCCCCTTTTTCTCTGACTAGTAGGATGTGAACCTATGAAGAGGAAGCCAGCTCAAAGGCCTAAAGGTCACTAGATCTGATTCAGGCCAAACACTTGCCAAACAGCAGAGCAAGCCCGGATCCCAATCTAGGACAGATACTCCGCAATGTCGCGAAGTCAATGCGATGCCCACTATGCATTGCTTGGTTCTAGAGCTTGTAGCCCTTGTTTCCTCTCCCCACAGAGGGCACCAATTGTCATCGATATAAGATCAAATAGTAAACTTGTAAGCACCCTCAATCGGGGACAGCGACCGTCGAGGATGCAAGGGGAGACACAATGAGAGTTTCACAACAGGGATCGTACGAATGTATTGCATATGGATGGTGAGTGTTAAAGGAAATTTTTGTACGGATAACCCATTTTTTATTCGAAAATACAGAAATATACCCGCGACAAATTTTTTTACACAAATAGGCTCCAGTCGCCCAACCATTGGGCGACTAGAGTTTATTGCCCAACCAAAAAGCGACTTATGAAGAATCTCGTAACCGTTGGGCGATTAAATGCGATCGCCTCCCCGTTGGGCGATTAAATGAAATCGCCCCCCCGTTGGGCGACATAGATTGAGTCGCCCAACGGGGGGGGGGGCGACTTCATGTGAATACAGCCCGACGGCCAGGGCCTCTTTTCTTCCCCACGCCTGCTCGCCAATCTACTCTCGGCCGCAGAAATAATTTTCTATACGAAAAGAAGAGATAATAGCATTGTTTGAATTTAAATGAACTTTATAATATAACGCAGTAACATGCCACGTATTTATCCATTACATGCATGACATACACCCCTCACTCCCCACCCTAAGGTGCTCCGTCACCGCGCCCGCGTCCTGCCATACGGCCCCGCTTGGCCGTCCTCCAGTGCAACGGATTACGAGGCGGGTGACGAGGGTCCGAAAAAGTAAAACGATCAGGTGGGTTTCGCACCCGCGGCTGCACCGGTGGAGTCAGCTGCACCTCTGGCTGTGTGGCCTCCGGTGCACTGGGGAGGCCACTGCCGGAGAGAACCTCCGGTGCTGCGTCGGAGGACGGCCCAGGCCAGTCCGCAAAAAACTGGTCCACCTCGATGTGGCCCGGGGAGAAGCGTCCCTGCTGTTGGTAAGGACCTGCAATAGTAATATCGTTAGTTCGTTGCATGTCGTCTTAGGATAAAAACAAGATCGGACGATGCGTACCTGTACATGGCGCCATGAAATCATCCGTGTGGAAGCCGGGGATGTACGTAGGAGGTGTACGAGGCCGTGACCAAGCAGAACTCCCTGGCTGGTCCGGGGGAGGTGGATGTGTCCACGTACTACCTCCGGAGTAGTGCCACGCTGGTCGGGGTGGCACTGGTGGTCGGGGTGGCACTGGTGGTCGGGGTGCACTGGGCGTAGGTGTGGAGACCACCGGTAGCCTCGTGCAGGACAGTAGGCTGACGATACGTCTACACCCGGCCTCCATCCGTCGCGCAAAGCTGACGGCCTCCTCGCTGGTCAACTCCCCACCTGTGCCCCACCTCTGCACTAGTGCGGAGGACTCCGACCACATCGCAACACCGACGTCAGCCTGGACAAAAAGACATAGAATGGTCCGTCATCGAAACGATATTGCCATTTGAGAATTTTTGAAATTACAAGTTACGTACCGCGATGTGAGCGTGGCGTGCGAAGTGCGCAGGGTACGCGTCTGTCAGTGCGGCGACGTGTGGGGCAGGTGGGTCAACGACATGCACCAGCCTGGTACGAGTCCACCCCTGGTACCAGATGAGGTACTCCGCGTAGTCGGCTATGTCGTATGGCCGGTCCTCCTCCACACGGTCATTCAGCGCACCCTCCCACTGCGTAATCCAGGGCTGCATCCTCCTGGACCAGTCCGTGCCTTTTTTGACGCCCCTCGTGTTGTGCCTGTTTATGGAACCATTACGTAATGTAAGTACTTGCGATCACAATAGTAAGTACGTACAAAAATATCAGAAGCGATCACTCACGCGTGCACGCGCGGCGGAATCGGCGGCCCGACTGGTACAGGAAGTGCCTGCCGCAGCCCAAACTGCCGCATGACTCGCTGCGGTGCGTAGTCCTCAACGTAGATGCCGTACACGAGCTTCCGGCGGGTTAGCCAGCAAGCCTGGTCACGCCAGCACAGTGCAGACAGCCCGTCAGGAGCACGGGCCTGCACTGCCTCCTCTGCGTAAGGCTCCCAGCGCACGTCGGAGTCTGCGAGGCGGTCGAACTGCTCCACGAAGGGGTGGTACGCCCGCGTGACCTGCACGTGCGCGAACTGTACCTGCAAGAAAGGCAAATTGTTTAGTACGACGATCGTTAATAAGTTGACTATGATAAAATAAAACTCACTCGTCGACGACACCAAATAGAACCCATTGTCGGCCGGTTGATGTCTCCCCCCGGGTACATCTCGGCCCCGTAGGGACTCATGTCGTCTAGTACAGGTCGTCCGAGACTGAAGCGCTCGAACGACCACAACTACAGCAGCAGGGGACATCCCGTGAGGATCGAGTTCGCCTTAATCCTCGTGCACGCATCGCACAGGCCGCGGTACGTCGCGGCAAGTGTGGCCGATCCCCAGCTGATCTGGTCGGCCTCGCCGTCGGCAATCGCCCTCGCATAAGCGATAAGGCGCGCGTCAACGGTGTTGCCGTGGCTGGTGGTGAAGAGCACCCAACCAAACAGCCACAGCACGTAAGCCTCCAGGTGGCGCGCGACCTGGTAATCGTCAGCATCCGCAACCATGCGCTCAACCTGAATGCGAAAAGTTCTTATTAGTATGTAATTGCACAAATAAGAGTTTCGAAGACGCGATCGACTTGAAGCACCACGTACCCGGTACTGTGCCAGCCACCTCAGCGTCGGTCCATGCTTCTGCCTCTCGTCGAAGATGTGGTGGTGACCAGCCGGTGGAAGGACCCCCTGGAATCTGCCGAGCAGGTCATCGCGCCACTCGGCGGGAGCCTTCGGTAGGAAGGCAGCGTCTCCCGCGACCGGAAGGCCAAGGAGTAGGGACACGTCCTGCAGGGTCGGCGCCATCTCCCCGACTGGTAGGTGGAAAGTGTGCGTCTCGGGCCGCCAACGGTCCACCAAAGCCGTCAGTAGGGAACGGTCGAACGGGAAGCGTCGTGATCGCTCCACGCCCGCCTCGTCCCCCTCCCCGGCCAAGGCACCTCCGTCCTCATCCGTGGCCTGCACCATCCGGGCAAGAGGGAGAAGTCCGGCATCCCGCAGCCTGCAAATAAAGTGAATGTCAGCATGAAATGTTCTTATGGTAATACTAAAACGTTGGCGTAGTGCAAACCTGGCAGTCCAACGGGGGTCGAGTCCCCAGGCCACACGAGGTGTGCGTGTCCGGACCACTCCCAGCTCAGTCGACTCGTCCGTGCTCCCCGGTGGCGGCGCACGACGGGAAGCGCGGTGCACGCGGTCCAAGTGCTCGTCCAACAGCGGGTACCGCCAGTCACCCGTCATAACTGCAAAATTATCTAAATGTAAATTTGTACACTACATTTTCTACAATAATACATGAAAAATAGTATACAAAATTTTGACACAACAATTTTCTACATTTAAATTTGTACATCTAAATTTGTAAACTATATTTTTCTACATTTAAATTTGTACATCTAAATTTGTAAACTGCATCTACATTTCTAAATTTAATGTTCTAAACTAAATTTTCTAAACTAAATATCTAAACTAATTTTCTAAACTAAATATCTAAACTAATTTTCTAAACTAAATATCTAAACTAAATTTCTAAACTAAATTTCTAAACTATTTTTCTAAACTAAATTTTCTAAACTAAATATCTCAACTAAATATCTAAACTAAATTTGTAAACTAAATATCTACACTAAATTTTGTAAACTAAATTTATCTAAACAAATTTTCTAAAATTAGAAAAATACTCGCAAATCTCGCGGCTTCTTCTCCTCTCTCTCTCTCTCTCCTTCTCTTCTTCCCTCTCCTCCCCCTCTCCTCTTCTTCCCTCTCCTCCCCCTCTCCTTCTCTTCTTCCCTCTCCTCTCCCTCTCCTTCTCTTCTTCTCCTCTCCTCCTCCTCTTCCTTCCTCTCTTCTGCTTCTCTCTTCCTCGCGCGGCCGAGAGTAGATTGGCGAGCAGGCGTGGGGAAGAAAAGAGGCCCTAGCCGTCGGGCTGTATTCACATGAAGTCGCCCCCCGTTGGGCGACTCAATCTATATCGCCCAACGGGGGGCGATTTCATTTAATCGCCCAACGGGGAGGCGATCGCATTTAATCGCCCAACGGTTACGAGATTCTTCATAAGTCGCTTTTTGGTTGGGCGATAAACTCTAGTCGCCCAATGGTTGGGCGACTGGAGCCTATTTGTGTAAAAAAATTTGTCGCGGGTATATTTCTGTATTTTCGAATAAAAAATGGGTTATCCGTACAAAAATTTCAGTGTTAAAGTGGCCTCCCCTCCCCATTTATAAAGAGTCCTATTTATAGAGGGGAGAGAAAAACACCCGAAATTACATTTTTGTCCTCGGATCTTAGTTCGTGCCAAGAGGTACTTTTATCCATTCTGCCAAGTGGGTCTCGCCACGTCCGAACTTCGTGTCATCGTCGACCTTCCTTCTACTTAGGTGCCAATGGGGCCTCAACGCATAGCTACGTTGGACCCCGTCCGAGATGAATCCCCTATGTGTGACGCCACACCGAGGTTGGCCCTTAGACCTTGTTCGAGGTTGATCCGCTGGCACGCCTCACCGAGGTTAGTCCTCGGGCTTCGTCTGAGGTGGATCCCCCTATGTGTGATGCCACGTCGAGGTTGACCCTTAGACCTCTCTAGAATTCATCTGGAGTGGATCCCCCGATGTGTGACATCACATCGAGATAATCATCGATTCCAGGTAGCGTGATGACCATTCTCCAATAGATTTAATTGGTCTAGTACACACTAGCAAATTATAATTTTTTTGCGTCTATCAGTAAATTATCAATTTTACGGTGTGTTTAATAAATAGCAATCAAGTGCGGTGTTCGGAACCAATTTTACGATAAGTAAATGTGGCTGATCAACCCAGCCAAACACGCATAGCCATGCCGGACCGGTACGAACTATATGCTGAAAAATTGTCCTTCTAGGCCAGCTAAAATCTGACCTAGCCTAGTACGTACTTAGAGCAATGAACCTACCGGGAATTCAGAAAGCACATACAGGAATGCACAATAAAATTCATTTCCAGCAAGGGCAGCAGTCTGACATACCGTACCGGTAGGGTTTTGGAATTTCTTGGTTTCAGACTATCCTTGGATCGGAATGGTGACCCGTGAGCGTGATCAAGTTCAACATCTGATTGGCTTTGTTTTTTTTTTTTTTGCACCGACAATTGGCTAGTATATGTAGCTATCATAAAGCTCACAATATATGGATAGATTGGTTTTGATGTGGTTTATATCTTTTGGTTTAAAATTTTAAATTCTGGCTATTTATAATAGAGATACTCGCGTACGATTTTGGCCGATATAGATGAAGTTGGGATAACGTTTACTATAATCTACTTATAGACCCTGTCTTGAAAAGACATTTCATTTAAAAAATAGTTACTATGGAAAGTTAAGTCATAAGCCAAAAAACCCCACCCATAGGTTCCATGTTGAAATCCTAAAAATTGTAATGAAAAATCTATATAAACAGCCTATTCCTAACAGGCGATTGGTTAGGATCAAACTCTAGTCGTCAGCCAGAGAACCAGGGTGGTTGGTATTGGAGGTAGCTTGTCAGGACTCAAGATGACAGCAGCTAGAAATGGACTATAGGTCTATTCTTTACGGTTTCTAAAAGCGATTTTTGATTTTTGCTATAGTACCTAACTTTTAAACGGAGTATTTTCTCAAGACAGGGTCTATAAGTTAATTGTAGTATATGTTAAAAGCCCAACATCTACACCAGCCAAAATCACATGCGGGTATATCTCTCCGTAATCTCTGTCGTAAACAGCCTAAAATTCACAAATTTTAACTAAAAGTTATAAGCCATAGTCATAAGCTTAAAAAAAGAATATGGTCCATTTTTTCCTTCCATCCTGGCCTTGTAATATAGCTCCAAGAAAATAGCTAGGCTGGTGTCGATGGAACAGCTTAGGCTTAGCTCCATCTATATCTTATGATGATGACAGCGATGGATTAGTTACCTTGTTCTAGTCAGGGCTTGTTAATCTGTGCACTGATCGATCACACGACACGAGCACCACATAATCTAGGCCAATTAGGAGCTAGGAACATCAATGATCTTACTTATTTTCTATGGACAAAATATTATTAGTGAACTTGCAAGTCAGCAAAATAGTATACTTATCTTGTCGCTTTGACATTTTTGCAAGTGATCAGACACTACGCTATGCAAGGCAGTGTAAATAGTATATATAATATTTACTTTGTTGTTAGCACGAGTAGATGAATATACTCAACTTTCTCTCTCTCTCTCACACACACACACACACACACACACACACACACACACACACACATATATATATATATATATATATATATATATATATATATATATATATATGTCACATACACTCATCTAGTATACTCCGTATATTAAAGATGGGGGACTCTCCGGCCAGGGAGGCATGCCACGTCAGCGTTTATGCGAAAAACCCCTTGCGTTTTGCGAAATCACATAGAGGTCCTTCGTTCTCGCAAATAGGTCCCTGCCAGGTTTTTTGGAAAGCACCCTCCACTTCATCGATAGCACCCCGTGGTTTCCAAAATTACGTATAGATCCTTGTTTAGTTACGTATAGGTCCTCGGTTTTTTGCGAAAAAACCCTTTAGTTTTTCCGAAATTACGCATGCGTCCTCGATTTTTTTTAAAGAAACTCCTCACGAATTATCGTCTCTTTTACTTCGGTCCACACGGTAGCTAGCGCGGCGTCACGCCTTACATAGCTAGTATATGTAGAGAGCAGAGCAACGCAAGGCCATCTGCATCTAGCTGCATGCTTTATTCTGGAGCTAGGTTCATTTAATCAAATCAAATCAAAGCCATACGCATCGTGACACTAGCCTACAAGTTTTTGTTGCAACATTGCCAAAACATACAAGGCATATCTATATCTGTTGCTTCGACCAAAGGCCCAGGATGCCCACACATGGCAAACCGGACAAGGCCAAGAAATTGGGCATTTGGGCTCATCTTGGCCCAGTTCAGAAAAAAATTTGTCCCAATAATCATCTATAACTTGTTGTTTGACATTGGGTTTCTTCTTCCCCTTCCAAGAAAGCAACTGCTAATGTAAATTCTGGAGTTTACCGTGTAGTGTGAAGTTCCAACTTTGATGCTTTACCAACTCCAGTGTGTTACTACTAGTTTTACTTATGGCTCTTTTATGGTACCAAAAATAAATATAAGCCGTCCATTCTTTTTATCCAATAGACCAAATTGGTTAGGATTTATTTATACTATTATCGATAGTACTAGTAGTAGAATTTCAAGAGGGTATAATTGTAAAGGACAAACTCTTAGAATGGTCTACTTGGGAGCAGCTCAAGAGAGGTGAATCATGAACTGGAGGAGGGCCTCGACGCGTATGTGGTGGGCTCATCGCCCGGGTGCAGAGTTTGGATGGCGGTGAAGCCCTTTGCGTTCTCGTACTTCCCAGTGCCGCCATCCAGTGGACTCCAAAAAAGTTGAGCATGTCATCGTGCCCCTTGCCCTCGAGCATGGTTGCACGATCGTCCTGCTCGTGCAGTGGGGGCAAGAACGACACCTCGTTGCTGAATGGCACCTTGACACCATCGTCAAACTCCATGGTGGCAAATTCAGGCTCCTAGAGGGTAGTCGGTGACATCTCGTCATTCGTCCACATCATTGTCACTATGTTGCTCTTGAGCGTCGTCGTTCTGTTGTAGGTAGTAGGTAGGTAGGCAATAGAGTAGTCATTCTTGAGAGATTCTTTTTGTTATCAAGTGGGGTTGGCCTCGGTGTTGGGTTATCGTCATTCCAAATGGTGGAACAGGACGTGCTTCTGTTGCTCTAAAATCTCTGGATGGCGAAGGTTTTGACAGTCTCCTCTCTAGTATTGGTTGGGATTGGATTTGATGAAGGAGCTATAAAACTTGTGAATTAATGTGCTCGCACTGATCACAATCAAAATTTCTGTTATGCCCATTAGTGGGTTTGATTGGCCTCACTCCATGAGTTTTCTCAAACAAAGCAGGCTTTGGGGTGAGTCGAGCGAGCACGCACCATCGACCCGAGTACCCAAAAGCTCCCGCACGACCGCAATCCACCGTGCGGGACACGTTCAGAACACATACAGAAGCCTTAAGATGGAGCTAAGTGCATTGATCTAGCATAGCTGCCAACTGAATTTTCCCAACAAAACAATGGCACGGTGAAGATCCTATGGAGGTGCAACTGTGTAAGTCGAGCTCCACATGCGCGTTGGCAGTGCCCACTTGAGTCATACTACTCTCCAACACAACCCTGCCTCTGCGGCACCCAACACTCCGCCACAACACATGCACGAAACACGTTTTTACGTCAGCTGCATGTCCACCACGATACGGCATTATCGAGCCATAGGAGCGAGTAAGGGGCCTGTCCCCTGCCACCCGCCGAGTGCCGTTACTTAAATTGACAAATTTGTGCCCGTATGTTCCACGATCAATCTATTAGAAAAGTCTATTATGCCCTTATAAATCAATAGTCATATTTAATTTCTACTGTCACTCTCTTACTACCGATAGAATATACTGTAAAAAATTCCCTATACTTAATACTAGGACTTAAATTCCAGCACATATTGGTGAGCAGTTACTATATGGCAGGAGAGTAGTAAGCTATGGGATTAAAGATTAAAATACTTGACATGGAGGACAAGTGCATGTGGTGTTCATGTGGTGGGGAAGGAAATAACAATCAATGTAAGCGTGAACCTGGCCTAGCTTATTATGGAGGTGGGTCAGCAAGAACACTCAAGTGGGGAATAATTGAGGTGATTGCTCATGGTCGAAAGACAAATCCATAATTAGAATGGAATAAACCAGACATTGTTAATCATTACGTAGGGGCTTTCTGTAAGATCATCGATGGTAATCAAAAGGGGAGAATGATTGTAACATCTAGCAAGAAAAAAACAGTAAGAAAAAATTGTTTTTATCTCGGGTACTGCAGCAATACTGTAGAGTACTGTAGCAATATATGGTAGAGTACTGTAGCAAACACTGTAGATTGATGTAGCAAATACTGTAGCAGCCGATGGAAAACTGAGCAATTTTCTTCCATTGCACGGTCGGACCAGTCACCTCCGCTCGATGTTTTCTTTCCACTCAATGCTCAAGTCAACACCAAAAATCCATTGCACAGCAAAAGAACCATACTCTAGCAGAGATCACAAGATCTGCTAGCTATGCATGAGGCTTGCTTTTTCAAATCAATGTTGCACATGACTCTTTTATTTGTTTGCCTCAAGCCAACTACTCCCTATACTCCTGGCACTCTGGACCATGAAAAAGACACTGCACTGAATTTTATTTTTCCTTCATGTGAATCGAGGACAAACCTGAGTGCTTGAGCCACGCGTGGACCGAGAATAAGATGACATGAAGATGGTCTCGGGAGCACTTACGCAAAACACGCCGCGCCACCAATTTTTTTTCTCAGAACCGATCAAGATTTTATTTCTGAATCATGGTGACTATAAATTGCCCTCCTAGCACCCCTAAACCCTAGCACAAAATTAGTATCTCCAAAAGCCTTAGGGTTAGCACCTAACCCCATCTCTATTTATAGTCTATGGCCCAAACCATGGGCTGAGCCTAAGCCCACGAGATCTAATCCAATTCCAATAGCAAAGGGACCCGAAACCCTTCCTAACATGGGTTTTCCAAAATTCTAACTTTTCTAAGTTGTCACGTGTCGAAGCCTCCAGGACCGCACCTCCCGTAGCTTCTCCACGCATCATCCATCACGTGTTGTAGCCTCCGTACCGCACCAAGCATGAGCCTGACCATCTCATGACCTCCTTGATCGTCTGAACCTCGGATCTCCCATCCTAGTCTCCGTCCACTTCGTCACTGACCATGATCGCCTCCATGCTCAACCTGCACATGCAAAGGCCAAAGAATATTTTTTCAGCACAAGTTCGTCCTAACTTGACCAATATCAGTCCACACAAATGCCACACACACCTCGCATAATAACGCTAAGCAATATTGTCACTTATTCATCACACTCATCTCATGTAACAACCTGTTACTCCACACTCAATTCATAAGCATGTGACATGCTTGTAGCATACTTCTTTCATAATAGAATGCTTGTAGCATACTTGTTTTAGATGGTTGCATGTTTGAAGTATATTTCTTTTTATTTGTGCACTTTTTGAACCTTTTTATTTTTATGTACCATAAATGCTTGAAGCATACATCTTTTTAATTATAGTATGCTTGAAGCATACATCTTTTCAATTGTCGCTTTCTCATTTTTTTAATAACATGCCAAATTGAGTGATCATAAAAAGATCAGAATATGAAACATGCGAGCCTCATAGCAAAGATTTAAAATAAGACTCACAATCAAGTTAATTCTTTTTTATGAACATCGTAGAGTACTATCTATAATCAATCTAGTCAAAATATTCCGCCATGTCATATTTAGTTCAAGTATATCAAATTAATTATAACTATACACAACATATGAGTAAATATGATAAAGAGAACTCTACAACTTATTTAATTTCAATGGTTTGGACTTATTGATTTATTTGACAAGTATAATAAACAAATCTTCTGAAATTTTTAAACAACAAGCTCCCCCTCAGAATAATCTTATTGGATGTAATACACCCAACTCACTTCGTAAATGAGCAAAATGAGAAGAATCAAGCGATTTTGAAAGAATATCAGTAACATGAGAATCTAACTCAATAAGGTATAGGACATCACCTTTTCCACATGGTCTCTCAAAAAGTGAAATCTCTTGAAAGTAATCCAAGAGAGTGAAGAATCATCAAGTGTTCCAATCAAACATTGATGTAAAAGACCGGAAACCGATCTAGCTCATGTTCTCCATCTTTGTTAGCTGTTCTTACATCACAAGAAACATCGGTCTCACAGTACTAGGGTTAGTGAAATAAGATCTAGGAATCCAGTACTGAGACACGACGAACAGAAACAACAAAGCTAGAACCAAAATCACGTACATGTGAGTGATCAGAATACCGAAAAGAATGTGAATTATTTAAATTAAATCCCAATCTAGCATGTGAAGTAGATTTAAAGTCATCATAAAAAATCTCTAAAAACATAGTTATCGCATTTGTTCTAGGAATAAAAGAAATTGCACATTTTTGTCTTAAAGCATTCAAACTTTCCTTCTTCTCTTTCTTAGCTCGCCTAAAACAAAATTTATGCAAGTATCCAACTCTTCCACAGTAGGTGCAATGAAATTTAACATACCATAATTTTTTTTGAGATGATGAGCTAGCACCTACAGGATTATTCGATGGTTTTTGCACAAAACCAGCAGATTTAAACACAGTTTATTTCGGTTCAAGTTTTACTTCAATTTTCTACGTTCAAGAAGCTTAATAATCTTAGGAGGATTATTCTTGGCATGCTCAACAAAATTAAATCTTAGACCACGATTTTTCACACTTGTTTTTGACTTGTCTAGAATCACATTCAAAATTTTCTTGCCAAAATTTTTTTCTCTAATGTGTCTTTCAGGTACTCATTCTCTTTATCTAGAGTGGAACAATTTGTGCATTTAATAAGTTCATTCACAAGATTCTTAGAAGAACTAGACTGAGCCAATCTTTTTTTAGCAAAATCATTAAGTTGTCTAGTCAAAGTTTCTATTTCAATGTTAAGCTTAGGACAATTAGAGCAAGAAGATATCTCAGGATAAAGCATCTGTTGAATTGTTTCCTGAGATGAATTAAGTCTAGCTTCTAGAAATTCACATTTAGAGCAAGCTTTATATTAAGCATTTGAAATACTTGACTCTAAACATGTAGAAAAAAATAGATTTGAGTTTTTCAATTTCATTATTTGCAAGTTTTAGCTTTTCATCACAAGGGTCATGTGCCAATCTTAACTCATCAAGTTTAGTAGTTGCATCACTAAGTTGAACCAGATTTGATGCATTAATTGTTCTAGCAAACTCCAACTCAGTATGTAAAATTTGGCAAGACCCATAAGATTCATCATTAGGAATAAAGGCTCTAAGTCTATTGATTTCAGAATTTAAGCTCTCAACAACCAAATCAAGATTTTTAATTTTGTTTTTATACTTCTTAAGCTCATTTGTCAATCTAAGCACAGCACGAGATAAATTAGTATAAGAAGGTTTTACCCCATCAGGATCACTATAAAGATCATCATCGTTGAACTCTTCACTGTTGGCCATAAAACGCATTTCTGTGAAGTCCACCTCTTTTGCCTTCTTACCATTTCCCTTATCATCGCTTTTAGAATCATCATAACTCAAAACAATCTCATCAAGTGCTGAAATTATCTTATTGACTGCCTTGCGATAATTGCGCTTCTTGTTTAGATCAATCTTGATTTGAGAGCGACGAGTTGGAGCCTTGTCATCCTTAACCTCCTTGCTTCTCAGTTTGGGGCAATTCATCTTAATGTGGTTTAGCTCATCACATTCATAGCATCTGATTGGAGCTCCTCTTCATCTTAATTTGATATTGTTAATTGCCTTGGTCACCCTGTTGGAGCGAAGTACAAGCTGCTCTTCTAGAATTTCCTCTAATTGTTCATCTGAAATAGAGCATAATGTAGAAAAAGAAATAATAGAAGAACTAGAAGAACTATCAACTTGGTTAGTCACTAAACCCAAAGAATTAGTCTTGTTTATCCTGGCCAAAACATCAATCACATGTGTTTTCATCTTGGAATAAAGATCAGTCAAAGTAATGGTTAAAACATTCCAAACGGACATATCCAAAGCATTTAAAATTTGACGGGCATTATCAGAATCAGAATATATGACATCTACAGATTGCAAATCACTAACAATTTTATTGAAACGATCAAAAAAAGCATCTACTGATTCTCCAGGTTTCATCTCAAATTTAGAATACTTCTTTATGAATTAATTCTGACACACACATTCAACAGATGTAGATCTTTTATGATAATCCGCTAGAGTGGTCCAAATTTTATTTGCAGATTTAAGGTGAGCAGTTCTGACAAACTCATTTCTACTTAAACCTTGCAACAATATATTTCTAGCCTTAGCATTAGTTTCAACATCAGAGGAATTTTTAGTTGTAACAACAGAAGACGCTTCATATGTCTTTTCAACTTTTTGCCAGATAGAATTACCTTGTGCTTGAAGAAAAACCTCCATGCGTGTTTTCCAATAAAAATAATCTGATCCATCAAAAAACGGTGGCTTACCTGAAAAGTGATCCCGATCTGATGCCATTGCAACCTTCTCTAATACCACTTGTAAGATCGTCGATAGCAATCAAAGGGGGGTAAATGATTGCAACCCCTAGCGGAAACATTTTCAAAAAATCGCATTAAAAAACAGCAAGGGAAAAATTTTTATCTCGGGGGTAATGTAGCAATACTGTTGAGTACTGTAGCAAACATTGTAGATTGCTGTAGCAAATACTGTATCAATCGATAGAAAACTGAGAAATTTTCTTCGATTGCACGGCCAGACCAATCACCTCCACCCGCTGTTTTCTCTCCATGTAATGCTCAAGTCAACACCAAAAATCCATTGCACAGCAAAAGAACCGTACTCTAGGAGAGATCACATGATCTGCTAGCTATGCGTAAGGCTTGCTTTTTCAAATCAATGCTGCACACGACTCTTTTGTTTGTTTGCCTCAAGCCAACTACTCCCTATACTCCTAGCACTCTGGACCATGAAAAAGACGCTGCATTGAATTTTGTTTTTCCTTCATGCGAATCGACGACGAACCTGAGTGCTTGAGCCACGCGTGGACCGAGAAACAAGACGACGTGAAGATGGTCTCGGGAGCACTTACGCAAAACACGCCACGCCGCCAATTTTTTTGCTCAGAACTGATCTAGAATTTATTTCTGAATCATGGTGACTACAAAGTGCCCTCCTAGCACCCCTAAACCCTAGCACGAAATTAGTATCTCCAAAAGCCTTAGGGTTAGCTCCTAACCCCATCTCTATTTATAGTCTATGGCCCAAACCATGGGCTGAGCCTAAGCCCACGAGATCTAATCCAATTCCAATAGCAAAGGGACTCGAAACCCTTCCTAACGCAGATTTTCCAAAATTCTAACTTTTCTAACTTGTCACATGTCAAAGCCTCCAGGACCGCACCTCCCGTAGCTTTTCCACGCATCATCCATCACGTTTCGTAGCCTTCGGACCGCACCTCCGTAGCTCCAATACGTATCATCCATCTCTGATCTCCATGTGCCCCAAGCATGAGTCTGACCATCTCGTGACCTCCTTGATCGTCTTAATCTCGGATCTCCCATTTTAGTCCCGGTCTACCTCGTCACTGATCATGATCACCTCCATGCTCAACCTGCACATGCAAAGACCAAAGAATATTTTTTCGGCACAAATTCGTCCCAACTTGACCAATATCAGTCCACACATACGCCACATACCTCGCACAATAACGCTAAGCAATATTGTCACTTATTCATCACAAATTAACCATTGTCAATTATTCATCACAAAAATATCGTAAACCTAACCACATAGTCTAACACTTTCAGAGGAATGGACCCTTGAATTTGGCAGCTCTTTCCCTCAATTTTTTACCTGCCTATTTGTTCCTTTGTGCTTCAGTCTCTTGAACACCCAACTCTTCACATCAGTGAATTTTATTTGGATCTGATGTACAACTTACTACCAGTACTGCACAGCATCATAAAGTTTTAATATTAGATGTAAATGCACCAAGTGAATCTCTGAAGGTGTCAAGATGAACAATGTAATTACAGCTTTATTCAGCTTCATCTCTTGTTGTAAGGTTTTAACTTTGATTATGCAGACAGTTGTTCCTGTTCATCATAACAGAAACTGGCAGCCTAAATCTAGCAACAGAAGAGAAAAACAGGGGAATTTAATCAGTTGAATTCTTTTTGTTGCATTGTACTTCTCCATGGTGCAATCATAACACAAATACCCAAAGTTGCTAAAGTATAAGCAGGGATCATTGGACAACCAACCAATGTTCTAACCTTTTCAATCAGTCCAGTTAATCTCAATCAACCTATATGTACAATTGACAACACAAAATTGGTTCTGCTTACGCAGAAAAATCCAGTGTAGCAAACTAGCAACTACAGCAAGCATCAACAACTTTTGAGGCCAATTAATAAGTACAGGAATCCATTTGATGCAACGCAATGCAATGCTTTGAGTTCATGCAGTTAGGTCACACGACCGGATGGGAGCAACTGCCCCCAAATTTATGTATTGCAGCACTCGGCACGGATGGTAGGGTCCAACAACAATTTGAGGATGCGTCTGCTAATGGGTCACTAACAAGCTGGCCCTCTCTGACCTGTTAGCAAGATTAGACTACAGAGGATGCTGCTGTTAGAGCATAATCAAGGGGTTATGCCCACCTAAAAGCATCGGAAGTCGCGCCGCGGGGTTAGCGGCTGGTTAATAAATTAGGCTAGCTGAGAATATGTTCAGTGTTGCTCACAATTCATGGGTCAAAACTGACAGAAGAAAAGAAATGATAACTAATCCAATGAGGTTAGTAGTAGTAGTGACATGTAAGTATGTAATGACTAACGAGTATAACTGAAACATTCTTGCTTGTATTGCCTTCAGAAAAAGAGTTCAGGCAGCCGAAAGGAGAGAAAAGGGGATGAAAAGAGCATTTGTCTGGTGGCCCATGATCATAACTTAGTTTGCTCTAATAAGATTCTTGTTCAGGTTTTATGGGGCATGGAGAGAGCAATAACTGTAAAGATACAGGCACTATGATGACGACGGCTTAGTGCTAATTCGACTTGGACTTCCAACAGGTTCTTGCAGAGCTTCAAATTTCGAATTTGAACAGGTTGACCTGTCAGGAAAAAAAAGCATTCTCTTTCAGTCTCAGACTGGCTCCGGGTACATAATTGAAAAGATTTAACATTTCAGTAACTTGTTCTTTACATGGCGCGGCGTCAATTAATTGTGCAATTTTTGCAGATAAGCTAAAAGTGTTCATCCACGAACCAAGCAGGCTGTGACAAGATAACATTGTTTCAGTAGTGAAAACATTTCACAGCTCATGAGCAACCTAGGCAGGTTAGGTAAGACTTGTGAGCAGTACTAGAGTCAACTAACGCTCTATGAGCTAATCCCAATGCATGATTAGCGAAAATCACAGCGCTGCAAGGGCAAGGCAAGTCTAACCGCTCTTATATATATAAATCTCATGAGCGCTTTGCACCGTTGTGCTATCACAACCACAACACAGCACACAGCATGCAGAGTTTTCAGGTTGCTGTGCCTTAGAGAGAGAGAGAGAGAGAGAGAGAGAGAGAGAGAGAGAGAGAGAGAGAGAGAGAGAGCTACTAGTGCTACCTACATTGTGTAGGCTTCAGTTCTTGAGTTCTTGGGTTCGTTTCTCCGGTTGCATTGGCCATGGAGATCGAGTCGGCGAAGTGCGAGTGCTGCGGGCTGAGGGAGGACTGCACCCGGGAATACATCGCCGGCGTGAAGGCCGACTTCGGCGGGCGGTGGCTCTGTGGGCTGTGCTCGGAGGCGGTGAGGGACGAGGTAGCCAAGAAGGGCGGCGGTGGCGCCCTAGAGGTGGCCGTCAGGGACCACATGTCCTTCTGCGGCAAGTTCAGCAGGAAGAACCCGGCGTTCCGCGTCGCCGACGGCATGCGGCAGATGCTGCGGCGCCGGTCCAGCGACATCTCCACGCCCTCCGGCGCGTCCTGATCAAGAACCAGCCAGGAGGAGAAAGACCTCCGAAGAAGACTAGGAGGAGGATGAGGAGGAGGAGGAGGAGGAGGACGAAGAAGAAGAAGAAGAAGAAGAAGAAGAAGAAGAAGAAGAAGAAGAAGAAGAAGAAGAAAGCCAGCAAACAATGGCGGCGTGGCAAACTGAGCCTTGCGGCTTTTAGTAGTAGTTGTTGTCGCCGGCGTTAGCTAAGCTGCAAGCTAGCGCCATTTTTAACCTCGAATCCGCATGCCTCGTGGAGGTTGTCTCCGTTGAGGTGGTGCCAAGTGAAGCCTTCTTTGGCCTGGAAGATGGCTTCTTGAACGTTCAAGTTTTGGCTGTAGGGAGACAGAGATCATCGGCACATGATTTGTACAAGGAGATTAGTAGAACTTGAACCACTGTTGCAATGTAGCATTCTGCTTCCTTGCTTTTATGAATTGGATTTTTTTTTCTCTGCGACTTCTTAAACATCTACCATGGTACCATCATTCATTCATTGGACATTTGTTGCATTCTCTTCCCTGATCATGGAGCATCGACTTAACCCTTCTATTTCATACCCAAAGAAAAAAATCAAAATCAAAATAGATTGTCTCATTTACGATAATCTCTTGTAAAGATTACCATTATAGTTGTGCTTCATGTTTGTAGAAGAATGGGGTGAACAAGTAAATGTTACATTTCAGTCAGATATACAGCTTCCAATCCAAGGCTTGGTCACGAGAGATGTTCTCCATTTTCCCAGTCAATGAATCTCCTCAAGAGATTTACACAACTGATTGGTAAGAATAACTAGGTTACCTAGCTTTCAAACGAAATATTTTTTAAGACATGATCTATTAGTTGATTGTAATATATATTATAGTGACATCATTTATATCGGTTAAAATCGCACACGAGTCTCTCTCTTTACAAATTTCTCTATAAACTGTTACTATTTATAAATCAAAGCCAAAAGTTATCAGTAAAATCCAATATGAACGTCTCCCTAAATGCACTGATCCAGAATTCCAGATAAGTACACACTCCTAAATTACTTTGCTAGATGGATTTATAGTCAGGGAATCGTCTCTCTAGTCTCTACTGCAACAGTCACTTCAGATTTGGATCAACTGTTCTAGATGCTTTGCATTGAGTAGCTACTGACTTAGCATCTTTCCTGTCACAGTTCTACTGAGATAATTATGTTGGCTCAAAGTTCCCACTGATCAGTATGCAAAGCCAAATGACAATCACGAAAGGAAGATGCTTGCTCCAAAACAGCAAAAAGGAAAAATAAAATATTGTGCCAACAGAGGGACAGATGCTGAGTAGGACTCAGGTGCCCAGTTTAGCGCCATTGTGAAGGCACAAGTCACTCATGAGGACGATAATCTGTACTTTTGCTCTTATGGAGCACTTGCATAATTGTGCAGCTTGCTTGAGTATGATTCTCCATCAGATGCCAAGCAGAAGGATGGAGCCAAAAGGCTTAGTCAATTCCACATTTTCAACCTATAATGTTTATATATTATTGTCTCACCAATACCCCTGTGAATTGCTTTGTTGGCTGCAATGAGGGATCACCCTAGTACTGGAATGGCATCAGAAATCTAGATCTATGGAACTATTACAAGGAATCCTAACTATTGCAACGAAAAAATTACAACAAAATATATTTCATTGCAATAGTTAAATTTATTTCTACGAATTATTTATTGTTGTGATAAATATGTTATATTGCCACAATTCTAAGTTATTGTGATAATTTTTATTTTTGTTGCAATAAATCAACTGTATTACAACAACAAAAAATAAACCATTGCGTCAATTAATTACTATTACAACAATTTTGTACTATTGCGATATATATATTCTATTGTAACAAAAAATTGTAATAAAATACATTTTACTGCAATAGTTAATGTTATTGCCACGAATTATTTATTTGTGATGATAAGTTTGTTATATTACCATAATTCTAAATTTTTGTGATAATTTTTATTTTTGTTGCAATAAATCAATTGTATTGCAATGAAAAATAAATCATTGCAATAACTAATTACTATTACAACAATTTTGTATTGTTGCAATATGAAATTATAACAATTGAAACTCGTGGTAATATAATATACTTATTACCATGAAAAAGTAATTCATGGCAATTATTATTATTATTATTGCAACAAATTATATATCGTTGCAATAGAATATATTTCCATGATTTTATATCATTACGATATTTATATTCTATCGCAACGAATATACATAGCTTCACCTCAATCTCTTCTTTATCTCTCTCCCTCCTCCCCATCTTGCTAAACCACCGCCGCTAGAATCATGCGTCCACCACGGCGGTTATCCCCGAGCCTGAGACCCTACCTCTGGCCAAGCCGTCGCCAACGCCCTACCTTCAACCATGCCGCTGCCGATTTCGTCTACCACCGTGTCAACCTGCTACCTCACACCAGCCCCGCCAGCAATCAGGTCCTCCATCACGCTGACCCTTTGGTGGCTAATCTCATCCTCACTGGACCCAACTGAAAGCATCTAAGCCCCTACAAATGATTTTGGTAATTAATTAATTTATGTGAATGTGGGACTAAACATGTTTACTGAGTGTTTAAAAGGTGTAGGCCCTAAAATAATTATGAGATGCATGCTAAGGGTCAACATGAAGATCAATGGTAAAATGATTATGAGACGCTCGCCCTGATTTTTTCAGGGATTGCCCTGTAACAACTAGTTTTGGTTGGTAGGGGTATAAATATTTCACCACGTGCTCAAGGACAGACGTAAGAGACTCTATTGAACACCCTTGAGCATTGAGCATCCACTCCACACCTCAATTTCATACTGTGCATTCATTGAGGTGGTTGAGCCAAAATCAAGTGCTTACATCTTAGATCGATCCTTTTGGCCCTTGATCACCATCAAACGAAGTTGTGATTTATTACTCTTGGTGCTTACCAGCACATAAACGGCTTGATGGGAACTTGCATGGTGACCTCTTCAAGAAGGTTGTGAAGAAGCCCGGCGCCGACTTGTGAGTGGTTTTGTGTCCATCACCTCCAGAGCGGAGAAAGGACAAGCACTAGTGGATTGAGGAGCTAAGACTTAATTTTTGGAGCCGGTCCAAGTCACTTGGGCTTTCCTCAACGTTAGGACTGTTCGTTCGATTTTTTCGGTTTTATACGGTTCGGTAAATACGGTTTGTTCGGTAAATACGGTGTTAGTTATTCGGGAAATACGGGACTTAATAGAATACGGTTCGGTACCGGTAAATACCATTTTATTTCGGTACGGTATCGGTAAATACCAATTTTACCAAAGTTTGCGCAAATTGGTAAACGACAATCTCATCTCCAACTCCAATTCTCCATTCTAGTCTTCCAGAAGCACTGAAGCAGAAATGTAGAATGGCAGTGAGGCGTGAACTACCGCTAAACAGTACGCACTACTTCACTAGCACTTACTGCCTTACCGCCGGTGCTAGCAGTCCTAGCACACGCCGCGGCCGGCCGCACCGCACACCAGAAGGCAGAAGTCCAGAACAGACAGGAATACAGATGCAGAGACACAGAGTTATCAGTTACAAACAATCAGACACCCAGACAGTCCAAGACTTGAAGTACACTGTACACATACACAAACCAATTGATATTTGATTTTTAGGGTAGTGTAAGTGTTTAGCACTTGATTTTTAGTTGATCCAAACATCAACAGCATCGGTACCCTTGTCCATTAGATCAATTTTTGTGAGCACACCAAAGGTCCTTTCACCTGAATCAACAATAGCAGAATTCAAGCTCATACTGTCATACATAATTTAAGATAACCAAAGAGCATAGATATATGAAACACAATTATTTTCTGCGACCTTTTGATCTATGAAATTAATAGAACCAGACAAAGATAGAGTTCATACTCAACAAAGGATTACTATTTGGGATCAAAGGAATTGGCTGATACAATTGGGCTGAAAAACACCAAAAAGTTTACTAAAAAAGATTACTATTTGTGTAAGTTTTGCAACATTACAGACACAATGCATGGCAAGATAATTCTAGCTCAAAGATGCTACAATATGGCTGATAACAGAAGCATGTCAGACCAAATATGGATTAAGTATGTCTGATAATGAACCTCTTAAACAGGAACAAAGAAAAGAACAACAGCTCATAATTGATAATAACTTACCGACATCAACTTTAGTAAGCCCAGGAAGATCAATAAGAGTCAGATTCACAACTGCAATGATTAAAAGTGTTAAGGCACTAAACAAAACAATATTTGAAAATTCATATAAAGCAACAAATACAGTATGACTATGGACTACCCTATCTATGACGAAGATCTCAGATATGAGTCAGTAGTCAACTAATACCGGGACAAGCTTAAGGTAAACCACAACTGTACCGGAGCCCGAGCTGGTAGAGTGGTAGTCGACCACTCGATCGAAGGAGGCGGAGGCGAGGAGCACCGGAGCCCGAGCGGCCGCCGGCCGAGCCTGGGACTAGGGGGGCGGGGGGGGAGCACCGGAGGTCGGAGAGAGTGAGCTGCCGGCTGCGGAAGTGTGGATCTGGCGAGGCGAGTGGCCGTCTACGACGCCGCCGAGCGCCTGCCGCCTGGGGTAGTAGACCGAGAGAGTGAGCTGCGGCGCAGCGGCGGATCTGCGGTCGGCGGAAGTGCGGATCTGGCGAGGCGCCGAGTCGCCGAGGCGAGTGGGAGACTGGGAGAGACAGAAAGAGGGAGTTGGCGTCTGCGCTCTGCGGCTAGGGTTAGTCTTCCGCGTGCGTCCCGCCGTCCCGCGTGCGTCGCGCCTGGTGGGCCGAGACCGGAGTCCGGAGACGCCGAGTTGGGCTTTTCGGTTTTTTCGGGAATTTCGGTTTTTCCTCGGTTTTTACCGAAAAAACCGAATCATTCAAATGCCCCATTTCTAGCTACCGAACCGAATACCGAAAACCGGTCAAACCGAGTTGACCGGTTCGGTTTTTTTGGTACGATTTTTTTTTGCACAGCCCTACTCAACGTGGATCAGGGGAAACCGGCAAGTTTTCGAACATCATGGTAAAACATCATGTGTCAATTGGTTATTTCATTGTCACTTCTTTCTGCCCTTGTATTTCTAGCATATTATGATTGCCATGTTTATTTGTGCTAGAGTTATTCTTGTAGATACTTGTGCATGTAGTGCTTTAGACATAATAGAATTGTGTAGATTTGAATTGCTTTAAAATTTTGCTAGACTAAATTGTGGTAATTATTTTTAGAAGGCAAGATAATTGTTGAACCCCCTATTCACCCCTCCTCTAATTGGCTATCCTTGATCCTATAAGTGGTATCAAAGTGTGATCTCTCGTTGAGTTAGACTTAACCATCTAGAGAGAAAAGAATGTCTAGTGAGAGGATTCCTATAGGCAAGGCATATCTTTTCGATGGCTCTAATTATTCTTATTGGAAAATTAGAATGTCTATTTATCTTAAGGCTATGAGTCCGAACAAGAGGGATGTAATGCTGATTTAGATACTCAAGCTATTAATGCTCTATTTGGTGTTTTAAACGTGAAAGAGTTCAATAGAGTGAGTAATTTGGAAACCGCTCACGATATTTGGACCACCCTCTCAGAAATCCATGAGAGAACATCCATGGTTAAAGAAGTCAAACTGCATAGGCTTCTGATCAAATATGAGACATTCACAATGTTGCCTCATGAGAATATAAATGAAATATATTCTCGCCTCAACAACATTGTAAATGAGCTCAAAGACCTAGGCACTATACTAACTGATGTTGATATTATGAAAAAGATGCTTAGGGCCTTGTCAAAGAAGTATGAGACGTTGGTGACACTCTTTCTCAACTCGCCTGAGTTGACAAGGATGATGCCGATACAACTCTTTCTCAACTCTTTCTCAACTCGCCTTGTCAACTCTTTCTCAACTCGCCTGAGCTCAAAGACCTAGGCACTACACTAACTGATGTTGATATTATGAAAAAGATGCTTAGGGCCTTGTCAGAGAAGTATGAGACGTTGGTGACACTCTTTCTCAACTCGCCTGAGTTGACAAGGATGATGCCTAAGTCAACAACATTGTAAATGATCTCAAAGACCTAGGCACTACACTAACTGATGTTGATATTATGAAAAAGTTGCTTAGGGCCTTGTCAGAGAAGTATGAGACGTTTGTGACACTCTTTCTCAACTCGCCTGAGTTGACAAGGATGATGCCGACACAACTCTTAGGTAACCTCATAACAAATGATTTATACAAGAAGGACAAGTATGAGCTCTTAGAGCAATCCTCTTCCAAGGATAAGATCACCACTTTCAAAGCTAAAGCAGTGTTAAGTGAAGAGTCCAAAGATGATAAGGAGGACTTCGGGGAGGAATTGGCTCTCATTGTGAGGAGAATGAAAAAAATTCATGAAGAGGCACTCATACCGAAGTGTTAGTCATGAACAAGACAAAGGGCACTCCTACCATGACAACAAGCACTATAGCAACATCCGTTGCTATGAGTGTGATGAGAAAAGGCATATTGCCTCTCAATGCCCCATAAAGAAGAATGATTTTATTTAGTTAATTTCTCTTCTAATGATTCATGCTTGAAAACTTGTTTAATGGCAAAAATATCGTTCGGTTGGTTATAGTATAGAAGGCTAGGTCGTGTGGGTATGGTTCAACTTAAAAAGTTTTTCAAACATGACTTAGTAATTGGCTGGAAAGATGTAAAGTTTGAGAAAACTAGATTACGTAGCACTTGCCAAGCCGGGAAGTAAGTTGCAAATTCTCATCCTTCCAAAAGTATCATGTCAACTTCAAAGTCATTGGAGCTCTTGCATATCGATTTGTTTGGGCCAACAACCTATAAGAGCATCAGGGGCAATAGCTATTGCTTGGTTATTGTAGATGATTGCTCTAGATACACATAGATATTCTTCTTAAATGACAAGTGCGAAGCCTCTGGAATTTTCAAAAGTTATTAGAAAAGGGCCCAAATTGAATTTGATTTCAAAATAAAGATAATAAGAAGTGATAATGGTTCCGAGTTCAAAAACACTAAAATTGAAGATTTTTTGTAATGAATTTGGAATAAAACATGAGCTTTCCACTACATACACCTGGAGCAAAATGGAATTGTAGAGAGAGAAAAATCGAACATTAATTGAAATGGCTAGGGCAATATTGGATGAATATAACACTTACGATAATTTTTGGACGAAAGCTATTAACACCGTTAGTCATGCCATAAATTGACTTTGCATTGTCTTTTGGAAAAGACTTCTTATAAGCTTCTCATTAGAAGAAGACCAAACTTTTCCTATTTTAAAATATTTGGATGCAAATACTATATCTTAAGAAAGAGTGTTCAACTTTCTAAATTTCAAAATCGATATGATGAAGGATTTTTTTCTTGGTTATTCTTCTAATAGCAAAGCTTGTAAAGTCTTCAATAAAAATTCTGGTTTAATTGAAGAATCATGTGATGTTCAATTTGATGAAACTAATGGCTCTCGAGAAGAGCAAGAGAATTTGGATGATGTAGGTGATGAAGGACTAAGACAAGCAATGAAGAACATGCAAATTGGTGACATCAAGCCAAAGGATGATCCAAGTATATCTCTTTGATCAAAGTAAGTTGAAGCTCCTACTTCTTCCACAACAAATAACATTCAAGTAATAGATGTCGAAGAAAAGGAAGAACAATCTATACCACCGAAGATCCAATAAATCAAATATTAGGTGACATGAGTACGGGTGTTCAAACTAGATTTAGAGTAGCTTCATTTTGTGAACATTACTCGTTTGTGTCTTCTCTTGAGCCTAATTTTGTAGATGAAACACTAGATGATCCGGATTGAGTGAATGCAATGCATGAAGAACTCAACAACTTCACCCAAAATGATATTTGGACATTAATGGAAAGACCCAAAGATCACAATGTGATTGGCACAAAATGGTTCCTCCGCAACAAGCAAGATGAAAAATGGAGTTGTTATACGAAACAAGGAAAGATTAGTTACTCAAGATTATACTCAAGTTGAGGGTTTGGATTATGATGAAACATTTGCACCTGTGGCTAGACTTGAATCAATTCGCATATTACTTGCTTTTGTATCTAGTTTCGATATCAAATTATTTCAAATGGATGTTAAAAGTGCATTCTTAAATGGAAATTTTTTTGAACTTATTTATGTTGAACAACCTCCTAATTTTGAATATCCTAAAAATCCTAACCATGTGTGCAAACTCTCCAAGGTGCTATATGGCTTAAAGCAAACTCCAGAGCATGGTATGAGTGCCTTCGAGATTTTCTACTCTCTAAAGGATTTAAAATTAGAAAAGTTAATACAACTTTGTTTACAAATATTATTGATGTTGATTTCTTTGTATGTCAAATTTATATTAATGATATCATATTTGGTTCTACTAATCAAGAGTTTTGCAAGGAATTTGATGAAATGATATCTAGAAAATTTGAAATGGCCATGATCGGAGAATTGAGCTATTTTTTTGGACTTCAAATTAAGCAACATAAGGATGAGACATTTATAAGCCAAACAAAATATGTGAGTGATCTATTCAAGAAGTTTGGCATAGGAGATGCAAAACCCATCAAGACCCTAATGGCAACAAACGAGCATCTTGATCTCAACAAAGGAGGTAAGCTGGTAGATCTAAAGCTTTATAGATCAATGATTGGTAGTTTGATTTATCTTCCCACATCTAGATTCGATATCATGTTTAGTGTTTGCATGTGTGCACATTTTCAAGCATCTCCAAAAGAGTGCTATTTAATGGTAGTAAAGAAAATTCAAAGATATTTAAAATATTCCTCTAGCATAGGGTCTTGGCATTCTAAATGTGCTAAATTTGATTTAATTGGATACTTGGACTCCGATTATGCGGGTTGCAAAGTGGATAAAAAAAGCACCTATGAGGCGAACTTTGATGTATTATGGAATTAAATTTGACAAAATGTCTCTTTTGTGTGATAATGATAGTGCGGTAAAAATATCTAATAACCTGGTCCAACACTCAAGAACTAACCATATAGATATACGCCACCATTTCTTGAGAGATCATGTGAGTAAGGGAGACATTACAATTAGACACATCTGGACCGAAGATCAATTAACGGATATTTTCATCAAATCATTATATGCAAGCTGTTTTTGCAAGTTGAGAAATAAATTAAATGTCATAGACTACTCAAATATTACTTGAACTCATGCCTCATGCTTTCATGCTCATTTGTGGTTGTTTTTTAAAGGTATTTTCTCTTATGTTTGATAAAATCTCTATGTTCATAATACTATATTCCAAGGTTTTATTTAGTGTTTCTAATACATAATGAACCTAAATGATCTTTGTTTGAGTGCAAAACTAGGAATCATTTGTATATTTTCTCTAATCTAAGTTCAGTTCCCTGAAAGTTCAAGAAAAATCAGAACTACTGTTGTGTTTCTTGCAGTACTTTCGTGTTCCAGAACTACCAGCTATGTGATTATGGTACTACCACATTCGTTGGTAGTCAAAAAACCAATGTGATCGAAGCCAACGTGGTCGAAACTAGCGTGGTCAAAATCAGCATAGTTGAAACTAGCATGGTTGAAACCAGTGTGGTCGAAACCAACGTGGTCAAAACCATCGTGGTTGAAACCAATGTAGTCGAAACCAACGTGGTCGAAAACATTGTCGAAGAACCATAGCGGTCAAAAACGATTAGAGCAGTCGAATACAACTAGTGCTGTCGAAAAAGACCATAGAGGTCAAAATCAATTTGTGGGGTCGTACAAGACAGCGAAGTCAAAACTCTAACATGGTTGAACACAAATGAGTTATCGGATTCTGTTCGAGTTGGTTGAGGACTTTATTGCCGACCACAAGAGCTTTTATTCCTTGACTTCTATCCTCCTCCGGAAGCTCCGTCTTCTTTAGCTGCTTATGACCGTACGCCTCTCTCTCTCTCTCCCCTCCAACAAAAGCCCCCAAACCCTCTTGTTCGATCTCTAAATCCGGTGTGGATTTCTTCAGTTTTTGGTGTTTTCTTGCGTCCTAAAGGTTCAACTCCTCCGTTCCACAAGGTAAATGGGATCAAATCCCTTCTTTATCTTGTTTGAGAACCCTAGGTTCAAGTCTAGGTGTTGATCTGAAATATGAATTATTTAGAGTTGTTTTTCTCCTAATAAAACAGCCATCTCATTCCATTTCTTTTCAAACCTATTTTTGTTTGATCTCTCTATATCCCTTATATCCTCTCTCCTTATTTAAGGATGCCTAGGACAAGGAATGCTAGTCGCAAAGTGTATGTCAAGAACTCCACTCCCGTGGCTCTTGGTCGATCTTCATCTCAGCGGACCCTCTTGCAGCCCAAGTGCCTCCTCCTACACCTCTAGCCACCTCAGAATCTGCTCAAAAGACCAGAGAAGATAGAGGCAAGGCAATAGCCTCTAACTCAGAGACAGAAATAGAACAGCAAGAGAGCCCACCTCTTGAACAATTAGATGAAGATATGTATGATTGAGAAGAGCCTCAAATGGACCTCAGACAAATCACAACTGAAGAGTATGCATATTTGCAACACAAAAACCAGTTTTTGCTTCCTAATAATGATATCAATATAAGGTTTCATACAAATTTCAAGAATATGTATATGAGCAGCTGTATGGTACAAGTAGACTCTTTGCAAATCACAAGTGTATTGATTGGGACCACCTGGACTCAATCGACAAATATGATGGGACTTGTAGGTTATTTTAGAGGGCTAAAATACAAAATAAATCAGACTATAATGAAGATACGATCAGGCAATTTTATGCTACGCTACATATTTCTCCTGACTTCCAACATATCTCATGGATGACTGGCTGCCAACCCTTGGACTCCAGACAGAGTCAAGTGCACATGAGAAGGTATATGACAGACCTACACTTGAGCTCCCTATCTTATCTACTATTTATGTATCTTTACGATAAAATGAACTTATGATATAATGATCTTCTTGTTGAGAACATACTTTATGTTACGTTGAACTTGAAGTTGTGGTCATCTAAAATTGCACTTGTGTTCATCTATGGTATACTTTAAAACATTGCAATTATCTATTCCCTCAAGCTCAACAAATAAAGGAAACTCTGGAAAAAAAATTTAAAAAAAATCTTTACATGTGCTTGCAAAGTATCTTCTCTTCTATATGCACATGCTCAGGGGAGCTTTCTTTGAAGTGTTTTTCAAAGTCACAAAAGAATATACAACTAGTTTTCAAACAAGTGATATATTCAAAACTTTATTCTCCTCACATAATATTTGTATTGTCATCAATTATCAAAACGGGGGAGATTAAAAGCATCTAGGCCTCTAAAAATGGTTTTGGTAATCAATTAATTTATGTGAATGTCGAACTAACATGTTTACTGAGTGTTTAAAAGGTTTAGTCCCTAAAATGATTATGAGATGCATGCTAAGGGTCAACATGAAGATCAATGTGGCTCAAGACAAATGTACAAGTAGACTAGGATCCCTTTTGCTTATACTGGTCTTAGAAGAAAGGGTGAAAACCGGATTATAGGATAATGCCGTACCATTAAGAGGGATCATGGCTAATAACTTGATAGTATATTCTTGTGCCATTTGAATCAATTTAGGATCATACATTCTCTTAAAACTAAAATTGATAGCCAATCTGTGCTCTGTCTGGATAATCGGAAGTACTGGAGTGTAAACAATGGTATTTCCGGAAGTTTCGTAAAAATGAATGGTACATTTTTTTACGGCGATACACCTTTGGAATCACTTTGTCTCTATGGAAAACGAAAGTACCAGAGTTTCAACGGCGGAACTATCGTAGAGCGGTAGTACCGCAACCCTTAAACAGTACTTCCGGATCACGAAAGCTCCGAAAATTCGGACGGTACGTTTTTTCCAGAGAGTGCCAACTTTTGGCCTTGAAGCAAATGGAAGTACTACACTGAAATTTTAGAAATTCCGAATATTGGAACTACCATTATTACAACGACGCTAGTACTGCACCAACTTTCAATACCTAATTCAGAAGCTCTAAAATAGACGTTACTGTTGTGTCAAAACATGTGCAGTAGTACTGGCTGATGAACGGCGGTACTTTCGCTCGCCCTGATTTTTTCAGGGATTGCCCTGTAACGTCTAGTTTTGGTTGGTGAGAGAATAAATACTCCTCCACCTGCTCAAGGACAGACGTAAAAGATTCCATTGAACACCCTTGAGCATTGAGCATTCACTCCACACCTCAATTTTACATTGTGTATTCATTTGAGGTGGTTTAGCCAAAATCAAGTGCATACATCTTAAATTGATCCTTTTGGCACTGATCGCCATCAAGAGAACCTGTGATTTATTACTCTTAGTGCTTGTCGGCACCTAGACGGTTTGGCGGGAGCTTGGTGACTTCTTCAAGAAGGTTGTGAAGAAACCCGGTGCCGGCTTGTGAGTAGTTTGGTGTCCACCATCTTCAGAGTGGAGAAAGGACAAACACTAGTGGATTGAGGAGCTGAGACTTAATTTGTAGAGCCGGTCCAAGTAGCTTGGGCTTTCCTCAACATGGATTAAGGGAAACCGGCAAGTTTCCGAACACCACGGTAAAATATTATATGTCAATTGGTTATTTCTTTCTCACTTCTTTCCACCCTTGTATATTTATTTGTGCTAGAGTTATTCTTGTAGAGACTTGTGCTTGTAATGCCTTAGACATACTAGACTTGTATAGGTTTGAATTGCTTTAAAATCTTGCTAGACTAAATTGTGGTAATTGTTTTTAGAAGGCAAGATAATTTTTTAACCTCCTATTAACCCCCTCTAGTCGGTTATCTTTGATCCTACACCAACCCGAGTTCAAGGCACTACTTCAGGAGTTCAAGGCCACATCCAACAAGATGGAGGGACCGCTCCACCAGATCTTCATCGAGTTCCTTGAGCGCCCGCATATTCATCCACTACTTCTCCACCACATCAATGCCTCATGTCCCTCCATTCCGTTCCTTGGCAGCTTCTGATTTCCCCGGTCTCATTATGGTTCTTTCTTGTTGGTCTTTGTCTATGCGTATGGAGTGAGAGAAAGGCGAGTAGTTGTAAGCTTGATGGATTCGATACATTGACATGTGTTATTTTTGCATATATTTTTCTATCATTTTACCTATATATTTTTTGTATTTTGGGATCATTTATCATCATTTACATGCTTTTATATAATTAATTGTCCAAATTGGACCATTTCACATTTTTTGTAATTTTTTGTAGGGCGACATGATCGAGGCGCATTCACTCCAAAATTAGCATGCTAGGACTGCTCCATAGAAAAGTATGCGTCACCATGAGCGCATGAGATCAAACTGCGAAGAAAATGAAGCTCAGAAGGGCCAGAACGGAAGAAATCCAAAGAAAAAATGATCACTTTGCAATTCACAAGAACTTGGAGGGCTAAACCGAAAATGGTAAATTCCCCAGCCACTAGCCCTCAAATCCCTAGCCGTAACACATCTCCAGGGTAGCCCGACCGTGCTTCTTCTTCGTTTGCCTTCACTTGCTTCTCCTCCTTTCCCACTTCTTCTCCCCACCGGCGTCGGCGAGGGTCGGGCCAGACTCACTGACTACCAGTTCCTCCCTCTGTGCCTCTGCTTCTCCAACTGATTCGCCTCCCAGTCACCCGTGCTCCACCGCCATCAATGCCACCTTCTCCTCACTGAGGTGACCTCGGCCATCTCTACCGCGCTTCCTCCCATGTGCCGCCCCAACCTCACAACCGTGCCACTGCCTTCTCCACCACTCACCGCAGCCGCCTTCTCCCACCGCTCTCTCCTCCAGCGCCAAGAGCCGCCGACTAGTTTCTTCACCACGGCGTGTTGCCACATCACTCCTCCACCCGGCCACCACATTCTTCCTTCGGCGCCAAGAGTCATTGTCATCCTTACTGCTCCCTCCACCGGCGTACCACCGCATCAGCCACTGCCACAGCTCCCCTGCGTCGACACCATCACTCCTCCATCCAGTGCCACCTCAGCTTCTACCTCAACCCCGTCCTCTATCTCGGCTTCCTCTGCTTCCCCTTCTTTCTCCTCGGTTACTGCTTTCACCCTTCCAATTTCGACTGTCCTATTGCTATTGTTACTATCACATTATGCATCTGTGAACTATTGGGGCTAGTGTCCTTTGTTCTAGAAAGAAATCTATGGGTGGATCTCGTAGGTGCTTAATATAGTTTAGATGGTCTATGGGTGAATGGAAATCCTTCTACCTATTATTAATGGATAGGTAATAACTTCTGTTATTTCCATTTTTGACGGTTTTTTATGTGAATGCTTCATAAGATAGTTGATAGATTGGATGTGCAGCAATGATCTTATTAGTTCAATTGCTGCTATTAGGAACGTTGCAGTGCCAATTTAACTTGTTTGTCCTCTTTGGAGCAGATGGTGTACGACAATGTACCAGGATGTGAGGGGATGCTACTTTGGACAAGGGAGTAAGGTAAGGGACTAAGGGAGACCTTGAACCCTGCATCTGCATGTATGTAATAATGTATGCTGCTGGTCTGAAATCTGAATTGATGTTGAGTCTGAATTCCAGTCAACCAAAAGCCAAGGCCATCAGGGACTGGATCACTGGAGTGCACCCAAACACCGAGCCGAGCACTCCCATCCTGTCATTACTTGTTCATTACTAGCAAGGAAATGAAATTTGGTATGAGTTATATTCTTGTTCAGTGATGTGAATTTGATATGTGGTCTATTCATGTTCAATGGAGTCACTACAGAGGGTCAAGGCATCAAGGTTGAGTCATCGGCTGCTCCTGAAGCCTCAACTCCTGATGTTACTGAAGCAAAGGTTAGTAGGTTACACAACCTTTACCTTCTGTTTTGGTTGGAAGTCAATACTCTTAACACATGCACGAATCTAAGTTTAATTAAATCTTTCTTAACTGTTTTGCAAGTTGGCACGGTTGCCCCATCTAATTTGAGTTTAGTCATCACCATAGACGATAGTCAATAGAATGTCCCAATTGATTATATTTTCGAACATGCACTGACTCTAAGCAATAGGATTACGTCAAGTGTTCTTGTTTAAATCTTTTGTATATATTGAGTGTCTATTGCAATGTACATATAAACAAAAAGAGAAAAATGTCAAGCATCCTATTTTAGTCATTTGTCTACTGTTGAGCGTATAACATGACGTTGAGAATTAATGTGAAATAGACTTATATATGTATAGTAATGTAAATTTGATTTGTGGCAAAATCTAGTCTATTGCATTAAGATATTACCACGAAATCTAGTCCGTTGCATTAAGCTATTGCTACGAAAATTGATATATTGCAATAAGCTATTACCATGATATCCAGCACATTGCATTAATCTACCCACGAAATCCAGCTCGTTGCATTAATCTATTGCCACGAAATGTAAATCATGACAATATGTACGTGTTGCAACATTTTCTGTTTATGATGATAGAATGCTATTGCAATGGTACAATCGTTACAATATGATAATTTATCATCACGATTTATTTTTTGTTGCAATAAGCTATTACCACTGGGTTTATTGCAACGCTTGACAACAATTTTAATTTCATTGCAAAATGTGCATATTAATTTCATTGTAATAATCGTGTTTCCTTGTGGTGAACAGGACCCTGGCAGTGGTAATGTAACTGTAAAATTCTTGAAACATAAGTTACCAGGGCAGGGTAAGATTGCCTAGCCAAATTGATTGCTCATTTCTCTGCTCTAGACACATTCCAAGCTTTCAGCTTCTCTCCAGAGCCCGCATAATAAAATGCGATATCTTTACAAATGTGCAGGTTGTTTTGGACATGGAATTGGTCTCCAAAGATAGCGTAACTTTGACCATGAATTTTTACCACAATATCAATATGTCGCTAACAAGAGAGGGAATATATAGCTACTAAAGTTTTTTTTCCCGAAAATTTACTATGTTTGACGTTGCTCGTTGCCTGACGAATGGAGCTACTACGACTGCGACAGGCTCCCGTTTTACGTCAGAACTGTGCTGCTTCCACTCTTCTAGACCAATCTTTTTTCCAACAGACTGACAGTCTTCCTACGCAGAACATCAAGCGTGTGATTCACAAGCAGCTCGTCAGTCTGTACTGGTGTCCTAGCGCTGATGTACCAGCAGCTGAGTGTCCAGAGCTGCGTGCCTAACAACAACAGCACCCTACTTTCACTGCTTCAGAATAAGATTAGAGAAGTCGATTTCAAAATCAAAGAATACACAAACAAAAATAAGGGCAAGGAACATGTACATATGGCAACTTTTTGTGCCCATGCAGGAATAATCCCTTAAAACTGTTTGTCCAGAAGTGCAAACTGGTGATTCCGAAGAAAGGGGTCCAAAGGACCACATTCATCGATACAATGAAATCAACAGGTGCATGCCTAGCACCACATCAGGAGAACCTTGAACAGCACAATATTAATACAAAAAGAACATGGTCGTTTAATGCGAACTGTTCCTTTCATCCCACCCACTACCCTGTTCAGATGAATCCCACAGCACGATATTTGCATCATCCATATATCCCACACAAGTACCAGTGTGCTACAACCATGCCTGCCACCCATGCACAGATATCTAGATTCTAGGGTAGCCAGGAATCATGTGATAGCATCAACAGCATTACAGTGTAACACAAGAGAACAAAACAGGAAGCTCCAGACAACAAAAGGAACATGGACTGACATGGTCCGACGATAGCATTTTAGTTCTAATATAACACATACAGCATTTAGTTCTTACCCACAACGTAGTAACATTGTCTGATAACACCTGACAGAAAACATAATAGCATCTGCTGATAACACCGGAACATCAACAAAAGCAACAAGCTAAGCTTGATATTACAAACGACTAAGCTACATACTGCTCCTTCGCTGCCAGATGACAAAACACGTAACAATATAGCAGATACTTCAGCACAGGGTAAAACAGACTGCAAAACCAGACCAGACCTACATAAGCACAGGAGTCCAAAATCAGTATCAGCTAAGGAACAAGCATTTCACAGGAAACTGAAAAGTTCTAAGAGGCACACGGCTACCTTATTGGAGTTTGCATGTTCCGCAGGTCTCCAGAGTGACTTTCTTTCTCAAGAGCCAAGATCACTCGAGGCTTCAAGAAAACCAACTCCTAAAGTGGTTCGTGAACTTGGGATCGGAATGAACGAGGATGTGATTGACTAAAGGATTGGTGCTAGATGCAACTTGTGAAGTGACATGAGATGGACTTAAAATGAATGAAGGCGGACAGAATATGAGATGCTAGATATGCAAGTATGCAACAAACTGAAAGTGAAGAAGTTAGCGTTGCAATAGAAGGGAGCAAGACGTAACGGGACTTCTTCCATCTTCCACCCAGCTTCTTCCTTTCCAAAAAACCAGAAGAGCCAGTGAGGAGAGATTTCGGTCTCCACTGCAGAGCACCGGGAAGTCAGGATGGTCATGAGTGAGAATCAGTTGGCAAGAGAATACAAGGAATGTATGTATGCAAGGATATGCAATGCCCATGAAGTGTAGGTATTCTATAAATATTGAACATCTGATTGGGTACTAGGATGTATGCTACAGATAACAAACTACCACACTACGGTATTCTCCCTGACATGAACTGGCAGAGTTCCACTGTCGGTTCAACATAGGTATCATGGATGCAAATGATGCAATTCTAGGAAGATTTCAAACTACACCTAGGAACAAATACTTGAGAACACAGGAAATATGTAGGTGAATACAAGCTACAAAGGTGTAATCAACTGCCGTCCACCCTAACCTTACCCAAGTATCCACCTTCACAACAAAACCAACACAGCAGTATCTACTATCCAACCTTCAGAAAATGCTTCACCTACAAAACTCCCACCCCCACCATGATCTTGACCATACGGTACCTCGCCCAAGTTATGATTCCCATTACTCTATACACTACTATGCATGCGAACAGGCTAAAGTCAGTGGAAGACAACCTATATACACAGGAACTACCCTTCCATCCTCCCATTATTCAATTATCTGTGATATCCAAATGGAGTATCCTCCTCAGATTCTCCGTCGCAATAGCAGTTTCATTATCATTAAAGAAGTCAAACCCCGATCCACCCACTGGTGAGGAGGGAGCCGATTTAGCATGCGGCCTCACCTCCACATCATCAGACCGCTCAACGGGTGGCAGCTCAAGCGAGATGCTGCGCTTCTGGCGGAGGGAGAACTTGGGGATCGGCAGCGAGCTAGGGGGCGGTGAGTTGGAGAATGCTGGACCTGCCCACAGCTCGGGCCGGGAGGGCGGAGACATTGAGGGGCTTATGGAGATAGTCCGGCTGCGCTTGCCACCATGGCGTGGCTGCTGCTGCTGCTGCTTCGGCGTCTTGGACTCTGGGGATGAGTAGGTGCGGGTGGGCGGCAGTGGAGACGGGAGGAGACCCACAAAGGCACCGGAGTGGAAAGACCGGCAGTTCATGTCACGAAAGCCATGGGAGGGAGGCGGCGACGAGAAGTGTGGTTCCGACGACTTGATTCGGCTACCAGAGTGGTGGTGGTTGCGCTGCTGCGACATAACCACAAGAGCCTCCATCGCCGGAGATGGTGGTGTTGGTGATGCTGGATGTGAAAAGTGGTCACTTTCCGATATAACTTAGGCAGCTCGGAGCGGCGGGTCACACGATGCCCTAGTGCAAAACAAACAGGACACACGAGGAGATCAAAAGGCGGCATTTTTAATCCTATAATCAACAGAAACTAGTACAATACCACAGCAAGAACAATCATGATGCAAATACGAGCAAAAACCTAACGAGATCAAAAGGCGGCATTTTTAATCCTATAATCAACAGAAACCAGTACAAATACCACAGAAAGAACAATCCTGATCGAGCAAAAACCTAACGAGGAGATCAAAAGGCGGCATTTTTAATCCTACAATCAACAGAAACCGGTACAAATACCACAGCAAGAACAATCCTGATGCAAATACGAGCAAACACCTAACGAAGAAACAGATGGCAAAGCGCCCCCCATCTAACAGCACACATCAGAAAGCCCTCAAATCCCCAGACTCAGTCGATAGAGACGAGCAGCAACTGTGGTAGAAGTTGCAGTTTTCATGAATAAATCAGAAGAAAACAAGCAAAAGTAAGGAAAAGGTCGCGACTTTCACCCCAAAACTAGAGAAGAAACAGAGATTCACCGATGGATACCTTCCAGATCTACAGCCGAAGAGCGGATCGAACACACCACAGAGAACGTCGTCTCCTCCACACTTCTCCCCGCCTTTCTACGGCAGATCCGCGCGCGAACACACTGCATCCACACACGCGCAACGCAAGCGCAACCCGATCAACACAAACACCCAAAAAAGATCACCAAAACAAACTACCAACCCCAACCCCCAACCCACCGGTTCGTCGGAGCAGGCCAGCAACGGATCCGATCCGGCGCGGAAAAATCCCGAGGAAAATGCCCGCGCGATCCGGACGACGCAACGCGCCGATCTAGGAGACGAACGGCCGGATCTAGGATACGCAAACCGAGCAAAAAGAGGGATTTTTTGGGGGTTGTTCGGTGAGAGCTCGGGGAAGAAGGGCTGGTGGGGCGGAAGGGAGGTAGAGACGAGACGGCGACGGACTTGAAACGGGATCCGCAGCGGCAGTTGATAAAAACCCGGGCGTCCGGTTACGTGGGGATGCGTGGGCGCGTCCGCATCGGGGTAGTCTGTGCGGGGTTGAGTTATGGCCGTTGGATCGTGGTGGCCGGCGGGATTGGACGGTGATCGTGAGGGGATGGTAGGCGTAGGGAGGTGTGGTGCGGGTGGGTGGGAGAGTGGGCTCCGCGGTTTGGGAGAGTCAGCACTTGACCTCATCCACTTGTACACTGCCGAATAACAGTACGGCAGATAAAAACCTATGAGTTTTCAAGATCGAATATATGTATATTTGGCACTACCAAGATTACACTCCGATGCGGTTTGATGCCTTCGTGCTGTTCTTTTAGATTACAACTAATTGTTTTTAATTATAACTAATAATTTTGTCTGTATTTTTTAAGATGATGGTGGATAATTGAGATGGCGACATAGATAAATTTTCTATGTGCTATATGTCAATATTTTACCCAGTTGATTAGTGTATCAAGTACAACATAACGTAGGGCCATGTATTGTATTAAGGAAATTTCTACAAATATAGTAGGAATTATGTACAAATTACTTTCTCCATTCATTTTTACTTAATTTTTTAGAATTCATGCCGTCAAAAATTTTAAAGCTTGACCGTCAGTAGATTTAAAACTATTTAGATTGGATATATAAAAATTATAATATTATATTTATCATTAAAAATATTTTATAATTTTATAATTTTATTAGTATATCTTAGTATAAACTTATTAAAAAAGTAGTAATCAAAATCACATCTTAAGTACCACAAAAAATTAAAAATGTCAAATCTCTACTCCTTAAAAATGTGAGCTGGTAGTCGTCGGTTCATTCTCCCTCCTCTCTTCTCAGCTATCTGATTAAAGATCAGTCATCCAGATCCACATATAGGTAGTTCTTTCGCTCCTCGTAGAAAAGGTCGGGCCGATGTGTGGGCCGCGCTCCTCCTATTCTCTTCCCCTACATCCTCCGCCTCCCGCAACCGCCGCCTCCTTCTTTCCCCCAAACCCTCGTGCTGCGCCTCCTCCTCCTCCTCCTCAGCGCTGCCACCAATTCCTTCCCCATATGACAGCATCTGGTTGCAGTCCTCCAACTTCCCCAGCAGTGCCGCATCCCCCCGTCGCCACCTCCCCAATGCATTCGCCCGCCGCCGCCTCTCCCCATCTACCCGCTGCCACCTCCCCACCTCTACCTCCCGCAACCGCCGCCTCCTTCTCTCCCCCAAACCCTCATGTCGCGTATCCTCCTCCTTAGTGTCGCCACCAATTCCTTCCCCATGCGTCAACGTCTGGTTGCGGTCCCCCAACTTACCCCAACAGTGCCGCATCCCCCATCGCCGCCTCCCCAACGCATTCGTCCACCACCTCCTTTCCCCCATCTGCCCGCCGCTGCCTCCCAACCTCCACTTCCCACAACCGCCGCCTCCTTCCCTCCCCCGGACCCTCGTGCCACGCCTCCTCCTCCTCGGCACCGCCACCAATTCCATCTCTCATAGCCCCTCCAACCAACAGCACGAGCTCGGTGACAGCAGCTGGTGGATCGGGGAGAATGGCGCTCGATGACAGTGGCCGTGGATCAGAGAGAAGGGCGCTCAGCGGTGGCAGCAGTGGCTTCCTCTTACTACGCCTACCCGAGTGGCTCTCCCCCCGCCACCACCGCCCAGCGGTCACTCGCTCGGTGAGCCTCTCTACTTTCTTTTGCTCTTCGCATGGAGCTCATCGCACTATCTAACGATTTTGGTCTCCCAAGCTGGTCATCGAAGTTGGTGCCGTGGTCAAATGGGGCCATGGTTAAGGGGAAAATTGCTCTCATGTCACAAACTTAAGTGCCATCCTCTCATTTGCCACATACTTAAGTGGTTTTGTTATTATGCCACAAACTTGAGTGTTTTGTCCTGTGTTTTGCTATTTTCTCCTTTTTAATGTCTATTTTAATTTCATTTTGCATTTTCAGGGACTTGAACTGACCCTTTTTTGTATCTTTTTTGCATCTTTTTTGTATTTTGAGGACCAATCATAACATGGGTACAAAAAAGATGCAAGAGACCGATGCAAAAAAGATATAAAAAAGGGTCAATTCAAGTCCCTGAAAATGCAAAATGAAATTAAAATAGACATTAAAGGGAGAAAATGGCAAAACAAAGGACAAAACACTCAAGTTTGTGGCATAATAACAAAGCCACTTAAGTTTGTGGCAAATGAGAGGATGGCACTTAAGTTTGTGGCATGAGAGCAATTTTCCCGTGGTTAAGGGGCCATGGCCGAAGTCGAGGGGTCGTGGTCAAAGTCGAAGCCGTGGTTGAAGGGAGTCGTGGCTGAAGTCGAGGATTCATGATCGAAGTCGAAGCCGTGGTTGAAGGGCAGTGGTCAAAGTCGAAGGGCCGTGTTCGAAGTCGAAGGGCCGTGGTCGAAGTCGAAGGGCCGTGGTCGAAGTCCAAACCGTGGTCGAAGGGGACAGTGGTCGAAGAGGGCAATGGTCGAAGTCAAAGGGTCGTGGTTGAAATCAGGCCATGGTCGAAGTCGAAGGGCGCCATGGTCGAAGGGGACAGTGGTCGAAGGGGGCAGTGGTTGAAGTAGAAGGGCCATGGACGAAGTCGGTCCGCGAACGAAGTCGAAGGGCCGTGGACAAAGTCGGTCCACAGTTGAAGTCGAAGGGTTGTGGTCAAAGTCAAGCCGTGGTCGAAGTCAAAGAGTCATGGTCGAAGTCCAAACCATAGTCGAAGGGGGCAGTGGTCGAAGTTGAAGGGTCATGGACAAAATTGGCCGCGGTCGAAGTTGAAGGGCTGTGGTCAAAGTCGAAGGGTTGTGGTCGAAGTCTAAGCCATGGTCGAAGGGCCAGTGGTCGAAGTCGAAGGGTCGTGGACAAAGTCTGTCCATAGTCAAAGTCGAAGGGTCATGGACAAAGTCAGTCCACAGTCAAAGTCAAAGGGTTGTGGTTGAAGTCAGGCCTTGGTCGAAGTCGAAGGGTCATGGTTGAAGTCCAAACCGTGGTCAAATGGGGTAGTGGTCAAAATCAAAGGGTCATGGACAAAATTGGTCCGTGGTCGAATTCGAAGGGCCGTGGTCAAAGTCGAAGGGTCGTGGTCAAAGTCCAAGCCGTGGTCAAAGGGGACAGTGGTCGAAGGGCCAGTGGCCGAAGTTTAAGGGCTATGGATGAAGTCGGTCCACGGTCGAAATCGAAGGGCCATGGTCAACGTCGGGGCCATGGTCGACATGGAGGCCATGGTCAAAGGGGGCTGTGGTTGAGGGGCCATGACCGAAGTCGAAGATCCGTGGTCGAAGGGGGCGGTGGTCAAAGGGGAAAGTGGTCAACGTCGAAGGGCCATGGTCATCGAAGCGGACAGTGGTCGAAGTCGAAGCCGTGGTCGACATCAAAGGGTCATGATCAAAGGGGACAGTCGTCGACGTCGAAGGGCTGTGGTCAAAGGGGATAGTGGTCGAAGGGGACGGTGGTCGAAGGGGAAGTGGTCGACGTCGAAAGGCCGTGTCAAAGGGGACAATGGTTGAAGGAGGCAGTGGTCGAAGTCGAAGATCCATAGTCAAAGTCAAAGATCTGTGGTTAAAGTCGAAGTCGTGATCAAAGGGGGCTGTGGTTGAAAGGAGAAGTGGTCATTGTCGAAGAGTCATGGTCGAAGGGGATAGTGGTCGAAGGGGGTGGTGGTCGAAGGGGGAAGTGGTCGACGTCAAAGGGTTGTAGTCAAAGGGGATAGTGGTCGAAGGGGGCAGTGGTCGAAGTCGCAGATCCGTGGTTGAAGTCGAAGATCCGTGGTCGAAGTCAAAGCCATGGTCAAAGGGGGTCGTTGTCGAAGGTGGAAGTGTTTGATGTCGAAGGGCCGCGGTTGAAGGGGACAGTGGTCGAAGGGGGTAGTGATCAAAGTCGAAGATTCGTGGTCAAAGTCGAAGATCCTTGGTTAAAGCCAAAGCCATGGTCGTCGAAGGGCCATGGTTGAAGGGGACAGTGGTCGATGTCAAAGATCCGTGGTCATCGTCGAAACCGTGGTCGAAGAGGGAAATGGTCGACGTTGAAGGGCCGTGGTCGAAGGGGATAGTGGTTGAAGAGGACAGTGCTGGAAGTCGCGGTCATGGTTGTAGTTGTAGCGCCCATGGACGTGGTCGTAATAGTCATGGTCGTAGTCGTAGTGCCAACCCAGAGGGCACCTGCTGGTTCATCCACAACCTCAGCCGCTACGAGTTCCCCTCCAGTTGGACATCCCCATCGCCTACCCCTAGGTCACCCCCGAGATCGAGCTCCCCACCCTCAACGGCAAGACCCACAAGGTCTCGTACCCTCCATGGATTGTAATATGCTTTTGACCACGAGGTGTGATCAACGGCTTCTGATTTATGACCGCAAGCACTGGTCGATGTGTTCCGACGTACGACCACGTGGTGTGGTCGATGTCTTCTGACTTACAACCATGAGCGCTGGTTGAAGTCGAAGATTCGTGGTCGAAGTCGAAGCTGTGGTCAAAAGGGGCCATGGTCGAAGGGGGAAGTGTCGACGTCGAAGGGCCGTGGTCAAAGAGGACAGTGGTTGAAGAGGCAGTGGTTGAAGTCGAAGGGGGCAGTGGTCGAAGTCGACGCTGTGGTCAAAGTCGACACCATGGTCGAAGAGGGCCATGGTCGAAGGGGGTCGTGGTCGACGTCAAAGGGCCGTGGTCAAAGTCAGGGCCGAGCAGGCTGGCGCCGGCAGTCGGGCAACAGGGCACAAGCGCACCAGAGGCCTGCCAACTTACGACCACCAGTGATGGTTGACTACTCCCGACCTACAATCAAATGCGATGGTCAACGGCTTCTAACTTACGACCACGAGGTGTGATCGATGGCTTCCGATTTATGACCATGAGCACTTGGTTACGGCTATGAGGGGGACACTGGGTGTGCCAGAGGTGTGTATGGGGTGGTGGCTGGTTGTGAGAGGGAGTGGCGGCGGCGAATTTGGTTTTGGTCACTCCAACGCACGGACATGGTATAATCTAGGATGTGTCAGTGCATCATAGACGAGGTGTACAGCGGTTGGAAGCGTGGACCGAATGAGAAAGAGGTGGTGAGATGGCGGCGATGAGTTTTGTCATAAAATGAATAGTGTCAGCCGGCTGGTTTTGCACAAGTGAGCAGAGGAGGTAGCAAAATTAAGAAAGGATTATGCCAGAGAATGGAGGGAGTGTTGAAGTGGCAAAGATTCAAATGAAATCAGAATCCAGTGAAGCTCAATACATTTTCAAATTCTGGGTTGTTTCAACCTCCCCCCGCTAAAAAGAATCTCATCCTCAAGATTCACCTAGGTTATGGATTGGGTTGAAAAACACAATTTTTGTACATTTTTTATTCCTTTCTTTAAGTCTTGTCCATCATTCAGGGTGAGCTTCATGTAGTATTTGCCAACTAGTGCTTCTATTGGTCCGTTGTCCTTTTTGGTTATATCCGGGGTCCCATGGCTTCATGAAGTTTTCTCAAAGTATAGATGTGACTTGTACTCCTTGGCTTGGGACGAGTCCCTCTAAAATTTCATGTAGCACTACCACTTTGGTTAGGCATAGTTGTGCTAACTTTATCTTTTCGTAGGTTTGCTTTAACTGGTAGGAAATGTGCTATTTTAGTCAATCGGTCTACAATCATTCATAGCCTCATATCCTTCTCATGTCTTTGGAATTCCTATAATAAAATCCATACCAAGGTCTTCTCATTTCCTTTCCAGGACTTTTGATGGTCTAGCTTTACTTTCTGGCATACATCATAGTGTTATATGTATTCTGAGGTTCCTCCTTTCGTATTATTTTACCAGAATCCTTTTTCAGTTCTTGATACATCCCATCCTTCCATCTTCATTGATGTAGATTTAATTTCAGTCGATTAATGTGTGTATTATGGCTGCTAATCCTGAATCATGAGTAGGGTAATCTCTTTCATGTGGTGACCAACTTGAAGAGATGATATAACTTTTCTATCTTGCTTTAGCACCCATTTTAGTCCCTGTTTTGGAGGTGTTACTATAAAGTTGAAAATCCTTCAGGATTAGGGAATATTAGAACTGGGGTTGTGGTCAATCTAGTCTTTAGCTCCTAAAAACTTCCTTGTCACACTTGAGTTTCTACATGCTCTTTGTTTTGACTATACCTGTATATCATCCTTGTATACATCAAATTATGACATGCCTTGCATCTTTCTGTAAACTGTTTTGATTTATTTCTCAGAATCTCTGCGGGTACTCATTTTGTATATCAATTTCCTTTAGTGTCCTTTAAGATGTGTCCGGTTTATCTTGTACTGGTGTCTTGTGTTTCATGGTCTCATCACATTCCTGCTACGTCACTTCGACTTTCTACCTAAGACTAAGTTGGCTCCTCTTTAGAACCCAATCCTTGTATATAGCCATTCTAAACTCCTCTTTTGTCCTACTCTCCTCAAGATAGTTTGAAGTTGTACACCAAGTTTACCGCAATTGATTTGAATACAGCACAAGCTTCTTTATTCCTTACACCATCGTACAGACAGCTCACGTATACTTCTATAATCTTACAACACACCTTAGTCCAAATAGTTTATAAGTGGACTACTTGCTTATACAAAAGTATGACATAGCATTCATTTTATGTCTTGTTCCTAACCGATAGTGTTGCCTGACACTTGCTTTTGACTTTTCTGACTGTCTTCTTTGTCACTTTTCCTTACATCATTTCTTTAGGGTGGAATCGTCTCCTTTTCTACTCAAGCTTTCTTGGGATGAGTTCCCTCTTCATCCATTGGCGGTTGTTATAAGGTTGGTGTCTTTCTTTTGGCTTATACCCGAGCCTCCTCCTTAGGTAAGGATCTCAGTGGACATTGGCAATGATAATGTCCATTTTGTTCACAGTGAAAACAAGTTGTATATGCCAAAATCAAAGGATCATTTCGCTCAATAATCTTCACGTATCATGATATCTCTTCTTCCATTCAGAGGGCTCGATCGACTAGAGCTTGTAAGTCTAGAAATTCGATGGTCATAATATTACGCTTTGTTTTTGGTTGCAAGCCTCTTATAAAGTATCCCATCCTTTTTGCTCTGGTGTTCACATCTTTCTTAAGTATATTGAGATAAATTATGAAATTGTTGCAGATATTCCGTGATAGACTTGTCTTCTTATCGTAGATTAAGAAATTCTTGATGTTTTTCTATGATAACCTCTGGAGAGATGTGGGCCTTAAAAAACTCTTCCCATGTAATATTATCTTTATTCAGATGTACCCACTGAATAACATTCCATCAACTAATTGCTGGTTCTAACAGCTGGTAAGTTGCAAAGAGAATCTTCTCTATATTTGTACATTGAACAATGTACATCATCTTCTCGATATCTTGTAACCAATTGTCTGCACTTAAGTGGCTTTGTTGCTAATGAGAATTTAGGTGGTTGAGTTTTCTGAAAGGTTCTAAATTCAGATGCAGTTGCACTACATGTTGGCACTAACTCTTCCGGTAACATTCTTGTAGTAAGTTTTTCCAATATCCTTGCTTGTTTGGTCTAGTATCTTAGCTTGTCCTTGTTCACATTTAATTTGGTTTCTCTTTATGGTTAGCTAGGACTTTAACCACACTAGGTTGTCTTTCCTGACTCCTGTTCTCCATTTGTTGTATTGTCATATCTGTTGTGCTTGTTTGGCGGTAACCGAGACTTAGGAATCAGTTCTGTAATATTTTTAGGCTAGCAAAGGAAAGTAAGACTGCAATAAGGGTGAGAGCAAGAAGGTAGGTAAGAAAATGAAGTGAGATTAAATGACCTTTCTGATTGCTTTTGTAGGACACTTCCCTAAAACTTCATGTATACTTGCAAGGATAATCCCACATCTTTCATTTTTCCACGTTTATGGGCTAATTCATTTCCATGCTACTTCTATATCTTTGGTCATCATTGTCTCATATTTCAATTTCTTATAGGCTTATCTATTTCACTTACAACTTCCATAGGTATAATTCAACCTATTTGTTGCAATCAAAATTTTGCATTTAATTTCTTCTGGGATTTGTTTGATGGGTAAGAAGAGAACAGAAAAACATAGGTAAGAATTGAGATGAAATGGGATAGAAGTAGAGAACTTTTAACAGAATCTTTGTTCAAAACCAGGAATTAGTTTTACACAAATTACTTATACAGCAGCCTAACAGGCTAATAGTGCAATTTGGTTATTAATACAATCAAAAATCCTCTACTTGAATTGTTTTACCCATTGCATCAAGAATATCAAGTGAGTATTGTTTGCTAACTACTCGAGCGGTGACCTTATATCTTTTCAGAAGGAAAAGCTTTGGTCAGGGTATTCGTACTATTCTTCTCAATACCATCCTTAACACTTCTTCATCTAAGGTTAGCTTTTGTTTCATTTGGTCAAATACCTACAGCAAGTAGTTAGTCTAAATGACTCCTCGTGTTTTTGAGATTTTGACAAAATCAAAAAGAAACTTTTAATGCACAACTAAGAGAGATGAGATAGAAATAGAAATAATACTTATGGTTTTCGAAATGCTTTTGTATTTGAAAATAAGGTTTCACAAAAACTCGTATTTTTATCGTAACCAAATCCTTTCTATCGTAGAACCATTTAAAATTCAGACAGCAAAATGCTAAGTTTCTTAGAAATGGAAATTTGTTGAATTCTAGAATTACCATGTTACTTTTTATAATATATTTAATATTACTAAGTCTTGTCAAGGTGAATATGGCCATCAAATTAAACAGGGCTTTTTCTGGTGGTAGGACATTAGCTAATATCATGTCATTCTAAACATTTATTGTAAAAATAATAATAGTGCGCAATAATGTAATAAAAATACTGATAAATAAATAATTAGAGGAATGTAGGTTCAATATGATCAAATACATGTGACTTGCCTCTTTATCCATAGTTTCTATGATCTTCAGGTTGGATACTGACTTCCTAAATTATTTTTGTAGCTCTTTTGTTGACCAGCTCATGTGGTCCAAATACTAACACAGAAAATGAATACAAATAAGCTCCTGCTTTGCAGAATGCAAGTTGGGAACAAAATACAAATAAATAACCAAAATAAAGTAGGCTTGGGTGGTCAGGGTTTAGGTGGTGCTTGATTTGGTTAAACGGAGTTGGAACTGAGTTAGATAAGCTTAAGACAATCGAGTTGGCTATATAGGTGGTATTTTGGTTTCGGCGAAAGGTTACAGATATGGATAGTTATTGGATTTTGGGGTCTGAACATTATCTAGGTGGTTTAGAGTTTTATCAGAGTCTAGGGTGGCGAAGCGGAGTTGGGAAGGGTGTAGACAAGCTCAAGACAATCAAGTAGGTATACATGTGTTTTTAGGGCTTCGATAAACAATGACGACTGACATAGTACTGGACATAGATTTGGAAGGATGTCTAGATGGGTTAAGGTTTTGTTAGAGCATATGCAGGCTAAGTAAAGTTGAGAATGGACTTTATGGCTCAAAATGATCACGGCAAGTGTATAGATTTTAGCGAACAATGGAGGCTTTAGACCAAATTGGATTTAGGATTCGATGTGGTGTTTCGGTGGGCTAGGAGTTTATCGGTATCTGATATGGGCAAATGGAGCTGAGGATAGGGTAGACAGGATCGAAATGGATGAAATGGATATATTTTATATTTTTGGGAATAGATGAACAATAACGAGTACTACTGTTCATCACAGGACTGGTACTATTCATGGTGGGTTTTGTACTGTTCACTACCAGGTTTTTACTATTCAAACCAAGTCGTCTGCTACAGTACCGGGTCGGCACTGTACATCTTCCACCTCCCACGCGGCTACTGTAGCAGCCAAAAAGGGGACTTTTGCAACGGCAAATCCCGATGCTACGGTCAACTCTGGCGGAAACCGGGGGCATGGATGGACTCCTGGGACTAAGGGGAATCCATTTTTGGCCTTGGGTGTGATTGGGGATGGCCGAAACTTCGCTGATGGTGAGGTGTCTTCACGGCAGTTTTTAATGGCACCATCTTGCTAAAAGTTGCGCATCTCTTTTGGAGTTAGTCCAAGCTTGCTGCCCGTTGATGTGGGAGTAGCAAACTAAGTGCATGAACATGGAGTTTCAGTAATGGCAATTACATATATTCAGGAAGACATGGCAGTTGCTCTGCTATCAAATACTAGTTGTAGTAGTTATATGTGCATTCTTCTCATCAGAATGATGCGCATCTCTTTTGGAGTTAGTCCAAGCTTGCTGCCCACTAATGTGGGAATAGCAAAATGAGACCCTGTTTATTTTGGCTTTTTATATGGTTTATAAGCAAAAAAGCCAAAGACTAAACAAATATGTGGCCTTTTTATCTAGCTTATGAAAAGCTTAAGCCATTTTAAACCTGAAAGCTAAAAGCCATTGGAGAGGTGTTTTCTTTGGCTTTTATGGAATGGGATATCCCTTTGCCACTCAAGTTCACTAAAATTATCCACCAAATATCATTCATATATAACTCCAAATTCTTTCATTTTTTCTCCTTTTTCCTCCTTCCCACTCTGTTTCTTTTCCCTCACCATCTCCCCCACGAAGCTCGACACCAGCCTCCCTCTTCCCCGCGCTCACCGCCACCGACCTCCCTCTTCCCCGCGCCACCTCCGCTAGCCTCCCTCATCCCCACGCCCCACCTCCACCGGGCTCCCTCTTCCTCGCACCCCGACGCTGCTGGCCTCCCTCTTCCCCGCACCCTGACGCCACCGGCCTCCCTCGTCCCCGCGCCCCACCTCCGCCAGCCTCCCTCTTCCCCGCGCTCGACGTTGTTGGCCTCCCTCGTCCCCGTGCCCACCTCCGCCGACCTCCCTCGTCCCCGTGCCCTACCTGCGCCGGCCCCCTCTTCCCCATGCCTAACTTAGTCGGCCTCCCTCGTCCCCATGCCCCACCTCCGCTGGCCTCCCTCTTCCCCGCGCCCCAGCGTCGCTGGCCTCCCTTGTCCCCACACTCACCTCCGCCGGCCTCACTCGTCCCCGCACCCTACCTCCACTGACCTCCCTCTTCCCTCGCGCCTCGACGCCGTTGGCCTCCCTCGTCCCCCGCCCACCTCTACCGGACTCCCTCGTCCCCGAGCCCCACCTCCATCGGCCTCCCTCGTCCCCGCGCCCTGACACTGCCGGCCTCCCTTTCCCCGCACTCGATGCCGTCAGCCTCCTTCTTACCCCGCGCTCGCTGCCGCCAGCGCTGATTGTTGTGTGTTCGTACATTATTTGTGAATTTGTTATGTGTTCATACATGATTGAAGACTAAGGAAAAGCCAGAAAGCCTAATCCTAAACAAACAGGATCTATACCTGATTTGCTTAAAAGTTAGGTGCTTATAAGCTGATTAAGCCAAAAAGCTAACTTTAAGCTATAAGCTAGAAAAATCTAAGCCAAAATAAACAGGGCATAAGTACATGAACATGGAGTTTCAGTAATGGCAATTACATATATTCAGAAAGACATGGCAGTTGCTCTGCTATCAAATACTAGTTAGTAGTTATATGTGCAGTCTTGTCCTCAGAATGATGCGATGTACCTCTCTCCTTTTTTGTTTGGTCGCCGTACTTTTTTGTGTAGATTTTAACTATGATGCAAGAAACATGTATATATGCTAATGTGATGTTCAATTAGTTCACTTATAAGCCTTCGCATTGACCTGGAAGTTCCTTATTGTCATTTGTTCTTCTTGGCATGATGCTTGCAAGCTCTGCATGCAAGGTTATTTGGACATCGATTGTATTGTTAGCTATTTTCTTCAGTACAGAGCTTCATGCAGGTTCAGGTAGAGCACAACAGAAAAGTGGTATATCCAGTAAGGAAGAGTTTGTTTGGCACACTGATCACAGACTTGCATATACAAATTTCAAAGATTTCTTAATGGTTGCACCTCGAAGTGAAAATTATACACAGGTGAGTGGAATTGCTCTGCAATCCTACCAACCGTGTGTGTGTCTCCTGAAACATGTATGACAACTATGCTTTTTTCTGTAATGAAATAAAACCAAAAATTTCAAAAGAAACTTGAATTCTCATTTGATTTTGCTTTCTTGTGAACCCTAGCCTAATCTAGCTCAAATCTCAACCATCCAAGCCCTAAAATCCCTGCTGCATTGCGCCAACGACGGATTTTTGCGCCGGTGTAAGATCGAGGAGGCCGACTAGAGGGGGGTGAATAGGCGGTTTTAAAATTTTCTTTTAAACTACTACCAAATTTATAATGCGAAAGTGTGAACTATATGGTTTTCACAAGTAAGACCTACAACATATAAATTTGACTAAGTGCACCAATGCAATAATTCTAAATCAATATAAGCAATCCTAGGAAAACAAGTAATCTAATCAATTCAACGAATATAAATACTTGAATATGAATTGCTAAAAGGTAAATTGAGCACATGATAACAAACCACAAGGACACTTGATGTTTTTACTGTGGTGTTCGGAAACTTGCCGGTTTCCCCTAGTCCACGTTGAGGTTAGCCCGAACAAATCGGACCGGCTCCACGAATTAAGCCGAAACACCTCGAATCCACTAGTGGTAGCTCTTTTCTCGCTCCGGGTAGGTGAGCTTCAACTTTCACAACTTTGCCGGGTCTTCTCACAACCTTCTTTGAGAATATCACCGCGCACGACGCCTCCAACGCCGTCTAGGAGTCGACAAACTCCAAGAGTAACAAGTCGACGACTCTCACTTGAACGAATCAAGAATCGCAGCTCAACGGACACAAAGTCCACCACCAAGTGTAACACATGCACTAGGTTTACACTCTTCTCACTCTCTAAGTGCAACACATGCACAAAAGTGAAGAAGACTTGCTTTTAGCTCAAGGAATGGGAGAATAGCACCAGCAACCTTCCCTCAATAGCCCTTGAGGGGTATTTATACACCTCCCTCAAAAACTAGCCGTTGGAGAGAAGAAAAGTAAGAAATCAGCACGAGGGCCGGAAGTACCGCAGTTACACGGCTGGTACTTCCGCCCTCCCAACAGCTATAAAACTAGCCATTACCCTGGAAAACTGGCCAGACCGCCCACACAGGGTCCGGTCTGACTGCCACACAGGACCGGTCAGACCGTTCTCAGAAAATCAGCGAAGACCCTCTCTGGAAAAAACATTTTGCGCAAACGAGTGGAACTTCCGGGGGCCGGTCAGATCGCACTTACCATGTCGGTCTGACCGTTGGGCACATGCCGGTCTGACTGCCGGTATGGGGCCGGTCTAACCTCCGGTATGTGGCCGGTCTGACCGCCCTTATGGCCGGTCTGACCGCCTAGTATATACTGGTCTGACCGCTTCAACGGTCAGACTGCCTTCGGCCTAGCTGAAATTGACTTGGCCGATCTAACCACTTGAATAAAGCCGGTCTGACCGCCACCTTTGAAGACAGTTTCAGAATCTTGGTATATATTGCATATTTCTCAGCCACCTTGCACAAAAAGCATTGCAAGATATATAAATATACATTTAAGGTTAACAAGTGATTTCCAATAGATCATAGAATGTTTCCGCAAACATCGTTTGGAATCACATCACCGGAAGACAACATGGACTTAACCAAAATCAAAGTTGCATTTTCAAACTTAAGTTACATATAGCAATAACATTTACATGAGCTACAATCATTTGAGAGACACATCTCAAATATTAGCATCATGCCTCAAGGAGGAGAAATAACATGGACTTTGACATGTTGCAAAACACATTCGCAAACACTAAGTCACATGTCACAAAGGACTTATGCATGAGCTACAATCATTTTTAAAACACATTCAAAAATATTAGCATCATCCAGCTGAGAGAGAGCTAGAGCAATCAAGCGAGCTATCAATACTTGTTACATTCAAGCTACTAGTCGCGACACCTCTTAATAGTACGGCATCCTATACTAGCAACCCGATCTTCCAACCAAACACCAAGATCGGTAAAAGACTAGGAACACATCCTTAGCCTTAGCTAGTCATACCTTTGCCTTACGCATCCACTTGAAGCTTGACAACATATATTTCAACTTCAACTTTGGGTCATGACTTTTCAACACATTTGAAGTCTTTACAATGCTTGAGAATAATCAACCGCATGAACTCATCTTAAATCATCCATCACCGTAAGATATATCCTGTTCATTCATCTCGATGAAAAAATTAGTCCCACAATTCGATTATCATTGATTACCAAAACATGTCATTAACGTATAATGACGAGTCTAGATTCTTCAGCCGGTACTGTTCATCACCCGAAAAATCTCACCGCCGCCCTGATTTTTGTCATCACCCGGCCCTTCTCTTTGCTCCTGCACCTTCTCGCGCCTTCCCACACCATCTCACCGCTGCCACACCTGTGCAGCCTGTCAGAGACCGTACACCTCCTCTTAAATGCCCTGACCACGTGTCAGAGACTGTCGGCCGCGCCCGCCATCGCCGCACTGACATCCCTGCTCTCTTTGCTCTCACAACCTATCTGACAACCCTACACTACTTTGGACCGCCACATTGCTGCACCCGAGGCCGCCAATACACCCCCTGCCAGCTGCGCCGCGCCTCCCCGACCCTTCTCGACACAACCACGCGCCACTGCCGTCGTAGCCCCGCCATTGTGCCGAACCACCTCTACCACTCTATATAAATCCCCGAACCCATCCATTCGAAGACATCGACGCCTAGAGTAAGCCAGACACCCCAAAAGCTTCGACGACCTTCCCCATTATTGACGATCACCGGAATTCTCCAAGGCAAACCCTAATTCAATTTCGCCTATTCAATCAATTGCATTCCAATTGCTTCCACCCGTAACACCCTTAACACTCCCAAAAACACCATCGAAGCCTTACCTTAGCATCCCGAGCCTCCCTCTTCTATGCCACCGAGGTCCGCCGCTCGGCCATGGCACCTCACCGTGGACAGCCTAACCCCGACAATCTCCGCCCAATCCACTGCTTCTCTGAGCTTGCCCTAACCCCAAAAATGCTCAAATGCAAACGCTATCATCCGTTTAACCCTTTGTTTGCTCTGGTGTCTTTCAAACATCTTGCGGGAGGAAGACCTTGCTGCCGGCGAACACCGACTCCCCTACGACCACCGACCCCAAAAACGGATTCCTCACATCACCAGGAACCTCACCATAGCCCTAGAATCCATCACAAAACACCCTAGCCCCGATCGCCCATTGCCCGACATCGCTAGCCGCTCCCCTACTTCAACTCCGACCACCGCTTGAAGTCTTTGACCATCTTGTAGTTGGGAGAGACTTCGACCACGCCATTGCAAGTCCTACGCAACCCCGCTCGGATGCCATCCGATGCTTCTAAGCCACTCGTACACCGTTCGATGACCTTAAGCCACCCAGACACCATCCAAATCCCGCAACTGCTCATGCATCATCCGATCTAAGTACCAACTCGTGCACCGTTCAATCTTGTCAACTTCACACTCAGCTACTCGGTAGTCATTATAACCATGTAGTCATTACGACCATGTAGCCGTTACGACCACGTTGTGGTTTATGATCACGGTGTGGCTTTTGACCATGCTATGGTTTACGACAATGATACAGTTTACGACTACGATGTGGTTTATGACCACATAGGATGCTCAATCCCTGTAGCCATAACTTAGCTACGACCACATCTTTCAGCCTCACCGATACCGCCGACCACCTGAGTACTCATAGAATTCTCCGAGTACGATCAGTAAAACCCGCAGTGAATAGTGCCCAGACCCGTTACTGTTCACCAAAACCTAAAAAGCATAAATATACTTATTTCGACCATTTCGAGCCCGCCGATCCATCTCTCAACTCTGTTTCCCTGTATTAGACACCTATAAGCCCAAAACCTAATTTATTTGATTTCTCTTGGATTTTATTTCTTTATTTGATTTCTCTTGAATTATTTTCCTTTGCTTTACGCTAGCACACGACGTCGAAGGTCAGCCAATTCAAGAAGGGGAAGCTCAAGATCAAGCATAAGAATCAGAAGAATACGAAATTATGGAATACGTTGATTCGCAAGGTAAGTCACATGTCTTTGATCATGTTGAACCTACATTCCTTTAATTATTCATTTATCAGTATTTTCATTATGTTAGTTATGCATTGTTATTTCTTATACAATAAATGTTTAGAATGACATAATATTAGTTATATCCTACCACATGAAAAAACCCTATTTTATTTGATGGCCATATTCACCTTGACAAACCCTAGTAATAATAAGTAACTATAAAATATATCATGCTAGTTTAGGAAATTCAACTGCTTTTACACTAATAGTGATGGTGCCATAGTGCACTGGGATATTTATTTGTGAATGGTTACTTGGTCGATAAAAAGTAAAGATTGAAAACTTATTCTAAGTAAAGAATATAATAACCGCTCAACCACAAGCGTTCACTTGTCAAACCTGGTTTAGTAGCTGCTCAAATCGACTGAATATCTACTATATAGACATAATATACTGTTCTAGAATAGGGAACAACCGACGAAGCATGTGGTATGAAAACAGTAAAATCATACTTTCACAACGGTAGGCTCCCCCTGTCAGGCCACCGTATTCCATGACAGGGGGTATCTAGTCTACCGGGTAGAGGCTACATAAAGAGATGAGCAGTGAAGCAACCTTATTTTCTCAACTTAGTCATAAGGGTTGAGGAATCTTGTGGGTAAAGTTAGGCAACTCTGTAGAGTCATAGCATGTGGTATTCGAATATGTCGTGCTTCCAGTAAATGAAACTGCGTTTAATGGGTGATTCCAATAGCGAAGCAAAAGTAGATTTGGAAATATTTTGGAAATGTTGAAGTCTGGTAATCAAGTTTTGAAACCCCAATTCCTTAAGGAGTTATTAATCTTCTGTGTTTAAAAATGTTTACAAACAAAATTGCATCCATAAATACTTTAATAAACCGCTATATCCCCATCTTTTGGAAATTTTGGCAAGTAGTTATATATCATTTTCCCATGTGACTTGTTGAGTACGATTGATTATTCTCATGCTTGCTAAAATCATAAACAAAAAATGCTTACCAAGGAAATGAAGAAATCTACGAAGATGATGCTGAGGAGCACTGCGATGTAGACGACGTCTGATGTTAAAGTTTATTCTACACTCAGGCATGCCTATGGAGTTATTTTGTATTGTAATATAACTTTGGGTTGTACGCCCCGCTGTGTAAAACTTGGCTGCTAAGCCATAATTTTGTAATAAAGTTTGGTTTTTATGCTTAAGCTCGTGTTAGCAATGTTGTACACTCATCTATAGTACACGTAGCTGAACAATCCTAGACAGTTGCGAGAAAATACTAACGACCCCAGAAATGAGAGCGTTACATGTAAGGATAGTGCCAGCACCGCCACCTCTTCTCCGGCAGCACTGCTAGTGCCTTAATCAATGGTGGTGACGGTTAGGGTTAGGTTTTGGTAGTTAAGCGAGCTAAAGGCGGCGATAGTGTGTAGAAAGAAGAGTGTCACATGTGCATACACCGTGACAAATAGTTATTCCAAACATGTGACAAAAGCATCAAGTATTGAGCACAGTTTATGACGTGCAACAATGTATTGTACCGCTGCGAAGAGAAGATTAATAACTCCTTAAGAAATTGGAGTTTCAAAACTTGATTACCAGACTTCAATATTTTCAAAACATTTCCAAATCTACTTATGCTTCGCTATTGGAATCACCCATTAAACACAGTTTCATTTACCAGAAGCACGACGTATTCGAATACTACATATTATGACCCTCCAAAGTTGCCCAACTTTACCCACAAGATTCCTCAACCCTCATAACTGAGTTGAAAAAATAAGATTGTTTCACTGCTCATCTCTTTATGTAGCCTTTACTTGATTGACTAGATACCCCTGTCACGGAATACCACATATTTTATGGTTATTTATTATTACTAGGGCTTGTCAAGGTGAATATGACCATCAAATAAAACATGACTTTTTCATGTGGTAGGATATAATTAATATCATGTCATTCTAAACATTTATTATATAAGAAATAACAATGCGTAACTAACATAATAAAATACTGATAAATGAATAATTAAAGGAATGTAGGTTCAACATGATCAGAGACATGTGACTTGTCTTGCAGATCAACGTATTCCACAATTTTGTATTCTTCTGATTCTTGTGCTTGATCTTGAGCTTCCCCTTCTTGAATTGGTTGACCTTCGACGTCGTGTGCTATCATAAAACAAAGGAAAATAATTCAAATCCATGTTTGAAGGGTTGAGCTAGGAATAAAGAAATAAAGTCCAAGAGCATCAAGTATTGAGCAGAGTTTATGATGTGCAACAATGTATTGTATTGTGTATTAATTTTTGAGCAACATTCACAACGGATAAAATTACCTAAAAGTTACACTACGAGGTAAGTTGTGTCGGGAGACTGTACATAAAGTTTCGTAATTTTTTGAGATCATTTCATATATTTAAAAACTCAAACAGAAAAAAATTATAGAAAGTAATTAAGCTAACTAATTAGCTGGCTTAATCACCTGCCGCCCTCTCACCAGACGGCAGGCTTGCTTGCCGTCTGCCTACCGGGCGGTAGGCTGTCTGCTGTCTGGTGAGGGGGTGGTAAGCGCCTGCCGCCGCCGGCCGCGCCGCATATCGTCTCGTGGGTACTGCCACTCATCCACCAAACAACAGAAGCAATATTTTTATCAATACGATGTGTATACGATTATTTTTTATAAATATGATATAAAACAGTGTCAAATATGATTTTAACTCGTGAGTTGTGAAGTGTGACTCGTGAGCACTTTTTTTTTACTTTAGCGTGCAGCACATACACACGCGAGCGCGGCCTTACCCGGCATGATAAAATGCGGATATATTTGTGTATGCATCTGGATTTGAACTACCATTGGAGCCCAATAAATTCAAGCTCTTTTAGACTATGATTGATATTTTTATTATGATTATTAGATCTGATAAATAGTATTAATGATAGATAAATAATACCGACCGATAAAAATAGAATAAAAAAATCAGCTGAAAAGAAATGAGAACCGAAGTGGATATATTTGCATATATATCCGGATTTGAACCACCATATAGTGTATCTCTGCCAATCGGATTAGCAGCCCAATAACTACGGTCTAATAATGAAAAGCTATACGATCCAATATAAATTATTACTATTTATAAGACAAAGCTAAAAGCATATTATTGCCGAACGTCTTTCAAGGCATCTCAAAAGGAAAATCCTTTAAAAGAAGGAAAAAGGAAAAAAAAACTTCGTCTTCCTCCGTTCCTCCTCTCCTGTCCGCTCCATCTCTCCACTTAACCCTACCAAGAGGAGAGCGAGCGAGAGAGGGGAGATGGCGCTACAGGAGCTGAAGGAGATCATCGGGCTCCTACGAGGCAAGGTTCGCTTTCTTGTTCCCAAGAAACGCCCTGACTGTTCCTTCCAGCGTCTCGTTTCCTCGTTCTTGGTGCGGTTCACCGATGGGATTGATGCGGTTTTGTGTTGCTAATGTGGCAGCGCGAGGTGTTGCAAGAGCTGGAGAGATCCCTACAGGCCAAGGTCTCGCTCGTTCGCAACAACCGTCCCCCGATTGTTCTCTGCAATACACTAGCTCGGTTCCTGAATCTTGACCTTGGTGGTCTTGCTGATGGGGTTGTGCTTGCTGGTGCTGTAGGGCGGCATGACCCCTGAGGAGAAGGACATACTCCGGGACTGCTGGGGGGGTGCAAGCTTGGGCTTCTTCCTGGCATGGGAATCGTGCGGTTGGATGGTGTGGAAGGCTCTAGGAGGTCCTCTCTCTCTCACACACAAACACTCTATCCTTGACCTTTGATCACGTTGACATGTGATGCGATGTTTTAAAGTCATGATAAACAGAAATAGTCGACCAAGTTACCAAAAGATGTGGAATATTATTAGAATACGCCATGAGCTATTGCCAGAGGAATTGTGTGGAAAGTTACTGAATTTTTTGTATGTTTCGAGCTCTATATGTTTCTATAAACTGTTAAACCTTACAAGTGTTAATAACAATTGTTTTGTTCTCTTCACTATGTATCTGGAAATGGGGAAAAAATAGTAGTTTGGTACAATATGCAGTCAGTTCAATGATATAGCTTCGAATTTGATTATTTGTTTTCCATCTCAGGATCCTATATCTACCTTGGCTAAGCCTCCTACTTTAGTCGTTGATGGTTGCTTTATCCGCTTCTACCATTATTTATTGGGATAATTCCTTATTTGCCATCGAAAGTTTGCTTCGTCCCCTATATACCACTCATTGTGTCACTAACATGGGCTCGGACCCCACATGTCAGTGACACAGGGATTTTGGAAATTTCCAGTGGCATATAACGAATTAGCCCTTATTTATTTTAGCACTTGCCAACTAGCATTGTCATGATGGATTATTGATTTATCATGGTATAAACTTTCAATTCATTGAGCTTGCCCAAGTACTCAGCTTCCAAAACGTTTGGTAATGAACCAAGAGAAGTTGAAGTATAGGGATAATTATTTTAATTTTTTTCCTTGGACAGCCGGGATATCATGGTTCAATCTGCAATTATAAGTAGTGTAAATCTGTCGGTTATTTTGACAATCGGAGGGAGCACATATGAAGCATCTTGGCTTGGTTTATGACAAATTTGCCTGTAGTATAAATATTAGGGGTCAGTGTAGCTTGAATTGATGCTGTAAGTATATAGTAGTTGTCTATGTGTGATGAACTTAATTACTCGTAGCCCGTAGGAATTTTGCATATGGCCAATGCAGTTGTTAGTCTATATAGGAAGGGGGAGGGGGGATAGCTCCTCACGTTTTAATTACCTTTTATGCAGTCCATTGTTGTATAAAGTAAAGCTGCAAAACTATCTTTGTTGAAGTATGCCTTGCAGGTGCTTGCTGTAAGTATCAAACACATGCTTACGAATACTCTGTTGTGCAGGAAATAAACGGACTGGGGCTCCAGTTCTTCAACCTGGACCACTAAGGTTCGGCTTAGCTGCTGGTAAATTCAAGGCTATTGAACCTGATATTAATCCCATGTATATTAATAACTAGCCCAATTGCCCGCACAATTGCGGCTAGTCTTAAACATTGTAATTTTATGTTTTACAAATAGGCAATTATTTGATAATAAAACAAATAAAATAATAAGAGAGTTGCATGGGGAGATTCCAGTTCTCCTGTTCTTATTTCTTTTAAACAATGGATTCGTCCTTCCTGGAACAAACTGGAACTGCTTTTTTATTTTTAATAAGACAACAGAAGCATCCCTGTTCTCAAGGCACTCTCCTCTTTTCTGCTAGCACAGGAAACTTAACTTAGATTTATAGATCTTTTTCAGACCAGTTTATATTTGTAGACCCCCAATTCTATATTAACACATTATTCTAATTAGATTCAATTGGCCTACCAAATTAATTTGTATATTCTTTAGAAAATTTTGCACTTTTAAGTATAATCTGGGCCCATCAGATAAGCATCCACATCTTTTATTTTTTTCCCTATTAATACAATATTATTTCTAGCCTAAAAGTTAGAGATCAAATCTGGCCAAACATGGCCTTTCTCTCTCTATCTTAGCTTGGTGCAAGTATGGTGGCCAGACATGACTCGTTCTCCCAGTATACCCTAAACTATATACTAATTGTATACGAAGCTCTAATATAGTAGTATAGGTGATCAGACTACAAAGTACATTATATTGAAAAAAATCCCACGTAGTTGATTGGAACCATAAATAGACTAAAATCGGTATAATCTTCAACTTAAACTTTTAGGAACTTGGCTTGAATTAATATTCAAATAAGTTTGATCACCACGTTTCAATTTTAACCATAAGTGCTAATTTATCGAAGCTATATTTCAGGCAGTGCTTTGTTGACTGGGAGGTTGATGTATTATTCGACCTTGCATGCATATGCTAAAAAAGTTTTGGACCTTGGAGAAGAACGCATGAAGATGGAGCTAGCTAACATGTGTGGTTTGTTAAATAATGATGCTTTGTTTTTTTTTTACTATCAGGTGTTCCAACTAACTGCTTGTTTCATTAACAGAATACTTACTAAGCATAGCGATGAAAAATCACTGGTTGAAGCTGTAAAAAGGCACTTCTTTGCTGAGTATCTGTTCAATGATCAGCTTCAAGATAGACCAGTCTTCAGGTGGCGCCCACGCCATTTGTATATTGACAGCGCTTTTATGGAAAGGGTGAAGGAGATGGAAGCAAACAACTCCGACGATGAGGCCAGATCAATTTCTAGACAGAAAACTGTAAACATCTTGAGTTATTGCTAATTTTACAGGTATTTCTTGCATCCAAAATTTCAGAGCAGTTCACAGGATGATTCATCTTTTCTTTTTAATGTTTATATGCTTCCAGAGATCATTTGGAGACCTCATGGAGGACCCACTGGATTGTATACTCAGTTCTCCAGACAGCAACATGGAATGCAGCAAGCCCCATGAACACACAGGGACTACCCTGAAGAGAAGGGAGCTGTCAGCCCGCAGGAGAAGTCACCGCCACCATCATCGCCATGCTGACAAACTTGCCGCTTTGTGAAAAGTTATATTTTTCTAGATTGTGACAAGTTTCATTAGAAGCGTGGAGGAATATTGTAAATGGTAGCATTTTTCTTGAACTTCCCCGTTGTTCATGCATATGATACAATTAGTCGGCACATTTTGCTGGGAGGATTTTTTTTCATGTGCACGAGAAAATTGTAGTAGTATGGTATGTCTGATCAAGATTCGTAAGTATGGTCGATGATTTTTTTTTTCAATGCCTATGAAATGCTCCATGCCTTTTGCTTGGAGGTTGGAACATGCATTCTGTGCATGCACCCTGACCATTACAGATTTACTAGAGTATCCATGTGCTCTTGAGCAAACGTTCGTAATTTTTCATATATCAACGTTCTTATGGATGTTCCGTGCTGGAAGAATCAGCTTACACAGCTAAACGGCCGTTTGGAACACAGGATATTCATGAGATTTTGCAGGAATTTCATTTAAAATAATTTAATTTTGGCAGGAATCAGGATATTTCCCTGTGTGTTCCAAACGGAGCCTGAGAGTTTTTAAAATTGTGATAGTGTTTTTTTGGGGGTAAGGGTGATACTTTAGGCCTTGCTTCAATAAGCTTCCACTTTTGGCTTTTTTTTTTTTTGCTTTTTGGCATTTTCCCATTTATTCTTTTATATTGTTTGTGATGATATAACCTTTTTATTTTTAAATTGTAATTACGTTGAAAAAACTAATAGCGGTTATAGTGTATTTTCAACTGTTACAGTGAAAAAAACTAAAAGCCTGAGCTTATAAACCTAAATGAGTGCTACCTAAGCTTTTAGTTCCGCATCATCCTCGCCACCTCTTCTCTTCCAGTGGCATTGTCTTCATCCACAAAGGTGACGGTTTGGTTTTAAACTTGACAAATTAAATTTCTAGGTTCACATCTGATCATATAACCCATGAGGTTAGGTGCAGTCGATCATTTATCATTTTTATGTCAATGATAGGTAGATTTTAGATCTACGTATCAGTAAAATATTATGGGGCAAATAATCCATTGCCCCCATCTCTCAAGTTTAGGGTACACGGTGAATTATCCTGCCTCTCAAGTTACTTTATTTACTTTAAAATCAACACTATTCTTATTAGAAAGGGAAGTATAAAAATACTATTACAGAAATAAAGACCTAAAACCCAAGACATCCTTCATTTATTATCCCGTGTCTCAAGTTAAGGTGGTGATCGGTTCGGCTGAAAAGCTCATGGCTTATGGCTGAAAACACTATAGCTGGCTGAAAAAAGCATTGTAGCTGACAGAGGCTTATTTAGCATAATTAAATTTAAAAAATATAAAAATATAAAAAATATGTTACCCCAATATGTATAATACAAACGAATACGGGAAAAAAAAGAACGGGCAAAAAAGCTCAACAAAAAGCCAAAAGTTTAGAAAAAAACGAAACTTATGAATAGTGAAAAATAAGCCAGAAGCCAGAAGCCGAAGCCGAGTTGATCAGGGCCATAATTCATTTTCTTTGGTATTAGTACTGCCCATCAAAATAAAGGCGCAAATGCCAAGGTATCCTCCACTTCGTCGTCCTCGGTTCCTCTCCGCTGTTCCGCTCCATTTGTCCCCTTCCTCGGTTCCTACAAGGAGGAGGGGAGGGAGACAAAGATATCGGCGATGGTACTACAGGAGCTGAAGGAAGTCATCGGGCTCCTAAGAAGCAAGGTTCGCTGGATTGTTCCCAATAATCGCTCTAACCTGCTCTTTCCAAGGTCTCTGTTGCCGCACGAAACTGATCCGTGCACCAACAAGATAATTGATGGAGAAACAAGATCTACTTTAATCTAGAGACTAAGAAAACAAAGGTACGAATCAAAATCGGCCTTACCCTTTATATTTATAGGGTGCCTGGTCTATGGCAAATAAAATCGGCATCAAATCAAAATCTATGGCAAGTAAAATCGGCATCAAATAAAATTAATCACATCTGCTAATGAGCCCGATTTCTTTCTCTTCTTTGCTTCTCTGCTGTCGAATCTTCTGCAAATAACTTCCCATAACGATTCAGTATCCCCAAATTTTCGACCGCTTCTCGTTATAACTGTCAGAGTTTCCAAAATCGTGGTCGAACCCCTTGCGACCACCTTTAGTATGGTCGTAACCTTCAATGCAGTCGTAGGCTTCTACGTGGTCATAGACTCCAACGTGATCGTGGCCTTCAACGTGGTCGTAGATCCCACCGTGGCCATAGCCTCCAACATGATCGTAGACTCCACCGTGGTCGTAGCTTCCACCGTGGTAGCAGACGCCAACGTGGTCGTATACTCCACCGTGGTCGTAGACTCCAACGTGGTCGTAGACCTCAACGTGGTCGTATACTCCACCGTGGTCGTAGACCCCAACGTGGTCGTAGACTCCACCATGGTCGTAGACCCCACTGTGGTCGTAGACCTCAACGTGGTCGTATACTCCACTGTGGTCGTAGACTCCACTGTGGTCGTAGACTCCAACGTGGTCGTAGACCTCAACGTGGTCGTATACTCCACTGTGGTCGTAGACCCCAATGTGGTCGTAGACTCCACCGTGGTCGTAGACCCCACCGTGGTCGTAGCCTCCAACGTGGTCGTAGACTCCACCGTGGTCGTAGACCTCAACGTGGTCGTATACTCCACTGTGGTCGTAGACCCCAACGTGGTCGTAGACTCCACCGTGGTCGTAACCTCCAACGTGGTCGTAGATCTATCTGGCGACTGCCAACCACGACCAATGCGGTCATAGCGACTTTCGACCACGGCCAAAGTAGTCGTAATTCCTTCTGGTGCCCTTTGACCATGGCCAGAATGGTCGTAAACCTCTCGGGAGACATTCGATCATGCCCAAAGTGGTCGTATACGCCACAACGTGGTCGTGGAGCTATCTTGCGACTGCCGACCATGACCAATGTGATCATGATGACTTTCGACCACGGCCAAAGTAGTCGTAATTGCTTCTGGTGCCCTTTGACCATGGCCAGAATGGTCGTAAACCTCTCAGGAGACATTCGACCATGTCCAAAGTGGTCGTATACGCCACAACGTGGTCGTAGAGCTTATCCGACCACTCGCTTAACACCTCACCCGGTTCTAACCATGGACAGTGTGGTCGTAAATGATTCGATGGGCAGCCGATCACGACCAAAGTGGTCGTAAATAGTTCAATGGGCAACCATCTAGTCAACCGAATTATATTAATGAAACAACAATTCGGCTATTTTGATCATCTAATGCATAAATATGCTAGTGTCATTTTTTACTATCAACAGTCTCTTATCCTCCTTGCTGCGGTTCACCGATGGGATTGATGGAGGTTTCTGTTGCTAATGTGGCCGGGCGCGGTGATGCAAGAGCTGGAGGACTCCCCAAGGGCGTAGGCTGTTGTAAATCGATGTGATAAGTAAATATTACTAAACGTTCAATTGATCTTAGGACAACATAAACACAGGATTGAATGTGCCAAAGACTGTAGACATAAAGAATTAGGGATGTCTAATTATCGTTTCTTTATTCCAGCAGTATGGTTGTGGCCTTATGTGAGTTATGTCAATTGTAATATGGGCCTGTTTGGCAGAGCTCCACCAGCTCCAGATCCACGAAAAACAGATCCAGATTCAATTTTGCTAGCCAAACAGTTCTAGCTCCAGCAGCTCCACCGTGGATCTGCTCCACCAAAACCATGGATCTGGCTCCAGATCCACCAAATTGGTGGAGCACCTCAAGGGGTGCTCCACCAAACTCAAGTTTGTGGAGTTGGGGAAAATTACCCACCATACCACTGATTACACACCAAAAAACGGTTCGTTCTTTTCCAGCACTCCCCGCCGACGTGTCCTCTCGGGCCGGCACTGGCCCTCCTGCCTCCATATCCTCCTGGGCCTCCGCCTCCCCCGGCTCCGTCACCTCCCGGGCCGGCGCCGCCTCCCCCGCGTCCGCCTGCCCCCGGGCCAACACCACACCCCCCCCCCGCCTCCGCCTCCTCCCGGGCCGGCGCCGCCTCCCCCTCATCCGCCTCCCCCGGGCCAGCACCACCTCCACCGCCGCCTCCCCCCGGGCCTGCACCGCCTCCCCCGCCTCCGCCTCCCGCCGGGCCAGCACCACCTCCACCGACGAGCTCGTCGGGAGGAAGAAGAAGAAGCTCGTGGCTTTTTTTTGCATTTTTTCATTATGCCCCTTGACGCGTGGGCCCAGTTTGGCAGTGAGATAGAGAGAAGCGCTGGAGCTGTACCAAACACTTGGATGAAACCCAGATTCACGGTGGAGCTGCTCCACGGTGGATCTAGGTGGAGCTGCTCCACGGTGGATCTAGGTGGATCTGGTAGATCTGAGTGGATCTGGAGCTGGTGGAGCTCTACCAAACAGGCCCTATATTTATCAACCTTGCTCATGGAAACCTTATGGCAGCCCAACAGCCTACAATGCTTATAACCATTCTCAGCAACAGCAGGGCTAGGAAGCATAGGGTTGGCAATGGTGACCCGATCCCCGACGGTGAATTCACCTATTAGGGGATGGGTTTGGCGGATTTTATTCCCCGCGGGGATTTTCGTGGGCAAAATACTGTCCCCGTCGGGGATGGCGGGGCCGGGGCCGGGGAAGTGATCCCCGTCCCCGTTAACCGTCGGGGATCACTGACATGTGGGGTCCTCTACACTTCATATAAAAGTCAGCCAAAAAACCCTACCCCGCCGCCCCCAGTCCCTCTCCCCCAACGCCGCCAACACCTCCCCTTGCGCTTGCGCCCGACTGCCCCCTACCCCGCCGCCCCCACCGCGCCCGGCTCCCCCGCCGCCCCCTCCACCGCCGCCCCTCCCCCGCCGCCCTCTTCCCCTTCCCCTTCCCCGGCGCCTCCGCCCCCTCCACCGCCGCCCCTCCCCCGCCGCCCCCACCGCGCCCGACTCCCCCGCCGCCGCCCTCTTCCCCTTCCCCTTCCCCTTCCCCTTCCCCGGCAGTTCGGCCCTTCCCCACCGGTTCCTCTTCTCCACCGAGGCAACACCACCTTGGATCTGAGACCGGCAACGCCCTCCTCCACAGATCTGAGACCGGCGACGCCCTCCTCCACAGATCAATTTCTTCATCCAGTTGTGGCATCCCAATCTTTTATTTCAAAGTTGTTTGCAACAAATTGCAACTAACATTTGATTCCTGACTAACATTGGATGTGTCTTTTTTGTTTAACATTGATGAAGCCTATGATGATTTATGGTACGCAACTTGGTTTGTCCAAAAACCCATTCTAATTGATGGCTGCAGTATTGCTGTGATATGCAAAGTGCCTTGAGTTAAGTGTTGGCAGTGGCCACATTTGTTAAGTGTTCCTTAGTTTCACATCTCTCTGTTACTTGTTGGCGGGGAATTTTGCCCCGTCGGGCCCCCGAAGCCCGTCGGGGAACGGGGACGAGCCCAACCTGGCCCCGAGCCCGGGGCCGGAGGCGGGGTTCGGGGAATTTTAATTTCACGGCGATCGAGGACGGGGATTGGGTCCCGTCAGGGATGAGCCCCGTTGCCAACCCTAGGGAAGCAACACATAGGACGAAGAGTAATGTCGTTATTTTCTATACAAAGTTTCGAAGGAAATTGACATCTAGCACTATTCACTAAACTTTGTGCATAGAGGGGAGGAAGAGGAAACCGCTCCATGTTCACCTATTCCTGACAGATTCTACTACTATCTTTAAAGGTTGCAATTTGCCCGGTGTACCTTACAAATTGTGTGGGCTAACTGTACATTTAACACTTGAGGCCATGGTATCAGATCATAAATTATAATCCGTTGACACGATTTTAGTATAACATGGTAAATTTCACATTATAAAAATATAGTTGAGGCTATGCAAAACTCAAGGCCACCTATGCCTGGATTACTAAGGTTCAGCGTGTCTGCTGCTAAATCTCAAGGCTATTGAACCCGGTAGTGACCCCTGTGTTTTAACAATGGCATGCAAAGCAAAGGCACAGGCAAGCACTATATCACTAGGTTCCTGGAAAAAATTGGTAGCCAGGCTGGCACCAGTTTATGGCTGGTGGGCAATTCAGCTGGGTATTGGGGGAAAGACAGGTGGCTTGCCAATTGAAATTCAAGTGTGAAAATTGAACTGAAAACCAGTTACTGCTGGGAATTGTCTAACGACATGTAGAAAGCATTAACAAATATGTACCATTTGTTGGAGTTTTATAAGGTAGCTTTTATATTCCAAAATTCAAATTTGAAGGAAGCAGATTGGCTACTCGTAGGAATAGCTACACCCAGTCGTATGTGCATTATACCTTCTGTTTTTGCCACCATGTAGGTATTTAAGCTTGCAATATATATTGTAAGATCAACTTGGCATAGTTGAGGAAGTATATCGTTAGTTAGCTACGGTCAGCAGTAGATGAAACCTGTCAAATTTTAGATTTGAATTAAATCTGCTAGTATGTTCCTCCTGATCTGTGACGGGGAAATGGGTACAGGCCTACAGGGAAATGAACCGTGGGCAGAACCTTATAGATTAATAGATTATTGGATGGATTGGCTCTTCTTTGTTTATATGGTGTTCATGCATTAAAGTTTTGTCTTTTCCACAGGAAATGCTAATATATTGAAGCTATATTTCAGGCGGTCCTTTGATCCCAGCGAAGATGTTGTATTATACGATCGTGCATGTGAGGGATGTCGTCGATACGAGACTGGATAATAAACTTAAAAGCACTCTTAGTCAGATGCAGAGACTATTGAGGATGCGGAGAGACTCAAGGAAAAGCATAGCAATGATCAAGTGTATTCAATATGAGTGTCTAGGGTTACAAAATGGCCTCTTCTTCCATTCCTTTACAGGGAGGAAAGGAGACAAGTAAAGTTACAAGTTTGCCCTCGAGGCATAGCTTACTCATAGGGGTATCTATGTCATTTGTCCTGTGTGGGACTGTGACGACCCGCATTATTACCATGGGGTAATAACGCTAGTCAACGGATTATTATTCGTTTTAGCCGATAAAACATCGCTTTAACGAATAATAAGCCTATCAGAGTGTTGCAACAGAACAATAATTAGAGACAACATGATATTACAAGAATATCGCCACGCAGGGCTAAAGTTATTACAAAGCCTCAAAGGCTCAATATTTCATATTTCACCTAACCTTCGCGCGGGATGCCCACCTTGTACCAATCGAAATCCGAGTGCACGGTTTTCCATCCAGGTAACTTCCTCCTGATCTTAGCCATTCTCTGATTTGACATGCTCCTAAGCAAAGGGGAGATAATAGCAACGGTGAGTACAGACGTACTCAGCAAGCGTTATAATACAAAATGCATAAAATGCCCATCATTTCCACTTGTAGGAATCTCAATTCCTCTCTTCAGTCTCGTGTTTATTTTTAACACGCTTTTTCATCATCCCTGTCATTTCCATGACTTATAGAAAATAAGGTTTGTTGGTTTTGAAAGAAGTCCGATTTATTAATTTAGAAACTACTGAACATACGCATGAACAGCAAAAACCCCCATAAGTTTCCGTAATTCTCCTTTCCCGGAGACAGGCATGAATTCATGATTTTGATAGCATTGCGCAAGCTTGTATCACTTTACCCATCATCACTTTGGTCGTGTTGGCTCTTGGGTTAATCCGCAATTCCTTTGAAGCGGCGCCCAGACCAGAGTACAGTACAATTTTCTCTAGTTTAGTAATTATATCTCCACCCGGTTATACACAATCAGCAGCCTGGATCACACAGACCCACTGAAAACGACATAACCGTTGGCTGGTAGGGTACTCCGACCCTTCCCTAGCCCCCACTCTGCGTAATATAACGCCAATGCGCAACCCGCCTGTGGGTTCTTACGCTCCGGTCTTATACCGGTTCCTTTGGGCCTATTCCCTAAATAAATCACTCCTGTGGAGAACATAACACCTCACTAGAGTACCGACTGCCCGTGAAAACGGAACGATGGTTGATACGGTTGGTACGGTCTGTTCATACAAATGAAGTTTGTATTCCCTTATATTCTATTCTTATGCAGAGGTTCCACGCCTCCCACTCACACCTGCCCTGGCAACCTCTGCCCACCTTTTTACTACTAATAGGGCCAACTGCTCCATCAGTTGCCATCCATTTCTTATCTCTTGCCTCTTTTCGATTTAAATCTTATTTTATTTATTTCATGCAGGGTGATACTAAGTTAATATCAAAATACTTGTTTCAAGCAATATACGCTAAAAATTTGATCAAAGGAATGCTTGCCTGGATTTCAACCATAAATTCGGATTCAAGTAGGATCAGGTGAAGTCACCCCCCGTAGCTTGGATCATGGCCTGCAATTAAATACGTTGGCTACGACTTAATTTACGAGAACATAATAAAATACGAGGTGTCGAGGTGCTTGTGCTCCTAAGGTAAGACGTCACTCCATGTACTCTAATCGCAGTAGTCGAGGTTAATTTTGATACACTACTCGTCGTTCGACATTATCACACTGACGTCCTGAGATATGGTTGATCTAGTAGGCATGTCCAACGTTTTTATTTCCTAGTAATATTAATTAAATTATACTAAAGTGTCTCCTTACGACTTTCAGGTTTTATTTTAATTAGATGCGAATTGTTATGGCTTATGCTATTTAAATTATTATGTACAAATTTAATCAGTGGCGCAACTTTTAAATCATGGCTTACTACTTTAATTTGGTACAGGTTATTCTAGTCGTCATGACCAGTTATAAATCCTCTAACGGCTGCTAATTTATTCTAATAATTCCGAATAGTTATTAGTGGATCTCCACAGTTTATATTCAACTAACAAAATTTAGCTGGGCATTTAAATGCGCAACAGAATGATCTAATTGATATTATGATTGTTTACTTCGCCTGTGTGCAATTTCCAACCTATAACATTATTAAATTTATTTTCAATATCCAAAAGTAGTTACTAGGAAAGTTCTGTAATTTAATAACACCTAGGTTAATTAAGTATTCAATTACAACCCTAGATGATGGCAAAGCACTAGTTAAATCGGTACACACTACAATTTTATTCTACAGATGGCAATTCGTTTATTCTAACCATTGCAAATACTGTTTAGTGGGTTTCTATTGTTTAGATAGACTTAACCGGACTATCTGGGTATTTAAATCTATATAAAAAAAGATCTAAGGCTACAGTCCCTTAATTTAATCCTTACGCGTACAGGTTTAACCGGCGTATACACTTTAAATCGTCGAACTACAATTAGTGGTTTCTAATATTCAGAGGTAATCAGGATGGATTTCTATAATTTAATTATTATTAACCAATTTTTTTTTTAGGTAACTACATAGGTCGCCAAGCAGTCTAAGTAACAATACACACAGGTTCGAGTATATACATGGATCCATTTTAATCAATTGACGCTTTTGGTTTATTTATGGGATCCTGAATATTTATTAATAGAATTCCACAAGTTTATACTACCAACATGGTTAAGTAATTATTTGATTAGGATGCCAGCTGATTTGAACGGCATTATACCATTTCACTCAATACGCTCCATATTGATAATCTATTGACAGCCTTTTGCCTGAAAATTATACTACGAACTAATCTAGGGTTTCGCAATATAGTATGATTAAATTAATTAAGCGAATGCTACTGAGTATGTGTACGGGTTCTTCTAAGTTTCTATTTAATTCTTAAAGGAAATTCTATTGTGATGCTACGGCAATAGTCCACTACTAAATTCTTAAAAACATATGCATCTAATTTCCTTAATTTTTTTAACCAATCTATTATAGCAAGGCTATTACATTGTATGCTTATGAACATTCCCAATTTTAGTGAATTCACCCTTTCTACACTTCCTATTTTTCCTTATCTCTTTCTCTTCCTTCCTTCCTTCTTTCCCTATTTCTTTCTTTTCCTTCTTTTCTTTTCTTTCTTCTGCCCGTTCCCCTTTTCGTCGGTTCGGCCGACGCCTCTACTCCTCCTCCCCCTTCTCCTCCTCTCGGCTCCCACGCCTCTCACTCCCTGCCACGCCGCCTTGGCTCTCCCGGCCGCACCGCCGCGCGCCTACTCGCCCCGGCCTCCGCGCTCCCCTACCGGCTCCCTCTCTCTTCTAGTTGCCGCCTCCCCTCGCCGAGCCGCCTGCACGGTCGATCCTCGGCTTCCTCCGCCGTCTCACTTACTCCCCCCGCCGCCCCGCCGCCTTGGGCCTTCCGGCCCCCGGTCCTCCGTCACTACCGCCGGTTCTCCGCTCCCGAGCCGCTCTCCCTTCGCGCTGCCGGGCCGGCTGTGCCGCGCCGCCCGGTTAACGCCGCCGCCGGATCCATGGCCTAGGGCCCGAATCCGGTGCCTCGGCCCACTATTCTACCCTGGTTGCTTTCAATGGATTTGCGATTTTGTTTGCATTTTACGGGGTTGCTTAAGTGATGCAGGCAGGGAGGTGGGTACTCCGGTGTGGTCTCGGCCGGTTGGACTCGCACACACGCCGGGGGAGTGTGCGGCGGCAGCTTGGTAGAGCTACACCGCGGTACACACAGCCGCCGTCATCCCCGGTAAACCCGTGCTTTCTTACTCTCCTCTCTTTCCTCTTCTACCTCCCGTGACTACCTTGTGTGCTGATTCATGAATACTAGTGGTGCTACTCTATGGTTGCTGGTGATTTGCTATGTGTGGTAAGCTAATGGTAGTGTTGAGATGACTACTGAGTTCATGAATGATTGGGGTTACCTTCACCGGTGGGGTTTGGTTTGCCGTGGGAATGATTCGGTTGCTGGTGGTGGTCGTGCTCTCGGGGCTGTGGTGGTCGCCTGGTGCTAACCTCCTTCTCCTAGAGCTGGCCGTCGGGTGTGGTTCCCTCTCCCGTTGTCGCCGTCGCCGTGCTTCCGTTGGTTCTCCTGGCCGTCGTCTGGTCTTGGCGATTGCTCTGTCTGGTGGCTTACTCTCTGCTCTCTGTGCTCTTTTCTCTCGGTTTGCCTACTGGTATGCAGTGGTGAGATATTTTGGTTGGATGGCTTGCCCGTGGGGTTTTGTTGGCTGCCGATGCTGTCTGGGCGTGGCTACTTTGGCCCGGTGCTATCTGATTCACTGTGGTTGATATTCGCATGGTGAGGGCTTTGACAGGTGTTTCTCTGTTGTGGTTTGGGCTGGAATAGTTTGTGATATTCTGGACTTTGCCTTGGTTGGATTCCTATATTCAGAACAGGTTTGTATATGTATAATACCGTGTGATGAGCCTATGGTTGTGAGAGGTGCCGACTGGCCCCCGGACGGTCAGGTATCTCCGTGAACGGATTACCCCGCCCGAAGTTAATCCTTAGGGCTCTGACGGCTATTCGCTTTTATTTCTTCGCTTACTTTTATTCGTTCTTTTGTTCGGTCTTTTTCAACATTATAATAATGATTTGTTCACGAATGAATGGGCGACGTGGTGGCAGCTCGACGACATCCGCTAATGTATGAAATGGTCTGGATTGCAATTCGGCTTTCTCTTAATATTGATGTATACAATATAATGTAGTTTTTGTTCTTTATTTCCCGAATGTAACAGTTATGTATGAGATGGACTTTGATGTAAATTAAATCCCGTACTTCCTGATGAAATACAGTTGTATTATAATTACTTAGTCTTTGAAGTGGTTATTTGGTTGGGAGATGAAATTGTATATTTTTGTAATTAATATTGTCCTGGTTATGTAATGCCAATTGTAACATTTTTATTTGACCTAATATAAGTTCTAATTGTTGCTCAATGAATGTTATTGATTCTACCATATGCGGATTGTTATATATATAATTTAATTGAGTTGAATACTATACTAGCTGCGCAACTAAATTTCCTTTCTCGCTTTAGTCTATACAATTTAATATTCGCCCTCGTTGATGAAATGGTAAAAACAACGCATTATGTTATCGCTCATTGATTTCCAATTTATACAATTACGTAGAAAATTTTAAATTCCCTCGTATTTTTTTAATATTATCATATATGTAATTAATCCTACTTAACGTCCTAATTCGCTAATTAGGGTTAATTAACGACGTGGGTCGTTACACACTTCCCTCCTTAAAAATGATTTCGTCCTCGAAATCGGAAATGGCTTAAGAAGGTTGTGGTAGGTCTCTTATTGATTCTTTACAAAACATATTTTGAGATATACTTATTTAACGCCCCCCCTTCTGGTAGACACTGTCTATGCTTGTATCACTCCTCAACTCCTCACATCTTGACGTTGCAACTTTAAATCCAGCTGACGGTTGTCGATTATCGTCACTAGGGGTTTGGTAGAATTAGAGTCGAGATCATAACTCCTGTTAAAGTAGGAAAATCGTTCAATCTATTCTATGTTGCATTAGTTAATATTTTCCTTTTTTTCTAACCAATGCCCCTTCCCTCCTTAATTCTTTAACTACCCCTTGATTCCTTTAACGGGTCTATTGAAATGCTATGATTGATGGTTTAGCAGAGTGGTTCAACGAGGATGGTATTGCTTTAAGCAATTGAGTTGGAAAGAATTCTCATGGTAAGAAGATTTGGAATTAAATTATAAACTAGGCATTGTACTTGAGCTATTTAAGGGTTGAGTATCTCCGGCTTGGTTAATATAGGCAGGTCCTGACCGAATGGTATGATCGAAATTAGTCGAATTTTAGTTGCTCATTTTACTGTGGTTCAAGTGGTTCTATTGACTTGTATGGATACTTATGAGATGTTAAGAATAGATTGGGCATGAATCGAGTGGTTAGATATTCAGGGAATGGCATTATAGTGTCGGAAACTTTTGGACCTAACTCAACGTCTGGGATATCAGCCTTTTAGACATGGTTTAGCTCTTCGGGAGTGAATAGATCTCACTAGATTATTAGGTAGGCTTAGAGATTTCTTTGTTACACACAGGAATATGGTATTGCCATACGGTTTTGGGTTCTGTTGATGATAAATCACTGACATTGAAAGTGTGGACATTTCCCCCTATTCATAATATATGTCCTCATGGAATGCATGAAACAAGTTTTCCGAAAACTTTAAACACTAGGGTGCAAGAAATATTTATATAGAATGATGCAAGGGTTTTGTGAAAATACTTATTCCTAATGTCATGTTGAAACATTTTCGTTTGCAGAATTTCATTTTATAAATTCATGGTCAATGTTATGCTCCGCGGAGACTATGACAAGGGTTCCTGAAACCATATATTCATGAATTTGGGGAAATGCACCAAACATGGATAATAATATTTTGATGGATGCTTTAAGACTTTTTATGGATAATGGGGTGATTAGTACCGCGATAGCTTTAGGCTTAAAACCTAGAGATTGACACTTCAGTTCTTCATTAAAACAAAGAAGCACAGGTCATTATGGACTCATTCTCTCGGTCCTATACCAGAGTTGGTTACGGTTATAACCATACCTTCCAAAGGAATTGGGACTTAGCAATGAAAAGTTTCTCGGGGAGTCATAGGTAGACTACTAGGAAAAGAGATTCATCTGATTTAACGTCTTTAATGTTGGGTTATCTACTATTCGAGGGATGGTGAATATATAGTCGATTTTAATCCGATTACACTTTAAGGACATCTCATTCTAAGTCATGTGCTCCGCAAAATAGATGATGGTAGATCAATTACCTACAGTCGGCTCTATAATAACTCGTCTACATCTAGTCGTTCTGGTAATTCCATATAACCGGTTTTTGAAATAGTAAGGAACTGAGTGTTTTTCCTATATTCCAGACTCGGCTCTAGCTTTTCACTTGTTTTAATTCGATTGTTCCTCCAACACTTAGTCATATTAATTTGAGTTATAATTAAATTTAAGAAATTATAATTTTTTTAAAAATAATGGGGTGTCATAACATTATCAACTCCTGCAGGAAGTTGTTACAAGAGGAAAGAATAAACTTTATTCATCTTGTAGACACATTTTTTTTAGTGTCCAGCAAGCAAGTAGATGAGAAATTATTTATGTTTAAGTAGTAGAAAGCCGCATTACTCCCTCTCTGTTATTAGTCTTCATATCACAGCATTCACAGTAGGCAAATAAAACCCAAGAAACATAGAGATGCAAAAAGAATCAACTCCTACACTACTCTGGGACTACGTGCCCAGCTACGCCCGAGAACTCGCTCTCGAGACCGCCCAAATCTTTCGCGTTTGGGACCACGCTCAGAGCTTGCCTCTGAGTGCGAACCTACACTACCCTGGATCTCCGCGCCCAGGCACGCCTGAGAACTCGCTCTCAGGATCGCCCAAAACTTTCGCGTTTGGAACCACGCTCAGGGCTCATCCCTGAGTACGCCCAGGACTTCGTTCCTGAGTACGCCCGAAACTTACGCGTTCGGGAGCGCCACGGACCACTCGTCCGGGAAATCTCATATGCAGAAGTGAGATAAGTCAATTTTTATTTTGGTTCATCTGCCATCAAAAATAGTTATAATATTTCCTTTCTTTGATTGTTTCTACTAAATTTTGTGATGGCGGATGCATTCATTTAGTGGTAAGAGCGAAAAGATAAGGTCTCGGAGTTTAGTTCACTTCTAAACCATTATAACTACTCATATTTATCCTAAGTTGCCCCATGTTGCCACAGTTGAGTCTATGTCGCTACGGTTGAGAAAATAAAACAATCATACATTGACTGAAATGCAATAATTTAAATGCAGAATATCTACTTACAACAAAATTAAATGTTAAGTTCCTAATTAAAATTATATCGCTTACCAACTAATACTACAATTTTGTAAACTAACACTGTTACCGATGAAAAGGAACTAGTAACATAATTTAAATCGTCATAACTATTATTACCACCGTTCCCATCCTCGCTACCCATTCTGGCTCTAAAATATGCGATGGTTTAAAGGTAACGACGCCGAAGCCTAGAGCTGACCAAATAGGAAATGACATACAGATGAGAATTATTAAAGAATACATATTGCCATATAGCAAGAACAACATCCTTAAGTCCAGAACTGTCTCTAATTATTTGCGTGGCTCTCAAACCATTGCTCTGATACCACCTGTGACGACCCGCATTATTACCATGGGGTAATAACGCTAGTCAACGGATTATTATTCGTTTTAGCCGATAAAACATCGCTTTAACGAATAATAAGCCTATCAGAGTGTTGCAACAGAACAATAATTAGAGACAACATGATATTACAAGAATATCGCCACGCAGGGCTAAAGTTATTACAAAGCCTCAAAGGCTCAATATTTCATATTTCACCTAACCTTCGCGCGGGATGCCCACCTTGTACCAATCGAAATCCGAGTGCACGGTTTTCCATCCAGGTAACTTCCTCCTGATCTTAGCCATTCTCTGATTTGACATGCTCCTAAGCAAAGGGGAGATAATAGCAACGGTGAGTACAGACGTACTCAGCAAGCGTTATAATACAAAATGCATAAAATGCCCATCATTTCCACTTGTAGGAATCTCAATTCCTCTCTTCAGTCTCGTGTTTATTTTTAACACGCTTTTTCATCATCCCTGTCATTTCCATGACTTATAGAAAATAAGGTTTGTTGGTTTTGAAAGAAGTCCGATTTATTAATTTAGAAACTACTGAACATACGCATGAACAGCAAAAACCCCCATAAGTTTCCGTAATTCTCCTTTCCCGGAGACAGGCATGAATTCATGATTTTGATAGCATTGCGCAAGCTTGTATCACTTTACCCATCATCACTTTGGTCGTGTTGGCTCTTGGGTTAATCCGCAATTCCTTTGAAGCGGCGCCCAGACCAGAGTACAGTACAATTTTCTCTAGTTTAGTAATTATATCTCCACCCGGTTATACACAATCAGCAGCCTGGATCACACAGACCCACTGAAAACGACATAACCGTTGGCTGGTAGGGTACTCCGACCCTTCCCTAGCCCCCACTCTGCGTAATATAACGCCAATGCGCAACCCGCCTGTGGGTTCTTACGCTCCGGTCTTATACCGGTTCCTTTGGGCCTATTCCCTAAATAAATCACTCCTGTGGAGAACATAACACCTCACTAGAGTACCGACTGCCCGTGAAAACGGAACGATGGTTGATACGGTTGGTACGGTCTGTTCATACAAATGAAGTTTGTATTCCCTTATATTCTATTCTTATGCAGAGGTTCCACGCCTCCCACTCACACCTGCCCTGGCAACCTCTGCCCACCTTTTTACTACTAATAGGGCCAACTGCTCCATCAGTTGCCATCCATTTCTTATCTCTTGCCTCTTTTCGATTTAAATCTTATTTTATTTATTTCATGCAGGGTGATACTAAGTTAATATCAAAATACTTGTTTCAAGCAATATACGCTAAAAATTTGATCAAAGGAATGCTTGCCTGGATTTCAACCATAAATTCGGATTCAAGTAGGATCAGGTGAAGTCACCCCCCGTAGCTTGGATCATGGCCTGCAATTAAATACGTTGGCTACGACTTAATTGACGAGAACATAATAAAATACGAGGTGTCGAGGTGCTTGTGCTCCTAAGGTAAGACGTCACTCCATGTACTCTAATCGCAGTAGTCGAGGTTAATTTTGATACACTACTCGTCGTTCGACATTATCACACTGACGTCCTGAGATATGGTTGATCTAGTAGGCATGTCCAACGTTTTTATTTCCTAGTAATATTAATTAAATTATACTAAAGTGTCTCCTTACGACTTTCAGGTTTTATTTTAACTAGATGCGAATTGTTATGGCTTATGCTATTTAAATTATTATGTACAAATTTAATCAGTGGCGCAACTTTTAAATCATGGCTTACTACTTTAATTTGGTACAGGTTATTCTAGTCGTCATGACCAGTTATAAATCCTCTAACGGCTGCTAATTTATTCTAATAATTCCGAATAGTTATTAGTGGATCTCCACAGTTTATATTCAACTAACAAAATTTAGCTGGGCATTTAAATGCGCAACAGAATGATCTAATTGATATTATGATTGTTTACTTCGCCTGTGTGCAATTTCCAACCTATAACATTATTAAATTTATTTTCAATATCCAAAAGTAGTTACTAGGAAAGTTCTGTAATTTAATAACACCTAGGTTAATTAAGTATTCAATTACAACCCTAGATGATGGCAAAGCACTAGTTAAATCGGTACACACTACAATTTTATTCTACAGATGGCAATTCGTTTATTCTAACCATTGCAAATACTGTTTAGTGGGTTTCTATTGTTTAGATAGACTTAACCGGACTATCTGGGTATTTAAATCTATATAAAAAAAAGATCTAAGGCTACAGTCCCTTAATTTAATCCTTACGCGTACAGGTTTAACCGGCGTATACACTTTAAATCGTCGAACTACAATTAGTGGTTTCTAATATTCAGAGGTAATCAGGATGGATTTCTATAATTTAATTATTATTAACCAATTTTTTTTTAGGTAACTACATAGGTCGCCAAGCAGTCTAAGTAACAATACACACAGGTTCGAGTATATACATGGATCCATTTTAATCAATTGACGCTTTTGGTTTATTTATGGGATCCTGAATATTTATTAATAGAATTCCACAAGTTTATACTACCAACATGGTTAAGTAATTATTTGATTAGGATGCCAGCTGATTTGAACGGCATTATACCATTTCACTCAATACGCTCCATATTGATAATCTATTGACAGCCTTTTGCCTGAAAATTATACTACGAACTAATCTAGGGTTTCGCAATATAGTATGATTAAATTAATTAAGCGAATGCTACTGAGTATGTGTACGGGTTCTTCTAAGTTTCTATTTAATTCTTAAAGGAAATTCTATTGTGATGCTACGGCAATAGTCCACTACTAAATTCTTAAAAACATATGCATCTAATTTCCTTAATTTTTTTAACCAATCTATTATAGCAAGGCTATTACATTGTATGCTTATGAACATTCCCAATTTTAGTGAATTCACCCTTTCTACACTTCCTATTTTTCCTTATCTCTTTCTCTTCCTTCCTTCCTTCTTTCCCTATTTCTTTCTTTTCCTTCTTTTCTTTTCTTTCTTCTGCCCGTTCCCCTTTTCGTCGGTTCGGCCGACGCCTCTACTCCTCCTCCCCCTTCTCCTCCTCTCGGCTCCCACGCCTCTCACTCCCTGCCACGCCGCCTTGGCTCTCCCGGCCGCACCGCCGCGCGCCTACTCGCCCCGGCCTCCGCGCTCCCCTACCGGCTCCCTCTCTCTTCTAGTTGCCGCCTCCCCTCGCCGAGCCGCCTGCACGGTCGATCCTCGGCTTCCTCCGCCGTCTCACTTACTCCCCCCGCCGCCCCGCCGCCTTGGGCCTTCCGGCCCCCGGTCCTCCGTCACTACCGCCGGTTCTCCGCTCCCGAGCCGCTCTCCCTTCGCGCTGCCGGGCCGGCTGTGCCGCGCCGCCCGGTTAACGCCGCCGCCGGATCCATGGCCTAGGGCCCGAATCCGGTGCCTCGGCCCACTATTCTACCCTGGTTGCTTTCAATGGATTTGCGATTTTGTTTGCATTTTACGGGGTTGCTTAAGTGATGCAGGCAGGGAGGTGGGTACTCCGGTGTGGTCTCGGCCGGTTGGACTCGCACACACGCCGGGGGAGTGTGCGGCGGCAGCTTGGTAGAGCTACACCGCGGTACACACAGCCGCCGTCATCCCCGGTAAACCCGTGCTTTCTTACTCTCCTCTCTTTCCTCTTCTACCTCCCGTGACTACCTTGTGTGCTGATTCATGAATACTAGTGGTGCTACTCTATGGTTGCTGGTGATTTGCTATGTGTGGTAAGCTAATGGTAGTGTTGAGATGACTACTGAGTTCATGAATGATTGGGGTTACCTTCACCGGTGGGGTTTGGTTTGCCGTGGGAATGATTCGGTTGCTGGTGGTGGTCGTGCTCTCGGGGCTGTGGTGGTCGCCTGGTGCTAACCTCCTTCTCCTAGAGCTGGCCGTCGGGTGTGGTTCCCTCTCCCGTTGTCGCCGTCGCCGTGCTTCCGTTGGTTCTCCTGGCCGTCGTCTGGTCTTGGCGATTGCTCTGTCTGGTGGCTTACTCTCTGCTCTCTGTGCTCTTTTCTCTCGGTTTGCCTACTGGTATGCAGTGGTGAGATATTTTGGTTGGATGGCTTGCCCGTGGGGTTTTGTTGGCTGCCGATGCTGTCTGGGCGTGGCTGCTTTGGCCCGGTGCTATCTGATTCACTGTGGTTGATATTCGCATGGTGAGGGCTTTGACAGGTGTTTCTCTGTTGTGGTTTGGGCTGGAATAGTTTGTGATATTCTGGACTTTGCCTTGGTTGGATTCCTATATTCAGAACAGGTTTGTATATGTATAATACCGTGTGATGAGCCTATGGTTGTGAGAGGTGCCGACTGGCCCCCGGACGGTCAGGTATCTCCGTGAACGGATTACCCCGCCCGAAGTTAATCCTTAGGGCTCTGACGGCTATTCGCTTTTATTTCTTCGCTTACTTTTATTCGTTCTTTTGTTCGGTCTTTTTCAACATTATAATAATGATTTGTTCACGAATGAATGGGCGACGTGGTGGCAGCTCGACGACATCCGCTAATGTATGAAATGGTCTGGATTGCAATTCGGCTTTCTCTTAATATTGATGTATACAATATAATGTAGTTTTTGTTCTTTATTTCCCGAATGTAACAGTTATGTATGAGATGGACTTTGATGTAAATTAAATCCCGTACTTCCTGATGAAATACAGTTGTATTATAATTACTTAGTCTTTGAAGTGGTTATTTGGTTGGGAGATGAAATTGTATATTTTTGTAATTAATATTGTCCTGGTTATGTAATGCCAATTGTAACATTTTTATTTGACCTAATATAAGTTCTAATTGTTGCTCAATGAATGTTATTGATTCTACCATATGCGGATTGTTATATATATAATTTAATTGAGTTGAATACTATACTAGCTGCGCAACTAAATTTCCTTTCTCGCTTTAGTCTATACAATTTAATATTCGCCCTCGTTGATGAAATGGTAAAAACAACGCATTATGTTATCGCTCATTGATTTCCAATTTATACAATTACGTAGAAAATTTTAAATTCCCTCGTATTTTTTTAATATTATCATATATGTAATTAATCCTACTTAACGTCCTAATTCGCTAATTAGGGTTAATTAACGACGTGGGTCGTTACAGGGACCCGCCATGTTCGGCATCTCAGGGTTGGTTCGTGGCTGGCTTCGAACTCCGTCCAGGGTTAGCCCTGGACCCTTCTGGGGTTGGTCCTGTGAACCTCGCCCGGGGTTGGTCATACGTATCTCGGTCCAGACCCCTTAAGGATTAGTCTTTGTACCTCGACCCGGGGTTGACCCCGGACTCCTCCAGGGTTGGTCTTCAGGCTCCATCTTGGTTCTCTGGACCACGTCCAGGGTGACGCAGACTCCATCCAAGGAGGACTCCGGACTTCATCCGAGGCTGGTCTGCAGACCTCGTTCGAGGTAGATCCCCGATGTGTCATCACACCAAGGTCGTCATGGGTCCGAGGTAGCATAGGGACCCTCTCTCAATAGTAGCCCCCCGTCGATCTGGGCTGTTGTCAACCGCCTGCCCGTGCTAGCACACCAACTTGCAAAAGAGATCGGTGCGTGGTCTTGGGTCAAAATCCCATTGGTAGCCCGCAGTGCATTTTGACAGCACGTTAAAATACCTTAGTCCTTGCGCGAACTTCGGATGATAAGTCATGCCCGTGCCTTTGAGTTGGGTTCCCTTGGTGCTCATCAAAGGGATGTTGCTGTGCTTGATCGATTTTATGTCGTATTGGGGAGTTCATCATCGCACAGAAGGACGCGGGGTTGTGAACATCTATGGAGTCAAGCATCGACCATCAAGATGTCGAAGTTACGTGGAGGCACGGGGTTAGAATTTAGCCCAAAGAAGTGCCTCGTGAAGTCAGTTCTTGATCTATGGCATTCGAGAGGCGAAGGTATGCACGAGAGTGCCAAGCTCGACTTGCTTAGGCATGGTTACCAAAGGACGACAAAATCGAAGGGTGTGAAAGGTTGACCTATGTGAACATGCTAGAAACAAACGCTTAACTTGTTGGTTCAAGACGCGCGGAGTTCTTGGGTAATCGGGTCATTATGTGAACTCCTTGGGATGGGCGTAGATATTCCACTAATCTGAGGTGCAATGTGCCAACACATCGAGGTGTTCAAGGTCGGTGAGCAAACCCAAGACTAGCCTGACGAGGTTCAACCTTCACGGTGAAAGGATATGCACTAAGCCACTGTCTGCTCAATTCGTCAAGGCACAGCACTAAAAGCTTGGAAGCGTGCCACGTGCTTGGCTCACGGGGGCTTGGCCCATGAAGTAAGGAGTGCCCATCGCAAGGCCATGCTTTTCCTAGTGATGGCCCTCGAGGCTTATCACACCACGCCAAGGTGACATGGTGGCACTTGTTGATGTAAAGCGATCAATCCAATAGGCGCGTATAACTAAGGGGATGCCGATAGACCGAAATGAGCTTGGTCAAGGAATGCCTTGCATGTCAAGTCGTATTATACGGAGACAAAGCTATCGCAGAGCGTGCTCGGGTGCGAAGTACTAGGAACTAATGAGTTGCCTATGAGGTGAGGAGGCATGTACAGAAGCGCCTATTAGCCAACTCCCGAAGGGGTCGCCCGTGGCGCAAGTGGGTGTGCACCGAATTGCTGGATACTCAACTTGTCTTTAAGTGTGACCTCGTGAGGAGTTCTTGACTCACTGAGGGCTAGCCTTCGAGGTGAGGAGATATGCACCCGAATGCAAGGTGGTTGATTCGTCAAAGCTTGCGCTTCTAGCTCATCGAGGCATTGACTACAAGGCATGGAGTACTCCATAAGTCGGGGTGTGGCCCTCGACGGAAGGAGGTGATTTGGTTATCCTTCAATTATCCGTAGAATTAGAGAGAGTCCATGGTCGGGGAGGCACAAATAAGGCAAAGTGAAGTTCGGCTAGGGGGAAACCATCAAGACCGATCGAACCACGTTGGGATCAACCCATCGCTCACAAAGACGCTCAAAAGCTTTGTCAACACGCTGGAAGGGCTAAGGCAGTGGGTGTAGTGAACCACCTTCTCGGGCGTGATGCTGACCTTGTTTTTGGTGCATATGGTGCCCTGGTCTTGGGGCCGGGTCAAGCCTAAATAGCAGTAGCGGCGATGGAGTCGATCTGAGCTGGGATGGTGGCGCGCGGTAGACATCGAGACCAACTGACGATGCACATCCCCCATCGGGAAACTTGGCGCTCGGGACTCATTTTCGCGTGGGGAGTAATGCTAGCTCATGCGCCGATTGGTGCAGCGTGAACCCGGGATACTCGAAGTTTATCCTGCGATCGCCTGGCCTTCTTTGGCAAGAATGTAAAAGGGTTGTAACTGCCCTTGTTCCTTTCACACAGTTTGCACTGTTGTTGCTTGCTTAATATTATAATAAAGTTCGCTTGCTACTCTTTACTAGGGGTATCCTGTTACCACGTTCCCTATCAGAAAAAACTTGGCATTCAGGACAAAGCTCACGAGCAGCACTTCGCTTGGAGAGACGAGAACGTCATCGTCTCCCATAAAAAAACTTAGTACTCGAGACGAAGTTTATGAGCGGCACTTCACTTGGGGAGGTGAGAATGTTGTTGTCTCCCATCGAAAAAAAACTTGGCGCTCAGGACGAGGCTCACGAGTGGCGCTTCGCTTAGGAGACGAGAACGTTGCCGTTTCCTGTCGAAAAAACTTGGTGTTCGGGACGAAGGTCATGAGCGGCACTTTGCTTGGGAGGCGATAACATCACCGTCTTTGCTTGGGAGGTGAGAACGTCACTGTCTCACATGGAGAAAATTTTGGCGCTCGGGATGAAGCCCACGAGTGACGCTTCACTCGAGAGGCAAGAATGTCGTCTCGTCCATCGGAAAAAACTTGGTGCTCGGAATGAAGCTCACAAGCGACACTTCACTCAAGAGGCGAGAACGTTGTTGTCTCCCATCGAAAAAAACTTAATGCTCGGAACAAAGCTCATGAGCGGCACTTCGCTTAGGAAAGCGAGAACATCATCGTCTCCCATCAGAAAAAAACTTGGTGCTCAAGTCGAAGCTCACGAGTGGCACTCTGCTTGGGAGGCGAGAATGTCGTCATCTCCTATTGGAAAAAAAATTTAGCGCTTGGGACGAGGCTCACGAGCGGCTTGACCACATGGGGGAATGTTAGGCGACTCGACCTCGAAGTGCGAGTTGTCACAAGCTCGACCTCAAAAAGGGGGAGTGTTAGGTGACTTCATCCCGGAGGGTGAGTTGTCGCAAGCTCAACCTTAGAGAGAAATACAACTCTATTTTTAAATATAAACATATGCATCATACTGTCGAGCCACCCAAACTTCATGGAAAATTTAGCTTCTTTTTTTATGTTTAAGGTACAAAAGATACCCTATTAGCATAAGCCGAACAAATCAAATCTTGAATGTGTTACCAAGTGATAGGCAGAGTTTATTTCACAAATAATTTACTCATGATCTTTCCAGCCGAAACATATAATTGAAGTGTAAGAAATTAATCAACCACGCAATGCACAATGTCCCAGAATGCGAGCTTCTTTGTCTGGTAACTGGTATTCGATTAGCTCGTCCATACAGTTACATTTTCCTTCTCTTTTTCTTTACGTTTTTTTTATTGATTCCACAATCCATACGACACAACGGGTGACAAAAAAAAGATACAATTACCAGCTAAGATTTTCTCCTCTTGACTGTTTTATCTGATCGGCCTATACTGTACTGTACATACACCGCTGCCAAGCTTTTTCTTGCAACAGCAGGATGACTGCCATATGCACCGGGACGGGGGCTCTCAATCAAGCCATGCATTTGCAGACTACTGACTATGAATACAGCGACAAAATCATGACTAGTCTTTATTCACAGTTGGTGTATCACAAGGGTAGAGTTCACCGATATAAAGATATTTCTTGCAGTACATGGCTGCTCGGTGTCTCCTGATGTGAATGGATTACTAGCCTCTGCAATGTCCTCACATAGCTTGCTAATTGGCCAAAGGACGGGCGCAAGTTAGGATCTCTGGAAAATGAAAATGGTAATAAACCATGTAAGTTTACATGTAACAAAACGAAAAAAAGGTCAATTAACAACACAGAATAGAAGAGCTTTCGTGCAATTCCTGAACAAAACATTAGAATAAGCTTATATTTTTTCAAAACTCACTTCTGCCAGCAGTCCCGTATAATCGATGCAACTAGAGGATCAACCTCCTTGGGAATATCGAGCCGTCGGTCCTGAAAGCCAACTGCACCCACAACTTGCATGGGGTTCATCCCATGCCATGGCATTCTTAGTGTTGCTAGTTCCCACAAGATAACACCAAAGCTGTAAACATCGCACCTGCAAAACTTTCAGGGAATGAATTGAGGATTTTTTTTAAAAAAAAAATAATCTATTTTTTTTCCGAATTGTAGTAATATACCTCTGTTTTTCTATTTTACATTAATAATCCTCTGTTGCTCCACCGTTGAGAGACTTGAGCTAGTTGACTAATGGTTGCACGCCAAGTATCCAAGTCGCCCAACAGATGAGCGACTTAGGCCTTAGTCGCTCAACCGTTGGGCGATAGCCCCTAGTCGCTCAAACGTTTCTCTACTGCGCCTATGCAACTTCAGCCAATGGATCGATGACAAGATCCACCCCTACGATATGTGGATGTTGCTGTCACGGAAGAAGTGGGACAGGAAGGACTGCGAGGGCTGTGAAAGGCGCCTCAAAGAGTTGCAGGCTAAGATGGAGGAGAACAAGAGGCAGAAGAGGCTGCACGAGGAGTAGGAGTGCGAGCATGCCAGGCGACAGGAGACCCAGAGGGCGCGAAAGAGGGCCATCACGGCGAAAGCTAAGACGCAAGGTGATGAGTACAACGCCAAGTTGGGCCGCAAGGGCAAATGACCACGTTCTACGCAATAGTTCGACCCTCTTCGTCCATATGTCCCATATATTTCTAATTCCCTAAAGGCATGCATGTACTGTTCTTAATTCGTTAGCCTGCGTGCCATGTAACCTCTTTATCGGATCAACTGTCGTGTTGTTATCGTTACACCATTTATCCAAAATTCTCTATGTATGAATTCCTTGTTGCATCGCAATATCACTTCCTACTTACGAATCATTGCTACCTCAATTATCCTCACAAATTTTTTTAGAAATTTATCGCACTACAGCAACATACGACGATCACAAAATGTTACTGCGAATCTAGCAGATTTAGTACCCTTGAGAATCTACAAAAATCACAAAAAGACTAACCTACCTTGTCTGCCCTTTTACTTCCAAAAAAATAACAACCTACAAACAAAATTTGCTAAATGTATTACTTATAAAAATTATCATTTATCCCCTACAATTATTTCCATCGGATTAATAAAGCAATAATAATAATATTTTAAATCGCCCAACCGGTACACGACTTGTCGAGGTGTCGCTCCACCGTTGAGTGAAAGGGGCTAAGTCGCTCCATGGTTGAGCACGGTGGGCGACTCAACCGTTGGACGACTAGCCCAAGTTACTCATCAGTGGAGTGATAGAAAATTATTAGTGTAAAATAAAAAACAGATATATATATATTACTATAATTCGGAATAAAAATAGATTATTTAAAAATTTATGAATTGAGTGCGGTTGTCAATGTGTTGCTTGTGGTGTACTAAGTACTAACAGAAAGAGAAGGCTTGGAAGAAACTGAAGCTGGACTCTTCAGAGAGAAAAATCAAAGATCTATCAACTCACATGATAGTTCTGATCTCTACAAGATAATACCAGGTACTCTACAATTGATGTTTAGTTGTATTGCTCTATCACGTGCAGCATAACGGGGATCGGATCATGTTCCAGACCATTCAAAGGCATGGCATGCCTTCCGTACACCCGCAGGCATCTGGCTAGAGCCCACAGTCTGGATAGAGTAAAAAATCGGGGTGCAGGTAAATCTCACCCGACATTTAGCATTTATTACGCTCAGCAAAGGCATGACGCGATATGGGTAATGTAGAACAAAGAAACCAGGGACAAAGGACAAAGTAAATGAATCTAAGAACACTTCATGGTACATGCGATAAAACTCAGAGCATCCCATCATTCTTTAGCAAGCCACCTCATAATCCACAAAACCTACATATGGCACATCCATTCTCCATCTAGTTTGTACTACACAAAGCTCAGGACCCAATTATCCCACTCAACAAATATCAACAGAAAAGAGCGAACTAGACATGCAGGGTTGTGTAATATAGGACATATCATGTGAAGATACAAATAATATGTTCCAGAAAGACCACAAAGTCCTTGCATGAAATCACAGGTAGAAAGATGAACAAGCAATTTAACACCAAAGGCTCCATATAGCACATCCAAAAATGAATAATATTATATTTAACTTAGCTTCTTTCAAGAGCCAGCTTATAAAGCGATGGATTCCACTTAGAAGAGATCTTATATAAGCCAATCAAGCACCCCTCAGGCAATTGTGGTTTATCCATATAAATCAAGTTAGTGCTTGCATTAAGCCATTATAGAACAATTCCCCTTTAGGATTTACCGTAAGCTTATTTAGGTGAGAGACTGAAGTTTAAGCTAGACCAAACATGCACTAAGTAGATTAAATTTGATAGAATCTAAAGCTGCCAAACAAGAGCATTTGAAAATGATACTAAAAAATCACTTACTTCTCATTTGATTGCTCATTCCGCAATACCTCTGGTGCCATCCACTCAGCCTGGTATAAGAAGGGGGAACAATAAATTTTAAGAGAGAATCAATTAATGTTTCAGTAACAATTAAAAGTAAACAATCATTCTACAATCTATATGCCAAGTACTTACAGTTCCAGCAGTGGATTTGGATGACAAAAATGTGCTGTGCTTCAAACGTGAAAGTCCAAAATCACAGACCTATGTATATGTAATTCGTTAGCTAACGGTACTAAAGCAATAAGAGTTCAGACTTTACTTCTTGAAAGCAGGTAGATACCTTAACAGTCCAATTATTGTCAACCAGCAAGTTTGCTGATTTTAGATCACGGTGAACAATTGTTGGTACACTGGTATGAAGACAATTCATGCCTCTGGCCTACAGAGAACATTGTAATAATATGGACAGACACATGGATATAAGCATAAAAAACACAAGTTTCATCCTTACCACATCAAGGGCCATTCTAATCCTACGCTTCTCGTCAATTTGGCAATTAGGGCGATGAATAATCTTATATAAGCTTCCCCTGAAAAAGAAAATAGCAATTAGATAAAGGCCATTGTTGAAGCAGGAACCATTTGATCCAGCATTGACCAAAAAAACATAAGTGCCGCAAATGGGTTCATGATAACAGGCTTAACTTAATACCTAGTAGAGCACTTTTGTTTGTAAAAAGTTGAGCTGAGCACATTTATATATCCCATGGTAGCATGTAAATTAGTATATACATTTATGTAAAGCTGGTCAACAATAGCAATGTCACATTATTACATGTATCATATTCGGCATTGTTTCATTATGACCAAGTTGTTTTGTAAAACACAAACTTGCTATACCTTGGAAGATATTCTGATACAATGGATAAGTGTGGAGGCCGTGTTACCGCACCCATAAAGAGAACAATATTTGGATGATGAAGCCGACGCATAATCCTCACCTAAAAGAAGATATATTCGAATTATCAAAGGTTTCAGCAACATTGAGCTGGAATCACAAGTAGCATTTCGGCAAAGCTTATGAGTATCAAAAGCATAATCTTTCACCTACTTCGCAACGAAATTCATCCAGAGCATCACCATAGAACTCTTGATCCAAGAATTTCTTTACAGCCACTTCCTGTAAATAAACAAAATTTAACATTATCACCAAAATGATCAGTAGATCGAATCAGAAGACATACAAACATAGACCATGCTTTCACTTGTTATTTGTGAGTTATGCAATCAGTCTCATCCACAGAGCATGCAAATGAGTTTGGTGCACTAAACTCAATATAAGTTTCTAATGAAGATAAAAAGGAAAAGGCTACTTACAGTTCCATTCCATTCAGCATGGTAGACTTCTCCATATGAACCTACAAATTTCAAGGAGACTCATTTATTTGTCATATGCGTATAACATAGCAACAAAACATATAGCGCATGAACTTTATAGTATGTTTTCTGCACTGATGCTAGATGAATATTTCTTTCCTTTGGTGTGCAAAGATAACTGGCAAGGTGTAAGTTCAAGCTCCATTAATTTGGTTTTGGTGATTAATGACAAATCTAAATGAAAGACTAACTCATTTGTTGAGTATGATATTATTTAGTCCCATTTGGATGAAAATGTTAAAATCATGTAGATATGTATTCGACATCATATACTTATATCTTGTTGCATTTCTCAGATCCAAAATGTTAGTTGAACTCCACCAAAAGTCTAACTTTAATATGTGCATATGTTTTTATTACACGTTCGTGTATGCACACATTTAGTTCACTCGATGTTTTGTAGTTTCATTAGTATTGATCCATATTTTTTATCTATATATATTGTGATCTCTAGTTCTCTACTTTAAAACATATCTTTGAATATATAAAACTTGTGTCCATATAAACTCACATTGCTTTATATCCAATTATTTGCAATTGTGGTGGTTGCCATCAATTATCAAAATGGGGAACATTGAAAAATCTAGACCCGTCATTATGAGTTAATAATATATCTTGGTAATTAATGATAATCACATTTTGGGACTAACATTTTCATGAGTTAGATTAATAGGTTATGTTCCATGATGATAGAGATTTTGGATAGCATCATGAGTTGATCGTCATCAAGTCAAGATTCAAGAAAGATGCATCATGTGTTGATACATATCAAGATCCCAAAGAGTTGATCATCAAACCAAGAGAAGAATTATCATATGTTGATGAAGAGTAAGTGAAGGATACATCATGGATTGATGTATATTAAGACAATAATCCGGACTTGAAGTGAAAATGTGGGTCATCAAATTTTAAGAAAATGCTCAAAACAAATGTATAACTAGTTAGGACTAAGCATGTGTTTATAGTCTTTTATCGGTCTTAGTGTATGATTGGAAGATCGGATCATGGTTGTCACGGCGAAGTCGGCGACCACGGCGAGCGGGGAGCGCCTGGACGCCTAGGCGACGCTGCGGCGACGCCTAGGCGAGCGCCCGATCCTGTTGCGTATACATCCATCCGTCTCTTGCTGGTCCAGTCTCCTGCGTATAAGTCCCGTGAGTGACTCCCGACTCGATTCGTCACATGAAGATAAGTCTCAGCGTCTCGACTCGTCTCGGCTCCTCCCGTCCCGACTTCATCTCTCTCCCATGCCGACTCCTCCCCCCCCCCCCCGCGCCGCCTCCTCTCCCCGGCGCATCCTCTCTCCGCCGCCGCCTCCTCTCCCCGCCGCCGCCTCCTCTCCCCGCCGCATCCTCTCTCCGCCGCCGCCTCCTCTCCCCGGCGCCTTCTCCCCTCGCGTCCCCCCACCGCCTCCAGCTCCCCTCGCTGGATCTCCTAACCCTAGCCGCCGCCAGCCAGTCCGCCGCCTCCCCCGTCCGCCGCCTCCTCCCCTCCCCGCGCCCGAGCTCTCCCCGCCGCCTCCCCTCCCCGCTCCCGAGCTCTCCCCGCCGCCTCCCCTCCCCGCTCCCGAGCTCTCCCCGCCGCCTCCCCACCCCGTGCCGCTGGAGATCGACGCCGGCGGCGGAAGCAGGCTGGAGATCGACGTCGGCAGCGGGAGCAGGCCAAAATCGGCATCAACAGCGGGACAAGGCGAGGCGACCAGCCGTGGCGTCCGCCTCCGGCCGCCGGGACGACTTGGCGTCGCCTAGGCGACGCCGTGACAACCATGGATCGGATTGCTAGTATAGGATTACCGCACTATTAAGCGGGGTCTTATCTAGTAACATGAGTCTCGTGTGTTGATAGCTCAATCCTGTTTGCTCTAACTCTCCATAACATGATGCTATTATTTGTAAATGCGCACATTTACAAATAGTTAAAACTCATGCATCTAATCCGTATAACATGTGACTATACTTTGCAAATATATTTTGTAAATGGTTGAAGTCCATGTACCTACTTTTTATGGTATGATCTAAGCTTGCAAATGTGTTTTGTAAATTTTTAGAATTCATGCATTTTTTTTCTTGGCATGGTCTAAGATTGATTGTTGCTATTTTTCTTGGACTTAGACCATAGTAGTGACTCTTTGAATTTCTTGTGCTTTCTGAATTGATCAAATGTATTCAAGATCATGCAAACATATGCATTGTGTAGCCCTCTGAATAAAGTTTCCATAGAGTTCAAGATCATTTAATTCCGACATCACAGTCAACTTATGGCCATTTTTTCTAGTGTCATCTGTACTTAATCTGAAAAAGTGGTATGACCATAGGCTTATTGGCGGTACTACCGCAATGCAATATGACCGCATCTGAGGTGCGGTAGTACCGTATTCCGGTATAATCGACTTTTACATTGCGGTACCTTTTTTTCCAGAGAGCATGTTTTTTGGAAATTTCTCCTCTCCTGGAAAATGGTAGTACCGCATGAGCCGAGCGGTACTACCGCCGTGTGGTGATACCGGCCCATGTGAGTGCGGTAGTACCGTACCAGACTGTAACGGCTAATTCAGAAGCATTAAATAAACTACATATAACCATTAAACCCTAAGCATGGTAGTATCGGCCGGTACATAGAAGTAGTACCATACCTGTTGAATTTTTGGGGATTTTTGCTCCCAACGGCTATATTTTGTGATGGGGGGCTATAAATACCTTCTTGGCCAGTTGGGATGCTATCCTTTGGCACTGCATTTTATACTCTTAAGTTAGTGTGAGATTCTCCTCTTAATTATGCATGTGTTACACCTTGTGAGCAAAGAGAGAGATCACCAGTTACATGTTACATCTAGAGGTGGATTTCGTATCCACTTGAGCTTGCGTATTTGTTGCAAGTGGTGAGAGTCAAGAGCAAAGAGCTTGACTTGTTACTCTTGAAGGTTGCCAATTCCTAGACAGCGTTGGTAACGTCGCGTCCGGTGATCTTTTCAAAGAAGATTATGAAGAGCCCCAGCGTGTTGTGAAGATTGGAGTTCACTTACCCAGAGGGGAAAAGAACTACCACTAGTGGAATTGAGATATTTGGCTTAATTCGAAGAGGCGGCCCGATTCGTTTAGGCTTACCACAACGTAGACTAGGAGAGACCGGCAAGTCTCTGAATACCACGGTAAACATCGTGTTTTAATTGTCGTTTGTTCTCTTGTGCTCAATTTCTACTCAAGCATTTTATATTTCTAGAATTAAATTGACTGCTTGTCACCTTAGAATTGCAAATCTTGACATAGATTTAAGTTGTTAGTGCGCTTAGTGAGACTAGTTGATTATTAATTTATGTCTTAATTGTGCAAAACTGATTTGATTTACTCTTCTGCACAAAAACTCAATTTTAGTTAAAGAGAATTTTAAAATCACCTATTCACCCCCTAGCCCTCTCTAGTCGGCCTCCTCTACCTTACACAAGGGACCATATAACCTACCAAAGTCGTCCTGCGGCCGGAGGGGGACGCCGAGGCTGTTCGCCTAGTCTGCTCGCACCGCCAGTGCCGATCCTCAGCCTACTCCCGCCACCAACGCCAATCTCCAGCCTGCTTTCGCCGCTGGCTTCCCTCTCTACCTTGCTCCCGCCGCCGGCTTCCCTCTCCAGCCTGCTCCCGCCGCTGATGCCCCTCTCCTCTCTCCTTTCTTCATCTTTCTTTGCTTCTTGCTGCTCTGCTTTCTTCTTGCTCGGCTTGCGCTGGCTCCTCCGCTTACAGAGTGCTTCTTGCTCCTCTATGGCCTGCGGCTCAACTTAGGAGGTTGGAGACCAGAGACGCAACAGGGAGGCCGGATGCGCAGCAAAGGGAGGCCGGAGGTGAGCTAGCCAATGCAGCAGGCAGAGGGGGCCGGGAGTTGGAGGAAGAAGGCGGTGATAGAGGTTTGGGAGCCGAAAGCCAGAGAGAGAAGGGAGATAAGGGAGAGCTCGGATGGGGAAAGCCAAAGAGTAAGAATGGAGAAGCCAAGTGATGGCTTGGTTGTTCGGCCGAACATAGCAAGAAAGAGAGAGAAAAGAGAGGGAAAGTAAGAGAGAGAAGAGATAAGGAAGGGAGAAGGAAATGAGTGGCCTGGTGCTTCAGCTGAGAGCAATCAGAGTTGGTTTTTATTTCATGGGCCAAGAGCCTATATATGTACGTGTACATTTGCAATTAACCTCCTATAATACATACAAATAACAGAAATTAGATCTAACCTTGAAATGTCAATGCTATTTGCTATTATGGACCTTGTAATTTGGATAATTTATGCTATTACATTGCATGGTTATTCAATTTCAATCATATAAGGTATTACTTGTATTTGTTACTATCGTCTAATTGTCACTACGGCAAGCGCCTAGTCAACTAGGCGTCCAGGCACCCCGGTCTCGCCAGAGCACCATGACAACCTTGCAATCTACATTGAACTAAGTGTGTTGAAACATAACTAGAGGATAAAAAAACAGTTGTGTACCTAAGCCAATCCTTTCACCAATTACAAGATCTTCCCAAAGGATTTCACATTCAGAAACATCCAACACCATGTCAACTCTGCTTGACCCAACTTGAGATGAAGAAACAGATTTTGTGCTCTGCCTTGGTGTGTCCATGAATCTGTCAAGAGGGGACATTCTTGGATCAGGATATAACCTTTTGTGGTCATCCTTGCCATAGCTGTCCTTGTGCTCCTTCACTTCTGCATCCAATCCTTCCACATTGTCAGAAAGTTGAGCATCAAATCTACAATATATGGGACCTTTTTCCAGATCATTACGAGGGTCTGCAACCTTCCCAATTCCAGATGTAGAAGCTGCATTCACAGAAGAGGTATCGTTCATCCTGTTGTCATAATAACAAGCAGGTGCCATGTTTGATACATCAAGGCGCTCTCCAGAGGTAGAAGCTGTGGTCATAGCTGAGGTACCAACTGTCCTATTGTCATAATTATGAACTGGTACTGCATACAACCTATCGTTATGCTCTCCAACATTAGGATTGTAATGCTTTGCAGTTGACCAGGCCAACTGAGATGACGATGCAACATTATCACTAACATTTCTCCGAGGAACTAACCCCTCAGCAAAATTGTATTGTTTGTTGATGGAAATGTCATTACAAGCAGACCAGTTTTTCATCACCAATGGCTGTTGAGATCTTCCGAGCGCTGGTGTTACATTCTCTCTACGCCTTTGGAATTCATTGTTTCTATTGTCTAGTCCCTTGAATGCCAGCGAACTTTTCCCAGATTCAATAGCCCTGACAGGGTCAAGCTCCACAAATACTTTTTTGGACACTTCAGTTTCTTGAGAGTCTGGAATTAGTTTCAAGCCATCTTTCTGCTTTGAAGGTGTGCCAATGGAAGTTGATGGTTGATTTAATTGCATCTGAGGTGCCAATGTCCAAGGTTCACTAACACCACTTCCACCAGTTGTTGTCTTCTCATACCCTGATTGATCATCTATTATCCAATTACCATTGCTAAACATATGCAATTGGTCACCTTTATGATCAGATTGTAATGCAATTGGATCATTCTCAATATTACCTCCCGGCTCAGTCTTCTGATTCTGTCCCAATGTTTGACTGAAGTTGAATGAAGTACCCTTTGAATTAAAGACATCTGCTGGAATGAGAGTGCCAGGGGCAGCCATAACATCAACCAAAAACTCCCTACAGGAAATAAAATGAAATGCAGACTAATCAGCAAAAACGGATAGCAAACAAAATAAGGTATAATGTTCAGAGTAACAACAGATGAATAATATATTCATGGATTATTTTGACAGTGAAAATGCGGTTATATGAACAACTAATAATTGATTACTAAATATGTAAATACCTTTCATTATCCATCTTTATTATGTTAATAGCATCATCTTCAACATCAGTGTAATGACTCCCCTTAACCAGCTTGCATGGAATACCAACACTATCAGCAAGAATCTGCATGAATACATAAAAGTAAGACCTGAGAGAGTATGCTCCATGGTTTTGCACTAATTGTGAAGCCATGTGGAAGAGAGTTCATAATTAAGCAAACACATTTCTACATTAGCTCTCCAGATTTGGTTATCTCATGTTCATTTCATTTATACATATCTAAGTGGAAGATGTCTCTTGATAATTACTCCTTAAAACCATCAACATATTTCCAAGCTTATCTACTGAAGAAATCTTTAAAAAAAAAATGAGTAAGGTGCATCATAAGTACTAAACTTGCACGGATGTATCACTTGGATCCCTGAACTTGAGAATTACAAATTTAGATCCCTAAACTAATAAACTTGAATAAGTGTGTCAAGGCAGGTCGAAACCCAACTTAACTAGCAACCATTGATGACATTGCGCATTGATCCTGTGTAAGCTAAAGTTTGAGCATGTGAGTGCTAAGTAATACCAATTTAGATTAATCCTATGTATTATCCCACCTCTAATTACCAATTAAGTAGGATTTGGACTTTTGCTGACCCACTCATACTAGTTTAGGGACCTAAATGTGCATTTCTGAAGTTTAAGGACCCTAGTGACACCCGTGCAAATTTAGGGGGCCTAAGGTGCACTTTACTCTAAAAATAGGTAGTGCCGTACTGCATTGTAGTCCTCCATAGGACAGTCTCTCAGTCTAATTCACTCTACTGGAAGAATACATAAGATGTTTCAAAGGAATAACATGAAAGATGGCTGTTTACAAGATCCAAACATACTGATAAAATACAATATATTGAAAAAATGTATAACAAAATTGTCAATATCCTCAATAAATTGCTGATCCAGATAACGCAAAATCTGGTTCAGCTTATTTTCTTAGATGCAACTGTTATAATTTTTCTTGTAACCAAGCAGTCAAATGAAGAGTTGGTGGTGGCCATCTGAGGAACAAGCTTTTTTTCAACAAAAAAAAGGCATGCAGAGAGAGAGATGACCTTGAAAAGTAAGGCACGATGGCGAGATAAGCCTATCTCAATGTTGCCAATAGGCAGCAGGCTTGTCTGATGTGATGCCCTCTGCTCAATGCTTTTGCTCAACCACCTAGTAAACATTTCATTTGCATCTATCACAGGACCACCCATATTTTCTGCAACAACTTCAGCTATTCGTCGCACTGATATTGTAATATCAGGACAGCCCAACAAGCAGCATTGTGCTACTTCCTTCATCTCCTGCAAGGCACTATCAAATTTATTGTCGACCACAATCACTTCAAATCCAAGATCCCCAATGCTCATCTGAAGCTCTGCAAGCGATGACATCTTTCTCTGCCCAGATGACTCCGCAGAGATGCCAAATATGTCATAGAATCCATCAATAACTTTCTCATTGTAATCAACAAAGTTATAGTCCTACAATAATTTGGAATACAGATTGGAGTTAGGAATGGACAGATCAACAACATAAAGAAATCAGAAGTAGGAAACATTCATTCAGCAAGTACCCTATGAATAGGTAGCTGGCAATGAAGATACCCCGTAAGCTGACACTGTTGTCTAGTTGTTTGTGACACTTTTCCAGTAACATGAATCACTACACTTCGCTTCTTTCTATATCATAATATCACTTAGGTTTTCTGTGCTCCTCACGGGTGATAGAAGGAGAATGAAGACCAAACAATTTTCCAAAAGGTTAGTAACAGTCCAATTCGTGAGTCAATGGCATGGCAAGAGAGCGAATTCAACTCGCAAACATTGGTCTGTCTCATGGGTGAAAGGCAAGCCGTTAATCAATTTGCTCACCGAAGAATGGACAAATTTTTATGCCTGTTGGTCTGCCTCTTGTGCAAGTTTATGCCTCACTGTGCAGGCTTCTGCACAAATGAATGTGTGTGGTTTGACCAAGCAAAGCTACAAATACTATCTTCTATATTTTTTAAAGAAGAGTGTTTCTATATACTCAATTTTCTATCCAAATGTTGGAAACTTGGAATTAATCGATCAGTGCGTTAAAACTGTGATAAGGGATCCAACTAGTTGAACTCTACCTTATAGTCCTTACTCCTTAATGATTTGTCTATTAAGCCCTGGTGTTGTGCATCCATAATAGGCCATATTAAAGTGGCAAAATGTACCCACAAATGGTGTGTTGAATACGAAATAGTAGAATCATTTATAATCTTAAACCCCACTAATGATGCTATTCACCAGCAATTATGCAGCGAATTAACAGGATTACGATAGGCTCACCCGGTAGCGGCGGGAGAGCGACTCCGCGGTGTCTCCCCCGCCCCGATCACCGGCAGCGACCGGGTCGCCCCTCCCGAGGCTCATCAGCTTCGCCTTCCTGATTTGCTCCCCGTCCGGGTCCCCGGCGCCCTCGCCGCTCGACGCCGAGGCTGATGCCGACAGCGCCATCGCCAGCTGCATCTGGTACTCCTCCACCTGCGAAATGAAGTCATCTCCACCCGTCTCCGTCGCCGCAGCGGGGGGCGACGAAGACGCCGCCGCAGCCGCCGCCGGCGCGGACCCCGCCGGAGACGGCGGCGGCTGCTGCACCGCAGCCGCAGCCGCATTCGACGGCCCCGCGGGCTCGTTCGATCGGTGCGACCACTTGGTCACGAACGGGATCTTCATGGCGCTCGCCGCGAGCCCTAGGGTTTGGGTTTCGAAAATATTTCCTCTTTTTCCTCCTTTTTTTTTCGTTTGGTGATGCGATCGGGAAGCGAAATGGGGAAGACGCGGAAAGGGAGGGGGGTTTAAGGGAGAAAATTGTTATAATGGGACTTCAAAATAACGTGTTTCGCTATAATAGGACTTCTAATGTTGATATCGCTAAAATGACACTCGAAACATTGGCTTCTTGTAATACATGACATTTGGCTCTTTTAATTCTAATGTTCGGGTATTTCGAAACATTAGACAAATGTCATGTATTACGAGAAGCCAATGTTTCGGGTGTCATTTTAGCGATGTCAACGTTAGAAGTCCTATTATAGCGAAACACGTTGTTTTGGAGTCCCATTATAGCAATTTTCTCGGTTTAAGGAAAGCGGTAGGGATTAGTGTGCTAGGGCCTGTTTGACAACAGGCCTGTTCTTTTCCTCCGAAGCTGGCGGCTTTTGGCTTTTGCTATAGTACCTAACTTTCAAACGGAGTATTTTCTTAAGATGGGGTATACAAGTTAAACGATGTACACGGTAAAAGCCCAACATCTGTACCATCCAAAATCACAAGTGAGTATCTATCTCTCCGTAATCTGTACCGTAAACAGCCAAATTCAAAAATTTCAGCCAAAAGCCACAAGCCGCAGCCATTGCCAAACAGGCCCAACAGCTGCGGCTTATGGCTTTTGGCTGAAATTTTTGAATTTTGACTGTTTACGGTACAGATTACGGAGAGATAGATACTCACTTGCGATTTTGGATGGTACAGATGTTGGGCTTTTAACGTGTACATCGTTTAACTTGTAGACCCCGTCTTAAGAAAATACTCCGTTTGAAAGTTAGGTACTGTAGCAAAAACCAAAAGCCGCTAGCTTCGGAGGAAAAGAACAGGCCCCTAAGTAAGAGGAGGCTGGTGGCTGCGGATAGGATTAAGCGACGTTCGGTTGGACCGAAATAAGTTAATTTATAACTAAAATTATACTGTAACTTGTTAAAATTATACTATAACTGATGGTAACTTATTTAACGCAACTAAATTTAAAAAAATCAAAAATAGAAAAAAAAACAGGTTAGCCCATCACGAATAACGCAAATGAATATGGAAAAAAGAACCAGCAAAAAAGCTTAAAAAAAGCTAAAAAAGATGAAATTTAGGAATAGTGAAAAATAAGATAGAAGGCAGAAGCTTAAACCGAAATGAGCAGGTCTACGGAAGTGACTAACTAGGGAGGCTTAATGGATACTAATTAATTTACGGAACTGACAATAACGCGGCTGCCGGTGTAGAGCGCGCATGCCAGCCGAGGATGACCGCGGATCACAGTTTGTCTACCTAGCGTTCTTGTGCCAATGGCAAGTTATGGTATGGTGGGACAATGTTTTCTGCCGAGAGTTAATCGATTTTTATAGACTAATTCGAGCATATGGGGTGCATCACTGAAATATAGATTTTGCTTATCCCTTGCGTGGAGGCTCGCTAGCTCTAAAACAGGCAGCCCATCCGCATGAGTGAGGATAGCGGTGAGTGACGGAAGGTAGCATTTCTTCTATCGGTGACATGTCGTATCCTTGTCTGATAATGGTTCACAATTAGAATTTACCGGTACAAGGCACGCAGGTTGTCATCAGGCAATTGTCTTGATTTAAGCGACATCTATCGGCCAAAATGACCTATGGTTATGTCACTGAAGATATAGGGTTTGCTGATCCGTTGATGTACACTACTTCGAAAATGGACAATCCATGGGTGTGCATTGTGGCAAGTAAAGGTAGGATTTCTTCTATCACTGGTACATTGTATTGTCATCCGATGTATTGTCATCCAATGATTGTTCATACTAAGGGTCTGTTTGTTTCAGCTGTAGATTCTGAGAAGTAGCTGGTGAGTATCCAGCTAGTCAGAATCTGGAGAAGCTGGATAACCCCAGCTTCTGGCTACTAGTTCATTTTCTGGATTCTGTAGCTTCTGGCTACTTAGAATCTGGATGAAAATCTGGACTGTTTGGGGGAGCTGCAGATTCTGGGAGTAGTTGCAGCTGCCAGAAGCTGAAACAAACAGGCCCTAAGATTTTAGCAAAATAAATGGCACATAATATTTTTGTCAGACAATGGTTTCTTCTATGGATGGTACACAGTGTTATCTCGGATGACAATGATTACTACTGAGAGTTAAAACGATGTAATGATTTCTACCAAGAGTTATGCGATGTAAATAGACTAGCACAAAGGCATGGCTACATCACCAAAATATATTTTGCTTATTTGTTATGTGGATTCTTGCTAGTTCTAAAACTGGCAAACCATCAGTGTGAGTGGGTATGACTGTAAGGAACGAAAGATAATATTTCTTCCGCTGGTGACATGCATTGTCATCCAATGATAGTTCATATTAGACTTTAGCGAAACATGGCACATGATGTTGTGTTTAACAATTGTTTTATAGATACAAGTGATATCTATCGGCTAGAGTGACATATGGTTGCATTAGCTAAGATATAGAGTTTACTAATCCATTAATGCCTCCTATGCTACTTCAAAAATGGGCAACCCATTGGGGTAGTAAGGAAGGATTTCTTCTATTAGTGATATGTTTGTAGCATCATCCAATGATGGTCCATGCTAGATTTTAGCTAAATAAGTGGCACACAGTATTATTGTCATACAATGATTTGTTTTGCAGATGGCACATAGTGTTGTTGTTCGACTACAATGATTACTACCAAGAGTAAAAAGCGGTGTATATAGACTAGTCCAAGGGCACGATCGCATCACCAAAAATTGATTTTGCTTATTTGTTGCATGGACGTTTGCTAGTTCGAAAACAAGCAGACCATCAATGTGAGTGAGAATAGTGGTGACAAAATGTAGTATTTTTTATTAGTGACACTTTGTATCATCATCCGTTGATGGTTCATATTAGACTTTAGAGAAACGTGGCACACGATGTTGTCGTCGAATAATTGTTTCTAGATTTAAGTGATATATCGGCTAGAATTATTGGGATATGGGTAGGCTACATTAGCGCAAATTAAAATTTTCTACCATGTAACTAGAAAAACTATATAAGTAAGAGATCATGGATTGTTATCACTAAATGCGCAGTGCAATGGAAGAAGAGTTCAAGCATCCTAGTTCAACGTATCACACATTGATGTAGTGGAAGTGATCATTCATAAACAGTAGTCGATCTTCATGAACCTATCATCTCACGATCATCCTGATTAGCGTAGCAGTCGCAGTAGCGCCTCTACCGAAATTCACATGTCCGAGGATGGAGTGTCATACATTGGTGTACTAACACCACATGCACAACAATGGTTTTGAGGGGTGGCAACTAGGGTTTCGGTGGGTGTGTCTCAGACACCTACAACTCATAATCCATGCACTCCTTTATATAGAGACTTCAATTGGATCCATATCCAATACGAGTAGAGATCATATCCCACTTGGAAAAGACTTAACAGGATCCTTCCTGTTCCAACCCGTTAAGTGTGCGACGTTCATGCATATTTGATTGTAATCCGGAAACACCTTTCCGATCATTGGTCGGTAGCGGTCCTTAGCAGACTTATCGACCTCCAAATATACGCAAAGATTAATCTAGATGAACTTTATACAATGTGATCTATAACTAGGTCTTAGTTATTCATGATCAGCTCGTATATGGTCACGACCAGATCTTATATGGTCACGACCAGTTCGTATTCCCATACGACTAGATCATAGACTAGTATGTGCTATGTCAGACCAGCTTACGACCAATTCATATCCCCATATGACAAGATCACATCCAGTCGAAGGGGCTCAGGGATATCTCTCCTGTTGTGTAGGAGGAGCAAATCCCATATCCGACCAGCCACTTTCCTCCACATGTTTCATAGTATACCAGAAAGCTACTTTTATAACTACCTAGTTACGGTGTATCGTTTGGCAACTCTAAGTGTACTATTACATATGTAAAAACTACGATGATATAAGGTACAAGGATTATACATCATAATTGTTTGAGACCAACTGATGACATATAAGCAAGGGCGGACCCAGGGCCCGGCGACCCTGGGCCCCTGCCCGGGCTCATCAATGCATATTGTGGTAAGGTAGTTTACGTTAATGACTTCCCACGAAATACAATTGGTGGAGCAATGGCAGCAATTATGCAGAAGCCAATGTGGAGCTACACTCAAACAAACACACATAAAGTAGTCCAATCAGGTTCATAACAGAAATAGAATTTCAATGTCAGGAATGCAGAAACCACAAATCGATCAAGACCTTACCAGGTAACAAAAGAAAAACCATCCAAATCTCAATGCACTATCAGTTCTGTTCAACAAGTTGATAGAATATTAAAAATAAAAGCACTACAGGTAAACATAAGTTAAAGATAAACATCATCTGGTTGAAGTTGCAATTCCCTCCTTTACAGCTTGTGTCTGACTAGAATATCAACATTATTCTGTTGTTTATTAAAAATTATATGAATGTTAAGCTGACAGGACGTGGAATTCACAAATTAGAGGACATGAACCAGTGTAGATTATTGTGTGCCGATAGAAGAATGCGTTAACTATTAGATGCATACCTCATTGCACGGTACAAAAGGCCTATACCACATCAAGTATGACAGAGGAATGCGGGCTAGTAAATGCGCGACGACGGGAGCGAGGCATCAAGGTCTGTTCTTCGCCCAGGCTCGTTAAATTCTTTGGGTCTGCCACTGCATATAAGACATAATAATCTCAACAGTGTCTCAAGGTGAGTCAATCCAACACCATGTTCTCTAACATGTGTCAATATTATTGATTTAATATCTTCATATCTATAATCGATGAAACTTGGTCATCAATGAATACATATGCTGATCTATGAGTTACTTGTATTTTGACCAATGACATCCGATTAGGTACCCTTTTAGAGCAATATCATATAACGAATAAAGAGATTCACCAACAAGTCACATACTTCCTAACCTATATAAACAATGATTTATTCAAGGAACATAATAATACTTATTCAAAAAATTCTAAATATAGAAGTGATACAATCATCTCCATGATTACCTCTAAATCATATCACTAACAAGAATAACATATGGTTGTACTAGCTAAGATATAGAGTTTGCTAATTTGTTGACATCCGCTACTTCAAAAATTGATAGTCCATTGGTGTGCATGGCATGAAGAAGAAAAGGTAGGATTTCTTCCGTTGATGATATGTTATAGTGTCACTGGTTCATACTAAATTGTAGCAAAATAAGTGACACGATATTATAGTCAAACAATGGTTTCTACTAGATTTAAGTGATAGATACCGGTATGGCTATGTCAGCTAAAATATAGATTTTGCTAATCTATTGACATCTATTACTTACCAAAATGGGTGGTCTAACTGTGTAGATGACAATGAGGAGGATGGTAGCATTTCTTTTGTGGTGACATACAGATACATTATAATGGTCCATGATGTTTAGCAAAATGTGTCACACGATAATATTGTTGTACAATGGTTTCTACTAATCTAAGCGATATATCAACTAAGTTATGGTATGGTTGCAACACATATATATGGATTTCGCTAATTCATGGATGCCTAGTTCCAAAATGGGGGGACCAGTGATGCGACTAATGGTGAAGTATAGGAGGTATCAACTACTAGGATCTGTTTGGATGAATCAAAATCCCGGTCTATTCATGTGGATAGACCAAGATTTTAGTTTAAAATTTTGATCTATCCACATGAATCTTAGTCCATCCAAACAAACCCTCAAGGTAGCACTTTTCTCTTCTTTTCTTTTTTTACCTTAAAAAGGTACCACTTTTCTGTTGATAGCATAAACGATGGTAGGAATGTGTGGGAAATATTTAGAAGTTGTTGGCTAACATTTGTGGACACAAGAAAAAATAATATTCCTTCCTGTTCACATGAAACTTGGTAAGTATTTGTTCTTTTAGGCAGTACGTATTTGTTACGAAGTAAGGCCCCGTTTGGCACAGCTCAGCTTCACTAGTGAAGCTGTTTTTTTTTGTTTCAGCTTCACGAGCAGCTTCACCGGTGAAGTTAAAACTGTTTTGGAAAACTGTTTGGCAAAACAGCTTCATGCATGGCTGAAAGAGGGCAATTGTCCAAGATGCCCCTATCTACCTGACTTGTTCTAACATTTGGAGTTGTATGTTTGTATATGGTCATATGAATTAAAAAATAATATATTTGAATGAGTATGAATTAAAAAATTAAAATAAAAAAAATTAAAATCATTAGAGAAGTGCGAACGGTAGAGAAGTGCGAACGAGAGGAGAAGAAACAGGCGTGGGGACCCAGTGGCAAAGTGCTGTAATTTCTGTCAACTACAAGGGCAGTGGGTTCCTAGAACTGCGAGCCTGAGGGAGAGAGCTGTGAAAAGCTACTATTTTCAGCTTCACCCCACCCCCATTCCCTTGTGAGAGCATGATTTAAGGAGCTTCATCTATGAAGCTGTTTGCAAAAAGGGTGTTTGGCAAAAAACAGCTCACAACAGCTCATGAAGTTGTTGATGAAGTTGTGCCAAACAGGGCCTAAATAGACATACTAACCCACCTTTTATTCTAGTGGGAAAGAGGTGGGGCTTTCATACCAAGTGACAAGTATTTGAGTCTAAAGTCTCTCAGTGGAAAAGCACGTGGCCACACTCAAAGGTCCATGAATTCATCCCTAGCCTCCACAATTCTAATAATATATATATATATGTTCAACTTGAACGTTAAGGGCCTATTTGGATGCTACAACATTTGAAGACCATAGTATTGAAATACCATAGTTTTTGAAGTACTAGGCATGATATACTACAGTTCTTGAATACCATGGTTTTTTCATAGTATTGACAAAAACCATGATGCATTTGGTAATTGTAGTATTTAATAGTATTTTGCTTGGAAAGTTTACTCATCGTTATTAAGAAAATTTAAATAAAATGTATTCGTGCATGCTAGCTACCTTTCGGGTGTGTATTACAATAACTATAATTAAAACATCAAGTTTATATAGTGATGACCAGATATCATATGAACGATATGGATAGCGCGAAGTGCATACAGGTTCATCCATCGACAACACATTGGTAGAAGACTCACTCACTCCAAGCCCTCAGAAAAATCCAGAGAATTAGCTCAGACTACCTGGAAGACAAGAATCGTGGAGACCGTCGCTTTGCAATGCTTATCATAACTGCTCCATTGTACTTCATGTCACTAGCTGCCCAGTCTTGTCGGACCTTTCTAACTGTCATTTTGCAATGAACTTATGTACTATATCAAAAAGCGATAATTGATCATTTGTCTCAAATTTAAAGTGCAATTGATGATTTGCCCTATAATATCTTACTAACATATGGATCACACAAAAAGAGCAAATCATCAATTGCATCTCAATTTATGGAGCAAATGATCAAATGCTCCCCTTAAAAAAAGGTAAGTCAATATTAAAAATCACCAAATATAGAGGATGGAGTAGGCAAGTAGCAAGTTTAATTAAGCTATGGAGTAGTTCTTACGAGAAAGCTAGTATACAGCTAATACACTCACATGCGTTTCATCGATAGTTGTTGGACCGAAATAGCGACAGAGGGGGGATGAATGACGCTCGACACTTTCGAAAAAACTCAACCCCTGACAAGCACAAGTCAGACCATCCCTCGGGCAAAAAATCCAGAAATCTGATTTTTCAGAAGATAAGGCTTGAAGCTTCACAAAACCAAAGGAATTGAGACTTCCATTTGTTCTCTTGGTCCAGTATAACAAGGAAATGATTATACCAGCCCAAGGAACCTAAGATACCACAAAAATCCAACTCAACATGAGGAATTTCAGATTTGCACAAGAAACTGAAAGTTACTGGCAGCAGCTACAAAAACTTGAATTCCCACTCAATCCTTGAATCTTTGGCCACGAAACTTTGAGGATAGCTACTTAATAGCCATAGGAATCTGCATGCCAAGTTTCGTCATTTTTTGAGAAGGGAAATAAGAACAGCCCCAAATTGTAGAAAGGACTGAAATCTAAAAATCTTCAGAGAGGAGCACTCAAAAACTCAAATTTCTCCATGGTCTCAAATCCTTTGCTAATGAGACTTTCCAGATATCTAATAGATAGCCTTAAGACTCTGGAAACCAAGTTTCAAGTCATCTTGCAAAGGGAATCAAGATTTAACTCAAAACCCTAGAAAAGACACAATTCTGAAATTTTGCACGAGCTGAACCAAAAAGGCCAAATTTCTCCTAAACCCTTGATCCTTTGCTAATGAAATTTTTCAGACATGGAAGCAATAACCAAAGGACCTCTTAGCCCAAAAATTAAGTCATTTCCTCAAGGGAATCAAGATCTGGACCAAAACCCTAGAATCTGAGTTCATGAACAGAGGAGGGTCAAAACTGAAATCTGAGAATTAAACCAAGTTTGCTCTTCGGAAAATTGATCAAAAAAACTGAACAGAGAGAGCACAGGAGATAAAAACTTCAGATTCTCATTCATGGAAGCAAAAGGAATACATTGGAGTTCCCATACGCATGGACATTCAAACAAAAGGATGATTACAAGACTCTCCACTCAATCCTCTCCCTCTCTCTCAATCCCTCAACCATGAATGCTTGGGGAGGGGATGAACACACACAGAGGGCTCACATGGGAACCATCGAAGGAGCACTCTCACCAACAGACTCTGTCTCTCCCAACCACTAAAGAGCCAAAGCTAAATAACCCTCTAAAGACTCTTTTGACTCAATCAAACCCTAGCTCTCTCCTAAAGCCATCCAAAATGCTTAAGGGGGCATGCAGCCACCACCTCCTTTAAATAGCCTTGGCTAACGGGTCTCCGCCCCGTTACGCCCGCTAAATCCAACGGAGCCCGCTCCCGCTTGTGCAGCCTTGCGAAATTCCCGTTTCGCCCCTCCTGCACCTTCCGGGAAGCTTCCGCGCTCCTTGCCTCGCACGCCTCGCAACCACCTCGAGTCCACGTCGTCTTCGACACATCCCGACCGTTCTGACCTCAGCGCCACCTGCGCCTAGTCCGGTCCACCGTGTCTCGCCATGACTCCGCCTCGACGTCCTGCAGCCACACAGACAAGAAACACATCAAATAGCACCGCTCGATACATGAAAGCATACATACCATCATACTCACCATGAAGAAGTCCAAACCTGTCGAATCAGCAGAATATGCAACCTAATCCCATACGACCAAGTTTGACCAAAGTCCGACCGAGCCCGTTGCACCACGCAACGTCAGGGTCCAAACCACCCAAGCCAAACTCGACTTAGCTAACCCAATGTCAATAACTCATCATACACACGGGAGGACCTCCACATGGTCTCTCAATAGTTGTTCATCTTCATGGCTAATTAGCTAGTCAGGGACTATCAACACCAATGGAAAAGAAAAGTAGTGAGGGCAGCACCTGCCAAGAATCGTGGAGACTGAGAGCTCGTGGCTTTGGTTTAGAAAAAAAACAACTGTATGGAATGGATTTTTAAAAACTCTAAAAAATACCATGGTATTTGCACTACTACAATTTATAAAACTACAATATTTGTGTAGCCAAACACCTTAAAATATTTGATACCATAGTATTTTTTTATAAACCATGGTGTCCTCTAAAAATTTTAAAAATACTTTGTATCCAAACGAGATCAAAGGCACCTCATGGAAAAAAGAACTAAAGGCATAGCGCGTTGGAGGTTTTTGTTGGCAAATCAAAGCGGCTAGAATTATCCCACCGTAGGGACTACAAAGGGACTCGCCATTGGGCTTACCAAAACCTAGGTTGGGCAGGAAATACCTTTCGCTTCATCTCACGCATGCATCTCTCTATCACTTTCCCCAACACTCGCTCTCTCCTTCTTAAAGTCACTTCTTTCAGCCGCTACTATATATATTTAGCCAAAAGCCATCAGCTACAACTAATACGAACGCTCCCAATGGGGGGAGGGGGGAGGAAAGGATTGGGCCATTGTTTGCGGTGGAGGGAAAGGAAGGTGAGGGCAAAGAATTTCCCTTGATGGCATGGCTAAAGCAAGCATAGGTAACGCTATGCTCGGGTGACATGGGCACATGGCTAAAATAGAGTAGCTGAACAGAGCCTTCAGCTGAAGGAAGAAGAAAATAGAAAAGAGAAAAAGAGAAAGGGAGAATGGGCTAGCTGGCAAGGAAAAAGGGGCTTGGCCCAAGAAAGAAAATGGGTTTTGGCCCAAGAGAAAGAGAAAATCAGTCCGAGAAAGTTTTGGGAAATTAAACACATTTTTAATTTGATAAAATACTAGGAAATTCAACGAAGGCTTAGAAAATAGCAAATACAGTACAAAAATTCTAGAAAATTCAATGAAATTTCTGAGGCTATTTTGGACTTAGAAAAATTATTTTCAACTTAAATTTGGTTTTTTTATTTTTACACATAACTCATTTTTAATTTCAGGAAAAGGGAAAACCCTTTTTAAAAATAGAAAATTAGGGGAAATAATTTTAAAACTCAGAAAAACTGAAATAACATTTTATTTTTATTTAAATTTTATTTAAAAGTATTTATTTATTATTTTTAAAATAAAAATCTAGGTGGGACATGATGTCTGCACGTTTCCAAGCAGGTCTACCATGACTTTATTCACTCCATTGGTCTCAACTCCCAATAGGCCACTTCCAGCGATGGCCCTACAAGCATCTCACGGTGACACCATACAGTGTTGGGTTCAATGAGAAGCTGCATGTTAGCCATTGCAACACCTTCCATATTTTAAGATTATTCGGGTTCAGGTGATACATTGTAGTCCGCGAAAAACTGCTCAAATCAACCACCACATGGGCCCTCATGAACTTCTCCCTACCCGTAAAACACTCTAAAAAATGTTAACCTGACATGCTTGTCACATGACTTAGAAAATATTTAGAATACATGCTAAATAAGCGTGCTAAGTAAGTCTAACGTTAACCAAATCCTACCATGCATATGAAAATACGCTCTCTATTTCAATTAAATTAAAAAAATTATGAATTAATGTTTAATTAAATTACAAAATTATAAATCCCTAAAACTGGGATCTCTATGTCATGCAGATCTAAAGTTAAGCAGGCTAGGTCTTCCACTGATCGATCTACTAGTGGGGGTAGTCTAGTGTTTTTACGCTAACTAGTAGTGTGCCCGTGCTAACGCTACGGTAAAATACAAAATAAGATAAAATTTGTAAAAAATAAAACGAACAATCAGATTCATTAATATTCATGTCTCATATATTGTATAACCAAATATTTTTGTCACATAATGAATGTCACATAACGACTGATCCTTTGAGGAGGCGACAACATCATTGGACTCACCCACCGACGACTTTCTCCATCCCCACATTGTTTAAACTTGAGGCTACAAAGAAAACAAACATTTTTGTCACATAAAGAAATATGAAACACAGTCAGGAAATAGGTGTTTGTGGACTATTTACTTACCACATCACCATGCTAGGACGTCTTTATACACAATATTTTTGGTGCTCTTCCCTGAGGTATCTACTTCTTTCTTTGGTTTGGCCAAAATTCTTGTCATTTGTCTTGATACACCCCTTGATAGCGCGACATAAAGCTGTCCATGTGAGAAAACAGGCTCTAGAAGGTAGATGCCAACATTTGGGATGGTTTGGCCCTGCGCTTTGTTTATGGTCATTGCAAAACTCAGGCGGATCGGGAATTGTTTCCGCTTGAACTTGAAAGGAAGTGAGATATCGTCGGACGGAGACATAGGGATTCTAGGAATGAACACCCTCTTGCCTGCATGGTGGCCACCAATTAATTCTGCATCAATTGCATTGTTTTGGAATGCTCTAACCATGAGTCTTGTTCCATTGCACATTCCGTGGTTAGGATCTAGATTGCGAAGAAGGATCACAGGGCAGTGGATTTTCACTTTGAGCTCATGTGGAGGCAGACCATTTGGAGTGATGGAGTTTAGGAAGTCAATAGGGTAGTTATTTCTTGAATCGTCATCGACAGAGTCGAAGCTATGAAAAACCTTTTCCTCACCTGGAAACTTGTCAATCATCTTTGCATTTAGCTGATCTACATGTGCATTTTTGGTAGAAAGAATGGCACGTGTGCTCATATAAGCTGTTGATCTTGCATTTTCCTCAAGTGATGGAAAGATTTCCTGAATGAGTTTGTTTACTGAATCTTCGTCGTCTGTATATCCAATTACAATATCATCTGGTAGGCGTACATAATCATCTCCAATTGTCTCTTCGGTGCCGTTTCCAATTCTGAGTAGGTAATATGAAAACCATGGGTCAGATTGAGCTCTCATGTTACGTGACAATCGTGTCTTCCTTATATTGTCCCATAAATATGATCTCTGCAGCGTAGCATCTGTTACCTGTGCTCTTGTCCCACGTGTTACCACAGGAAACACCTGCCTAAAATCTCCACCAAATACCACAACCTTTCCCCCAAATGGCAAAGAACAATCCATAATATCCTGTAGGGACCTATGGTATTCTCTAATCAATTTTGTCTTGTATTGTTGTTCATACCACTTTCTGTCCAAAAAAGAGAGAATATAGGTGTTGATTATTCAGTTGCTATTTCTGGTTGAGGAATTGTAATTATGTTTTCTTGTCTCTTAGATTTCTACAATTGGAATAGAGTGAAGGTTCGGTATTGTGATGGTGGATCCTTCCCTGGTGAAGGGGCTGACTCGGTTAGTGCAAATTCTGTATCTGCATTACCAAATATGTGGAATATGTGCTGAAGGATTTCCAAAGATGGAATCTCATCCTTAGTAAACTTCTAACCATGATAAATGATAACCCTTCATTTGAATATTTCCCAAACAAACATGTTTATCAATTATTCAATTGCATTTCAATTCTAATTTTAAGTTTCTTAGATAATAGGTACTGCACATTCCATTCAAAAGAAATACATACTGTACATGAAGTTTCTGTTTTATTTACTGAATTACATGGATTCATCATCAGTTTTTTTTCTTTAGGCTGCGGGCCTTTATTTCCGAGGTCAGCGTATTTGGCAGGCTGCTATGGAAGATCTGATGGCCCAAGGAATGCGTTATGCTAACCAAGTATTGATCCTTCCCACAGTTAATCATTTTTTCTTTAGGTGTTGGGAAATAATATCTGCTCCCCTAATGCAACTCACTTCTACATGGTGTTTCTACCATATACTTCACTGTGACAAGTTCCGTGGATTGTTTCCATCGAATACCAGAGTCAAGTGCCTTGCTGATGCTGGAATGTTTCTTGACACGTAAGTTCACATATACATACATGAACTTTTAGGTTTTCAAAGGGAATCAAACATATTTCTTCTTTTCCTACATGAACTTGTAGAGAAAGGAGCATGCAATATTTATATTTGGCAAACTAATAGGTGGTAAACTGATACACTGTCCGATTCCAAATGTAGGTTGTTTTAGCATGTATGTATGGATGGTTTGACAGTCATAAATAAGCTTATAGATCAAATCAGGGTATTTGTTAGCATGTATGTATGGATGGTTTGACAGTCATAAATAAGCTTATAGATCAAATCTGGTAGGTCAGTGCATGTTTGGTTTTGTTTTGATGATCTCAAATGGGATTTTGAGAAGCTTATTTGTTTGCCTTACAAGCCATAATCTGAATATTTTATCTTTATGTTCCAAGTATTGCTTTCTTAGTATTTGGTTGCCTTCCTCTTGTTAACAGAAAGAGAATATGGTTCCGGTTGATAAATAACTAAATTGAAAAAATACAGAAGGCATGAATGTATTTGAAAAATAGTTTAGGGTTTCCAATGCAAAATTGTTTATAACCTTTTTATTATTTCCTAAAAATAATCAAAGCTGTCATCGTAGGCGTGGGCAAAAATTCATGATCCCGGTGCAACGCACGGGTATATATATATAGTATGTATATATATACAACAAGGGAACAATTATATCAACTTACACAGAACTGGAGGTCCATGTAGTGGAATTTGTCATCTAACCACAACAAGGCTTCGTTGCACGCAACCGTCCGAACACCCATGTTGAAGCAATCACAATCAATGGGTTTATTTGCATCTAAAATATCTCTAAGTGTTCTGAGACTTAAAGAAATTGGATATGGTCTGGTGCTTCGAACCCATTCTTTGCTACAAACAAACAAGGACCAGGAACGAATTAGTTGATCACATCTTAGTATATTAGTATATATGCAATTAATTAGCAAAAAACCAGCCAATAAAATAATGCAAATCAGAAACCAGCCAACAAAAGGTCTCTTGTTTCCAAAAAACAAGCTTCAGCAAATAACACACAATATGAAGACACATCTGTTGAACGACTTATACGGGAGGTGACAAGTGACAAGTTCTGGCACAATTCCAGGTTAGTTCTTCTGCATTATCCATGTTTGTTTTGGATTACTTGTGACAAACATTTATTTTTGGTTGTCACGATGAGAAACACTATCTTGTCTAAGTTTGCCTTTTGCTTTTAAGTTCATGTTCTTCACACACTCGGTTACATTAAACAGTTGGACATGCATGCAAAACCATATGCAATTAATTAATTAGCAAAAAATACTTACTCTAAACACTCTTCATCGTCTATCGACCAGATGTATGTGCTCAACCAATACAATAGTTCCTTTCTGTCAGTGAATATTTTGGCAGATGGTTGAGGACCAGCAGCAATTTCTAACAGTTGAGTGACCTCACCCGGATTATCGATCATTATGACATCATCTGGATTATCGCTGACCTCTTTATCTTGTTCATCATCCTGGCACCCTCTCGCTGTGTTTAATGTGGAGTTCCACAAGATTGCAGGGAGCTTGAACCTAAACTTACTTATATCATCCTGAAAATATGAGCAAGTGCTGATCTATTAACCGATTATTTGACAAAAAAAGTGACTATGTTTAGAAATCTCCCTATGAATTACCTGGGTCACATGGTCAGATAGAGTAATTCCAGTCCAATACTCCATATAGTTGATCATCCATAAACCACAACTTACCTTGTGCAAAAGTGAAAAAAAACTAACGTGAGTGATACAGATACCGTTGCAAGTCAGGCAATGACATACACAACAAGTCTGATGATCTTTTACCCATCTGTTTGCATTCTCTCAGTGATCTTATCTATAATTGGCCAAGATGCCACTTTAATATCCGCCCATTTATCTCGGTACAGCTATGTATGCTCTACTGCAAGGTTTATTACTCTTTCCAGTCCTCTTAATTGTTGTGACCGAAACACCAAGATTTAGAAAGGAATATTAGAATTAAAATACAATATGAAACTATATATTAATCATTAAGCCCTACCGTAGTTTTGAGATCTCGACGGTCCGATAGTTCTCGTCCGAAAGAATCCAAAACATGTATCTCACATTTTTTGCATTCACAACCGCTAGGTACCAGTGAAACTTCTCAATATTAATTGGAAGGAACACCTGCACTAACACAGTCTTAACGGAAATTTTTCTTCTATCTTCTTTAAATTAACAAAATTAACATCTGCATGATATTATATATATAATAATTATGGTATCGACAAGTTTACCATATCAGTGTGTAAATACTTTTCGACCCTTGTATAATCTACGTCATCTTTATATTTCAATGCCACCTTAGGGTCTCCGTCACGTTTTAGCAAGCTGGAAATAAATGTATTTTCTAAATAAACATCTCCACCTTCTCTATGTTGTAGGTGTTCTTCATGCCGGATACAATGAATATAAGCACTTAGGACCTGCAAATTTTTAATTTGACAGTAAAGAATTGAACCCAGATATTTGGTATATATCAATCAATGCAAAAGAGATATTTGGTATATATCAATCAATGCAAAAGACAGTCTTAAACATACTTACAGCGCCATTCACTTGCTCACCGTCACGGAAAAGACAATCCATGTCATCTCTGTTTACCCAATTATTATCGATGTTGACGAGTACCCTTTTTTCTGGTGTTGCTTTCATGTATTCAATTATATCAGCATCTTCTTTTGTACACTCATAATCTACAGAGAAGTTATTTTTATTATTAATTAATTCCCAAATAAGTAAAGAAGATACAATTGAAGACCACTCACCTTGAGGCAGGACTTTTGCATTGTTTGACTTTCTTAGGTTTATTATGTCGGGATGATGCCTTCATCTGTGTGTTCAAGACTATCGACTTCACATCCTCGTCAGCACGCTTCCTGTACTCGTCTTGTTCTAGGTCAACTATTTGTCCGGTATCGTCTTCGATCGGCCCTTCTGCTACATCCATGTTGATCTGCAATATATAATATCTGCTTATACCGACATTTTCTTCTCTGATCTCTCGTGACATTCTTAAATTCTTTAGTGGGCTTGAGCAAAATGATAAGCATATATTAGTTCATGGCATCCTTACAGGTTAAATTGTTTCAATTATTGTTGTTTCAATTATTGTTCCCTTCTGCAACCAGTAACACATTGTGTTTTACCAAGTTAAACCCTCACAAGTTATAATTCATAGTTTTTACTACACAATGGATTGGAGATTCACTAATGAAATGTATATCAGAAAATGGCATTGCATGTAAATATGACTGTATTAATTAGTAGTTTTTACTGCACAATGGGTTGGAGATTCACTAATGAAATGTAATCAGAAAATGGCATGACATGTAAATGTGACTATGCTTTTTTATATTAGTATTAATGCATAGTTGTCTTTTCTAGGTATTTATTTTCATTCTATTTATTTATTTATTGATCTGGACTTCTGTCTTTCTAGCATGCTCCTGTTGTATCATTTTCATTTACTCCTTATGCTTTCAGTAAATACCGACCTAGTACAGCCTGTGACGATCTAACTATTCTTGTACCAGAATTGAGGGTGCAGAGATAAATAAGAGCCTTTTGGCTCTCAAGGAATGTATCTGAGCACTGGATAATGATCAAATACACATTCCTTTCAGAGGAAGCAAGCTAACAGAGGTGCTGTGTGACTCATTTGTTGGCAACTCCCGAACAGTAATGATTTCTTGCATCTCACCAAACTCAAATTCATGTGAGCACACACTAAATACTTTAAGATATGCCGACAGGTATCATATGAATTCAATGTCTTGAATTTACATATGATGTTCAAGGATTCGGGACAAAAAAACCTAGTAATTAGTCTTACTGATATTACCAATCAACAAACAGGGTTAAAAGTCTTTCAAAAGGTGGTAATTTCAAGAAAAGAGTAGTTCACTGGGCTGTCTATATCATCTAGCAAGGAATCTACGTACACTCCATATCCTTTACCTAGTGAAGCTGAAGAAACTACAGACCAGATTCAAGAGAAGAGACCTGTTGATGCTTCAAGGAATGGTGTTGAAAATTTTACTTCAAATTCTTCAGTGGCACTTGATCTTGATGGCAGACGCCTTCGCGGCCGCTGCTGGCGACTGGATATGTACCTCAGCAACTTGTTTTGCTCACGTATACGGCAAAACCACAGAGAGAGGTAGAGAGGAGAGATAGAGAAGAGATTGAGATGTTTGCATGCTATACGGGTGAGATTGAGAAGTTTCTATGATATGGCTTTGGGGAAACGGTTTCTATATTATGTAGATTGAGATTGACAAGTTTGCCGTCTGTTTCCATAGTTTGTTTACCGTAATAATATGCCCAATTTATATTTTTTTCCATAGTTTGTTTCTTCCGTCTGTTTCCATAGTTTGTTTCCATACCTACGATGTTCTTTCTGTGTTTTTTTACGCCGGCGTCGTAACCATCATCGAGTCCAATTGACCAAAAGGATGAGGCACCTGATTTATATGTATCAGATATGTTTTTCTTTAAAGGAACTGAATATGAAATTAGAACGGTGAAGATATATGCTTAAATATGCACTAAACGCTGGGTTTCTAGCCCTGTAGAACTAATGAACACAATCTTTAGTTGATTACATCTTCAACTCTTGATTTTACATACACAATCTTTAGTTGATTACATCTTTAGCAGACTCTCTGTTAGATTGTTTTCTTCTCTCCCTCTTCAATTCCCGTTCATCGGACGTACATACACAGTGGTTAAAAACAAGCAAACTCTTTTATTCAACTCAAGACACACAGAAATTTTTGCGGCGTCAATCCAATACAACTTCACCACACTGCTCGAATTTACATTTTTGCGGCGTCAATCTATCTTTGCATTTACATTTCTTGTGTAAAGATAAATACAAAGAAAATGATGTGTGGCTAGATCCAATGCTTGATAGTACTTCTTAGCAGTAGCACATAAGTTTAACCCCAAACTGAACTACATGATTACATCTGATACCCACGACTATATGCGTGACTACACGAAGAAAAGAGGCAATATTCAACTTGGTGATCAATCAGTCATCTGGAACACGTGAAATTCACATTCTACCTACCCAGATCACAGGACTAAGCACCATGAGATTTTGACATAACAGTAAACTAAACGAACATAGCTAATAGGAGTAACAACAAAGACACCCCCAATCCTAATCTATTGTAATGTAAACCTCACAACTCAAATCATCCCACAAGACATCTCCACGAAGAAAACAGACCAGGGATCTCACATTTCCCCTCTACCTAACCAGATCATAGCCCCACCCCACCAAATCACACCAAGACAGTAGATCAGAACAGATAAAGTAGCAAGTATACTATATCTTTAAACACGATGGACACAACTACACAAGTGCCCTGCAACTGCTACTCTACAGTTCTACTCTACAAGAAGACCTCTGTTTACAGAGGGAGGACTGAGGTACACAACTACGGCAACTAACAATTACGACATGGTGATTTTTTTATAACAGGGACACTCGGAGTCTCGGACGGAGTACCTAAACCCTGTTAATGAATAAATTTTATCTTTTATTCCCTGTTGTATTTTATCTACAGTTCTACTCTACAAGAAGACCTCTGTTTACAGAGGGAGGACTGAGGTACACAACTACGGCAACTAACAAAAGGGAATCTTTACACAGCCAAACCAAGACAGTATTCACAGAACGGAAAGATCGTTTAGCTTTGCCATCAAGTTGACTTCAGCCTGTCCAGTCTGAACTTGGCCTGTGAGATGGGCCATCAGAGATTAATATGCAGTGACGGTATCATATGAATTCAATAGCAAGAAATTTTTGAGCTGTAAATATGAATTCAGAAGCAGTGCTAAGTGCTAACCATTATGGCATGTATGTCGTCAAGAAAGGGCTGAAGCAACTGCACGAGCTTCTCGATCTCGTCCTTGAGAACATTGCAATCTTGGCCCTTCCCTACGAGCAAGCTGACGAAGATCTTCCTATCGGGAATGAGCTTCATTGCTATCTGTCCACAAGTTCATTACAATTGTGTTCAGTGTAAGCAGGAGAAGCATTGGTCTTTTCAACAAAATCGCTACCCAAAAATTCAGAAATGCCTGACCTTATATGCTGCCGAAGAGATCCAGCCATGCCATGGCTTCAGAGTGACCTTGTATGCAGCTTCTACAAGCTGTGCAAAGCTCTGCTGATCAGAATCCACCTCCAGTCTCTGTAATAGTGCAACAGTGAATTCCATGGATCTGGTGACGTTAGAAAAGATAAATACAAATGAGAAGAGGTGTGTAAGAAGCCCAGTAACATAACATCGCACAGTAATTATCTATGCAAGATTGCAAGTAGCTTAACAGCATAGCAAATGGCCAGAGTGGTGCTTGTTTACCTAGTAAGCCATAGAATAGCTCTTGCACAGCTATCAACCTTCCTTGCAGTGCCCTCCTTGACCTCTTTCTCCACTATCTCCGTCAGAGTAGAGTATTTGGCCGGGTCCAACAAGGAAAATTCCTGCAGCCTTCTGCAATAGAAAATCAACTGATCAGAAGGGAAAAAATCACCATGGACTCCCCCCGCCCCAAAAAAAATTCAGCTTTCTTTTTCCAAGGAAGTATATTCTTCACACGACTATAGCATAGCAATGCACTTGGGAAAAAGTTGCAATGCAAGTATACTATATCGGCCGGGAGCAGGGCAAACCCTAGCTGCGCTTTATTCACAACTATATCACGGAGCTCAAGCACAACAGAATTTTCAACCAACCATCATCTGACAACAGAAGTAGAAGCAGTTCCTAACTTTATCACAAATAAATCAAACACTGATGCATTAATTTACATCAAGAGCCACCAAATATGCATGACCCTCACCATCAAAGCTGTCACACGAAAACGCATCCAGGCTCCACAGTCACTCCAGGCAGTTGCATCATATCAGAACTGCAACAATTCTGGTGCCACGCATACAACAAACTCACACTGAAAACCCGATTCATGCCCGATCACATCACATGTCACCCTCCGGAAACCAATTCCACACGACACAGAGCCCAATTCCTAACAAATCCACACATTTCCGATGCGAAACGAAATTTGAGAGATTCGATTATACCTTCCGACGACCTTGGCAAGGGTCTGGAGGTAGGTCTCAATCATATCCTCGCGTGAGGGCTTGGGGTCGGGGAACTCCATGGTGATGAGCCAGTGGTTGTAGTCGCATCCCTCGAAGAGGATCTGGTCAGGGGAGATCTTGCCGTCGTCCACTCCACCCCCGTAGTCCCCTCCCCGCGCAGCCGCCGCCGCCGTCATCAACCGGAACCCGGCGGCGGCGCCCGGGAGATGCGGCCGCGGGAGCGGCGGGACGAGGGGGCCGAGAGGGAGGGACCGGGAGGCGGAGCCTGGCCGGAGGAGGGAGGCGGAGGTGGAGGCGGCCGCTAGTGCTCGCCGAAGGCGGAGCGCGAGGGCCATGGCGGGCTAGGTTTCATGGGGGAAGGGAGGCGAGGGGAGGGGAGGTTTGGGTTAGGGTTTTAATGGGGTGGGAGGAGTGGCGGCGGAGGGGACGACGGGGGGAGCGGAGGCGCGGGGGAGACGTGGAGATGGGGGAGCGGTGGAGGACGGGGGAAGCGGAGGGAGCGGCGGAGGAGGAGGCAGCAGCGGCGCCGGATGGGGAGGAGGAGGCGAGGGCGGCGCGGCGACGGAGGAGGGAGGGGAGGAGGCGACGACGGTGCGGCAGCGGAGGAGGGAGGGGAGGAGGCGAGGGTGGAGCGCCGGAGGAGAAAGGGGAGGAGGCGAGGGTGGCGCAGCGGCGGAGGAGGAAGGGGAGCGATGGCTCCGTGCGAGGGAGGCGGAAGAATGAGGTGGGGGAGGCAGCCGCACGGATTCACCGGGGGGGGGGGCGCACGGATTCGGGGGGCATCTCAATGATGTGCATGATCCAAATAATTTTGGCCTTACGATCTTCAATGAGTAAGAGAAAAAAACTTGAGGAGAGATCCAGGCCATTCATTTGTATGAAGTTGAATTATTTGGTACACAAATCTGGGTGGACTTAGATTAGGCATGACTGTGGGGGAGGTTGAGGGTAGTGGATTTAGCAAAGAAAATTTTGGTGAATTATAGAGTAGGGTAGAAACATTTAAATAAATAACACACATTCCAAAACTAGACTCGACATAAATCCTAAAAATATCGATGTACAACTACAAAGCCTGTGTTTACCACTGATCTATGTTTATGTTTATTGTCGCTAACCTACCGTGTTTTTATCAAAATCAACAATAAACCACATGAGGAAAGCAAGCTCATCGTAAATGAAGCGAGTAGACGGAGGAACGTGGGCAGAGTTTACTCGTGCCCTCCTCTCCTCCTCCTCCTCCCCTTTTCTCCTCTATTTTCTTCTCCTCCCTCCTCTCTCCTCTTTTGCCGATCCAAATGGCCGAGTGGTGCTATATGGGGCTTCAATTGCTACCCCGTACAGTAATAGACCCATAATCATGGCTCGGTCACGTGATTGAAGGCTCATTGCGTCTCAGTCATGCGACTAAAGTCATGGCACAACGTCGTCTGCTCGTCGCATGACAATACCACAATCGCGTGACTGAGCCGTGACTAAGCCACAATCACTGGGCCACCGCGCGATTGGACCCACTTATGTGGTGGACTAGCAACTATGGGTTATATATGTAAAAAGGTTTTTTATTTGTGCAAAATGATTAAAAATGGTTTATTTTAAAATATCATTTAGATAGGGCTAGGCTGTGCTAATTACTAGAATCGAGCACAAAGTTAGGTGCCGCTCGGTTAGGCTGAAATAAATTGGTTTTTGGCTGAAATTGCACTGTAACTGGTTAAAATACATTGTAACTGATGGTGGCTTATTTGGTGTAACTAAATTTAAAAAAATTTAAAAATAGAAAAGACAATTTAGTCTATCATGGACAATACAAACGAATACGGGAAAAAAGAACCGGCAAAAAGGCTAAAAAAAGCTACAAGGCCAGAAAAAGATGAAATTTAAAAATAGTAAAAAATAAGTCAGAAGGCAGAAGCTCAAATCAAAATGAACGGACCCTAATCCAATCTAGTTCAGGCCCCGTTTGGCAGAGCTCTAGCTCTAGGAAATCTGTAGATTTCCTAGAGCTGGTCATCTGTAGCTCTAGGAAATCCTGGATCTAGAGTTGCATGCATGTTAAGTGCATTTACATGACTCATTTCATTTATATTATATATTAAATAAAAATATTTAAATCACTTTAATTTAGTCAACAAACTACAGATTCATCATAGATCTCGGAGCTAGAGCTGTGCCAAACGGGGCCTCAGTTCTGGGTTCAACTCTCTCATGCTCTTGTTTCTTACGTGTAATGCAGGTTTTGCGTGCATTTAATCAAAACTCAACGCTTCAGAACGAGGAAGGTCAGAAACCAAGAGCACCTATTGAGAAGCTCTAAGTAAGAAACTCCAAGTATGGCCCGTTAGGAATGTGTGAAATTTTGCAGGAATTCTTGTACTAATTACACAGTTTCCTATGCTATTGTACTCCAAAAAGGCCAGCCCAAACAATACCCATAAGACTTTACTCTGCCGAGTAAAGCCCATGCCCAAATAAGCCCATCCCAAAGCAACTCCATTGCCTGATTTAGGTTCATCCCCCTTCTCTCCCCAATCCCCACGACCTCACCCAACCCCTTTCCCCATCCCCTCCCCCACTCGACGAAGCGAGCAAGCGATAGAATCCCAGGAGCTCGAAACCCTAGCGCCCCAAGCCGCGCCCCGGGGCCGCCGATTCCTCCCTAATCCGCGGCGATTCCACGCTCGGATCCACCGGCCTAGGGCTCCTCCGCTCCCCGGCCTCCTGCGGCGGCGGTTGCGGCGCGCGGAGAGGCGCCTCCTTCCTGCGGGTTCCTGATCTGGAAGGCGTCTTCCCGGCTGATTCTTGGGGTCCCGCTCCTGGATCTGCGGCGATCTGGGAGGGAGCGGCGACGGAGATGGCGATCCCGGCGTGGTAACGCCCAATTCGGAGGCTTTTCGGGTGGGGAGAGGCGGAAGGTTCGGGCTTTGGTCTCGCCGTGCTGGGCGATCGGATTGCTCCTGGCGGCGGCTTGGCTTCTTCATCCCCGTCGTTGTAGGAGAGCAGTCGCCGGCAGGGCGGAGGAGATACAACAGTGCTTGCTTGTACACTTGTTCATGTGTTTATTTGTTTCCTCGATTTGTCCTGGTTTAAAGCATCAATTTTTCGTCCCAATTTAAGGGTGAAGACAACTTTTTTGTTACTTCTTGCTCGTTTCTATGGAATAATCTGCTCTATTACAGAAGAAGAGGGGGGAAAAAGCAACCAAAAAAAGAAAACAAACAAAAAGATAAAATTAGAAGAAAAGAAAGGGGAATTTTTTTGAGTGGGCAAATGGCTGTATATTACAAGTTCAAGAGTGCCAGGGACTACGACTCGATCCCGATTGAGGGGCAATTCATCTCGGTTTCCAACCTGAAGGAGAGGATTTTTGAGTCCAAGCATCTTGGCAGAGGCACTGATTTCGACCTCATGATCTCAAATGCGCAGACCGATGAAGGTTGGTTCTTTCTCAGCGAGGGGCCTTTGTTTGATTTCTTGTGTGGGTGAATGTATGCAAGCAAGATGATAGGGAGAGAGAATATAGGCCCAAGTTATAATACTGTTTGCTTTTTGTATGGTAAACCTGAGGCCGTTTAGTTCATGCACTCGAGGTCTGCATTGTCTCGGTTGTGCAAAACGAAAATTTAGTTGGTATTTGTTTTAACCTTGCCTGCCTCAAATTTTCCTCGTGCTTTTGAGCCTGCTAAGACATGGTGGACAGAGTTGAATTGTTTATGTTGGAGGATTAGCTATAAGCTGCGCTTAGACTCTTAGGGAAAATTTTGACATTTTGACAATCTTAAAAAAAACTGGCAAAGTTTAGCAATTTGAATGTGTTTTGGGATGTTGGGAACATGAACCAAATATTGCCTTGAATAATAGTTAGTTTCGTTGCAAATGGTGTGTTGTTTGTGTATATTGGCAAGCAATCCAGATTGTATTGTAGGACACAATTGAAGTAGTATTCTACCTTACAACTTAGAATTTAGTTACATGCTGGTTTAGCGGATTTAGTTTGAAATATCTTTGATTTTTTGCACTTTCCTGTGACATTTGCACTTTCAGAGTATGCTGATGAAGCTACTATGATACCAAAGAACACGTCGGTATTGATTCGCCGGATACCAGGACGACCAAGGAAGCCTATTGTCACAGAACCAGAAGAGTACTGTCTTCATCTTTTATTTCATACTTAGTCCATGTCATACCTCATAATTCGCATTACTCACGCATGAAGAGTCAAGCACATTTTAGTTATCTGAAGGGACATGCCTTCAATTTGTATGTTTGACTGGATCATGTCACTCAATATGGTCCATGTCAGGGGTTAAGGCTCTTTATTAGTGAGCATGATTTGAGATATTCGTCTGTTCTGCAGGACAAAAGCTGCAGAAGATAGGATAGAAGAAGTCATGCCTTCTGGTAGCATTTTTCTTGGTGATTCATCTATGAAATATGTAAGAATAGCACCTTCTAGTCCGGTTTCCTATTTATCTCCAGCAAAATCTGCCATTGCAATTGCATTTGGATGTTTGAGCTACTATTGGTGTCTATTAATCCGGGGAGTTGATACTCAAGGTATTAAAATTGCAGCCTGAAGAATCTGAGTGGGATGAGTTTGGCAACGATTTATATGTTTCTGATTTAGTCCCTTCTCAGCCTGCTAGCCAGGCAGTTGATGCTTCTGAAAATAAAGTTGACGAAGATAGTAAAATAGAAGCTCTTATTGATACAGCCGCTCTTGACTATAGGTGAGCGATCTGCTGGATTAGATATTCACTATGTGGACTGCCTGAATGACTATTAGTTTTATTATTCATATTAGGGGGAGGTAATTCTAATGAAATATTGGTTTTATAATCATTTAACTGGATGGTCATGTTTTCAGCCAAATCCCTGATGGGTATGGTGCTGGTAGAGGCTATGGCAGAGGGATGGGTGGAAGAATGATGACTGGCCGTGGTTTTGGTAGTTCTCCCTACCTTTTCTGTTGCTGTTTTTGCAAGATTTAAATAGACTAATAGAGCTTAGAAGTAGCATCAGTAGCATTGATCATTGTGACTTGTGAGGGAAGTGCTATGTCCACCCTAAACCTATGCAACATGGACACCTATTGCATTGTTTTTTTTTGTGAAAGTCATGCTGTCGCCCCCCCTTCCCAAAAGTTTCTTATGATTTCCCCCTTTGATATTCTCTTCTCAAGGACGTGGGCTGGAACGCAGGATACCTCCCGCAGGCTATGTTTGTCATAGATGTAAAGTACCTGGTATGTTGATGACTCATCAAATCTTTGGCAATGGGATATTACGCTCTGTTTTCACTCAACAAAACTTGCTTTGCAGGTCATTTCATTCAACATTGCCCAACAAATGGTGATGCTAGATTTGATATGAAAAGGATGAAACCCCCAACTGGCATTCCAAAATCCATGTTGATGGCAACTCCGGATGGCTCGTATGCACTGCCAAGTGGGGCTGGTGCAGTTTTGAAGCCAAATGAGTGAGAGCAAAAAATATCACGTTACTTTTTGTAATAACTAATGCTGCATCTACTTGGGGGCAAAGACTAATTATCTTCATTTTGTTTTGTGATAGAGCTGCTTTTGAGAAGGAGATAGAGGGCCTACCCACCACCCGCTCTATTGGTGATCTTCCACCAGAGTTACGTTGCCCATTGTGTAAAGAAGTAATGAAGGATGCTGTTCTAACTAGTAAATGCTGCTTTAGGAGCTTCTGTGATAAATGTAAGTTGTGCTTGCAATAACCTATTTGTTTGCACACTGTTATCATTGATAATACGGTCATATAATATGGGTGTATTTTTGCTGTATGGATTTAGCACATAGCATTTTTCCTGTTCCTTTTGTCAATATCTTTACTTCCAAGTTTAAAACAAACATGCTTTTCAATGGGCTGACATGCTATTGTGTTTTGGTGGCAGGCATTAGGGACTACATAATTAACAAGTCAATGTGTGTCTGTGGTGCCACAAGCATATTGGCAGATGATCTTCTCCCCAATAAAACTCTAAGAGAAACCATCAGCCGCATATTAGAGGCACCACAAACTAGCAGCACAGAAAATGTGGGAAGCATGTTGCAAGTACAGGGTACGTGCATATATCTATCAGTTATATCAGATAATTTGTCTCTATCACGGTTAGAAACTGATGCTAGTATCTTTTTTAGACATGGAGTCAGCTCTACCTGTACAACCCAAGGTTAGGTCTCCTGCTGTTTCTGCTGCTTCAAAGGAAGAGCCTAAAGCACCCACACCTGTAGAAGAGTATCCAGATGCTGAAAGCCATAGTGGAGTGAAACCTATTGTTGATGTGAGTTCTTCGGATAAGAAGGTTACCGCAATTCCAGATGTCGCTGAAGGGACAATGGAGTCTAAGAATGTGAAAGAAGAAAAATCACCAGAAGTGACTCCTGTTGCAAGAGAGTCGCAGGAAAAATTGCCTGCAGGCGAACAAGGTGAAAATCTTTCAGTCATGTTCATTTCCAGCTAACCCTTGCCTGTGATGCAGCCTCACTGCTATTTCAATTGCTAGAGGATTACAACATTCCTTTTTGGTTGAATTAGTCAAAAATTGATCTTGTTTAAGAATAGATGTGAGGACTGAGGAGTATGATATTAGATATTGGAAGAGTATGAATTAGTTGAATGTGGTACCAGTTGTCTTCTTTTTTTTTGCTGAAGTGTGTGCATGTTTCAACTATTTCTGTTCCTTGAAATAATGAGATTTTTTGTTCCTTGAAATAATGAAATTTTTTGGTGGCTTCAGCAGTAAAGAAGAAGAAGAAGAAGAAGGCACGTGCACCAGGAAATGGTAAGTAGCAGCTTAAACAAACGGAATACTTTGTCATATTTTTATATTGCACCCTACAATTTATTGGTTAAACCAGTGGAGGAGCGTGGACCTAAAATTAGAGGGGGGCCAAAACTAAATGATACATGAACTAGGCAATCTAGATGTGGCCACTTCAAAGTCTAATAAAATGGCCTAAATACTACTATTAATCCTATTGAATTGCCCCAATGAAGCTCCGTCAGTGGGTTAAACTTCATTTTACTTGCTATTTATTCAAACATTGTTTATTCTATCTACAGCTGAGGAGCAATGGAAAAATTATCAAGATTTTGGAGCAGAAAATTTTGCTGGAATGCCTGTGGGTCTGACAGGAGGTTTCAACCCTTACTGGGGAGGAGGGGTGCCATTGCCAATGGATTACATGGGTGCACCATTTCCAGGTCCCATGTCTTACATGGGTTACCCACCAGGTCCATTCGACCCTTTTGGTGGGGGAGTTATCCCGCAAGATCCATTTATGCCCCCAGGATACATGATGCCAGCAGTTCCTAGGTATATCTTTAGCACCATTTGGATTTTCTGGGAAGGAATTTGTAAATGACTAATTGCAGATGTATTAACGTTCTTTTGACCTCTGGAATTTAAGAGAAATGTATAGTATGTGAACTTTGTGGCTGTATTTCTCCAATTTGGTGGGAGATGAGTATTGTCCATGTTTTACTTCTTTGGCTAACAGTTTCCAATATCCACCCTTGTCTTTCCATAGATTGGTTACAACTATGATCACTGCTGAAATCTCTTGAATAATTCGTTTTCAGGGACCTTTGTGAATTAGCAGTTCACAGTATGGGAATGAATATGGGCCCACCAGTTGTAAGCAGGGACGAATTTGAGCCCAGGAAACCTGATCATAGGAGGCGGCGTGAAATGGATCGATTCAATGAAAGGTGATTAGATACTTAAGATCATTTACTTGTTTGCACTCAATATATTCTACAAAAATGATATGAATAGCAGTTGTGCTGTAGGTTTAGATTTATCTAGTGCATCTGTCTATAAGTGCTGTTCCTTTTATTCTCAAATCTCAATGCAAAGGACTCTGATTTGCAAGCCCATTCAGACCCTCCAAACAAAATTTGATGTTTTGAGATGAGGGTGTGAGAAATTGGGCTAAAATGTCCTCATCACACAAAATTGTGATTTTTTTTGCCTCAATCCTAAGCATGTGCCATTTGAATTGCATGACCGTGTAGAGTTAATTGCACCCAATATCCCTAAGCTTGTGGAGTTGCGGTTCTGTAATTTAGGCACATAACCTTGATAGATAATCTAGCATCTCCCTGTACTGCGGGTAGTCATTTTGGCTGCTTGCAGTTGGTTGGGTACTTGGGTGTTTTTTTTTCTGCAGGGTCTATATGGGGTCATCCACTAATGTGATTTGTAAAAAAAAAAGACCATTTTGGCTTTTAAGTAGCTTTTAAGTTTTCAGTGATAGAGCTTGCCCCTTTTGTCAAACTTTGTGTGCCATGGAAGTCCATATTCCTGAAAGCTCATCCACAGTTTCATCCCTAGCTACTGTGAAAATTACTAAAATGTTTTAACGGATACAAGTACTGGACTTGCTAGATTAATCTTCGTGTTTAGGAGCCTAAACTGGTAGAACCACACAAGTTAAGGGACAGTAGGTTGTGCAATTCAGTCTGTAATAAGAGTTTGATGCGCTTGCCTATCTTTTTTCCATGTATTGTTTGCCTTGTTATGCTAGTCTGTCATGACCGAAAAGCGGGCATTTCGTGAAGCACTTCATGTTAACGCAATAGGCCAGTACCGTGTTACCTTGTATGATTTGCATGATCTCTTCAATTTTGAAGAGTTAGCAGTTGGAATGAGGACCTGAGCTATTTGTACTAAACCGAATGTTTCAGTTGTAATATAGGAGCTGCTTCAGCCGTTTAATTTTATTGGGCTAATCGCGATGTTAATCTCTCGAGTTTTGTTTTTGCAGGGAGAGGGAGCGGGAACATTCCCGCGAGAGGGAGAGGGAGCGGATGCGAGAGCGAGAGCGGGACAGGGAGCCTCGAAGGGAAGCAAGGGAGCCATCAGGAGCCATTAACGATAGTACCTCGATGAGGCAGAAGGCTGTATGTTTTTTCCTGTCAATCTATTATCTTACGAAGTTATGTACTATTATCAGTTCCACGGTAAACGCATGGGCCGCAGCAGCAGCGAGGGCATCACCGCTAGACATGATGGGAGCCATGCCTTCTGATTCTGATGTTACCGAACAAGAAAGGCACACTGTTGCATTCCTCTGTGTGCGTGCGCTGCGGTGAACGCAGATGCGATTCGGCAGTGTTCTTGGCTGATCCCAGCAAGGCCGATCTGCTCAGTTGCTCGGGGTCACCAGAAGACGTCGCCGGTCCGAGTCGCCATCTGTTCATAGTGTTCCTTCCTTCACATGTTTTCCATCGTTTTTTTCTTACCCTTATCGTTGCTTTCCGGGGGCTGTTGTCATTTGGGTTACAGGATAGCATCCATATGGGAGAGAAACATTTGTTTGACTTTATTTGTTTTATTTTTCTTTGGGCTGGGATTGTTCTTGAATGGGTTTTTTTGGCTTGTTTGTGTGATTTCGTGATTGTTTTTTTTAAAAAGGAAACATTGTTTTATTCTTTTCTTTCTGGCTTTAGTTAGTACATTTCAGTATTTCACGATGCGTGATGTAGATAGAACTACAATGCATAGGTAAATGTGCTTATAGCGCCACGATGCGATGTTAGGCGACGATTTTTGTTTATGTAGAAAAAGATTACGATGCCAGACTCAAGAACAGTGAAAGTATTCGTGCGTGGTTTCTGCTTTCCTGGTACAATAAGGCTTAGTCAGCAAGTTATAGCAAATATAATATTAATCAAATCTTACGTGGCAGAGAAAGAAAGGAAGAGAGAGAAGGAAGCTGGCTACTAAATTACAGCTAGATATAGCACGTAAAAATATGTATTTCACTCTCTTACACGTGGGACCAAATAGTTATTGTAGTAGCTACCTTATTGTATGAACTATTTTTTTGAAGGTTATAGATGAAATAGACAAGTGTTATAGCTACTAATTGCCTATACTATTGTACTTGCTCTAAACGGATAATGCTGTGTTCAGGGGTGGGCCACGTGCTTCAGTTGGTCCTTGGCCGTACGATTTGAATCCGTTGGTTAGGAAAGCTGGAGAAAGCTTGAGTCTGACCTGTGGTCCCATGTTTTGTTGTTTTCTTTCGTAGGGGTCGAGGTCCCAGCCGGACAGGTCGGATCGCGCGCCGCCGCCGCCGACCAGCCCCGACAGGCACTCGCGGCGCTCGCCGCACCGCTCCTCCAGCTCCGGTAAGAAGCGCTCCTCCTCTGACCGCTACGACGACCTGCCCCTCCCGCCGCCCCCGTCGCGGCACGAGGCGGAGCACGCGAAGGCGGCGGCGGCGGCGGCAGACCCGCGGTCCAAGTCCAAGGGCAGCGTCTTCTCCCGCATCAGTTTCCCCGGCGACGGCAACTCCTCGGACGCCAAGCGCAGCCGCAGGTCCTCCTCCGACAAGCCCCCGGCGTCCTCCCCATCCTCCAAGAAGAGCGCTGCTGCGGAGGACAACGACCGCCGCCGCCGCCACCACAACCACCGGGAGGCGGCCGCATCGGATGAGAGGCGGAGGCCCGCGGCGAACGACTACTACGGCGAGGAGGAGTCGAGCGAGGAGGAGCAGCACTTCAAGAGGCGCCCGTCGTCGTCCTCCAGGCGGGAGCAGGAGGCGGACGAGGAGCCGCGGCACTCGCGTCGGTCCAGGGAGCGTGGCGACGGCCACAACCACCACGGCGGCGGCGGCGGCGGCCACAAGCGCCGGTGAGGGAAGAAGCAAGCTACCCACTTGCTGCTATTCTATACCCGGCGATGATCGGTAGAAACTTTTTGGAGGTCGCCGGAAGCGCGCCTCCGAGAGCAGAGCAGAGCATCTGCGCTCTGTTTCTTCTCGTGTTCGCCTTCTGTCTTGTACACATCGTCTTCTGGGAATTCGGTGTTTTTCTCTCATCAAATTATCACATGAGGACTATAATAAGTCTGCTTTCTTCTCGGCTCCTTTATTTAAGCTGTTTTTCTCCTCATTTGTGCCATTGGCCTGTGGCGCTATTAGTAATTTAGTAACATTTTCTTAATCATGCCCCTATGAACGGAACACATCGGATTGGGATAGTTTCGCAGTATGCATGCTGTTAGTACTGATCCTAATTCTGATGTTCGTTTTGCATGAAAATGTATCTAAATTTACCGAAGCTAATGGTTGCACTTGCACATGATCCAATGCCGACCAGAGAAAGGGTCATTAAGAATCATTTGATCCAAATGACATAGGATGGTACATTGTTACTATACTGATATGGTCCAATTATTTTTGTAGTTTCTCGCAAACAAATAAACAGTATGATTTCTTTGTCGCCGTTTCTAAATAAGATAGCTTTTTTTTTATACTGGATCATCGCCATTCAGCAGTTCAGTATTCGGTTTCTTTCCAGACATTAGATCATAAGCCACCAGTGCAGCACACATGTCGCCGTCGCCAGGACCCACGTCCCCGGCGGCCGCATCATCACCGAGTTCGCCGCCGCCCAGGTAATATGTTCTTAGCTGTCCATGAATGCACGTGGGTGCTTGGCTGCTTGCGCGCGCCCGCTCACTAAAGGTGTGTTTGGTTGGGTGAATATGGTATTGCGAAAAAAATCGAGTGTTTGGTTGGGTGAATCTACTGTAGCAGCCTGTATCCGCTCGTCCCGCATACGGTAGCGATCCGGGACCGGGAGTGAACCCCATTTCGGCCGAAGCTGGCAGTCCAGGACCGACGGAGTCAAGAAAGGGTGGGCTAGGGTTACCTCTCGCGCGCTCGGCGTCGGCAGCAGGTGATCTCCCTCTCCCTCTCCCTTTCCTCCCTCCTCCGGATCCGGCGAAGGCCTTCGGGAGGCGGCGCGCGGCGGCACGCGGCTGACGCGGGCGAGGCGCGGCGGCCCGTGGAGGCGCGACGCAGGGGTTCCCCCTCGGCCGGATCCGTGGAGTCGCCGCCGCCGCGCGGTTGGAGGCGCCGCCGGCCGTTGCCCCGGCCGCGGCCCGTGGAGTCGCCGCCGCCTCACGCGGTTGGAGGCGCCGCCGGCCGTTGCCCCGGCCGCGGCCCGTGGAGTTGCCGCCGCCTCGCGCGGTTGGAGGCGCCGCTGGCCGTTGCCCCGCCCGCTTTTTCTTCCCCCCGGCCGCCCGCTTGCTTTTTCTTCCCCCCCCGCCCGCCTGCTTGCTTTTTCTTCCGGTCGGCCTCGGCGCACCGGTCTCTCTCGGCTGGAACACATCGCCCGACCTCTGTGCAGTGTGTATGACAAAATTTTTTTCCTTACGTGTAATGTGATATAGTTTGAATACATTTCTTCTATTGCAGGGATTTCATCTACTGCCTGCAAGAATCACACAAGCCCTCGATCTTTGCTTCGGAAACGGTAAATCATACCCATCCTCCATTACTTTGCCAAGTTTCTGCTTATGATTAACCAAAACCTACCTTCTAGTAAAATAATTAGTAATTCAATTTACTGTTTGTGTGCATTTTTAGATGGACGATTTTTCTGTCAAGCGCCGTAAAATCATTAGTAATGTAGCTGGACTAGTTGCTACTATGTGTGCGTACACCTTATTTGTGTATAGGCGTGCTGGTCGTACACCACTCATCACATATGGTCCCTTAGCCGAAAGAGACAAAATCAGGATGGCAAACCTTAGGTTCATTTTTCACAATGATGATAGGCACTGTGTAGAACAACTTCGAATGAGAAGAGCCCCCTTTTTCCACTTGTGCACATTGCTTAGAACAAGAAGATTGCTTAAAGACACAATTAATTGCTCAATTGAGGAACAAGTTGCCATGTTCCTACAAGTGGTTGGGCACAATTGTAGGTTTAGGTTGATAGAGCTTAATTTTAGAAGGGGTTTGGAAACTATTAGTCGTTATTTCCAAGAAGTGTTGTACGCTATTGGAGAGCTGCGTGAGGAGATGATTCGGCCACCGTCCCATGACATCCACCCAAAAATTGCAACCAACTGCAGATTCAACCCATACTTCAAGGTACTAGTTTGACATTGGAATGAAAAAATTTTTTGGCCATTGCAGCCCTTAACTAATTGGTTTTTCATATTTATTAGGATTGCATTGGCGCTATAGATGGCACTCATGTGCTAGCTAGAGTCCCCGCATCTATGGCAGCCGCCTTTCGAGGTAGGAAGGGTGTAACCACACAAAATGTCATGGCTGCTGTGGACTTCGATCTGAAGTTCACATTTGTCTTAGCTGGGTGGGAGGGGTCTGCTCATGATGCCACTATTCTAGCAGATGCATTGGAGAGGGATGATGGTTTAAGGGTGCCACCGGGTAAGTGCAGTTAGTTCTGCAATTAGTAAGTGCAATTTGTTGGAAAAAAACTTACTTGACCAGTATTTGTCGCTTGTTAGGTACATGCTGAGGCTGCACATGCTGAGGCACACCCAGGGGTCTACAATGCTGTGATGACACTCTCTGGGTTCACTCCAGATGCCCTACTGTCTGCTCTTGGTTGGATCTATGAACACAAGGCACAAAGCATTGGTTTTGTGCAGATGAGTGACGAACATCGTCGAATGTGGATGAATCATTGGATTGAGAAGCACTACTTCGATGAGTAGGCTATTTCTCACTTACCACTAACCTTTTGCCTAATTAGTTGGTGGTTGATGGATAATCCTCCCCCTACAGGCCCTAACTATTTATGTAAGATGAAACTATGGACATCTGTTGTGCGATGTGTGCATGGTGCATACCTTTTGTAATTATGTAGGGCTTAATTACTGCATGTGGACTAATGTGCTGATGGTGTCTTCAAGGCACACCTTTTGTAATTATGTAGGGGCTACTTGCTTGAAGTGTAAGGTAAGATATATGACTATGCTTATGCTTCTTTATTATGAGAAATATAGATCTTTATGTACTCTGTCTTTGGAGTGTTCATTTTATTAATGTCTTTTGATTTAGAGTAAAGTTGCAAATATTTAGTCAAAACATGTGTTCATACCAAATAATTACATGTCGCATTTTTCCCCTGATATACATCATCATATTGTCAAATACGTTCTTTTCAGAAGTTAAAAAAATTAATATGTCATACTGTAAATAAATTACTATTAGTTTGTGCAAAAAACTGAAAAAACACGTGAAGGGGGTAACCACACCACCTCTCACATTCGAGGGTCACTATACCCCACTATACAGCCAACCAAACACCTTCTCAGCCTACTATATCCGCTCATACAGCTTCATATACAGCCTACCAATCACAGACTCATTCAGCCTGTATCCACAGATACATCGAACCAAACACTCTTCTTTTTCAAAATACGGCCCTCCTCATCCAGCTTCCCCTCATCCAGGATATACGATCCCACTACCCAAAAGCAACCAAACACACCCTAACTTTATGTGTGTGTGTACGTGTAGCCTGTGGGGCAGTACGTTGCGACGGATGTCGCCGCCACCACTGCAGTGATAGAGTTAATCTAGTTATCTTATAATTTGATCGAATCCATGATCAGAGTATGTTTATGACTATGGCAGTCTACGAACACGATAGTCTATATGACCAGTTCGAGTACTGTAGCAGTCAGTGGTCGTAAAATACTTTAGCAGTCGTAGTCGTAAAAGTATTGTAGCGGTCGTAGTCGTAAATTCAGAGTTCAGAGTCTATTTAGGATTCAGAGCAATTTTAAAGGAAAGTCAGGGTGTGTCCGTGTAGAACTCTCAACGTGGTATGCTGCATTGGTTATGGAGTCTTATATGTTACTCCTCTATATAAGAAAGACGAAAATGACACAGACATATCGCATCGAAAAAAGAAATCAATTTGTGTTTACTCGTGTTCATGTGCATGATCTCAAAGTTCAAGTTCATCGTTCATCTAGGCTCTGGGCAAATTCCCCAACAATTGGTATCAGAGCCTTAGGGGACGAAGTGATGGCCAGCAACGCTGTTGATCCATCGAAGTCAAGAGCGCTCGTTAAGACTACGGGCAACGACCTCAATCCATCGAGGTCAAGCGTGTTTGTCAAGTCGACGGCAACAAGCGCCTCGATCCCGATTCAATACCCGATGTTGAGCGAAACGAATACTCCATGACGGTGCGCGCTCAAGTGCTGAAACGACAACTAAGCAAGTTGCATATGGAGGACTCAGAGACGATCACCGAGTACTCTATGAAACTCACAACACTGGTGGATGAGATCCGTTCGCTTGGCACGAAGATGGAAAAGAGCGATGTTATCGAGAAACTGTTCAGTTCGGTTTCTGATCGATCCCTCTATATTATCGGAATGATCGAACAGTTCGGCGGTGTCACAACGATGTCGCTCACGGAGGCGATCGGTCACCTCAGAACCTACGAGGAAGGACTTAAGGGTTGACGGCACTTGAAGGGCAGAGGAGATAAGCTACTCTTTACCCAAAACAAGTGGGAAGAGGAGCACGAAGACTAAGAACAATGAGGGCTTTAGCAGCGCTAAGAGAGGAGGTCCTAACGGAAGAGGCTGGGGGCGCGGTTGTGGACAAGACGGAGGCTGAGGTGAAGGTGATCACGTTGTCGATGAATGAATGCTGTGTAACATGGACAAGACTAAGGTCAAGTGCTTCAATTGCAATGAGTATAGGTATTTTGTGAAAGAGTGTCCAAAACCAAACCAAAAAGAAAGGGCCAATCTCATAGCAAAGCAAAACGACAAAGATGCTCAACTACTGATGGTCGAAGCATGTAAACTCATCCATACAGTCCTGACGCTTGAAAAGGACGTATTCCTGCACGAAGATAAGGTGATGCTGAATCTTAGCGGCACTCAAAGCAAGGCTTGGTATCTTGATACCGGCACAAGTAACCATATGACCGGCTACAGGGAGAAATTTGTTGAGATTGACATGAAGGTAAAAGGCTCAGTCAAATTTGGAGATGGTTGGCTGTGGTGATACAAGGAAGGGGTTCGGTACTGTTAGAGTGTTCTACAGGTGAACATAGTATCCTCACGAATGTTTACTACATCCCAAAACTGAGAAGTAATATAATCAGTCTCGGTCAGCTCGATGAGAACGGCTGCAAGATAGTGGTCGAAGAAGGAGTGATGTCAATCTTAGACAAATCTCGTAGGATGTTGGCCAAAGTGAGCAGATCAAGAAACTGGATGTATGTGTTACACATTAATCTAGTTCTCTCGGAGTGTCTTCTGGTAAGAAGCACGAAAGAGGTGTGGCGATGGCACGCCAGGTATGGGCATGTGAATTTTCATGCTCTGAAGGATCTGGCTCATAAGAACATGGTTTACGGGATGCCCATGATCGAGCACGTGGATCACATTTAAGATGGTTGTCTGGTCGGCAGGCAACATCGGAACTTGTTTCTGACCACGTCTCTTTACCGAGCAGTTGTTCCTCATGAGCTATGGCATGGTGACGCCTATGGGCCAATCACTCTGACCATGCATGGATGAAATCGATACTTCTTACTATTGGTAGACAACTGTACAAGGTTTATGTGGCTAGCATCACTCCAAAGCAACGTTATAGCGTTCAAGGCATTCAAGAAGATCAAGGTTGTAGCCGAGAGGGAGAAAAATCTAAGGCTGAAAAGCTCTACACACCAACCGCAGTGGCGAGTTTACTTCAAATGAGTTCACGGACTATTGTGAGTTGTTGGGAATTAAGCATTATCTGACAGCGCCTTATTTTCCCCAACAGAACGGTGTGGTCGAAAGAAGGAACCAGACGGTGGTCGGCATGGCAAGGAGTTTGCTGAAGGGCATGGGGTTCCCAGGAGAATTTTGGAGAGAAGCAATATCGACTGCAGTTTATCTACTAAATCAGGTACCAACAAAGAGCGTCATTGACAAAACTCCTTATGAAGCCTACTACGATCGCAAGCCAATTGTTGGTCACATTCGCACTTTCGGTTGCATTGCACATGTGAAGACGACCACGCCACACCTTCTCAAACTAGCAGATCAAAGCAAGCCAATGGTGTTCATTGTATATGATTCAAAGATGAAAAGCTATCGGATGTTTGATCTGGAGTCATGACGAGTTGTGGTGACTCGTGATGCAGTGTTTGAGGAGGACAGAAAGTGGGAGTGGAGCAGAGATCCCTCGGTAGAGGTACGACCGATTGAAGACATCTTCACAGTACATTACTCTCCTGACACTGATACAGGTCCTGATGACCACGTGGTGGCTTCCGACACTACAACCACGGTGGACATAGTCAGAGGACACGACCATGAAGCAGTAACTCCAAGCACGACCATGACCAGTACAAGCACGGGGTTTGGGATGACCTAGAAGAAGAAGTCTATGTTGTGCAAACTCCGGGATTTGACAAGAAAGGAGAACACAAGGTGTTGAGATTGCACAAAGCCTTATATGATCTACGTCAAGCCCTAAGAGCTTGGAATTCGAAGCTAGACAAGTCCTTGGTGGCACTCGATTTTGAAAGATGCCCGCTAGAGCATATAGTGTACAACGAAGCCAAGAAAAAGGGAGTTTGTTGGTTGAATTTTATGTGGATGATCTGATCATCACTGGAGAGAGTTTCAAGGAAATCAATAGTTTCAAAAGCCAGATAAAGAAAATTATTTAGCATGAGCGACCTCAGGTACTCAGCTACTACTTGGAGATTGAAGTACATTAGAGCTCCAAGAAGATTACTCTTAGCCAGTCCGTATATGCAACAAAGGTGTTGAACAAATACGGCATGAAGGATTGCAATCCAAGACAAATTCCGATGGAACCCCGCCTGAAGTTGAGCAAGCACAACACAGACTCTCCTATGGATAAGACCCTATATCGAAGCATAGTCGAAAGTTTGAGATACTTACTGCACACACGACTGAACTTAGCGTTCTCGTTGCCATAGTGAGAAGGTACAAGGAGAAGCCAACTACGGAGCATGTGGGTGCTATAAAGCAATACCGAGGTATGTGAGAGAAACTTTAAGTTATAGGTGTGTCTATGAGAAGAAGAAAGAAGATTTGGGGTTGATCGGTTACTCGGATAGTTACCTAGCAGGTGATACAGATGATCGAAAGAGCACTTCAGGCATGATGTTTTTCCTTGGGTTGAACCCAATCCGTTGATGTTCGTACAAGCAAAAGTAATCGCTTTATCCTCGTGTGAAGCAGAGTACATTGTAGCTTGTGCGGCAGTGTGTCAAAGGGTATGGTTAGAATGATTGTTGACTAATATGCTAGAGACAAAAGTTAAGAAGGTAATTCTGAAGATCAACAATCAGTCTGCAATTGCGTCGAGCAAGAATCTAGTCTACCATGAGAGAAGCAAACATATCGACACCTGTTTCCATTACATTAGAGAATATGTGGAATAAGAGGCGATAGAGGTACATCATGTTTGCACAGAAACCAAGTCGCTAACATCCTAACTAAGTCGCTCAGAAGAATGAAGTTCACAGAGATGAGAGAGAAATCGGTGTGCAAAACATCAACGGAAGACAACAAGCTTAAAGAGGAGATTGATAGGGTTAATCTAGTTGTCTTGTGGTCTGGTTGAATCCATGATCAGAGTATATCTATGACTACGACAGTCTATATGACCAGTTCGAGTACTGTAGCAGTCAATGGTCATAAAGTATTGTAGCAGTCGTAGGTGTAAATTCAGAGTTCAGAGTCCGTTTAGGATTCAGAACGGTTTTAAAGGAAAGCCAGGGTATGTCTATGTAGGACTCTCAATGTGGGATGCCGCATTGGTTATGGAGTTATGTATGTTGCTTCTCTATATAAGAAAGACGAAAAGGACGTAGACGTATCGCATCGAAAAAAGAAATCAATTTGTGTTTACTTGTGTTCGTGTGTGTGATCTCAAAGTTCAAGTTCATCGCCCGTCTAGGCCCTAGGAAAATTTCCCAACATGAAGTAGAAGAGGGAGGCGGTGGCGGTGGCACTGGAGTGGTGGACGGCACGAAGATAATGATTGGGGAGGCTCTGCAAGCGACGGCGCTCTCGGCGGGCGACCAAGCACCGCTGGAGGCGAGCGATGCGGTGGCGACTGAGGCGGCTGAGGCGCACGTGTCCACTCTACACGTTGCGCCACTGGGCGGCCTCCCTTCACGGGCGCACACGGCTGCGGGCACTAATGCTTGGGTGGAGCGCGACGAGGACAAGACCATGCTCTACGACATCCTCGTGGTACGCACATCACGTCTCATGAGTCACGACACAAGTAGCTCTTCCAGTGCCACTCGTCCACTCATCGTACTGGTTAACCAACCGCGTGCACGCTTGTTTCGTAGGACACGATGGTGAAGCTGGGCGTGAATAAGGAGGTAGAGAGGGGGGACACGGCGCAGAGGTGCGCAGCACGCCCGACGCCACGGTGTAGCTTGACGGGGTGGCGACGTCTGTCGCTGCTGCCGCCAGTAGTCCGATCCTCATCCTACGACCCCAACTCGATCGCGTCGCCTTGCCTTGAACTATTCCGTGTTGCATGCTCCTTGTACCTTGCACATAGTTTGTTGTATGTCTTGGTTTGCTTGTACGTAACTCGAAGAATTAATGACAAATATAACTTGGGAATTGCTAACTAGTACTAGAGTGTTCTTTTTAGGTTGAGCACGTGAATTTTTATCGTAAGATTTTGCCTCAAGATTTGTGTTCCACTCCCTCTTCGGCTAAGGTGGTAGCTCCAGCGAGTTAGGGTTAGGGTTTGGGTTTGAGTTAGCTTCACTGGAGCCCTCTGGATTTAGAGGGAGGCCGAGGGCAGTGGCAGACCGATGGTAGGCAACGCTGACAATGGGGTGGCGAGGCGGTGGCAGCGCTGCCTCGACCGTGGCCCGAAAGAGGGTGGTGGGCAGTGGAAGTCGGCGGGCGTGACGAAGACGTGTGGTTAGGAGGCGGTGGTTCTGGCGGTGGTAGCCGCCAGAGACAAGGAAGGAGGACGGCGTGGGGGATTTCGTCGGAGAGGAAGAAGAATGTGGGGGGGGGGGGGTACGGGGTGGCTCGCCGGAGAAGAGGAAGAAGGCTGCACGGAATGGAGAGATGCGGGAGTGGTGGCGGCGGAGGCCCGTCGGCAGGCAGCGCCGGCGCTGGAACGGCGATGGCATGGCGGCGGGGCGGCGGCAACAACGGTGAGGAGGGCCGGCGGCTAGGGTTTAGAGAGGAGAGAGAAAGAGGAGAAATATATATGATTTAGAGGAGGGATGAGATCATTTAGATCTACATTCACGTCTCAAAATTTGAGTGTATTTAACAAAAAAAACTTACATATTCATTAGACACCTCCATAAAACTTATACTGTGAACAGCACGTGGGCTAATTGCAAGTGAACACTGAACAGTACGCTGGTACCTGATGCGCGTGTAATGCCGATCGAGCTACTCCGAACGAGAGCGAAGTGGCGATCGAAAAGACAAGAATGAGCTTTTTCGCGAGGTACAAGACCCGATCGAGCGCCGAAACAGCAGCACAGAGCCGAGCATAGATGGCACCAGTAGTATGCTGTATCCGCACGTAGACGGGAGATTCAATTTTTTGTCACTCTTAAAATTGATACCGAGACTCTGTCACTTACATGTGGAGTTATCTGAGTCACTAACAATGGGCCCAAGTGGCAAATCTGTTGCCACCCAAATCGTAAAGGTGGTAAATAAATAAATTTTCCCACGTAGACAGCAAGTGAATTCGCCTGGAACAAGCGCCATTATTTAAACATGTCGATCGAGCCGCACGTTTTCTCTGGAGTAAGAATTGAAATTTGGTTGAACATTGATCCTAGTTCAGTTTAGTACTGCTGCACTGGTACAATGTCAAGCATGTGCTGCCACGTTATTGGTCTGTTTTTTTAGACTGCCGTTTATAACTTGTGGCTATGGTTTATAACTTTTGTCTATTCGTGAGAGAGAGTACAGAGTAAGAAAAACTTATGTACGATTTTAACCAATATAAATGAAGTTGCTAAAGTATATACTACATCAACTTATAGATTTCATCCTAAAAAGATACTCGACTTAAAAGCTAATTATTGTAGAAAAGCATTTTACAATAGAAAAATTAAAAGCAGAAGCCAAAAAAAAATAAAAATGGCCCTACAACAGATACGATTGGCGCAAAGTGATAAATGAATGACAACTAGCTACATATATATGTGCGTTTGATCTGCCTCTGGCTGTCTCGATCTTATAATTGCCTACGTCTAGCGGTTTGCTAAGATTTAACTAACTAAAGCATGGGATCCCCGGCCCTAATCGATCTCTCACTAACCTAACTACATATGAATCGCGTGCACATGCAAATGTTGGCCAGCCCCCTCTCGATTTGGAACTACCAACCCAACCCGACGTGTGCGCGAACAACGTTCGACGATCGATGCATGCACGCGTGCACTCTACAGATTGAGACGGTCAAGCGAAACGTAGACGACGACGGCGATCACATGCATGCATGTAACGTCTAGTGCCATCACTATCTTAGATAATGATACTAGTATATAGTTATATATGATAAAATAGAAAAAATTCTGTTTTATCAAGTAATAAGTCACATCAGAATATTGCAGCAAAATAATAGTTAGAAACGGTACAATATTACTACAATATCATTGCCATGCAGGGCTATAGTCTTTAATAGGGCTACACCAAACTGTCCAAATATTACAACACTTGAAAAAAAGTGGTATCAACTAATAATTATATAAATACGGAAGATAGTAGATAGCGACATGCTAATATACTCGGGATCATGTAAACAGCTACTGGCCGTCGCCTACTCATCCCAACCTCCATATAGGGCATCTATCAAGTATGCATCGTATTGCGAGCCAATCTCGCTTTCTGCAGCATAGCCGGGTAAAGCATGGTACCGACTCACCTCTAAACAAGGAGGATCAATAGTAAAGATGAGTATAAAAGTACTCAGCAAGCATTAATAGCAAATATGTAATGGTATGACTCATCTCTTCGTAATCATGTATCCTATTCCATCTTTTCCTCAATAATAAAATAAGTTATTAAGTTAAAGAGAGAATTTATATGTTTTAGTATTTCAAATACTATTAATCACCCTGGTGAAATGAAAGAACCCCAGTTGGTCTTTCATAGGCTTCAATCCAAGAGACACACATGAATTCATGATTTAATTAAACTGCGCAGGCTTGTGTTACTTTAACCATAGCTATTCCAAGCTTAGCAATTCATTAGATGTGGTGCCAAGTTAGAGTATAGAATATTTTTTTCTAGTTTCGTGGGTCTAGGGTGGTCTCTTACCCTTACTCGACACCTCACATGACTAAGAAGTAGTTGTTGGTCGAATAATGTCTCTCTTTTTCTGACACTCCACAAAATTAAATATATGCGTCGGTGTCGGACCCCAAGTTTAATACCTGGAATCCTCTGTGATAACTCTGCATTATTCCCTGGATCAGTATATAATGCTCACAGATACAATGCTGCATCATTTCATACACAATAGATTCATACATTACAATACCAGAGTTCAAATAGACCACGTCGGGCCAGGGTTACAATAGGGCCGTCAGGCCAAATGTCTTACAATACATAAAAGTGGAAGCGGAAGCGGAAGCGTACATAGCGTAGGGGCACAACTCACCACATGCAAGCGACTGGGATAACCCGAGTACCAACGCTATTAACCAGAGACCTGGCTAATAACAAAGGCACCCGCCAAAACTAGCCTGGTCAACTTTACTGAGGCGAGAGGCAAGACTACCGAGGCCTATTCTAATAACCACCATCTTCATTTCCTTCGGCATCCTGATCCTCATGATAAGCGTAGTGCTCTTGATTCACATCTTCTGAAAGGGGGGTTAAGAGCGAGATTGAGCACAAACAACCGTGCTCTGCGAGCCAACACACAGAATGCATATAATTATAGATGCAAGGCTATTCAAGGAAGGCTCGGGTTCTTTTATTTACAGAAAGCGACATGTGGAAATACCATAATTTAAAATTTCTATGACCTAGCATTTTTCAAGAACTTATGATTTAAATACTGAAAGTGTGCAATAACAGAGTAGTTTCCAATTCCAAATTTTATGGTTACATCCACCATATTTTATGGTTACATCCACCAATTACTAACATTTTTGCATAGCATGTTACTTCCACCTTAATACCAACACTGGAGTACATCCCTCCAGGTCAAATTACCAAAGTCAGGTTACATCTGCCTGACAGATTTCTCCCCACCCACATTAGTTTTTAAATAGAACTAACTCGAGGAAGATTTCCGTGTCTGCCCTTGACCGTGGGCATGGCTATTCGAATAGTTTGTGTATGTACTCTGCAGAGACTGTACATCTTTACCCACAAGAGATAATTGTCCCGATGGTTCTACATGATTCCTTCGACATGCAGATCGAGAAAATATCACGAGGCCTTTACAATACCTCACACTCTAGCATTTCACTCCTATGGGGTTACGTCCATAGGTTGTGCGGGATGTCCACCATAGGTTAGCGCAGTCGGACTCCACTCTCCACATACGCTATCCTAGGCGACGTCACCTACATCCGGTGTCCCATTCCAAGTGGGGCTTTCACTACCCACCTACACACGTTCTCCGTGAAATAACTAGAGAGTTCAGTAAATTATTTAGCCAAGCCTACAATATGCCAGTTTGTGGTTGTACTGTTATACACGGAGGGTCCACACAGGATTAAGTCCTTAAATTGTTCGGGCGGTTCATTCCACAATCCCCTGTGTTACATCCACACCCACCGTTCTTTCCACCCGCCCAAATAGGTTCAGCAGATTTTAGGGTTTTGAGAAGCATAACACAAATCAACATATTTGTTCAGCCATGTAAATCCCATGACTATCCCAAATCTAGTGTTCATGATTAAAGAGTGAGTAACAGGGTTACTAGAACCCTGGACTTGACAAATTTTAGCATGGCAATAATAAGTCGTATAACTACCATTCCAGTGTTCACATCTAGGGCGACAATGATCATGGGAGTTCAAATGTTACTGGTGAAGTATTATATCATTAGGTGGGCATAAGGTTATTAACTACCTTAAGACTTACATATTTTTAGCACATAAAATAACGCATGCAATTTTTATAGTTTAAACGAACATAGTTTCACAAAATGTAGGCGCAAAATGATCAAAGTATTGACTCGCCTGGATCAAAAGCTTGGAGGTCTTGTGCTGCTTCAAGCGGGGTCTCGTTCGCGTCGTCGAACTCTACTCGGACGGGAGAAACCGGAAAAAGCAACACGAGAAAACGAGAGCCGAATAAGAACCAAATAAAGTAAAACAACTCAAATGAACTCGAAATTGAACCAAACCAGAACCATTAGACAGGTCTTGATTTTAGAAGAATTTAGAAGTTGGTTTCGTTAAGTTCGGAGTTATGGTTGAAAAGTTATAGCATCTTAAAGTTCTATTTCCTGGAAAATCCGGGAAAAAAGAGAAAAAGGAGGGGAGCTTTATTACATGACAGATGGGCTTAATTAGTGGTATTTTAATGCTATCGGTGGGGGTTCTCTGCTCCGGCTCCTCACGACCGCAGTCCGCGGGCGCCGGGGCGGGGGGGGGGGGGGGGGGGGGCGGGAAGCGAAGTCGGCCGGCGGCGGTGGGAGCACGGAGGGGCGGCGGTGTCGGCCGGAACGGGCCACCCGTCCAGACGCGCACCTCGGGGAGGAGCCTACCGGTCGGGCTCGGCGGGAAGGCGGCCCACGGCGGCCAGTGCGGCGGCGGAGGCAGGGGAAAAGGCGGCGGCGACTCGGGCGGTTATGGTCTGATTGCTCGCCGTGGAAGCGTCTACGAGTGTCCACGAGCTCACCTGGAAGGTTAGCCGAAGCCGAGAGGGAGTAGGGCGGGCTGGCGGCGGAGACGTGCTCGGCGGCGAGGAGGACCCCGGTGGCGGCTCGCCTGGGAAGGAGGCGGGGTCCGGCGAGGTGGGGAGGACGTTCACGGGGTCCCAGGGAAGCTCCTCGTGCGGGGAATTGACCGGTGGCGCGGCGGTTCTCCGACGGGACTCGTCGCTGGGTTCGGGGAAGGAAGAGCCCGCCGGCGGCCTGCAGGGAGAGGAGAGGAAGATTAGGCCGGGGAGGAGGAAGAGGGAGTAATGGCGAAAACGGGGGAGAGCTCAAGGGGTTCCGGCGGCGACCGGTGGTGTTCGGAGGAGGGGATTCCCGGTGGGCGCTCGCACTGCAGGGGAGGCGATGGTGAGCTCGGCGTTCTTTATGGAGGACAGGGCGGCTCGTCGGGGACAAGGCGACAGGGAGTCGTGCAACCACAGTGCACGCAAGGTGACCGCTGGCAGAGAGTACCATGGCAGCCATTGGCGTAGGGAGATGGTGCACGACCGGGGACGCGAGAGAGGTGACAGGAGGCGCTGCCGCTGCCAGGCGCTGATGGCGAGGAGCGGTGCTGAAGACGAGGGCTGACAGCGCAATAACTCACTGACGGAGTTGGTGGCGCATGACGACAAGCTGCAGAGGAGGTGCTGGAACCAGGTGGGAGGAGGGAAAAGCTCTGCCATCAGAGAGGGGAGGAGAATGGGAGGGTGCTGGAATGGCATGGAAGAAGAAATGGATGGCCAGGATTGGCTGGGGAGAAATTCCCTTTAATAATATATACATACGCATATATGTATACGGGTATATATACATATACACATGCATATATCTTTTCTTCACATTCTTAGCCTCCTAAATCCTTTAATCCTTGAAGTATATTTCAGATTCCAGATTTTAAAAGGGTAATTTGATTTACTCCTTTGGAAATAAACAAGGTCTTCATTTTAAATTATTTTTGCATTTTCTAGAATATACACATACACATATATATTTGGAAGCAAAAAGAATAGCCAACTGAGAATAAAAGCTTTTAATTTTCATTAACATACATTTGAATTTTTCAATAAGCCAGGTTTTGAAAATGGGATGTTACAATCGGGCTCACCACTTCCAGGCTCTATATTGGTGCTGGGTCTGCCTGCTTGGATCCACCACTTCTGGGTTATATACCATTTCTGGTTTTCTTCACCTATTTATACTACTTATCCTCATAGAGAATATAATAATGTTGTAGGGCAGTATTTTCTGCTTGTCAAAATGAGAATATGGTTGACACTGAAAATACAGTTCCATACCCGAGTAAAAATGGTTTAATCCTTACATTATAACCATATGTAGAGGACCCCACCTCTGCCACTATCTTTTCTTTCTGGGCACTCTTCACCCACCTATTATTTATCTGTAGGACAGTAACTCCTCCAACTACCTACCATGCCATATACATCATCATTAACATCAAGCACATATTCATCATCATTAACATTAAGCACATGATTTCTCCAAAAAATCATTTTATGCTTGGAGTGGTATTAGTCTAGCATAAAAATAATTTTTTACGCCAAAATACTCTGATCAAAGTGATCAAAGGCACGCTTGCCTGGTATCTGGTAGTAGTTCTCATGTTCAAACACGCTTAGGTAGAGTTCTTTCCCTTGGCTTGGATAATTGCCTACAGTTAATACATAGGCTATGACTTAATTTATGAAAATATAAAAATACACTACATCGAAGTATCTATATGGCAATTATTTGGTCACTTACACCATCATTCGTAGTTATTTTATAGATGTGAGGGTATGTGGGCTTTATCAATTTAGTGTATTCGACAGTTTGCTGTTGTTGGCTAGATATTGCTTATGCATGATTGTATGCATATATGTTTACCTATATGCCCATATACCCTCCTATATGTGTGTATGTATTTATGTATATATACATGCTTATATCCTAACCGGCCCATTTATTTTGGCCTACTGCCAACCCATCTCCCCTTTCCCCTTTTATCTCCTTACTCCCACACGCATTGACTCTCTACTCCCACGAACAACGACGTTATTCCTCTCTCTGCCCACACCCTCTCTTGCTCCCAGCTGCCCGCTGCCCTCTGTTGGCCCTTGGCCGCTGCGTTGTCGGATCCTAGAGACACTGTTGGCTTTGCCTGCATCTCTCCCTCTCGCCCTTCGTCGTCATGTGCCACTTCCCTTCCTCTTGGGCCACCACTGCCCAAGGCACCACCGGCTGTGGTGACACCAACATGACTCTGCTGCCCAAATCTGACTACGGCGCCACTGTCCATGGATCCCCTCCGCCCTACTTACCTCCAGCTAAATCCACCATAGCGGTGACGGTGGCCGCTGCCAGCTGCAGCCTACCAGGATCCGAACCATGGGCTTCTACACCCGTTATTACCCTTGATCTACTCTTTTAAGACACCTTCTACTTGATTTCTACTTTGATTTATATGGATTTTGCTTTTGATTTACTTGTGTTTTGGGTAAGGTTTGTGCTCGAGGTGTATGCACCGTGACGGGGTTTGGGATCTCCCCATGTGCTGGGGAGAATGTGGGTGGCCGCAGGGTGCGCATGGGTGGCCAACTACGAGCATGGGTAGTGCTACTATGAGTTCTCTCTCTGGTATAATCTACCCCCTTAGTCCTCTACACCATCTGTGGATACTACTTGTTCTAATGTGTTGCATGTGCTTTTGAGGTTGCATGTGCGTGTGATCCTGCAAGGTGATAGCGACAATATTGGGAATAAATGTGGGGTTCCTCAGTTGATGTTGTCGGGCTAGATTTGGTACAGTTGATGTTCTTCCCTGGTTCTTCCCCCTCCTAATGCATGCGTGTACTTCTCCTCGATTCTCTCTAGCTCCAGCTTTCCCTTTTCCTCCTTCCCCGATCTGGCAACGGCAGGTTCAATAGTCCATTAGCTTTGGTGATGTTGATTTTTGGGGCAATGATGTGGGTATGGGGATGGGGATGGAGATGGGTTACTCGATCTCCTCTCTGTGTTGGCTGTGGATTGGAATGTGTTTGCTCTCTCTGTCGATGCTCCCCTGGTCCTCATCTCTTTTGCTTGCATGCTGTATGAGTTGGGCTGTGAACTCACAGCTGTTGGTGGATTACTATGGATTGCTGTGTATTTCGATAAACTATTTTTACTGGGATTGGCTGGCAGTGAAAGTGCTCTTCAAATTGATTCATGTTTGTTTTTTATGTTGAATAATGATACCCGATTAGCGAGAGGTGCCGACCGCCCACGAACGATCTTGGTATCTTAATGAGTAAACCCTATAGGATGATATGGACTAACAGGTTCTGATGACAATTCTTTCTTCTTTCTTTTCTTGTTTTTCTCTTTTCAATACACCAGTGCTTTTCGTACAGAAAAGCGGGTTTTTAAACTACGGCTTAGCAAATATTGATGTAAATCTAATTGTGATGTATTTATTTATATTCTAGAGAGGATTGCTGTGGTTGAGATCGAGAAATGTAAATTGAAGTAATCGAACTGTATTTAATCAATTGATGTAATATAGATTGTCATATTGTTATTTGATTTGAAGAAAGAATTTTGATTATAGCTTGACTAATGTGTTGATTTGCTTAATTAGTTGTGTTTATTCTAGATTAAGTTATTAGTGTTAATTAAAAGATGTGGGTTGTCATAATGCATATGTAGTTTAATACGTGCATAGTATGTACACGAGTAACATGGGTAAAGTGCTTTTTACCCCTTTATACATAGGGAATATATCAGGTGCAAATGACCATTTCGGTGCTAACATGTGAACACCAGATTTGCCTTGGATGGCCATGATCTAACCAGGAGAAACCATCTCAAGCACCTATGATTTTTTCACAAAACCCCCGCGCGGGTCTCCCTTTGGCGACGCTCTTGCCATCCGCTTTCCCTCTCGTGTCATGCTTGTAATCCCCTCCACCGCCGCCCCTGTCCATCGGTAGCGTCGCCACCTCCATCCATCCGCAACGTCGCTGCCTCCCCCATTGCATAGCCAATGTCCTTCCCAGCCATCGCGATGCACCTGGGCTAGCTTGTTGCATCTCCCACTCGATCCCATCCTCACAAGCTAGGGTTAGGGTTAGGCGTCATCGTCGCCTTGACCTAACACCATCACACCGCCCCACCCGACTTCGATCAACTCCATCGAAGCCTGAGGTCCACGCCGCCATCTAAGATGCGTCACCTTTAGACGTCGGCAGGCAATGGTCCATGTTTCGAAAAGTCAATGCCTTATTCTTTTTGAATTTTTGAGATCTAAAATTTGAGTCAATGCAAATGTATATTGTCAGACTATGCAATGGTTGGTGTATATTGTCAGATTATGGATTGGAAATGTATATTATCACATTGTGGAATGGTTGGTGTATATTGTTAGATTGTGAAATGCAAATGTATATTGTCACATTGTGGAATGGTTGGTGGATATTGTCAGATTGTGGAATGAAAATGTATATTGTCATATTGTGGAATGGTCGGTGTATATTGTTATATTAAGTGTCAAACATGATGGATTGGCAGGTAGAATAAAACACATACACACAAGACAATACTTATTACGAATGGGGTGCTTCCACTTTTGTGGGGGGGGGGGGATACCAAAATGACTTACTTGGTGGAAAGGTGAAGTAATTTTAGCGATAGAGTGCGCATCGAGCCTTTCTTGTCTTGGCAATGCCAATGGCACGCTCTCATTAGCCACCAATTCCATGCCTTCTACATTGTGGCAAAGAATATTATCAAAAATTAACTAGTAGGGAACACACAACCAACATCATCAATCCATCGGCACAACTGCTACTCGTCCAAAGTTAATCCAACCCATAAGTAGATAGTTCATTACCATCTCCAATCTATCTAATTTTTTTTTGCATCGCACAGCCACAAAACCAATATCAATAGAAAATTCTAGGGGGGGGGGGGGGGGGAGGGGAGGAATGTGTCTTACCTCAACGGCACTGGTGTTGGGGATGGAGGGAGGGGGCCGTACGGTGGTGGAGGCGGCAATGGGAAGATACCAGGCGGGAGGCAGCGGCGCTTGGAGAGGAGGCTGGGAGCGAGGCGGCAATGCTCAGGGAGGGAGGTAGCATCGCTCATGGAGGAGGCCAAGTGGGAGGTGGCTAGGGGCAGATTGGAGGGCGGCAACACGCCCTACCCCTAGCTCCCGTGCCTGTAGGGATGGGATCGAGTGGGAGAGGCAGTGAGCTGGCCCTGGTGCACTGTGATGGCTGGAGAGGACGCCAACCATGTAGTGGGGGAGGGAGGCGGCGGCGCTACGGATGGAGAGAGGTGGCGGCGGAGGGGATTACAAGCGTGACACAAGAGGCAAAGGGGATGGCAAGAGCAACGTCAGAGGGAGACCCATGCAAGGGGGTTTTGCAAAAAAAAAAAATCATAGGTGCTTACAATGGTTCCATCTACTTGGATCATGGTTGCCCGAGACAGATCCGATGCTCCTAAGCAGCGTTCATATGTTAGCACTGAAATGATCATTTGTATCAAATATGTTTATAAATAGATAGATAGAAAAAAGGACAGCTAGATGGTAGGCTGGCTCGTCTGATCGATATGTAGTTGTGCATGTAGGATGGTAGGCTGCGGCTCGTCTGATCGATATGTAGTTGTGCATGTAGGATGTCCTCTTGCTTGTGATCGATGGGAAGAGAACCTACGTGCGTAATCCTGATCACTTTTACTTGTGATCTGGTTGCTCACTAGCTTGGACTTTCAGGGTCCGATATATCATCCGTTCGATCCTAACACGGAACAAATCAATGCAACTCCTCCCCTCTGACATCGATCGAGCTGATGCATACAGTGAAAACCTCGGAATGTATCGTATGGACGATGCAAAACATGCAAACGGGCGGGAATAGGACTGAACATGTACATGCGTACGTAAGCGTTGCACGTAACTTCCTGTTGTCCAAATAGAGATGCAACCGATGCGGCAAGCTTTCTTGTCCATTCGATCGAAGAGTGGGGTGCAGCCGTGCAACTGCAATGGAAACTTTTTTATGGCTACATGGCAGACGGACACACGCCCTAAGCGCACATACGCATGCGTGTCTCTAACCTGCACTAGAAAAATAGTCGGAGGCACAAAGGTATCTGAAGCACGGGAACGTGCTCTCCCACTTAACCATCATATGTGTATATCTAAAAAATTATTGGGTGAGCGCGCCGAGCAGACTCAAACATAGACAAGCTGGAAGCAACGCTGCGCTCTCAGCCAACTGAGCTACGATACGATGGGCTCTCGGCTGCAATGGAAACAAAGGTAGCAGATATGTGTACAGAAGGGGGCAAAAAAAGGGAGTTTTAGCGGTATTAGCACTTTTTCGATGTGTTTTTTTATAAGAATAGCATCCCTTGCACGTAATTGTAAATTTGGCACCTTTTCCGCACGGCCATTGTGCGGAAAGCAATGAGCGGGTGACATGTCGGGGTGCCGCATGGCATCCGTGTGGCATCGCTAAGACCACACAGCCACCGTGCGGCCCTCCCTCACCCGCACGGCCACCGTGCGGTGGCTAATTAGGCCGGTTAATTAAGGTTTGTTAATTGCAATTAGAAAATTTATTTAGGTGTACCACTTGCATAAATTTTTAGATATAGCAAATGAGGTTATTTTTTTCATAATTTTATCCATTATGAATTTTACTTGAAAATTCAATTAATTGTACCATTTATAGGAATTTTTTAATATAAAAAATGAGCTCCAAAAATTATGGTTTTTTTGAAGGATCCTCACATAGAGGACTTAATTTTGTAACCTTTTCATAATTTTATATGTTCCAAAATTATCTCAAAAATTAAGGATTTAGATCTCAAAAATTAGGATTTTAGGTTTCAAAAATTAGGATTTCATGATTTCATATGATTTGGAATGTGAGAAGTTTAGTTCAACATGACTACTCTAGGTAAGAGACACCGATACGGTCCCTCGGAATGATTTCATGTGATATGATTAAGGTCCCTCGGATAGCATTAAGCGGGAATCCCTCTTCCCCGGTCACGCGCATGAATTGATGCCGAAGTGCATGAAATTACGGGTGTTTTTGGCCGAGGCACATAAAATGACAGCCGTTTTTGGTGGTGCATTACATGAATCTTTCATACATGAATTTTTGAAGTTTTATCTACCTCGTTAGTACTATGATACGGAGCAACAGATGCATTCGGACCATGCACGAACACATGACTTTAGGAGAAACGAAAAATATGGCAGGTACACTGTATGAGGATCCTTAAAAAAATTTATAACTTTTGGATCACATTTTTTATATTAACAAATAGTATATTTAATAAATTTTGAGTAAAATTCAGAATGGATAAAATTACAAAAAATTTATACAATCAAGTACATTGTGTTAGGAAGCTTCACAAACATTTTTGTAAGTTTTTAAACTTATTTGCTATATCTATAAATCATACAAATGGTACACCTAAATGGATTCACTAATTATGTAATTAACAAACTTTAATTAAACTGGCTAATTGGCCACTGTACGGTGGCCGTGCGGATGAGGGAGGATCGCACGGTGGCTGTACAGTCTTGGCGATGCCGCACGGCTGCCGTGTGGCACCTCTGATGTGTCGCCCGCGCATTGCTTCCGTGCCGTGGCTGTGTAGGGAAGGTGTCAAATCTATAATTTTCGTAGGAGGGTTTCTATTTTTGCAAAAATTGACAGAAAGTGCCAATACGATCAACAACTCAAAAAAAGGCCATGCATGTAGGAGAGGGTGCGCTGCACGAGGTACGTACTTAGAATGGGGTTGAGAGAAATTTTGGAGGGTTTATTCTACTTTTACATGATATAAATCCATGGGCTGTGTTTAACTATTTCGAGGGATGGCAATGCTATGACTAAAGGTTTCTCGTGCAATTTACTATGGTTGGTATCGATTATATAGGTCAACTGCTTGTAGTTACTACGGAACATCTTATATGTATATTCTCAATTAATTGACGCAGATATTATATACCCCAGTTCGATTCGAATATAAGATATAAGCATATCAGCAGATAACAATAAGATATTATGCAAAAACAATATAGTTATTGAGTCGTTCTTCCTATTCACATATCTCACTTTTGGTCGTTGATAACAATGCGGTGGTCACTGTTCGAGTATTACTGACCACCCTTTTGTCACATTAGAAGAATAGCCCTAGCTTTATTCACTAAATAATGAGCACTTCTAGCTGTATTAACTGCTCTCATTTGGAAATATTGGTAACTTCTATCAAGTTTAGTACCATATTTTTTTCTATCAAAACATTGAGGATATGCATACATGAATAAAAATTCTTCTTATTGCAATCAGCCGATTAGAAAGTAGACGTAGCTCAGAAAAACAAGTTTGCCATGTCAGCAATAACACATCAAAAGTTTAGAGTCCCACTGGAGACAACACCCAATTTATTTACACAAGTATAAGAAGCACTGGTCGTGGCCATGCTTAGCAGTTGCTAGACATGCTAGACTATCCCTAAGTACAAGAGACAGTGCAACCTACCTAAGAAGCAATCTAAATATCATAATTCTGTATCCTCTACATACATGTGGCAATTTGCAAGAACAGACCGAAGTTTAGCACTGTGGGCTACACTGACTTGGTTGGAATGTGATTAAACCAATGAATGGAGTATTATGAAGTATGTGATTTTTGTCAAGAGTAGAGAGAAAGACATACCTGAATACAGAAGGCTAGTATAGCAAACAGCGGTGTTGCAACGACTATACTAACATGTATAACATGCAAAGGCTAGCTGTACGTGAGGAGAGTATACAAGTTAAGAAGCAGTGAAGGAAGATGCACCATGAATTGTTGAAAATTTTAGTTAGACATATTCTAAATCACCATTTATAATGAATGGAGGGAGAAGTTATTTATGGTTGTTCCATAGCCTGTTAGCGCTTGCTTGAATGTGCATTGAAAAGCATATTAGTGGTAGACATTGTTATAACAGAAGTAAAAGAAAAGACCCGGCCCTCAGCCTGCCCAGTAGTGCTTCAAGCATTGCATTGCAAATATTTCCCTTAACATTTGGAAGATTATTAGTGACAATGTCACCTGGAGACAAATGTCACGAATGTCACATGCAATGCTGCTAGATGACCTAAAGATACGGACAAGGGTTTCGAAAACATGAAAAATAAAGAGAGCATGTAAATAGAAATTTCAAAGACGTCCACCTCTTTTTGTGACTGATAATGCAAATTATGAAAAGGCATTAAGCAATGACTGCAATAGCTCTCTGACAACCGCTCCTTAATCTTTCCAATCAATTATGCAAACTTGGCATCAAAATCCACCACCTCTGAATTGGATGAAGATGACGCCAATGAAGAAATTTCCTCCGCTTGGAGGCTACATTTTGGTTGATCAAACAAAATCAAGCCATCAATCAATTTCAATGGCACAGTCAACAGCTGCAACTCCCTAAGTGACGTTGCCATCCTCAAACCCAAGTGCACAGTCCCAGCCGCAAGGTAATTGATGATCCCCCAAGTATCCAAAAATGTAACAATCCTGTTGAGATCATACAATTTACCTGTGTTTGTAAGAAGCCCCTGGCACTCAAGAAAAGCAAGCTACTTTCCTAGGTTCTTCAAATACTTTGCAATAAGTTTATTCCTTAACAATATGTACTTCTCCAGTGTGTGCCCCGTCGATTTCCCTGTAAAGAAGTGTGGCACTACCTACCTGTCTAGCCTGTGCACTGTGCCTAGGGTGAACTAATCTACAAATCACAAACCAGTTCATGTTGTAATATAATATACTTAAATTAACACATGTTTCCTAATTTAGGCTTTGGTTGCAAAGAGCAAACCTGAGTGCTGGACACGACATGGAGGCGGCTCTGGAACTGCTTGGGCATGCCATGCCCCTCCATGAGGGGGTGGCGTGCACACATAAGAAGACGGCTTATTAGGATCTGTCGAAAGGGGGTGATCAGGAAGCACCTCAGAGAGCACCTGGAGCTACCCCGTGCGAGATGTTCTCTAGTGTTGGTAGTGCCATGGCAGAGCCATCACCTGCATATATATGTGGATTGCTCAGTTGCGACGACGGAGAGGAGGGACGGGTGTGACCAGTTGACTACTCAGCGGGTGGTGGCAGGGAAGATGCAGACAAGCTCGACCGAGGAGAGCACCTCCGCCTCGTGGAGGTAGAGCACAAGGTCCTCGGGCGCCTCACCGACTAAGGTTTCGTCGTCGTCATCCTCCACCGCACCTGATGGGATGGCGGTGCCATCGTCATCGTTCGTGGGGGTGGGGACGAGGGAGTCGGAGTCATTAGAGTAGTCTACCGTGGCTACGGATGAGGAGGGCTTGAACATGATGGTGAGGCATTGGAGTTGCACTTCCGCTACCATCATTTGAGGTGAAAATCTAGGAGTTAGGATTCAGAATTAGGGGGCGGCATGGGTTAGTACTAGATCGGAGAACTAGGGTTTGGGGGAGGGGTTAGACGTACAAACTTAGGGTGGATGAGGCCTTGCGTGGCATGATCGGTGGCAGCGGTGATGAGGTTTGGGAGTGTGATTACGAGTGAGGGGACCGACCGACTCCATGGGTAGGAGCACTACTACAAAACAAGGTATACTAGATGTCTCACCACAGATGGTTCATGTGGAGTCGTCTGTGCTTTGATTATTATAGACGGTTCATGGCTAAAACCATCTCTGAAACTAACATAGACGGTTAGGTTTAAAAGCCATATGTGACATATGCATTATCACAGACGGTTTTTAATTAGAACCGTCTATGAAACTATCACAAATGGTTTTTATTTACAACCGTCTGTATTTTGTCCTTTGTCATATGAACTACATAAGCTACTAAGACGAGAGACAAATTCAAGACAAACTTATTACAAAAGTCCCAAAAAAGAGATTCCCAGATCTTAGTCTTTTGGGCTTCATATGCTTCTTCTTCGACTTTTGCAGTTGGAGAATCAGCCGCTGAGTTCTCGAATGCCGTGAAGATTAGCCTTGCCCTCTCCACTTCCTCCTCTAGCCTAGGCAAATCATTAGCATGGCCCATAATCTCAAAGAGGGTGCTATGATAAGTTTCCTCAGAATCGGCCGCTTCTGCTTGATCGGCAATGTTATCCATGTGTCTCTCCACTACCGCAAGAGTTTCTTCCGCTTTTGCACATTGCAGAAAAGAACGAGGCTGAGGGCGGTTTTCCTTTCCTAAGTGGCAACGAGATACCTTTGTCGACGGCAGATGATGAGGTCCAGCTGACGGATGGAAGTGAGTCGAGGAAGGAGAGCAGGGCGTGAGCGGAGGAGCTATTCTGGATGTAAATTGTAAGGTTGTGGCCGAACAACTCATGATGGATAGATAAGAGGAAGGAGATCAAAAGAATATTAGATGCCATTATTGAGAAATCTGATGAAGAAGATGAGGGAGAGGATAGTTTAAAAGAGCTGGATTAGAGCACGTATATTTAAGCGTTATCACAGATGGTTCGTATACCAAACCATCTCTAATATTAATATCATAGACGGTTTATATGATGAACCATCCCTGATATGTGCCTTATCACAGACGGTTCGTATAACAAACAGTCTCTGGTAATGACACGTCACCGATCTGTGGCGTATTCTCCAGGATTTCGATCTCACCCATCTATTCTCTTCACATTGAATGGCAGGCACCGGTTCCTCCCACCGCTCGGCCCTTATTAATTACTCCCTATCTACCTTTCCACCGGTAGTCACGCGTGAGTTCATCCACTATATAGCTAGCCTCCTGCATCCTCCCCTTGACGACGCTGACTACCACCGTGAGCTAGTGCCTCCATTGTGACACCACGATCGACTGCATAATACACTCTTGTCATAAGTATCGTAAGAGTGTCTTATGCAGTCTCACCGTCGTGCCACAAAGGTGACGCTATTTGCCGCCTATCCATTGCCGGTGATATCCGGCCGCCATCTGATGCATCCAACTTGTTACGCCGATTACCGCCGTGAGCTAGCGCCTCCGTTGTGACACCACGGTCGACTACACAACACACTCTTGTTGTAAGTGTCGTAAGAGTGTCTTGTGCAGTCTCACCGTTGTGCCACAAAGGTGGAGCTACAACTGCCTCTTCATTGCCGGTGATATCCGGCTGTCATCTGATGCATCCAACTTCTACTGTCTGCTAGGATATCTGCTTCTTATATATTCTTGCCATGTTAAAGAGTTGGTTTCATTATCTTGTTATGCTGTAATGGTGGATTATAATCATAATGGAAATAAAATGTGCTGTTGTATTTGCCACTGTATTGCTTGTTTTCAAAGTGCATAGGTAACATTATGTTTTGAGACTAGCCAAAAATTAGAAAAATTTAAGGTATACAATAAATTATCACAGACGATTTATGCTATGAATCGTCTATGAAGGGTTATCATAGACGATTCTATATACCAACCATCTGTAATACTCGTCAATCACAAACGGTTCGTAACTAGAATCGTCTGTGATATGTGAGTATCACAGACAATTTTTGATTTGAGCCGTTTGTGATACTCACACATCACGGATGATTCTAGTTACAAACTGTTTGTGTTGTCTTTATCATAGACGGCTCACAAACTGTCAGTGATAATCTCTGATTATCACTGACATATAAATACAGACAGTTCAGAAAACTATCTGTGATGACCCTTTTTGTAGTAGTGGAAGCACCGGCTGCTACATGACCTAAAGACCATGTAGGAGGGAGAGAGGCATGGGAGCGACAACACTATGGGCAGTGGCGCTAGAGCGGGGGCGATGATGGTGGCACATGGGAAGCAGTGGTGGCATCGGGAACGTAGGAGGGAGAGAGGCAGGGGAAGAGGAAAAGAAACTACGGTGACGAATTTGTGAAGGCAAATGCGGGACCACCTGACGGCGCTGATGTTTTTAGGGGCAAACTCGGTAGAGGGGAGGAAAAGAATGTACCACCCACCAACTGGTTCTTTTATGTAGTGGAGATTTCTCAAGGAAAGTAGCTCGTAAGTGGGCCTAGTTTTTTCATTTCACGGCCCAAGTAACATACTAATGGGCCATGTCGTGGCAGATTGATATTCAAGTGTTCACTGCATCGGTTGCAATAATTATAGATCTTATTTATATTTGGCTTTTACTTGTGCCTTCTGCTTAAGGAAGCTAAAAACCAATATGAATATCTGGCTTTTCAAAGTGGTTCGTTTACTCCTCTCACTCTAGTTTTGCTCCGAAGATAAGATAGGGGATCATGGACGTATCACGTATCCCACTTCTCCTACTTCTATCTCGTACATATATTTCTTTTTTATTTTTTCACCATTTATATCCTTCCTTTTAAAATCACTGCTATTCATTGTCGGCTAAAAGACCCGTCTTGTAGGCTGTGCGTCGTCGCATTTGATAAATGTTCTAGATTGACATACGTTCGCTTCTGACCTCCACCCGGCGTCCTGGCTTGCATGAAGTGCGTCATTGCATCTGATAAATGTTCTTGATTGACATATGTTCGCTTCTGACTCAACAGTCTATTGCTGCACGCCGGCCGTTTCAAAATGTTGCCTGTATAATCTCCATCCACTTTCCCGTCATTTCACTCATCTTTCTGCTCGCCTCCCTTCACAATTCAATTTGACCCCCTTTTTCCGTCATCTTCAGTTCGGCGATAGTTTCTGCTTTTCTACAGGCTAAAGTTGAGGGACCGTATATCAGATTTTTTTTTCTACTTATAACTTATGGCTACGGTTTATAGTTTTTAGATTGTGAATGAGAGCGAGTATAGAGTAACAGAAACTCAAGTATGATTTTGATTGATATAAATAAAATCGCTATAATGTGTACTACAATCAACTTGTATATCCCGTCTTGAAAAAATGTCATGTTTAAAAATTAGTTATTATAAAAAAGCCGAAAAGTACTATTTAGATGCTGAAAAAAAGAGGTCCGATATCATCAAGTGCTTAGTGTTGAACGGCATTTTATCCATCGTCAACCGCTTGCTCCCTCCTATTTTCTCTGATTAAGATCAAGGGATGACCATTCAAGTCTTCAAGGTGCAATTCTGGCTCAATTCAATAAATCCGCTTGAGGTTCGATTATCTCTAATTCTTTTTTTTTGTTAGGTTTATTATCATAGACAAAGAACAATTACCTAAGAACCTGCATCTCAGTTCTGCATTTTCTTTCAGAAATTATGTTCTCTGCTTGTTAAAACCTACATTCTTTTTCGTGTGTGAAATACTCTGCTTTTTTATTCTTTTGATGAGAAGTCATCTTTTTCAAGAAAGTAAGAATACTTCTGTGGCTAGAAATAAATTAATCCCTATAGTCATAGTTTCTTTGAAACCTTTAGTTCCATCGATTTCAAAAATAAATGAGTGTTACAAAATTACCTACTAAATATTCAATAAATGGGATTTTTAATTGAACTAATAAGACAGATATGGTGGTGTCATGCTTATGCATGGAAATACCCAACTACTAAATGTGGAAATTAAAGATATATTGGAAAAGATTTTGAAAGATTTGAGAGCTATCGTTTTGAAAGATATATTGAATCTTGGCTTGGCGGCTTGGTGAATTTCAAAATATCATTTCTTATTATATCTTCTGACAAAATAAATCATTGCTCTTGCATCCAAGGAACAAATCTTTAATTGTTCAAAGATTTGTGAGGGATTTTGTTTCGAGAATTTAATAGCTTCAAATAATTATTGAGCTTCTAGTTGGTGACTAGAAAAAAACCCCTACTAAGTTGTACAGTGAGTTTCTTTGAAACATTAAATTCCATCGATTTAAAAAATAAATGAGTGTTAGAAATCACCAACTAAATGTTCAATAATTATTTCAAGGTCTTAAATTCTCGAAACAAAATCTCGCTCGGATCTTTGAACAATTTGTCATTTGATTGTTGGATGCGCTTTCATTTTAATATAAGATTTCAAAAAATAAATGATAGTTTGAAATTCGCCAAACCACCAAGCCAAGATTCAATAGATCTTTCAAGATGTTATCTCTCAAAATCTTTTGCGATATATCTTTCCACATTTAGTATTGGGCATTTCCACGCATCAGTGTGGCACTATGTATCCATCCTATCTAAAGGGTTTATTTTGAGTGACTTTTAGCTAAAAATCACTGTAGTTGGTTGAAAAATACTGTAGCTGACGGTGACTTATTTGGCATAATTAAATTTAAAAATATAAAAATAGAAAAAAAAAACAGGTTAGCCCGTCACGAACAATACAAACGAATATGGGAAAAATAGAACCTACAAAAAAGCTCAAAAAAGCCAAAAAAATCAGAAAAAGATGAAATTGTTGAATAGTGAAAAATAAACTAGAAACTAGAAGCCCAAACCGAAACGAGCGGAGCCTATTCAATTACAAAAAATCCCCATGAATGAACAAATCCGTCGAAACATCCCAGCCGTCCATTTCATGCAGGATGGGGCATGCAAACCCGATTTTTTAAATAACCATATCACCAGCAGATTACGGGCCTGTTCTTTACGGCTTCTAAAAGCGGCTTTTAGCTTTTGTTACAGTACCTAACTTTTAAATGGAGTATTTTCTCACGACGGGATCCACAAGTTAATTGTAGTACACATTAAAAGCCTAACATCTGTATCAACCAAAATCGCATGCGAGTGTTTCTCTTTCTGTAATCTCTGTCACAAACAGTCAAAATTCAAAAATTTCAGCCAAAAACCATAAGTCGCAGCAAAAAAAAAACAGGCTCTGATACTCGGCGCGGGATAGCCACCGTCCAACGGTACGAACTCGGTGCAATCCATGTAAATTAGCAGGGGTATTAGCGAGCGATGTTTCCCTTAATTGCAATCTCACGCCCGCTCTTGCTAATTAGGACATGCCTTAGCCGGGGGATTAAACTAATGGCACCCAATTACAGGCCGCTTCCTTCCGTTAATCATCGCTTAATTGCCTTCGTTGTCCTCTCTGGTTCTTCGCTATTGGGAGTGACTATTATAGAGGTGATTTTTTTATCTTCAATCACTTTTTTATATTATAATTTTAGGTTATTGAGAATATAATTTTAGAAGGAGAGAAATTAATACAATATAATTTTAGATGATTCAGAATATAACTTTAGATAAGTAAAAGATAAAAAATTTTTAATGACGAGTACAATAGCAAAATCGCTCCGTTATATACAAGCGCGGATACCGGTCTCCTTCCTCCGGTCCTCCTCTCTCGAATGGCAAGAAGCACGGAGCGCGGGGGAATGCTGGGCTGCTTCCCCGGCGGTGGCCGGCGGCCGATGTCGCCCCCGCTGGCGGCGGTGTACGAGGAGGGGTCCACGTCGGCGGCATCGATGTCGGTGGGCACGGGCTCGCCGCCGTCCTCGGCGTCGACGTCGTCCCCGGCGTTCCTAGACGAGCTCGCGCCCCTCTACCCCGACGACTCGGAGGCGGAGACCGACACCGGCGGCCTGTCCACAGCCATCGCATCCCGCCGGCTCTTCCTCGCGTCCCCCGGCAGGTCCAACTCCATCGTCGACTCCTCCGAGCACGCCGCCGCGTCCCACGGCGGCAGGTCCGTCCCATCCAACGCCGTCCGCTCGTCTGCCGGCGCCGCCGCCACCCCCGCCGCCCTTGCCTCGGCCGTCAAGGCCCCGCGCGCCCGCGAGGATGACGACGCCGCGGTGCGGCGAATCTCGGTGTCGACGGAAGCACCCCGCGCGGAGTTCCTCAGGTCCATGGTGGAGATGGCGGACGCGCTGGAGCTCGACCCGCGGCGCGGCGCCGACCGCACCCGCCTCCACGACCTCCTCCTCTGCTACATCGCGCTTAACGACCGCGACTCCCTCAGGTACATCCTCGGCGCCTTCACCGACCTCCTCTTCCTCCTCAACGCCTCCAATTCCACCACCACCACCGACGGCGGAAAGCGCGAGGCGTAGGTATGATCAACGGACAGATCAATGATACCGCGCGGACGCCACGCATGCAGCGCCCATGGTTTCCTTCTTTTGTATGCTTGCCGGCTTCTTGTCTTTTAATCTCTCGTCTTTCTTCAGTTTGCCTTAGCTAGCTAGCTGATGGATCGATGTAGGCCATGACCATTGTAATACACTCGTGCTAAGTTGATGATGATTATTGTAGCGCATAAGATATATCGTGTTCTTAGTTTTTTACTCCTGTCGTCGCTACCGCACTTAAGATAATGACAATAGCTTGCACTTCATGGTTTAATTTAAGAGAAAAACTAAAGAAATGCATACCGTTTTCTTCTCTAGCGACAGTAAAGCCTCTCCTTCCTCCTCCGCGTTGCATCCCCTTCCTCCTCTAGTACCGCCACCTCCCCTTCCTCCTCCACTGCTGGCTCCAAATCTGACTACAGGGGCCGCCAACGCAACGACGGATTCATCACACCATCACCCCTTGGGTGTAGAGAGAGGTCGAGAAGACAGTAGTCTGACGGTGGGTGATGGCGGAGGGCCTTGGGCGGTGGCGGAGGGAGGAACGTGCGAGACGGTGACGCTATCAATATTAGGTTGGGCAGGGTGGTAGTGGCGAGGAAGAGGAAGACGGTGGCGTGGCGAGACAGCGAGATCACCGCTGGCCACAAGTGGTGGACAAGGTGGAGGAGGAGTGCGGAGCTACCCACACCCACGCTAGCTGGAGAAAAGAGGGGAGGGGGTCGTAGGGGGAGGGGGCGGCAAAAAAGGAGGCGGGAAAGATGAGAGAGAGCTCACTACTACAGAAAGGCTAATAGTAGACGGCAAATCACAGACGGTTTTGTGAAACCGTCTGTAATGTAAACTATTACAGACGGTTTTAATTTGAAGGCCGTCTGTGGTATTTGTGGCGGGAAAAAGGAGTATCACAGACGGTTCTTACTGCTGAACCGTCTGTGATACTGGAATATCACAGACGGTTTTTATTTAAAACCGTCTGTGATAATCTGGGATTATCACAGACGGTTTTTTATTAAAAACCGTCTGTGTTGTGTCGACTATCACAGCCGGTTGTTGTTAAGAACCGTCTGGGAATGTTCACAGACGGTTTTTCACAAGAACCGGCTGTGATGTTCCTTTGTCTGTCATAATCTAGATCAGAGGTTAATATATAAGTACACATTGCTTCTAATAACTTAACTACAGAACTACTGAGAGAAGAGGTCACAAATTAAAGGCAAATTTATTAATTTCAATTAGAGGCAAATTTATTACAAAAGTCGCACAGGTAAAGAGTTTCCCAGATTGTATTCTTTTGGGCTTCGTAAGCTTCTTCTTCAACTTGGGGACTTGGAGGATCAACCGCTAAATTCTCGAACGCCGTTAAGATTGCCCTTGTCCTCAGCACTTCCTCGTGCAGCCTGGGCAAATGATCAGCAGCATCCATAATGTCATACAGGATAGCATGAAAAGATTCCTCAGAATCTGCCGTTTCTGCTTGATCGGCAAGGCTATCCATCAGTCTCTGCAATGCGTGCAGAGCTTCTTCCGCATTGCGCACATTGTGGAGAAGAACCAGGGTGAGAGCTGTTTCCCTTTCTTGAGCGGCAGCGAGACGCCTCCGTCGACGGCGGAGGATCAGGTCAAGCTGACGGATGCAAGAAAGTCGGGGAAGGAGAGCAGGGCGGGTGCGGAGAAGCTGCTCCAGATGCAAATTGCTGGCCGCCTGTGTAAGGTTCCGGCCGAACAATTCGTGATGAACAGATGAGAGGAAGGAGATGATCACAAGAACAGTAGTAGAAGCCATGTTGTATTGTACATTGTATTGTACGTACGTAGAAGAGACCTGGATTAGGAGCGCATATTTAACCTTTAGCACAAACGGTTCGTATACCCAAACATTAATGATATAGACGCTTCGTATAATGATCGAGAGACGTTAATTAGACGATCGAAACACGAAGCGTTCTGGTATGAAGCTTATCACAGACGGTTTTTTTATAAAAAACCGTCTGTGATAATTTATTATCACAGACGGGTTTTAGTTAAAAACCGTCTGTGATAATGACTACAGCATTTATTGCGCTGCTCAGACCGCATCGTCTTCATTTCGATCCAGATCTAGCCACTGCTGCGCACTTTTTCACTCGGGAGGAAGCTAGAGCGATTTCAGGCGAGTTAATTTGGTGGGAAGAGGCAGAGATTGAGCTTTGAATTAAGATTCAGACTTTCCTGGTTGCTGTAGATATGGTTAGTAATGAAATTTATTTATTTTTAATTGCATTACAATTTAGGTGTAAGTAATCCATGAGTGGTTAGTGAAGATGGTTAATTAATTTGCAAAATTGTTGGTTATATAATAGCTATTGTGTTTGTAATATGAATTGTGCTAGGAAATTAAGTCTCAATATAATAAATGTGGCCGGTATATATGTAGTTATAATTAGTTATTCTAGATTTTAATACTAAGTTGTTATATATGTACGTAACGTAGGACCGAAGTTGGATGTATGCCGCGAGCCGTGTGAGTGAAGAGTACATTAATGGTGTTTCTGCTTTTATAAGAGCCGCCGAGGAGGATATGTTGAATAAGGGGGTGGAATATATGTGCTGTCCATGCACTGACTGCGAGAATTTGAAGATGTTTAAGAACCGAGGGCAAATTGAAGCGCACTTAATTCGGAGGGGTTTCAAAAAGGATTATACGTGTTGGACCAGTCATGGCGAAGTGAATGATCATATGCCGCCGGATGACATCGCCGGTGAAGTGAATGATATGCCCCCGGATGACATCGCAGGTGAAGTGAATGACATGCCGCCGGCTGATGTCGATTGTGGCTCGGATTCGGATAGGTTGCACGATGATAATCTGGATCAGATGCTTCGCGATGTAGAAGAGAACTATGATGAGAGAGAGTATGTTAAATTCCGTGGCTTGATGGAGGACTCAGAGAAACCTTTGTACACAGGCTGCAAGTACACGAGGTTGTCGGGCGTGCTTGAACTGTTGAAATTGAAGGCAAGCAACGGTTGGTCCGACAAGAGTTTCACGGCGCTGCTAGGTCTTTTAGCGGACATGCTTCTGGAGGGAAATGAGTTGCCTAAAACCACGTATAAAGCCAAGAAGGTTCTTTGTCCGTGGGAATGGAAGTAGAAAGAATACATGCATGCCCGAACGACTGTATCCTCTACCGTAAAGAGTATGCAAACATGCATGTATGTCCGGTGTGCAACACATCCCGATACAAACGTAACAATCAATCAGATGATGGCGAGGGAACAGAGGCGAAGAAAGGACCTCCTGCTAAGGTGGCATGGTATTTTCCTATAATTCCCCGTTTGAAAAGGTTTTATGCAAATCCAAAGGAGGCAAAACTGATGCGTTGGCACTCGGAGGAGCGCAAGAAGGATGGAATGCTAAGACACCTTGCTGATTCCGCGCAGTGGAGAAACATCGATAGGAGTTTTGCAGAGTTCGGTGCAGAACCAAGGAATATAAGGTTTGGACTGAGTACAGATGGAATGAATCCATTCAGTAGCATGAGCAGCCGACATAGCACATGGCCCGTGACTCTCTGCATCTATAACCTTCCTCCTTGGTTGTGTATGAAGCGAAAGTACATTTTGCTGTCGATACTTATCCAAGGGCCAAAACAACCTGGGAATGATATCGATGTGTTCCTAGCACCGTTGGTGGAAGATCTAAAAGTACTGTGGAACGAAGGGGTACAGGTATGGGATGCATACAAAGGAGAGAACTTCACTCTGCGCTCCTTATTGTTCTGCACCATAAATGATTATCCTGCCCTTGGTAACCTATCGGGCCATAGTATAAAAGGTGCCAAAGCTTGTACTCACTGTTTAGATGGTACCGAGAGTGTGTGGCTGAGACACTCACGCAAAACCGTCTACATGCGTCACCGCCGGTTCCTTCGGAGGGCTCACCCATACCGCAAGATGAAGAAACAATTTGACGGAGAGAAGGAAGACGGTTCAACTCCAAAGCATTTAAGGGGACGCGAGGTTTATGATATGGTTAAGGATTTAGATGTTGTCCTCGGAAAGGGACGTAAATTGAGGGCTCATGAGAAGAACACCTGGAAGAAGAGATCAATATTTTGGGATTTACCTTATTGGGAGTACCTAGATGTGCGGCACTGCATCGACGTCATGCACGTAGAAAAGAATGTGTGCGACAGCTTGATTGGTCTCTTACTAAACATCCGTGATAAAACAAAGGACGGCGTCAACGCACGGCTTGACTTGGCTGATATGCACATCAGGCCTGAGTTAGCACCGACATGCACTGATAATGCACGAACGTACCTTCCCCCTGCGTGTTACACTCTGTCCAAGGCTGAGAAAACAGAACTGTGCCAGTGCTTGCATGGTGTCAAAGTTCCGTCTGGTTACTCCGGCAACGTGAAGAAACTTGTTTCGATGCAAGATTTGAAGTTAAATGGCATGAAGTCTCATGATTGTCATGTGCTGATGACACAAATGCTCCCTATTGCAATTAGAAATATTTTGCCGATCAAAATCCGAGAGACAATCATGAGGCTATGTTATTTCTTTTAACACAATTGCTCAGAAGGTCATCGATCCCGAAGGACTAGATGCTCTGCAGGACGAGGTGGTGATGACTCTATGTCACCTTGAAATGTATTTCCCTCCTTCGTTTTTCGATATCATGGTCCATCTCATTGTTCACGTTGTGTGGGAGATAAAAATGTGCGGGCCCGTATTCCTACGTAGCATGTACCCATTTGAGAGGTATATGGGAATTCTCAAGTCCTACGTACGGAATCGTTCTCGGCCGGAGGGCAGCATCGTCGAAGGTTATGCAAGCGAAGAGGTCATTGAGTTTTGTGTCGATTATATGGCTCAGATTCAGCCGATAGGTGTCCCTCAATCTCGTCATGAGGGGAGGCTGAAGGGTCTTGGAACTATCGGAAGGAAAGCAATCACTCCAGATATGGACATGTATACTCAAGCCCATTTCACGGTGTTGCAACACATGACTGAAGTGGCGCCTTATGTGGACCAGCACAAGGGTGTGCTTCGGCAACAGAATCCGGAGCGGCCGGATGTTTGGATCATGAGGCAACACAACCGTCGGTTCAACCAATGGTTGAAGGAGCAAATCGCTAGGAGCTCGCCGAGTGAGACGCTAACATGGTTGGCAAAAGGGCCGACATTTACAGTTGTGACATGGCAAGGATATGACATAAATGGGTACACATTCTATACGCAGTCTCAGGATGTCAAGAGCACTAACCAGAACAGCGGTGTCCGCATAGATGCATTCAGTACCGATGGGTCGAGAAATTCGTACTATAGCTTCATAGAAGAGATTTGGGAGCTCGACTATGTGGTTTTCAAGATCCCCTTATTTTGCTGCCGTTGGGTGCATCTCCCACAGGTGAAGGTTGACAAGTACGGTGTCACGACCGTGGACCTCCAACGTGTCGGGTACAAAGATGAACCATTCGTACTCGCCAATCAAGTTGTTCAAGTTTTCTATGTAACCGACCCGGCAAATAAGAAACGCCATGTAGTTCTTCATGGAAAAAGGAGAATTGTCGGAGTGGAGAATGTAGTGGACGAGGAGGAATACAATCAATTTGACGAGTTACCTCCTTTTGGAAATGGCATAAGGGTCGACGATGAACAACGTGACGAAACTAGTTACGTACGCATTGATCATGATGAAGGGCTAATTTTTAAAGGAAATAAGCAAGTACAATAAGAATGTATATGTGAAAATGTGTGACAATTTTGAGATGTATATGTGAAAATGTGTGATGTAGTCAATTTTGAGATGTATATGTGGAAATGTGTGATGTAGTCAATTTTGAGATGTATATGTGAAAATATGTGATGTAGTCAATTTTGAGATGTATATGTGAAAATGTGTGATGTAGTCAATTTTGAGATGTATATGTGAAAATGTGTGATGTAGTCAATTTTGAGATGTATATGTGAAAATGTGTGATGTATTTGAGAATGACAAAATGTATCAAGAAATACACTGTGTGAATGCAGCTGGTTGGTGTTGTATATGAATGCAGCTGTTTGGTAGTTGATATGAATGCAACTGTGTAGTTATTGGTGGTCTTAATTGCAACAGCCGGCAAAGGCTTATCACAGACGGTTCTAAACTTAGAACCGTCTGTGATAACATATCACAGACGGTTCTAAGTTTAGAACCGTCTTTTTAACTCAAAAACGTCTGTGATATGTTATCACAGACGGTTCTAAGTTTAGAACCGTCTGTGATAATCTTCCTACATATACCCTCTCGCTAGGGTTTTCCGTGTGCGCTGCAGTTATTCGATTAGATCTAAATCCCGAGCCCGTCGTCGCCGCCGCCTCCCCGAGCCCTCGCCGGCTGCCTCCCCCAGCCCTCGCCGGTAGCCTCCCCGGACGAAGACGTCGCCGCAGCCTCCTCCTCCTCCGTCGCCGCCTCCCCGAGCCCGTTGCCTCCTCCTCCGTCGCCGCCTCCCCGAGCCCGTCGCCTCCTCCTCCTCCGTCGCCGCCGCCTCCTCCTGCGTCGCCGCCTCCTCCTCCTCCGTCACCTCCCCGAGCCCGTCGCCTCCTCCTCCTCTGTCGTCGTCGCCGCCTCCTCCTCCTCCTCCTCCGTCGCCGCCGCCTCCTCCTCCTGCGTCCCTAAGGTCACCAAAACCGTAAGGTCTTCAAATCCCTCCCCGAGCTTCATGCTTACTGTTAGTGTTTAGGGTTGATGCTTGATGCTTCATACTGTTATGGTTAGTTGCTTAGTACATATTTAGGGTTGATGCTTCATGCTTACTGTTAGTGTTTAGGGTTGATGCTTGGTACATATTACATTGGTACATTGTTTACTGCAGTAGCTTAATTAGTTTGCTATTTGGTACATATTACATTGTTACATTGTTTACTGCAGTAGCTTAATTAGTTTGCTATTTGGTACATACTACATTGGTACATTGTTTACTGCAGTTGCTTAGTTTACATTGGTACATATTGCTTGTTGTGTTAGTATATAGTATATAGTACATAGTATATAGTTTGAAATCATTTGGGTCCCCCTTCCCTCTACTCCTCTCCTCCCTTCTCCCCCTTCCCTCTACTCCTCTCCTGATATCTTTCTAGTGTATCTGGATAAAGAAATCTTGCGATTATTGCAAAAGATACATTGACCATTTGGGTGGAAAGAAATACATTGTGTCGTCAGGCTCATGACTGCCAATTTGAAGCATAGCGTAGCATCCGAGGCACATCCAAGGCCTGCAGCTGTGTCTTGAGGAATACCAAGAGCTGGTCTTCAGATGTGGCATTCCTCAAACTATAAATTATGAATCTTATTCTCATAACCCATCTGAATACCAGCTCTTGGCATTCCTCAAGACACAGCAGCAGGCCTCGGATGTGCCTCGGATGCTATGCTTCGAATTGGCAGTCATGCGCCTGACGAAACAGTTGATCTTTCCACCCAAATGCTCCATGTATCTAGACAAAAAAACAGCAAATGAAGCAAGTGACATACTATAGTGTTCCCGTTCAATGAACCGGAAACACTAGTTTGTGTCATTTGCTTCATAGACCTTTGTTTAGGGACTTTGCTATTTGGTTTATAGTTTTAGCAACTAAAGTAGGTGCTAGGATAGGCACTTTGTTTAGAGACCTTGTAGTAATAGTATTACAAAATTCAAGAAATTTTAGTACAGAAGTTCAAAAAAAAATAAATTCCCAGATTCTTCGGTGAGCAGCCGATATAGCCGACTTCTTCGGTGAGCGACTATCCATCTGCTTCTTCCCACTCCTTCTCTTCATCTCTGATCTCTGGATCACGTACGCCAGTAGCGATGATTCAGTTCGATGAATCATCGCTACTGGCGTACGTGATCCGGAGACCAGAGATGAAGAGAAGGAGTGGGAAGAAGCAGATGCATAGTCGCTCACCGAAGAAGTCGGCTATGTCGGCTGCTCACCGAAGAATCTGGAATGTCTTTTTTTTGCACTTTTGTAATAAAATTGACTTGAATTTTGCGGGAAAAAGAAGGACTTGATACATTGGTACATTGGTAAGATAGGCACATCACCCCCTCTTTATGTCCATATCAGCCCCTCCCTTCTCCCCCTCCCCTCTACTCCTCTCTTGTCTTGCAATTCAATATGATTACTTTCTCATCTTATCTTAATAGACCCACAAAATGAGCAACATGTCACCCGTGCATTCTTCAACATCATCGCCGGAGGCGTCCGCTCCAACATCAAGACGCCAAGGAAGAGGGCTATCAAAGAAGCCTGAGGGCCGACAGATCATCACAGCGGTGAATGCATCTGGGGTCCCTATCCTTCCTCAAAAAGCAGTAAACGCATTCCGAACCATGGTCGGAGTAGTTGCACGAGAACGAATTGAGATCACATACAATTCGTGGAAGAACGTGCCTGTCACTCGGAAACGTGAGCTGTGGACCGAAATTTTGGCATCGTTCGAGTTCCCAGAAGAACACCTGGACGCTGTGCAACAACAAACCTACAAAGCGGCGTGCAAAGCATGGAAGAACTTCAAGAGCACGCTTGTCAAGAAATACGTGGAGACGGACGAAACGCCTGTTCATACATACCCATTCCTGGAACCACAATGGGAAGAGTTCAAGGCGATGAAAACGACCGAAGGTTTCAAAAGTACAAGTGTGGCGCACAAGGCCCTCCAGGCAAAAAATACACACCCTCACAGACTTGGCACAGCTGGGTATGCGGGTAAAATCGCGCAGTGGATGAAGGAGGATGAGCTGGCAGCTGCACAGGACATCGCCCCGCCGTTTTCCAATATCCCGGACGACCGCGCTCGAAATTGGATTAGAGCAAGGTCATCTACAACGACATCAGGGGACATCACCTTTCGAAACCCTTCAGACCAGCAAGTGACCGAGCGTCTGGTAAGATATCGATCGAACTACGTAGCTTGTAATTACTCCACAACTTCGTACGAATTGAAATGACATGTCGTGCTCTTGCAGGAAGAGCTGAGTTTTCAATCTACCCAGGGATCATTCCAGGGAACAAGGGAGAATGATATGCTCTCCGTGGCCCTGGGAAACAAGGAGCACCCGGGCCGTACGAGAGGCCTTGGGCTTTACGTTCCTTGGAAACATGGTTTCCAAGATGACTCCGACATGTATCGGCGCAGGAAGAGAAACAAAGCCGAGCGTGACGCACAGCTACGAGAAGAGCTCAAGGCATCTCTTAAAGAGGAGATACTGGGTTTGATGGCTGATATAATCAGAGATGAGGTGCGGAAACAGACAGAAAGTCAGCAGGCCGCCACCGCCGCTCCTGTGCTAGCTAGCCCGCACAACCATCCGAGTAGCTGCGCGTCCAATCCGACGCAAACCCAGTCCAAATTTCCTGTGGACGACATCCTGGTAATAATTATTACCTCTCGAATGCTTGCTCCATTGGTAGGCCTATTCGAGTAGCTAATTTTGTATCGTTATGTAGGAGCCTACGACATGCAGGCTCCAAGTGAGATATGGCTCCATTCCCTTGTACGCTGCTTGGGGCCAGTCATATTCGTCTGGTATCGGGACCATGGTGCACGGTCAAGCTTTAGCGCCAGGCTTCGCAAAAGTTAATGTGGATGGTGTGTATGCCAATTTTGAGGTGGTCCCGCTACCGAAGCCCCCCAACGACGAGATCGTGAATCTAGGACAGGCCATTGGAACATTCATCCAGTGGCCCAAAACCGACATCTCCCTGGAGGCTTCTTCACCGGTGGCAGGACCAGAAGTGCAGTGCGAACCACAGCAACTTGCACTGGTGCCATCTCCACACGGGCAGTGCGAACCACAGCTACCTGCACCGGTGCTATCTCCACGGGTGCTATTCTCGCCAGAGCAACTTGCACTGGTGCCATCTCCACACGGGCAGTGCGAACCACAGCTACCTGCACCGGTGCTATCTCCACGGGTGCTATTCTCGCCAGAGCAACTTGCACCGTCTATACCATTACAGTCGACTAGCATAAAGTCGACCCACAATCGAGGCAGTGGCCAGGGCAAATCAAAGACGAAGGATGATGACGATTTCCCGTCCATGCCATTGGCCCGCAAATTCGTGCTAGCTTAGCCGATGGTAGTCCAGGAAGAGCTCCAAAAACTAGGACTTGGTTGCCAAAGATTCCACCTTTGGTATATGGAAGAGTCCAATAAGCCAGCGGCAGAACGGCGCTCAGGTATAACTGTCAAATTCAAGCCGGAACATTTCTTGCACGAAGTTCAGGAATGTGTCTTTGCGGTGACCTTTGACGATATATTTGACCTTTTCACGCTCAACGCTCTCGACGCCTCACTCGTTCGATGCTGGACGCTGTAAGTCTGCACAATCACAGTCTGTGTTCACGTAATACCGATATATGTCACAATTTGTTGCTTTCCTATGTTATATATAGATTCATGCTGATCGAAGCTAGATCATCGAAATCACAAATTGGTTTCCTGGACCCACGCTTGGTCACCATTGATACCATCATCGAGAATACATCCTTCGTCGAGGACTATATTACAAAAGCACTGCTGGCTCACCAAGATAAGGAATTTGTTCTTATGCCATACAATGAGCAGTTCCATTGGATTTTAATTGTAATTATACCAAAATAGAACAAGGCTATATACCTTGATTCTCTAAGTAAGAACAAATCCAAGTACACAGCTATCGCCCGAATACTCGATAGGTACGTACATTGTACATTGTACTCTTTCTTTCCTTCCGAATAACTAATCTAACTTTTTCGAATAACGAAGGTCGTTCGCCACATACGTTCAACAAACACGTGACTCGACGACAGGGGCCAAGGCCTTGAAACATGATCGCAAGTTTCGGGTATTCGCTAGCTACACATTAATTAATTATATACAACACATAGTAGTAATGCCACTTGATTTAACACATTATATTTTTTGCAGTGCCACCAGCAGGAGCCGGGCAACACATGTGGATACTACGTGTGCCACCATATGAGACTACTCCTCGATTCCACCAAGATCACTAATTCTAAGGTTTGTCAATCTTCCCACATTTATTTCATACATGTCAGTTTTATATGCGCGCGCGTTGATATTCCTATCGACAGGGTGCGTCCATCTCTACATCTGCATTGACACAGCCGGATTTTGCAAAAATTCGAGGAGAGCTCATTTGGTTTTTGTGGTCAAAAGTCGTAAGATCAGATGGAGAGTTCCACTGCCCAGAATGATTTTTTATTGTAATTCTAAGTGCAAATACAGTGTAGATCTTTTACAATTGTGTATTTGTTAATGGATATTTTATTTCAACTCAATGAATTGATTTGCGAAATGGATGCTTTATGTTTGTGAAATGCAGTGCGTTGTCAATTGGATGTTTTATGTCTGTGAAATGAATTGAGATGTGAAATGTATCTGAAATGAAATGAGATGTGTGAATTGTATATGTTTATGTCTGTGATTATCTGCTTGTTTCAGAGGGCATGGCTAGCATTTCCTGAGGCTAGCTATAAACAGAAATAGATTCTGCTGGGGGGGAGGAGTATCACAGACGGTTTTTCATTAAAAACCGTCTGTGATTATGCGATATCACAGACGGTTTCACAGACGGTTTTTTCTAAAAACCGTCTGTGATATCGGATAATCACAGACGGTTTTTAGTACAAAACCGTCTGTGATATCGGATAATCACAGACGGTTTTTAATGAAAAACCGTCTGTGATATCGCATAATCACAAACGGTTCAAAAACCGTCTGTGATAACTTGGATTATCACTGACCCATAATTTCAGACGGTTCAGAAAACCGTCTGTGATGACGTTTCTGAACCGTCTGTAATGTGGTTTTCTGTAGTAGTGGAGGAGAGTGACAAGGCTATCATATTGGATTAGGGTTAAATAGGACAATGTTAGGTAGTTGCTCTCTTAATTTAACTACACAGAACAGAATCTCCTCCTCCATAGCTCTCTTAAAATATTTTAGCAATATGGCTAGGTAAAATCGCAGGCACGTAGAATTGGTTACTCGTCGTGATAGCTAAAACCAGTCATAACCACTTCGAACGAGACAAATTTCTTTGTTTTATGAAAAATAAATTTTTTAATGAAATTCCTACGAAAGTCATGCGTTCTAGATAGGCTTAATATATTCCGAAATCAAATTCTTGCAAACATATTGTCTGATACGATCGGCTTTCCTCCTCTATGTTCTGAATTTCTATAGTTCTTTCAAGTGTTTTTACCAAGTAGCAACAATATGTCCACACACATAGCTCCCCGGAAAGACCCGTTCCAAACACAAGTGAAGTGATCTAGCACTAAAGATCACACTAAAGATCAATTGGTGCATTAATTCCTGGATGGTTAATCCACATAATTTTCTAGACAAAAATAGTTGAGAATTGAGGACGACCATGTATATACGTCCATGTGTGTAGCCATCTGGCCTTAACTAACAACTTCGATTTGTTTTTTGTTTATTTCTCCTTCACCCTCTCAAGAGATCGAACGAAACCAAGAATCAATGCATGCCATGCAATGCAAGATTCACGAGTTAACGAGCCATAAAAGATGGCCAGCACGGGAGCAATAATCAAGCCGCCAGGGTTAGGAGAAAGACGTCAACACGGCAACCGCTAAGGCCCTATTTGGCACAGCTCAGCTTCACTAGTGAAGCTGTTTTTTTTGTTTCAGCTTCACGAGCAGCTTCACCGGTGAAGCTAAAACTATTTTGGAAAACTGTTTGGTAAAACAGCTTCATGCATGGCTAAAAGAGGGCAATTATCCAAGATACCCCTGTCTATCTGACTTGTTCTAACATTTGGAGTTGTATGTTTGTATATGGTCATATGAATTAAAAAATAATATATTTGAATGAGTATGAATTAAAAAATTAAAATAAAAAAATTAAAATCATTAGAGAAGTGCGAACGGTAGAGAAGTGCGAACGGGAGGAGAGGAAACAGGCGTGGGGACCCAGTGGCAAAGTGCTGTAATTTCTGTCAACTACAAGGGCAGTGGGTTCCTAGAACTGCGAGCCCGAGGGAGAGAGCTGTGAAAAGCTACTATTTTCAGCTTCACCCCCACCCCATTCCCTTGTGAGAGCATGATTTAAGGAGCTTCATCCATGAAGCTATTTGCAAAAAGGGTGTTTGGCAAAAAACAGCTCACAACAGCTCATGAAGCTGTTGATGAAGCTGTGCCAAACAGGGCCTAAGTATAGTAGTATCCGAATCACTGCAGATCGGGAAGTGTTGAGATGCGTTTTTTTGCCATAGTTTATAATTTATAGTGGTTTATGATTTTTTTATCCTAGTGTGAGTAATCGTGCGAACGAACCGAAAGTCGATAAATCATTTCTAAAAAAAAACTATTTTGATAAATTGCTTCAAAACGACGATAAAAAACCGTTTCGTTTGTTTATTTAAGAGAAATTATAAGCTTAAAAAGAATATAACCGACTTCTTCCGAAAACCCATGTCAGCGATCACTATTTCACTAGGATAGTAGTAGTATAATTTTGCGAGCACGCATGGCATGCAACCATCAGACATTGAGCATGTTCTTTTTCAGCTTCTAAAAGCTGCTTTTCGGCTTTGCTACAGTAACTAACTTTTAAACAGAGTATCTTTTCAAGATAGAGTTTACTAGTTAATTGTAATACATACTGTACCGACTTTATTTATATCGGCAAAAACTATATGTGAGTTTCTATTACTCTGAATCTCTCATACGAACAGACTAAAAGTCATAAGTCACAGTTAAAATCTATAAAATTTAGAAGAAAAAAAAACAGACCCGTTATCTCAGGAGCACGCAGGGCCCAGGGCCTGCGTGAGTGGTCTGCCAGCATCAGATCACGCATGAGCATGCGAACAAATCTGGAAGAGCAAAGGCACCTGCGTGGATTATTTTAGCCAGTGGCAGTGCCGACTGCCTACCTTTTTAGCCATATGTACCTTTGGGTCTAGATCACACGCTGGAATTTCACGAGAGTTTTTAGGTGTCGCTCATTTCAACTTATTTTTGATTATTTGATGTCGTAGATAGTTTAACTATAGGTAGTTTATTTAGCGTAATTAATTTTTTAAAAAATTAAAAATAGAAAAAAAACAGATTAACCTATCACATATATTATAAAAGAATACAGGAAAAAAAAGGCAAAAAGCTAAAAAAGTGAAAAACCAGAAAAGACGAAATTAGGAAATTAGAAACTAGAAACTAGAAGCCAAAAGCTAAAATCCAAACGAGCAGGGCTTACAAAATTGTCCTGACTTCATCTATATCGATCAAAATTGTACGTAAATATCTTTCTCTGTACTCTCCCTCGCGAACAACTAGAATTCAAAATTTTTAAATGAAAAGACATAAGCCACACTCCGAAAGAACCACTCTTAGTTTAGAATGCATAATACGTCAAATGAATTTTTCTGACTCGAAAGTTTGGATTTTCTTTATGCTTGCTTCACCTAAAAGGATTAATCCGACTTAGCTAGAATGAGTACACGACTGGCTCGATTAGTATGACACACCACTTTCCATCAGCTTCTTAGGCGCTCAATTTTCTATATTAGACCGGCTAGCTCTATGCGCTAGCAAGCGTCAGTAGCCAAACCAGGACGGGCATAGGACCCAGTCGTCGTTGAGAGGTGAGGCCCTGTCCAAGTGCCTTTTAAGTCAAGAGATTACGATTTATTTTATACTATAAGAGAAAAAAAAGAAAAAGACAAAAATTTCATAACTTAATAGAACTTAAAGATGTGTGGTACAAGAATTTCTTTATGAATCCAAATAGTCTTTAGAGAAGAACTAACTAGGATACTGTTGGCTTTTGCCGATAACTTTTGTCTTTAACTTATAAATAGTTACAGCTTATAGAGAGTTGTATGAAGAAAAAGAAACTTACGTGCAATTTTAACGGATATAAATGAAGTCACTACAATGTATACTACAATCGACTAGTAGACCCCACTTTGAAAAGACACCTATTAAAAGTTAGGTATTATAGAAAAGCTATTTATTGTAGAAAAATAGATTTTAGAAACCAACATAAAGAGGGTATAAACCCATAAGGAGATGATCATTGAGAACCTAAATCATAAAGCAACTCATCCAAGAGACGCATTAGAGATTATCTTATTCTTTAGCACTAGATTCTTGTATATAGCAAGGATCTATGGGTCTGTTCGAGAGGATTGTGCTTTTTGTACTCTTTTGAGGTTGTGCTTAAAAATTTGTGGTTGGCTTCATCAAATCTTTTTTTCTTATTGTGATTGTTTCGGCATCATTATTTTGGTTGTCTCTACAGGATGTATCTACTTTATTTTTGATATAGTGCACGCTGACGCCATATCTCGCAACTCTGATCCAATCTAGGAGATGCTACGTATAAGAAAGGGTATCAAAGTATAACACATGTTATAATGGATTATTTCTGGATATAGTGGCAATCTTGTTGCATGTGTCGGATGTATGTCCTGTTCCAATAGCTTTTGACTTTTAGAAGTCGGTTTTTGAACGGAATGGCTTCATAAAGTGATTTTTACAAACCGTTTATATGAGTTATTGTATGAATTATTTTAAACAGAGTGACATTTCAATACGAGTTTCTGTTACTCTCTTAATCTTTTTCGTAATTAGTTAAAAACTAAAAGCCGAAGCACTTTTCCATAAGGCCGTAGACATGAAGATGCAAAGTGCACCACCGTCCAGGGCACTAGCAATCCTCGCCCCCCTCTTCCTTTTTCTGCAGCGCAGAGGCCACGACAGAATCATTTGCGATCGACGCATTACAGTGGCGCTCTCACCACGGTCAGCACGGAGCTCGATGGCGCATTGCCACACATGCAGCATGGATCGAGAGCCTGATATTGACAGAAACAGTGCGGCGTTGTCACCTGGAATTATCTGCAAAGAACACTAGCCAAACTGGAAGCAGTTTGGCATCCTGGTGGAGATGCACTACTAGAAAGAGTGACAGAGTAATGATGCAGCAGCGAACAGGTTCAGACTTCAGAGAGCAATATGTTACGCTATACCTAAAGCGAGGTAGATACAGTACCTTCTCCGATTAGTTTCTGTCTCCTTGATGCTTCTTTTTTTACCAGGAAGGAACAGTAATAGCACTAGGATCTTTGCAAGTCATTAGCCTAGAATTAAATGAGAATATTAACAGTTGAGCTGCCACTTGATTTACAAGAAAAGAAAAGAAAGTGATACCTATGGCTCTGCCATCATCAGATCTGAACCATCTGATGAAATGCAACAGTACATGCAAGGTGAAGTAAATTTGTGGACCTATATATGTGAAGGGTACAAGGGAACTTTCCAAATCAAAGGCAATTAACTTAATTAAGGATCGATCATATAAAATATGAATCTGTATAACATAGTAATATATACATATGAATCTGCATATAAGATATAAATAATTCTAGAGTCTATCTCAGAGAAGCAGCAGCCATCATCGTGCAGATTTGGACGTTACACCGAGTCATGTGGGATGCCCTCGATCGATATGCCGTTTCCGCAATGATGCGCATAGCGAGCTAGCTAGCATGGGCTGACACTGTTTCCCCAATGCGAGGTCAGACGAACGCTGTTGCAACAAACCGAATGAGATTTGGAAGATCGTGCGCCGTGAGCATGGTGCTACTAGCATACTACACAGCTACACTGAAATTTGAGGGAATAGGTGGATACGTAACTATGGGAACTTTACTGGTTCAGGGCCTGTTTGGAACAGAGGAATTTCACAGGAATTTTGCAGGAATTTTACAGGAAACAGTTCAATTCCCGCAGGAATCGGAAAAAATTCCCGCATTCCAAACAGGGCCTCAATGTTCTATGGCACGTCTAGCTCTGATCACAGACTTAACAACGAGTAGTGCTTCTAAACATCGTCTCTCTTTGACCTGGGTTTTACAACGTGTGGTAAGCTGGTAATGAAGCAAACACAACCGTAATTCCCCATCGAATGTATCTACGATCGGTCTTGTCGATCCGTACCCAAAGCTGCAGTAGGCAGCTGTCGGCGTGTCATGCTCGAGGCATCACCGGGTGTCCGGGCTCCGGTGTCCCTCCGAACCACGGCAAAGACACGGGAGTAGAATTAGGCCACGTTATATTTGTCTTTTGATTTTTAGTTTCTTCAAAAGTTAAAAAACTAAACATTAAAACAAGATATCTTTTTAAAACGGATTTTCTAAATAGTTTTCAGAGCTTAATATGTGCGCTATCCGTATCGATGTCTCTACCGTCCGTTACCATATTAAAAAGTATAAACAAAAACCATTAGCCACATGCCAAAAGAGCGCCCTAATTTAGTCGTAAATCATCCACCTGCGTGTGTACCTTCTTCGGCCCTAGCTAGTGGCTAGACTAGGCAAAATCCCTTGCTCGAGCTGGGTGGGTTCTTTTAGGCTGATGGCTTAAATATTTCAATTTTGGCTGTTCGCAAAAGTCAGTACGCAGAGGAAAATAGTCGCATGTGATTTTGGTCAGTACAACTGAACTCATTATATTTTTTATTATAATTTTTCTATTAACCACGTATTAAAAAATATACTGTTTAAAAGATAATTACTATAAACAGTACAAACATAAATCGATTTAAGCCGAAAAGTATCCAGCCTACTATTGCTCCCCGCCGCGACGTGGGAGCCCAGTTTTGCGAGGCCCGCGTCCCGTCTCTCCCCGCGTCGGCGAGGCGGCTCGTTTGCCGCTGGCTACAGTCCTACTCCACATTGGCTAAGCTGACGAGATCAATGTAATACAGGAAAAACTAGTTCAACCAAGACGTATTTGTTGGATTTTTGATCTAGGCTAAACGGTTGAAAGAGGGAAACGTGGGCTGATGCCCACGTCACCCGTTTCTCACGCGCCCTGATCGGGGGTGCCTAACCAACTTTGGTTACAGTCCCCCGTTGCGCAGCGCAAGATAAAAGGGGGCTCTGGCCTCTTACATAGGTTCTCTGTTCGGTTCTCGTGAGAGCATAAACCCCGCACAAACCCTAAGCCAAAACCGATCTACTGCGCGCTGCCAGCAACGGGAAGGCCGCCGCCACTGCAGGACATCGCCGGCGACCTCCACGACCTTCACCGACTCGCGCCTCACGCCTGCATCACGCAGGCACGTGGACTTTAGCTCAATGGCCTTCATCGCTGACCGTAAGTACCCCGATCTGATGAAACCCTAGGTGTTCTAGTGCTAGGCTAGCGGTTTAATGTGATGTGCATGATGATTGAGGCTTTACATTTGGTATCAGAGCCACTGTTAGTTTTCCTGGAACCCTAGCCCCCTAATGTGCTCGGTTATGTTTCGGATTAGGGTTGCCTTCTAGTTCTTGGGCTCGGGTAGCATGTTAGAAGGAGGGGAATTGAAAGATTGCAAGCAAACTCTAAGGCTTTTCCCCAAAATTTGATGAATCCCGAACCCTAGAAACCCCAAATCATGATGAACCCTAAAGTAGTTTTCCCCAAATTTTTTTCCCAAATCCCCAGATCATGCAAACTTTTTGGATCTTCGGATCGGAAAGAACAAAAAAAATTGTTCAGTTCGGGGCGGGGAAGACTCACGGTTTTTGGGCGCCGCTGCCGTCGGCCGGGGGCCGCCGCTCTCCGCGCGAAAGCCGCCAGCGTCGCTGGTTCATGCCGCCGCCGACGCATCAAGTTGGCGCTACCGCTCGCCGCGAGCGTGCCGCCACGTGCCGCCGATGCCACGCCGCCGCTCCATTTCGGGGCCGCGCGCCGTGTCTGGGCCGCCGCCGCCACTAACGCCCCTCCGCACCGCTCCTCCGCGCGCCGCGCGCACACCGCCAATCGCGCGCCCGTCGCCTCCTGTGCGCGCCGCTTTTTTCGGGTGGAGAGGAGCCGAAATGACCTAGGGTTAGGGTTTTCAGGGGTAATATCCCGGCCGCGCGTGCTATTCGGACGGTCGTCGTCCTGTGGGCCGAGCGCTCTTCTGGGCCGGCGTGGTTTTCGGCCGTCCGATTGCGATCGGACGGCGCGCACACCCGTGCATTTTGCCGCTTGGGCCAAGGAGCTGTCAGGCCAGCCGCGTGGGGCGATTTTGGGCTGCGCCAGATTAATGGGCCGCGCGCATGAGGTGGCCCGAGCGCGAGTAATACGGGCCGGAAAGAAAGGGGATGGCTGTTGGGTTTCGACCCAGCAGCGCATGTTATATATATATATATATTCCAGTATATATTTCATGAATTTATAGTATATCTCATGTATAATTAATGATTATTTGATGTCTCTCATGAAAATATTACTGGATAATGTCTTTAAGCTGCTGAAATATTATGCTGTCATTTCCGCTGCCTGATGTTCTGTCTCTAATTGAATGAAACCAACGAGAAATTCAATTGGAGAGTTATGTTTATTTTTTACATGCTATTACTTTTGGACCAACGTTAATTGTAATTGTATGTTATCTATTATGTTTATTTTTCCCAAGCTATTACTTTTTGACCAACGTTAATTGTAATTGCATGTTATGAATTATGTTAAATTTTTCGTTTCTACCCAACGGTGATGCGAAAAATCTTATGAGCATGTTGTTAATCATACCAACGTAAGGTTAACTTTCATGCAAATTAATTGTGCATTTTCCTAATGAAAATTTTAAAATTTTCAGCTGCTACTGTTTCCGCTCAAGTTAATGCGATTGAGCCACTTAACGGCAGCAACTTCCAGAAATGGAAGTTTGCACTTATGACGACCTTCCAGCTCATGGATCCGGACTACGCGTTCAGATTCGATGAGCCTATTGCTCCTACTGAAGGGGAGGACAAATTTGATGACAAAATGAAGGAGTACAAAACTAATGCTGAAAAGTGGTAGCGGTCTAACCGCATTTCACTTGCTGTAATGAAGAACTCCATAAGTGAAGCCATTAGGGGAGCAGTCTCTGAAAAGGACAAGGTGAAGGAGTATTTATCCTCCATCGAGGATCACTTTAAGGGGTCCTCTAAGGTTTATGCTACCACACTGATGCACAGGCTCATGAACACTAAGTACAATGGTACTGGAAATGTCCGTGAGCACATTATGACAATAATTAACATTGCTGCCAGACTTAAGACAATGGACATGGAAATTTCTGATGGTTTTGTTGTTCATTACATTATGATGTCTCTTCCTAAACAATTTGAAGCTTTTAAGGTGAATTATAACACCATTAAGGACAAGTGGACCATGAGCGAGTTGATCGCTAATGTTTCTCAGGAAGAAGAGAGGCTCAAAGCTGAGGGAACTAATGATTTTGTAAATCAAGTTGACTCCTCAAATAAAGCTGGTCCCTCTAGAAATAGAGGTGGCTATAAAGGAAAGGGAAAGAAGGAGCAAGCCTACTCCCCTTATAAGAAGCCACAGAAGCCACAGCATCCACAGCATCCTAAGGCGCCTAAAAACGCTTCAGGTCCTGGAAGCTCAAATGGACAGAAGAAAAGTGATAAGTGCTACTTTTGTCAGTCAAAGTACCACTTCCAAGATGGTTGTCCTGGATGGCTAAAATGGCTCGCAAAGAAAGGTACTTATGAAATTACTTTTGTTGATGAAGCATTTTATGTTGATTTTCCTATAAATTCTTGGTGGATTGATTCTGGTGCCACTGTGCACGTTACAAATTCCTTGCAGGGATTCCATATGTTGAGAAGTCTCAGAGGGGGAAAGAAGCCTAAGAGTGGCTAATGGGATGGAAGCCAAAATTGAAGCTATTGAATCAGTTTCTTTAGTTTTGAATAATGGTTTTGTAATGAAACTTATTGATGTTCTTTATGTTCCCTCGATGAGAAGAAACTTAATTTCTGTTTCATTATTAGATAATGATGGATATTTTTGTAATTTTGGACACGGAAAGTGTTTGGTTTACTTTAATAATGATAATGTTGGTCGTGCCATCCGACACGACAAGCTTTATATGTTATCCCTGCAAGATTCTCTTATATCTATGAATGTATGTGATGTGAATAAAAAGCGCAAGCGAATTGATGTGACTTCGTCGAAATTGTGGCACTGTCGTTTGGGCCACATTTCGAGGGGGAGAATTGAACGTCTCATTAAAGAAGAAATTCTCCACCCTTTAGACTTTAGTGATTCGGATGATCATTGTCTTGATTGTATCAAAGGCAAGTATGTAAAGAAAATAAAGAAGGTGCTACTCGAAGCACAGGGATTTTAGAAATAATCCATACTGACATATGTGGTCCTTTCCCTGTGACATCAGTGGATGGTTATGATTCTTTTATTACGTTTACTGATGATTACTCACGTTATGGCTATATCTATCCTATTAAAGAGAGATCGGAAGCACTTAATAAATTTAAAATATTTAAGGCTGAAGTTGAAAATCAGCACAGTCTAAAGATTAAAGTAGTGCGCTCGGATCGTAGGGGTGAGTATTATGGGCGACACACAACATATGGGCAGGTTCCTGGCCCCTTTGCCAGGTTTCTACAAGAAAATGGTATAGTCGCCCAGTACTCAATGCCTGGTGATCCCCAGCAAAATGGAGTAGCGGAAAGAAGAAATCGCATACTTATGGACATGGTTCGAAGTATGTTCAGCTACTCCACCTTGCCTGTAAAGTTATGGATAGAAGCATTAAAGACCGCTGCACACATACTTAATCAGGTTTCCAGTAAATCAGTGCCTAAAACACCTTATGAATTATGAACTGGGAGAAAACCAAGTTTGAACTACCTCCATGTGTGGGGTTGTGCAGCTGAAGCTAAAGTGTTTAACCCACAAATTGGGAAATTAGATTCTAAGACTGTGAGTTGCCATTTTATTGGCTACCCTGATAGGTCTAAAGGGTACCGATTCTATTATCCAGATCGTACCACAAAATTTGTAGAAACAAGGCACGCTGTGTTCTTGGAAAATGATGGCATCAGTGGCGACTTGGAGCCTAGGAAAATTGATCTTGAGGAGAAGCGGATTTATGTTGCTTCACCGCTAATCCGACAGACTGATTTTCCTATGCCCCAAGTGGTTGTGCCCACAGTTGATTCTGTAGTTGCAACTCCTATTGCACTCCAGTTAATTCTGTGGCTACTCCTTCTGTTGAGGGCTCTGAAAGTACAAGTGCGGTACCTAATGATGAGCCTTCACAGCCCACTGTGACAGTTAATGAACAGCCTAATGAGCCTGCCAATGAACCTGTCAGGAGATCAGAACGAGTGAGGAGATCTGCTAGTTCAACCAAGACGTATTTAGCTAAGGTGACGAGATCAATGTAACATAGGAAAAACTAGTTCAATTAAGGCGTATTTTTTTTTGTCCCTTTTCATAACAGTAATGGCAATTTGAAAAATTATGCCTCATTCGAAATATTTCACTGTATTATAATAAAGGGAGCGATAAACAACTACTACCCTCAAAAGAACGACTCAATTTGCGTCGTTCTAAATCCCATAAATAGAGACATCAGGGCAGCGATTCAAAACCTCACGCATTTCCCCAGGAAAAGCTAGTAACTAAGCATTAAAATCCATTTTGTCAAAGCATTACATATTCAACCGTGTCGTAGGGATGGCCCCCACCTAAACCCAGCAGGCCTGGTAGGAGATTATAAGGCCCAGAATAGGCCATATGTAATGACATAACTGCCCCTGGAGGGGATAACTAGATATAAGGGTATAACTGTAAAAGCACTCCTCATGTGTATATATATATATATATATATATATATATATATATATATATATATATATATATATATATACGAAGCCATGGGGAGGACCAACAGGCCATTACATTCATCTTCATCACTCTCCACTACCATCTCTCTCTCTGTTTGGTCTGTAGCCACAACAGTTGGCGCCGTCCGTGGGGAGGACAGGAGCAAGCCTGAAGACCGAAGAAGAAGGATGGCACCGAAAAAAGCTTCTTCAGCGGCGGCGAAGGGAAAGAAGGCGGCCGGGCTGGAGCGTCGTATGAGTACCAGGGCTTCGGCATCGGCAGTGGCGGGCGCGGGTGGCGACGCAGTCGCGGTGGCCGAAAACGTCGACGTTCGCGCGGTGGCGACCAAACTCGTCACCGGCACCGCGACGACCAACCCCGTCATCGGCACCGCGACGACCAACCCCGTCACCGGCACCGCGACGACCAACCCCGTCACCGGCACCGCGACGACCCGCCCCGTCACCGGCGCTGCGGGGACGGACCCCGCGGTCGAAGACGTCGATGCGGGTGCGGCGACAACCGACCCCGCCGACGCAACGACAGCCGACCTCGCCGCCCCCACTGCAACCCTCGCCGGCGGCGCGGACCAGGCGGTTCGAGGTAGCCATGACGGAGCGACCGGCAGCTCGGGACCTCGCGACGCGGTCGTCCCCGCGCCGATCTGCCCGTTGGGAGCACCGGCGACCCCGCCCGCGCAGGCGGTGGAAAGCGCTCTACTGGCGGCCCTCAACGCGTTTCAGCGGGAGCTAGGGGACCTTCGCGGAGCCGTCCGAGATATGCAAGAGGCTCGGAGCCAGCAGGCCGCGCCGGCAATCGCGACCGAGCCCACGCCGGAGAGGGCGGACAGTCGCGAAGCTCCCACGTCTAGCCGCGTGCCGCTACGACGCGTAGATCCGGAGTCCCCGCTTTCGGCGGGGCTGCAGCAGGCGGCATGGCCCGAAGACTTTAAGTTCCCTAGCGCCGTCGACTCGTACAAAGGCGACACGGACCCCCGTGAGTTCGTGCGCGTGTACGAAACCGCGATCGAAGCCGCGGGCGGAGACGACACCACGAAGGCGAAGGGACTCCCCCTCGTGCTGCAAGGAGTGGCGCTCTCTTGGTTCTTTACCATAGAGCCGGGCTCCATCTACGCGTGGGAGCAGCTCCGCGTCCGCCTTCACAACAACTTCCAAGGAAACTACGTCGACCGAGTCGACGCGGACCAGCTCTTTGCTGTGAAGCAAAAACCCTCGGAGAAGCTCCGGGACTACTTCAAACACTTCGCCAAGATTCGATGCCAAGTAAAAGACGTTAACGAAACCACCATCGTTAATGCAGCCATACAGGGCCTTCGTCCGGGCCCGATGGCCGAGTACAATGCGCGAAAGCCAATCAAGACGGTGGCGAAGCTCTTCGACAAAATGGAGGAATATGCCAGGGCGGAAGAAGACGCGCGGCGAAGGCAAGGGGACGACTCCGACACCAACCAGGCCGGAGCCTCGTCAAAAGCCGAAGATCCGCCGAAGAGCGGCTCTTCGAAGGGAAAACATAAGCAGGAGTCGTCCAGGGACACGCCCGACCGCAGGGACGCCTCGCATAAGGAGTTGTCCGATCAGCCCAAGCGCGGCCAGCAGAGGTCGAGGCGAAACCGGTACGTCCTCGACATTGAGGGCGGTTCCGACGAGGGCGCTCCTGCGGGCCGAGACGGTCGAGGCGCCGTGGCCGCGGGCGTGGCCGTGGCCGGGGCCGCGACGATAAAGGTCGCGGAGATTACGACGACCAGCACCAGGGACTGTGGTGTGTAGTCCACGGCCGTGGCAACCATGATACCCGCACCTGCACCTCCATCGCGGCGCTCCGCGATAGCGTCGCTAGGGACAGGAACCTAGAGACGCGTCCGCCTGCGGTGGCCCACGTCCAATTCCCGTACGAGGCCCCCGTGCAGGTACAGGCGCAAGGGATGCAACCCCAGGAAGGCACCTTACGGATCCAGGCTCACGTACAGCAACCTCGGGAGGGCCTCCTGTCGCTGCAGGCTCCGGAGGCAACCCACCGCAGGATCATTAACGTCATATCCGGAGGCTCTGCGCTGGAATTCGCCTCAGCACGGCAGCAGAAGGCCTATGCGCGAAGACTACATCATGTGGCGGCATACCCAGCGCAAGCACCCCCGGACTGGGCGCGGCACGAAGTCACATTCACACCCGGCGACGCCCAAGGCGTGGACTTCCCTCATCAGGACCCCCTGGTCATCCGGGTCACTATCGCGGGATGCGACGTGGGGCGTGCCCTGGTGGACGGCGGTAGCTCCGCAAACGTATTGTTTGCGGCGGCCTTCGACCAGATGGGGATCCCTCGAAGCCGCCTAGGGCCCTCGGGAGTCCCACTGCAGGGCTTTGGGGGACAACCCCTGCGGGCGCTGGGACAAGTAGGTCTTCAAGTCTCCTTCGGCCGAGATGACAATGTGCGGGCCGAAGATGCCACCTTTGACGTGGTCGACCTTCCGTACCCCTACAACGCCATATTAGGGCGCCCAATTCTCAACTCCTTCGGCGCGGTACCACATCACGGCTATCTATGCATGAAGATCCCGGGTCCCCAGGCCATCATCACCGTCCGAGGCGACCAGGATATGGCCCGGCGCATCGAGCCAGGTACCAGGTGCCCGCGTCGCGAAGCCCAACGGCGCTCCTAGAGACGGCGCCGGCGTCACAACGCGGTGGTCCGCGGGGCCAGTCGGAGGCGCCTTGGCGGGCCCTGCAGAGGTCTAGCGACTAGAGGCTTTGGCCGCACCAAGGAAAAATGGTTAGTACATCCGCCCCTTGTATTTGCTTGCCCGCGCAAACGGGGATGTAATCAAGATCGCCGTTTGTCGCTAATATTTCTTCATCGTGCGCAAGCACGTGGCGGAGGCGCGCGCAGGCTTCGCCAGCGCGCGCGCTCCCACAGTATAAATCGAAGTCGCACGTTCCCGTGTGCACTCGCCGTAGCCAAAGGTGACGGGCCTGAGTATAAACAAAGACGCACGTTCGCATGTGCACTCGCCGTAGCCAGGGGTACGGGACTGAGTATAAATCGAAGTCGCACGTTCGCGTGTGCACTCGCCGTAGCCAAAGGTGACGGGCCTGAGTATAAACAAAGACGCACGTTCGCGTGTGCACTCGCCGTAGCCAGGGGTACGGGACTGAGTATAAATCGAAGTCGCACGTTCACGTGTGCACTCGCCGTAGCCAAAGGTGACGGGCCTGAGTATAAACAAAGACGCACGTTCGCGTGTGCACTCGCCGTAGCCAGGGGGTACGGGACTGAGTATAAATCGAAGTCGCACGTTCACGTGTGCACTCGCCGTAGCCAAAGGTGACGGGCCTGAGTATAAACAAAGACGCACGTTCGCGTGTGCACTCGCCGTAGCCAGGGGTACGGGACTGAGTATAAATCGAAGTCGCACGTTCGCGTGTGCACTCGCCGTAGCCAGAGGTGACGGGGCTGAGTATAAACAAAGACGCACGTTCGCGTTTGCACTCGCCGTAGCCAGGGGTACGGGACTGAGTATAAATCGAAGTCGCACGTTCGCGTGTGCACTCGCCGTAGCCAAAGGTGACGGGCCTGAGTATAAACAAAGACGCACGTTCGCGTGTGCACTCGCCGTAGCCAAAGGTGACGGGCCTGAGTATAAACAAAAGACGCAACGGGGGGACGCCCTCGCGCGCACCAGTCTACGGACTTTAAATAAGACGTAGCGTCGAGGTCCGCCTCCGCACGCACCAGTCTACGGACTTTAAATAAGACGTAGCGTCGAGGTCCGCCTCCGCACGCACCAGTCTACGGACTTTAAATAAGACGTAGCGTCGAGGCCCGCCTCCGCACGCACCAGTCTACGGACTTTAAATAAGACGTAGCGTCGAGGTCCGCCTCCGCACGCGCGAGTCTTCGGACTATAAAGGAAGTCGTAGCGTCGAGGTCCACCTCCGCATGCACCAGTCTACGGACTTTAAATAAGACGTAGCGTCGAGGTCCGCCTCCGCACGCACCAGTCTACGGACTTTAAATAAGACGTAGCGTCGAGGCCCGCCTCCGCACGCTCTAGTCCACGGGCTTTGAATAAGGCGCAGCGTCGAGGTCCGCCTCCGCACAGCCAGTCTACGGACTACAAAGGCTAAGCGTCGAGGTCCGCCTCCGCCCGCGCCAGCCTACGGGCCGTAAAAAGTTGAGGTGCCAAGGACTGCCCCCGCAAGCGCCGTTCTAAGGAACCCTTGCGCAGCTACTTCACCAACAGTGGCATCAACACATCCTAAAATGCCAGGAAATCTGCATACCGGAGAAATCACAAGTACAAAGGTCCGGCAGCATCCTTGCCGCTCTAAGCCGCTATCCCGCGGGTTCGTCCTTAACACGCGCCAAAACTGGGGCCTCGCTCGAGGAAGGCCGGCCCGCCCAAAAGTCCAGCGACTCTTCGGCCCTTCGCCAGCGTCGAAGGCGTCGCCGGGTTGAAAGGTCGGCCGCACGAAGCCGGTCCCAGCAAGAAAGCTGCCCGGGATATAGGCGAAAGTCAGAATGCATACAGCAAGTGTGTACATTCGCAATAAGAGGGAGCAATACAACACACGCCTACACCTAGGCACCACGGCGTCAGACCTGCGGGTTCCCGGCCCCCTCGGAGGGCCCAGCGCCGCCCTCGTCGCGTCGAGGGATCCCGTCAAGAAATTGGCCGAGGCTCCCCGTCCCGTAGAGTGACTTCCGGAGCTCGATCCGTGCAGCATCCGGCCCGGCGTAAGCCCAGATCCGGTCGAAGAAGGGCCCGAGGGCACGGCGAGCGGAGCGGACGGCACCGGACATTACTCTGGCCCCGCCGGGCATCTCCAGCTGGGGGTCATCCAGCCCGGCGACGTGCGTGCAACCGCGGTGCTGCAGGAGCGCGCACACCAAGCATGCCGACGTGTACGCGCAGTGGGTGCCAAAGGACGTCGCCGCGTCGCGCGCGACGTTGGCGGCATCCCCGATCCAGCGGAGCGTCCGGGACAACTCCTCCGGGCCGAAGGCGCGCTCCGGCACCTCAGTCACCAGCCCTTGAAGATGGCTCTCCAGCGCTTGCATGGCGTCCCACGCAACCACCGAGGCGTCGCCAAGCGTCTGGTTACGCCCCGCTAGAGTCAAGGCAAGCTCGCCTTTTTCCTTCTCTAGCGAGGCGACCTGTTCCAGGAACCCGGCCCGCTCCGCCGCAAACTCCTGTTCAGCAGCTGCCGCGGCCGACTCCCGCGCTGACGCGACAAGTACCTCGGCGTGTGCCCTCGCCTCGGCGCATTCCGCTTCCAGCTGGCGGATGAGGGCGTCCTGGGCAGAGCGGGCTCCAGAGGCTTCGCGTAGCTCCTCCTCGACGACCCGCAGCCTATCCTCGAGCGCCGTGCGGCCGCGAGCATAGGCCGTTTGCAAGGCCTGCCCCAGCACAAGTGTCTGCAGAAGGGAAAGGCTTAGCAAGCTCAGCCAGCTCAGGCGTCGTCGTATGAAGTACTTACCCTCACCCCAGACACCTCGAAGGCGTCCTGGAGGTGCCCCGCCCCGTAGGCCTGCAGCACTTGCGGGTCGACACTGGTGGCCGCGTCACTCACAATTCCGCGCCACGCCCTCAGCGTCTCCGGGGGCGGCACGAAGTCCGCAGGGCTTACGCACGCGGAGGCCCGTGTTCTGCCAAGCGCTCCCCCTCCGGAATGAGCAACGCTGTAAACAGGAATACAGGTGAGCACCGCAAGGCATAAAAGCGTACACCAGAGTAAGCTACGCCACCCTACCTTCGGTAGCAGAAGGAATGGTCCCGTCGCGGGCCGAAGCCTCCGCGTTCGGGGAGGGTGACGGCTGTCCCTGCGCGGCGGGAGGCGTGGCCAGAGGGGCAGAAGGCACGTATGCCGCAGGGCCCCCGGCACTTGCGCTGGAGTCCTACAAGCTTCTGATGCCCGTGGCCACGACGAATCCCCGCGGCGTCCGGTGGAGCTCCGGCCGCACACACGGCCGTTTAGCCGGGGCGGCCTGCAGTGAAACCACCCCCGCAGTCGCGGCTGGGGAAGCCCCCGCGGTCGCACCGCCCGGGGGCGAAGGTTCCGCGGTGACGATTGTCGAAGGGGGCACCTCGGTTCCTGCCGTTGTCGTTAAAGGCAGCATGGCTTCATGCGCCCCCGTGGAGGGCGCCTCCGGCACCACAACAGCCACGGCCAAAGGGTCCACCTCAGCATCGCCGGTCCGCACGGGTTCCGCCTCGACGACGTCGGTGGGCGGCGAGGCTTCCCCCCTCTGGCTGCTTGTGGCAAACCCACCGTCCGGGGCGCTCGCCGAAGATACCTCGCCTTCGACGTCTGCCCCACCCAAGCCCGAATCGGCGTACCTCGCTAAGTCCGACTCCGCGTCCGCCGCGCCCTCCGAAACACTAGCAGCAGTAGTAGCAGCTGCCACGCTAAGCGCGGCAGGCGCCCCGCTGCGGCCCCTCTTCCGAGACGGTGCCTTCTTCTTCTTTTTCTTCTTCTTCGCTGCACCGTCGTCTGGAGCGACACGGTCCGGCACGGCAAGGCCCAGGGCCTCGCACACGCGGTTTATTCGCCCCAGCCCCGCCTCAGCGATAGCAGACGCGCGCTGCTCATGTTCCCTGGCGGTGTACGGCCCAAGGAATACGCGCGCGGCTTGCTCCGCCTCCTCCAAGGAAATCTCTGAAGCAAAGGAGAATAGCATCAGCATATAACGCATTTTGCGTGAACAAAGGAGGGACGCGATCGAGGCTTACAAAGACCGGGCGGCGCCGGCAGCGAGCAGACCCATGGCGAAACATTGTCGTCTCGACACCTCTCGGCGGCAAGACGCCAGTCGTAGGCAAGCGGTGCCACGCCGTACATCACGTACTCTTCGGCGAGGTCGCGCATTTTGAAGCGGGCGGCCATGCCTACGAGCCGCTTGACCCTCCGCCTGTCCTCAGCATCGAGCGTTCGGCCGGGCGAGGGCTTGAACGCGATCGGTCGGCCTGTGCACTCAAGGCCGCTCCCGCTCTCCACACGGTGGTAGAACCACCGCTTCATCCAGTAAGACTCCCACTTCCCGCGAGTTGAGTTCGCAGGGAAGAGCTTCTGGCACGACGGACGAAGAATAAAAGTGACGCTAGCGAAGCTCGACAGCGTCCCGTCCTTCTGACCCTTGGGCTGGCATCGTGCCTCGTGGAGATAGGCGAACAACGACGCGCTAGGCCAACACGCCCCCGAACGCAAGGCCCAGCTGTACACCGCAAGCCGGGCCACGGCGTTCGGAGTCAGTTGCGCCAGCTCCAGCCTGAAGGTCCGCAGCACGTCACCCACCATAGCCGCCGCTGGGATCCGGAGCCCCGCGTCGAAAAAGGCAACGAACATGACCGCATCCGACCTCTCAGGATGAGGTTCCGTCTCGTCAGCGGCAGGCAATCGTACCTCCTGGCGCCCGGACAACTTCCCCGCGCGCAGGAGCCCTTGGATTATCTTCTCGGTCACGAGCGAGGGGCCTAGCTCGCCGGAGAACGTGCCTTCCTCCTCCGCCACCAGCCGCTCCTGGTCCGCCGCCGCTGGGTCGCGCTCTTGGAGCGCGTATTTCACCTTCAACAGCGAGGACCGCCGGCGAATGTCAGGGCCACCAACCGCCTGGCCGCGCTCGCTACTGGAGGCCATCGCTTCCCACGGAGAGACTGAAGCGGTGAAGATAGCGCGAGGGTGTAGAAGGCGGAGCAGACAGGAAAGAGGGCGTAAAGGTGCGGGGACGCTGTTACGGGGGGCTATTTCAAGCCACCTCGCCCATACCGCCGCTACCGAAGCGTCGCAACGATTCGCGTGCCGGATGCAACCGCAGCGGCGTAAAGGCCCGCCCTGCACGATTCCCCGTAACTGAAAGCGAAGAGTCGCGAGGGTCCGTGTACAAGGCGCGACCGCAGTCGTACACGCGCCCGTCCAGCGCGACGCCTCACACCCAACGCTGGAAGGTCACGACCACAGGCGCCAAGGACCGCCACAGCGCGGCGTTACCTAGCCGCGGTTATGGGCGCACCAATGGGCCAGGGGATCACAACAGCCCCGGCGCCGCGCCAGTCACTGCCCGCCCCGTATCCCCCTCGCACGTTACGGGAACCTAACCCTGGCAGACCAGGGGCCGGCGTGATTCCAGGAACCTTTACAGCGCAAGATCACCTCGCAAGATCCCAAGTCACCGCCCACGTGGCGGTGTTCCACCCGTTCGATGGGTAGGGGACGGAGCGCGCGCGTCTACTTCGACTATTTGCCAGCTTCGCTGCCACCCATGCGAGGGGTAGAGGACGGAGCGCGCGCATCTACTTCAACTAGGCGCCAGCTTCGCTGCCACCCATGCGATGGGTAGAGGACGGAGCGCGCGCGTCTACTTCGACTAGGCGCCAGCTTCGCTGCCACCCGTTCGATGGGTAGGGGACGGAGCGCGCGCGTCTACTTCAACTAGGCGCCAGCTTCGCTGCCACCCGTTCGATGGGGGTAGGGGACGGAGCGCGCGCGTCTACTTCGACTAGACGCCAGCTTCGCTGCCACCCGTTCGATGGGGGTAGGGGACGGAGCGCGCGCGTCTACTTCGACTAGGCGCCAGCTTCGCTGCCACCCCTGCGATGGGTAGAGGACGGAGCGCGCGCGTCTACTTCGACTAGGCGCCAGCTTCGCTGCCACCCATGCGATGGGTAGAGGACGGAGCGCGCGCATCTACTTCGACTAGGCGCCAGCTTCGCTGCCACCCGTTCGATGGGTAGGGGACGGAGCGCGCGCGTCTACTTCGACTAGGCGCCAGCTTCGCTGCCACCCATGTGATGGGTAAAGGACGGAGCGCGCGCGTCTACTTCGACTAGGCGCCAGCTTCGCTGCCACCCATGCGATGGGTAGCGGACGGAGCGCGCGCATCTACTTCGACTAGGCGCCAGCTTCGCTGCCACCCGTTCGATGGGTAGGGGACGGAGTGCGCGCGTCTACTTCAACTATTCGCCAGCTTCGCTGCCACCCGTTCGATGGGGGTAGGGGACGGAGCGCGCGCGTCTACTTCGACTAGGCGCCAGCTTCGCTGCCACCCATGCGATGGGTAGAGGACGGAGCGCGCGCATCTACTCCGACTAGGCGCCAGCTTCGCTGCCACCCGTTCGATGGGTAGGGGACGGAGCGCGCGCGTCTACTTCGACTATTCGCCAGCTTCGCTGCCACCCGTTCGATGGGGGTAGGAGACGGAGCGCGCGCGTCTACTTCGACTAGGCGCCAGCTTCGCTGCCACCCATGCGATGGGTAGAGGACGGAGCGCGCGCGTGTACTTCGACTAGTCGCCAGCTTCGCTGCCACCCGTTCGATGGGTAGGGGACGGAGCGCGCGCGTCTACTTCGACTAGGCGCCAGCTTCGCAGCCACCCGTTCGATGGGGGTAGGGGACGGAGCGCGCGCGTCTACTTCGACTAGGCGCCAGCTTCGCTGCCACCCGTGCGATGGGTAGAGGACGGAGCGCGCGCGTCTACTTCAACTAGGCGCCAGCTTCGCTGCCACCCCTGCGATGGGTAGAGGACGGAGCGCGCGCGTCTACTTCGACTAGGCGCCAGCTTCGCTGCCACCCGTTCGATGGGTAGGGGACGGAGCGCGCGCGTCTACTTCGACTAGGCGCCAGCTTCGCTGCCACCCGTTCGATGGGGGTAGGGGACGGAGCGCGCGCGTCTACTTGGACTAGGCACCAGCTTCGCTGCCACCCGTTCGATGGGGGTAGGGGACGGAGCGCGCGCGTCTACTTCGACTAGGCGCCAGCTTCGCTGCCACCCGTTCGATGGGGGTAGGGGACGGAGCGCGCGCGTCTACTTCGACTAGGCGTCAGCTTCGCTGCCACCCCTGCGATGGGTAGCGGACGGAGCGCGCGCGTCTACTTCGACTAGGCGCCAGCTTCGCTGCCACCCATGCGATGGGTAGAGGACGGAGCGCGCGCCTCTACTTCGACTAGGCACCAGCTTCGCTGCCACCCGTTCGATGGGTAGGGGACGGAGCGCGCGCGTCTACTTCGACTAGGCGCCAGCTTCGCTGCCACCCCTGCGATGGGTAGCGAACGGAGCGCGCGCGTCTACTTCGACTAGGCGCCAGCTTCGCTGCCACCCATGCGATGGGTAGAGGACGGAGCGCGCGCATCTACTTCGACTAGGCGCCAGCTTCGCTGCCACCCGTTCGATGGGTAGGGGACGGAGCGCGCGCGTCTACTTCGACTATTCGCCAGCTTCGCTGCCACCCGTTCGATGGGGGTAGGAGACGGAGCGCGCGCGTCTACTTCGACTAGGCGCCAGCTTTGCTGCCACCCATGCGATGGGTAGAGGACGGAGCGCGCGCGTGTATTTCGACTAGGCGCCAGCTTCGCTGCCACCCGTTCGATGGGTAGGGGACGGAGCACGCGTGTCTACTTCGAATAGGCGCCAGCTTCGCAGCCACCCGTTCGATGGGGGTAGGGGACGGAGCGCGCGCGTCTACTTCGACTAGGCGCCAGCTTCGCTGCCACCCGTGCGATGGGTAGAGGACGGAGCGCGCGCATCTACTTCGACTAGGCGCCAGCTTCGCTGCCACCCCTGCGATGGGTAGAGGACGGAGCGCGCGCGTCTACTTCGACTAGGCGCCAGCTTCGCTGCCACCCGTTCGATGGGTATGGAACGGAGCGCGCGCGTCTACTTCGACTAGGCGCCAGCTTCGCTGCCACCCGTTCGATGGGGTAGGGGACGGAGCGCGCGCGTCTACTTGGACTAGGCGCCAGCTTCGCTGCCACCCGTTCGATGGGGGTAGGGGACGGAGCGCGCGCGTCTACTTCGACTAGGCGCCAGCTTCGCTGCCACCCGTTCGATGGGTAGGGGACGGAGCGCGCGCGTCTACTTCGACTAGGCGCCAGCTTCGCTGCCACCCCTGCGATGGGTAGCGGACGGAGCGCGCGCGTCTACTTCGACTAGGCGCCAGCTTCGCTGCCACCCGTTCGATGGGTAGGGGACGGAGTGCGCGCGTCTACTTCGACTATTCGCCAGCTTCGCTGCCACCCGTTCGATGGGTGTAGGGGACTGAGCGCGCGCGTCTACTTCGACTAGGCGCCAGCTTCGCTGCCACCCATGCGATGGGTAGAGGACGGAGCGCGCGCATCTACTTCGACTAGGCGCCAGCTTCGCTGCCACCCGTTCGATGGGTAGGGGACGGAGCGCGCGCGTCTACTTCGACTATTCGCCAGCTTCGCTGCCACCCGTTCGATGTGGGTAGGGGACGGAGCGCGCGCGTCTACTTCGACTAGGCGCCAGCTTCGCTGCCACCCATGCGATGGGTAGAGGACGGAGCGCGCGCATCTACTTCGACTAGGCGCCAGCTTCGCTGCCACCCGTTCGATGGGTAGGGGACGGAGCGCGCGCGTCTACTTCGACTATTCGCCAGCTTCGCTGCCACCCGTTCGATGGGGGTAGGGGACGGAGCGCGCGCGTCTACTTCGACTAGGCGCCAGCTTCGCTGCCACCCATGCGATGGGGTAGAGGACGGAGCGCGCGCGTGTACTTCGACTAGTCGCCAGCTTCGCTGCCACCCGTTCGATGGGTAGGGGACGGAGCGCACGCGTCTACTTCGACTAGGCGCCAGCTTCGCATGCCACCCGTTCGATGGGGGTAGGGGACGGATCGCGCAGCGTCTACTTCGACTAGGCGCCAGCTTCGCTGCCACCCGTGCGATGGGGGTAGGGGACGGAGCGCGCGCGTCTACTTCGACTAGGCGCCAGCTTCGCTGCCACCCGTTCGATGGGGGTAGGGGACGGAGCGCGCGCGTCTACTTCGACTAGGCGCCAGCTTCGCTGCCACCCCTGCGATGGGTAGAGAACGGAGCGCGCGCGTCTACTTCTACTAGGCACCAGCTTCGCTGCCACCCATGCGATGGGTAGAGGACGGAGCGCGCGCAGTCTACTTCGACTAGGCGCCAGCTTCGCTGCCACCCGTTCGATGGGTTAGGGGACGGAGTGCAGCACGTCTACTTCGACTATGCGCCAGCTTCGCTGCCACCCGTTCGATGGGGGTAGGGGACGGAGCGCGCGCGTCTACTTCGACTAGGCGCCAGCTTCGCTGCCACCCCTGCGATGGGTAGAGGACGGAGCGCGCGCGTCTACTTCTACTAGGCGCCAGCTTCGCTGCCACCCCTGCGATGGGTAGAGGACGGAGCGCGCGCGTCTACTTCGACTAGGCGCCAGCTTCGCTGCCACCCGTTCGATGGGGGTAGGGGACGGAGCGCGCGCGTCTACTTCGACTAGGCGCCAGCTTCGCTGCCACCCGTTCGATGGGGGTAGGGGACGGAGCGCGCGCGTCTACTTCGACTAGGCGCCAGCTTCGCTGCCACCCGTTCGATGGGGTAGGGGACGGAGCGCGCGCGTCTACTTCGACTAGGCGCCAGCTTCGCTGCCACCCCTGCGATGGGTAGAGGACGGAGCGCGCGCGTCTACTTCGACTAGGCGCCAGCTTCGCTGCCACCCATGCGATGGGTAGAGGACGGAGCGCACGCCTCTACTTCGACTAGGCGCCAGCTTCGCTGCCACCCGTTCGATGGGTAGGGGACGGAGCGCGCGCGTCTACTTCGACTAGGCGCCAGCTTCGCTGCCACCCCTGCGATGGGTAGCGGACGGAGCGCGCGCGTCTACTTCGACTAGGCGCCAGCTTCGCTGCCACCCATGCGATGGGTAAAGGACGGAGCGCGCGCATCTACTTCGACTAGGCGCCAGCTTCGCTGCCACCCGTTCGATGGGTAGGGGACGGAGCGCGCGCGTCTACTTCGACTATTCGCCAGCTTCGCTGCCACCCGTTCGATGGGGGTAGGGGACGGAGCGCGCGCGTCTACTTCGACTAGGTGCCAGCTTCGTTGCCACCCGTTCGATGGGTAGGGGACGGAGCGCGCGCGTCTACTTCGACTAGGCGCCAGCTTCGCTGCCACCCGTTCGATGGGGGTATGGGACGGAGCGCACGCGTCTACTTCGACTAGGCGCCAGCTTCGCTGCCACCCGTTCGATGGGGGTAGGGGACAGAGCGCGCGCGTCTACTTCGACTAGGCGCCAGCTTCGCTGCCACCCCTGCGATGGGTAGAGGACGGAGCGCGCGCGTCTACTTCGACTAGGCGCCAGCTTCGCTGCCACCCATGCGATGGGTAGAGGACGGAGCGCGCGCATCTACTTCGACTAGGCGCCAGCTTCGCTGCCACCCGTTCGATGGGTAGGGGACGGAGTGCGCGCGTCTACTTCAACTATTCGCCAGCTTCGCTGCCAACCGTTCGATGGGGGTAGGGGACGGAGCGCGCGCGTCTACTTCGACTAGGCGCCAGCTTCGCTGCCACCCATGCGATGGGTAGAGGACGGAGCGCGCGCATCTACTTCGACTAGGCGCCAGATTCGCTGCCACCCGTTCGATGGGTAGGGGACGGAGCGCGCGCGTCTACTTCGACTATTCGCCAGCTTCGCTGCCACCCGTTCGATGGGGGTAGGGGACGGAGCGCGCGCGTCTACTTCGACTAGGCGCCAGCTTCGCTGCCACCCATGCGATGGGTAGAGGACGGAGCGCGCGCGTGTACTTCGACTAGGCGCCAGCTTCGCTGCCACCCGTTCGATGGGTAGGGGACGGAGCGCGCGCGTCTACTTCGACTAGGCGCCAGCTTCGCAGCCACCCGTTCGATGGGGGTAGGGGACGGAGCGCGCGCGTCTACTTCGACTAGGCGCCAGCTTCGCTGCCACCCATTCGATGGGTAGGGGACGGAGTGCGCGCGTCTACTTCGACTATTCGCCAGCTTCGCTGCCACCCGTTCGATGGGGGTAGGGGACTGAGCGCGCGCGTCTACTTCGACTAGGCGCCAGCTTCGCTGCCACCCATGCGATGGGTAGAGGACGGAGCGCGCGCATCTACTTCGACTAGGCGCCAGCTTCGCTGCCACCCGTTCGATGGGTAGGGGACGGAGCGCGCGCGTCTACTTCGACTATTCGCCAGCTTTGCTGCCACCCGTTCGATGTGGGTAGGGGACGGAGCGCGCGCGTCTACTTCGACTAGGCGCCAGCTTCGCTGCCACCCATGCGATGGGTAGAGGACGGAGCGCGCGCATCTACTTCGACTAGGCGCCAGCTTCGCTGCCACCCGTTCGATGGGTAGGGGACGGAGCGCGCGCGTCTACTTCGACTATTCGCCAGCTTCGCTGCCACCCGTTCGATGGGGGTAGGGGACGGAGCGCGCGCGTCTACTTCGACTAGGCGCCAGCTTCGCTGCCACCCATGCGATGGGTAGAGGACGGAGCGCGCGCGTGTACTTCGACTAGTCGCCAGCTTCGCTGCCACCCGTTCGATGGGTAGGGGACGGAGCGCGCGCGTCTACTTCGACTAGGCGCCAGCTTCGCAGCCACCCGTTCGATGGGGGTAGGGGACGGAGCGCGCGCGTCTACTTCGACTAGGCGCCAGCTTCGCTGCCACCCGTTCGATGGGGGTAGGGGACGGAGCGCGCGCGTCTACTTCGACTAGGCGCCAGCTTCGCTGCCACCCGTTCGATGGGGGTAGGGGACGGAGCGCGCGCGTCTACTTCGACTAGGCGCCAGCTTCGCTGCCATCCCTGCGATGGGTAGAGAACGGAGCGCGCGCGTCTACTTCTACTAGGCACCAGCTTCGCTGCCACCCATGCGATGGGTAGAGGACGGAGCGCGCGCATCTACTTCGACTAGGCGCCAGCTTCGCTGCCACCCGTTCGATGGGTTGGGGACGGAGTGCACACGTCTACTTCGACTATTCGCCAGCTTCGCTGCCACCCGTTCGATGGGGGTAGGGGACGGAGCGCGCGCGTCTACTTCGACTAGGCGCCAGCTTCGCTGCCACCCCTGCGATGGGTAGAGGACGGAGCGCGCGCGTCTACTTCTACTAGGCGCCAGCTTCGCTGCCACCCGTGCGATGGGTAGAGGACGGAGCGCGCGCGTCTACTTCGACTAGGCGCCAGCTTCGCTGCCACCCGTTCGATGGGTAGGGGACGGAGCGCGCGCGTCTACTTCGACTAGGCGCCAGCTTCGCTGCCACCCGTTCGATGGGGGTAGGGGACGGAGCGCGCGCGTCTACTTTGACTAGCCGCCAGCTTCGCTGCCACCCGTTCGATGGGGGTAGGGGACGGAGCGCGCGCGTCTACTTCGACTAGGCGCCAGCTTCGCTGCCACCCGTTCGATGGGGTAGGGGACGGAGCGCGCGCGTCTACTTCGACTAGGCGCCAGCTTCGCTGCCACCCCTGCGATGGGTAGAGGACGGAGCGCGCGCGTCTACTTCGACCAGGCGCCAGCTTCGCTGCCACCCATGCGATGGGTAGAGGACGGAGCGCACGCCTCTACTTCGACTAGGCGCCAGCTTCGCTGCCACCCGTTCGATGGGTAGGGGACGGAGCGCGCGCGTCTACTTCGACTAGGCGCCAGCTTCGCTGCCACCCCTGCGATGGGTAGCGGACGGAGCGCGCGCGTCTACTTCGACTAGGCGCCAGCTTCGCTGCCACCCATGCGATGGGTAAAGGACGGAGCGCGCGCATCTACTTCGACTAGGCGCCAGCTTCGCTGCCACCCGTTCGATGGGTAGGGGACGGAGCGCGCGCGTCTACTTCGACTATTCGCCAGCTTCGCTGCCACCCGTTCGATGGGGGTAGGGGACGGAGCGCGCGCGTCTACTTCGACTAGGCGCCAGCTTCGCTGCCACCCGTTCGATGGGTAGGGGACGGAGCGCGCGCGTCTACTTCGACTAGGCGCCAGCTTCGCTGCCACCCGTTCGATGGGGGTATGGGAGGGAGCGCGCGCGTCTACTTCGACTAGGCGCCAGCTTCGCTGCCACCCGTTCGATGGGGGTAGGGGACAGAGCGCGCGCGTCTACTTCGACTAGGCGCCAGCTTCGCTGCCACCCCTGCGATGGGTAGAGGACGGAGCGCGCGCGTCTACTTCGACTAGGCGCCAGCTTCGCTGCCACCCATGCGATGGGTAGAGGACGGAGCGCGCGCATCTACTTCGACTAGGCGCCAGCTTCGCTGCCACCCGTTCGATGGGTAGGGGACGGAGTGCGCGCGTCTACTTCAACTATTCGCCAGCTTCGCTGCCAACCGTTCGATGGGGGTAGGGGACGGAGCGCGCGCGTCTACTTCGACTAGGCGCCAGCTTCGCTGCCACCCATGCGATGGGTAGAGGACGGAGCGCGCGCATCTACTTCGACTAGGCGCCAGATTCGCTGCCACCCGTTCGATGGGTAGGGGACGGAGCGCGCGCGTCTACTTCGACTATTCGCCAGCTTCGCTGCCACCCGTTCGATGGGGGTAGGGGACGGAGCGCGCGCGTCTACTTCGACTAGGCGCCAGCTTCGCTGCCACCCATGCGATGGGTAGAGGACGGAGCGCGCGCGTGTACTTCGACTAGGCGCCAGCTTCGCTGCCACCCGTTCGATGGGTAGGGGACGGAGCGCGCGCGTCTACTTCGACTAGGCGCCAGCTTCGCTGCCACCCGTTCGATGGGGGTAGGGGACGGAGCGCGCGCGTCTACTTGGACTAGGCGCCAGCTTCGCTGCCACCCGTTCGATGGGGGTAGGGGACGGAGGGCGCGCGTCTACTTCGACTAGGCGCCAGCTTCGCTGCCACCCGTTCGATGGGGGTAGGGGACGGAGCGCGCGCGTCTACTTCGACTAGGCGCCAGCTTCGCTGCCACCCCTGCGATGGGTAGAGGACGGAGCGCGCGCGTCTACTTCGACTAGGCGCCAGCTTCGCTGCCACCCATGCGATGGGTAGAGGACGGAGCGCGCGCCTCTACTTCGACTAGGCACCAGCTTCGCTGCCACCCGTTCGATGGGTAGGGGACGGAGCGCGCGCGTCTACTTCGACTAGGCGCCAGCTTCGCTGCCACCCCTGCGATGGGTAGCGAACGGAGCGCGCGCGTCTACTTCGACTAGGCGCCAGCTTCGCTTCCACCCATGCGATGGGTAGAGGACGGAGCGCGCGCGTCTACTTCGACTAGGCGCCAGCTTCGCTGCCACCCATGCGATGGGTAGAGGACGGAGCGCGCGCGTCTACTTCGACTAGGCGCCAGCTTCGCTGCCACCCGTTCGATGGGTAGGGGACGGAGCGCGCGCGTCTACTTCGACTAGGCGCCAGCTTCGCTGCCACCCGTTCGATGGGGGTAGGGGACGGAGCGCGCGCGTCTACTTCGACTAGGCGCCAGCTTCGCTGCCACCCATGCGATGGGTAGAGGACGGAGCGCACGCGTCTACTTCGACTAGGCGCCAGCTTCGCTGCCACCCGTTCGATGGGGGTAGGGGACGGAGCGCGCGCGTCTACTTCTACTAGGCGCCAGCTTCGCTGCCACCCATGCGATGGGTAGAGGACGGAGCGCGCGCGTCTACTTCGACTAGGCGCCAGCTTCACTGCCACCCGTTCGATGGGTAGGGGACGGAGCGCGCGCGTCTACTTCGACTAGGCGCCAGCTTCGCTGCCACCCGTTCGATGGGTAGGGGACGGAGCGCGCGCGTCTACTTCGATTAGGCGCCAGCTTCGCTGCCACCCGTTCGTTGGGTAGGGGGCAGAGCGCGTGCGTCTACTTCGATTAGGCGCCAGCTTCGCTGCCACCCATGCGATGGGTAGGGGACGGAGCGCGCACGTCCACTTCGGCGGGGCGCAGCAAAGGCGGGAGTCTTGTCCTGCAAAATCTGCCTCGTTTTCCTTAACAGGCCACCTACAGTGCATCAACATAAAAGGTAATGCCGGCGGGCTCCATCAGGAACACCGACTGTAGGTAGGCCTGTTAAGAAAAACAGGGCAGACCTCGCTATCGCCTACGGAAGCGCAGTGCGGGGGCAGGACGCGCGGCTGGCTACCGATAGCCGGCGCTGATCAAGCTCCCAGGAAAAATGGACCTCCTTCTGTGCATCAACATTCCCCAAGCCGCTCAGCGTCACCCAGGAATGTTGATGCACGGCAGGGGCCCATTTTAGGGGAATAGCTTCTATCATAATATACGCAGGAGCAACGCCGCACCAGCGCCATATATATACCCAATCAGCAGGGGAGCCAACCGGCGGAAAGCCAATCGGCAGAAGTCCAGCTGCCGGAAGTCCGCCGCCATATTAATGGTCACGACGCCTCAACGCCCGCACCGCGCCAAGCACGCTGCACCACGTGGACGGCCGGAAGTCCGAGCGTCGCAACAGCGCGCGCGTCTGCTTCGGCTACAGCGCAGCCCCGGAAGTTTGGAAAAGTTCACAGGCCGCGGGGACGGAGGGGGCCAAAGGACTCGGCAAATGGCTTCGGCCTTGTGAAGCCCTTTACCATGAGAGGCTCCTGTCGTAGGGATGGCCCCCACCTAAACCCAGCAGGCCTGATAGGAGATTATAAGGCCCAGAATAGGCCATATGTAATGACATAACTGCCCCCAGAGGGGATAACCAGATATAAGGGTATAACTGTAAAAGCACTCCTCATGTGTGTATATATATATATATATATATATATATATATATATATATATATATATATATATATATATATATATATATATATATATATATATATATATATATATATATATATATATATATATATATATATATACGAAGCCATGGGGAGGACCCCTAGGCCATTACATTCATCTTCATCACTCTCCACTACCATCTCTCTCTGTTTGGTCTGTAGCCACAACAAACCGGTTACCGAACTAGAAGCACTTGATTGATGAGAAGAATCAGGAAGTGGAATATTTTAGTAATAATATGTAACTTTTCCTCCCAAAACCTGAAAATTGATTAAGTCTCCTGTCTTTCCTCCAAATAATATATCCTGATTAGGCACCAAATAGCAATTTATACCACTCATATCATGTACGTTCGCCTGCTAACTAGGGGTGGAAAATGGATACCACTTACTGGCTAAGCCAATCTATTTTAGAAGGAAATTTGCACTTACAATTATAATAATCCACCCAGATACGTCAATTGGCAACGTTCTAGAATCCCACAAATGAGTCAACTAGCTAAGGTGATGAGATCAATGTAATAGTTCATAATTATGACCCATTTGAAAGATTTCACTAGTTATAATAAAGGGAGCGACAAGTATTTACTACCAAAAAAATGACTCAATTGGCAATGTTCTAAATCCCATAAATAGAGACGTCAGGGCAGCAATCCAAAACCTCGTGCATTTCACCAGGGAAAGCTAGTAACTAAGCATTAAAGTTCATGTTTTCAAGGCATTACATATTCGATCAGTTACCGAACTACAAAAAACTGATTGATGGGAGGAATCAAGAAGTGGGATATTTTGGTCATAATATGTAAGTTTTCCCTCCCATAAACCTCAAAATTGACTAAGTCCCATGGCTTTGCTCCAGATAGTATATTGTCGAGTCTCATGAGGCACCAAATCATGCTAGCAATATATACCACATGCCTGTATGTTGGTATTCTAACTAGGGGTGAGAAATGGATACCACGTATTATCCACATGAGGCACCGAAAATGAGCATATGTGTAAGCACAATAGCAGGTAGTACTTCATAAACTGAGAATGTTCAAATAAAAAAATTGAAAGTGAGAATAATCAAACTTCTAAACTTTCCACCATTTCTAAACCAATATATGATATCCATGAGAAGGATAATAATCTAGTCACAGAGGCTCCTCGTAGGACCAAGAGACAAAGGGTTGATAAAACCTTTGGTGACGATTTTATTGTATACCTTGTGGATGATGTGCCAATGACTCTTTTAGAGGCTTACGCATCTTCTAATGCCAAATACTAAAAAGAGATAGTCCATAGTAAGATGGACTCTAAAATAGCTAATGGGCCTTGGGAGATCACTAATTGTCCTATCGGGTATAAACCTTTAGGATGTAAATAGGTCTTTAAAAACAAACTAAGACCTAGTAGTACTATTGAGAAGTATAAGATAAAACTTATGCCCAAGGGTTACACCTAGAAAGAGGAAGAAGATTTTTTGATACCTATTCTCCTATCATCAAACTAACAACCATTAAAGTACTCCTTGCGTTAGCATCTTTCTATAGTCTACATGTTCATCAAATGGACTAAGATAACTTTCCTTAATAGAGAGTTGGAGAAAAAAATCTAATGGATCAACTGGATAGTTTTCTGATTTATAGATAGAAAAATAAGGTATGCAAAGTATTGAAATTCTTGTATGGCCGAAAGCAAAAACCTAAGCAATAGCATGAGAAGTTTGACAAAACTTTGACATCCGCTTGCTTTGTTGTGAATGAAACTGATAAATAAGTATATTATCATTATGGTGGGGGTCAAGAAGTGATCTTGTGTCTATATGTGGTTGATATACTTATATTTGAAACAAACAGTGCCGTAATTGATGAATGCAAATCTTTTTTTATCTCGATGCTTTGATATGAAAGATTTGGGAAAGGCATATATCATTCTGAATATTAAATTAATCAAGAACGAGGATGGGATCACTTTTAACCAATCCCATTATGCTGAGAAAATATTGAGCCGGTTCAGCTTTGAAAATTGCAAAGTTTCTCCAACATCCTATGATGTGAACATTAAGCTTCGAAAGAATCAGGGCTAGAAAAAGATCAAGTGTGATATTCACAAATTATTGGGTCACTCATGTATTTAGCTCGTGCCACAAGACCTAACATTTTATTTGCTGTGAGCAAATTAAGTCAGTTTACTTCTAACCCAGAAGATGACAACTGGGAGGCTCTTAAAAGAGTATTGTGTTATTTGAGAGACACAACATCTTTTGAAATTCATTATAGTGGATATCCTTCTGTATTAGAAGGATACAGTGACTCTAATTGGATATATGATGCAAATAAGATCAAAACTACAAGTGGCTATATATTTACTTTAGCTGGTGTTGTAGTTTTATAGAGGTCATACAAACAGACCATATTGACAAGGTCAACCATAGAAATAGACCTTATAGCAGTTGATACAGCTACTGTTGAGGTTGAATGACTGAAAGAGTTTATGTTACATTTACTATTGGTTGAGAAACCAATATCGGTAATTCTGATGTACTGTGATAATCAAGTACTAAGGATAATATGAATTCCTTCAGACATGTGAAGCGTAGGCTTAAAACTGTGAGAATATTGAGTAATTCTAGAGTGATTGTTGTGAACTGTATTCGCACTGAGAAAAATCTAGCAGACCCTTTTACAAAGGGGTTAGTATGAAAAGAGATTTCCATTGCATCTATAGATATAGTAATGGGGCCCATTTGAGTTACATCACAATGGTAACCCATATATTCTTGATCGGAGATCTCGTGATTTAGGTAATAGAAAAAACAAGTTGATGTTGTAACAAGAGAGTACATATTCATCGTACCTATGTCCTAATAGATAAATATTCTCAACTGTGTGGAAGGTTGACATAAAGCCTTAATGTATTCTGTTGTCTAAATAAGGAAAAGGTAGTAGTCTGCATGATACCTAAAAAGAATACACCTACTTGAGTTTAATTGTGTGGTCGAAGTTCACAAGAACGGGGCATTCTTTAGAAAGCTCATGAGTAGATTAAGGAGCATGACCTTTTTATGATCCATTTAGGCGTTGTTCATTGGCAGCCTAGTATCAATTAAGACTTCAAGTGAAGTCTGATCACGAAAAGCTGTGAATTCAAGTTATAGTCCATTCATCAGCTGTGGGAAGATGAATTTTGTCACTCTTGATGCAAGTTCAACCTGTATGGGGTTTATACTATAAGACTGATATATTAACAATATTTCAACACAATATCTTGGACATCTTTCTGCTACTTAGTTTTGAATTGGTGAGGGATTGTTAGAAAAAGGCACATATTAGTGAGGCCCATTCCTTATAATTCCAAAGTATACATAGTTTAGTACTATATTAGTAAGGCAAGGTGGAATAGACCAATTTATAATGTGGAATTCTTACCATTCCCTAAAAGCTTGAGACATATGGTATAAAAGGGCTTTGACTAAACACACATGTGCATGAGTATTTGTGTATTTTTGTGTGAAAAATCATATGATTTGTGACTTGCGTCGCTTGGCAGACCAAGTCCACCTTATTTTTGCTGAACCATACATCTCTTTCTCTGTTTGAATGCAAATTCAAACGTTTGAATTAAGTCGATTAATGGCATCAGTTACTGGATTAATTTGATTTAATTGAATTAATAGCATCAATTACTAAAAACATCTATAAAAGACCTAGAGATGTCTAGGCCAATGTGACCGAAATTCTTCTTCCTTAGAGATGTTCAGGCCAATGTGATCGTAATCCTTCTTCCTTTCTTTCTACTTTCTCTTCTACTGATCTGTGCTGGTGTGATATGCGACTGAACCTCGCTCGCCTTTCTTCTCGGTGTGCACCGAGAAGGAGAGAGAGTACCTGTATGGGGGTGATAGTAAGGTTTCTGGGCAGCGCAACAGGCGCGATCGCTCTTGCTCTGCTTCATCCATATTCTGCACTACATTGAGCCTACGCTGGTTCTTGTTTTTTATCAAGCCTAACAGTAAGTCATTTGCTTAATCAATTGACTTTTTTATAATATTTTTCTTGTGTATTTTCTGAAGTATAATAACCTGTTGTTAGATTTATTTGTAGCATCACTAGTCTTTTACTGTATCTATCTTCTAGTAAAATCTAAAATTAAAATATTGCTCATATTTTCAATAACCACAACTAAGATTTAGTGCTGCGTTCGCCACTAGATACAGGATAAGTTTCATAAGCACCCGGTGCTCTTCGGCCAATGAGCTAAACAGTGCTCATGTGCTGCGACATAATCGTATTCGGCGATCGACAATGTTGGGAATTACTTACTTGCGCCGCAAATCATACAACGTACTGTTGCTACAAACGCATGGGATTTGGCAGATTATGCACCGTGGGCATGGTGCATTGGTGCTAGCTACACGGCTACAATGACAATTGAGAACACACTCGGACCACTTCAGTTAACTTTTCAATTCGGAAGCGAGTCGATTGCTAATAGATAACTAAGGGGACTTTCGTGGCCAAGTTTGTCTACATGGCAGGCCGGCCAAATTACCCAATGGTCAAAACAACACTAAAGCTTCACAATTTGTGGTTACTAACCAAATTAACACTATATATCCGATATTCCGATGACCCAAAGCTGCAGTTAGGTGTACGCCGTCTTCTTTTGAGCTTATGGTTTTTATTTTTTAGCTTTTGATTTATCTATAATAACTAGCTTTTAAATAGAGTGTCTTTTCAAGATAGAGTCTACATGATTGTAGTAGATACTATCTCGATTTATTTATATCAGCTAAAATCGTACGTGAATATCTCTCTGTGTTCTCTCATGAACGGATAGAATTTCCCAAAAAAAACGCACCGTGCCATCCTGCGCTGAGAAAGGCCCAGAGCTCGCGCGCCAAGATCGAACAGATAACACCACTTGACAGCATCAAAATTCAGGAGGGCTAAGACCGTTTACCAATAGTTCTAGATGTACATACAGGGGCACAAGTGTTTGAGCAGAACCCCCATGTCATCTTGCACCAATAATCATCATTTGCTCGTCATGATCGAACGCTACCTACTTCTACCGATCTTATGAACATATCTCACATTCTTGATCTCAAGAACAGGACCGTAGCGACCGCCTTCAGTTTCAGCAATTTCAGACGCTGGGCGGCTCCTCGGCCACCGCCGGCTGCTGCAGCGGCTCGAGGGAGGCGACGATGTCGCGCATGAGCGGACGCGCCTTGGGGTTGCGGCTGAGGCAGTGGTACGCGAGCATGGCCGTCTTGTGCACCGCCCTGACGGGGTAGTCGTCGGCCAGCCTCGGGTCGACGATGCCCAGCACCTTCTTCTTGTGCGGCAGCAGCGGGAGCGCCCAGTCCGCCAGCGTCTGCTCCCGCACCGGCCGCGACTTGTCCAGCGACTTCCGCCCCGTCAGCAGCTCCAACAGCACCACCCCGTAGCTGTACACGTCGCTCATCGCCGTCAGGTGCCCTGCGGATCAGATTCATTAAGCCACCAAAATTTCTTCAACTAGAACTCTAGAAACATTATTACTCCATTCAGTCACGAAAGAGTGACACCTAAAGCGCACGCATTTAAAACCTATTAACTTTGACAAAAGATATGGTGTAGAATGTATCATTTAGATATATGAAAATGGTACATGTGAATTTGTCATCAAAAAATACATTCGTAATATTACACTTTCATAACCTTTTACTAATGTACGATAACAAAGTTTAGTGGTCAAAGAGATCTTGTTAACCTTGAGAAGTAAAGAACATATTGTTCTGTACACCTCTTATTTTTGCAACAAAGTTTTGAAATTGCTTTTGTGAGACCATGTGGAGACAACCCTATATCGTGTGATGAGTATTTAACTTTGCTTGTACCTTGTTGTCGAAATTTGAGTTTGATTTTGTATCATTTGATATTTAGTTTTCCTATTTGTTGTGCAAAAGCGGTCTAACCGGCTTGCAGAGGCGGTCTGCCAGCGGTTCAATGGCCGTGGGCAGTGGTCCAACCAGAAATACAACGCGATCGATTTCTACTTGACGGTGCGTTTATTCGAAAGAGGTGTTCGTCGAGTTGAGCGGTGCGACCGACCTTGTAACGATGGTCTAACTAGAGATCATTGGGCAGTCTGATCGGCATGGATGCCGTAGTCAGACCGGCCCCCTATTACAGGGAGTTCTTAAACCGGTTGTGGCAGTTTGATTAGCTAGTGGTTTGCGGTCAGACTAGGTAGTACTGAGTTGAGTTGGTTTCGGCTGTGTTAGTCATAATGGGAGTCCATGCAGGTGTTAGTCATGGTGGAAGTCCATGCATTATGGGAATCTTGATGTGGGTGTTAAGTGGTGCATGTTTGCATCGATTATGTTGATAAGAGCCAAGTGTATGTCACTTGTGCTTGGAACAGTTGTGCCAACAGTAAGACCAAGGATAGGGAAGGTGCCCTAAGGCTATGGCGTGTTGCATAAATCCAGGTGAAGCATCATCTCAAGCGAAGACACATTGGAGAAATATAAGAATAGTGATAAGGCAAGTGCATGTTTGTGGTGTGCCATTAAACTTGGGTGTTTTAAGTGGTGACAGTCTTCAGAGCAGGTGTACAATATTGGCATCATGTAATTGCGCATCATGGATTTCACTGTGGTGGTTACTTCAAGGAGAAGCACCGTGAAGGCTGATGGGTGACAATTGAGAAAATTATTCAATACTGGGTGGAGAGGCAATTTACAAAACTGTGGCAATTGCCTAAAGTGGTTTAGATCACATCTTGAAGGATTGAGCGTTTTATCGGGCTATTGGAGCTATGTGGAAGTCATACTTTGAAAAGCATGCAAGTGTGTGTGAGTGTAAAATTTGTTTGCGCGTGGATTACCGGGCTTTCCCATTTGTAATTGGTTGTATCCATGAAGTGTGGGCTTGTTGTTAGGGTTTGGCCGGAGGTGAGGGGCCTCCACTATATAAACACTTGTGCGTATTGAAGAAGATATCTCTTATGCTAGGAGAGACACTTTAGGGTGAGGATTTCCTTGTGTTGGAAACTTTGTGTGAGTGCTCTAGGGGTAGTGCTCTTTCTTCCATGATGGAGTGGATGTAAATATTCAACTCCAAGTATCAGTAGATCCGCCAAATTCGTCCAAATCTTTGTACTCAAGTTGAAGTTTTTAATTTCTTGATTGGGCTTATTTTCTGTTGTTTTCTTCTCTCCTCTTGATCTTTCTTGGTGCAAAGGACATGTAAGTGACCGTGATATCTCTTGAAGGCTAGATTCCATCCATCTAGGTATTTTTTTATAGAAAGATCTTAAATTTGCCCAGTTAAGCTCAAGAAATGGTGATTTTGGGGGTTTTGATCTTGAGGGTGTCTGGCTTGGGTTTCTACTATTGTTAGGCTTTCTAGGATGTGTGGGAGTAGATCCAAGGTTGTCTTGACTATCCTTCACCCACGAGCTAGTCTTGATTCTGTGTTTTGCCCAGTTTTGGTTCAATCTTTCTTCAAATGAAAAAAATATTAGAACTTTGGCATGATCATCTTGATCTTTCATTGAAATATGGTACTAACATTCTAGAGAAGGTGCATGCCAAATTTTAAGTGATTTGGAGTCTCGGTTTGAAAGTTGTTCATGTTTCTCTCTCTAGCTGTTGTGTTGAATTTGTCGAGAGGTCAGACCGTCCCGAGGAGAGGTCAGACTCCCCTATCGGGTCAGACCATCCATTGCATTGTGATCAGACCACCCAAGCAAGTCCAGACTCTTTTGGCTCTATTTTTGTATGGTTGGCATGTAGTCTTCGTGTGCTTGATCTTTTGCTGTGTGTTTCGAAGCCATAGACAACCGAAGGTACGATTTGATATTGAAAAAGAGTAAGCTCCTTTTTACCCTCCTCTAGTTGCCGTCTTTGGTCCTACAAGTGGTATCAGAGCAAAGTTTGCTCTCTTGTGATGTTTACTAATCCTTGAGCATGGTGGCCAGTATAAGGACGTCTGATCGCTTCTTTGATTCTTGTCGTAGTTCCTTTGCCGATGATGTCTGTTGTCATAAGAGGCTTGAGCTTGAGTTTGACATGTTGGTAATTGGGAAACATACCTATTGCAAAGTTTGTGGTGGAGTATTTGCTTTCAGTTGTCCAAATTTCAAGGATAAGAAGATTTTAAACTCTAAGGGGGAGAAGGAGAGCAATGGTCATTGAGGAGTAGCGATCGATGATAATCATGATGAGCCATTTGAGGATGATCCTCTGCTCATGTTATGCAAGACAAGCAAAGAAAAACTCATTTAGGGCTCATTTTCTCTAGCATCTAAATTGTTTAAGCTTAAGGAGAAAATAGAAATGCTAGAAAAGGAAAATAGATATTTGTTCCATGAAATTGCTCGGTTGAAATCTCCTATGCCTTGTGAATTATGTGAGCAATTGCTTAGGGACATGAACAATTTGAACAATTCTCATGCATGTTTAAAATCTGAAAATGAATCATTAAAATTGAAAGTTTCTATGTCATGTGACTCTTGTATTACCTTACATCAAAAGCTTAATAGTGTTAAGATAGAAATAGGCAACCTTAGGTCATTAGCTAGCAATGAATGTGATTCTCGTAAATGTATGCTTACTGAAAATAAAAATGTGAAATTGGCTCATTCTATTTGTGTAGAACATTTAGAAAATTCTTGAACTAAAAATGAAAATTTGAAATTGAGCCTTTCTACTTATCTTGAGCAATTAGAGAATATCAGGGTTGAAATTGTTGAGATTAGAGCTAGCACTTGTAGCATGTAATTAGAGAATGAAAATTTGTTTATGGGTGATTTACTCTCTTGCAAGAATTATGTTTGTTTAAAAATTAAAATTGATGCTCTAAATTGCAAGCTTACTAAGAATGCATCATTTTTGTCTTGCATATCTTGCATTTCCTTGAATGAAGAAGTTGAGTCTTTGAAGAGAGTGCGTAATGATATGAGCAATAAGTCTTCTGACTCTTTTGGTTTTTCTTGTGTTGTTCAAAGGACTTCTAATGACAAGGGTGTTTCTTCCTCTCATGGTACTGCATCTTCTAAGAAGAAGTATCCTTGCATATTTTGCAAGTAGGATGGACACATTATTGAGTTTTCTTTCTGTCATATCAAACATGAGCATCGAGTGTGTCGTCGAACTTTTAGGGAGACACATCACCCATCTTATGGCATATTTGCACCTAGCATTGACACGAGCATTAGAAGTGGTGGTGGCTCTTCTTATTTGTTCCCAGGGGCTTGTTCTTTGAGTAAGAGTGATACTTTATCCTCTGGGACTGTGTCTATCTCTAGACCTTTGTATCATTACTCATTTTATGAGAATGATGGAAATCATGTGGAGTTTTGCTTTAGGCATGCCAAATACATGCATCGATCCTGTGCTTTTGAGTCTTTAAGTGCTCATAATCTTTCTCATTACATGAACACTAAAGAGCCTAGCTCGAGGGCTTGCTTTGTTGGTGGCTTCTTTGATCCACCTTCTAGTGGCTATGGATGGCACCGTGGATTTTTCTTTCATAGATTTAGTTTTGTTCCACATGCTACCCCTAGAAAGGATTTCCACCGTTTTTCAAGTGGTAGACTTCTTTTTCCCATCGAGGTGGGCACCTACGGTGAGGACTTCTAAGTTTCTTTGGTTCTTTTGTTGGTCCATTATATAGAGCTTTCAATAATGGCATTCATCACTTTCCTAGAGATGACAATTGCTTCCTCCATCGAGTTGTCCTCTCGCGGCGAGCCTCCAAGCTTGTTGTTGGATCTTCTCGCTTGAACCTTCATATGCATCATGCTAACCCTAATATTGGTTCATTTGCACCTAATGGTCGTGTGTTCAAATTTTTGGTTCCTAAGCATTTGCTCACTTATCCTTCTAGATATAAGACTTGGCCACTTTGTTCTTCTCATTTATAGTTACCGGGAACGCAAGATGGAGATCATGGACTTGATGGGTTTCAATTCTTTGCTCCATCACATGATTAGAATACTTTATGGTTTTTCATTCCATTTTATGGCCTCTACGAGGCATGTGCTTCAACAAGTGATGTCTTCACCTACTTTATGAGCTATTCCATACCCCTCATGTCTTTACATTCATGATTTAGCATTTTGGCATGTTATGATTATTCTTGTGCTCATTTGTTTTATTTTGGTATGCTTTACTATTATTGTATCATTATCATACTCTTGCTAGTTTATTGCTTCATGTATCCATGAATATTCTTGGTAGGTTGTTCTAGTCATGTTTTGTGTTATGACATGCTTTATGTCTACTTGCTCTTATATTCATTTATGGATACATGCGTTCTATTCTAACTTGTTTAGTTTATGATAAATCTTTTTGGTCTGCCTATGTCCTTGCTCATTTGCTTTAATTGATGTTATATCTTTTATTTAGACGAGCTTTACTTATGCACTTGTCTCCCATATTCATTGTTGCTCATCACATGGGGTTGTGAGTTAGGGAAATGTTGAGTTTAGGGCGTTTTGGGTCACACTTCTAGCTTGTGTCTTTCTTAGGCACTCCTCTTCTCTACTAGGTCTATAAGGATCTCTTACCCTGTCTAGGTTGGTATTGTTTCTTCTTTTACTAGCATCTAGAGTAAGGATAGCTAGCGTGGTTGATTCATTCCTTAGCAGTGCGGTTTCTTTGTCCTAGAGACCATGTGGTGTTGAGTTCTCTTGTATTATAGATTGCTTTCTTTTGCAAGTGGTTCTTGTAGTTACAGGAAGTTTTATTTTCTTGCTTCCTTTTTCATCATACATATATGACATTGCATTATAAGATACGCATTTATATATGAGCTTTGACTATTACTCAATTGTGATGTAATTCTAATTCAATATTGCTCATTGCCATGTTATGCCTACTTAGATAGTTTTATCATGCTTTTGTATGTATAATTAAATCTTGGTCATGCTAGTTTAATTTGCAAACTTGAACCATATTTCACAAGTGATATCAATTATCACAATTGATATCTTTTAATTTGCAAGGTTGCACCTTTTGACTAGTTTCCTCTCTAGTGATTCTTTTGTAATATATGCCATGTCAAAAATGCTCAATTGAATCTTGAGTCTAAAATTGAGCTTTATTTAGTGCTATGATAGTTCTTTGGAGAATCATACCTTTCTCAATAAACTAGTGTCTAACTTGAACAATTGATTTCATTTGTGCTTAATCTTGAATCTTAACAATTCTTCTTTATGAGACAGTTTTCCATTGCACTTGGCATGAACTCACGGGAAGTTTTGTATGACCAAGACCATTCTTTTAAGTGTAATGCTTGAGATGGTTAATAATGGCTTGAGGTCATTGAAAATATAATTAATTTAAATTGGTTGACACTCAGGAGGTAGTTATAGATGACTCATAGTCTAAAATTTGCTTTACTGAGATAGATCATACAATTATGATCAATGGTTGAAGCTTAAGAGTCAGTTGTTGATGACTCCTAGTTCAGGATTTGCTTTGCTAATATAAGACATTAAAATGATCTTTAAAATATCAATGTTTGGCATTAAATCAAGTACTTGAGCATAATTAGTTAAAATTGTACTTCTAACACTTTGATATATTCAATTCAAGCTTCTTGGTTCCATTTAGCCTTCTTGACATAGCTTAAATCATACTTACATATATTTAGATATACTTGTCAAGTTTGAAGCATTTCTTAACTTGAATTTAATTTAAATGCTTTAAATTGTGCTATCATGTCTAGATTAGTTATATACCTCATCATAAACTAGATAACTTTGTATGCATTCTATGGCTTCAAGTAGTATAATTTTAATTTGAATCTCACTTTGGATAATTTTCAAAGCACTTTCAAGTCATGCATTTTCATTTATGCATCCATGCTCTTTCTTTTGCTCCTTTGTGCTCTTCTTGTTGGCATGCATTATTTAAGGGGGAGAATTAGAAAATATGAGTATTTAGTGAGCTTGCGTAGCCATTTGACCCTTTATGACTATTTTGTCAAAAGGGAGAGAATGATTAGGTGAAATTTTAGTTTTAGTCAAAAGAGGGAATATTAAGAATGATCTTCTAAGGGGGGAGAATGAAATAAAAATGTGAAAAGGAGCATTGTAAGGTGGAAACAGTGTAAAATGAGCTATTGAGTGAGAAAAATGCATTTTGAGTCGTAAATAAGAACTTGAGTTAAATGAAAGCTCATTTGCATTGTATTTGTTATCTTTTACTCTTTGGTGCTTTGTCTTGCTGCGAAAATAGTCATATTGAACATTGGTTCTTTTATTTGGACCATTAGCAAGATTTTGGCTTTTGAGAAATATTTGGTGTGGATTGGAGATTTTGTTGAAAATTGTTCTTTCTCAGTATTAGCACCATTCCACATTCTACCACTTTGGTCATATTCATTTTTTTCTCTTGAAAATGGACCATGTGTGGCTCTTCCAACTTGTTTGCTTTTATTATCCAAATTCAAACTCAAATTCTTGTTTTTTGGGGTTTTTGTGAAATTACTAATCAAGGGGGAGATTGTGAGACCATGTGGAGGTAATCTCGTGTTGTGTGATGAGTATTTGACTTTGCTTGTACTTCATTTTCAAAGTTTGACTTTAATTTTGTGTCATTTGATCTCTGGTTTTGCTGTTTGGTAAGCAATGGTCTGACTGGCCTACAGAGGTAGTCTGACCACTATGCAGAAGCAATATGACCAGCCTGCAGAGGCGGTCTAACCGGTCGTGGGTATTGGTCCAACCAAAAACATGATGTGACCAATCTCTAGTTGGCGGTGCGTTTATTCCATAGAGATGTTCGTCGAGTTGTGAGGAGTTTTTGGGAGCGGTGTGACCAGCCTTGTAACGGCGGTTTGACTGGAGAACATAGGGTGATCTGACCGGCATAGGTGCTACGGTCAGACTGGCCCTCTGTTATCGAGAGTTCTTATGTCGGTTATGGCGATTTGATCAGTTGTTGGTTGGCAGCTAGATTGGCCAATGCTGAGAGAGTTGGTTTCGGTTGTGTTAGTCATGGCGGAAGTCCATGCAGGTGTTAGTCACGGCAGGAGTCTATACATTGTGATAATCTTGATGTAGGTGTCTAGTGGTGCATGTTTGCATCGATTATGTTGGTGATAGTCAAGTGCATATCACTTGTGATTGGAACGGTTGCTTGTTCTTTGATGTGTAGGGTGCTTGATGATTGTTACGGTCAACAAAAAAAATCGAGGCTAGGGGAAGTACCCTCAAGCCATGTTGTGTAACGTAAGTTCATGCAGAGCATCATCTCAAGTGTAGAAGCATGGGAGAAAGACAATAATCGTGATGAGGCAAGTGTATGCATGTGGTGTGCCATTGGACTTAGGCATTTCGATTGATGACGGTCCTCAAAGTAGGCATATGATCTTGACGGCAAGTCATTGGGCATCACAGACTTCGTTATGGTGGTTGCTTTGAGGAGACGTGTTGTAAAGGCCGGTGGGTGATAATTGAGTAAATTATTCGATACCGGGTGCAGAGGTGGTTTGTAAAACCATGGCGGTGACCTAAGATGGTTTAGGTCACGTCTTAGATGATGGAGCGTCTTATCGAGCTATTAGAGACATGTGGAAGTCACACTTTGAAAAACATACAAGTGTGTGCAAGTGTAAAATCCGTTTATACGTGGGTTACCGGGTTCCCCATTTGTAAATGGTTATATCCACTAAGTGTGGGCTTGTTATTAGAGTTTGACGGGAGGTGAGGAGCCTCCACTAGATGGGCCTTTATGTGAGTTAAGAGAAAATATCTCTTGTGCTTAGAGAGGCATTTTAGTATTAAAGTTTCCTTGTGTTGGGAACTTTGTGTGAGTGCTATAGGGTAGAGCTCTGTCCTCCATGATAAAGTAGCTGTAAACATTCATCTCTAAGTATCAATAGATCCACCAAGTTTGTCCAAATCTTTGTACTCAGGTTGAAGTTCTTGATTTCTTGATTTGACTTAGTTTTTGATGTCTCTTTCTCTCCTCTTGATCTTTCTTGGTACGAAGGACATGTAAATAGCAAAGATATCTCTTGGAGACAAGATCTTATCTCTCTAAACACTTTCTATAGTAAAATCTTGAGTTTGCTTAGTTTGACTCAAGAAAGGATGATTTTGAGGGGTTTGATCTTGAGAGTGTTTGGCTTGGATTCTTACTGTTGTTATACTCTTTAGGACGTGTGGGAGTAAATCTAAGGTCATCTTGACCATTCTTTACCCACGAGTATGTCTTGATTCAGGTTTATGTGTTTTGCCTGGTTTTTATGAATCCTTCCTTCAAAGAGAAAAATATCAGAACTTTGGTAATAATCTTCTTGATCTTTGATTGAGATATATTATTGACATCCTAGAGAAGGTGTATACTAAATTTCAAGTGATTTGAATCCTCGGTTTAAATGTTGTGCTAGTTTCTCTCTCTAACTGGTGTGCTAATTTTACCGAGAGGTCAGACTGCCCATATAAGAGAGGTCAAACTGCCCAAGGCCGGTTAGACCGCCGAAAGAGAGATCAGACTGCGCCTACCTGGTTAGACCGCCCTTTGCATTGCGATTAGACCACTCGGGTAAGTCCAGACTCTTTTGGCTCCATTTTTATCAGGTTGGCTTATAGGCTTTATATGATTGATCTTCCGCTATGTATTTCGAAGCCATAAAAAAATCGGAGGTTTAATTTAATATGGAAAAGATCGAGCTCCTATCCACCCATCTAATCGTTGCCTTCGCTCTGATGTTGTCAAGCTAACTACTGCTACAAGCGAGCAGGAGTACCGGACATAATTGGTCGTGCCTAAATTGTACAACTTCAACCACCTAGGCATCAGGAATTTTAATAGGGGAGTCTGAACCTTTCTCTTCTACCTGTCATGATGTACTCCGGTGCCGCATAGCCGTAGGTGCCCATGATCCGGGTGGAGACGTGGGACTTGTCGCCCACCGGCCCGTTCTTGGCGAGCCCGAAGTCGGAGAGCTTCGCGTTGAAATCCTACACGTCGGAATTTTTTTTTCATCAACGAGATGAAGAGGAAAAAAAGACGCAGGCACGCAAGATCGAAATGCCTGTTCTTGCATACGGAGACAAGGGGATGATCATGGCGAACTGAGCTCAGAGACTCCGAAAGATGACCTGATTAACCTACCTCGTCGAGCAGTATGTTGGACGTCTTGAAATCGCGGTAGATGACGGGCTTCTCGGCCTCGTGGAGGAAGGCGAGCCCCCGCGCCGCGCCCAGCGCGATCTTCATCCTCGCCGGCCACGACAGCGGCGCCATCACCCCTGAAATCACACGCAAATTAACATGAAACATCACACCCTGACATGTATGTACAGCAAATGCAGCAGGTGCTCGTACGTGAGAAGAGGTGCGACTCGACGCTGCCGAGAGGCATGTACTCGTAGACGAGCACCCGGTGCTCGCCCTCGCAGCAGTAGCCCACCAGCTTCACCAGGTTCGGGTGCGACAGGTGCCCCAGAAAGATCACCTCAGCCTGCACAAGCACACCCACAATATCAACGAACTGACCGCGAATCCTGCGCAATTGCGCAGCTAGATAGTACACTACAGTCTACAGTTCATATACAGATTACTTCGTATAGTTATACCCAGACTTTCTAGGCCTACAATAAATGGTTTAATTTTTGTTTCGATTAATGCGGGAATCTATGGCGTCACTGACCAGCCACTCCCTGTGGCCCTGGAAGCTGTTGTCCCCGTCGTGCACCTTGACGGCGACCCGCAGGGGCTCCTCGCCGTCGCCGTCGCCGCCGCCCCTGCCGACGACACCCTTGTACACCCTGCCGAAGCCGCCGCCGCCGATGAACGAGTCCTGCCGGAAGTTGTTGGTCACCTTCATGAGCTCCTCGAAGGGGAAGGCGGTCAGCGGGTTCCGCGCCGCCGAGTCCGGACGCAGGGCCTCCACCTCCGTGGGGTTCGACGGCAGCTTGCTCTCCTTGCTCCGGTCCCTCTCCGACGGGCTCTGGATCTTGGGAGTCTCTGCACTCAAAAGGTGGTACAAGTGTCAAGAGCATGCGTGACCAATCGAAGAAAATTCTTCCAAATATTTAGCTGATTGATTAGGCGTGCGCTGATCATTCACTGCTTTTGGAGTGGAAAGGTATGGTGCGACTAACAGAATTTTCAATGTTGGATGCTCTCCTTGTGGATTTGGATTGAATTGGATGATCAAATTTGGCATCAAGGTTTCAGGGAAAGAATCCATTTGCCTAGAAAACTGAAACAGAGTGCCTAATTATGCTCTTGACAATCATGTCTCCTTGTTTCTAAATTAGGGGGTGAGGGAACACATAGCTGAACTACATGATCATGAAGAAAGCAAACCATGAAAGAGCAGTGTACTCACCTGATTTTGCATTGGAGGAGACTCTGTTAATGTAGGAACTACCCCTAAACCAGCAGTTACCCATAAGAAACAACCTCTCTCTCTCTCTCTCTCTCTCTCTCTCTCTCTCTCTCTCTCTCTCTCTCTCTCTCTCTCTCTCTCTCCCCCTGTGTGTTTCTGCCACCAAGAACACCAAGATGACAGAGATTAAAGAGGCAAAGATTGAGAAGTTTCGCAAGAAGCTGCTGTTCTTCTTTCCAGTTTCAACCACACAAACCAGAGGGACAAAAGGATGATATCTGTCTATATGCTGGGCTCACGAGTTGAGAAAGAACAGGACGCTAGAACGAGATAGCTTTCGTCATGAACAAAAGAGGAAGGAGCCGAAGCAGAGGAGAGAGAAGTTGGTCGCAAACAAGAGGAAGGAACCAAAGGAGAGGGGGAGAGTTTGGTACTGCTACTTGTCCAACAGCAGGAGGAAAAACAATCCAAAGAAAGTAGTTCGTTTCAAGTGAGCTATCCCTTTCTTCCCTTTATCATTACCTTTTAATGATGAGAAACCAGAAACTAAACGCCAGGCAAAAATACGAAAAAAATACAATTATACTGTAGAAAAACCATCACTAGCGAGTCTCCAAACGATTTCTCCTAAGCAAAAGAGATGGATTAATCACAGGGTAATACAAGAAAATACAAGATTGAACACAGAGATAGGAGGATAACTTCTTTCTTTCTTTATTACTTTCTCTTCTCAAGTAGTCAAGTACAAGTAATAGCCATTAGGACCTTCTATTTATAAACTAAGTGGAGATGTGCCCACTAATGGGTTAAGGTCTCAAATTTAGGCCCAGGTTTCATAATACTCCCCCTTGGGCATTCATCTGACACGTTCATGCATTATCAAAACTCCATAAAAAAACAAGTGGAAAAAATTGAAGAAAGAGTACATGAAACATGTTATATTGCGTTGTACGAATTGCCTCGTTAAAAAACTTAGCCGAGAAACTTAGGAAAACTCGTCAAGGGAAAAAGAGTACAATTCACCCAATTTCAATTAATCCACATGATTTATTTTTTGGATACTCGATCTTCGTGATTAAGCTTTAATAGTGAGCTCGAGAAGAATCTCCCTGTGAATTCTGCACTTTTCTAAGTCCCATCATTCTAATTTCACGTATACATCTTTCAAAGTTAAATGCTGAAAGTGACTTAGTGAATAAATCTGCAAGATTTTCATATGACTTAGTATGTAGTATCTCAATTTTGTCTATCTTTTACAATTCATGAGTATAGAAGAATTTGAGATTGATATCTTTTGTGAGATGACTTTTCACGTAACCCGTCCGCACTTATACAACACAAGCTGCATTATCTTCATAGATAATTATGGGAGCTTGCACGATATTCAATCCACATAACTGTTGGATGTGGTGAATCATTCGTACATTCTACAGTGCTATGATTTCCGAGTGGTTTGTTGAATTCGATACAAGACTTTGCTTAGATGATTTTCATGAAGTTACAATTCCACTATATAGGAATACATAATCTATTTATGACCTACCTGTATGCGGGTCTGACAAGCACCCTGCATCTGCATAGCCAGTTATACTCAAATTTTGGTTCTTTCTGTAGAATCTTTTCTTCCTTAAAGGTATCAAAAGATGTCCTTTATTTCCTGCCGATGCCTTTTGGTAGCTTCTGCACTATAGCTTGCTAATAAATTTATGGTAAATGCGATATCCAGTCTAGTGCAATTTACTAAATACATAAGTACTCCATTGCACTTAAGCATGGAAATTATGGTCCTAGGATTTCCTCCTCTTTTCTCTAGGTCAATACGGATCTTTGTTTTGCTGTAAAGATCTCCCAACCATTGGCACTTTTGATGGGTATGCTTTTTCAAAACCAAACCTTTCTAACACTTTCTGGGTGTAGGCTAACTGATGCACTCACCGGAACATGCTTGAGCTGCAAGCCTAAGCAATATTTGGTTTTACCCAAATCTTTTATTTTGAATTCTGACTCTAAGTAAGAACTTGCCTCCTTAATATCTTCCAAGGTTCTGATGATATTCAAATCGTCTGCATATACTGAGATTATACAAAAATCCATTCCGGGATCGTTGTATAAATACATAGGGACAATCCTCATTATTCGTGCAGCCTTTATTGCATAGAAAGTTGCTTAAACGATTATACCACATCCTGTCTGATTGCTTAAGTACATACAGTGTTTTCCTAAGTTTTACACTGTATAGGTTTCTATTTGTTCTACCTTGGTTCGGGATAGGGATACCTTTAGGTACCTTCATATAAATGTCCGAATCCAAATTTCCATAAAGGTATGCAGTTATCACATCCATCAATTTCATTTCTAAATTTCAAGTTTATTGCCATTGAGATTAAGCATCTAAAGGTAATACCACCCATGACCGAGGCATAGGTTTCTTCATAATCAATTCCTGGATGTTGAGTGAAATCTTGTGCAACAAACCTTGTTTTATATCTTACAACTTTATTTTTCTCATTTCTCTATCGAAAAAATACTCACTTATACTCTACGGGGTGCACATGGGGAGGCGTGCAGCTTACAGGCCCAAACACCTCTCTTTTATTCATAGATAATAATTTAATTTTTATTGCCTTCTTCCAATCTTCTCAATCTAATCTTTTCTTACATTCAGTGACCGATGCAAACTCTGGATCAAGATCGATGATTGTGGTGATTTTCTTTGCAAAATAAATATCAACATTGGTTGTTGTCCTATTCATAGATTCACTCGTGTGCGTATAGTTTATATCTATTTCATCATGGGTTGATTCTTCTAGTACTTCTACTTGCTCACCGCTCCTTCCAGTTGCGGGGGCAAGTCCCTTTAGTTTTTCAGCTCCGATGTGTGCACACACATCTATGATGTTTTCTCTCTCCATGAGAATATTCAAATCCAGTATGCCTTTCCTTGAAGGTGTTATACCGGTGCTAGGTCTCAATTGGCTCCCTTTCTAGTTCTGGGAACTTTAGTGATTAGCTATGTATGTCCTTCTAATCCTTTTTCACCAAGCGTCTCTGGTTACTTGGGATTTGAGGGGCAGAGTTCTCATCCTTTTGTTATGAGGCCTTTGAACAGGATTAGAGATACCTTCAACTTTTCTTGGTATTTCGACCCTCTTTGGTCCATTGCATGCAGGCATATGCGACTTGGTCACGCTTTTTAAATCACTAAAGTGGTCAGGTAGTTGGTTTGCTAATGCTTGTAAATCAATGACATTCTAGACTTTTCTATTTGCTTCACTAGTGTGTGAGTCATATGAATGGATTTCCATAGCTTACCATGTAATTTCCTTATATTTTTCAAAAAGGGGTTGATTTCCTCCCCCTAATATTGGGAAACTATCCTTATCAAATATACTATTAGCGAAATAGGCTATATGCAAATCTCCTGTCGTGGGGTCCAAATACCTGATTATAGATGCTGTCTCATAACCAACGTATATTCTAGACTTTCAGAGAGGGCCCATTGCAGTACGCTGTGGAGGGGTTAAAAGTATATAAACCATGCACCCAAATCTACGGAGATGAGAAATTTTCGGTGCTGACCCTTGCGCTAGTTGCATAGGTGAATGGATGTTATATGCCGATGGTCTAAAGTTAATGAGAGTTGCTACATGTAGGATTGTGTGTCCCCAACATGTAGTTGGTAAATTACAATTCTGCAAAAGTGGCCAGGCAATAAATTTAATTCTCTTAATTAATGTTTCTGTTAGTCCATTCTAGGTGTGGATATGCGATACAGAATGCTCAACATTAATTCTCATTGCCATGCAATAATCATCAAATGCCTTTGAACTATATTCTCTAGTGTTGTCCATTCTGATGGACTTTATGTGATGATAAGGGAAATTATTTTTAATTTAAATTATCTGTAAGATCAGTTTTACAAAAGCATGATTTCTCGTAGATAATAAACATACGTGTGACCATTTCACGGAAGTATCGACGAGTACTATAAAATATTTAAATGGCCCTGATAGTAGTTGTATAGGACCACAATGTCTCCTTGGATGCGCTCTAGGAACGCAGAGACTTCATCCTTCACTTTTAGAGAAGAAGGTCTAGTAATTAATTTTCCAATGGCACATGCGGGGCAATAAAATCTTCTTGATTCAGGAAATTCTTTACATTGATATTATGTCCATATGAATTATTAATTATATTTCTCATCATCCTAAGACCTAGGTGGCCTAATTTGTCATGCTAGAGACAAAGAGTTCAGAGCTTCTAAATATTATTTTTAAGGTAGCATAAGCTGCAGGTGCCTTAATATTAGTGTAGTATAGCCAGTCTCAAATGAAGGAAGTCTTTCTAATACCTTTTTTCTATTTGTTTCATACTTTGTAATAAGCTGCCACTGATCTGCAGGATTTTGAGCTTCCTTGTTTGGATGGAGGAGAAACGGGAGAGGAGTGAGTTTTCGAGAGAGCTGAGAGGGGAAGATGGGGCAGCCGGCAGGGGAGCTAGGGCTCTGGGATTATCCTGATGGTGCATATGAGATAGAGCTAGAGCTCTTTAGGCAGTGTGGTGGCTAAGTAGGCCGCGCCAGCCTAAGCCCACGACACAATTCTCTGGTGAAATAGATACCGCTCAATTCCTTCCAAGCTGTTCAGTTCACCAATTTGTTAAAAACCACCCAAAGCATATGGTTTTTCTAGTCTAATTGCATGGACAGTGTTTGAAGCGAACTGAACTGTCAAGGTTGCCATTTTTTATTTTTTTTTAGTTCAATCATCGGTTCGGTCTAGTTTTAATAACTATGATCCCAATGCCCTTTTTGCCTTGACCTCTACATGCTTTGGAGTCTTCGCTCGTTTTTCCTATTTTGGCTTTTTTCGTATTCTATTTTTGAAAATGGTCCCTAGTGGAAACTAATTTCAAAAATGCCCCTTTTGCTCAATGCCAGCATGAGTGGCGCTAACGGATAACAAGTCAACACCACTAGGTGTGGCACTGACATTTGAGCCATGTTGGCATGGGAGGGATGAGTAGGCTAACATGTCTTCAATGTGGTAGGCTCAGTGCCGAAGATGTTGGCGCTGAGGTGGGATCCCAACACTTAGCCAATTTTTCAGTGGCAAACTTGAGGTGTCTATCTAGACAATGACAAAAGCTGGCCCTAGGATCTATGGCTCGAGAGAAGGCTACAAGTAGGCCAGTTCCCACTCATAACCCCACACACAGAAAGAACAGAGGCTTCTAACCGTGTCTGCCTCTCTCCTCCCTCTCCCCAATCCACCCCACATACGCTCCAATCAAGCGATTTTGCTTGGGATTTCTTGGGGGATTTGAGTTTGAAGGTGACCTCTCACATTGCCTTATCTTTTAATCTCTTGAATTTGGTGATATTTTGAGCAAACCCTAGATGCTAGGTGACCTCTAAGATCCAAAAATTTACCTCTTGGATCGATGTTCTTTTTTGGGATTAGCTATTTTTGGATGCTTAGCAATGGTTTGTGCTCGTATTGTGGGCTATATTCTGTTATGTATGGCTGGTTTGTTTGGATGAAACTGGTACAAACAAGGGAGAAATCGTTAGTGTTCATCATAAAATCAGAGAAACTCGGCATAGTTCGTGTTGATATAGGGTACAAATAATATTTATGTGCCAATGTGGTTGTATTAATTGTGTCTAGCATTTTCTTCATGTAGGTTTGGAAAAAACTTCATTATAGGTTTGTTCATGTAGTTTTTGAGGTTTTAGTGTAATTTGTGAATATCTTTTTATAGCTTAATACAATTTAATCGGTCCATGCGGTTAGTATTTCTTATTTTTTTAATGTTTGTGCAAAGGAATGACATTTATTTCATGTTCGGTTATTGCATTTGGTGTTTAGATAGATAGAATCGTGCGTGTGCATCATGGTGGTACGGTGACTTACAATGACAATGGTGTCGAGTTTGCAGGCATAGAGTTGAGTGTGTTGGTGTATGGCACACGCCCCTCATTCAATGAGTTGGTGAAAAGTGTGAAAGGCAAGTTGGGGTGGACAGAACACAGAGTGGGTTTTTAGTTGGAGGGAAGATATGATGTTGGTGTTGGGGCCCGATCGCTTTTGATGTTGCCAATTACTTTCGAGCTCAAGTGGACACCTATAGGGAGGTCATGGCCTGGTCCCAACTAAAGTCTCTCGACCAGGTGGCGGTGAAGGTCATAGATTCTAAGCCTTGGGAAGGCACTTGAAAGATCAAGCTCCATTTATGTTGGTTTTGGTGATAATGACAAATACCATTATGAGATTTCGGTGATAATGACAAATGCATTTAAGAGACTAACTTTGTTCGTTGATTATGATATTACTTAGTCTCACATGGATGAAAAGGTGAAATCAAAGAGGTATGCATTCGAAATCACATTCTCATATATTAATACATTTCTTGGATCCAAAATATAGATTGAACTCCACAAATAGTCTAAAATGCATATGTGCATATGTTTTCATTATACACACTTGTATGCACACATTTAGGGGGAGCTCTCTCTATGTTGAGGATTCATAAGTATTGATCCATGCTTCCTTTAATATGCATATTTAGGATCTTTACTTTGAAATACATTCTTGAGTTTATATATAACTTGTGTAGTTTATATATACTCATGTGCAATCGGTTGTCATTTAACCTCTTCATTATAGGTTAATAGTTGAATGATTAATGAACAACTGGATAAGTAAGCTTTACTTAAAAATCTTATCTTAAATATACATTTGTTGTGTACATGTTGTATACTTAAAAATTAATCTTTATCTCATTGTTTGTTGAGATTGACATGAATTACCAAAAAGGGGAGATTATAGAATGTAGTCCCTCTATTATGAGTTAATGGTGAAGTTTGGTAATTGATGGTAATTATTTTGTGCACTAACATTTTCCATGAGTTGGATGAATAAGTTAGGTGCCACAAATGAGGATGGCTTGGGATGATTTCATATGTTGAATATTATCAAGTCTAGATAGAAGATAGCTTCATGTGTTGAAGGCCATTAAGAGAAAGATGCATCATGAGTTGATGCATGACCAAAAAGAGATGATCATGCGTTGATCATCAATTCAAGTGAAGACCATCATGTGTTGATGAAATTAAAGAAAAGGATGCATCATGAGTTGATGCATATCAAGACGATGACCTAAGACAAAGGTATGACTAGTTAGGATTAAGGATATGTTTCTAGTCTTTTATCGGTCTTGGTGTTTGGTTAGAAGATAGATTGCTAGTATAGGTTGCCGTACTATTAAGAGGGGCCCTGTCCATTAGTTTGAGTCTCATCATGTGTTGATAGCTCAATCTCACCTCCTATAGCTCATCTTGGCATGAGGCTTGTACTAGCAAATGTGTTTTGGAAATAGCTGAACCTCATGTATTGAATCCTTGCAACATGGGACTATGCATTGTAAATATGTTTTGCAAGTGCTTGAAGTCCATATTTCCATTCGTTGTTGTATGAGGCTTATGTTTGCAAATGTGTTTTGCAAATGGTTGAAGCCCATATATAATCCTTGTAGCATGTGACTCAGGCTTGCAAATGTGTTTTGCAAAAGTGAGGAGTCCATGTACCTATTCTTTGTGTCATGATTTCAAAAGTGTGCAAATATGTTTTGCAACTAGTTGGGAATCACGTTTGATCCTTGTGTGCATGATATTATTGTTTGCAAATATGTTTTGTAAAATCTGTTAAGATGCTGCACCTGTCAGGAAAACCGAAAGTACCAGAGATTCAACGATGGAACTACCATAGGGCGGTAATACCGCAACCTTGAACAGTACTTCCAGTGCACTGAAGCTTCGAAAAACTGAGTGGAACCTTTTTTCTAGAGAGCACCCTCGGAATCGAATGGTGCTCTATCTGGACAACCAGAAGTACTGGCGTTCAAACCACGGTACTTCCGCTTACCGGAAGCTCCGTCAAAGTCGAGCGAAATCTTTTTTTTCTAGAGAGCACCCTTAGGACATTTTTGTGTCTACGGTAAACAGAAGTACTGGAGTTTCAACAATGAAACTACCGTAGAGTGGTAGTACCGTAGCCTTAAACAGTACTTTCGAAGCACGGAAGCTCTAAAAGCTCGAGCGGAACATTTTTCCAGAGAGCACCAACTCTCAGGCTTAGATCAAATAGAAGTACTGCACCAATGTTTCGGAACTTCCGATTATCGGAACTACTGGATTTATAACGGCGGTAGTTCCTCACCGACTTCCAACAGCTAGTTCAGAAGCTCTGAAATAACCGTTGCTATTGTGTCAGAACAGGTGCGGAAGTACCGGCCATTGCACTGCGGTACTTTCGCTCGTCCTAATTTTTCAAGGATTTGGCTCCAACGGCTAATTTTCTTGTGTGGGGGTATAAATACCCCCTTGTGGCCGGTTGGAGATGATGTTGCTTGATCCATTTCTATTCGCTTAAGCTAGTATGAGGTTCTCCACTCAATTGTGCATGTGTTGCACTTTGTTGAATGTGTTGCATCTAGAGGTGGACTTACTATCCAATTGAACTTGTGTATTAGTTGCACGTGGTGAGAGTCAAGTGAGGGCTTTACTTGTTACTTTGGAGTTTGCCGACTCCTACACGACGTTGGAGGTGTCGTGCGCAGTGATCTTCTCAAAGAAGGTTGTGAGAAGACCTGGCAAAGTGTGAAGGTTAGAGCTCACCTACCCGGAGCGGGAAAGAGCTACCACTAGTGGATTTGAGGTGGAAGGCTTAATTCGTGGAGCCGGTTTAATTAGTTTGGGCTTACCTCAACGTGGACTAGGGGAGAACGACAAGTCTTCGAGCACCACAGTAAAAAAAGAGTGTATCTATTGTGGTTTATTTTCTTGTTCTCTATTTACCTTCAAGCAATTTACTTTCATAGACTTAACTCGATTGCTTGACATAGCCTCAACTAAGAGTGGGGAAGGGAAGGAAAAGGAATCGATGGCTCTTGATACCTCTGTTGCACCAAAGAACCCTGATTACTATGTACCAGAAATCATACGCTGCATTGCAGTGTGCAAGCAAAATATGCACTAGTCAGCGTAGGCAACCAGCAAGGGGTGAGTCTTCTATCAAGATATTCATACTACCTCTTTGAAATACCACTAACTTGTTCATCTACAACAGAAAGGAAGAATGTGCAAATGGAAAACATGGGCGACTAAAGAACAATTGGACCTTATCAACTATGGGCCTGCGGTTGTTGCTAGCTAGAAGGTGCGGAGCACTGAATGGGAGAAGAAGAAATGAGAGGAATAAATGGAGAATCTACGAAAGGAACAAAAACAAGCTCTGGAAGATGTGAGGAACAATGTAACAAAGAAGGACCTTACTGAACTGTGGATGGATTGATTTGAAGCCAAGAAGAGAGCCCGTAGGGAGGAGTAGGACGTATATCCGCAAGCCTGACTTGATTTCCACCTGTTAAGTATTTTTCTTTCCAAAAGGCATGTTTGTATTATAGTTGTAGTTCGGGTTGAATGGTTCATACATATTGCCATTTGTACCATAGAAATAGACAAGCAAACATATGAACCTAACCAAATCCTATGTGCATGTAATTCACACATTCGTTATCAACTATTATGTCGGGCTTGAAATTTTACCTTTATTGCTCTATTATCATTCAAACAGAAGCTAACAAAATATTAGTCCACTTGATCACCTAATAAAAAACTAGCAACTTTCAGTGGTTATAATTTTATCTATCTTCTAAAGCATATGATCCATGCTTCTAACATGTGTCTTTGGTAGTCCAAAATATATCAAATAAACGAAAATTACAATCATCCAAAATCCACATAAAATACTTAAACAGGTAAAAAGGGATAAAATACCCAAACAAAAGATGCACTCCTCCACACCCTATACGCTATATAACTCCTGACTTGGTCCACTAATTATCACCAAGTATTGCTTGAGCTAAAATACATGTCTTGCTTATTGTGTAAGTGCATGTGTCATTTCACATATCATAGATAAGTACTATTCACTATCGCTTAAACTACTACTGCAAATAACTACTATGCCGTGTTTGGGAAATGACCTTTACCTTGGCAACGACAAGGTCAACGCTTTAGATCAATATCTCAGAAATGGCCATTTTTCAGTACCATCACGAATGACGCTAAATTTGTACATCCCAATGCCGTACTAGCTGATATTAAGGCACACTGACATATCATCTAGTAGCCCTACACATTGACATGGCATCATGTATATCAGTGCCAGCTAGTACGGTGCTAGTATATACAACCTCAAAGCCGTTCGTGCTAACAATAAAGAGAGAATTTCTGAAGTTAGTTCTTGCAAGGCCATTTTTGAAAATAGAATAGAGAAGGTATTAAGAGCCCGCTCATTTTAGCTTCAGCTTTTAGTTTCTGGTTTAGTTTTCACTATTCATAAATTTCGTCTTTTTCTGAACTTTTGGTTTTTTTTAGTTTTTTTTCCTGATTTTTTTTCCGTATTTGTTTGTGTTGTCCGTGATGAGCTAGCATATTTTTCCATTTTTAATTTTTTTAAATTTATTTACACCAAATAAGCCACCTTCAGCTACAGTGAAATTTCAGCCACTACAATGCACTTTCAGTTATTACCCACAGTTTTTCAGCTCAACCGAACAGGGTTCGGGCCTAAGAAGCGCCTTCCCCTTCCTGCGAAGTCCAACCTGCCACATTTCTCTGTACCTTGTGTTGTTGTAAATAATCTTGTTTTAGAGTCATGTGCAAAAAATTTGGGTGTAATCGGAGTCGAATTGCAGCCGCAATTCAAAGTCGTAGTTGGAAACCGAGTCGAAGTCGTATAAGACTCGGAGTCGGAGTAGGTTTGAGAACCCGTGTTGAAGTAGGACAGCCGGGTATAAAAAGAGGCCTAGAGCCATGTATTCGATGTACCAAGCAATTGAGAAAAGACCAAAAAGAGGGAACTACACAAAGAGTTGTCTTGGTCGTGTGATTGTGTAAGACGTGGTCGGAAGGACTCACGATCACCGCAAGCGTGATCGGTAGAAGTTACGACCACGGCAAAGTCTCAGCAGGCGTGATCGAACAGTAAGGGGATCGACCACGCAGAGAAGGCGACGACCAAGGTATACGTGGTCGTAAGGAGCTGCGACTACGCCAAGAAGATCAGAACGTGGTCGGAAGCAACTCCGACCACGTTGAAGGAAGTGAACGTAGTCGAAAGGGTGTTCGACTACGGTGAACAGTGATCGTCAGCATCACTGCGTGATCGTAGAAGGCTTCGATCACGGTATCTCGAGCGGCTGAAGGAAGGCAGCGGCAGCGATATCACGGAGCGGTCGTAAATTGCTACAGTAATTTTACGACTACGTTGAAAAAGCGATCGGAGGAGATTGAGGCGATTGGAACTGGTCGTAAGCATCCAGGACCGGTCGTACTCAATTCTATCTGGTCGTAAACGACCCTAACCGGTCGTGAAAGGTCCTGGGAGGTCGTAAGACCATACAACAGTTGGTATCAGAGCCTGGTGAACCATGGCGGAGGCTTCAAAGGTGAAGGAAAGCGTGTCGCTGCAGTACCCGATCCTCAGTTCGGACAATTACCCGATCTGGGCGATGAAGATGAAGGTCAACATGATCGCACAGGGAGTCTGGGGTCCAGTTGAACCAAAGGAGAAAGACAAAGTCGTTGATGAACGACTCGACAAGATGGCGATGGCGGCGATCTATCAGGTCGTGCCCGACTCGATGATGCGGCAGCTGATCGGTAAGGAGACGGCGAGAGACGTCTGGACTACTCTGCAGATAATGCACCAAGGAGTAGATCGAGTGAAGGAAGTTCGACTTCAAACTTTACGCAGTGATTTTGAATCTTTGAAGATGGGAAGAGACCAGACTGTGGAAGAATTCTCTGGGAAGTTTAATGAAGTCGTAAACGAGATCAAATCTCTCGGCGACGACTTGAAAGATGAGGTGGCGGTAAAGAAGTATCTACGAGTACTGCCGGAGAAGTTTCTCCCGGTCGTAACTACGATCACGTACTCACAAGACCTCTCGAAGATGAAGGTCGAGGAGGTAACTGGGGCGCTCAGAGCACACGAGCAGCTTCTGAAGAGTTACCAAACCGACAATGAAGGAAAAGGGCCTTACAACCAACAAGCGTTGTTTGTAAAGGATGACACGAGGAACCGAGGAGAATCGTCATCAAGGGGCGGTCGTGGACGTGGTCGTGGCCGCGGCACGTCTCATGGGCGAGGACAATGACGAGGCTATGGCCAGAGTGGCCGTGGAAGAGGTGATCGAGGAGGTCGTGGTGGTCGTGGAGATGGAAATCATCAGACGGACAAATCTGACATCCAGTGCTACACATGCGAGAAATTCGGACATTACGCTGCCGAATGTCGGAGCCACATCCAGTGCCATAACTGCAAGAAGTATGGTCACTATGCTGCGAATTGCCGGAGTAAGAAGAAAGTAGAGGAAGCAAACCTGGCTCAAACGGATGAGCACAAAGAGCCGACATTGCTGTTGTCGCTCTGCACTGCAGACGAACCGACAATGGTTCTATTAAATGAGGAGAAAGTGTTTCCGAGTTTGTTGGAGAAAGCAGAGCAGACTCAAGAGCGGACGGCAGACTGGTATCTCGACAACGGAGCCAGCAACCACATGACGGGTACGTACTCGATGTTTTACGAATTAAATAAGAATGTGCTTGGAAGAGTACAGTTCGGAGACGGCTCGACCATTCAGATAAAAGGGAGAGGCACGATCCTGATGCAGTGCAAGGATGGAAGCCAGAGGAGATTGTCGAATGTATACTACATTCCAAGTCTACGAAGCAACATTATAAGCCTTGGACAATTGACTGAAGAAGGTTGTCGGATTGAACTCAAAGACACCTATCTGAAGATGTACGACCACACTGAGCGACTGCTGATGAAAGTACAGAGAACGGTAAACCGTCTGTACAAAATTCAAATTGAAGCTTGCAAGCCGAAGTGTATGAAGACTACAACCGATGACGCGGCCTGGCTATGGCACGCAAGATTCGGACATCTGAATTTCCAGAGTCTCAACACGATGGCTGGAAAAGAGATGGTGGTCGGATTACCGACAATCGACCACCCGGAGCAAATCTGCGAAGGCTGTCTGGTGGCGAAACAAACTCGTAGCGGTTTTCCACAGCAGACGAGTTTCAGAGCTTCGCAACCACTCGAATTGGTTCACGTGGATCTGTGCGGACCAATCACACCTCGTACAGATGCTGGGAATCAATACTTCATGTTGATCGTGGATGACTATTCAAGAGCCATGTGGGTGTACATGCAGAAGAGCAAAGATGAGGCAAAGACGAACTTTCAGAAGTTCATAACTCTTGTCGAAAACGAAGTCGACAAAAAGGTGAAGTCGGTCAGGTCAGATCGAGGAGGAGAATTCCTCGCGAAAGAGTTAGACTCAATTTGTGAAGAGAAGGGTATTGCAAGATTCTTCACGGCTCCGTATTCACCTCAACAAAATGGAGTCGTAGAAAGAAGAAACCGGACCGTGGTCGAAACGGCTAGAAGTCTGTTGAAGAGCCGATTCCTGCCCAGGAGGCTTTGGGCAGAAGCAGTACGACATGCTGTCTATCTGCTAAATCGTGCGACCACGCGATCACTGGATGGAGTCACTCCATATGAACAGTGGTCGGGAAGAAAACCCAATGTCGAGCATCTAAGGGTCTTCGGATGCTTAGCCCATGTGAAGCCATCCACTTATCTCAAGAAGTTAGACGACCGGAGCAGACGGATGATTTATCTTGGCTCGGAACCAGGCACCAAGGCGTACAGGTGCTATGATCCGGTCGAAAAGAAGATTCATGTGAGCAGAGACGTGGTCTTCGAAGAGAACAAACATTGGGAGTGGGAAGAACACGAGGACATTGAGAAAGACATTTCGAAGTGGGTAACCTTCGAAGTCGAAGAAGTCGATGCTGACAATACGGAAGAAGCTACGACCACATCTCAAAGCCAAAATTCGACCGGTGCTGATGATCAGGAAGTCTCACAAAATGAAGAAGAGTCTGATGAAGAAGATTCGAGCGATAGAATACCGAAGATGAGAAGCATAAGTGAGATTTATGCACAAACTGAACCAGTGCAGTCTGAAGAGCTACTGCTTTACACGACTGCAGAAGAACCTGGAAGCTATGAAGAAGCAAAGGGAGATGCATACTGGAGAGCAGCTATGCAGGAAGAGCTGAAGTCGATTGAAGAGAATGACACATGGGAACTCACCGATTTGCCAAAGGGTCATCGAGCAATCGGTTTAAAGTGGATCTTCAAGGTAAAGAAGGATTCCAAGGGAGAAGTCGTAAAACACAAAGCACGACTTGTGGCGAAAGGGTATGTTCAAAAACAAGGCATTGACTACGAAGAAGTCTTTGCCCCAGTAGCTCGTATGGAGACTATACGGCTACTTCTTGCATTGGCAGCAAACGGTGGATGGGAGATTCACCACATGGATGTGAAAACGGCGTTCTTGAACGGAGACATTAAGGAGGAGGTTTATGTCTCTCAACCACCGGGTTTTCAATCCAAGGAGCAAGCCGAGAAAGTCTTGAAGCTGAACAAAGCTCTCTACGGACTTAAGCAAGCACCATGAGCATGGAATTTGAAGCTTGACAAAAGTCTAACGGCACTCGGGTTCAGAAGAAGCAACTCTGAACATGCTGTGTACACGAGGGGAGATGCGAAGAACAGACTGATCGTGGGCGTTTACGTGGACGACTTGATCATTACGGGATCGAGTTCAAAGGAGATTATGAGGTTTAAAGAAGAGATGAAGAGGCTGTTTAAAATGACCGATTTGGGACTTCTGTGCTACTACCTCGGCATTGAAGTAAATCAAACCGACAACGGCATAACACTTTGTCAGTCGGGATATGCTCGAAAGATTCTGAAGAAGTCGGGTATGGAAGAGTGCAATCCATGTCAAACCCCAATGGAGAATCATCTGAAGTTGAGCAAGACAGGCCCAGGATCACCAGTTGATGCCACGACTTATAGGAGCATTGTCGGAAGTCTACGGTATCTGGTGCACACCCGACCAGACATCTCGTTTGCGGTCGGATACGTAAGTCGTTTCATGGAGAAACCGACTCAAGAGCATATGAATGCCGTGAAGCACATCCTGAGATACATCAAAGGTACTTTGAATCTCGGGATTCAGTACAAGAGAGGAGGTGGAAAGTCGTTGCAGCTGACGGGCTACAGTGATAGCGACATGGCGGGAGATGTCGACGATCGAAAGAGCACGACAGGCATAATGTTTGTGCTTGGGGAGAGTCCGATCAGCTGGCAATCTCAGAAGCAAAAGGTGGTTGCATTATCTTCATGTGAAGCCGAGTACATCGCAGCAAGCGCAGCATCTTGCCAGGGAGTCTGGCTCGCTCGACTGTTGAGTGAATTGTCAGATGAAGAAATTCAGAAGGTGACGCTCAGGGTTGATAACAAATCTGCAATATCGCTGAGCAAGAATCCGGTTCTACATGATAGAAGCAAACACATAGACACAAGATATCATTATATCAGAGATTGTGTCGAAGAAGGGAAGATTGAAATCGACTACATCAGAACCGAAGAACAGAAAGCAGACATATTGACAAAGTCGCTGGGACGGATAAAGTTTTCAGAGATGAGGAAGAAAATTGGCATGATCGAAGTCGAAAAACAAGATTAGGGAGAGAATGTTGTAAATAATCTTGTTTTAGAGTCATGTGCAAAAAATTTGGGTGTAATCGGAGTCGAATTGCAGCCGCAATTCAAAGTCGTAGTTGGAAACCGAGTCGAAGTCGTATAAGACTCGGAGTCGGAGTAGGTTTGAGAACCCGTGTTGAAGTAGGACAGCCGGGTATAAAAAGAGGCCTAGAGCCATGTATTCGATGTACCAAGCAATTGAGAAAAGACCAAAAAGAGGGAACTACACAAAGAGTTGTCTTGGTCGTGTGATTGTGTAAGACGTGGTCGGAAGGACTCACGATCACCGCAAGCGTGATCGGTAGAAGTTACGACCACGGCAAAGTCTCAGCAGGCGTGATCGAACAGTAAGGGGATCGACCACGCAGAGAAGGCGACGACCAAGGTATACGTGGTCGTAAGGAGCTGCGACTACGCCAAGAAGATCAGAACGTGGTCGGAAGCAACTCCGACCACGTTGAAGGAAGTGAACGTAGTCGAAAGGGTGTTCGACTACGGTGAACAGTGATCGTCAGCATCACTGCGTGATCGTAGAAGGCTTCGATCACGGTATCTCGAGCGGCTGAAGGAAGGCAGCGGCAGCGATATCACGGAGCGGTCGTAAATTGCTACAGTAATTTTACGACTACGTTGAAAAAGCGATCGGAGGAGATTGAGGCGATTGGAACTGGTCGTAAGCATCCAGGACCGGTCGTACTCAATTCTATCTGGTCGTAAACGACCCTAACCGGTCGTGAAAGGTCCTGGGAGGTCGTAAGACCTTACAACATGTGTGATCCTGGGGTTCGTACTTTGCAAGGAAGGCGCCTTCGTCTCACCGCGTTGATCCGCGCACGCGACGTGAGATGGTGTGGTTTCTTGGTGGTGCCCGGCCCACCGATTAGCAGGTCACCTCGCCTCTCAGTCCTGTCCCCGACCCCCCGCGTTGATCCATGATCCCAGCAATTTCTTGCGTTTTCCTGCCACTGATGTGATAATATCAAGATTGCATCTTTTTAACTAGCGCTCCCCAAGCGGCTGTTGCAATCCTCGCAAGAACCCTGCTAGTCTGACGGAGACGGCGATTTGTTTGGAATCTTGTTAATCACGTCTCCAAATCCGTATCGACATCGTCATCTTGGGCCACTCTTTTGGGTCCATCTGCGTGTGCAGGAGGCGACCTGGACCAACACTAGTAGTAGTCTTCGGTCGCCACCATGTCATCAACCCCTCTTCCTGATTACATGTGTAAAACAAAAAAAAAAAGATCTTTCTTTTGTCCAATCTGGTGAAAATCAAGGAAGGTGGCTTGGCTGCCGGCCGGCTCCTTTTCCACATGCTTAATCGTCTTCAAAGATGCATCATCTTTTGTGCAAGGTACAATCGCATGGACCCCATTGGATTATTTTTGCAGTTCTAGGGCCTGGATGAATCTAAAGTTTGTGATCCTAGGACTGTGTTGGACCCGGATTCTTGGGCTTGGCAGGTTATGGAGGCTAGGGGAAGGTGGTTGGTGTTCATGTCCCACTCGAATTCAGCAAAATGAAATAAGGGGATAAATTGTTTGTGTTGCTGAATGGAGGTGTGTTTCATTCCCTTTGAATATTGTTAGGTGGTGATGCTGGTGAAGGTACAGCGTGTTGGGGAGATTACGATAGGTTACTGAAATGGATGTTCGCTCGTTGGAATCGGATCTGGTGATTAGAACTCCATGGGCAAAAGCCTGAGCTATTTTACCTGGGTTGAGAGCAATTTTACCGACCTATGATGGTACAGAGTGTTCGTTTGATGTGGCCACCTCATGTTTGATTGAGTGCCTGTGAGACACGAGGTTCTGATTTCTGCGCATTGTGACTTGTGAGTGGCATGCTACGAGAGATGGAAATCGCTATTGCCCTGTCCAATTGTCCATACTTATGTCTGTCCTTGCAGTATTCATGTCAATTGCCATGCTAGAGCAAGTCAGCTTGTATTTGGAATTTTGTATGACCGCCTGCATGTTTGATGGTGCCGGCAGCGTTGTCCTTGGCTGGTGAGGAGAATAATTATATTGATCGGAATGTTCGCACTGCAGCACGATGTTTTGGAGATGGCGAGATGCTATGGTGTAGGTTAGCATTTTGCCTTTAGTAGGTCATACATGCTAGGAAAATTTTCGAAGGACTACTGTCATTTTCATGCCAATTGTAGATATTACATATTGTAGAATATCCTTAAGTCCATTAATTAGGGATAATGACTTCCAACAACTAAATATCCTCTTGGAGGATTGCACACATCTACGATGCACGGATATTTCTAAAAATCAGCGTATCTATATCGGATACGGCCCCGATACGACCGGATATGTATCCTACCTGTATCGGTGATTTTCCTATTTATCAAAAAAGAAAATAATTCTTGATACTTGATGGATACTTCCCCGATACTTTTTCGATACCTCTCAACTCTTGCATCTTATTCCACTCATCATGAAGCCGTCTGTTCGCTCATTCTGTTCCTACACGTGCACACAATTCCTCTCACCCAACACCTCTTCCTTGCTCCCTTGCCCACACCGCTACTACTCCCTTACATTCACCGGTCGCCGTCGTTCCTGTTCCCCCTAGTCCCTAGATCTGGTTATTGGATTTGGGGAGGGGAGATGGAGGAGAAAGACTATCCTAGCTTCCAGATGTCACCACTTGGTGGGCATAGTTGGCTCGTCTCCCCTCTTTTCGTTCTTTTATTTATTTCTTCTCTATGCTTGTTGAGGGAGAAGAGAGAGAGAGAGAGATCCAGATGGGATTAGTATAGGGTGGCGGCTAAAGATGGTAGTAAAGAGATATCGAGATGGGTAACCGTAAGTGGTTGACTATGGTGGGCTGGTATGCTAGTGCATTGTTTTATACAAGTGGGCTAGTGGGTTGCTCTTTGTTAGTGAGCTAGTTGGTTACAATATGGTGATGATCTAGTTGGGCTACCCATTTTCTTATAAGAAATTAGTCATTTCTTTATTTTTTTATAACATATACATATGTATCGCCATTTCAGTGTTTTTGGATAAATGGCGTATCGATATCCATATTCGTATGGGTGTATTCGGGCAACCTAGGCACACATTAAAAGAATCCTAAACCTGAATTATAATGTTTTAGCTGGTAGAGGGATGACTTGTCACTCATGTGACCAATCAGCATCAGTTTAGATTGGCAGGCTTTTATTGTGCATTTCTAATGGGGCATTAAGTTATATTCCTTTTTTACATTCACACTTTTCATTGGCATGATTGTAAGAATATGGGATACACTTGGCATTCCCTAGTTGTCTGATGCTAGAAAACCCTAAAGATAGCCTGTTTATTTTTCAATGCCACTTGTAAAAAGATGAAAAGGATTACCACCTGAATTCACCCACTATGCTGCTTGGAGAGTAGGTTTTGTTAAGCTTGTTTTTTAAGAATAGAAAAAATATCCAGTTAGCTAACTTTTATTTAAATTATCATAGACTCATAGTTCTTGAAGGCTCTTATTGGCTCTGATTGCGACTTACGAGTAGTGTGCCTTTCTGTTTTAACTCACTGAAGTACGTTTAAGTAATGAGTTACACATAATTTGGTGCTATTGGTCGTTAGGTTGACCAAAATTCACCGTATTCAAGGCCTAATAACTGATCTTTTCTTATTGCACCTGGAATTTAGGACCAGCAGAATCAAATTTGAGCATGTTGGTTGCTTCATGATTGTTGAAACCAGTCCAGTCTGTTTTGTATCATTACTTACACTTGTTTCTAGTCTTGCATAAGATTTTGGACAATTATTTCCATTTTATCCAAGCAGAGTTTCCTAAATGGTGTTAACACTAGTAAAATTACCCAAGATACCGGACTTAATGTTGATCATATATGGACTGGAGCAATAAATTAATTGCCGACGTCTCATCCCCTTTACTATATTATCAGCTGCCTCTTCAAAGAAAGCTACTTTGATGTGTGGAATGGACTTCCAAAGTCTTTTAGGTCTAAAAGCACAAAATTCTATTCTCATGTTGGTCCCTCCTCCCTTTGTTTGTTTTTAATGGGTTTGGCATTCCTATTTAATCGCATCTAGTTTTATGCCTTTTTCTGACAAAACTAGTTATACAGTGTTATCTCTTATCAGTACCTAAGAGGCTAAGACTGCATTCCCTAGATAACTATGATTTTACCAACACGTGGGGCTACATGTTGGGTTCAAGAATATCATGTGCTGGTTACAGAATAAACAACTCCTTTTAAGTCATTACTTAGAGCTCAGGTTTGGACATATCTATCTTATCCTTCTGCCCATGAGAAATTTGGAATGTGATTGGACTGAACTTGTATTTCCATGATCCATAAAAGATATAAGGCTCGGCCATACTGGGCAAGTTGATTAGAATGAGTGTTCTTTAAGCAAAATCATCATTCACAAAGAGAGCATCTGGAGATCTCAAAGAGAGAGAGAGAGAGAGAGAGAGAGAGAGAGAGAGAGCATCTGGTGCCAAGATTTTTTTTTTTTTGGAAGGAGTAGGTGCCAACTATTGATAGCAACTGGTTGGCTGATAATTGACTTACATGGCTATACAACAAGAGCAAAAATGAATAAAAATCCATTGCATGTTGACGAATTCATCTTCAATGAATACTAATGACTGGTGAAGTGTTCAGGCAAGTTTTAAGTTAAATGCAACAAAATAATGTGCAAACACAATGCAGCAGGGAGCGTTTTGTAAGTGTCTTGCCTGTATATTAGACATCTTAGTTTCTATTCCCACTGTGGTTGATGTCAATGTTACTTGATCGTAGATTGTAGCGGGATTGTGGGCGAGGTCGTGGATGGAGGGGTAAACGACGAGAGGGCGCCGTGGCCACCAGACGGGAAGAGTATAGGAACATCAGGAGTTGGGAGGTAATTCTTGCCTGCCCTTATTATTAACTAGCCTGCCTCTTATAATCTGAGTGGCAGCAAACCAAACCATAACAAATCATAGCAAATCATAACTAACAAGGAAACTTATCTATGCGGGAAGGAGAACTAACAAACTAGAGATACGAGTTGATACTAGTATGGCAAGGTATCCAAACCTGCCTTATTCCCCATCCGGCACATCCACTGAAGCTGGTGCCGCAACCCGGCTCTCTTCAATAGCCGATTGTCCATCTCTTCCACGGCAACTATACACACGACCGAACCGGTTTGTTAGCACCTCCGCAACATTTCTCCCTCCCTGAAGAAACAGCTCGTCCTTGAGCTGGAATTGTGGATGCGCTGTCCGAAAGTCGGTCAAACTTTACCAAGTAGCCTTGGTTTCTGGCAGACCCTTCCATTGCACCTAAACTTCCCATGCACCCTGATGGAGTCTGGCACGCAAGACCGAGACTGGATAGAGCACCACCTTGCCATGTATGGTCGGGGGAAGGTCATGTGGTGTGGATGGAGTAGGGTCGTGATAGCGTTTCAAAAGAGCGACGTGGAAGACGTTGTGCAACCGCGCCCCCTCCAGAAGTCGCAACTTGTAAGCCACCACGCCGACTTGGCAGATAATTTGATAAGGCCCGAAGAACTTGGGTGCTAGCTTCTGCCGAGACTTAACAGCCAAGGACGCCATTGGCCTATGGTTGAGCCAAAGCCAGACCCATTCGCTAGGGGCGAATTTTTCCTCTCGCCGGTGGGTATCCTGGGTGTTCTTCATGTACTCCTGGGACTGAAGGAGCTGCTGTTTGATATCCTTTAAGAACTCGTCACGGTCTAGTAAGGCGTGCTCGGCAGCCTCTACTCTGGCCTACCCTGGTTCATAAGATCACAAGGTGGGTGGAGGGCGACCGTAGACCACCTGGAATGGCGTGGCATGCAAGGACGTCTCGAATGATGTGTTGTAGTAGTACTCAGCCCACGGCAAGCGAGTCACCCATTCTCGTGGCCGGTCACCCATGAAGCATCGAAGATACATCGCAATGATGCGATTTACCACCACGGTCTAGCCATCTGACTGGGGATGAAGGGCGGAACTGAAATTCAATTGAACCCCGGAAAGATGAAACAACTACCGCCAAAAGTTGTTGGTGAAGACAGGGTGTCGGTAGCTAACAATGGAGGTCGGCAACCCGTGAAGGCAGACAATCTCCCCAAAGAAGACCGAAGCAATGGAGACTGCTGTATAAGGGTGAGCCAGGGCAATGAAATGCGCATACTTGGAGAAGCGGTCGACCACTGAGAGTATCACTGACTTTCCATGTACCTTGGGCAGGCCTTCGACAAAATCCATAGATATGTCCGACCATATGTGACTGGGAACCAGTAGGGGTTGCAGCAGGCCTGCAGGATGGAGGTGCTCTAACTTATTGCGTTGGCAAGTGAGACAGCTCCGCACCTAGTTCGCAACTAGTGCGCGATCACCTGGAATGTGAAAGTAGGAGCGCAGGTGATGTAGCGTCTTCTGTGTCCCTTTGTGACCCAAGTCATGGAGTGCTCCGAGGTTGGCTGGCACAAGATAGGAGGCAACCGATAGAAAAACGGGACCATCATAAGTCACCAGTCCGTCCACCACTACCCATGGGGATGTTAATGTCTCCTCGGAGATGTGGCGACTGAAATCTTGCAGGGTGTCATTTGTTGCAACCTCCTTGCGGATGTCGTCGAACAGGGACAAGTGTGGGAGCGACAATGTCATCACCGCCTCTTCGTCACACCTTGAAAGTGCGTCGGCCACCTTGTTGAGATGTCCCGACCTGAAGTCCACAAAGTCGAAGCCCATGAGTTTGCTTACCCAATGATGCTGTGGAATGGTCGTGAGCTGCTGATCTAATAAGAATTTCAAGCTGTAGTGGTCGGTGCACATGGTAAAAAGACAACCCCCAAAGGTGCTCACACTAGTGGTGGACTGCTTTGACGAGCCCGATGAGTTACCGCTTGTAGGTCGGGAGTTTGGCATTCGGTCGGCTAAAGAATGCCAGAGGCAGATCACCCTGTGAAGGACTGCCCCAAACCTGGAGATGGATGCATCACAATCTACTGTGAAGGATTGTGTAAAATCCAGTAATTGTAAAACTGGAGCCGTCGCCAGGGCTTCTTTGAGGGTGTCAAAGGCATGGGGCGGCCTCCGTGGACAATGCGAAGCCTTCCCGCTTGAGAATTCTTGTCAAGGGGGCCACCAATGCCCCATAGTCCTTGACGAACTTCCGATAATACCCAGCGAGGCCGAGGAATCCTCTCAGGGCTCGGAGGGAGCACGGGGTCAGCCATTCCCGGACCGCCCTCACCTTGTCGTCGTCCATGGCCACCCCTGGGTGGATACCACGTGGCCCAGGTAGGCAACTTCGCGGTGATCGAAGAAGCACTTGCTTTCCTTCAAAAAGAGCCAATTCTCCTAGAGGAGGCGCAGCACCATGCGCAAGTGACAAAGGTGGTTCGCCCATGTCTTGCTGAAGATCAGTGTATCATCAAAAAACACAAGGGCAAATCGCACAAGAATGGCCACAAAATGTTGTTCATTAAGGCCTGGAAGGTCGCCGGTGCGTTAATCAGGCCAAATGGCATGACCAAGAACTCAAAAGGACCTTCATGCGTATGGAAGGCCATCTTCCACACGTCATAGGGGTGCATGTGGACTTAATGGTACCTAGATCGAAGGTCCAGCTTGGAGAAGAATTGGGCACCATGTAGTTCATCCAAAAGCTCGTCGACCACCGGAATCGGGAATTTGTCCTTCACGGTCTTGGAGTTAAGCAGACGGTAATCGACGCAGAATTGCCATGAGCCGTTCTATTTTTTGACAAGAATGACAAGGGAGGAGAATTCCGATGTACTTTTGCAGATGATACCTTGAGTTTCCATTGCGCAGCACTGACTTTCCAACTCAGACTTCTGCGTGACTGCACAGCGGTAAGGGTGCACGACCACTAGTGGTGTGCCCGGCAAAAGATGGATGCGGTGATCACATGCCTGAGGTGGCAGAAGACCTATTGGTTCTGCGAAGAGGTGCTGGAATTCCTCGAGCAGGCTGCAGCAAGGTCGGACCATCACATTGATGCGCCCGAGTGGACGTTGGGCCAGGCACCCCAGTCCAGCAGATGTGGCGTGTGTGAAGCCAAAAGGACATCCTCAAGGTGGAGAAGTCCCATGTGATAGGCCCCAACGAACGGAGCCATTGCATGCATAGAATGACGTTGAAGCCTCCAATTGGCGAACTATTACAATCGATGAGGAAATGTTCGCCGTTGATCTCCAAGGGAACTCCGTTGGTGAAGCCAGCACTTGGTACCTTGTCCCCATTAGCCACTGCCACCCGCAGGTTCGGCCTGGGAACGAAGGATATGCCGGCGGCTTGGGCCACCTCCGCACGCACAAATTTGTGCGTGGAATCGGAGTTAAGCAAGGCTAGGCACTCCACAAAGCCTAGGCGGATTGGCAACTGCATTGTGTCACCTGTGCAAAGGCCCGTGAGAGCGTAGAGGGATATGCCGAGATCCTCCTTTGTCTCCGTCCCACTGGCCGACTCGCTGTCGGTGCTATTCTGGGGTTGAAAGTCGATGAAGAAGAGGTGTTTGCATCGATGGCCCATTGGAAAGGCTCATCACAATTGAAACATAAGCCTTTCTTGCGGCGATCATCCATCTCGGTGCCGGTAAGGTACTTGAAAGGCCATTGATTCGACACGACTGGTGCTTGAGATGCGTCCTGCACTGGTGATGGAGGCAGCCATGGTTGAAACTACGGACGTGGAGGAACCCGGCCTGGGGAGGGAACCGCTGCAACCTGAGCCTAGAGCTCATAGGAATGGGCTAGGTTCATGGCAATCTGGAGGTCGCCGGTTTGATGAAGCTTAATGTTGGTGCGCAATAAGTCGGAGAGGCCCGACATGAAGAGTTGAACTTGTTGGCGAGTAGTCAATGCAAGGGATCTACATGACAGAGAAGAGCCAAGAATTTGTCTTGGTAGTCGGCCACCATACTCGTAACTCGCAGCCGGCGGAGTTCCCCAAGGGCATTGTTGCAAATAGGCGGCCCGAAGCGAAGATGGCACAACTCCGTGAAGTTCTTCCATGTCAGTTAACCCGCCTCGCGTTGGAGTTGGATATACCATTGTTGAGTGGTTCCCGTCATGTGATATGATGCCAACCACACCTTGTAATTTTCCTCGATCTGTTGGCTCTAAAAGAACTGCTCGCAGCAAGCGAGCCAAACCAACGGGTCTTCTTTGCCATTATAAGTCAAGAAGTTGAGTTTGTGGTAGCACGGTGGCACTGGCGGAGGGTTGTCCGGCTAATGCATGGACAAACTGGCCGTAATAATGTTCGGCTAATGCATGGGCGGGGTGGGGTGGGTATAGTGACAAAGCTGCATCGGCTGGGTCGGCTCCCCTACCAGCACAGTCAATGTCATCTTCAAGGTAATAATGTTCGTTTATTGTTTTTCACAAGTTAAAGATTTTTCTGATATCAAAACGGTTGGTTTTTTTGCAGTTTCTCTTACCAATATTTACTTATGGAACAGGAACATTGGCATATTAGGCACCTCTCATAGCGCCAAAGAAAGGTGCTTATTTTGATCTCCATGCAGTGGTGCCTGCTAAAAAGTTGAAATCCAGAAATGGCCACGCATTAGCATACTTAAAATTCTCACATTATGCTGAACAATTGCCAGTGGCACTTTCTGTTGTGCTGGTGGTATGTAATGTTGCTTTTTTGTAACATTTGGAGCCAGTCAGAAATTCTGGATGATAAACTCAAGACAAATAGCTCAAGAACACAAAACCTTGAAGTAACCACTTCCCGAATGTCTAATCAGCATAGAAATGGTAGTCTGACCGCTCCTTCAAAGGCGGTCTGACCGCTGCTACAGTAAAATCAGGCAAATAAATAATGTTTTAGCACGATTTCAAAAACCAAAATTGAGAGAACCTTTGATTCGTAAATACAAATGATATAAAAACATTCAGATATCTACTCTAGAATATTAAGAACCTATTCCAATAAACGGTCGTAAAAATTATGACCAAAGTTGAGACCTTTTTCAGTTTTAAGGAAAGGTGCACCGAAACCAAGCCAAAACCAAAATCGGTGAATACAACTTGCTCATGGGTGGACGATGGCCAAGATGATTTTAAATGTATTCTCACATATCACAGTAAGCTAGAGCACCGAAGAGCATGACCCAAAAAGCCTTGAAACAAAAAATCATTCGAAGAGGCCAAAATCAAGCAAAACGTGGTTTCTTCATGAACTTGCTATCAAAGTACCTAGATGATAGGAGATTGATTTTCAGAGGTTATTTCCATCTCAATCATGTCCTTGGCATAGCAAGATAAAGAAGAGGGAAGCAAAGAGATCAAAACCAACCAAAATAAGAGCAAATCAATCAAAATAAGAAATAGACATGGAGATCATCAAAGATTGATGTATTACCACTTAAAAAGGTAGATTTACATCCACTCCACCTTGGAGTATAGAGAGCACATAAGACAATCAACTCTCAAACCCTAACCCTAGAGAAGAGAGCATAAGAGATGGGTTAGATGGCATCCCAACCCCTTTTTATAGGTGAGCAACCAGCCACCTCTATTACTTAGTAGATCCTATCTACTATTACAATGGGGAAACCCGTTAACACCACACACACAAATTTTACTCACACAATTTCACTTATGCACACTTTTTAAAGTGCGTAAGTTCATACCTACTAAATCCTTAGCCTTGATCTGTCTTGATCAAACCAATTTCACCTTAACCTAAATCGCTCTTTAACGCATCCCCATGCGTCGCGGTTTTAATCTAAGATGGTTTCCAGTATTTTGGTCAAATTACCAAAATACCCTTTCTTGACCCGGTCATCACCAGCCACTACAAGCAATCGTCATGCTTTCCACGTATAGATGCACCACTAGATTTCCATGTGTTGCCAAGTCTCTTTCATCTTGGTTTCACCAAACTACGGCTTACTTGGCCCGTGCAAGCTAAGAATTCGCCTTCAACATTTTCCGCTTTTCTCGTGCCATGCTTGAGCTCACCGTCTCACCCAGCATCCTTGATTTGTTTTGGACCTCAACTCCTTCATGTGTCTAGCCCCGATTATCGTCGTTGACCACGGTTAACTCCAAGCGACCCTACATATCCAAAGACAAAAAAATTATTTTCAAACACAAGTTCTTCACAATTTGACCTATGTTAGCCAAAACATGCATCATACAACTGTAATGCAATGACTCAGGTCATCCCAAACCAATTCATGACTCAAATCCCAAAAACCTATTTTTCTGGGAAGATCAGTAGTGCCGCACCTACAATGCTGGTACTATTGCACTGCGATACAACCGCTCCCCAAAGCGATACTATCGCACCCTGCAGTTCGGTACCGCACTCTACAATCCCTAATTGGACCTCTCTGGAAAAAATGTACTACTGCAAAGTCAAAACTACTGCCTTGCGGTACTGCCGCACAAACCCTTGCGGTACTACCGCACAAACCCTTGCGGTACTACCGTGTTCACAACTGCGATACTACTGATTTTTCTGAGACTTCCAGAAATCAGTCCAAATCAAAAGCAATATTTGCAAAACCATTTGACCACTCACAAATCTAGCAATGATTTATCATAATATTATCCTGGACCTTCTCATATGGTCCTTCAATATCCCCCTTGATGAACCCATTGCCAACAATCAAAAATACAAATTTGAGGTGGTTTTAGAGAAGGAAAGAAGAATTTTACAAAGAGAGATCCAAATGGTCAAAAGAAGATTGCCGAGAGCCGAACATGACCATTTGAAATAGAGATAGAAGCTACTGAAAATGACAGTTTTGCATAAAAACTTCATATCCATCAAAAAGTGTCGGGAAATCTCACTCTAAGTCCAAAAGAAAGAACAATTGTTCGATTTGACCTCAATCATGGTGAGAATAAATCTAAAACTCCAGAAATCAAGAAATTGTACAAAAACTCCATATCACACTCTAGAAATGCATTTTTGCTTTTTTTTTACCTGACCTTTCTCCCTTTAACAATGGAATCATCAAGATGCATGAAAGAAGATAGAGCATGAATGAAATGGAGTGGCTGGATTCTATTCATTTTAAGTATTAGGAGCCATGAAAATTATTCAAAGTGGCTTTCCAAATATTACACCAAGTCATAAAAAGTGAAAGTGCTATTTATATCATGACAAGTTGTATGTAGTCAAGCTAAAGCCAAATAAGCATTGATCTGAAATTAAATGGCTTTTTAGCATATCAAGATGCTCAAATTCATAGTTTAGCTAAAGGTATCCAAAAATAAGCTAAGCCATGTCGATATTCTAAATTGAACTAAGAAGCTATACTTGAGTCAATATAGAGTATTACAAGTTCAAAATTGAAACATTTTGTTCAAGCACTTGATATCACTTGTAATTGAGCAAATTTAGTACATTTGGTATTTTTCTTTAAAATTCATTTTTGGTTTTAGCTGAACTTCAACTATTTTTCACAAGATTTTATTTTTCTCAGTTATGTGCTAGATATCAAACCTTATGCGAGCACCCCATGCAAGAAGATTAAGAAAGTGGTCTTAGTTATCCAAAACTCCACCTGAGTTCATACCTTCTCATGAGAAAAAATTGGTGAGATTAGTTTTTTCGTACAAAAAGAGATTATTTTGCATTTTCTTGACTTAATTTAAGAACAAAGAGTTAAAACTAACTCATATTTCAATAAAAAAAACTAGTATAGCTCAATATAGATTTAAGACTCAACTTAGCTTATTTAACATGGCATAAACCATAAGAGAATCACTAGAGCAAGACATACTTTAATTCAAGTTTTTCATATTTATAGAGCTAGTATGGCAAAAGCTAAGCTACACATAGAAAGACGTGATAAATTTCTAAGCTACACATAGAAAGATGTTATTTTCTAATATTGAAGTTATTTTCTAGCATAGAGTGAAAACGTTATTAGCTAATATTAAATGTCAGCAGATAGTAAATCTCTAAGCATAGAGTCATAGAGTGATTGAGCTATACTAGTAATTTTATCCTCAGCAGATAGTAATATTGAGTCACTCTATGCTAGAAAATTTAATCTAATATTAAATGTCAGCAGATAGTAAATCTCTAAGCTACACATAGAAAGACGTGATAAATCTCTAAGCTACACAAACATCTCTATTTTCTTGTATATTTATACTCAGCAGATTACAGATATAGAAACAAACCATGTCTGATCTAACTCAGACTCCTACCATATCTAACTTGAACTCCTACCAAAAAATAACAAACCTACTAAAACAAGATTAATTCTACCAGCCTCTCCATATTACTATGCTTCTGTCCCTCCGTCTATCTATTGACTTAGAGATACGAGCATGTACAATGACTTGGGGCGTTCTATTAACTTTAGCTGTAGCTTTTAGCTTTTGGCTGAAAATGAATAATACTGACTGAAAGAAGTGCCTTTTAAAAGGAAAGAACGAGAGGAGTATGGTGCGTGATATATCTATGATCCCCTGTTTTATTCCTGGAACGAGATGAGTGTAGAAGTCATTTCGAGAAGCCAGGTGTTTATGTTAGCTTTTAGTTTTTTTAAACAAAAGTCAAAAGCAAAATCTAATATAAACAGAACCAAACGAGCAGCATCAGACCACCACCGGTCCCTGATGTGCTTCTTGCTCTGTTAAGATTAACTGTAACCGTTTTACGGCTGACAATTTATTTCTACTGCATCTTGATTTCTCAACCAAAACATGGGGTTGATGTCACACTCGACAAGCAGTTGAGTTGACGCACTCTTGTCGCGCGCGAGAGCAATGAATTGGGGTTTGGATGATAAATTGGTGGTAGTAGCCATGCCATCAAGATGGGCCACTGATCGACGGACGTCACGGAGCAAGCGGTCAGTTGCGCTTGGAAGATAGGTAGACGGTCCAAATCGAACTCCAGGATAAGATCACGCTATGCAATTGCATGCCTAGCCATCCTTCCATTATTCTCCTATCAATTCATCTTTTCTTCACTTCGATCCTTTCCCTTCGTGCCATCGCATCCTCTTTGGTTGCCTTGCTGTTCCTTTCTCGACAATTTTTCACTAGCAGTAATTCCTACGGTTCCTAATTTTACTACTGCTACCGATAATTTTACACTAGTTTATGCGCCGCTTGGTTGGACTGAAATAAATTGACTTATAGCTGAAATTGTACTGTAACTGATAGTGACTTATTTAACGTAATTAAATTTAAAAATAAAAAAACAGGTTAATCCATCACGGACAATACGAATGAATACGAAAAAAGAACCAACAAAAAAAATAAAAAAACGAAATTTATAAATAGTAAAAATGAATCAGAAATCCTATTGTATGGCTTCATGACACAAGATCTCGACGTACGCTAAACAAACCAGCGTCAAGTTGGAAGCTTGCGTCTGCGTATCACCGGAACTAGTAGTTTAATTTACTTGAGTTATTCCCTTCGTTCTTTTTTTATTGAGAACTGCTGTATGTCTCAGTAAGAGCAACTCCAGCAGTAGCCCTCAAAACAGGGCCCCTACTTTTCATTTGAGGGCTCCCCCTACTTTTGAGGACCCAGTTTTTTTGCATCTACTCCAACAGCACCCCTCAAATTTAAGCCCTCAAATCCATTCACTACTACAGAAATCCACATTACAGACGGTTCAGAAACGTCATCACAGACGGTTTTGAACCGTCTGTGATTATGCGATATCACAGACGGTTTTTCATTAAAAACCGTCTGTGATTATCCGATATCACAGACGGTTTTGTACTAAAAACCGTCTGTGATTATCCGATATCACAGACGGTTTTTAATGAAAAATCGTCTGTGATATCGGATAATCACAGACGGTTTTTAGTACAAAACCGTCTGTGATATCGCATAATCACAAACGGTTTTTAATGAAAAACCGTCTGTGATACTCCTCCCCCCCCCAGCAGAATCTATTTCTGTTTATAGCTAGCCTCAGGAAATGCTAGCCATGCCCTCTGAAACAAGCAGATAATCACAGACATAAACATATACAATTCACACATCTCATTTCATTTCAGATACATTTCACATCTCAATTCATTTCACAGACATAAAACATCCAATTGACAACGCACTTCATTTCACAAACATAAAGCATCCATTTCGCAAATCAATTCATTGAGTTGAAATAAAATATCCATTAACAAATACACAATTGTAAAAGATCTACACTGTATTTGCACTTAGAATTACAATAAAAAATTATTCTGGGCAGTGGAACTCTCCATCTGATCTTATGACTTTTGACCACAAAAACCAAATGAGCTCTCCTCGAATTTTTGCAAAATCTGGTTGTGTCAATGCAGATGTAGAGATGGACGCAGCCTGTCGATAGGAATATCAACGCGCGCATATATAAAACTGACATGTATAAAATAAATGTGGGAAGATTGACAAACCTTAGAATTAGTGATCTTGGTGGAATCGAGGAGTAGTCTCATATGGTGGCACACGTAGTATCCACACGTGTTGCCCGGCTCCTGCTGGTGGCACTGCAAAAAATATAATGTGTTAAATCAAGTGACATTACTACTATGTGTTGTATATGATTAATTAATGTGTAGCTAGCGAATACCCGAAACTTGCGATCATGTTTCAAGGCCTTGGCCCCTGTCGTCGAGTCACGTGTTTGTTGAACGTATGTGGCGAACGACCTTCGTTATTCGAAAAAGTTAGATTAGTTATTCGGAAGGAAAGAAAGAGTACAATGTACAATGTACTTACCTATCGAGTATTCGGGCGATAGCTGTGTACTTGGATTTGTTCTTACTTAGAGAATCAAGGTATATAGTCTTGTTCCATTTTGGTATAATTACAATTAAAATCCAATGGAATTTCTCATTGTATGGCATAAGAACAAATTCCTTATCTTGGTGAGCCAGCAGTGCTTTTGTAATATAGTCCTCGACGAAGGATGCATTCTCGATGATGGTATCAATGGCGACCAAGCGTGGGTCCAGGAAACCAATTCGTGATTTCGATGATCTAGCTTCGATCAGCATGAATCTATATATAACATAGGAAAGCAACAAATTGTGACATATATCGGTATTACGTGAACAGAGACTGTGATTGTACAGACTTACAGCGTCCAGCATCGAACGAGTAAGGCGTCGAGAGCGTTGAGCGTGCAAAGTTCAAATATATCGTCAAAGGTCACCGCGAAGACACAGTCCTGAGCTTCGTGCAAGAAATGTTCCGGCTTGAATTTGACAGTTATACCTGAGCGCCGTTCTGCCTCTGGCTTATTGGACTCTTCCATATACCAAAGGTGGAATCTTTGGCAACTAAGTCCTAGTTTTTGGAGCTCTTCCTGGACTACCATCGGCTGAGCTAGCACGAATTTGCGGGCCAATGGCATGGACGGGAAATCGTCATCATCCTTCGTCTTTGATTTGCCCTGGCCACTGCCTCGATTGTGGGTCGACTTTATGCTAGTCGACTGTAATGGTATAGACGGTGCAAGTTGTTCTAGCGAGAATAGCACCCGTGGAGATAGCACCGGTGCAGGTAGCTGTGGTTCGCACTGCCCGTGTGGAGATGGCACCAGTGCAAGTTGCTCTGGCGAGAATAGCACCCGTGGAGATAGCATCGGTGCAGGTAGCTGTGGTTCGCACTGCCCGTGTGGAGATGGCACCAGTGCAAGTTGCTGTGGTTCGCACTGCACTTCTGGTCCTGCCACCGGTGAAGAAGCCTCCAGGGAGATGTCGGTTTTGGGCCACTGGATGAATGTTCCAATGGCCTGTCCTAGATTCACGATCTCGTCGTTGGGGGGCTTCGGTAGCGGGACCACCTCAAAATTGGCATACACACCATCCACATTAACTTTTGCGAAGCCTGGCGCTAAAGCTTGACCGTGCACCATGGACCCGATACCAGACGAATATACCTGGCTCCAAGCAGCGTACAAGGGAATGGAGCCATATCTCACTTGGAGCCTGCATGTCGTAGGCTCCTACATAACAATACAAAATTAGCTACTCGAATAGGCCTAACAATGGAGCAAGCATTCGAGAGGTAATAATTATTACCAGGATGTCGTCAACAGGAAATTTGGACTGGGTTTGCGTCGGATTGGACGCGCAGCTACTCGGATGATTGTGCGGGCTAGCTAGCACAGGAGCGGCGGTGGCGGCCTGCTGACTTTCTGTCTGTTTCCGCACCTCATCTCTGATTATATCAGCCATCGAACCCAGTAGCTCCTCTTTAAGAGATGCCTTGAGCTCTTCTCGTAGTTGTGCGTCACGCTCGGCTTTGTTTCTCTTCCTGTGCCGATACATGTCGGAGTCATCTTGGAAACCATGTTTCCAAGGAACGTAAAGCCCAAGGCCTCTCGTACGGCTCGGGTGCTCCTTGTTTCCCAGGGCCACGGAGAGCATATCATTCTCCCTTGTTCCCTGGAATGATCCCAGGGTAGATCGAAAACTCAGCTCTTCCTGCAAGAGCACGACATGTCATTTCAATTCGTACGAAGTTGTGGAGTAATTACAAGCTACGTAGTTCGATCGATATCTTACCAGGCGCTCGGTCACTTGCTGGTCTGAAGGGTTTCGAAAGGTGATGTCCCCTGATGTCGTTGTAGATGACCTTGCTCTAATCCAATTTCGAGCGCGGTCGTCCGGGATATTGGAAAACGGCGGGGCGATGTCCTGTGCAGCTGCCAGCTCATCCTCCTTCATCCACTGCGCGATTTTACCCGCATACCCAGCTGTGCCAAGTCTGTGAGGGTGTGTATTTTTTGCCTGGAGGGCCTTGTGCGCCACACTTGTACTTTTGAAATCTTCGGTCGTTTTCATCGCCTTGAACTCTTCCCATTGTGGTTCCAGGAATGGGTATTTATGAACAGGCGTTTCGTCCGTCTCCACGTATTTCTTGACAAGCGTGCTCTTGAAGTTCTTCCATGCTTTGCACGCCGCTTTGTAGGTTTGTTGTTGCACAGCGTCCAGGTGTTCTTCTGGGAACTCGAACGATGCCAAAATTTCGGTCCATAGCTCACGTTTCCGAGTGTCAGGCACGTTCTTCCACGAATTGTATGTGATCTCAATTCGTTCTCGTGCAACTACTCCGACCATGGTTCGGAATGCGTTTACTGCTTTTTGAGGAAGGATAGGGACCTCAGATGCATTCACCGCTGTGATGATCTGTCGGCCCTCAGGCTTCTTTGATAGCCCTCTTCCTTGGCGTCTTGATGTTGGAGCGGACGACTCCGGCGATGATGTTGAAGAATGCGCGGGTGACATGTTGCTCATTTTGTGGGTCTATTAAGATAAGATGAGAAAGTAATCATATTGAATTGCAAGACAAGAGAGGAGTAGAGGGGAGGGGGAGAAGGAAGGGGGTGATATGGACATAGAGAGGGGGTGATGTGCCTATCTTACCAATGTACCAATGTATCAAGTCCTTCTTTTTCCCGCAAAATTCAAGTCAATTTTATTACAAAAGTGCAAAAAAAAGACATTCCAGATTCTTCGGTGAGCAGCCGACATAGCCGACTTCTTCGGTGAGCGACTATGCATCTGCTTCTTCCCACTCCTTCTCTTCATCTCTGGTCTCCGGATCACGTACGCCAGTAGCGATGATTCATCTAACTGAATCATCGCTACTGGCGTATGTGATCCAGAGATCAGAGATGAAGAGAAGGAGTGGGAAGAAGCAGATGGATAGTCGCTCACCGAAGAAGTCGGCTATATCGGCTGCTCACCGAAGAATCTGGGAATTTGTTTTTTTTTGAACTTCTGTACTAAAATTTCCTTGAATTTTGTAATACTATTACTACAAGGTCTCTAAACAAAGTGCATATCCTAGCACCTGGGTTGAATTTTGAACTTGCTGTTTTTTGTGTAGATACATGGAGCATTTGGGTGGAAAGATCAACTGTTTTGTCAGGCGCATGACTGCCAATTCGAAGCATAGCAAAGCATCCGAGGCACATCCGAGGCAGTAAACAATGTAACAATGTAATATGTACCAAATAGCAAACTAATTAAGCTACTGCAGTAAACAATGTACCAATGTAATATGTACCAAGCATCAAGCATCAACCCTAAACACTAACAGTAAGCATGAAGCATCAACCCTAAATATGTACTAAGCAACTAACCATAACAGTATGAAGCATCAAGCATCAACCCTAAACACTAACAGTAAGCATGAAGCATCAACCCTAAATATGTACTAAGCAACTAACCATAACAGTATGAAGCATCAAGCATCAACCCTAAACACTAACAGTAAGCATGAAGCTCGGGGAGGGATTTGATGACCTTACGTTTTTGGTGACCTTAGGGACGCAGGAGGAGGAGGCGGCGGCGACGGAGGAGGAGGAGGAGGCGGCGACGACGATGGAGGAGGAGGAGGCGATGGGCTCGGGGAGGTGACGGAGGAGGAGGCGGCGGCGACGGAGGAGGAGGAGGCGACGGGCTCGGGGAGGCGGCGACGTAGGAGGAGGCGACGGGCTCGGGGAGGCGGCGACGGAGGAGGAGGAGGAGGAGGCTGCGGCGACGTCTTCGTCCGGGGAGGCGGCCGGCGAGGGCTGGGGGAGGCAGCCGGCGAGGGCTCGGGGAGGCGGCGGCGACGACGGGCTCGGGATTTAGATCTAATCGAATAACTGCAGCGCACACGGAAAACCCTAGCGAGAGGGTATATGTAGGAAGATTATCACAGACGGTTCTAAACTTAGAACCGTCTGTGATAACATATCACAGACGGTTTTGAGTTAAAAACCGTCTGTGATAGTTTACTATCACAGACGGTTCTAAACTTAGAACCGTCTGTGATATGTTATCACAGACGGTTCTGAATTTAGAACCGTCTGTGATAAGCCTTTGCCGGCTGTTGCAATTAAGACAACACCAATAACTACACAGCTGCATTCATATCAACTACCAAACAGCTGCATTCATATACAACACCAACCAGCTGCATTCACACAGTGTATTTCTTGATACATTTTGTCATTCTCAAATACATCACACATATACATTTTCACATATACATCTCAAAATTGACTACATCACACATTTTCACATATACATCTCAAAATTGTTACACATTTTCACATATACATTCTTATTGTACTTGCTTATTTCTTTTAAAAATTAGCCCTTCATCATGATCAATGCGTACGTAACTAGTTTCGTCACGTTGTTCATCGTCGACCCTTATGCCATTTCCAAAAGGAGGTAACTCGTCAAATTGATTGTATTTCTCCTCGTCCACTACATTCTCCACTCCGACAATTCTCCTTTTTCATAGTACGAGTTTCTCGACCCATCGGTACTGAATGCATCTATGCGGACACCGCTGTTGTGGTTAGTGCTCTTGACATCCTGAGACTGCGTATAGAATGTGTACCCATTTATGTCATATCCTTGCCATGTCACAACTGTAAATGTCGGCCCTTTTGCCAACCATGTCAGCGTCTCACTCCGCGAGCTCCTAGCGATTTGCTCCTTCAACCATTGGTTGAACCGACGGTTGTGTTGCCTCATGATCCAAACATCCGGCCGCTCCGGATTCTGTTGCCGAAGCACACCCTTGTGCTGGTCCACATAAGGCGCCACTTCAGTCATGTGTTGCAACACCGTGAAATAGGCTTGAGTATACATGTCCATATCTAGAGTGATTGATTTCCTTCCGATAGTTCCGAGACCCTTCAGCCTCCCCTCATGACGAGATTGAGGGACACCTATCGGCTGAATCTGAGCCATATAATCGACACAAAACTCAATGACCTCTTCGCTTGCATAACCTTCGACGATGCTGCCCTCCGGCCGAGAACGATTCCGTACGTAGGACTTGAGAATTCCCATGAACCTCTCAAATGGGTACATGCTACGTAGGAATACGGGCCCGCACATTTTTATCTCCCACACAACGTGAACAATGAGATGGACCATGATATCAAAAAACGAAGGAGGGAAATACATTTCAAGGTGACATAGAGTCATCACCACCTCGTCTTGCAGAGCATCTAGTCCTTCGGGATCGATGACCTTCTGAGCAATTGTGTTAAAGAAATAACATAGCCTCATGATTGTCTCTCGGACTTTGATCGGCAAAATATTTCTAATTGCAATAGGGAGCATCTGTGTCATCAGCACATGACAATCATGAGACTTCATGCCATTTAACTTCAAATCTTGCATCGAAACAAGTTTCTTCACGTTGCCGAAGTAACCAGACGGAACTTTGACACCATGCAAGCACTGGCACAGTTCTGTTTTCTCAGCCTTGGACAGAGTGTAACACGCAGGGGGAAGGTACGTTCGTGCATTATCAGTGCATGTCGGTGCTAACTCAGGCCTGATGTGCATATCAGCCAAGTCAAGCCGTGCGTTGATGCCGTCCTTTGTTTTATCACGGATGTTCAGTAAGAGACCAATCAAGCTGTCGCACACATTCTTTTCTACGTGCACGACGTCGATGCAGTGCCGAACATCTAGGTACTCCCAATAATGTAAGTCCCAAAATATTGATCTCTTCTTCCAGGTGTTCTTCTCATGAGCCCTCAATTTACGTCCCTTTCCGAGGACAACATCTAAATCCTTAACCATACCATAAACCTCGCGTCCCGTTAAATGCCTTGGAGCTGAACCGTCTTCCTTCTCTCCGTCAAATTGTTTCTTCATCTTGCGGTGTGGGTGAGCCCTCCGAAGGAACCGACGGTGACGCATGTAGACGATTTTGCGTGAGTGTCTCAGCCACACACTCTCGGTACCATCTAAACAGTGAGTACAAGCTTTGGCACCTTTTATACTATGGCCCGATAGGTTACCAAGGGCAGGATAATCATTTATGGTGCAGAACAATAAGGAGCGCAGAGTGAAGTTCTCTCGTTTGTATGCATCCCATACCTGTACCCCTTCGTTCCACAGTACTTTTAGATCTTCCACCAACGGTGCTAGGAACACATCGATATCATTCCCAGGTTGTTTTGGCCCTTGGATAAGTATCGACAGCAAAATGTACTTTCGCTTCATACACAACCAAGGAGGAAGGTTATAGATGCAGAGAGTCACGGGCCATGTGCTATGTCGGCTGCTCATGCTACTAAATGGATTCATTCCATCTGAACTCAGTCCAAACCTTATATTCCTTGGTTCTGCACCGAACTCTGCAAAACTCCTATCGATGTTTCTCCACTGCGCGGAATCAGCAAGGTGTCTTAGCATTCCATCCTTCTTGCGCTCCTCCGAGTGCCAACGCAGCAGTTTTGCCTCCTTTGGATTTGCATAAAACCTTTTCAAACGGGGAATTATAGGAAAATACCATGCCACCTTAGCAGGAGGTCCTTTCTTCGCCTCTGTTCCCTCGCCATCATCTGATTGATTGTTACGTTTGTATCGGGATGTGTTGCACACCGGACATACATGCATGTTTGCATACTCTTTACGGTAGAGGATACAGTCGTTCGGGCATGCATGTATTCTTTCTACTTCCATTCCCAACGGACAAAGAACCTTCTTGGCTTTATATGTGGTTTTAGGCAACTCATTTCCATCCGGAAGCAAGTCCGCTAAAAGACCTAGCAGCGCCGTGAAACTCTTGTCGGACCAACCGTTGCTTGCCTTCAATTTCAACAGTTCAAGCACGCCCGACAACCTCGTGTACTTGCAGCCCGTGTACAAAGGTTTCTCTGAGTCCTCCATCAAGCCACGGAATTTAACATACTCTCTCTCATCATAGTTCTCTTCTACATCGCGAAGCATCTGATCCAGATTATCATCGTGCAACCTATCCGAATCCGAGCCACAATCGACATCAGCCGGCGGCATGTCATTCACTTCACCTGCGATGTCATCCGGGGGCATATCATTCACTTCACCGGCGATGTCATCCGGCGGCATATGATCATTCACTTCGCCATGACTGGTCCAACACGTATAATCCTTTTTGAAACCCCTCCGAATCAAGTGCGCTTCAATTTGCCCTCGGTTCTTAAAGATCTTCAAATTCTCGCAGTCAGTGCATGGACAGCACATATATTCCACCCCCTTATTCAACATATCCTCCTCGGCGGCTCTTATAAAAGCAGAAACGCCATTAATGTACTCTTCACTCACACGGCTCGCGGCATACATCCAACTTCGGTCCTACGTTACGTACATATATAACAACTTAGTATTAAAATCTAGAATAACTAATTATAACTACATATATACCGGCCACATTTATTATATTGAGACTTAATTTCCTAGCTCAATTCATATTACAAACACAATAGCTATTATATAACCAACAATTTTGCAAATTAATTAACCATCTTCAATAACCACTCATGGATTACTTACACCTAAATTGTAATGCAATTAAAAATAAATAAATTTCATTACTAACCATATCTACAGCAACCAGGAAAGTCTGAATCTTAATTCAAAGCTCAATCTCTGCCTCTTCCCACCAAATTAACTGGCCTGAAATCGCTCTAGCTTCCTCCCGAGTGAAAAAGTGCGCAGCAGTGGCTAGATCTGGATCGAAATGAAGACGATGCGGTCTGAGCAGCGCAATAAATGCCTTAGTCATTATCACAGACGGTTTTTAACTAAAAACCGTCTGTGATAATAAATTATCACAGACGGTTTTTTTATACAAAACCGTCTGTGATAAGCTTCATACCAGAACGCTTCGCGCGTGTTTCGATGCCAGAACGCTTCGTGTTTCGATCGTCTAATTAACGTCTCTCGATCGTTATACGAAGCGTCTATATCATTCATGTTTGGGTATACGAACCGTTTGTGCTAAAGGTTAAATATGCGCTCCTAATCCAGGTCTCTAGCTAGCTTCTACGTACGTACAATACAATATACAATTAATACAACATGGCTTCTACTACTGTTCTTGTGATCATCTCCTTCCTCTCATCTATTCATCACGAATTGTTCGGCCGGAACCTTACACAGGCGGCCAGCAATTTGCATCTGGAGCAGCTTCTCCGCACCCGCCCTGCTCTCCTTCCCCGACTTTCTTGCATCCGTCAGCTTGACCTGATCCTCCGCCGTCGACGGAGGCGTCTCGCTGCCGCTCAAGAAAGGGAAACAGCCCTCACCCTGGTTCTTCTCCACAATGTGCGCAATGCGGAAGAAGCTCTACACGCATTGCAGAGACTGATGGATAGCCTTGCCGATCAAGCAGAAACGGCAGATTCTGAGGAATCTTTTCATGCTATCCTGTACGACATTATGGATGCTGCTGATCATTTGCCCAGGCTGCACGAGGAAGTGCTGAGGACAAGGGCAATCTTAACGGCGTTCGAGAATTTAGCGGCTGATCCTCCAAGTCCCCAAGTTGAAGAAGAAGCTTACGAAGCCCAAAAGAATACAATCTGGGAAACTCTTTACCTGTGCGACTTTTGTAATAAATTTGCCTCTAATTGAAATTAATAAATTTGCCTTTAATTTGTGATCTCTTGTCTCAGTAGTTCTGTAGTTAAGTTATTAGAAGCAATGTGTACTTATATATTAACCTCTGATCTAGAATATGACAGACAAAGGGACATCACAGCCGGTTCTTGTGAAAAACCGTCTGTGAACATTCCCAGACGGTTCTTAACAACAACCAGCTGTGATAGTCGACACAACACAGACGGTTTTTAATAAAAACCGTCTGTGATATTCCAGTATCACAGACGGTTCAGCGGTAAGAACCGTATGTGATACTCCTTTTTCCCGCTACAAATACCACAGACGGCCTTCAAATTAAAACCGTCTGTAATAGTTTACATCACAGACGGTTTCACAAAACCGTCTGTGATTTGCCGTCTACTATTAGCCTTTCTGTAGTAGTGATTCCACTACAACTGACACATGGGACCCACTCCTCATTCTCTCCCTCACCCCGGCCGTCTCCACTCTCCAGGCATCCCCACCTCCTCTTCTCCCCCTGCCCCTCACCTCTCCGCCTCCGCTTCCCCCTCCTCCCTCCTCCTCACATCCGGCCGCCGGCGCCCCTCCTCTCCTCGGTTCGGCCGCGCCGCCGCATCTCCCGCGCGCCACCAAGCACCAAATCCGCCGGCGCGTCATCCGCTCACTGCCGCCTCTACTCTTCACGGCCGGTTGCCTCGGCTTCATCAACATCGACGCCGACTCCTTCTACATCGCCCCTGCGCCATCACCGCCGTCCTCCCGCTGGGCACCACTCCATCTTCTCCACCGACGGGGAGCCACGGAGGTCCCTCATCGGGAGTCGCGTAGGCGCGTCGGGCGAGATGCGTCGGGAGCCGGGGAAGAGGAGCCGCCGAGGAGGGTGGTGGCGGCGCGGGAGGAATCGCCGGGGAGCGTGGGGGATCTGGTGGCGGCGGGAGCGCAGGGGATCTGGCGGCGGAGGGAGCGCGGGGGATCTGGCGGCGGTGGGGTATTTTGGCCGAGCAGGACGGGCGGGACGGGGGATCTAGCGGCGGCGGTGGCGGGGGATTGGAGGCGGCGGGGGAATGGAGGCCGAGCAGGAGGGGCGCGGCGGGGGATTGGAGGCGACGGGGGACGTTTCAGTTGTGCGGGAAAAAAACGAGCAGAGCTGAAAAATGAGAGCCAGAGTAGGGGGCCCCTAGGAATGAGGGGTGGGAGGGTGATTTGAGGGCCTCCTCAAATTTGAGGGCTCTAGTAGGGGCTCTGCTGGAGCTCGTTTTTTGGCTCAAGCCCTCAAATTTGAGTTTTGAAGGCTCAAGTATGGGCCCTGCTGGAGTTGCTCTAACGCATCAGTAACGTGTACCTAGTCAGAGTAGAGAAATTGATAGAATTAACGTCTGGGTCCCACGCGCTAGCTTCTTTTTACCTCACAGATGTCTGAGTATGTACCATGCACGCATATCGAGTCGGTACAAGTAGTATTTCTCTTATTTATTTATTTTTATTTTTATGATCTTTAGGGTATAACTTCGTCGTTATTTTTTATAATTTTACATAAAATTGGACTAATAAAATTATAGATAAATTTAATGATATAATTTACGTAAAATCATTCTAAATAATTTTAAATTATTGACAATCAAACTTTAAACGACATGGATTCTAGAAAAGTAGTATGTTAATCGGTGTTGATCTCATTGCTATCCAACTCTAGATTCTTGCGCCTGCACGAATCGAATAAGCTTCCACACCTCCTGCACAAGGCCGTACGTACCATGCATGGCAAAGCCTTCTGCCATGCCACCAGCGGCTGCAGCGGCGAGGGTGCTGATCCGTGCCTGCCTCAACGTTTGCTTCATGCTCATGCTCGCCTTCTTCTACCTCTCGCACCACGAGGCTGTCACGCAGTCGGCGTCCAAGCAGGACAGTCGGAGTGGGGTCCTCGAGCTTAGGGGGTACGACAGCCATGGCGGCTGCGACGGCTTGCGAGCTACAGGGACCGGTGCGACTACCTCGCCACGGCTGGATTTGATCGCGAGTACTGCCTGCGTGGCTACGTCGATTACTTGTACCTGTTTTACTGCGTTTGCGGCGAGGAGCACCGGGTTCTTGGGTACGGCATGTTGACTAATTCTTGTTTGCTAAGTCTAGGAAGATCAGTTTGATATACGTAAGCTTAGGTGTATGTAAACCTAGTCTTTCGCTTCCAGTAGAAGTAGACTGAACTCAGTCGTTTTTCAGTTCAGTTGAATAATCCGAGTCTTTTGGATCATAAGCAACAGAATAGGTGTATGCATGTAATCAGTTATGTTTGCATTATAAAAGGGGAAGTAGACCCTAAATAAAATGAGGCTCATTCCCAGTAATATCATTGCGTTTACAATTCAATACATTTCTCTGAATCCTCTGAAGTTTCTCGCATTCTTCAGTTACTGTTCATTTTCCCGAAAATACACTGAGTTGAGTGCAGAGTGAGTTGTAGTTCTTTGTGTGCTTCAGTGAGAGCTTTCGGCTGACATTTGGTATCAGAGCTCGTGTTGTGCTCGATCCTAGATGGCCGGGAGTCGCTCTCTTTCACCACGACGCTCTCTCACACCTTCCCACTCTGAAGTGTGTCAAGACGGCGCCAGCGGCAGCGGCAGTCTGACCCTGGTGGTTCAAAAGGTGGTGAGGGAGGTTGGTGGAGGCACGGTGTTTCCGATGCTAACACGAACCAACTACGGCGACTGGTCTGCACTCATGAAGGTGATGCTTCGGGTGAGAGGACTGTGGAGCATTGTGGAGTCCGGCGAGGCTGAACCGCAGGAAGATATGATGGCGCTGGAGGCCATTTGTCGTGCGGTGCCGCCGGAGATGATCTCGGTGATTGCCAACAAACCCAGCGCGAAGGACGCGTGGGACACCATCAAAACGTTGCGCATTGGCGTTGACAGAGTCCGACGAGCCAAGGAGCAGCAACTCCGGCGAGAGTTCGAGGACTTCTCAGTTCGCGACGGTGAGACTGTGGACGATTTCACAATGCGTCTCACAGGTCTCGTCAGTGCACTAAGGGTACTCGACGTCGACATCGAGGAGCCCAGGGTGGTGCGGAAAATGCTGTGCGTTGTGCCTCCCCAATTCAACCAGATCGCTCTCTCCATTGAGACCTTACTCGATTTGGAGACGCTGACGGTTGAAGAGGTGGCGGGACGCCTCAAGGCGGCCGAAGACCGGCTGAACGAAGGTGCACGCCCAAGCACTGGAGGAAAACTCCTCCTCACTGAGGAGGAATGGGTTGTCCGGTACAAGGATCGGCTGTCGGGGAGTGGATCTTCGAAGAACTCTCGCACAGGCGGCGGAAATCGACGTCGTGGGCACAGTGATCACAAGCGTGCCGATGATGATGGGCGCGGTGATCACAGGCGCACTAATGATGATGGGCGTGGCAGCACGGGCGCCAATACTGGACGTGACAACAAGAGTCGGGCGCGCCGCGATGACAAGTGTCGGAATTGCGGCAAACTCGGTCATTGGGCCAGGGAATGCCGGCAACCAAGACGCGACGGGAAGGCGCTGCTCACGCAGAATGAAGACGACGAGCCGAAGCTTCTCATGGCACACACATGTGCTGTGTGACGACTGGGATCGTGGCATGCTGTGAGAAGATGCCCTCAGCAGCGTGCACGCTGGCCAGCGGACTCGGTGGGTCATCCGTCACAGCTCGGGTGGAGGCATCGACTCGAGTACATGAGGAGATGCTGCTCAGCATGGATGGAGCTGGCAACGACAACACCTGGTTTGTGGACACGGGAGCTACGAACCACATGACAGGCCAAAAGGAACTCTTCGCAGAGCTCGAGAGCGGCGTGAATGGCTTCGTCAAATTCGGAGATGGCTCGCACGTCGACATCCGAGGCATCGGCACGGTACTGCTCACCGGCCATGGGGGTGCACAGCGGGCACTTACAGGTGTCTACTTCATCCCAGACCTCCGTGCCAATATTCTCAGTGTGGGACAACTCGATGAGAATGGCGCAAAAGTGGAGATTGAGCGCGGAGTTCTGAAGATCTGGGACAGCCAACATCAGTTACTTGCCAAGGTGAGAAGGGGGCCAAATCGCCTCTATGTGATGCAACTCGAAGTGGCACGGCCAGTGTGTCTACTGGCGCAGAAGGGCGACATGGCGTGGCGATGGCACGCTCGGTATGGCCATCTCAACTTCGACAACTTGAATATGTTGGCACGCCGAGGCATGGTGCGCGGCATGCCACTACTAAAGCACGTAAACCAATTATGTGAAGCTTGTCTCGCCGGGAAGCAAAGGAGGTGCTCATTCCCACAGAAGGCAAATTTTCGCGCTGAGGATCGACTGGACCTGGTGCACGGAGATTTGTGTGGTCCAATCACTCCAGCAACTAATGGAGGCCGGCGGTACTTCCTTTTGTTAGTTGACGACTTCAGCCGCTACATGTGGTTGGAGTTGTTGACGTCGAAAAGTGAAGCACCGACGGCGATCAAACGTGTGCAGGCAGCAGCCGAAAACCAGACTGGAAGAAAACTGCGTGTCCTCCGCACTGATAACGGGGGTGAATTCACCTCGACCCAATTCGAGGAGTACTGCATGAGTCTCGGCATTGAGCGACACTATTCTGCGGCCTACACGCCCCAGCAGAACGGCGTTGTTGAAAGGCGAAATCAGACCATTGTCGGCATGGCAAGGTGTCTTCTCAAGGCAATGAAGGTACCGGCTGAATTTTGGGGAGAGGCGGTTGTTACTGCAACTTATCTTCTCAATCAATCACCTACCAAGAGTCTCAATGGTCAAACTCCGTTTGAGGCTTGGCACGGGCGCAAACCAGCAGTACACTACCTCCGGACCTTTGGGTGTATCGCGCATGTGAAGAACACGAAGCCGACACAAGGGAAGCTTGATGACCGCAGCACTCCAATGGTCTTCATCGGTTACTCAGCCGGGACCAAAGGATACAGGGTTTACGACCCAGCCACAAACCGTGTTCACGTGACGCGTGATGTGGTGTTCAATGAAGACCAGGGCTGGGACTAGACAAGAATGAGCATGGAGCAGATGGTGTTCAGTACCGGAGACTTCATCATCGAGTATCAAGAAGAACCCTTGAAAAGTGCAGCAGACACTGCACAAGCTGGAGATGGGACGACTGGACTTGGCAGCCCGTCAGCACTTGGAAGCCAGATTCCGGCGGCCACAACGACCGCTGTGGAATTTTTCTCCCCCACCACAGAAGCACTCGCCACGGTTGATGATGAGGAAGTGCTGCCTCGTTTTCGCATGGTGGACAACGTGCTGGCTACCTCACACCCGGTCAGTGAGCTACATTTCACAGTAAGTGAGGAACCATCTTCATTTGTTGAAGCTAAACAACATCAGTCCTGGAGACAAGCAATGGCAGAGGAGATGCAAGCCATTGAAAGCAATGGGACTTGGAGCTTGGTGGATTTGCCACCAGGGCATCATGTTGTAGGTCTGAAATGGGTGTACAAACTGAAAAGTGATGAGACCGGGGCTGTGATCAAACACAAAGCTCATCTCGTCGCTAAGGGTTACATCCAGCAACATGGCATCGATTATGATGAGGTATATTCTCCTGTTGCCCGTATGGAATCTGTAAGATTGATGTTTGCAATGGCAGCGCAAGAAGGCTGGATGGTCCACCACATGGACGTGAAGTCAGCCTTTTTGAACGGGGAGTTGGAAGAGGAGGTGTATGTTGTTCAACCTCCAGGCTTTGTCGAAGACAAGCAGCAGCACAAGGTTTTGCGACTTTATAAAGCGCTGTATGGGCTAAAGCAAGCACCGAGGGCTTGGAATGCTAAATTGGATCATACCTTGTCTTCACTCGATTTCACCAGGAGTGTGTCTGAACATAGCAGTTACACACAAGGATCAAAAGGTAATATGCTGCTAGTTGGAGTATATGTTGATGATCTGGTGATAACAGGTGCAAATCCAGTAGTTGTGAACAATTTCAAGGCAGAAATGAAGAAAAAGTTCAAGATGACTAATTTGGGGCTGCTGAGTTATTACTTAGGCGTGGAAGTTCAGCAAAAGGCTGGCTGCATCACTTTGAACCAGTATGCATACGCCAAAAGATTGCTAGAAAAGGCTGGACTTGCAGGATGTAATCCATGTGCAGTACCCATGGAACCTCGGCTGAAATTGTCAAGGAAGAGTGAAGAACCTGCAGTAGATGCCACTGTTTACCCAAACATTGTTGGGAGTTTAAGGTATCTTGTGCATACATGCCCTGATATCTCTTTTGCAGTTGGTTATGTCAGTAGGTTCATGGAAGATCCCAGACAAGATCACCTTGTAGCAGTCAAACATATACTCAGGTATATAGCTGGTACTCTGAATTTTGGGTGTATCTATTGCAAACAGGAAGGCAAGGACCTGCATTTGGTTGGCTTTAGCGATAGTGACCTGGGAGGAGACCCTGATGACAGGAAAAGTACCACTGGGGTAATCTATTTTCTTGGAGAGAGCCCAATCGGGTGGCAATCACAAAAGCAGAAAATAGTCGCACTCTCCTCCTGTGAATCGGAGTATATCGCTGCAACAAAAGCAGCATGTCTGGGAATATGGTTCAGTCAACTAATCGGAGATCTGAAGCATGAAGAAACTGAAGCTGCAGTGCTGAATTTGGACAATCGTTCAGCTATTGCACTATGTAAGAATCCTATATTTCATGACAGGAGCAAGCACATAGATGTCCGCTTTCACTTCATCCGAGATTGTGTTGAGAAAGGCAAGATTATTCTTGAGTTTGTCAGAACTGAGAATCAACTTGCAGACATCTTCACAAAACCGCTTGGGAGGATTCGGTTCCAGGAGCTTCGAGAAAAGATCGGGATCAGGGAGATCAAACGCATCAAGAATTAGGGGGTGAAATGTTGACTAATTCTTGTTTGCTAAGTCTAGGAAGATTAGTTTGATATGCGTAAGCTTAGGTGCATGTAAACCTAGTCTTTCGCTTCCAGCAGAAGTAGACTGAACTCAGTCGTTTTTCAGTTCAGTTGAATAATCCGAGTCTTTTGGATCATAAGCAGCAGAATAGGTGTATGCATGTAATCAGTTATGTTTGCATTATAAAAGGGGAAGTAGACCCTAAATAAAATGAGGCACATTCCCAGTAATATCATTGCATTCACAATTCAATACATTCTCTGAATCCTCTGAAGTTTCTCGCATTCTTCAGTTACTGTTCATTTTCCCGAAAATACACTGAGCTGAGTGCAGAGTGAGTTGTAGTTCTTTGTGTGCTTCAGTGAGAGCTTTCGGCTGACACGGCATGATGGCGGGTGGCTCACCGTGTTGTTCTACGTATCAGTGACACCGCAGCGGTGTACTTCTGATCCAGCCTCGAGGGCCTGTGGCGGCTGCTCGAGCTGATGCTTCTGTTTGATAGAGTTAATCTACTTATCTTTAGGTGTGATCGAATTTATGATCAGAGTATGTCTGCGACCACGGCAGCCTATACGACCACTGTAGCTTATGACCAGTTCGAGTACAGTAGCAATCATAAGTCGAGTAGCAGTTGGAATCAAGTACTATAGTAGTCATAGTTGTAAAAGGTCAGGAATCAAAGCATGTGTGATCATAAGGCTCGAGTTCATCGCTCGTCTAACCCTTGGGAAAATTCTCCAACAATTGATATCAGAGCGTAAGGGGACGAGCGATGGCCAGCAACGCTGTTGATCCATCGAAGTCAAGAGCGCTCGTCAAGACCACGGGCAATGTGCTCGATCCATCAAAGTCAGGTTTATTCATCAAGCAGACGACAAGAAGCGCCTTGATCCTGATCCAATACCCAATGTTGAGCGAAACGAATTACGGCATATGGACCATCAAGATGAAATTAATCTTTTGTTCGCTAGGGGGTATGGTCGGCGGTCGAAGATGGAGACAACAAAGGGGACAAGGATCAAGACACGATGGTGGCCATCTCGCAAGCAGTGTCAGACGATGTGATGATGTCAATCGCCAAGAAGGAGCAGCGAAAGAAGCCTAGAATGCACTCAGGGAGATGCGTGTAGGTGAAAATCGTGTGCAAAACGCACGTGCTCAAGTGCTGAAATAGCAACTGAGCAAGTTGCAAATGGGGGACTCGGAGACGATCATCGAGTACTCTATGAAACTCACCATGCTAATGGGGGAGATCCATTTGCTCAGCATGAAGCTAGAAGAAAGCAACGTCGTGGAAAAATTGTTTAGTTCAGTTCCAGATCGCTTTCTCCAGATTATTAGAATGATCAAACAGTTTGGCGATGTCACAGCAGTGTCGCTCTTGGAGGTGACTGGTTGCCTCAGAACCTACGAGGAAGGACTCAAGGGTCGACAACACTCGAAGAATGGGAGTGATAAACTTCTCTTTATCAAGAACAAGTGGAAAGAGAGGAACTCGAAGACAAAGAAGCATGAGGGCTCTGCTAGCGCCAAGGTAGGAGGTCATAACGTAAGAGGTTGGGGACGCAGTTGTAACGGCGGAGGCTGAGGCGATGGCAATCGGGTCAACGATGAACGAATGCCACCAAACTCCGACAAGACCAAGGTCAAGTATTTCAATTGTAACGAATATGGGCACTTTGTGAAAGAGTGTCCAAAGCCAAACCGAAGAGACAGGGCTAATCTCGTGGCGAAGCAGAACGACGAATATCCTCAAATGTTGATGGTCGAAGCATGCAAACTCGTCCATACAGTTCCGACGTCTGAAGAGGAGGTATTCCTGCACAAAGATAAGGTGATACCAAAGCTTAGCAGCACTCAAAACAAGACTTGGTATCTTGATACTGGCACAAGCAACCACATGACCAGCTGTGAAGAGAAGAAGTGCGAGTAGAGCAGAGATCCCTCAGCAGAGGTACGATGGACTGAGGACATCTTCATGATACATTACCCTCTAACACTGATGTAGATCCTAACAATCTCGAGGAGACATCCGACATGTCGACCATGGAAGGCATAGTCAGAGGACCCAACCACGACGTGGTCGTAGGTCCTGATGACTATGTGGTGGCTTCCGATACTACGACCACGTAGGACGTAGTCGGAGGACACGAGCATGAAGTGGTAACTCCAGGCATGACCATGACCAGGATGAGCACGGGATCCGGGGCACCCATCTCATCCTCACCACACACTCCTGGAGCAACGCTGGGAGTGCTGGTCTAACCAGGAACTCCACTACGGATGGAGCTCGATGAGAGCTCATCTAAAGGACCACGATAGGAGCATGACATCAGAAGTCTATATGACGCCACATCGCTGTTAGAGCTGAAAGATTCAGAGTTTTGCTTATTCGGAGAGGAGCCTATGAACTTTGAAGAAACCAAGGCGAAACCAGAGTAGAGAAGAGCTATGGAAGAGGAGATATCCTCTATCCAAGAGAATGGAACATAAGAGCTTGTTCCATTGCTAGACAAATGTAGACTGATCGGATTGAAGTAGGTCTATAAGTTAAAAAAAGGACACTCAAGGTGTGATCGTAAAGCACAAGGCGAGACTAGTTGCAAAGGGGTATGTTCAACGATAAAGCATTGATTTCGACAAAGTCTTTGCCCCTGTTGTGAGGCTAGAGATGGTGCGCCTGCTTATTGCGATCACGGCGCATGAAGGATGGGAGGTTCGTTATATGGATGTGAAATCAACCTTCCTCAACGGCAACTTAGAAGAAGTATATGTTGTGCAACCGTCGGGATTTGAGAAGAAAGGAGAAGAACACCTAGTGTTAAGATTGCACAAAGCTTTGTATGGTCTGTGTTAAGCCCCAAGAGCTTGGAATTCGAAACTAGACAAGTTCTTGATGGCATTCGGTTTTGAAAGATGCCCGTTAGCACATGCAGTGTACAAATGAAGCTAAGGAAAAGGGAGTTTGTTGGTTGGAATTTATGTTGATGATTTGATCATCACTTGAGAGAGTATCGATGAGATTAATAGCTTCAAAAGCTAGATGAATAAGTTGTTTAGTATGAGCAACCTCGGGTTACTCAGTTACTACTTGGGCATTGAAGTATGTCAGAGTTCCGGGAAGATTACTCTCAGCCAATCCACATATGCAACAAAGTTGTTGGACAAGTGTGGCATGAAGGATTGCATCCAACGCAAATTCCAATGGAACCCCACCTGAAGTTGAGTAAAGACAGCACAAACCCTCTTGTGGATAAGACTCTGTACTGAAGTATAGTCGAAAGCTTGAGGTACTTGTTGCACACATGTCCGGACTTAGCGTTCTCGGTTGGCATAGTGAGCAGGTACATGGAGAAGCCAACTACGGAACATATGGGCGCTGCAAAGCACATACTGAGGTATGTGAAAGAAACTTTGAGCTACAGGTGTATCTACAAGAAGCAAGAAGGTTTCGAGCTACTCAGTAACTATGATAGTGACCTAGCCAGTGATACTGATGACTAGAAAAGCACTTCGGGCATGACATTTTTCCTTGGGTCAAACCCAATAAGTTGGTGTTCGTAGAAGTAGAAGGTAGTTGGTTTATTCTTGTGTGAAGCGGAGTACAATGCAGCTTGTGCAGGAGCATGTCAAGGGGTATGATTAGGACGATTGTTGGCTGACATGTTAAAGACGAAGGTTGAAAAGGTAATCTTGAAGATAGATAATCAGTCTGCAATTGCGTTGTACAAGAACCTAGTCTACCATGAGGGAAGCAAACACATTGATGCCCGTTTCCATTACATTAGAGAATGTGTGGAATTAGAGAAGATAGAGGTGCAGCATGTTTGCACAAAAGACCAGCTTGCTAATATCTTGACCAAGTCACTCGAAAGATTGAAGTTTATGAAGTTAAGGGAGAAAATCAATGTGCAAAACATCGACAAAACACAATAAGTTTAAGAAGAGGATTGATAGAGTTAATATAGTTGTCTTTAGGTCTGGTCGAATCCGCAACTAGAGTATGTCTACAACCACGGTAGTCTATACGACCACTGTAGCTTACAACCAGTTCGAGTACTGTAGCAGTCGTAAGTCGTGTGGCAATCAGATCAAGTACTGTAGTAGTTGTAGTCATAGAGATCAGGAATTAGAGTCCGCATGTAACTAGGATTCAGAGTGGTTGTAAAGAAAAGTCAAGGTGTAAGACTCTCATCACGAGATGCTGCGTTGGTTACGAAGTCTTGTATGTTGTTTCTCTATATAAGAAAAACGAAAAGAACACAGAAGTATCGCGTCGTCAAAGATCTATCTATGTTTACTCGTATTCGTGTATGTAATGATAAGGCTTGAGTTCATCGCTCGTCTAGACCATGAGCAAATTCCTCAACACTGTCACTCAAGAACGGCACGCCAGACGCGCTGTCCACCATCGTGTCGTTTGTCTCCGGCGGTGGCGGGCGCAAGGTAGGGACCACCGCCGTGGGGCTCAACGGCTTGCTCGGCAGCGCGCTGTTCGTGTCCTTGGTCGTGGTCGGCGACTCGGCGTCATCGCTCTCCGTCTCGGCGGCCGCGGGGTTGCCGTCGGCAAGGCGAGCTTCTTCCGGGACGCAGCCTTCCTCCTCATCGCCATCGCCGCCGTGGCCGTCGTCCTCGCAGCAGGCGAGGTCAATATCTGGGGCGCCCTCGCCTTCACCTCCCTCTACCTCGTCTACGTCCTCGCCGTCGCCTTCACCCACGGCCGCACTCGCAGAGCGCACGACGCAGAGGCAGACCACACTGCCGCCTCGTCCGAGCTCTGCAACGTCGCAGAGACGAACTTTTACACCGACCGCACCTCTCCTGCAATACTACGATGCCGCCGCCGTCGCCGATGGCGACGCCACGAAGAAGAAGAGGAGCGCGCTCTGGTCGGTGGTGCGCGTGCTGGAGCTGCCTCTGTCTCGACCGCTGCGTCTGACCATCCCGGACGCGAGCAAGGAGCGGTGGAGCAAGCCGGCCCCGGTCACCCTCGCCCCGCTTTTCCTATCCTGCCTCTGGAGCCACGCCTCCTCCAAGAACACACCCCTCGCCCTCCCCCTCGTCGGCAGACTCGCCGGCGCCTCCCTGGGTGTCCTCGCCTTCCTCACCACCGACAACGCCACCCCACCAACCCGTTTCTCCCGGCCTGGCTCGCCGGCGGCTTCGTCATGAGCGTGGCCTGGGCATACGCCATCGCGAACGAGCTCCTCTCCCTCCTGGCCTCCGCGGGCCTGGTCCTGGGCGTGGACACGGCGGCGCTGGGGCTGACCGTCCTGGCGTGCGGCAACTCGTTGGGCGACCTCATCGCGAACATGGCCTGGGCCTCTCGCTGCTGCTCTTCTGCTGGGCCACGCACTGGCAACCCGTGTCCATGCCCAGGGAACCCGGGCTTTGTGGATGCTGGGCTTTTGTTGGAGGGGCGTGAGGATGGATAGGACGCTGGGCTTTGGGCTCCTGGCCATTTACTTGTGCTTTTTGTGTGTCAGCATTTCACAGGCACTATACCTCGTAGAGACGACATAACGTCTTAGTTTGATCCTGTTGCAACAGCACCTTTCTAGATTTTTTTTTTTGAAATTTTCTGAATTTTTTTTTGAAATGGTACGCCTTTGTAGCTCTATGTATAGACCGCGATTGGAACGCGGATTTTTTTCCCCATATTTCCGCAGAAATCGAATTTTTTTAATGAAATTCCTATGTTCCAAACAATGTTATAAGGTATACTTTTCGTGGAAAGTAAGATAATGGATTGTGATCGCGCAAGGTGCAAGCTCTCATTTTCCGAACTAAAAAGGCTACTCAATTCGGAAAATCTTTAGGACAAATTCGGCCGGCTAGCTATATTTGTGAGACCAGCTAAGCCTGTGCATCCCAGCCAACGAACAAAGCATTCTGAATATTAAGAAATGGCAATGTCCAGCTCTGCAGTCTTGCAGATATCTTGGTCAGGCCACACAGGTAGTTATCAGCCGAGACGTCCGCTTCGTTCCTTGATTTGGTTCGGGTTTTCCGCGTGCATCTCGCGATCAGGCAGGCACGACGCAGAAATGTGCTTCCAAAATGAACCACCGTCCAGTCGCCAGTCCATCTCAGTAGATGTACTTGCTTGCTTCCTCTCAGAAATCATAATTGTTGTCTCGAGTTTAAGACAAGGAAAAGATCTCCTGGCCCTACTGAGCTGAGATAATACGTGCAAGGCACCTCACGATAAAAATAGATGAGTTATTTAGGTATATGCCACTACAAAGTTTCAATACGTAGATATGCCACTATAAAAAAATTTCTTTAATATATGCCACTACTAAGTGTGCAAAATTAAAAATATATTACTATGAAAAATCTAGACAACAGTACCTTCGTCTTCTTTCTTGGTACTTCCTATTTTCCACCTCCACCTTTCCCATGGCCACTACCCTCACCTCCAGTAGCGGACCCAAGATTTTACCAAAGGGTATGCCGTACCAAAATTTTCATATGCAATTCGGTAAATAATTGTAAAATTTGCACCGTAATTCGGTATACAGGCACTAAATAATATGATAAGTCTTAAATTCAAGGATTAAGCTAGAAACTTGCACAAATTACAATATAAATAATTCAAATATCATACTAATAGTATCAAATATACATAAAAGAGACTTACAATATTACTTGTCTGACTTTTTTTGGCCTAAGCTTTCTAAAGGACATGAAAGTCTCGATTATATTATCTTCATCCACTTCAAAGAAAATATCCCGCTCAATGAATGTGACTAGACAATCATCCAAAAGACTATCACCCATCTTATTTCTTAACTTTGTTTTCACTAAACCCATTGCAGAAAATACCCTTTCAACACTTGTTGTTACCACTGGTAGAAGCAAAACCAATTTAAGAAGCATGTAAACCATATCATACACTTTATGCCTCTTTGTTTCAACAAGCTTAACTGAGAGATCAACAAGATTGTCTAGATCTTTGAAGCTATCAGCTTGTCACATGTCATCAATATAATTACCAAGCTTGCTCTAGAACTCAGCTAGTCTACGTACCTTATGTGCATCGAAAGAAGCAAATGAGTTGAAAGGATTGAAGGCCGATATACAAGAGAGCAACTCCATATTAATCTCATCAAACCGATTATCAAGCTCTTGGCTGGTATTGCGCTCAATGAGAAGTTTGTTAAGCTTGTGTCCTGGTATGACAACGAGTGGGGATACAGGTAAAAATGCTGTGCCATTACAATTCACTTGATGTGCTGATATTGGGTCCTATTTCTTAAGACTAGGCCTCAGTTTTTACTGGTAATTATCCTTAGATTTGTGCTGATAAAGTGATATATTACATAGTGTAGGATAATTCTTCTCTAGGTGAGTTGCCCCTAATTGACCACTACATACTGTTGAGTAGCAGCTCCTTCGTTTAGGAAATGCTCCAGTAGTTGTATCTCCTAAACACGTCTTGCACAGTTTGTTGAGCCAGTATATTTAGCTGTGCTTGTGACCTCCTTCCCAAATCCCAACTTTTCATCATGTAATATTGGATTCTTGAACTGAATAGAATGATAACCATTTTCTGATATATACTGAATGCTCGACTAACGTATTGTCATGCTTAATGTATGTTTGCGAATAATTCATGTTGTAACCCCATCTTTGTGTTTTCAGCTCCCGCGTTGTCGACCTGATTCGCCACATGCACAGCACCCAGTAGACCCGGTTAACTCTTTCCGAGGAGGAAGAGTCGGAAGTCAGTTTTTTTATATAATAAATATCTGTGCGACCTTTTGTGAGCTAAAAAACCGATAGCTGAACGCTCGTGGTTTCGTTTTGCTGGCTGTTGCCCATGATTTGTTTTGTTAAAACTCGGCGTAATGTTAGTGGATCCTGATGTACTATTTCGTATTGCCTGTTTAGTTTTGCTATCATAAAGCTTTCTTTCTAGTACTAAGTTACTGAGTTCGGTTGGTGGGCAGGGCCCCAAGGTATGTCGTGGCCCACCTGACATACCTTGTGGGTCCGCGTATGCTCACCTCTCCCTCCTTTTTGGAGCACCCCCTTCTCTTCATGCACCTCTTCCTCGTCGCCCCTCCCCCACCTCTCTCCCTCCTTTCAGTAGCAACCTCTCCTCTTCACACATCTCCTCCCCTTCGCCCCCCCCCCCCCCACCTCTCCTCCTCTCACTTTCTCTGAGCTCATACACGAGACAGCGCCCGGTTCACGACCCTTCTCCCATGGCCGACGGTGAGAAGTTCTAACCGGACATATCTACTTCATACGAGTCCTAGGTGTTCAAATTCAAAGCGCCGCTCTTCGCCGGCCATCATCTTGATCACCTGCTACAACAGATTAATTAACCGAGTGAACAAATCCAAGAAGAAAAAAACAAATCAGGCGCTTCGACTAACCAATAGAGCAACAAAATACACTAGATCTCTCCATCATCTAGAGCTATCTATTTGTCGTTTGTTTATGGCTCGGGACAAGAAAACAAGAACAATAAATCCAAGTGGCCATGAAAAACGAACGAATCGTTCGATAGAAGTTCAAGAGCTTTTGTGTGCTTTGGGATTCGGAGGTGGTCCATGCAAATTGCGCAGTGCAGAAGAGTTCACTGGCACTGCTGTCTCACCCCGTGGGAGGTGCCGGCGTGGTGGATTTGAGGAGGCTATGGCGACCGGAGAGAGTGACGGAAGAAGGAAGTAGGAGCAATATGTTCTTTAATTGTTCGTGATGGCATATTTTAAACAATGGACACTCTGCAGTGGCATATATCAAAAACAAAGTTTACAGTGATATACCGGTACATGAAAGGAGCCATGTACGGTAGAAATGTTGAAGGCACTAATTAGTGGCCAAATTTTGGCCGTCTTGCTTCGTTGTGTTTGACGGCGAATGCGCCCAAAACCGGAAGCACCTGGTGCTAAACGTCATCGGTAGCACTAGAACCTCCACCATGGCCCAATGATTTCGAGTGCTGACTAAAATAAAAGTTGAACAAAGTTAGTGCAGACATCTTTCTTTACCTATGAACATGTGACGAGAGCATGTGAAAAGTGAAATCCAATCCATGACCCCATCAGATCCAATCCCAAAGTAACCAACCATGTATAGATACGCCCATCCATCTTTTCATTTCATCGCCCATGTATATCGCCTTCTGTACTTCTGCTCGTGATTCCGAAAGAAATTGCTTGTCATCTCGTGTGTTTCTGTATTTCCTTCGCAATAGCAAGGACGGCTGTAGTTCACACACATGTATTCATCTAAATCAGTGGAGAATGGCAGGTTGGACAAAAAAAAAACGGCTTGTTTGGAATGTAGGAATTCACAGAAAGCCAATCAGTCTCTACGTGGATACATAGGAAATTATACCGAGAATTCGGAGAAAAAAACACATGAGTCGGACGGAAATGCGAAACCGCGTGTGCTCATGCACTATCCGTGCCACACACGTTGCTTTGAGATCGGTGCATATGAGAGGAGAAATGCAGTCCAAAAAATCGTTTTTCAAATATGTATCTCTCTACTCTCTTCTCTCTCATCTCTCTCTTTCATTTGCAGACTCCATCCCTCTCATTTGCAGATTCCATTTCTCTCTTTTTTTTTCATTTCAATCATTTTGCAGATCCGTCCATTTGAATCAAACAAGAAATTCAATCCATTTTTTCTATCTTCAAGAAATTAAAGAAATTCCACCCATTTCGGTTCTTTATCTTCAGCAGATTGCAAATTGTTGCAATTGCAAATTTTGGATATTCATGCTCACGGTCATTAAAAAATTGCATTTTTGGATTTCATCTCCAAGAAAATGCAAGGAAAATCATCTTCAAGAAACTGCAATAAGCTTCCTTTTCAGATTTCATTTTCAAGAATTTGCACCTTCGGATTTTGTCTCCAAGAAAATGCAAGAAAACATTACAAGATGCACGAATTCAGATCCGTAAATCAAGATGCACAAATTTGGATCCAAAATCAAAAAATCAAGAAGTACAACACAAATTGGATCAAAATGCGAAAAAAGGATGAGAGGAGATGGGAATGACGCCAACAAGCTGGAGTGGATGCTAGATCCGACAAGGAGGCCGCTTGATTTGGTGGCTAGACGAGACCAGATCCAACCACGCATGCTCCGACCACCAATCTGCACGCCACCCTCCACCCCGTTGGCGACTGTCCCATCCCCTTAGGTCTCTCTCCGATAGTGGCAGCTGTGGACGGGAGAGATGGAGAGAGTAGGGAACTAAAGGAGTGCAATTGATTGTGCAAATAAATCGAATGTTGATAAAGTACTTTAAAAGCTGTCTTGATAAGCTATTTTAAAAAGACAGCAAAAATTATTCTGTTTATTTATTTAAGAAAAATTATAACGTATAAACCGAAAAGAATAGGACCTAAGAGAGAGGCAAAGAGGAGATGGGTGAGGACGCGGACGGAGAGGGAGAAGGGTGAGGACGGGTGGGCCCAATATACCTGTACACAATACGCAATACCTGTACATGCTGTGCACCAATTTCAAAGCACCGTATGTGGTGTAGATGGTGCATGGAGCTTCACGAATACGCTGTAAAACCACCGTGGTGAACCGGATCACCTTTTCTCCTCTGCCACGACCACCATTCGTCCCCGGCCCCACCCGTCACTCACCCACCCCCGTCCCGACAACGACCTTCCTCCAACTCCCCCACACTCTTTACTCTCTACTTATCCCTAAGAGCATCCACGGCTTACTGTCTCCAATCACAGGTCACTCCTAGCTAGCTAGCTAAGCTCCTCTCTCTCTCTCTCTCGCCTTCTCTCCCCTCCAGCTATAGACTCGAGTACCATCCTGCCATTATTCACCGCTCACCCGTAGATCTCACGAACAGCGCCCGCCATTTCAAGCAAGAAAGGTCGGCAGATTGGTAGAAAACCAGAAAGAATCAGGAGACACGGACAGATAGATCGATCGACAGATTGATAGGTCCAGATGCGTGCATGGTGATGAGGGTGAGAGGGATGGTGACGGTTGGCGGCAGGGAGGTGGTGGTCTCCGCCGTCTTCACGGCGCTCCTCGTCGTCTCCATCCTCGCCCTCCCGTCTCTCCTCCTCAAGGGCGGTGGGTCCAGGAGCTGGCCGTTCTTGGCGGCGACGGGGGAGGGCCTTGGCGGGGAGGCGCGGTACCCGGTGTCGTTCGCGTACCTCATCTCGGCGTCGACGGGGGACGCGGCGCGGGCGGTGCGGCTGCTGGCGGCGCTGTACCACCCTGCCAACAGCTACCTGCTGCACCTGGACCGGGAGGCGCCGGCGGAGGAGCACCGGCGGCTGGCGGAGCTGGTGTCCGGGCAGCCGGTGTACGCGCGGGTGGGGAACGTGTGGATCGTCGGCAGGCCCAACCTCGTCACCTACCGCGGGCCGACGATGCTGTCCACCACGCTGCACGCGGTGGCGGTCCTGCTCCGGCTCGGCCGTCGGTGGGACTGGTTCGTCAACCTCAGCGCCTCCGACTACCCCCTCGTCACCCAGGACGGTAATGCGATGCACACGTGTCTTCAATTCATCTCTTAATTACGATTTGTACTGTGATTATCGGCTGTTAATCATGCTTGTTGGTGTTGATTTCTGTGTGATTAATTTGTTTGCAGATTTGTTAGAGGCGTTCTCCCGGCTGCCGAGGCATCTCAACTTCATACAGCACACCAGCCACCTGGGCTGGAAGATGTAAGGACTCCCAAACCCTTCACCACTATTTGTTCAAGTAATTAAGGTTAGGTAATTACCATTAATTTCCGACGATCGATCGATCGAGGCATCTCGACGATCTTGTTGTTTGAGCTCAAAGGCAGAGGATACAGATCGGGCGGCATGTGGGTATTTTTGCGGAAATGGAAGCGTTGACAGAGGATTGAAACACGCTAGCTCTGCAGGAAGAAGCGGGCGCGACCGGTGATCCTCGACACGGCGCTGTTCGAGGCCGACCGGTCGGAGCTCATCCGGCCGGCGAACCTCACCACCAACCGGAGGAACCTGCCCACGGCCTTCAAGCTCTTCACAGGTACCGTACCACCACTTTCACGTCGTTTCCATCTTCTTCAGCCAACCACCTCAACCTCGCTGTAAAATCTCTCAAGCTTGCAAGAATGAACCGCTGTCTGTGATGTACGGCACAGGTAAAAGTACGCGTGTTAGCGACCTATTAGCACTGCATTTTCGTCAAATCTGGTTGATCGCAAAGTACGGGGCCGTACTTTGCGCCGATTTGTTGTGTCACACCAATGGCCATTGCCAGTGCAGTTTGTACCGGCTCGTTGTTGATTTTGAGACCTTTTTATTTACAGTTTTGCTATTGCACATGTGACTGAAATTTTTTTATGTTTCAGTCACCTGAAATTGCACTCTCAATGAACTAAACTTGCAGCCCCCCTCCAAAAAAACAGCTGTAACTTTAGGTGATTCAGAGTGCAATTTCAGGTCCCCTCCAAAAAAACATGTGCAACTTCAGGTGATTCAAAGTGCAATTTTAGGTGACCGAAAGATAAAAAAATTTGAATCGCTTGTGCAATAGTCTATCCCTTTTATTTGTCGTCCAAGTAATAGGAGACGTCATGTGCAACAACACTAGTACGGAGACGCCGGGTAGTGATCAGTATTCAGTACTACCGACGAATTTGGCGTAAAAGAATCTTATCTGAAATGGGAATCCAGTCAATGGAGTCACCTGCATAATTAGTAAATTGGTTTGATCAGATCTGAGCCAGTGGACAACAACGTTTTGATGTTAGTTTATTATATGGAATTAGCAAATCCACGCAGACCAACCAACGTGCTGTGCTGTTGCATTGGCAAAGCGAAAGCTACCTTTTATTTTGATAAATTGGCAGAGAGTTTGATAATCACTTGTTTCCAAGAAACGGCAGGAATACCGGCACCCATCGTGCCGGCGTCACCTGACAATTTTAAGGCCCCATTTGCCATTGTCTGTGCTGGCCCGTTTTCATAGGAATTTGAGAGAAATTGTGCTGATTCCTGCAAAATTATTGGCAAATTTACATAAACCAGAGTTTTCAGAGTGTTCAGTGTGCTTCTCAAAAAACAAAGTTTTGAGAGTTCATACGAGTATATGATTCCACGAACATGTGATGGGTCCTTTGCAAATCTAATGGGAGAACCGATGGAATGATGGATTGCTGATGGACGCAGGGTCGGCATGGACAATGCTGTCGAGGACCTTCGCCGAGTACTGCATCATGGGCTGGGACAACCTGCCGCGGACGCTGCTGCTCTACTACACCAATTTCATCTCCTCGCCGGAGTTCTACTTCCAGACGCTGGCCTGCAACTCGCGGGAGTTCAGGAACACGACGGTGAACCACGACATGCACTTCATCCGGTGGGACAACCCGCCGAAGCAGCACCCGCTCTACCTCGGGCCCCGGGACTACCGGCGGATGGTGCTCAGCAGCGCCGCGTTCGCGAGGAAGTTCAGGGAGGACGACCCGGTGCTGGACAGGATCGACCGGGAGATCCTGCGCCGAAGCCACCACGGCGACGCTGCGGCCGCCGGGCAGCTGTTCAGCTACGGCGGGTGGTGCTCCGAGGGGGAGGTGAGGCTGTGCTCCAATCCCCAGGAGCCTGGCAGGAAGGGAGTGCTCAAGGCTGGTGCTGGATCAAGAAGGCTCAAGGCCATGCTGAACAAGATGCTGTCTGCAAGAAATTTCAGGAAGCAGCAGTGTAGGTGAAGCTGTAGTCTAATTCTGATCAAATGTATCATGTGTATAGAAAGGAAAAAAAAGACTGAAAATTACGCAATTTTGTTGAGAAGAGGTTAAAGGAGAGTGAGAGTGCAATCTCACATAGTAAGGACATATACCACTTATGGGCCAATGAGATCACAAATTCGACAGGATCAGCATTCGGCTTGTGCCAGATTTTATTTTCTTTTATAGCATTATTACTGATACTAGCACATTTTTACTATGAAATTTCATAGTAACAGCTACCAGGTAAGATTACTGTCACGCCATGTCAGAAGATTGCAATCTTTCTCCTTCTTTCTCAACATGCATTTGCCGTATTACAATAACACACTTATACTTTTGTACTTCGTGCTGAAAATAATATACCACAATGTAAATCTTTTGCAGAGTATTGCTTCTCTATGCTTTTCTCACAAGCTAAATTTCTACGCAGTGGAGCGGTGATGGTTGCACAGTGTGTGTTCAGAAACACCCCATGGATATGCTGCATTACAATACTCAAGCGCGATGGCACTCGGTCTTTTTCATCACAACATAAATCAGTGTCCGTACAGGACAAGTTGAACACAGCTCCTATTGTTAGAAGCAGTATGATTACTGTTGATTAACAACACACTACTCAAAAAATACTCACGCGTGATGGCACTGATGTTCCTGCCGACACCACCATTAGCCAATGTTGTGTAACATCCAAAAAATCAGTATGATCGAAAATGTAATGCCAGTAGTAAAGAAAAACAAGAAATGAAATAATCCAAAGGAAAATAAAAGAAGTAAAGAAGAAGAGTTTTGCCGTTAAACCCACCGGCTTTAGAAATGCTGAACGAGCGCTCACAGGGGTTCCCAGACCGTTCGGGGCCAGTCAGCACCATCTCATGTTTGGGGTTTTCATCATCCGGCAGAAAATTTCATTCTTACCTTTCTACCATTTCACTTTACCTGCCACAGTAGAAGAGCCATTAAACAGTGCAAACCCACCCGTTGAACCAAAAAGTCCTAAAAAGCCCACGGTGACTTGAGAGTCATATAGAAAAAGGGAGGGGTAGCTTGGTCGATGCACAGAGAGAGTGTCTCATGACCATGCCACATTGTATAAGCCCTCATTTCATTCCTTAGCCAAGAGCTCAAAAAAGCACCAGCAGCCGACACCCAAGACATTGCACAATGCCAGGGAGGCAATCAAGTGCCCTCTCCTTTGTAAGCCAACCAACCTCCAGAGGAGGTCTCACTCCATTTATTTTACTTAGGAAACTGGGAACACGGCCCGAGCACAAGCCAGCAAGAGAGACCCCATCTCTCTATTGCTCAGCCAAACCAAGCCTCAGTCCCACTTCATTCCCCTGTCGAGAGCAAGGCACTCTCCAGTGCTCAGCCAACCACCCAGCCAGTCGAAAGGAAGAGAAGAGGAGAGGGAGCAAGGAGGAGAAGGCCAAGAAGAGAGGAGACCCAAGGAGATCGGGAAGACCAGGGCGTGAGGACGGCGCCAACGACAACAGAGGACGTCGACAACCGTCGAACCCACACCAAGTCGACCCTTGAGTATGCCCACTTTCCCTCCACAACCATAGCACAACACAATAGCATGCAAAAGTAGATGAAATACACATAGAAAACGGGATGGAGGGCAAACCGTCCTGGTAGTAAGCGGGTGGGCCGGCCGACTGCAAGCCATGGCCAGTGAGCTCGAACCCATAGGGGGAGCAGTGCCGGTGTTGTGGTCGGCACTAGGCACCGATGGCTGGCGGTGGCAACCATAGGGGCAGGCCGACGGCCGGGAGGCTTGGGGAGGTTGAGATCAAGGAAAAACCTAGGGTGGCGGCTCTTGGGGCTTGGCCATGGCCGGAGGCCGAGCCACAGTGTCGGTAGCCAGTCCCAAGGGCGGCGCTTGGGGAAGAATAATGGCACCGGAGTGCCCGGGCCAGGTAGGGTTCGGCACTGGGAGGTGGCCGGAGGTGAGGTAGTGGAGACGAGCCTTGGGTCCAAGCACCCATGGCGGCGGCTTGGAGCCAGAGGATGAGTGGAGAGAGAGGAGGTGGCTGGGTAGGGAGGCGGCGGTTTCACCCCCGGCCAACCGGATCTGGAGAGAGGAGAGGCGACGTCAAGTGTGGTGGAGCCAAGGTAGGAAGAGGAGAGAGAATGGGGCTTCCCTATCCCCTCTCCCTATTCCCCTCCCTATTCTCTCAATCTAAACCACTCACATTTCATCCAATGGCTAGTTTTTTTTATATTTTCACCATTTGCCCATCCATCATAAATAATAAAAAAATACAGAAAAAATAAAATTTATTTTTTATTATAATTTTTTTACAGAAAAAATAAAATTATAATTTCTGTAAAAAAATTATAATAAAAAATAAATTTTATTTTTTCTGTATTTTTTTATTATTTATGATAGATGGGAAAATGGTGAAAATATATAAAAAACTAGCTATTGGATGAGATTTGAGTGGTTTAGATTGAGGGAATATGGAGAGGGGGATAGGGGAGCCCTATTCGAGGAGAGAGAGGAGTGAGGCCATTTGGCCTGACCGAGAGAAGAAAAAATAGAGAGGAAAGAAAGAGATTGGGTGGGAAGGAAAAGATGAAAAGAGAGAGAGAGGAGAAAAGAAAAGGAGAAGGGGGGATTTTGTATCTGCGTGTCGAATCCTTAGTCCCAGGCATTTTATGCCAGTGTTAGCTTACGCGTAGGAACAATGATGTCTGTACGTGTGCATATATTACTACGATGTTTTGAGTTGGGTTAACTGATTGTTCAGGTGGAGACCCTGAGTCGACATTGTCCACTCGTTGCTCCGCTCTACTTGGTTAATAGGCAAGTGCATGGAGAATAGTGGATTGTGGTGAATGACTGGCATTTTGTGTCTTCCATGCCATTTTCTACAGTACTTATGACTACGTGCTAATCATACTTTGATGAGTGCTGCTTATGATTAAATGCCAACATTGAAAATATGTTGCATCACGCATTGCACTTGTACACAAATAACAAGGCATACTTCAATAGGTGCTACATGGAAGTGGAGTTTGGATTCCCGTATAAACGAGGACGGGGATTGAGTTGTTCATCGATGGGTGAACACTCCGCTGTACCGGTATAAGCTACAGTGACAGACGCATCGCATCACATTGCATGACAACAGAACAGAACAGTGATACAGTTACAGATGCATTGCATTGCATAAAAGTGACAATAGTGAAACAGTTATAGAGATAGTGATGTACAGTTCATAGGAAATGGAGATTGTTAAATTGGTGTGTTAATGCTACTATTTTATCATGTGTTTACTGAGTCTTCGGACTCACCTTTGCTTTGTTTGTTTTTTTAGGTGATCGTTGAGGATGACACGCACGGGCGGGAATAACACATGAATAACTTCACGTACTAGTAGCACTTCACATATCAGTTTTTGTTAGATTTTTAAACTCCATTAGTATGCTATAATAGATACTTAAAATGGTATGATGTAAGTGTTCTCTACATTATGAATAAAGTAGTGTTTGCATAAATTGGTTAGCAGTTGTTAAAAAAGATAATATTATGTAATGATGGTAGCACTCTAGGCCCAGAGAATGGGCGGGGTGTTACAAAAAAATGTGAAAAATTTAAAACTATTGATGCATCTTGTTGAAATTTGGATTTCTCTGAAATAATTATTTGAGGTTTCTCTGGAAATTGAGTTATGAACATTAACTCGAGAAAAGATATACAATTGATAAAACAAAATTGAATAAAAATCCGACTATGAAAAGATGATCCATTAAGTAGCTGGGGAATATTTGCAGTAAAAATTTATTCAAAAAGTTCACCCTATTAAAGTCAAGACCACAAATTAAATAAAGATTGAGAGAAGGAAAATTTGAACTAAAGGTTTGCAACGAAATCAACTTTAATTTGAATCAATTAAATTTTTGGGTAATATTTTGCCCATGTCAAAATTTTTTTTTGGCCTTAGAATGTAAATTGAAAATCAAAACTTAAAAAAAATTCCAATAGGTGATCTCAATTTAATTTGAGCCCAATTCATCTAAATTTTTAAATCCAATTAAATGAAACTTATTTTTAAATTCATCTAAAATCGACATCTTTCTAATGGTAGTAAAATCATGAATTTTGGAGCTCATTTGAATTTTCATTTGGACTTTATTTGCGCTCTCTGGTATTTACTCGATTCTCGTCGCGATCGTTTACTTAGACTACGACACCCAAGAAAAGCAGTAGTTCGAGCAGAATCTAGATCCTCAAGACCAAATAGCTTGTGAGCAAGACGAGTTAATACTTTGGCCGTTTTGCACCTACATTTTGAATGTGAGTTATATTGATCTAAATTATTAAACTGCATGCTTTTCTTTACTATGCAAATTATATTCGCATTAGCACATAGTTATTTCCTATGGATAATTGCTTAATTATACCACACCCTTGACTTTGGACATAAAACCTTGTCGCCCTAGAGATAATGGTAAATGTACTAGTGATAAATCCGTATCTAAGCACTATGCTTAGTCTTTCTTAGATACTTGGGGCATTAAATTGCCCTGACATCATTTCAAACATGAAAACTTAGTTTGGACAATCACTGGTGGGAAGTGGCTATTATATTGAACTCAATTATTTCATGCTCCTAAAAATCCTAAAACTTACTTAAATATTTGGGTGAATGGTAAAAGGTGTTGATGCGAATGTAGTACGAGGATGTGTGGTTTGTGGTAGAACCTTTCAAATGACTTTAATGATAGAATCCAATACGGCCTCTCAAAGTAAAACATTGTAACCATAAGTCTATAATGGGTACAACCTGACCAATTAATTTGCATCAACTCAGCACGGTTGCACCATTCGAATGAACACGGGTCATGTCGCTGGATTTAAGCTGTCGTATGTCTCAAGAGGGGACCTTTGGAGTGGGTAGATGTAATCGCCCAGTGGTGGAAACCTTAGCGGGTATGGCCCGTTGAGAAGATGCACGATAAAGGCCTTATAGTGACCTTCTTGATCTATATGTCTAAGAAAACATGTAGAATATAACAAGATAGCTATCTCTTATAGGTACAGTGTGCAACCTCTGCAAAGTGAAAGTCGTTCAAACAGCCATACCCATGGTCATGGGCAAGCATTGAGAACCTATCGGAGTTAGTATCTATTTATAAAAACTTTGAGGGGTGGAATGAAAAATGATGGGTGAATGTAACCCTAGATTGATTTTCCATGGATAGATATAACCCAGTGATGGGTTAATGTAACCTAGGTAACCAAATTAGCATATGATGGGGGTAACCACGTAAAAGGTGGATGAAACCTAAATTACTATTATCGCATTCTTTCATAACCTTTGGAAAATCTGATTTAGTTAAAATTGCTAGATCTCAAGAATTTCTACTTACAGTAGCTCTCAACTAATGGCATTTAGTAAGTAAAAAAATCTGATCCTTCCTTTGTTCAGCCATGTATCTATATTATTGCATTATATGTGTTGGCTTATGGAGCACAATTGTTTATGCTCACACTCGCTCACTTAATTAACTCAGAGCTTATAGATCAAGACCATTACACCTACTACACCGCTTTAGGAACAAATGGAGAAGAAGATGGTGGAGATCAGGTTGATCTGTAGTATTCTAATCTTTATCCCAGATAGACAGACTTTGATGGTGATTGTGTGCATATTTATTATCCAGACTTTTGGAGAATAGTAAGACATCATTTACCCCCAGTTGCTTCCCTGTGGCAAGGTGGCCTCCCCTCTTGCTTCCTGTTTTCGCTTTCACTTTTGTGTAATGTAAACATTTGTGTGATCGGCCCATATTGTAAACTTTACCTGTTATGAGTTATTTAAACTCTAATATATATTATAAGTGAGTGGTATAGTTATGCAATGTATGATAAGCAATTTGGAGCGCCAAAATTCTGGGATAAACTTTTAGGACGATGTCTGAGCTATATTTGTAACCTTTTTTTAAAAAAAACAAGGTATATTCATAACCTCTGAAAGGAACAACGTTAGAACAAGTATTCACTTACAATCGAAACTCACACGGTACGTGTGCAGCTATGCAGATCCTTGATCAAAGCTTCAGGCAAGAACATCTTCCGATAAAAGTTCTTCAGTCCGAATTACACAAATATGGAAGAAATAGTAAATGACAAGCAACGAAAACGAGTGTCGTAATTGCATTGGCAAAGATGCATGTCATTGCCAATCTCTTGGAGCAAAAGGAACAGAAACAACCTACCTACAAAATAGAGAGCCTCATCGATGGTATATGATCAACTTTCTCTTTAAATTTGTTGAGGAACCGTCGCTGGCGACCAGTCCGAGTGATTCCTCTGTTTAGAACAAGAACGAATCAATCACAGAATCACAGAAGAATAGATTGAACACACAGAGAGATAGAGAGAACTCCTGGTCTTTCATTATTGCTTTTCTTTCATGTGTACATAATGAGGGGGTCTAGGTCCCTATTTATAGTCTACGGTGGGGTGCCCAAATATGTCAGGACTCTGGCCGTGGGCCCAGTTTCCTAACACTCCCCCTTGGGCACTCACCCAACATGCTCATGCCTCGTCAAAACACCATAAAAACCCAGTAAGAAAAATTTGGAGAAAGAGTACATGATACATGTGATACTGCGATGTACGAATTGCCTCATTAAAAACCATGGTCGAGAAACTTCATGGAAAACTCATCAAGGGAAAAAGAGTACAATTCACCCAAATTCATTTGGTCTGCAGGACTTTATTCTTTGGGTACTTAATCTTTATGATTAAGATTTATTAGCGGGTTTGTGAGAATTCTCCCCCTGAATTTTGCACTTCTCTAAGTCTCATCATTCCAATTCCACGCACGCACCTTTCAAAGCTAGATGCGGGGAGTGACTTAGTGAATAAATCTGCGAGATTTTCACATGACTTAGTATGCAGTACTTTAATCTCGTCCATCTTTTGCAATTCATGTGCATAGAAGAACTTGGGGTTGATATGTTTTGTGAGATGACTCTTCATATAGCCCGTTTGCACTTGTGCAACGCAAGCTGCATTATCTTCATAGATAATTGTGGGGGTTTGCACAATGTTCATCCCACATAACTGCTGGATGTGGTGAACCATTCGGCGGAGCCAAGCGCACTCTCGTGCAGCTTCATACAGTGCTATGATTTCTGAGTGGTTCGTCGAAGTAGCTACCAGGCTTTGCTTAGACGATTTCCATGAAATTACAGTTCCACCACACAGGAATACATAGCATGTTTGTGACTTTGCGGTATGCGGGTCTAACAGGTACCCAGCATCTGCATAGCCAATCAAGTTTAGATCTTGATTCTTTCTGTAAAACAATCCAAGGTCCTTACTTCCTTGCAGGTATCGGAAAATATCCTTTATGCCCTACCAATGCCTTTTGGTGGGCTCTGCACTGTACCTTGCTAACAGGTTCACGGCAAATGCAATGTCCGGTCTAGTGCAGTTTGCTAAGTACATGAGTGCTCCCACTGCACTCAAGTATGGGAATTCCGGTCCCAGGACTTCCTCCCCCTCTTCCCTAGGTCGGAAAGGGTCTTTTTCTTGCTGTAAAGACCTACCGAGCATCGGTACTTTCGAGGGAAATGCCTTCTCGAAGCCAAACCTTTCAAGCACCTTCTGGGTGTAGGTCGACTGATGTACCAAGACTCCTTCAGGGACATGCTCAAGCTGCAGGCCTAAACAGAACTTGGTCTTGCCCAAATCTTTCATTTCAAATTCTGACTCCAAGTAGGAGCTTGCTTCTTTTATGTCTTTGGCTGTTCCGATGATATTCAGATCATCTACATACACAGAGATTATACAGAATCCATTCTGGGATCGCCGTATAAATACACAAGGACAGTCTTCATTGTTCGTGTAGCCTTTCTTGCAGAGAAAGTCGCTTAAGCGATTATACCACATTCTTCCAGATTGTTTCAGTCCACACAATGATTTTCTGAGTTTCACACTGTACAAATTTATGTTTGCTCTGTCTTGGTTCGGGAGAGGGATTCCTTCAGGGACTCTCATGTAAATCTCCGAATCCAAGTTACCATAAAGGTATGCAGTCACAACATCCATTAATTTCATTTCTAAGTTCAAGTTCACTGCCATTGAGATCAAATATCTAAAGGTAATTCCACTCATGACCGGGAAATAGGTTTCTTCATAATCAACTCCAGGACGTTGAGTGAAACCTTGGGCTAGCAGCCTTGCTTTGTATCTCACTACTTCATTTCTTTCATTTCTCTTTCGAACAAATACCCACTTCTGCCCAACGGGGTGTATGTGGGGAGGCGTGCGGCATACGGGCCCAAACACCTCTCTTTTATTCAGAGATAGCAATTTAGTTGCTATTACCTTCTTCTAATCTTCCCAATCTGATCTTTTCTTACATTCAGCGAGCGATGCAGACTCAGCATCAAGATCGATGATGGTGGCAATTTTCTTTGCGAAGTAGATATCGATATTAGCTGTTGTCCAATTCAGGGACTCTCCTGTGTGCACATAATTTATAGTTATTTCTTTATGAGTTGCTTCTTCTATAGCGATTGCTTCTGCTGGAGCTTCACCTTGCACATCGTTTCTTTCAATTGCGGTGGCAAGTCCCTTTAGTTTTTCGGCTTCGATGTATGCACACACATCCATGCCGATGGGGATATTCAGATCTGATATGCCCTTTTCTGAAGGTGTCATACTTATGCTAGGTTTCAACTGGCTCCCCTTCTCATTCTGGGGGACTTCAATGATCGGTTGTGATAAATCCCTCTTATCCTTCTTCACCAGGCGTCCCCGGTTACTAAGGATTCGAGGAACCGGAGTTCTTGTCCTCTTTTTTATTTTTCTGAGGCCTCTGGACGAGATTAGGGATACCTTCTGCTTTCTTTAGTATTTCAACCCTCTCCGGTGCAGTGCGTGCAGGCACATGCGACTTAGTCACGCTCTTCAAATCACTAAAGTGATCAGGCAGTTGATTTACTAATGCTGATGAACCATGTGGAGGTGACCACATGTGAGTGATGAGTAATTGACAGTTGTTTAGGTCAGTCGAGTTTGGTTTGGGTGGTTCGGACCCTGACGTTGCGTGGTGCAACGGGCTCGGTCGGACTGTGGTCAAACTTGGTCATATGGGATTAGGACGCTGATTCTTTGATTTGACAGGTTTGGACTTCGTCTGTGGTAAGTGTGATGGTATTTACGCTTTCATGTGTCGAGTGGTGCTATTTGACGTGTTTTCTTGTCTGTGTGACTGCAGGACATCGGGTGGAGTCGTGGCGAGACACGTGGACCGGACTAGGCGCAGGTGGCGCTGAGGTCAGAACGGTCGGGATGTGTCGAAGACGACGTAGACTCGAGGTGGTTGCGAGGCGTGCGAGGCAAGGAGCGCGGAAGCTTCCCGGAAGGTGCAGGAGGGGCGAATCGGGAAATTCGCGAGGCTGCACAAGCGGGAGCGGGTGCCGTTGGATTTAGCAGGCGTAACGGGGCGGAGACCCGTTAGCCAAGGCTATAAATAGGATTGAGGGGCTGCATGCCCACGTGTGCACTTCAAGGGTTTTAGGGTTTCCTTTAGTCAAAAGAGTCTTTAGTGGTTGTTTTTTGGCTTTAGGCTTTAGTGGGTGAGAAGGCAGAGTGTTGTCTGTCCACCTTCGATGTGTTCCATGTGAGTTCATCCCCTTCCAAGCATGTATGGGTTGGATTCTTGGCTTGGAGAGGAGAGGGATTGATTGGAGAGTCTTGTAATCATCCTTGTGTATCAAGTCGGGGTATCGGGACTCCTCTGTATTCATTGTGATCCAAGAAATGAAAATCTGAAGTTTTGGTTTCAAGTTCGTAGCCTCTGTTCTTATTTTCCCTCTTTGCAAGATTTCTTGATTTTCGTTGTCTTGAGTTCTTGCTTGCTGGAGAGTGCCAAAATGGGTTGCTATGACATGGGAGATACTCAAAAGCCATTTGGCTAGTTGATCCAAAGAGCAAACTATGTTTAATTTCATATTTGGCTTTTTGAGTTCCTCTGTTCATGCATTTTCTTGTTCTAGGGTTTGGTTCAGATTTTGCTTCCCTCAACGAGATGGCATGAAATTTGACGTGGATTATCCCATGGCTATTGCTAACATATCCTCAAAGTTCCATGGCCAAAGGATCAATGGTTGGGGAGTAATTTGAGTTTTGGTTCAGTTCTTGCAAGAGGTTCAGTTTTGTCAAAATCTGAATTTCTAGCTTTTCAGTCCATTTCTTGTTTCACCAAAGGTCCTAGGATTTTTTGGGACATGTTCTTAAGCTTGTGATTTGAGGAGAGTAGATTTGTAGTTTCAATTGCTTAGTTTTTGTTGGTCTGAATTTGTAGTCTACAGAGAAGTCTTTTTCGGTTGCAGTTCAGTTCTCCCCCTTGGCTGTCTTCTGCTTCTCCTGTTGGCTGCCTCTTTTCAGTTCAGTTCTCTCTTTTCAGTTTACCCAGCAGCAGCAGAGATTGTCCTCTATCTCTTTCTTGGCTTTGGATGAGAGCAATGCTCGCTGCAGATTGCTGCAATAATTGGACTGATTGCTGCAGTAATTAGTTTTGGGCAGATTGATGTTTTCTTGGTTCCCTGCCGATTGCATTTGTTGGTCTTCAGTTTTGGTCGACGGAGAAGTTTCAGCTTGCCTCTTTTTCGGACAGTGTATGCCCAGTTTTGCCGATCACTAGGAGCTGCCCTCTATTCCCTGTTATTCTCTGATTTGCCGAATGCTTCAGTCTCCTAGAGTCTTCGGCCAGCAAAGATAAATCTTTTTGCTCTTATTCTCACTGCCGTATACTATTCCCTGTTTGGGTCAAATGCACATGGAAACACCTTTTCTTGTGCTGATTTTCTCCGATTTTGCATGCAGATCAAACAGTGATATTTTCAGTTGAAATTTTTACTGGATGATCTCTGATTTATGCTGAATTTTTTGGTGCCACATGCGTTCCAAATTTCAGCAGAATTAATTTTAAGTTTTTTGTGAGTTGCGTTGTTTTGCATCTTTTGAAAAATCAGTGTTCGTTTTCTCGGGGGCGATTTTAAGCGAGCGACATTCACCCCCCTCTGTCGCCATTTCGGTCCTTCAATTGGTATCAGAGCCGGTTAGCTCTAATCAATAGATCTTAACCGGTCTCAAGAGCCATGGCGACGGACAAGTACTCGACCAAGCCGCCCGTTTTCGATGGCATCGATTACCCCTTCTGGAAGAGCCGAATGGAAACATACATCCAGGCTCAGGGGTATGCCATCTGGCGCAAGGTCAAGGTCCAGTTTGTTGTTCCTGCCGATGAGAACATCAATGCCGGGAACATGGCTGATGTTGAGGCAAATGCAAAGGCAAGGAACATCATCATCCAGGGTTTGAGCCGTAGCGAGTTTGATCGCATATCTCACCTGTCGTCCGCATACGACATCTGGGTGACCCTCGACGCATACCATGAGGGCACCACCCAGATCAAGACGGTTCGACAGGACCAGTTCAAGCGCGAATACAACAAATTCGAGATGCTTGCTGGTGAGTCCCTGGACGAGTGTTTTTCGCGATTTCACAAAATCTTGAGCAACCTCCGAGCGGTCGGTCTCACATACCCCGACTCGGACAACGCTCGTCAGATGCTCGCGGCACTCGATCTGCGTGTGTGGGAGATGAAGGTGACCACCATCAAAGACACGACAGACCTCTCGACCCTGACTCTTGACGCGCTGTACTCGCGCCTCAAGACTCACGAGATTGACGTTGTCTCTCGTCGGTCGAAGTCACAGTCGATGGCTTTGGTCACCGATCCCAGTTCGGCTTCTGGTTTTTCCGCCGATTCGCTTTGTGGGTTCTCCCTAGCTGCTCTATATGACGTAACTGATGATCAGTTAGAGCAGCTAGAGGATGAACAGCTGGCCCTCCTAGCTCGGAAGTTCTCCCATGCTTACAAGAGGAGGAGGGACAGAAAGAGAGGCGGACCAGTCATCTGCTTCGAGTGTGGTGGCCCCAACCACATTCGAGCGAACTGTCCCAAGCTGGAGAAGGGCAAGAACGACTACAGCGGTTCAGGCAAGAACGACTACACCGACAAGAACCGCAACAAGAAGACTCCAGCTCAGACGCCGGGAAAGAAGAAGTTCCGCAACTTCGGGAAGGCCAAGAAGCTCTTCCACCGCGTCCTCACCGCTTTCGACGACCTCGACCTCAGCGAGGTGGAGGGATGGAGCGACGACGACGGGACGGGTGACCAAGAGCCCAAGGATGGCGGCGACGACTTCTCCGGCATGTGCTTCATGGCCCTCGAGGGCGAACTCAGCGACAGCGAGCTGTACTCCGACTCGGACGAGGTATGTCCCTCCTATGACCAACTTAATGAAGCTTTCCTTAAGCTAGGAGGATTTCATGCTAGATCTAGAGCTAGATGTAGCGAGTTGGAGAAGGAAGTAGATAGACTGTCACGGGAGCTTACTTCACTTACATCTGCTCCCTCCCGTGACGACTGTGATACATGCTCTGCTTTGCTGGTTGATATGGAGAAATTAAGGACCTCGCATGATAGTGTGTCCTCTGAGCTTGATTCTATTAAGGTGGAGAATGTTAGTCTGCTTGCTGAGTTAGAGTTGAGTAGGATGGCTGTTACCCTACTTACTACTGATGAGACTACTTCTCCCACCTCATGTGAGGTTAAGGACATTGCTGCTAGAGGACCTTATGCCATGCTCCTTGATCTGCCCGATTCTTGTGAAAATTGCAATAATTTAAAGATGAACCTAAAACGGGCAGATCACAAAATTGCTGAGTTGCATGCTTCTTTACTTGAGCCTATTGATTCATGTTTGAACTGTCCCAAGTTAACTGCTGAACTTGAAGCTGTCTCAAAACAGTTTCAAGAACTGATTGACAACAACAAGAAAATGGCTCAGTATGCGACTAAGGATCCTGTTAGCTCACCATGCATTAGTTGTGATAAACTAAAACTTGAACTCGTTGCTTTGAATGACAAATGTGTGAAGCTAACTAAGGACTTACTAGAGAAGCCACAATCTGGTTGTGATGTGATTGATGGTGTGGGGGAGAAGCCCCAGGGTAAGGGTGAGACGCCTAGAGACGCGAACCAACCTGCTAGTAGTAGGACTGTCCCCTCAGAGTCGGCTGTGCGTGCACAAGCCATTCTTTCCTCTACTGTTGGTTCTTCTTCTGCTCCCTTACCTCCTGCTGTTCCCTCTTCTCCCTGCTCTTCTTGCACCTCTCTCTTTCGGGAGTGTCAGTACCTTATGAACACTCTCGAGAGATTTGTAGGCGGCAAGAAGAAGCTTAATCTTATTCTAGACCAGTCCAAGATTTGCAGATTTAATCAGGGTCTAGGATATGACTATTATGAGGATATGAGGAAGCATCCACCTGCTGTGCTCAGACCCATAGCACCAGGTGTGATCGAGACCGAGCCCAGGACCGAGAAAGTCCAATTTAAGTCAGCGGGCTATGTCCAGGGGATTTCTGATAGCAAGGTGATTGCACCTGCTGCTTCGGCCTCTCAGAAGGCGAAGCCTGACCGTGCTACTTCTACCTCTCAGAGGATAAAGTATCACTGCACCTTCTGTCAGAAGGATGGACACACGGTTGATCGATGCTTCAGGCGCGCCAAGATCGCGCGTAGAGACCGTGCTGAGTCTCCTAGGCGTATTCAGGGTCAGCCCCAGATCCTGAGTGCACCTAGGACCAGCACGAGGTCTAGGTTTACTGCTGTTGATGGGTTTGGGCAGCATCGAGGACTTGGTTTTTCTGAGTCTTCTGTTTTTCGTCCTCATGCTGCTCCTGGTCATGACTTCCGCCGTCCTGAGGGTACATCTCGTTTCCCCCGTCGAGACAGTTACCCGCGGCGTGTTCAGCGTGTTGTCGGTGTTCCGACTCGCTCTCCCGTAGCAGTCGGACCCCGCAACAGCTTCAGGTCTGCTCACAGACCTTCTGCTGTGAGTGACAGAGAGCGTAGGGTAGATAGAGGTCAGTCGTGCTTGACTACTTCATCTGCTCGACGTGTTGTTCAGTATTGGGTGCCAAAATCACTATTGATTTACCCCAGTACTGAGACTTTACTCTCTGTTTGACTCAGGTTCGCCGGGCAGGGAAGGGAAAGGTTTGGCTCGTAGACTCCGGGTGTTCACGACACATGACCGGAGATTCTCGTTGGTTTTCTTCCCTTGCCCGTGCTCCAGGTGATGAGACGATCACCTTCGGAGATGCTTCATCTGGGCGCGTCATCGCCAAAGGTACAGTGCGCATTAATGACTCTTTCATTTTGAAAGATGTAGCCTTGGTTAGTAAGCTGCAGTACAATTTGCTTTCAGTTTCTCAGCTTACCGATGACGACTTTGAGGTGAGCTTTAAGAAAAACAATTGCAAAATTCTTGATTCTTCGGGTAGTCTGGTTTGCGGGATTTCTCGTTTTGGGAGGATCTTTCGTGCTGATTTTTCTGAGTCTTCTGGTGATCCTCTCAGGTGTTTAGTTGCCTCAGAGTCCCGTGATTTGACCTTCTGGCATAGGAGACTTGGTCATATTGGATTTGATCATTTGACCCGAGTTAGCGGCCACGACCTCATTCGTGGTCTGCCGAAGCTCAAAATGGTCAAAGATCTTGTTTGCACTCCATGCCGGCACGGCAAGATGGTTGCCGCTTCACATCCTCCGGTCACTGTGACTATGACCGATGCACCAGGACAGTTGCTCCACATGGATACAGTGGGACCAGCTCGAGTGCAGTCAGCAGGAGGGAAGTGGTATGTTCTTGTCGTGGTCGATGACTTCTCGAGGTATTCTTGGGTGTTTTTCTTAGCCTCGAAGGATGAGACGTTTTCACATTTCCGAGGTCTTTTCAGTAGGCTTTCTGTTGAGCTCCCGGGTGCCTTACGAGCGATCCGCAGTGACAATGGCACGGAGTTCAAGAATTCCTACTTCGAGAGTTTCTGTGGTGAGACAGGTGTAGAGCATCAGTTCTCCTCTCCGCACGTCCCGCAGCAAAATGGCGTCGTGGAGAGAAAGAACCGGACCTTGGTCGAGATGGCCAGGACGATGCTTGATGAGTACTCTACACCTAGGAAGTTTTGGGCTGAGGCTATTGCGACCGCGTGCCATGTTTCGAATCGTGTTTTTCTTCGGGCACACTTGCACCGCACTTCTTATGAGTTGAGATACGGGCGAAAGCCCAGCGTCTCTCATTTTCGTGTGTTTGGTTGCAAGTGCTTTATTCTGAAGTCCGGGAACCTAGATAAGTTCGAGTCACGTTCTTGTGATGGGATCTTTCTAGGTTACTCGCCTTCTTCGCGGGCTTATAGGGTCTGGAACTGCGAGTCTAGCAAAATGGTAGAGACCTGTGAGGTGACGTTTGACGAGGCCAGTCCGGGGACTAGGCCTGATATCTCAGGTTCTTTAGAGCAGTCCGAGACCATCTTCGTGGATGACGAGGACGATGGAGATGAGGGTTGTCTACCCGATCCAGTCCCTTATCCACCCCTTGAGGTGTCGTCTTCTACCGCACCTCCAGGTGATCAGCCCATGCCTTCTGCTTCCTCTGGAGCTAGTGGCTCTGTTCCTACCTCGTCAGCTCACGAGGTAGAGGCCACTTCTTCATCTCATCCTGGACCTCCCCGACATATCCAGAAAAGACATCCTTCTGAGCAGATGATTGGAGACCTGTTCGAGCGTGTTACCCGCTCAAAATCTGGCTTATCTCAATTCTGTCTCCATTCTGCTTTCATTGCCTCCTTTGAGCCCAAGGATGTTTCTCATGCTCTTTCTGACGAGTCTTGGGTCAACGCCATGCATGAGGAGCTAGAAAATTTCGAGATGAACAAGGTCTGGTCGCTTGTCGAGCCCCCGCGAGGTCACAATATTATTGGGACTAAGTGGATGTTCAAGAACAAGCAGAGCGAGGATGGAGTGGTTATTCGAAACAAGGCTAGACTGGTAGCTCAGGGGTTTTCCCAGGTTGAGGGTCTAGACTTCGAGGAGACCTTTGCCCCTGTAGCTCGACTTGAGGCCATTAGAATCCTGCTTGCCTTTGCAGCTTCTAAGGGTTTCAAGCTCTACCAGATGGACGTCAAGAGTGCCTTCCTTAATGGCGTTATTGAGGAAGAAGTTTACGTCAGACAGCCTCCAGGTTTCGAGAACCCCAAATACCCACACCATGTCTTCAAGCTTTCCAAAGCGTTGTATGGACTTAAGCAGGCCCCCAGAGCTTGGTATGAGAGGCTTAAGTCCTACTTGTTGAGTCATGGGTTTGAGATGGGTAAAGTAGACAAGACTTTGTTTATCCGTAGGCTTGGTAGTGACCTTCTGCTCGTCCAAATCTATGTCGATGACATCATCTTTGGCGGCTCTTCCCATGCTCTGGCTTCTCAGTTCTCGGATGTCATGAGCACCGAGTTTGAGATGAGCATGATGGGTGAGTTGACTTTCTTCCTTGGCTTCCAAATCAAGCAGTCTCGGGAGGGTACTTTTCTACATCAGGGCAAGTACACTCGTGACCTCCTGAGACGCTTCGATATGAGTGATGGGAAGCCGGTGTCAACTCCGATGGCTTCTACGGCCTATCTTGACCCAGATGAGGATGGCGAGCCAGTTGATCAGAAAGAATACAGAAGTATGATCGGCTCCCTTCTTTACCTCACTGCCTCGAGACCAGACATACACTTCTCAGTGTGTCTGTGTGCTCGTTTTCAGGCTTCTCCTCGCGTATCTCACCGCCAGGCGGTGAAGCGCATCTTTCGGTACCTTCGAGCTACCATTGACTATGGTATCTGGTACTCTCCCTCATCCTGTCTTTCCTTGAGAGCCTTCTCGGATGCAGACTTTGCCGGCTGTAGGATAGATAGGAAGAGCACCTCTGCACCTGCCAATTCATTGGCACTTCTCTCGTTTCCTGGTCTTCGAGGAAGCAGTCCGGTGTTGCACAGTCCACTGCAGAGGCCGAGTACGTTGCTGCTGCCAGTTGCTGCAGCCAGGTACTTTGGATGGTTTTGACCCTGCGGGACTTTGGGTTAGCCTTAGACAGTGTTCCACTCTTTTGTGATAACACGTCTGCTATCAATATTGCTAAAAACCCAGTGCAGCACTCTCGGACCAAGCACATTGATATCCGATACCACTTTCTTAGAGACCATGTAGAGAAGGGTGATATAGTGCTCCAGTTTGTGGAGAGTGACCACCAGTTGGCTGATATCTTCACCAAGCCTTTGGACAGTTCGAGGTTTTCAGCTCTGCGGGGAGAGCTTGGGGTGGTTTGTCCTTACGGACTGTAGTGAGGGGGAGCTTGGGCTTTACTGCTTTATTATATTAATTATGCTTCTGTCTCATTTCTGTTGCATTGCATTTGCGGGTGCATTGGGTTAAGTCCTTCTAGCATAGGTTAGAGTGTTTCTTGTGTTGAGTTGCTTAGACTTCTTACTCTTATCTTGTGCTTCCAGGAGTAGCTATTTCTTATCTCACTAGGTTGAGCTCACTCACTTCTTGTAGGTTCTAGCGAGGGTTGGGCCACCCTCAGGTAGACAGGGTACGTGTTTGCTCTCTAGTGTGTGTTCGACGATCAGCTGCTAGTCCTGGAGTCATTTGGGGTAGATGAGAGTCAGTCTAAGCCATAGTTGCTTCTATATCTTTTCTATGCTTTAAGGACTACCCGTTTGGACTTTCTTTGCCAGCTTCTCGAATTTAATGCTTTGGTTCAGGGGGAGTTCATTTGGGAGCTTCTGGAGCTTAATATTGACTTAACTCAACTTGAACTAAAAGTTGCATCTAATGTTGAGGGGGAACTGGTCTTTCGTGCATTTTCAGCATTCTAGTATTATAATCAATCTGCATTGAGCCTTGATTATTATTCTGTTATGACATGCTTCAGTGCTTTACACCTTGTCATGACTTGTGCTTAGCTTGCTAAATTTATCATGACTTCATATGTGTAGACTAGCGTTTGCCATGATAAGTTAAGTAAAATTGATCAACTTAAATTAAACTTGTCATGCTAGCATTTGAGTTTAGTCTTTCTTGAGCTATCCTTCTATGATTCATGCCATGTCAAATAGGCTGAGTAGAACGTTGAATCTATATTGAGCCTTAGTTTGAGCTATTTTAGTCTCCTGATGATACATGAGTTAGTCCAATGTGTTAAAAAGTAAAAAGATCTCTATTTGTGCGAAAAAACTGATTTCACCAATTCTTTCTCATGAGACAGCTTGCCATTGCACTAGGCATGAACTCAGGGGGAGTTTTGGATGACCTAGACTATCTTCTTAAGCTTATTGCTTGGAGTAGTCGCATAAGGCTTGAGATCTAGCACATAAACAAAAAATTGGGTTGAAAACAACCATATGCTTTCAAAAGACAATGTTTAATGTGCTCAATTTGCTTAATCTACAATCAGAACCAAGTACTTTAACCAATGTTTCAATCTTGAGCTTATAGGACTCTATTGGACTCAATGTTAGCTTCTTTGTTCCGCTTAGCTTATTGACATGGCCTGCATCATCCTTGGATGTCTCTAGCTAGACTTTACTCATTGATGACGTGACTTGCTCACAAAATGCATTACATTTCAGATTGTCATCTATGTGCTCTAGCTGGCTTATATATATGTTGTCATGATCTAGATAGCGTTTTATTGAGTTATGGCTTGGTGTATTACATTATGGTCATTATGGATAATTCTCATGGCTCTAAATGCTTAAATAAAACAAACTTCAGTCATATTCATCCATTGACATGTCATATTCTCTCTATTGCATCTTGATGTGTTTATTGCCAAAAGGGGGAGAATAGAGAAGAAAAAGTCTGTTGGGAACAGTTTAGAGCTTTGAAGATCAATTTGCTCTTTCAGTTGTTGCTCTAGTTTTCCTTCTGTCGACATGGTCATTAGCTTCATTCTCTTCTTTGGACCATGTTGGATTCTTCAAACTCAAACTCAACTTTGCGTTTTTTCGAGTTTGTCAATACACTCATCAAGGGGGAGATTGATGAACCATGTGGAGGTGACCACATGTGAGTGATGAGTAATTGACAGTTGTTTAGGTCAGTCGAGTTTGGTTTGGGTGGTTCGGACCCTGACGTTGCGTGGTGCAACGGGCTCGGTCGGACTGTGGTCAAACTTGGTCATATGGGATTAGGACGCTGATTCTTTGATTTGACAGGTTTGGACTTCGTCTGTGGTAAGTGTGATCGTATTTACGCTTTCATGTGTCGAGCGGTGCTATTTGACGTGTTTTCTTGTCTGTGTGACTGCAGGACATCGGGTGGAGTCGTGGCGAGACACGTGGACCGGACTAGGCGCAGGTGGCGCTGAGGTCAGAACGGTCGGGATGTGTCGAAGACGACGTAGACTCGAGGTGGTTGCGAGGCGTGCGAGGCAAGGAGCGCGGAAGCTTCCCGGAAGGTGCAGGAGGGGCGAATCGGGAAATTCGCGAGGCTGCACAAGCGGGAGCGGGCGCCGTTGGATTTAGCAGGCGTAACGGGGCGGAGACCCGTTAGCCAAGGCTATAAATAGGATTGAGGGGCTGCATGCCCACGTGTGCACTTCAAGGGTTTTAGGGTTTCCTTTAGTCAAAAGAGTCTTTAGTGGTTGTTTTTTGGCTTTAGGCTTTAGTGGGTGAGAAGGCAGAGTGTTGTCTGTCCACCTTCGATGTGTTCCATGTGAGTTCATCCCCTTCCAAGCATGTATGGGTTGGATTCTTGGCTTGGAGAGGAGAGGGATTGATTGGAGAGTCTTGTAATCATCCTTGTGTATCAAGTCGGGGTATCGGGACTCCTCTGTATTCATTGTGATCCAAGAAATGAAAATCTGAAGTTTTGGTTTCAAGTTCGTAGCCTCTGTTCTTATTTTCCCTCTTTGCAAGATTTCTTGATTTTCGTTGTCTTGAGTTCTTGCTTGCTGGAGAGTGCCAAAATGGGTTGCTATGACATGGGAGATACTCAAAAGCCATTTGGCTAGTTGATCCAAAGAGCAAACTATGTTTAATTTCATATTTGGCTTTTTGAGTTCCTCTGTTCATGCATTTTCTTGTTCTAGGGTTTGGTTCAGATTTTGCTTCCCTCAACGAGATGGCATGAAATTTGACGTGGATTATCCCATGGCTATTGCTAACATATCCTCAAAGTTCCATGGCCAAAGGATCAATGGTTGGGGAGTAATTTGAGTTTTGGTTCAGTTCTTGCAAGAGGTTCAGTTTTGTCAAAATCTGAATTTCTAGCTTTTCAGTCCATTTCTTGTTTCACCAAAGGTCCTAGGATTTTTTGGGACATGTTCTTAAGCTTGTGATTTGAGGAGAGTAGATTTGTAGTTTCAATTGCTTAGTTTTTGTTGGTCTGAATTTGTAGTCTACAGAGAAGTCTTTTTCGGTTGCAGTTCAGTTCTCCCCCTTGGCTGTCTTCTGCTTCTCCTGTTGGCTGCCTCTTTTCAGTTCAGTTCTCTCTTTTCAGTTTACCCAGCAGCAGCAGAGATTGTCCTCTATCTCTTTCTTGGCTTTGGATGAGAGCAATGCTCGCTGCAGATTGCTGCAATAATTGGACTGATTGCTGCAGTAATTAGTTTTGGGCAGATTGATGTTTTCTTGGTTCCCTGCCGATTGCATTTGTTGGTCTTCAGTTTTGGTCGACGGAGAAGTTTCAGCTTGCCTCTTTTTCGGACAGTGTATGCCCAGTTTTGCCGATCACTAGGAGCTGCCCTCTATTCCCTGTTATTCTCTGATTTGCCGAATGCTTCAGTCTCCTAGAGTCTTCGGCCAGCAAAGATAAATCTTTTTGCTCTTATTCTCACTGCCGTATACTATTCCCTGTTTGGGTCAAATGCACATGGAAACACCTTTTCTTGTGCTGATTTTCTCCGATTTTGCATGCAGATCAAACAGTGATATTTTCAGTTGAAATTTTTACTGGATGATCTCTGATTTATGCTGAATTTTTTGGTGCCACATGCGTTCCAAATTTCAGCAGAATTAATTTTAAGTTTTTTTGTGAGTTGCGTTGTTTTGCATCTTTTGAAAAATCAGTGTTCGTTTTCTGGGGGCGATTTTAAGCGAGCGACATTCACCCCCCTCTGTCGCCATTTCGGTCCTTCAAATGCTTGCAAATCAATTGTCTTCTGGACTTCTCTTGTCTTCTGAACTTCTCTTGTCTTATGGACTTCTCTATTTGCTTTACTAATACGCGGGTCATCTGCATGGATTCCCGTGGCTTACCATGTAATGTCTTCTGGACTTCTCTAGTGCGCGGGTCATCTGCATGGATTCCCCGGGCTTGCCACATAATTTCCCAACATTCCTCATCAAGGGGTTGATTTCCTCCCCCTAATGTTGGGAAATTTTCGGTGGTGACCCTTGCGCTAGTTGCATAGGTGAATGGATGTTGTAGGCCGAAGGTCTAAGGTTGATGAGATTCGCTGCATGAAGGACTGCGTGTCCCGAACATGTAGTTGGCAATTTACTTTTATGTAAGAGGGGTCGGGCAATAAATTTAATTCTTTTAATTAAAGCCTCTACCAAACCATTCTGGGTGTGGACATGCGGTACCGAGTGCTCGACTGCAATTCCCATCGCCACGCAATAGTCATCAAATGCCTTTGAAGTAAATTCGCCGGCATTGTCCATTCTGATGGACTTGATGTGATGATCAGGAAACACATTTCTGATGCGAATGATCTGTGAGATCAATTTTGCAAAGGCGAGGTTTCTCGTGGACAACAAACCCACATATGACCATTTCGATGAAGTGTCAATGAGCACCATGAAATACTTGAATGGCCCTGAGACAGGCTGAATGGGACCGCAAATATCTCTCTGGATACGTTCCAGAAATGCAGGGACTTCATCCTTCACTTTCAGAGTGGAGGGTCTAGTAATTAGTTTCCCGGTGGCACATGCAGGGCACACAAAATCTTCATGATTCGGGAAGTTCTTCACATTAATATTATGCCCATGCGAGTTATTTATTATGTTTCTCATCATCCTAAGAATTGTGTTGCCTAATCTGTCATGCCAGAGACATAAGAGTTCAGAGCATCTAAATACTGTCTTCAAAACATTGTACGTTGCAAGTGCTTTAATGTTGGTATAATATAGCCCAGTTTCAAGTGAAGGAAGTTTTCTAATATAATTTTCCGTTTCATTCTTTTCGCGCTTCATAATGAGCAGGTATTTCTTACCGTACTCTTCTTCAGTCTCAATGTGGAAACCATTTGCGCGGATATTCTTAAAACTTAGGAGAGTTCTAGTCGATTCTGGGTACAATAAGGCTTCTTCAATGACCAAAGTTGTGCCCATTGTGGCTCTTCCTGAACCAGTTATACATGCATCGCTTCTAGCGATTGTCGTAAGGCTGCCAGTGCTCTTACGAATCGACTGAAAATACTCAATCTCTCTTAAGATGATATGCGTTGTGCCGCTGCTAGCTAAGCACACTTTCTTCATAGGGCGCTACACGTGTTCTAATATAGGGTATTTATTAACATGTATGAGAAGTCAATCAACACATAAATAAAATACTCCAATATCAGAACATATCATGCCATCATAAACTGAATAAATGAATGAATTCTTCAAATATCATCCATCCATCACGAGAAAATAACAAATCTTAAGTACCATCCATGCAAATTCTAACATATTCTTCCACACAAAATAAATGACAATTAAAGTCGAAATGCATTCAGTGCACTAGACTTCTTCTGCTATTTTCTCGGAGGTGACGTTCTCTTCAAGAGAAATCATGGCGGTGGCTGCTTCTAGGTCGAGAGGGATTGCTGCTGTCGTGATGGTTTCAACCTCCATCGGTGCAGGCAGCTACTCAGAACTCTCCCCCTCAGCCGATGCAAAGTGGGCTTCATACTGCCCTTTGCCACCCGCTTTGGCTTGCTAGCCTTATTCTCTCATGGAGCATCTGATTCGCCTTTCTGGGCTGCGGTCTTACCCTTCCTTCCTCTTTTCTCTATCAAGGTCTTTTGCGCCTTGTTGCTCCCAACGTTAGCTTCAGGGCCAGTGGAGCTCCCAGATGGCTGAGTGACTTAGTTCTTGCGGAGAACTTCGTCCTGAGCCTCCGCAACTTGCATCATATCAATCAATTCGGCATATTCCTCATAGCCGTCTTTTGCGCCTTGTTGCTCCCAACGTTAGCTTCAGGGCCAGTGGAGCTCCCAGATGGCTGAGTGACTTAGTTCTTGCGGAGAACTTCGTCCTGAGCCTCCGCAACTTGCATCATATCAATCAATTCGGCATATTCCTCATAGCCGTCTTAACGATAATTGTGTGCGGATTGTACTGCATTGGGGTGGAAGGATTTTCTCAATTTTCTGTATTGGGGTACAAATCCTGTGCAAGGCAGAATTGTATTCCTCGACCGTCTTAAAGTCGGTAAACCTCAGTCTGATCCACTCTTGCTCTGATTGGGAAAGAATGGTGTACTTTAGCCTCTCAAAGCGCTTCTGGAGTGCGGTCCAGAGTGCTAGCGCGCTTTCCTCTGCCACGTACTCATTCTTGATAGTGAGACAGAGATGATGCCTGAGAAAATGAAGTGCCTGATCATTCTTCTCAGGTTTGGGTTGAGCGTCATTGAGTCCGCCAATCCCAATAGCAACGCGGAGCTTCCTGGCTCCAAGCACAATCTCGACATCGGATGCCTACGTCAGATTGTTTTGGCCATGCTGGGCCAGCTCCTCGAACTCCCAGTTCGTGATGCTAGTCATCTAAATGTGTATAAGTCTATTGCTGGTAGACATGCACGGAATAATTCACTGTAGGTAAATAAATGGTACAGAAGATTCTCGCAATGTTTCAGAATTTTCTATGCATTTTCTATAAATTTTACTGCTAATTCAGTGATTAAAAGCAATTTTCAGTAATTACAATTAACCAAAACAGTAAATAAATACATAAAATACAGAGAATAATAATGGCATAAATAAATAAGCTTCAAATGCTAAAAATAATTCAAAATTCAGATTTCCAAGGCCCTTTTATGCTAAAATATGAAATTTCAGCAAATTCTGCAATTCCAGAGGGTTTCTGCGCAAATTTTCAGTTCAGAGAAATATTCACGCAATTTTCTAATTTACCGAGGGGTTTTTCAGCAAAATTCTGGACCCGCTCGTAAATTTGAGGATCTATTGGTAATTTTCGGAATTACCGAGACCTTTCTGCAAAATTTAGGGACTTAAATGTGATTTAGGGCCTTTTGTTAATATTTAGAGTTTCAGGGTTTTCTTGCAAAATGGCCAGCGCACCCACCAGCCTCCTTTTTTTTCTCTAGCCCGTTTGCTTTCTCGGCCCGTTTCCCTTCCCCGGCCCGTTTGGCTTATCTCGGCCGACCGGCCATATTTGGCCTGTGAGGCCCATGCGGCATGCCAAGCACGCAAAACAGGAGGTGGGGAGGGATTTTAGGGTTTCCCCTCCCCCACTTCACTAATGGCGGTGGCGGCGGCTCACGTGCGGCCGATGACCCGAGCAGCGGTCCGGGCAGCGCGTCGACGTTCGAGGCGAGAGGCGGCTGCGGTCGGAGACTCGGGGCCAGAAATCGAAGGGGTGGCCGGCCATGCGGGGCGGCACCGACGGTTTCGGGACCGGAAGCCGAGAGTGGCGACGCCATGCGAGGGGTCGCGCTCAGGCGGGAAGGCCGAGGCCGGGGCGGCGGTGCCAGGCGACGCAGGTGGAGGATCCGAGGTCGGCGGCGGCAGTGCCATGCAGGGCACGCGGAGGCCAGCGCGCGGCGGCGCCAAGGGACCCGGGCCGGCGCAGAGAAGCCGGAGTGTCGCACGGGGTCAAAGCGCGCCTGTGCGCGCGGCTCAGGAGACCGTGGGCCGAGGAGCGGCTGATGGCCGGGAGCGGAGGTGGCGGCCAGCGCACGCGGGCGCAAGGCGGGGCCGGTGCAGCGGCAGTGGCGGCCAGCGCATGCGGGCCCGGTCGGGGCCGGCGCAGAAAGGCCGATGAGGCGGCGCAGCCACACGGGACCGAGGCCGGCGTTCAGGCGACCCAGCGGAGCAGAACAGAAGAAGTGATGCCAATTTTCGTACAGTGATCATGCATAATCAAACAAAACCCATGCAAAAAATTTTCGTTTTCTAATCTACGATGCAATCAACATCTACCCCGTTTCTCAATCTACCGATCGACATTGTGCCGGCGATTTCAGATCTGCTGGCGGTAGATTAGGGCGGATTTGCATTGTTTCTAATCTACAGTGCAATCAACATCTACCCCGTTTCACAATCTACCGATCGGCATTGTGCCGGCGACTTCAAGTCTGTTGCGGTAGATTGGGGCGGATTTGCACCGTAGAGATTCAATCTAGAACGCGAAAAGAAAATACAGATTCAAAAGCGATCTAGATAATTCAATCTGTGCTTCGATGATTATCTCGTTCACCAGAGCGAAGTCGTGCTGATAACGTGTTGAGGAACCGTCGCTGGCGACCAGTCCGAGCGATTCCTCTGTTTAGAACAAGAACGAATCAATCACAGAATCACAGAAGAATAGATTGAACACACAGAGAGATAGAGAGAACTCCTGGTCTTTCATTATTGCTTTTCTTTCATGTGTACATAATGAGGGGGTCTAGATCCCTATTTATAGTCTACGTTGGGGTGCCTAAATATGTCAGGACTTTGACCATGGGCCCAGTTTCCTAACAAAATTTACCCTTTTGGAACGTTATAACCGGCCCAGCCATTCTGGAATCCTAACCATACGCCAGCACAAACAACAAACAACATAACTGCAACATTTGCAATGGTGATGATGCCTTCCACAAATGAGCTCTGATCAGGACATCACTCACACTTTTATACAGTAAAATTGTGAGTCGAAAGTAACCGGCAATTCATGAACTTAAAACTATGTATAATTATAGAATTATAGTACCTCCTGAATTCCTACACGGAGCAATGCAGTAACTATCAAGACGAGAATAGCAGCGCAGGGATCAACCGGAGTGTCAAACCATTCAAGATGTGCTAGAAAGAAGGCCAGCTTGTCTTGGCCACCAAAAAATAGAGCCTGAAGAAACAAATCAGAGGTTTTTTGTTATGCATAGTTCAAATATCTGAAGAGATTCCTTTCAGAAAATCTGAAGAGAGCTTACTAGAGAATATTACCAAGTTTGGTACTCCAGAATCAAAGCCCAACCAATCAGCCAAGCAAAACTGCCCATAATTTGTCAACAAGAAATACAGAAGAAAAGGTAAGTGAAAACCCATAGTTCTTCCTTATCACGGCTGCACATGCACCAGCGAAGCCAGGAAAATATCTAGAGAGAGAACAAGAAGCCGATGGGATTGCGCTTTTTAACTCGTACCTTTCTCCAATGCAAATGTAGGAATAGTGGTAAGCACTTCCTGCTGAAGGGAAACGGCAAGAGAGCTCAGCGTCGCACTAGGCTGAAAGAGCAGCAGCAATGCCGGCTATCAGAAAGGAAACTGTCATGGCTGATCCTGCATGCTCACGAGCAACAGTTCCTGCTAGGACATAGATGCCGGCACCAATGGTCGAGCCAACACCTGAAAACACATTGAAATAACTTTGTCAGACATGACGTATTTTAGATGCACTACCTACTTCTGAAAGTAGAACTCAATGAAGGAGCTAGGGGTGCAAACAAAGCGGATAATTTCCGTCCGACCAACCGATCGAAGACTTGTGGAACGAATATGGAAGAGATAACCCATCTGGTACTATCTGTGTCTGACTCCGAGTAAAAAATACGGAATAAGATACAAGATGAGTGATATCCGTCTGTATATATCTATACATCAAGTAATATGAGGAAGTCCGTTGTGACGTTACTTAGGAATAAGATAGCATATAGACTGATTACCACATCTAAACAGATGGAGAATACTGAGTGCTCTTACTTCGACATCTCGGTGATTAGTCTCTCCATGTTCATTCTAATTGTACCCTGCTGTCCAATGTTATGTGTAAAAAACGGATAATTTTCGTTCGATTGACCATCCGAATGCTTATGGAACGAATAGAGAATAGAGAAATGAGTATTTGGCATTATCTGTGTCCGACTCCGACTCTGAGAAAAAAATATAGAATAAGATACATGATAAGCGATATCCATCTATGTCCACTCCAATTGTACTCCTAGAAGAGCATAAATCATCTCAGAAGGCTAAGGTGGCTGAAACTCTGAAACCAGTAACCTATGATCGTTAAAAAAAGACCTATGTTTAATGCCGAAAAATCCTCAACCATGGACATTAAGGCATGTTGGATATCTAGCCTTTTATTGCTGCATATGTTATGTGACAGCGAGGTATAGTATTCCGATTCAACTAATGGATGATCTGATTACACGTTCTCACATTATTCACAAGGGAAGATCTGTATCACCGATTGCCACTTGATGCCAATGCGACATGTGATCAGGCACCAATTGCAAGAATTACGCCGGTAATAAGTTAACCATTGAGGTAACAACAATCCTAAGATCGCATTATCTAGAAGCAATCCAGAACGCAACGAATCAGGTTGTGATCCTCCAAGATTAACTAAAACAAAATAGTATATCAACGACGACCAAACTATCAAAAACCAATAAAATGCAGAGCTTTTTCTGCGCAGAACGAAACGAAATTGGCTACTGCTAGCCACTAGGAGGATGAGAGGCGAATACCAATCGCGGTGAGGTGGGGAACGGACAGCGCCTTGGCAAGGTGTCGGCCATTGCCCCCATCTGCCGCTGCTCCGGCGCGATCAGCGGAGCCCGCCGGCTTCCGCCGCACCGCGCACTGCAAATCCGACCAAGATAGGATTCCCTCAATGCCTGACCATCCAAGAACAAGTGGAGAGAAGGGAGTAGTAGAGAGAATGGAGACCAAGAATGCAAGTGGAGAAGATGGGATCACTTTGCAAATCACAGCGCAAAAATTCTCCTAATGTTGCTCTCTTTTTTTTTTGGGGTAGGTCGTTGACTTTGTCCATAATAAACCGGTATAGTACGCCATCTTAGAAGAATACAATGCCTCAGTTATACATCTTAAGTTATGAACTACTAATGGTATGTGGAACTTCTATTGCCAGAAGGTGGGAAAGCCTGTCGTCTTCGTGGAATCTGGGGGTTCCCCTCATTCTCTCCGCCACTGGGTTGGTTTGGAGTTCTGCATTTATCTCCAGAGTCTTTATTTATTGCCCTGGCCACTGCATCGTCTCTGCTTCTCTCAGCTTTAACCTCTCCAAATGTAATGTTCTTCCTAGCTTCGGCGTAATCAAAAGCCTTCAGCAGGTGATTAAATTCAGGTTCTTGCGGTGCCTTGGGGTTCTGTTCAATGTTTCTTCTTTCGTTGATTGATTGGAAGCGTTGCTCGATACCAGAGGAAAGCTCGGGAGGTGACCTAGACATCTCCGTGTCTTCAGGTTCACAGTGGCTCTGTCCATCTTCACTGCGGTTTTCTGGAAGTTGGAGGTCATCTGTTTCAGTGTCCAACTGTATCACTTCTTCCATCTGAGAAGCTGGATCATCATGGATGCTTTCTGGTTCGGGATGCACCGGTTCTTCCACTGGAAGACTAGCGGCCGGAGCTTTTGCACCACCAGAGAAATGATGGAAAGGAAGTAGCACGGAAGATTTTATCTTGTCCACCTTACTCTTATTCTGCAATTGTAACAAAGCCAACGGAAGTCAGGGTGGCTCTGGCCACTAAGCATTTTTAGGAAAGCTAATGAGAAAAACTACTGACTTTATATTGCAAAGCGTCGACAAAAGAAAACGGACAAGATATACATTCATAAAGCCAATATATCAAAGATTAGTGAACCTAAAAATCTGAAGTTCTATTATGTCCTGCTTATTGAAGGATGCAAACATTAAGCACATCTAGCAACATGCTTCTGCCTAGTTTAACTGAATTGACATACACAAAAGCATTTACTCAAAACACAATATTATCAAACTTCTTAATAGCTTTAAGCCAAGAGAAGTCATCAAACTTTGCATAGTGCGAACTAGGATGCACTTTGAACAATTTTCAAGTAGTATTTAAAAAGGAATTAGTAAATTAATTTGCAGTAATTGTGTATTCCTAGATACAAGGTCTAATATCTTCACTGCTCAATTCTGAAGTCCTGATAAGAGAAAAATGTAGACAACAAGCAACAAACAATACCTGCTCACTTAAAAACCCTGGAAAAAGATTCAGCCTTCTTCCAGAAGCTGGTTGTCCTAACAGAGCGCCAAAAGCTGTAGGCCTCTTCGATACTTGAACTGTGGCCTTTGCTACCTGCACAATGCAGTTGTTTAAATACAAGATAAGATATACAGCAAACACAGATGTAAACAGATTTTTCTTGCTGCTGACCACCATTGCTCAATACCTCCTTATCTGCTGGTCCAGTTACACCTGATATGATCCCTGAGCTCTTAGTTTCAAGTGTGATGTTCTTCAGCTGTAAATTACCTAAAGAAGCTTCGGTTGCAACATTCCCTGTACTGTGAGAAGCAGTAGCAACATTTGTAATCACTGTGGGAACTACAGCAGATTCATCACTCGGATCAACATTATTTTCACCATTATTAGCATTGACAGCAGAAATCATTTCAGTGTCTTCACCACTGTTCTTCACATTTGCCACCGTTAACTGTACAAAGCCATATGTTAGTATGAGAAGTACCAACAGTAAATCTCAGAGCAGAAGTTACTTTAAATATTCCCTAATAAAATTCCAAGAGTAAAGTAGAAGATAGATTCACATAAGATCAGCATAGCGCACCTCTTCCAGCCGCCCCTTCTTTAGCTGCTCAGCTATACTTTCAAAAGCATCAGAATTTGCAACGGCACTCCTGATGATGGAAATGACATGGCCAAGATGGCGCTCAAGATACGAATTTTTTGATTTCACTATTCTTTTTAAGTTCCCAGTGGTCAAAGGCATCTGCTTTGCTTTAGATCCAGAATTCAAAGGAAAAGGTTAGCCAAGCTAAGCCATGCATGTAAGCAATTTAAATAAATTAGGAGTACCTATCTCAAGTAGAGTCTTATTGGGTAATACATAACCAGTGCTCTCATCCTCAGCACGAGCAAGACCATCTCTCCATTGGTATAGGCTCTGTGATGGAAAACAATTAAATGAGGTGTAATAGAATGATTTCATTTCAGCTTCTCATCTACATATTAAATAGATTTAACTGGCAGTCTGGCACCCTGGCTAAGCAAAGATATATGAAACAAGATGTGAATCTCATAACTGAAATTTAGATATGGTTTTTCAGTAAGTGAGGACACCTAGAGTTATAAAAACCAGGGACAAGAACAACCCAAAACAATGGAGTATCAATAAGAAATCATCCACAAGGACCAAAATTTGGGCCTGGAAGCACTACATATTCATTTCAAGCAAAACAGCATATGTTTGTGTACTTCTAAGTGAAGAACTTTCATCAAAGGTCAAACATATGTTTGCGTAGTTCTAAGTGAAGAACATTCATCAAAGTTTAAACACCAGTACCGAAAATGTACTTACAGCAAGAACTGCCAGCTGCCTTGCGTTCAGTTCATTTTCTTTCAGCCTGTAATTAAATAAAATCAACATTGTGAAGCTTGAACAGATTTATTTTTAACAAAATTACGGTAAAACAAGCAAGATACAAACCCATGTATGTAAAGGTATGATGAATCAGTCAGCAGCTCCTTCTCATATAGTTGCAGGCAAATTTCATTGCTGCGCTTGCAAACCTGCAGTAACAGCAGATACATCAGTCGACTTGCTTTTAGTGCAATAGTTCATGTGCTTCCATAAGTAACAAGAGTGCAACAAAAGAATGAGCATGTGTGCTTCATTGCTCTACAAGTCTAAGTTCAACAAGATAAGAGTACACATTCAATGATTCGATAACCAAAATAAATCAGACACCGCATAGAAGTTGTTGCTGGCAGAGGCAGATAATACAGAACAGTGAAGTCAAATAACTTGACCATCAGACAGGGGAACAAAGAAAAAAGTAGTGAGCACAAATCTTACCTCTAAAAGAAGATCGTTTTCACCTAAAGACTCCTTCACCAGTCTCAATCTCATCAGATCATATATATACAGCAGATAGTGTGTATCTTCTCTAGCGTACCTACATAGAGTAAGCACAATCAGATACACTTGATGAAAATAATTGGTGAGAGTGGAGTCAGCAAAGAAAAAAAAGAGAGAGAATAAAACATGTGGCAATCCAAGGAAATCCATGAGGAGTTCAAGGCACTGTACTTGATCATTTCATCAGGAAGTGGCCTCAACCTCCAATCTGCACTCTGATATCTGCAAGGACATGACATGTATGTCTTAGTCAAATTTTTCGAAATAGATTTCATGACATGATAGATAAGTAGGTGCAGTGTACACTAGAAGTGTTCAGGAGGTAAATGAGAATTAATAAGTACTCTTTGTTTGCTGTCACTCCACAGAAATGATGCAAAAGATGCTCCAGGCTGTTGCGGTCCATCTGTAAGATTCTTGAAGCCTGTTTGCAGTTGGAGGGGAAGATCAAGCTTCAGTTAACGTAACATCAAAACAATTATTTACCAAAAGAATCAAGTATGAAGAAAAACGAAAAGTAACAGAGCTGAGATGCAAGGACCATGCTGCCATCCATCCTATGCTGCACTATACCTGGCCTGTGTCGAAAAGGTTGCATATGTACATGCCAAAGTCTCGTTGGAGCCATATTATATCACGACCTGCGCCATGCATTACCTAGTTGTCACAAGAGCAATGAGAACTACAATTTTGGGGTATACAATAAAACACAGATATACGAAAAAAGCATACTATACCTTTTTCTTGGTTGGATCTTTAAAAGGTTCTCTTAAGTAGTCACCAAGATATTTACGAAGCTTAAGAGTGTCCACAATAAAGTCCTCTGTTCTTGTTGAAATCTGCATCAAGCAGGTCAGACCCTGAAAAGACCTATAATGGTTGTGTTCCAAATCGACCTGAAAACAACAGGAGGAAAGACAAAAAGATTTAAGTTAACAAAGAGCACCCAGACCCAAAAAAATTAATTTTATACAGTACTGCAACATAGAGAGCATAAAAGGACTGCAGACCATTGCCTACCACTATGTGTAATGCATTGTGAAAAATGTGAATTTTCTTATGGGAAATGTAATACATTGAAAAAAAAAGGGGGAATGCAAGTTAACTACCTTTGAATATTAGGAATGTAGGAATAACTTGTGGCAGCAAAGGTGGAGTGGACAAGGCAAAAAAAAAAACTAACCATCCCATGTAAAATTCAAAGGTGGCTGCTAAATGTAAGCCCCAACGTCAAGGCCATATGACCTAACAATAATAGAAAATCCATCACATTCACCACCAAGGTCTGATGATTATTGGCAAAAATGGTAACATTTTGGTGACTGATAGGATCAATAGACCAATACAACCGACATGTTGCTTCCATCAAACAGTTCATAGGTGGTGTGAGCATCTTCAGATTTTGGCCAAACTGTCAAAGAAGAGCTACATTTGAAATGTGGAATATGATTATTTAACTCTCAATGTCTGTGCCTTAACAGCTCTAGTATGAAAAAACAATGCCCTATTGCATACAGAACTTAGCAGTATATTGATGGTTTCAACCCTGATCTTCACAATGAACAAAGTAAATAGACTTCTGAATACTTTCTCACAAAACAACATCAACATAAGCGTTATTATTATCATTTCAAGGTAAGTTGTATATCAAATTGTCAACTAGACAATCGCTGGGGTAGTGTGGCATAAGCAAGAATCAAGAACAATATTCGCTTGTATGAAGTCAAAACAAAAAAATGTTGAGTTAAAACTAGTAAAAACTACTTACAGCAAACTCAGTTGCACTCTTCAGCTTCGTCGCTAGCACCTCCAAGGTTTTCAGGTCTTCAACAAACGTAAAAGGGGTTTCATCTAAAGCAGGAGGTTTTACTGGCTCGCTTTCAGTAGCATTTCTGTCAATTAATTGCTCAATGGGGACTTTCTCCTGCAAAGAGAGAACCACGTCACACCACTCTTCACATACATGCAAATCAGTTGTTTGGCACATTTGATAATTCATATATAAACGAAGAACAAGAAAACAGCCACTTTCTCTCTAATTTGTGTGATGCTGACTTTTAACTAATGATATTGCTGAAGAGGCATCTTCTGCTCTTTCATTTTCCCATATTCATAATGGTTCTTCATTTCATCCATACAATTTTGCATCCAATCAAGTCTCCACTAGGCCATACTCATGTGACACACTTGTCAGCTTTCTATTTCCATTGCACATTCTATTTCCGCATAATCAGAGTATCAGATGATACATCATCGTTCATGTTCAATACTTGCCGATCTTCCAAATGCTAGAGATTCTCTACGTGCCTCACTAAACAAAAGACTGCTCCTTTACTCCTACCATGCATCTTTCATTCTAATCACACTAATCAGAAACTATGGGCAGAAAGATGTGATGTGAGATTAGCAGAAATGTATGCAGCAAACACAAACCAATGGGTGAACAGCACAGGTTCCATCATCGCTCCGCTCAAGCCAGACATGCTCGAATGGCTTGCTCGTGTTATCCACCACAATGCGGTACACGTCCTGCGGCCGTGGGATGGTGGGGATGTGGAAGGGCACCTTCGCCTTTGTTCCCGGCGCGGCCGCCTTGTCCTTGGTGGCCATTCTCACCAAGCCAGAACCCCCAAAGGCCTCACCTTTACCAACGCCTTCCTCGCCACTACCCATCTTCTTCTTCTTCTTCTTGCCGTAAACAACCTGGAACCCGTCTCCCGCCGCCTCCTCCGGCGCGGTTCTCCGTCCGTCAGCCTCCTCCTTCTCCCGCAGCACCCTGAACTCGTCCATGGAGGCGCCGAACAGCTCGAGCAGGTCGTCGTTGTGGCTGACGACCCAGTCGTGGGCGTCGTCGAGGTCCTCCCGGGGTAACGGCGGCTGCTGCTTCGAGAGGAGCGGGCTGGAGCCGAGGATGCCGAGGGAGGAGTCGGCCCTGGCGGCGGCGGCGCCCACGGGAGACTTGAAGGAGGGGAAGTTGTTGTAGAAGTGGAAGTCGCGGGAGGACGGGAGCGCGCGGGAGCGGCCGGAGAGGCGGGCGGCGGCGGCGGCCAGGGCCCCCGACGAGGCCTCGATGGCCGCGGCCGACTTGTTCTGCTTCCACGGTGGCGGGGCCTCGTCCGCATCCATGGCCAGTTTGGATGGGGAAAGTGGCGGTTTAGGGTTTATGCGAGGAGAAGCCGGGGGCGGCTTGTACCGTGTGCAAGCTACGTGTGAATCGAGGCCTTTTTTTTGGCTTGTTTTTGAAAACTGTTTTGAATTATCACACGTTTCGAGTTATCTAAGGTTCAATCACACAAATGTGTTTGCGCAAAGGTGAAAATAATGTGCGAGTTTGGTAGTGAGATTTAAATTTTGAGCTCCTACTTTTACGGCTGGGGAATAGGGATGTGGTCACAGAGGTAGCGTGTTCAAAACTTCAAATACAAGATGTAATTGGAATTAGCTGCAGATGATAACAACGTCACAAGAAAGAATTGCGTATGTTCTAGGCTGTTCAATCATATTATTACATAATCAACGGTTTTTTAAGACTCCGCTTAAAAGCTATGTGATTTTTTACTTTTGACTATAGATTTTAATCGAAATGACTGTAGTGGTGGTTATCTTTTTTCTGAAGTATTTAATTAAAATAATAAAAATAGAAAAATATAATAAAAAATATTGTTGCATCTCTATAAATAATATAAGGTCAAAAATCATGTTAGAAAATTAATGTATTTTAAATAGCTTCTGACTTAACTGTGTAGAACGGGCCAAAGACTCACATGTACTGATACATTGGGCAAGTTCTTTTCTGGCTGCGGCTTGTGACTTTTGGCTGTTCGTGTGAGAGATTACAGAGTAACTGAAATTCACGTGTGTCTTTTGTCGATATAAATGAAGTCGGTATAGTATGTACTATAATTAACTAGTAGACTCTATCTTAAAAAGATATTTCATTTAAAAGTTAGTTATTGTAGAAGAGCTAAAAGCTGAAGCAAAAGTCGCTTAAGAACAGGGGTTAGGGAATAAGTTCCTGAGCTACAAACAAAAGTATGAAGCCTAGGGAATAGTGTCCTGAGTGACATTATTGTAGCTGTTGAGCTACTAGGCAATGGTACCTTGCCATGTAGTTAGAATGAAAGGCGTACGATTCAGATCCACGCGTTTTTAGTGGACTTAAATATTTAAATTATATCTATTTATAAAAAATAATTGTATATAATTCTAGTTGATATAGCTAAACTTAGTATACTTTTTTTACTATAATTTTCCTATTGACCCATCTTAAAAAACACACTGTCTAAAAATTAGTTACTGTAGACAGTAAAGCATAAGTCAACTTTAAGCTTAAAAGAATCTAGCCTATATTTGCTTCTAAAAATTATTTTTTACAATAAATAAATTTTCTATACTACATAATTTTAAACAAGTGTCTTTTCAATACGGAGTTTACTAGTCAATTATAGAACATACTAGAATAACTATACTTAAATCGGCGAAAATTGTATGTGAGTATCACTTTCTCTATAATCTTATCTATAAACTGTTGCTATTTATAAATCAAAATCAAAACCAAATTCAAAATTCCATATGACCGAATCCATATTTTTGTTTAAAGAGCACGGGCTCTTTATCTATGGGCATAAAAGGCATAAATACGCACACAAACGTAGGATGATTGCAGTTTTGTACCCAAGGAATAAGATCCATTGGGAAGTCATTGTGATGATCTATTGATCTATGTCTTGGATTGTTGAATGTTGATGCCGAAATTTTTCATGCCTCGAGAACCGAGCGCTACTCAGTCGATGAAGGTGTCGCCGAAAGTCCCACTCATCCACGGTCAAACCCAGATAGCTACGGAATCAGATCACCTGACGTTGGCCTTCTGGACTTCCCTCTGCAGTCCATCATCCTAGCCATCCATTTTAGATCCAATGATTTATATTCAATCTTTTAGTATTTAAAAATATATGTTATAAAAAGTTCTAAATAAATTTTATTAAAATTAGGATTTTTATTTTTTAAAAATAAAAATCCTAATTTTAATAAAATTTATTTAGAACTTTTTATAACATATATTTTTAAATACTAAAAGATTGAATATAAATCATTGGATCTAAAATGGATGGCTAGGATGATGGACTGCAGAGGGAAGTCCAGAAGGCCAACGTCAGGTGATCTGATTCCGTAGCTACATGCATTCACTTATTCATAAGTGAATGCCAGAGCTCCGACCAAATTTCAAAAAAAAAACCCTCATGTCCGTTCAATTTAAAGGTTGACTTTCTTTCTCTCTTTTTTTCCCAATCGTGAAACTGGTTTCCATTCTGCCCAACATCCCAATCGTGGATGTAGCAAATTAGCAAGTGACGATACAATCGGAAAGGATTGGACTTGAGATCCTAGATGGATAGCGGTGCCGGGCTACCGCCGCCTACCGGCTACTCGTGGCGTAACACGTAACAGGACAACAATGACGCGGTACTTGTATTTGTAGGCCCTTCTTTAGAGCTTTTGCTTCTCGTTTCTATCTTTAACAAATTATATGATTTAAATTTATTCAAAATTTTGAAATTGAGTACGTTTTTCAAAGGTATGCATTTTATTTGAATTGTTATAAATAGGTATATACCCTACAGCTGATATTTTCAAGAAATACATCTGAATTTGAGTTAAATTTGTGTATCTGAAATCATGGAGCCTACGCATCATGGTGCATATACATATATTAGCATTGTAGATGCTCCTCATTTCCCCTCGATGAATGAAGGTTTTCTAGAAATTTTTCCCAAATTATTGTGGAAACTTTTAGATCTCGAAGCGAAGAGGTGATTTTAGTCTCGTTAGTCATTTATATGTACTAGCTAAATTGTCATCGTTTGGTATGAGTAAAAAATATTGTATTACCCAGAACATCGAGTCATCGTCATCGAACTCGATCTGCTCCACCACCATGCTCAGTCTACACCATGCACTTAGCTTCGTGCCACGTTCGTTGAATTTTGAGAGGAGGAGAAAGTTGTTGGGATAAGTTAATTTGTTTGTTGAAGGTGATTTTTCGTTTCTGTTATAAATACCGTTACATTTTTTTGAAGTAGTAAACATATAATTTTTTTACTACCACACTCTAACTTTCTTAAGTGTTTTTGAAAGAATGAATTCTAATCATGCACATTTCCATCCTTAAAAAGCTTCATTCAGAATTCCTTCTCTAAAATGAGCTTAGTGTACAATCTCCTTCCGCCCATATTTTTTTGCAAAGGAAAAATTGGTTGACGAAAATGGTAAAAAGCTGAATGAAAGGAACTTTAGGTTGCATTAAAACTTACATGTGAACTTCAGTGGTATAAAACTGAATTCCAAATCTTAAAACGGTATGGAACTAATTTTCCTTTTTTAAAAAGACGAATTACATAGATATGGCCATAAACCCATGAATAACCCAATCACGAGTTCGCCTGGCTACATATCTCCCGTCGAATGAGTTTAATGTTTTGCACCGAGATAGCACATAGTCCGGGGAAAAAAACAAAATGACGACATTGTTCTCAAGGAAAAAGTGCAGTCTTCCCCGTTGACATTGTAACAAAATGTGATGACATGTTGGTCCTCTCCGTGCATTACTTGAAACGAGGTCACTGTGATGGAATACCAATACAAAAAATTAAAGGCTCCTATTGCCGCTAAACTCAACTTACCTCTGGAACCGTGATTCAAATTCTTAGCCCCAATAACAACGACACTATTCTTTTTCTTTTTGGTTGTCTGCCTGTTGTTTCATGGCTTTTAACTGTGTTTTTCAAAATGATAGTGAAGAGGGAAAACATCGACACGTACGGCGCATACGATTTTGAATTCGGAAAGTCGTTTGGAGAATTCATTTCAAGAAACCATTCCATTCGTTTCGACTTTAGAATAAACCAAAAACAAAAGTTGTTCGTGATGAGTTATTTCAGTTTAAGCTTATAGTTTCTGGCTTATTTTTCACTATTCCTAAATTTCATTTTTTTCTGACTTTTTAGCTTTTTAAGCTTTTTTCAGGTTTTTTCCCGTATTTGTTTACGTTGTTCGTGATGAGTTAAACTATTTTTTATTTTAATTTTTTTTAAATTTAGTTACACGAAATAAGTCATTATCAGCTACGATGTAATTTCAGTCAGCTACAATACAATTTCAGACATAAACCAATTTATTTCAGCCCAATCGAACATCACCTAAAAGATTTGGACCAACAACAGCAATCGCCATGGCCCATGGGTTCAAAAAAAACCACAAAAGGGGAAATCGGTTTTAAAAACAACAAAGGGGGAAAGTAAAAAAACTCCGAGTGATTGATTCTACCAACGGTCCTTTGCATTCCCCCAATGAATGCAACGGCCATTTCTCAACACGCAACTAGACAAAATTATTTCAGAATCTTGTTCATGTTTCCTTTACAGAACGAAAAGAAGCAGAAAAGCTGTGAAGGGAAAATGATTTTTTCGAATTTTCTCCTCTCTCTCTCTCTCTCTTTTGCACCATTTTTGTATCATTTTTCCTTTACAGAACGAAAAGAAGCCCGTAAATTCGAAAGAATGGTGCAAAAAAGAGAGAGGAGAGCCCTTTCCGCTCCCACCTAAACACACAAAAAAGTTGCTCACCGCCCCTCGTGGCCGCCAGGCCAGCAGAACGGCGCCTGCGAAAAAGACGCAACCGCAACCCCAAAACCGCCGCCGCCGCCGCCTTGCTCCTCCACTTCCCACCCAAAAATTCGGCTCGGCGGCAGCAGCAGTGGAGCCTTCCACCTCCAATGGCGGCCTCCTCGCACCTCCTTGCCCCTGCCCCCGCTGCGCTCCCTCGCCGCAGCTCTCCCCCTGCCGCCGCCTCCTCGAGCTCCTGCCGTTGCCCGGCGCCGCGCGTCGGCCGCCCGCCCACGTGGCTCTCCCCCCGCCGCCGCCCAGCGCCCGCGGCAGCCGCCCGCCCGGTGAGCCTCTCCACCACATCCTCTTCCTCCCTCAGAACGCGTCGCCATTTAGCGATTTGGTCTCCCAAGCTAGTCGTCGAATCGCTGTGCTTGGAGACGCGCGCTGCGACCTGGGTCAGCCCAGGTCAATCTATTCGCCGTGTGGGGGATCGGTGGTGCATCGCGGATTCTCTCTCTCTCTCTCTCTCTCTCTCTCTCTCTCGATCAGCTAGCTCCTCGGTGCCTATGCCTCGCGACTTTGCTGCGAGGGTGCTGATGATTCATTGTGCTCTGTGTGTTTCTGCAAGGCGAGGTTTTGCGGGAATGTTGGTTACGAGTGGCCGGCGGTGCTCGCGGGTTCGACCAAATGGGGGTCGAGCAAGGGTTTACGCGCCGCGGGGACGGGTGGCGATGCTGGGGATCAAGCTGGTGAGGACGAGGAAGAAGGCGGTGATGGAGTCCGTGTTACCAATGAGGCCCTTCGCGCCTCCATCCGAAAAAGCAAAGAGGTGCTGGCGATGCACAGGAAGCTACTTGAGCAGGTATCCTTTCTATATTTTGTTGCTGAAATCGAATGCATTTTTCGATACAGATTGTTTTAGATGATACATCTCTCTGAAGCTCTGATCCAGCGGGTTGCTTTGCTACAACAGTTAGTGAAAATAAAATGTTGCAGTAAATTTTATTAATCTAGTCTAATGCACTGTTACCTGGCCTGTGGCCTTCCTTTATATATAGATGTCTTTAAGGTACACAGACTCGAATTGTTTGAAAAAGGATAAATATTGCTATAGTCTAATTCACTGTTACGTGGCCTGTGACCTTCGTTTATACATAGATGTCTTTAAGGTACACAGATACAGACTTGAATTGTTTTCAAAAAGATAAATATTGATATGAATGTCCTAAAACTATGATTTACTTTTAGTCGTTGGATCACCTATGAATCTCCTCATTTAGACAGAAGAATGCTAGACATCCAAGTTAGTCTTGAGTGTCAGAATCTTGTTGTCCTTGTATCTGCTATTAGGCCTCCTAAATTGGAACTAATAACCTTTTTGAGTTTGAATTCCGGACTCTACACTGAACCATATGTGCACTCCAAGCAAGGCTTTACTTGCAATTAGGACAGGTTACAGTTCTGAGGAACAAGGTGATGCTGGTGGTAATGGGGGCTTTGCACCAATGAATCACTCTGTGCCACCATCTGTAGAAGGAAATATGAACTGCTGATGCACAGAATCTATTGCAGAAGGTGTCTTTAATATGTTCTTGCTGGAACCTAACATGTTTCTTAATACACATTGGGTTACATCTTAATACAGATTGGTATTAAGATTGATGCACAGACAATTTGGGAGTGACCTTACACTGCAAGCCTTTTACTATGGGCTCTTTGCTCATCAGTTATCACTTGCTCTTTTTTTGGAATTAGTTGTTCTCTTAAAATATGTTTACCAGAATGATTTACAATTCATTTTTACAATATATATATATATATATATATATATATATATATATATATATATATATATATATCTGTGTGTGTGTGTGTGTGTGTGCGCGCGCGCGCGCGTGTGGGGGGGGGGGTGTTGGTTATTTGCTTGCATTAAAACATTACTGTCTGAAGCTCATGCTTCTCTTGTATTATTTATTGAACCGCTATGTTTGAATTATGATATGTGGCCAACTTATTCAGATATCAGAAAAGAAGAAGCTCATCACAGTTATTGAGGACAGTTCCATTCATAATGAGCAAGAGCCATTCAGTGGTCATAGTGATGGTTCCTTTTCACGTCTGGATGCGGTTTCAGAGGGAAAAGAGATTGACTATGATTGTCAGATGTACCTTGATAGGCATGCACATCAATCTGAAGTTGGTGCAACTCATGGGGAATCTATTAGTGATGAGAATGAATATTATGGAAGTTTAGAAGGCAAGCTGTCTTATACTGACGTTACTGGATCATCTAGCGAGGTCGACTATGAGCATTATCTGCACGACAGTTTCCCTAGAGCTGCACCCACGGTGTATGAACCACAAGCTGTTAATGGTATGAAGCAGGATTACATGGCACAACTAAGTCAAATAAGGGAAAAGGAACAGTTGGTTACCGAAGGAGCAAATGATGATTCATCTGCTTCGGCTGCTGTCGATCTTATGAATATCATAGTGGTAGCTGCGGAATGTGCTCCTTGGTCTAAAACAGGCAAGAACAATATAATGTAACTACATTTTTTCAAGTGTTCTGTTTTCTCCAAGGGGTTGCAGGTTCAAACTTTGCACCTGTAGGGTGGAGGGCTGGAGGGTGCATGGGTTAACCACCCAAACACAACACCACTTGGTTACATTTTCTATGCTACTTGAGTATTTTACGTGTGTATTTGTGTTGCTATCTAAAATGTTTTGATTTGCGTATTGTAGGGCACAGTGACACTTGTACTAATGCATTTCATATTTCTACATAGTGATATATACTATCTAGCCTTATTCGTATTGGATTCTAAAAGCCGTTTTTCTACAGTAAATGACTTTTGTACAATATCTAGCTTTCAAACAGAATGTCTTTTCAAGGCAGGGTCTACTAGTCAATTGTAGTATACACTGCAGTGTCTTCATTTATATCGGTCAAAATCGTACGCGAGTGTCTCTCTTTTTACAAACTTCTTTACAAGCTTGTTACTATTCATAAGCCAAAGCTAAATGGGCCTCGTTAAATGATGAATTATTTATACACGACCTGTGGCATGCACACCAGCACATTGAATTATTTCATATTCTTGCGAACATAGCTGCTATGTGCTATAAAAACACTTCACTGCTACACAGTACTTGAATTAATGAAAAATAAACGATCAACTTAAGTACTTGAACTTGAGCTCCATTTGGTTGTGCTATGCTATGGACCAAGTTTGTTATGGAGAATATTTGCCATATATAACAAATTTTGTTGTTGTGATTCTAAAGAGGAGGTTTCCAATTAGTTAATAATCCCAAAAATAGTATGTTAAGAGCGTTCGATGAAAAGCTACCACACTCTCAAGTGGTGCCTCATTCTTGAAGGCACCATCCCCAGCCATAGGTCCCCTATTCCCCCTGCTGAGCGCTTATGCATGCTTACTGCTGCCATCAACCAAAATCCAGAAGTGAAAAACTGACTTGATGTGTTAGGAATGATTAAAGTTGAACTTTGCGTTTCGCCGAAATTTGGGTGATCTATTAAAACAGTTTAAGAATCTTAGGATAGCCTGTCAACAGTTGTAAATCCATGAGTTTTACTTGTGGGATCAAATACAACTTAGCACAGTTGTCCCTTTATATTTTGTCTACTTTAGTGACATCATTTCTGTAAAAGTTTCTGAGGTTTTAATGCAAATATCTAAGTAATGGGAATTTTTTGCAAAAATATGTAGGGTTGGCTGACCCACAGGTGCCAATACGACTCTGCAACCTTTTTTTTTATGTATGGCTGTCTACCATGGTCCGTCAAATTACAGTTAGCTTAAGTGGGTGGTAACGGTTGTTTTTGTTGTATAGCAGTACGCATTGCTGCACATGATTTGAAGCCTGAAGACAGTACTCATTTTCATCTCTCTCTTGCTCAGGGAGCAATAACCATGTTTTAAACTCCTGCAGGTGGACTTGGAGATGTTGCTGGAGCTTTGCCGAAGGCTTTGGCCAGGAGAGGTCATCGTGTCATGGTATGTTTTCTATAAGCCGTCTTCTCTCAATGTTTTTGGATAGAGATTCATCTAAGCTGCTAACTGTTGGTAAGTTCTGAAATCAACATGGAATGCATGCAGATGGCAATGGCATTAAAGTTTACAAAGTTACTTAATCCAGTAGATGACCTAAAATTGAAAAGTTATGTAGTTCAACTGAATGGGAGTAACAAGAGAACTCGTGGATACAATGACATATGTGCCTAGTATAAAACCTGAATGAATGAAAATTTCATAAGTAATCAGTTAGGGCAATCACTTGCTTTATAGCCTTCTCATATAGAATGGGTTGCTACCAGAAAATAAAAGGAAAAAAAAACTCGACCCGCGGGGGTTAAGACGACCTTGGGCGTTAATTGTTAAGAAGAAGATCTTCTCACGCAGATCGAGAAAACCCCCGAACCCCTGCTCCACCCTAACACAGCGGCATCATTGCCCGTGAGAACGACCCAACGACCTGGCAACAGCCTTTAGACCTGTGCTTTGGTAGTTTGGTTTATGGTAGCAGGCGAGGGAGTTTTTTTTCCCCAGCCTGAAATTCGCTCCCACTGGGAGTCGAACCCAGGACCTGAGGGGTGCTACTAGAGCGCTCTAACCGTCAGGCTAGAGGCCCGTTCGCACCAGAAAATAAAAGGATGTATTCAATTATTATGATATATTCAGCAGAACTCATATGGTATACACTTTTTGCCTGGTGCATGGATTGGCCTGAAACATTTCAGCAAGATGTACAACACAACTTGTTGGCATATGGTAACATGTACTACAGCTTAAATGACTTAAACTCTGAGCAGTACACATGTGCACTGTGGCCTTTCAGTATAGTAATTTTTATTGAAAAGAGGATATGTAGACCTAGAGTTGGTGCCAGATAATTAACTCATGTAGTATATCCCAAAGCAAACCTGCACTCGTATTTTGAGAGAATGTCAAGCGCTTCGCATTTCAAGAATAAATCTGCAATAGCTGAAATCAAGAGATGTATCATGTGTGATAACTGATAACAAGTAAAGTAAGGTGGTGTTTGGTTGGGAATTGTAATGGGCTAATCACAGTCATAAATGGACTTTGAAATACGTAGGTAGTACTAGCTAATAGTTCACATTTTCAGAGTCTTTAGATCACCCTGTAGACTACTATTTTGATGGGTACATTTGCATAAGTACTTGAATACTAAATATGCCATTCTTTCAATAGTACCTTTAGTAACTTGTTATACATGTGTATATTTTACAGGCAGTAGTGCCAATGTATCGAAACTATACAGAACCTCAACAAATAGGAGAACCAAGGAGATACCAGGTTGCAGGGCAGGTGTTTTCCAATCTTATGTTATAACAACTTTTAACTTGTTATAGTAATAGTTCCTTTTGAAAAAGATGTTATGTTTGTACAGGATATGGAGGTAATATATTATCATGCATACATAGATGGTGTGGATTTTGTATTTATTGACAATCCTACCTTCCACCATGTTGATAATGAAATTTATGGTGGAGACCAAACAGTAAGTAATGCATTCTTCTGGTTATTACCGCTTCATTGCATGTTTGCAGGTATCAAAAGCTGAGATATTTATGTTATGTAGCAGTCAGCTATCTGTTTCTCTTGCCTTTTTGGTTGCTTATGATTGAAACAAGTAGATCAATTTTTATCTGCAGGACATCTGGAAACGAATGGTTTTGTTGTGCAAAGCAGCTGTAGAGGTAAATTCTCTCATAACATTTTTTCTCTCCATGCAGAGCCACTCCGCAAGTAAATCAACACTTACCATGTTCTGTTTCACAATAAAAAACTCTGCTGCGAGAGAATCGTAACTGTAGTTGAGACTTGGATCCCAAGTCCTTCGGATTTTTTTTTTTGATGTGCAAAGCAAGACAGGTTGCCTTTCTCTCTTGATCTGTCTGGGTGCCTTTTTTAGGGAGAGATTTTTATTTTAAAAAAAGTGTGAGGATGGTATGGTACAAACTGTTGAGAAACCGTCGCTGGCGATCAGTCCGAACGATTTCTCTGCTTAGAACAAGAACGAATCAATCACAGAATCACAGAGAGAATAGATTGAACACACAGAGAGGTAGAGAGAACTCCCGGTCTTTCTTTATTGCTTTTCTTTCATGCGTACATAATGAGGGGGGTATGGCTCTCTATTTATAGTCTACGGTGGGGTGCCCAATTAGATCAGGACTCTTGGATAGAGTCCAAGTTTCCTAACACTTCCCCTTGGGCACTCACCCAACATGCTCATGCCTCGTCAAAACTCCATAAAAACCCAGTGGGAAAAATTTGGAGAAAGAGTACATGATACATGTGATGCTGCGATGCACGAATTGTCTCATTAAAAACCTTGGTCGAGAAACTTCATGGAAAACTCGTCAAGGGAAAAAGAGTACAATTCACCCAAATTCATTTGGTCAGCAAGACTTTATTTTTGGGTACTTAATCTTCATGATCAAGATTTAATAACGGGCTTGAGAGAATTCTCCCCCTGAATTCTGCACTTTTCTAAGTCTCATCATTTCAATCCCTCACACGCACCTTTCAAAGCTAGATGCGAGGAGTGACTTAGTGAACAAGTCTTAGTGTGCAGTACTCTAATCTTGTCCATCTTTGCAATTCATGAGCATAGAGGAACTTGGAGTTGAAATGCTTACATAGCCCGTCTGCACTTGTGCAACGCAAGCTGCATTATCTTCATGGATAATTGTGGGGGTTTGCACAATGTTCATCCCACATGACTGCTGGATGTGGTGAACCATTCGGCGGAGCCAAGCGCACTCTCGTGCGGCTTCATACAGTGCTATAATTTCTGAGTGGTTCGTCGAAGTAGCTACAAGGCTTTGCTTAGACGATTTTCATGAAATTGCAGTTCCACCACACAGGAATACATAGCCTGTTTGTGACTTAGCGGTATGCGGGTCTGACAGATACCCAGCATCTGCATAGCCAATCAAGTTCAGGTCTTGATTCTTTCTGTAGAACAATCCGAGGTCCTTGCTACCTTGGAGGTATCGGAAAATGTCCTTTATGCCCTGCCAATACCTTTTGGTGGGCTCTGCACTGTACCTTGTTCACAGCAAATGCAATGTCCGTTTTAGTGCAGTTTGCTAAATACATGAGTGCTCTCACTGCACTCAAGTATGGGAATTCCTGGTCTCAGGACTTCCTCCCCCTCTTCCCTTGGTCGGAAAGGATCTTTTTCTTGCTGTAAAGACCTACCAATCATCGGTACTTTCGAGGGAAATGACTTCTCAAAGCCAAACCTTTCGAGCACCTTCTGGGTGTAGGTCGACTGATGTACCAAGACTCCTTCAGGGACATGCTCAAGCTGCAGGCCTAAGTAAAACTTGGCCTTGCCCAAATCTTTCATTTCAAATTCTGACTCCAAGTAGGAGCTTGCTTCTTTTATGTCTTCGGCTGTCCCGATGATGTTCAGATCATCTACATACACAGATATTATACAGAACCCATTCTGGGATTGCCGTATAAATACACAAGGACAGTCTTCATTATTCGTTTAGCCTTTCTTGCAGAGAAAGTCGCTTAAGAGATTATACCATATTCTTCCAGATTGTTTCAGTCTATACAGTGACTTTCTGAGTTTCACACTGTACAGATTTCTATTTGCTCTGTCTTGGTTCGGGAGAGAAATTCCTTCAGGGACTCTCATGTAAGTCTCCGAATCCAAATTACCGTAAAGGTATGCATTCACAACATCCATCAATTTCATTTTCAAGTTCACTGCCATTGAGATCAAGTATCTAAAGGTAATTCCACTCATGACCGGGGGGAGTAGGTTTCTTCATAATCAACTCCAGGACGTTGAGTGAAACCTTGGGCTACCAGCCTTGCTTTGTATCTCACTACTTCATTTCTTTCATTTCTCTTTCGAACAAATACCCACTTGTGCCCAACGGGGTGTATGTTGGGAGGTGTGCGGCATACGGGCCCAAACACCTCTCTTTTATTCAGAGATAGCAATTCAGTTGCTATTGCCTTCTTCCAATCTTCCCAATCTGATCTTTTCTTACATTCAGTGAGCGATGCAGGCTCGGGATCAAGATCGATGATGGTGGCAATTTTCTTTGCGAAGTAGATATCGATATTAGCTGTTGTCCTATTCAGGGACTCTCCCGTGTGCACATAATTTATAGCTATTTCTTCATGAGTTGCTTCTTCTGGAACTTCATCTTGCGCATCGCTTCTTTCAATTGCGGTGGCAAGTCCCTTTAGCTTTTCGGCTCCGATGTGTGCGCACACATCCATGCCGATGGGGATATTCAGATCCGGTATGCCCTTTTTGGAAGGTGTCATACTTGTGCCAGGTCTCAACTGGCTCCCCTTCTCATTCTGGGGGACTTCAATGATCGGCTGTGATAAATCCATCTTATCCTTCTTCACCAGACGTCCCCGGTTACTAAGGATTTGAGGAACCGGAGTTCTCGTCCTTTATTTTTTTTTGAGGCCTCTGGACGAGATTAGGGATACCTTCTGCTTTATTTGGTATTTCAACCATCTCCGGTGCAGTGCGTGCAGGCACATGCGACTTAGTCACGCTCTTCAAATCACTAAAGTGATCAGGCAGCTGATTTGCTAATGCTTGCAAATCTATTTTGTCTTCTGGACTTCTATTGTCTTCTAGATTTCTCTTGTCTTCTGGACTTCTCTAGTGCGCGGGTCATTTGCATGGATTCCCCAAGCTTGCCACGTAATTTCCCGACATTCTTCATCAAGGGGTTGATTTCCTCCCCCTAATGTTGGGAAATTTTCGGTGGTGACACTTGCGCTAGTTGCATAGGTGAATGGATGCTGTAGGCCGAAAGTCTAAGGTTGATAAGATTCGCTGCATGCAGGACTGCGTGTCCCCAACATGTAGCTGCTAGATTTCAATTATGCAAGAGGTCGGGCAATAATTCTTTTAATTAAAGCCTCTGCCAAACCATTCTGGGTATAGACATACGGTACCGAATGCTCAACTGCAATTCCCATCACCATGCAATAATCATCAGATGCCTTTGAAGTAAATTCGTCGGCGTTGTCCATTCTAATGGACTTGATGTGATGTTCAGGAAACACATTTCTGATGCGAATGATCTGCGAGATCAATTTTTGCAAAGGCGTGGTTCCTTGTGGACAACAAAACCCACATATGACCCTAAGATGGGCTGAATGGGACCGCAAATATCTCCCTGGATACGTTCCAGGAATGCAGGGACTTCATCCTTCACTTTCAGAGTGTAGGGTCTAGTAATTAATTTCCCGGTGGCACATGCAGGGCACACAAAATCTTCATGATTCGGGAAATTTTTCACATTAATACTATGCCCATGCGTGTTATTTATTATGTTTCTCATCATCCTAAGATTTGGGTGGCCTAATCTGTCATGCCAGAGACAGAAGAGTTCAGAGCTTCTAAACACTGTTTTCAGAACAGTGTACGCTGCAGGCGCTTTAATGTTGGTATAATATAGCCGAGTGAAGGAAGTTTTTCTAATATTCTTTTGCCATTCTCTTCGCGCTTCGTGATGAGCAGGTATTCCTTACCGTACTCTTCTTTAGTCTCAACGTGGAGACCATTGGCGCAAATATTCTTAAAAATTAGGAGAGTTCTAGCCGATTCTGGGTACAATAAGGCTTCTTCAATGACCAGAGTTGTGCCTATTGTGGCTCTTCCCAAACCAATTATACATGCATCGCTTCTGGCGATTGTCGTAAGGCTGCTAGTGCTCTTACGAATCGACTGAAAATGCTCAATCTCTCTTAAGATGATATGCGTTGTGCCGCTGCTAGCTAAGCACACTTCCTTCATAGGGCGCCACACGTGTTCTAACATAGGGTATTTATTAATATGTATGAGAAGGCAATCAACACATAAATAAAATACTCCAATATCAGAACATATCATGCCATCATAAACTGAATAAATGAATGAATTCTTCAAATATCATCCAACCATCACGAGGAAATAACAATTCTTAAGTACCATCCATGCAAATTCTAACATATTCTTCCACACAAAATAAATGACAATTAAAGTCTGAATGCATTCTGTGCACTAGACTTCTTTTGTTATTTTTCAGGCGGTGACATCCTCTTTCAAGAGAAATCATGGCATTGGCTGCTTCTAGGTCGAAAAGGGGTGCTGCTGTCGTAATGGTCTCAAATACCATCAGCGTGGGCAGCTGCTCAGAATACTCCCCCTCAACCGATGCAGAGCGGGCTTCATGTGCCATTTGCCATCCCGTTTTGGCTTGCTAGCATTATTCTCATGTGGAGTATCTGATTTGCCTTTCTGGGCTGCGGCCATACCCTTCCTTCCCCTTCTCTTTATCAAGGGCTTTCGCACCTTGTAGCTCTCGGCGTTGGCTTCACGGCCAGCGGAGCTCCCAGGTGGCTAAGTGACGTAGTTCTTTGCGGAGAACTTTGTCCTGAGCCTCCGCAACCTGCATCATATCAATCAATTCGGCATATTCCTCATAGCCGTCTTGACGATAATTGCGTGCGGATTGTACTTCATTTGGGTGGAAGGATGACCTCAATTTTCTGTATTGGGGTACAAATCTTGTGCAAGGCAGAATTGTATTCCCCGACCGTCTTAAAGTCGGCTAACCTCAGTCTGGTCCACTCCTCTCTGCTTGAGGAAGAATGGTGTACTTTAGCCTCTCAAACCTGCTTCTTGGGTGCGGTCCAGAGTGCTAGCGCGCTATTCTCTACCATGTACTCATTCTTGAGAGTGAGGCAGAAGTGGTGCCTGAGAAAATGAAGTGCCTGATCATTCTCTTTAGGCCTGGGTTGGGCGTCATTCAGTCCACCAATCCCAATAGTCACGCGGAGCTTCCTGACTCCAAGCACAATCTCGACATCGGATGCCTATGTCAGATAGTTTTGGCCATGCTGGGCCAGCTCCTTGAACTTCTAGTTCGTGATGCTAGTCATCTAAATGTGTATAAGTCTACTGCTGGTAGACATGCATGGAATAATTCACTGCGGGTAAATAAATGGTACAAAAGATTCTCGTAATGTTTCATAATATTCTATGCATTTTCTATAATTTTACTGCTAATTTTAGTGATTAAAAGCAATTTTCAGCAATTACAATTAACCAAAACAGTAAATAAATACAGAAAATACAGAGAATAATAATGGCATAAATAAATAAGCTTCAAATGCTAAAAATAATGCAAAATTCGGATTCAAGAGGCCCTTTTATGCTAAAATATGAAATTTCAGCAAATTCTGCAATTCCTGGGGTTTTTACGCAAAAATCTCAGTTTAGAGAAAAATTCGCGCAATTTTCTGATTTACTGAGGGGTTTTCTGCAAAATTCTGGACCCACTCGAAAATTTGAGGGCTTATACGTAATTTTCAGAACTACGAGGCCTGTTCTGCAAAAATCAGGACTTAAATCAAATAATTAAGGGCCTTTTCGGTAATATACAGAAACTATGAGGGTTTTTCTACAAAATCCCGCCCCTCACCCGCTCGGGTCCCCCCTTTTTTTTCTTGCCGCTCGGCCCGTTGCTTTTTGGCCTGATTCGGCCCATCTCCCACCGGCCCACTCGACTGGATCAGAAGGGAGCTTTAGGGTTTCCTCCCTCATTCTTCAAGGGCGGCGGCGGCGGCAGCTCCCACCGAGCGGTGGCGCGCGGAGGTCGGCCTCGAGCTGCAGCTCGGTTGCGTCCGAGGCCAGGCGCATGCGGGCTCGTGGCGGCGCAGAGAGACCGGCAAGGCGGCGCGGCTGCTTCGGGCAAAGCCGGTGCGGTGGCGCCGGTGCGGCGGCGCAAACGCGTGCAGGCGCGGGCGGAGGGCGGCCGGTGCCATGCGGGGCGGAGGCCGGCCAGCGCCATGCGGGGCGGAGGCGGCCGGGTCAGATGGCAGCGCGGGCGGCTGGGGCCGGCGGAGGCGCCGTTCGGGGCGAGTGGCCATGCGGCGGCGGGGCCCGCGCGGTCGGGGCGAGCGGCCAGGCGGCGGCGAGCGGCGGAGGTTGGCCGACGCAAGGCGGAGCCCGGAACGGCGCACGAAAACCGACACGCTCATTCGGGCGCGGAGACGAAGAGGCAGCCGGCGCGGGCGCAGCCGCTTCGGGCGGCGCGAATCGGCCGGTGCGGGCGACCAAGCATCGATGTTCGGGAGCGAACCCCAGGCGGAGGTGGCCGGGCACCATGTACGCCGGCGGTGAGCTTGGCGACACCGTGCAGGGTGGCGAGCTCGAGGAAGGCGCGGGGCCGGCGGAGGCCGTTGGCGATGCGCGTGCGGGCTCGGTTGCGGCAAGCGGTCGGTCAACGCGCGTTCGGGCGCGAAAAACCCGAGGCGGCCGGGAAGGCGCTGAGGTTGAGACGAGGCGACGCGTGCTACAGCGGCGCCATTCGGGGCGGCCGGCGACGCGGCCCAAGCGGCGGCGGGGCCAAGCCGGCAAGGCGCGCTTCGGGCGCAGTGGTCGGCGGCGCCTTGCAGGACTTGCGCTCGGTCGGTGGGCTCAAGGCCGGCGGTCATCTGCGCCATGCGGGGCACGTGGATACCAGCGGCGACCAAGTGGCGTTGGTCTTCGGGCCAATCAAACGGCCATCCTTGCGGGAAAGGCAGTAGCTCCACCGGTCGACCCCGGTGTGGCGGGTGTGGCGGCACCGGCTGCTGGCCGGCAACCAGTGGTGCGCATGCAACGGCGAGGTCTGGTGGCCGGCGACCGACACCCCTTTTTTTCGTGCAGAAGCCAAACAGAGAATGCCAATTTCTTTTTTCATACAGTGATTATGCAGAATCAAACAAAAACCCATGCAAGTATTTTTCGTTTTCCAATCTAGATGCAATCAACATCTGCCCCTTTCACAATCTACCGATTGACATTGTGCCGGCGATTTCAGATCTGCTCATGGTAGATTTAGGGCGGATTTGCATCGTTCTACAGTGCAATCAACATCTACCCCGTTTCACAATCTACCGATCGGCATTGTGCCGGCGACTTCAAGTCTGCTCGCGGTAGATTAGGGCGGATTTGCACCGTAGAATTTTCAATCTAGAACGCGAAAGAAAATACAGATTCAAAAGCGATCTAGAAAATTCAATCTGTGCTTCGATGATTACCTCGTTCACCGGAGCGAAGTCGTGCTGATAACGTGTTGAGAAACCGTCGCTGGCGACCAGTCCGAACGATTTCTCTGCTTAGAACAAGGACGAATCAATCACAGAATCACAGAGAGAATAGATTGAACACACAGAGAGGTAGAGAGAACTCCCGGTCTTTCTTTATTGCTTTTCTTTCATGCGTACATAATGAGGGGGGTATGGCTCTCTATTTATAGTCTACGGTGGGGTGCCCAATTAGATCAGGACTCTTGGATAGAGTCCAAGTTTCCTAACACAAACAACTTCTAGCTACAAAAAGTTTCTCAAGTTTTTCCTTTCCCTACATTTTCCCACTCCCCCAATTCCCATTTGTAGGATAAGTAGTGGACGGCGGAAAAAACGTATGTAAAGTGCATAAAGTACAAAGACATAGGGGTGAAAACGGATTGGATAGTGTCTAAAGTCTAAACCATATTTGTATTTGTATTTGTAAACGAATATGAATATGAATCCAAATATTCTCGAATACGAATCGAATATTGTAACGAATATGAATTCGAATCGGATATCTACTCAATTCGGTCAGATCCGGATATCCTCATAACTTATGTAGTATGAAGATATTAATGACATTTTATCTTCGTACAATCACGTTTAATCATTCTAATTCATTTACTTCACCTAAAGAAACACAAATTCACGTTCAATTAAAAAAAACTCAATTAATTAGTCGTATTGTAATAACATATGCATATTGCTTCGTCGAATACGAATACAGATATGGATAGTCCGGATAAAACAACATTTTGGATGGTAAAAGTCTATACCATATTCGCGTTTATATTTTTTATGCGAATTCGAATACGAATATGATAGAAATTGTTAATCGGATGGAAAATCCTATATCATATTTGCATCTTATCGAATACGGTAACCGAATAATACGGATAATTTGTATCCACTTTTCACCCCTACAAAGACATATAACATAGTCACTCCTTTAAAGGCATTGTTTGTAACAGGCCTTTCTTGAACCCTGTTATTTCTCAATAATTGTCATCTGTCTTCCTCAATATGCTTATAGAGAACATAATTACCTTGATCTAGGTTCCATGGTACGTTCCATGTGGTGGTTTCTGCTATGGTGATGGAAATCTTGTGTTCATTGCGAATGATTGGCACACTGCACTACTGCCCGTTTATTTGAAGGCTTATTATCATGACAATGGTTTCATGATATATGCCCGTTCTGTTCTTGTGATACACAATATAGCACATCAGGTAAGTTTGTTTCTCCTTGGTCTTACCTTTCATGTCTGATATGTATTTCTCCCACTTTTTCACTATGTATTCCATGGGTTTTACTTCTAGCAGTTTATGGAAAATTGGTTAGTTATCCATTCTATAGAATAAATATACTAAGGTAAACAATCTAGTACTGCATATTTGTCCTCAATGGTAGATGGCATGAGTGTATAAAGTAACATATTTCTAGCTCCCTGTTAGATGTTTAAATTATCTACTTATCTACGAGAGGAAAACTGTTTTGAGTTGACCATTAGAGCTTTCTGATGCAAGATGCAACATGACAATAGGTATTTGAAATGTTAAAACAAAGGTTAACATGCGAGCGATGTCCATGGAGATGGGCATGATTTCAGATAGGAATGGCACTAAGTGCTATAGCCTTGCAAATTCACACACAGAAGTTAGGGAGTTATTTCAGAGTGACTAAAGCAAATAATGGCCGTGAATACAGCAAAACATGCACATCCAATCCTCATAAGGATCCAGCAAAGATAGTTTTTACAGGAGACTGCAAAAAGTATCTAGTTAGTTTACATTGTCTTCGTAAAAGGTAATTCTTTGCAGTGACCACAAAAGTATCAGTTAGCTTATGTTTTCTTCCTAATTGCTTCTGTTTTCTTGCCTTACATAGTTATGTACTTCCATATATGGATACTAATTCGACATTCTGTGCAGTTGTTGTGCTTGGTGTTTCATTGTAGCCATTGTTATTTTATCAATATATTATCCATATTGATAAATTAGCTTAATTTCTCCTCCAGGGTCGTGGTCCGATAGATGACTTTTGTTACCTGGATTTGCCCGGTCATTACATGGACCTTTTCAAACTTTATGACCCATATGGAGGTGATCATCTAAACATTTTTGCAGCTGGCATTAAAGCTGCTGACCGTTTGCTTACTGTTAGCCATGGATATGCATGGGAGCTCAAAACACCTGAAGGTGGTTGGGGCCTTCATGGGATCATTAATGAAAGTGATTGGAAATTTCAAGGCATTGTAAATGGTATTGATACAACTGATTGGAATCCTAGGTGTGATGTCCATCTACGGTCTGATGGATACACCAACTATTCTATAGAAACTGTTCAAACAGGTAAAGCAGAATGTAAGGCGGCGTTGCAGAAAGAACTTGGTCTCCCGGTTCGTGGTGATGTTCCAGTGATTGCTTTCATTGGACGGTTAGACCATCAAAAAGGTGTAGACCTGATAGCAGAAGCAATGCCATGGATAGCTGGCCAAGATGTACAGTTAATAATGCTGGGTACTGGAAGGCAAGACCTTGAAGATACATTGAGAAGGCTTGAGAGCCAGCATTTTGACAGAGTTAGGGGGTGGGTTGGTTTTTCTGTCAGGTTGGCTCATCGTATGATCGCAGGGGCTGATATACTATTGATGCCATCAAGGTTTGAACCATGCGGGTTGAACCAGCTCTATGCCATGATGTATGGGACTGTACCAGTAGTTCATGCGGTCGGTGGTCTCCGAGACACCATCCAGCACTATAATCCCTATGAGGAGGTTGGACTTGGTTGGACCTTCGAAAAGGCAGAGGCAAACAGAATGATTGATGCGCTAGGGCACTGCTTGAACACATACAGAAACTACAAGACTAGTTGGGAGGGACTCCAAGGTAGAGGGATGATGCAAGATCTAAGTTGGGACAATGCTGCTAAACTCTATGAGGATGTTCTTGTTGCTGCCAAGTATGTCCAAGAATCTATGTGACCGTTGAGCAGTCCATATCTGCTGATGGTTTGTCATTCACAGACTGGAAGGCATTCTTCTTGTATCAGTCACTGGGTGCTTCAACTCAAAGCTCTCGGTGCATCATGCAGCTGTCTGCTTGCCCCATATCCCAAATTGGTCATGTTGGGTAGAAACTGGATGACCAAAATTTTCTTGTCAGAGCTTAGATCACTTCCAACAAGGCACATTGTGACTTTACTTCCCAGACGAACACAGTGGAAGAGGTCTTTCTTGGAGAGAGAGGTAAACAACACAAAAGATTCATCGGTATATATCATGAATTTCTGAAGCGGCTTCTGATTTCATTCTTGTGATGGGCGCAGGCTCAGTTCGATGCTTTAGCGCAGCAAAATAGCAGCTAGCTCTGAAAAAGTTGTTTCATTTACTGGAGAGTTTGGTTGTACTTTCACCTAGGATTTTGTTGTTCGGTTCTCCGATTTTTCGAGAATGACATGTAGTCATGTAGATGATTAGCATCTACCCCAATGTGCCCAGATGAGAGACGAGCCGGTGGACATTTCCATGTAATTAATTTTTATTCGTCCGTTGCTCTGGGCTGAGAAGTCTGTACTCGCTTGCCCCTGCTGCTTGTACCATGCTTGAGTTTGGATGGCAGTAGCTTGCGTCTTTGAGACATTCAAGTTTATAATGTCAAGATCCAGTCGCACATGAGAAGGCATGCAAGCTTATGTCGTGCATGTTGGCAAGCCCGTAGGAGGGAAATGACGGATGCGTGGACTACGAGGAAGAAGGTGGTCCAGCACCAGAGAAAAGGAATCACCATCCTCCAATGCAAACTTCACCTGCCAAGTTCCTTCCGCAAATGGGATTCTTCCTCCTCCAACTCCACGCCCCTCGGTGCCTGGACCGCCTCTAGACCTTGCTCACTCTGCGTCGCCCCCTCATCATGGCTTCAACGAGGGCGGTGGCAATCCGCCAAACCCTTCGCTAAGAGGAGCGGTGCGCTTGCTGTTGACACCAATTTTATCTGGAATTTTTACGGCATATTACCTTCCAAAATTTTTTGTGTGCCGTACATATTACCATCAAGTAGCGAATTTTTATGACATGTTTGTGGTGCAAGTGAAAATCTTGCGTCAAATTTTCAGCTCATTCGGAGCACATATCTCACTCGAGTAGGATAATACGGCTGGATGACGTACGCAAAGCACAAGTCTACCTTCCAGGATTTTGTGTGTGCTACATATTACATTTGAGTGGCGAATTTCTACGGTATGATTGTAGGGAAAGTGGAAAGTTCACGTCAAATTTTCAGCTCATTCGAAGCACATATACTCACTCGAATAGGATAATACGGCCGGATGACGTACGCAAAACACAAATCCGCCTTCCAAGATTTTTTGCGTGCTGTACATATTACATTTGAGTGACGAATTTCTACGGTATGATTGTAGGGAAAGTGAAAAGTTCACGTCAAATTTTCAGCTCATTCGGAGCACATATACTCACTCGAATAGGATAATACGGCCGGATGACGTACGCAAATCACAAATCCGCCTTCCAAGATTTTTTTGTGTGTGTGCTACATATTAAAATCGAGTGGCGAATTTTTATGGCATGTTCGTGGTGAAGTAAAAGTCTCGTGTTTAATTTTTAAGTCATTCGGAGAACAAATGCTGCTCGAATAAATTGATATAATCAGTAGACGTACGCAAAAGCAAAAAAAAAATCCATGCCAATAGCCATATACGCTCACGTGCTATATGCATGCATAAAGGCAAATCAAAATATTTATGAGAACTAACTGCCCTCTCCATTAAAAAAAAGGGGAAGTTACCACTACCAGACTGGGGCCACACACACAAGAAAAGACTCGGTCCAAATTAAGAGCTTGCATGCATGCATGATCAAGCCAAATACGTTTGCATGAGGGGGAACTAATGGCCCACATGGCTGTCAAAAAGCACTTTTCCCACGTGGTAAAGAAAGTGGTTGCATGCATCATGGAGTTAATTATCTTCTCAACTACTAAAACTAACAAAAATGATAATGAAGCCCACGTCCAGCACGTTTGCATGCTTGTGAGGCTTCAATAGCAATAGCAAAAAAAAAAATTATTAGGAAAAGAAAATCAAAGTAAGAAGTTACCATAACTTCTCTTCATGAACCACCCCTCACCCTTGCTCTATAAACAGGGGGTAATGGTATAGAAAAGAAAAGGGCTAGAGAAGGAAAGGGAGGAAACGCTGGCCATTTGGAGAGAAAAGGAAGCATACACAAACACTAGAGAGGGAGGGCTACACAAGTAAAGGTGAAATTCTTGCTCTTCTTTTCTCTCTCTCTCTTGCCCTTAGGTTCGGCCATTGTGGTACAAATCAAGGCTTCATTTTTTTCTTCTTTTATACTTTTGCCCCCTTGGTTCGGTCCCGTTAGGCGGATACAAACCCGAAGAACGAGTGCTTGATCTCTCGTCTCTTAGGTTCGGTCCCCTACAAATGGATACAAATCAAGGCGAGGCATGAAGACCTCATCTTCTTGGTTCGGTCCCGTTAGGTGGATACAAACCCAAAGAACACGGGCCTGATCCCTCGTCTCTTAGGTTCGGTCCCCTACAAATGGATACAAATCGAGAGTGAGAAGATTGAAAACCCCATTACCTCAATTCGGTTCCCTCAAATGGACACGAATTAGGGGTGGTTGCATGCTACAAAAAATAATAAAAATGCATGAACAAATGTTAAAACAAAAACCAACCTTCGCCTCGGTTACGCTACATGCTAGTGGTAATACAAGGTGGAGCAAAACACTTAATTTCTATTACACGACATACTCAAAATCTATGGCATGTTAGGAGTAATATAAATATTAAAACAACAAATTTCATCTTGGTTACGCTACATGCAAGCGCTCGACATTCGCAAGCGCTATGCAATGCTAGTAGTAATACAAGGTGGGGCAAAACAATAAAAAATATAAAATGATGACATACTTCTATTATGCTACATGCCTAGAATATATGGCATGTAGTAATACAAATGTTAAAGAAATAAACTTCACCTCGGTTACGCTACATGCAAGCGCTATGCAATACTAGTATTAATACAGGGCGGAGCAAAACAAAAGTAAAACAAGATAATGAAACACTCAAATTACACTACGTGCATAAAATTTGTGTCACGCTAGCAATAATAAAATATTTTGTTAAGAAAAACTAAACTCCAATCAGGCTACCCTCATAAGTTCAACAAAATTAAATGCTATGACGTGTTAGCCAAAATAATATGAATACAACTGAAATACTCAGAAGACATAGGGGTCAATATCCAAATGAGGCCTTTTTATAGCTTAAATCAATAAAAAAATCGAGTTTGGCATACATATTCCCCACGTCAAAAAAGGGAGACAAATATATGGCTTCCTTAAGCTAGCTTACGTATGCACGCAAGAGTTAAAATCTTTTAGCAAAATAAGTTGCAGCATTCATGAAGGGATTAATTATCTTCTCAAATTATTGAAATTAATTATTAAAATGGTGATAATACACAGAAAAGCTAAAAATAAATTCCATGCAAACAACCATGTACGCCCACATGACCTGCATGCTCGTGTGCTGTAGTCCAGGAAATAGAGGTTTCGGCAGTCTCTGATAGCAAAGAAAAAAATGCTAAAGAAATGAAAGCTATTAAGCCCACGTCTATACTAAGGTTGCATGCATGCATGGTCCATTAATTAGTTACCTTGCTTGTTGATTAGCCTGTTAAAGATCAAGACAAATAGCACTCGCATGGAGGTTCTCCGCTGCCAGAACCAATCACAATGCTTCAATTGTTCACCCACAATAATATAAATACAATTGAAATAACCCCTCGCGCAAGCATCCATCAGCGACGCCAAGATTGAAGACCTTTTCTTTCATATTTTTGTAATAGTCATATGTTGTAATTTGTTGTAATGTTTATGTTGGAATTCTTAATCAGGGGTTTTCTCGCAAAGAGATGTAATTAACAGTATTTTTATGTAAATGTATTAATTCTGGAAGTAATGGACCCGCAATACCTGATTCCTTTGTCTCATTTTCAATTAAATTTAATTAACTTGTCTCTAATGACGCGGACGCGGGTTCACGCCCATTTTCCCGTCATCAGATTCTGGCACGCCCGGTGGGACATACTTTTCCCCTCATCTTTGAATTCCAACATCAAAGTGCAACATATGACAATTAAATTGATCATGTCGCTGGTATATATGTGTGTGTGTATGCAAGAAGGTTAATATATGGTTTTCTTTATATGAAGGGATGGCGGGGCGAGTTCAACAATTCGTCACGCTACGCTTTGGGTTGCTGTGGCTAGACGTGCCGGTGGGGCCTTTTCAAGCTATCACTAGTGCAAGTTCACTGCAAACCATAGCTGCGTCCCCGGCTACAGCAAACCACGAGCATGAAGTGACTTCTGCACGTCAGGATGGGCTCATTCCTGTCCTGTCCAAGTCGGCCAAAAGGAGGATGAGGGCAGCAGCAAAGGCTTCAGGAGCCACCTCACATGATCAGCATCTCAACATACGTGAGGCCGATCCCTTTGACTCGGTTCCTGTGGGCTTTTCTAAAGAAGCACGTGCCAGGTCTAGAAGCCATGAGTCATCATCAAGGTTTCGTCGTGCAACACTTGATGAGTGGCCTATCCGTGCGAAGCAGATGGGTCCATCGAAAATGACGCCGCGTGGACAAGCTGCGACTTCTTCCCCAACAACTACTAAATCAAAGGGAGTGCTTTCTCCGTCAACACCGTCTGCAATACGGGGGGCAAATGCACACCCAGTATTGAGGGCACATGCTTCATCAACATTGAGCACAAGCCCATCCCAGATTTCTCATAAGCTGCTGGGGGCGAGCTCGTCAAAGCATGCCCTAAGCATAGAAGGGGTGACTCCTTCTAGGACTGCAGCTATGGCTACGTCACCGACGCCAAAAAGAAAGGCGATGATGCTGGACCAACCCCATTGTCCACAGCCAAGCGGCAAATGAAAGGTTGTGATGGTGGATAAACATTACCACCAACAGCTCATGAACAAAGGGAAGGTTGCAATAATAGAGCATATTGCGTCCGAAGGAGGGCCATGTCATGCACAAACTCAACTCTGAGCTGATGCGTCGGAGTTCATCCCTTCGCTGGCCAACAAACCCAGCAAATCCATGCCTAAACCGAACCACAAGCGTACGCTCCTGTGGCAAGGAGTGTACCTCACTCCTGGTGACATCAAGATGGGTCACATGAATCCAACGGCTACAATCTCAGATCCTTTATCGTCATCTACCCCAATTCCACAACCTTCCTTTGATGGCTCATTTTCTCCGTCACGGCATCGTCGTTGTCAACGCAATGCTCGGCGTGCGTGGGTTGATTTCCCTATGGCAATTGACCCTATCGTGGCAAGACATCAATGTGAGCAAGTGGGCACCACCATTTGGAACAGGGTAAGGAAGAACCGACTGAGGATTCGAGGAAGAATGAATCATGCCCTGGATTCATATATCACACGGAGTATCTGCCAAACCCTAAGGGAGATGCTTCCAGGCGCATCCGCATCCGCAAATGATGTTGGAGGTGCTATTATGCGGCGAGCGGAGGCCTTCACTAAATGGCCAGAATACCAAGAATTCATTGAGCAAGACCCTCGGCGACAAAACTATGTCACCCAGGCTACTCGTGCACGTGCAAAACGAGAAGCCTACAAGCAGAGGGAGTTGGCAATGCGAGCTGACTCTAAATCTAGCAAAATTCAAGGGGCAAACTCTCCTTCATCAAGTCATGGTGGCAATACCCAAGTGGCGAAGAAGCTAGCAAGCACACCCAAGAAGGCGGCAACAATGATGGCTCCTTGGACAACTCGAAAGAGGGCCTCAAAAATGCAGCTGAGTTTTTTCTTTCGATGCCGGTCGGAGTCACAGAGGTGGCAGATGATACCAGCGAAGCATCTTCAACATCGACACACTTCAAAAGAAAGAAAGCCCGAAAGAATGTTGTAATGGGTCATCGTCCTGTAACTCGTAGTCAAGCAAATTCGGGTAATGAAGAGCATGATTCGAATTACTCAGGGTCTCATAATCCCCTCCATAGTAATTCATCTTCCTCTCCTGAAAATGAACCCCAACATGATATAAACGCTTATGAATTGCGTTCCCGTAGTTTTGAGCCAAGCTACGCGGAACAAGTTCTTGCGACAAATGAAACACGTTCAGTTGAGGAGCAGCTAGCCCAACTTACAGCTGCACTTCAGCAAAAAGAAGATGAGTTGGCTTCTTTACACAACCAAATAGCTAATAATACAAGACGGGATAATGACATACATGATACTGCAAGTCATCATAGTCATCAATCATCACCTGCAATTAGCCTTGAGGCGATCCAAAAGATGATTGCTGAGGGGGTTAAAGCCCAGTATATGCAAACTCATTACTCGATGCGTCCGGGGTATGTTAAGCCATACCCACCAGACGTTGACATGGTGTCTTTCCCAAGCAATTACCGCCAGCTGCAATTCAGCAAATTCAATGGAACCGGGTCTCCTCATGAGCATATAGCTCATTTTCTTGCAGCCTGTCAAGATACAACCCATAACGGAGCACTTCTCTTATGACAATTTGTGCAGACGTTGTCTCGTCCAGCCTTCACATGGTATAGTAAGTTGGCACCAGGATCAATCAAGACATGGGAGCAAATGCAAGATACTTTTCTCGAGCGCTTCTATAGCACTCAAAGAATAGTAGGCATCACTGAGTTGACCCAAATAGAGCAAAGAACAAATGAAAAGGCTGCTGATTTTATTAACAGGTGGAGAAATTTAAGCCTCCATTGCCCACAGCCAATTACCGAGCCAGAAGCGGTGCGGATGTGCATGAATAATCTGTGCCCTGACATGGCTGTTTATTTGCAAGGTGTACGACCTGTCACTTTTGAAGAGCTTGCCTCTAAAGCTACAGATATTGAGAATTACATGCAGCATGTCGCACGTCGAACAAAGACATTCAACAAGCCTGTAGAGAAAGGCGGCCAACGTGATAAGTTGCCTGCCAAGCCAAAGCAAGTGCAAACAATGGAGGCGACAGCGGTGATTCCACAGTTGCAGCCCAGGGGAGCCACCACAAGAAATCAAGAGCAAAAGGGAATGCAAACTCGCAGGAGGCCAACCCTTAGTGAGCGACAAAACAGAGAATATTCCTTCCCAAATGAGGAAGTCGATGACTTATTTATGGGCTTACAGGAGTTGAATCTCATAGAGCTCCCTAACCCAAAAAGGCCTGAAGAAGCTTCTGTAACATCCTGATTTTCAGAGCCTTTTTGAAGCTTTTAAAATAAAATTCACCATTTGAATTTTTCTGGAATTAATTAAAGCTTAAATGGAATTTTTATGAATTAAAAGGATTTAATATGCTTAAGTCAAACATTAACATTTGCCAAAAGTATTTTATTTGAGTTCCTTGTGTCTCAAGGATTTTTCTGGATTTTTTCTGGGATTTTTCTGGATTTATTTGCTATTTTCTAGAGCTCAAAAAGAATTATTTGAATTTCTGGAAAAAAGAAAAGAAAAAAAGAAAACCCTAAACCGGCCGGTGGGCCGAAACCCAACGAACCGGCCCGGTCCGACCGCCGGCCCAGCCCGCACCCCGCCGTGCCACGCGGCGCGCATCCGCGCGCGCCCGCACCCGCCTCCCTCCGTTGGATGGACGACACGCGTCGCCCATCCGAGCGCCTCCCCTCGCCCGCGCGCCATCGCTGCCGCCCGCTCGCCCGGTTCCACTGACAGGTGGGGCCCACCTATCAGAGACCGAGTCCGGCGGGGACTCGGCGTCCGTGCCACGTCAGCCCTCGCCGCCCGCCTCGGTTCGCGTGCCCCGCCCGCGCTGCCGCCTTCGCCGTCGCCGCCGTCGCCCGCGCCGCCGCCTCCGCCGTGCGCCGCCGTCGGCCAGATCCGCCGCCGCCAGGCCGCGTCGCCGTCGTCGCCTCCGCCGCCTTCGCCGTCGCCGCCGTCGCCCGCGCCGCCGCCACCGCCGTGCGCTGCCGTCGGCCAGATCCGCCGCCGTCGTCGTCGTCGCCGGTGAGCCCGCTGCGCCCTCGGTTCCGCCGTCTTCTCGGCCGCCGTCGCCGCCGTCGTCGTCGTCGCCGCCGCCCCGCGCCTCCCCGGTCGCCGGCCAGCCGCCGCCGCCTCGGACACCCGCGCCTCGCGCCCGCGCCCGCGCGTCTCCTCGCCTTCCCGTGGATCGAGTCCACCGTGAGCCGTGCCACTGACAAGCCGGGCCCACCGGTCAGTCGTGGTCCGTGGACCCGTGAGCCGATCTGGCCACGTCAGCAGCCGAGTCAGCCGAGCCACGCCAGCCCTAGGCCGACGTGTCATGCCACGTCAGCGCCACGTGGATGCCACGTCAGCACCCGAGGACCCTCAGCTGCCACGTCAGCCCTAACCGCACACGTGTCCTGCCACGTGGTCGCCACGTCAGCCAGCCGCTTGCGCAAGCCGCACAGTCAGCCGCACTGTTCCGTGCGCCGAGTTCACCGTGGACCTGTTCTCCCGTGCGCCCGGTCCACAGCACAGTGCACTTTTCTAATTTTCCCGATTTTCTGTAGATTTAATTTTCCAAGAGCCCGTTCTCCCTCGTCCTAGCTCCGATTGACCCCGTTCTTTTTTCTAAATTCATCTAAAATTGAGCTCTACCTTTTGGTTCAGGTTTGAAAGTTTTTGGAGTTCATTTGAATTTATTTGAATTTATTTTGTCTCTTTGTTTCGTTTTCTCTCTCGTTAGATCACGCGTTCGAGGGAGCCGCCGTCAGATTTGAAGATCAAGAGCCGTCAACTGAGCAAGGCCAAGGCAAGTCGTGTTCCTTTGATCATGTTGAACCCAGTTTGCAATCTATTATTTAAATATTTTGTTTTAAATTATCTTGCATCGCTATTTTTATTCAAACCCTTGTATTGGTAGTTATCGTCCCAATTGGTTATTTCCCTCCTTGATATTTTGGAATACCTTGATGCCATTGACACCATAGGTTGGGAAACTTAGTAGTGATGCTATGTTACGATCACATTGGGTTGGTACGATTAGTGTGCTTAGCCATGCTTTTATTATCGTTTGGGTTCATCATCACATGTGATTAATTAATTTGACTTAATGAGATATTGAATTGTGGTTGGTGCCATAATGAATCGTGGTTGGTGCCACCGTTATAAAATTTTGTGCCGTGACGTTGGTGCGTCATCGGCAGTGGTTATACAAAATTGGTTTTCACTCGGGCGAGTGATCGTGCAGTAAAGGGGGAAGTGTTGGAGCACTTCGTGGGATGTGGTAGTCTCGCCCGAGAACACTTAAGGACTTAACTTTGTGCGCCATTGATCTGAGTCTTACCGTGCAAACCACATGTCTGGTATGGGACAGACCTGGCTGATTAATTTGGGATGTTTCAATTTCAATCTCGCTGGGATGAACATGGTTGCTGATTTCCATGAGGCGCAAGGGGGGGTGTGATGCGAAACCCTAGCGGGCGGGATTGGGTTGGAATTGAACATTGTAAAGGCCTTGTTGTGATTTCCTTAGCGCGAGGCTAATCACATCGTGTGGGTACAGTTGTGCAACCTCTGCAGAGTGTAAAACTATTCGAATAGCCGTGTCCTCGGTCATGGACAATGCTCGGTGATTTCACACGAGGTATAGTTACTCTTGGAAAACTTGTAGCTGGTCAGTGGATGGTTAATTCACTGTTGGTTTGGTTTGTGGATGGGAGGTCCATAAGTGGTTTACCTTAAATTCCTTTGATTATTCATTATTGTTTTATTTACAATTCGCCTTTAATCTATTTATGATATTTCCAAATGCTGTTTATGCAAATTAACCCTTTTAGCCTTCCATTGGTAAGCCTTGCATATTATATTGCATTTATTTGTTACAAACGGCTTGCTGAGTACCAATGTACTCACGGCTTTATGCCCCTGTTGCTCAGTTGAGGAGGAGGAGTATCACCAGCAGGAGGTTCCAGAAGGAGAGTACTTCGACGTCTTCGCGGATTAGGCTTCGTTCTCCACTCGATAGCCTGTGGGCGTGTCGTTTGGCTGCTGCGCTTTCTTTTGGATTTCCGCTGCTAGTTTTTGTTAAGCCCTTCGGGCTAGTCTATTGTAAGCTTGACCATAAGGTCGTACTCTGATGATTATCAATATAATTTGGTTTTTCCTTAGAATATCGTGATATGGATGATATTTATCTTTGTTCACACTGTGTGCACTAGCGTGATCCTGGACTAGTGCAGAATACACAGGAGAGTCCGGATTTGTATATTCGGGTCTCTACAGAGATGGTATCAGAGCTATATCGACTGTAGGACGAAGCCCTAATTAGAATGGTCGAATTAGTCAAGTTTTCAAAATTTATTTTCTAAATCAAATCAACCAAATGCTTATCTAGTACATCTTTATTTTTACCTCATTCTTAGGATTCTTGCTCCTTGCCTCCTCTGAAATATTGTTTTCGAAATTCAATTTGACTTCTTATCCCTATAAAGTCTATACATGTCTCGAGTGTCCCTCGATCAAAGTGAAAGCTGGTATGGAATACTTCAAGCTGTGCTGGGAAGTCGAGATCAAGGAAGCACCCCAATGTTCCAAGACAAGATCGAAGACTGCCGTGAAGATCGAGAGCCATTAGATTAAAACCATACCATAGTTTTAGCATCGTGTAGACCGTTTTGCTTTTTCTTGCAGTTGCGTGTGATGTGAGCTGCAAATTTTGCCCTTAAAAGCATTATATTGCAATCACGTCAATCTTTTATTGGTGTTATTTCCCCGGTTTTGCTGTTAGCCTTTTTCGGCTAAGTGTTTGCTTAGTTCAGGTTGCCATTAGCTATTCCCCTTAGACGAGTTCACCGCTTACCTCTGCTTTTCCCTCTTATCTACTGAGCCTCAGAATGTCAGTTCTCAGCAAATGGTCTTTCTTTTCAGAGCAGCAGCAAGATGGTTGAAACCAGGAACTCCGCAGGTCGTGAGCAGACAAACCAGAACCCAGGGAGCAGTTCCACTCAGCCACCCCAGGCAATTCCGCCGACCCTGGACCCCGCTCTCAGTCAGTTCCTGATGGCCCAGACCCAGATGATGCAAGCAATGATGCAGAATATGAACAATATGGCTCAGCGTCAGCACCCAGGGGCAGCAGCACCCCAGGCCGCCCACCAGCAGTCCCGCTTTGCAGAGTTTATGAGGACGAGGCCGCCTACCTACTCCAGTTCTTTAGAACCTTTGGAGGCAGACGACTGGATCCGTTCAGTAGGGAAAAAGCTGAACTTGGCCCAGTGCACAGACAGGGAGAGAGTGTTGTATGCAGCACACCAGCTAGAGGGACCTGCAGCAGAGTGGTGGGAGAACTACTGTGACGCCCACGAGGACCAGAACAACATTTCTTGGGATGAGTTCTACACCGCTTTCCGTCACGCCCATGTCCTAGATGGGGTGATGGACATGAAGAAGGAGGAGTTCCGTGAGTTGCAGCAGAAGAACATGTCAGTGAGTGAATACCTCAATAAATTCACTCAGCTAGCTCGCTATGCGCCTGAGGATGTAGCCACAGATGAGGCTCGTCAGAAGAGGTTCCGGAAAGGCTTGAACCCAGGTTTGAAGGTGCAGGTCGTGGGCAACGACTATGCCAGCTTTCAGCAGATGGTGGATAAGGTCATCCTAATTGAGGACAGTCGCCGCGAGCTCGAGGAGTCTCGCAAGAGGAGGATGGCTCAGCAGGGATTACAGTCTCACCAGGCTCAGAGGCAGCGTTTCAGCACTTACCAGCCTGCTCGAGTGCCTCAGCAGCAGCAGCAGCAGTCAGTCTTCAGGACACCAGCCCCAGCGCCATGTCCCCAGCAGTCAGCGCAGAGACCTGGTGGATCTGGTGGTCAGCAGCAAAGGAACGCCAATCCAGCAGCGTCTGTTACTTGCTACAAGTGTCATGAGCCAGGACACTATGCTAGCAAGTGCCCCCAGAGGCAGGGCCCCACTCCAGTTCGCTTCGACTTGGGAGCCACACCAGGGCGGACGCCTACTCCAGGAGCAGGGCGTGGAACACCCCAGGCGCCAGGTCAGGGCAGCAGGACTCCGCAGGTGGTGAGAGGTCAGGTGAACCACGTCACTGCAGAGGAGGCCCAGGCAGCACCAGATGTCGTGATCGGTAAGTTCTTAGTCCATACAGCACCTGCCACAGTTTTGTTTGATTCTGGAGCTTCCCATTCGTTTGTTTCTCGGAGTTTTGCTTTAAAGCATCAGTTGAAAATTGTTACTCTGGGATCTATTCATTTGATCCAATCCCCCGGTGCGGAGTTGAGCACCAACCTAGGCTGTCCCGGAGTTCAGATGGTCATCCAGGGAGTTGAGTTCAGAACGGACTTGATTGTCTTGGATATCCAGTCCCTAGACGTGATCTTGGGTATGGATTGGCTCAAGAAGCACCAAGCAGTTTTATATTGTGGGAGCAGAGCAGTGACTTTGACCAGCTCCGACGGGAAGAAAGTGCAGTTTTCAGCTAGCATGAATCAGCCAGAGCAAGTAATGGTTTGCCAGATCAAGGGGATTCAGTTGGAGGATGTGCCAATTGCCAGGGAGTACCCCGATGTGTTTCCAGATGATCTTCCAGGGATGCCACCAGAGCGAGAAGTTGAGTTTCTGATCGAGTTGGTACCCGGTACCGCTCCGATTTCCAAAAGACCCTACCGGATGCCAGCAAATGAATTAGCGGAACTCAAGAAGCAGATTCAAGAGCTTTTGGACAAAGGTTATGTCAGGCCCAGTTCATCCCCGTGGGGAGCGCCAGTCTTGTTTGTGAAAAAGAAGGATGGCAGTCAGCGCATGTGCGTGGACTACCGAGCACTTAATGAGGTCACTATCAAGAACAAGCACCCGTTACCCAGGATCGATGATTTGTTTGATCAGCTCAAGGGAGCAGGAGTTTTCTCCAAGATTGACTTGAGGTCAGGTTACCATCAGATGAGGATTCGACAGGAGGACATACCTAAGACAGCATTTTCGACTCGTTACGGTTTGTACGAGTTCACAGTGATGTCTTTTGGTTTGACTAATGCTCCAGCCTATTTTATGTACCTGATGAATAAGGTGTTCATGGAGTATTTGGATAAGTTTGTCGTTGTGTTTATTGACGACATTCTAATCTACTCTAGGGATGAGAAAGAGCATGAGGAACACCTGAGGATGGTATTGCAGAAATTAAGGGACCACCAGTTGTATGCCAAGTTTAGCAAATGTGAGTTTTGGATGAAGGAAGTCGCCTTCCTAGGCCATGTGATGTCCGCAGAGGGAGTTGCTGTTGATCCCGGAAAGGTCAAGGATGTTTTGGACTGGCAGTCACCTTCTTCGGTGACCCAGGTCAGGAGTTTTCTAGGTATGGCCGGTTACTACCGTCGTTTCATCGAGGGATTTTCCAGTGTAGCCAAGCCACTTACCCAATTGCTCAAAAAGGAGAAGAAATTTGTTTGGACGCCCGAGTGCGAGAAAAGCTTTCAGAAGTTGAAGGAGAGTTTGACCACAGCCCCAGTGCTAGTGTTGCCAGATTTAAACAAGGATTTTGAGATTTATTGCGATGCCTCACGCAAGGGTTTGGGTTGTGTGCTGATGCAGGAAAAGAGAGTGGTAGCGTATGCCTCGCGCCAGTTGAGACCGCATGAGGAGAATTACCCTACCCACGACTTGGAGCTAGCAGCTGTAGTGCATGCTTTAAAAATTTGGAGGCACTATCTCTTGGGTAATAGATGTGAGATTTACACAGATCACAAGAGTTTGAAATACATTTTCACCCAGTCCGAGCTTAACCTCAGGCAGAGGAGGTGGTTGGAGTTGATAAAGGATTACGATGTCGGAATCCATTATCACCCAGGGAAGGCCAATGTGGTCGCAGATGCTCTGAGCAGAAAGGTTTATTGTAATTCAGTAATGGTTCAGGAGAGTCAGCCAGCTTTGCATGAGGAATTCCAAAAGCTCAGTTTGGAATTGGTTGAGGAAGGATTTTTGGCAGCAATAGAGTTGCAGCCCACTTTGGACGGTCAGATTCGTCAGGCTCAGACGGATGATGAGACGTTTCAGCGTATCAGAAAGAATATGAGTGAAGGAAAAGAGTCGGGATTTTCAGAGGATGTCCAAGGAACTCTGTGGTTCAAGCGACGTTTGTGTGTGCCCAATAAGAAGGAGCTAAAGGATCTTTTGCTAAAAGAAGCTCATGAGTCGTTGTATTCGATACACCCTGGCAGTACCAAGATGTACCAGGACATTAAAGAAAAATATTGGTGGCCTAGCATGAAGCGTGAGATCGCTGAGTATGTGGCACTTTGTGATGTCTGTCAGAGGGTTAAGGCAGAGCATCAGAGGCCAGCAGGTTTGCTCCAGCCGTTGAAAATCCCTCAGTGGAAATGGGAAGAGATTGGTATGGACTTCATAGTTGGTCTGCCTAAGACCAAAGAAGGCTATGATTCGATTTGGGTCATCGTGGACCGATTGACCAAGGTTGCTCACTTTATTCCAGTAAAGACAACCTACACCGGTGACAGATTGGCAGAATTGTATATGTCAAGGATCGTCAGTTTGCATGGAGTGCCCAAGAAAATAGTGTCAGATCGAGGAGCCCAGTTCACTTCTCGGTTTTGGGGTAGTTTCCATGAGGCTATGGGAACGCACCTGAATTTCAGTACCGCATATCATCCCCAGACAGATGGTCAGACAGAGCGAGTCAATCAGATTCTTGAGGATATGTTGAGAGCATGTGTGCTAGATCATGGTCCTAAGTGGGACAGTTGTTTGCCTTTTGCAGAGTTTCCTACAACAATAGTTATCAGGCAAGTTTGCAGATGTCACCATTTGAAGCACTCTATGGCAGGAAATGCAGGACCCCTCTCAATTGGAAAGAGACGGGGGAAGGTCAGGTGTTTGGTCCAGATTGTTTAAAAGAGGCAGAGGACAAGGTCCGTTTGATCCAGGAGAGATTGAGGACTGCCCAGGCCAGGCAAAAGAGCTATGCGGATACCAGACGCCGAGAGCTGAGTTTTGAGCCAGATGATTTTGTGTACCTCAGGATCACACCTTTCAAAGGAGTTAAGCGATTTCAAATGAAGGGAAAGCTAGCACCAAGGTATGTGGGGCCATTCAAGATTTTGAAGCGCAGGGGAGAGGTTGCTTATCAATTGGAGCTACCTGCGTCTTTCAGTGGGGTACATGATGTCTTCCATGTGTCACAGCTGAAGAAGTGCTTGAGAGTGCCAGAGGAGGCTGTGCCAGTTGAGGCCATTGATCTTCAGGAGGATCTGTCCTACAAAGAGCGTCCTGTCAAGATCTTGGACGTGTCAGAGCGAGCCACCCGGAATAAAGTTGTTCGCTTTTGCAAAGTTCAGTGGAGCAACCACTCTGAGGAGGAAGCCACCTGGGAGCGCGAAGAGGATCTCAAGGCAGAGTTTCCGAACCTATTCTAGTAGTGAGCCCGGATCTCGGGGTCGAGATCCCGTTTAAGGGGGTAAGGTTTGTAACATCCTGATTTTCAGAGCCTTTTTGAAGCTTTTAAAATAAAATTCACCATTTGAATTTTTCTGGAATTAATTAAAGCTTAAATGGAATTTTTATGAATTAAAAGGATTTAATATGCTTAAGTCAAACATTAACATTTGCCAAAAGTATTTTATTTGAGTTCCTTGTGTCTCAAGGATTTTTCTGGATTTTTTCTGGGATTTTTCTGGATTTATTTGCTATTTTCTAGAGCTCAAAAAGAATTATTTGAATTTCTGGAAAAAGAAAAGAAAAAAAGAAAACCCTAAACCGGCCGGTGGGCCGAAACCCAACGAACCGGCCTGGTCCGACCGCCGGCCCAGCCCGCACCCCGCCGTGCCACGCGGCGCGCATCCGCGCGCGCCCGCACCCGCCTCCCTCCGTTGGATGGACGACACGCGTCGCCCATCCGAGCGCCTCCCCTCGCCCGCGCGCCATCGCTGCCGCCCGCTCGCCCGGTTCCACTGACAGGTGGGGCCCACCTGTCAGAGACCGAGTCCGGCGGGGACTCGGCGTCCGTGCCACGTCAGCCCTCGCCGCCCGGGTATTTATTGCGCCGCCCGCCTCGGTTCGCGTGCCCCGCCCGCGCCGCCGCCTTCGCCGTCGCCGCCGTCGCCCGCGCCGCCGCCTCCGCCGTGCGCCGCCGTCGGCCAGATCCGCCGCCGCCAGGCTGCGTCGCCGTCGTCGCCTCCGCCGCCTTCGCCGTCGCCGCCGTCGCCCGCGCCGCCGCCACCGCCGTGCGCCGCCGTCGGCCAGATCCGCCGCCGTCGTCGTCGTCGCCGGTGAGCCCGCTGCGCCCTCGGTTCCGCCGTCTTCTCGGCCGCCGTCGCCGTCGTCGTCGTCGTCGCCGCCGGTCAGCCGCCGCCGCCGCCCCGCGCCTCTCCGGTCGCCGGCCAGCCGCCGCCGCCTCGGACACCCGCGCCTCGCGCTCGCGCCCGCGCGTCTCCTCGCCTTCCCGTGGATCGAGTCCACCGTGAGCCGTGCCACTGACAAGCCGGGCCCACCGGTCAGTCGTGGTCCGTGGACCCGTGAGCCGATCTGGCCACGTCAGCAGCCGAGTCAGCCGAGCCACGCCAGCCCTAGGCCGACGTGTCATGCCACGTCAGCGCCACGTGGATGCCACGTCAGCACCCGAGGACCCTCAGCTGCCACGTCAGCCCTAACCGCACACGTGTCCTGCCACGTGGTCGCCACGTCAGCCAGCCGCTTGCGCAAGCCGCACAGTCAGCCGCACTGTTCCGTGCGCCGAGTTCACCGTGGACTTGTTCTCCCGTGCGCCCGGTCCACAGCACAGTGCACTTTTCTAATTTTCCCGATTTTCTGTAGATTTAATTTTCCAAGAGCCCGTTCTCCCTCGTCCTAGCTCCGATTGACCCCGTTCTTTTTTCTAAATTCATCTAAAATTGAGCTCTACCTTTTGGTTCAGGTTTGAAAGTTTTTGGAGTTCATTTGAATTTATTTGAATTTATTTTGTCTCTTTGTTTCGTTTTCTCTCTCGTTAGATCACGCGTTCGAGGGAGCCGCCGTCAGATTTGAAGATCAAGAGCCGTCAACTGAGCAAGGCCAAGGCAAGTCGTGTTCCTTTGATCATGTTGAACCCAGTTTGCAATCTATTATTTAAATATTTTGTTTTAAATTATCTTGCATCGCTATTTTTATTCAAACCCTTGTATTGGTAGTTATCGTCCCAATTGGTTATTTCCCTCCTTGATATTTTGGAATACCTTGATGCCATTGACACCATAGGTTGGGAAACTTAGTAGTGATGCTATGTTACGATCACATTGGGTTGGTACGATTAGTGTGCTTAGCCATGCTTTTATTATCGTTTGGGTTCATCATCACATGTGATTAATTAATTTGACTTAATGAGATATTGAATTATGGTTGGTGCCATAATGAATCGTGGTTGGTGCCACCGTTATAAAATTTTGTGCCGTGACGTTGGTGCGTCATCGGCAGTGGTTATACAAAATTGGTTTTCACTCGGGCGAGTGATCGTGCAGTAAAGGGGGAAGTGTTGGAGCACTTCGTGGGATGTGGTAGTCTCGCCCGAGAACACTTAAGGACTTAACTTTGTGCGCCATTGATCTGAGTCTTACCGTGCAAACCACATGTCTGGTATGGGACAGACCTGGCTGATTAATTTGGGATGTTTCAATTTCAATCTCGCTGGGATGAACATGGTTGCTGATTTCCATGAGGCGCAAGGGGGGGTGTGATGCGAAACCCTAGCGGGCGGGATTGGGTTGGAATTGAACATTGTAAAGGCCTTGTTGTGATTTCCTTAGCGCGAGGCTAATCACATCGTGTGGGTACAGTTGTGCAACCTCTGCAGAGTGTAAAACTATTCGAATAGCCGTGTCCTCGGTCATGGACAATGCTCGGTGATTTCACACGAGGTATAGTTACTCTTGGAAAACTTGTAGCTGGTCAGTGGATGGTTAATTCACTGTTGGTTTGGTTTGTGGATGGGAGGTCCATAAGTGGTTTACCTTAAATTCCTTTGATTATTCATTATTGTTTTATTTACAATTCGCCTTTAATCTATTTATGATATTTCCAAATGCTGTTTATGCAAATTAACCCTTTTAGCCTTCCATTGGTAAGCCTTGCATATTATATTGCATTTATTTGTTACAAACGGCTTGCTGAGTACCAATGTACTCACGGCTTTATGCCCCTGTTGCTCAGTTGAGGAGGAGGAGTATCACCAGCAGGAGGTTCCAGAAGGAGAGTACTTCGACGTCTTCGCGGATTAGGCTTCGTTCTCCACTCGATAGCCTGTGGGCGTGTCGTTTGGCTGCTGCGCTTTCTTTTGGATTTCCGCTGCTAGTTTTTGTTAAGCCCTTCGGGCTAGTCTATTGTAAGCTTGACCATAAGGTCGTACTCTGATGATTATCAATATAATTTGGTTTTTCCTTAGAATATCGTGATATGGATGATATTTATCTTTGTTCACACTGTGTGCACTAGCGTGATCCTGGACTAGTGCAGAATACACAGGAGAGTCCGGATTTGTATATTCGGGTCTCTACAGCTTCCAAGTTCAATGAACCAAATTATTGCCACTATCATCGCGTCTTAGGGCATACGCTTAAAGATTGCTTTGTGGTAAAGGATATTATCCAGAAAATGATTGATGAAGGAACAATTGATGCAGACCTCCTTAAAAGCTTCAAGAAAGGCAAGAAAATGGTTGCAGCAAATGTCGCCACCTTTCAAGATGACTTGGTGAGTTCCGCATCTTCGAATATGACACTAATTGATAATATGATAGCATCTTATGATAAAAGAATGCTGGTCTTAAAGTCTAAGTTTATTCCAATGGTTTCTTCAGGCCGTGCATCATACTATGGTCGGCAGCAAAGATGCAGCTATCAATTTAAAAGAGAGGCTTTTCATCGATGGATCCATGCCACAAAGCTTGACCCATCAACTTTTCGAAGAGTCCAAGATAGGGGGCAGTGGCGGCCAGGAGGCCGCATGCTGTGACAAGTAATAGTACAAGGTGAGGATCCACGCTCCACGTCAAGAATAGCGCAAAGATTGACAAAGCGTGTGAGCAGTCCTCATGAAGAATTCAATGTCCTCACCATTGGTGTCTTTGATGATGATGTGGGTTCTCTTCATTTCCCTGAAGAAGAATCTCCAGAAGTTGACCAAATTCAACTTAGATCAGGCCGCCAGTTAGCTGATCCTCATCTTCCAGTTGGAAGGGAGCCCAAAAACAAATATGTAACCCCAAATGAAACGACCGGCTTTGCTACTAATATGTCAGTCAAGTATGATGTAATCTCTCACTTGAAGAAAATACCAGCTATGCTTTCTGTGTATGATGCTTTGTGTCTTTCGTCTGATTTGCACAAGGCTTTTGTTACAGCACTTTCTTTTCCTGATGATTATAGAGTAGAAGTGTCGCAAACAGAGACAGAAGTAGCTGAGATTTTAAATATGATGTTCATTGAGGAGGACATGCTATTAGGTTCTAAGAAGAACAACAGGCCGCTTCTCATGTTTGGTGAAATTGATGAGTTGCCCGTAAATCGCATAATGATAGATGGCGGATCTGCCATAAATTTATTACCTTTGCGTACCTTAAAAAGGATTGGATATTCCAAAAAGGACTTGACCCGATCTAATGTGATTATTCATGGCTTCAATCAATCTGGTCAGGAAGCTATGGGTAACATATCATTGGTTTTAAAGTTGGAAACACTATGCACATATGTGAACTTTCACGTGATCGATGCGGCTACCTCATATAATGCCCTGCTTGGCCGCCCATGGTTGCATGAAAATCAAGTCGTACCTTCTACGCTTCATCAATGCATCAAATACAAAGATCAATCAGGGGAGATAATACAGATATTTGCTGATAAAAAGCCATTCACAATAGCTGAATCCTTCTATGCTGATGCAAAATTCTACTTCGAGCCCATCGATAAAGTGTGTAAGCCAAAGTCAGCGTTTGTACCAGAGTCAAATTTTATAAAGAAAGATATTGAGGAATCCTCATCATCAGCGAAGATATATCAATATATACCAAGTGACCAAAGGAAGAAAGGAGATCCAATATTTCGTGTCGTGAATAAATCATCCTCTAATAAAGGTATTGAGTTTCCGACACCCTTACCTCCTTTGGTACGACATAAAATAAAACAAGCTCAAAATCAATTGCACAACTCTAGCACGAGCAAAAATAAGAATAGAGTAGTTGCTCAAATAACTCTGTCAAATAGGGATGATGAATCATTACCTATTTCTCTATATGACGATAAGGTTCTTTATATAATGCAGAAAATGGGTTATGATATCATTAAAGGCCCTTCTCTATGCAACGGCCGGGGGCAGCTTGCACCATTTGAAAAGGCGTTGTCCCAAGCACAACTTGAAGCCCTGCACGAAGATCAAACATTAAAGGAAAAGAGATATGGGTTGGGTTATGATGTTTGTATGACGACCTCGGCTGAATTTATAGACACAACAGCAGCGGCTCCACAAATGGAGGATGGAAATCAACCCACCATTGATGAATTGGAAGAAATCAATATTGGGACGCTCGACGAGCCTCGTCCAGTTTATATTAGCAAACATTTATCTAAGGAAAGTAAAGAAGAATATCATAAATTTCTTTCGACAAATAGGGATGTGTTCGCTTGGACATATGAAGAAATGCCAGGGTTGGATCCAGTAGTGGCAGTACATCGACTCGCTGTACAAGAAGACATTCCACCGGTTAAGCAACCACAACGGAGGTTTCGACCAGATATACTCCCAAAAATAGAAGCTGAAGTCGATAAACTCATGACAGCTGGGTTTATTCGGGAAGTCAAATATCCTAAGTGGCTTTCCAACATTGTTCCTGTCAAGAAGAAGAATGGGCAAATTCGTGTATGTGTAGATTTTAGAGATTTGAATAGGGCATGCCCTAAAGATGATTTTCCAATACCTATCTCTGAAATACTTATTGATTCTACTATGGGACATGAAATATTTTCATTTATGGATGGCTTTTCGGGTTATAATCAAATAAAAATGGCACCAGAAGATGAGGAGTTAACAGCTTTCCGAACAACCAAAGGTATATTCTGTTATTGGGTTATGCCTTTTGGACTTAAAAATGCTGGTGCAACATATCAACAAGCCATGACAATTGTCTTTGATGGACTATTGCACATCATCGTTGAGTGCTACATAGATGACATTATTGTAAAATCAAAACATGAAAGAGATCACTTAAAGCATCTCTCTATGGTTTTTGAACGCCTTAGACAACATAATCTGAAAATGAACCCAATGAAATGTGCCTTTGGGGTCGCTTCGGGAAAATTTCTGGGTTTTATAGTTACGAAGCGTGGAATCGAAATTGACCCAAGTAAAATAGAGGCAATTGTTAAAATGCCACCACCTAAAAACCTTCATAAATTGAAGAGCCTCCAAGGTCATTTAGCATATATTAGGAGATTTATCTCAAATTTATCCAGGAGATGCAAACCTTTTTCTCGGCTTATGAGAAAAGGTGTTCCTTCCAATGGGATCAAGCATGCCAAAATGCATTCTTAGATATAAAGAAGTATTTGATAAATCCCCCTGTCTTGAGTGCGCCAATTAAAGGACGACCATTAATTCTTTATACGGCAGCCATGCCAACATCATTAGGTGCTCTTTTGGCGCAGAATAATGATGAAGGAAAAGAAATGTCCTTATATTATCTCAGTCGCACCCTTGTGGGGGCAGAATGCAATTATCCAGACATGGAGAAAATATGTTTAGCACTGGTATTTGCGGCACAAAAATTGCGCCACTATATGCTAGAGCACACTGTGCACCTCGTTTCGAGAGCAGATCCGCTCCGATACATCTTAAATAAAATGGTTCTTTCAGGGAGATTAGCTAAATGGGTGATGTTCCTGTCACAATTTGACATTGTGTTTGTACCACAAAAAGCTACGAAAGGGCAAGCTTTGGCAGACTTTCTAGCTGCACACCCTATTCCTAACGATTTTCCTATCGATGATGATTTACCAGATGAAGAGATATTTGTTACATCGGTCGCCAATCCAACATGCAAATATATTTTGATGGTGCTTGTCGGCGATCGGGAGCGGGCGCCGGCATCATCTTTGTTACGCCTAATGGAGAAATAATTCCATATTCATTCACTTTAACCTCATCGGTTTCAAATAATTCTGCCGAGTATGAAGCTTTAATTATAGGGCTGGAAATAGCCTTAAATATGGGATTAAACACATTGTCGGTGTATGGTGATTCCCAATTAGTTATTAACCAACTTTTAGGGATTTACATGGTAAAGAAAGAGGAATTAATGCCATATTTTCTAAGAGCAAAAGAGCTTATGTCTATGTTCATTAACTTAAGTATACAACATATCGTTAGAAGCCAAAATGAAAAGGCTGATGCGCTGGCAAGTTTGGCAGCTAGCATGTCAATAAATTCTTATGAAATAATGGACGTGCGCATAGAGGAACAGAGAGTCCTGCCAATACTCGCTGAGGAAGGTGAAACAACATCCTCTATAGCATTGACAGCGGATATTTGTGAAATTGAAGTAGGATATTGGCGGACTCCATTTCTCGAATATTTACTCCATGGTTATCTACCTCTCGATTCTTGCGAAAGGACTAGAATCCGAAGAAGGTCGGTTCACTACACATGTATAAATGATAAGCTTTATAGACGTTCATATGATGGTATCCTGCTGTGTTGCCTCGCTGGAAATGAGGTGATGGAAGCATTGAGGGAAGTGCATGCTGGAGTTTACGGTGCACACCAATCTGGTCCCAAACTACATTACCAATTAAAGCATTTGGGCTATTATTGGCCTACAATGTTCGAGGATGCCATGAAATTTGCAAAAAAAGTGTCATGAGTGTTAGGTACATGCTGACTTCATCCATCAACCACATGAGCCACTGCACCCCACCAGCATGTCCTGGCCCTTTGAAATGTGGGGAATGGATATAGTTGACTAATTCAGCCGCCATCATCCAAAGGGCATAAATTTATTCTCGCAGCGACTGACTATTTCTCTAAATGGGCGGAAGTCATACCATTAAAAGAAGTTAAGGCAGAAAATGTAGAAAATTTTATAAGAACTCATCTTATATATCGCTTTGGCGTCCCTTCGCGAATTATATCTGACAACGGGTCGCCATTCAAAAATAGACAGATGGAAAAGTTATGCGCAAAATTTAAAATAAAACATCATTTTTCTATGGCATATAATGCAGCGGCCAATGGACAAGCTGAGGCATTTAATAAAACCCTGTGCAAATTATTAAAGAAGGTGGTCTCAAAGAACAAGCGAGATTGGCATGAAAAACTACTCGAAGCGTTGTGGGCGTATAGGACCACGACACGCACACCAACTAGAATAACTCCTTACTCCCTGGTGTATGGAGGAGAGGTGGTTTTACCGTTGGAAGTACAAATTAATTCTTTGAGAGTCGCTATGCATGAGAAACTCTTAGAAGAGGAGGCCGCTAAAATGCGGTTAGAGGAATAGAACGTCTTGAAGGGAAACGTCTTTAAGCATTACAAAACTTAGAAGCGTACCAGGCAAGAATGTCACGAGCTTTTGATAAGTGCCTCAAAAGGAGGTCATTTAAAGAGGGAGATTTAGTTCTCGCTGTTATTCGCCCCATGAATATTACACATCGGATGCATGGAAAATTTGAGCCTAAATGGGAAGGCCCTTACATCATAAAAGAAGTATATTCTAGTGGTACATATAAAATTATTTCCCCAGATGGTGAATATTCCCCACCACCGGTAAATGAGAAATTTCTAAAGCGTTACTACGCGTAAAAAAAAATAATAAGCGCTCCAACACCTTACGAGCCTAAACTGTGGCGCAAAAAAAAGCACTAAAGCAATTACATCAGCGGTATAAAGCATTGACGCTTCATTGAAGATGCCAAAGCATTGATGCTTCATGGTTGGCATATCACGTACAAAATAAAAAGAGGGTAATACTAGTCCCTAGTTAGCAAAAGCTTTCGTGATATATTAGCTCCAGTATGTCGCGATATTTAGAGGAAATAAATAGAGTGTTAACACGGATAGGCTCAATACAAAAGTGCTGAATATGAAATAATTTAAAGCTTACAAATTTAACTGAAATATTTAAAAGTAAATCACAGCATAAGAAAATCAAGTAAAGGACTCCTAGTTTGGTCCAGAGCGCCAATTCTTTAAAGCCTCGAAGAGTTGCTCAGCGTCTTGCCCCAAGGTGGTTGTTTTCTCTTGAAGAGCTTGGGTCCCTTGATCAAGTCCTTGAGTAGCATCTAGAAGAATGTTGCTCCATTTTTGCACTTCTAAGTCCTGGCTAGAATGTGTTTGTTGAAGCCGTTCTTTATTCTGTCGAAGCTCCCTCAATACATTGGTGACTTTATTAAGTTGTGCACTGAGATCCGCCGCCAACTTCTCATTTTCAGAACACTTTTCATCTACAAACATTATCTCTTGAGAGATACTCTTGATAGCTTCTTCACGAGATACAAGCTCACGTTTTGCTTCAGCAGCAATTCGCTCTTTCTGCCTAGAGTTGTGTTCAAAATCTAAATGTGCTTGGTGCAGTTGATTTGAAACATTGACAAGCTGGGTCAATATTTCCTTAGCTCTAGAAACCCCTGGTATATGAGTAGGAAGTTGCGAAGAAATAATTTCCAAGAAGGCACGGCGAGTTGGATCGCTTAATGAAGCAGCATCTAATCCTTCAAGAGCTTTTGTTAACACCATATCAGTGGCATCCATGAATGCTTTCTCAACAAATGAGAGGTCCATGCTTGGCGGTGACATTTCGCTACTTTTTGGTTGGTGAGGTCCTTGCTCACAACCTGAAAAAAAATGAAACAAGAGGAAATTTACGTAAGCAAACTTAAAAGAGATAGAACAAGAAAATTTGCGTACATTGACACGTATGCAATGCATATGAGGCTACCATGAGTGGAAGAAGTTAAGGTATCAAACGACTCAGAGTCTGGGGGCAGATTGCAAGCCAAGGCCGGAAAAGAAATTGGATGGTTGATGCTTGGTCCGGTTACGTCAAAATCTTCAACCGATATATTGAAGAATTCACCGAGATCATGATCACTTTCACCTGTAAGCATGCGATCGAGCTCCTCGCCACTTACCAAATCCTCAATACTAGGGATGTCCAATGAGGATATGGGATCAATTTTTTTTCTCATTTTCAAAGTCGAGCTTGCGTTTGGCTTTTGGGCCTTTCTCACTCTCAATGAGAATGATTGGAGGTGGTCCACGCTTTCCTTTCCTCCCTACATCAACATTAATTGGTTCTAAATTTTCTTGCATAGCACACAATGGCAAACTCTCTGTTGGTAAAAAATGAAGTGGAGAGTCTTCTGCTTTGCCTTTGGATGAGCTACTCTTTTGCTTCTGAAAAGAGAGAGAGAGAGCTCTCTGTTGTAATTTGTTGTAATGTTTATGTTGGAATTCTTAATCAGGGGTTTTCTCGCAAAGAGATGTAATTAACAGATTTTTTATGTAAATATATTAATTCTGGAAGTAATGGACCCGCAATACCTGATTCCTTTGTCTCATTTTCAATTAAATTTAATTAACTTGTCTCTAATGACGCGGACGCGGGTTCACGCCCATTTTCCCGTCATCACTTGCTTCTTAGAAGAGCACCGCAAAGGGCAAGATGGTGACTGAAGGGAAGGAGACACCTGAGAAGACTGTCCAGTTCTCTTGCTATCTAGGCCTTTCTAATGTGATGAGGGGCCTCCTGGAACTCCTAGAGAAAGAGGATAAGATCGAGAGCACCGACCTACCCGTTTTGCCTAAAGCTGAGAAGGACCATCCCAACCTGGGATTGGGGATGCTCGTCGTCTTCACCGCTCAATTTGAGGCTAGTCTCTGCATTCCTCTCGTCAGGTTGCTGAAGACGTGTTGGATATTTGATCTTGAGGTCCCCCACCTCAACACGGGCTCCTTCGTTTGCCTTTCGATGTACAAATAAGTGATGCAGAGTTTGGGGTGAAGCATCCATCAGTTGAGCTCTTTTGCTTCCTCCACTACGCTTTGCGCCTGATGGTGTATGTCTACGACAACATATGCTCTTTGTATGGTGTGATAGCCTTCCAGCTCTACGGTAGCCGTTAGAAGTTTGAGTTTCCAGCTAAGGTCCATAAGGCCAAGTGGAAATAGTGGAGGAACTTGTGGTTTTACTACCCCACCCAGGGATCTAGCCTCGTTAGCACGGGGAGGAAGCCATTAGTGGATGGCTCTCTGCACTTCTCGTCTGCCTTGGGCTTAAAAGACAAAGCGCATTGGCATATGCTGCAGGGACATGCAGCAAAGTTTAGCATGCATGACCTTGTCGAAGAATTTTGCATGCTAAGGATCACTCCCCTTGGGCGAGGTTGGAACCTATCTTTTGCGGAGGGTGACGTGTCAAGGGGCATTTGTGCCTTTTGTGGCTTCGCCAAGTCCCAATGCAAGTTCTCCATTTGACTCTTTTATTATTATGTCTGCCTGATCCTCGACCTTTCTCTAACTTGAACTTGCAAGCTTGACGTTCCTTAAACGGAGATGGCAGCCATGGTCTTGCTTGGGCACGAGATGAGGGTCAAGCGTGGCGCGGTGGAGGACCTAGTCACGGGAGTTTGTCGCAATTGCATGTGCGAGATACTTAGCGTGCTCATGCCACTCGCCCGTCCTTCGACGTCGATGGCTGGTCAAGGCGGGGGGCGAAGCGCCCTCGTGGGGCCTTGGAGGACTCGCCCCTACATGTAGGCTCCCCCAGTCCTGGGTCCCGGGAGAGCTTGACAGCCCATTAAAAGGAAGGGCCTCGTGACCAGCCTCCCATCGCGAGGTTCCCAGGGATCGTTTGCCTCCTCCCTAGGAGCCATGCCCACCAGCGTCCTCCGCCTGTTTGCCCCATCGAGGCCACTGCTGATTGACTCATCCCTGCGGGAGAGTCTGGACGCTTGGGGATGAAGATGTGGAAGCCAACATGGCAGGCACTACCTCGGCACACACACCGAGGGTAGCGATGGACACGGGACAACCTTGGGACCTGGCGTCAAGCGTGTGATTCCCACACCCATACCACATGAGTACACGCCTCGAGGCAGGAGCTTAGGCACTCCTCTGCTGGTTAGGGGTCATGTTACTACCAAGGACTTTGCCCTTTCAAAACCCATGGTTGAGTTCTTGAGTGAGGCCATCTAGCGTGTGGTGCCCACCGATCTTGATTCGTCCCTTGAAGTTGGCCCTCTAATGAAGAGGCAGGTGTTTGCTTTAGTGGAGTGTGATGTAATGAAGGTAACTATGTTATCCATTTATCTTGATTCGACAAGCTCCTGATTTCGACTTTCTTCCCTTGTAAGGCCTCCTTGTCGTGCACAAGCTATCTTTCATGCAAAATGACATCCTGATGAAGAATAAGGAGCAACCATTGCTCAGTGGGAGCTGGACGTGGCCCATGATATGATCGCTGAGCTACACTATAAGCTCACCGAGCAGAAGTCGACATGGAACATCTTTGCTATGGCTTGCCCTAGGTCACCGATGAGCGGGATAGAGTGATTATCGTTGCCATCTCTACCGCGAAGACGATGCATGGCCTTGTCTAGGACTTGGGCGTCTCCTCAGAGGTCCCTTTTGGCTCGTCAAAGGCCATCATCGAGACTTGGCTCACCTAGATGGGTGCTATGGACGAGATGGCCAAGGCATCGGTGTCGGGATTTTGACACTACTGCACAAGGGCTTCTACCGAAGTCCTCCTTACTTCCCTTCGGCTGGCAGGCTGCCAACACTTCACTACTTTCAGAGTGCCCACTTACGAGGCATTGACTTGTGCTGACCTAGAGGGGGCCGGAAGGCTATCACCGAGCATGTTCGCTCCTTGTGGGTTTGGAGTTCGTGCAGGTTGAGCTACCTTGATGGGCTCATCCACCGAGCCCATGCTCAACCGTCTAAGGAAGGTTCCTCTGGCACGTGAGAGCGGGCCTCGGGGGACCGGGTCCATCCGAAGTGCGAGGCTTGTCATAAGTATGCTGATGCTATTTGCTAGTTTTTGTATTTCAGCTCGCAGGAGCACCCTAGTGTTGCTGTCAGAATCGCCTTTCAAGTAGAGCTTTCTATGTAGCTTTTTGTAGTTCCTAGGAGCTAACCCGGCCCTTTTGTAGCTACAAGGTTATCAATGGAGTTGTGGGCCTTCGGGTCCATTGTTCTCGGGTGTGTTGTGTGGTGACGAAATGTTCACAATAGCTTTTCTTCCTATCCTTACAGACAGTGGTGTGATGAACCAAATTAACCGTTGGCCGCTTAGGAACCAATCCTCCTCAAGCCGAGATATTTAAGCATCGAGTTTCACGTAGAGAGCCAAAGTTCGAGCGGCAATTAGGGGGCGAATGGTTGGCGATGAGGATTGGCTGTGATTTTCATTACCATCATCCCGAACGGCCGAGAGTAGACTCTTTGTGCCCCATGTTAGGACTCATTTTCACGCGATGGATGATGTTGGCTCGGACATCGACCAACGTGGCGTGGTGCTGGGATGCCTTTGCTTTGTCTAGTGACCGCTCAGCTTTCTTTGGCAAAGGTGCTACGGGGCTGTAGTTGCCCTTGTCTTTTTACTGGACTTATATTGTTGTCGCTTGCCTAATGTTAGAATAAAGCTCATCTATTGGTTCTCACTAGGGGTATTTTGTTACCCATCTCCCATCAGAAAAACCTGGCGCTTGGGACAAAGCTCACGAGCACCTACTCAGATGGGAAGATGAGAACGTCGCCGTCTCCCATGGGAAAAAACTTGGTGCTCGCGACAAAGCTCACAAGCACCTAGTCGGACAGGAAGACGAGAACATCGCCGTTTCCCATCGAAAAATCTTGGCACTCGAGACAAACCCCGCAAGTGCTTAGTTGATCGAGAAGGTGGGAATGTCACTATCTTCTATCAAAAAAACTTGGTGCTCGAGATGAAGCTTGCAAGTGCCTAGTCGGTCAGGAAGGTTAGAACATCACCGCCTCCGTGGGGTGAGCTTTCGTTAACTTGGCCCTAGAGGACGAGTATTCATTAACTTAGTTGGCCTTGGAGGGTGGGTTTTCGTCCACTCGGCCCCAAAGGGCGATTTTCACCGACTCAGCCTCGGAGGGTAAGTATTCGTCGACTCGGCCCAAAAGACGAGTTTCCACTGACTCGGCCCCGGAGGGTGAGTATTCGTTGACTCGGCCCTGGAAGGTGAGTTTTCGCTGACTCGACCCTGGAGGGTGAGTATTCATCGACTCAGCCCTGGAGGGCGAGTTTCCACTGACTCAGCCCTAGAGGGTGAGTATTTGTTGACTCACCCCCTAAGGGTGAGTATTCGTCGACACTGTTGGATCGGAAATGGCAACAGAGGGGGGTGAATGGTGCCTTTTAAAATAAAACTTGCCCCCGAAAGTATCTCACTATAAGATATTCTCCTCCTTTAGCTATAAAGCTATGAAGAAGAAAAACATGCTCTCTGGAACCTCTAACAAACACAAGAAGAAGCGGGACAACACACAGCAAACAAAACAAGAAATTGCAAAGGCTGGAAGGGGGTGGCCGGTCAGACCGCAGGCATCAGGTCGGTCTGACTGCACCCTGGCTGGTGGTCAGACCGCCCAGGCCACACCGGTCTGACCGGCCCTGTAAGCCCGGTCTGACCGCCCGTATAGCCCCGGTCAGACCGGCCCTCGGGCACAGCAGCCTGTAAATTTTCAGCAAACTCAGAAATCTGCTAAAAAACTTGGAATTTGTGATTTTGTTCTTTTCTATCCAAGCCAAAAGGTCAAGAACATAAACTAAATAGCAGAGAGACCTTATGAATCAAATTAATTCACCCCAGAAGCAAAGATTCAAGATTTAAGGTGAAATCTGAAAATGGAGTAGAGTGAATTGGTAATTTTCAGATTTCTCATTGTTCATCCATTCTTTGCTAAGGGGCTTTTGCAATATGCTTAGCAATGGTCTCAGAACTTCAAAACTCAAACCTCAAGCCAACTCATGAAGAGAATCAAGAGAACCAACCCTCCCCTGACATGAAACCCTAGATTTTGCAAGAACAGGGGAAGAAGAGACGAAGGATTCAGATTCCACAGGAGATGTTGAATCTTCCAAAAGCTCTAGAAAATGGAATGGTCATGAGACCAAGAATCTTTTCTATCACAGAGCTTTCAAGAATCAAACACACAAATTTGTAAACTACCACCAAAACTCAATCTCAGCAGTGAAGAACAGGGAGATAGACCAAAAGATGAAAACCATCACAGATGCAGCAGGAGATGAAAATAGCCAACAAAATCATTCTTGTATTGATAGAGAGGAAGAGAGATGAATGATTGTACATGGATTACAACTATCTCCTCACACAAACATCTCAAGAACTCATCTCATCTCTCCAACACACACAGGGAGACAAGAAAACAACGAACTCTGCTCTCTCTCCAACAACTCTCAACAACTAAAGCACAAGAGAAAACAACCTCCCCAAAAGCCATTTGACTAAAAGCAAAACCCTAAACCATCTCACAAGTCTCATGGCATGCAGGAGACACTCCTCTTTTTATAGCCTCCCACTAATGGGTTTGATTTTCCCTTACCCACTAAGCCTCCAACAACTCATGTGCTTTATCCAAATCCACTTCCTTTAGTGCAGCTTTGCGTATTCACCAAAACGCCCCTTGTGCACCTTCCGGGAAGCTTCCTCATTTCTTGCCTTCCAAGCCTCGCAAAACACCTCGAGTCCTCGCCGTCTTCGACACACCTCGACCGTTCTGACCTCGGCACCGCCTGCGCCTAGTCCGGTCATCCCGTGCCTCGCCACGACTCCGTCTCGACGTCCTGCATCCATTATAGACAAGAAATACATTACATAGCACCGCTCAAAACAAGTAATCCTCATTAGCATCAATAAATCATGAAATTGCCCAAACGACCAATCGGGAAGAAGAATATGCCTCAAGTCCGTCTAACCAAACTCGACTGCGCCAAGTGCCATCTTGGCACAAACCAAACTCAATCTTTTCAAAACCCTTGTCAATTACTCAGAACACACATGGGATCATAACCACATGGTCTCTCAAACACGAACCAGGAGTTGAAGGCGGTCCAGGCATGAAGTCAGTCCGGGCGCAAAGCGAGGCATGTGTGAGGTCTGGAGGTGGTCTTGGACATGGTCTGGGAGTTGGAGGTGGTCCAGGCACAGAGGGGTGTGGAGTCGGTTCGGAAGCTAAAGGTGATATGGGCATGGAGGGGTGCGGAGTTGGTCCGGGAGCCAGAGGCAGACCGAGAGTCGGAGGTGGCCCGAGAACGGAGGCGAATAGGGAGTGGAGGCGGTTCGGATAAAGGTGGCAGAGGTGAGCACCCAGAGTGCTAAAGCTGATGTCCTGCCGGGCAGAGGAGTGGAAATGGGGATTGGGGAGGGGATGCACCTGGTTGGTGGGGGTATTAGGCGAAGTCTAGTCCATGGTAGACCAAGCCCACCCATCTCCTTGAAGGAGGTCTGGTCCATGGTGGACCATGGCCTCCCGACTACCCTAGAAGGTTCGATCCATAGTAGACCCAGTCCGCCCTACTCCCCATGAAAGTCGCGTGCAATACATGCCAACATAGGGCGCTTCTAGTTCAGAGCACGATGTCCTAGTGCGATGTCACCTTTTGTAATGTGTGCTATCCTCAAACCTGGGTTGCACAAAGACAAGGACAAGGTCCACATCACTCCCAGGAAGGAAGGCTTAGCCCTATCATGGCTCAGACCAGCCTCGATGGCCTAATATTGAAAAGTCTAGCCCCGCTCCAGTGGTCAAATGGACGACGATCCTCCACCCAGAGTCCACACAAAGACTAAGGTACCTTAACGTTCTCAAGTATCTTGCGGGTTATCTGGAGCCATTGGCCCGAGGCCATGCAATGACCCCTTTTTTCAGTCAACGCGTTGACCCGGGTGAATGATCAACAACCACCCGGGATGGCGAGCGCGGTGCTACTGTTGAGGGAGGGTCCTTGCGCTACCTCGGGCCCATGGCAACTATAGCGTGATGCTGCACATCAGGGAATCCACCTTGGACGAAGTCCACGGACCAACCCCGAACTTGGTCTGGAGTCCACCCTAGACAGGGTCTCTGCTGTCCCGGATTGAGTTTGAGAAGCCAAGACGAATCCTAGAGATCGACCTCGGCCAAGGTCTGTGTCACCCCAAATGAGGTCTGAAAGCCAACCAAAGATGAAGTCCAGAGGCCAACCTTAGATGTTGTCTGGAGGTCGACCCTAGAGGCCAATATCGGACAGGGTCTGAAGGCCAACCTTGGACGGGGTGCAAAAACAACCTTGAGTGAAGTCCACGAATCGGTCCCGGAGTCCCTCAGGGCGGCGGGACTCACTTGGCGTGAAGGATGAAACTACTGTTAGGTATAAGCTAGGCCCGAGGGCAGATTTATAACTTCACTCATTTCCTTCTCCCACTTTATAAATAGGACTCCTTGTAAGTGGAGAGGGGAGGCCATTTGTAACACTTGATACCTATATGCAATACACTTGTTTATCCATCTGTGTGTGATTCTCGTTGAGTCCCTCCGTATCCTCGATGGTCCTTGAATCCAACCAGTGGTGCTTATAAGTGTACTGGCCAATCTCGCATTCAACGACAGTTGATGTCATCTGTAGGGAGGGTGAGTATTCGTCGACTCGGCCCCGGAGGGTGAGTATTCATCGACTCGACCCTGGAGGGTGAGTTCTGCTAACTCGGCCCTAAAGGGTGAGTATTCATCGACTCGGCCCTAGAGGGTGGGTATTCATCACCTCTGCTCGACAACTCCGATGATAGCACGCCTGAGGCTAGACTGGTGCACCATAGTGCAACCCACCCCCCATGCCAGCGGCGATTTGCGCTGCTCGCCCTGGCCATCGCAGGGGATCACTAGCTTGTCTCACCACCTCGAGGTAGAGGGGGCAGTTGAGGTGGGTAGTGCAGCAGCCGACACTAGTGCGGGAGGGGGTGGGCTGCATTGTGGTGCCCTAGCCTAGCCTTAGGCTTGCTATCGCTGGAGTTGTTGAGTGGAGGTGATGAGCTCGCATTCCAAAGTAGAATGATGAGTCGCCCGCGCCCACGATGGTCGTCATGGTGGTCATCACAACGATCGTCATGGCGGTCATCATGCCGAACCTGATGTGACCGGGAGCCTTCAGGTTTGGCATGGTACCAGAAACATGCGGGCAATGGGGTGGCTTGCGAGCCCGGGCTTAGCAGGTAAGGGGTTTGGATTGGTAACCTGATGGGCAAGAATTGCTTGAGGCTGGAAGTTCGCTAAAGGGCCGGGCGTTGAGTCTTGCCCTTGGCTAGCCTGGGACGATCCAACCCCCGAGTGACCATGGTTCACACCTGCAACCCCGGCTGAGACAAGGGATTCCCTCCATACGTGGTCAAGTTGCACCCTGAGATTGTTGGCTTCTCAGATTTGGATGACAACGTAATTTCTCCCTGGCACGAGCTTCGGCCAACTTGGCCTGGAGGGCTTCAACCTCAGGCACCTCAAGGTGAGTTGACTCCCACACTAGAGCTCGCACTTCCTCCAGCTGATATCTTAGCTCCTTAGCTTTTCGAGCCCCTGGAAGCGGTGGGGTCTTCCCTTGGCCCATGCCCTTTCGCGTTGAGCCCCTAGTTCTCCCACCTAGCAATCCTCAGTCGCAGACCATAGAACTTCAGTCTGTGATTCCCTTAATTACCTTCGAAGGTCCTCCGACTCCACTCAATCTCCTCTCAAGTGCTCGTAGGGCCGGCCTCCCTGGAGGCTGCAGTCTCACGGTGACTTGATCCTTCGTGGATAGGTTCAGCTGAGCCTCTAGGCCCCGAGTGGTGTGGACTGCTGTTCGGCTTGACTTCAGCCTCAAAGGGGGTTTGCACCTCCCACCTCGGTGACCTTCCATGCTTTCCCATTCTTAGGCGACATGATTTCTTGCACGGTGTAGGGATACATATTTCAGAATTCGAATCTCCTGTGTATTCTAAGCTAGTACTTGGATCAGTAGCTAGCTCACACAATAACATCGACAAATATCTCATCCATATATGTGAATAAATAAAAAGGGTACTTGATATCACATAGGTAACAATAAATAAATCTTATGACCAAGTTTTACATAACGGGCTAACCGGCCAAATAGTATTATTCATAATAAAGTAGTAGAATAGTAAGTAATCCAAAAGGGCCTTCATGATCTGCAACAGGCAATCAATTGTGGCTAAACCTAGTCCTAGCTTTCGTCTTCCATGTTATAGACGAAGGCATGGACAAATCCATACACTGGGTCATTACTTCCATCATCTAAAACCACATATTAAGCAACCATGAGTGCAAAAGAACTCAGCAAGTCCCTATAGCAGAATGCAACTATATACATACATCTACATGCAAGGCTTATCCAAGGTGAAGGTCTTATGTCTGTTTTAACATAAATTTAATATGTCAAATATAATAAGTTAGTTAGATTCCAAACCTATGACTTAGCCATTTTTACATTTAAAACCAATATCCTTTTTTGAGTCGAGTTTATCGTAAGAGCGAAATCTCTCCCTTTCATGTCAATTACCATGAGAGCGAAATCCCTCTACTTTCATTTCCATTCTTTGACCTTGGTTATCACAACCATTTACATATTTATTATTTATTTATAAAAACTACGTGAGTATCCGAGGGCATAGCTACTCGAATAGTTTTTTAACACTCTGTAGAGGTTTTGCAATTTTACCCATAAGATATGATTAACTCATAATGTCGGACACTACACGCTTCCGTATGCGTACGACTAACAAAATCATAACAAGACTTTTACAATGCTTAGCTACGATGCTTACTCCAACTTCAGGGTGAATCCTCAACACTGGCAATAATAATCGTTCTTATCCTAGGTTACGCCTCGCCACCAGAATATTCACATCCCGAGCTACGTTTTCAATGAGGGATCTAGTTGTTAGAGAGTATATGACCCTTCTTGACAAAATCCACAAGGGCAGTGACCATTACAGGTCACTCTCACTAGTCACATTAGAAATCCAGAAATTAGTGTACCAATCTAAGAGCACAAGATTCACACTGGAGCTAAGCAAATTAGTAGGCTAGGTTTGTCCCATAACCAGACTTGTGGTTACACGATATGTGTGTATAAAAGATGTGCACAAGAATTCGGTCCTTAAATGACTCAGGCGAGACCAACCACATACCTAGGGATAGTGCAATCTCTGCATAGCTATTCAAGAAAGGACACGTATAATCCCTACACAGCCTATCCATAAATGACATGTGCATTCCCTGCACGACCAATCCAAAAATGACACGCGTAATCTCTGCACAGCCAATCTAATATGTGCAATCCCTGTACCGGTCTCCATCCAACCACTCACCCGAGTCTCCACCATTTAGAAAATATTTTCCTGTTCCAAGTGGCAACTCATATTACCATTTCATTATCATGTTTTCAAGTATCAGTTGGCAATATTTGTGTTGTACTTTATTTTACCACTAAGGATTTCTAACCACAACCATAATTTACTAAGTTTAACGAATGGTGGAGTATTTATGATATTGAGTATCCTAGGGCAACATGGCAAGGGAATATCAATAATCAAGGAAGGAGAATATTAGGTATCAAGTGTATGGTATAACTAGGCAATCAACCTTTAATATAGCATTTTTAACAATTATTCATAATAAGTATGCATATATATTTGAAAGCAAAATATTTGTATTTAAAAACTAGGTTCAATATGTTTAATTATAATGACTTGCCTTGATCACATGTGACTCGTGTGGGATCTTGTTCGTCAATGATGGGGCGTCCGAAGTGTGACAGATTCAATCAAACATTCAAATAAAATTTAAATAAACTCCAAAAGTTATGATTTTGGTACTATCGGAAAGGTTTTGAATTTAGAAATAAAAATAACTAGATTTGGATTTGAAGTGAACAAGTTATGGCCTTTCAAAATTTGAACTGAAATAAAATTTCAGAAATTCAAAATTTCTGACAAGTGGGGCAAGCTAGAATTTCTTTTTCTTTTTGGGTTATTTTTCTTAAGAAAATCTTCGGTGGCTAACAGGTGGGATCGGCTGGGGGTTTTCCTTTTCTTTCTCAATTAATTTCCTTAAGGAAATAATCCAGTGTCTGACAGATAGGGTCTAGGAGGTTTTATTTTCTTTTCCAATTATCTTTACTTGGTAAAACAAGAGAGGTTGATAGGTGAGGTCATGGTTCCCATAGACTTGGTTCATGTGGCTATTTACCAAGAGGGGGACCCACATGTCAGTGATAGTGGTCCATTGGCTTGGTTTATGCATTGGGTTAAGTGGTGCAGGGTCCACATGTCATGACTAACACCTTTAAACCAGGGTTAATTAGGATTTCTAATTACGTTGGGCCCACATATCATGCTAATACTAACTACCTAATTAATAGTTAACTAATTTACCTATTAAACTAACCAACCTATCACACGGGGCCCACTTGGCAGCGACCTATGGCGATGTCAGCTCGGGCCAAGCTCGGTGCTAGTGGTGACGGGCATGGCGTCCTTCTGCGAGTGGCAAAATGGGACGTGGGGGTCATTGTGGTCCTAATGGTGGTGACAGCAAGGCTAGAGATGGCGTGAGGCAGCGGCGTGACAGTGAGGGTGGCGATGATGCTAAGGTGCATTCGGGCAACTACCAGTGCTAGCTCAAATTTGAAAAGGGAGGTTGGCATAAGCTTCTATAAGGCATTACAAAGCTAGGGGTGGTCTTGGCGCTACGGGGACGGCGGTGAGCAGAGCCCTCCACAGTGGCCGGGGGCAGTGAGGCAAGGGCGATGACGCGGGAAGGTTATGGTGATCTACATGGCTCATAAGCCAGCCTATCATGTTTGCCATGCTTTGAATGACATGGAACGGAGGGTCTTAAAAGAAGATGGAGTGGAGGAGGAGATCGGTAGTGGCGATATCGACGACGGAGATGGCATGGAGGTGAGTCATGACCTCAGCTTCCCTATGGGAAAATGAGCATGTGGAGGTGAGCATGGGGTAGGCGGAGATGAGGCGAGCACAAGAACCATGATGATGTCAGCGGGGACTCATCGGAGTGGGGAAATTCATTGGTGGAAACTAGCAGCTGGAGTCGAGGTCAAGGGCTTGATTGGCTTCAATCAGAGGTGAAGAGAGAGGGGGAGCTTAGGGAAAAAGAAGAGTGAGGGAAGGCACACTTGGTGACATGGTTGGGCATGGCTTATCTAGAGGAGGGGCAACGGGAAGGGGAAGCTCGGTCATGGTGTGGCATCCGAGCGGCGGGCTCGTGATGGTGTTGGCCCATGGAGGTGACTACCTCACAAAAATGCAAGGCTCGAGCAGGTGCGGAAAGCCTTCGATGCTTGCTTAGCAGGCTTATCTGGGTGACATGGAAAGAGAGCAGCGAGAGTGAGCTCGGCGCATGCGAGAGGTGGAAGAACAGTGAATGGGGCTAACAGATGGGACCAGGACCCAGTTGTCAGTGACGCACGAGAGAGGGGCGAGAGGTTGGGCTGGCGGGCAAGCGCGCGTGTGGGCTTCAAGCATAGGCTGTAGTGGGGGAAGGAAAGCGAGGATGGGCCGACACGTCGCGTAGGCTGGTGCGGGGAGGAAAGTGAAGATGTGCCAGGGCGATGAGTTGGATTCGACTTGAAACCAAGTAAGGAAATTAAATAGAGTTTAAACTCATTTCTAATTTTCAAATTGAGTTTAAATTTGTAATTTGAATTTCTAGAGGTATTTGCATTTAAATTTGTAATTTGAATTTCTAGAGGTATTTGCGCACAAGATTTTTAGGAAAAATTAATTTAGCATTCAATTAATTTTTAGAAATTTTAAATTCAAATTTTTAGGCCACAGAGTTTATTTTAAAAACTTTAAACTCCATCCAAGCTTTTGGAAATTAATATGCACCAGATTATTTTTTGAAATTCATGGAAATTTATGCATGTTTATTTTGAAGAAAAAGTGGGCTGTTACACCAGGTCCCCACGAACAGTACCAACTGTTGTCAAATGCGAGATCAGACAATACCCTTATAAGGACCCCTAGTCGGATTCAAGGATCGCCTAGGATGTAGAGGGACTCAACAAGAATCACACACGGATGGATGAACATGTGTATTGCATGTAGGTGTTAAGTATTACAAATGGCCTCCCCTCTCCACTTACACGGGGTGATATTTATAGAGTGGGAGGAGGAGGTGAGTGAAGTTACAAGTCTCCCCTCGGGGCCTAGCTTATTCATAAGGGTAGGTTCATCCTTCATGCTAAGTGTGTCTCGCCACATTCAAGGGACTTCGGGGCCAACTTGCGAACTTCACTCGGGTTTGTTTCCAGATCTCGTCCGAGGTTGGCCTTTGGACTTCATCTTGGGTTGGCTCTCAGTCCTCATTCGGAGTGGCGTGGACCTTGGCCAAGGTTGTTCTCCAGGCTTCATCTTGGCTTTGCATACTCTATTTGGGGTGGTGCGAAACCTATTTAGGGTGGACCCCGGACCACGTCCGGGGTTGGTCCATGGACTTCGTCCAAGGTGGATTCCCCGATATGCGATGTCACGCCGAAGTTGTCGTGGGCCCAAGGTAGCTTAGGGACCCTCCCTCAACATGATGCTTTCCCCCAGTTTGGAGGTGTAACCCCTCAGCGCTGACAGATCGCATTTGTTAGGGAGTCGCTCACCCTTCATATTAAGAGAGATCCACAATGGGAAAGTGACCAACGTGGGACATTCCCAGAATAATTGCAATAGAAATAAAAAAATCCACCTACCAAACTACTATGCAGGAGTCCACACTGAAACTAAGCAAATTAGTCGGCCATGTCAATCCCATACTTGACTTGTGGTTGCACGATTTGGGTGTAGAAAAGAGCAGCACAAGATTCTGTTCTTAATCGACTCAGACGAAACAAACCAACAAACCCAGATCTCATGCATCCCCTGCAACGGTCTCATACCAATCACTTGCCCGAGTCTTCACCAATTTATAAAATATTCCCTGTCTCCAGTAGTAACCCATGTTACCATTCCCATTGCTACATAATGTCTCAAGTGTCCATTGTCAATGCTTGTGTTGTATTTCAATTTACTACTAATGCATTTCTAAGCACAACCATCATTCATTTAAGATTAACCAAGGGTGGAGCATTATAGTAATTATCCTAGGGCGAAATGGTAAGGGTAATATCAACAATGAAGGACGGAAAATAATAAGCATCAATTGTATGGTATAACTAAGCATCGACATTTTACATAATATTTAATTAAATAATTATAAGCATGCAATTTGTACTTGAAAGCAAAATATTTGCATTCAAAAACTAGGTTCAACATGATCAATCATAAGAACTTGCCTTGGTCAATTATGGGTTACGTGGGATCTTGTTCATTAGTGACAGGAGCGTCCGAAGCGTCAAACTCTATAAACGTGTAAGCAACCACATTTAACACAAATCCAAATAAAATCAAATGAACTCTAAAAATTATGATTTTAGTTATGTTGGAAAGATATTGAATTTAGAAACAAAATCCAAGTTATTTGGGTTTAAAATGAGGGAGAACGATCTTTCCAAGGTTTGACCTGATAGGGAATTACAAAAAATGAAAAATCCTAACAGGTGGGGCCTACAAGGATTTTCTTTTATTTTTGAATTATTTTCCCAAAGAAAACACTCTACGACTGGCAGGTGAGGTCAACGTCCTCACTCAATCCTTAAACTCGAGTTTAATTAAATTTCCTAATGATTTTGGGTCCACATGTCACACTAATATTAACCACTAATTAAGTACTAACTAATTATCGATTTATATTATCATAATCTTTTGCGTGGGGTCCATATGTTGGCGTCACGTCGTCTTGTTGCTTACTCCAATTAGGGGAAGCAAAGGAGGAAGCCAGGTAGCTTGGGTCTGAGCTCGGCGCCGGCGGGAGATGGCTTGGGGGCGGCGGTGTGACAATGAGGACAGCAACGGCGGTCGTCCTTGGTCAAATGTGGGTTGTGTAGGATCTTGTTCGTTAGCGACGGGAGCGTCTGAAGCATCAAACTCTATACACTTGTAAGCAACCACATTGAACACAAATCCAAATAAATTCAAATGAACTCTAAAAATTATGATTTTAGTTATGTTGAAAAGATATTGGATTTATAATCAAAATCCAAGTTATTTGGGTTTAAAACGAGGAAGAACGGTCTTTCCAAGGTTTGACCCGAGAGGAAATTACAAAAAAAATGGAAAATCCTGACAGGTGGGAGCTACAGGGATATTCTTTTGTTTTTGAATTATTTTTCTTTACAGGTGGGGTCAAGGTCCTCACTCAAACCTCAAACTCGAGTTTAATTAAATTTTCTAATGAGTTTGGGTCCACATGTCACACTAATATTAGCCACTAATTACGCACTAACTAATTATCAATTTATATTATCCTAATCTTTTGCGTAGGGTTCATATGTTGGCGTCACGTCATCTTGTTGCTTACTCCAATTAGGGGAAGGAGAGGAGGTAGCCAGGTAGCTTGGGTCTGAGCTCGGCGCCGGCGGGAGATGGCTTGGGGCGCCGGTGTGACAATGAGGACAGAAACGGTGATTATATGCATGTATTTATTTATTTTTATCTAAATGACACTTGGGAATATAATTACTATCAGCCGGGCGTCCTATGCCTACTAAGACTCTCTCTCTCTCTATATATATATAGAGAGAGAGAGAGAGAAGATCTCCTGGTAACTGGGCGCTCTCTAACTATATATCGGTGATAACCAACCTAGTTAATCTTTATTAATGTCTAGCACTGGATAGTTTCTATCTAGCATCAAATTAAGTGGATCCTAATAGTCTTATAGTGTTTCATTCTATACATCCAAAAGAATTATTAACGGTTCAGGGATTATGGCCGAAAGGGGACATCAACCAAATTGATTATTTTACCTAATCAATCTTGTGGCCAAAATAATAATTAATTTCATATCTACCTTTGGACTAAAGTCGTGGGCCCGACATGTTATATACATGATTCTACGCTAGTGTTTTAAGCCTAACTTAATGGGGTAGGACCCATGTGTCAAAGAAATATGAACTTTATTTCAATCCTTAGTTAGTTACAATTGATCACTAATTTCCGTTGCCAATTTTCTTATTAAACCCTAACTTATAATCGGGGCCACAGGCCATACTATCATTTCGTTGTGTTAGTTTATTGCGAACAGAGCTAACCAATAATGGTCTAGGGTCCACATGCTGACATGCAATACTACTCTAGATTGAAATCTTTAAAAGAATTATATCTAATGCCCTAGGGCCTACCAGTCAATGACTAAGGTTGGATTTTTTTAGACTTAAAGTTATGTTGTACTTATACTATCTATAGTAATTAGCTTTTAAACGATATATTTTTTAGATAGATCAATAGAAAACTTGTAGTAAAAAAGTATAGTAAGTTCAATTATACCAACCAAAATCATATAACACTATTTTACTCTACGTACTGACTCTCACGAACAACCAGAATTCAAAAACCATAAACTATTAGCCTAAAAACCCCACCCTTTATCTACCTTAGTTACCCTAGCAAATCCTCGTTACCTGAATAGGTTTGGACCGAATCTACTGACGAGAGGTCCACTGTTCTTTGCCCTCACGCAGAGAGACGACGGAGGGAGGGGGAAACAGAGCAGGGAGAAACAGTGGGAGCCCCGTGGCTGGGCTCTAGCGAGCTCGGTGCCGGGAGGAAGGCCACGGCGATGGCCAGCGACCAGAAAAATGGGTTTAGGAGCTTGGCGCGAGGCTAGGGGTTGCGGCGGCACGGTCGAAGGCTGGCTATCGCGGAGGTGTGACTGTGAATGGCGGCGTCGGTGGCACGGCGACAAGGGCAGTGCCAGATCTATGACTACCTCAGAAATTGAAGCGCGTCACAAGCATCTACAGGTGGTGGTGATCTCACCGGTGTGGACGGTGGAGATGGGGAAGAGCTGAGGTGAGCTCTGTTCTTTTCAGCTTTTAAAAGCTGCTTTTCGGCTTTTCTACCGTAACTAACTTTTAAACGGAGTATCTTTTTAAAATAGGGTCTACTAGTTAATTACAGTACATATTGTACCGACTTCATTTATATCGGCAAAAACTGTACGTGAATTTCTGTTACTCTGTAATCTCTCACACGAACAACTTAAAAGTCATAAACCACAACTAAAAGCCACAAATCGTAGCAAAAAAGAATAGACCCCTAGGCAACACATTGAGACAACCGTTCAACCCAGGTGTATGGGCCATCAGCTCATCATTCCTTCGAATCCTTTATGCCCTGCCCTTACTTTTCCATTGAGTGATACCAGTGGCGGAACCAGGATTTGGCTACGTCCCGGGCTGAACTCTAACCACCTAAAACTAACGCCAATTTATACCCATACCACGATATAGCAAAAGTATATCATAATTGGCTAATTATATTACTGATATGAAACTTGAGTTTAATACTAAACAACCAAACATAAAGCATAATACGAAGAACATAGCATGATCTCAAAGTACAAAAATGTAACATAATAGAGATACAATTTGAGTACCTAAATTACGATGAATTGCTCTCTATCTTATCCTGTCATTTCTTCATTGATAGTTGGACATGAACCAGAACCTGTCACAGTGAAATCACATTTTAATACAAGAACAGCTACTAAATTGACAATGGACATCAGGACATTTCAATTCAACATTAACACAATCCTGCTAAAAGTGCTAATCATGTGTCACATTTTAATACAAAAACAGCTACTGATTTCACATTTCAATTTCAATTCATATCTAGCAAATAGCAATATTAGGCTGATAGGCTCTATAGCAAACTGCCAAACTGTACCTCAGGGCTCTGGATATTCCCATATGGCCAAATCCCAAATCCCAAATCAGCGGTCGCCGGTCAGCCGATGCAAGTATCAAGTATGCAAATCAGCAAATGCAACCAGTGAACCAGGAGGAGCCGTCGAGCGGTCGAGCCGAGGAGGGGCGCCGTCGCGCCGAGACGGATCGGGAGGCCGGGCAGCGCCGAGACGGCGAGACGGGTCGAGAGGCGGGGCGGGCGGCGTCGGGAGGCGAGGCGAGGCGGCCGGCGCTGGGAGGCGGGGCGGCCGGGAGGCGTCGGGAGGCGGAGGGCCGGAGGCGGAGGCCGGGGGCAGCGCTGGATCCGTTGCGGGGCGCTGGAGTTGGATGAGCTAGGGTTTGCGGCTGAGGTCTGAATCGCGCTGGACGGCCGGGCGGGGCTGGCGCAAGCGCAATGACGCTGGGATCTGGATCGGTTGCGGGGCCGCGTGAAGGCGTGAAGACTGGGCCGCGCGAGACGGGGAGAGTGGTGGGCCGCGTGAAAGCCTGGGCCGCGCGAGACGGGGAGAGATCGGTGGGCCGCTGGTTTGTGCAGAATTGTGAAATATATTTGGGCTACCAGGGCTGAATACTAATAATAACACCTCGGGCTGACCTGGGCTATATACTACAAATTTTCTCACGCCTCGGGCTGAAGCCCACCTTGCCGGGGGCCCAAATCCGCCCCTGAGTGATACAGTAGTAAAAAAACAGCAAGTTACATGACAAGGAGGACATGCATCATGCATCAGCTTCAGGCTCACGAAAAAGACTTGCACACAAGCAAGGTAAACCCCCATCGATCAGCAATTCAGCATGCTGGCCGGCAAGGTCGAGGTATCCTCTCCTTTCCTTCATCTGCACCCCAGATAGCGCGAGATACCTTCCATCTCGCGCCCCAATTTTTTTTTTTTTTACTGCCCAAAGCACGTCTATATATCCGCGCACATTTCTCGTTCAAGCAGCGGCAGCAGGAAGAGCAAAGGCAAGAAATGGAAGCGGCGTATCGCTCTCGTGTCCTGTCTGAAATCGACCCCCACAGCGAGTGGCTTCGAGGGGACGAGTTTGACACGCTCATCGTCGACGTTTCAGGTAAAGGGCTTGTTCTTTTTGGCTGTGATTTATGTTTTTTGGTTGTAATTTTTGAATTTTGACTGTTTGCGACAGAGATTACGGAGAGGGAGATGCTCGTTTGCGATTTTTGTTGATACAGATGTAAGGCTTTTAACGTGTACTACAATTGACTTGTAGATCCTGTCTTAAAAAATACTTCATTTAAAAGTTAAGTACTGTAGTAAAAGTTAAAAGTTATTTTTAGAAGCCAAAAAGAACATGGGCATATACGAAAACTCACTGCTCGAACTGCAGCGATGGTTATCTGAACTCGTTCGAGTTGGTAAGCTGGAAATCGGCCGGTTTTTTATCTGTGTTTGCAGTAGCAGAAAATCGCTTCGTGGCGACACCAAATGGTGTTTTAGGGACCATTTGAAACACATGAATTTTTCTGTTCGGAGAAATGAACCGATTTCACCTGAAGTTCTTACGTTCTAAACATGCCTTTAGCGTCGGTGGTCGCTGGGAAGCGGGAACTTACCGTCGGGATTCTGACTAGTTTTCGCTGGCGGCGATGTTAAGCTGACAAAAGGCACGCATGCCGGTAATGCAGGATTCACCAAGGACCAGCTGAAGGTCCAGGTGGACCCGTCGGGGAGCCTCAAGATCAGCGGCGAGCGCGCCGTCAGCGGCGGCCGGCAGTGGTGCCACTTCCTCAAGCGGTTCGACCTCCCCGGCGGCCGCATCGACGCGGCCGCGATCAAGGTCCAGCTCGACAAGGGCGTCCTTTACGTCCAGGTGCCCCACCCCAGCGCCGCCGATGTTGGTGGCAGCGAGCAGCAGCCGACGGAGCGGTGGGAGGACGCGTTGCAAGAACAAGAGACCGCCGCCGCCGTCTGGAGCGGCCGTGCGGCAGCACGGCAAGAAGGGCATCCGTTGTGGCGGCTGGCCAAGAGCCTGAGCAAGCACCGGCAGGTCGTCCTGAACATCGTGATCGCCGTCGTCCTCCTCTGGCTCGTCGCTTTTGCCAGGAACAAACCGAGCGGTGGGCAAGTCAAGAACGAATGAGGCATGCGACACCTCTGCATACACAGCAGTATAGAACACCAGATGTATCTCCAGATGATAAAAATGGAATAAAATCCCTGTAAATAAGCAGGATTTGGATGGCTCAAGCCTAAAGATGTCAATCGATTCTCTTACCTCTTCCATAATGGAGTCACAAACCACTAAGATGTCACACAGAAATCCACAGCAATAAGGCCTACTGATATATGATTCAGAAATAAAAGTAACCAGCTGATGTATTGTACACGTTTCATCAACGACTGCAATTCACTACTTCTCCCAACAAGCATTGTACAGATCTCATCGAAGATGGATCTTTTCCCGTTGCGCTATCTGATGGCTCCAAGCAGATTTGCACCTCCCAGCTTAGCACCAGTTAATTGCTGTTTACCGAAGGAATTCATTGATTAGATTTTAGAAAACAGCCTTATGGTCCCACATTATTAGATCTGTATCATGTTCTAGCATGATCAAAAGCGAGGGGAAATCAAAACATCCAACACTGTTGAGGCTGTGCACTTTTATCCCCGTGATAACTTTCTTATGTTTGCAAGATATGAAACGAAAATAGATAACTAGCTGCCATAAAACCTGATGCAGGATGTAAGCATACAGATTTTCGTAAATCAACTTCCCACAGGTAAGCTCGCTGAAGATTTGCACCTTGTTTGAGCCAGCCAACTAAGCCCCCAGCAAAGGAGAGTAGATAAGATCTGTGCATTTGAATGATAGGAAGCAAGGAGAAAGAGGTTAATGTTTTTTGTTTCTGTATGTGTGTTTGAGAGAAAGAGGCAATGTTAGAAGAAATAAAATACGATAGCCACATGAGAAAAACTGAGGACCCTCAGGGTTGTCTGAGAAGGTATGCTTCGCAATGTAAAGTTTACCTTTAGATTGGCCCCTTCAAGGTTAGCTCCTCTCAAGTTGGCACCTGTCCGGTTTGCGCTCTGAAAATACATGTGAACAGGCTATCGGTATGAAGACTGATCCATGAGAATTGAAAAGCTGCTTTAAACTTTCAATAATATATGGATTGCTACTAAAAACTAGTTCATATGTAGTTTCTCTGTTGAATGGCACTAAGAGAAAATGACAAATGGTGCCATGGATACAAATTGATTGACATGGATCCAGTATGCACGGATGAACAATATATGCAAAGAAGACAGAGAGACTAAACATTGTCAATAATAAAGTTTTTGTGCCTTCATTTTCGTCATCATTATTGCATAATTTTCTATACTTTATTGTGAACAGCAATGCTGCTCTACAGTCTTATTACACGGAATTTGAATTTGTGAGTGGGAATAATACATAGTAACATACTGAACACAGGATTTTCAAACCTGTAGGTGTGCTGAACGAAGATCTGTTTCAATGAAGCTACACCTTATCAAGCATGCATCTGCAGAATAGGTTCAACAAGTTATCTCAAGTACTACACGACATCTAATCAGTAGTTTACAGAAAAATATAAATAAAATATCAACTTGAGAAAGTTACTTTCAAATTTAAAGCCAGCTTGACCTTAAAAAACAGATAAGCAGGGGTTGCCACTTGACACAGTAAAATTGCAGTTGAAAGAAATCTCCTAGTGATATAATTTCGCAAGCAAGAAAAATGAGGGAAACAGTCACCATGCAGGTTAAGAATAAACTGCAATCAAGCAAAATGTTAGTGAAAAAAAAAGGTTCGGTACCTTGTAGGTTTGCACTCTGAAGGTTCGCTCTATCCAAACTGGATTCTTCAAGATTTGCTCCTGCAAACTCACACCTGCAATTTCAAATTGTGCAATTATGAACAGCATCTTCAAAACACAAATTAACAAAATAAGTAAGTCAATCACCTAAGGACGTATACCAAACCCCAACCTCCCCTCTACCCCAACAACCACCACCAAAAGAAAGAAAGAAAGAAAGAAAGAAAGAAAGAAAGAAAGAAAGAAAGAAAGAAAGAAAAACTGCAGGAAAAAAGGAGGAAAAAATGTGGGAGCTTCCTATGCAAATTTGCATAAATGGAAAGAAGAATGAGAAGTTTCAACCTCCTGCAAATAGGACATAGGTGTTACGCTATCAATGTAGCATTCCACTCAAGAGCTTTACATAATAAATTGTAAAGAAAATACAATAGTAATTCTGTTGCTAGCAATTCCTAATTGAAGCATTATCACAAGGTCACGGAACTGATTTGTAAAACCCAGAACGAAGTTACTAAATTTGATAAGAGCTACTGAGATATGCTACAAACAGACTTACAATGCAAGTGCCATACCCCAAATTTAGCTTTGTGAAGGTTAGCACGCGAAAAATCTGTCTTCTTAATACACCCGCAACTGAAATCAACCTCCGACAAGTCCTGCAACACATGGGGAGAAAGGATGCATCTATACAAGCTCAACCCAAGCCGTCAAGAAAAACTCTACTAAACAAGAGATACCAAACTAGGCAATGAGCCTCCCCGAGAGCTTACAAGCATAGACAGGTCAAATCCAGAAAGATTCACGCCGCAGAACCGGACTTTGTCAGCCTGGATGCACTTGATCACGTCCTTGCTCGTCAGCTCGGCCTCCCACGAGCTGTCCACCTTCTCCTCTCCAATCCTCTCGTTTATGCAATCCATCAAAACCTAAAAGACTAAATAAAATCAAACCAAATAAATGTCAGCTTCCCGGACAGCCGATAAACAACCGGAAAGCGTGGCATGATCCATTTACTAATTTACACGCATCCGGTAGTACTCCGCCTCCCGCAGCAGCTGCTGGTACTCGGCCTCGGGGAGTCCCTGACTGTACGGTGGTGGGGAAGCGGTGCGCCCCGCCGGCGAGGAGCGAGCCGGGCTCCCGCCGCGTGAGCGTGTCCACCGTCGTCGCGTACTTGCTGCCCCCTGCACCGCGCAGCACACAAATCGGCAGCCGCCGCCATCGCGGCCGTGAGTCCGTGACCACCCGCCAGCCAAGAGCGAGGAATCCAACGAATTTTTGAATCGAATGGAATGGAGGCTATAATTAGCAGAACGGTGAGGGGAGAGAGAGGGAAGAGGCGGACGGACCGATGTTGAGGAGCACAGGCGGCTGCATCGCGGCGGGTGGGCTCCGGATCTCGGCTTCCCGCTCTCGTTTCCTCGGCGAGCCGCACGCCGGTCGCGAACCGCGCAGCCTGTGGCGGTGGTGTGCTGGCTCGTGAGCAGCGACCGCGCGCGCGCGATCGGTCGGTTTCGGCGCGGTCGTTTTTGCTTTCGCCGCGGACGCGGGGAGCGCTGGTAAATTTTATCGGGTTTTATACAAGTTTTATAAAAATTTATATAGTTTTGAATATGTTTTATGAAAATTAATCAACTTAGATATAAAATCTTCTGAAATTTTATGAAACCTCATAAAACACTATAAATCTTAGTAATGAAACTTCATGACACCTAATAAAACACCATGAATCTTAGTCATGAAACTTCATAAAATCTAGTCATGAAACCTCATAAAACTACATGAAACTTACTGTTTGCTGCTTGAATCCATCAGCGGCATTCACCAGTGAGCCAATCCCAATAGTTGCATTTAAATTTTAAAGAAGTTGGACGGACCTCCATTTCCCCCTCGTAGCAGTCTATGGTGCCCTTGGCGTTGAACTTGAACCCCAAAGCCAAATCCTACTCCCCAATCTGCACAGACCAGACCACAACTCATTTGGCCACTACGCACACAACGTGTTCGATGAATTGCAATGGAGAATCGTAAGCGTGCATTGAAGTAGGGACCTTGTAGAGGCGAGCGAAGTTGGCCTCTAGGTCGACGAGGTGGCACTCAGAGAGGCCCGACAAGAAGTCGGCGAGGCCCTCATAGTCGGTGAGTATGGCCTATACGGCCTCCAATGGCACATTGATGTGCACCCGCGCGTGCATAAGGCGTTGGTTTCGCTTCGGCAGCTTGCGCTGCTCTATCATAGCTCGATCTTGAAGTCGTAGCATTCATCCTAATCCTCGTCACCCGTGGTCGAATCGTCTTTGGCGATGCCAGCAGTGACATCAAGTGGTGGCTCGGATGAGGAGGAGATGGGGGTAGGGGAGCTTCGAGCTAGAGGCGGAGCGGAAGATGGGGCGGAGGCGTGAGGGGCTCGTGTAGCCGCTAGTGGTGGTGGTGGTGAGCAGACGGAGGGGGTGGTGGTGCAGATGGAGGAGGCCATGGGAGGTGAATCGATGCAGTATGGGGATTGAAATGAGAGTTTGTTGTCTCATAGAGACGGGGATCACTCAGACAGAAAGAGAGATGTGTGTGTTGGGGGGGGGGGGCGTTGTGGAAGGGGAGATGAATGCGTTCTGGTTGCAGTCAGGGAAAGGATAAGGTTAAAGTGGCTTCAATGTTAAAATCGGATGGTTATAAATAACTATTACATTTTGATCAGATGTAGGCTCCCTATCCCGTTGGAATATGGACAAAAGTTATAGCGTTTGTTAGTTTTTTTGTAACGGATTGGTATACTGGTGGATAATGGTTCTGTTATATTTATTTTTTATATTTTTTGGATTTAGATATGAATGCAAATATCTTATATATGAATACAAATAATATCGAATATAAATATAGAGTGAATACGAATCGAATCAAATACGGCTACGAATATTTCTCGAAACATGAAATCCCTTTAAATTGTATACATAAAGTGAACAGAAAAACATAAATACTTCCTTTGTCCAAGTATATAAGGCGTATTTTCTTTTTACACATCGACCAAATAGATATTAAAAATGACTAGATCACCCCTAATTATTATCTCTAAGCGCTATATTTAATACGTGCATATAGAGAATAACAAGTAAAGCTAGATATTTATCAAGGCTATATAGGGAACATCACATTAATTTTTTATTGGAACATAAAATACGCCTTATATTTATGAAGAAGATCATTAAAAAAATACGTTATATAAATTTGGACGAAATGAGTAGTTTATTTAATCCATACATTCATGAAGAACATTAATGAAATCTTTATATAAGCTAAGATTTCTTCCCTAACTTCATGTATTGATGTATATGTGATATATAATGTGCTACTAAAGTATCATGTAAATAGTCTGGGCTAAAAATAAAGGATATATACTGTGAATATCTAGCTCTGAATATCCGGATAATCCAAATTCGTATTCATATTCGACGGTTAGTGAGTTATTGAATCCGCATTCGTATCCAACAAAAAAGATCCATATTCATTTTCGATTTGATACTATCCGACAAATATCCGAGCCAACAGTATCTGTATTCAAAAATACTCTGGAGTGGTCAGAAACTATCCAATCCGTTTTCACCCTTAGTAGGTCGAAAACTATCTTGGATATGACTACGAATCCTATCGAATACAAATATGGAGTTAATACGAATTGAATCTAATACAGCTATGAATATTTCTCGAATCAAGAAAACCCTTTAAACTGTATTCATAGAATGACCAGAAAGACATAAATAGTTTATTTGATCCGTACATTCATGAGGAACATTAATGAAATTTTCATATAAGCTAAGGATTCTTTCCTAACTCCATGTATTGATGTATATGTTAATATATAATAGGCTACTAAAGTATCACGTAAATGGTCTAGGCAAAACATAAAGGATACATGCTGCAGATATCTTGCCCTAAATATCTGGATAATCCAAATTTGTATTCGGCGGTTAGTAAGCCATTGAATCCGTATTTGTATCCAATCAAAAATCTGTATTTGTTTTCGATCTGATACTATCTGATAAATATCTGAGTTGATAATATCTGTATTCGAAAATGGTCCAAATCGGTCGAAAATTATTAAATCTGTTTTCGCCTCTAGCAGGTAGGCAGATCACCGGTCCACCACGGCCGGCGCACAGGAACTGTGGTGAAAAGCCCTAAAATCTCAAACCAGAAAATTTTGTGAATTTTGCTGGATTTTTGAGTGAATTTTGGGAACTTTCCCTTTTTGGAAAGTCCCCTGGTTTCCCGCTTTCCTTTTCGGGCACTGCCACCTGCCCCTCCTCGCTGGCGCCCCGCCCCTTTCCGCTTTCCCTTCCTCCCTGGAGCCGCCCCGCTCCCCTCTCCCGCTGGCGCCTCCCTCCCTCCCCGCCTTCTCCCCGCGCACGCGCTGCGCCCGCACTGCCTCTGCGCCGTGGACAGCGCCCCCGGTTTTGGACCGCCCCGCCATGCTGACGCCACCCGGTCCGAAGCCGGCAGCTCCTCCGCGCCACGCGTCGCCCCATCCCTGTCCTGGACCCACCTGGCAGTCACCGCCTTTTCCTTCTCCCGCTCGTGGACGCCCGTCTGCCCATGCCGCAACGCAACTGCTCCCCTCTCCCGTCCATCGCCATTACTCCTGTGCAGAGCTCCGGTCACCGCTCCATCCCGCGAAGAGGACGCCTCACCAGCCCCCGTCCACTCTTGTTGACCCCGCGCCCGCGCCAGTTGCCTTCTCCACCACGCCCCCTCCCCTCCGCTCGGGTATAAAACCCCCACTCCCGGCTCCCTCCTTCTCCTTTGCTTCCCGAACCACCCTACTACTCCCATTCGCTTCCCACCCCTCCTAAGTGACTACCCGAGCCGCCAATCGGAGTCCCGCCGCTCGTAGCTCCGCCACGGTCTTCCCCTGCGCTGGCGACCCTGTAAATCGAATCCTCCCCTTCCTCCCTCCATTTCTCGATTGCTTTCGCTTGAAGCTTCCCTGCTATTCCCTGATCGCGGTGGTACTTTTGTCTGGCCAGATCGTCGCTTGAGGAGCCTCGGCGTCGAAGCTCACCGCCGGCCGAACCAGCTCTCCCGTGGCCAGCTCCCTCTGAAGGCTCCAAGCTTCGGCCACCGCCGCCAATGTGAGCCCTGGGAGCCCCTTAACATGTAGCCACCGCCGATTGGACCCGTTTAGCCCCGGTGACCCCGTTCACCGCCGGGAAGCCAAATCTTCCCCTTCTGCCTCCCGTCCCCTCCGTTGGTTCCCTCCCCTCCTAAGACCCCAAAATGGGTTTCCCACGTCGAGAGCTAGCCGCTGATACCCTCCCTTGCCGCCGGAGTCCATGGCCGTCGCCGGAGAGCGGAGGCGCTGCCCTCTGCCCCTCTGCCATGCGCGCCCGGCGAGAGGAAGGAGACAAGGGACGTGGCCCCTCCTCCGTCGTCCGAATCCCCCCATTGCCATATAACCATGTCCGTCGGATCGTCCTGTACCGTTTCGCCCGCTTGCCCGCACCACAGCCATACGATTTCCTTTCCCCGCCTTGATCTGAACCGTCCACGCCCGCCGCATCCCTACCGTCCGCCCCGGCCACGCGCCCTCCATCCGCCTCGGGCGAGCGCGGTGCGCGGATGGGCCGCGGCCTCTCGGCCTGCTCCACCGAGCCGAGAGCGCGCGCGCGTGGGCCGTTTGGGCCGCTCGACCGCGCGGAAGAACTCCCCGCCGGGTTGCACTGTAGCTCGGGCCGGCCCGTCACTGTTCAAATCGATTTTCCAGTGATTTAATCATTTCTAAAATCCCAGAAAATCCAAATAAAACCTAAAAAATCACAGAAAATCCCAAAAATTCCCAAATTTCACCACCTTGTTCAGAATAAAACCTAAAAAATCACAGAAAATCCCAAAAATTCCAATTTGAGGATTTATGCATTTTATTCCTTTTTAAATAGTTTATTTTCCCTCGCTTGATTAGTCTCAAGCTGGACTTAATTATTTTGTGTGTTTGCGCTAGTGTCGGAGATTCCGGAGGTTCAAGTGCAGGCTCAGGATCCAGGTGCTTCTTCGTTCGAGCTAGCTGAGATCGTCCAAATCAACGGCAAGTCGCAAATCCTTTGAACATGTTGTATCCCATGTTAATTGATTATGTTATTATGTTATTTGCATTATGCTAGTTGTGAAATGTTAGTTCAATGTAAAATAAAATGTTTAGAATAACATGATATGTAGTTAAACCTACCACCGACAAATACCATGTTAAACTTGTAGCCATGCCATTGTAATCCTAGAATTAATTATCTGTTAATCTAGATAACTGTAGGTTATTACTATCATGCAAAGTCTTACACTAATAAGGTTGTGGCTGTGGGCCAATAGAATTTGGAAAACCCGACTCTAGGGTAGGGTGGTATGGGACACCGTGCCCTAGGGCGGAGAGTGCCGGCGTGCACAGGTTAGGGTAAGGGTTGGGGGAGAGCCGCGAGACGGTCTTCGCCCATCTTTTACCCTAGGATTGAAGTTAGGGTAAGGGTGTTGTGGGGAACCGCGAGTCGGTCGACGCCCACCGCTTACCCTAGGTTGGGTCGCGGACCTGGTGAGGTTGCGGACCATGTGAAAATATAAGGACTGAAACCCTTACGCTGAGCGAATGTCATAGTGATCGCTCAACCACAGGAGTTGACTTGTCAACACTGGTTTAGTAGCTGCTCAACTCGATTGAAACTCTACGGGTGTTGAGAAGTCAGGAGGTTGAGTAGTTGGGTTAGGTATGCCGTGCTACGGATACCTAACAACGGTAGGGTTCACTCGAAGCGGACAGGAGTTTTCATGTGCTAGACCCGAGTGAATTCTACCGGGTAGAGCCTATATAAAGAATTGAGCAGTGAAACGACATGGCTTTCTTAACTCTGTCGCGGGAGTTAAGAGATCGTGTGGGTAAAGCTGAGCAAACTCTACAGAGTCAAATAAATGGTATTCGAATACGCCATGCTCCCGGTTAATGGAGCTGTGTCACTTGGGTGATTCTAGCCGCGAAGCTTAAGTAGTTTTGTAAGTGCTTTAACATGATTAGTTGGTTAATTAACTCTTCATGAAAAACCCCTGAGATCGTAAGGAGTAGTTTTGGGTCCGTTTTATCAAATTGTTTGCAAATAAAACTGCATCCACTCAAAGTGATAAACCAAGTATACTTCCTTCCTTTGTTGATCCGTGCATATAGTAAGATAGGGTTCCTTTGTGGCTTGCTGAGCTGGTTGTTGGCTCACGGCTTGCTTAATTCCCCTCTTTAGAGGATCAAGACGAAGGTGAAGGTCTCCCCGTTGAGGAAGTCCCAGAGGATCTCTTCTTCGACGAGGACCCGTGGCTTTAGGTCTTCGCCGCGCTCAAACGGATCTTGGAGCTTTTGTGATGTAATTATACTTTGGGCTTGCACGCCCCGCTGTTGAAAACCGGATGTTAATCCATATGTGAAATATATGCTGGACTATTGTTGTAAGCATGCAATGGTATACTCTTACGCGACACTCCATAACTGTTCATGCGTGAATAGTTGCGGAATGCCGTGTCCGTACGTGCCCCTGGAAACGGGGGCGTTACAAGAAGTGGTATCAGAGCATGCTCTTTGACCGTAGGTTGAGACCTAAGGCAAACTAGGAAGCGATTTTATCGCAAAACTTAATTTAAGCCATAAAAAGGGTTTACGAAAAATATAAGGATTATTGCTGTCTTTTTCCTCTCTTGTTGCTACCTTATCTGTCTTAAATTTAATTTTGCTTAAGTTTTATTTTTGCAAATGTTTACTGCTTCACTTGTCTAACTTCAAAATTTCGTTGCCGGCAGATGGTTCACTACGTGTTCTCCCGCCCCGACCGCATGGATGGATGGCCCCGCAAGCTCTGGGAGATGCAGCGATACCTCGGAGCCACAGGATACCACAGCCCGGTGTTTCACGCTGTGGGACGCTTTCGCCAGGGACAGCGCTACGAGTGGAAGGCGTGGGTGACCCTCACACCCTTGCCTGTCCGCCCCGACCTTGAGAGGAGATTCATCGCGAGGAGGATCAACAAGGATGATGCAGTCCAGGACGCAGCCCAGAAGGCTGCGCTGTACCTCAGAGACTACTACGACCTGGAGCTCACGGGCTCACCCTTCGACTTGGTGCCGCAGTAGGTCCGTGGTGGTTTAGCTGTTCCGCGGCTTGGCGAGGAGGACGATCCCAGCCTTGCGGGCATCGCCACCCTCATGGCGCAGCAGGTTGTCCGCTACGACAGTGCAGTTGAGGAGTCCAGGTCACTGCAGCGTCAGTTGTGGGATGCCCGTGAGCAGGTGCAGCACCTCCGGGAGTCCCTTCTCCGCTACGAGGCCATCGAGGCAGGCGAGGCTTCTGACTGCGGAGATTCGCCCAGTGTCCAGTCTTCTTGCTTTACGGTGCAGTCCAGGCGTAGGCGCAGGATGACCGCGGGCGAGTACCGTGCTAGGTTCCGTCCCGCAGCCCCTCTTGCCCTACCAGCACCGGAGGCCCCGGAGGAGTAGACTGGAGTTCGCTAGTTTAGCCCGACCTTTTGTATTAGTGATACTTTTGTAATGTAATGCAGGTGTAGCCATGAACCCTAAGTGGTCTGTGTACCACTTGCATATTGTAAATTTATGTTCATTAATCTTTTATGTTGTTTGCTTAATTATCAGTATTCCCTCTGTGTTCAAAGCTTTCTTCTAACCCTTTCGCTCTTGTTCTTACCTTTGTTCGCCTTACACTTACCTTGTAATTCGATGTCTTACTTATCTATTCTTGCTTGCCAAAGCCGCTGCAAAGCTAATCTCAAGTTCCCAATTGACAGATGGACCCAGAATGGCAGAGTGGTCAGACCAGCGGGCAGGGTGCACCTGCCACAGATCAAGCGACACTTGCCAGCGTGATATCAATGTTAGAACAAAATCGCTACCAAGGGGAACAGAATATCTTGCGAGTGCTAGATCAGCAGGCCCGATTACTTGAGCAGATTGCAGCTATGTCTCCAGGTATCCAAGGTGGAGGAAATGCCACTCGGGATGGTTCCCCAATAACCACCCGATGGGCGGACTTCCAAAAGACACGTCCACCGGCTTTTTCCACCTCAGCTGATCCGATAGCAGCTGAGGATTGGCTAGTGGATGTGGAAAGAAAGTTATAGACCGTTCAATGCGAAGACAAAGAAAAGGTGCTGTATGCTTCCCACCTGTTGTAGGGTGCTGCAGCAACATGGTGGATTAACTATCAACGCACACAGAAAGACAGAGAAATTGATTGGGCAGAATTTTCAAAAGCCTTCCGTAAAGCACACATACCTGAAGGCATCATGGAGGCTAAGCGTCGAGAGTTCTTGGCGCTTAAACAAGGCGGACGCACTGTCATGGAGTACTTGCATCAGTTTAACCACCTTTCCCGATTCGCCCCAGATGATGTTGATAAGGAAGAGAAAAAGATGAGCCGATTTCGTGCAGGACTACAACAGTCTTTGAAATTTCATATTTCAGCTATGAAGTTCAAAGACCTGCATGAAATGGTGGACAACTTAATTAATTCAAAAGAGGCCAGAGGTGAAATAGAAGATTTCAGGAAGCGTAAGGCAGCACATAGGTCGCAATCATCTTCACACAGTGCCCAGCGAAGCAAGACCTCGGGATCATCCTCATTTCAATCCCAACCGTCTCGCCAGTTTGTGATGCTACCAAAGAACCAGTCTGGCCAGTCACAGCAATATAACTCTCCGTTACCACTTGCCATCAAATGTCCCACCTGCGGTGGGAACCACCTACCAGCGCCTGTTCGCGAAGATCCAATGCTTGCTTCCATTGCGGAGAGATTGGACACTATAGAGATCAGTGTCCTAGAAAGAACTTGCCCTCAGACGCCGCCAAACTACAAGTTCAGAATCAACAACAGCAAGAAACCAGGTCACAAGCCGGCTCTAGCACTCCCAAGGGAGGCTACCTGCAGATCAAAGCAGCCGGACCTCAATCACCCGCAGGCACAGCCAACTTCACCTCAACAGGCAGAGGTAGAGGCCGCACCAGACCTACCTTCTATGCAAGGGTGAACCACGTGTCTGCAGAAGACGCAGTTGGAGCTAGCGATATCATTGCTGGTATGTTCCCGATCAACTCCATACCTGCATTGATTTTATTTGACCCTGGTGCAACGCATTCATTTATTTCGAAGAGTTTTGCTTTAAGAAACCAGTTGCCTTCTGTATCACTGCCAAGACCTTATGTGGTTGAAACCCCTGGGGTTAGAATGGAGTCCCACAATGGGTGTGCGGGACTTAACATAAAAATCCAAGGGGTAGATTTTAGAGCAGATTTATTGCAATTAGATATGTCTGGATTAGATGCCATCTTGGGCATGAACTGGTTAGCTAAGAACAAAGGCAAGGTAGATTGTGAGATCAAAACAGTGTCCTTGGTTAATCCTGAAGGTCGGAGAGTGGTAGTAAAAACATACCGAGAAGTACTGAAAGATGCAAGGAAGCACATGATCAACATGATAGCAGCCACACCTGATCAAGTGCCAGTAGTACAAGAATATCCAGATGTGTTTCCGGAAGAACTACCGGGCAGACACGCTGATAGACAAGTAGAACTTGCCATAGAGTTGATTCCGGGCACCAAACCAATTGCTAAACATTAATATAGAATGTCAGCTAGTGAGTTGAAAGAGCTAAAGAAACAGTTAGACGAATTGCTGGAAAAAGAATTTATACGACCAAGTGTTTCACCTTGGTCGGCCCCAGTTTTGTTTGTGAAGAAGAAGAATGGAGAGCTGAGGATGTGCGTAGATTACAGAGGACTGAATGCAGTCACAATAAAAAACAAGTACCCGTTGCCCAGAATTGATGATTTGTTCGATCAGCTCAAGGGTGCCAAAGTATTCTCCAAGATCGACTTGCGCTCAGGTTATCATCAGCTAAAGATCCGGGAGCAAGATCGAGAGAAGACAGCCTTCATCACCCGTTATGGATTGTATGAGTTCACGGTCATTCCCTTCGGTTTAACCAATGCGCCAGCCTATTTCATGAACCTTATGAACCTGGTGCATATGGACCAATTGGACCGATTCGTGATAGTCTTCATTGATGATATCTTGATATATTCCAAGAGTGAAGAAGAGCATAAAGAGCATCTGCACATGGCATTAACCAGATTGAGAGAGCATCAGCTATATGCCAAGTTCGACAAATGTAGCCGTTGTGGTTACAGACCAAACAGAGAGAGAGATGGTAGTGGAGAGTGATGGAGATGAGTATAATGGCTTGCCCCCTCCCCATGGCCTGTATTCATATATATATACACATGAGGAGTGCTTTTACAGTTATACCCTTACATCTGGTTATCCCCTCTGGGGGCAGTTATGTCATTACACATGGCCTATTCTGGGCCTTATAATCTCCTACCAGGCCTGCTGGGTTTAGGTGGGGGCCACCCCTACGACAGGAGCCTCTCATGGTAAAGGGCTTCACGGGGCCGGAGCCATGTTGCCGAGTCCTTTGGACCCCTCCGTCCCCGCGGCCTGTGAACTTTTCCAAACTTGACCCGGGGCTGCGCTGCAGCCGAAGCAGACGCGCGCGCTCCGTCCCTCACCCCTCGAATGGGCGGCGGCGGAGGTGGCCCTAGCCGAAGTAGACGCGCGCCAGGGGCGTTGCACTGGCACAGGTCAGCGTAGCGGGCCCCTGAGCCGCCGCATGAGCCTTAAGTGATAAGGGACGTGCTGCGACGCTCGGTCTTCCGGCCGTCCACGTGGTGAAGCGTGCTTGGCGCGGTGCGGGCGTTTGAGGCGTCGTGACCATTAATATGACGGCGGACTCCCGGCAGTTGGACTTCTGCCGATTGGCCTTCCGCCGGTTGGCTCCCCTGCTGATGGGGTATATATATGGCGCTGGTGCGGCATTGCTCCTGCGTATGTTGTGATAGAATCTGCTCCCCTAAAATGGGCCCCTGCCGTGCATCAACATTCCTGGGTGACGCTGAACGGCTTGGGGAATGTTGATGCACAGAAGGAGGTCCATTTTTCTTGGGAGCTTGGTCAGCGCCGGTTATCGACAGCCAGCCACGCTTCCTGCCCCCGCACCGCACTTCCGCAGGCGACAGCAAGGTCTGCCCGGTTTTTCTTAACAGGCCTACCTATAGTCGGTGTTCCTGATGGAGCCCACCGGCATTACCTTTTATGTTGATGCACTGTAGGTGGCCTGTTAAGGAAAACGAGGCAGACTTTGCGGGACAAGACCCCCGCCTTTGCGGCGCTCCGCCGAAGTAGGCGCACGCGCTCCGTCCCCCACCCTTCGGACGGGTGGCGGCGGAGCTGGCGCCTAGCCGAAGTAGATGCGCGCTCTGTCCCCGCCCTTCGAACGGGTGGCAGCGGAGCCGGCGCTCAGCCGAAGTAGACGCGCGCGCTCCGTCCCCTACCCTTCGAACGGGCGGCAGCGGAGCTGGCCCTCAGCCGAAGTATACGCGCGCGCTCCGTCCCCTACCCTTCGAACGGGTGGCAGCGGAGCTGGCGCCCAGCCGAAGTAGACGCGCGCGCTCCGTCCCCTACCCTTCAAACGGGTGGCGGCGGAGCTGGCGCCCAGCCGAAGTAGGCGCGCGCGCTCCGTCCCGTACCCTTCGAACGGGTGGTAGCGGAGCTGGCGCCCAGTCCAAGTAGACGCGCGCGCTCCGTCCCCTACCCTTCGAACGGGTGGCAGCGGAGCTGGCGCCCAGCCGAAGTAGACGCGCGCGCTCCGTCCCCTACCCTTCAAACGGGTGGCGGCGGAGCTGGCGCCCAGCCGAAGTAGGCGCGCGCGCTCCGTCCCGTACCCTTCGAACGGGTGGTAGCGGAGCTGGCGCCCAGTCCAAGTAGACGCGCGCGCTCCGTCCCCTACCCTTCGAACGGGTGGCAGCGGAGCTGGCGCCCAGCCGAAGTAGGCGTGCGCGCTCCATCCCCTACCCTTCCAACGGGTGGCGGCGGAGCTGGCGCCCAGACGAAGTAGGCGCGCGCTCCGTCCCGTACCCTTCGAACGGGTGGCAGCGGAGCTGGCGCCCAGCCGAAGTAGACGCGCGCGCTCTGTCCCCTACCCTTCGAAGGGGTGGCAGCGTTGCTGGCGCCCAGCCGAAGTAGACGCGCGCGCTCCGTCCCCTACCCTTCGAACGGGTGGCAGCGGAGCTGGCGCTCAGCCGAAGTAGACGCGCGCGCGCTCCGTCCCCTACCCTTCGAACGGGTGGCAGCGGAGCTGGCGCCCAGCCGAAGTAGACGCGCGCGCGCTCCGTCCCCTACCCTTCGAAGGGGTGGCAGCGGAGCTGGCGCCCAGCCGAAGTAGACGCGCGCGCTCCGTCCCCTACCCTTCGAAGGGGTGGCAGCGGAGCTGGCGCACAACCGAAGTAGACGCGCACGCTCCGTCCCCTACCCTTCGAACGGGTGGCAGCGGAGCTGGCGCCCAGTCCAAGTAGACGCGCGCGCTCCGTCCCCTACCCTTCGAACGGGTGGCAGCGGAGCTGGCGCCCAGCCGAAGTAGACGCGCGCGCTCCGTCCCCTACCCTTCGAACGCGTGGCGGCGGAGCTGGCGCCCAGCCGAAGTAGGCGCGCGTTCCGTCCCCTACCCTTCGAACGGGCGGCAGCGGAGCTGGCGCCCAGCCGAAGTAGACGCGTGCGCTCCGTCCCCTACCCTTCGAACTGGTGGCGGCAGAGCTGGCGCCCAGCCGAAGTAGGCGCGCACGCTCCGTGCCCTACCCTTCGAACGGGTGGCAGCGGAGCTGGCGCCCAGCCGAAGTAGACGCGCGCGCTCCGTCCCCTACCCTTCGAACGGGTGGCAGCGGAGCTGGCGCCCAGCCGAAGTAGGCGCGCGCGCTCCGTCCCCTACCCTTCGAACGGGTGGCGGCGGAGCTGGCGCCCAGCCGAAGTAGGCGCGCGCGCTCCGTCCCCTACCCTTCGAACGGGTGGCGGCGGTGCTGGCGCCCAGCCGAAGTAGGCGCGCGCGCTCCGTCCCGTACCCTTCGAACGGGTGGCAGCGGAGCTGGCGCCCAGCCGAAGTAGACGCGCGCTGCGTCCCATACCCTTCGAACGGGTGGCCGCGGAGCTGGCGCCCAGCCGAAGTAGATGCGCGCGCTCCGTCCCCTACCCTTCGAACGGGTGGCAGCGGAGCTGGCGCCCAGCCGAAGTAGGCGCGCGCACTCCGTCCCCTACCCTTCGAACGGGTGGCAGCGGAGCTGGCGACCTTGCGTCGCGAACATCGCCACGCGTGCGGTGACTTGAGATCTCGCGATGCGGTCTTACGCTGTAAAGGTGCCTATACCGTGCGACCCGCCTCGGTGCGCACGGGGCACGTGGCGGCTTATGACTGGTGCGCGGCGGGGTGTGGACGGTTGCGTGCTCGCGGCCGCTCGCCTCTTCCCTAGGCAAAGGGGACACGGGGCGGGCGACGAATGGCGCAGCTCCGATGCTGTTGTGATCCCCTGGCCCATTAGTCCGCCTTTAATAGCGGCTAGGGAGCGTCGTGCTGTGACGACCCTTGGCGCTCGTGGTCGTGGCCTTTCAGCTTTGGGTATGGAAACAGCGCTGGACAAGCACTTGTACGACTGCGGTCGCATCCCGCACGTGGGCCGACGCGACGCTTCGGTACTGGGGCGAGGTGGCTTAAAGCAGCCCCCGCGACCGTGCCCCCGCGACCGCGCCCCCGCAGTTGTACGCCCCCTTCTTGCTTGCGCCGCCATCCATACTCGCGTAGTATTTTTTGCCGCTGGCCTCCTTCCCAGAGAGGCAATGGCGTCTGATGGCAAGCGTGGTCAGGCGGGTGGTGTCTGCGGCATTCGCCGGCGGTCTTCGCTGTTGGAGGTGAAATACACGCTCCAAGAGCGCGACCCGGCGGCGGCGGACAAGGAGTGGTTGGTGGGGGAGGAGGAAGGCACGTTCTCTGGCGAGCTAGGCCCCTCGCTCGTGACCGAGAAGATGATCCAAGGGCTTCTGCGCGCGGGGAAGTTGTCTGAGCGCCAGGAGGTGCGATTGCCCGCCGCCGATGAGACGGAACCGCATCCCGAGAGGTCGGAGGCGGTCGTGTTCGTTGCCTTTTTCGACGCGGGGCTCCGCATCCCCGCGGCGGCTATCATGGGTGACGTGCTGCGGACCTTCGGGATGGAGCTGGCGCAACTGACTCCGAACGCCGTGGCTCGGCTTGCAGTGTACAGCTGGGCCTTGCGCTCGGGGGCGTGTTGGCCCAGCGCCTCGTTGTTCGCCTATCTTCACGAGGCATGGTGCCAGCCCAAGGACCGGAAGGACGGGACGCTGTCGAGCTTCGGTAGCGTCACCTTTATTCTTCGTCCGTCGTGCAAGAAGCTCTTCCCTGCGAACTCAACTCGCGGGAAGTGGGAGTCTTACTGGATGAAGCGGTGGTTCTACCACCGTGTGGAGAGCGGGAGCGGCCTTGAGTGCACAGGCCGACCGATCGCGTTCAAGCCCTCGCCCGGCCGGACGCTCGGTGATGAGGACAGGCGGAGGGCTCAGCGGCTCGTAGGCGTGGCCGCCCGCCTCAACATGAGCGACCTAGCCGAAGAGTACGTGATGTACGGCGTGGCCCCGCTTGCCCGCGACTGGCGTCTTGCCGCCGAGAGGCGTCGAGACGACAATGTTTCGCCATCGATCTGCTTGCTGCCGGCACCCTCCAGTCTTTGTAAGCCTCGACCGCGTCTCTCCTTTGTTCACGCGAAATGCGCTATACGCTGATGCTATCTCCGTTGCTTCAGGGATTTGCTTGGAGGAGGCGGAGCAAGCCGCGCGCGTATTCCAAGGGCCGTACACCGGCAGGGAGCACGAGCAGCGCGCGTCTGCTATCGCCGAGGCGGGGCTGGGGCGAATAAACCGCGTGTGCGAGGCCCTGGGCCTTGCCGTGCCGGACCGTGTCGCTCCAGACGACGGTGCGGCGAAGAAGAAGAAGGCGCCGTCTCGGAAGATGGGCCGCAGCGGGGCGCCTGCCGCGCTTGGCGCGGCAGCTGCTACTGCTGCTGCTAGTGCTCCCGAGGGCGCGGCGGACGCGGAGTCGGACTCGGCGAGGTATGCCGATTCAGCCTTGGGTGGTGCGGACGCCGAAGGCAAGGTATCTTCGGCGAGCGCCCCGGACGGCGGGTTTGCTGCGAGCAGCCGGAGGGGGGAAGTCTCGCCGCCCACCGAAGTCGCCGAGGCGGAACCCGTGCGGACCGGCGATGCTGAGGTGGAGCCTTCGGCCGTGGCCGCTGTGGTGCTGGAGGCGCCCTCCACGGGGGCGCACGGAGCCATGCTGCCTTTACCGACAGCAGCAGAAACCGAGGTGCCCCCTGCGACAATTGCCACCACGGAACCTTCGCCCCCGGGCGCTGCAACCGCGGGGGCTTCCCCAGCCGCGACTGCGGGGGCGGTATCGCTGCTGGCTGCCCCGGCTAAACGACCGTGTGTGCGGCCGGAGCTCCACCGGACACCGCGGGGATTCGTCGTGGCCACGGGCGTCAGAAGCTTGTGGGACTCCAGTGCAAATACCGGAGACCCTGCGGCATATGCACCTTCCGCCCCTCTGGCCACGCCGCCCGCCGCGAAGGGACAGCCGTCGCCTTCCCCGAACGCGGAGGCTTCTGCCCGCGGCGGGACCATTCCTTCTGCGGGGGCTTACGCCATCGCCGCCCCGCCCGGGGATGAGGGGGCGAGTCCCCGAGATCCTCCTTCTGCTACCGAAGGTAGGGTGGCTTAGCTTATTCTGGTATATTCTTTCACGCCTTGCGGTGCTCACCTGCAGCCTTGTTTGCAGCGCTGCTCATTCCGGAGGGGGAGCACTGGGCGGAACACGGGACCTCCGCGCGCGTAAGCCCCGCGGACTTCGTGCCGCCCCCGGAGACGCTGAAGGCGTGGTGCGGGATTGTGAATGACGCGGCCACCAGCGTCGACCCGCAAGTGCTGCAAGCCTACGGAGCGGGGCGCCTTGAAGACGCCTTCGAGGTGTCTGGGGTGAGGGTAAGTACTCATGCGACAACGCCTATGCTGGTTGAGCTTGCTAAGTCTTTCCCTTCTACAGACACTTGTGCTGGGGCAGGCCTTGCAAACGGCCTATACTCGTCGCCGAAAGGCGCTCGAGGATAGGCTACGGGCCGCCGAGGAGGAACTACGCGAAGCCTCTGGAGCCCGCTCTGCCCAGGATGCCCGCATCCGTCAGCTAGAGGCGGAATGCACCGAAGTGATGGCACGCGCCGAGGGACTTGTTGCGTCGGCGCGGGAGTCGGCCGCGGAAGCTGCGCAATAGAAGTTTGCGGCGGAGCGGGACAGGCTCCTGGAACAGGTCGCCTTGCTAGAGAAGGAAAAAGGCGAGCTTGCCTTGACTCTAGCGGAGCGTAACCAGACGCTTGGCGACGCCTCGGTGGTTGCGTGGGACGCCCTACAAATGCTGGAAGTCCACCTCCAAAGGCTTGTGGCTGGAGTGCCGGACCACGCCTTCGGCCCGGAGGAGTTGCTGCGGGCCCTTCGCTGGATCCATGACGCCGCCGACGTTGCACGCGGGGCTGCGACGATCTTTGGCGACCACTGTGCCTATGTGGCGTCGTGCCTGGTGTGCGCCCTCCTTCGGCACCGTGGTTGCACGCACATCGCCGAGCTGGAGAACCCTCAGCTGGAGATGCCCGGCGGGGCCGGAGTGATGTCCGGTGAAGTCCGTGCCGTTCGCGGCCCCGTCAAATTCTTCTACGAGCGAATCTGTGACTACACCGGGATAGCCACCACGGAGGTCGAGCTTCGGAAGTCCCTTCGTGGTGGGGAGAGCCTCGGCCAATTTCTGGACGAAGTCCCGCGGCACGACGAGGGCGGCGCTGAGGTCCCGCGGCGCGACGAGGGTGTCGCTGAGGCCTCCGAAGATGCCGAAGGCTCACAGGTGCGGCGCCAACGTGGCTAGGTGTGGGCGTGCGTTGTAACGTCTGCCCCTTAATTGAATGAATAAAGTGCGTGTTTGCTTCACGAACTGATTACTTGCCTTCATCCCGGGCAGCTTCCTTGCTGGGGGCGACTGCTCGCATCTGGCCTTGTGACCCGGCGGCGCCTTCGACGCTGGCAAAGGGCCGAGGAGTCGTTGAAATTTTGGGCAAGCCGGCCTTCTTCGAGCGAGGCCCCAGCTTTAGCGCGTGTTAAGGACCTGGCTCGATGCGCCGGGCCATATCCTGGTCGCCTCGGACGGTGATGATGGTCCGGGGACCCGGGATCTTCATGCATAGATAGCCGTGATGTGGTACCGCGCCGAAGGAGTTGAGGATTGGGCGCCCTAATATGGCATTGTAGGGGTACGGAAGGTTGACCACGTCGAAGGTGGCATCTTCGGCCTGCGCATTGTTATCTTGGCCGAAGGAGACTTGAAGACCTATTTGGCCCAGCGCCCACCGGGGCTGTCCCCCAAAGCCCTGCAGCGGGATTCCTGAGGGCCCTAGGTGGCTTCGAGGGATCCCCATCTGGTCGAACGCCGCCGCAAACAATATGTTCGCGGAGCTACCGCCGTCCACCAAGGCACGCCCCACGTCGCATCCCGCGATAGTGACCCGGATGACCAGGGGGTCCTGATGAGGGAAGTCCACGCCTTGGGCGTCGTCGGGTGTGAATGTGACTTCGTGCTGCGCCCAGTCCGGCGGTGCTTGCGCTGGGTATGCCGCCACGTGATGTAGTCTTCGCGCATAGGCCTTCTGCTGCCGTGCTGAGGTGAATTCCAGTGCAGAGCCTCCGGATATGACGTTAATGACCCTACGGTGGGTTGCCTCCGGGGCCTGCAGCGACAGGAAGCCCTCCTGAGGCAGCTGTACGTGAGCTTGGATCCGTAAGGGGCCTTCTTGGGGTTGCATCCCTTGCGCCTGTACCTGCATGGGGGCCTCGTACGGGAATTGGACGTGGGCCACCGCAGGCGGACGTGTCTCCGGGTTCCTGTCCCTAGCGACGCTATCGCGGAGCGCCGCGATGGAGGTGCAGGCGCGGGTATCGTGGTTGCCGCGGCCGTGGACTACGCACCAGAATCCCTGGTGCTGGTCGTCATAATCTCCACGACTTTTATCGTCGCGGCCCCGGCCACGGCGCCCCCGACCGCCTCGGCCCGTGGGAGCGCCTTCGTCGGAACCGCCTTCAATGTCGAGGACGTACCGGCCTCGCCTCGACTTCTGGTGGCCGCGCTTGGGCCGATCGGACGACTCCTTGTGCAAGGCGTCCCTGCGGTTGGGCGCATCCCTGGACGACTCCTGCTTACGTTTTCCCTTCGAAGAACCGTCCTTCGGCGGATCTTCGGCTTTTGCCGAGGCTCCGGCCTGGTTGGTGTCGGAGTCGTCACCTTGCCTTCGCCGCACGTCTTCTTCCGCCCTGGCGTATTCCTCCATTTTGTCGAAGAGCTTCGCCACCGTCTTAATTGGCTTTCGCGCATTGTACTCGGCCATCGGGCCCGGACGAAGGCCCTGTATGGCTGCATTAACGATGGTGGTTTCATTAACGTCTTTCACTTGGCATCGAATCTTGGCGAAGCGCTTGAAGTAGTCCCGGAGCTTCTCCGAGGGTTTTTGCTTCGCAGCGAAGAGTTGGTCCGCGTCGACTCGCTCGACATAGTTTCCTTGGAAGTTGTTGTGAAGGCGATCGCGGAGCTGCTCCCACGCGTAGATGGAGCCCAGCTCGATGGTAAAGAACCAAGAGAGCACCACTCCTTGCAGCGCGAGGGGGAGTCCCTTCGCCTTCGTGGTGTCGTCTCCGCCCGCGGCTTCGATCGCGGTTTCGTACACGCGCACGAACTCGCGGGGGTCCGTGTCGCCTTTGTATGGGTCGATGGCGCTAGGAAACTTGAAGTCTTCGGGCCATGCCGCCTGCTGCAGCCCCGCCGAAAGCGGGGATTCCGGATCTACGCGCTGCAGCGGCACGCGGCTAGACGTGGGGGCTTCGCGACTGTCCGCCCTCTCCGGCGTGGGCTCGGGCGCGATTACTGGCGCGGCCTGCTGGCTCCGAGCCTCTTGCATATCTCGGACGGCTCCGCGAAGGTCCCCTAGCTCCCGTTGGAACGCGTTGAGGGCTGCTAGTATGGCGCTTTCCACCGCAGGTGTTGTCGGAGCCGCCGGAACACCCAGCGGACGGGTCGGTGCAGGGACCATCGCCTCCTGATCTCCAGATCCGCCGGATGCTTCATTGCGGCTACCCCCGGCCGCCTGATCCGCGTTGCCGGCGAGGGTGGCGGGGGCTGTCGTTGTAGCGGCGCTGGCGGGGTCGGTCGCTGTAGTGCCAGCGACGGGGTCGGATGTCGTTGTAGCGGCGCTGGCGGGGTCGGTCGCTATAGTGCCAGCGACGGGGTCGGATGTCGTTGTAGCGGCGCTGGCGGGGTCGGTTGTTGTAGCGCGAGCGTCGACGCCCGCGACCACGGCGCCTACGCTGCCGCCAGCTCCTTCGGCGGCCAATGCCGAAGCCCTGGTATTCACGCGCCGCTCCGACCCAGCCGTCTTCTTTCCCTTCGCCACTGCTGATGAAGCTTTTTTCGGTGCCATCCTTCTTCTTCGGTCTTCGGGCTTGTCCTTGTCCTCCCCACGGACGGCGCCAACTGTTGTGGTTACAGACCAAACAGAGAGAGAGATGGTAGTGGAGAGTGATGGAGATGAGTATAATGGCTTGCCCCCTCCCCATGGCATGTATTCATATATATATACACATGAGGAGTGCTTTTACAGTTATACCCTTACATCTGGTTATCCCCTCTGGGGGCAGTTATGTCATTACACATGGCCTATTCTGGGCCTTATAATCTCCTACCAGGCCTGCTGGGTTTAGGTGGGGGCCACCCCTACGACAGTAGCTTTTGGTTGAAAGAGGTTGCTTTCTTGGGTCATATTATATCAGAAGATGGAGTCAAAGTTGATCCAGAAAAGATCGCCACAGTCATGGAATGGAAGCAGCCCAAGACAGTGACGGAAGTGAGAAGCTTTCTTGGATTGGCGGGTTATTATCGCCGGTTCATAGAAGGATTCTCACAAATTTCTCGTCCACTCACTCAACTGCTAAAGAAGGACAGACCATTCACCTGGACAGATGCTTGTGAGGAAAGTTTTCAGTTGCTGAAGACCAAGTTGACAACAACGCCAGTCTTGATTCTATTCAACCCAGAAAAGGAATTCCAAATCTATTGTGATGCTTCAAAGCAGGGTTTGGGATGTGTGCTCATGCAAGACGGAAAAGTTGTTGCCTATGCCTCAAGACAATTGAAGCCACATGAGGAGAATTACCCCACACATGATTTAGAGCTAGCAGCTGTGGTGCATGCACTCAAAATTTGGTGGCACTACCTGCTAGGAAATCGTTGTGAGATATTCTCCGATCATAAGAGCTTGAAGTACCTGTTCACATAGCCAGGGTTGAATATGAGACAGCGAAGATGGCTGGAATTGATCAAGGACTATGATGTTGATCTCCAATATCACCCGGGCAAGGCCAATGTGGTTGCTAATGCCCTCAGCCGAAAGGTTCGACCAAGCAAACCCAATGCCACAAAATAACCATCAAAGTTGCAAAGGGATATGCTACGACTAAATTTGGTGATCACTGAACAAGGCAGCATGGCAGCATTAGAGCTTCAACCGTGTTGACAGATCAGATTAAGGCAGCGGAAGATGAAGATGAAGAGATTCAAAAACTGAAAAAGTGAATTCAAGAAGAAGATTCATCAGAGTATGCAATAGACGAACATGGAATCCTTACCTTCCATGGCCGCTATTGCATCCCAAACAAGAAAGAATTGAGAGAATTGATTCTATCCGAAGCTCATTCGTCTCAATTCTCAATTCACCCAGGAGGTACCAAGATGTATCAAGACCTGAAGAAGAAGTATTGGTGGAACTAGATGAAGAAAGAGGTGGCAGAATATGTAGGTAAATGTGAAGTTTGCCAGCAGATCAAGATCGACCACCAAAAACCATCGGGATTGTTGTAGCCTTTGCCAATTCCCGAGTGGAAATGGGATAGTATCGGCATGGACTTTATCACCGGACTTCCCAAAACTCGCGAGTGATATGATGCTATCTGGGTCATCGTTGATAGACTGACCAAGGTGGCTCATTTCCTCCCGATCAAGCAAACCTATGGGAAGGATAAGCTTGCCGAGCTGTACTTGACCAGAATAGTGACACTCCATGGGGTTCCGAAGAAGATTGTGTCCGATAGAGGAGCACAGTTTACATCCAAGTTCTGGGAAAAATTACATGAAGCCATGGGCACCGATTTAAACTTCAGCTCAGCATATCATCCACAGACGGATGGACAGACAGAAAGAACAAACCAGATCTTGGAAGACATGTTGAGAGCTTGTGCAATTGTGTATGGTGCAGCATGGAACACCTGCTTACCGTTTGCTCAGTTCTCATATAACAATAGCTACCAAGCCAGTATCCAGATGACCCCGTTTGAAGCACTTTATGGCAGAAAATGCAGGACCCCTCTGAATTGGACAGAAACAGGAAAACGACAACTTATTGGCCCCCAGATTGCTCAAGATGCAAAAGCACATGTCAGAATCATCAGGGACAGACTCAAGATTGCACAAGACCGACAGAAGAGCTATGCAGATAACCGCAGGAAGGACTTGAGTTTCGAAGTTGGAGATTTCGTCTACATCAAAGTCACCCCATTCAAGATAGTCAAGAGGTTTCAAGCCAAGGGCAAATTGGCGCCAAGATATGTGGGACCGTTTCAAGTTATTGGAAGAGTTGGAGAGGTTGCTTATCAAGTGCAGCTCCCGCCCAACTTATTAAGAATCCACAACGTGTTCCATGTATCGCAACTTCGGAAGTGTCTACGCCAACCGACAGATGAAGTGCCATTGTCAGATATTGAATTGCAAGATGGCTGGACATACCCTGAACAGCAATTACAGATACTTGAAACGTCAGAGAGGCAACTCAGAAACAAGAATGTCAGATTTTGCAGAGTGCAGTGGAAGAACCATACAGCGGATGAGGCCACTTGGGAAAGAGAGTCGGATTTGCAGCGGGATTTCCCCAACTTACTCCCTGGACCAAGTTAATCTCGGGGTCGAGATTCTTTTAAGGGGGTAGGTTGAAAAGCCCTAAAATTTCAAACCAGAAAATTTTGTGAATTTTGCTGGATTTTTGAGTGAATTTCGGGAACTTTCCCTTTTTGGAAAGTCCCCTGGTTTCCCGCTTTCCTTTTCGGGCACTGCCGCCTTCCCCTCCTCGCTGGCGCCCCCACCCCTTTTCGCTTTCCCTTCCTCCCTGGCGCCGCCCCGCTCCCCTCTCCCGCTGGCGCCTCCCTCCCTCCACGCCTTCTTCCCGCGCACGCGCTTGCGCTGCGCGCTGCGCCTGCACCGCCTCTGCGCCCGCGGACAGCGCCCCCGGTTTTGGACCGCCCTACCGTGCTGCCGCCACCCGGTCCGAAGCCGGCAGCTCCTCCGCGCCACGTGTCACCCCGTCCCTACCCTGGACCCACCTGGCAGTCACTGCCTCTTCCTTCTCCCGCGCGCGGACGCCCCTCTGCCCATGCCGCAGCGCAACTGCTCCCCTCTCCTGTCCATCGCCATTACTCCTGTGCAGAGCTCCGGTCACCGCTCCATCCCGCGGAGAGGACACCTCACCAGCCCTCGTCCACACCTGTTGACCTCGCGCCCGCGCCCGTTGCCTTCTCCTCCACGCCCCGCTCCCCTCCGCTCGGGTATAAAACCCCCACTCCTGGCTCCCTCCTTCTCCTTTGCTTCCCGAACTACCCTACTACTCCCATTCGCTTCCCACCCCTCCTAAGTGACTACCCAAGCCGCCAATCGGAGTCCCGCCGCCCGTAGCTCCGCCACGGTCTTCCCCTGCGCCGGCGACCCCGTAAACCAAATCCTCTCCTTCCTCCCTCCATTTCTCGATTGCTTTCGCTTGAAGCTTCCCTGCTATTCCCTGATCGCGGTGGTACTTTTGTCTAGCCAGATCGTCGCTTGAGAAGCCTCGGCGTCGAAGCTCACCGCCGGCCGAACCAGCTCTCCCGTGGCCAGCTCCCTCCGAAGGCTCCAAGCTTCGACCATCGCCGCCAATGTGAGCCCCGGGACCCCCTGAACGTGTAGCCGCCGCCGATTGGACCCGTTTAGCCTCGGTGACCCCCTTCACCGCCGGGAAGCCAAATCTTCCCCTTCTGCCTCCCGTCCCTCCGTTGGTTCCCTCCCCTCCTAAGACCCCAAAATGGGTTTCCCACGTCGAGAGCTAGCCGCTGATACCCTCCCTTGCCGCCGGAGTCCATGGCCGTCGTCGGAGAGCGGAGGCGCTGCCCCTCTGCCCCTCTGCCATGCGCGCCCGGCGAGAGGAAGGAGACGAGGGACGTGGCCCCTCCTCCGTCATTCGATTCCCCCCATTTCCATATAACCATGTCCGTCGGATCGTCCCGTACCGTTTCGCCCGCTTCCCCGCACCACAGCCATCCGATTTCCTTTCCCCGCCTTGATCTGAACCGTCCACGCCCGCCGCATCCCTACCGTCCACCCCGGCCACGTGCCCTCCATCCGCCTCGGGCGAGCCACTACTGGATTCCGACCCTTTAGCCACGAAACGCATCGCAACGACACTAAATTAGTTGCAATAAGTATGTACTATTGCAACGTTTTGCCAAAATCGTGGCGATATGTGCACGGTATTGCCTCTAAAATATTGCGTTGCGATAGTCATTGAATTCGTTGTAATAAGGTGGTTTTATCGCCACCATTTAGAAAATGTTGCCACGGTTGTCTTGCGTTGTGATAATATTGATTTTCGTTGCAATAGTTAGGAGGTATTGCCACCTTATAGAATTTCGTTGCGAGTGGGTGACAATATTGCCACAATTTTATTGCGTTGTCATAGTCATCAATTGCGTTGCAAAAGGTTCCTATACAATGCGTATGAAATGAGTTTGTATTGCCACGAAATAAATTTGTTGCTATATATGATGATTGTTCGTGGCAATAATCTGTTATTGCAACGCTTTGTTTTTGTGGGCCTAACTGCTCAACGCGAGGGCCGAATTGGTGTGGAGGAATTATATTATCTATAGTTATTAATTGCTGGAGGAGATAAAAAAATTGAAAAGTGACAACTAAAACGCAATTGAGGAGGTCTCACTTGACAAAACAGGAGAGGATAAAAATTAGAATAGAAAAAATAAAAACAAAAACCATGGGGTGTGGAGGAATCGAACCAGCAACCTCCTAGCTCGGAGGCCAAGGCGTTTACCACCAGACTATTGTACCCCACTGTCAATTATAATTGTAAATTTCTATTTATCTAAGCATGGTAAGCACCTGTCATATTTGTATGCATGTTTTAAAAAAATTTACCACCCATTAGTTTCAGAATATATATTATGATATAATTTTAAAATCCGTAGCAACACATGGGCATTCAGCTATTTTGTATTATTTTTGACTTTGATTTCTATGAAATCCGAAAGTTTCTTCAAGCGGCTTCTTCAAACGACTTCCCAAGTCACAAGAGTTTACACTAATATTTCTGCCGTTCATCATCATTTAAAAATACAAATAAAAGTATTGACCATGGTCAAAAGCTACCTGTAGAGAAAAAAACAGGGCATAGTAAAGTATCCACTGATGACTCGGCACCAAAATGCTCCAAACTTTCACGTTGGTCTCGCTGCCGTACAATCGATTTCCCAGCCACACCTCGTTCAAGCCGTACTTGGACCGACTCCTCTCGTTGGCATGGTGCATTCAAAGAACGTTCCTGTTGGATTGCCCCCTTTTGAGTTAGCCATCCTTTCTTATTCCTTTCGATAACTCAGCATGCATGCTAAGTTGGTTGCTATATGTTTTTCGTGTATTTCCCTCGTCTTGATACTCTTCCTTTAGACGGATCGTCTTGCTAATCAGTTATACAGTTATATGGCCTGATAATACACCTGATAACGACAACACAGTCACAAATTCTCCAGAAGTACAAAAGAATACAAATTATGGCAGGAACAGCATCAAAGTTCACACCAGAGAAATACATTATTCCATGCATTGATTGATCAAAAGAAAAAAAACCCAACAGCATGGATTTTTATTACACACAGTAACGAGAAACAGATAGAAATCCAGCGTACAAATAGTTCCCAGCAATTGCAAATAGCTATGTCAAAAGCAAAAGTGTTGCTTCGAAGAATGGAAGCAAATATAAGTACAACCAGATCTCTATCATAACTGTCTTCTTGACATTCTTCGTATAACAGCCAAGCAGGAAACAAATAATGTCAACTATCCAATGATCATGAAAGACAGACCATCGCTCAGGAGCCGCAGCAAGCAGATCGCTGAGCTGCTGGTGTCTCAGCACCTTGGTCCGTCTTGTTGTTAATCTTGATTGCCTTGTCCTACAAAGCAACATTAAGTCCATCAGAACACATACTCCTTCTAGTTACGTACACATACTCCTTCTAGTTGGTTTCTTACCCTTACACCTTCTGGAACCTTGAATGCACTATTAAGTGGCTTTATTTGCAGTTGGAAAATAGTAAAAAAAACGCTGTGTGAAGAGGATAATATTTATTCCTCCCAAGATGTAGTAGTGGGTAGAAGTGAGTCTTGAACCTGGGTAATGTGGGTTTACAATGTTGTGTGTCCACCATTGCACTCCAGAAGAGTCCTCAAGACAAGAAATATGCACTTATCTAGGGGTCATGCAATGTACATACATGCATACATACATACATACTAGTCCTGCTATGTACTCGATACATACTATATATATCATCAATCATTGTTAGCGTTATGCAGAATCATTTGTTCCTCAACTATTATTTCTTCCAGATATGCCTGTACAGCTTGCTGATCAGAGTCATAGTAGTTATTTACAAATTTTGTAGGGAGGTCTAGACTAAAAGTAATCAACAAGAGAAATATGGCTTTACCTCAGAAAGATATATGCGGGTGCCGATCCTGTTTCTTCTAGATTTCTTTTGTTTTCTTGACATGGCATGTACGTATCTGAAACATTGATGTGTTCTGCCCAATCTCTATCAAAGCTTTTTACACAACATTTACTTGTTTATACCGATTGCAACATTTACGTGGTTGGTATATTAATCTTACCATTCAGGTGGAAATTTGTTTGTTATATTTACCTAATCTTGCACCTAATAAAACCCAAATGTTTATATTCATACCTAAGAAAAACACATACTCCTTTATCAATAGTGCAAATACTCCTGTTTGTTAGAAAAGAACAATCTATTACACGTTTCTAATACTCCTCTCTCATATGTACACATTCTCTTATTTCGTCTCTCCGCATACTCATTTTCCATCTGGTATGTTGATCGAACAAAAAAGAGCATACTACTTTCATCACTTGCCAATAAAAGTCGGACAATACATACTTTTTTTAGATGTGTTATTCTGTTTGTAGTCACTGCTCTACTGGTGCTAATAGCCTAAGATGTTTGTAGTCACTCCCTAGTCTTTCCCAGTAAGATGTTAATTATTTACCAAAGTATACAGCCTAAATCATCTGGAATGTTGCTTGGCCAGAAAGGAGTATGTTGCTACTAATTTTCACCGGGATTATGATTCTACTAGTATGACACTGCTACTATTCTTAAAAAAACGACTACAATACTACTAATTTCTCCTTACTAAAGGAGTACAGAATACTAGTATTCCCATTAAATGCAGTATGATACTACTTTTATGATTAACACACTAGTACAGATTGGTCAAAACATCTTTTAACAACCCAACTTTGATGCAGATATTCATTCCTGTACACCATCCACACCACTATGCACTATGTATCAGTAATATCATTGGAATACAGACCCAACTTTGGGAATCTTTCTCGTACAACCTCCTCAAGAACAAGCTGGTCAACCTGTGATCAATCTTGGTTTTCTTTCTTTACTTGTGCGTTATGACATGAAAGTTCATACAATAATCTAGAAAAAAGAATTGCTGCTGCACCCAAATTACTTCCAGAAAATCACAAAATTTGACAGACTGCATGAACTCTAGCTTTTTAATTTTTCATCAGCCTCAATGAAAGAGCAATGTGGAGAAACAAGAGTGCACAACTCACAATTGGGCAGCGAGTTGGTGTGCTCAGAAGTTGAACTGTGCTTAGAGTAACAAATTTGGAAGTTTGCATGTTTCGATCCATAAGGTAAACATTCATTCAAGAATAGAAAACAAGAATGGATAGTAAATACTTAATAACTACTTTTCTTATATTTCAAGCCTTGTTATTGTCTAGCTTCAGTACTTCCAAGTTCCAATGAAGTGTGGTACCTTACAAAGGTCAGAGAGATCACGAGGAAAAGATCCCTAAGCAGCACAAATTTCCAAGAAACGGAGAACCAGGGAGGAGGGTGGCCGGACCTTGCCACCGAAGGAGATGCGCAAGACGTCGACCGAAATGATGGAGCCATCGGAGTCCCCCATCCTCACCGTTTCCGAGTTGGGGTTGGGATTGCAGTCCAGATCGGACTCTCCCCTGTAAATCACCTCATATATATATATATATATATATATATATATATATATATATATATATATATATATATATATATATATATATATATATATATATATATATATATATATATAGCTTGAAGGTCCAATGTTGGGAATCAAGAAGTAATAAAGAATCTATTGTCTCACCTTTGCTTCCTTGCCGTTCTCCTGTTGGCGACTCGTCAAGCCGACGGTCCAGGCCACCGCCGGGAGCAGGGGCGACCGCGAGCTTCCCACCAGTACGCCCTGCGATCCCGGGGAGCTGACAAGTAAACCCCAAGGAGAGAGGTAAGGAGTAATATCCAACTCACCGGTGGATAAATTGGAGCGGTGGCAGCACTTGATCAGCAGTGGCCACGGCATGTAGGCCAAGAAGGCCGTGAACACCTCGGTGAAGCCTAAGTTTCTGGGAGGGAGGTGAGGCGCGCTGGAGGCACGGGGGAGGCGGAGGGAGTGGAGGCCGAGGGAGGAGATTGGGGGAGGCGGAGGGAGTGGAGGCGCGGGGGAGGAGGGGTAGCGCAGGTCGAGCGGGGGAATAGGAGAGAACGGATATTTGGCCAGTCGATTATTCTTGCCCTTTTATAGAATTAATGTGTTTTATTATGCTGTGTGGTTGATAAGCTTTTTCTGTTTCATTAATAAGCTTTTTAAATTATGTATATTGTGGTCTTGCAGGTAGTGTTAATTTGGACAAATTGGTTTTAATTTGCTGTACTTTGATTGATAATCATTGGAAGCATGTCACATGATGGGAGCAGTTGGATGCAGATGGATAAGTCAACATCTGAGTGGCAAAAAGGATTCAAAAAATTCATTGAAACTACTTTTGGAGGCACATCTAAAGGTTTAACTGCACCCTGTCCTTGTTCAAGGTGTCGTTGCATGTCCTATAGATTACAATATGAGGTTGAAAGACATTTGCTAGTTAGAGGGTTTGATGAAAGTTTCATCCAAGAGCAAGGTAATGGTGAAGCTTTGGCTGACGATGACAACAAAGATGAAGGAGATTGCAATGAAGGTGCAACAGGTGATGGGGCTTCTGTCAATGATCTAGTTTCTTCAATAATCAGTGGCGCTATTCATGGCGACATCCTCGGTTCTAATATTGAAGTGCCAAATGAACAAGCAAAGAAATTCTTTAAATTATTAAATGAGGCACAGAAGGAATTGTATCCAGGTTGCAAGGGGGCAACTAAGGTTTCTTTCATTGTCAGGCTATTTCAGATTAAATGCATGTATGGACTTAGTAACAGTTCCTTGGAGTCCATACTTCATCTGTTCTCGCTTGTGCTCCCTGAAGGACATTGTATCTCAAACACATTGGACAAAGTGCAAAAGGTTGTTCCAGATCTTGGGCTAGACTACCAGAAGATACATGCATGTGAGAATGATTGTGTGTTATTCCGAGGTGATTATGCTAAGATGGATACGTGTCCAATATGTGGTGAGTCTAGGTGGAAAACGGCCGATTCCGTTGGAAATGATGAGGCTAGTGGCACTGATGGAGCAAAAAAAACGTTCCCCACGTAAAATCCTAAGATATTTCCCACTTATTCCTCGACTTCAAAGATTGTATATGAATGAGACCACATCATCATATATGCGATGGCATAAGGAAGGGTTGGTCCGTGATGGGAAAATGCGTCACCCTGCAGACTCATTGGCATGGAAGCATGTGGATGACAAGTATAAGGATTTTGCATTGGATCCTCGCAATGTTAGGTTGGGCCTTGCATCTGATGGCTTCAATCCATTTGGGATGTTGAATGTTACATACACTACATGTCCTGTGATCATAATCCCTTATAACTTGCCTCCTTGGTTGTGTTTGAAACAACCATATTGGATGATGTCGATGTTGATACCAGGGCCAAAATCTCCAGGAATGAACATTGATGTATATTTGCAGCCCCTTATCGATGAGCTAAAGGATCTTTGGGAAAAGGGTGTTGAAACATGGGATGCAAAGCTGAAGAAAAATTTTACTCTGCGTGCACTTCTACTTTGGACAATTAACGACTTTCCTGCATATGCAATGCTATCTGGATGGAGCACTAAAGGAAAGTTTGCATGTCCATACTGCCACAAGGATACTGACTACTTGTGGCTGAAATTCGGGTCCAAGCATTGCTACATGGGACATCGTCGTTTTTTTTCCTTCGAACCACAGGTGGCGCAGGAACAAGATCAGCTTCAACAACAAGGTGGAAAATAGGGAGGCTCCAGTGCCACTGACTGGTCAGCAAGTGATGGAACAGTACGAGAGTTTCGAGCAAGTGACCTTCGGGAAGGCAACAAGAAAGAGGAAGCAGCGTGAAGAAGAAACTAGATGGCACAATTGGAGGAAGAAGAGTATTTTTTTGAACTGCCTTACTGGAGCTCATTGCTTATAAGGCATAATTTGGATGTGATGCACATTGAGAAAAACATATGTGAGAGCATATTGGGGACTTTGCTCGACATAAAATATAAATCTAAGGAAAGTGAGAAGGCTCGACTAGACTTGCAACATCTAGGGATAAGGAAGGATCAACATCCTTTGCTCGAGAGTGGTAAGTATACTTTGCCACCAGCTCTATACTCTCTAGGTAATGATGAAAAGACGGTATTATGCAAATTTCTAGAAGGAGTGAAAATGCCTGATGGTTACGCCTCCAATATCAAGAAATCTGTGAATGTCACTGGGTGTAAGCTGTCTACTCTCAAAACTCATGACTACTATGTTATCTTTCAGAAACTTTTACCCTTAGTAGTACGCAACATATTGCCACAAGATGTTGTTATCCCATTGATTGAGCTCAGTAGGTTTTTCAATGCAATATGTTCAAAGGAGCTGGATGAAAAAGAGGTTGAAAACTTGAGCACTTCGATTGGAGAGACTCTTTGTCGGCTTGAGATGGTATTCCCACCAGCTTTTTTTGATATCATGATGCATTTGCCAGTTCATTTAGCTGAGGAGGCTAGACTTGGAGGGCCCGTGTGTTACAGATGGACTGGTATGGTGTGATTAAAAAAATTATCACGCTAGATTTTGCCAACCAAAAAGAAGTCGTACTTTTCAGTGTGACTGGTACGATGTACCTGCTGCTACTACGAAGAAAGGAAGAGGGTTCAACAGGGATCAATACGGGATCATCGATGTTGATAAGACTCGTTTTTGATATTTCAATGAGCCTTACATTTTAGGGACACAAGCTGAGCAGGTTTTTTATGTGCCTTGTGCGACAAAACCGAATTGGTGCACAGTGCTTCGCATGAAACCTAGGAATTTGTTTTCCATGCCTGATGCAGTAGGTGCAGAAAAGGAGGGAGAACCCGATGTTGAGTCGCTGGTCGTCGGTCTGGAAGACATGAATGTATCCCGCCTACATGAAGACTTGATAAATTGGAAAAGGAATGACAAGGAAGGGGTAAGTGTTGATGCTTCTGTCATAGATAAGGTGGTTCCTGTACCTGAACCCAATGATGAGGACTTAGACGATGATGATGAAGGTGATGACACCTACATAGATGATGGAATTGTCGCACCTGTGAATTCTGTAGGTCATGGAGATGATGATTTTTTTGTTTAAAATGGAAACCTTGTGCTTGTGTGGTGTATTGATTTGTTTTGAACCTTCCTGCATGTAAGTTCATGTACTCAAATTATGTTTATCTGATTTCTAATACAAAGATCATGCACTGAAATGTCCTGAAATGATCCTGTCAGGTAGATTATAATAGTAAAGATATATATATATATTTATAATAGTAAAGATATATTTATTTATTTATATTATATTTTTAGAAATCATAAAAATTTTCCCCACCTTCCAAGCCAGACACCCCCACCTCCCACCTCCCAAATCTATTCCGCGCGCTAGACGCCCCCACCTCCTAAATCTTCCGCCCGCCAGACGCCCCCACCTCCCACGCCGCCCCGCCGCCTCATCCCCCACCTCCCCCGCCGCCGCCTCGTCCCCCACCTCCCCCGGCCTCCCCGCCTCCCCGTCTCCCTCCGCCTCCCTCCGCCTCCCCGGCCCCTTCGCCGCCCGCCGCCCCCTCCGCCCGTCCGCCCTCGCCCTCCCGGCCTCCCCCACTCCACCCGGCGCCCGCTCCCACGGGACCCCCTCCCACGCCGCCCCGCCGCCACATCCCCCACCTCCCCCGCCGCCGCCTCGTCCCCCACCTCCCCCGACCTCCCCGCCTCCGCCGCCGCCCCGTCTCCATCTGCATCCCTCCGCCTCCCCGGCCCCTTCGCCGCCCACCGCCCCCTCCGCCTCCGTCACCTCCCCCCCCCCCTCCGCCTTCCCCCACCTCCCCCACCTCCACAGCAGTCCCCGTCTCCCTCCGCCTCCGCCGCCTCTATACACCCGTAGGTCGACAAAATGATGGCGATGACTCCATCGACGACGCCGATCACTGGTTCGGCCACCGCCAACGCCACCGACGGGGATTTCGCCATCACGAGGGCCGACCAACGGGTTCCACCTCGAACTTCTGGCGCTGAAGAAGACGGCACGGATGATGCTTCCCTCCCCAGGTATGAAGCACCTTGTCTCCGACCGACTACTCCATGACGTGATGTTGGCGAGAAGTTCCAGCGAGCTGAGACACAACAATTTCATATGAGAATTACTGCTGAGAAGAATACCATGCATGGCTGAGTTGTACAATGTCATAAAGACATATCTATGAATCCCGAATGAGATTTCAAAGAACTTGTTTCCAATGGCTGATCTCAAAAAATATGTGCTGTTTTTCAGGATATTAGAGTATGCAAACCTGTGCTGCTGTACAACAAGATATTAAGAACAAATATAGTTGATCAAAATTGTATTTCTTCAATTAATAAAAAAAACTATAGTTCAATCCTGCACACTTCTTATTTAGTTTTTCCTCAGTATTTAAATTAATTACCTTTAGTTTGGATGGGAATCAAATGACTACATATTAGTGTTGGTTATTAGCACATAATAGTTTTAGATCCTGTCATTTATTTTCAGTACAAATTTATTGTTTCCTTCTGATCATCTACTATCTAATATGAGGTGCTGGCATTGGGCAAAGGAGAGCATCGACTAATGGGCCACCAACAGAGCTCGGTTGTGAAATAGTATATTTTCCCAATAATCTTGGCCTAGATAAACTTTATTCTAGCTAGTTCAGTTAAATTATCCATAAGTTATAAAGTTGGATCTGCTAGCTAGGCCATACACAAAGAACAAGTGCCTCTACAAATTCAGATGCAGTGCTCTCTAAATTGGTAGTTAAAACCAAATCATACTAATGTACTATCAGCCATACAATTGGCTAGTAACTGATGACAAACACGAACTAACTATCCTCGGTCCACATATATGTTTCCCAACTTCTCTCTAAACTGCAAGGCGGCTATTCAGGTTTCACTTCTCTGCAGGTCATTACACAATTAACATTGAAAAGCCATTACATTTTCATTCAACCACCACAATTTATTCTTCGCTCATGGCGGTAGAGGAAGGATCTGAACCCATTCCTGGCATATTTCCAAAGGACTTATTTGTCTCCAGAGATGCAAGTTCCGGAATTTGATTCTTGTGTAAATTCAAGAGTTACTATGTACTGTTTGATTGTCCAGGATATTAGCAAACGATCTGTAAATTCAGGGATGATTGCAACTGCAAAGCAGCGTGTGCGTTTTTTCCCCTGCTGCGCTATTGAGGATTCAGGGGCATCGAGTATGACAAGTCAGATATTGAGGTGCTCATAAGGGATTTGAAGTCTTTGTTGGCTAGTGATTTCTTGGACATTAAAGTTTCCTCTTGTTCAAGCTAGCAATTTCTTGGAAATTTAAGTTTCTTCTTGCTCACGAACCTGTCATAAATTTGCCCATGGTCATGTGAGGCATGGAGCAGCTGACGTACTTGGGGCTGTTGTGTGGACTGACCAAATCGCAGAATTTGTTATGAGTACGGTGGCCTGCTATTTGGTGGTGTAACCAGTTCAGTGGAATTATAATTCCATCTAAAAATTTAGTTATCACAGCTCAGTTTTTTTTACTGTTGGTTATCAACACATAATAGTTTTAGATCCTGTCATTTATTTTCATTACAAATTTATTGTTTCCTTCTGATCATCTACTATTTTCCTCTCAGATTTTGCATATTGACAACTGCATTTTGACTATTTAACCTTTCTCTATGTAAACATACAGAACGAAACAAGGGTCGGGTCAGCAGTGGACTTTAGTTATTCAATGCAAGGGAGCACCACCAGAAAAAGAATTCTTCGAGTGCGATATTGATAGGACTAATGTCTCATTTATGACATTGTTGAGTTTAAAAGAACAGCTTGGATACTCAGTTAGGGACTTCTTATACTATAAGAAGCGATGTGGTAGGGCGGTAGCAACTCTGGAGCCGATCGATTATAGTCGTGATGCAGACAGAATGATAGAAAGCAATCAAGATGAAAGGGAAGTGCGATTAGTAGTGTCTAGGGAGCGAGTAAAAGACAATCAGGTGACCATAACACCCATGAAGCGAAAGAGGAGTCAACAAAATAGTGATGATCCAATTACAAATGAACAACTTGATGCATACAAGGTTTGGCTAGCGAATCTGCAAGCCGAGGAAGAACACACGGGTAAGTTATATATGTTGCTACACTAATCGTGCTGATTTTAACAATACTGAATTGGCAACTGCACTAACATATATTCATGGCTCGCAGAATTTTTGGATGACTACAGGGATGAAACAATCAAAACATATAAGGAATGGTTAAGGAGGAAAGGCCATCTTGATGATATCTGTAATTTTCATATCTTTCACTAAACTATGCAAGCATATTATTAGTTTTACAAACTCACATATATTTCTCTGATGAGTATTATAATTTGTGCAGTATCCTTTTTGAAAGAGGACCATACCAACCATCCACCTGGCCTTCAAGATGAGCAAAGTCAAGACAGCGGCCCAACACCACCAGAGAGGCCATCTCATGCTCGAAAAAACAAGCAACAACAAAATGGTATGCTATCCTTCTGTCAATTCTATTTTCTAGGTTCAATTGGTCCTTGCCGAATGTGTACATTAAATGACATTTAAATTGCTCGTAAGGAGGTGGCTCCCAACAGTGCAAGAAAGGTGTACGTGGATGCCTTAAAGGTTTAGCAGCAGCCAACAAGAGAGTGAAGAATGCATCGCAGAAACTATCAATTCAATTTTCAGCAAGGTTAGGAGGCCCCGTAGGAGAAAATTCCCGAACATTTGTGGATGAAGTGGTAATGTTTACAAGAAAGAGGGCTCCACTTATTGGAGTCAAAAAGTGGAAAGATATAAAGCAAAATGTCAAAATTACAATAGCAGAGGATTTGCTAGTAAGTTGCATCTTTTTATTTGTTGGTAAATAAGCATGTTAATTCTGTAATTACGTACGACTTCACCTTCACTTTCTGTTTCAATACAAGCAGAGTAGGTGGGATTTTCCAAACATTGAGAATGCAACGGAAAAGATATGGGACATTGCTAAAGAACGGTACAAAGGATGGCGACCAACATTCAGTTCTACATACAAGGCATACAACACTTACGCTGAGCGAATGAAACATAAGCATGAAGATATAGATATTGTCGAATGGCACTACTTGATAATGTATTTTGGAACTGAAAAATTCAAGGTTCAATTTTTCTCTCTGGAATTACCAATTAGTGAATGGAATTGAGATAGTAACCATTAATGTAAGGACTTGTACAGTTGATGCATTAGCAATAGCAATTACAAAATATATGCAGCAGCATGTGTTACAGACATATATGCTTTTTACTACCACTATTTAGGATGCATATAATTCTTATTTAGACTTGAACAATTGCTGCATAAGGCATATAGGAGTTAGCTCCAGAACACATTTGTAAGTAGTAGTTAAAATAAGGCACATACATCATTTTTTATCAATAGTTGACTATTGATCAGTGACCTATTTGATTAGTGACAGCAGTAGTTTTATAATTTTATCTTCTAGACTATTAATTTTACCTTAGCCGAAGAATTTGAACATTGTTGTCTTACTTTATTTTTTTAATACATATATGGTGACAAGAATGCTTTGTTGAGTGCACTTGTAAACTTTTTTGCAGAGGGTCAGCAGCCAAAACTCTGAAAACCGTCAAAAACAGAAGACCAAGCATCTAATGGGATCCAAACCGTTCTCCCAATGTAGCTACGAGCAGGTAATGAAAAATTAAACTTATCTGATTCTTTTCTTAAATGATCAATTGTTCACAAGGCACAATGTTTGTCATCTTAGAGAGACCCAAATACTGGAGAAGAGCCAACTGATCTGACTCTTTGGATGACTACCCACACGAAGAACGGGGAATGGTCAAACAACACTTCTAGGGATGTCTATGTGAGTAGTAAATTTAATTTGTTCATGATTTAGTACATTTTTCAGAATTTTGTGCATAAAACTTAACTGATTTAACTTCTTGTTTTCTCTTATCACACTTAGGATGATGCAGCCTTCAAAATTACTGACCTATCAACAGAGCCAGATAAAGACTTCCTTACAGTTGAAGAGGAAAACATTGCTTTCCAATCAAGTTACAAGGAAAGCACCGGTACCAAATCATGCAAAGCTCATGGTCATGGATACATGGCGAAATATCCCACACGAAGCCAACTGTTGAAAGACAGACTCGATGAACAATCCCGTGCTTCAGCTGCAGCCCAGCGAAAAAATAATAAGCTCGAAGATGAGGTGCAAATGTTAAAGGAACAAATTGCAAATGGAGTTGCTGAAAGGGAACAAACTAGGCGAGAGATGCAAGAGGAACTGGAGAAGGAAAGGAACGCAAGAGAACAACTTAGGCAAGAGTTCCTTTCATTGCTAGCACAATAGAGAGAAGCAACATTACAGGTAATACATCTGTACATACGCAGCAGCAGCTGCTGCCTGTTTGTTGTTGATGGCTTGCAGCAGCCACCCAGCCTAACAGGTCCTAATGTTTTTCCTCATGGTCCATATGCAGGCTAACTAGGGAAGTATATTGAACACAAGGGAAAGCGAGGCTAATCCAAGTGAGGAAGACGAAAACATGACAACATTGGACAAGGCTAACCCAGATAGTACATTGAACACCACAGAAAAGACACCTGAACATGTGCAAGAAACATTACAACAGGTAACAAAATTTGCAAATAGTTTGATGCCATAAGGGATTTGGACTTTGTACATTCTATTGATGATCTGCTGATATTTACATTCCCTGAACTTAAATTGGTGCATGCATGCTGAACATATTTTAATAGTAGTACACATCAGGATGCTAATATTTTTTATTCTACATTTTACATTTGCAGAATAACCCAGCAAATATCATGACCACACAAAAAGATGCTAGGCCACCTATTCGCATCACTCGAGCTTCTAATCTTAACCGAAGCCTCTTCCAAAATGTCGCTGTTAATAATGGTTCATCAAACTTCATTCATCCACAACAATTGAAGAATATTGCTACAACTCGTTCGAAGAAAAGGAGGGACCAGCAGGTATGAAATGAAAATGTGACTAATCTTCATCTATCATTGTTCTTGTGTCAAATATAGCATACTGTTCTAAACTACTAAAAATTATGCCAGGTGAAGTAGGGCTACTATATATCGGTAAATGAAATGAAATTAAATAATTCTGCTGGAATCACTTGCTAAATACTTTGCTACGCAACTGAACTAGAGAACTCATGATTGCTATTTTCAGCTGTAACTCGTATCTCTAAACTTACACTATAATGTACTTAAGTATGTGCTGCTGGACAATACTCACATTAAGGTCCCTCTTTATTGTTCATGTTCTATCAGGATGAAACAATTTGATCAGAGCAAACAGAGTCGTGGCGTCGTCAAGTCAGGAAATTCAACATGGCAAAGAAGCACGGACAAATGGAATGTAAGTGATAGTACTTTTGTTATTAGTTACAAACTTTGTAGTTTAAGTATAGAGATTGATATGTAATTCCTGCATGAGTGGTGGCACTTTTAAATTATTATGTGTTGAATTAATATATGTGTTTTTGATCCAGCCATTTTCCTAATTTGATTATTAATTTGCAACAACAAATTATAATAAACTATCATATGCTCAATATGCTACCGCAAATTTTACCGTTGCGATAAACCTGTATGCAAAATTGGTATTTCGTTGTGATAGGCTGTTGCAACGCCGCTACTATGTTGCGATTCCACTATATGCCATGAATAATGTTCGTTGCTATAGGATCTATTTGCCACAAAACATATTTCGTCGCAATAACTTTATAGCAATGAAATGCCTTCCATGGCAATAAACCATATTGCAACGAAACACCTCCCGTGGCAATTAAACCTGCTGCAACGAAACGCCTCCCGTAGCAATATATCCTGTTGCAACGAAATGCTCTCCGTGGCAATAGGGTCTATTGCCACGAACCATTGGCGTGGCAATAGAACCTATTACCACGCAATATTTTCGTGGCAAATGATACTATTGCCACGACCAAACTTCGTAGCAAAAGAAGCTATTGCCACGGAGTCAGCCGTGGCAATAGCCTATATCGCCACGACATCATTCGTTGTAACAACAAACAATTGCCACAACATATTGCATGGCAATAACCATAGGTATTGCAATGAAACCACAATCCGTTGCACAATCTTTTAAGCACGCAAGTACTTGCCACGCTTGCCAATGGAAGTGATGTGTTGCAATAGGTACATATTGCATCTATTTTGGCCCAATTGTAACGATTTCGCTCCGTTGTCCTAGACCTGAAAACTAGTAGTGAGCGCGGTGCGCAGATGGGCCGCGGCCTCTCAGCCTGCTCCACCGAGCCGAGAGCGCGCGCGCGCGTGGGCCGCCTAGGCCGCTCGACCGCGCGGGAGAACTTCCCGCCGGGCTGCACTGTAGCTCGGGCCGGCCCATCACTGTTTAAACCGATTTTTCAGTGATTTAATCGTTTCTAAAATCCCAGAAATCCCAATAAATCCTAGAAAATCACAGAAAATCCCAAAAATTCCCAAATTTCACCACCTTGCTCAGAATAATTTCCTGAACCCATTTTGACCTCCATTCCTCCAGATTCATCCCAAATAAATTCCAAAAATTCCAATTTGAGGATTTATGCATTTTACTCCTTTTTAAATAGTTTATTTTCCCTCGCTTGATTAGTCTCAAGCTGGACTTAATTATTTTATGTGTTTGCGCTAGTGTCAGAGATTTCGGAGGTTCAAGTGCAGGCTCAGGATCCAGGTGCTTCTTCGTTGGAGCTAGCCGAGATCGTCCAAATCAACGGCAAGTCGCAAATCCTTTGAACATGTTGTATCCCATGTTAATTAATTATGTTATTATGTTATTTGCATTATGCTAGTTGTGAAATGTTAGTTCAATGTAAAATAAAATGTTTAGAATGACATGATATGTAATTAAACCTACCACCGACAAATGCCATGTTAAACTTGTAGCCATGCCATTGTAACCCTAGAATTAATTATCTGTTAATCTAGATAACTGTAGGTTATTACTATCATGCAAAGTCTTACACTAATAAGGTTGTGGTTGCGGGCCAATAGAATTTGGAAAACCCGACTCTAGGGTAGGGTGGTATGGGACACCGTGCCCTAGGGCGGAGAGTGCCGGCGTGCACAGGTTAGGGTAAGGGTTGGGGGAGAGCCGCGAGACGGTCTTCGCCCATCTTTTACCCTAGGATTGAAGTTAGGGTAAGGGTGTTGTGGGGAACCGCGAGTCGGTCGACGCCCACCGCTTACCCTAGGTTGGGTCGCGGACCTGGCGAGGTTGCGGATCATGTGAAAATATAAGGACTGAAACCCTTACGCTGAGCGAATGTCATAGTGATCGCTCAACCACAGGAGTTGACTTGTCAACACTGGTTTAGTAGCTGCTCAACTCGATTGAAATTCTATGGGTGTTGAGAAGTCAGGAGGTTGAGTAGTTGGGTTAGGTATGCCGTGCTACGGATACCTAACAACGGTAGGGTTCACTCGAAGCGGACGGGAGTTTTCATGTGCTAGACCCGAGTGAATTCTACCGGGTAGAGCCTATATAAAGAATTGAGCAGTGAAACGACCTGACTTTCTTAACTCTGTCGCGGGAGTTAAGAGATCGTGTGGGTAAAGCTGAGCAAACTCTACAGAGTCAAATAAATGGTATTCGAATACGCCGTACTTCCGGTTAATGGAGCTGTGTCACTTGGGTGATTCGAGCCGCGAAGCTTAAGTAGTTTTGTAAGTGCTTTAACATGATTAGTTGGTTAATTAACTCTTCATGAAAAACCCCTGAGATCGTAAGGAGTAGTTTTGGGTCCGTTTTATCAAATTGTTTGCAAATAAAACTGCATCCACTCAAAGTGATAAACCAAGTATACTTCCTTCCTTTGTTGATCCGTGCATATAGTAAGATAGGGTTCCTTTGTGGCTTGCTGAGCTGGTTGTTGGCTCACGGCTTGCTTAATTCCCCTCTTTAGAGGATCAAGACGAAGGTGAATGTCTCCCCGTTGAGGAAGTCCCAGATGATCTCTTCTTCGACGAGGACCCGTGGCTTTAGGTCTTCGCCGCGCTCAAGCGGATCTTGGAGCTGTTGTGATGTAATTATACTTTGGGCTTGCACACCCCGCTGTTGAAAACCGGATGTTAATCCATATGTGAAATATATGCTGGACTTTTGTTGTAAGTATGCAATGGTATACTTTTGCGCGACACTCCATAACTGTTCATGCGTGAATAGTTGCGGAATGCCGTGTCCGTACGCGCCCCTAGAAACGGGGGCGTTACATGTGGGTTATACGGTGTACGGACCTGCCACCGTCCATCCCGGTGGTGCGCGTGCGGCTCGAGATTCCTGCTCCGGTCCGGGATGCTGTTTCAGCAAACAAGACTACAAGAGGTGAAAAATGCAGGGCTCACCCTCAACTCCCGTTGCATTTGTGTTCTTTGCAAAACTTCAGTTCTACAGAACTGATTCACCCAATCACCGTTGTATTTCTTCACGCCTCGTCAACCAAACCCGTTTGGATCTCGTGGTGAAACCCAGAACCACACGCGCTGACGCGCACGTGCCGAGCCGGACTGAACCGAACGCGCGCGCAAACCAAACCCAGCAGATCGATTCGAGCCCGGTGCGGCCGTGCCCTGGTTCCAAACCTTCTCCAGGTTCCGGTTCCTTCCATAAAACGCGAGGAAACCCTAATCCCTACTCCCAAATCCCACGAGAAGCCCCACCCGATCCCATCCATGGCTTCCACCGCCGCCGACGAGGAGCGGATGGGCAAGCGCCCGATGTCCCCGGAGGAGGAGGTGGCTTACGCTACCGCTGCTGCTGCGGCGGAGGCGGAGGTGAAGCCCTCGTCATCTTCTGTGGAGGGGGAGGGGGAGGGGGAGAAGCCGGCGCTGCTGCTGGTGGCGGAGGACGGCGTGGAGGTGCGCGTCTCGGAGCCGGCGGCGCGGCTGTCGCGGATGCTCCGCCACATGATCGAGGACGACTGCGCGCAGGGCCCCATCCGCATCCCCGGCGTCTACGGCGACGTGCTCGAGATGGTCGTCGAGTACTGCGAGAAGCACGCGCCGCACTACGACCCCGAGGCCTCCGAGCGCGAGCGGTACCCCTTCCCGCCCTTCCCCGTCGAGCTGCCCCCCACCGCCTCCTCCATCAAGCCCGTCACCTACGTCGACCCCGACGCCGACCCACACGGCCTCAAGGCCTGGGACAAGGAGTTCCTCAGCGTCGATAATTCCACCCTCTTCGAGATCATCCTCGTAAGCACCAAAACCGATCCTTTCCCTTCTCTCTCTCTCTCTCTCTCTCTCTCTCTCCGAGAAAAACCAACACGGTTTGGCACGTATAGTTTGTGGATTTGAGCAACGGTACATGTCCAATTTGGGGTAATTTTGTTTGTGTCGGTTTGTGCAGACCGCGAACTACATGAACGTCCAGGACCTGCTGGACCTGGGCTGCAGCACGGTCGCGGACAAGATGAAGGGGAGGACGCCGGAGGAGATCCGTGACATCTTCGAGATCGAGAACGACTACACACCTGATCAGGAGGACGAGGTCAGGAAAGAGAACGCCTGGGCCTTTGAGGACTGACTTAATGCTGCCTTGGTTCGCGGCGATGTTCGTGGTTCCGAGTAGAACGCGTCACCTTCAGTTCAGTTTGGTGTCGAGCAGGCCGATAGACAGACGAGTTGGTGAAAACCGAACTGTCGCACGAATTTAGGGTCGTATACTTCCAAGTTTTGGTGTGAATTGTGGATGCCTGGATGGATGTTTCTACAGTGGTTCGTGTCGGTAGGAGCTGCTTTGCTGATTGCACATTGTGTTGATACTAGTTCGTACCTGGGAGAATTCCGCATGTTAATTGCAAATCTTGTTCGGTTACGTTGTGTTGTTTTGTGTTGGCATGCCTGTCCTTGCCGGGGGTTTTGTAGATTTACCCCACTTTAAAAAGTGCACTTTGTAGATTTGCCTCAGTTGTCTCAATGATATGTGGGTCCTGGACCCACATGTCATTGAGACATCATGGGGCAAATCTACAAAGTGCACTCAACAGTGGGGCAAATCTACAATTTTCCCGTCCTTGCCTGCCTCGTTGCTGTGGATTGTGAATCGGTGATGTTGGGTTTGCTTGATCAGTGTTTCACACACCGGCGAAAAGTATGGATGTTTGTTCCTGCTGCTATTCTTGGGTCTGAGTAGAAGTTGTCACCTCCAGTTTGATGATGTCTAGTAGGCAGGCTGATAGATGAGTTAGTGAAAACTAAAGAATGCGGTATGAATTAGCTGGTATGCTGTAAGGTTTGGTGTAACGATACGATGTTTGGTTGCTTGATCAGTGTTTCATAGTCGATACACTGGCGACAAGTGGTGTTTGTTCAGTGGTTAATAATAGTTTGAGTAAAACCTTGGAACTGTTCAATCTACTTCATATCATCTAGTGGGCATGTATAAGATTTACATATACAATATGCTTGTTGCTTGGGCACGGGCTGCCTACAGAAAATTCAGCAGATACTGAGATACATGTGATGCCTTTCTATTGTGAATACTTGCAGAGGCATATAGCATTAAGAATTCTAGGGCCGGTTCGATCTAGCTTCTGGGGCAGCTTTCTAGCTTCGCCCTAAATAAGCCTAAAGTTGGAGATAATGGAAGGCCTTCCTGGGGCGGGGGGTAAAAAAAGCCACAAGCCACCTTTTTTGTCACCATATCCTCTGTCTTGATTGCACAGATTCGGCTTCCGCTCCCACCTCCCTCCAGATCGGGTGTCCACCAGCCGCCCCAGCTCCAGATCTGGCATCCACCGTCCCCTCGCCTCCCCCGTGCTCCTCGAGATCCTCTACCCGCCGCCGCCGCTCCCTGTAGATCCGGCGACTGCCATCCCCCGCCCTCCCCTGTCCCCTCCGTAGATCCGGTGACCGCCACCCCCCCCCCCCCCGCAGATCCGACGACCGCCACCCCCCCTCCCTCGCCAGCCCTTGCAAATCCGGCGACTGCCATCCCCCACTCTCCCCCTGTTCCCCTGCAGATCCGGCAACTGCCATCCCCCCGCAGATCCGGCGACTGCCATCCCCCACGCTCCCTCGTTCCCCCTGCAGATCCGGCGACCGCCATCTCCCCCCTACCACGTGCTGGACTGCGTGTACGCCATGGCGCAAAACTACATTAAGCCGGTTGATCCGTCATTCAGCATAATGCATGACAGGTTGACAGAACCTAGATTTTACTCTCACTTTGGAGGAGCTATAGGTGCCATCGACGGTACCCACATCCCTGTCATAGTGCCTATTGCGAGGCGTGTAATGCACACCAACCGGCATGGGCACACTAGCCAAAATATACTGGCCGTGTGTGACTTCAACATGTGGTTCACATTTGTGGTTGCAGGATGGCCTGAGCTCACGACATATGCATCCCGCAAGACACATTGAACGGTTATGACCACATGTTTCCACATCCTCCCCCAGGTATAATGCACATTGCCCTACATGCGGTTCGACATTCCTAACTGTAACGTACATACATACGACTAACTTGGACTATTTTTTCCATTGTAGGGAAGTGTTACTTGGTAGACTCAGACTATCCTAACAGAATATGTTTTCTAGCCCCGTTTTGGAATAGTCGGTACTATGTCACCAACTTTGCCCGTGGCGGTCGGCCACAGGATTGCAATGAACTATTCAACTACCTTCACACATCTTTGCACAACGTCATCGAGCGTGTGTTCGGCGTGTGGAAGAACAAATGGCGCATTCTAGAATGCATCCTCAGTTTCGACCATGCCACGCAGAGAAAGATAATTATTGCCACCATGGTGTTGCATAACTTCGTACTTGGCGGTAGGCAGGGTGACATGGATTACGCAAACACCCCCATCGGCTCAGATCATGGCTCCTTTGGGGTTGACGCCACTCAAGACATGGGTGATTTACAAATGAATTAGGTACGAGAGATGATAGCAGACGCTCTGGTGGCATGATTTACTGTGCCACCCAAATACGCTCGTACGCTCCCCCCACAAGTAGGATTATGTAAGGCCGCACGGACGTACGCCGTGGTGTTATGCTCGCTTGTACGGACACTTGTAACATCGTATGATTACTATTTTCCCTGCAATGGATGTCAATGTTACAAGCCCGTAGTTTACTGTTTCGTTTATTTCAAACGACATTATGGTGGCCTTGTGCAAAACAGAATGGCTCTGTTAACAAAGCTCTTGTTTTTCTTTTGTGCGTACATAATTGAACGCTACATGCATGGATCAACGAACAAGCTGGCTACATATGTACATTTCTTTCCGTATTTATTTTTACATTTCAGCATATTTTAATTTATTCAGCAAAAACCAAAAGCCAATAGCCAGAAAGAGTAGAGCAGGTTCTCTACCAGCCGTTACTATTTATCAGCCACAGTCAAAAGCCAAAAGCCACCCGCTGAAGCCAAAAAGAACAGACCCCCTAATTCTTTTGTGCCATGTAGAGCAAATGAAAAATCAAGCTTGTAGTTGCAGCAAAGTGCTGCAAAAGAAAAGCAATTACACACTTCAGTGTGAATTTCCAAGACTATCAGTCAAGCATGTTTATTAGCTGCGAGCCATGTCAATGCAGACCTGTCAAAGAAGCGACCAAACAAGAACAACTGCAGTTGCAAGTGGAGAAGAAAACAAAAGCTCTAAGAAAACAGAAAGCTCTAGGTAATCTCAAACAAAAAGCTCTAGGTACTCTCTGTTGGGATACGTGTAGACTACACTAGCGCAGATTAAAATTTTCTACCGCATAAATTAGCAAGTCATGCGAGTTGAAATAGAGTTGAAGCAGCCAATTCAATGAAGAGCGCGTTGGTGTAGTGGTAGTAGTCGATCGTCCTCTAGCAAACCATCTCCTTCTCGTGATCATACCAATTAGCACCGCAATCACAACAGTGCCTTTATCGAAGTCCACACATCTAGAGATGGAACACCGTACGTTGGCGTGCTTGCACCAGCATGCATGGCAGGGATTATGAGATGTGGCGGCTAGGGTTTCGACAAGTGTGTTTCGGGATACCTCCCTCAGCCCCGCACCTCTCTTTATATAGCATCCAATCGGATCCTTATCCAATACGAGTACAGATCGAATCCCACTTGAAAAATCTCACCCAGACCCTTATCGTTTTAGCCCATTAAGTGTATGACCCTGTAGGTTTATGTATATTTGGCCATGGGCTGAAAACTCCTTTTCAATCTATAAGTCGATAGCGGTCTCTAACAGGACATAACGACTCCTAAACATACATAAATATCATATCGGATGAACCCGTATAGTGCTTATATACTGATCCCTTTGCTTCATAATACCAAATCGAACTTAAGGTGAGAAATGTGCCATCCTTTGATAGCTCGATGCTTCACTCAACCTGTAGTTGATTACTCAGTTGTGATTGACTCTTCAATCACATTCGGCATGTCTATGCACTTTCTTAATCCAACCACATCGAGGGGCCCAGATATATCTTTTCTATTATATAGGAGGGGCAAATTCCATCTTGATCGCTCATATTCCTTCTGATGTTTCATAATAAACCCGAAAGCTAAGTTTATGACCACCTAGTCACAAAGTAGTGTTTGGTAACCCTTAAGTAAACTATTACACGTATAGGAAACGATGACGATATCAGATCTAAGGATGCTACATACACTATGTATGATAATAACTGATGAAACTTAAAAATACACAATTCCTATGGTGTCTCATGGTGGGTTAATCCAACATCATGTTCTCTAACATGTGTCCATGTTATTGATTTGATATCTCATATCCATGATTTATGAAACATGATCATCAATCAATACATGTGCTGATATGTAAATCATAATTGTTCTGCATAATGATATAAGATTAGAGATAATTTAGAATAACATCAAAACATGAATAAAGAATTCCATGAACAAGTCACATACTTGTTGATTAATATGAAAGACATTTATTTAAGGGACAAAATAATATATTATTCAAAAGATCATAAATATAGAAGTGATACAATCATCTCCAGGATTGTTTCTAGAGCATATCACTAACAATCTCCAATGCTATAAGGAGGGGAGAGCATACATCACATGAACCACGATGACTGCAACACCAGAGCCGGACTTGGCTTCGCCCCCTCCATGACATACACGAGGTCTGGCTGCAGCTTCGTGCCCTTGCCGAGTTTGCCAGGTGTGGGTGGTGCTTCTTCCCTGTCGACGTGCCGCCCATCCTCACGCCCCACCCGAGCTCATGCTCCGGGGTGTCAGACAAGCAAAAGCCCCCGTGCATCGCTCCATGGTTGGGCCTCACCATCTGAACCCACCCTTTTGCTTTCATGGTCTCTCAGTTCACAGTCTAGCATTATCACCATTAATTGCAGTGACCGGGGATTCGAGTCCCATGGCTGCGGCTACCGCAGGGGGCAAGAGGCCCGTGCACCATCATAGTCAATCTTGTTGACGCCATGGGAGTAAGGGGAGCAGCTGGGGCAAGGCCTTGTACCATTACGCTCGATCCCTGTTGCGGCACCGGAGGAGTGTTTTTCGCGGCTTTAGGCTGCCAAATGGAACAACAAGCTTTGAGCTTTTTAATTTCATATTTTTTTGGTTTTTTTATTCCTTTGTATTATCCGACATGAGAGAACCTATTTTTATATTTTTATATTTTAAATTTAGTTACACTAAAAATTTATTATAGATATAATAAAAAGCCTCTAAACAGTGCCAAATAAACATAAAAGCCAAAAAACATAAATCAACTTTAGCACCACCCAAGATTGTTGAACCGGGATGACGATGGGCAAATCTGCCAGAAGCCCTGACAAGCTGAGCTTGACATCGTCGGCCAGTTCATAGGACACTGCCCAAATGTGGTCATGCGGTTGCCTACCCCATGATCATTGTCTTTTGCTCCCGAACCATATATTAGCTTGGCTATGGATGCGGTGAATTTGGATCTCTTGATGCTCAAACCGGCAGTACAGTTGTGATGATCAAAAAACGAAGGCGGCCCATTGAATGAGCGTAGGACCAACAATGGCAACAGAACGGATAAATGGTGCCACACAAAAATTTTCTCTAAGTATTTGAAAATTCTTCTCTATTAGCTATAAAGCTATGAATGTTAAAATTGAAAACCTACAAAAAAAGAAACAACCTTAAACACCAAAGAGGAAGAATTTTCAGCATCCATCGGTTTGACCGCCACATGCGGTACGGGCTGATCGGCATGCAAACAACGATATGACCAGCTTGACCATAACGGTCTAACCGGTGGTCAGTTCGGTCCAGAATAGAAAATTAGCCTGAGCTAAGATCAAGAATGGTGTAATTTCCAAAGTCCTTAACCAAAAGAGATAAAATTTTGCATACATATTACTTATGGTTTCAGAAACCTATTCCTTTCAAAGGTCATATAAATCATTATCAAAATTTCAACCTTTCCTAAAGATAAGAAAGATTGTACTAAAACCGGGCAAACTCCAACATCTTAGGATATGACTTGATCATGGGTAGAAGATAGATAAGATGGCTCTAGATAAGTTCTTCCATGTTACAATAAGCAATTTCTCCTAAAAATTCTAAGCAAAAACGCTGAAACCAAGAAATCTCAAGATGAGATCAAATCTAAGCAAAACCGGGTAACTTCGGAATCTTGCAAGACTTAATACCTAGATAGATGAGATTTTATCTCTATGAGTCATCTTTATCACTTACACGTCCTTGACATACAACAAGGCCAAGAAGGGGAAAGAAGAGATCAAAACCAACAAGAACAAGAGCAAATCAACCAAAACAAGAAGACACCATAAGTGATGAACAAAGTTGATCTATTGCTACTTCATGATGAAGGTTTTACAGCCTAGTACATATGGAGAACAAGAAAGCACACTATGACACTCACTCTTCTAACCCTAACGCTAGAACCCAAGGTTTAGATAGTAGGAATAATTGGATGGTTGGCTTGCAGGGTTCTATCCTAACCCGTGAAATAGATGGTATAACTCAGTCGCACGTTACCTATTATGTGTCTGAACATTGAAAGTCTTTCTCTAACTTAGTCGCACGTGTCTGAACAATTATTCTTGTGGCATCCTAATCAAAGTCTTTCTCTAACTCAGTCGCATGTTACCTATGACGTGTCTAAATATTGAAATTTTGAGAAATCTTGTGGGTAAAGTTGGGCAACTCTGCTGAGTATAACAGATGGTATTCGAATATGCCGTGCTCCCGGTTAATAGCGCCGTATTTCATGGGTGATGCCAATGACAAAGCGTAAGTATTGAGAATTTGGTAATAAATATGGATAACAAATCCTCTTTTTGTATTAAGTAAATATTGTTTTAAAAATATAAAGTTCTTTACCCACAAACTTGCATCTACAAAAGTAATAATAATGAACCCAACACATTCAATCTCTTGAAATACTAGCAATTAGTTAAATACCATTTCCTATGTAGCTTGTTGAGTACCTAGTGTACTCAATTTTGCTTAATTCCTTTATATCAGATACTGGAAGAGGAAAAGATACTTCAAAATTTTGTGTTAGGGTTATGACCGCACTCAAGCGTTCCTGTGAAGATTTCTACGGTTCTTCTAGATGTAAGTTAAGTTTTAGGCTTAGATGCCTATATTATAGCTAAAGTTTATTTAGTCAAATTAACCCTTTTGAAATGTCTGTGAGTAAACATGATACACTTTCTGATTGCAAACGAACTCCTGAGCCGATGTGAAGCTATGACGACTCTGTTCCCAAAAATAGAGTGTTATGCACGAACAGAGTGGAGGTCAGCACCATACCGAGGATGTCGCCGGGGACCTTGCCGTTGCTGAACCTACTGGTGGCGTGTGTCCGGGCAAGTCCTGGCCGTAGGGCGGGAAGTTGCACCTTACCGGGGTGGTGATGGCGTTGTTGTTGCCCGGGTCCTCGATGGAGTCCCCGAACACGACCAGCGCCGGTGGTCGCGTCTGGTTCGACGAAGAAGCTGCCGCCGCCGGCGTAACTGCGGCCGACGTCGTCGCGGAAGCAATACGGCAAGATTGACGCAGAAGCACTAATGCCATCAGCACTATGAGATAGCGTCACGCTGCAACGGATGCTCCTCCGGCCGTGCATTTGCTCGCCATGTTGAGCTCCCGTGGTCTAAGTACACTACTACTCTGATGCTGTCCCTCTACTCTCTTAGTTGTAGCTAGTGTTTGGGTAAATATAAGAATAGAATATTGCACAATGGGAAATAATTAGTTGGAGAGACTTTCTAACAATAGAGTTTTTACCATTTTAAAAAAAATCAGGATGTACTAATATCTTGCTATCAAGAATTTATATGTGATTTGATGACAGTGTATCGGTACCGCTCGGTATCTCGTGGTGCCTTTTCAAAGACGGTAGAAACTCTTTTCTGATGATGATTAGCTTGGATAAATTTTTGGAGTCACCTGGCCATATTTATTTATTTTTAAAAAAGAGCCCATTAAAATACCGAGACCAGTTATCAGGTTAGTGCTTATGCCCATACATGGAAGAGTATACGGAATAACCAATAATATCCCGAACAGCTTTCGCTACGAATCACCTAGAAGCTTCTTGATAAAAGCATGTATAATAGTATAGATAACTGTTGTCTATAGTTTAGTATCTATTTATGTCATCTACAAATAGCATTAAAGACAGCTATTATAATAGATTGTCTTTTTATATGTCTTTATAGACAGTTCCTACATGACACAATGTATTTTGTTTCTCGTGTTACAGTCAACTGCTACATGAGAGACGATTCAATTCTTTATGCTCTTTATTTCTTCTCCATATTATCTCGTGTCCTATATGACAATACTAACGGACAGTAGATGTTACCATTGTAAATGACTAAAAGGTGTATAATAATATACTCGTATTTCAACGTGTCCTCTCGAAATTTTTGTACGGATAACCCATTTTTTATTCGAAAATACAGAAATATACCTGCGACAAAATTTTTTACACAAATAAGCTCGAGTCGCCAAACCATTGGGCGAATTACGCTTGTCGCCCCACCAAAAAGCGACTTATAAAGAATCTGGTAACCGTTGGGCGATTACATGTAATCGCCTCCCCGTTAAGCGATTCAATTGAATCGCCCCCCCCCCCCCCGCGTTCGGCGACATAAAGAAGAGTCGCCCAACGGGGGGCGACTGCATGTGAATACAGCCCAACGGCCAATCCCTCTTTTCTTCCCCACGCCTGCTCGCCAATCTACCTCTAGGCGCATGGATCCTGTTAAGGGTTTTGTGAATTTTGTAATTTCAAACTCGTAAAAAATGTGGTATAGTCACATATACTGGTATATGTCACATTATTTTGTAATTTCGTAATTAAGTCACACAAGAACTGGTATTTAATATTTGTCACAAGAACCGGACCACTCCCAGCTCAGTCGACTCGTCCGTGCTCCCTGGTGGCGGTGCACGCGGTCCAAGTGCCGTCCAACAGCGTGTACCGCCAGTCACCCGCCATAACTGTAAAATTATCTTAATGTAAATTTGTACACTACATTTTCTACAATAATACATGAAAAATAGTATACAAGATTTCGACACAACAATTTTCTACATTTGAATTTTCTTCATTTCATCTAAATTTCTACAATAAATTTCTAAATGAGCTACAATAAATTTCTAAAGTAAATTGTACATCTAAATTTGTAAACTGCATCTAAATTTCTAAATTTAATGTTCTAAACTAGATTTTCTAAACTAAATATCTAAACTAAATATCTAAGCTAATTTTCTAAACTAAATATCTCTACTAAATATCTAAACTAAATTTGTAAACTAAATATCTACACTCTACACTACATTTTCTAAACTAAATTTATCTAAACAAATTTTCTAAAGTAAATTTTCCACAATAATGCATTACAAATATTATACAAAAAACTATATTTTTCTACATTTAAATTTGTACATCTAAATTTGTAAACTGCATCTACATTTCTAAATTTAATGTTCTAAACTAGATTTTCTAAACTAAATATCTAAACTAAATATCTAAGCTAATTTTCTAAACTAAATTTTCTAAACTAAATATCTAAACTAAATTTGTAAACTAAATATCTACACTAGATTTTCTAAACTAAATTTATCTAAACAAATTTTCTAAAATAAATTTTCTAAAATTAGGAAAATACCTGCAAATCCCGCGGCTTCTCCTCCTCTCCCTCTCCTTCTCTTCTTCCCTCTCCTCCCCCTCTCCTTCTCTTCTTCCCTCTCCTCTCCCTCTCCTTCTCTTCTTCCCCTCTCCTCCTCCTCTTCCTTCCTCTCTTCTGCTCTGTCTTCTCGCGCGGTGGAGCGTGAATGGCGAGCAGGCGTGGGGAAGAAAAGGGGCTTGGCCGTCGGGCTGTATTCACATGCAGTCGCCTTCCCGTTGGGCGACTCTTCTTTATGTCGCCGAACGGGGGGGCGATTCAATTGAATCGCTTAACGGGGAGGCGATTGCATTTAATCGCCCAACGGTTACCAGATTCTTTATAAGTCGCGTTTTGGTGGGGCGACAAGCGTAAATCGCCCAATGGTTTGGCGACTCGAGCCTATTTGTGTAAAAAATTTTGTCGCGGGTATATTTCTGTATTTTCGAATAAAAAATGGGTTATCCGTACAAAAATTTCGTGTCCTCTCGGGCTCTCACATCTAGGTTTCTCCATGCCTACCACGTAGGCTCAAGGTGAGTTGTAATTACGTGTTGTTACAGTTGCACCAGCCAAGTCTCGATTTCTAGATCTCTTATGACATGCACAATGGTATAAACAACTGCTGTCTATAGTACACTTCTATATTATCTGTAGATAATACTAAAGATACCTTCTATAATGGATTATCTGTAAGTTATTTACGATGGGTGATTTGTAAAATATAGGCAATATTGATATAATGGCACAAAAAACATCTATATTTATGACAACATTGATACAATAGTATGAAAGCCATCTATAACATGCTATTTTCTCGTGTTTCGACCATTTATAGAATTACAGTTGATCTCTTTCTCTCTCCTCTTTCTCTTTCATCCACCTCAGCAAAATTTCTATATGATTTCTCTTATTTTATACCACAATATTGTACATGCACTTAGGAATTGCAGTTATGTAAAATTACCAACAACAGCGGCATTATTATCGAGAAAACGATTGGGTTTGTCAGCCTACCCACAAGACCACAAAGGATGATGGTTTGGATCATGGATGTTATTTGGGCTGAACGCCGAAGATGCGCTGGGCTATTTAGGCCGATCGATGGAGGTGGGCCTGCGCTTGGCAGGCTGTCGGCCTGCGAGGCATGCGCTTTGGGCGCCGGCCACCAGGCCGATCCACCCTCTGCAGAGCGATGATGAGGCGGACGGCGGCGTTGCTGCTGCGTCACGGCGGAGGTGGCCGCGGCGGCGGCGTGCGGCAGGCGCTCTCCGACGCTCTCGTCTGCCCCCTGTCCAAGAAGCCTCTCAGGTAGGCGAGGCAAAACCAAGCCAAGAAAGGGTAGTGCCTCTTCTCCCTCGCCGTCGCGCGTGGTGCCCTCGATTCCGTCCTACCCTACTTACCCACCTGTATGATTTCACTTGCCGAGCAGGTACTGCGAGGCTAGCGGGTCTCTGGTCAGCGACGCCGTCGGCGTGTCCTTCCCGGTGAGTCCCGGTGGCTCCTCCCACTCCGCTGATCCAGGCTGCATTGGTTGAGATGGTCCTCCCTTTTCTAATCGCATGTCCATGTGTGCCGGCCACCTGTTTGTTGTATTGCCTTAACCAAAAATACGTCCAAGAAAGAAAAAGAAAACGAATTCTTAGTGATTAGCAAGCAACCACGATTTGGAGGGCAAATTCATCATATACCCCCTTCATAAATGAAAATCTAGGATACACCCTCCTACACATCCAAATTGATAATATATCCTCCTCCAATCTATTTGCTTTACAAAACACCCTCTTCCAGGTATAAGCATGTATTGCTCTAGGGGTGTCCCCCGCCAGCCCATGCCTCGCCGTCGCCGGCGATGGGAGACCTCCCACCGCCACAGCCCCCCTCCTCCTCCAACTGCCCCCTCATGACCCCGCCCCGCCGCGAGCCCTCCGAGCCCCCAGCGAGAGCGACTGGGACGGATTCAGCCGCGAGGGCTCCCCAGACATCGCCTCCCCCGCCGGCGAGCTCGTCTGCCGCGCCGCCCGCCACTGGAGCGGCCCCGACGACGACCCCGCCTCGCAGATCTCGCGCGCTGCCGACGCCGGCTGGTGGCTCGGCGAGATCGAACGCGAGCGGGTGCGCCTCGTGCCGGAGTGGGTCCAGATGGCCGCCCGCGACCGCGAAGAGGACAGCCCCCACCGCCCCCCGAACACGCCCGCAGGGACCTCCTCCGCATCCGCGGTCGCCAGGTGCGCCTCGAGCTCGTCATGCGCATGGCCGCCGACCGCCACGCCGAGCTCCAGCGCCTCTCCTAGCACCGATCCGTCTCCGACTTCCCCCACCGCAACCGAATCCACGTCGATGCTTTCTTACAACTCATTGGGGTAAAATGGGTACATTAGGTCTCAAAATACGGTACAATACATGCTTATACCTTGTATCTATACAGATTAGTATAAAGAGGGTATTTTGTAAAGCAAATAGATTGGAGGAGGGTATATTATCAATTTGGATGTGTAGGAGGGTATATCTTAGATTTTCATCTATGAAGAGGGTATATGATGAATTTTGCCCGATTTGGAAGGGCATGCCTTTTGGTTATTGAGGACTGTTTGACCTGAAGTATTTCGATTGGAATTGTCAGGGATGGGGCAGTAACATGTGGCCTGACTTGTGCATAGACTAACTTGCTGCAAAGAAACATACGAATGGGTGAATGTTTTGGATGCCGTATGCACCATCTTCGAGTGGATTTCAGCAGAACCAGGGCCTGCGTAGTTTCTTGGGGAAGTTTCAGAACCAGCCAACAATGGAATTTAGTTTGTGTGGACCATGTTTTCAGAACTAAGTGGCTGTGTTATTATTTGTGGATCAAGACATCTGTGTGTCGTTGGTGGGACAAACTGAAGAGGGAGTGTGGGAGGAAAAAATTGATCAAAATGCACACCAAGTGGCTCACAACCAAGTAACTGATAATGTCCTGGAAAGGCGGAACTAATATCGTATTTGCATTTTGAGCGATAAATATGTGAAGCATGGTTACTAGAGGAACAGAGGAAGGGCCTATTCTTTGTAACTACGGCTTATAGTTTTTGGCTAAAATTTTTGAACTTCGACTGTTCACAATAAAGATTATGGAGAGAGAGATACTCGTATGTAATTTTGGCCGGTACAGATGATGGCTTTTCATTGTGCACTACAATTAATTTGTAAATCTCGTCTTGAAAAAATACTCTGTTTGAAAGTTAGGTACTGTAGCAAAAGTCAAAAGCTGGTTTCAAAAACTGGATAGAACAGGCCCGAAAATTTGGAATTGCAGGATTTAAGTGTGCTGTTGCTTCTAACATTACATTCATTTCTTCTAGTATGGATTGTCTAGCTGTTTAGCTCTCACCTCCCTTTGTCAGCAGTTGCCCCTTCATTCATCATTTTTGCTTAATCCTTATTTTGTGCTGATGTTAACTCCAGATAGTCGATGGAATTCCTTGCCTTGTCCCAAAAGATGGAAAGTTGCTTGAGGACCACCAGGAGAAATCAGAAGAATGCGGCCCTGGGGATTCTTCCACAACGAGTGAAAAATGATCCAAATGTTTACATTTCTGTTGTGGTAAATTGGTAATAGTCGATAAAGTTATTGAGAATAACACAGTAAGTGTGCTCTTCAAATTGCTGCTTGCTGTAGTAAATCAATTCCCATGATGATGTGTGCCGACTATTTTGCTCAAGAGAATGAAGTCGTTACATGATTACTGTTGAAAAGGCTTCTAAGGTTTCTGATTATTTATCTAGTCTTAGAGCAACTCCAGCAGTAGCCCTCAAAACAGGGCCCCTACTTTTTATTTGAGGGCTCCCCCTACTTTTGAGGGCCCTGTTTTCTGAGCTGCACTCCAGCAGAAGCCCTCAAAACAGGGCCCCTACTTCTCAATTCCCTCTATTTCCTCACACACTATATGCATGTGTATGGGACAAAAGCACAATACATAATAAAATATTTATGATTTCACAATGAGGGACAATATTTAAATATATGAATTCAAATACGAATATTCAAATTTAAATTCAAATTTATTCCGAATTTAAATTGAAAGCACAAAGTTCATCACATAACATTCAAATTTGTTTCAAATTCAAATACGAATATTCAAATTTATTCCGAATTTAAATTGAAAGCACAAATATGAATTCAAATACGAATATTCAAATTTAAATTCAAATTTGTTCCGAATTTAAATTGAAAGCACAAAGTTCATCACATAACATCCAAATTTAAATTCAAATTTGTTCCGAATTCAAATACGAATATTCAAATTTGTTCCGAATTTAAATTGAAAGCACAAAGTTCATCACATAACATTCAAATTTAAATTCAAATTTGTTCCGAATTCAAATACGAATATTCAAATTTAAATTCAAATTTGTTCCGAATTTAAATTGAAAGCACAAAGTTCATCACATAACATTCAAATTTAAATTCAAATTTGTTCCAAATTCAAATATGAATTCAAATACGAATATTCAAATTTAAATTCAAATTTGTTCCGAATTCAAATATGAATTCAAATACGAATATTCAAATTTAAATTCAAATTTGTTCCGAATTTAAATTGAAAGCACAAATGTTCCACAAAAAACGAGGAAAGCTGAAAAATGAGGGCTGGAGTAGGGGGCCCCTAGGAATGAGGGGTGGGAGGGTGATTTGAGGGTCTCCTCAAATTTGAGGGCTCTGCTGGAGCTCGTTTTTTGGCTCAAGCCCTCAAATTTGAGTTTTGAGGGCTCAAGTAGGGGCCCTGCTGGAGTTGCTCTTAGTATTTTATATTCAGCAGCATCTTCTCCAAAGAACATTGAGATCATCGCATTGCAAGCATGTGACGGGCATAACGAAATTCTCCTTCATGTTTTTGCTGGAGTGATTGTTTTATTAGTCCTGATACTACCAAATCAATAGGACCCTGGACCCCAAGTTTCTCTTGCATTTGCATTATAGGACCCTGGACGCCAAGTTTCTCTTGCATTTGCATTATAAAGTTTTTTAGACGCATTAGGAAGTAATTATTTGGACTGATGTTTGAGGAAGCAAGTATCTGCACCTGAAATGACATACATATGCTATCTGTGTTCTCAGTCCAGTGTAAAGATCTGGGAGGATTTCCTGGAACCGGCCATGGATATTATATCAAGAGAAAGAAAGAAAGTGAACAGCGAAAGCTACCTTGCAAAGTAAAGAGAACAGCGAAAGCTGGAGTACCTACCGAAGAAAAGTTGGTACCAGAAACCAAAAAGAAAAATCTTGCATCTGTCATGTATGTATATGCAGTTCTGCATAACATCCGACAACCGTTGCATTCCATGCCATATACCAGTTGACTGAAAGGAACATCACATGGATGAACCCTGATATGCCTATCTTGCATCTACTCCTGCAAAATTGCATGTGCAATCTACGAAGCTTTTTACAAGTGACACGGATTCCATTATAATGAGAAATACATGGAGACATGAGCGATGTGACATGCCACGGATAGAGCTATGATCAGTGACGGCTCACCTTCACCTACATTCTGCTGGGAAGAATAGCTCCAGTCAGTGTACCTAACCACTGATCACTCGCCACTGATCATTCCTCCCATTCCTTGCAGGTTACTGAAGTTGCTTAGCCATGGGAAAAGCTCCCCCGGCTTTTTTGCTGATGAAGCAACAGGCAGGCAGGCTAGCTCATTTGACACATCTGCTTGTCTAGCTGCAGCCGGCAAGGCCGGACATGCAGATGCAGCCCCCGATTAAGTTCTTATATTCCTAGTAGTTAACGAGACTTACAGAAGAGAAAAAGGCTCTCCCTTTTCCAAATACGTTTCCCTTTGTTGAAGTATCAGTGTACTGTCTACTTTTCCTCCACGGGTTAAACTATTGGAAATTGGTTGATGCGTGAAACTCGGTTTGAGAGCTAAAGATCCTAAGTCCGAGACCTGAATGGTTGCAGCCTACTTGGAATCCACGTCGTAAGATTGATGAAGCCTACTGCATGCCACTTTAGCTTTTAACACTGTAGCCGATCGATCTGGGTCCCTTACACCGGATCTTTGTACCTGAAGCCTCCTGTCAGGTCAGATATACTAATGATCCTGTCGCTTAGTTCGCTTCGCTCCAACCTTTCGCATCGCAGAAGCTTTGCATCCAAGGAAAGGAAGAGAGAGAGAGAGAGAGAGAGAGAGAGAGAGAGAGAGAGAGAGAGAGAGAGAGAGAGACTGGAGTTTTAGGTGCACCTTCTCCATCCCAATCGCTAATGATTCCATATGATCCCACACACACACTCGCACACTCGCGCTCAACTTATAAGCCATGCATCTTGAGCCATCCTCAGATGCTGGTCCACTCCTCGCTGCATCGCTGCATTAGATGGCGATGATGATGAGCCACGTGGTGGCGCTCCTCACCTCGGCTCTCTCCGGCGCCGGCGTCGGCGGCGGTGGGGCGGTCGGGAAGGTGGCAGGCGGTGAGCAGTGCCGCTGTCGGTACGACGATCACCCGGCGGGGTGCTGCGTGTGCATATCGAGGTTCCGCGACGGGGAGGAGATACGGAGGCTGCCGTGCGGCCACGCGTTCCACCGGGACTGCGTCGACCGGTGGCTGGCGTTCTGCCGGCGGACGTGCCCGCTCTGCCGCCTGCACATCGGCGGCGTGGCGGCCGCGGGGCTGGATGAGTGTGACCAGCTCAGCGATGATCTTGTCATCTGGTTCTCCTCTCTCTTCGTCGCCGGCTTGTAGAATCGATCGTAGTATGTGATCCTGCCTGCACGCACGGTGCATCTTAATTTGCTTCTTTACTTCGTTGTCTCCTTCGGTTCTTCCCCTGTGATAAGTGCTGATTCGAAGGATAAATTTTCTTCCATCTTCCTCGAGGAATTATATATCAACTCCTCTCGGCCGGGTTGTCCGTATAGCCTTAGTAGTAGAGCACAATGCTGTAATGGGTTTGAAGCCCAATTCTCGTTTTTAAAACCGCGCACTCTCATTGTTTATATCGATATCCATCCGAAGGGATTGAATGGAGTGGAAGAACCCCAATTCTTAATCAACTCAAAACAGTATAATTAAATAAAAGTAAACAGTAATTCGAAGTTAATGAAGTAATTACAGCACAGTGAACTACAAAATTTCAAACTTCATTTTTGTAGCAAACTAAAATTATTACAATACATAATTAATTACAAGAATGCTTGCTACATTCAGAAACAAATAGAATTACAAATATTTCATTAAACATGGGAATAAGTCGATTACAGTGCTTTTCTTACATTAATTGAGGACGAAATATAATAAAAATTTTATAGCATGCTTCATTGTTTTGCGTCCTCCGCCCTGCCAAGCCAAAACAACACTCAACTATTTATTTTGCGATCAAAGAGCGAAGAATAAGAACAATCCAAGGAAAAATGAGGGAAATAAAATATTTTTGCCGTCAGAACCCATTTAGTTTTAGAATGTCGAACAAATTAGTTCTCATCAAGGCTCTTAGACAAGCCGGGGTCGGACGGTGCCTCTCACTTAAGTGGGCTTTATCATTCGGCAGCGGCAAAACCCAACGCCTACATTTTGCTGACTTATCTTCCACTATAGAAAATCCAAAGTATAGTACCAAGTTCACTCTATGAACCACCGGTCCAAGAGTAAACAACAAATCAAGAGAGCCAAGAAGATAAGAGAGGGATAGTATAGACAAGACACAGACCAAGAGAGAGACACCAGTCGAACGCCCTCTCCCACAAAAGCAAACGCCTATATCCACCCTCACCTCACTTCATTTCTCAACCGAGAGGCCACCCAAGACCAAGGCCTCACTTAGCCAATCCCAAAGCCCAAGTCGACCACCACTGTAATGCCCCCGTTTCTGCGAACAAGGCTGTCGTTACCTTCCATAACAGCCCAGGAGTTCAGTTATGGATATAAGGAGTATCATGCCTGCGTAAGAATATTTAAAAGGGTTAATTTAATTAAAATAAGACCTAACGGTCAATTTTAACAACTTTATGGGCGTCCAAGTCCAAAACTTAACTTACAATTAGAAGATTCAAAGAAAACTCCTATAGGAACGTTTGAGTGCGGTCGTAACCCTATCACGTAAAGCTTGAGGTCTCCTTTCTTCTTTCGGTATCTATTGTGATGGAAATATAGTAAGATTGAGTACAACTAATAGTACTTAGCAAATCCCTATGGTAGAATGCATTTATAGGACTATCATCTATATACAAGGTTAAATCAAAGAATGATTTTATGTTTCTTTTGCGTAAGCTAGATTTTCAATATCATATCATAATTAGATTTTAAACCTATGACTTAGCCACTTTAACTAAAATAAAATAAGTAAGTAAGATATCCATAAGCATTTGACTATGTGGGAACAACTCTCCTCCGGTCCATGGACCTCAGCCCATGTCCTTTACCATACTCCCATACCAATAACCATTTGCGAAAACTACACACTGTGGTATTTCAACACGCTGCCCATGACTGGGGGCATGGCTATTCGAAAAGATTATTAATACTCTGCAGAGATGTACAACTTTACTCACAAGATATGATTATCTCATTATGTCGGCCAATACACGTTTCTATAGACATGTGAATGAGTAATCATAACGAGACCTTTACAATGCTTTCTCCTGCTCTGGAGTTATGCACCCTCAGCGTTTAAGGGACTTCGTTATTAGCTTATTACGAGTGCTCTCTCTCTCTCTCTCTCTCGACAGAGACCTTCTGAGTCTCTCCCGGGCAGTGACTCCTATAGGTTCACCCCCAAACATATCCTTTCTTAGGCAATGACCCCGCAGGTCACCCCCAATTGGCGCAGGAGATTATATCGAAACAAAACAAATTAGTTGATCAGATCTGTCCCATCCAGATTTGTGGTTGTATGGTGGGTGTAGAAATGAGCGCACACGAATTCGGTCCTTAATAGACTCAGGCGAGACAAACCCAACAATCCAAACCTCAGGTAGTACCTGCACCAATCTCAATTTAACCTTTCCCCCGTGTCTCCCATCATTTTATATAAAAAAATTCATGTTTCCAGTAGTAACCCATGTTACCACTACCATTATCATGTTTCGAATTTTAGTTGGCAATGTTTATCTCGTATTTACTATTATCTCTAAAGCATGTCTAAGCACAGACATTATTTGGCAATATTACTATTGTGATAATCCTATGGTGACAAGAGTAAGGTAATATCAAGTGGGAAGATAAGAGGTTTCACTGTATGGTGTAGCTAGGCAATCTATACACATAATAAAGGCAAGCATGCATTTGTATTTGAAATCAAAATAGTGCATTTAAAAACTAGGTTCAACATGATCAATATAAAGACTTGCCTCCTTTTTTGATATCTTCGATCTTTCCTTTGTAGGCTTGGGCTTTGCTTCAATTGCTCTTGTAGTTCTTCGGTTGACCAACTCGCTAGGTCCGAATACTATTGTGGGAAAACGAATGCAAATGAGTTACTGCTTTGCGGAATACAAGCTGAGAACAAAATACAATAAAATAACCAAAATATATAAAGAAAATAGGTTCAGTGGTCAGGGTTTAGGTGGTGCTTGACTTGGCTGGACAGAGTTAAAATTTTACTAAATGGGTCCAAGATGGTCGAAGAGATATATAGGTGTTATATGGATTTTTGCGAATGGCTGTGGGTATGGACAGTATTGGATTTGGAGTCGGAATATTATTTGAGTGGTTTAGAGCTTTATCAGAGTCTAGGATGGGGAGACAGAGCTAAGAATGGTGTAGGTGGGCTCAAGATGATCAAATTGGGTATATAAGGGTTTTTGGGCTCAATGAATAATAATGGTCGTAACTATACTAGACATGGATTCAGACTAGCATCTGACTGGCTAGGGTTCATCGGAGTTTATCTAGGCTAAACAGAGTTGAAAATGGATTTCACGGCTCAAAATGGTCAAGACGGGTATATATGCCTAATAGGTTTCGGTGAATGGTAAGAGATTGTACAGTATTGGATTTAGGGTTTGGATTGGTGTCTTGGAGGTCTAGGGTTTTATCAGCATCTAATTTGGCCAAACAAAGTTGAAAATGAACTTTGTAGAGTTGAAACGATCAAAATGGGTATAAATATGTATTTTTGAGTTTTGGATGAATAGTAACGGGCATATACTATTCATTACGGGTAGATATTATTCATTATGGGCTGACACTATTCATTCGGGTCTAGCTTGCTACAGTGATGGGTTTTTACTATTCATCAGGTCGGGTTGCTACAGTAATGTGCATTGCTAAACAGTGTTTTGGCCGTCCCAGCCCACTACAAATTCATAGGCATTTACTGTTCTGGCTACAATGTAGCCCAGTACTGTTCATCTTCCCATGGAAACCAAGGGTATATACAATTTGTAGTGGTGTAAGGATTTCATTTTTGGGCATGGACATGGTCGGGGATGGCTAGAGCTTCATTGGTGGCGAGGGAGCTCCGCGATGGTTTTCCACAGCATGGGTGAGCTACGATGGCCAATAGGGAAAAATCATGGGTGTTTGAGCATCAATGGGAGTGGGGGAAGCTTGAGGTGGGGTCAGCTCGGGCCATAGAGGTCCGTGTTGACTTGCCCACAACGGTGGTCTTTAGTCAGGCGGTGGATGTGGTCGCCGGTGAAGGGGAAGGGAAGGAGAGCTTAGGCTGAGCTTCGGTGTTGTTTCTAAGGGCACGAAGGTGCTACCAGTGCAAGTAATTGAAATGATATGAATCAAACAAGATGAATTGAAGGTAGGGCTTACATGGGGTCTCTGGTGAGGACACGATGCAATGGTTGATGAGGAGAAGGGAAGAGAAGCTATAGCAAGTGTGATAGCGATGGGGCGGCCCTAGAGAAGCTACATGCAAGAGTAATTCGAGGACAAGGAAGTAATTAACCAAAATTGGAAATTAAGCTCACCGAAGGAGTTTTAACGGAGTTGGTGATTCTCCGGCCGGTGAGCGGAGTGGGGTGGCTTGGGAGGTTACTGGGTGTTGAAGTAGGCTTTACGGGGTGCTCACAGGTTTATATAGCTAGAGTAAGGCAGTTGGGCACATGGATCCTTTGATCGGGTGCAGATGTGTGGCCGAGGTAAGAGGGCATGGGAAGGTTCAGGAAGAGGCAGCAAGGATGTCGGCTAGTGAGCTGGCAACTTGTGCTCTATGCTTCCTCGGGCTACACACTACAATGGTCAAGATGGCAGGAAGAGCATGGGGGCAGTACAGGGTCTTGGCAGTGGCGGTAGGTCGACCGTGAGAAGAGGAGGCGGTGGCGGTGAGCAAGCTGAGCAGCTGTGACATGTGGCTAGGTGAATTGGCGGCTCATAAAGGCTACGTCAGGGGCTGACCAGCAGGTTGTGGCGCTGATTGAAGATTGTGGCGGTAAGTCGAGTCATGTCGTTTTGCCGATCAATGAATAGTGAATAGAGGCAAAACAGGGAATGCACCAATAGCCAGCGAAGGCTTGGGTCAACAGAGAAGGCATAGATGATTGGAAGAAGTGCCAAATTAGGTCAAGTTTCAAATGAAAATAGAATTTTGTGAAATTCAATCTACTTTAGAAAACTGGGTTGTTTCAACCACCATCACCCACAAGCCAATCACTGAGAGGAGATGAGGAAGAGAGAGATGGAGGAGAGGAGCTAAGAAAGTAGCGGAAGACGAAGAAGAGGAGCGAGGACCATGAACGACATCTTCAGACCGACCATGACAACAAAACGATGCCATCGGCTATGACACGAAAAGGCCATACCCATCGCTAAGCACATGAGGACCACACCACGGCCATCGCAAAAGTCACCCACAGCTCCAGTGTCGTTTTCAGCCCAACAACAAGTAGGCCCCCATAACCCCTAAATCTTTTTTCTTCTTTTCGTCCATAGCACAACAACACCGCATGGCCCACACATCACACACCAGCACTACCAGCCGAGCAAGGTGGCCAAGGGGGAGGAGACCGCCCAATCACAGCTGGCATGGCTACCATGCCACCGACTGCGAGCCTATAGACACTGCCATGCACCCTCGAAGGGGAAGCCGTACTCCTCGACGCATGCATCCCCTAGTGAGTTCCGTCGCGACAACGACCGTGAGCATTCCCAAAACTATGCATGGTAAAGAATTGAGCAAGACAAAAATAGTAGCTAGATCAGATGTGTAAGGTAAAAAGGGGGAAGAGGAGTGGACCCTCTCGGGTAGGAGAAGGGAGTAAAGTCAGTGAAGCCAGCGTTAGGGTTGGCCAGAGGGGTGTGTAGAGGAAGCGGAGTAGAGTACGTAGATGTGCCGTAGATGCCAACGAAGCCGAGGAGGCCGACGGTGGAGCCACAGAGGTGAACCATGGGAAGGCGGTAGCACATCCCTTACCCATGGAGTCAAACCACCCCCACCATGGAACCAACAAAATAGATAGGAAATTGGAGAGGGAGAGTTAGGGGAAGACACCATGAGGACTCACCAGAGACCACTTAAGGCTGACACACCCCCATGCAAACACCTCAAGTGAAACCCTAGCCCCCAACCAGTGGGAAAGAGTAGGCAAAGCCGAGGGGGAAATGAGGGGCAGCATGTGTAGATCTGGTAAGAGGGAGCCGAGGGAGGCAAGTCAAGTAGCAATAGCACACCCGAGGGCAGCCATGGCGATAACAGGGTCGTTAGATTGGAAGGGAAAGAAGCGGCCTGAGTAGATCTGGCGAGGAGGAGTCAACGGAGACCATGCCAGTGTACAGAACGCGTGTGTAGTGCTCGGGTGTGTGTGTGTGTGTGTGTGTGTCTGTGTGTCTGTGTGTGTGTGTGTGGACGTGTGGCGTGGCGTGCGAGTGCATTTGGTGTTTTGCCATGTGTAACGCTTATACGCAGTGTGCGGGGCAGCAGATCATGGTTGCAGGCAAGCCAGTAAAAGCACACACTTAGTCAAAAGACCACCGGGATAGAACTAATAGCTTAGGAGAAATGACATAGGGAAACACTAACTTTATCAGGCAACAAAAAAATTTTAATAAATAAAATATGTTAGAAATCCTTTAATGAAATATTTTCCTAAATTGTATGTCTGCCTTATAAATGCAGAAGATGAACTGGCACAGGCAGAGGTAGCAGATCCAGTCTCAGTTGATGCCGAGAATTATTACGACCATGCAGGCAAGCTTGCTCTTGATCATTCACATAGTTATATTAATTGATAAAAACTACATCCTTGTACTATTAAATTTATATGTGCATCAAAATGTATTTCAAAACTAAATCGGATAAAAGAAATGAAAGAAAGAGATATGAGGAAATAGCAGTCTAGCTGAGAGGAGAAGCTGAGTTGCAAGAGTAACTATTAGGATGTAAAGGGGGTCCTAGTTAGGAAAGAGAGGGAAGGTAGGACCCTTTATATATGGCTATAATATAAGGACCAACAAACTCTCAGACAGAGGGCCGAACTTAAGTGCCATTCATATTCCTATTTTTGTCAGGTAGAAAATGCTACCATGTTATGTTACTATTCTCTCCACAAGTGGTAAGTAGGGATGGCAACGGGGCTCATCCCCGACGGGACTCAATCCCCGTCCCCGATCCCCGCGAAATTAAAATTCCCCGAACCCCGGCCCCGGCCCCGAGCTCGGGGCCAAGTTGGGCCCATCCCCGTTCCCCGACGGGCTTCGGGGGCCCGACGGGGCAAAATTCCCCGCCAACAGATTAACCGAGAATAGCATATACAAGCAGACATACCCCGTAGTCGGCCGCGCCCCTTCGCCGCGCCCGCAAGCGCCTGCGCGCCGCCGCCGGCTTTCCCCGTCTGCCGCGCCGCCTCCACCTCGCGCTGGTCCCGGCCACCTTGAACGAACCGCCGCCTGCGCGCGCCGGCGCTTGGCCGCCTCCCTCGCGCCGCTCGAAATCGCCGTGAGCGGCCGCCATTCGCCGCGCCTCGCCCGCCTTGGCCTCGCCGCGCCCGGAGTCACCGAGCTCGCCTCCCTGAATGGAGCCGCCGCCGCCGGCTTTCCCCGTCTGCCGCGCCGCCTCCACCTCGCGCTGGTCCCGGCCACCTTGAACGAACCGCCGCCTGCGCGCGCCGGCGCTTGGCCGCCTCCCTCGCGCCGCTCGAAATCGCCGTGAGCGGCCGCCATTCGCCGCGCCTCGCCCGCCTTGGCCTCACCGCGCCCGGAGTCACCGAGCTCGCCTCCCTGAATGGAGCCGCCGCCGCCACAATGGAGGAATCCCTAACCGGGTCGTTTAATCTCGTGCTGGTATGGGCTGACTGGTTCATGGGCCGGCCAATGGGCCCTTTATTTTTTCAGCCAAAAGCAGGCCGAAAGAGAGAAAAAAGGAGTCTTTTATATGAAATGTAGAGGGTCCACATGTCAGTGATCCCCGACGGTTAACAGGGATGGGGATCACTTCCCCGGCCCCGGCCCCGCCATCCCCGATGGGGACAGTATTTTGCCCACGAAAATCCCCGCGGGGAATAAAATTCGCCAGACCCATCCCCTAATAGGTGAATTCACCGTCGGGGATCGGGGATCGGGTCCCCATTGCCAACCCTAGTGGTAAGTAATATAATGAGTGAAGGAACCCAGGATAGGTAGTGCAAGTTTGAAAGTGGGGGATCCGAGGCGTATATATTAGCACAGGTGGAGTGTTGGGGTGAAGGGATAACCAGCCCAACCAACATCTATTTGAGGTCAGTGGGTGCCGGGTGAGGGTGAAAAACTGTCCCGAGTCACCGATGGAAAATATTTCAGTGGATATTTAATAACGTAATGTGGGAAAACATTCTGTACTCTGAATTTGACACCGTATCTAAGAAAATACAAGATACATAGTTTCAAGAGAGCTCATAGTAGCTATGGGTGCAGTGACATAAGCTTGCTTAGTGCTATATAAAATTATGAATTTATGCATGTCTCCTGGATTGAAGGCTACAGAGACCACTAGGAGTCTTTCTTCTTACCAGGTGACTAATAGTCTTTTCAGTAATAAAAAATTGCCACTTAATTTGATAATAATAGTTTCCAAAAAAGAGATGAATATAGAAATTGTGGTAAAGAAATAGAAGGAAGTTATACAGTGCATCTTTGCTATTATTACTTGCTGAGTACACCAGTATTCACCATGCTATTACTTTCCTTTGTTAGACCCCAATCTGACCAGGGAACACCCCGAGTGGGATACGGAATACACAGGTACAGATGAGGCCGCGTGGGACGAGGGTGATCACGCCAAGGACCAAGGTGACGTGGACACTTTATACGGCAGTTGGGACAAGTAGATGTCAAATGGAGCAAGATCGTCAGAGGATAGGGTATAAATCACCGTCTCTCCTTTTTAATTAAATAAATTGTAGTTAAGACTATAGCCTTGCGTGACTAACAACTGTATGAGTTCAGAGTTTCTATTTACTGCTTCGCTACGTGACTTTGATAAGGTTTACTATTCGTTAGAGCGATGTTCTACCAAATAAATGAATAGTCATTCGTTGTTTCAGTGTTATTACCCTCGGCTAATCACGCTGGGCGGCACATAGAGGAGAGAGTTAGCACGGTCCGATTTGATCACTTGTAGGCCTTCTTCCCCTATGTATGGAAACGTTTTTCACGCATGTGAAGCATGGAGAAATTGCTGGTACAGTTTTCTTCAGCGAGTCCATCAGGAACTCCATTTTAGTCCTTGTACTCGAGAAGAAACAGCACCGGAGAGAACAGCTTGGATCCGGACGGTTCTACTCCTACCCCTCGTCGTACGATTGCTTTACTGACTAACAGTTAAGAAAAGGGGACCAATAATTTAGTTTGTTAGTAGCATCAATTCCTATTCCAAAAGAGAAAAAAAAAATGGGGCCAACCAGCACCCTAACTAACTCTCTTATATTAGTTTAATTCATTAATTTAGAAATGATGTCGCGCCGTGTCAAAAAGAAAGTAGCCTGCTTTGTGGTTTGATCATTTGTCAGAAGCAATTGGTTTGCGTAACAAAGAGAATTCATCCTCTGTAGCAACTTTTTTTTCAAACCTAGCATCCGTACACATGAAAATGCAAATATAACTTCATTTGTGACCGCAACAGCGACAAACAACACATATCACCTACGCTGCCCCACCACGACAAATTGTTGTACCACAACATCTTGATCCAACTCATCAATAGGTGACGAACTCGGCCTTGCCACGCCGAGTGAGCTCAGCATCAGCTCCTACCGAGTTGGTATTGTACGGTGTGTTCCTACCGATCACCTGCCACCCACTGCCTGCCGCATTGCTTTCCTGCTGAGTGGGCACTTTCTACCACTATGAGGAAGCATGACAGATGACACATGTCAACTACCGCTACTGCCACGGTCTCAGAGGGGCTAGGTTTATAATTTTATACATATATGTGCTAGATTTGTAAAAAAAATTGCTACAGGCCAGATATGCGAGGGCTTTACTGTAAGCTACCCTCGCGTTTGCTTTGCCAGCGCTGCTGGCTTTTCCCATCCTACTGGCTACTGTTGTCAGTTTAGTGATACAGTGATAGTGCATCCTAGTTTAGTAGCTCATAGACATTGTTTAACTTCATCTCTAAGTCTCGAACAAGAGATTGCTCACCGAACAGCGAGCTGACCTCTGTTCTGCTCTGCCTGTGAGAACTGCACTTGACTCATGCAATATGCAGTGCATGAATTCTGACAACAGCATGGATGGATGCAGCACTCAATTCAATATACAGTACACCTGCTCCACTATCCCATCAGGCTATCTGGCTAGCAAACTGATACTAAAAAAGTGAAGTGAGAACACTGAAACGAAAAAAATTAGTAACCAGATAATAAGACCACAAACACATAATTCAGCGGACACAGAAAATTCAGTAACCAGGTAATGACACCACAAACACATAATTCAGCGGACACAGACAGGACACTGGGCATTGAGAAAGCATCTGTTTAACCTATGTTTTTCAGCTCCTCTATAATGTCCTATACTTTTTTTTGGCAGCTTATGCCGCTTTTCTAATTGTTGGACACACACAAAAAAGAGGAGTTGATAATATATGTGCCATAACTGAAAAACTTGGCGTGTGCTCCTGATGGAACTTCTCGTTGGCATTGCATACACACAGTTTAGTGGCACACTTCAATTGTCAGGCAAGTTGTATGCGCCTTCTTATTTTGCCATCCTAAAAAAGCATATGACAGGTCTCGCATATGACAGGTCTCTATTAGTAAAAGGCTCTATTAGAAATAAGCAGTATGAAGCAACTATGCTGCACAGCTAAAATGAAGATGAAGGCATTCTGCATTTTAAGGTTTCACAGATAAAGTGGAATGGGTTCATCTAACATCTACTATAAGGAAAAAAGTATAAAGTGAATCAGAGCATCTGAAGGTTGAATACATCCAAGATGGATCGAAAAAAGGAAAATCGCAGTGGTAAACTGGTTACTCATAATGTATAATATTAACTTGCGGCCATTGATAACTGAAGTGTGATTTTTTTTATTTCAGCCAGCTGAAAATTCAATCTTATGATGATCATTGATCAGATTAATCACAACCCAATAACTGTTTAAATATGATGGAACTGAGCAATTTTTCTCAAATTTTTATTTGATGCCATAAAGCACTGTATCGTGAAAAGGCCATTGCTGGTGCAAGATACAACATGTACATCATGGATTAGATCAGAACTAGGTATGCTAGTGTGGAGCAACGGCATAGTTTATTTTGTCATCATTTTCTGCTTTATATTCTGCAATAGAGTATTTAGTGTAGAATTGGGATAGGTTTCCAAGTAAAATAATGTTGATTCTTCCGCATTATGCTCAATAAATAATGTTTTCTATGGGTACTACGATTTCTAAGCCATTGATACTAGGCTGCATGCAATGGCGAATTTAGGATTTTATGAATGGGTGTTCACTAATTACATTGTGTTACATTTTTTTTAATATATACTTATATTGGTTTATAAAAACTGAAGATAAAAGTCACATTTCTAAGTCTATTGAAAGTCAATAACACTAAAAAATTGAAATAATAAACTAATACTTTATTTGGTTGCAGCACAATTACAACTTTTTAAAATAAAAACTATTATAACTTTAGTTGACAACACAAGTGTGCACTTTGTTTTTAAATAGATATTAACTTAACCCACTTCTCTTTTCTTATTTTCTATGTTAGCATATTAAATGATGTTTTTTCACACACATAGAAAAAGAAGTAGTACATTTTTTTTGACATATGTTATCTTTATTTATGATTTACACTACTAGATTCCGACCCTTTAGCCACGAAACACATCGCAACGACACTAAATTAGTTGCAATAGGTATGTACTATTGCAACGTTTTGCCAAAATCGTGGCGATATGTGCACAGTATTGCTTCTAAAATATTGTGTTGCGATAGTCATTGAATTCGTTGTAATAAGGTGGCTTTATCGCCACCATTTAGAAAATGGTTGCGAGTAGTATGACTTTATTGCCACGGTTGTCTTGCGTTGTGATAATATTGATTTTCGTTGCAATAGTTAGGAGGTATTGCCACCTTATAGAATTTCGTTGCGAGTGGGTGACAATATTGCTACAATTTTATTACGTTGTCATAGTCATCAATTGCATTGCAAAAGGTTCCTAACAATGCGTATGAAATGAGTTTGTATTGCCACGAAATAAATTTGTTGCTATATATGATGATTGTTCGTGGCAATAATCTGTTATTGCAACGCTTTGTTTTCGTGGGCCTAACTGCTCAACGCAAGGGCCAAATTGGTGTGGAGGAATTATATTATCTATAGTTATTAATTGCTAGAGGAGATAAAAAAATTGAAAAGTGACAACTAAAACGCAGTTGAGGAGGTCTCACTTGACAAAACAGGAGTCACCCCGCCTCCACCATCCGCGGCATTTTTTTTTCTGAAGTACAATTCACTCCCTACATTTTCTTTTGCATTCTTCGTTTTTGTCCCAAAGTTAAGCAAGTACAGTATTTGCCTTAATAGCTTAAATCTCAGTTTTTTCAAAACTTATAATCTCACGTTTATAAATTTGTAGGAGTATTGATTTCAATTCAAAGCTTCTTCCTCCTTACAGTCATCATAGCTTTGGCCCAGCCCATGAATTCATGAGCCTCTCCGCACGTTTTGGTGTTTGGGCCGTATTAAGAATAAACAAAAGGCTGCAAGAAGAAGGACAACGAACTGGGTTCCTCCTGTGATCAGCGCTGCTCTAACTAGCTTCTAGCTTAATCTTTTACTTGTGATTTTTTATTTTTAGTTAAAATTACATTATAACAGTTGTTAAATTTTTCTAAAAACAAATAGAAATAATTAAAAAATTTATTATATCATCACAAACAATGCAAACAAATAAGAGAAAAAAAGACACAAAACCAAAAAAAGCAAAAAAAAGCCTGAAGCTAGAAAAGGCCAGAAATTGAAGTAATTTGGAGTAGGACCTATATATGGGTAAGAGATTCCTCGGATTGTGTGGCAAATAGTACGCAAAGCTCCGAGCATAAAAGATAAAGGGCATGTTTATATTGGGTTCTGCTTCTAGCTTTTGTTTAGAAAAGATAATATGAATATTCGGCTTCTTGAAGCAATTTTTCTACTTTTCTTATTCCTGTCTTGCTCTGGGATAAGATAAAGGGTCCCACTCATCCTGTTCGTGTCTCACGCACGTATCTCTTACTTATTTTCCCCACCGCTCACCCTCTCCACCTAAAAGCCACTTCTTTTAGCAAATAATATTTATTTTCAACCAAAAACTATCAGCCACAGTCAATATGAACATCTCCAAAGGCTGTCGTTAAAAAAATGAGAGAGAAGATATAAAAAAGCTAGTATAGTTTTCAGACTTTTTATTTCAGATACCCAGCTTTGTACGAGGATCAAAAGTGAAAGAAAAAAAGAACTCAAATCACTCGTCCATTAGCTCTTGCAAAGCTCATGAGGGGTAAAAAAATTGTGATCAAATTATTGTCTCTGTAGCTCACATGGTAGATTCAGCCTATGTAGTGCAACCCTTTGCATTTGCTTTTTCAGTCTTGACTTTGCAAAAAAAGAATGGATGATGAGCCACCGGAATATGCTTGAACAGCTCTTGCCTTTGGGTTGGAACTTTTCAATGCATCATTATCATTGTAATAATAAGTAAAGCACCACAGAATGACAGAACTCTTCTATTTGCAATAGCAGCAGCAAGCCAGCATCAACTTGGATTCTGCTGCAAGGAGAAGGTCAATAGGATTTATCAGATGTGCTGATGTGCAAGCAATCCTTAACTTCAGCACATCAGCTTGGTGTTTCAGAGCTTCCAGGTGCAGGCTTGTAGAAACGAGATGCCTTGAGTACCATGTTCCAATATGGAAAAGGTGATCCTACACTACTTACTGGGGAAGAAAGGACTCTAAATTACGTTCAGACCAATACTGCAAGAAAAGCAATAAGCATGGCACCGAATTTCAGTGGAAGTTCAAATCTGATTGATGTTGTAAAACAGGAACAACGAAACTCTAGATTGAAAAGGCATACTTAAGTTGGAGTAGTGAAAGGAGGCCAGACTGAATTCTGAAGCTTGAGACAGTCATTCGGAAATGAGAAAAGCATCTAGTAATTATTTACAGTAAGAAAACTGATGTACAGGAGGGAATAATTCTTTTGAATTTTCGATACCACAAATTTTATTGGAATTTGCATCCAAAGAATTCCTGTATAAGTCCATCCTAAAGCGCATCTCATTAGCCCCATGAACATTCAGTTCAGGAAGCACGCATGGCGGTTTCTTTGCGCTCGAGTCCTAGTACAGACGTGCTAACCTGCCTGTAATCAGGTTGCTAAAGCTAAAAAAATGAATGTACATGAGAGAAGCGTAGCCGAGTACTGTACAATCCACCCCCCTGCTCGAGCTCTCTGCAAAAACAGAATCACAAACAAGATCAAATCAGCTCGACAGCTCGATTAACCATCAATCGCGAAAACATCGTCGTCAAGACGTACGTACATCGAACACAACAGAGATGTTACATGAGAAAGATGCATGAGAAGAAGCAAACCTTGAATGGCATTAGGGGCGATGGCGAGGCAGACGACGGCACGAGGCCTTTGAAGCCAAGATCAATGGAGACGCTGCCGTCAGCAAACAAAGGAACGACCTACTTGTAGCAAGTGCAGTTAATTACATGTTTGATTGAATTCAACTTCACAAAGGTGACTAAGATAGCACATAATCATTTCCCTGGATCAGTCACATTTTCTCATTTTCTCTAGAGGAATAAAGTTCTTAGGGTTAAGCTCCTTTGAACTAACGGATATTTGAACAAAGGAACGACCTACCGGCTACAATGCCAGTTGAATATCAACCTGTCCAAGTGTGTCCTCCCTTATCTCCATGACGAAAATATCAACCTGTCCAAGTGTGTCCTCCCTTATCTCTGGACCAGTTGTCTCATAGTGTATCTGCCAATTTTGATCAAAATCATAACTCATAAGAAACAGCAGCCATTGAATTACTAAGTAATATACTCTACAAGATGAAGACTACGCAACTGACTCAGTATTCGCATGAGGATGGATATACCACTACTGGTGTTATTGGCTGTACTCAACCAAGACGTGTGGCTGCCATGAGTGTTGCTAAGCGGATTAGTGAGGAGATGGAGACAGAGCTCGGAGATAAAGTTGGAGGTGCTATTCGATTCGAGGATGTCACTGGCCCTAGCACTATAGTAAAGTATATAACAGATGGAGTACTGCTCCGTGAAACCTTAAAGGATGCTAAACCTGACAAATATTGTGTTGTCGTTATGGATAAAGCACATGAGAGATCGCTCAATACTGATGTTCTGTTTGGTATATTGAAGAAGGTTGTTGCACGTCGACAGGATTTTAAGTTAATTGTCACATCTACAACCCTAAATTCAGACAAATTCTCGAAATCTTGTTAGGCAAAACACCATGTGAAGACTATGTGGGCAACAAGAGTCATGATAACGAAGCAGTTCAAAAGTCCACTGCTGCTAAAGCTGAGGCAACAACTGAGCCCAAGAAATGGGAGGATGAGAAAACTAGTAGGGGGCATGGTAAGTCTCATTCTTGGCGCAGAAGGAATACAGATGAATCAGCGTTGGTGGTATTAAATCCTGCCGACGGTCCGTTTCAGAGTTGGGGTTGGGATTGCAGTCCAGATCGGACTCTCCCCTGTAAATCACCTCATATATATTGTCGGATTGCAGTTGGGGTTGGGAATCAAGAAGTAATAAAGAATCTATTGTCTCACCTTTGCTTCCTTGCCGTTCTCCTGCTGGCGACTCGTCAAGCCGACGGTCCAGGCCACCGCCGGGAGCAGGGGCGACCGCGAGCTTCCCACCAGTACGCCCTGCGATCCCGGGAACAGGGGCGGGAGAGCGCCTCCGGTCACCACCATCGTGAGGTTGCTGCATCCTCTCCCCTAGGGCTCCTGCGGCTGCTATCACCTCACCCCTAGGGCACTGCGGTAATAGGCACGGGGGAGGCGGAGGGAGTGGAGGCCGAGGGAGGAGATGGGGGGAGGCGGAGGGAGTGGAGGCCGAGGGATGAGATGGGGGGAGGCGCGGGGAGGCGGCGGGAGCAGAGATCGGGGAGGGGAGGCCGGGAGGGGGAGGGGAAGGAGGGGGGCGGCGGGGGAGGCCAGGAGGGGGAGGGGGCGGCGGGGGCAGAGGGAGGAGGGCGGCGGGGGGGAGCGGAGGTGCGGGGGAGCGGTGGGAGCGGCGGGGGAGCCGAGGAGGGGAGGCCGGGAGGGGGAGGGGGGCGGCGGGGGCAGAGGGAGGAGGGCGGCGGGGGGAGCGGAGGTGCGAGGGAGCGGTGGGATCGGCGGGGGAGCCGAGGAGGGGAGGCCGGGAGGGGGAGGGGAAGGAGGGGGGCGGCGGAGGCCAGGAAGGGGGGGGGGGGGGGGCGGCGGGGGCAGAGGGAGGAGGGCAGCGGGGGGAGCGGAGGTGCGGGGGAGCGGTGGGAGCGGCGGGGGAGCCGAAGTGGGGAGGCCGGGAGGGGGAGGGGAAGGAGGGGGGCGGCGGGGGAGGCCAGGAGGGGGAGGGGGGGCGGCGGGTGCAGAGGGAGGAGGAGGGGGGCGGTGGGGGGAGGGAGAGGAGACGTCAGGGGACTGGTAGACGGGCGGGCGTGCGGTTATCTTCGAGATGGCAACGGAGGTTTAAGTTTTTTCTGTTTTATTAATAAGTTTTTTTTAATTGTGTATGTTGTGATTTTGCAGGTAGGGTTAATTTGGACAGATTGGTTTTAATTTATTATACTTTGATTGATAATTATTGGAAGCATGTCACATGATGGGAGCAGTTGGATGCGGATGGATAAGTCAACATCTGAGTGGCAAAAAGGATTCAAAAAATTCATTGAAACTACTTTTGGAGGCACATCTAAAGGTTTAACTGCACCCTGTCCTTGTTCAAGGTGTCGTTGCATGTCCTATAGATTACAATATGAGGTTGAAAGACACTTGCTAGTTAGAGGGTTTGATGAAAGTTTCATCCAAGAACAAGGTAATGGTGAAGCTTTGACTGACATGACAACAAAGATGAAGGAGATTGCAATGAAGGTGCAACAGGTGATGGGGCTTCTATCAATGATCTAGTTTCTTCAATAATCAGTGGCGCCATTCGTGGTGACATCATCGGTTCTAATATTGAAGAGCCAAATGAACAAGCAAGGAAATTCTTTAGATTATTAAATGAGGCACAGAAGGAATTGTATCCAGGTTGCAAGGAGGTAACTAAGGTTTCTTTCATTGTCAGGCTATTTCAGATTAAATGCATGTATGGACTTAATAACAGTTCCTTGGAGTCCATACTTCATCTGTTCTCGCTTGTGCTCCCTAAAGGACATTGTATCCCAAACACCTTGGACAAAGTGCAAAAGGTTGTTCGAGATCTTGGGCTAGACTACCAGAAGATACATGCATGTGAGAATGATTGTGTGTTATTCCGAGGTGATTATGCTAAGATGGATACATGTCCAATATGTGGTGAGTCTAGGTGGAAAACGGCCGATTCCGTTGGAAATGATGAGGCTAGTGGCACTGATGGAGCAAAAAAGCGTTCTCCACGTAAAATCCTAAGATATTTCCCACTTATTCCTCGGCTTCAAAGACTGTATATGAATGAGACCACATCATCATATATGCGATGGCATAAGGAAGGATTGGTCCGTGATGAGAAAATGCGTCACCCTGCAGACTCATTGGCATGGAAGCATGTGGATGACAAGTATAAGGATTTTGCATTGGATCCTCGCAATGTTAGGTTGGGCCTTGCATCTGATGGCTTCAATCCATTTGGGATGTTGAATGTTACATACACTACATGGCCTGTGATCATAATCCCTTATAACTTGCCTCCTTGGTTGTGTTTGAAACAACCATACTGGATGATGTCGATGTTGATACCAGGGCCGAAATCTCCAGGAATGAACATTGATGTATATATGCAGCCCCTTATCGATGAGCTAAAGGATCTTTGGGAAAAGGGTGTTGAAACATGGGATGCAAAGTTGAAGAAAAATTTTACTATGCGTGCACTTCTACTTTGGACAATTAATGACTTTCCTGCATATGCAATGCTATCTGGATGGAGCACTAAAGGAAAGTTTGCATGTCCGTACTGCCACAAGGATACTGACTACTTATGGCTGAAATTCGGGTCCAAGCATTGCTACATGGGACATCGCCGTTTTTTGCCTTTGAACCACAGGTGGCGCAGGAACAAGATCAGCTTCAACAACAAGATGGAAAATAGGGAGGCTCCAGTGCCACTGACTGGTCAGCAAGTGATGGAACAGTATGAGAGTTTCGAGCAAGTGACCTTCGGGAAGGCAACAAGAAAGAGAAAGCAGCGTGAAGAAGAAACTAGATGGCACAATTGGAGATAGAAGAGTATTTTTTTTGAACTGCCTTACTGGAGCTCATTGCTTATAAGGCATAATTTGGATGTGATGCACATTGAGAAAAACATATGTGAGAGCATATTGGGGACTTTGCTCGACATAAAATATAAATCTAAGGAAAGTGAGAAGGCTCGGCTAGACATGCAACATCTAGGGATAAGGAAGGATCAACATCCTTTGCTCGAGAATGGTAAGTATACTTTGCCACCTGCTCTGTACTCTCTAGGTAATGATGAAAAGACGGTATTATGCAAATTTCTAGAAGGAGTGAAAATGCCTGATGGTTACGCCTCCAATATCAAGAAATCTGTGAATGTCACTGGGTGTAAGCTGTCTTCTCTCAAAACTCATGACTACCATGTTATCTTTCAGAAACTTTTACCCTTAGTAGTACGCAACATATTGCCACAAGATGTTGTTATCCCACTGATTGAGCTCAGTAGGTTTTTCAATGCAATATGTTCAAAGGAGTTGGATGAAAAAGAGGTTGAAAACTTGAGCACTTCGATTGGAGAGACTATTTGTCGGCTTAAGATGGTATTCCCACCAGCTTTTTTTGATATCATGATGCATTTGCCAGTTCATTTAGCTGAGGAGGCTAGACTTGGAGGGCCCGTGTGTTACAGATGGATGTATCCTATTGAGAGGTATCTACGTACGCTTAAAGGCTATGTGAGGAACAAAGCGTACCCTGAGGGTTCAATAGCCGAGAGATATCTCTCGGAGGAGTGCATGACATTTTGCTCTCGCTTCTTGGAAGACGTCGACACCAAGCTTAATCGTCCAGAGCGGCATGAAAGCGCTGCTGTGAACGAACCACCATTTGGACTAAGCATATTTGGGAGCATTGACTATAGTAAGAAAGGATGTACTATCGAGTCTCTTTCTAGGTTGGAGTTGCATCGGATGAGGCACTACATAATTACAAACTGTGATGAGGCCATTCCATGGATTAAGTAAGTTGTACTTTAGATGTACTAAATTTCAAGTATATATTATTTTTCATGTTTTCAACTAATGGATGCCCTCTTTTTTGTTTTAATTTAGTAAGCACAAGGATGAGCTTAGAAATATGAGTGCACAGAATGTTGAAACCCGTCACAAGGAGCAATTTGTAGGCTGGTTTGAGCGTAAAGTGAGTTACTATTTTTTTATTTATTGGTTCATTATGCTGTCACGTATTTGCCTAATAATTTTTCTTTGAACTAATTGCAGATCTCCAAACTATATGAAGAAGGAAAAACAAGTGATCTAATGTATGCCCTTTCCTGGGGACCAGACCATCGGGCTCGATTTTTCAACAGATGCTACATAAATGGATATCTGTTTCGGACGGCTGCCATAGAGAAGAACCTAACTACACAAAACAGTGGTGTTGCTGTGAAGGGCGATGACAGCACCGGCAACATGGACTGGTATGGCGTGATTAAAAAAATTATCACGCTAGATTTTGCCAACCAAAAAGAAGTCGTACTTTTTCAGTGTGACTGGTACGATGTACCTGCTGCTACTACGAAGAAAGGAAGAGGGTTCAACAAGGATCAATACGGGATCATCGATGTTGATAAGACTCGTTTTCGATATTTCAATGAGCCTTACATTTTAGGGACACAAGTTGAGCAGGTTTTTTATGTGCCTTGTGCGACAAAACCGAATTGGTGCACAGTGCTTCGCATGAAACCTAGGAATTTGTTTTCCATGCCTGATGTGGTAGGTGCAGAAAAGGAGGGAGAACCCGATGTTGAGTCGCTGGTCGTCGGACTGGAAGACATGAATGTATCCCGCCTACATGAAGACTTGACAAATTGGAAAAGGAATGACATGGAAGGGGTAAGTGTTGATGCTTCTGTCATAGATAAGGCGGTTCCTGTACCTGAACCCAATGATGAGGACTTAGACGATGATGATGAAGATGATGACACCTACATAGATGATGGAATTGTCGCACCTGTGAATTCCGTAGGACATGGAGATGATGATTTTTTTGTTTAAATTGGGAACCTTGTGCTTGTGTAATATTGTGTTTTGTCTCTAATTATTGTTCTACTGCTGCAACACTCTAATTATTATTGTAATAAACGTTTTAGCTCTGAATCACTAGGCTGCAACACCGTTTATTTATAATAGTAAAGATAAATAAATATATTTATTTATTTATTTATATTTATTTTTATTATATTTTTAAAAAACATAAAAATTTTCTCTCCCTAATAACTTCCCCACAATACGCACATCCCGCCCAAATTCATCCCTAAATCTTCCCCAAAACCATCGCGCGGGATATACGCCCTAAATCTTCCCGCTCCCACGCCGCCCCGCCGCCTCACCCCCCACCTCCCCCGCCGCCGCCTCGTCCCCCACCTCCCACGGCCTCCCCGCCTCCCCGTCTCCCTCCGCCTCCCCGGCTCGCCCTCCCGGCCTTCCCCACTCCGTCCGGCGCCCGCTCCCACGGGACCCCCTCCCACGCTTATGAGTATATGTATATGCATGTTTTTTAAATTCAAGTAGTCTATATGTCCAATTATATTTAAATGAACATGGGTTAATGTAATTCTTTTGGAATGGTAAATAATTATGTTGCTCTTTGTGTTGCAGATAATTTGAATGGAGTTAAAATTCTTGGAAGGATCATAAGTGTTGACAATGTCAACATGTGCAAGGTGGTATAGGAGGAGTACGAAGAAGCTGTATCGTCTCCTCTGTGCCTGCTCGCTTCTTAATGTTTATTCCGAGACACATGGCGGGTCTTCAAGGTGTCAAGCTTGTGCTTCCTCCTGATCATGCCACTCTTGTTGACTTGTGGTAACTTGGTAAGCATAAGCCTCATCTGAAAATTTTGATCTGCAGCTCGTGGTACCCTTTTCAAGGTTCCGTTAATTCACTGATCAAATGTAGGGTTCATACAAGGTGTAAAAGTTCTCATATGTTGCTAAGTCTATGAAAGGCTACCCGCTGAAGTTGTTGACAAATTGGGAAAGAGACAGATGGCATGTTATATCCTTATATTGATCCATGAAAAGAAATATGTGTGTCAGAAGATAAGAAAATCATTCAGGCCTTCCCTGCCTGATCTTTCTAGGATCCGATACAGTCACTATTTCGCCGACACATCCTGTAATTTTTTGACAGTAGACATTTTAGACAGGAAGTTGAGTTTGTTCTGCTTCGAATGATGCCGCTTTCCTATCTGTTAGCAGCTAGGAAACTGTTGATATTTTGCAGTAGATATCAACTCATATGACATAACAAACTGTTGTTAGCATTGGTAAAAGAATGTAACAGTATTCTAAGTCTGGCTGCAACTATTTTTGCAGGCTCTGAAGCGATGACTTGGCCTGGTTCCTTCAGCAGGACTTCGGAAACCATCTTCTGCAAGAAAAGGCCATGCATTGAGCACTGCCAAAATGCACCTTCTTCCTCTTTATGTGCGGCATCTTGCACGAAAGAATGCCACTGAAGCCTGCTGCTGCTGATTCCGTTCTAATGATAAGAACATAGTGCAACTGCCAATCGGCGATGGCGGAGGTTGAATTTGTAACCGATCCTCATGTAATTGGCACTGAATCTAACAATACAATTTGTCAGATGTCTACTTACAAATTTGGCTGATTGGGACATGGGGCATACTTATTTTCTACTTACAAATTTGGCTGATTGGGACATGGGGCATACTTATTTTCTACTTACAAATTTGGCTGATTATGACATGGGGCATACTTATTTTCTTGTATCGTGCCTACATTTTGTTTGTGCTTGTCATGCCAGACAATTGAATCGATACAGGACTCCAACTGAAATGTAGTCCTAGGTAACACGTCTATCCCAGGCAGTGCAATGCTTTGTTTTTGTCAGGTGGGCATCAGATTCAAGAAGACGAGAAACAACTAGTGGCTTGATTCTGAATTGGTCTCAATGTTAATTAGGTGAGATTAATGCCAGCATGTGTGTATAGACGACGTAACAAGAGATTCAACCTTCTGAATTTATCTCAATGGCAAGCAGCAGGTTCTAACAATGTTAAGGAACCAATTAACAAAGAGCATGGAGAGAAATTAAAGAACATATGTACTACTGTCTTCAGTCATCTTCACAACTGTTGTAACCATGGATCAAGGTTGGAAGGAGAAGTGTGATCGATGATCTCCTCCTCTCAACTTGTATTTATCTTGAAACCGAAGCTCCCATGCATGCATGGAGCTCCTTCATCTCGCCGTGCAAATCGCCCCGCTCCTGGTCTCCGTGGGACGTTCGATCTCTGTTGTGCAACTCAGATTGAGTCAGAAACGAAGCGGAGGAATTCTTTCACGGGACAGAGATAGGGATAGAGATAAGGGGCAAAAGAGTCATTTCACGTAGAGAAAAATATGCTGGAAACTGAAAATGAAATTAAAATGGGAAAATACCATATTCACAAGAATATGCTCAACTCAGTCCTATATTTACAAGGACAATAAACTTAGTCCTATTTTATCAAACCACTCTCAACTGGGTCCTATATATTCAATTTTCCCATAAAATACTAGCATTAGGTAGTAGCCAATTCTCATGTAAATTTAAGCTAAATTTAATTAGGAGCGAGTTCACTTGTTGATTAATTTTTTTAGCTCGTGCTCGCATAATCGGTCCGATTAGAATGTCCTCATTATCATGTACACTCGAGATGATGGACAATGGACCAGTGTCGACGAGACCTTCTAAACGCATTTTCACTTTAGGGTTGTACAGATCGAGTATGGGGTCTGTATATAATTAAATAAAATAGTAGTAACTCTATATCTCTAAATATAATAATTAAAGACCCAATTAAATTAGAGTTCACCTGATAATATTTAATGCGGCTCACAATTCTTTCCAGTTAAATAATATATTTAATTGAGAAGTGCAAGACATGAGCGTATCCGCGTCATCTATGGAGGCGGGGCAACTGCTAGGTAGCGGCATTTGCGCGGCGGCCGCGGATGGTGGAGGCGGGGTGACTGCTGGGCATGCGGTGGGAGGTGCCCAAGGTTTTATATGACAGGTGCTTACCATGCTTAGATAAATAGAAATTTACAATTATAATTGACAGTGGGGTACAATAGTCTGGTGGTAAACGCCTTGCCCTCCGAGCTATGAGGTTGTTGGTTCGATTCCTCCACACCCCATGGTTTTTGTATTTATTTTTTCTATTCTAATTTTTTATCCTCTCCTGTTTTGTCAAGTGCGACCTCCTCAACTGCGTTTTAGTTGTCACTTTTCATTTTTTTTTATCTCCTCTAGAAATTAATAACTATAGATAATATAATTCCTCCACACCAATTCAGCTCTTGCGTTGAGAAGTTAGGCTCACGAAAACAAAGCGTTGCAATAACAGATTATTGCCACGAACAATCATCATATATAGCAACAAATTTATTTCGTGGCAATACAAACTCATTTCATACGCATTGTATAGGAACCTTTTGCAACGCAATTGATGACTATGACAACGCAATAAAATTGTGGCAATATTGTCACCCACTCGCAACGAAATTCTATAAGGTGGCAATACCTCCTAACTATTGCAACGAAAATCAATATTATCACAACGCAAGACAACCGTGGCAATAAAGTCATACTACTCGCAACCATTTTCTAAATGGTGGCGATAAAGCCACCTTATTACAACGAATTCAATGACTATCGCAACGCAATATTTTAGAGGCAATACTGTGCACATATCGCCACGATTTTGGCAAAACGTTGCAATAGTACATACCTATTGCAACTAATTTAGTGTCGTTGCGATGCGTTTCGTGGCTAAAGGGTCGGAATCTAGTAGTGAGTCTTAAAGAAATTTGGTATGCATAAATGTAGTCCTTCACCTGCACCTATAGTCAAGGGCGACAGATATGGGGATTTTCAATGCCCCAGGAACCAGTATGAGATCGATCAAATGAAAGCGGTTCCATATGCTTCAGCTGTCGGAAGCTTACAGTATGCTCAAGTGTGCACACGCCCTGACTTAGCATTTGTTACCGGGTTACTTGGCAGATTCCAGAGCAATCCTGGAATAGAACATTGAAAATTGATAAAGAAAGTCTTGCGTTATTTGCAAGGAACAAAAGGCCTCATGATGACATGCAGAAGATCATATTTACTCCATATAGTGGGGTATACAGATTCTGATTTTGCGGGAGATGATAGAAAGTCTACATCCGGATATGTATTCACTCTCGCTGGAAGAGCTATATCGTGGAAAAGCTCAAAGCAAACCGTCACTACATCGTCCACAATGTATGCCGAGTTTGTAGCATGTTATGAGGCTACGGGGCAGGTGAACTGGCTAAAGAAGTTCATACCCGTTTTAAAAGTGGTTGACGACATCAATAGACCACTTAAGTTGTACTGCGATAATGAACCCGCAGTAACGTATGCCCACAACAATAAGTCAAGTGGTGCTGCCAAACACATTGACATAAAGTACTATGTTGTGAAAGATAAAGTTCGGGATCAAATTATAAGTCTAGAGCATATAAGTACCGCAAAGATGTTAGCGGATCCGCTTACTAAAGGCTTACCACCCAACGTGTTCAGAGAACATGTAGCCGGCATGGGTTTAAGGGAAAGCCTATGATTCCTGGACTAAAAGATGGCCCAAAAGATTAAAGTAACTATTTCAGAACAGAGAGATTTATTGTAGCTGTTAAATCTATCGGCGTTTGACCGTGACGATGAGACATGTTCTATACACTAATCTGTGATGGAATGAGTAAAGTCAAAAGTAATTAAAGTTAAAGCATAAAGGAGATCAAGGGGGAGAATGTTAGATTGATCTCTCCCAGATTAGCCCAACGGCTAATCTGGACCTTGATCACGCGCCCTGATCGGGAACAACTGGCTGATGGGCCCCCGTCGCGCTGCGCTATATAAAGAGGTGGGGGCCGGCGGCTCGCGTCACGAGGTTCGACTGAGCCGTACACCCCACCGACAAAACCCTAACCGATCTAGAGGGGGCACAGCCAGCGGCGGGAAGCTCCACCGTGCCGCCACCGTCGCCGCTCACCGGGAGACGCCGTTCTTCCCCAACCGTCGCTGCCCGTGCGCAGACCTCACCGACGAACCCGAGATGGCCACCTCCTCCTCCACGCCGTCGGACGGTTAGTACCTCTCCATCTTTTCTCCACTCTCGGATCTAAACCCCAAGCGCAAAAGAGAGAACCAAACAAGACCTCCTCCTGAAGATCGCCATTCAAAAACGCCGATTTGACATCCATGTGATGCACCTCCCAAGCTTCGTGAGCTGCCACTGCAATAAGAAGACGCACCGCCTCCATTCGCGCCACCGGGGCGAACACCTCGTCGTAGTCGATGCTGTGCCGCTGTGCATACCCCTTCACAACGAGCCGTGCTTTGTGCCTCGCCACGGCGCCGTTTTCATCTCTCTTCACCTTAAACACCCATTTGACGCCGATCGCGCGCCGGCCTTGAGGGAGCTCAGTGAGTATCCAGGTATGGTTATCTTCAATTGACTGCAGCTCCTCCTCCATCGCTCTACGCCAGCAAGGCAATTGCTTTGCCTCCGCAAGCGTTGCCAGCTCCTCGGCACTCACTGCGTGCAGCTCCTCAGATCCCAGCTCACGCGGCGCGTACCCAGGCGGTGTCGAATGCCCGAGAATGTTGTCCACGGTACGAAACCGCAGTGGTGCCTCGTCGTCGTGGTCTGCATCCAGTCCATCTCCAAGCTCCGCCGGCGGGGATGCGTACTGGACCATGGGTGACACAGCAGTAGATGATGCTGCAACACCTGGTTCGGTGGGTGAAGCCAGTGGTATGAGCCCCGTCGAGGTGCTTGGTGACACAGGCGCAGCAACTGAATCCTCCGGATTGCCATTCCTGCTCATGGACATATACTCCACGGTAAAGAATCCGTCGATGTCGCCACTGCTTCCATTCTCGTCTCCCCACTGCCATTGCGCCGATTCGTCGAACACCACGTCTCGTGTCACATGAACACGCTTCGTGATGGGGTCGTAAGCTCGGTAAGCCTTGGAACCTCGCTCATACCCAATGAAGATCATGCGCCGACCTCTGTCGTCAAGCTTTTTCTGATGCGGCATCGTGTTTTTGACGTAGACGATGCAGCCGAAAGTGCGTAAGTGCTGAATCCCTGGTTTCTTCCCATACCAAGCCTCAAACGGAGTCATCCCTTCCACACTTTTCGTCGGCGACTGGTTGAGGACATATACCTCTGTGTGTACAGCCTCCCCCCAGAACCAACTCGGGAGACCCTTCTCCTTTAGCATGCTCCGAGCCATCCCTACCACCGTGGCATTCCGGTGTTCCATGACGCCGTTTTGCTGTGGCGAATACGGAGCTGTCAGTTGACGCCGCACACCATGCTGCAAGCAGTGATCTTGGAACTCCTTCGAGGTGAACTCCCCACCACGATCGGTGCGCAGTGCACCCAATTTCTGTCCAGATTCTGCCTCGGCGGCCAACTGAAAATTCTTGATGGCCTCGGCAGCCCGATCCTTGGACGGGAGCAAAGTCACCCACATGAACCTGCTCTTGTCGTCTACCAGAAGTAAGAAGAAATTGTTACCAGACGGTGTGGCAGGTGAAATCTGGCCACAAATGTCCCCATGGACCAGCTCCAGAACTCGTTCCGCTCGGTGCTCAGCATGGGCTGGGAATGGCGTCCTTCTTTGCTTCCCGGCAAGACAGACTTCACACAGCCGATCCATCAGACTGATCTCAGGCAGCCCTCGCACCAAGCCTTCACGCACCATCTTCTTCATTGCCGGGAAATTGAGGTGGCCCAGCCGTGCATGCCACCTCCAGGAGAGCTCGTCACCTCGCGCCGTTAGACACACCGGCCGGGCCAAGGCAACGTTAAGCACGTACAGGCGATTTGGCTCTCGCTTCACCCTCGCCAGCACCTGCCGACCCGGTTCACGGACTGTCATCACACCATCTTCAATCAGCACCTGATAGCCTGCCTCATCAAGCTGCCCCACACTCATTATATTGCTCGTGAGCTGGGGAATGAAGAAGACGCCACCGAATGAACGGTGCTCTCCGTTCTTGCAGACGACCCACACGGTGCCGCATCCCTTGATCCGTGCGACGGAGTCGTCGCCGAAGCGCACGGTGCCAGAGACCTGTGTGTCCAGCTCAGCGAAGGCTGACCGGGAACCTGACATGTGATTAGTCGCCCCGGTGTCGAGGATCCACTGTTTGGCGTCCCGGTCCTCCTCCTTCCCGAGCTGCACGAACACCTTCTCCTCTTTCAGACGTAGGGTCTGTGATGAGATCGGGGAAGACGAAAGCAGCGGAGCACTGGAGTGAGACATGCCCGTCTGCATCATGAGTAAAGATGCCTCTTCTTCCTGGGTTGCATGAACCTGCTCCACGCGCTTCTTACTGCGGCAATCTTTGGCCCAGTGCCCTTTCTTGCCGCAATTCTTGCAGGTGTTGCCGGAGCGGTCACGAGTTTGCCCCGAGCTTGGCCCTCCTTGGCCTTCTCTTGCTCCCCCACTCGGCTTCTTCCCTTTCCAGTTTCCTCGTCGCTTGCTGGAGCCACTGTGATTGCCGTGACCTCCTTCCTGGCTGCCGATCTTCAGTCGCGCCATCCATTCTTCCTCCGTGAGGAGCAAACGCGAGTTCCTCTCCTCTGTGTTTCGCCCCTGGAGTCGCTGCTCAACAGCCCGCAGACGTCCAGTGACCTCCTCCACCGACAGCTGATTGACGTCGAGGAGGGTCTCAATGGATATTGTCACAGGCGCAAGCCGATCCGGCACCACGTGCAGAAATTTTCTCACAACTTCTGCATCTGTGATGGGGTCGCCGAGGACGCGCAGATTGTTAGCGAGGCCGGTAATCCTCATCGAAAAGTCGTCCACCGTCTCCTCCGGCTTGAACGCCATCTCCCCGAATTCTCGCCGGAGTTGTTGTGCATTCGCCTCGCGAATGCGCTGTACTCCAACGCGCATTGTCTTCACTGCCTCCCATGCCTGTTGCGCAGATTCCTTCGTCGCGAGTGACGCCAGCATCTCTGCCAGTACCGCACGGAGAATCGCCGAGAGCGCCATGCGATCCTCGCGATATTCTCCGATGCCGTGCTCCACGACGTCCCAGAGCCCCTGTGCCTGGAGATTGACGCGCATCACCAACGCCCATTCTTGGTAATTCGTCCGCGTCAACATCGGGTAGGAGACTGATCCAGACACCTCCTTGACGACCCGCTCGATGACGACCTCGCGCTCCCGACCGTTCTGATGTCGCGGACGGCGAGGACCCCGCGACGGCGACCGAAAACGATCCAGCCGCGGAGGTGTGATCGACGTTCGCCTTGCTGGAGCCGACATCGCCACCAGAACCCTGAACGGGGCTCTGATACCAATTGTCAGAGAAAACCGAGCTTGAGCGATGCGAGTGCTTCTGCGATCAGCAACTCGTCTGCTGGTTTTCAGTCCGGCTACAGTAACTGAACGTTGTTCCAGTTCTGAATACCAGACCCAGGTTCTTCAGGCGAGATATACGAGTGAAAAGCCAATGCGAAAAATGAAGTATACTGGCTCAGTTTGTGCTGCAAAACTGCCGCAGCTTTTCTATTTTTCCCAGTCCTTTTATTATCAACTAACTTCAAGCAAAACATGCAGACGTGCTGTTACAGGGCAACTGAAAAACTCCGAATAATGCTCTAACTAAACACCACTACTCCCCGTTGAATCGCCTGTGCAGGACTGAATCAAAGCGGGTACTGAACTAACTTAAGTAAACTGAAAAATACTAACCCGAAGTGGCTGTTCTGACGAAAAAACCGACAAAAGACAGATCCGACAGAAAACAGCAAATGAAATGCAGTGCAGAGCTAAAAAACTAAACAGCGTTCAAGACTTAATTTTAACATATGTGCCGCGCTGCTTCCGGTTCCTCTATGTGTGGCTGTGCTGCTTACCGCTCCTCCACATGTGGCTGCGGCTGCGCTGCTCGCTGCTCCCCCGAATGTGGCTGTGCTGCTTGCTGCTCCATATGTGGAAGCATCACATGCAAAGGGAGTGCTAGATACGGCATGAAGTGAAGTGCATCTGGTGGGGGTGGAACGTAGAAACCAGGTGCAAATTCTGTCACAAGATGAAAGCAAATTAGTATGACGCATAACAGGAGCACCGTACCACGTCCTACTCATACAATTGTGTGTATCACATATTCACATACCAGGGTGTGCATATACAATCACTGGCCAGAGTAAGCGCCATAGAATTGTGACATCGGTGGAGCGAAAAATGGCGACGGTGGGAAAGGGTGCGGAGCCCTGGCAAAGGGCATCTGGGGATCCGGCTGCCTGTGCCCCGGTCTATGCCCATCCTGGTGACCCCTCCCGCGGCGCTGCCCATCAAAGCCTCCACGGTGCTCCTGCCTGTGCCGGACAATGCCAACATTGCCATTGACATTAGCATTGCCACTGGCATTGCCAATGCTAATGCCACAACCAACAGCCCTCCTACTTCCTCCATTGTACCCGCTCCAGCCGTGGGGTTGCGGCGGGAAACAAATTTCTGGTAGCCAGCGGCGCTGCCTTTGCTCCTGTGATTCCCGGAGCGGCACAATCGCCAGGGCTGGACCTCGAGGCGCGCGGATTTCCTATAGACGCCGCCACTCTCTGAGACGATCGCGACGGCAAAGAACATTAATCAATCTCAACAAAAAAGGCTCCAAATTTAATAATGCTAACAAAACGGAACACGCAGACGAACACTCGCCGTGGGTTCGGGAGGAGAAGGAGCAGCGGCAGCAGGGGGCGCCTTCGACTTGGGCGCCGCCGCCGCGGCTGGCATCACCAACCCACCGGAAAGAGCCGGCCAGTACAATAAGGAAGGGGGGAGAAGTTTGATCAGAAAGAAGTAATGACAGTCCTTACAGCATAGGTAAGATAGAAGAAATATTATGGTTTAGACTTACTATCATCTACCCATATGACTTTAGGACAATCAGTTGATCATCTAAAACACTAGGAATTAAATATGTTCCCTGTATATCAAGGGGGTCTAACCCTCGCTAGACCTAAAAAAAAGTGAGTGAACTCAATTTAGTGGGAAGAGAAACAACTAATAAGCAGCATTCTAGAATTATAAGATGAAAGGAAGAAATCTAAACATCTGAGAATGAGAACCACTATAATCTATGCTAATGAGAACCACTCTAATCTATGCTAGAAAGACTAACCCAAATGCACATAATAAACAAAGTGCAATAGAATGAAAAAGAAGCATATGAATAATATAATACAGAAAGTACAAGATGCTCCCCCTCAGATTAAGCCATAAGGGTATACCACCCCAAGTCTCCCCGTAAGGTCGTGAACCTCGAGCTATCTAAAGGTTTGGTGAAATTGTCAGTCAACTGGTGGTCACTTTCAACAAATTAAAGCACTATGTCACCCTTCTCCACATGATCTCTAAGGAACTGGTATCTTATATCTATGTGCGTGGTACTGGAGTACTGCACTAGGTACTTGGCAATGTTAATGGCAGAAGTGTTATTACAAAAGAGAATAACACTATCTATGGCTAATTCAAAGTTCCGCAAGGTCGAAACCATCCAAAGCATCTGACTACAGCGACTACAACATACTCGGCTTCTGCGGTGGACTGTGAAACACTAGACTGCTTCCTAGAAAACCAAGAAATAAGAGAAGTGCCAATGAATTTGGCAAGTGCAGAGATGCTCTTCCTATCTATCTTATAGTCAGCAAAGTCTGTATCGGAGTAGACTCTAAGGGAAAGACAGGAAGCAAAAGAGTATCAGATACCATACTCTAGAGTAGCTCGAAGGTACCTGAAGATGCGCTTCACCACACTGATAGTGAGAGACATGAGGAGAAGCCTGAAATCAAGCGCACAGACACATGGTGAAATGTATGTCTGGCCTCGAAGAAGTGAGGTACAGTAGGGAGCCAATCATGCTGCGGTAACCTTCTGATCTACCGGCTTGCCATCCTCGTGTGAGTCAAGTGTAATTAAGGTCACCATCGGAGTCGACACCAACTTGCCATCACTCATGTCAAATTGTCTCAGGAGGGCCTTGATGCAAGAAGGTACCCTCCCGAGTCTGCTTGATCTGGAAGCCGAGAAAGAAGCTCAACTCACCCATCATGCTCATCTCAAACTATGTGCTCATGACATTAGAAAGTTGGAATATAAGAGCATGAGAGGAGCCATAAAGATAATATCATCCACATAAATCTGGACGAGTAGAAGGTCATTACCATGCCTGCGAATAAACAAGGTGTTGGACCGAAATGGCGACAGAGGGGGGGTGAATGTCGACCACTAAAATTCGTCCCTCTCAAGTACCCACGATGAAATCTTCTTCTATATCTATGAAGAAAAGCTATGAAGAGGCATCCTTATGCTCTCTGGAACTCTGGAGAAACCAACCAAGGAAAAAGGGCAGAGAGGAAGCAACCAAAAACAAAACAGGAGCAGCAAAATCCTTGGGGCCGGTCAGACCGCACCTGAGATACCGGTCTGACCGGTTAATGGCCGCCAGTTTGACCACTCCAGGGGGCCGGTCTGACCGCCGTTGTCCGAGCGGTCTGACCGCCTTCTTCCCTCCGGTCTGACCGCCGTTGGGTGGCTGGTATGACCGTCCCCAACAGGCCGGTCTGACCGTTCCTCAGGAACAGACAGCAGAGCAGGCAGACAGCAAAACTGAAAAACTGAAGAAATTGCAGATCTTGGGAAATTAAAGAAAATGAACAATTTCTTTAATTCTTTTTGGCCCAGAGCATCACTGCAACAAGCGAAATAGCAAGAGGACTTTGGAAAACAAAGAAATCCCACCAAACATCAAGAATTTCAGAATTTGGACAAAAACCTGAAAAGTACAGAGAGTTGCCCAAAAACTTAAATTCCCATCTGGTTTTTGATCCTTTGGCCACGAAACTTTGAGGATAGCTAAATGATAGCCTCAGGGCTCTAGATACCGAGTTTCATGCCATCACATAAAGGGAAACAAGAAATCCCTCAAAACCCTAGAAATGAGAAAGATGAACACAAAACAGGGAAAAGATGGATTCTTGCGATTCGATCGATTTGCTCTTGGAACTATGTAACCAAAGGGTCTAGAAATGCAATTCCATCACAGAGCAACCCATTTTGGTACCCCTCAGCAAGAATCAACAAGAAAACTGAAAATCAAGAAATCAGGCAGTGAAGGCATCGAATGGAAAATAGGAGCACGAGAGAAAAACTTCAGATTTTCATTCCAAATCAAAAGAGGATTACAGAGGAGTCCCGATACGCATGGACATTAGAACAAGAGGAATGATTACACGACTCTCAACTCATCCTCTCCCTCTCCAAGATCAAGAAAACCCACACTCTATATGGTTCTTGGAAGAACACACACAGGGAGGAGATGCTACGATGGAGACAAAGCATATGCCCTCTCCAACCAACTAAAGCCTAAAGGCAAAACAAACTCTCAAAACTTCTTTTGACTCTAGCAAACCCTAACTCTCTCCCAAAGCTATGAGGGGGCATGCAGCCATTCCCTCCTATTTATAGCCTTTGGCTAATGGGTCTCCACCCCGTTACACCCGCTAAATCCAACGGAACCCGCTCCCGCTTGTGCAGCCTTGCGAAATTACCAATTCGCCCCTCCTGCACCTTCCGGGAAGCTTCCGCGCTCCTTGTCGTCCAAGCCTCGCAACCACCTCGGGTCTCCGCCGTCTTCGACACATCTCGACCGTTCTGACCTCGACACCGCCTGTGTCTAATCCGGTCACCTCGTGTCTCGCCACGACTCCGCCTCGACGTCCTGCAGCCAACACAGACAAGAAATACATCAAATAGCACCGCTCGATACATGTAAGCATAAATGCATTAGTGAAATAGCCCAAACCTAACAAGTCGACATAATATGCATCCTAACCATTTTGACCAGGTTTGACCAAGTCCGACCGAGCCCGATTGCACCACGCAACGTCAAGAACCGAACCAACCAAATCAAACTCGACTTTCCTAAACCGATGTCAATTACTCATCACACACATGGGATGACCTCCACATGGTCTCTCACAAGGTCTTATCTACCTTACCCATCTTAAACCTATGACTCAAGAGATAGGATTTAAGCCTCTCCTACTAGGCTCTAGGGGCTTGCTTAAGTCTATACAGAGCTTTGGAAAGTCTTAAAACATGGCTTGGATATTGGGGTTCTCGAAACCTGGAGGCTGTCTAACATAGACCTCTTCCTCAATATACCTATTGTGGAAGGCACTCTTGACATCCATCTGGTACAACTTGAAGCCCTTAGATGCTGCGAATGCAAGCAAAATCTTGATGGCCTCTAGCCTAGCTACAGGGACGAAGATATCCTTAAAATTTAAACTCTCAACCTGAGAGAAACCTTGAGCTACCAGTCCAGCCTTGTTTTGAATGATTACCCCATTCTCACTCTGCTTGTTTTTGAAGATCCACTTGGTTACTATGACATTATGACCACTATAGGGCTCAACAAGCGACCATACCTTATTACTCTCGAAATTTTCTAACTCCTCATGCTTGGTGGAATACTTGTCTGCTGTCATGGCTCCTAAAGACTGGTTAAGATCTATGAAAAGAGCTAGCCGGGCTCTAATTCCAATTGAAAGACCAAAGATGGCAACAAAGGAGGGTAAATGGTTCCTTAGAATTTCCCCCCAAATATTCAGAAATCCTTCACTTCAATAACTACAGAGCTATGAAGATTAAAATAAAATACCACCACAAAAACCAGCAATTAGAAACACTGAAAACCAAAGAAAAATTAGCAAAAACAGAATTACTGCAGTTAAATTTGTGGTACTACTGCTTACTACAGTACTGCAGTATTACCATTACAATAACTACGGTACTTCCGTTGCTATAGTATAATCTGGACGAACAATGTTTTCAGCTTGATTTGAAAATTCAAAATTGAGAGAACTTTTGATCCATAGATCCAAATAATATGAAAATTTGCAAGGATCTACTCTAGAATTTCAGGAACCTATTCTAATAAACGATTATGAAAATTATGGTCAAGGTTGAGACCTTTTTCAGTTTGTTAGAAGGTTGCATCAAAACCGAGCCAAAAACTCAAACAATGAATATAACTTGCTTGTGGGTAGATTATGGCCAAGATGGCTCTAGATGTATTCCCATATGTCACAGCATGTTAGAACACTGAAGAATCCCAACGAAAAACCTTCGGATCAAGAGATAGAACAAAGAGACTAAAATCAAGCAAAATCGGGTTTTCTTGTGAATCTTACTATTAAAGTGCCTAAATGGGTGGAGATGTATTCCCAAGGATTATCACCATCTCTTACATGTTCTTGGCATAGCAAGATTGCAAGAGAGAAAGAAGAGAGACCAAAGTTAACCAAAAGTCTAGTACATCAATAAAAAATAAGAGAGACACAAGAGATGCAAAACAATTGATGTATTGCTTACATGGAAAGATAGATTTTATGGTCACTCCATCTTGAAGAACAAAGAGCATATAAGGCACTTACTCTCAAACCCTAACCCTAGAGATGAGAGCACAAGAGATGGGTTAGATGGTTAATCCTACATGTCTACATCCCAACCCCTTTTATAGATAGTCAACCAGCCACTTACACCCCTTCATGAATCCTATCTAGTATTACATTGGGGGAAATCCGTTAACCCCTACATATGAGTTTTACTCTCATAAATTCACTTATGCACGCTTTTCAAAATGCAAAAGTGTGTATCCGCTAAATCCTTAGCCTTAATCCAACCAACTCCACCTTTACCTAAACTGCTCTCCAACACATCGCCCATGCACCGCGGTTTTGATCCAAGATGGTTTTCGGTATTTTGATCAAACTACCAAAATACCCTTCGTTGATCCGGTCATCACCAACCATTGCAAGAATCGCCATGCTTGCCACGTGTAGGTGCACCACTGGCCTGCCACGCGACGCCAAGTCTCTCCCGTTTTGGTTCCACCGAACCATGGCTCACTTAGATCGTGCAAGCTACATAGCGCCATCCCACCATTCGAACTCGCCTTCAACATTCTTATCTTTTTCGTACCATGCTTGAGCTCACCGTCTCTCCCGGCATCCTCGATCGTTCTGGACCTCAACTTCTCTATGAGTCTAGCCCCAATCCTTGCTGTTGATCACAGTTAACTCCAAGCGACCATGCACATCCAAAGACAAAGAAATCGTTTCCAAACACAAATCCTTCACAACTTAGCCTACATTAGTCAAGACATGCATTATGCACCCTTAATCCAATGACCCAGGTCAAACCAACTTAATACATGTCTCAATTCCCCCAAATCCTTTTTTTTCTAGGAAGATCGGAAGTACCACACTTCCGATACTTCCGCTCTATGGTACTACCGCTCCCAAAAGTGGTACTTCTGCTCGTTGAAAATCTCACCTAGACCTCTCTAGAAAAAACATACCACAACTCAACCCGGCACTTCCGCTGAGCTGTACTACTGCACTTATGCATGCGGTACTTCCGTAAAGTGGAACTACCGCACTAATACCTGCGGTATTTCCGATTTTTTCTGACATTTTCAGAAAACAATCTAAATCAAATACAATTTTTGCAAAACCAATTGCCTACTCTATAAATATTGCAATTGTTCATCATAACAATATTATAGACCTTCTCGTATAGTCGGGTTGGTTTTGTATAAGTGAGCCAGGTTGTGAGAGAACGACGCAGAATCGTCAGATTGGTTTTGCAAAATGGACCGGCGCGCTTACAATATCGCGCTTTCTCTGCTAATTGATGACTCCCACTGATGACAGCCTTTTGTCATCCCGTCACCTCGCCCATCGGCCAACAGCCACAGCTCCTCCTTTAGCCTGTTGTTAAATCTACGGGTCGAACGCATCAATACAGTGATATATACGAGTAGTAGAAAAGGCTCGTATTGCCGATGCAGACCGTAATATTCTATCTAGTTAACCCTTTGGTTTCAGAGAGTGGCTTGTCAACACAGAGGTCTCTAGCGAAGGTTTTGTCACGGGATGCATTACTAGCCAAGATCTAGATACGCACACGTACACATTCCCGTGTACGTACACCATCCTCTGACACAAGCCTAAAGTTGCAGACAAAGATGTATAATTTTTTTTGAAAGGACGTAGGGTCTACGGCCAAGGTGGATTCCAAACTCCAAGCTTAGCACAGTATCAGGCACAGTATCAGGACGTTATTTTGATCGGTGACTTATTAATCTATTGAATGATAATTATTAAAAAAATTAAAATTAAAAGCTAGTTGAAAAATCGATAAGAACAGTCATCATCATTTGTACAGTCGGGCTATGATGTGAGGTTCCGATGGTTGCACTGGGAAGGACAACACATTTATGAATTTACCCTCTTCCATCATGCATGTAAGCTCACTGCTACAGAAAACCATATTACAGATGGTTCAGAAACGTCATCACATACGGTTCTATGAGCCGTCTGAATTTATAGGTTAGTAATGATACGAGGTCATCACAGACGACTTTCGAACCGTCTGTGGTGCAAATATCACAGACGGTTAAAAACCGTCTGTGATAGTTATAATCACAGGCAGTCGGTTTTTAGTTAAAAATCGTCTGTGATATTCCCTTCTACCCCTAAACCCATTTCTGTGTATTGGCTAGCCTCAGGAAATGCTAGTCATGACCTCTGAAACAAGCAGATCAACATGTACATATATACATCCAATTCACATCTTCATTCATTTCACAAACATAAAACATCCATTTCGCAAATCAATTAATTGAAATGAAATAAAATATCCATTAACAAATACACAGTTACAATCAATGTCAATCTTATCCCAAACAAATTATCATTGTGCGGTGTGGAATTCTCCATCTGATCTTATGACTTTAGACAATAAAAAGTATGTGCACTCTCCTCGAATTTGTGCAAGGTCCGGCTGTTTCAATGTAGTTGTAGAGATGGGCGCATCCTGTCGATAGGAATATCAATGTGCGTACATATATAACCTTATAAGTATGAAATAAATTGTCGGACCCCAGATTATACCATCCGGCGTCCTCTGTGATTCCACCGCACTATTCCCTGGATCAGTAGATAGTGCTCACAGATTACAGTTCTGAATATCGAAGTACATATCTTGCGGAAGCGTAAAATATAATAATTGACTTACTCATGGGCCGATTAGGCCGAAATCATTGAATTGCAGCAGCGGAAGAACGAATCACGCAAGTGGGATCTTCAGGACATGCCCACAGGCAGCCAACTGGAGGTTCGCGACCTAGCCCTTGACATCTTCATCTTCTCTGCCAGCTTGTCCAATCTTGTTGCTGAGGCGAGGTGATTTGATTCCTGATTCTGAATTTTGTCGCAAAAGCGAGTGTGAGCACTCCAACCCCGTGCTCCGCGAGCCAATACACAGAATGCAAATAAATAGTATGCATGGCTTATCAAAGGAGAGGCTCGGGTTATTTTATTTGCCATAAAACGCGCTTAGTAGCATTTCTATTATTATATCATATTGTTGTTTTTGTGACCTAAAGACTCCTCACCGCAAATGATATCATTGACTTAATCCACCAAAGACTCACGTTCTTTATTAACTGCTGTCTAAGACTCCCAACAGCGATTGTCATAATTGACTTAATCCACCGAAATTACACTTTCTTTATTGAGTGCTGTCTAAACTTCAAACAGCATGTGTCATCCTCTATTCAATCCACCGATCATATTATTTCTGTAATGGTTGCTGTCTAAGACTCCAAACAACGAGTGACATCATTTAAATGATCCACCGACTACACACATTTTATATTGATTGCTGTCTAAAACTCCAAACAGCGTGTGACATTATTTAGATATTCCACCAAACATATTCTTTCCAAATTGATTGCTGTCTAATCTCCAAACAGCGAGTGACATCACATAATTAATCCACCGAACATTCTCATCAAGATTTTCTAATAATCCAATCCTTTTTATTATTGATTCAAATCCACCAAGAATATCATTGATCAAGCCTACGATTCAATATTATATATCCACCCAGAATATCATTGATCAATTCTACGATTCACCATTATATATCCACCAAGAATATCATTGATCAATTCTACGATTCACCATTATATATCCACCAAGAATATCATTGATTAATTCTACGATCCACTAGTATCCTCCCACCAAGTAAATCACTAATCAGGAACTATAATCCAATACTTGTATTACTCCTCTAAATTCCCGAAAATTCAATTAGATCAACTATTTAGCCTATCTATTCAGCTAGACTCCACCAATTTATTTCTCCCAGAACCCACACTATCATTTCCTATTTATGATCGACATGAATCCACCAATACCTTTATGTGTACTCTACAAACATTTATTTCCTTTACTCACGACCCTGTTTATTCCACCCATATTTTATTTTGTAAGAATAGAAATGCCACTATTTGAAATACAATACATAAAATTTCCTGAGACCTAGCAGCTTTGGAACAAAACATAATGTTCAAGGAATATTAACATGATTTTCCATACATATGGCATCACACCATATGCCTAATATCACCATAATTTTTCCATACATATGGAACCACATCGGATAACATCTTTCAGCGTTATAGCCGCTTAACTTACCGCTGGGACGACACCCAGGACAACTCAAATCAGGGCTTTCCACTGCCCTCCACTTTTCCATTCCCACCCACAAAGTTTTTGAAATAGAACTATATCTAGTTAAGTTCCCATGTCCGCCCTTGACCGTGGGCACGGCTATTCGAATAGTTTTGACTCTGCAGAGTTTGCACACTTTACCCACAAGAGACAGTTCACTCGTTGCCCCACACGATTCCTTAGTCATGCGGTTGAGCAAACCATCATAGTAACCGTTCAAAGTACCTCGCCCCTTCCATCATCTCACCCTATGGGTCGTTCCCACTTGCGGTGGGTCCCATACGTTGTACGGGATGTTCTCCTTCTGAACGCCTAGCAGTTGGCTACCCACCCTGCTAGCACGCCACAGCAGAACCTCACCCTCCGCGGGTGTCCCATTCAAGCCTGACACACAGACAGCCGCTTGCACCACTTCACTCCTCCACTGATGATGATGACTTTCAGGGTCTGGTAAATTTACTAGGCCAAGTTGTACTTTACAGACTTGTGGTTGCACTTGTTTTACACAGGAGGTCATGACAAGATTCAGTCCTTAGGGTATCTGGGCGGTTCTACCACAGACCACACTCTCGTGCACACCTGCACCATACCCCCGAACCATCCGCCCAGACAAGTAAGCAATTTGAGGTTTTTGGGAATATAAAATAGCCATATCCAACATACACCAGTCATTACCACCATGACTGCCCAATCAATTTTTCTCAGGATTAAAAGTGGTGCTTGGGCGCTCTCGCGCCCATGAGTATTTAAGCAATACTAAGCATGGCATATAATTACGGACTTATTTTCGAAAGGTTACTATTATAAGTTTTGCTAGGGCGACAAGGTTCACAATTCAAATATTCCAAAGGGAGGTGTAATATTACTCAAGGTAAGCAATGGGCATATAACTAGAATATTAAATTAAACATGTATTTGCATATAAAATAACAGTATGCAATTTGATAATTTAAACAAAAATAATTTGCAGAAAATGTAGGATCAACATGATCAAAGTATTGACTCGCCTTGCGCGGTTTACCGCGGTCTTGAGCTCGCTCATAGCTTTGTTATCGTTGGTGCGCATCTTCACCTCGATCTTGATCCCACTTGATTCATTGAATCTTCAGGGCTCCAATTTCTAATTTCGCGGCAAACAAAAGAAAAACCAAATAAATTCAGATAATTTAAACACCTGATTTAATTTAATTTATACATTTGTTACGATTTGAGAATAGAAGGATGATTCGATTTAGCGTGTTGCAAACACAGCGGTAGCTGAATTTGGGTGAGAGAATGAGTTATCTTAATAGCTTTACCGTGAGGGAAAACTTTAGGATAATAAAAGATCAAAAGTGAGGAAGTATCTATAGGGATTATTTGCTTTGGGAAAACAAGTGGCCAAACATAGCCGATTGGAGAAGGGCGAGGTTCGATCTTTTAATTGATGCCTTCCTGTTTATTGATTTTTGTATTTATCAAGGAAGTTCCATGAGTCGAGACGGACATATGGGTATGTGTTCCAAGACATGTCTACGCCTTTTAGCTTATCGGATTAATTCATATTACTAGTAATTTGATGTGTAACCCTCTATGTGACCTTAACTAACCGTGTTATTAGTTAAATGTTTACTTCAGGGTATTTACATATATTGGTTAGGTCATTTTAATGTACGATGTCCCAGTGCTATTATATTTTAGTAACTATATGTTAAGAGGACCTTTTAACGATATAGAAATGATAGTCATAATTTAGATGGTTAACTTTTGTATCCCTTAATTTACTTAATGCATTTGTTGTGCCAATGGTTTTTCTATCATATATTCTACAGGTATGTTTCAATATTCATCCATAGTCGTTTTACGTTGATTGTTAATCCAAATACCAATTCTTATTTTTCTTCCACTAGTAACTAAATCTAGCATTGAGATTTATTTACCGGTGACATACTAAGGATTGGGAATTATATTATAGCTCATGACCTTCTAACTTAAATATGTACTTCTTTCTAAATGTTTTTGGCATATTATTTCATTAATTTTTAAGAAGCTGCTTGATTGTGTCTTTTAATTAATTCTACCTCTCATATTAATGGTTGCACGATAAGTATTAGGGCATATGTTTTCGTTATTATTTATGGCAATCTTTTAACTTAAGGTCTTGCTTACTATTGCTCTTATAATTTAAACATATTATTAAGTTTGAATATTTAACCACAGTCATATTTCTTTACTATTGCTTTGAACTATTAGTTAGCCTCTTAGACGATTTCTCAAACCATATTACTTGTACATGAACTAGTCCAAACACAGATATTGCATTTACATCCTAGCTAATTTTTGTTAAATCCTCCAATTTATTCCCTGATCTGATTTGAGTATTGTAGTTGACAAGGAATTCTTATCAATGCTAGGGCGTAGGGTTAACACTTATGTTTTAACTATGTGGTGGTTAGTTCTATCTCTTTTACTAGAATACATGGGTGTATGATTTGCTCTTTAAAAAGTTTTCATTTAATTTGGTGATAGAATGAGTTGATTGTAATTATTGGAGGCTTAGCCATAATTCAATTATATGCAATATCATTTTCTAATTTAATTTTAGCATCATAGTCTAAAAGTTGGTGGCTTAATGTTCACATCATTTAATAGTCAGATAGGATTCTCCTAATTGCTAAGGCATGAAGGCAATGGTTTAGAGTTTAAACTTTGCAAAGATTAATTTTATATCCATTACTAATATGTAAGGGTTCATGATTTATTGTTTAGTAAATCTTTATTTACTAGGTTATCATTTCATGAAAGCATATCCCTAAGTAATATTCCTACTAAGCCTTTAGTTACTAATGATTTAAAATAAGTATTCAAGGCATATTATTTACTAGCATGTGACAATTAATCCATGGTTAAATGTTCAAGAAGCTCACTAATTTCCTAAACAAATTTTGCATCATTTATGGATTAATTCCTGATTTTGTTTGGATTTTTATTTGCTTAAATTGCTTAGCAAAAACTAAATTAAAAACCTATCCCTAATAACACTGCGGGCTGCGGATTCGAACGCGGGCGGCCGAGGCGAGCGCATGCGCTGTTAGCCAGCCGAGCTCTCTGTGTTACCTGACTTATACGGGGGAGGGCAGCAGATAAGTTGAGTCTGCAGGGGGGCGAAACAGAGGACCTCAGGCGGCGTACGGGCGGCAAGATTCTCGGCGAGGGGCGGCCGGAGTGGGGCAGGCGGTGGGCAAAACGGAACGCTGGTGCCTCGAGGAAGCCGATGGAGGTGTTGGTGGAGGTTGAGAAGCGCCGGAGATGGGTCGGCGACGTGCGGCGGCGGCGGGCTCGGGTGGCACTCGACGCCGGCGAGGTACAGGCCGAGAGGAACTCAGCCGAGTGTGGAATCGACTTCGCCGGGTCCTTAGGAAGATGTGGGAGGGAGGAATCGACCGGTGACAGCTTGACATGGCGGCGCGCCCGGTTGCCGGACTTGGAGGGGATGAGGTCATCTGTGGGGAAGGAGGGTTCGGGAGCTCAATCGGGCGGGGTGGGAGCGAGAGCAAGAGATGGCGATGCATTGGGGAGCTGCGGCGACTTTATAGGCGATCGGGCGGGGCTGGAGTCGACGGGGGCAGTTGGTCGGGCATGGCGGCGACGTCGGCTTCGGCATGGCCACAGTAGGGGAGACGGGATGGTGACCGGGTGATGCGGCTGGCGACGTGACGGGCGCAGGCAGAGTGACGGAGGAGCAGGAACAATGGGGCCGGGTGACGCGGGCGCTGCTCGGCCACAGGACGGGGAAAAAGAAAAGAGTGAGCTCGGCGCAGAGGAAGGGAAAGAAGAAGGAAAGAGGAGGCAGCGCGCCGGGCCCAGCAGCAGAAAGGAAAAAGGGGGAAAGAGGGAGGGGTGCGGGGGAAAGAAAGAGAAGTGGTGGGGGCCGGGTCCACGTGGAAGAGAGTGGGGGTTAGGAGAAAAAGTTTGAAAAGGAGGTAAGGGCTAGTCATACTTTTAAATCTGGGATTTAAGCTATATTTTTATTTTACAGTTTAATTCGTATTAGGGTTCACTGATTTTAATTTTTGCATGGCATTTAAAATTTGAATCTTAATCTGCACCTCGTTTGTGATTACTATTATTATTATTTTGAGACTTATGTTGGGATTATTCTTTTTGCCATTTTCCTTTTACCTAGGGAAATTGAATTTTAAAATCTTATTGTCATGATTTAATGCTTAACTTGAATTTGTGTGCAGATGCTTAGATTTTTCATTCCTCTTATTACTCCTTCATTGTTTATAAAATTTGGATACTATTTCTCAACACATTACTTTGCCTGCCACCAAAACTCCAGAAATTTCAAATAAATATTCAAATAAATTCGAACACCAGCAAAATGCAAGAAAAAGTTTTAAAACTTTCACATTTCTGAACACCTGAAATTTAGGATGTTACATAAATGTGGAAAGATTAACAAACCTTAGAATTGGTGATCTTCGAGGATCGAGGAGTAGTCTCATATGGTGGCAAACGTAGAATCTACACGTGTTGCCCGGCGGCTGCTGGTGGCACTGCAAAAAAATAGAATGTGTTAATTCAAGAGACATTACTACCAAGTGTTGTATAGGATTAATTAATTTGTACTAGCGAATACCTGAAAATTTCGAACATGTTGCAAGGGCTTGGCCCCTTTCGTCGAGCCACCTGTCTGTGCAACGTACGTGGCGAACGACTTTCGTGATTCGAAAAAGTTAGCTTAGTCATTCGGAAGGAAAGAAAGAGTACAATATAGTTATGTATGGAGAAAATGTACTTACCTATCGAGTAATTGGGCGATAACTGTGTAGTCAGTTTTGTTCTTACTTAGAGAATCAAAGTATATAGCCTTGTTCCATTTTGGTATAATTACAATTAAAATCCAATAGAACCGCTCATTGTATGGCATAAGAACAAATTCCTTATCGCGGTGAGCCAGCAGTGTTATTGTAATATAGCTCTCGATGAAGGATGCATCCTCGCTGATGGTATCCATGGCGACCAAGCGTGGGTCCAGGAAACCAATTGGTGATTTGGGTGATCTAGCTTCAGTCACCATGTATCTATATATATACACAGAAAAGCAATAAATATAAATGACATATATCTGTATTACATGAACGGAAACTGTAATTGTAGAGACTTACAGCGTCTAGCATCGAACGAGTGAGGCGTCGAGAGCATTGAGCGTGAAAAGATCAAATAAATCATCAAAGGTCACTGCGAAGACACAATCCTGAACTTCGTGCTATAAATGGTCCAGTCTGAATTTGACAGTGATACCTGAGCGCCGTTCTGCCTGTGGCTTATTGGATTGTTTCATATACCAAGCGTGTAATCTTTGGCAACCAAATCCTAGGGTTAGGAGACACTTTTCCGGGATGATCATCGGCTCGCCTAGCACGAATCTACGGGCCAATGGTAGATATGGGATATCATCATCGATCTTCTTTGGTTTGCCCCTGCCTCAGCTGTAGGTCGACTTCATGGTAGTCGACTGTAAAGGTAGCACCGGTGTAAGTTGCTTTGGCAAGAATAGCACCCGTGGAGATAGCATCGGTGCAGGTAGCGGTGGTAGAGATAGGCCTTGTGGAGATGGTACTAGTGCATGTAGCTCTGGTTCAGACTGCCCTTGTGGAGATGGCATCAGTGCATGTAGCTCTAGTTCGGACTGCCCTTGTGGTCCTGCCACCGGTGAAGAAGCCTCCTGGGAGATGTCGCTTTTGGGCCACTGGATGAATGTTCCAATGGCTTACCCTAGAGTCACGATCTCGTCGTTGGGGGGCTTCGGTAGCGGGACAAACTCAAAATTGGCATGCATACCATCCACATGAACTTTTCCGAAGCCTGGTGCTAAAGATGTACCGTGCACCATGGCCCCGTGAGTAGACGGATATGCCTGGCCCCAAGCAGCGCACAAGGGAACGGAGGCATATCTCACGTGGGGCCTGCACTTTGTAGCCTCCTGTATAATGATACAAAATTAGCTACTCTAATAGGCCTATCAATGGATCGAGCATTCCAGAAATAATAATTATTACCAGGATGTCGTCCATAGGAAATCTGGCATCACTTTCCGTCGTAGGATTGGACGCGCAACTACTCCGACGGTTGGGGGGCTAGCTAGCATAGGAGTGGCGGCGGTGGCTTGCTGATTTTCTGTATATCTTCGCATCTCATCTCTGACGTAATCAGCCAGCTCCTCTCTAAGAGATGCCTTGATCTCCTCTCATAGCCGTGTCTCACGCTCGGGTTTGGTTCTCTTCCTACTCCGATACAATTCGGAGTCATCTGAGAAACCATGTTTCCAAGGAACATAAAGCCCAAGGCCTCTCATACGACCCGGGTGCTCCTTGTTTTCCAGGGCCGCGAAGAGTATATCTTTCTCCCTACTTGCCTGGAATGATCCCTGGGAAGATTCTATACTCAGCGCTTCCTGCAAGAGACCGACATGCCATTTCACTTCCTACAAAAATATGGAGTAATTACAAGCTACGTAGTTCGATCGATATCTTACCAGCCGGTGGGACACTTCCTGGTCTGCAGGGCTTCGGAAGGAGATGCCCCCCGATGACGTGGTGGATGACCTCGCTCTAATCCAATTTTGAGCGCGCTCATCCGGGATCGTGGCAAATGGCGGGACGGTGTCCCGCAGAATTGCCTATTCGTCCTTCGCCCTCCACTGCAGGATTTTGCTCGCATACCCAGCTGTGCCAAATCTGTGGGGGTGTGTGTTTTTTGCCTGGAGGGCCTTGTGCGCGGCACTTGCACTTATAAAATCTTCGGTTGTCTTCATCGCCTTAAACTCTTCCCATTGTGGTTCCAGGAATGTGTACTTATCAAAGGGTGTTAGATCCTTCTCCACGTAGTACTTGATAAGCATGCTCTTGAAGTACTTCCATACTTTGCACGCCACTAGCAAGGCATGTCGTTGCACAGAGTCTTGTTGTTCTTCTAGGATCTCGAACGATGCAAAAATTTATGTCAGCAGCTCACGTTTCCGAGTCCTAGTCACGCTCTTTCATGAATCGAATGTGATCTCAATTCGTTCTTGTGCAACTATTCCGATCATTCTTCGGAATGCGCATGCTGCTCGGCGAGGAAGGAGAGGGGTCCCAGATCCATCGACCTCTGTGATGGTAAATCGGCCCTCAGGCTTTTTAGATAGTCCTCTTCCTTGGCGTTTTGATTTTGGAGCGGGCGCATCTGGCGATGATGTTGAAGAATGCGCGGATGACATGTTGGATATAAAGATGACTTCTTCAAGATATAAATAGGTTGATTAGAAGTTGAAGTATTTTTAATTTGCAAATCAGTTATAATGCCTAAGAATAGAGGGAATTTTATTCCAGAAATAATGGTCGTCAATATCAACAATGGAACAAACAGAATCAGCTTCATTTATTAAGCTATCTGTCAACTTTGTGTTCTAAGCATCAAGAGAACAAAAATCATCAATTAACTCGGTACAAAAGGCACTATTCCAGCAAATCTCCAGATGGAAATTTAAACAGCAGAGGTCATAGTTTATGGGACTTATAAGTTTACAAAGGAACTGGGGTCTTTTTTTTTTTTGGTTCATTGGGTTTTATATTCATCCTCTTTACTCCTCTATACATCCTCTAAGAGAAATTTGGTGTTCTGCGATCCCAGTACTACAAGGAACAAAAGATAAAATACAGGCTACTCTATCAAGATGCTGCAAACCACAGCATTTCTTTAAGTGGCCACTACGAATATGGTTATACAAACAATAAATTTCACCATTTTCATCCATCAAGCAATACTGGTCATTTCCAATCAAAGCTTTCTCTAAAAATAACGAAGTATCACAGAAGTAACCTATGTACGAAAGAATCAGAAGGCATGTATTCTAAATAACCCAGCAAATGAGGCACCAGCCTTAAGCCCATTCGAGAAAAGGATGCTTAAAAGGTGTGACAAAGTTATAGGGAGGCCATTTCTGTCCATGCTATACTCAAGACATGATAAATAGAATACCATATGCAATAATGTAATCCAATCTAGCCATTCAAGGATACATAAAACTCTCTACGGGTTAGTACCAAGAAATTCACAAGTTACCAAACCTAATAGAATCCAAGCATGAGCGATACCAGTTGTAACAACAAAGAAAAATTGCTCGAGAGTTGAGGAAAGGGTGAAATTAAGTTGAGGCTTACCAACAATATTGGCTACCATCAGCCACAGGTTAAAAACTTAAAAATAAATGGGGGTGCTAGATACCACCATACACTACTAATAAAGTGAACAGGCAAAATTCAGTGCGGGATAACCTATTTAAGAAGGAACTACCCTTCCATCCTCACATCATTCCAACAATCGGCGGTGCCCAAATGGAGGATCGTCCTCAGATTCTCCGCCACAATGGCAATCTTGCTATCGTTAAGAAATTATACACCATAAATTCCTATCCCAATCAGAAGAAACTAAGAAAAAGTTCAGAGCTTTCCATCCCAAAATTAGAAACGAAACAAAGAACAACAAAACAAACACAGGGGTGTTAAAGGAATCAATCGGATTACCTCCACACGCGTACCCGCCGTCCGTCTACAGCCAATCCACCCTGCGCACAAACACACAAACGATCAAAACTTAGATCTAAACGGGTCACCACGGCTCAGGTCGACGGTGACTGAGGACGGAGGTCCGAGGAGGCGGCGGCGACGGCGTGGATGCGAGAAGGAGGGAGATCCGAGAAGGAGACGGTGACGGGCTAGATCGAGAGAGCGGCGAGACGGTATATAGATCTATAACTGCAGCGTACGCGCAAAACCCTAGCTTGATGGTATATATAGGAAGATTTATTACAGATGGTTCTAGTTTAAAACCGTTTATGATATAGTTATCACAGACGGTTCTAAACTAGAACCGTCTGTATTAAGCCCTTTCCTGCCTCACACTGCAGTTATTACCTACACCAACCAGTAGGCACTGTAATAAGACTAATTATCGGTATCTATTTACAACAGCCCAATGAACATAGAGATACATATGTATGACACTTATTCTCAAAATTCACCTATATATCATACATTTTCACATATACATAAATACAAATTCACAAATACATCACACATATGCATTGTTATATACATAAATGCAAATTCACAAATACATCACACACATGCATTGTTATATACATAAATGCAAATGCCCACATATACATCACATACATGCATTGTTATATACATAAATACAAATGCCCACATATATATCGCACTTTCTCATTGCACTTGCTTATTTCCTTTAAAAATAAACCCTTCATGATGATCAATGCGTATATAACTAGTTTCGTCATGTTGGTCGTCGTCGACCCTTATGCCATTTCCAAAAGGAGGTAACTCGTCAAATTAATTATATTCGTCCTCATCCACTACATTCTCTACTCCGACAATTCTCTTTTTTCCATGAAGAACTACATGGCGCTTCTTATTTGCCGGATCGGTTACATAGAACACTTGAACAACTTGGTTAGTAAGTACGAATGGTTCGTCTTTATATCCAATACGTTGGAGGTCCACGGTAGTGACACCGTACTTGTCAACTTTCATCTGTGGGAGATGCACCCAACAGCACCGAAATAAGGGGATCTTGAAAACCACGTAATTGAGCTCTCAAATCTCTTCTATGAACCCATAGTATGAGTTTATCAACCCATTGGTACTAAGCGCATCTATACAGACACCGCTGTTCTGGTTAGTGCTCTTTACATCCTGAACCTGTGTATAGAATGTGTACCCATTTATGTCATATCCTTGCCATATCACAATTGTAAATGTTGGTCCTTTTGCTAACCATGTCAGCATCTCACTTGGCGAGCTCCTAGCAATTTGCTCCTTCAACCATTGGTTGAACCGACTGTTGTGTTGCCTCATGATCCAAACATCCGACCGCTTTGGATTCTGTTGCCGAAACACATCCTTGTGCTGGTCGACATAAGACGCCACTTCAATCATGTGTTGCAAGACTGTGAAATGGGCTTGAGCATACGTGGCCATATCTGGAGTGATTGCTTTTCTTCTGATAGTTCTTATATCCTTGAGCCTCCCCTCATGACAAGATTGAGTCACACCTATCGGTTGAATCTGAGCCATATAATCGATACAAAACTCAATGACCTCTTCGCTTGCATAACCTTCGACGATGCTACCCTCCGGCCGAGATCGATTCCGTACATAGGACTTGAGAATTCCCATGAACCTCTCAGATGGGTACATGCTACGTAGGAATACGGGCCCGTATATTTTTATCTCCTAAACAATGTGAACAATGAGATGGACCATGATATCGAAAAACGAAGGACAGAAATACATCTCAAGATGACATAGAGTTATCACCACCTCGTCCTGCAGAGCATCTAGTCCTTCGGGAATCGATGACCTTCTGAGAAATTGTGTTAAGGAAATAACATGGCCTCATGATTGTCTCTCAGACTTTGATCGCTAAAATATTTCTAATTGCAATAGGGAGCATCTGTGTCATCAGCACATGACAGTTATGAAACTTCATGCCATTTAACTTCAAATCTTGTATCGAAACAAGTTTCTTCATATTGCCGGAGTAACCAGACGGAACTTTGACACCATGCAAGCACTGACACAGTTCTATTTTCTCGGCCTTGGATAGAGTGTAACACGCAGGGGGAAGGTACGTTCACCCATTATCTGTTTTTGTCGGTGCTAACGCAGGCCTAATGTCCATATCAGCCAAGTCAAGCCGTGCGTTGACGCCGTCCTTTGTTTTATTACGAATGTTCAGTAAGAGACCAATCAAGCTGTCACATACATTCTTTTCTACGTGCATGACATTGATGCAGTGTCAAACATCTAGGTACTCCCAATAAGGTAAGTCTCAAAATATTGATCTCTTCTTCCAGATGTTCTTCTCATGAGCCCTCACTTTACGTCCCTTTCCGAGGACAACATCTAAATCCTTAACCATATTATAAATCTCTTTTCCGCTTAAATGCTTTGGAGTTAAACCGTCATTCTTCTCTCCGTCAAATTGTTTCTTCATCTTGAAGTATGGGTGAGCCCTCCGAAGGAACCGGCGGTGACGCATGTACACGGTTTTGCGTGAGTGTTTCAGCCACACACTCTTGGTACCATCTAAACAGTGAGTATAAGCTTTGGCACCTTTTGTACTCTGGCCCGACAGGTTAGCAAGGGTAGGATAATCATTTATGGTGCAGAACAATAAGGAGCGCAAAGTGAAGTTTTCACGTTTGTATGCATCTCATACCTATACCCCTTCGTTCCACAGTACTTTTAGATCTTCCACCAACGGTGCTAGGTACACATCAATATCATTCCCAAGATACTTTGGCCCTTGGATAAGTATCGACAGCAAAATATACTTTCGCTTCATACACAACTAGGGAGGAAGGTTATAGATGTAGAGAGTTACGGGCCAAGTGCTATGTCGACTGCTCATGCTACTAAAAGGATTCATTCCATCTGTACTCAGTCCAAATCTTATATTCCTTGGTTCTGCACCGAAGTCTTCAAAACTCCTATCGATGTTTCTCCACTAGGTGGAATCAGTGTAACATCCTAAATTTTGGATGTTTGAAATTTTGAGTAATTTAAAACTTTTAATTGCATCTTATTGGCATTTGAATTTTTTTTCAAAATCTTATTTGGGTTTTCCTGAATTTTGTGCAGGGCAAAATTAAATAAAATAGAAAATAGAGAAATAGTAGGTTTTGTGCCTAGATATTTGAACCAAGATTTAAATTAAAAGTTCAAAAATTGAAATCAGTAATCTTAAACCCAAAATAGAAATTTAAATTAAAGATTCAAATTTTAGAATCGTGCAAAAATCAAAATCAATAAATACTAATGTAAGATAAAAGTCTAAATTAAAAATCCAGATTTTAAAATGTGGGCCCAGCCCTTTTTCCTTCTCTCTTTTCTTTTTCTCCTGTTCTTCCCCTGCTGCTGGGCCCGGTGCCTCCTCGCTCTCTCTTCTGCCTCCTCCTCGCTGCTTTCTTCCCCGCATGCGCCAGTCAAAGCCGACAACTCCGCTGCTGCTCGCGTCATCTCGGCCCCGCGTGCCTGCTCCCGTCTCCTCCCATCTCCTGTGCGCTCGTCACTCTGCACCCGCTCCCGTCAACGTTGCGCCCTCCGCCCATGCCCTGCCACCCCCGCGCTCATGCCCTGCGCGCGCACGTTGCCCGGCCAGGCGCCATAATCGCCGCTTACCTCGGCTACAGTCACCGCCGTCCCTTCCCCTCGTCGTCGACAAACTGCCACGGCAGCCCCTCCGACACTATAAAGCAGCCCGGTTTCCCCTCCCTTTTTTGCCTTTCCCCCTCCTTGCTTCCCTACTGCGAAACCGTGCCCGTGCACGGGCGCCGCCGCCGCCTCACGCCGCCCCAGCCGCTTCAGTGATGCCATCCCCATTTTGACCACGTCATAGCGAGCCTCCACCTTCCATCTGCCTTCTCTCCGGGTTAATTGGATTCTCGTCCACCGGAGCTCGCGCGCCGGCCGTTCTTCCCCGAAACCAGCCAAAACCGCCGCTGCCGCCCCCGTTTCTTGCCCGTTGGACTTCGGCCCGATTCCCTTCGCCAGGAGCACCCCCACGTCGCCGCAGAGCCTCCCCGAGCACCGCCCCGCTCTCCCCTCCACTGTAGCTCGCCGGCAACGAGCTCCACCCCGATCCGCCGCCGCCTCACGTCGCCGGACTTCCACAGCCCCCTCTCATCTCTCCGACTGTCCAGGTAGTTTTCTATCCCCACCAAGGAGCTCCCCTAGCCCACAATCGGGCTCTAACGCCGTGGATCGCTGCGGCCGCCGTACCCCTGCTCCACCGCTGCCCACGGGAGCCGCCGGCTGGTGCTCCGGCCGAATTGGCCGGCGAGGCTCCGCCGACAGGTGGTGCGAGCGTAAGCCACCTGTTTTGCGGGTACTCACCTCTGTCCACCGCCCCTACCGTCGACGGCGACGCTGGCACCGACCACCGCCGGGACACTCTGTTTTGAGCAGCTCCCAGCGCACACCACTTCTTAATAATCCCCCATTCTCATTCGCCTGAGGCCCATAGCCCAACTGGTCATCCGAGCCAATCTAGCGCACAGTCTCTCGAGATGTCCCGAGTTCAAGTCCACTCTCTGCACATTTTACTTTCTTTTTTGTCTTTGCTGTTATTAATCCATTTTAATTAGTAAAAATTAAGGCAAATTAGGATAATAATCCAGAGAATCTAATAAATTTAATTAGGATATAAATAAGAGTATTTGAAGATTTAACTTTGGATTATATTATATATGAGTAATTAACATGTTTTGAATAAATCTCTAAAAGACTAATTAGTCATTAAAGACATGTATAACCCTTTTTGAAACCCCTCCGAATCAAGTGCGCTTCAATCTGCTCTCGGTTCTTAAATATCTTTAAATTCTCGTAGTCAGTGCATGTACAATACATATATTCCACCCCCTTATTCAACATATCCTCCTCGGCAGCTCTTGTAAAAGCAGACACACCATTAATGTACTCTTCACTCACATGGTTCGCGGGATACATCCAGCTTCGGTCCTACGTTATCCATATATATAACAACTTAGTATTAAAATTAAATTAAATAATTATTACTACATATATACCGCATGCTTGAGGCTTTGCTAGCTTAATTCATATTATAAACACAACAGCTATTTCCCCAGCGATCGACGAACCACTTATAACCAACAATTTTGACAAATTTGGCCTCCCACATGACGGGAACTGATCATGTATGGTCAAGTAGATGAAAACCATCTTCAATAACACTCACCAAAACTTAGATCTAAATTATAATGCAAACAAAAATAAATTTAATTACTAACTATATCTAGGGCAATCAGGAATGTATGAATCTTCAAAGCTCTCCTGCCTCCACCAAATTAACTGGCCTGAACTGGCCGAAAGTCTTGCCTCCTCCAGTGCAGCACCGGCGTCTAGATCTGGATCGAAATGAAGACAGATGCAGTTCTGAGCGACGCAATAAATATATAGCCGGATTATCACAGACGGTTTTTAATAAAAACCGTCTGTGACATTCTAGTATCACAGACGGTTCATCAGTAAGAACCGTCTGTAATACTCCTTTTTTCCGACACAAACAACACAGACGTTCTCCAAATTAAAACCATCTGTGATAGTGTACATCACAGACAGTTTTGTTAAACCGTCTGTGATTTAGCGTCTATTAATACTATTTTTGTAGTAGTGGCTAGAACTCGGCCTAAAAGGAGCTGAATCTTTATTGGACCCGATTTTAAGTAGGACCAATGACACCCGAGTTACTTGAAGAATATAGTACTATTTTAAAAAAAAGATTGATGGTGATTTATCTGAATTTCTTAGCTCTTCTTTGCATTTTTTTTAAAAAATATCTAATAAAAATAGATAATATACCAAAAAAATAAATTCTAGCACCCTAAAAATTCTATAACAAAAAGTAACAGAGCTTTACCGGTGCGCGGCAAATATTGAGGCACGACATGGTTGAGCATTTGACAGAGTCAACAGCGCAGGTCAGGCAGATCCTGGTAATATAAATTTTTTTTATCAATAGCAAGTTAAATACGGCATTCAGCTAGTTTTACCATAATGGTTCACTCCCCTCTCAGGTTCACTTGTTAAGCTAGACAAACAGAGTTGCAGAAGAACGGAAGAATTGACAAATGGATGCATTAATAATTTGATAATTTACGAGTGTTTTGCGATTCTTGATTCGATAAGATGTACAATCTTACATATATGTATACATGATTCCAATATAAAGAAGAAAAGAAACAGCAAATTATCGCCGTAACACGAGCAATGATGCGATTGCAAGAGCTGCATCTGCATGCAAACTCCGTCAAAATCACGAGCACGCACGATCCAGCCATTAATCCGACCACGAAGAGATGCACGGGCACGGCCGTCGTCGTGGGTGACGACGGCCACGTTTAGTAGTCGAACTGTTGGTAGGTGGTGAATGTCTGCCCGAACTGCCACCACGCCGGAGCGACGTCCTGGAATTGCAGGTACTGCCCGCCGGTGGTCGTCACGGCGAAGCTGAGCGCCTGTCCGGCGAGCCCAGCGAGGGACTGCCAATTTGCGCCCCAGTTCCTGGACATCTGCATCCACGCCGTGTTGGTCCCCTTGATCCACGCATTGGCCACCGAGCCGCTGCCGGCAACGTTGGTGATGAGAACGAGCTCGAAGTAGTTAAACCCGGCGATGGTGAAGCGCACCCCGCCCTGGCGCCAACACTTGACCCGCTGGTAGAGCACGGGCACGATGCCGGCGCGGTAGACGCCGATCTGCTCCCAGGCTGGCTGCGACATGTCGAAGTGCTGCCGCGGCGGGTTGCACCAGCCACCGTTGTCGCTGGGGAGCGCCCAGTTGGGCGGGCAGAGGTTGGTCGCCGTGACAGTAATGGCGGTGCCGGGCTTGCACCACTGTGACTTGCTGGTGTCGCAGATGATGAGGTAGCACTGCCCGCACGACGCGCCGTCGTTGAACAGTGCCGTGCTCAGCGCCGCGTTGTTGATGCCGTACCCCTGGTCGTACAGGTTGCCGTACCCGCACGCGCCGCCCATCGTTCCGGACCCGTCGCTCCCGCCGTAGAACGTAGCCGTCGCCGGCGTCCAGTCCGCCGCGCCTAGCGCCAGGCACGCCGCGAGGACCGCGCACAGAGCCAGCGACTTCGCCATTCCCACGCCACGACAACTTCGGAGAAACAAAGACATGAGTAAGACTACGTACGTACGTAGCAGATGAAGTGTTGGTTTGTTGCTAGTGACGAGGAGTTATCGATCGCGCCAAGATTATCAGTGCTTAAATAGTACTCGGAACGGGAGATGAACAGAAAGCTAACGATCGATTAGGAGAGCATTAGAGGGATAATGTAACGACGGCGATCGATCGATCTCACGTCAGAGAACACGTAATCACGGTGCGAACTCGAAGCACATGCAGGTGCGCATCAGCGCCTACGCCTTGACTCGCGCGCTGATTACGAATGATTGCAACTAACACATTCCTTCCACACGTAGACTCCGCATATCGGTGCTTAATTTAGTTTCGAGATTAATTGGGGGCTCAAGTCAATTCAATCGGCCAGTCCTGCAAAATGAATGAATGCACTTACGGATTCTGGCTTAGATTAGGGTTGCGTGATGTGTATGACCCTATCTGTATCGTAATTAGTCTACGAAATAAAATGATCGATCATATATTCATATGCTTTTGTATGATTGAAGAGACTAGTATAGGTTCAATCGGGTGTGGACTTCCTGAAATTAAAAATATAATGGTGTACGTTTAATTTATTTATTGATTGTAGAAAATGTGTTCAGTTTGTAGAATGTTGGGTTATCAATGCCTATTCGGCTATTCGGTTAGAACAGCTCTCTTCTTATTCCAGCCGAACAAATAAAAGATGAGCAAAAACTCAAGAAGGCAAATGCCTTTGCATGCTTAAAAGAAACTTTATGCTAACTGAATGGATTCTCTATTAGTAGGTAATTAATGGCGCCGTGCGATTATATGCTTAAGTACTCCTGCTAGATCGAAAATTAAGCTATAAATTAATGCAAGGTACTATACCAAAACCAGTGTAGAACTTCGAGTGCGATAGTAAATAATCGCTATAGCAATTGATCTTACCATTTCGTTTGTTGATAGAGATGACTGAAAATGAGATAGTATCATCGTTCCGTTCACCTCTACGATTAGCCAGGGATTCATTCCGTTTCATCCATTTTTTTTAACTGGAACACAAAGGTTTCCACTAACCAGTGGCTCTGGGCATATCACCAGAGACTAAACTGGCCACAAATTCGGGGACCTGGTCCAAGAACACCTCAGAACCATAGCGCATAACGCTCGCCCCATAAGCAGCAAGGCTATCAGCCACTTTGTTGCAAGATCTCGGGTATGACCGGACCTCACAGTGAGCAAAAGATTCAATCATAAAATCCTTGATACGCCGGAAGATGCAGCCTTTTGGACTCCTGTCCATTGAGTCAGACCTCAAAGCCTTCTCCAAATTTGTTGCATCAGTCTCAAGAATGATTCTGGTCATTCCCAGTTGTGCCACCCTCTTAAGACTTCTCAAAGCTGCAAGTGCTTCAGCATGTATGGGACTTGTGAGCCGCTCAAGATGTCCACAACCCCCCTCTAAGAACTCACCGTTACTATTGCGAGCAACAAAGCCCCAACCCCCTGACCCCGTTGTAGCACGATAGGAGGCATCAATATTGATCTTGTAGCAGTCAGGATGTGGTGGCGCCCATTTCTGTTCTTTCTTTGGTTTTTTCTCTCCTCCCCTTTTCTTCAGCTTCTCAAATTCTATCACATAGTAACTCACAATTGAGCATAATTCTGGTGCCGACATTCTTTTTTTCCCCCACATTTGTTTTGTTTCTGGCCGACCACCATTTCCAGAGCAGCACCCAAACTTTCTGTTGAGTAGCAGCACCCATCTTCCAACTTTCCATAATTGCTTCCTTTCCTGACTTGCACTCTCAATCTGATTTGCTCGAGGTCCATTAGCCGCCAAATTTCTTTAACCCCATGGCATTTGAAAAAATGTGACCACAATCTTCATCCATCCTGTGACACATGGGACAAATTGTTTCACCCTTCACTCCTCTTCTAGCTATGTTCCTTCGGACTGGCAAGCTATTATGTGCAAACCGCCATAAGAACATCTTGACTTTGTTTGGTAGCGGTAAGTTCCAGAGTTTCTTCCAATCAAAGGCTTTCTGGCTTTGTCCCCCCATTTCTGAACCTGACGCATCTCTTCCTCTTTCATGCTCTCTCCGCTTTACAGCCACCTTGTATGCAGATTTTACAGTAAATTCCCCTTTCGGATTGTAGTGCCAAGCTGGCCAATCTTCAGTGTTATCGTCCGTCGCCATTGACAAAATTATATCTGCATCCCGCTGCTAAAAAGTATCCTTTACCAGATCTTCATCCCAAGTGCCAGTAACCGGGTTGATAAGTTCAATAACTTTTGTCAGTAAAGATGAGCCTCTCGGGGTGGCCAGTTGACGTGTAGCCCCAAGTGGAATCCATGGATCAGCCCAAATATCCAGAGAATTTCCGTTGCCCACCCGCCAAATAATCCCTTCCCTGAGGAGTTGAACGCCTTGAAGGATGCTCCTCCAGGTGTATGAGATCCCATCCCGTGCATTGCATTGCAAAATATTGCTGTTAGCAAAATACTTTGCCTTGAGGAGCTGGCTGCAAAGACTGTCAGGATTGGTTAGAATTCTCCATGCCTGTCTTGCTAGCATGGCCAGGTTGAATAAATGTAAATCCCTAAAACCCAAACCACCCTCCTTCTTTGGCAATGTTAATTTGTCCCAGCTTAACCAATGGATTTTTTTCTCCTTATCATTTTGATTCCACCACCACCTGCCAATTAAAGAGTTCAACTCCTCACAGAGACCTTTTGTTAGATCAAAACAAGACATGGCATAAGTGGGAATAGCTTGGGCCACAGCTTTAATCAACACCTCCTTTCCTGCCTTGGAGAGCATCTTTTCCTGCCAACCTTGAATACGCACACAGATCTTCCTTTTTATATATTCAAAGGCCTTCTTTCGTGATTTGCCAATCGAGACCGGGAGGCCTAGGTATCTCTCACTTTTTGCTTCTGACTCAATGTGCAATTCCAATTTTACCTCCTCCTTGTTTACTTGATTTGTGTTGGGGCTGAACAAAACAGAGGACTTGTCCCTATTAATCATCTGACCCGAGGCTCTTTCATATACATCAAGGATTCTTTGAAGTTCTTTGGCATCCTCTAATCGTGCTCTCATCAGGACAAGGGAGTCGTCAGCAAAGAATAAATGATTGATTCTAGGTGCCGCCTCACACACTTTGATCCCTTCAATTTTCCCATCAGCTTCGGCTTGTTGCAGAATGGCCGAGAGGGCTTCCGCACAGATAATAAACAGATATGGGCTGAGTGGATCCCCTTGCCGGAGTCCCCTCTGTGGAATCACTGCACTGGTGTAGTCATCATTAACCTTAATGCGATATGAGACTGTTGTGACACACAGCATGATCAATTCGATCCACCTCTCATGGAAGCCCAATTTCTCCATCATTTTCCTCAAAAAGGTCCACTCCACCCGGTCATAGGCTTTACTCATGTCCAGTTTTATTGCTGCTAACCCTACATTTCCTCTTTTTCGCTGGTTCAGATAGTGAGTCAGCTCATAGGCTATCAGCACATTATTAGTAATTAGGCGTCCCGGGACAAAGGCACTCTGTGACTGAGAAATAATCTTCGGCAAGATGGACTTCATCCGATTTGCAGCGGTCTTTGAAATCAGCTTGTAGGCCACATTACATAGACTGATCGGCCTAAGGTCTTTGAGCTTTTCCGGTTTATTCACTTTCGGAATCAGCACCACTACTGTATCATTCCAGCCCTGTGGCATGTTACCTCCATTCAACACATTCAGTACCTCCTGTTTCACTTTGTCACCCACTAAAGACCAGAATTTCTTATAAAAAATTGACGGGATTCCGTCGGCCCCCGGAGCTTTCAATTCCCCCATCTCTTGCAGCGCTTCCCATACTTCTTCATTAGTGAAAGGTGCAATCAATATCTCATTCATTTCCTGAGAGACCCGAGATTGCACACACCCAATAACCTCCTCCATCTGCTCACCTGCACTTGACATGAAACGTTTTTGATATTGGTTAGCAATAAAAATTTTTAGGTACTTCCCCGCCACCACAGCTCCTCCCTCCTCCATTAATTTTTCAATACGAGTTTTCCTTCTCCTCTCAGAAGCTTGGGCATGGAAAAATTTTGTATTTCGATCTCCTTGGGTCAGCCATGTAGAATGGGCCCGCTGCTTCCAATAAGTGTGCTGCTGGTCTAGCAGCCTCTCCAGCTTGTAGCGAAGCACGTGCTCTCTATTAATTTGAGCTTGGCTCATGCTTCTACATCGGCAGATCTCCAGCTCCCTCTTTGCAGCTGTTATTCGCTTCTCCAACTCTCCCAAAACACACCTATCCCACTCCCACAAATCACTTAAGAGTTGTTTCTGGATCTCCATCAGCCTTGTCTACCCCTTCTCCAAAGCCTTACACCAAGCTTCCTCCACTTTAGCTGGACCCTCCTCCTCCAACCAATGCGCCTCAAACTTCCTCAGAGTTTCCAATGTTCTCCCCCATTCCTTTCTCTCCCTCCCCCTAGTTCCACGATGATTGGTCTATGATCCGAGTGCCTTGGGTCTCCATTTATTACACGAACCAGAGGAAAGTGAGCCCTCCAGGAACTATTGGCCACCGCTCTATCCAGTCTCTCTTTCACAAAGCTGTCCACCCTATGGTGGTGATTTCTCCAAGTGTAGGTGTCACCCTCGAAACCGAGATCGCATAAGTCACACTCCACAAGAGCCCGGCGGAAATTCTCCATACACCTCTCCGGTCTAGGCGGTCCTCCCACCTTCTCACAGTTGAACATAATCTCGTTGAAATCTCCACAACATAGCCACGGCAGATTGCTTCTATCACGCAAAATTCTTAACAATTTCCAAGTTTTCCCCTTCTCCTCACCCCTTGGCTCACCATAGATCCCAGTAAAACGCCATTCGAACCCAACCTCCTCCTTCACGAAGGCTTCAATATGGTACCTCGACATACTTCCAACAATGATATCAATCTCTTTCCTCCAAAACAAAGCTAGGCCCCCGCTTAGGCCCATACTGTCATTCACAAACATGTTTGGCAAATTAAGGCTCCACCTAAACCTTTCCATCCAACCTGTGCTATGCTTGGTTTCCGATAAGAACAACACATCTGGGGCCTCCTTCTTCTGGACATCCAGAAGACCACGAACTGCCGGGCCATTCCCCAATCCCCAGCAGTTCCAAGCAATAAGTCTCATTGGGCCTGGCGGGATTGCTCAGGCAACCCCGCCAACTCATCATTACCCTCGACTTCCACACCACCAGAAGCCCCTGCTCCTTCGCCTCCTTTGTGCTTTTTCTTTCCTTCCCCTGTGTACTCCCCAACAGTGTCTGGGGCTTGTCTTTTCTTGTTAGCCGCCAGTGTCACCTCACAACTCTTTCCTGCTCTTTCACTCCTTGGTCTGTGCTTGAAAGTCAGCTTCTTTATTGATAATTCAACCCCTGATTTAGCTTCCATTCCACTCCTCCCTTCAACACCTTCCAGCCGAACTATGCCTGAGGCTTGGTTGGTGGCAAACGGGCCTTCAACGTCACCCTGCAGCATACCTGTTTCTTCATCTACTTCCATACCAACCTCAGTTCCGTCCTCCCCTCCTACACTCTGCTGTAAGCCACTACCATCGACCCTTCCTTCCTCCGGGGGTGCAACTCTCAACCCTGTGATCAACGGATCGTCAGATTCCGTTGTGTCCACCGGCGCCTCCTTAGCCTTGCCTACGGACATTGACCGCCCTGAAACACTTTGTTCCCCTGCTGACTTAGACACAGCCCCAAACTCCAATTTTTTGGTATACCTTCGCGCACTAACTTTCCTTTTGGTTTCAGCGGGCTCAGACCATCATCCCTCAACTCATCCTCCACTCCGTCAGCAACCTTGCGAGAGAAGTCGCCACTACCAGTACCCCTCTGTCCAGAACTTTTTCCCCAACTTGTATCTTTTCTATGCTGGTGGCTTCCACCAGAACTACCCCTTCAGACCACCTCCCTTTCCCTTCCTTCTTTCGTGTTGGGTTAACCCTAAGCCACTCCCCATACTGCTTACCCTCCTCTCTCCAAACCCCCTCGTCACACTCCTTCTCCACATGACCCAAGAGGCCGCACGAATAACAGAAATTTGGCAGGAACTCATATTTGAAATTGCACCAGCCCGCTTCCTCTCCATCCCTATCCTCCATGGTGGTTCCCCTAAAAAGGGGTTTGCGGATATCAAGCATTACCTTGAGCCGAAGGAATTCACCCACAGCCATATCATCTTCATCTGTATCTACTTCCAGGAACCGACCCACCTTGTTCCCAATCCGACGAGCCGTCTCCCCATTCATCAGACCAAGTGGAAGATCAAAAACTCTGATCCAAACCGAAACAAAGAAAAACTCTAGGTCTTTCAACCTCTTAGAGTCATCAAAATCCACCACTATTAACAGATCACCTCCAAACTCCCATGGCCCATCCATAATCGCCCTGCGTTTTCCCCCCGGTTGTAGGAAGGTGAACAGACATAAGTTGCTGCCCATCTCCTTACACCGAATACCTTCCCTGGGACACCAGATCCTCCCCACCGATTGCACAATTCCATCAGCATGCCCAGGCTTCGAAGCGAACAGCTTGCCCACCGCCTGTGGAGGTCGTCCAGCATCCCTTGATTTTGCCTGCCGCGCCCCTTTAACAGCCCTCCTTTCTTCCTCCGTGAGTTTCAGCCTGCCCAGCAGACCTTCCAAATCCTCAGCCCCCTTCTTTCTTCCTTTCTCCATCAGCCCCGGGGCCTCCAGCACCACCCCGCCGACGACAAGCAGACAAGGGACCCCGGCCACAAGCCACTCCCGACCCCCTGCTCCCCCAGCCTCGCACTCCCACAGCCACCTGACGCACACCTCCTCCACCTCAGCCTCCGCGCCGCCTCAACCCACAGACACACCCCACCACCAATGCACCCTCCGACCACCAGTCCCGGCACCGTCCTCCACAACCCCGACCACCAGCCGACCCCCGGCTCGATCCCCGCTTCACTTGCCGCGCGCCTACAGGAAACACCCGACCGCCTCCCCAGCTCCTGCCTCCGCGTGACCCACCCCCTCAGGACCTCGCGGGAGCCTCTCCCCTGCCATCAAGAACTTGGGGAAAGGGAGACGCCCTTGAGAGTGCTCTGAATTGAGAAGGATTTGGTGGGTAATTGAGGAAAAACCAAACCGAAACCCTAGCTGGGATGCTAGAGTTCGGACCTTGCTCTGAGTCGCCCGAGTCCCCTGCGGGAGTCAAACGACCAGAGACTGCGGCCCTCCGCGGTGGTGGCGTTTGGACGAGGGGAGGGGTTGTTTCATCCATTTGTTGTCATGGAATCAGATGAGAGCAGATTCAGACCAAGCCAACAAAAGGCCAGTCCCATCCCTGCTTGGTTGGGGCCTAGCCCCATGGCCCATCCTCAATAGCCTATTTTTACACTACATGACCTGATTTTCGGTCAGGTGTAAAATATCAATTACACCCGGTTGTGATTAGGTCTGAAGTTCCATCTATCGCAAATGTGTCTAACATTGTTCATTGTTCATGTGCTGATGTGCATCATATTTTTTTATATATATAATCCTTTGATTTATATTAATAATTCATAGGTTGAGTACATGAGTACCTGACTTTTACATTAAAAATTCTAGACGAACACGTGTTACTATAAGTCCGTGAATTGATGAATGTGTTGACCTTCTTTATCTTCCTCATTGTAGACTTTGTATCTTGCAACGATGTCATGACTGTTTACGATCATGGCAGTGGGAAGTAGATTGTCAGTGATCTCCTTTGATGTGTAGGACAAATATTTTGGTAGCAGTGTTGTTTGTCGAAAGAAAATAAGAGGGGATTTTTCTATACTTGCATGGTGTTGATCACCAGTGTAGGTGTTACAGTCATCGTTCAGGTAGGTCAGTCCGATAAAATCTATTGTCTTCGATACGAGATTGGACAATACATTTATATGCACCCCATCATATTTGAAAACTATCAAGGATGTGGGGGACCCAATGAGAATCACACACGAACGAACAAGTGTATTGCATGTGGGTATCTAGGTTTACAAAAAAAATAGCCTCCCCCATCCACTTATAAGGGGTCTTATTTATAGAGTGGGAGGAAGAGGCGAGTGAAGTTACACGTTTGCCTTCAGATCCTAACTTATTCCTAAGGGTATTTTTGTCTTTCATGCCAAATAGGTCTTGCTGCGTCCGAGGGACTCCAGGGTCGGTCCGCGGACCTCACTCAGGGTTGGCCTCCAGGGTTGACCTTCGGACCCCACCCAAGCATGGCCTATGGACTTTGTCTTGGGTCGGCCCTTGACCTCGTCCAGGGTTTGCCTCCGGACTTCATCTTGGGTCAATTCCCCGAACCTCATCTGAGGTTGGCCTCCGAACTTCATCTTGGATTGGCCCCCAGACCTCGTTCGAGGTTGGCTCCAGACTTCGTCTTGGGTAGGCCCTCTAGACTCGTCCGCGGTTGGCCTCCGGACTTCATCTTGCATTGGCCCTCGGATCTCGTCCAGGTTGGCCTCCGGATCTTGGCCAAGTTGGTCTTCAGGCCCCATCTTGGTTTCTTCCTAGACCCCATCCGATGGATTGATGATCAGATGTTGAGCATTATCATCTTCACCTGGCTTTCTATTGGGGTTAACTTCATCGACACCATGATCAGGTGTCGGTCATCTCCTAGAATACGTAGGAGCCATCGGTGAATAGTTGCCGCCCATGACTGTATAGAGAGTACCCTGACCCTTGGACTTGGCATCGTACTCTTGTCACCAGGTTTGCCAGTCGGAAGCATCGGGCTTACAGAGGCACTTGATCATTATGATCTAGTCAGAACAACTGATTCCTTTGGGAGCATTGTTGACAGGGGCGACGAATCTTCTTTCATCCAGTCGATCTCATCGTTCTCAGTGAGAGGTGAGCTTGAAATGAAAGAGGATGATGACGATGCATCATATTCTATGGCACGGATGCATACGTCCATGTCAAGGTTGGCATAGTCTACCAAGTCGAATCAGTTCTTCTTGTCCCATGTGTCTGCCATGATCACATGAGTGATGACAACAGAGAACAAAGAATGATGAGGATTGCTGAATGAATAAAAACTTCAAGGATTTAGTGCCTTCTTCCCTATGGACAGCGTTAGCTGTCGATGATCAAGTTACCGATATTATGAAATAATATGTAAAAATGGCTAAAATCCTTAGCAGAGAGCAGGAATGCTCTTTATTACTATGAACTAATTACAAGATGCCTTTAACAAGGTGGGAGACTAGCCTTAATTATTTTGAATTGAATGAGATGTTAATTGTCTAATTTCCTCCTTTGAATTGTATCAAATCCTCCTTCTATGTTCTCTTGTCTAGCCTTAAGTACCAATGAAGAGATGTCAATTATCCATCTGGGAAGATGCCTTATGGAACCAGTGCATCTAGTCGGGGAGGTAGTCATTATCAAAGAGAAGATGCTTGATAGTCAGTTGTTCTCAGTGGGAGACAAACATGGGAAACAACCGCATGGTAGTTGTTTGCCAAAGACTCAGGGCCAAAACATTGTGCTGTTTGGAGTGGATAAGGCACATGTTTTATCCACCGCATGGAAAAAAATATCCCAGAATTGGGTCTAGGTTAGGGGCGCAAATGGAACGGATAATTTCCATTTGTCCAACCAACCGAAGACTTGCGGAACGAATATGGAAGTGGTAGATGGGTATCCGGTACTATCCATGTCCGACTCCGAGGAAAAATATGGAATAGGATACATGATAAGTGATATCCGTCTACATATATCCGTATGTTAAGTGATATGAGAAAGTCTGTTGTGACTTCACCTAGGAATAAGATAACATATAGGCAGACTGTCACATTTAAACAGGTGAGAGTACTGTGTGTTCTTCCTTCAACATCTCAGTAATTAATCTCTCCATGTTCGTTTTGATTGTACCATACTGTCCAATGTTCTGGGCAAAGAAGCGGATAATTTTCATCTGACTGACCATCCGAAAGATTATGGAATGGATACAGAATAGAGAAATGGATATCCGGTATTATTCGTGTTGGACTCTAACTCCGAGAAAAAACATGGAATAGGATACAGGATAAACGATATCCATCCATATTTGCTCCGATTACACCCCTAGTCTAGGTACCAGTTCACAAAATATTCGAGCAGTCATCTGGTCGGGCAACACACATAGTGTTTCTTTGATCAAGGTACTTGGAGAGCAACTTCTGGAGATTTACAACCACGGGGTCTCTTGTTCTTAATTAAACATTAAAGTCATAGTTAGGGATTTGTTCAATCCTCACCACCTGGTGCGACTGTGGCTGGGGCGGGGGCCCTGTGCGGCAGTGTCGGGGGTAGCTCCTGAGAGCGCTACCCATAGGAGGAAAGGAGAGAGGTACTTGGGAGACATTGCGGAAGATGGTGAGAGCCCAGCAGAACGTGAGGAACGGATGGAAGAGAAAAAGACAATGAGTAAGTTAGGAAGAGAGGGTAGAGGAAGAATAGGTGAGAGAGTAAAATGTTAAAGAAGGTAAGGAATTTGGAAAGGACCCACGCGGACGGGCCCGTGGTCCCCACACACATGGCTCTTGTTGCCTAGTCACACTAGTAGGGAGGTTGTTGGTTGGACATAGGTCCCACCTCTCACTGTTGGCTTTACTCAGCTTTATTGTGAGTGCGCAAATGGTTAGATGGAAGAATTAGGTGCTTAAAGTCATCTCAAGTCTAGTGATCTTGACAAGTGTTGGCTGGATTGGAAAATACGGACTCGAACCTAGAGGCCTCTAGGAGCCAAGCGTGGACGAACTGGAGCGATGCCTAGTTTGAAGAGTCCTAGATGTGGTCTGGAGGAGTTCAGAGAGGGTCCGAGGATGGAGTCAATGGAGTGGCGTGCGCGAATGGGGCTGAGGTGGCGTGCATGGGGGAAGGCCGGAGTGGCACACGTGGACAAGGCCGGGCGGAGTGTGGAGGCAACCCGGGGTGGGGCTCAGAGCGCAGCGTTCCCCTTCGTAGGCATCATGACTTCTTGTCCGAGTCTCTGTGGATGACGCCAACTGTCATTGATATAAGATCGGACAATACATTTATATGCACCCTCAGTTAGATTCAAAGACCGCCGAGGATACGAGGAGACCTAACGAGAATCACACATGAATAAACAAGTGTATTGCATGTAGGTATCTAGGGTTACAAAAAAGGCCTCCCCCATCCACTTACAAGAGGTTATATTTATAGAGTGGGAGAAGGAGATGAGTAAAGTTACAAGTTAACACTCAGGGCCTAGCTTATTCCTAAGGGTATTTTCGCTGTTCACACCAAGTGGGTCCCACCATGTCTGAGAGACTCCTAGTTGGTACGCAGACCTCGCTCAGGATTGGCCTCTGGGGTCAACCTCTAGACCCACTCGAGGTTGGCTTGCAGACTTCATCTTGAGTTGACCCCCGGACCTTGTCTGGGATGGGCCTCCGGACTTCGTCTTGGGTAGGCGTCCAAGCCTTATTCTGAGTTAGCCTCCAGACTTCCCGTTAATTAGCTTCCATTCCGCATGCACATTCTAGCTAGTTTAGTACGTAGTTAGCTCATACATGACGACTCCAGCTAATTTAGTACGTAGTTAGCTCATACATGACGACTCCCAGTTTCTTAACACGCAAAACGAACGAACTTAACCGCGTAATTTGGATTATTACAAGCAGATGAGTTAAGTAGTACTAGCTGTTGTTGACTCATTCTTGGATGGAACAGAGCGAGAAGAATTGGGCTTACAGTATACAGATCAATCATCGTAATGCGCAAGTCAATGCCTGGACGTTGCAATCATGTGCTTGCGATCGTTAGAACATGGATTTCATTTCATATAATTGAAATGCGTTAATTATGTCATGCATATAGACTATCTAGAGGGGTACTTTCGGTTCTAAAGGAAGAAAAGGAAAGACAACGGTAGTGTATAGATAGCCAACATTTTATTTTAAAAAAAAGCCCATACACATTATGTGTTTTTCTAGTGGTGTACTTATTAAGCTTGCCCCTAACATTTCCATTACAATTGGATGGTCAGAATGACAGGAACATATGATTTCTGCAGCTAGCTAGGTCAAGACTATTAAGGAAATACTTATCTTTTTCAGGGAAAAAATAATGGTTGAGTTTTACTCTCTCTCTCTCTCTCTCTCTCTCTCTCTCTAAGCTGAGTTTTCCTTCCCCCCCCCCCCCCCATAGCGATGGTTGAGATGGTTGAAATTACTTATGTCAGTTTCTCCAATATTTGCAAAGCCATAACGTCGTCTTCTCTAAAAACAAGGCATCTCTTCTTGTATAATATAAGCTCTAAAATTGCCGACCGACATGGAATTACAACTGGCACGTTAGCGCCGGCTGCTTCTGAATGTGATCTTTCTCCGATCCACTCTTCCAATCAAGTAGAGTAATTAAAATTTAAGTAAACTAATCCAGACACCTTGTGTAATACTATCTAATTAGCAACTAGAAATGGATTAATTCACGTTTCTACATTAACAGATCATTTGGTCTGATCAATCGGTTGCTCAATCTTCCAACGCATACAGTAGACGAACATGCAGAGAGCAGGGTTTCAAATTTTCAACCACTAGATGTTCACATTAATTAACGTGTGTGGTGTGGAAACAATTAGCTCCAGTTAGTTGCGCTGAGAATCTATCTAATCATACGACCAGGCCGGAGAAAAAAAATGAAACGGAGATAACTAACTTAAACTAATTAACAAAGGCCTGAAGCATCAATGAATCATGATGATGTGATTATTCCAACGCCAAAGTCAAAGGCTTCGGAGCTTAGCTTAATCAGCTAGCTAATTAACCCCGTGATGCGTCGATCGATCGATCTGCATGTGCTTGGATCGAACACGGATTGCGTGTTCTGACACAAGACAAGACCATCATTCCTCTAATCCTCTCTACCTGTAGTGATTAATTAACTCTCGCTCCTCCAATTATTAACCTGCACTTCCTCCTCTATATAAGCACTGGCCTCGATCAGCACGATCATCATCATCGCTCAAAGCAAACGGTTTCCTTTGCCGCTTCGCCTTCACTCCCTCACTTCTCATTCCCAAGCATTGCCATGGACATGGCTAAGTCTCTACTTCTGTGCACCGTCCTTGCGGTGTGCCTCGCACTAGGCGCGGCCGATTGGTCTCCGGCCACCGCCACGTTCTACGGCGGAAGCGACGGCTCCGGCACCATGGGTAAGCTAGCATGCATTTCCCTTCTACCCCATTGACATATGCTTTGCAAGAATCATGTACGCATTGCTATGTACGCACGTAGTTGCGTAGCTGACGTGCATGCATGTGTACGATCAGGTGGCGCGTGCGGGTACAGCAACCTGTACGACCAGGGTTACGGCATCAACAACGCGGCGCTGAGCACGGCGCTGTTCAACGACGGCGCGTCGTGCGGGCAGTGCTACCTCATCATCTGCGACACCAGCAAGTCGCAGTGGTGCAAGCCAGGCACCGCTGTCACTGTCACGGCGACCAACCTCTGCCCGCCCAACTGGGCGCTCCCCAGCGACAACGGCGGCTGGTGCAACCCGCCGCGGCAGCACTTGTTGGGAATAATCCCACATTGGTTGTGGAAGAGGAGAAAGCACAACTTATAAGTGTGGGGGAGCCCCCACCCATTGGACTAGTCTTTTGGGGGGAGAAGGCCCAGTACCACTTATAAGGTTGTTGCTCCGTTGCTCCGTGGGCTTGGTTGTGTTCCGCCCATGTGGACCTGTGGCCCGGGGAGTAAAAACCCGGCTGGACCTAGGTATGCGGCCAGGTCCAGATCTCACATTTGGTATCAGAGCCTAGGCGCCTAACACCTCCTTGGACCTCATGGTTGTAGATGTGTCCAACCAATGTGTGAGGGGGAGATTGTTGGGAATAATCCCACATTGGTTGTGGAAGAGGAGAAAGCACAACTTATAAGTGTGGGGGAGCCCCCACCCATTGGACTAGTCTTTTGGGGGGAGAAGGCCCAGTACCACTTATAAGGTTGTTGCTCCGTTGCTCCGTGGGCTTGGTTGTGTTCCGCCCATGTGGACCTGTGGCCCGGGGAGTAAAAACCCGGCTGGACCTAGGTATGCGGCCAGGTCCAGATCTCACATTTATTGTTGGAATAGTCCCACATTGGTTGTGGAAGGGCAAAGGACCTAATTTAAAAGTGGGGGAGTCCCTCACCTCATTGGCTAGCTTTTGGGGTGAGAAGGCCCTTATGATCCAACAAGTGGTATCAGAGCCCGGTTCTAACATCTCTGGCCCAATGGATACTAGTGTGTGAACGCCTGATGGACTGTGACCCTGAGGGACCGTCGGTGTACGGTGAAGGGACCCTGAGGGACCGTCGGTGTACGGTGAAGGGGCGGTGAAGGGCTGAGGGACACCAATGTGTGAAGGGGGAGATTGTTGGAATAGTCCCACATTGGTTGTGGAAGGGCAAAGGACCTAATTTAAAAGTGGGGGAGTCCCTCACCTCATTGGCTAGCTTTTGGGGTGAGAAGGCCCTTATGATCCAACAGCACTTCGACATGTCGCAGCCGGCCTGGGAGCAGATCGGCATCTACCGCGCCGGCATCGTGCCCGTGCTCTACCAGCGGGTCAAGTGCTGGCGCCAGGGCGGGGTGCGGTTCACCATCGCCGGGTTCAACTACTTCGAGCTCGTGCTCATCACCAACGTCGCCGGCAGCGGCTCGGTGGCCAGCGCGTGGATCAAGGGGACCAACACGGCGTGGATGCAGATGTCCAGGAACTGGGGCGCAAATTGGCAGTCCCTCGCCGGGCTCGCCGGACAGGCGCTCAGCTTCGCCGTGACGACCACCGGCGGGCAGTACCTGCAATTCCAGAACGTCGCTCCGGCGTGGTGGCAGTTCGGCCAGACATTCACCACCTACCAACAGTTCGACTACTAAACGTGGCCGTCGTCACCAACGACGAGGCCGTGCCCGTGCATCTCTTCGTTGTCGGATTAATGGCTGGATCGTGCGTGCTCGTGATTTGGACGGAGCTGCACCTGCCATTGCATACTTGGTGGCCCGCATGGATGTCTCATATGTGATGCTCCGACTGCATGCAGGAGGTGCGCGACGATGTGTCATTAATTTCTCCTCCTCGTTGATGCTTTTTTCTTGCATTACTTTTTCCTTAATTTGTCTCTTTTTAAATTATTGATTGCGGTCGTCTATGCATGTAAATCTTTATATGAGATAATGAAAATTTGTTATCGATACCCTTTGTCATTTTTGATCAAGTGAAAGAAATGATATGATAACATCCTAGAATGGGTGCAGTAGATTTGTCTCAGAAATGGAACATTTTGTGATTACATTTGCCGTATAAAAGTTATATGAGCACGTAGATTCGGTTCTAATTAAAAGCAAGCTTTCATAGATAGTATTACTATTTCACTAGGCACTCCAAATATATTAGAATGTAAAATAGTGATTGTAAGTTTCATTTCTAATTTAGACTGCACTAATGTCCAAAACATCAACCTTTTTTTTTTACCAGTGGAGTGTACCATCTTGCATCCATAGCTTTAGTTCTAATAAACTTATGATGTATAGTAAATGTGATACTCAAAACATTTTAATCCCTCAACTTTGAGAGCACATAAGTCCAGATCAAACCGACAGCCCTCCCAACATTGTACTCGGTGGTGGAGCCAGAATTTGGTTATGCTCTGAACTCAGTGGTAGAATAATCTAGACTATCTGGGTTGGACCATGAAAATGTTACCTAGGCTGAACTAAATTTACCGGGGCTATACATTAGATATTTTTCCACACCCTGAACTGAACCCTACCCTGCCCGAGGTGTGGCTCCGCCCCTGGTTGTACAAAGCAAGTTTGTCTCTGTCACCAGTAAACAGTATGATATAACATGAAATTTTAAAATTCAAAATTTACAGTATAAGGGATTACCAAAAAATGATGGCCAATTACTTGCAGGTATTTTTAAACGAATTATGGGGGGAATACATTAACACACCTAATAGGCCAGAATTAAGTAAAGGTTGTTTTTCAAAACCTTGGAATTAAACTTAGAATTAATGTCAGAGGCTTTTGAAATTAATTTTACATGGGTAATCAGCACAATAATTTGATTACCATTATTTTATGCTAACCATACAATTAAATCTAAGTTTGGACGAAATTGCCACGTGAAACGCTGATTTGTCCCTCATGACAATAGATTGATTGAAGGGAATTTAAATTTCATGATGCGTTTTATATAATTTTTGTGAGTTAACCCTTGATATTGTTATGTTCGGAATCAAATCACCCCTAGTACCATGAAACTAGAACTCCCTCTGTTATGAGCCTGCTACAGTACTACTGCACTGCAGCAAGGCATTGTAGCACTGGCACTGTCGCGCGGTCTGCGCCGTTAGATTCTGATATGGTGGTTAAGAGATGATCCTAATGCAGAGAACTACGTATCCTCTGCATTTAGTCCTCTAATTGAACTAGAGTTGTAGTAGTTCGAGTTTTAGAGATGTATCTGATATAAAACGAGTGGTTAAAATATGAAATGATCGCTGTAAAATTAAATGAGCTGTAGAAGATTCAAGAAAATTCCCAGCAGGTTTGATTCAAATGGACAACTAATTAATTCTTTTTTATGCGAGGAAAATGGACAATCGATTCGATACATATACCACTCAAAACAACTCAACCGACAATGGGATGTACATACACAAATATTAACCGAAGCAAATCAACTCAGAGAAATCCCAATTACAGATCAAAATCCAGATCACCCCACATTACACACCCCATTAGGTCAACTGATCAATTAATTTATCAGGGCGCCAGCTAGGCATGCATGCGCACGCATATGCACCATCACAGTTAATGGTCAAACTGGTAGTTGCTGGCGAACGTCATGCCGAACTCCCACCACGCCGGCACAACGTTGTTGATGTACAGCGTCTGGCCGCCGGTGGAGGTGACCATGAAGGAGAGCGCCTGCCCGACGAGCGCCGAGTTGCACTGCCAGTTGGCGCCCCAGTTCCTCGTCAGCGGGATCCACCCGGTGTTGGTCCCCTTCACCGACATCGCCCGGATCGACCCGCTGCCGGCGACGTTGGTGATGAGCACCAGCTCGAAGAAGTTGAACCCGGAGATGGCGAACCTCAACCCTCCCTGCCTCCAGCACGTCACCCTGCACGATCACATCGGCCGCAAAAACTCTCAGTTACGAGGCTCTAATTGGCGTTGCGGTGTTGTGCTGTGCTGTAAGGCGCGAAACTAATGCATGGGTGCGTGTGAGTTGGTCTTACTGTTGGTAGAGGACGGGGATGATGCCGGCGCGGTAGATGCCGATGTGCTCCCAGGCGGGCTGGGACATGTCGAAGTGGGGGCGGGGCGGGTTGCACCAGCCGCCGTTGTTGTTGGGGAGGGCCCAGTTGGGTGGGCAGAGGTTGGTGGCGGTGACGGTGACGGCGGTGCCCGGCTTGCACCACTGCGACTGGCTGGTGTCGCACATGATGAGGTAGCACTGCCCGCACGACGCGCCATCGTTGAACAGCACCCTGCTCAGCGCCGCGTTGTACACACCGTAACCCTGCGTGTACAGGTTCCCGTACCCGCACGCGCCACCTGCATGCGAGAATTTTAAGAAAACCTGGAGCTTTGGGAACTGCATGCATGCAGTGCGCGAGAGTGTGAAGGTACATGTTCCACGCATATGTATACGTACCCATCGTGCCGGAGGCGTCATTCCCGCCGTAGAACGTCGCCGTCCCCTTGCTCCAGTCCGCCGTTGCCGACGCGACGCAGAGCGCGAGAACGGCGAAGAACTTGAGCGTTGCCGTGCCCATCTCGGCCGCAGAACGTTGCAGACCGTAGAATGCAGAAGACAAGAGAAGCTAGCTAGCTAGTTTGGTGGATCAATGGCGGATTATGGCCGTGCTTATATAACAGCAGGAAGAAACAGGATTAACTTACAGGGGGTGATATGAATGATGGTCGTTGGCAGGGAATATAGGGCACTGATTGATTTGAGATTGCATGATATCCCAGTGCTAGCTAAGCTCACATGCATGCAGAGCGCCATGTCAAAGCCTCGAAACTAAATAATAATCTGCAGGGATAGAATTCTGCGTTGGATATATGACGAATGATTCTGCTCTTCCTCCGGAATTCCATTCCTTTCAACACCACTTGCAGCAGCTAAGCAGAGATTATGCTGCCTCCTGCATGTGCCCGGCCGCTTGGGAGCGGAGGGGACTACATAATTAGTGCTAGCTTGCGCTGTAATGTGGAATGGGCGCTCCCAAATGCAGACTTAACAAGTGCTCGGAAGAATTAGTCAGCGGGATAAAGAAACGCAGGACCCACATGAGGCCACGAGAGGGCCAGCGGCGTAGGCACATCACATGGATTACGGTTGGGATGTACGTATGTACGAGGCCGGTCAGCGCTATCGATCGCGGCGGCCGTACATGCTCCCATCGTCGCCGTTAATCCAGCTGGCTAGCAGGGGTTTCTGGTCTGGTTATTGCCGTACTCCAGATTTCAGAGTTTGGTAGAGTCATCTCGTCAAGAACGGCCTTAATATTTTGAATATTTGGCTCCTTCGAAAGTCGAAATGAATGGAATGGTTTTTTAAAATGGATTTTATAAATGACTTCCTAATTCTAAACCGTGTGCACCATCCGTATCAGCGTTTCTATCATTCGCTGCTATATCAAAAAACGCAGACAAAAACTACCAGCCGTAACCAAAATAAACAGAGCCAGCGAAGGAGGATCGTTCGTTAAGAACAGAGCATACGGGCGCGGGGTGGGGCGTACTTGTTGGCCAGGGCCATCGGCCATGAGTGTGGGTCGACTGTGCGTCAGTGGGCTCGGCTCAGGGGAGGGTAGGTAAATGGGCCCAAATCACACTGTCCGCGTAGTGGACTGCTCCGTGGAACTAGTGGCCCGTAGGTATGCCAGGTAATGGGTCAAGGCCTAGTCCGAACCCCATCCCAGCCCCATATGTTTGGGGATGGCCCTAATCCTCGTCTAGCCCACTACTTACTCTTTCCACCCAATTCGGCCTGACCCATTAAGCAATAGAATCCTAATCCTATCTTGACCCATTCTAAATCCTTGGGCCAGCCCGTTAAGTCTGAAGCAAGTAAGCAGGTGGGTTGGACGAGTATAGTTCTCTATCATACTATATATTTCTCTGTCATAGATTGTGACACAGCGTGGAATCATAGCAAAAAATGCAGGTAGCTCTAATCTTTCTCATGACTGTGGGCCTATGGCTCTCAGGATTTCTTGAACAAGGAAAAAGTATAGGATCTGTGGGGACCCCAGGCGCGGGAGCGCCCGTAGTCACCGCATGTGTTCTGTATTAGTCCCATGATCAGTAGCTAGTACACGTATTCACATCATTGTGATCATATCTATACACATTGCATATAAATAGCTTACAAGAAAGGGATAATATTATTTATGCGAGGCATAATAAGAATACATACACAAAAGACCGACTGGCCAAAAGACCAACAGAGTCTCGAACAAAAGCACTGGAAGTCTAATAAACACAAGTATCCAGTGATGTGCCATTATAACCCACAGACAACCGACTGGAGTCAAACCCTAGAAAGATCCCTCGTCGAATTCCCCGGTGCCAAGGGTGAAATATGCATCGTCGGGCAAGAGATCTTCATTCTTTGATCAATTTAAGCAGGGTTGAGTACATTGCGTACTCAGCAAGACTTGTATAGTATATCATAGAATTTACATATATTTCTACACTAAATTATTTTCAGCATGAGGCAGGTTTCATTTTGCAATGACTTTAGGTAATAATTTGCAAGCGAAGTTGTAAAGAGCTAGCATTTGACATGTAATGAAATAACATTTACATAAATCCCATAACAGTAGATCAAAATCATTTGTAGCCCTCCTCGACTGTGAACATTTGCACAATTCCCACTCATGTGCATGGCACACGATTAGACGTTCATGCTATCCCATATGTTCAATGAAATAGTTTTGAAAAGAAAAACTATAACATTTGTAGCTACATCTAAGCTTGCTCATGACCGCGAGCATAGCTATTGAAAGAGTTTTTAAAGCTCTACAGAGGTTGTATAGCTTTACACACATGAGATAATCAATTATTACTGTCGGCAACTTCATGCTTCCTTTAGCGTATGACGAAAGTTGATTATCTTAAAGTCTTTAGATTATCTAGTCCTAACCTTGCACCAGCTCGAATGAACATTGACTCTCTCTTAGGTACACACCTAAGAAAGCATTTGAATCCTCCTTAGGTACACCCCTAGGTGAAGACCCTCAATTAGGTCCATCCCCTAAGTGGGCATTCATCGTTGCTTAAAAGCCTTGGCCCGAGTACCTTGGTGTCAAGGGCCCCTACGAGCAAACCTAACCGGAGTGCCCTTACTACTTCTGTGCCTACCACAATGCAAGGCTAGACCTAGACAACTTAATGAGCTAAATGTCAGAGCCCATATAGTACATGTGGTCATACGGTGTGATTTAGATGTGCAGCAATAGCGTTTAGTCCTTAATTGACCCAGGCGAGAATCTCCCCCTATATACATGCGAGATTCTCTCTCGTGTGAGATTCTCTCTCACATTTGACAGATTATCATATGGCTCACCCACGTTCAAAAACTAGGTTTTTATTTTATTTGATACCAAAGTAACAGATATTCCCCCCACTAGTGCAACATTTTTTAAACCATCATACCTATGTGAAGGTTTTGTTCGAAATTCAAACTTATCAGAAACTAGTGCTTGTCTAAACATCTAGACCATATATCTAAGTAGTATTCCCAATTGACAGTATACATTGTCTAAACCATATCCTAGAGGTTACAACAGTGCGGGTATCAAGTTTTCAAGGAGGTTCAATGCATAAGAGTGGTCGTAACTACCATTGCCCATAGTATAGTAGTTTAACAGAACATACACGTATGCATAGTAGATTTTTCAAACAATATACAATAATTGAAATACTGGAATCAACATGGTCAAAGGGGGTGCTTGCCTTGTTCCATTGCTCAGAGAATGTTTTGGATGCGTTCTCGGCGTCGTCTGACATGGAGTCGTCTAACTGCTAAATAAATCCAGATAAAGGCAAATAAGAGCCAAACAAATAGAGACAAGACTCAAATGTTTTTTTAATTCAGAAAGATATTGTCTTTATAAAAATTTAGAAACAAAGATTATTAATTTGGAGTTCGTATGCAAAAGTTATAAGCGTTTGAGTTTTAGCTTATTTGAGTTATTCCTTCTCGATGAGTACAGAGCTATTTATGACTACAAACTCCACACACTTCGAGTACCGTTCCACTAACCATGGCATTTCGAGTACAAAGGTCTTTGTCCTACCGTAACTTCGGTGGAAGACGATTGCTGCCAGCGGGGCAATCACATCAGCAAGCGAAGAGAGATGGCCTGACGGGATTGTTTGGGTATACACTCGACATGCAAAGTGTTTAGGAGCTGTGTTCGAGTTGTTCGAGTACTCGTCTATAACAGTCAGAGCATTCGAGTGGTCGTAAGACTGTGTTGTCATAGAAGGAGTTGTGTGTTTGTGGTCATAAGAGCTTGTAGTCTTTAGTTAGCATAGAGCAAAGGGGAGGCACGGGGCTGAGCCACTTCGGCACGGTGCAGGTGGGAGACATGATGAGATGGGAGCACAGGGTAGGGGTTGTCAGTAGAGTGGAGAAACAATGGGCATGGTATTCAAAATGATGAGCATTGCATCAAAATTGTGGTCTGTGCTCATGCAGGTTGGAGGTGGAAGAAGGTCTCTGTGCTCGAGTTCCTATGGCGATTGGACGTTGTATGAACAGCAACTGATAATCGAACAGTGTTCAAGTAGCTACGGAGATCGTGTCAATTAATCGAAGTAGTCTATGAGCAAGCGGTTGAAGTCGACATGTGGTCGTAAATGACTACAAGTGGTCGTAAATGACTGCAAGTGGTTGTAATTAAGGGAGAGGGAAAGAGGTGAGGTAAGCTTAGAGGTTTGAGCACTTTAGTCACTCATCAGATGCACTTGAAGGATTTGAGGAAATTCTTTTCGGATGGTGCGGATGCTTAGGTAGATTTTTAGAGTTTTATTTCTCTCGATAAAACATATCTGAGAAGATTTCTCCCCAAGTTTAAGTATACTTATTTGATTTGGATTCGATCTGATGTATATTTTATGCACTTTTGATTTTCAAAAATCAAATTTTTCCAAAGAAACTCTAATGAAAACCAAGGGAGAACAAATGCATGTAGGAATTAAGTTACCCACAATTTTTTATTCCTTAGGATTTTTAGGATGTTACAGAATCACCCTTACAATTTACAATTTACGAGTCTCAATGACCCTCCTGAAACTGTAGAGAACTAAATGAAAACACAGAGCATAATAGCATGTGCCGATGAATCTGCTAGGAACTTAGTAGATATAGGTTCATACAACCTGTATTGTTACATATTTGTAAAGAAGAACATGAAATGTATAGGTTGGATAAAACAACAAGAAAACATATTTTGCAAAAGAAACCATAGCCCAAAAGGGTCAACCTTACATATTAACTAGGCTTTCTTCCACAAGAAATGGTATAGGAACTAGGCGACAAGGAACAAAAGCATAGCCGTGTAACATCAGCAAAAGATGATCTGACCCAAACCATCTAACCTGAGGAATTCCCACACGTCATATGTCAAAGGACTAAAACTAGTTCTAAATGCTTATAAATGAAATGAACCATTGTTGTTTCTTATACTGACTAGTTCCTATCTTCAATTGCTTCTTAGTCTCAGCCCAATCAATTCCTACCAACAATGCAAGGAAATTTAGAAGCTCATCTGCTATATTGTATACATTGTACACATAATCATTAAAATACAACATTGCAGAGTGGCCGAAACAGTTTCTAATTGAATAAGTTTTGTTGATGAAAGTTCGAGAACATATCTCCTTAAGTGGTTTAAAATCATGAAAGTTTATATATATACTTCATCATATAAAAATTTCTGAAAAAGTGTAAACTTTTTAAGGATTACTTCATCCATAGCAGCCACTTGTACATGATAAGCATTTTAGACACATACCCCCCATAAGGCTCTAATCCACTCATCAACCCAATGTTCAAGACTTGAAACGATCAGGTTTCATATGCAGCTAACGCACAAAAGACATGTGGCTGTTAATTGGTAAAAGCTCCACGTCGTTCTCACTACAGCATTCAAAAAGGGAGAGCACAAGGAAAAGCAAGTAGTTAACTCCCTTAATACTAATTCTCCAACGATCACAAATAATCCCTTTAGCTAAAATATGGTTTTAAACCCAATTGCTCTTTTCAATCCTAGATAATAAATCTAAGGCATCAAGTTTAGACACTTCCCATGATCTAATTAGTTCCACCAAGTATAATAATGTATTCATTCTCCATGATCTAGTCTATCCACAAATATGGCACCCTTTAGATTTATTCATAATCAATTGGTATCTACAAATATAACTTTTTATCTCAATTCACCCTAATATTACCCCAATCTTGTCAAATCCAAATATATCATGCTAACAACAATTCTTCAGATTACCTAACTCATCCACTGATTATGACAGTTTTTTTGACAAGAGTACTTTCCATAAATTTGTGATCTTCCATATATTCTTGGTCCTCAATTATTTTCCAAGCTTGGACTGTGATGGAAGAATTACAGCTTGCACTATCTGAAGTAGCCATGGGGTTAGCACAAGGTAAGAGAGAAGTAGCATAGATAAGAGATCAAGGGAATGACTAAACAACATCCCAAAAAAACACATTAGAGAGAAGCAAACAACGACTAGGATAAACTTAGCTCGAAATCAAAATAGTTTTTAAGGATAACTGTACTACATGTACACAAAGTCTTGGTATAGAGCACCTAGTACACTAAATGGTAACATATAAGCGTTCTAAAATCATATGGCTAAAGAATACTCCTCATTCCATCATGATGATGCGCTTCTCCGGGTGCTTCTCAGACTCGATCTCACTAATCTATCTATGGAAATTACAAAGGAGAGTGGATCCGATTACCATTCCAAAAAGTGAATAAGCAGATAGATACGAAAGAATGCCCTGACGAAGGTAAGGATTGAAAAAACATAAAAGATGAGGATAGCACATTATTAAAATTTTTATTTTATAAAATAATTTGGAAGCTTTTCTAATAACGACCATTCTAACTAAACTTTGAATCTGAACCCTCTGTGTATTACTGCACTAGTCCTAAATCAAAGCTAGTGCACACAGTCAAACAATGATGATTACATAACCAACAACACTTTATTATAATAAAATAGAGTACATGCCTTATGGCCACTTTATTACAACTGAGGTTACAAGACCTCTCAAACTTACGAAACCCAGCGGAAGTAAAATAAAAACCTGATGATGACCCTTCAAAACACCATGGGCAATTGACTGGGGAAGCGCAACCTAGTACTCTGAGAAACCTTCGTCGAATCCACACGTGAAGTAGTTGTAATCTCCTTCTTGACCTTCATAATCCTCTGAGAGTTGTTTTGAGTGTAGCATATGAGTACATAAAGTACTCCACAAAGTCTTGGAAAAATGCAGTAGATACAAGGCTTAACAAAGAAGGATAATATGGTTCTTTTTGCACAAAGCAGCATTGTATTTCAAATACTATAATAAATTCTCAAAAGCATCAATTTAACAAAGTAATTGCAATAACTAAACTAAATAAATTTTCTAGTGAAGGTTCCAACCATCAACACTAGTAAACAGGCTGTAACCGCCAAGGTTCAAGACTACGGGTTCCATCCACCCGCACTGGCTCCATCCGCCAGGACACACTCCCGAGAGTTCCATCCACTACCGAGTTCCCAAAACATTTACTTTTGAAAACAAAACCAAAAGTCTACAATGTGAAAGCGCACATCGCCTGCCCTTAACTGTGCACAAGGCTATTCGAATAGTTTTGCACTCTACAGAGGTTGTACAACTTTACCCATAAGAGGGCATTCTAAAATAAACAAATATCATAATAATCTCAATACTGAGACAAAGAAAGCCTAGGCTGATAAAGGTACATGGTTGTCAATGTCAAAGAGGGCATAACAATTACCAGTTTAACTATTATCCTTAAAACAGAAGTTATCATTTTATGTGACATAGCAATGCATTTAAATTTGAAATAATAAAAGGATTTTGGAAAACATAAGTACCAGATGATCGAAGGAGACTTGCCTTCTTGCACATTGTCTGGACCTTCCTACTGTGGATCGGAAAACTCTTCTGCGATATCGTGTTCTTCGTGTCAAAATGTGAAACCCAAATAAATAAATAAATAAACACAAACAAAGTTAAAAAATGCAAAATATATATACTGGAAGGAGGTTTATGATTCTAGATGAATTTAGAAATTAGAACAGGTTCAAACAGAGCTAGGATGAAGAAATACGGGCTTTTGGAAGTGTTTTTGTCGTTGTCGGAGGTGGTTGGCTCTACAGAGAGTGATCGGAAGCTACCGAGTGATCAAAAGGCTATGGTAGCAGTCAAAAGTCGAAGGTTAAATGTGGTCAAATGGCTCTGTGTTTTCTTGGCCACTGAGTGGCCGAAAAAGCTTAATATCTGGTCAGAAGTTCAGAGAAGGGTGGAATGATTGAAAATGGCGGCGGTCGGAGGTTTAAAGTGATAGTGGTCGTAATAGCAAGCGGTCGGAAGTGACTGTAATCGAAAGCGACTATGGCTGAAATGATTAGAGGGTCTGGAGAGGTTAGAGAGATTGAACGGTTCGGAGTAGTCGAAGGAATGGGACTATGTGGAGTGGTCAAAAGAATCGATTGGCTTGGAGTGGTCGAAGGAATCGATTGGTTCAGCTGGTCAAAGGAATCAGACGGTTCAGGGAGGTCGGAGTGATCAAATGGCTTGGAAGGGTCGAAGTCGGTGGCTACCGTAGTCGGAGGAATATGGAGAAAGTTGGTGTACCTCAGCATAGCCTTCAGGTGGTCAAAAATCGAAAACTCTATAGAGTGGTCAGTGGGGTCGGAAATTATACGTGGTCAGAGTAGTTATAGTGGGCAGATCTATATGTGGTCAAAACCAACGAGAATTGTTGGACTACCAGAGTGGTCATAGCCAACGAGATTGTCGTAACCGACCAGGGCGATCATAACACTGATGGTGATCAGGAGGCTAAGAGTAGTTGAAAGGCTTTTATGTGGTCGAGGGATAGAACATGGTCAAAGGATAGAACATGGTCAAAGGATAGAACATAGTTGAAGGCGGCTGACCTCCTACAATGTTTTAAATATTTGTAGAAATTTTTTATTTTCCTATAAATGTATAAATTAAAATTGTTTCATAGAACATCCTTTGATAAGCATGATATATTGCACAATAACACAAATGACCATGGGTGTAACAATGATAGCTTACTACATTGCATCAAAGAAACAAATATAAGTATTGTTCATATCATTACATAACATACATAACGATTTGGTTTAGAATTCAAGTCTTTAAGATCAAATATTACAAATTTTTCATCTAAGAATCTGAAATATATCAGTCTAAAAAGAATCTAAAATATATATAATCTCTACTACTTAAAAAGAAAAAAAATTGATGATAGTGGTTCACCACCATCTCCTGGTGGTTTATCTGCCATCTACCTCTCATAAAATAAAATGTGCTGACATGTGGGCCACATCGGCTGGTGGAATTTTCCTCCCCTTGGCCATAGATTTCTTTCCGCATCCCCAAGCTCTCCATTAGTCACGCACCTTGTTGGCTCTGCATGGTTCACATACTTCTAATAAACATATCCCAAGTCTTGCACTAGAATCATATCTTTTATCCTCGTTGTACCCCTCTGTTATGCTTCAAAATACTGGTTTGAAGATCCCAAGGTGTTTGCCATGGTTAATCAAGGAAACCAATGTGTTATAGATCACTCCAATTGAAGCAGCGCATAACATGATCTATTAGAGGGATGTGGAATTCGGAATTTGACATGCAGCGAGAGTTGCATGAGGGACGGGCACTAGCAGAGGGTGGCACGGCACGACGCGACCTAGCTCACCATCAATCCAACCACAGGATGACGATCATATGTTCACGATGTGGCCATGCTCTCGATCAAGGGTAGGTGTGTGCCGTGCACAACTTCTGGGAGCTAGCCGTAGGCTGCTATTTTGCTGTGACACGCCCATGCTGAGCTCTCGCCAGGGAGCCACTGACCCTTGCTGTGGAACCACGACGATCTCACCGAGTGAGTTCTTTTCAGATCTTTACTGTTTCAGGGCAGCCGCTCCGAAGGAATTGTCATAGGAGGATTAAAGACAATCATGCTCCCAATGTACAAGGATGCCTGGCACCTGCTCATTAGCCACTTCCACCTCTTGAAGAAGACGCTGCAACAATCGCACTCGCTTGTGCACACGATGCCCTCGCATGCATATGGTTGTTCCTATTGCCAACCACCTCTGTAGCGAGCTAAAAGATCAAACTCTATTTAAGTTGGTTTTGGTGATAATGGCAAATACTATTATGAGATTTTTGTGATAATGACAAATGCATTTGGGAGACTAACCTTATTTATTGATTATGATATTACTTAATTTCATATGGATAAAAAGGTGAAATCATTGATGTATGCATTCGATATCTTTCTTATAATCTCATTGCATTCCTCATATCCAAAAATATGATTAAATGACAACTAACTTGCATGTTTGAGTATATTATTACTTAATCTCATTTGGATGAAAAGGTGAAAACCACAAAAGATATGCATTTGAAATCACATTCTCATATATTAGTGCATTCCTTAGATCCAAAATATAGACTGAACTCCACAAATAGTCCAAAATAAATATTTGCATATGTCTTCATTATACATACTTGTATGTATACATTTAGGGGGAGTTCACTCCATATTTTAAGGTTTTATAAGTATTGATATATGTTTTCTTTAATATGCATATTTGGGATCTTTACTTTGAAACACATCCTTTGCATATATACAACTTGTGTAGTTTATATATACTCGTTTGCAATCGGGTTGTTATCTAATTTCTTCATTATGTGTTAATGATTGGATGATTAATAACAATCGGATAAATAAGCTTTGCTTAAAAAGCTTATCTTAGAGTATACAAGTGTTGTGTATATGTTGTATACTCGTAAATACAATCTTTATATCATATTTTGTTGAGATTGTCATGAATTACCAAAAAAAGGAAGATTGTAGAATCTAATTCCTCAATAATGTGTTAATGGGGAAGTTTGGTAATTGATGACAATTGATCTATGGACTAATATTTTCTATAAGTTGGATAAATATGTTAGGTGCCACAAATGAGGATGATTTGGGACGACTTCATGTGTTGAAGATCATCAACTCTAGATGGAAGATGGTTTCATTTGTTGAAGGCTATTAAGGGCCTGTTCGGCAAGTCAAAAGCCGGCTGGCTTTTGGCTTTTGTTACAGTACCTAACTTTCAAACGGAGTAGTTTCTCAAGACGGGGTGTACAAGTTAAACGATCTACACGTTAAAAGCCCAACATCTGTACTAGCCAAAATCACAAGTGAGTATCTGTCTCTTCGTAATATGTACCGTAAACAGCCAAAATTCAAAAATTTCAGCCAAAAGCCACAAGCCGCAACGAAAAAGAATATGCCCTAAGAAGAAGATGCATCATGAGTTGATGCATGTCCAAGAGGAGATGATCATGTGTTGATCATCAAGTCAAGTGAAAATCCATCATGTGTTGATGGAGTTCAAGAAGTGGATGCATCATGTGTTGATGCATGTCAAGATGATGACCCAAACTTGAAGTAATGATGTGTGTCATCGAGTTTCAAGAGGATGCTCAATGCAAAGGTATCACTAGTTAGTTCTAAGGATGTGTTCCTAGTCTTTGATCGGTCTTGGAGTTTGGTTGGAAGACCGGATTGGTAGTATAGGTTGCCGTACTATTAAGAGGAGTCATATTTAGTAACTTGAGTCTCATCATATGCTGGTAGCTTAACCTCACCTCTTATAGTTCATCTTGGCATGAGGCTTGTATTTGTGAATGTATTTTGCGAATAGTTGAAGTCATGTGTTGAATCCTTGTAACATGGGACTATGCATCGCAAATATGTTTTGCAAGTGCTTGAAATCCATGTTTTCTATTCTTTATGATATGAGGCTTATATTTGCAAATATGTTTTGCAAATGGTTGAACCTCATATTTAATCCTTGTGACATGATTCTAAAAGTGTGCAAATGTGTTTTACAATTTGTTGGGAATCATGTTTGGTACTTGTATGCATGATACTAAAGTTTGCAAATGTGTTTTACAAAATCTGGTGAAGTATCTGCATTCTTTAGGACAACCAGAACTACTGCAGTATAACCTGCAGTACTGCCGCGAACCAAAACTACTGGCATTGTAATCACGGAACTACCGCGTATGTTGGTGTTCGAAACTTGCGTTGTCGAAACTGATGTGGACGAATTGACTTGGTCAAAACCGATGTAGTTGAAGACCTGCGTGGTCAAAAATCAAATGGTCAAGAACCAGAGTGGTCAAACCGAGGTGGTCGAAGACATGTGTGGTTGAAGATCAGAGTGGTCGAACCGACTTGGTCGAACCAACATGGTCGAAACCAGCGTGGTCGAGATATGTGTGATCAAAACCAGTGTAGTGGAAACTAGTGTGGTCGAACCAGCGTGGTCAAAGCTAACGTGGTTGAAACCAGCGTTGTCGAGATCTATGTGATCGAATCCAGCGTGGTTGAAATAGACGTGGTCGTAGAACTTTGTAGTCATATGCTAGTGTGGTTGGAATCGACATGGTCGTAGGCCTTCGTGGTCATAAACCCGCGTGGTCAGAATCGACGTGGTCGTAAACCAGCGGTCAAAATTGATAGAATTGATACAACGTGATTAAAACAACATAGTAAAACATCAACGGGGTGGTCGGAGATCTGTGTGATCGAAGATTGACGTGGTCGAGAACTAAGTGGTCGAAACCAACGTGGTCGGAGACCAACGTGGTCGGAGACCAACGTGGTCATGGACCAGGGTAGTCGATGATCGGAGTTTTCGACCAGCTCTGTGTGAGCGGTCCGATAGGCGAGCAGAAGTACCTACTCCGTGTGAGCGGTACTACTGGTGAGCGGAAGTGCTAGTTTGTGTAGCGGCACGTTTTTTCTAGAGAGACACCTGTGTGGAGTCTTTTTATCCCCGAGGAAATCAGTAGTTCCGCACGAGTGTAGCGGTACTTCCGATAATCGGTAGTACCAGATTTTTCATGTCGAAACTACCGGATTTGTCTGCAATGGCTAGTTTTCTGACCATTGGTGAGGTGAGCAGAAGTACCGGCCTTAAGCTGGCGGTACTTCTCATTTCCCTGTTTTTTAGGGATTTGGCTCCAACGACTAGTTTTCTTATGTGGGGATATAAATACCCCCTTGTGGCCGGTTGGAGAGGGTATTGCTTGATCCATTTCTATTCCCTTGAGCATGTGTTGCATCTAGAGATGGATTTAGTGTCTCTTTGAGCTTGTGCATTCGTTGGACGTAGTGAGAGTCAAGCGAGAGGCTCGACTTGTTACTCTTAGAGTTTATCAACTTCTAGACGGCGTTGGAGGCGTCGTGCGTGGTGATCTTCTCAAAGAAGGTTGTGAGAAAACCCGGCGAAGTGTGAAGGTTGGAGCTCACCTATCCGGAGCAGGAAAGAGCTACCACTAGTGGATTGAGGTGTTTTGGCTTAATTCATAGAGCCGGTCCAATTCGTCTGAGCTAACCTCAATGTGGTTTAGGGGAGAGCGGCAACTCTTCGAACGCCACAATAAAAAAAATGTGTCTATTGTAGTTTGTTTTCTTGTACTCAATTTACTTTCAAGCAATTTACTTTCATGGAATTAAATTGATTGCTTGTCATCTAAAATTGCATACCTTGACATAGCCTAAAATTGTTGGTGCACTTAGGTGAACTTAATTGATATAGGCGTTGTTTGTGTTAAACCAAATTGATTTAAGCTTCTGCATTGTTTACTTGGTTTAGACAAATAGAAAATATCTTGAATTGTTAATAATAATTAAAAGAGAATGTTTAGACCGCCTATTCACCCCCTCTAGTAGGCCTTTTCGATCTTATACGAGCACTACGACAGTGTCGGCCACCTCTGTAGTAGCCAAGTGCTGCATATGTGAGGGCCATGCACACTACGGCAGCACACATCTGGTGAGGGGTGGCGAAGGGATCAGAGTTTGCGTGAGCAATGAATGCAGGGGTGGTTGAGCTCTGTGACAACAAGTCAATACGCTGCGGTAATATAATTTTGTTATCCATCTTGACCTTGTGGGGAAATATGATTTTTTTTATCCATAACAACATGCAGGTATTGAACTATACTACTTAAAAAGAATCTTGTGGTGGTGGTGATATGTCCTCTCATCTTCCAGCTCCTTCCATCTCTCTAAAAAAATCTCTAACAAAAATAGAAAAAACAATCTAATAATAAACAAATCACATCTCTCTAAAAAATTCTCTAACAAGAAAAAGCGTAGCTCTAATGAGAGCAACTCCAACCGGTTCTTTATCCTGCTCTTCATTGTATATTTACCTAATATAACTCAAGAAATGGACTCCAACCGGTTCTTTATCCTCCTCTTCATTTTTATCGAGTCGCTATTTTCTCCCGGCCGCTAGCTAGATTTGGCGAGCGCCTCCTCACTCGCTTCTCAAATAGCTAGGCCATTGGAATGCTAACTCAAATAGAGAGCTGAAAATAATAGCTAGCATCTTCATCCTAGGAAATAGAGAGGGAGAAATGACTAATGGGATGGAGTTGCTCTGAACAAGCGATGGAGTCAAGGACGTGGAGGCGCGATGTAGATGAGCGTGGAGATAGAGTTGAGGGCATAGGTTGGGCAGACCGATCACGATGATATGATATTATTTTTTGTACGTAGCAAAGTATGGGCACTCCACTAATGTTGTCTAATATGCTGGTACGTTATTCCCAGGGAGGTGTTGTTTCGGACTTCAACTAAAATGGTACTACCGCTATTCTTGTTTGGTAATACCACAACGGTACAACCATTGTTCTTGATCGGTACTACCACATTTTAGTTGGTGGTAGCCATTTGCCAGAGAGGTACTTCTTGAGAGATTTTCTCTCATCCAAAAAATGGTATTGCCGCAACTTAAGTGCAGTACTACCACGGTATCGATATGACCGGACCTTTGTGAGTGTGGTACTATCGATTTTTGGATTAACAGCTAGTTTTTGTGCATTTAATGATCCCTAAGTAGCCGTTAAACAGTGAGTGTGGTAGCACGGGCCACTTCATGGCAGTAGTATCACTCCACTTGATTTTTTGGGGATTTCATTCCCAATGACCATCCTGATGGGTAGAGGCTATAAATACATCTCCACCTGTAGCAAGAAAGATCTATTGGAACCCTATTGAATACTTTTGAGCTCTTGCATCCCTTTCATAACTCTAGTGCATTAATTTCATATTTTAAGGTTGTTAAGAGTATTTAAGTGCATTGCATCATTGTATTAATCTTTGTGGCACTTGAAGACATTCAAGCAAACGTCATTGGCTTATTACTCTTGGTGGTTGTAGCCACCTAGACAACTTAGAGAAGTTGGCATAGTGATCTCTTTAAGAAGGTTGTGAAGAGGCCTTACGTGATTGTGAAGGTTGGAGCTCACCTCCTGGAGTGGGAAAGAGCTACCCTAGTGGATTAAGAAAAGGCTCAAGTTGCGCAAGGAGCCAGCTTGACTCGTTCAAGCTCTCTCAGCGTGGATTAATAAAGACCGACAAGTCTTTAATACCATAGGAAAAATGTAACATCCTGATTTTCAGAGCCTTTTTTAAGTTTTTAAAATAAAATTCACCATTTGGATTTTCTGGAATTAATTAAAGCTTAATTAGAATTTTCATTAATTAAAAAGATTTAATTTAATTAAATTAAATATTAATATTTGTCAAAAATATTTTATTTGTGTTCCTTGTATCACAAGGAATTTTTCTGTATTTTCTGGGATTTTTCGGAGTTTGTTTGAGCTCAATTTTAAATTTCCAAAAAAAAGAAAGAGGAGAGAGAATAAACAGTACCGTGCGGTACTGTTCATGCGTCTTCAACCTCCTGCGCGATCGATCCAGTTCATTCTGAGCACGTTTTCTTCCGTTTTTCTCTCTCTTCATAACTTCCAATCCGGACTTTATTTCAATATCTTCTCAAAGGGAAAATTGTGCCAAATCACGCAAGGAATCCATCCCAACTAGCCTCTTTCCGTTTCGTTCATCCGTTTGCTTTTTATCTCCTATTTTCTGAAACGGACTCTAAACCAAAATTCGCGAATTGGAGTCGGATTCTATCTCTTCCAAGGCTATAAATACGACCCCTTGACCCCCCTAAAACCATCCCAAGCCGTGCCAAGTCCCCCTCAAAGCCCAGGACGCCGTCGGCACCGAGGCCCTTCGGTCCCGAATTTGCTCGTCGCGTCTCGAACTATCCGGTGGGTTTTTCCGTGATCCTTTCGCGTCACATTGTGCCATTATGTGCCATCTACCTTCTTGCCAAATTAGTTTATTTTTGGTGATGCCAATCTCCCGGAATCGAGTTTTCCCCAATCTAGGTCAAGAGCGTTTTCCGACGTCGATTCGTCGTCTCCGGTAAGCTTTAGCCCGTGCCATAATTTTTTTTAGACTTGCCTCGCCGCGTTCTACGCTGTGCTCTCTTCCTTTTCCCCAAAAAGCTTCCACAAATTTTCGCCTCCGACACCTCGCCATAGCCACCAATGACATCTCGTGTCCCCATCTATTCGGTGGTGTTTTCCCCAATCCGTTCGCGTCACTTTGTGCCAAACCATCCCAGGTAGCTACCCTTTAAGTGGTTTTAGATTTCGTTCACCGAGCACTAAGATATTAATTTTTTCCTTTTTCCTTTCTGACGTCGTTCAAATGTCGATTACGTCGTCTCCGGTGGGTTTCTAGCCGAGCCGACAATTTTCCTAGCTTTACCAAGTCGCGTTCTAGCCCGTGCTCACCCTATGTCTCCATGTTCCATGCCTGGATTTTATTCCTCTCTCCTACCCATGTCGTTGTAGCCGCCCGTGCCATCAACGGTCTCCGTTTGGCGTGCCGTCAGTTCCTATGTGTGCCTTAGGTCCCTAGCAACACATTTTGCTAGTTAGATTCACCTCCTATGCCTCCTCTCGCCAGCGCTAGCCTTCTCTCCAAAAGTGCTGCTCTGGATGAACAGTAACTCTTGCTATTTTCCAGCATTTTCTCGCCCGGCAAACTTTAGATCGCTCGTTCTCATTCGTCCGAACTCCGATTGACTCGATTATTTTCCTAAATTCATTTAAAATTGAGCACTATCTTTTGGTTCTAGTTTTGCAGTTTTTGGAGTTCATTTGAGCTTTATTTAAATTTATTTTTGTGCTTTGTTTCGTTTTCTCTCTCGTTAGATCACGCTTTCCAAGGAGCTGAAGCAGGTTCCGAAGATCAAGAATTCCTAACTGAGCAAGGCCAAGGCAAGTCGTGTCCTTTGATCACGTTGAACCCAGTTTTCAAATATATTATGTATTACTTTGTTTTACATTATCATGCATCGCTATTTTATTATCAAACCCTTGTATTGGTAGTTATTGTCCAAATTGATTAATCCCTCCTTGATAATTTGAATACCATGATTTTATTGTCACCATAGGATGGGAAATTATTTAGTGATGCAATATTAGTTGGCACATGGGGTGTACGTTTAAATTGCTTAGCCATGCTTATAGCAACGTTGAGTTTATCATCACATGTGATCAAGTAATTAATTTTGACTTAATGAGATATTGAATCATGGTTGTAGCCACAGTTATAAAATTTGTGTGCCATGACATTGGTGTGTCATTGGTGTTGGATATACAAAATTGGTTTTCACCTGGGCGAATGATCGTGCAGTAAAGGGGTGCTGTTGGCACATTGGGATGTGGATGTTTCGCCTGGGAAATACCTAAGGACTTAACTTTGTGCGCCATTGATATGAGCCTTACCGTACAACCATATGTCCAGTATGGGATGGACCTGGCTAATTAATTTGTGATGTTTCTATTTCGGTTCCGTCATTGGGATGATTGTGGCGTGGTCAGAGCCATGGACCCACAATGGCGCAAGAGGGGGCAATTATCGACTAGGTTGTAGCCTACTCGACGGTGAAACCTTAGCGAGGCGGAACTGGGTTGAAATTGAACATTGTAAAGGCCTTGTCATGATCTCCTCGCCGCACACCTAAGGAAGTGTGTAACTCGCGTTGCAATCCGGGATGATCATGTCTTGTGGGTAAAGTTGTACAACCTCTGCAGAGTGTAAAACTATTCGAATAGCCGTGTCCTCAGTCATGGACAATGCTCGGTGATTTCACACGAGGGGTAGAGTTTTCTTAAAATCTTGGTTGGGTTAAGTGAATGGGTAGTTCACTGGTGGTTCATTATGTGAATCTTGGTTCGTTGGTGATTCATTGAAGTAAATGGCCAGTTTACTTGTGGTTGGTCTCAATTCCTTGGATTAATTACTTATTATCATTTTCTAAAGTTTGGTTTTCAATCTATTTATTGTATTTACTTTAAATTATTGCTTTCTGCAAAATTAACCTTTCAGCCATCCATTGGTAAGCCTTACATACTATATTGCATTTTTTGTTACAAACGACTTGCTGAGTACTCTATGTACTCACGGCTTCATCCATATTTGCTCAGTTGAGGAAGAAGAACCGGTCCAGCAAGAGGTACCTGGAGGAGGATACTTCGACGATTTCACGGATTAGGACTTCGCTCCTCAGTCGATTGCCTGTGGGTATGTCGAGTGGCTGCTACGCTTATTTCTGGTTTTCCGCTGCTAACTTCTTTAAGCCTTTTAGGCTATTAATTGTAAGCTTGGCCATAAGGTCGTACTCTGATAATTATTAATAATATTTGAGTCTTTTCCTAGTAAATCGTGATATGGTCGATATTTCATCTTTGTTATACTGTGTGCACTAGCGTGATCCTGGACTAGTGCAGAATACACAAAAGAGTCCGGATTTGCATATTCGGGTCTCTACAAAAAAACTCTTGTATTTATTGTATGGTTTAATTCTCTTATCTTTTACATTCCACATTTTATATTTCTAGTGATTAATTACTTGTGTCTCTTAGCTAGAATTATATCTTGCCTAGACTTAATCCTGTTGTGCTATAGTGAGACCTAGAAGATTTAGGCCTTAAATTGTGAAAAATGAATTTATATCTCATACTTGCTCAAAACTTGTGTTTTAGCCAAAAGAATTTAAAAACCTCCTATTCACCCCCGTCTAGTTAGTTATCGTTGATCCTACAAAGGTTCCGGATTGTAAATTCAGGGTCCGACACCTGTTGACATAATCACACATATTGAAGCCAAGAGTGAAGAGCGTAAATCTATATGTCTCGGCATAAATAACACAAGGAAGTCATTTTTTGTAAAGGAATAGGTCCATGTTACACCTCTGAACTTTACAAAAAGTCCATTTAACAATCTTAACTCCCCAAACTTACAAAACTAAATCAACTTACACTTTGAGATGGTTTTGGAGGGTAGTTCTACTGACGGGAATCTAACTCAGGGTGGTTTTACCATGTTGGTAGCTGTTGTGGTTACAGACCAAACAGAGAGAGAGATCGTAGTGGAGAGTTGGGAGAGAGTGATAGTAATGGCCTGGGCCCCCCATGGCCTGTATTCCATATATATATACACATGGGGAGTGCTTTTATAATTATACCCTTACATCTGAGTATCCCCTTCAGGGGCACTTATGTCATTACACATGGCCTATTCTGGGCCTTATAACCTTCTACCAGGCCTGCTGGGATTAGGTGGGGGCCACCCCTACAACAGGAGCCTCTCATGGTGAAGGGCTTCACAGGGCCGAAGCCATGTTGCCGAGTCCTTTGGCCCCCTCCGTCCCTGCGGCCTATGAACTTTTTCGAACTTAACCGGGGGCTGAGGCCGTAGCCGAACCCAACGCCTGGATTGGTGGTTGAGGTAGATGCGCGAGCGCTCCGTCCCGAGCTGGCACCTGATCGAAGCACGCGCGCGCGCTCCGTCCCCTACCCTTCGAGCAGGTGGCAGCGGAGCTGACACCTGGTCGAAGTAGGCGCGCGCTCCTTCCCCCCTGCCGTGGCGGGATCGGGGTTGCCCGGGCCGAGTCGGAGGCGTTGCGCCGGCATAGGTAGGCATAGCGGGCCCCTGAGTCGTCGCACATGCGTCAAGTGATAGCGGACGCGCTGCGACGCTCCTTCTTCTGGCCGTCCACGTGGCGAAGTGTGCTTGGTGCGGTGCAGGCCTTGAGGCGTCGTGGCCATCTTAATGTGGCGACGGACTTCTGGTGGTTAGACTTCCGCCAGTTGGCTCCCCCGGTGATGGGGTATATATACGGCGCTGGTGCGACGTTGTTCCTGCATCGTGTCCTAGGATAGAGGTTGCTTCCCTAAAATGGGCCCCTTCCGTGCATCGACATTCCCTAGCGACGCTGAGCGGCTTGGGGGATGTTGATGTACAGATGGAGGTCCATTTTTCTTGGGAGCTTGGTTAGCGTCGGTTATCGGTAGCCAGCCGCGCTTCCTGCCCTCACGCTGCGTTTCTGCATACGACGGCGAGGTTTGTCCTGTTCTCCTAAACAGACCTACCTTCAGTCGGGGTTCCTGATGGAGCTCGTCCGCATTACTTTGAAAAAATGTTAATGCCCTGAAGGTGGCCTGTTAAGGAGAACAAGCCAAACTTTGCACGACATGACCTTGCTTCTGCCATGTGTGGGAGGCGCCGACGGGTGAGTTTGTGCGCGCGGGTCCGCTCCTCGAAGCCAGGGTCCAGGCCGAAGCCGCGGCTGCGGCCAAGTTGGTGTGGCGATCGAGAAGACGGCCTCCTACGCGCGCGTCGTGCTCCCGTATGAAGATGGCAAGGTTTGACCTGTTCTCGTAGACAGATATGCTTGAGTTCATCTGCATCCGCTGATTGTGCCAACTGGCGCTATTATCAAGGAACGTTGATGTACTGAAGCTTATCTGTCTATGAGAACCCGTCAAAACCTGCCGCACATCCTCCCTTGCCTTCCCAAAATACGGAAGATCCAGGCGCCTGAATCCCTGCCGGTTTAGGTCATGAGGTTGTCGCGCGATCCTTGAAGCCGAGGCCGGGATTGGAGCCTGTCGCGGCAGAGGCTCAGCGGTGATTCTGAGTTGCAACTTCGCATCACGAACACCGCCACGCGTGCGGTGATTGCGATCTCACGATGCGGTAATGCGCTGTAAAGGTTCCTGGAATCGCGTCGGCCCGCGGTTTGCCAGAGCTAGGTTGTCGTACCATGCAACTCGCCTCGGCGCGTGTAGGGCACGCGGCGGCTTGTAACCGGTGCGCGGCGGGATGTGAGCGGTTGCGTGATCGCAGCTGCTCGCCCCTTCCCTAGGGAAGGGGGACACGGGGCGGGCGGGGAATGGCGCAGCGTCGAAGCTGTTGTGCTCTCGTGGCCCATTAATGCGCTTTTAATGGCGGCTGAAGTCGTGTCGACGCCTGGCCTCGCGTGCTCCAGCTATCTCGTGCGGGGTTTGCCACGCGGCGGGAGGCCGTTGGAGCGTCGTGCTCTGACGGTCCTTCCCGTCGTGGTCGCGCCTCTCCGTCTTCGGTTATGGGGGATTGTGCGGGACGGACCTCTGTGCGACTACGGTTGCGTTCCGCACGCGGACCGTCGCGATGTTTCAGCATCGGGGCGAGGTGGCTTGAAATAGCCCTCGTAACCGCGCCCCCGCAGTTCTACGCCCCCTTCTCGCTTGCATCGCCTTCTATATTCCCGTAGTATTCTCGCCGCAATACTCCTTTTGCGAGAGGTGATGGCATCTGGCGGCAGGTGTAGCCAGGCGGCTGGTGCCTGCGGCATCCGCCGGCGGTCTTCGCCGCTAGAGGTGAAATACACGCTCAGCGAACATGACCCGGCGGTGGCGGAGAAGCGGTGGCTGGCGGCGAAGGAAGGCTCGTTTTCCGGCGAGTTGGGCCCCTCGCTCGTGACCGAGAAGACGATCCAGGGGCTACTACGCGCGGGGAGGCTGTCCGAGCGCCAGGCGGTGCGATTACCCGCCGCCGACGAGACGGAACCACGCCCCGAGGAGTCGGAGGTGGTCGTATTCGTCGCCTTCTTCGACGCAGGGCTCCGCATCTCGGCGGCGGCGATTGTGGGCGACGTGCTGCGGACCTTCGGGCTGGAGTTGGCGCGACTGACTCCGAACGCCGTGGCCCGGCTGGCGGTGTATAGTTGGGCCTTGCGCTCGGGAGCGTGCTGGCCCAGCGCTTCGTTATTTGCCTACCTGCACGAGGCACGATGCCAGCCCAAGGAGCGGAAGGACGGGACGCTGTCGAGCTTCGGCAGCGTCACCTTTATTCTCCGGTCGACCTGCGGTAATCTCTTCCCTGCGAACTCCACTCGCGGGAAGTGGGAGTCGCACTGGATGAAACGGTGGTTCTATCACCGTGTGGCGAGCGGGAGCGGCCTCGAGTGTACGGGCCGGCCGATCACGTTTAAGACCTCGCCCGGCCGGACACTTGACGACGAGGACAGGCGGAGGGCCCGGCGGCTCGTAGGCGTGGCCGCCCGCTTTAACATGCGCGACCTCGCCGAAGAGTACACGATGTACAGCGTGGCGCCGCTCGCCTGCCACTGGCGCCTCGCCGCCGAGAAGCGCCGAGACGACAACGTTCTGCCGTGGGTTTGTGTGCTGCCGGCGCCCCCCGGTCCTCGTAAGCCTCAACCATCCCTCCCCTTTGCTCGCGCAGAGTGCATTACATTTTGATGCTATCTCGTGCGTTGCTTTAGGGATTCGCCTGGAGGATGCGGAGCAGGTCGCACGCGTATTCCTCGGGCCGTATACCGGCAGGGAGCACGAGCAGCGCGCATCCGCTACTGCCGAGGCGGGGCTGGGGCGGATAAACCGTGTGTGCGAGGCCCTGGGCCTTGCCGTGCGGGACCGCGCTGAACCGGCCCCGCAACATCAAGACGACGGCGCACCGAGGAGGAAGGCGCCGTCTCGCAAGAGGGGCCGAGGCGGAGCGTCTGCCGCGCTTGATGTAACGGCTGCCACTGCTCTTGCCAACGCTCCCGAGGGCGCGGCAGACGCGGAGTCGGATTCGGCGAGGTACGCCAACTCGGGCTTGGATGGCGCGGACGCCGGGGGCGAAGGATCTTCGGCGGATGCCCTGGACGGCGGGCTCGCCACGAGCAGCCGGAGAGGAGAAGTCTCGTCACTCGCGGCGGTCGTTGAGACAGGATCCGAGAGGACCGGCGGTGCTGAGGTGGAGCCTTCGGCCGTGGCCGCCATAACGCCGGAGACGTCCTCCGTGGGGGCGCACGGAGCTGGGTCTTCACCAGCAGCAGCGGCCGAAACCGAGTTGCCCCCCGCAGAGGTTGCCACGGAGGGGGCTTCGCCTCCGGGTGTTGCAGCCGCGGGGGCCTCTCCGGCAGTGGCTGCTGGGGTGGCGTCGTCGCCCCTAGCTTCGGCTAAGCGGCCGTGTCTGCGGCCGGAGCTCCACCGGACATCGAGGGGATTCGTCGTGGCAACGGGCATCGGGAGCTTGTGGGACTCCGATGCATATGCCGAAGTTCCTGCGGCGCGCGCTCCCTCTGCCCCCCAGGCCGCGCCGTCCGCCGCGCAGGCTTCTATTCTCGGCGGGACCACGCCTTCCGCGAGGACTTGCGCTACCGTTACTCCGCCTGGTACTAGGGGCGGGCCCCCGGAGCCCTCCTTCCACTGCCGAAGGTAAGGTGGTTTGGCTTCCCTGGTGTTTTGTTCATTGCGCCTTGCGGTGCTCACCTGCGTCCCTGTCTACAGCATCGCTTATTCCGGAGGAGCCTTTGGCGGAACACGAGGGTCCTAGTGCCGGCGGTGCGAGCATCGTGCGCCTCAGTCCGGCGGACTTTGTTCCCTCGTCTGAGACACTGAGGGTGTGGCAGTGCCTATGCGGCGTCGTGTATGGTGTGCGCGCTCCTACGGCACCGTGGTTGCACGCACATCGCCAGGCTGGAGGACCCCCATCTGGAGATGCCCGTCGGGGCTGGAGTAATGTCCAGCGCCGTCCGCGCCGTTCGTCGCTCCATAAAGTACTTGTACGAGCGGATCTGGGACTACGCCGGGGTGGCCGCCGCACAGGTCGAGCTCCGGAAGTCCCTTTACGGGGAGGGGAGCCTCGGCCAATTTCTGGACGGGGTCCCCCGACGCGACGAAGACGGCGCTGGGACCTCCGAAGGCGCCGAGAACTCGCAGGTGCGATGCCGAGGTGGCTAGGTGTAGGCGTGCGTTGTAATGTCCGCCCCTTTTTTGTGAATAAAAGGCGCGCTTGTTCTACGAACTGACTATTTGACCTGTGCCCCGGGCAGCTTCCTTGCTGGGGACTGCTGCTTGCGTCCGACCTTGCAACCCGGCGGCGCCTTCGACGCTGGCAAAGGGCCGAGGAGTCGCTGAACTTTTGGGCGAGCCGATCTTCTTCGGGCGAAGTCCCGGCCTTAGCGCGCGTTAAGGACGAGCCCGCCGAATAATGGCTTAGAGAGGCAGATATGCTGGCGGGCCTCTGTACTTGTAAAATTTTCCCGATGTATACATCTGCTGGCAATTAGGATATGCGCTGCGCGCTGTGCTTCGGGTGGTCTGACAGTAGTTGTGCGGGGTCGCCGCCTGCCTAGCCGAAATGGGCACGCGAGCACTCTCGGGGCCCTGTTCCTTGGCGGAGGCGAACCTCGACGCTACGACTTGTTTAGAGTCCGTAGACTGGCGCGTGCGGAGGCGGACCTTGACGCTATGACTTGTTTGGAGTCCGTGGACTGGCGCGTGCGGAGGCGGACCTCGACGCTACGACTTGTTTGGAGTCCGTGGACTGGCGCGTGCGGAGGCGGACCTCGACGCTACGACTTGTTTGGAGTCCGTGGACTGGCGCGTGCGGAGGCGGACCTCGACGCTATGACTTGTTTGGAGTCCGTGGACTGGCGCGTGCGGAGGCGGACCTCGACGCTACGACTTGTTTAGGGTCCGTAGACTGGCGCGTGCGGAGGCGGACCTCGACGCTACGACTTGTTTAGAGTTCGTAGACTGGCGCGTGCGGAGGCGGACCTCAACTCTACGACTTGTTTGGAGTCAGTAGATTGACGCGTGCGGCGGCAGAAGTGCGCGCACGCTCCGTTCCCCTACCCTCCAGGGCGGGGGTAGCCTCTGGTGTACCTCGCGTTCCGCGTGCGCCCTTCCTGAGGGCAGCCTCTGACTCGCTATGTCGCCCCCTTGGAGCTCTTGGGATTGGACTTCGGTGGCGCACCTCGCGTTCACCTCCCGTGGTGCGCGAAGGCGAGCCTCGACGCTCTATCGTGATGCGCGATTGATGTCCATGCCCTCCTTGCGTTCCGCGGTGTGCACCGAGAGCACCCGCGCTTTATCTATACTCCGTAGAGTGCGTGGGGTTCGTGTCTTGTTTATACTCAGTAGAGTGCGCAGGGAGAACATCCACGTCTTATTTATACTCCGTAGAGTGCGTGGGGTCGACATCCACGTCATATTTATACTCCGGAGAGTACGCACAGGGACGAAGTCCCTGGCGTGCGCGGGGTTCGCGTCTTGTTTATACTCAGTAGAGTGCGCAGGGAGAACATCCGCATCTTATTTATACTCCGTAAAGTGCGTGGGGTCGACATCCACGTCATATTTATGCTCCGGAGAGTACGCACAGGGACGAAGTCCCTGGCGTGCGCGGGGTTCGCGTCTTGTTTATACTCAGTAGAGTGCGCAGGGAGAACATCCGTGTCTTATTTATACTCCGTAGAGTGCGTGTAGAGGCGTCCCCCCACACGTCTTTGTTTATACTCATGCCCGTGTCTTCGACAGAGAGTGCACACGCGAACGTGCATCTTCGTTTATACTCATGCCCGTGTCTTTGACGGAGAGTGCACACGCGAACGTGCGTCTTTGGTTTATACTCATGCCCGTGTCTTTGACGGAGAGTGCACACGCGAACGTGCGTCTTTGGTTTATACTCATACCCGTACCCCTGGCTACGGAGAGTGCACACGCGAACGTGCATCTTTGGTTTATACTCATACCCGTACCCCTGGCTACGGAGAGTGCACACGCGAACGTGCGTCTTTGGTTTATACCTCAGGAGTACGCGCGTAGGCGAAGCCTCCGCGCGCTCTCGCCGCGTATTTTTGCACAATGATAACAGGTGGCGACAAACGGAACTTTATTTCATTCCCGTTTGCGTGGGTAAGCGATTACATGTGGCGGAGGTACTAACCACTTGTCTCTGGCGCGGCCGGAGCCTCTAGTAGTTGCGCTAGCTGTAGGGCTTGCCGAGCCGTCCCCGGATGACGCCGTGGGTCCCCACGCTGTGGTGCCGATTCTAAGTGTGCCGTTGGTCGCCGCGACGGGGATATCTGGTGCCGTGCTCAATGCGCCGGGCCATGTCCTGGTCGCCACGAACGGTAATGATGGCCCGCGGCCCCGGGAGCTTCATGCATAAATAGTCGTGATGCGGTACCGCCCCGAAGGAGTTAAGGACCGGACGCCCCAGTATGGCACTGTAAGGGTATGGGAGATCGACGACGTCGAATATGGCATCTTCGACCCTTGCATTGTCCTCCTGGCCGAAGGAGACCTGAAGGCATATTTGGCTGAGCGCCCGTAGAGGTTGTCCTCCGAAGCCTTGCAACGGGACACCCGATGGGCTGAGGCGGCTTCGGGGGATCCCCATCTGGTCGAAGGCTGCCGCAAACAGAATGTTCGCGGAGCTGCCGCCGTCGACTAGGGCACGTCCCACGTCGCATCCCGCTATTACGACCCGGACGACCAGGGGGTCCTGGTGAGGAAGCTCCACGCCTTGGGCATCGGCGGGGGTGAACGTGACCTCATGCTGTGCCCAGTCCGGCGGTGTCTGTGCTGGATATGCCGCCACGTGGTGTAGCCTCCGTACGTAGGCCTTCCGCTGCCGTGCCGAGGCAAACTCCAACGAGGAGCCTCCGGAGATGACGTTGATAACCCTGCGGTGGGTGGCCTCCGGAGCCTGTAGCTACAGAAAGCCCTCCTGAGGCTGCTGCACATGGGCCTGAATCCACAGAGGACCCTCGTGGGGCTGCGCCCCTTGTGCCTGGATGTGCACGGGGGCTTCATATGGGTGCTGTACGTGGGCCACCATGGGCGGGCGTGCTTCCAGGTTCCTGTCCCTGGTGACGCTCTCGCGGAGCGCCACGATAGAGGTGCACGTGCGCGTGTCGTGGTTGCCACGACCGTGGACTGAGCACCACAGCCCCTGGTGTTGGTCGTCGTAATCTCCACGGCCTCTATCGTTGCGGCCCTGGCCACGACCGCGCCCCCGGCCTCGGCGCCCTCGACCGCCCCGACCTGTGGGAGCGCTTTCTTCGGAACCGCCTTCGATGTCGAGGACGTATCGGCCCCGCCTCGACTTCTGCTGGCCGCGTTGGGCCTATCGGACGGCTCGTGCGGGGCATCCTTGCGCTCAGGTGCGTCCTTGGACGACTCCGGCTTACGTTTTCCCTTCAAAGGACCGTCCTTCGGCGGATCTTCGGTTTTCGCCGAGGCGCCGGCCTGGTTGGTGTCGGAGTCGTCGCCTTGTCGTCGCTGTGCGTCTTCTTCCGCCCTAGCGTATTCCTCCATTTTGTCAAGGAGCTTCGTCACTGTCTTGATTGGCTTCCGTGCGTTATACTCGGCCATCGGGCCCGGGCGAAGGCCCTGTATAGCTGCATTAACGACGGTGGTTTCGTTAACGTTTTTGACTTGGCAACGTATCTTTGTGAAGCGCTTGAAATAGTCCCGGAGCTTCTCCGAAGGTTTCTGCTTCACGACGAAGAGCTGATCCGCGTCGACCCGCTCAACATAATTTCCTTGAAAGTTGTTGTGAAGGCGGTCGCGGATCTGCTCCCACGCGTAGATGGAGTTTGACTCTATGGTAAAAAACCAGGAAAGCGCCACTCCTTGCAACGCGAGAGGGAGTCCCTTCGCCTTTGTGGTGTCATCTCCGCCCGCGGCCTCGATTGCGGTTTCGTATACGCGCACGAACTCGCGGGGGTCCGTGTCGCCTTTATAGGGCTCGATGACACTGGGGAATTTGAAGTCTTCGGGCCACGCCGCCTGCTGTAGCCCTGCCGAAAGCGGGGACTCTGGATCGACGCGTCGCAGTGGCACGCGGTTGGATGTGGGGGCATCACGGCTGTCCGCCCTTTCCGGCGTGGGCTCTGGCGCGACCACCGGCGCGGCCTGCTGGCTCCGAGCCTCTTGTATGTCTTGGACAACCCCACGAAGATCCCCTAACTCCTGCTGGAACGCTTTGAGGGCCGCCAACAGGGCGCTTTCCACCACCTGCACGGGTAGGGCCGCCGGCGCGCCTAGCGGGCGGGTCGCCACAGGTACGATCGCCTCGCGAGCTCCCGAGCTACCGGTCGCGCCGTTGTGGCTACCTCCAACCGCCCGGTCCGCGCTGCCGGCGAGCGTTGCGGCGAGGCTGGTTGCTGTCGCAGCGCCGGTGGCGGGGTCAGTCGTCGCAGCAGCGCCATTGACGGGGTTGGCCGTCGCAGCGCCGGTGGCGGGGTCGGTCGTCGCAGCAGCCGGTGGCGGGGTCGGTCGCCGCAGCGCCAGTGGCGGGGTCGGTCGTCGCAGCAGCGCCGGTGGCGGGGTTAGTTGTCGTAGCGCGAGCGTCGACGTCTTCGACCACCGCGCCTGCGTCGTCACCCGCGCCCGCAACAGCCGATGACGAAGCCCTGGTGCCCATGCGACGCTCCGACCCAGCCGCCTTCTTTCCCTTCGCCGCCGCCGACGAGGCTTTTTTCGGTGCCATCCTTCTTTGGACTTCAGGCTTGCTCCTGTCCTCCCCACGGACGGCGCCAACTGTTGTGGTTACAGACCAAACAGAGAGAGAGATCGTAGTGGAGAGTTGGGAGAGAGTGATAGTAATGGCCTGGGTCCCCCCATGGCCTGTATTCCATATATATATACACATGGGGAGTGCTTTTAAAATTATACCTTTACATCTGAGTATTCCCTTCAGGGGCACTTATGTCATTACGCATGGCCTATTCTGGGCCTTATAACCTTCTACCAGGCCTGCTGGGATTAGGTGGGGGCCACCCATACAACAGTAGCCATATCATCAGTTTTTGCCGACGACAATCCAAATAAAAGGAGGGATGATGAGCAAAAGAAGGAAGCAAGATAATGGAGGTAGAGAGGAGTAAGAAAAAGATATTTGAAGCAAAGTCCGATGATATGATTGCCAATATTGCAAAAACACACTTTGAGTGGGGATCTACATCATCAAAACTACCCTTCAAAACTATATTAGGGTGTAATATGATTCGATTTTTATAAGTTTAGGGTGTTAAATATCCAGTTTTATAGTTGAGGTGTTAAATGGACTTTTTGCAAAATCCAGAGGTGTAAAATGAACTTATTCCTTTTGTAAATGGACATTGTCCCCAAAATATCACTTATTTTTATTCTAATATTAACAAAACATAATAAAAAACTACAATATTATGACTTATGAAAGTAGTTTTTAAGACAAATCTATGCTTATCGTTTTCTGATATTTGATTGCTTGTACCCAAAACGGCTTCCTTTTATTATTGGAAAGAGTTCACTGCTGTAATTTTTTGTTAGCTTTGTGTAGCTCATGAAAGGCCCTTGTTTTTGTGTTACGGTTGATATTTTTTTTACTATGACTGATGACTTTGGGTTGCACTTTACGAGATGGTGGTAGGTGGTAGAGATGTCGACGCATATAGGCTTGAGAAAATATTTAGAGAAGCGGCTTTAAAAAATTGTTTGGAGAAACCATCTTATTTATTTTGGCTTTTGAAGAAGTCAAATCTAAATCCACCCAAAAAATCCAAAGAACGGAACCAAAATCTCTTGCATGAATGATGGGGACATAGTTTTTTACTTTACTACTTATAAAAATATAGGTAGAATTTGATCCAAACTAATTTTTTATTGCCCTGAAAAGCTCTGTTTTGAACTGTTCCGTCGTAAATCATGGCTGGTTTTTTTTGACTTTAGACTTATGAGTTATACTTCAATAACTAGCTTTCAAACAGAGTGTTTTTTTCAGACGGAGTTTATAAATTAATTATAGTAGATATTATTCTGACTTCATCTATATGGTCAAAATTGTATATAAATATCTCTCGTAAACAATTATAATTAAAAAATTTAATCTAAAAATCACAAGAAAAAACCCCACCCAGAGTATCTTTTACCTTGTAAGGAGGCATCGTCCTACGAAACAAATTGCGGGTCTGTTTGGCAACGGCTGCGGCTTATAGCTTTTGGTTGAAATTTTTGAATTTTGGCTGTTTACGGTACAGATTACGGAGAGACAGATACTCATTTGTGATTTTAACTGGTACAGATATTGGGTTTTTAACGTTTAGATCGTTTAATTTGTAGATCCTGTCTTGAGAAAATACTTTATTTAAAATTAGATGGTATAGTAAAAATCAAAAGTCGCCAGTTTCAGACGAAAAGAACAGGCCGTCCAGACCAACCTCTGCTAACTCGAACGAGCCTCAATTCAGATTTCAGATCGATCTCTAGGGTTTAGTCCCGCCTGTGTATCCCTCGCCGAATCGCCGTCTAGGGTTTCCTCGCCTTCCCGCATCCACGCTAGCACCGCGCCGCCATGGAGTTCGACGAGTACGAGTACCTGGATAAGGCGGTCGAGCCCTCCTCCGCCCCGCCGGCCAACGGCTCCGGCGAGAAGGACCGCGGCTCCCGCCGCCGCCCCTCCGGCGACGACGAGCGCGGGTCGAAGCGGTCTTGCTCGGGAGAGGACCGCGACCCGCACCGCCGCGGCCGCGAGCACCGGGACAGGGACGCTGGCAAGAAGGAGAGGAGCCGCGACAAGGACAAGGAGAGGAGCCGCGACAAGGATAAAGAGAGGGATAGGGACCAGGGGGTCGGGAACAGGGAGAAGGAGAGGGATAGGGACTGGGAGGCCAGGCACAGGGAGAGGGAGAGCGGGAGGGAGCGGAGGAGCCGTAGCCGCTCGGAGCGTCGCCGTGGGGAGGAGGAGGAGATGGCGAGGGAGCTCGAGCGGGAGCGGGAGCGCAGCGACCGCCACCGCGACTACCGAGGCCGCGATGTCAGGTGCGGATTTGTGAACTCCCCTGTTATGATATCGCTATTGGAAACCTCTGATGTGATCGAATCGTACAAGTGAATTGCCTCGGTAGAAATCCTTAGGCCCTGTTTGGGACTCGGGATTTTCCCAGCTTCCTGCGGAATTGGATGGTTTCCTATGAATTTCCTGCTAAGTTACTGTGGAACTTTTAGTCTCAAATAGGGCCTTATATCGTGAATTTTTCTACTTGTCATCCCCTGTGAGATATGGATTAGATTATGGTGGTGTCTATCTCCATTCTCCAGTGATTCACGCAGCTGTTAAATTTCTTGTAGTTTACTGTTGTTATCATCTAGGTTTGTTAAGTTCGAATATTGAACATTAATATGGGACTCGCAGATACGATATGCTAGAGCTGTCTTCAGATGGTCTCGGCAATTGGGCCTGACTGAGGATATCAGGTCATGAATCTTCAATTTTTTTCTTGTGAAATATTTGCAAGTTAACAAGTGGGCTTGGACTGCTACTGCCGTGGCACTTGAAGATAACTGACGATTTTCCGCTTATCAGGGGTTTCTGATTGGCAATGATTATGTCACCTGGAATTACCATTTTCTGTTCATTACCATTGATGTGTTGATTATGCTGCTTTCTCCTGTGCTAAGGTTCCTTTTTGTGGGGTTGCAGACGTAGGAAAGATGAGGGTGCAGAACCAGAAGCTGATCCAGAAAGAGATCAACGGACTGTATTTGCCTTCCAGGTTGGTTTCACAAATAACTTTTTTACTTTGCTATCTTATTCATTAAGCTAATGTTTGTCAGCATTACTGCAGCTATCTTTGAAGGCAGATGAAAGAGATGTCTATGAGTTCTTCTCAAGAGCAGGGAAGGTGAGAACATGCAAATTATTTACATCACAGTGCATTCTGATTTGAAAATGTCCCTTTGGCACAGTTGTTCATAGTTATACTCGGTTACATTCGTCAACATCTAATGCTGTATACAGTTAGTTTACTACTTTACCGGAATTATTTCATGAATTTAAGCATATATAATGTGGCATCTTATGCTGTGTTTAGGTGAAGGTGAAAATTTTCTAATCACAAATCTGCAGATGAAACTTGAACTAATTTCATGTTGACTAGATGAACTGATTTATTAATATTAATGTTACATGTGTGCAACTATGCAATGTGAAGATAATTCATTCTCAAATCAACATTTATTGGGTGCTTTCACTTGTTTGTTAACCCACGCCTTACAAGCATGCAATTATCATTTTTAATGATAGAGGAATTTTCACTAGTCATTGGTCCTATCTCTGCACATTTAGCTTTTTGGTGGCCCTGTTAAATTTTGATCGAATCATCTAATGGTAGCTCTTGTTTATCTGTGTAGGTCCGTGATGTTCGCCTTATTATGGACCGAAATACGCGGCGTTCCAAAGGAGTTGGGTGAGTTTTCAGTACTTGTTTATTTGTTGTGATGTACATTTCCCGCATTGGATGGTTTTGCTAGAATGTAGAATGTAGATGCCTTGTTTAGCTTAATCCTTTGGCTTCCAGAAGATTGGGCCAATAGTATGTGGGCTAATATTTTGGTTTTCTGCCATATAGGATTATAGAACAGGTCCTGGATGGCTTATTAAGCTCCCCTCTACCAACATGCACAAAATCTTTAAAGCAAGAGTACAAATTCCACTATAAAGAAAACAAACAAAGATATCCAATTAATATCGAGTTATAGACACATATAGTCACCAGTCTATTGTTTTATTGTACCTTGAAATGCAGTTTCATACATATTTTGTTGTTTGTTTTGTTCCTACTGTATGGTTTAAGTTTAGTTTTCTTCCTGTAAAGGAACCAATGCTTTAGTGAGGATGACATATGTAGTTACTAGGAACCTAACCTCTCTGCATTTGAGCAATCGATTTTACAGATCGGGGGTATATTTGATCAAAGTTCTTTCTAGGAAAGAGAGCTGATAGGTCTCTGGTTTCATATAATTTGTTTTCAATCTACGTCTGGTTGTATAATTACATGAGCATTTTTCTCAAGTTCATATTTGACTTTTCCCTGGGGAACATTTTTCATCAGTTTGTGATACTCAACAGGATTGCACACAGAAATAATTATAGTTTGGTCTACCAACTGGGATTATCGGCAATTTACAAGTAAGATGGAATATTAGATTATTCTGATGCTGTCAGCTATCTAGGACAGTTTGATTCCAGAGTATTTGACAAAAAAACTTGGTGCAGGTTTTAGGAAATAATGAGGGAACCAAGAACCAAGTTCGAATATTTCTCTACACACAAAATTTGATCAAAATTTCCGAAATTCCCTGTGAAGCTTATGAAAAATTCTAACATATATAGAGGTCTACTTTCCTTTACAGGTAAAACTTATTTTGTTGGATACTCTGATATCTGTACTAAAGATCCATCTAAATTGACAGGTACATTGAGTTCTATGATGTTATGTCTGTTCCAATGGCGATAGCTCTAAGTGGTCAGCCGCTTCTTGGGCAAGGAGTGATGGTTAAGCCATCAGAGGCTGAAAAGAACTTAGTTCAGTCAAATGCGGCAACAGGTGGAGCAGCTTCAGGTGGAGCAAGAAAGCTGTATGTTGGCAACCTTCATTCCAATATCACCGAGGACCAATTGAGACAGGTCAATCATCGTATCTTCTTTTATTTTAGCACATATAGCGATATATGTCACATTTTCACTGCCTCTTTTTTTCATTACATAAATATAAGGAAGTAAATAAAGGTTGGAGTAAATATAAGTAGAATCAATGAGCAATTATTGCATCCTTGCCATCTATTCATTTCATTTAAATGTACAAGGTTTTGTTGGTGCTTCATTTTAGTAAAGGTTGCTATTAAATAAATAAATAATTGCTTAATAACACTAGAAAGATAATGCAAGTTTGAAAATAACATTGCTGTGCCACTGAAAGTGGCCCTAGGGCCCATTTGACATCCCCACACTGGATGCTATTTTCCAATTTATACATATTTGCAATGTTACCGAACAACATTTCCCAATAACAATTGGGCTGAAGTTGTAGTAACTTGTGACAGAGTATACTCACGGATTTATTGGTCTAAAGTAACTTGTGACAAAAGTAGTTTTGGTACTTCATATGTTGAGAAATTTTCTCAGTGAATTTTCATTCAATTGGGAGAAGTAACTAGTTTAAATACCCCCTCTATGTGCGGACTGAGCAGTTAGCACTGGTGCATGTAAATAAATGATATTTTCTTCAAAATTACTCTTTGTCTTGAATAGAACAATTCTTTGTAAACACTAGCTAGCTGAAATAAACTAATAATTAATATAGTCTAGCCATTATCAAGGACTTGAAGTGGGATTTTTTTGTCAGGTAATAGGGTAAAGCAAAAGTTGGACCTGCTGTGGAAATGCTCTTTGAAATCTCTAACCACCATATCCATGTACTTGTGGAGATTTCTGGGACTGTTTGATATGGCTGCGGCTTATGGCTTTTGGCTGAAATTTTTAAATTTTAGCTGTTTGCGGCAGATATTACGGAGAGAGAAATACTCGCTTGCCATTTTGGTTGATACAAATGTTAGGCTTTTAACGTGTACTACAATTAACTTGTAGACCCCGTTTTGAAAAAATATTCCGTTTAAAAATTAGGTACTGTAGCAAAAGCCAAAAGCCGCTTTTAGAAGCTGTTAAGAACAGGCCATTGACTCTAGGGATGTCTTCTTGGAGAATTAGGGCCCCCAAAGCCATCTCTCAAAATTAAGTTTTAGCTAATGGTGCTGTTTGTTTTGTCCGAATCGGCATAACTTAATACTTTACATCTTTCCATGTAACTTGTTGTCTGTGTTATAATGTATTTTCCTTTTCAGGTCTTTGAATCATTTGGGCAGGTGGAGCTTGTACAGCTGCCTCTAGATCCCCTTACTGGGCTATGCAAAGGTTTTGGTTTCATTCAGGCAAGTTTCTATATCTTCCCATGAAGCTCTGCCCATGACTCAATGCTTAATTCTCATTAGTATTCTTGCATCATGCAGTTTGCACGGCTTGAAGATGCAAAGGCTGCTCAGAGTTTAAACGGTCAACTTGATATTGCTGGAAGGGTAATTAAGGTAATGTTTTTCAATATTTATTGTATAGTTGCCTAAACAGTTTTAAGACATAGTAGCCATCCATCTGACAACTCTCATATTTGTTTCAACTAGGTCTCGGCGGTTACTGAGCAGGGTGGTGTGCAAGTTAGTGGCACAACTACTGGAGATTTAGATGACGATGAAGGTGGAGGCTTGGTGAGTATCTTTTGTTGTTCCCACTCTACAACCTTTTACAGATGGGGTTTCCATATCTTTTCTTGTTTTTGAATGATTTTTACGTTTCTAATATTTGGGGTTATGAAGAGGATTTTTGACATCTCTAATTTTAGGGATGGGTTCAGCCTTGTTAAGAATTGTTTTCTACAGTTATTTGAACAAAGGAGTATTTTATGCACCTTTTCCACCATCCACTACTTATCCTACAATTGGGAGTGGGGGAAGTGGAAAAGAAAATTTAGGGATGGGAAAGTTTGAGAAACTTTTTGTAGCTAAAAGTTTTTTCAGTATAGCTGTCCCCTTTCAACAAATATAATAGTTTCTATACCGAGAACTGTGACAACCTTGCTAAGCATTAGATTGGTTATCAGGTTCAGATCCATTACTGAGATTGGTCTCCTTGAAAATGAGCAAGATGTCCCTTCTCAGTTTTCTACTTAAGCCTGTCAATATTTTTTTGGAAAAAAACCTTCCATATTGGGACAGAGGGACTTCATATCTATGTTCTTTTCGAACACTTCATTTAAGTTCTGTACCAGGTCAATTATTATCAGTGGTTGGTCCCGATGTGTATGCACTAGAGCCCTGAAGCAAATCTTCCTCTCTTTCTGCATAATCAGTCCATATTCTTGTATCACGATACTAGCTATATGCTTAGATAGGTATAGGATCGCAGCTATGATTTCTGCATAACATTATGCCGTAGAAAAAAAAAACGAGGGGATATCACATGTCGCATTATTCTGCTCAAAGGCTATGTGTATTCATATGTCTACTGAAATGTATGCAGGCACTAAATGCAATCTCCAGAGCTTTTCTGATGCAGAAATTGGACCAGAGTGGCACTGCAACCAGGTATCACTTTTGTGTTTGTTATACTAAGTCTTTTGCTCTGCCCTTTTATCTCTATTATCCTGGCAGAATGTTCTTTGCACGAGGAGATCAATATGTCTTGCTTCCTGTGTGATCGTACCTGATACAGCACTCAATTGTTTTGAACTCTACTGGGGTTTTTGGTTTGAGGAATGGATTGCTTGCTGATCTTATGCCAACTTGGAAGAGACATTGGAAATTGAACTTATTCCCTAGCTGTCTTAAATTCTATTAGAATTGCTGCCATAAATAGGCTAGTGTAACCTTGGAAGAAGAGCGCACCTTTAGACATACGCCAATGATATGAGATGGACTAAACCAGCCCTTTGTTGACAATTTATGTATTAGTGGTTGTGGCTCTATTCATGATTGATAAGTATTTTAGTGCCAGAGTAACAGAGTTTTCTATGAGACTATGAATGCCGATTGTAGCATATCGTAGATCATGTATTTGGACCAAATATTGTTTTATTAACACCTACTGTTTTATCACCAGGATTCATTTAGCTTGTCGCATGTTAATGGCTAAGATCATTTTTCATGGTTTGGCGGAAACATTCTAGCATGTATTTGGACCAAATATTGTTTTATTAACACGTACTGTTTTATCACCAGGATTCATTTAGCGTGTGGCATGTTAATGGTTAACATCATTTTTCATGGTTTGGCGGAAACATTCTATATACTGTTTTAGGATCTTACATTCTCAGCAATGTCAATTCAGTGTTTCTCCTTTGACCTTTTCTTTTGTGGTTATCTGCAGCTTAACTGGTGGTATTGGTGCTCCCAGTGTGAAAACATCTGTTGAATTACCAGCTGCATCAGTTCTTGGTACTCCTCTGGCAGCTGCTTCTTTTATACAACCTACAATACCTGCTGTTGGAGCAGTTCCTGGAACACCTCTTCCTGTCACCACTCAATCTGCTGATATTGGTACACCTAGTGAGTTCCTATTGCTGAAGAACATGTTCGACCCAGCAGTGGAGGTATTCCCTTAATGCATTCTGTTTAGTTCTTGTATCTTAGATTTGTCTCTCTTTCTGTATTTTTGGTGCTTGCCTTATGTTTTTATTCAGCTGATTCAAAAAGTATTATTATTCGTTTCAGTGTCAATTGTTACTTCCCTTCCATTATTGTTCTTCATATCTTCACTTCTTACCAACCTAACTGGAAATTCACCTTTTTATTACAGACGGATCCTGATTTTGATTTGGATATCAGAGACGATGTCCAAGAGGAATGTTCGAAGTTTGGTGTAGTAAAGCACATTTTTGTTGACAAGTAAGTCAGTTGGCTCATTTTTTAACAAATTATCTTGGGCGTATTAGCATAAGCATAATGCAATCATCATAAACATGGAAAGTTTGCTTTCTGCAGATACTTGCAACGTGCAGATACTTGCAATGCCCACCTAAATACCATTAATTACATTCGCATCATATGTGCCCCAATAATATGCTTTGTTGTTTCAATAAAATATCCACGTCATCCATAGGTTGTTATTAGACATTCCATGGTATAGCGTTTTATGTGCTTTGGAGTTGTCTATAACCTGCATGGAAGGTTATATATGGCTGTCCAAGTTCTGCCAATGTTCATTTTTTTTATCTTTAGTTACGCAACTCTGGTAGGTTCAATCAAATATCAATGCAATGCAATTTTCAACCCCAATTAGCAAGCAAACCAAATCGCTCACATGCTACTAGCAGTGCGTTCCCAACTTCCGTCATCTAACCTTTGCTGTTGTTGAGCAGAAATACCGCTGGCTTTGTGTACCTGCATTTCGATAGTGCTACAGCGGCAGCAAATGCACAACGAGCTCTTCATGGTAGATGGTTCGCAGGAAAGATGATTACGGCGACCTTTATGGTAATGAACGTTCTTGATATCATTTTTGCATATCATGCGTTTGTTGCTAATTTCGATTAAAATCTTGATATGATTTTCAGACCGCCCAGCAGTATGAAATGAAGTTCCCAAACTAGCGGGTCCAACTTATGTGGTGAAAAATTGAGTTGTCTGGCGCTGCATAATGTGTACGTGGAGCCGTTCGACTGTTCTAACGAAGTCGTATCAGTTATTGTTTCTTGTAACATTATCATGGATTGCATGAGGTTTGTTGTCCGGATAGTTGCATCCTTGGTGATGGTTAAAGATTATTTATTGTTTGTCATCACCTGGTGGCCAGGCCGTGCTTATACGGAATAATGAGACTAGTAATGTACAGTGTTGGATTTATTACTACGTGATTTGCCAGATGAATACACGTTGCGATAATAGGAAAAAAAATAGAGATGGATAATACCATGACAGCTATTACCTTCACAGCAGAATTATTTGCAGGAACCAAAGCAGCAAATGTTAAGTTTATAGCATACTATGATTAAAAATCTTAGCTTCTTGTGTAAAAAAACAATTGTATAGTACAGTGAACCAAGTCCTAGAGAATAGATGGCCATGCAATGCCATTAGTGATGTTCGAAACGCACATACATATTGTAGCAGGATAGCATGTTATCATAACTATTGTTAGGGTGAGTAAATTTTTATATGAGAGCTTATTTGTGGCAAATCTCGAAAGGAAAATTATATTCTCTCAAACACAGGACTCAGCGATGATTCACATAAATTGTAATTAGTTTTAGTTTGTTAGAGTTTAGTTCAGGGCGTAGCCAAATCTCAGTTTTGCCGCTGGAGCTATGTATTGTGCTCAACATACAGTAGTGGTAACGTAACAATGTGATATTAGTAGCGTGTAGCGCCGATGGCGCTGGAGCACAGAAAATTCCACGTTAATGTATGCTTTGCTGACTGAGAACGAATGTTCGAAGGAGCGCACTGCAGGTTGAAATGATTTCTTATTATTTTCTTCGTGGACGCCGAGAGTACATATTAAGAATGAAAGAAGAGTTCAAAAGTGCGTAAGAACCAGCTGAAGGCGCCGGCACACCACCAAATGGAAAATAATCTCATAAAACTCGGGTCCTATAAACGTGAACTTAGATACTTCAGAAAATTAGCTAGCAGCTAAATGCGTTTTAGGTGTAGAAACAAAAATGTCCCACTTTCTATGATACCTCGTGCTCGTGCTCCGACCACTTCCACTGCATCCTCACAAGACCGCTGAGAGGGCGGCTACGCAGAGAAAAAAAGCGAAAAACATGGGGATGGTGTTTGTAAATTGTAAGGAAGACTAATGCTTGCGGATAGTCATTCCGGCCGGCGATCTCTCTCTTCAAAATATATCTTTTGGTGCCGGTCTTTCCTGCCTTAACCTGGGAAATTCATCATGCCTTCAGGAAAAAAAATATGCATGTCGTAGCCATTTTCAACTCGTACATGGCTGCAGAGAGCTGCTTGGGCTTCGACACTCATAATTAATGACATATTGTACTACATACGTGCAGAACAAATGCGATCTATCCAGCTTCTGAAAATGTCGTCACTGTCAAAATAGAGATATTCAGATAAGAGTCTTGGACTTGTGTCGGTTGCGTAGTTGTAGCGCACATAGTGCATGGCTACGTTTCTCTTTGTATCGCTAAGTTCCTGTATTTTCGGATCTGCTATAGCTAACTGAATGTATGGCTACCACGCCCAGCATTTTTGCTGTGCGTTGATTGCCTTCCATTCTATTTATTCTATTTTTTCTTGAGAACACAAGAGATTTGCGTTTTATATTAAAAAGAAGAGCGGTACAGCTTACAAAGGCTCAAGAAAGGACCGGGCACAAAAAAAAACACAACTCTAATAGCCCACTAAAATGAAAGTCCGTGGCTAACATACCCAACGCTGACTAGGATGCTGACCACGACTGATAAGTACCACCACTCGACCTAACAGGAGTTATCGTCGTCACCCATCATACTTACACTGAAGCCAAAATTCCAACTCCTTGACCTCAAAAATATATTTATTCTGTTGCTTCTTCACACGGTATTAGAGCCTGGCGATCATCGTATCCGGCTCATCTTCCTCCTCAACGCAATCCACCATGTTTCTGCAACCATCTCTTCCACCTACGGCCTACTTCAAACTCCCTCGTTTTCCCACCTCATTACTGTCAAACTCACACATGAAAACCATGTGTTATGAAAGGCCCAGTTCCTCTTCTACCTGCGCAGCCAGCAGCTATTGGGGTTTGTTGATGGAACTCAAAAGGATCCCTGCCAAGATGATCACAGCTACTACTGAAGCCGGAGCGACACAAGTCCCGAATCCAGAGCATGCCACTTGGCTTCAGAAAGACCAATTGGTCATATGTGCGATATTATCATCGCTCTCCAATGATGTGTTGGCGCAAGTCCTCCTTCTCACCACGTCCTATGAGGCATGGACCATTCTGGAGCGCAAGTTTACATCGCACTCTAGGGCACGGACAATCCAGCTTCGAATGCAAACGTCCAACATCAAGAAGGGTGACTCCACAGCACAGGAGTATTTTGGCAAGGTGAAAGCACTCGCCGACAAGTTGGCCGCCATCGGACAACATCTTCAGGAGGAGGAAATCATTTCATACGTGATGGCAGGCCTGGACTCACGATTCACTGGTCACATCTGTTACTACAATTCTACAAGAATGGAAGGTATATCCCTCAATGACTTCTATGCTCATTTTCTGAGTTTCGAGTCGCGCCTAGAGCGACGCAACAATTCTCTTTAGATCGATGGTGCCTCTGCCAATTTTTGTGTCTAAGAACAAGGGACACAACAGCTCTCGTGGCAAGAATCAGGGTCGCAGCTACAACAGATCATCATCTTCTCGTGGCAACAACAACTCTAGCCGTGGCAACCGGAACAACAACATCAATTCCAATTCCAATCGTTCAGTGTGTCAGGTATACGGTAAAGTCGGCCACATTGCACTCAAGTGTTATCATAAGTTTGATCATTCTTATCAGTCGAACGACTCTCGTACGGCAGCATTGGCTACAAATCCATCCTACACTCGACTCCAATTGGTCCAGCGACACCCGGGCCACTGACCACTGACCACATTACTAGCAACCTTGATTGCCTGACTGTTAGGGAGCGCTACCAAGGGAAGGTCTAGGTACAAGCTGCAAATGGTACAAATGTATCTATTTCTCATATTGGTCAATCTCGTATTCATACACCTTCCAAACTCTTACATCTTAATAATGTCTTCCATGCTCCTGTTGTCACTAAGAATCTTCTCTCTGTGCACGTCTCACCAATGCCAGCAATATCTATTTTGAATTCCATCCTAACCTTTACCTTATAATGGAAA